>CM062935.1:55000-2455000 GCA_031878705.1 Tapirus indicus
GCCCGGCCCCACCACCAGGGCCTCCGCGAGACCACCCCCACCGCGGGGGCCGTCCCATCCGCCCTGCCAGCCATCCGTCCGCCTGGCCCGCCCCGGGGCTCACGCCCAGGTGGCACGCGCCCGAGCGCAGCGGCCCGACCCGTGCCCGCACGCCGCCACCGGCTGCGGCTCGGGACGGGAGCGGGCGGTGAGCCGGCTGCTCACGGCGCGAAGGCGGGCAGCGCTCGCGCGGGGATTGTTCCCTCACCCCGGCACGCGCCGGCAGCGCCGCGCACACGCTCGCGCGCACATGCACGCGCGGCCCCGCGCGGGACGCGGGCCAGGCCGGGCGGGACCCTCCCCCGACTCGGAGGGGGGAGGCGCCGGCCGCGGTAGGCAAAGAACGGCTCTGCCCACGACGCGAGCGGTGCTCTCACCGCTGGCTACTGCGCGCGGAGGAGGGGCGGCGGCTGGGGGATCCGGTACCCCAAGGCACCCTCTCAGACCGCTAGAGAAGACTTCCTCGCCGAGGGCACGTCGTCCCCACCAGTCGTCTCCCCATCGGGCCCACCGAGGCACGTGGAGACACCAGGGGCTACGCGGGGGGGCCTGCGGTACGGGGAGGCAGAAGACAAGTCGGAGCATTCGCGGTCAGGGCCACGAGCCCACGCTGTCTCGGGCTCTTTCCTCTTCCCGCCTCACCGGGCTTCCCAGAGTGCTACAGAGACCCGGTGCGGCCCGGAAGCCGGTGCTTCCGGCGAGTCAAACGGACGAGGACACAGACACGCGACCACGTGAGGCGCCGGGCAAACGATGCCTCTCAGAGGAGAGCCAGCGCCACGCCGCTGGCTCGGCCCGCCACGATCGCTCCCACACCCACACGTCCTCCCAGCAGAGAGAATGCGCGGCGCGCGCCCAGCGAGTCAAGGCCCCAACCGGCATGCCGTGGGACGACCGGGCACCCGCCCCCCCAAGGGAGGACGGGCGTGCCTCCCTTACCGACTCGGCCCCCCGGCTCCTCGGACACACCACCACAGCGGTGACCCGAGGGGGTCGCTGCAAACGGGAAACGACGGCACTGCTCGGCCTCAGGCAGCTGGGAGGCGACCCAGAGCGCTCCAGGGGCACCACCGAGGGCCGAGGCACACACGCCCACGCGCCCAGAAGGCACGCGGCATGAAGGCGGCACAGCCCACCCCGCCGCGGGGAGGGCCGCCCGAGACACACAGCCGGGAGGGCTGGAGCTGGGGCACCCAACTGCGTCCCAAAGACCCCGGCCCCACCGACGCCGTGAGGCAGAAGGCGGGGGAGCGAGGTCGGGCCGGATTCCACACCCCTGCCTTCCACACACCACCCACAGGCGGGGAGGAGAGGCGAGGGGCCCGTGGGCAGAGGGAGAAGAGCGGTCCCGTTCGCCATGAACGTCCGTCTCTCGTCTGGCACAGCTTAGGCCCGGCCCGGGAGAGCGCCACATCACCACATCGATCGGCACGGCACGACCAGAGCCTCGAGGTGGAGTGCGGTGAGGACCATCACCAGAGGAGCCTGCTTCGGCCTCACCGACCCCCGCTTCCTCAGGCGGGAGCGAGCGGCGACCATGGCACGCGAGCACGCGACACACGGCGGCACGGAGCCCGCGGGGCCATGGGTGGTCGCCACCGCACCCGGGTGCCTGCGGCAGGGAGCGCACAGGGGTAGAGGACCCGAGGCGCCTCCCCCACCGCCCTCGGGTGCCGGAGACTGGAGGGAGCACCACGGGGCGGGTCACCTGGAACGCACGAGAGCCAGCGCACAGGCCCGGGTGGGCGGCTCAAGCAGCGGGGGCAGAACCGGGCATCAGGCGCACGTTCCAAGCCCGGAACCCCGCACGCGTGTCCAGAGACCCAGAGACTCCCGGGCGAGTCACCCGACGAGAGCGTGCCAGCACCTACCTGGTGGCAGAAAATGGCGATTTCTGGCGAAAGAATTGCCGCGCGCGACAGCGGGGCCAATCCACGTATCACGAGGGCACCCCTGGATCACGGGACTGCCCCCCAGCCCCCCAGCACGAGCCCATCGCCCCCAGCCCCCGGAGCTCCCAGGGCCATCTGGTCGACCCCTGATGGAAGCGTGGGGGCAGAGGGGTCCGGGGACACGCGGGAGCCGCAGCCGGCCGGCGACACCCTCCCCGGCTCGCCCGCGCGGGCAGGGGCCGGTCCGTCTGTGCCTCCGGGTCAGGACTTGGGCAAAACACAAAGTCCGCGGAGGCGCCTCCGGCGACCAGGGCACGCGCCACGGACAGGCCGTGCCCTCCCCGGCCCGCACTCGAGGGCAGGGGCCGCTCCGCGCTCTCCTCCGGAGCGGGACTTGGGCGAAAACACAAAGTCCGCGGAGGCGCCTCCAGCGACCAGGGCCCGCGCGGCCAGGCCAGCGTCCGACGCCGCGACCCCCGGCCCTCACCCGGGGCTCCACCGGCGGCTCCAGCCGCTCCCCACCTCCCGGCCCCAGATACGGCACACTTGGTGAGGGAGGACAGACGTCGAGCCCGACGGCCCCGGACCCACGCGGGCACGCGCACCGGACCGGCGACGCCCTCCCCGGCCCGCGCCCGAGGGCAGGGCCCGCTGCGCGCTCTCCTCCGGGGCGGGACTTGGGGGGGGGAAAGAATCCGCAGAGGCGCCTCCGATGACATGGACACCACGGGAGCCCCGGGCCGGTCCTCGCCGCCGGAGCGGGACTCGGAAACCTCGCCAAGGCGAGGCGAGTCCGACCACCGGGACTCGCCCGTGCCCGCGGCCGAGCCAGTCGTGCCCTCCACGGGCCTCCCCGCGAGGCCCGGGCCGGTCCCCCACCTCCGGAGCGGGGCGCGTCCAAGACATCGGTGACACGGAACGCCCGAGCACCCGGCCACCCGCGGGACGCCATCCGGGCGCGGGACTCCCTCTCCCGTCGCCCCGCGGCGGCGGCCTCGGTCGGTGCCCGGGGGCGGAGGGGCACCGGCGTCTGCTGGTCGACCCGCCCGGGCGGCCCCCACCCGCGGCCACCCCGCCGGCCCCGGGAAGCGCGGCGACAGCCACCTCCCCCGCTCTCCTGCAGCTCCAATCTCCGGCGGGCCGGCGGCGCGCACACACCCCGGCACGACGGGGACCGATCCCGTGAGAGCCGCCGGCCTCCCGGAACTCTGCCTCGGTCACCGCCGCCGAGGCCCGTCCCTTGCCGACGTCGCCGGAGCTCCCGGGGACAGAAACGCTATAAAAGCGGCCGCCAGGTGGCGCCCGACAGCCGGCGCCAACGCCAGCCTGACGGATTCGGATCGCCGGCCGCCGGGGAGCAACAAAAATGGCGGCGAAGCGAGAGGATCCAGGTCGATTCGGTGAAAAAAAGCATACGCGGGGACGACCGTACCACGCCACACCGTGTGTTTCCGCGTGCGTGCGGGTGTTGGAACTCAGGTCGATAGCGACGTCGGGCTGTTCCGTGACATGACACATCACGTCGTAGGACCTCACTTTCACTTTCAAAAACAATCCGTCACCTTCCTTGAGAGAGCGACAGAGCGCTTGGACCCAGTGTACCTTCCCCGCTCCACACCCGCCAAAGCACATGGAGATTTCGGTTCTCCCACAGCTTTGTGAACAGTGGGTATGGGTGGTGGGATCCACGTCAGCCATTCTGGCTGCCGTGTAGTGGCGTCTCCGTCTGTTCATGCCCTTGGCGCTTTCCTAAAGGTCAACCGCATGGAGTCAATCTTTACGTGCTTAGACATGATTTGTGTACCTTCTTGGTTCAAGTGTCTTTTGAAACTCGGGGTTTGGGGATCGTTTTCCTGTTTGCTTTCTGATTCAGGATTTCTCCGTAGACTCTGGGTAGACATTCCTTACCAAAGAGAAGATCTGCAATTCTTTTTCCAGAGTGCCCTCAGTGTGGACATTTTCACCCCTCTCACTCCCCCGGGACGTCTTCGGCCTGCCCTCGTGTATGTGAAGAAGCTCGCCTGCACTCAGGACCTCTGGTCGCACGTCTACAAGTCTCCCACATGGAGGCAGTCTTGTCCTATCTATGCGCAGCTGCCTCCGAATCCTAGCCAGCATCATCCCGTCTTCCTCTCTCTTTTTTTTTTTGGTCTACAGTCTCCCACATGGAGGCAGTGTTGTCCTATCTATGCGCAGCTGCCTCCGAATCCCATCCAGCGTCATCCCCTCTTCCTCTTTTTTTGGTCGTACTTGTATCCATCTCAGGCAATTCCCCCTTTGGGTTCTTCTTTCTTGGAGGGAGACAAGGAGAGGCACAACTACACGCTTTGCTCTGTGTGTAAGTGTGTGTGTGTGTGTGTGTGTGGGAGAGAGAGAGAGACAGAGAGACAGAGAGACAGAGAGACAGAGAGAGAGAGAGGGAGACCTGGACAACAGACACACACCAAGCAATCACCGATAGGCTTTGAAAGACATGGAGGGGTGGGTCACTGATGACATTGCAGATTTGTGATTTAAGTTGTAGCAACGTACGGACCGAACAGGCAGCAGTGAATTCTCTACTTCGTGCAGTTATAGTCTATAAACTCTGGTCAATGAAATTTGAACCACATTGTTGCAGACCTGGCATTATTTACCTATGCCATAGTCGTTGCAGTTTGTGCAGACTGGAACTGTGCAACCTGAGGGCTCTCTCTGTCTCTCCCTGTCTCTGTCTCTGTCTCTCTCTCTTGCTCTGATCGACTACAAATCCAGAGTCAAATCTGACATTTTGCAACTGCCTTTGCCTGATGGACATTTGCAAATCTAGAAGAGACCGAGGAGAGGCCAACCTACAACGTGGGCAGGTCGACAAATCTAGGGGAAAAAATGTTTGAGTCCGGAGCCCGCTGAGGCAGGCACTTTGGTTTGCTCCTTCCCAGAAATTAGGAGTAGGATCCCGAACAGCCACACGTTAGGGGTCAAGCGAACAAAAAGGAAGTCAGTCTGCATCCCAACTTTGAGACATCCTGTCGGCCGATAATAATCTCAGTCCCTAAAATTGGATGAAGGAGATTCCAAGCGAACGCCCCCCCGCCCCCCAAGCACTGGGAGAAGGCACCTGCATTACTACGTCTCTTTCTTTTAGTACTCAGGTGGAGGTCTTCTTCAGGCACCTCTGCTGAGGTGGCCTTCTGGAGGGAAGAGGGGGAAAGCTTGAAGGCCCTCTTCCCTACTCTGATTCGGTACTTGGCACTTTCCCACCCCCGAGCCTCTCCCAGACTCCAGGGTTTACTGAAAAAAACTGGGGCATTTCGTTTGGGGCTCTCTGAACGGTGATACTCCCCCCCAAACTCTGTGTGGACCCACGTGGCACTCAACCGGTGTGCCACTCTATGTGGGAAAATGAAATAGGAGGAGTTGACATTTTTTCCTGTCTCAGCCTCTTGCTTACACAGCCACCATAAGTAATTAAAGGCTTCCTCCTTTTATTTTTGGGTTGTGTTTTTATTTTTTAATTGAGTCCTCTGACACCTGGCAGCACAGCTCTCTCTCAGCAAACTCAGCTGATCTCCTGACATTAGCTTTGTAGAATTATGCTTACTAGGCTCACGGGAAGAAAAACCAAGTTTAAATATTGTGACAGAGAAGTGGAACATACCTTTGGAAATGACAAAGCAAATTTTAAAACATGAAGCCAAAAATTCTAAAATCTAAACGTAAATCGCATTAAGAACTCAATGGAGCTGCTCAAAACTGCACATCTCAGAAAGAGCTAAAAACTTAGTGAATAGGGTCAATGCCAGAAAAGAAGTCTAGAACAAAGCCCCAAGAGGCACAACGGTGAAGAAAAGAGAGAGGCCATGAGCATCCAGTAAAAATTTCAAACATTTACTTAATTAGGATCACAGAAGGTAAAGAGAGGCGTGGGCAGGAACAATATTTGCATTGAAAATGACTAGGAACGTTAACACTGATGAATGACTGCTCCGCAGGTTCGACAGGCTCTGTAGATTGAAAGGTTGACCAAAAAAAGAATGGCACACCTGCAGCGATTGTAATAAAGTTGAAAAATAAGAAAGAAAACTACAAGGAGAACACCTGAAAGCAGTGAGGAGGGGGTGAAAAGTAGAAGAAAGAAAGTAGAGAGAGAGAAGGAGAGGGAGGGAGGGAGGAAGGGGGCGGGGGGAGAGAGAGAGAGAAGGAAAGATGTTGTAAAAGGAAAAGAAAGAGGGATTTCATCAAAGAGGAAAAAAATTAAAGTAGTACCTAATTTCTCAACAGAAAAAATAGAACCTGGGTCACAACGGGAAGATAGCTTTAGTGTGCTAAAAGTGTGTAGTGACAAACCCAAGAATTATTTATGAAGCAAAAATATCTTTTGGAGAAAAAGAGGACAGGAACACATGTATAGTAAAAGCAAACACAGAGGTTTATCCTTCACATACCAACCAAAAGGATAACAGTGAAGACTATTTTTAAGAAGAAGGAAGCATCCCAGAGAATAGGATGGAGAAGCAGAAACAAACTAAGAATCACAAAATTCATAGATATGTGGGCTGCTCCAAGTAAATAAAGAATGCATATAAAGTGACAAGATGTTACAGGCCTTTAAGAAAATAAAGTTTTACATATATATATATATATATGTGTGTGTGTGTGTGTGTGTGTGTGTGTGTGTGTGTAGAAGATCCATTTGAGATAATAACCTAGGCCAGAAAGCTACACAGATGTAGCTCTTAATCTTCATCCTGACCACACATTCAGGGAAGCAGGCAGCAGAGTGCCCTGTGGAAGCTGCTCATCAGGAGCTTGTCTGATTGGTGTTTGTCTTCCCTGCAGAGAAACAGTTGCTTGGAGAACTCTTTCTACAGCAGCCACACACTCTGCCCTAGAGCTGAGAAGCACTGGCTGTAACTTCCCTTTGCAGAAGTCACATTCTCCAGAAACACACTCTCTCCTAACTCTTCACTTACTACTTCACCTCAGATCTGCATGAAAACAAAGAGTGGAGCACCAGGGGAAAGCTCTTTCTTGGAGCCTGACACAAGGCTCTGTGTGATAGTGGCTTCCAAGTACCTGCTTAGGAATCTATTTGCACAGCAATGACCAGCTTCTCACTACAGCTGAGAAGGACTGGTGAGATCTGCCCTTTGAAGAATTAACAGTGTGCAGAAACACACTCAGTTCTAGCTCTTAAGGGGCTTCCTACCCACACGTATGGGGGAGTGTGCAGGAGAGTTCAGTGAAAAGGCCGCTCTGCCATCACAAGGCAGAATGCAGATGCATAGTTCCCAAAGATCTTCTTCTGAGTCTGGTAGAAACTTTTGAGTAGAGCTGAGATGAAATCCGTATAAGATCCCTTTGAAGTAATCAACTAGGCCAGAAAGCTACACAGCTGTAGCTCTTAAGCTTCATCTGGAGCACACATTCTGGGAACCAGGCAGCAGAGAGAGCCTGGAAGCTGCTCGATTAGAGCTGGTCTGATAGGTGTTTGACTTCCCTGCAGAGAAACAGTTGCTTGGAGAACTCTTTCTACAGCAGCCACACACTCTGCCATAGAGCTGAGAAGCACTGGCAGTAACTTCCCATTGCAGAAGTCACATTCTCCAGAAACACACTCTCTCCTTACTCTTAACTTACTACTTCACCTCAGATCTGCATGGAACTACAGAGTGGAGCACCCGGCAAAACTCTTTAATGGATCCTGACAGAACACTCTCTGTGATAGTGGCTTCCAAGAACCTGCTTAGGAATCTATTTGCACAGAAAGTACCAGGTTCTCACTAGAGCTGAGAAGGACTGGTTAGATCTACCCTTTGAAGAACTAACAGTGTGCAGAAACACACTCAGTTCTAGCTATTAAGGGGCATCCTCCCCACAATTCCGGGGGAGTTTTCAGGAGAGTTCAGTGAAAAGGCCGCTCTGCCATCACAAGGCCGAATGCAGATGCATAGTTCCCAAAGATATTCTTCTGAATCTGATAGAAACTTTGGAGTAGAGCTGAGATGAACTCAGTATAAGTTCCATTTGACTAAATAACCTAGGCCAGAAACCTACACAGCTGTAGCTCTTAAGCTTCATCTGGAGCACACATTCTGGGAACCAGGCAGCAGACAGACCCTGGAAGCTTCTCGATTAGAGCTTGTCTGTTAGTTGTTTGCCTTCCCTGCAGAGAAACAGTTGCTTGGACAATTCTTTCTATAGCAGCCACACACTCTGCCCTACAGCTGAGAACCACTGGCTGTAACTTCCCTTTGCAGAACTCACATTCTCCGGAAACACACTCTCTCCTAACTCTTAACTTACGACTTCACCTCAGATCTGCATGGAAACACAGAGTGGAGCACCCGGCGACAGCTCTTTCTTGGATCCTGACAGAAGGCTCTGTGTGATAGTGGCTTGCCATTACCTGCTAAGGAATCTATTTTTCCAGCAAGTACCAGCTTCTCACTCAAGCTGAGAAGGACGTGGGACAACTCTCCTTTGAAGAGCTAACGGTCTGCAGAAGCACACTCAGTTCTAGCTCTGACGTGGCCTCTTCACCACACTTACTGTTGAGTGTGTAGGAGAGATCAGTGAAAAGGCCGCTATGCCAGAACAAGGCAGATTGCACATGCATCTGTCCCAAGTATATCCTACTGAGACTGCTAGAAACTTTGGAGTAGAGCTGAGATGAACTCGGTATAAGTTCCATTTGAAGAAATAACCTAGGCCAGAAACCCACTCAGCTGTCGCTGTTAAGATTAATCAGGAGCACACATTCTGGTTACCAGGCAGCAGAGTGCCCTGTGGAAGCTGCTGGATTGGAGCTTTTCTGAAATTTGTCTTCCCTGCAGAGAAACAGTTGCTTAGAGATCTCTTTCTACAGCAGCCAAACACTCTGCCCTAGAGCTAAAAAACCCTGGCTGTAACTTCCCTTTGCAGAAGTCACATTCTCCAGAAAGACACTCTCTCCTAACTCTTTATTTACAAGCTCACCTCAGATATGCGTGGAAACACAGAGTGGAGTCCCCGGCGATCGCTCTTCGTTGGATGCTGCCAGAAGCCTCTGTGTGATAGTGGCTTGCAAGTTCCTGCTTAGGAATCTAGTTCCACAACAAGTAGAATCTTCTCACTAGAGCTGAGAAGTACTGGGGAGAACTTCCCCTTGAAGAACTAACTGTGCAGAAGCACACTCACTTCTAGCATTTAAGGGGCTTTTTCCCTTCACTCTCTGGGGAGTTTTCAGTAGTGTTCACTGAAATTTCCACCATGCTAAAACAAGGCAAAATTCAGATGGGATACCCGATGGGCCATCCTCCCAATGGAATTCTTTTATGTCTGCTAGAGACCTTGGAGGAGACCTGACATGGACTATGTATAAGTTCCCTTTGAAGAAATAACTTAGGCCAGAATCCCACTCTGCTGTAGCTCTGAAGATTCATCTAGAGCACACATTGTGGGAATCAGGCACCATAGTGTCCTGTGAAGGCCACTCTCTCGGAACCTGTCAGACCTATCTTGGTCATCCCTGCAGAGAATCCTTTGCTTACCTATCCCTTCCTACAGTAGTCACACACTCTGCCTTAGAGCTCAGAAACACTGGGTGTCACTTCCGTTTGCAGAGGCAACATTCTCCAGAAACACACTCTCTCCTAACTCTGAAGTTTCTCCTTCACACACATACACTGTGATTTCTGCCGTGGCTCTTCCAGAAAAGATCTTTCTTTGACCCCTGCAGAAGGCTCTGTGTGATATTGGCTTGGAAGTACCTGCTTAGTAAATCTTTGCACAGCAACTACAAGCTTCTGACTATTGCTGAGAAGCACTGGGGAGAACTTCCCTTTGAAGAACTAACATTGTTCAGAAACACATTCAGTTCTAACTCTTAAGGGGCTTGTTCCCCACTCTTACTAGTGCATGTGCAGGAGAATTCAGTGACAAGGCCGCTCTGCCAGAAAATGGCACAATGCAAATGGGATCCCAGATGGGATGTCCTTCCTGAGGGTATTCTTCTATGTCTGCTAGAAACCTTGGAATCGAGCTGAGATGTACTCTGTATAAGTTCCCTTTGAAGAAATAAATTTGGCCAGAATCCCACTCAGATTTAACCCCTTAAGATTCATCTGGAGCACACATTCTGGGAATCATGCAGCAGAGTGCCCTGTGTAGACAACTCTCTCATAGCCTTTCAGTCCAGTCTTTGTCTTCCCTGCTGAGAAACAGGATGTTAGAAACCTCTTCCCACAGCAGGGACTCACTCTTCCCTAGAGCTGAGATTCCCTGGTTGTAACTTCCCTCTGCAGAAGTATGATTCTCCTGAAACACACTCTCTCCTCACTCTTTAGATTCTCCTTCACCACATACATACACTGGGCACGCTGCAGTGGGGCTCCCTGAGTATGTTGCTTCTTCGAGCCTGACAGGATGCTGTGTGTGATGTAGGTCTGGGAGTAGTTGCTTAGGTATCTGTTTGCATAGCACCTACAGGCTTCTCCCTAGAGCTGAGATACCATGGTTAGAACTTCCCTTTCCAGAACTAACATTGTCTGGAAACACATGCAGTTCTAGCTCTTTAGGGGCTTCTTAAGCACAAATCCTGGGAAGTTTGTAGGAGAGTGCCCTGAAAGGCCACTGTGCCAGAACACAGCAGAATGCAGACACGCATACTGGCTGGGACATCATTCCCAAGGAAATTCTTGTATGCCTGCCAGAAACTTTGGAGTAGAGTGGAGATGGACTCTGTCTAAATTCCCTTGGAAGAAGTAACCTTGTCCAGAAAGCCACTCAGCTGTAGCTCTTAAGATTCATCTTAAGCACAAGTTCTGGGAAGCTAGGGGCAGACTGCCCTGTGGAGGCCGCTCTCTGGGAGCCTGTCAAACCGGTGTTTGTCTTCCCAGCAGAGCCACAGGACCTTAGAAACCTCTTCTCACATCAGGGACTCACTCTGCCCTAGAGCTGAGGTGCACTGGCTCTAACTTCCCTTTGCAGAAGTAAGATTCTCCTGAAACACACTCTCTCCTAACTCTTCAGTTTCTCCTTCAACAGATACACTGGGCACACTGCATTGGGGATCCCAGAGAAAGCTGCTTCTTTGAGCCTGACAGAAGGCTCTGTGTGATGTGGGTCTGGGAGTAGCTGCTTAGGAATCTGTTTGCACAGCAGCTACAGGCTTCTCACTAGAGCTGAGATAGACTGGGTAGAACTTCCCTTTCCAGAACTAACATTGTCCAGAAACATATGCAGTTCTAGCTCTTCACTGGCTTGTTCACCACACATCCTGGGGAGTTTGCAGGAAAGTTTCCTGAAAGGCCGCTGTGCAGGAACACAGCAGAATGCAGACTCGGATCCTAGCCGGGACCTCATTCCTGAGGGAATTCTTGTCTGCCTGCCAGAAACTTTGGAGTAGAGCAAAGATAGACTCTGTAAGTTCCCTTTGGGGTAGTAAGCTCGTACAGAAACACACTCAGTTCTAGCTCTCTGGATTCATCTTCACCACACGTTTTGGGAACCTAGCAGCAGAGTGCACTGGGAAGGCCTCTCTCTGGAATCTTGTCAGATGAGTCTCTCTGCTCCCAGCAGGGAAACAGTTGCTGAGAAAACTCTTCCTACAGCAGCTACAAACTCTTCTTTAGAGCTGAGATGCCCTGTGTCTAACTTCCCTTTGAAGGACTAGTATTCTACAGAAACAGACTCTCTTCAACCTCTTCAGAATCTCCTTCACAACATACACTGGGAACACTGGCTGGGGTTCATGTAGAAAGCTTCTTCTTTGATCTGGACAGAAGGCTCTATGGGATGTGGGCTTGGAAGCAGCTGCTTAGGAATATATTTGCACAGCAACTACAACCTTCTCACTGGAGCTGATATAGACTCTGTACAGCTTCCCCTTGATGAAGTACCATTCCCCAGACACACAGTCAGTTGTAGCTGAGAGGAGGCCTCTTCAGCACACATTCTGGGAAATGTGCAGGAGAGTGCACTGAAAAGGCCTTTCTGCCAGAAGACGTCACAAGGCAATTGGGATCCCGGCTAGGATGTCGGTCCTGAGGAAATTCTTGCATATCTGCTAGAAAGTTTTCAGTAGAGCTGAGATGGACTCTGTATAAGTTCCATGTGGGGAAGTAAGCTTGTACAGAAACCCACTCAGTCTAGCTGTTTGGATTCATCTTCACCACACATTTTGGGAACCTAGCAGCAGAGTGCACTGGGAAGGCCTCTCTCTGGAATCTTGTCAGACCAGTCTCTCTGCTCCCAGCAGGGAAGCAGTTGCTAAGAAAACACTTCTTGCAGCAGCCACAAACTCTTCTCTAGAGCTGAGATGCCCTGTGTCTAACTTCCCTTTGAAGAAGTCACATTCTCCGGGAGCAGACTCTCTTCTAACTCTTAATATTCTCCTTCACGACATACACTGGGAACGCTGCCATGGCACTCACGGACAATGCTGCTTCCTCCATCCTAACAGAAGGCTCTGTGGGATGTGGGTTTGGAGGTAGCTGCTTAGGAATCTGTTTTCACAGCAGCTTCAACCTTCTCACTGGAGCTGAGATAGACTCTTTACTGATTCCTTTTGACTAAGTAACATTGTCCAGAAACACAGTCAGTTCTAGGGGAGAGTAGGCCTCTTCAGCACACATTCTGGGAAGTGTGCAGGAGAGTGCAGTGTAAAGGCCGTTCTGCCAGAAGATGTCAGACAGTAATTGGGATGCTGGTATGCACATTGGTCCTGAGGAAATTCTTGCATATCTGCTAGGAAGTTTTAAGTGGAGATGAGATGGACTCTGTATAAGTTCCATGTGGGGAAGTAAGCTCGTACAGAAACCCACTCAGTTCTAGCTCTTTAGACTCATCTTCACCACACATTCTGGGAATCCAGCAGCAGAGTGCACTGGGAAGGCCTCTCTGGGATCCTGTCAGACCAGTCTGTCTGCTCCCAGCAGGGAAGCTGTTGCTTAGAAAACTCTTCTTGTGGCATATACAAACTCTTCTCTAGAGCTGAGATGCCCTGTGTCTAACTTCCCTTTGAAGAAGTAACATTCTCCAGAAACAGACTCCCTTCTAACTCTTAAGGTTCTCCTTCATGACAAACATACACCGGGAAGACTGCAGTGGGTCTCCAGGAGAAAGCTGTTTCTTCATGCCTGACAGAATGCTATGTGTGATGTGGCTTTGGAACTAGCTGCTTAGGAATCTATTTGCACAGCAGCTATGAGATTCTCACTACAGCTGAGATGGACTGGGTAGAACTTGGCTTTGAAGAACTAACATTGTCCAAAAAGACACTCAGATCTAGCTCTTAAGGGGCTTCTTCACCCGCATCCTGGGGAGTTTGCAGGAGAATGCCCTGAAAAGGCCACTGTGCCAGAACAAGGCAGAATGCAGATTGGGATGCTGGCTGTGACGTCGTTCCTGAGGGAATTCTTGTATGCCTGCTAAAAACTTTGGAGTAGAGTGGAGATGGACTCTGTATAAGTTCCCTTTGAAGAAGTAACCTGGTCCATAAAGCCACTCAGATGTAGCTCTTAAGATTCATGTTGACCACACGTTCTGGGAACCTAGCAGCAGAGTGCCCTGTGGAGGCCACTCTCTAGGAACCTATCAGACTGGTCTTTGTCTTCCCAGCAGAGAAACAGTTGTTTAGAGAACTCTTCCTACACCTGGGGCTACACCCTCCACCCTAGAGGTGAGATGCACTGGGTGTAACTTCCCTAGGCAAAAGTAACATTCCCCAGAAACAGACTCTCTCCTAACTTAAGATTCTCCCTCACCACATACCGTGGGAAATCTGCCGTGGGACTCATGGCAGCTGCTTCTCCTTTCCTGACAGATGGCTCAGTGTAATGTGGGTTTGGAAGTAGCTCTTTAGGAATCTATTTGCATCGCAGCTACAAGCTTTTCCCTAGAGCTGAGATGGACTCTGTATTATGTCCCTTTGAAGAACTAACATTGTCCAGAAAGACATGCAGTTCTAGCTGTGAAGACGCTTCTACACCACACTCTGTGGAGTTTGCAGTAGAGTGCACTGAAAAGGCTGCTCTGCCAAAACATGTCAGTATGCAGATTGGGATCCCCACTGAGACATGTTTCCCCAAGAACTTCTTGTATACAATGAGGAATCTTTTGAGAAGAGCCCAGATGGACCCTGTATAAGTTCCCTTGGAAGAAGTAACCTTCCACAGAGACCCACTCCCTTCTAGCTCTTAAGATTCATCTTCACCACACATTCTGGGCACCCAGCCACAGAAGGCCCTGAGAAGACCACTCTCTCAGAGCCTGTCAGACCAGTGTTTTTTCCCCACAGAGAAGCAGTTGCTTAGAAAACTATTTCTACAGCAGCTACTAGCTCTTCCCTAGAGCTTAGGTTCACTGTGTGTAACTTCTCTTTGACGAAGTAACATTCTCCACCATCACGCTCTCTTCTAACACTTAAGATTCTCCTTCACGACATACACTGGGAAAAATGCATTGGGACTCAGAGAGAAAGCTGCTTTTCCTATCCTGACAGAGGGCTCAGTGTGATGTGGATTTGGATGTAGCTGCTTAGGAATCTATTTGCATCGCAGCTACAAGCTTCTCCCTTGAGCTGAGATGGACTCTTTATTATGCCCCTTTGAAGTACTAACATTGTCCAGAAACATGCTCAGTTCTAGTTGAACAGGCTTCTTCACCACACATTCTGTAGAGTTTGCAGTAGAGTGCGCTGAAAAGGCTGCTCTGCCAAAGCAAGTCATTATTCAGATTGGGATCCCCACTGGGAAGTAGTTCCCCAGGATCTTCTTGTATAGCTTGAAGAATCTTTTGTGTAGAGCTGAGATGGACTCGTATAAGTTCCCTTTGAGGAAGTAACCTTGTACAGAAACTCACTCTGTTCTTGCTCTTAAGATTCATCTTCAGCACACATTCTAGGCACCCAGCGCCAGAGTGCCCTGAGAAAGCCACTCTCTCTGTTCCTGTGAGACCAGTCTTTGTGCTCCCAGCAGAGAAGCAGTTGCATAGAAAACTATTTCTACAGCACCTACTAGCCCTGCACTGGAGCTGAGATGCACTGTGTGTAACTTCCCTTTGAAGAAGTAACATTTTCCAGAAACACACTCTCTTCTAACTCTTAAGATTCTCCTTCACAACATACACTGGGAACACTGCATTGGGGCTCATGGAGAAAGCTGCTTCTTCGATGCTGACAGAAGGCTCTGTGTGTTGTGCATTTGGAAGTAGCTGCTTAGGAATCCATTTGCACTGTAGCTACAAGCTTCTACCTAGACCTGAGATCGAGTCTTTATTACTTCCCATTGAAGAACTACATTGTCCAGAAATACACTCAGTTCTAGCTGTGATGAGGTATCTTCACCACACTTTCTGGAAGTTTGCAGTGTAGAATGCACTGAACATGCTGTTCTGCCAGAACACATCAGTGCCAGAATGAGCCTTCTCCATGTACTCTGCTGCAATGTTCCCATGAAATTTTGTGAAGGTGAATCTTAAGAGCTAAACCAGAGTGTGTTTCTGTACAATGTTACTTTTTTCAAAGGCAAGTTACACATAGTCTATCTAAGCTCTATTGATAAGTTTGTATTCTGTAAAAATGATTTCCTAAGCAACTACTTCTAAGCTGGGACCACCGACAGCCTTCTGAGAGGATCTGAGAGTGAGGCCTTCTCAGGGCATTCTACTGAAATGTTCCCTGAATAGGTTGTGAAAATCAATCTTAAGACCTAAAATGCAGTGTGTTTCCGTAAAATGTTACTTTTTCAAAGGAAGTTGCACGTCAACCATCTCAGCTCTTGGAAAGAGTCTAGCTGCTGTACAAATACGTTCCTAAGAAACTACTTCTAAGCTGGGATCACAGAGAGTGTCCTGACAGGATCAGAGAGAGCAACCTTCTCAGTGTGCTTACTGCGCGGCTCCCAGAATGTGTTGTGAAGAATAAATGTAATAGCCAGAACTGAGCTGTTGCCACACAATGTTACTTCTACAAAGGGAATTTACACATACTCTATCTCAGCTCTACAGAAAAGGCGGCTGCTGATATATAAGACTTTCCTCTAAATACATCAAGGCAGGGATCAATCTGCATTCTTACTTGATCTGACAGAGTGGACTTTTCGGTGCACTGTACTGCAAAATTCCCAAGATGTGTGGTGAAGAAGAATCTGCAGAGCTAGAAATGAATGTTTTTCTGGACATTATTTCTTCAAAGGCAAGTTATTCATGCTTTATCTCGAATCCTGTGATAAGTTTGCAGCTGATGTACAAATAGATCCCCAAGCAACTACTTCCAGGACGACATCACACAGTGTTCTTAGGGATGTGACAGAGCAGTCATCTCAGTGTACTCTACTGCAGTGTTCCTAGTGTGTGTTGAGAAGTTGAAATGTAAGACCCAGAAAAGAGTTTGTTTCTGTACAATGTTGCTTTTCAAAGAGAAGTCACACAGTCGATCTCACCTCTAGTGAAAAGTTTGTAGCTGCTGTACAAATCATTTCCTAAGCAAATATCTCTAAGCCAGGATCACAGAGAGCTTTCTGACGAGATCATAGACAGAGAACTTCTCAGTGAATAATACTGCAAGCTTCCCAGAATGTGTTGTTAAGAAGAATCTTAAGAAACAGAACTGACTGTATTTCTGTACAAGGTCAGCTTTTCAAAGGGAATTTATACATGGTCCATCTCAGCTCTACTGAAAAGTTTCTAGCTGATATACCAGATTTTAGTCAGCAACTACACCTGAGCCAGGATCCCAATTGGTGTTCTTACAGATTCTGGCAGAGGGGTCTTTTCAGTGCACTGTACTTCAAACTTCCCAGAATGTGTTGTGAAGAAGAATATGAAGAGCTAGAATGGAGTGTGTTTCTTGACAATCCTAGTTCCTCAAATGGCAGTTATACAATGTCTGTCTCTGCTCTATTGAATAGTTTGTAGCTGATGTACAAAGAGATTCCTAGGCAACTTCTTCCAAGCTCACACCACACATAGCCTTCCTTCAGGATCAGAGGGAACAGCCTTCTCCATCTAATCCACTGAAGTGTTCCCAGTGTAGGCTGTGAAGGTGAATCTTAAGGGATAGAACAGAGTATGTTTCTGGACAATGTTACTTCTTCAAAGGGACTTCACACAGTACATCTCAGCCCTTTGGAAGTGTTTCTGCCTGCTGTACAAATATTTTCTTGAGCAAGTGCTTCTATGACAGGAGCACAAAGAGTGTTCTGAGAGGATCAGAGAGAGAGGCCTTCTCAGTGCACGCAGCTGCTAGGTTCCCAGAATGTGTTGTGAAGATGAATCATAAGAGCTAGAACTGAGTGTGTTTCTGTACAATGTTACTTCTTCAAGGGAAACTTAACCTGAATCCATCTCAGCTCTAGTGCAAAGGTTCTAGCTGATATACAAGATTTTGCTCAGGAACTACATCCAAGCTGGGATCCCGATCTGTATTCTTACAGGTTCTGACAGAGCAGCCTTTTCAGTGCACTCTATGGAAACCTTCCCAGAATCTGTTTTGAAATAGAATCTGAGGAGCTAGAACTGAGCATGATTCTGGACTATGTTAGTTCTTCATAGGGAAGTTATACAGAGTCTGTCTCAGCTCTAGTGAATAGTTTGTAGCTGACGTACTAAAAGATTCCTAAACAACTACTTCCAAGCCCAAATCACACAGCCTTCTTTCAGAATCAGAGGGAGCAGCCTTCTCCGTGTACTCCACTGCAATGGTTCCAGTTTAGGCTGTGATGTTGAATCTTAAGCTTTAGAACAGAGTGTGTATCTGGACAATGTTACTTCTTCAAAGGGACTGTACACAGAGTACATCTCAGCTCTAGGGAAGAGTTTCTGGCTGCTATACAAATATTTTCCCAAGGAACTGCTTCTCTGCTGGGAACACAAAGAGCGTTCTGACAGGATCTGAGAGAAAGGCCTTCTAAGTGCACTCTGCCTCTGGGTTCCCAGAATGTGTGGTGAAGATGAATCTTAAGAGATAGAAGTTACTTTTTTTCTGGACAATAATATTTCTTCAAGGGGAAGTTAACCAGAATCCATCTCAGGGGTAGTGAAAAATTTCTAGCTGATATACAAGATTTTGAGCAGGAACTACTTCTGAGCTAGAATCTCAATCTGCATTCTTACAGGTTCTGACAGAGTGGCCTTTTCTGTGCACTGTACTGAAAACTTCACAGAATGTGTTGTGAAGAAGAATCTGAAGAGCTAGAACTGAGTGTGATTCTGGACCATGTTACTTCTTCAAAGGGAATTTACGTGGAGTGCATCTCAGCTCTAGGGAAGAGTTTCTGGCTAATGTACAAATATTTTTTGAAGCCACTGCTCTACACTGGGAACACAAAGAGCGTTCTGACAGGATCTGAGAGAGCAGCCTTCTAAGTGCACTCTGCTGCTTTGTTTCCAGTATGTGTTGTAGAGAGGAACCTTAGGAGATAGAGCTGAGTGTTTCTGTGCAATGTTACTTCTTCAAGGGGATCTTATACAGTGTCCTTCTCAGCTTTCATGAAAAGTTTCTAGCTGATATACAAGATTTTGCTCAGGAACTACGTCCGAGCCGGGATCCCAATTTGCAATCTTACAGGCTCTGACTGAGAGACCTTTTCAGTGCACTCTATGGAAACCTTCCTAGAATGTGTTGTGAAGAAGAATCTGAGAAGCTAGAACTGAGTTTGATTCTGGACAATTCTTACCTCTTCAAAGGGAAGTTACACAGAGTGCATCTCACTTCCAGGGAAGAGTTTGTAGCTGCTGTTCAAATAGTTTCCTAAGCACTGTTTCTATGCCAGGAACACAAAGAGCTATCTTGAAGGATCTGAGAGAGATGCCTTCTCAGTGCTCTCTGCTGCTAGGTTCCCAGAATGTGTAGTGAAGTGGAATCTTAAGAGCTAGAACTGAGCTTGTTTCTATACAATGTCACTTCTTTAAAGGGAACTAATACAGCGTCCATCTCAGCTCTAGTGAAAAGTTTCTAGCTGATATACAAGAATTTGCTCGGGAAATACATCCGAGCCAGGATCCCAATCCGCATTCTTACGCATTCTAATGAGTGGCCTTTCAGTGCACTCTCCAGCAAACTTCCCAGAATGTGTTGTGAAGAAAAATCTGAACAGCTAGAATTGAGTGTGTTTCTGCACTATGTTATTTCTTCAAAGGGAAATAATTCTGAGTCCATCTCAGCTCTACTGAAAAGTTTGTAGCTGCTGTACAAAGAGATTCTTAAGCAAGGACTTCCAAGTCAACATCACACAGAGCCTTCTTTCTGTATTGGACACAGCATCCTTCTCCATGTAGTCCACTGCAGTGTTCCCAGTACATGTAGTGAAGTTGAATCTTAAGTCTTAGAAAAAAGTGTGTTTCTGTGCAATGTTAATTCTTCAAAGGGAAGTAGCACATAGACTCAGGTCTAGTGCAGAGTTTGTAACTGCTGTACAAATTGTTCCCTAATCAACTACTTCCAAGCCCACATCAAACTGAGTGTTCAAAGGGATCCTATACTGAAGCTTTCTCAGTGTACTCCACTGAGATATTTCCAGTGTATGTTGTCAAGGTAAATCTTAAGAGTTAAAACAGAGTGTGTTTCTGTACAATGTTACTCTTGAAAGAGAAGTTACACATTGGTTCTCTCCACTCTAGTGAAAAGTTTGTAGCTGGTGTACCAATATATTCATAAGTGACTTGTTATAAGTGGGGATCCCAATGAGCATTTTGACAGGATCTGAGAGAGCGTCCTTCTCAGTGCACTCTACTGCAGTTTTCCCAGAATGCGTTGTGAAGAGGAATCTTAAGAGCTAGAACTTACTGTTTTCCTGTACAATGTTAGGTCTTCAGAGGAAAGTTATAGGCAGTCTGTCACAGCTCTACTGAAAGCTTTGTAGGTGCTGTACAAATATTTTCCTAAGCAAGTACTTCCAAGGTGGCAATACACGGGGCATTCTTACAGGATTTGACAGAGCAGCCTTCTGAGTGTACTGTGCCCTAACCTTAACACTAACCATATTCATAGCCCTAATCCTAAGCCTAAACTTATCCCTAACTGTAGGCCTACCCCTAAGCCTAACTTTTACCCTAACCCTGCCATTAGATGTAGTTAGCCCTAACCCTAACCCTCAACCAAACCCTAGCCTTAACTCCAAATTTAACCATATGCCTAACACTAAACCAAGATGTAACCTTAACACTAACTCTATCCCTAACCCTCTACCTAGCCTTAACAGTATTGCTAACCCTAACCATAACCCTAGACCTAAACCTCACCCTAAACATTCCTCTAAACCTAGCTCTAACCATAACACTACCCATAACCCTAACCACTAAAATAATTCTAGCCCAAGACCTAAACCTCATCCTAACCCTAACATTAGCCCTAAACCAACTGTAAACATACCCCTAACCTTACCATAAAAATAGCCCAAACTCTAACCCTAACACTAGCCCTAACCCTAAGCCAAACACTAGCCCAATCCAAAAACCCAACTATAGACTTAACCCTAATACTAACCCTAACAGTAACCCTTTTCTTAACCCCTACATGAACCTAACTATAACACTAGCCCAGGCCCTAACCCTAACCCTAAGACTAAGCCTATACCTAACCCTAGCCTTAACAGTAATGCCAACCCTAGCCCTAACCCTGGTTCAAACCCTAACCGTAAACCTTAGCCTAAATCTAGACCTAACCCTCACATAACCATAAGCCTAACAGTAACCCTATCCCTAGCCTTACCCACAACACTACCTTAACCCTCATCCTGGCCCAAGCCCTAACCCTAACCCTAGCCTGAACCCTAGCCCAAACCCTACAAATAACAATAAAGGAATGCATAACCCCAACACTAATCCTAGCCCTGTCCATAACACTAACACAAAACCTAACAATAGCTTCAGCCCTAGCTCTAACCCTAGCCTTAACCCCAACACTAACTCTACACCTAAACCTAGCCCAACACCTAACAGTAACCCCAAACCTGATGCTAACCGTAATACTGAACTAGCCCTACCACTAACCCTAACCTAAATGCATCCCTAGCACTAACACTAACACTAGCCAGAAAAGCAAATCTAAACACAGTCCTAATCCTAACGTTAGCCAAACCCTAAGCATAACTGTAACACTAACCCTATACCCAGCCCTAAACCTAACCCTAACCCTAAACCTAATCCTAACCCTAACCCAAGTGCAAACCATATCCCTAACCCTAACCCTAGACTTAAATGTAACACAATCACTAGTTGAACCCTGTCCCCAAACCTAGCCCTAACCGAATCCCTAAACCTAACCCAAAACTAGACCTAACCCTAAACCAAACACCTAGCCCAAGCCTTAAACATATCTCTAACCCTAGCCATATCCCTAAACCTAGCCCCAACCCTAATTGTAAACCTTGCAGAAACCCTAAACATAACCCTAAACCCAGCCCTAAATGTAACACTAATCCTACCCACAACAACCCTAAGCCTGACCCTAACCCTTATCACTAAATATATCCCTAACCCTAACCCAAGCCCTAATCCTAACCTTAAACCTAACCATAACCATAGCCTTGACTGTAACCCTAGCCGTAATCCTAACCCTAACACAAGACATGACCCTAATCCTAATCCTAGTCCTAGCCCTAAAACTAACCCTAAGCCTAATGGTAAAGATAACCCTAACACTAGCCCTAATCTTAACCCTAACACTTACCTTTACCACAAACCTAACCCTAACCCTAACTCTAACCAGAACCCTAACCATAACTACAATGCTAGCCCCAACCCTAACCCCAACTCTAACTCTAACCCTAATCCTAACTCTAAACCTAAAACTAACCCTAGCCCTAAGCCTCACCCTAGCCCTAGGCCTTTCCTTCACCATAGGCATAACTCTACCTCTAATCTTAAACCTACCTCTAGGCCTAATCCTAAAACTAACTCTAACCCTCAATCAAACCCAAGCCCTAACACTAACTGTAACCACAGGCTTAACCAATAAATGTAGACCTAATTGTAAGCCTGACTCTACTTCTAACCTAACCCGACCCCATCAATAAACCAAAACTTATCCTAACCCTAAATATGGCCTAGCCTAACATTAGACCTAGCCTGAACTCTAACACTAACTGTAATCCTAACCCTATACACTAAACCTAGAATTACCCATAGCCCTAAACCAATACCTAGACCTACACCAAACAGTAACCCTAACCACAACCCCAAGCCTAAATGTAACCACAACCTAACCATAACATTAACCCAAATCACAATCCTAAACCTAACCCTAACCCTAAACAGAATAACTCTAACCCCAACAGTAACCAAAACCCTGAACCTAACCCTAACCCTAACCCTAACAATAAGACTATTCCTCTAAATAACCCTAACCTTAACCCTAACAGTAACCAGAATGCTATAGCTAAACCTAAACCCGGCCATAAACATAAAACTAACCCTAACCCTAAACCAGCCCTAGCCCTAGCCCTAGCCCTAAAACTGAACACCTAATGCTAATCATAACCCCAATCTTAGGCCTACATGTAACCCTAACCCTAAACTTAGACCTAACCTCAACACTAACCCTAACCCTTACAATAGCCCATGCCCTAAGCCCAAACCTAAGCCTACTCCTAGCCTTAATACTATTGCTAACCCTAGCCATAACTCTACACCTAACTCTAACCTTAAACCTTTCCCTAAACCTAGATCGAACCATAACACTAACCTTAACCCTAACTTCTAACTGTAAATCTAGTCCAAGACCTAAACCTCACCTTAACCCTAACATTAGCCCTAAATTGACTGTAACCCTAGCCATAAACCTAACCATAAAAATAGCCCAATCTCTAACCTCAAACTTAGCCCTAACCCTAACCCTAAAGCTAACACTAAACCTCTCCTTAAACATAACACTAACCCTGATCTTAATCCTGACCCTAGACCTAACCCTAACCCTAACCCTAACCCTCATCATAAGCCTAGACATAACCCTAACCCTAACCATAAAACTAGCCCAATCCCTAACTGCAACCCTAACCCTGACTCTAACATAAACCTAACCCAGTGCTAACACTAACACTAGCCCTAAATGCAAACCTAAACAGAGCCCTAATCCTAACCTTAGCCTACACCTAAGAATACCCATAATGCTAACACTGTACCCAAACCTACATCCAGCCCTAACCCAAACCCTCTCCCTAACGCTAGTCATAGGCTTAACACTAATCCTAAACATAAACTTAACACTAGCCCTAATCCTAATCCTAATGATAACCCCAGCCTTAACCCCAACACTAAACCTAACCCCAACCACAGCCCTATCCCAAAACCTAATGCTAACCCCAGCACTAAACCTATCCCTAATCTTAATGCTAAACCCAAACCTAAACCTAGGCCAAGCTCTGTCCCTAACCCTAACACTAAACCTACCCCAAGCCCTACTCTAACCCTAACCCTAGGCCTAAACCTAGACCTAGACCTAACACTAATCCTCACACTAACCCTAAACCTAGACATTGCCCAAAATCTGACACTAACCCTAAACCTAATGCTAAACAAAACCCTAACCCTAGCCCTAACCCTAAACTTCACCAAACCATAGCCTTAACCATAATTCTAACCCTATCTCAAACCTTGTCCCTAACCCTAGCCCTAAATCTAAACCTAACCCTACCATGATCCTAATGCTAGACCTAAACCTTACCCTAACCATAATCCTAAGAACCTAATAAAACTAACCCTAACCTAAACCTGACCAGCCCTATCGCTAACCCAAACCTAACCCTAACACTTATGCTAGGCTCGAAGGCAACACCCAACCTAGCCATAATCCAAGACAAAACACTAAACATAACCCTAGCCTGAGCCCTAACACTACCCTCAGCATAATCCTGAACCTACCCCTGACAATAAGACTATTCCTCCAAACAAACATAACCCTGGCTCTAACCCTAAACCCAAACCTAAACATAACCCAACACCTAATGCTAAACAGAACCCCAATGCTAGCCCTAAACATAACCTGAAACTTAACCATAAATCTAACCATAACTGTAAACCTAAGCCTAGCCCAAGACCTAACCCTAAACCCAACACTAAACCTAGCCTTAACCATAATGCAAACCCTGGTCCTAACCTTATACCTAACTCTGCCCCAAATACTAACCATACCCTTAACCCCACCATGTCCCTAACCCTAATTCTAGATCTATCCCCAAACTAACCCTGAGCCTAATCCTAGCACAAGAACTAACCCTAACCCTAACCCTAGCCCTAAGCCTAACCCCAACCCTAGCCCTAATCCAAAACCCATATCTAGTCCTAACCCTAACCTTAACCCTAACCTTAACTGTAACAAAAGCCTTAACCATGACACTACCCTAGCACTAACCCTAACACTAACCATAAACCTAAACCTAGCCCAAGCCCTAACATTAACCCAAACCCTTACCTCAATGCAAGCCATAACCATAACACTATCTCTAGCCCTAAACCTATCCCTAACCCTAACTGTAACCCTAATCCTAAACCTAGCCCTAAGCCTATACTTAATCCTACCCCTAGCTGTAGCCCTAAACCTAATGTTAACTGTAACCCTAATCATAACAGTAAACACTAACTCTGGCCCTAACCTTAGCCCTAAACCTAGCCCTAATCCTAACCCTAACAATAATGCTAATGCTCATGCAACCCTAACCCTACCCTCACTGTGACCTCACACTAACCCTAACCCTAACCCTAACCCTAACCCTAATGCAAAGCTGTCACTCACCCTCATCCCCACCATCACCCTAACTCTAACTCTAACCCTAAACCTAACACTAACTCTAGCCCTAGGCCCAATACTAACCCTAACTGTAAATCAAACCCTAGCCCTAAGCCTAGCCCTAAAGCTACCCCTAACTGTAACCCTAATCCTAACTGTAACCCTAACACTAGCCCTAAACTTAACACTAACCCTAAGACTAGCCCTAAACATGGCCTGAACCCTGACCCAATCCCTAACCCTAGCCATAAACCTAACCCTTACCCTCACCCTAAACTTACCCTCACCGTAACACCAAGAGTAAGACTAACATTAGTCCAAAAATAAGACTTACCCAGAATGCTAACTCTGGCCATAATCCTAACACTAACTCTAGCCCTAACCCTAATAATAACCATAACCCTAATCTCATCAGTAACCCTAACCCTAGCCCTAACCCTACCCCAAGCCCTAAACCTAAGCCTAACATGAGCCTTAAATATAACCCTAATCTTGGAACTAACCCTAACCTTACCCCGACCCTAATCCTAATCTTAACACTAATGCTAACTTAAGGCTAGCCCTAAACAAAACCCTAACCCTGACCCTAGCTCTAAACCTAGGCCTAACCCTAACCCTAACCCTAATCCTCAACCTAACCTTCTCCCTCACCCTAAACCTCAACCTAAAATTCACCCTAACAGTGACCCTAACACTCACCCTTATGCACCCCTAACAATAAGCATAGCAATGACCTAACACTCACCTTTAGCCTAAACTTAACCCTAACTCTAGACCTAACCATAACTCTGTCCCTAACATAAACCCTAAACAAAACCTTAAACCTTTAAGTAACCCTAACCCTAGTCATGAGCATAACCCTAATCCTAAACCTGAAACTAACCCTAGCTGAAACATAACCCTAACCCTACACCTAACCTTAACACTCACTAAGGTAGCCTTTAACATTATTGTAACCATAACCCTAAGCCTAATACTATCCCTAAACCTAACCCTCACCGTGAACTAACACTCACACTAATCACACACCTAAACCTAACTGTAACCCTAGACTTAATCCAAACACTAACCCTAGACCTAACCCTATCCATATACCTAGACTATGCTAACCTTAATTCTAACTCTAGCCCTAACTCTAAACCTAAACTAAATCCTAACCCTAATACTAACCCTGTTCCTAACCCTAACCCTAACTGTAAACCTAAACCTAACCATAGCCCTAACCCTAAACCTGACCCAAACCTAACCCTAACTCACGGACTAAACGTAACCCAAAACCTAACTCTAACCCTAAACCTAACCGTTACCCTAAACGGAACGCTAGACCTAACACTAACAGTAACCCTAACAATAAGGATAGCCCTAAATATAAACCTTAATACCCTAACCGTAACATAACCTGGCCCTAACCACAATTGTAATGCAAACCCTAACCATAATCCTATACATAGCCCTATCCTTAACTGTATCGCTGCTGTGGTCCTAATCCTATCCCTAACACTAACTGTAACCATAGACTTAACACTAAACCTTGATGTAACCCTAACGCAAACCCTAACCCTAAACGTAACCCTAACAATAAATGGAACCCTAATCTTAACCATAATGCTAACCCTAAGCCTAAACCTAACCATAGCCTGAACCTAACCCTAACTCTACCTCTATCTGTAACCAGAACTCTTGCCCTAAATGTAACCTGAACCTGAAACCTAACCCTAAACCTATGCTCAACCCTAGCGCAAACACAAATACTAACCCTAGTCCTAACCCCAAACCAAACTTAAGCCTAACCCTAACCATAATCCCAGTCCTAGCCTTAATAACTCTGACATAGAACCTAACCCTTAACCTAGGCCTAAACATAACACTAAACCTAGCCCTAACCTTAAATCTAACCATAACAGTAGCCCTAACCAAAAGGCTACCCCTATACATCAACCTAACTATAACATTAACCCTTGCCCTAACCCTAACCGTAACACACACCCTAAACATAATCCTAAACATAACCCTGGCCTTAACATTAATGCTAATTCAGGTCCTAACCTTGTCCTTAACTCTATCCATAACATTAGCCCTAACCCTAATCCTAACCCTAACACTATCCAGAACCCTAGACCGACCCCTAACACAAACTCTAATAATAAACCTAACACTAGCCCAAGCCCTAATTTTAACCCTAACCGTAATGGTAATCCTAACACTAGCCCTAAGCTTCTACTCAAAATTAGCCCTAACTCTAACCCTAGCCCTAATCCCAGTTCTAATCCAAGCCCTAGCTCTAATATTAACCCTAACCCTAAAACAAATCCTTACTATAACACTATCCCTAAGCCTAACCCTATACTTAGCCCTAAACTTAAAACTAAACCTAACCCTAACCTCATCATAACACTAACCCTGAATCTAACCCTAACAATAAGCCTAAAACTAACCCTAGGCCAAGCTGTAACCCTGACCCTAAACCTAACCCTAGCCCAGGGTGTAACCCAACCCTAACCCAAATCCTAACCATAACCAAGCCTAGTACTAGCCTTAACCCTGACAAAAACCCTAAACATTATCCAAACCCTAACCCTAGCCTGAACCATAATGCTAATTCCAGCCCTAAACCTATCCCTAAGACTAACCCTAAACCTACACCTAGACCTAACTGTAACACAACCTAATAATAAACCACACCTAGCCAGGAACATAACCCTAGCCCTAACCATAACCCCACCCCCAGCCTAAGCAAATCCTAAACATAGGCCTAACCCCAACACTAACCATGACTATAACCCCAGCCCAATTACTCACTCTAACCCTAACCGTTACCCCAATGCAAGCCTTAACAGTAACTCTAACCATAGCCCTAACCCTATCCTTAATACTAGCTAAAACCCTAACCCTAAACCACACTCAAACCCTAGCCTAACACCTCACCCTAACATTAACCCTAACTCTAATCCTAACCCTTGCCCAAGCCATAACCTTAACCCTAACCCTAATGCTAACTCTAACCATAAACCTAACCCTAGAACTAACTGTAATACTAACTCTAACCCTAAGATAACCCAGACAATATCCCTAACCGTAAACCTAATTCTAGCCTAAACAATGTCTTGTCCTAACTATCAATGTGGCCATAAACTTAACCCTAAACCTAACCCTAGCCTTAACCACAATGCTAACCCTAAAACTAACTCTAAACCTTGCCTTAACCTTAACCATAGACGTAAATGTACACTTAAACCTAGACCCTATCCTAACCCTAACCCTATCCCTATCCCTAACTCTAACCATTACTGTAAACCTTACCCTGGCCCTAAACCTAACCCTAATCCTAAACCTAAACCTAACCATAACCCTAAGCCTAACCCTAGCCCCAACTCTAAACCTAACCCTAACCATAGCACTAAATATTATGCTAACATTAAACCTAAACCTAGAGCTAACCCTAACAGTAACTCTAACCCTAATGCTAAACCAAACCCCAACCCAAACACTAACCATAATGCTAAACCTACTCCAAAACCTAACCCCTACACTAGCCCTAACCGTACCACTAATGCTAAACCTTACCCTAGCCCTAAAACTATCCCAAACCCTTGCCCTAATGCTAACACTAACCCTAGGCTAGGCCAAATCCCAACACTAACCCTAACCCTAGCTGAAGCCATAAACCTAACCCTAACCATAGCCATAACTGTAACACTAATACTAGCTGTAAACCAATCCCTAGCCCTAGCCCTAACACTACCCCAAGACAAAACAGTAACCCTAAGCTCAGCTCTACTGAAAAGTTTGTATCTGATATACAAAGATATTCCTCAGTAACTACATCCCAATGAGGATCACAAGGTACTTTCTTTCACGAACTGACAGAGCAGCCTTTTCAGTGCACGGAACTGCAAATTTCCCAGAATGTGTTGTGAAGAAGAATCTTAAGAGCTAGAACTGAGTGTGATTCTGTACACTGTTAGTTCTTGAAAGTGAAGTTATACATAGTCTATCACAGCTCTACTGAAAAGTTTGTAGCTGATGTACAAATATTTTCCTAAGCAAGTAATTCCAAGCCGACATCACACAGTGTGTTCTTCTGGGATCTGACAGAGCAGCCTTCTGAGTGTACTATACTGCAGTGTTCCCAGTATATGTTGTGAAGGTGAATCTTAAGAGCTAGAACTGAGTGTGTTTCTGTACAATGTTACATCTTCAAATGGAACTTACACTTAGTCTATCTCAGCTCTAAAAGTTAGCTGATGTACAAAGTTTTTCCTCCATAAGTATGACCAAGCCGGGATCACAATGTGCTTTCTTTCAGGAGCTGGCAGAGCAGACTTCAGTACAGTGTACTGCAAAGTTCCCATAATAAGTTGTGAAGAAGATTCTTAAGAGCTAGAACTGATTGTGTTTCTGTACAATGTTAGCTCTTCAAAGGGAAGTTATACATAGTCTATCTCAACTGTAGTGAAAAGTTGGGAAGTGATATACAAAGATGTCCAAAGCAACTACTTCCAAGTCGGCATTGCAAAGAACGTTCTTCCGACATCTGACTGAGGCCTTCTCATTGCACTGTATTGCAAGTTTCCCAGGATGTGTTAAGAAGATGAATCTTAAGAGCTAGAGCTGATTGTGTTCTGTACAATGTTTCTTCTTCAAAGGGAATTTATACACAGTCTGTCTCAGCTCCAATCAAATATTTGGAACTGA
Source organism: Tapirus indicus (assembly GCA_031878705.1). Lineage (NCBI taxonomy): Eukaryota > Metazoa > Chordata > Mammalia > Perissodactyla > Tapiridae > Tapirus > Tapirus indicus. The sequence goes on from CM062935.1 coordinate 84,314, forward strand.
TATACAAAGATGTTCCTAAGCAATTACTTCCAAACCAGGATCACAAAGAGCATTCCTATGGGATATAACAGACTGGCCCTCTTGGTCCACTCTATTGCAATGTTCCCAGAAAGTGTTTTGTTTTGTTTTGTTTTTGTGAGGAAGACTAGTCCTGAGCTAACATCCATTGCCAATCCTCCTCTTTTTGCTGAGGAAGACTGGCTCTGGGCTAACATCCATGCCCATCTTCCTCTACTTTATATGGGACGCCACCACAGCATGGCTGACAAGCAGTGCGTTGGTGGTGCCCGGGATCCAAACCCGCGAACCCCAGGCTGCCAAGCGTGAACTAAACCGCTGTGCCATGGGGCCATCCCCAAATCAGGGTTTTAAGTTCAAGCCAAATCAGTTTTGAACCTGAATAGTTACCCCATACACCTCGATATGTGAGAATCTCTTGTCAGTGCTGTCAATGCTATACAGTGCTGGGTTTAAAAGATGCTTTTGGATCCCCATCCCTGGCCAACACCTAGGTGATGACTGATCATCCCGCCCTGCCTTCAGCAGGAATCCTCTTAGGTCAGTGTGATAGTGTGATTTATAATAAGGAATAGCTCTGTTTCATTTCTGGCACAGAGCTTCTAAGGCATCTTTTGTTGTCATAATTACTTCAGTCCTCAGTGCCAGAGCAACACAGGTGAAACAGGTGCCCTTTGTGATTCATAACAAGCCCTTTCAAACACACCTGAACTCATGTTAATAAGGTGCCTTTTGGAAAGCCCCTAATGATTGGGGCTGGTAGACAGGGAACCAACTCTGTGATTAGAGGGTTGGAACTTTCAGCCCCATCCCCGTCCCTATGCCTCCAAGGTGGGGAGAGAGGCTGAAGATTGAGTTCAATATGGGGTCCAGAGAGCTTCCAGGTTGGTGAACATGGGGAGTTTCAGGGACAGTGGCATGCCCAGAGAAAGCCTGGGAGCTCAACGCCCCCTCCCACATAGCTTTCTCTATTCTATATGGGTGAAATCATTGTCTTTTGTTGTCCTGTTAAGACAATGTTTTCCTGAGTTCTGTGAGCCACTCTATCAAAGGTTTTAATCAAACCCGAGGGAGTGGGGGTCATGGGAACCTCTGGTCTGTGACCGGTGGTCAGAAGCACAAGTGACAACCTGGACTTGCAGTTGGTATCTAAAATGGGAGGCAAAGGGAATCTTGTGGGATCTGATGCTATCTCCAGGTAGGTGTCACAAATATATAAAAAGACTGTTAAATATTTTGGGTTTGAACTGTCAGAAGGACAGAGAAGACTGCTTCCAGGTGGGAGGGAAGCAACCACTCCAGTTGCAACTCCCACTACCTGTAGACAATTGCGGGGATGTTTAGGAATGGCAGGCTTCTGTCGAATTTGGATGCCCAATTTTGGATTAACTGTAATACCTCTATAAGAGGTCTTAAAGGGAAGAGACCTTGGGCCTTTGATGTGGAAACAAGAGTGCCAGAATGACAGAAAAATTATTAACCACCCCAGCCTTGGGAACCCAGATTTGAAAAGCCCTTCATCTTTCTGTACACAAGAAACAGGGCCTTACTTTTGGAGTCCTGACCCGGAACCTCGGACCCACCAGAAGGCCTGTGGCCTGTTTTTCTAAGCAGTTGGATCAGATGGTCAAAGGATGGAGACCTCATCTATGAGCCATTGCTTCCACCTGTGGCATACTACAAGGAAGCAAAAAGTTCACTTTGGGGTGGCCCACCATTTTGTACACACCCCATTGTGTCCTCCAGTTATTAGAAGAGGAAAGAGGATCTTAGCTCACCTCAGGTTTGGGCTATTTTATTAGACACCCCAGAGGTAAAGTTAAAGGCTATTTCTTCCTCAAACCCTGCAACCCTGCTAGCTACAGAGGTTGAACAGATCCCCTCTCACGATTGTCTTCAGACCTTTGAACAGGTGTTCTCAAGCTGACCTGATTTGACTCACCAACCTTTGGAGCAGCTGGACATGGAACGGTTCAGTGATGGAAGCAGCATCCAGGGGCCAGGGACAACATTGAGCAGTTGTCACCCTACAGTTGTACACCCTTTCCCATGGAAACAAAGCCTCTACCTCACAGGTACCTCACCTCAAAAGGCTGAGATTATAGGCCTACCTAGGGCTCTTCAAAGAGGTCAAGACAAAAAGAATACAGACTCAATCTATGCCTTTTTAGTGGGCCATATCACGGGGTCATAGAAAGAGAGAGGACTGAAGAGGGACGCAAAACATTCCCAGGCCATTAATGACCTCATGGCAGCAGCCACCATGCACTGCTCTGGACATCGGAAAGCAGACTTTAGAAGCCTGAGGCCATCAGTGGCCAATCAGGCAGCAAAGATGGCTGCTAGGACTATGAGTTCTGAGGCACCCCCAACTCCCTTTGTTTCCCAGGTTGACTTCGCTAAATTCCAGCTTAGCTGCACCCAGAAAGATTTACAGACAGCCAGAGAATGGGGATTTGACCCCTCCTCCCTGGACCATCCTGGCTGGGAATGTAACTTGGAAGGACCCACCCTGGTACCTGAAGCCCTTCTGGGAGAAACTGTTAATCACTGTGGGAGGGATGCCACCTTGCAGTGGATCCAAAGTTATCTTACTGGTCCAAACTTGCAACGGACCATTCAGAAAGTTACCCAACAATGTGTTAACTGTGCCCAAAATAATCCCAGGACTGGGCTGCCCTCCTTGAACAAGGGGATTCAACATCGAGGAGAAGCCCCCTGTGAGGACTGGCAAGTGGATTGTATCATGATGCTTCGAGACTGTGGGAATGTCAAGTGCCTCCTAGTATTCATAGATCCCTTCACAGTGTTGGTTGATGCTTTCCCTTCGAGAACTGAGAAGGCCGCCAAAGTGACCAAAGCTTTGCTAAAGGAGATCATTCACAGGTGTGGACTCTCACTGTTGATCTAGAGTGACAACAGAGCTGCACTTCTCTCCTAAATGCCCAGGAAATATCAAGAGCCTTGGGGATCACTTGGAAACTCCACACCTCATGGCAGCCCCAGTCAACAGGAAAGACTGAAAAGCTGAACCACAGATTAAAGAAGATGATTGCCAAAATCTATCAGGAAACGAATTTAACCTGAGATAAGGTGTTGCCCTCTGCCATGTTGAGGATCCACATAGCAGAAGGAAATAGCGGTCAGGCAGCCCTCCAAATTTTTCTTAATTTCTGTTCATGAGTTTGCCTCAGAGGTCCCCATTCCCATCAGGTGTTCCACTCTCCTGAAGTCTTGGAAGGAGCATGGACTAGAGGATCAACTAACCCCCAAGTGGGCCAGGCTTTATGAAGTCCTCCTGACCACCAATTCATCAGTCCAATTGGCCAGAGTCAGGCCGTGGCCTCATCACACCCCAGTGAGGCTTGACCCCCATGACAAGAGCACTCAGAAACTGGAAAGAAAACAACTGGTCACGTAAGCCACTGAAAGATCCTAAGCTGCTGTTCTGGGTTAAGACAGTGGACACCAAACAGTCAGATTGGTGAAACAAATTGGGTTCTTGCGTTTTGGGTTCTGGAAATTGGGGTTAGTCAAATATGGACTATCAAGTAATGCTAATGCAAAATGCAAAGGAGAGACTGGTATCCGAGTGTATTTTCAATCTGAGGTTGAAATTTTTCCTTCCTCAGTTTCCACATCTTTGCTCCCTTTCAGAAGGAAGTAGCCAGAAGGATTGACACCCTGCTCCCTAAAAGGAGGAAAGTAAGAAAGGACAGTGGGGACTGAAGCTGGGCACCTGAGGGGTACTGTAGATATTAAATCAATTTGCTGTTTTTTTCCTGTGTAACTTGAGGGGTGACTCAGGGGCCTTGAGGATTTGTGAGCATATTTTCCCGAGGATTGTGAGCTTGTTTTGCAGGATAAAGAATGTCTTCCTTGAGGTTACAATCACCACGTTGCTGGCCCTCAGCAGGTGTTGGAGCTCAGATGTCAGACTGCCCAGAGGCTTATTGGAGTGATCCCTTTCTTTCCCTGAAGCCCCTCCTGCCAAGCTGTATTAAACCCTCCTGCTTTATGTTGTTGGGGACATGGATTTGAGGGAACCCAGGCACCCACCAACTCATTTTGTCCAATGCAAATCAATCTTTCTTTATCTCCAAGCACCGATGTCTCAGTGTTTGGTTTGCTGGGCATTAGGCATGCAAACTTGAGATTAACAGGTTCAGTACCAGTGCCACGACCATCAGTTGGAGCAGGACTCAGCGCTCTTCATCAGCTCTGCCTCCTTCAAGAGCTTCCTGCCCCACCACCCCCATCTGACCCATTGGTGATGCACCCAGGTTCAGGTGTGAGACCATGGAGGTAACTGGGGTACCCACCTCTCACTGCCATGGGCCTATTCCCACACCCTGGTGGTGTTGCCTGTGTTGTAGGAAATGGCAGTAGCAGCAGAGGGAGTTGCAGGAGCAGTGACTCAGATGTCTTGGAGCTCTGGGACCTGAGGAACAGATGGTGAGCCCACCTGCACCCTCCCACCTCCTTGACCACTCCCATGACCCCTTCTGCCTCTCACCCATCTGGGAGCCCTGCAGCCTAAGTTGAATCCATCAGGCTAACCATGCATGTACCACCTCTGGGGCCTTCGGCTTGGCAATGGCCCTTGTGATTCCTAAGCTATGGGCCCCCAGATATCTGACCAGGTGGGGGCGCTCTATCACAGTGGCTGGGTGAAGGTGAAGGCGCACTGGGTTCACAGTAGCTTTGGGTGTGGCTCATATCCTCCTGCAAAACTTCTGCTCAGCTCACTGCTTGTGTTCTCTGGAATGGGTGGTCTGGCCCTGTTTACCCATATAGGATCGTGGAGGAGGTCAAGGTTATGCCTCCACCAGCTAGTTCATCCCAGGCCTCATTTCTCCCTCAAAAGAAAAAAACATGGCCTCCCATCATGCCTGCACCTTTTGACTCCAGGGGGATTAAAAGCTTTATCAAGTCAGAAGGCTGAGACAGGCATGCTAAAGCAGTGAGTGTGGCCACCCCTCATTGCTCAGAGGGGAGTAAAAAGCTCTAAGCTCACAGATGAAATATTCCTCATCCCTAAGTATAACATTGTAATTTATTGATATCTACAGTAGTTGTCATGCATTAGATTATGCATTGGTTTTAAAATATGTCCACAAATACCTTACACTCCTCGCCTTAAGAGATGGAACCTTTTCCCTTTGCCTTTGGTTGGGCCCGGACTTAGTGGCTGGATTCAAGGAAATAAAGTGGCAGTGGTGTCATGTGATTTTGGAGGCTAGGTCATAAAAATACTGTGTGATTTCTGTGTTTGTTGCTTCCTTCTTGGATCACTTGTTCTGGGAGAAGCCAGCTTTCACATTCTAAGGACAGGTCGCTATGGTAAGGAACTGAGGCCTCTAGCTAGTAGACATGTGAGGGAGTCCTCTAGGCAGCAATTTCTCTAGTCCCAATCATGCCTTCAGATGACTGCAGCCCCAGCTGACAGCTTAATTGCAACCTCAAGAGAGACCTTGAGCCAGAGCCAACCAATTCTACTAAGCTCCAAGTTTCCTAACCAACAGAAACTGAGAGATTACATTTGCAAGCAAAATTGTATGACAAAATCTCACTTATCCTAACTATATTATTAGAAGAGTTTTTCCTTCTGGGTATATTTTATATAAAATGAACCAAGAAAGTAGAGAAAATTCAGAGATTTAAATTTAAATTGCTATGGGAAGATTACTGACGTTAGAAAGTGATGGAGAGAGCATAATACCTACTACGTTTCATGATGTTTTTGCCATAACACCAAGATGGATGACCGTGAATTCCAGTTTCTTCATAAGTGTCTTTATCCAGTGATAAATTTAATGTCCCTATAAAGCAAATAATAATTCTCATAAAATAAATGTTAAAAACATGATATACTCTGGCTAAAAGAAAGGGAGGCAAACTGGGTAGATATCAGTGGGATAAATTCTGTACCTGGATCTTATAGCAGCCTTGGCTAAAATGGTGAAAGTAGAAATACTCTCAAAGTCCATTCAAGAAAGAATAGCTAAACAAACTGTGGTATGCCCATTCTTTGGAATACATTTAAGATATTAAAAACATGAAGTTAGAATAATGTGTCTTGATATGAGAAGATGCCCATGGACTTTAGTATGGGAAATAGCAAATTGCAAAACAATAGTATGGGGAAATTTATGTGAAAAAACACAATTTATGTATATTTATTAGTTTATAGAAATGTCCAGAAAAATAAATCCCATAAAATAATTAACAATATTTCCTTCTAAGAAGGGAGTGAGTCTGAAGGGAAGGAGACAGAAGGTGAGACTTTCACTTTACTCTATATAAATCTGTCTAATTTAGCTTGTTTTTCCAGCATTTCTTTTACATTTAGAAAAAGAAGGAATAATGAGTTTTCTTGCCATTTGTCAGCAGAGCAATAGTATTTTCTTCATCAATATTTTTACTATATGTTAATGCACAGTACAGATCTGTGGGAGAAAGCCCAGAGGAGAAATGAAGACAAAGAGACAACACCTGCAAAAAGTTAGTGGAATGTTTTTACACAACCAACTTTCCAGGTGAGTAACGGTCAGTATCTACCACTGCTCCAGTTCACTCAATAAACCTGAAACCTGCCGAGGGTAAGTCAGAGGACATGCAAGGCCACGCTCCACTAGTCCACTCCCTGCACAGGGCCTGTTTGTGCACGTTGACTACATTAAGCAGAAAATGGGGTCAGGATGGGGCGTGTGCCTTTGGAGATGCTGGCAGAGAGGCACAAAGTGGAACACTAGGTAAGTGTAACACACCTGAGAGGCAGAGTTCCAGGTGGACATTCAAAATGTGCCAGGAACTTGTGAAAAGTTGAATGCTATTCAACATCTCTGAGCCTCAATTTCCTCACCTGTAAAATGGGATCACAGGCCTACTTCATAGAGCTGTTGGGTAAGATATGTAAAAATGCCTGTGACAGCCAGTGTCAACGTTAGTAACAAAATAGCCTCAGATTTCCGAATCAATGAAAAGACTAATGTCAATGAGATGAAAGATGAGATGCCCAGCTGTGTGAGCAGCCCCAGCAGCATGAGAATGAGAGGAACTAGAAGTAACTAGGGTTCTTCACAGCTCCACTGGAGAGGGTGAGCCTGGGGCTACAACAAGATCAGGAAGTGCCTGTCATACAGTGACTCATGTAGTGAGTGTGGAATCCCTAAAGACACAGCAAAACACAGTTACACACAGTGTCTAGGAAATCACGGTGACTGGAACCAAGCAATCAACCCAGCAGATAGGAATGGGAGTGGGGTGAGCAGGTGCCACAAAATTCAGCAGAAGACACAGAACCATGAGCACCCGCTCTGCAAACAGCTGCTGTGGCTGCATCAGGAGACCAACCTTTTGAGACAGCCATATTGGGGACTGCTGGGAGCCCAGTGGTCATTGCTGCCACACACCCAATAGCAGTGTATGTGAACACACAAACCCCAAGAATTTTCTCTCCATTAATCCTTGTTTTAGGTCGACAGATACCCTCATGTTACAATAGCCTCATCCAACACTAATGGACAAGTGTAATCAGAACCCCTGTAAAGAGGGCACAGGACAGAGTAGGATAGAATACTGAGGAGTGGGGAAGCAGCACTGCACTTGACCAGACAGACTATCACCCGCACTCTATATAACACAAGAAAGAACCCTAGGACTGTGATGTGGTCTAACTAGTTTTCCTCATCATGCCCCATACATAGACTCTACACGGTTTTTCTTTCTTTCTTTCTTTACAAAGGTGTTGATGAATTCATGTGTATTTAATTCATGGAGAAGTAAGCTCTTCACAGAGTAATAGGATCCAGTTTCCATGACCAGGCTTTTTCAGTCCCTTTGATAGTACACCACACTCATGAAGCAGAATTAGATTCTGATAGAATGTGTAATGCAAACGAGGTGTTATTTTCATGTAGAGCAACAACTAGGTTTTTAGGGACAAGATAAATCATGACAGCTGCTAACAATTCCTCCACAGGTTTCAACAAAACACTTAAAACTCCTAAGTTAACCTACCAATGTCAGGAAAAGAGAAATTTGACCATTCAAGTTTTTTGTTTTTGCATTTAAACGCACAGTATAGGGAAGAGAATGAGCAGAAAAATTTCAATGGGAAGATCTTGCTTGCCTTTTATTTTTTGCAAATGAGCAATATATTCTGTGTTCTGTTCCTTTCACTATTGTAATTTTTAAGAAAATATGGTATAATTGACTATCCCTGTATGTGTTTATTTTGGTAGCACCCTGCAATCAAAGGAACTTTCCATTAGGGCATAAGGAATTTATGGACATCAACTATCAAGAGGATAAGTGGAAGCAGAAGTGCTCCTGGATGTTTCCATTTCCAGACAGAAAACTTCAACAGACCAGAGCAGGCAAGTTAAGGTCTACATCGCTGATTGCTGTCTGATGAGCTTTCCTCCAAAGCAGAGATGTTAAAGTTGACAGGCTTCAAATGCTGCCCAGATCCTTCACACCTTGAACATGGCTCTCCCAAAGCTCTAACACAATCTGTCTTTTGCTGAGGGATCAGAGTCACTACTTGTGTCTCTAAGAAATTGGCCAGTCAGGCTCAAGTTGAGATTAGGCTCATCAATTTAAAGTGTAAATCCTTTGAAGGGTGAGTTTTTCTTGGAGGACTCTGCACTTGAAAAGGTTGGTAAAAATGGCCCACTAGATACTTGCCTGGGAATCATTGTTGTTCTCCTGTGCTCTCAGCAGATCCTGGGTAAACCAATGATTAGCTTCACAAATGCCTCAACTTCCACACTTATGAGAAATGTGCCCCGCGAGGGTGACATTTTCAGGAAGCAATAGCCAATGTTACCCCCCGGCCACACACTCTTAACTTGTGCTTTTGATTGGGGCCATAATGGTGAATTTCTCCCCAAAGTTGCCAAAATGGCACACTTTGGCTGGAGAAAGCAGAGGACAGCAGGCAAATTGGAAAGTTCCTGATATCAAACCTGTTCCCATAAGCAAGTAGCTTCCTAGGCCTGGACTAGGATGACGCTCTGGACAGATGCACAGGCATGCAGATGGAAGTATGAGTCAACTGAGGAAGGAGGCTGTGGAGAGATGGCAGGGAAGAGGCCCAAGTCCAGTCCATGACTCAAGACAGAAGAGAGTTGCATGCAGCAGGCCCGCTGCTGCACCTCACAGCCCTCACATTCTCCAAACTCCTTGGTCCACATCCTGGCCCTCACATCTCTCCATAAGTCTCAGTCAATGTGGGGTGGGTGCGGCACCACGGTCAGCAGCCAATGGGCTTTGGACCACAGCCAGGCCCACACCTCCTTGCCCTCCCCTCAATTGCTGAGTGGTCACTCCCAAGCAGGGCACATCCTGGGAGTTGTAGTCCTTCAGCCCTGCAGGCTGCCACTGGTAGCAGTTAAGAGAATACAGCTCCCAACTGGCGCAGTGAGGACCCCTGTCTCCTGTCGTGCCCCTTGGCCCTCTGAGGGCAGTCCCAGCATGCTCAGCTGAGTGTGAACCTCCCCAAGTTACCCCAACCTCTGATAAGTTGGACTTCTTGCAGACCAGTGAGTGCCCTAAAACCTCTGGCACCTTGCCCAAGTAGTCATTGATACAACCGGCCCTCCATGAGCTCTGCACACTGGTCCTGCCCTCCGCCATGCCCTCCTTCCAACCCTGCCCTCCACCATGCCCCATCCCTCCCTCCCCTCCTCCAAGCCCCTTCTCTTCACAGCACCAGCTCTCCACACCCCGCCCACGAAGGCATGTGCAATGCCGCTGGTTCCGCATGTTGAGGCCAGCACCCAGGTGGGGGTGGAGTTAACAGCATCTGCGGTCCTTGCCGCTGCTGAGGCTGCTTGGAACCCAAGGGAAAGTTCCTTGGCCAAATTTGAAAGCATAAATTCACTGGCTAAACTGGAAATACCAGGTACCTGGGAATCTGGAACTTGCCTTTTCAAAATGACCTTTCGTGCCATCCCTCTGGGCTGCCAGGATCCTCAGTCTGGACCCTGTGCTCAGGCTCACTACAGAGTGCCCCTTGGACTCCACCCAGCTGAACAGTCCACACCTTGGTCAGACCTCTTAGAAAGACTGTCCCAGCCATGTTATAAAAGGAGAAAACATCACAGTGGACAGCCCCGACCTGCATTATACAGAAAGGAACTCAGGGGCCCAGTAATTGACCCCCTAAGCCCCTTCTCTGATGCCCCACATGGCTGGTTCACTGAGCTTCTTTATCCCATTGTGGGCCTCTTGGTCTAATTACCACAGGCAACAGGACCAGAAGTTCCCACTGGTCCTTCCCAAAATTTTAGGAAAGTTTGTGTAGGAAGGTAATACACAATTTCAACATTTCTGCTCTGCACTACAGCTGCTTTGAAACCACTTCAAGTATCCTTTCTTAAATATCCTTTTGGAACCACTTTAATTTGTTGCTGGGGGGGTTACACTGATAATTCTCTTAAGTCATTTTCCCATTTAGTTTCTCTGATAATTCCAAGTTCTACATTACTACCTGCTTCTCAAATGAGTATTGCAGCCCCAATTCTGTGCAGGGAGGATGCAAAACAGAATATCTGTGGTACAACCTTCTGGAGCATCAATTTTTTTGTGTGTGTGTGTGGGGAAGACCAGCCCTGAGCTAACGTCTGTTGCCAATCCTCCCCTTTTTGCTGAGGAAGACTGGCCCTGGGCTAACATCCGTGGCCATCTTCCTCCACTTTATATGGGACGCCGCCACATCATGGCTGACAGGCAGTGCGTCGGCGGGCGCCTGGGATCCGAACTGGCAAACCCCGGGCTGCCAAGCGCGGACTAAACCGCTGCGTCGCCGGGCGGCCCCCTGGAGCATCAATTTTAATACAAGATTTGGAAGAAGAAAAGTTAAGTAATTTCTGAGGTAAGTAATTAAAAATTTAAAACTAAAACAAGACTGGGAAGTCATCTGCCATCAATAACTGCCAGTAATTTGTGCTTGAAATGTTAGATTTTTTCAGAGAAAAAACTGAGGAGAGCTTATTTCCCATTATTTTAAGTAGCAAAAATTATAAGACATAGCAAGTCCTGGAGAAGCCCTACCAATTTCCTAAGTCACAATATGGCACCTAGGTATAAGTTACAAATACCATGTTAGGATGTAAAATGCTTAAAACATGGCTTCTTCATCACCTCCTTGTCAATGTGGCTGTTAACATACTATTGCTTTGTGCAGTAGCAGTGGCCTTTCTTAGACCAGCAACATTGGATATGATATAAATATCACCTGAAAAATGTATGAGCACTAAGTAGCTTCTATGCAGTTTGGGTATTAAAAATTAACGTGTTCTTCCAAGAAAATTTTTATTGGAGATAAGTTCTGTGGGTTATACCTGTAATATGAAATAGATGGCAAAAATCCCATCAATTTTGAAAATTAAAGTTGTAACTTTGAGTAAACTTGGGCTGGGAAGTCCTTTCAGGGTGCATCTCAGACTTCTGGAGTCCTGTGTCTGTGATGCTCCCTTGCCAACATCCACATACAAACCTGCCCTAATGTTGTGCCTTAAACATACAGACCCCCCTTTGACCCCAGATTCCTCTTCATTTACCATTCTGCTTCTCTGCTCCATTCAGGGTGCCTCTTCTCACATTCTCTCCTGAACTGGTTCCATTCCAGCTTTCTGCACGCCACTTCACTGAAATGGCTTTTATCCAGGTCACCAATGATTTTCCTTTTGCTAAATTCAAGGTTAAGTTTTTGTTCCTGTCTAAATCTTTCAGGTGCATTTGACACAGATGATACAATTGAACACTTCCTCCTTGAAACACTTTCCTCTGAATTTCCAGATGCCCCTTCTCTCCCAGGTTCCCTCCCCCCTCACTCTATCTTCCTCCTCCTGCTCCTCCTCCTCCATGACATCTCTAGTAATTCCCACCCCCTTTTCTTTCCTGTGTGCTCTCTCTTCCCAGAGAAATAAATATTTTTTCTATTATCCTAGTGACTACCCTACTTTATCAAAGTCTAACATGAATTGTTACTTACACCTTCTTTCCAGAGTGTGCAAGGACCCCATTTGCCCCTTTCTGACATCTACATTGTTATTGATTTGTACTTAAATTATAACATAACTATAAAACTATAAATATAATATATAAATATATATTTAAAGCATATCAAATATCTCTGTTTTATACATTATTGGAGCTATGCACATATTTATTAATTTTGTTGTTCTTATTTTTTTCCTACTTCTCCATCCTATCTGCAACTTTCTGCCTTCCTCTTAAAAAATATCCTTCACTATTATCCTTTAGTTTGATATTGCAGGGGAGGAAGAAATTTTCCTCTTACCTCTAGGTCCTTCTGGCTGGTCTAAGAATTAAATTGACATGAGACAGAATAACAGGAGAAAATCACATAAGGGTTAATAATGTATACATGGAAGAAAGCCAGGAAAACTGAGTAACTTGCCATAATGGCTGAAGCCACCACCTTAAATAGCTAGTGTCAAGAGATCAACTGGGCTGAGAGAGAGAGAGAGAGAGAGAGAGAGAGAGAGATGAACTGCTAGGTGTCAGAGTAGCCAATTAAATCAACAAATCCAAAATGAAAGAGTTAAGCCGGTAATTACTTACTGTGTTGGTATAAGCAAGAGACTAACACTGGAGAAAATACCAATTCCTCTTATTTCATTTCCCCCCTGGAATGGCTCACTGGTTGAGGGTCATGTGGATCAGCAGAGATGTGGGGGTCTTCAGAGAGCCCCCCAAAAGGCCTCAGTTTATTTTTATGGAAGCTGGGGTCTGGGAGAGGCTTAGGGGGATGGGCTAGGAGTGGGAAAATATGGTGTACTGAGTCAGAGAGGGGAAAAGTGTCTTCAAATTTTTCCCCTCCTCCACCCATAAGGAGTCTTCAGCAGAGGTGCCTGAGGAAGAACTCTGTTGGAGGCCTCAGAGAAAGAGGTGTAAGAATGGAGGCTACATGGCTAGCAGTTCAAATATGGGAAGAGCATGCCTGGCTAGAGAGGCTGAGTCCTTGACTGCAGCTGCCCTCAGATACCACAGTGCACTGGCCATGCCCCAAGTCTGGAGTAGGGAAGGCAGCTTTCCCCATGAGGCCAGTTAGGTAAAGCTTTTGTAATTACCCATGGTCAGGCCTGAAAAACTGCACAGAGTGCCTCAGTACATTTGGGCTACTATAACCAAATACCATACACGGGTTGCTTTAAACAACACACATTTATTTCTCACAGTTCTGTAGGTTAGGACTTCAAGATCAAGTTGATTTCAGATTTAGTGTCTCACAAGGGCCTGCATCCTGGTTCATGGATGGCCATCTTCCTGGTTCATGGATGGCTGTCTTCTCACTGTTTCCTCACATGGTAGAGAGAGAGTGGGATCTGTTGTCTTCCTCTTTTAATAAGGGCACTAATTCCATCATGGGGCTCCACCTAATTTTCTCTCAGAGGCCCCACCAAACACCATCAAATTGGGGATTAGGTCTTCAACATATGAATTTTGGGGGATACAAACATTCAGTCTATAGCACACAGGTTTTTAACCAGGAGCTGGACTCCTCAGCTTATGCCTAGTAATTCCAAGGTCTGGAGCCACTACTTGTCTGGTTCTATTATTGGTGTTTCTTATGCTCTCCTTTATGTTGTCACATCTCCACATTAGCGTAGTTATCTTTGGTGTTGAGCTACATATTTTATTTGGAAAGTTATTTGTGGAAATAATTTAAGCCCTAAAATATCTTCTTCCAGTGCTTGAGGGAGGATCTTCCATGTGGAATCTCCTTAACTCAGTGTTAGAAACTGAGATTTTTGTGGGCCCACAAGAGAGCTCAAAGTTGTGTGCAGTCCTTACGAGAGCTTAATTACTTCTGGTTCACCTTTATTCCTAGAGTGTGGCTGTTCAGGATCCCAGTCCAAGTTCCTAGGAAGAGGATTACCAAAATGCAAGGCCCAATGGGCTCTGGACCCAAACACGTGTCCCCCTAACCTTGTCCCTCTGCTGAAAGTGGAGGTTGGCCACTCATCTACCTCCTCTAGATTTGTAAATGGCCATAAGGCAAAGGCAGTTGGAAAATGTCAAGTGCAACTCTCTGGATTTATGTTTTATCTGAGATCTTGGCCTAGCAATTCTGCATTACAATGTTAGATCAAAAACACCTTTCAGGAGATGTTATTCTATAAATAAAGAGAAAGAGAATCCTCACTTTGCATGTTTCCAGTATGCACAAATTTCAATTACTATGGTTTTTAAAATAACAGCAGTACCCCAATAATGTGGCTCAGATTACAGGCACCACAGTTTTATTAGCTGCGATTGCATGAAGGACCAAGTTCACTGCAGCCTGTTCAGTCTGCAATCACTATATCAACACCAGACGCATAACGATCAGTGACCAGTCTTCCCTCAGAGCCTGTCTGTGACTGCTTGATGTGTAGCTGTTATCCAACACACACACACACAGAGCAAATTGTTTAGTTGTGTTGCCTCCCTGTCTCCTCTAAAAAATGGATGATCAAAAGAGGGAATTGCCCGAGAAGGATAAAAGTGCAACAAAGAAACAAAAACTGCTGATGCTGGAAGTGAACTTGGATGTGATAAGAAGATAGCTTAGCATGGATATGATGACACTGTCACCATGTGAGAGACTGTAGATGTGTGGCCAGAGGCACTGAGTACAGGGAGCTTATCAACATAAAGGAGGACAGTGTGAGGACATCCTGGGGAAGGGACGCTGGTTTCCATCTTACATTAATGAAATTCTGACAGACATTTCATGACATTGAAAGTGCACAGGGTAAAATGTTAGAAGCCAATCTAAACTTAGAAAAAATATGACAACCCCGCAAGACAGAGAAAAGATACAATGTAAAGAAGGAAGCACTGTTCAGACTACTTTTAATAAGATTTTTTTAAAGAAATTGGACACTTTAATTTTCAATGTTTTACTTACAGTATTTTATGCAGCCCTAAAATTTAGGGGCTTAGAACTATGACATTTATTATGTTTTCAGATTCTGTGGGTTGAGACTCTTGACAAGGTACAAAGGGGATGGCTTGCTTCTCCTCTGTGATGTCTGGGCATTAGCAGGAAGACTCAAAGACTGGGATGGAGTCATGTGAAGTCAAGTTCAATCCCATTTCTAGGGGTTGATTCTGACTATTTCCTAGGGATTTCATTCCATTTCCCCTCAGCAGTTCCACATGGTCTTTCCTCATGGGTGATGCTGGGCTTCTTCTCTGCACAGGAGCAGTATTCCACCATGGCGAGCCAACCAGATCTGTACCATGTTTTATGACCCAGCCTCAGAAGCCATAGAGCATCAGTTAGATCCTCCAACGGGGCAGATTCAAAGGGAGGGACCATAGACCCCCACCTATCAGGAGAAAGGGTATCAGTTAAACTGTAAGAAGTGCATGTGGAATTAGATAAATTTATTGGTGTGGACACCTTGGTGAAATACATTCTTCCACAAGAGTGGACCCCTCTATGCACCCTGAACTATTTGCTGGATAAATACTATAACCACTTTGAAATCTATGTTACCAGGACCTATTTCAAAAACTTATAAAATTTGTGAATTTATGACCTCAGGGTCCAACCCCCTTTCCCCTGCTGACTCTTATTAGACACCATATCTCCTTTCTGAGGTGACACACTCCTACTTTCACTGTAGGCCATAAAGCAATTCTAGAGGGAGTCTGTTTGTATTTGTGTATAAACAGAAGTTTGCATTTTTAATTTATTAGGGAACCTGGGATGGTTTCCAGTTTCTAGCTGGTGAACACGACACTTTGTCCTTCTTGCCATACATATGTTATATACACAAGGCTTTATTTTTAAACCCTGGATCCATGTCTTATTGTATTTTTAAACCCATACCCCTATTGTTCAATGTTCACTTGCTTCTAGTTTTCCAGTGTGATATACATAAAATGAACATTCCTTTAGGTATGCCTTTGACAATACAAAATCAGGCTCTTTTAATGAGTTTCACACAAAGTGAATTTTACACATACTGTGGGTGTTTCTGCAAAGGAATTAAAATTTGCCTATGAGAAGCATCCCTCTCTTGATCTTCATTCTGGAATAGAAATCTCCTCTGTGATGGTCTGGCAGTATTTCCACCCTGGCTGCACGTTGGAATCACAAATGCCAAGACCCCATCCCAGGTCAATTTAATCAGAATGGCTGGCTGTAAGTCTCAGGTGAAGGTATTTCTAAAAGGGCTTTCAGGTGATTCTGATGTACAATCAGAGTTGAGAAGTCCTGTGCCGGTGCCCTGGAATACTGAATCCAACCCCTACTTATCAGGAGGACTTAGTGGTAACCAATCACTTTATGTCTCTGAGCACAAAATTTCAGTTACAAACTAAAAGGAGGATTTGGGCACAACAATCTCAAAGGCTTTTAGGGACCATGAAAGGTGGTAACTCTGTGCTCTGTGCAGAAGCCTGGTATAAGATATTAGGGATATTTTCCGTGATAAAACTGAAGAGTGCTTGCCCCAGCAAAAGTCACTTAAATCTTCCTCTTCCTCCTTCTAACATCGCAACACCTGATCAAAACATCTCTGAAGCCAAATTTGGCTCTTGACTCCTGGATTAGATGACTATCTAGGTCGCTTCTAGATTCAATACTCTCCACAAACTGAGGTCCTTCAATGTAGGGAGTAGATGCTTGATTACACCACAACATTGCTTACACCAGTGGGGAGAGTTTGGGAGACAGACTCAAGAGAAAGTGCCCAATACATTTGCAAAAGTGATTTCCATATATTTTCATTTAATTTGGTCACTTTCTAAGAAATGAAACAGAAAGTAGAGACTGGCAGGTACTTGGGTTCACATATTTTTACTGGAAGATAGAAATCTGGACTTCTCAAAAGTAAGAACTAAAGAAAATAAAAATTGGTCTTTCTAGGCTGATAAATATCTCTGTGCAGACCTCCATGAACATTATTTTCCCTGTGTGTGCACACGTGTGTGTGTGTGTGTGTGTGTGTGTGTATGTGCATGCTTAACTAAGAGAAGTACAAGGCAAGGCCTGCAGGTACATTTGGAGGGTGGTATACCCATGAGGCAGGGGCGGATTTCTGGGCCTTGAGGGCAGTGGGTTGTGAGCCTGATTCAAGCTAATGTATCATTGTCCTCTTTCATGTCTAGAGCTCTTCTCACACTTTGAAAAGTTGCCCAGTTTTGCTTATCCAATCTTATTCTCTAAAAAGTACTTCAAATACAGAGCCATGGATTTTTGATGTTGTTAATGCAGAATATGGGTCAAATGCAGACTTGTTCTATGTTAGCTCAATGGAATACTAAAAATAGATATTTATGAAAACTGTTTCCAAGGTCACATCTTATATTCTCTCCTAGAATGACTCTCCTTTAATCTGAAGGTTCTAAACATAAGGTTTATTTCTACATACTAGCAATGAACAATCAAAAATGATATAAAAATGTCCTTTACAATATATCAAAAAATATGAAATACTTGAGGATAAATCTAAGAAAAGATGTAAAAACTTGCACATGGAAAACATACAAGGCATTGCAAAGAAAAATGTTTACATAAATGGAAAAAATACACATACTTTGCTCATGGGTTGGAAGACTGAATATTTTTAAAATGTCATTTCTTCCCAAATTGATCTACAGATTTGAGGTAACCTCAATCCAAATCCAGACAGATTTTTTTTGTTAGAAATTTAAAAATTCATTCGTAATTTATATTAATATACAAAGAATCCAAAATGGCCATAACAACTTTGAAGAATAAAATTGGAGGACTAACAGCACTTGATTTCAAGATTATTATAAAGTTAATTGTCAAGACAGTGTGATATTTACATTGCATGTGTAGACAAATAGACCAGACATATACTGAACACTGATTTTCAAAAAAAGTTGCAAAGGCAACTCAATGGAGAAAAGATAGCCATTTGAATAAATGGTGCTGGGACCATTAGATATCCATATGCAAACACAAGGACTTCAATCCATGTCTTGTACTATATTAAAAAAATGAACTCAAAATGGACCATAGGCCTAAATGCAAAACATAAAAGAATAAAACATCTACAAGAAAATTAAGGAGAAGTTCTTTGTGATTTTGGATTAAGTCTTAGATATGGCACCAAAAGCACAATCTACAAAAGAACAAATTAATAAATTGGGATTTATCAATATTAAAAACTTCTGCTTTTTGAAAGACACTATAGAGAGGATGAAAAGACAAGTCACAACCTGGGGGAAAAAATTTGCAAATCTTATCTCTGATAAAGAACTTGTACTCAGAGTATATACAGAACTCCTCAAACTTGATAAGCTGTCTGTGCCAGTCTCAGCCTATCAATAACCAGTGTTGTGGTGAGACCAGCCCTTGTGGTTCTCATTGTGATTGCAAGATGCGCTTCAGCAATAACCATCAGGAAACTTTGAAAGACTAAATGTTTAATGCTCACAGGACCTGGAAATTACACAGCACACCTGGGGCCACACATCAAGGCTTTGGTTAGAGAGAGACAGAGAATGCGCCCGGGGTTCTGTTTTTATTGGGGTGGAGGATGGGATTCTAGCTTTCACAGGCTCACTCTTTATCCATGAATTTAAAACATAAGAGTGAGAATTTAAAGCATGAGAAGAGAGAAAAAGAAAGAAAAAACCCAAGCGGCCCAAATGGCCAGTTATCTAAATCAACTAAGATCTCTAAAAGAAAGGAGGCTCGGTGGGAGGAGGTGGCCTGGCTCTTTATTGAGTCATGTGGCTGACACATGACTCAATATTTATTTGATATAGCCATCTTTGAAGTGGATGTCTCTCTGAAATGGATGTCTCCACAATCAAAGCTTAAGTCAGGGACTTGCATTACAAGAAAGAAAAAAAAGACTCTCAGGGCTTCCGCTGAATACACCATGGAAGGGGAGAAAATATTTTCAAATAATATATCTGCTAAGGGTCTAATATTCAGAGTATATAAAGAACTCTTACTACTTGTAGTGGTTAGTCTTCTGTATCCATGTGACCCGGTTATTTAATCAAACACATCTACAACCAGTTGACTTTGGAGGACCAACTTCCAGAAATGGGGCAAGGTAAGCAGCTGTGATTGCACTGTGGGGAGGTGTGGGTGTGGAAATCAGAGACCCCTTGTTCACAAATCTCTCTGGCCCTATCATTTTGGTCTTACATTCATTGGGTGAGTTAGGTACACAGAGCTGGGGATCCCATCACATTGGCAGTTGGGTGAGGGGATGGCATCAAAGACACCTTCCTGGAGGAGGAGCTATTTCAACCCAGCTGTGAGAACAGGCAAGTTCTGGATGGAATTGGAGGGAAGGAGGGTTTCAGTGTGAGCAAAGACCCCCAAACCAGCTCCTTGCTCCTCTCCCCACCTCCCACTGAGCCCCTGTGGGGTCCCCCACCCAGGTTCTATCTGTATCCTGTCCTTCCTGTGTCCCAACAATCAAACTAATTGTGGAGATTCAGCTGCTCCGGGAGGCCTCAAATTGATACAACATTGAACCCGAGGAGCAATTTAGGTCCTGGTTCCAGGCCATGGAGCCCCTTAGGAAGGATGAGAGATGAGGTGGGGGAGGAGTTGGGTGAGGGCAGGGTGGACTCTCTCTGATGGCCAGCTCCAGAGCTTGTGACTGTGGCTCCCTCATCAGCCCAGATCTTGTTGCATGGCACCCCCTGTGTCACTGCGACTCCAGCTGCTGGCAGGCTCTGGGAGGGACACCTGATGTGAGGCTCCTGGCACCTCACAGCTCCAGTCTGTCCTGTAGCTAAAGTTTGTCATGCCAGCTGGGGTCTCCATTCCAGTAGGCCACCAAGATTCAAATGTTCTTCAAGGTGAAGAAGTACCCGCCACCTGCCAGCTCAGGGCTGAGTGAGTGTCCGGACAGGCAGTGGCTGAATCCAGGGGCTCAGTAAATATTTGGGGTAGGCATGGTCCTGGGGAGTCAGACAGTCAGTGCTGGGATCCCAGCTCCACTACTAAGCAGTCCTTTGACAGGTGATTCCCTTCATCTTTCTGGGACTTGGTTTCCTCCTCTGTGAAATGGGTGATGCTAAATGACAGCTCCCATGTCAGGGATAAATGAGGCGTTGATTGAGCTCTCAGCACAGAGTTTGGAGCACACAGTGCAGTGGGGCCAGGGAGGTGGGCCATGAGAGAGGGGAGGCACTGCAACAATCAGTCTCTTCTATACAGTCACCAGACCCCCAGCACAGAGCCTGAACCAGAGGAAGATCACACTCCTGAGACCAGATCAAGTGCAGCCTCTTCCTCAGCAGCGGGGACACAGCTAGGACACTCGAAGTGCATTGGGTCAGCTCCTCTGACCCTGATGAGAAGGAGAACATTGTAGGCCTTTTCCTGGTGTCCCTGAAGCCCAAGAGAGAGGGGACGACCTGCCCTAACTCCCTGACATCTCTACCCCAGCTCCTATGTACCTATAGTGGAGGCGAAATGGTTACTTGTTGTTAATAATAAATATTAGATTTAAATATTATATTAAAATCCTGTTTATTTTACAGCCTGGGAGTGATGGTGTGGTTCTTCCACTTCCTGTGCCCATGGAAATGTACACAGAATCTCACATTCCCCTTGAATTAAGGAATCTTGCAGGGTCTCAGCTTATTGTATGTGGGAGAAGGGAAAAGAGCCAGCCCCCCTCCCCAGCTGCTGAAGGACATACCCAAGCCCTCCTTTCTCAGAGGACAGGTTCATTTCAGTGTGGTTCACATGATCCAGGAGAAGAGACAGTCCCTCAGAACTCCTGGGATTTAGAGTTTGGAGATAGTTTCACAGGCAGAGCAACAACCACTGAAAATGGGTGTCCTTAAAAATTGCACTTACCTAGATGATGTCCTGCCCTAGGGGATTTGCTGCTTTTCCACAGCTTTGGAGCAAGAAGGAATGTTTTCTGCTTCTCTTGTTGAGGTTCCTTTTGACAAAATATTAGAAACTCATAGTTTTCTATTTCAAACTCTGGATTGCACAGCAAGTGTGGGAAAGCTTGTAAAAATCTTTATGTGGAAAGGACAAGACCAGAGGAAGGTCATTTGTAGATGGGCTAAGGGCAGGCAGGACTTCCTCTCTTCAGGCCCCTTCTAGGGGATCTGTGTTTACCCTTATTTAGATCTGAATCCTCCTGGGATCCTGGTCCATGACTCCAAAGTCCTTTTCCTGCTTGTTTTATATCCAGAGAGGAAGATTTGTGATGCAGCATTTAGGACTACAGCTGGGCTTCATTCCATAAACATCACTGCTCCCTGGGAAGTAGAATTTCCAGCATCCCTGCACATCCTTAAACAAGTCTTTTCAGAGCAGAAATTCTCCAGAAGGCCGCCAGCCTCTCTGTCAGATACAGTGTGACCACATCTCCCTGGTTGGGTCTGATGGATCATGGGTGAGCCCTGGTTTGCCTGGATAATGGGCCATAATCCTGGCAAGGGAAAGATCAACACTCTTCCTTGCTGCCCAGAGTGAGTCATCTGGGCTCATGTGGTTCTGTGGTCCATTGTCTCAGATAATCACCAGTTTACACACTCAGTCTTGTCATTTACTGACTCATCCTAAAGGGGCTGCTGGGCTGGAGCCCATACTGTATGCAGCCCCTGGGATGGTTGTGTTCTTCTCCTGTTGGGAGCTTTGAAAGATGAGGTGTGAGAGGGGTATGGGTGTGGGTCCAGAAGGGGATGCCACCAAACTGATGATCCATAGATGTGCATGGACCCAGACTTACCAATTGAAATACTGAAATGCTTCCCACCTGGGAGGTAAAGAGACACAACTCTGACCTCACCCCAAGAGGAGGGTGACCAGGAGCTAAAGGGTTACCACCTGGCATTTTGAACATCTTCCCTTGGAAACAGCCTGTAAGACAAGGGCCAGATGAATTGCTTGGCACTTCTGAGTTATCCCCCACTTCCTGATGGCTGGAGGTGTCACCCAGACATATAGCAGGCTGGACTCCTCCAGAGAGGCCTTCTCAGGACAGCCAGCAGCTGTGGATAAATCCTGGTTCCCGGAAGCCCAGGCCCTTCCTGACCGGACACAGCCATCCATGAATGTGATTTGCTAAAGGAAAGACTGGGAAGACTGTACTTTCCCTCCAAAGAGAAAGAGAAGTGCCAGGTCCCAGGGTTAGTCCAGGGCCTGGAGGGAGGCATCATGTCCCAAGGGTTTCTCCTGCAGGAATGTGAGGCTCCTGAGAACAGACCCAGCATGTAGCAACATTTAATGTCTTGGGCTAACCATATCCAGAGGAGGGACAATTTATTATACCTTTGGGCACCCACTGGCCAAAATGCACTGACAGTCACCCAGAACAGACCCATGTTTGCAGCGAGGGTCACATATTAATTTTTTTATGTATATATTCTAATCTCCAAAATTTTTTGGTTCTTTTTTGTTTCTTGCTTTTGAGCTTTTCCTTTTGCTCTTGGCCTGTTTCCCTCATTTCATTAAATTGTTTATCTGTGTTCTCTTGTAGCTCTTTGAGCTGCTTTTGAATGATTATTTTGGGACCTTTTTCCACTGTACACTAGGGCAGTTTAATTTTAGCTTGTGTTCTTCACCTTTGGGTCCATGTTAGAGCCAACTAACTGAACAGACTGTCAGAGCTCTCTGTATCCCCTCGAGACACAACATTGACTAGAAAGCCTCTGTTTAGTGGGGCCAAATCAATGCATTCCCTTGAATCCAACTGTGTGTTCCTTCCAACACTATCTCAAACCCTTACTGTCCTATTTCTTCACAGTTTTCCTAGGTTTCTGTCTGTGTGAACTGGGGAAAGGATACAGTTATTTTGGTTGGAGCACAATTCCTATGGGTCCCCTTTTGTACCTCAGGCTTTGGGACTTGCTGAGAGTTGAGTTCACCTCAATGGATGCTTGGTCTAGAAGCCAAGGAGGCTGTAGGTCCTGAGGAGGATCAGCAGTGTCTTGCCAGGCAATGACTTCAGGGTAGACAATGACAGGATCCTCAGGAAAAGCAGAGATAAACTCCTCAGACAGGAGGAGGAGGGCTGCTTCTATTAAAGCTGACTCTGCAAAATTTTGGAGTCTAATGTCCCAGCTGAGTCAGGAACTGCCTGTACATCCCCATTCTAATTTTCAGGACCCCGTTTCTTTTAAATCAAATCCATCATCTTCACTGCTGTGTGGATGGGAATTCAATTTGTGTTGTAATTCAGCCACTTGCAGGAAGAGATTGTGAGTTAGGTTTTCAGAAATCTCAGCTCTTAGCTACAGGAAGTAACTGTTTATTCCAGTGAAGATATAGAAACCTCAGGCCAGTTATGGTGCTTGAGCTGAGCTGGGAAGTTGACACCCTAAGCTCATATTTTCCTTCTTCCTTTAATCTTGTGCAATCAGGAGTACTTGTGAATTTCATTACATTTGTTAGTTTGTCAAAAATGATCTAAATATCAAGTACATGGTCACTGAGAACCTTGCCTCTTATAAATACTTGGTTAGGAATATCCGGTGGTGATATTTTGTATATCTCTGTTGCCACATCCTCTGCCATGAACTATCAGTGCCCTCTTTAACAATGGAAATAAGAGAACCAATTCCAGAGACCCTAGAACCATTTAAGAGAACACATCTTTGATTCTGTTCCTCTGGAACCATCCTCAGTACCAAAATCTGTATTAGAGTTTTCCAGAGAAAAGGAATATATATATATTTATAGTATGAACATACACATTTGTATCTCCATACATGCAGTCATACAGAGGTTAATGACAGGGACACATTCTGAGAAATGCCTCATTAGGTGATTTAATCATTGTGTGAACATCATAGAGTGTACTTACACAAATCTAGGTGGTGTAGCCTACTACACTCCTAGGCTATATGGTACTAATCTTATGGGACCACCGTCATAGATGTGGTCTGTCATTGAGTGAAATGTCATTATGGGGCACATGACTGTATATTTATGTGTATGTATATGTAGTTACACAGAGAAAAACATATAGAGAGATTTATTTCATGGAATTATTCTTTGATAGTGGGAGGTGGCATGTTGGAATCATAGGGAAGGCCAGCAGACTAGAAACTCAGCAGGATTTTAAACTGTCATCTGACATAATTTTTTCTTCACCAGGAAATCTCAATTTTTCCCCTTACGAGTTTCAACTGAGTAGCTAACACCCACCCACACTCTCAAGGCAATGCCCAAGTCCCTCAGAAACAGCCCTCTTAGCCCATAAGTAGCCCATGTCCCCACCCCTTCTCATGTTGCACAATAACCAGCGGGCAGACAGTTCCAAACACAGGACTTGGATCTTGGCCAGTATCTGGGCTCCAGAGGAGGGGCGACAGGGGAGCTCAGGCCAGAGACCCTATAACCCAACCCTCTCTGATGACAATGGGGAGACTGAGACCCACCTGGAAAATTATCCCCATATCTTCAAATGGTGAATCGAGGGGCTCTGCAGGACAGAGGCAAAGGTATTTAGTGAGAAGAAATTCCTGAGGACTTGGCACTCCTGGTGAAGGGAAGAGAAGGAGCTGTGAGGGGAAGCTAGAGCCCTGCTTCCTCTGGTTTCTGTCCCCTCATGGACTTCTCCTGTCCTGGATGAGTCAGGTGTCCAGGGAAACTGGAGGCAGCACACCTGGGACCAGATCAGTGACATTCCCTGGAAGGAGGATTTGAGCTCAACCCAAGGAAGGAGCCCAGAAATGAAGTGAGCTTGTCATCACTGGGACTGGGAGACAAGGTCAGCATGGCCCTAGCAGGAGGGCCCTAGGGACCACAGGGCTCAGACCACAGATTCAATCCTGAGAGCTGAAAAAGGGAAGAGGCAGTTCCCATGACTCCAGAGATGGACGCTCTGGGCCTCTCACATATTTCCTCGGTCACATAGATCCAAAGCTCCACCACCCTGGCCCTATCCTGGGCCATAATGCTTGGGTCCCTGAGGCAGGTAGTGATGATGCAGTTGGCCACAATGTTGAAGTACATGATGGTGGCATGGATGGTGGGCACAAGGTACTCATTTTCCCTGTCATCCCACAAGAACTAGAAGATGTGCAGGCAGTGGGAGAGCACCACATTCATGACCAGCTCCTGTGGAGGATGGGGAGTGTGAGTCTGCCCTGCCACACCCCAGCTTAGCATCCACAGTCCCCCACACTGCCGGGCAGGGTCAATGGTCAGAGCTAGAGCTCAGGAAGCTGAGGATGTGGTCTGAGACTTGTGGGAGTCCCTGGGTTTTGTGTATGTCCACTGAGGGTGCCAAGCACAGGATGACCCAGGACACAGTACTGTGTGGAATGGAAGTGGCATTTACTCCCAACAAAGTCTCACTTCACCAAAGCACCAGAACCCGGTTGTCAACTGCGCATCTCAAGGGGCATCTTCCTCCCAATCTGATCTCCCCTCTCAGATGCACATTCCCCTGAGGCAGCAACAACCACGGGCTTTGTTTGTTTTCCACCTACTAAAGTAAGCGTCAGTTGTCTAATAAGTGCTGAGACTGTCAAGGTCTCCTGGGCAAACGGGTGATCAACCCAAGGACCTGGCAGCACTTCAGTGAGCTCCCCTCCCCCACTAAAGGGCCAGACTCTGCCCAATTTCCACTCTGTTCCACCTCATTCATCTGCACAGCCACTCTGCACACCAGGTGCTCATACTGTCCACCTCTACTGTCCATGTGAGGACACTGAAGGCTTCAGGGTTAAGAAAGTTGCCCAGATCACAGGGTTGATAAGTGGGGGAGCTGGAGTTTAGACACAGATCATCGAATTCCAGATCAGGGAATGGCAGGTCTGGGGAGCTGGTGGCACGGGGAAGGTCGGCCCCATCACCCTGCAAGCCCCACTGCTAATCGCATCCATCAGAGTCAACTATTCTGCCACCAAGTGGGGAGGGAAATCCAAGAGGTTAGGCTTCTCCCTCAGAAGGCTCCTGATGGTCACAGCCCAGAGACAGGTGGGCTCTGGAGCTGGATCTGGCTCTGTTGTTATTTCTTCAGCTGCAAGTGGAATACACATTAGAGCCCAGGGTCCCTCTGGCTCCATCTCAGGAGCTGTCACTGGGACTGAAGTTGAGGTTGGCACTTGGTCCAGCCCTGGAGGGGCTGATGGAGGTGACTCTGGCTCCAGCTCTAGCACAGGTGGTGGAGCTAGAACTGAAGCTGGCTCTCGCTCAGGAGCTGGCCTTTGCTCTGGTTCTGGAGCTGGCAGGAGCTCTGGAGCTGTCACCAGAGCAGGATAAAGAGAAGTTCCTCCCACATACATGACCTTCTCTGTGTCTTTCCAAAGGCAGGAAAGACTCCATTGTCTTCAAGGGAACTCCAGCCCTTGAACGCCAGCACAGATAATCTTGTCAGACTGAAGTCCCTTCACCTTATAGTTCTGCCTCAATGGGCTCTAGATGTTCGAGCTGAACCTGGAGATGGTGAGCATGGGCCTCCACGTCTGAGCCAGGCAAATTGACATGTACATTTTGGCTTGAAATAGGAAAAGTTCAGGGGCTTCCAGAAATTCTACATGTGGTCCACCCAGGTTCCCAACATATAAAAGATGAAGCTCAGGGGAGGAAGTTGGGCTGCAGAGTCAGAGGCCTGCCCTTTCCTTCCACACTGCCTACCCAAAGCACCCTTGTTTGAGCCTGGGGGGCCCATGCTTGCCCCTTCCATCCAAGGGAGAGCCCCATTCCAGCCCCGACCGCAGTGTGGCCATACTGGCAGTGGCAGGCTTGCTCATCCAGAAGGTGCAACACAGAGTCTGTGTGAATTTCTTCTTCCCACTGAGACTCCTCTCTAAATGGGCCTGGACACAGCCACCCAGCCTTCCATGCTCCTGGGCAACTGGATTGAGGACTGAGGAAGATTTGTGAGCAGGTTGCCCACACACCTCCTGTTCTGGGCCTGGTGGTGGTGGTCAGAAGGGTTGGATGTGGAGAAGGGGAGGCAGAGCAAAATGGGACTGTGGTGGGAATATTCCTCTTGAGTACAACTCATCCCAGCCTCCCCTCTTTTCCCCAGTGGTCCTGGGACCCCACCCACAGCTCTCTTTGACTCCTGTCCTCCTGGAGTGGAAGCCTCCAGACCTCAGCCCTCATAGGAACCAACATAGGAGATGTTTTATCTGGAAAGCTGGTACCAGGGAATCTACCACCTCCTCCACTATGCCTGCATTGGGGGTCAGCATCCTGCCGGCCTCATCCAGGAAGAGGATTGACTCCATTTCACACCCAGTGGACAAGGAGGGACATCTCATCAGTGGCATCACCGTGAGCCACCAGGAGGATAAGGGTCTGAAGCTGAGAATAGAAACTCCCATTAATTTAGGGACTTGGGCAAGAGGAGGGACATGAGGGCCCACACAGAAAAAGGTTCTAGGCTTTAAAATCATAACTTGATTTTAGGGGGGGATGACAAACAACTGGGACCTTCAAGGCTTTGTGTTAGCTGAGAAAAAATAGCACATCCCTGTATTAATAGCCTGTATTAAGAGCATTATCCCAGTGAGTCATCAACAAACTTCCACCTTGTAGACATTGGGAAACAGAGGGCTTGGGATTTCAACTGGCTGCTCAAGATCACACAGGTCAGAATTGAGAACTTTCCGTAGCATGGGCTGCATGACATTCCCTCTCAACTCCCTGAGACTTTGTCTGCTCCTGACAGGGAGGGGAAGTCTCTGGGGAAACCACATTCATTGGAGGACCCTAGTGGAGATTCAAGATTCCAGTCTGGATTCTGGGTCCACCCCAGTCATCTCAGGGTCCTGGGTGTGGAGACCCCTCTGTGGGCACTCTTACCCCAGACCATTGTTGGCCACTTTCGGTCGCCTGATGCACCTGCCACTTGTCTAATGAGATGGAGTAGTTGTACCCATTGACCAGCCCTTTGATGATGTCCTGAGTGAAGCTCTTGAAAGACAGAGCCCAGGCCCAGTCCAGTAGGCATCAGGGGCCTTCCACCCAATCAGTGGTCCTGTGTTATGGCAGACCTAGCAAACTAACACAGTCTATGAGAACACACTTAACACTTTCCCTGCACCACCGCTGAAATGTCAACACAATTGAATCATGTGAAAGTCCAAAAACATTGACAGGCTGACTGGCTGTGGCAAATGACCTCCTTTTTTGGGATCTTAGGAAATCACATAAAGCCACAGCTCCTGACTTGACAGGGCTACAATGATTTGATGTGTTCTGTATGATCACAAGTTGCAGAGAAATGTATAGAACCAAGTAATCTCATCCCACCCCCTCCCCTGTGTATAAATTTCCCTATGGAGTGTGATAATTTGTGAGACTCAGAAAAGGTCTGCAAGGAGAGTGGAGCTGACTGCTCCACAGGATACCTAGCTGGGTAGTTAAAACAATCAAAACAGCACAAAATGCTAAGATAGTCATGGCCTCATGAAAAGCGAAAACAACATTAAATACTTTCTCTACTATTCCAACAAATATGTGAAGAGTGTAGTTCTACTTCAACACATAGGGAATGGGTTATGTGTGGAGGTCCAGATTCCTTTGGGAGCCCACCTGTGAGACACTCATGTGGGAAAGCCTTGAGAAGGACCCAGGGGAGTCCCCAGATTTGAATCTGGTTTCTGGGCCCAACCTGATCATCTTGGGTACTTGGGTGTGGAGACCTCACTGCAGCCGTTCTCACCTCAGATCAGTACTGGATGATGTTGGTGGCCTGGTGCACCTGACCCTTGTCTAGGGAGTTAGAGTAGTTGAACCCATCTGTCAGCTCCTCGATGATGTCCTGAGTGGAGTTCTCCAAGGAATGTCCAGGAACCAGGCCAGAAGGAATGAGGATGCTGACTGGACTTTGCCACTGGGGAAACTGGCAAGAGAAATTTCCCTCAGTTTTGGCACAGAGGGGCATCTGCAAATAAGTCTGGTCAGGGAGGGAATGAGAGGAAACCTCTAGGGCTCAGGTTACACGTGATTAGAGGAGCTCACCTTCTCATGCTGCCAGTTATGACCTGAGGTATGAGCATGACACATTCACCAGGCTTCCAAGACAGAACCACCTGCTCCTGCCCAGGAGGGGCATGCCCCTCATCCCCTGCCTTCCCCACTCAGTACATACACACACACAATGAGGAGCCAGGGTTGTGGGGCTGCTCAAGTGGTTTCAGAGTTGTGGCCCGCTCTGTACTGACCTGCCCTGGGATGCCCTGTGTTACCTTTGGGTGCCTCCTGATAAATGGCCAGTGGCATCAGGGGTGAGGGCTGAGCCAATGTCTACAGAAACCAAAATGTCTCTTGCTCTGGCCTTTCCTTAGCCCAGAGCCTTTGAAATTTGGGACACAACAGTTGCATATCTTGTTCTCTGGTGGGCCTTCAGTCAACTGAGCTTGACAAGGGGCTGTGGGAGACTGGTGACCAGAGTTCTAAGTTCTGTTGGGGCCTATCACCAAGGAAATGAGGTGACTTTTTCAAGATTCCATTATCTGGGCCCCCTCCTTCAGTCAGACTACCCAATGCCCCCTCTGGGCTGTTACACCCTCCTCCCCCATGTCACCTCCTGAACTGTACACAATGAGTGAGCAGAGCCATGCCCACAGTTCCCTGGAAATGTAACTAGGGTCCTAGCTTTGAGGAGATAGAGCTGAATACCCACCTCCTTTTTCTTACCAGCTCTCTGTCCTGGAAAACTCATTGTGTCTCTCAGGTCCTCCCCAGTCTGCCAACTTGCACTGTGGGGATCAGGCTAGAATCTAGTTCCTAGGGACATCATCAGCTGGATGTGAGATAATATCTATAACACCTATGTGTCGTGTCATGTGTATCCAAGGCACAAACTTAGCGATGGAAGAATTACAAGAAGGGGTGGCATAGGACCCCACGTGGGACCCCATTGCTGGAACAGGCCTGAGTTCATTTGAATGTCAGAACCATGAGGGGGTGAATGAATGAAGTTCAGACAAGGTCATCCTCAGGATGAAAACCTGCCAATTGTTTCCTGCTATATTTACAATGAGACCCAACTGCCTCATCTCAGCCTCTGAGGTGGGCAGTCTCCACAATGGCTCCCAGTGATTTCTGCCTGTGGCATACACATTCCTGCGTGACCACTAAATGGTGAGTGCTGGGTTCTACCAATGGAATTCAGCCAAAATGATGGGGTGCCATGTTTGATTTTAGTTACAAAAAGTCTCTCACTTCCTTCTCACTTTCTCTCCCATTTTCTGCCTTTCTCTGTGTCTCTGAGTCTCTCTACCCCTCTCTGTCTCTAATACACCTGAACTGGGGGAAAAACAGACGTTTTGAGCTGCCCTAAGTAGAGGCTGGCATAGGAGATAACCGAGGCAGTGTCCAGGCCAACAGACAGAAAGGAACTCATGCTCTGTTTCCAATCTGTATCCTGAATCCATTGAGTGAGGTTGGGAACAAATATTCTGCCAGTAGAGCCTCAGTTGAGGCTGCAGCCCCAGCCTGTGAAACATCTTGAACAGAGGAACCAAGCTAATCTGTGCCTGATTCCTTATCCACAAAACTTGTGAGATTTCAATATTTGTAGTTTTAAGATGCAAGGTATTGGGGCAATGTTTCCAGAGAGGAAGGAATACTAATAGTCTGCCAGGGCCCAAGACCTGTCCCTGCCCTCCTCCCTATGCTCCTCTCTCCTCCCAGTCTCCCGCCATCCACACTGGACACCTTTCTAATCCCCTCTGGCCAAACTCACTTCTGCCTGCGAGTCTCTGTACCAGTAGTGCCTTCTCCCTGACACACTGTTCCCAGAGTTGTGCAGGGCTGGCTCCCTCTTTTCATTCTGTTCCCAGCAAATGTCACCCCAGTGAGGCCTTTCTGACCCTCTCACTGGTGACTTGCCTGCTCTCCCTCACAGCCCCCTGCTGTGTTTCACACCAGCACTTGCCCTTTTCCTTCTTATATATTTGCTTTGGTGCTTTTGTCTATCTACCCTCCAGACTGTGAGCTTTTTGCAGGCAGGGACCTCTTCATCATTTTCAGACCTGCCCTTAGGCCCACCCAGGCACCTGGCACAGGGTGAGTGCATGGTGCACAGTTGCTGGATGGATAAATGGGAAGGTCTGGTAGCTCGCCTCCCTTTTAACCAGCCAGACTGCAGAGATTAAGGCTAGTAACAGGAGTTTCATGTTGTTTCTGATGCAGGAGGACAGCCAGAATGAACTCTACATGACTCTTCCTGTTCCACTTGCTCCAGTAAAGCTCAGTGGGCACCACTGACACAGCAGGCTGCCAGCCCCCTGGTGGCCGGCACTCACACTGCAGCCCAGGCAGGAACACCTGCAAAGAAACTGGCACTTTTATTTGGGTGTCCTCGAGGCCGTGGCTCTCCAGAGTCCGAGGGGCAAAGGAGCAGGACCTACAGACTCTGAGGACAGTGCCAGTGAACTTGGAAGCCTCCATGTCTCCTCTTTTCTATGCAACCCTGTTTTGTCCTCTTTACTCCTGAGTCATCCCCTTCTCAACACAAAGAACCCCCCACATCCAAATGGACAACTTGAGAGTCCAGAAAGGACTGATCATGTCCCTGGACCCCAGTCTTGGCATACAGTACTCTGGAACATTCTTTCCTACCCCAAGTCCTCAACCACCCAAGCCTCTCTCTGCTCTAAAGGACCTCCAGGGAGTGGAAAGCATTTTCCAAGGTGTTCAGAGCCCAGTGAGTCATCGATGCACAGAAGGCTCCCTAGCACAGGGTGACATTAGGGGAATACCAACCAGCCAGTCAGGCCACATGTCCAAGACTGGGCAGGCAGAAAGGACTATGTGCCGGCCTGAAGACAGTTTGGGCATGTGAGCCCTGTCTTGCCATGCACATATGGACAATATACCAAAGCTCTGCTCATGAGGTGTGTCTCAGTGCCCTTGACCCCAATCCCACCCCCGTCACTCCTTCTATTCCCAATAGAAGAGGACATGGTGGCAGTCAGGCAAAAGCTTCAGATATCAGAATCTCACAGTCTGCCTCCACACCTGCGTCTGCCACTTCACACGAGGGGATTTGGCCCAGAGAAGGGACCTGTCTGTCCAAGGTCACACAATGGTTCAATGGCAAAACTCCTACTTTAGTTAAAATTAGATTTGGCTACATTGTCTAGAGGATCCTAAATAGCTGCACAAACAGGAGACAGTTGTTTCTTTCTCATACAAAAGAGCCCTAGAGGCAGGCAGTACAAATTAATCCCAGCCTCCTCACAGTCCCACACCAGACTTCTAGTCACATATCACTGGCCTGAACTTCCTGTGGTCACTCTTGGCTCCAAGAGAAGTCAGGAATGTGATCTTTTAGTTTGTTGAATTCCTTCCTGAAAGAAAACTGATTCTGTTCTTAAGGTTGAGGGAGAGTACAAACCACCAGTGCCCTCTCCCTGCACTAACCTTCAGGTTGAAGAGGAGGAGATGATGAAATTGTCAGACAAATCAGGCACTTGTTCACATACCACAGCCTGTCTTTTCTAGTATGCATTCATTCACAGAGAAAACAGAGTCTTGCTTCCAAACTAGGATATATGACTGGGATTCCTGCTTTCTGTTCCCAGCAGGATGATCAGACCCACCGTGTGGCTTCCATCTTCCTAAACTTTGTCAGTAGATCTGAGCAGATCCTTTCTCGTTTGTGAATGGAGTGGGGCAGGTCTGAGGTTGTGGAGCCTTTTAGGCAACCACACATTCCTAAAAACCTGAGTCAAAATTGAATACTTGTGTATTACAGAAATACAAGGCTTTGAGCCCACCATATATTCTCCATGGAGACATCAACTCAACATGCTTAATATTATTAGTTAAAATAATCCACACCAAATGAAACTGATTATGGTTAAAATAGGAATTATACAAAATCTGGTATTTTATCATTGTGATTTTGCATTTTA
The DNA here is from genome assembly GCA_031878705.1 of Tapirus indicus. Lineage (NCBI taxonomy): Eukaryota > Metazoa > Chordata > Mammalia > Perissodactyla > Tapiridae > Tapirus > Tapirus indicus. The sequence continues at coordinate 117,161 of CM062935.1, forward strand.
CCATTGCACATGGTAAAATTTATCATTGACTAAACACTGATAGAAGAAAAAATACATTTTGATCTACACAGCACAAAAAAAATGATCAACAAAATGAAAACACAGCATATGGAATTGGAAAAATATTTGTAAACCATGTATCTGAGAAGGGGTTAATATCCAAAATAGATGAAAAACTCATACAGCTCCATAGCAAACAAACAAACAAACAAACCCAAATAATCCAATTAAAAAATGGGCAAAGGACCTGAATAGACATTTTCCCAAGGCAGATACACGAATGGCTGTCAGGCACGTGAAAGGTGCTCAGCATCACTAATCACAAGGGAAGTGCAAATGAAAACACAATGAGCTAGCATCTCACATCTCTTCTAATGGAGACCATGAAAAGACAAGAAATAACAAATGCTGGTGAGGAAGTGTGCAAAAGGAACCCTTCTGCACTGTTGGTGGGATTGCAAATAGGTCCAGCCACTATGGAAAACAGTATGGAGGTTTCTCCAAAAATTAAAAACAAAGCTATTGCATGATCAACCAATTCCACTTCTGGGAATATATTTGAAGACAATCAAAACACTATATTGAAGAGATATCTGCACCCCCATGTTCATTGCAGCATTACTTACAATAGCCAAGACATGGAAACAAGCAAAGTGTCTATCAATGAATGAATGGACGAAGAAGTTGTGGTATATATACACAAAGGCATGTTATTTAGCCATAAAAAAGAGGAAGTCCTGCCTTTTGCTACAACATGGATGGACCTCGAGGGCATTATGATAAATAAATAACACTGAGGAAGACAAATACTCTTATCTCACTCATATGTGGAATTTAAAAGGAAGAAAAGTAAAAAGCGGGAAAGAAAACAAACTCATAAAAATAGAGATCACATTTGTGGTACCCATAGGTGGGCATTGGGGGGAGGGGGAATTGGAGGAAGGTGGTCTTTTTTCTTTTTTCTTTTTTTTTGTATTTATATGAGATGATGAATGTTAATTAAACTTATTGTGGTAATCATCTCAGAATATAAGTAGGTCAAATCATTATGCTCTACATCTTAAACTTATACAATGCTATAACTCAATTTTATCTCAGTAAAACTGGATAAAAAAGAAAACATTTTAGTATTCATAATAAGTGTCAGGAAAGTTGACTTGGTAGAAATAATGACACAAGCTTAAAATAACACAATCTGTAGTCAGTATATTATGATGTGTACAAGACATTATTTTCATAAAAATTAATTGATTTTGACAAAAATAAATTCATTGAATTGAAAACAAAAGCGAATAAACTACAATTTGTTTTACTGTCCTATATTAAAAAAAATTGACCATGGAATTAAAATGTCTAATTATCTTTGAAAAATACATTTTCAACAAATACTTTTGGTGTTTTGTACAATTCTGATTTTCAAGGTTTTGTTAGGCACAGAATCAGAACATTTTATTTGATAAAAGTTGTCTCAGTGTAAAATGACTCGACAAACTATCAGGATCAAAATAGAAGAGTAAAAATGGCAAGATGGAATTGTCCTCTGCTCATTTCTCTGTATTGGGACTTTTAAAATATAATACATTTTTATTAGTGTAAAATATACATAATGTAAAATTTAACATCTTAACCAGTTGTAGATGTACATGTCATTAAGCACATTAGGTTCGTTAGGTACATTTTTTTTTTTTTTTTTTGTGAGGAAGACCAGCCCTGAGCTAACATCCGTCCAATCCTCCTCTTTTTGCTGAGGAAGACTGGCCCTGGGCTAACATCGTGCCCATATTCCTCTACTATATATGGGACGCCACCACGGCGTGGCTGACAGGCAGTGCATCGGCGGGCGCCCGGGATCCGAACCTGCGAACCCTGGGCTGCCAAGCGTGGACTAAACCGCTGCGCCACCGGGCGGCCCTCGTTAGGTACATTTTAAGTGTACTAAATACAGTAATATTGTTGTGCAACTGTCACCGCAATCCATCTTCGGAACTCTTCTTGTCTAAAACTCTATACCCCCTTACCCCCACTCCCAGCCCCTGGGAACACCACTCTACTTTCTGTCTCCATGAATTTGACTACTCTAGGTACCTCATATATGTTGAATCACACAAGGTTTATATTATTGTGACTGGCTTATTTCACTCAATATAATATGCTGAAAGTTCATCCATGTTGTAGCATATGTCAGTATTTCCTTCCTTCTGAAGAATGAATAATATACCACATTTTGCTTATCCATTCATCCCTGGTCAGATACTTTGGTTGCTTCCATGTTTTCACTATTATGAATGATGATGCTATGAACATGGGTGTTCTTTGAATTCTTTTGGGTATATACCCAGAGTAGAATTGCTGGGTCATATGGTAATTCTCTTTTTAATATTTTTGAGGAACTGCCATATCGATTTCCACAGCAACTATACCATTTTACATTCCCACCATGGTGCCCAAGTGTTCCAACTTCTCCACATCTTTACCAACACTGGTTCTTTTCTTTATTTCTTTTTTTAATAGGAGCCATTCTAACGGATGTGAGGTGGTATCTCATTGTGGTTTTGATGTGTCTTTCCCCAGTGATTAGAGATGTTAAGCATCTTTTCATATGCTTATTGGCCACGTGTATATCTTCTTTGAGGAAATGTCTATTCACATCTTTGCTCATGTTTGATTTGGGTTATTTTTTGTTGCTGAGCTTAGGAGTTTTCTCTCTATTCCAGATACTAAGCCCTTATCAGATATACAACTTGCAAATATGGTCTGTCATCCTGTGAACTGTGTTTTTTCTCTGTTGATAATGTCTTTTCAGGCATAGTTTGAATATACATGAAGCCCAATGTGTGAACTTTTTCCTGTATGACCTGTGCCTTTGGTGTCATATCCATTAAATTATTGTCAAATCCTATTTTGTGAAGCTTCTGAAGATGATTATGATTAAGCTCCAATTTCAGAGATAAAAAATGTTTGGTTGCTGGAGTAAGACAGCTGCCTGAACGCTAGAAGAAATGGCATGAGCATGGGGCCATGATGATATGTGATGGCGTGATAATATGAATATGGGGGGTAGGCAAGCATGAGATGTGTAGAGAGAATGGTACCTTCTCTGATTTCTCCACTGTCTACATGGATGATGGGAGCAGTGAGAGATATGGCTGGAATTTTCCCCCATGTCAGCCCTTCTTCAAAGTTAGCCATTCAATTTTACTTCAATTCCATTAATGTTTGAAGTTTCTCCAGCCCATGGGGGGCCTAGACTTGAATGCTGTATGGTGATGAATAGAGTGTGGGGTGGCATCTGTCTCCAAAGAACTCATAGTCCCTCTAATCTTGGTGTAGCCAAAGGCTGAGGTCAATTTCAAAGGAGTTTAGAATGACTGGAAGACACTGGGATCAAACCCAAAGAGAGAACTGTATGTTATTCACCTGTTGAGCTGGACTCAGGTGAGACCTTTAAACACTTGCTCTGTGTCCACAGTGCATTTCCATTGAGTTCTGCATGTTCCTATATGGGGGAGATGAGCTGGACATGATTAAAGGAGTGCTGGAATGCTGCATCGCTTCCATGAGTGAGATGAGAACCCTGACCCCAGTCATCTTGCCAGTGAAAGAACTGATCAATGTCACCCAAGGTAAAACCATCCTTCCACCACTGTTCCTGCTGCCCATGTGAGAAGCTGAGAGAGTAACTTGTAACTGGTGTTGGGTGCACACCTGTAGTAACACTTGCTGCTGGTATTGATACTACATACAGAAGGTGACTCGCATTGGAGAAAAATGGGTTACTACCCTGTTATGGTGCCCAGGATTGACTAGAAGGGCAAACGGGCTGGAGTTGAGGACTTTTGAAACATCTATTGAGAGGTGAACTGAAAAGGGAAGCATGCCCTGAGAATTTCCATGTCTTAAATAGTCAATTTTGTCTCAATCCTAGTGGGAAGAACAATAATGATTCTATATTTTCCATTTTCAAAAAATAAAACACTGATCTTTGACTTTGAGATAATCTGAATTTATATATACATTTCAAATGTTGACTTAATGTCATTTTTCTTTTAAAATGACACATTCAACCGATATGTCCATTGACCTTGGAGGAAGGAAAGTTCTTCACTCTTCCTCAATGAACAAGGAACCTAAACCAGGTGTCAGAGAACTTTATTTGTGTCATTGTTCAAGTCCTGTGCTCATTGGGCCTCAGTTTACTTATCTGTGAAGTGGGGATAGATGAGGGTGCTAAATATTTTCCAAAGGCTTTTGCAGCTCTGATATTTGATGACTACAATTGACCAAAGATTGCTTAAGCCATGAAACAAGTGATGCAAGTTGTTTTTTAATTACTTTATTAAGACACATGACCTAGTAGAATTTGAAAACCAGAGGCGTATACCTCTAACATGAATTATTTGAGTGAAATTCTCTCACGCAGATCAGTGCCATGGAAAGTGAACTTGTACATGAACACTGAGGCAGGTACTGCTCCTTCCCTACTACCATACTTTATTGTTGCCCTTGGACTTTTTATTCATCTTTAATGTAGATTTATGTTCAGCCCAATGAGACCCTGATTATGACTCCCACTGAGCACATGGTAATCTTTAATCTTAATCATACCCATTAAGTCTTGCCTCAGCTTCTTGGTCTTGGTGAATTGTAGTGAATGTAACCATATTCCCTCCACGATGGCATGTGGTCATCCCCACCCCTGCTGTACACATCTCTGTGTAACCACTAAGTAGTTAATAACGGGCTTTGGACCAACAGAATACAGCCAAAGTGATGGGATGTCATCTCTAAGTTTTAATGCTAAAATGGCTGTCACTTCCCTGTTACTCTCTTTTGTTTTCTCTCTCTCTATGTAGCATCCCTCGATCTGGGACATCAAGCACCAATGTTAGGAGCTGTCCTATGGAGAGGCCCACATAGGAGAGACCTGGGGGATTGCCCAGCCAGCAGACAGAAGGAACACGGCTCTCAGACCAAACTGAGCCCTGATGAGAGGCACGCGAATGAGTCACCTGGAGCAAATCCTCCACAGTAGAACCTCAGCTGAGGCACAGATCCAACTGCACAGAAACCTTGAGGCAGAGGCTCCCAGCTAAGCTGTGCCAAGATTCCTGATCCAGAGAAATTGGAGCTGTTACTCAGTCATGCTTTATAAGGGCTAAGTGTTGGTGTAATGTTGCCAGGGAGAAAAATAGCTAACACAGCCTACCAGGCCCCAGGACCTGGCCCTACCCTCGACCCCATTTCTGTTTTGCTCATCCCAGGCCCCCTTGAGCCACATTGGCCACATTTCTAACCTCCTCTGGTCAAACACACTTCTGCCTGTGAGTCTCTGCACCAGTGGTGCCTTCTCCCTGACACACTGCTCCCAGACTTGTGCAGGGCTGGCTCCCTTTTGTTATTCGGGTCCTAGTAAATATCACCATAGAGAGGCCTTTCAGACCCTCCTACCCAGTGGCCCCCAGCACTCCCTCAAAACACCCTGCTTTATTTGGGGGTTAGCCCTTTTTCATTTTTGGTGAGGAAGATTGGCCCTGAGCTGACATCTGCTGCCAATCTTCCCCTTTTTGCTTGAGGAAGATCAGCCCTGAGCTAACATCTGGGCCAATCCTCCTCTATTTTGTATGTGGGTCTCCACAGCATGGCTTAATGAGTGGCATAGGTCCATGCCTGTGATCCAAACCTGTGAACCCAGGCCACTGAAGTGGAATGAACCAAACTTAACCACTATGCCACTGGGTTGGCCCCCAGCACTCTTTTCTTTCACATGTCTTGCTTCTGTGCTTTTGTCCTTCTCTCCTTCAGACTGAAAGCTCCTGGAAGACAGAGACCACTTGGCCATTTTCATCACTGAACTTGGACCCTTCAAGGCACCTGGTACAGGGTGAATTCTCAGGGCACAGTCTCTGAATAAACAAATGAGAAGATCATGGAGCTTTTCTTCCTGCCTCTGACCAGTTCATTCTGTAGAGATGATCACTAATCATAGGAGGTGCATGTTGTTTCTGAGACAGGGGCATGGCCAGAATGAACTCTGTGTGACTCTTCCTGCCTCAGTCGCTCCAGCAAATCTCAGTGGGCACCACTGAACCAGGAGGCTGCCTGCCCTCAGGTGGTCAGGACTCACACTGCAGTCCCAGGTGGGAATCTTTACTTGGGTGTCCTCAACGCAGAGAGTCCCAGGGGTAAAGGAGCAGGACCTGCAGGCTTTCAGAGCTGTAGAAGAAATCTCAGAAGATGCCCTTGTTCCCCTCTTTGTTTCTCCCTTCTGGAATGTTTAGTTTGCTCACAAGACATTCTCACCTCAGCCAGGACAATGATTCCCTCTACTTCAAATGAAGACCCTGAAGATTCAACTATGGGTGGTCTTGTTCCTGGCCCCCTGACTCTCAGTCCAAAGATCTACTTCATTCTGCCCTACTCCAAGTCCTCATTCCCCAAGATCCTCTCTGCCCTGAAGGACCTTAAGGGAGTAGAAAGCATTTACCCATGTCCTCAGAGCACAGTGGGTCATCGGTAGAGAACCAAGGTCTACAGATTTTCCAAGCATTCAGGACCCTTGTGGTCAGACACTGTAAGTGCCCAATTTGTGCAGAAGGAAACTTAGACCTTCTCTCCTATAGTCCCTATCTGTACTGGGGGATGGGGTGTGCACAGCCCAGTTCCAGGAGCCCAGGGAAGTGGACTGCAGGATCCCAGGCCCTGTCCTCTGGAGACTACTATAGAGTTGGCCCCTGCCAAGGCAGGATTGTGGGAAGTTTGAGGAGTGCCCTCATGCTATGGACCTCAGGACACATTGCCAGGAGAGTGGATGTCCCAACTCCATTGCAGAGCTATCTGCAACCACTTTCTCCTCTGTCCCTTGTCACTTACAGAGTGTCTGCTTTTCTTAACCACCTCTCCGTGATCCCCACCTGTGCAGTTGGCTTCTGTTTGTGCATGCCTGTGTGCTTGTGGGGATGTGGAGAGAAAAAAGGCCCTAATTGGGAGGGGTTGGGCAGGGTTCCCCAGGGTCTTAGGGGCTCTCATTTCCAAAGTAAATGTGGTTGAAGGGGTTGGGCCCTGGCCTAGGAAGCCAGTGTCCTCACTTTTCTTCTTGACTCTGCCCACATACTGTGCCCTGGGCCAGTACCTGCCTCTTCCTGGGCCTCAGTTTCCCAATTATACAAAGAGGAGCTGGATGCAGAACTTCATAAGGGCATGCAGAGTAGGACACATTGTCAGGCTCCATCAATACTGGATGGGGTGTCTGAGTGGGCAGGATAGAGTGGGAATAGGTGCACAGGCCTCCTAACATGGCCAGATGCTGGTGGACATGGAGCAGGAGCAGCCAGGCCTGCTGCCAAGGCCCAGTGCTCACAAGTGGCCCCAGGACAGTGAGTGCACCTGAGCCCTGACTTGATTCTGGCGTGTGCACCACACCAGCTGTTCTGCTCCTGAGGTGAGTTCTTTACAATCTCCCACCTGTAGACTCTGAGCACCCCATATTTTCTAGAGCCCTATGTCACCCTGATTGCAGTCAGGTGTGTCCTCAGGGTGCTGGACCTGGTGGGCATACAGAGCCTGGAGAGGAGGAAATCCCTTTTCTACTTTTCCCCCAACTTTGACACATTTGGAATTCAACAATTTTGTCACAGTATGACTGAGCCTGAGATTTTCATATATTTAGGACTACGTATATATCTTTTTCTATGAACTGTGGGTTCATGTCTTTTGCCAAGTTTTCTAGTGAGTATTTGTTTTCTTTCTTATCAATTTCTAGGAACTTTTTGCATATTGGGAATATGAGCCCTTTTGTGATATGAATTGCAAATATTTCTTCCCGGTTTATGATTTTTTCCTTTTCTACAATGATAGTCTTGCTTCATTCAGGGTTTTTTTGTTTGTTTTGCTATGTGTTATTAAGATGTCACTTCTCCCCTCATTGATTTATAGATTCATACAATCACAATAAGGTATCTCAGCAGATATCTTGTGGACACTGACTATCCAATTTCAAAATTTCCATAGAAATACAAGTGGCCACATATAGTCAAGAGAAACTTGAAGGAGAACAAACTTGGAGAGCTTCCACTACCAGGTATGAAGCCTTAGTATAAAGCTAGAGTCATCAGGGCATTGTGCTGTCACAGTGCAAGGGCAGCCACAAGGGGAAGTAGAAAGAATAGAGAGCTCTCCTGAGACCCACACATACAAACATTAGTATGTGACAGAAGAGGCAGGCAGAACACTGGGGAGAAGAGTGTCTTCTCAGTAAATGGCCCAGGGGCACTGGTTATTCAGATAAGAAAGAAATTCATCTTGACTCCTGCCTCACACCATAAAAAAAGTCAATTCCAGGTGGATTTTACATCCAAATGTTGATGTTTAAAACAATGAAATTTGTAGTAGAGGACACAGGGGAATATTTTCATGACTTTGGGGCCAGCAAATATTTCTTCGATAAGCCCCAGGGTACACTAAACAACTTAAAGACAAAAATTAATAAATAGGACCTTATTACAATTAAGGACTTGTCTTCATCAAAAGACACTGTGAAGAGAGTAAGAAGGCAAGAACAGTATGGGAATAAACACTTGCCATATTTTATCTGGAAAAAGCCTCATATAGGGTATGTAACTAATTCCCATAAATTATTCATAAAAATACCAGACAATCTGCCAGAAGAACTGGTCAAAATATTTGACTAGCAGCGCTGGCCCAGTGGCATAGTGCTTAAGTTCGTATGCTCCACTTCTGGTGGCCCGGGTTTCACAGGTTCAGATCCTGGGCATGGACTGATGCATTCCTTGTCAAGCCATGCTGTGGTAGAATCCCATATAAAGTAGAGGAAGTTGGGCATGGATGTTAGCCCAGGGCTAATCTTCCTTATGCACACACACAAAGATTTGACTAGGCATTTCACAAAAAGATAACTAAATGGCCAACACGTATTCAAAAAGGTGCACAACATTGTTGCTTGTCAGGAAAATGCAAATTAAAACCACGATGTGATACCAATAAACAAAGACCAAAATAAAAACCACAGACAATATCAAGTGTTTGTGAGGATGAGAGTAACTGGGGCTTCATACACTGAAAAGGGTGTGAACTGTTACAACCACTTTCAAAAACTCTCTGTTAGGATCTCCTAAAGACAGACTTACACATACTCTATGACCCCCAAATTTTCCTCTTAGGTAAATATCCAATAGAAATTCCTACACGTCTTCATCATTGCAAAAGAACGTTCACAACAGCATTATTTGGTAATATTCTAAACTTGAAAGAACCCAGATGTGTGTCAATAATAGAAAGGATGAATAAAATAGGTTACATTTTTTATAATGGTATACTATACAGAAACAAAAGTGAACTACATCCACATTTATAATTGTTTGAAATTCACAAACGTAATGAAAGAAGCCTGACATAAAGGAATACATTCTGATTCCATTTAAATTAAGTTCAAAACCAAGCAAAACTAATAAAGAAGTGAGGATTTTGTTACTCTTGGGGAAGAGAGGGTAGTGACTTGGGGTGAGTACATGAGGGGCTCCTGGAGAGTTGGTAATGTTCTATTTCTTCTAGGTACTTGTTGCCAGGTGTGTCCCCTTCAGATAATCCATAAAGCTTAACATCTGTGATTTCCATACTTGTATGTATACTATGGTTTAACACACAAATCCAATCCATTGGATCCAGAAAAATTTTTTTCTGGTTAGTCTCGTGGCCAGATAGCATAGTAATTGCTTCAAGACTCTGGAATTGCATGTTCTAGATTCATATCGTGGACCGCAGCACTTCCTATCTCAGAGATCCTGGCCAAGTTACTAACTCTCTGAGCTCATGTCATCATCTGTAAAATGGGCTAATTACAGTACCTCTCTCATGGTTATTGATTATTAATAATCCTCTTCAATAAATATTAAGTCTTGGGGTGGTCCTCGTGGCTTTCTCCATGTGCCATGGAGAAGACAGATGATGGCCTATGGAAAAGAAAGGAGAATGATTAGGTTTGAGTCAAGAGACATTTTGAAGGTGAAGAGTGAGGGGAAAGATATGATTTTGAGGTGAAGGAAAAAGAGATCAGAGGTTTGCCTTCATCCCTTCCACTTCCTGTGTCTGGGCTCCTTTCCATGGAAGGTGGACTAACCAGGTGAACTCTAGCTGGTTAGTCTTTCCAGCTATAACATCACAGAATCAGCAAGGCAGTGAAAATGTCACCCAAAAGCCAAAAACAAATGTTATTTGATCCAAACTGAAACACAAAGGCCCAGAAGCTTGAGAGTGAAGGGAGGTCAATTTTCAGTGATGGGATTGTGGGGTATTTTTGTTCTCTCCACTGATTTTTTTCTGTTTTCTCATTTTCTGAAATAAATGTGCCCCTTAATCAGAACAGAACACCATACATGATATATTCATGCCTATATATTTATATCCATATATTAAAAAAAATAAGCACCTGCCAACTCATAAATACCAGGAACCCAGAAACCATCGGGGCAGGAAAACACTGTTTGTGATGCCCAAGGACTGAGCCAGCAGGTCACCCTGGGTCAGGACAGACATATCATTGACTGCTCGTCAGTCCCGGACATTTCCTATTTTTTATTGTGTTTTTCACCTCTTCCCTCAATCACCTACACCTTCTTTTTCCAGCTAAAATCAGTCTGATATTCTGTTACAATATCTCACTTTATGCATAAAATCCAGGACCAAAGAAGGAGAAGAAAAGGGCTGTCTACTCACTGTTTCTTTATTTCTGAAACTAGTCTAGATGGAATGATCACTTGATCTGGGTAGTTGGCACAGGCAGCGTTAATTAGCCCGTGGAACAGGGAGCTCTGCCAAGGGGAGGGATTCTCTGAGGAGTCAGCTATCCCATATATATGGGAAACCCTCAGCCAGGTTCGGTTGGTGTTTTCAGCTCTGGCTATGCAGAACTCTGGCTGAGTGTGTGGGGAAAAAAATGAAACTCTGGGAGAGTCAGACCAGGACATTCCTAGTATTCACGCATTTACCCAGGGAGCACTCATTGTGTCTGATGAGCAAGCCATTGTGTCTTATGTGCAAGACACTGTGCTAAGGGTAATCAAAGTTGAATCAAACTTAGTAAGTCCTAATTGCTCTTCAGGAAGCACATTCTAGTTGGATGCTCTGAACTCCCGTATTTGACAGCAACCAACATATAAGCATGTTAGAGAGGGGAGAGGTGAGTGTGCATGAGGAAGGTGAGATAAGGGGCCAGGCTGAGTGGATGGGATGCTTGCCACTGATAGTGGACTGGGAAAAATCTGGGTTTGGCCATGTGGAGAGAGAAGGATCCCTGCAGTGGAGCAGGATGAGGAAGGGCAGGTGGCAAGGGGCATATGCAGGAAGAGTGAGGAGTTTGCTGAAGCAGGGAAAGTCAAGGTGGGAACCAGAGTGTGGGTGGCTCTGTGGCCATGTAGGAACTGTGAGTTGGATGTGGTTGGGGCTGCAGATTTGGGGAGGGACCTGCGAGCAGGAGAGAGGGAATCTCAGAGCTGTGTTTTAAGAGGTTTCTGTGACAGTGGTGGGTTGGACAAATGGAACTACAACTGCCACATAAATTAGCCTTTCCACTACAATCCCATCCAAGCCTTCAGCCCTGAATTCTGAGCCCTCAACCTCTTTTAAACTGAGAAGGAGGTGGTCTCTTTTAGAAACAATTTTGGCTTCTGACTCCTTGATGTCTTGATATAGATTCTAGCCCTGCCTGGTTAGGGAAGGTGCTCAAAGTCAAGACAGATCAAAACTTGAAGTCATCTTCTCCTTCTTGCTTCCTGGTGATTTTCTGGGTTTTGTGCTTTTTTTTTTTTTTTTTTTTTTGTATTCCTCTTCATACCCATTCAAAGAGCTAATGAACAAGAAGTTTCTACTGAGAGTGGAGCTTTAGGCATTGGGTTCTTTCAGTATGACCACTGGGAACTCCATCACTTCCTTTGTCAGGAGGATGAGAAAACATTCTTACCTGCAAGGTAGGTAGATGAGACCACTGCCTAAGGGGAGCTTGGTTGAGTGTGGGAGACCCCAGCCAAGAGGCACACCCTGATCCCACTGAAGGGGGCTGGAACCTGGCATTTGGCTCTACCCAGATCTGCTGAGTGGGTTTCCTTTTACAATAACGGTCTTTAGTTTGTTTTGCAATTTTTCAGATCATACAAAGAATACATGCTTTTTGTAGAACATTTGGAAAACACACACGAGACGGGTTTCTGCTTCTTGTGATATGAGTTTCCATTTCATGTCCACTATCCTAATACTGTCCTTGAACTTTACCTACATTATTCTGTCAAATCCTCCAATGCCACAAGGCCCAGACATTTCCCTCTTTCCCAGGTAAGGAGATGAAGGCTCAGGGGGTGACTCAGTTGTCTCAAGTTATATTTCTGAATCTAAGTACTACAATCAATTGGCAGTGCAATTCCATTTCTGTGGACGGTCCTTACAGAATTAGTTGTACAAAGGCACAAAGATACTAGGAAGTTCACAGAGAACTATTTTTCATATTGAGAAATTAAAACCGATCTTAAAAAGCCAATCAATTGGGGGATGGTTAAATCATTATGAAGCATCCATATGAATGAATTCTAAATGGTCATTTAAAAATGGAAATATATCTGCAGTTATAGAACAATTTGCATAGTATTTTCCAAACTCTATGTAAAAAGCACCATATATGTGCACATATCCATATACAGTCATGCACCTCATAGCAAGGTTTTGGTCAATGACAGACAACATATACAATTATGGTCCCACAAGGTTAACACCATATAGCCTAGGTTTGTAGTAGGCAATACCACCTAGGCTTGTGTAAGTACACTCTATGATGTTCATGCAATGACAAAATTGCCTAAAAATGTGTTTCTCAGAATGGATCCCTGTCATTAAGTAATGTACAGCTGTATAGAAATGTATATGTCCATAAGAAGAAAGAGTTGGGCAGGAATAGGGGGAAATTTCTACATATTTGTATTGGTTGACTGTTGTTTCTTCAACAAAGAGCATTTTTGTTTAAATTTTAAAAAGGCGGGGGGAGAACCCAAGCTTTTGACCTTTAAACTACAATGCCTTGAAACCTCCCTCCATAAGCTTCTCAGATCAAAGTTCTCCCTGGAAACTTCTGAGTTGTCTGATAGCAGAGCAGCAAAGGACCACAACATTCTGCAAAGTTAGAGGCAAAATTTTCATCTTGAGCTTCCTGGGCACACCCCTGGGTTCCTAAGCAGACTGACTCTGACCTTAATTATGGATTCCAGGACATCCCCTTCTATCTTTTGAGATCTGGTCTGCCTACCTGGATTTCATGTTCTGGAGAAAATGTTTGGTCTCTTCTGGATGAAGAAGAAAATCTTCAGTGTTTCCTCATGGCTTTGTTGCCTCAGTTGGCCCAACAGCTTATTGAGGTGGGCCTCCTGGGCCCATGTGATTCAACAAAGGTTGTCAACTATAAATCTGTGAGTGAAAACACCTCACACTCATTCTATTCAATGGGTTCCTCCCCAGTGTGAGATTTCTGCTGATGGAAGAAGATAAGAGGCATTTAAAGGATTGCCCACACACATTCATTCATTCATTCTTTTCTCTACATATGAATTCTAGGCTAATCAGTTATAGTTCCCCATTAAAAACCTTCCCCATGTAAATTAAATACACATGGTGTGTTACTCTCTTGCATGCACAGATATTTATTCTTTGTAATGTCTCTACTGTACAGTTGATTTATTTTGTACCTTCATTGTGTTTCAAAGACTAGGTATGCAAGCCATGTTTATGCAACTTCTTTTTATAAGAACTCAGGTTATAGCTCTGAGCTCAGGTTAACTTTTCACCTAAATTCAAACTATGCAAAACTTCCAACTGTAATTATAGTCATGTCATTGTGTCATATTAGTAATCACCCCATTTGTAGGTCTCTAACGTTGAGGACCAGGGTTCACTCCCATGAAACTTACTGCTGGCATACAGTTAGAAGTGTCCTTCCTGCAGACATCAGGTATAGGTATCATTTCTTGATTTTTAAGGTCACTTCTCCTGCCTAAAGTAATTTATTAAAAAAATAATATAGAGAGAGGCATCAGGAAACCAAAATGTTGTAAAGCAACATGTTGTAAGGCAAAGGTGAGGACGTTTCAAATATTGACCCTTACACAGGGAAAGAATGCAAAATGGAGGAATACACCAGTGAGTAGAAACATGGTTTAGGTCACTGTCAATTACAAAATGTTTTCAGCATTGAGAAGAAAATTAAGATGGGATTTTGGTAAGTGTATGAGAGAAGAAATTATTGAAGGGAAAGGATAAGGGCAAAGACCACGACATGAAACTTTCACTCCAATGAGGACATAAACTATAAGTAAAGAGAAATTGATAAATCTAGGGATAATGACACTGTTGAGGATTTTTTTCCCCACTGGCTTCTCATACTTTCCTGAAAAGACCATTGACTTAAGGAAATCTTCAGTTGACATTACCAAGGCTCTGTTCCCTCACTGACCAGGCTTCTCCTCATATTGAACACACATGCATGAAGCTTAACCAGCCTGAGGCCTCAGAAAAAATCCTCTTTCTTCCCTCCACAAATCCTCTCCTTGCTCCAACTGGAAAACTACATCTGATTCGGACAGCTGACACCCTGTTTATGGGGAAAAAGTACATGGATTTTGAACTCTGTGTGAAGAATCATATATATTCTTCAAGTCCAGGACAGGATACCAATGAAAGACAAAGTAAGCATTGAAGAAAACCATGTAGGTCCCTGAGCAGAGCAGGAAGAACACCCTGACACTGAGTCAAAGCACCGAGGAGTTCTTGTTGTGGATGTGCATGAGCAAGCTTACAGAGTGAAGACCCTCACTGTTTTCAATAAGGGAGGAATTAAATGTTTCTAGTTAATGTGTCTTCATATAAAATTTTATTTCCAAAAGTAATTCAATATATATAAGCTCCACAAGAACAATCTAGGTTTATGTTGCCTGCTATTTTTTCTGCTGTGGTCTCAAACTCTGGGCTTAGTGCTTAGAACAGAGTAATTACTTTGGAAATATTTAGTCTTATTGTTTGGTCCTTAAAAAAATCCTTTGAGTTTCCAGCACTGTTCTGGGTCCTGGCGATAGGGCATCAACAAAGACACGAAACTGTGGTCAGGAAGACTATATTCTAGTGGAGGGACAAAGTACAAGTCAGAAAATCAATAAATAAACAGATTACCTTCTTATAGTTGTAAGTGCTATGAAAGAATAGGAATGAGGGCTGAGAGGGGAGGGTGATATGTGGAAACTGTTCTGGATGCCTATTGAATAAATAATTCAGTGTCGACAGACTCACCCACAGAGATGAGATGATGCTCTCCAGCATCACATCTCTGTGCAGCTTTCTCTGGGATGTGCCCACCAAGGCCCACTCTTCCTGGGTGAAGTCCACAACCACATCCTTCAAGGTCACTGATTCCTAAAACATTATGGACATTCTGATTCAGACAGGGCCAGATCTACCAAGGCCCAAGGAGGAGTAGTTGACATGATGTGCTGGAGAAAGGGGGCTGTGGGCAGAGAAAGCTTAAACCCTGCTTGGGGTTCCAGTCTAATGCTTCCCTGTGCTGATCTGGCATGTGCTGTTCACACATAACCACAAAGATATATACAATATATACACAGCCTCAAGACATTAGCCACACTATAAAGGAATATCACATCATGTGCAATGTGAAATAACTGGGCAATTCCCAAAAATGTGGTAAATCTCACTTTCAGACTGGTATATATAACATAGTGTAATATATATAATATATATAGTTATAAGTTTTCATCTTGAGAAAACATAGACTCTCTTTCTTAACAGTTTCAAGTAAATCAGTCTCATCAAAAAGCAAGCAATATCCATTGCCTGTGACAGATAACTGAGATTATGACAGTTATCTTTCTCCTTTGTGAAATGGCTCGACAACCTGTTACAAAAGTTGAGAGATCCATGAGCTAATTTGCAAAGTGCTTCCTTTATAATAAACACTCAATACACATAAATAATAAGTATATTATTATTTAAAGGTAGAGAATGCTGACCATTCTGCAGAACTGAACAGACAATAGAGAACATTGATAGGCAGGTGCAGCCTCTCTCTCTCATATCTCTATACATTTATTGTGTTCACTACAAGGTAGAAGGACAGATGGTCCAGAAACACCACCCAAGGACCCCTGATAATTCTATACAGAAGGATGCTGCTAGTGTGATCCATCCTACAGTGAGGTTTCCATTGTCGATTTTCTCTGGGACCTCCAAGCATCAGTTATCCTTGTCTCTCCTGTGGCTTAATCCTATCCATCTGCTAACGGGTAACAGAAGCCTCTCAATTGTATACGGTCACTCCAGTTCCCCCAAAATGGCCACAGAATCTGACATTTTATTCTGTCTTCTATACTCCTTCTCAATACACAGCCAAAATTAAGAAAATGCTGTCCACGCATTGTGTTCAGTTTTCAAATTTGATCAAAAGTTAATTACAAAGAGAGAAACTGGATTTTGGGAAGGGGGGTAAGGAGAATTTTAGGTATCTTTTTAAAATTATCAATATGTTCATATATTTTTATAAAAACTTTAGTAAATTCAAAATTAGTGAAAATAAAGGAAAGATTCCTCATTGCTCTCTCTGGTCCAATGCTTTCTTCAACCCACCACCTCAATGCTGCACAGCCTCCACCCCAGACCCTGTAACACTGGATTGATTGAACTCAATTGATGAAATATCTCCCCCTACTGGATTATAATCTTTACTCTCACTCATCTCTATGCCTGTGTTAACCACATGCCTGAGGCCACTGTAGCCTCTAACATGGTTAATGAGAGAGTTATTTCTCCACCAACGCTATGGGCTGGATAAGAAAACAACTATTCACGTTTCTCCTCTGCAAGGACATCCCTAATGGAGAATTGACTAAGTCAGTGTAAATGTAGGAAGGAAATTATTTATTTATCAGTCTGGGAACTGCCATAAGCCTCCCAGAATCCTAGTGAAACATAACACACCAATATTTCCTGGGTGCACTTAGAAGATCCAGGCCAACTGGAGAAACCTACCCATCTGCTGGTAACAAAAGAATCAATTCAGGAGTAAGAGCAAGTTCCTACTCACCTGTGGTTGCATTCTCAAGAGCTCAGCTGCCCCTGCTTCCTTAGACTTCTCCCCAAGGGACAGCCTGATAACTAAGCAGACAAAGCTGAGGAAAGAAAAAGAAGCCATGAGACTCCAGTCTTTTTCACCACTTGTGCATACACCAGTCATGAAATCCTAAACCTTAACATGGAAGTGAATCTCCCAGCTCAAACCACACTTGCATGAAGAATGATCTAAGGCAAATAGGCGAGCAGTCTTTTCCTAGGGTCACAGTGAGAAGGCTTTAGCTACTGATGATCATATGGGAGATGATATTAACATTCTCATTTTACAGATAACAAATGGAAAGTCATAGGGTTTTACATTTTAATTAGATCTGGTAGAGGTACAATTTAATTCCTTCTCTGATGCCAAATCCTAGCAGAACCTAACTTATGTTACATGGAGATTCTTGTATCCACAGCAAAGGGCATCATGATAAGATTTCTGATTTAATGCTTCTTGGTTACATCCATTAGCACTGGTTCTTCAATACCTCCACTAGCCCCTAGCAGCCCAGACCCTCCCTCTGTAGTCTGTCCCCACCCTCTGCATATACCTTGACTCCTCCACATGGGGATTTGGGCATTGTGAGTGCAACCCTAACTCTATCCTCCACATCCCTGGATATGTGACCAGGCTACTTTGGAGTCTATTGAATGGTAGTGTGCGACTATTCAAAGATTCATCTCTTGCTAGAGGGTCCAATGACTCTCATCATGTAAATATATCACTAAAATTCCCTTGCACAGGACAGAAGCCATATTACATACACGATAATCCTACTCTCGTGCCCCACATTCCCCACAGGACAGGAAGGCTCATAAATCATAGAGTGAAGGAATTTGAGTTGTGCCTTTCAGATATTGTAGTGAAATGGTAGCTGGAGCTCTGTCCTAGTAATTATCATCAACAGGAACATCCCATCACGTCACAATCGAGGTATATGGGAGCATCTTTCAACTGTCAAGTACAACCTAAAACACCTCTAATAAATGTACTGCATGGGCAAATTATGGTAATATGTCATGAACAAGGTTAGCATGACAACCCTTTCACCCTGACATCCAGAGAAGAGAAAAAATTATCCGATGAATAAATTGAGACCCTGTAACTGGAATTACATAGATTTGCTTATTTAGTCCCCACAATGACGCTACTGTTTATGGGTTAGTTACCCATTTAACAAATGACGTAAACTGGTTCAGAGAGCTTCATGAGTAAGACAAAATCACATGGCTACAAAATGACAGAGCTAGAATTTTAACTCAACTCTGCTTGTCTCTGAATCTCAAATAATTAAACACGCTCATCTTGAGGAGTTTTACCTAGTGCCCGACCCAGATTTTAGCTGGATATGTGACCTCTCAGGTCAACAATGGAGACCTCTCCCTCTTCTCACAACCCTTCTCCTTTCAGCCTGTTCACGAAATTACTCCCCATGCCTAGGTCCTCTCACTGTGGGAACCTCCAGTACACTGACCACCATCCCAAACACCACCCTCCACCTTTCCTCAGTTTTGCTGACCCCATTTTACCCATACATACTCATTTCAACACATATGCACCAAAACAGAAAGATCTCGTGACCCCCAACTTTTCACAACTTCTGATCAAGACACCAATCCCAGATGAACCCAGATTTCTCCCTTTCCCATGGCTGCATCTGTCACAGCACAGGATTAGGATACTGATCCAGTCTAATGACAGTGTCATTAATCTGCCAATGACTTTTCATAAATATCTCATGTCCTACTAGATGTTGATAATTAACATTGTTCCACAATTCATATATGTTCAGGCCTCCCCCATCCCTTAAGAGCCCCAGAAATTCTCACCTCTCCCTTCAGTTTCTACAAGTGGAACCATCTCCTACTACACAGATGAATTAGAAGATTTGAAAATACATTTCACTTCACTGCCATGAAATCCAAAAATATTCCTGAATTTCTACCCACTGGTGAGCCCTCACCAGATAAAGTTGAAAATTCATCTCTACTCCTGGCTTATCTAATTTATCTAAATGTATCCCTTTCTCTCCTGCTCTCTCAAAGACATTTTGTTAATTATAAACTGAATATCCTTTACCAGTAACTTCCCCATGGCTTCCCAATCCATCCCCTTAAACTCAATCAATCCCTTCATTCTTGAAACAAAAGCATTCTCTGAACCAATTTGTCTCTAGTTTATGCCCAGGTCTTTCTTCCCCTTGATAAAAAAACTGAAAGAGAAGTACACACTTAATTACAATCTCCTTACACCCCACTCACCTCTTGATTTACTATGAGTGAGCTTTATATTAATAAAGATATACCAAGGAATAAATCTTTTTTCTGCTTTACTGAGGTATAATGACAAAACTGTATATATTTAAGGTGTACAGTGGGATGGTTGGATATACATATACATTGAGAAATGATACCAAAATCAAGCTAATTAAAATTCACTACTTCACAGAGGTGTCTTTTTTTGTGTGTTGAGAGCACTGACAATCTACTCTCGTAGCAAATTTAAAGTACATAACACAGTATTACTAACTATAGTCTCCATGGTGTACATTAGATTCCCCAGAAGTTATTCATCTTATAGCTGAAAGTTTGTACCCAGTGACCAACTTCTACCCATTTCACACAACCCCCAGCTCCTGGCAACCTCCGTTCTCCTTTAAGTTTTTCTGAGTTCTGTTTTTTAAGATTCCACCTGTAAGCAAGAACATACAATATTTGTCTTTCTATGTCTGGTTTATTTCAGTTGGCATGACATGGCCCCTAGGTTCACTCATGTTGTCAAAATGGAAGGATTTCCTTCTTTTCTATGTCTGTATGATACTCCATTATAGATAGATAGACAGATCACATTTTATTTATCCATTCATCCATCACTGGACATGTAGGATGTTACCATATCTTCGCTACTGTGAATAATGCTGCAATAAACACAGGAGAGCAGACAGCTCTTAGATACTGACTTCATTTCCTTTGGATATATATAACCAGTAGTAGAATTGCTGGAGTATATGGTAGAATTGTTTTTAATTTTTTGAGGAAACTTCATATTGTTTTTCTTAATGGCTGCACCAATTTACATTCCTACCAACAGTGCACAGGTTTCCATTTCTCCATATTCTTGCCGATGCTTGTTATCTCTTGTCTTTTCAATTATAGCCATTCTAACAGCCGTGAGTTAATATCTCATTGTGGTTTTGATTTGCATTTCTCTGATGATTAATGATGTTGAGCATATACCTATGGACCATTTGTATGCCTTCTTTGGGAAAATATCTATTCAAGTCCTTTGTTCATTTTTAAAATGGGTTGTTTGTTTTGCTACTGAGTTGTGTGAGATCCTTATATATTTGGGGTACTAATTCCTTTTTGATACATGACTTGCAATATTTTCTTCCATTCCTTAGGTTTCCTTTACATTTTGTTGATAGTATCCTTTGCTGTGTGCAAGCTTTCTACTTGGATGTAGTCCCACTTGTTTTCTTTTGTTGTCTTTTTGGGATCATACCCAAATTATAATTGACAAGACCAACATCAAGGAGATTTTCTCTATGTTTTCATCTAGGGGTTTTACACTTGAGGTCTTGTATTTAAGTTTTTAATCCATTTTGTGTTAATTTTTGTGTATGGTGTAAGGTAAAGGTCCAATTTCACTCTTTTGCATGTGGAAATTCAGTTTTCCCAAAACCATTTATTGAAGAGACTATCCTTTTCCCATTGTGTAGTTTTTGGTACCCTTGTGGAAGATTAGTTGACTGTATACATGTAGGTGTAGTTATGGGCTCTCTATTCTGTTCAACTGGTCTATACATCTGTTTTTATGCCAACACCATACTGTTTGGATTACTACAGCATTCCGGTATAATTTGAAACCAAAATGTGTCATGCCTTCGGCTTTGTTTTTCTTTCTCAAGACTGCTTTGGCTACTTGGGGTCTTTTGTGGTTCCATGTCAAATTTAGGATTGTTTTCTTTTCTCTATATCTGTGAAAAATTCAACATCATGATTAATTCAAAATTACGGGGAAATGTAAATCAAAACTACAAAGAAATATCATCTCACACCTGTTAGAACTGCTATAGTTGAAAAGAAAAGAGGTAACATGTTGGCAAGAATGTAGAGAAAAGGAAACCCTCCTAGTGTACTGCTGGTGGGGATGTAGATGACTACAGACACTATGGAAAGCAGTGTGAGATCCCTCAAAAGTTAAAAGTAGTTTTTCAGTTTTCCCAGTAACATTTGTTGACGAAACTATCCTTTCCTCATTAAGTGTTCTTGACTCTCTTCTCAAATATTAGTTGACATTATATGCAGGGGTTTATTTCTGGGCTCTCCATTCTCTTCCATTGGTCTATGTGTCTGTTTTTATGCCAGTACCCCTACTGTTTTGATTACCAAAATTTGGAATATGGTTTGAATCATGAAATGTGATGCCTCCAGATAGGTTCTTTCTTAGGATTACTTTGCCTTTTTGGGGTCTTTTGGGGTTCCATACAAATTCTAGGATTGTTTTTTCTGTATGTGTGAAAAACACCATTGGATTTTGATAGAGATTGCATTGAATCTGTAGATGGCTTTGGGGAGTATGGACATTTTAATGATATTGGTCATTCCAATCCATGAACACAGGATATGTTTCTATTTGTTTGTGTCTTCTTCTGTTTCTTTCATCAAAGTCTTATAGTTTTCACTCTATAGTTCTTTCATTACCTTTTGTTAAGTTTATTCCTAAGTATTTTATTTTTGGATACTATTGTGACTGGAGGAAGGATAGTCTCTTCAACAAATGGTGGTGGGAAAATTGGATAACCACATGCAGAAAAATGAAATTGAATTCTATCCTATAGCACTCACAAAAATTACCTCAAAATAGATTAAAGACTTTAACACTAGATACCATAAAACTCCAAGAAGAAAACAGGGAAGAAGCTTCTTGACATAGGTATTAGCAATGATTTTGTGGCTGTGACAATGAAAGCACAAGCTACAAAAGCAAAAATCTACAATTGGGACTATGTCAAACTAAAAATCTTCTGAATAGCAAAAGAAACAATCAACAAAATATAAAGGCAACCTATGAAATGGGAGAAGATATTTGCAAACAATATGTTGAATATGGGGTTAATATACAAACTACATACGGAACTCATACAATTCAACAGCCAAAAAACCCCTGCAAACATTAAAATATGGGCAGAGAAACTGGACAGACATTTTTCCAAAGAAGACATCCAAATGGCCAACAGGTACATGAAAAGATTCTCAAAATATCTAATAATCAGGGAAATGCAAATCAAAACCACAATGAGATACTAAATCACACTGGTTAGAATGGCTATCATCAAGAAGACAAGAGATAAGTGTTGGTGAGATATAGAGAAAAGGGAAATCTTGTATACTGTTAGTGGGGATGTAAATTGGTTCAGCTACAAGGGGAAACAGTATGGAGATCCCTCAAAAAACTAAATATAGAACTACCATATGCTCCAGTAATCACACTCCCTCTTATATATCCAAAGGAAATAAAAACAAGATATCTCCACTCTCATGTTTATTTCAGCATTATTCACAATAGGCAAGATATGCAATCCACCTAACTGTCCATCAATGGATGAATGGATAAAGAAGATGTGGTATAAACATATATACATGTGTGTATATATATACATGTGTGTGTATATATATTATTCAACCATGAGAAGAGAGAAATTCCTGCCAGTTGTAACAATATGGATGGACCTTGAAGGCATTATGCTTAGTGAGATAATCCAGAAAGAGAAATACAAATACTGTATAATATCACTTACATGTGGAATGTAAAAAAGCCAAATTCACAGACACAGAAAATAGAATGGTGGTTACCAAGGCCTGTGGGGTGGGGGACTTGGGGAAATAGTGTTAAAGGATACCAACTTGCAATTAGACAATGAGCAAGTTCTGCAGATCTAAAGAAGAGCGCAGTAATTATAGACAACAATACTGTATTATAAACTTCAAAATGACCAAGAAACTAGATAGTCTATCTCAGCTGTAGTGAATAATTTGTAACTGATAGACAGAGATGTTCCTAAGCAACTATTTGCAGGCTGGGTTCAGATAAAACATACTTAGTGAATGTGAGTGAGAGGCCTCCTGTATTGCAATATTCCAATACTACTATATGAAGAGGATCATTAAGAGCTAGATGGAAGACTGAGTACAGTGTTATTTCTAAGAACGGATGTTACAGATATCCTATCTTAGCCGCAGTAAATTTCAGACTGATATACAAAGAAGGTCATGAACAACTACTCATAAGCTGGGTTGCAAAATAATGTTCTTGATGTATGTGAGTGAGCGGCCTTCCAAATGCCCAGTATTGCAATGGTCCAAGAGTGTTATATGAGGATGATCCTTACGAGCTAGATGCAAGACTGTTCCTCTATAGTCTTATTACTTGGAATGGATGTTATAGATAGTCCACCACAGGTGTAGAGAAAAGCTTGCAAGTGATATACAAACAGGTTCCTAAACAAATACTTACAAGCCAGGAAAAGAAAGGGCATTCTTAGTGAGTGAGTGAGAGGTCTGCTGAATCACCTGTACTGCAATGTTCCTAGAGTGTTCTATGAAGCTTATACTTAAGAGATAGAAGCAAGCGTGTTGGTGTGTAATGTTATTTCCAAAAATGGAATTTATAGACAGACTATCGCAGTTATAGTCAAGTTTGGAACTGCTTTACCAACATGTTCCTAAGCAACTACTTCCAAGCTGGGATCAAAAGGAGCGTTCTTACGGGATCTGACTGAGAGGTCTTGTCGGTGCACTCTATGACAATGTTCCCAGAATGTCATATGAAGATGAATCTTCGGAGCTAGAACTGAGTGTGTTTCTGTACAAAGTTACTTTTTCAAAAGGAAGTTATACATAGTCTATCGCAGCTCTAGTGAAACGTTTGGAACTGATATATACTGATGTTCCTAAGCAAGTACTTCCAAGAAAGGATGACAAACAGTTGTCTTAAAGTGTCTGACTGAAAGGCCTCCTCAGTGCACTGTACTGTAATGTTCCCAGAATGGTAGGTGAAGATGAATCTTCAGAGATAAAATCGAGAGTGCTTCTGTACAATGTTACTTCTTCAAATGCAAGTTAGACATAGTCTGTCTCTGCTGTAGTGAAAAGTTTGGAACTGATATTCAAAGATATTTGTAAACAACTACTTCCAAGCCAGGATCATAAAGAGTGTTCTTACAGGATCTGACAGAGAGTCCCTTTCACTGAACTCATGCAAACATCCCAGAATGCATTGTGAAGAAGAATCTTAACAGACACAAAAGACTGTGTTTCTGTACAATGTTACTTCTTCGAAGGGAAGTTATACAGAGGCTATCTCAGCTCTAGGGAAAAGACTGGAACTGATATACAAAGATGAACCTAAGCAACTACTTAAAACCCGGGATCACAAACAGCATTCTTATAGGATCTGACAGAGCGGTCTTCTCAGTGTCCTGTACTGCAAAGTTCCCAGAATGAGTTCTGAAGATGAATCTTAAGGGCAAGAACTGAGTGTGATCCTGTAAAATATGAATTCTTCAAAGTGAAGCCATACCTAGTCGATCTCACTACCAGTGACACTATAGTAGCTGTGGTACAAATACTTTCCTAAGCAACTACTTTCAGGAAGCTGTCACACAGAGCATTCTAACGTGATCAGAGAGAGCAGCCTTCTCCGTGTACTCTACTGCAATGTTCCCAGTACGTGTTGTGAAGGTTATGTTTAAGAGAGAGAACAGAGTGTTTTCCTGTATAATGTTACTCCTTCAAAGGGAAGTTACAAATAGTCTATCTAAGCTCTAGTGACAAGATTGTAGCTGCTGTAAAAATATTTTCCTGAGCAACTACCACAAAAACAGGATCACAGAGAGCATTCTGACAGGATCTGAGAGAGCGGGCTCCTCAGTGCACTCTGCTGCTGGGTTCCCAGAATGTGTTTTGAGGAGAAGAATCATAAGAGCTGGAGGTGAGTGTGTTACTGTACGAGGTTACTTCCTCCAAGGGAATTTTGAAAGAGTCCATCTCAGCTCTACTCAAAAGTTTCTAGGTAATATACAAGATTATGCTCAGGAATTACAACTGAGCCAAGATCCCAATCTGTATTCTTAGGTGTTCTGCCAGAACAGCCTTCTCAGTGCACACTGCTGCTTTGTTCCCAGATATTGTTGTGAAGAAGCCTCTTATGAGCTAGAAGTGAGGGTGTTTCTGGACAATTTTACTTCTTCAAAGGGAAGTGATACAGGGTCTATCTCAGCTCTAGTGATGAGTTTGTAGGTGCTTTAAAGATGTTTCCTAAGCAACTGCTTCTCTGCTGGGAACAGAAACCCCATTCTGACAGGATCCTAGAGAGTGGGCTCCACAGTGCACTCTGCTGCTGGGTTCCCAGAATGTGTGGTGAAGGTGAATCTGAAGAGCTGGAACTGAGTGCATTTATGTACAATGTTACTTCTTCAAAGGGAACTTATAGTGAGTCTGTATCAGCTCTACTTCAAAGGTTCTAGCTGACATACAAGATTTTCCTCAGGAACTACATGCAAGTGGGGATCCCAATCTGCATTCTGATGTGTTCTGGCAGACTGGCCTTTTCAGAGCACTCTACAGCAACCTTCCCAGAATGTGTCGTGAAGAAGCCTCTTCACAGCTAGAACTGAGTGTGTTTCTGGACAAGGTTATATTGTCAAAGGGAAGCTATACACAGTCTATCTCAGCTCTAGTGAGAAGCTTGTAGCTGGTGTCAATAGATTCCTAACCAGCTACCTCCAAACCCACATCACTCAGACCCTTCTGTTAGGATCAAAGAAGCAGCTGTCTCCATAAACCCACTGGAGGGTTACCAGGGTAGGTTGTGAAGGAGAATCTTGAGAGTTAGCAGTGTGTTTTTGGAGAATGCTATTTCTACAAAGGGAAGATACACACAGTGCATCTCAGCTCTAGAGAAGAGTTTGTAGCTGCTGTAGAAATAGTGTTCTAAGAAACTGCTTCTGGGCTGGGAACACAAAGACCATTCCAACAGGATCTGAAGGGCGGCTTTCTCAGTGTGTTCTGCTGCTGGGTTCCCAGAATGTGAGCTGAAGATGAATCATAAGAGCTAGAAGAGAATGGGTTTCTGGAAAAGGTAACTTATTCAAAGGGAACTTATACACAGTCCATCTCAGCTCTACTCAATACTTTCCAGCAGACAGACAAGAATAACCTCAGGAAATGGTCCAAGCAGAGATCCTAATCTGCATTCTCAGCTGTTCTGGCAGAGTGGCCTTTTCGGTTCACTCTACTGCAATATTCACAGAATGTGTGGTGGAGAAGCCTATTCACAGCTAGAACTGAGTGTGTTTCTGGACAATCTTAGCTCTTAAAAGGGAAATTATACAGAGTTGATGTCAGCTCTAGGGAGAAGCTAGTAGCTACTGTGCCAATAGATTCCTAAACAGCTACTTCCAAACCCACATCACACAGAGCCATCTGTCAGGTTTGAAGAAACACCTTTCTCTGAGAGCCACACTGCAGTGTTCCCACCATAGGTTGGAAAGGAAAATCTTAAGAGTTAGAGGAGAGCGTGTTTCTGGAGAAAGTTACTTCTTCAAAGGGAAGTTACACACAATGAATCTCAGTTCTAGTGAGGAGATTGTAGCTGCTGCGGGAAGAGTTTTCTAAGCAGCTTATTCCCTGTGGGAATGCAAAGACCATCTGACAGGATTGGCCAGAGCGGCCTTCTCAGTGCACTCTGCTGCTGGGATTCAGAATTGTGGTGTAGAGGAAGGTTAAGAGCTAGAACTGAATAGGTTTCAATACAAGGTTACTTCTTCAAAGGGAACTTATACACAGTCTATCTCAGCTCTACTCACTACTTTATAGAAGATAGACAAGAATATCCTCAGGGACCATGTCCAAGGAGGGATCACAATCTGCTTTCTGGTGAGTTCTGGCAGAAGGGCTTTTTCAGTACACTCTAGGGCAAACTACCACAATGAGTTGGGAAGAAGCCTTTTCACCACTAGAGCTGAATGTGCTTTCAGAAATGTTAGTTCTTCAAAGGGAATTTGTACAGACTCGATGTCACCTCTAGGGAGAAGCTTGTAGCTGCTGAGCCAATAGATTCCTAAGCAGCTAATTCCAAAAGCACATCACACAGAGCCTTCAGTCAGGGCCAAAGAAGCAGCTTTCTCCAGGAGCACCAATGCACTGTCACCTGTGTTGGTTGGGAAGGAGAAACTTCAGAGTTAGAAGAGAATGTGTTTCTGGAGAATGTTACTTCTTCAAGGGGAAGTTACACACATTGCATCTCAGCTCTAGTGAAGAGATGGTAGCTGCTGCAGGAAGAGTTTTCTAAGCAGCTGCTTCCCTGCTGGGAACACAAAGACTGTTCTGACAGGATCCACGAGAGCAGCCTTCTCAGTGCACTCTGCTGCTGGGTTCCAGAAGTTGCGGTGAAGAAATCTTAAGAGCTAGAACTGAGTGGCTTTCTGTACAAGGTTGCTTCTTCAAAGGGAACTTATACAGAGTCCATCTCAGCTCTACTCAAAAGTTTGTAGCAGATAGACAAGAATTTCCTGAGGAACAAGGTCCAAGAGGGGATCCCAATCTGCATTCTGGCGAGTTCTGGTAGAAGGGCCTTTTCAGTTCACTCTACAGCAAACTGTAGAGTGTGGGAGAAGAATCCTCTTCACAGTGAGGGATGAATGCACTTTTGGACCATGTTAGTTCTTCAAAGGGAAGTTATAGTGACTTGATGTCAGTTCTACAGAGAAGCTTGTGGCTGCTGAGCCAATAGATCGCTAAGAAGCTACTTCCAAATGCACATGACACAGAGGCTTCTGTCAGGGTCAAAGAGGCAGCTTTCTGCGGGAGCACCCATGCACTATCCCCTGTGTAAGTTGGGAAGGAGAAACTTAAGGAAAGAGAGAATGTGTTTCTGGAGAATCTTACTTTCTCAAGGGGAAGTTCCAGCCACTACGTCGCAGTTCTGGGGCAGAGTGAGTCCCTGTTAGGGAAGAGGATTCTAAGATCCTGTTTCTCTGCTGGGAAGACAAAAATTGGTTTCACAGTCTCCTAGAGAGTGGCCTCCACAGGGCAGTCAGCCCCTAGGATCCCAGAAAGTGTGGTCAAGATGAATCTTACGAGCTACAGCTGAGTGGCTTTCTGGGCAAGGTTACTTCTTCAAAGGGAACTACTTATACAGAGCCCATCTCTGCTCTACTCCACAGTTTCTAGCAGGCATACAGAATTCCCTCGAGAATGATGGCCCAACCAGTATCCCAGCCTGCATTCTGCTGACTTCTGGCCGAGCAGCCTTCTCAGGGCCCTCTGCTGGAAACTCCCCAGGATGTGTGGTGAAGAAGCCCCTGAAGAGCTAGATCTGCACGTGTTTCTGGACAATGTTAGCACTTCAAAGGGAAGTTCTACCCAGTCTATCTCAGCTCCAGTGAGAAGCTTGTAGGCACTGTGCAAATACCTTCCGAGGCAGGCACACAGAGCCTTCTGTCAGGCTTGTAGAAGCAGCTTTCACCGGGAGCCCCACTGCAGTGTTCCCAGTGTATGTATCTGGTGAAGGAGAATCTGAAGAGTTAGGAGAGAGTGTCCATCAGGAGAATCTTACTTCTGCAAAGGGAAGTTACAGCCAGTGCATCTCAGCTCTAGAGCAGAGTGTGTCACTGCTGTAGGAAGAGGTTAATAAGATCCTGTCTCTCTGCTGGGAAGACACAGACCAGTTTGACAGGCTCTGAGAGAGGGGCCCCAAGAGGGTAGTCTGCCTCTAGGTTCCCAGAATGAGTGGCCAAGATGAATCTTAAGAGCTACAGCTGAGTGGGTTTCTGGACAAGGTTACTTCTTCAAAGGGAATGTATACAGAGTACATCTCTGTTCTACTCCAATGTTTCTAACAGACATACAAGAATTACCTCAGGAACTATGTCCCAGCCAGGAACCCAGACTGCATTCTGCCTTGTCCTGGCACAGAGACCTTTGAGTGCAATCTCCTGCATACACCCAAGAATGAGTGCTGAATAAGCCCCTTAAGGGCTAGATCTGAGTGTGCTTCAGGACAGTGTTAGTTCTTCAATGAAAAGTTCTGGCCAGTCTATATCAGCTTTACTGAGAAGCTTTTAGGTGCTGTGCAAAAGAGACTCCTAAGCGGATCCTGCCAAGCCCACATCACACAGGGCCTTCTGTCAGGCATGAAGGAGCAGCTTTCTCCTTGAGCCGCACTACAGTGTTCCCAGCATATGTCTGGTGAAAGAGAATCTGAGAAGTTAGGAGACAGTGTCTTTCAGGAGAATCTTACTCCTGCAAAAGGAAGTTACAGCCAGTGCATCTCAGCTGTAGGGAAGAGTGTGTCACTGCTGTAGGAAGAGGTTTCTAAGATCCTGTCTCTATGCTGGGAAGACACAGACTGGTTTGACAAGCTACGACAGTGGGGCCTCCAGAGGGCACTCTGCTTCGAGGCTGCTGGAATGGGTGGGAAAGATGAATCTTAAGAGCTACAGCTGAGTGGGTTTCTGAAAAAGGTTACTTCTTCAAAGGGAACTTTTACAGAGTCAATCTCTGTTCTACTCCAAAGATTCTAAAAGACATAGAAGAATTCCCTCCGGAACAACGTCCCATCAAACATCCCATCTGTATTTTGGCTTGTTCTGGCACAGTGGCCTTTTCAGTGAACTCTCCGGCACACTCACCAGGCAGTGTGGGGAAAATAGCCACTTAAGAGCTAGAACTGAGTGTGTTTCTGCACACTGTTAGTTCTTCAAAGGGAAGTTCGCCCCAGTGCTTCTCAGCTCTAGTGAGAAGCTTGTACTTGTTATGCAAATAGATTTCTAAGCAGTTACTTGCAAGCCACTATCACACAGAGCCTTCTGTCAGGATCAATGAAAGAGCTTTCACCAGGAGATCCACTGCAGTGTTTCCAGGGTATGTCTGTGAAGGAAGAACATCCGAGTTAGGAGAGAGTGTGTTTCTGGAGAATGTTACTTCAGCAAAGGGAGTTAAAACTAGTGCATCACAGCTCTATGGCAGGGTGTCTGGCTGCTGTAGGAAGAGTTCTGTAAGCAACTGTTTCTCCACAGGGAAGATGAAGACCAGTCTAATAGTATCCGAGAGTGTGGCCTACACAGGCCACTCTGTTGCCTAATTCCCAGGAAAAGTGCTCATGATGAATCTTATGAGCTACAGCTGAGTGGGTTTCTGGCCTTAGCTACTTCCTCCAAGGGAACTTATACAGAGTCCGTCTCAGCTCTACTCCAAACGTTCTAGAAGACAGAGAAGAATTCCCTCGTGAATGACATCCCATCTGGGAACCCATCTGCATTCGGCCTTCTTCTGGAAGAGAGGCCTTTTCAGTGAACTCTCCTGCACACTCCCCAGGAAGTGTGGGGAAAGAAGCCAATTAGGAGCTACAATTATGTTTAGGAGCTTTCACTGGGTACTCCACTCGGTGATTCCATGCATATCTGAGGTGAAGTAGTAACGTAAGTGTTAGGAAAGAGTGTGTTTCTGGAGAATGTTACTTCTGCAAAGTGAAGTTACATCCAGGGCTTCTCAGCTCTAGGGCAGAGTGTGTGGCTGCTGTAGAAAGAGTTCACTAAGCAACAGTTTCTCTGCAGGGAAGACAAACACCTATATGACAAGACCAAATAGAGCAGGCTCCACAGGGCACTCTGCTGCCTGGTTCCCACAAGGTGTGCTCAAAATGAATCCTCTGTGATATAGGCTTGTAAGTATCTGCTTAGGATATTATATGCAGAGGAACTACAACGATCTCAATAGAGCTGAGAGGGCTGGGGAGAAGTTCCCATTGAAGAATAAACAGTGTCCAGTAACACACTCAGTTCTTGCTCATAAGGGGCTGCTGCACACAATTACTAGGGAGTATGCAGGAGAGTTCCCTGAAAATCTGGCTTTGCCAGACCAAGACATATGCAGATGTGATCACGGATGGGACATAGTTCCCGAGGAATTTCTTCTGTATCTGCTGGAAACTTTGGAGTAGAACTGAGATGAACTCCCTATAACTTCCATCTGAAGAAGTAACATAGGCCAGAAACAAACACAGCTGTAGCTGATAAGATTCACCTTGAGCACACATTCTGGGAACCAGGCAGCAGAGTACCCTGTTGAGGATGCTCTTTGGAGATTGTCAGATAGAAGTTTGTCTTCCCTGCAGAAAAACAGTTGTTTAGAGGACTCTTGCTACAGCAGGCAAACATTCTTCCTTGGAGGTCAGAAGCACTGGGTGTAACTTCCCTTTGGAGAAGTAACATTTTCCAGAAACATACTCTCTACTGACACTTAAGTTTCTCCTTCACCTCAGATCTGCATGGAAACACAGAGTGGAGCATCCGGCGAAAGCTCTTTTTGGGTCCTGAGAGATGGCTTTGTATGATAGGAGCTTACAAGTACCTGCTTAGGAATCTATGTGCACAGCAAGTACAAGCTTCTAACTAGAGCTGAGAAGAGCTAGGGAGAACTTCCCTTTGAAGAACAAACAGTGTGAACAAACACACTCAGTTCTACCTCTTAAGGGCCTTCCTCCCCACACGTGCTGGGGCTTCTGAAGGAGAGTTCAGTGAAAAGGCCGCTCTCCAGAAGAAGGCAGAATGCAGATGCGTAGTTCCCAAGGATATTCTTCTGAGTGTGCTAGAGACCTTGGATTAGAGCTGAGATGAACTCGGTATAAGTTCCATTTGAAGAAATAACCTAGGCGAGAAACAGACTCAGCTGTAGCTCTTAAGATTCATCTAGAGCACACATTCTGGGAACCAGGCAGCAGAGTGCCCTGTGGAAGCTGCTCGATTGGAGCCTGTCTAATAGGTGTTTGTCTTCCCTGCAGAGAAACAGTTGCTTAGATAACTCTTTCCACAGCAGTCACACACTCTGCCCTAGAGCTCAGAAGCACTGGCTGTAACTTCCCTGTGCAGAAGTCACATTCTCCAGACACACACTCTCTCCTAACTCTTAACTTACTACTTCACCTCAGGTCTGCATGGAAACACAGAGTGGATCACGAGGCGAAAGGGCTTTGTCGGATCCTGAGAGAAGGCTCTGTGTGATACTGGCTTGCAAGTACCAGCTTAGGAATCTATTTGCACAGCAAGTACCAGCTTCTCTTTCTAGCTGAGAAGGACGGGGTAGAAATTCCCTTTGAAGAAATAACAGTGTGCAGAAACACACTCTGTTCTAGCTCTTAAGGGGCTTCCTCCCCACACTTACGGGTGAGTGTGCCGGAGAGTTCAGTGAAAAGGCCGCTCTGCCAGAACAAGGCAGAATGCAGATGCGTAGTGCCCAAGGATATTCGTCTGAGTCTGCTAGAAACATTGGAGTAGAGCTGAGATGAACTCTGTATAAGTTCCACATGAAAGAAATAACCTAGGCCAGAAACCCACTCAGCTGTAGCTGTTAAGATTCATCTGGAGCGCACATTCTGGGAACCAGGCAGCAGAGTGCCCTGTGGAAGCTGGTCGATTGGAACTTGTCTGATAGGTGTTTGTCTTCTGTGTAGAGAAACAGTTGCTTAGAGAACTCTTCCTATAGCAGCGATACACTCTTCCCTAGAGCTGAGAAGCACCGGCTGTAACTTCCCTTTGGAGAAGTCACATTCTCCAGAAACACACTCTCTCCTAAATCTTAACTTACTACTTCACCTCAGATCTGCATGGAAACACAGAGTGGATCACGCAGCGAAAGCTCTTTCTTGGATCCTGACAGAAGGCTCTGTGTGATACTGGCTTGCAAGTACCTGCTTAGGAATCTATACGCACAGCATGTAATACCATTTCACTCGAATTGAGAAGGACGGGGGAGAACTTCCCTTTGAAGAACTAACAGTGTGAAGAAACACACTCAGTTCTAGCTCTTAAGGGGCTTCCTCCCCACACTTACTGGGGAGTGTGCAGAAGAGTTCAGTGAAAATGCTGCTCTGCCAGAACAAGGTAGAATGCAGATGCGTAGTTCCCAAGGATATTCTTCTGAGTCTGCTAGAAACTTTGGAGTAGAGCTGAGATGAACTCGGTATAAGTTCCATTTGAAGAAATAACCTAGGCCAGAACCCCACTCAGCTGTAGGTGTCAAGATTCATCCTGAGCACACATTCTGGGAACCAGGCAACAGAGTGCCCTGTGGAAGCTGCTCGACTGGAGCTTGACTGATAGGTGTTTGTCTTCCCTGCAGAGAAACAGTTGCTTAGAGAACTCTTTCTACAGCAGCCACACACTCTGCCCTAGAGCTGAGAAGCACTGGCTGTAACTTCCCTTTGCAGAAGTCACATTCTCCAGAAACACACTCTCTCCTAACTCTTAACTTACTACTTCACCTCAGATCTGCATGGAAACACAGAGTGCAGCACCCGGCGAAAGCTCTTTCTTGGATCCTGACAGAAGGCTCTGTGAGATAGTGGCTTGCACTTACCTGCTTAGGAATCTATTTTCCCAGCAAGTACCAGCTTCTCGCTCGAGCTGAGAAGGACGGGGGAGAACTTCCCTTTGAAGAGCTAACAGTCTGCAGAAGCACACTCAGTTCTAGCTCTGACGTGGCTTCATCCCCACACTTACTGGTGAGTGTGGAGGAGAGATCAGTGAAAAGGCCGATATGCCAGAACAAGGCAGATTGCACATGCATCGTTCCCAAGGATATACTTCTGAGACTGCTAGAAACTTTGGAGTAGAGCTGAGATGAACTCGGTATAAGTTCCATTTGAAGAAATAACCTAGGCCGGAAACCCACTCAGCTGTAGCTGTGAAGATTCATCCTGACCACACATTCAGGGAAGCAGGCAGCAGAGTGCCCTGTGGAAGCTGCTCATCTGGAGCTTGTCTGGTGTTTGTCTTCCCTGCAGAGAAACAGTTGCTTGGAGAACTCTTTCTACACCAGCCACACACTCTGCCCTAGAGCTGAGAAGCACTGGTTGTAACTTCCCTTTGCAGAAGTAACGTTCTGCAGAAACACACGCTCTCCTAACCCTTAAGTTACTAGCTCACCTCAGATATGCATGGAAACACAGGGTGGAGCAGCCGGCGATAGCTCTTGCTTGGATGCTGACAGAAGCCTCTGTGTCATAGTGACTTGCAAGTACCTGCTTAGGAATCTAGTTGCACAGCATGTACAAGCTTCTCACTGGAGCTGAGAAGGACTGGGAAGAACTTGCCTTTGAAGAACTAACAGTGTGCAGAAACACACGCAGTTCTAGCTGTTAAGGGGCTTCCTCGCCAGACTTACTGAGGAGTGTGCAGAATAGTTCAGTGAAAAGGCTGCTCTACCATAACAAGGCAGAATGCATATGAAATCCCGCAGGGACGAAATTCCCTAGTATATACTTCTGAGTCTGCTGGATACTTTGGAGTAGAGCTTAGATGAACTCGGTATAAGTTCCATTTGAAGAAATAACCAAGACCAGAAACCAATTCAGCTATAGCTGTTAAGATTCATCTGGAGCACACATTCTGGGAACCAGGCAGCAGAGTGCCCTGTGGAAGCTGCTCGATTGGAGCCTGTCTGATAGGTGTTTGTCTTCCCTGCAGAGAAACAGTTGCTTAGATAACTCTTTCCACAGCAGTCACACACTCTGCCCTAGAGCTCAGAAGCACTGGCTGTAACTTCCCTGTGCAGAAGTCACATTCTCCAGACATACACTCTCTCCTAACTCTTAACTTACTACTTC
Source organism: Tapirus indicus (assembly GCA_031878705.1). NCBI lineage: Eukaryota > Metazoa > Chordata > Mammalia > Perissodactyla > Tapiridae > Tapirus > Tapirus indicus. Next base: position 151,995 of record CM062935.1, read on the forward strand.
ACCTCAGGTCTGCATGGAAACACAGAGTGGATCACGAGGTGAAAGGGCTTTGTCGGATCCTGAGAGAAGGCTCTGTGTGATACTGGCTTGCAAGTACCAGCTTAGGAATCTATTTGCACAGCAAGTACCAGCTTCTCTTTCTAGCTGAGAAGGACGGGGTAGAAATTCCCTTTGAAGAAATAACAGTGTGCAGAAACACACTCTGTTCTAGCTCTTAAGGGGCTTCCTCCCCACACTTACGGGTGAGTGTGCCGGAGAGTTCAGTGAAAAGGCCGCTCTGCCAGAACAAGGCAGAATGCAGGTGCGTAGTGCCCAAGGATATTCGTCTGAGTCTGCTAGAAACATTGGAGTAGAGCTGAGATGAACTCTGTATAAGTTCCATTTGAAAGAAATAACCTAGGCCAGAAACCCACTCAGCTGTAGCTGTTAAGATTCATGCTGAGCACACATTCTGGGAACCAGGCAGCAGAGTGCCCTGTGGAAGCTGCTCGATTTGAGCTTGTCTGATAGGCGTTTGTGTTCCCTGCAGAGAAACTGTGGCTTAGAGAACTCTTTCTACAGCAGCCACACACTCTGCCCTAGAGCTGAGAAACACTGTCTGTAACTTCCCTTTGCAGAAGTAACATTCTCCAGAAACACACTCCCTCCTAACTCTTAAGTTACTAGCTCACCTCACATATGCATGGATACACAGAGTGGAGCAGCCGGCGGGAGCTCTTGCTTGGATGCTGACAGAAGGTTCTGTGTGATAGTGGCTTGCATGTAGCTGCTTAAGAATCTAGTTGCACAGCAAGTACAAGCTTCTCACTGAAGCTGAGAAGGACTGGGAAGAACTTCCCTTTGAAGAACTAACAGTGTGCAGAAACACACGCAGTTCTATATCTTACTGGGGAGTGTGCAGGAGAGCTCAGTGAACAGGCCGGTTTGCCCGAACAAGGCAGAATGCAGATGCGAAGTTCCCAAGCATATTCTTCTGAGTCCACTAGAAACGTTGGAGTAGAGCTGAGATGAACTCCGTCTAAGTTCCAATTGAAGAAATAACCCAGGCCAGAAACCACCTCAGCTGTAGCTGTTAAAATTCATCTGGAGCACACATTCTGGGAACCAGGCAGCAGAGAGCAGACCCTCACCCTGACCCTGACCCTAACCCTAACCCTGACCCTAACCCTAACCCTAAACGTGACCCTAAACCTGACCCTCACCCTGACCCTGACCCTAACCCTAACCTAACCCAGATTCTGACCCTGACCCTAACCCTGACCCTGACCCTGACCCTGACCCTGACCCTAACGCTAACCCTAACCCTAACCCTGACCCTAACCCTAACCCTGACCCTGACCCTGACCCTGACCCTAACCCTAACCCTGACCCTAACCCTAACCCTGACCCTGACCCTGACCCTGACCCTGGCCCTGACCTTGACCCTGACCCTAACGCTGACCCTGACTCTGACCCTGACCCTAACCCTGACCCTGACCCTAACCCTGATCCTGACCCTGACCCTGACCCTAACCCTAACCCTAACCCTGACCCTAACCCTGATCCGAACCCTAACCCTAACCCTAACCCCTAACCCTAACCCTAACCCTGACCCTACCCCTAACCCCTAACCCTCACCTGACCCTGACCCTAACCCTACCCCTAACCCCGACCTTGACCCTGACCCTGACCCTGACCCCGAGCCTGACCCTCACCCTGACCCTGACCCTGACCCTAACCCGGACCCTGACCCTGACCCTAACCCTGACCCCATTCCCAACCCTAACCCTAACCCTAACCTGAACCCTCAATTGCATCCTCACCCTGACCCTGACCCTAACCGTGAGCCTACCCTTACCCTTACCCCTGACCCTGACTCTGACCCCATCCCCTGACCCTAACACTAACCAGCCCTCACTCTTAATCTGATCCTGACCGTGACCCTGACCTGAACACTAATCCAAGCTCGCACCGGACTCCACACCCCAACCCTAACCTGAACCTTAACTCCAACTCTCACCCCCAATCCCATCCCGAACCCGAACACTAGCTCTAACCCTACCCCTCACCCTCACCCTTACCCCTACCCTTACCCTAACCCTGCTGTAGCCGTACCCTAACCCTCGCTCTAGTCCTAGCCCTAACCCTGACCCTGCCTCTTAACCCCTATATCCTGACACTTAACCTCTAACCTCTGACCTTAATCCTAAACCTGGATTTATACTTTCCATGTAAATTTCATGCAGCTTTTTTTTTCATCTAGTCCAGAATGTTTATTCTTATAAATCAAGAAAATCAGAGAGACCTCTCTGGTTAAGTAGTCATCACAGTTTCATGTTCTCCTGTCACAAGCATGCATGCATCTCTTCCCCATTTGGTAACTGATGTTTGAGAACATTTATGCTCTCTTGAAACAAACTCTCTTCTTTTTGGATCGCTAGATTCAAGCATACACATGGGTAATTGTTTTATCCGCATTTCTATAAAATTCTATTTTTCACACATCTAATTCATATTCACATAAATATATGTCATTTTTATAGTTTCATATCTTGAAGATGATTGAAAATATTTTTGTAACATTCCAGTTAACTCTGTATACTAGGAAGGCAAACACCTATCATTCAAATTATCCTTAAAAATCTTGCACTTTATACCTGCTCTAGGAAAACTTTTGGTTTTTTGCTATCTAGGTTTTCACTCTATCATCAACTTAACTCCTTTACTGACATCTTAATTCCCCTCACTTTTATTTTTCAAGCATAAGAATGTTTTGAAACTCAAATACTTTGCCACTTATTTTCCTCTAGGAAAATCTGGAGCTGGTAGGCCTTGTGTTCCGTCTGGGAGAAACTTGTCTGTTTCCATCATGAATTCAAAAAGGAACATCTTAATTCCTTCAATATTCCCCGTGTGCTGCAGAGTTCTTTGAAACATAAATTGTCTTACCAAACACCCTGCTCCAAAGGAAAATTTATAAGCTGTAATTCTTACCTCAGCCAAAGAAAAGCTGCCTACTCCATAGAGGCATTTACAGGATGTACAACAAGATGTCTCTTTTGGTCCCCACAAGGTGACTTTTTTTAATGTAAATTTCTAGATCAGACACCCATGGTATAAGGAGGAAAATGCATTCAACAAAGTTGTTATCCATCATTTTTAGATTACTTGTGTACATCTTATCTTCTGCTATACACTCCTCATGCCAAAGTATTACAAAATGTTTGAATGATCTGGTTTACAATTTCAATAGTAACAGGTATTCTAATTCATGCTAAATGGTATCTTACAGTTTGAGATTTCATTTACCATGCTCAGACTACACTCCCAGGACCCAAATCCTGAGTATTACTCCAGAGCATCAGGCAGGTGCTGCAGGAGCAACCTGAAAGGTGGTGTTGCACCACGTCACCACTGCAGCTGAAGTACACGTGAGCGCACAACCCTAATCATCCACAACAGCTGGCACTGTGGTATTGTTAAGCTCACTGCCCACGGAGGCTGAAGTCAGCTGATGCTCTCCTCCATAGTAAGGACTCTTCCACCAAGTTCATCAGTGTTCCTCTTTGGCCTCAGCAAAATAGTGAAGCACTTGGGAGCAAATATACAGCCCCACAAACCATAGCTGGATGCCAAGATTGCAAACATTTCCACAGCCACTTTGAACTTGCCTTTGGTGCTCAAGTAAGCAGGAACAAAAGAGATCCAGATGATGAAAAAGACCAGTATCCCAAAGGTCATGAATTTTCCTTCATAGTAATTATCTGGCAGCTGATGAGCCACAAAGGTAAGAAAGCAGAGCAAAGCCAGGAAAACATCAGTCCCAAACACAGAGCATAAAAATTCTATAGAACCTTCATCACATTCCAGAATGATCTTCATATTTTGAGGTTCCATGTTCTTGAAGAGCCTTGGGGTTTCCAATACCAAGTAGGCTGTGCATATGCCAATCTCAACTAGAACAGAAATTAGCACAATGATTTTCCAGTAAAGGGGGCAGATAGATATGTTGGGTTTTGGATTTGGAGATTCTGTAGGCTAAAATCAGTGAAATAGTCTTTCCAAGAATGGAAGACAGGCAAAGAGAAAAGCCCAGTGCCAGAGTGATCTGGTGGGCCACGCAGGACCAGCTGTGTGGCTTGCCAGTGAAAAGCATGGAAGACAGCAGTGTGATGGCAAGAGAAGCCTGGATGAGAAAGCTCAGATCCAGTCATTGGCATTTATGACTGGAGTGTGCCTGTACACAGTGCGGTAATGCAGAGTCACAGTGCCTGTGACTGCCAAGACCACAAGAGCCCCAAAGACAGAGAGAATGACAAGCGTGAATCCCAGAGCCTCATCATAAGCAAGGAATTCCACCCTGGCAGCAATGGGGATGGGAAGGCAGGGCGGACTGTCCCCAGGGTGCCCTGGGTGGGTCACGCCATCATGCCTGGGGGGTTTCCAGGTGCCATGCCATGACCAAAGCACAGTGAAGCGGGTGCACGGGGTCAGTGGCCACCCACCCAACCTGTCTTGAAACACGGACCAAGGAGTCTAACACGTGCGCCAGTCAGGGGCTAGCATGAGAGCCGCCATGGCACAATGAAGGTGAAGGCGAGTGCCACTCACTGGACAAGGTGGGATTCCAAGGACTCTCCAGTCTGCTGAGGGTGCACCACTGGCCCATCTTGCCTGCTGTGCTGGGGAAGTGGACCATGAGTGCACGTGTTAGGACCTGAAAGATGGTGAACTATGCCTGGGGAGGGTGAAGCCAGAGGAAACTCTGGTGGAGGTCCATAGTGGTCCTGATGTGCAAATCAAGTGTCTGACCTGGGTATAGGGGTGAAAGACTAATCAAACCATCTGGTAGCTGGTTCCCTTGGAAGTTTCCCTCAGGATAGCTGGTGCTCTCACAATTCATGCAGTTTTATCCAGTAAAGTGAATGATTAGAGGTCTTGAGGCTGAAATGATCTCAACCTATTCTCAAACTTTAAATGGGTACGAAGCCTGGCTCACTGACATGGAGCCAGACGTGGAATGTGAGTGCCTAGTGGGCCACTTTTGGTAAGCAGAACTGGTGCTGTGGGATGAACCGAATGTTGGGTTAAGGCGCCTGATGCTGACACTCATCAGACCCCAGAAAAGGTGTTGGTTGATATAGACAGCAGGATGGTGACCATGGAAGTCAGAATCCACTAAGGAGTGTGTAACAACACCTGCCAAATCAACTAGCCCTGAAAATGGATGGCACTGAAGCATCGGGCCCATACCAGGCCATCGCTGGCAGTTGGAGAGGGACAAGAGCTAGGGACCACGTGGCGGTGGGGTGTGGGGGTCTTCCCTCACTCCCCCACTCCGGCCCCCACCCACCCTGCAGACACTACACCGCGACAAGTAGGAGGGCCGCTGCAGTGAGCCTTGAAGCCTAGGGCGTGGGCCCAGGTGGAGCCACTGCAGGTGCAGATCTTGGTGGTAGAAGCAAATATTCAAACGAGAACTTTGAAGTCTGAAGTGGAGAAGGGTTCCATGTGAACAGCAGTTAAACAAGGGTCAGTTGGTCCTGAGAGATGGGCGAGCGCCGTTCTGAAGGGACAGGCGATGGCCTCTGTTGCCCTCAGCTGATTGAAAGGGAGTTGGGTTCAGATCCCCGAATCCGGAGTGGTGGAGATGGGCACCGCGAGGCGTCCAGTGTGGTAATGCGACCGATCCTGGAGGAGCCGGCGGGAGCCCCGGGGAGAGTTCTCTTTTCTTTCTTTTTTATTTATTATTTTTTTGTGTGTGAGGAAGACCAGACCTGCGCTAACATCCGTTGCCAATCCTCCTCTTCTTGCTGAGGAAGACCGGCCCTGGGCTAACATCCGTGCCCACCTTCCTCTACTTTATATGGGACGCCGCCACAGCATGGCTGACAGGCAGTGCGTCGGCGGGTGCCCAGGATCCAAACCCGCGAACCCTGGGCCGCCAAGCGCGGACTAAACCGCTGCGCCACCGGACAGCCCCGGGAGAGTTCTCTTTTCTTTGTGAAGGGCAGGGCGCCCTGGAATGGGCTCACCCCGAGGGGCCTGCCTTGGAAAGCGTTGCGGTTCTGGTGGCGTCCGGTGAGCTCTCACTGGCCCTTGAAAATCCTGGGTACAGGGTGTAAATCTCACACCTGGCCGTACCCATATCGGCAGCAAGTCTCCAATGTGAACGGCCTCTGGCATGTTGGAACAATATAGGTAAGGGAAGTCGGCAAGTCGGATCTGGAACTTCGGGATAAGGATTGGCTCTAAGGGCTGGGTGAGTCGGGCTCGGGTGTGAAGTGGGGCTGGGTGCGTGCCATGGCTGGCCAAGGTACTGCTGCCCTCCCCACGCCCAGGGCGCCCCCACAGGCCCTCCCCGCCCCACCCCCACGTGGCTCTCCACTCTCCTCTCCCCTTTTCCCTCCCCTGTGCCCCTTTCTGGGGCTTGGGGGTCGCGGGGATGGGCGGGGCGATGGGGGTGGTGGAGGCCCTGGTGGCAGGGGAGCATTCCCCTGCAGGAGCTCAGGCACCCAGGGAGCAGGTGGCGGCGGCAACTCTGGACTGGAGCCGGGCCCTTCCCATGGATCGCCCCAGGTGCGGTGGGCATCACGGCAGCACCTGCACTGGGGGAGCCCAGCAGGCGCCACCGTGCCCTGTCACACACGTGGTGGGGGTGCTGGCGGTGGGGGCGGGCATGGGTCCATCATTCGGTCACCAGTGCCCTCACCCCTCCCCTCCCTCCCAGCGTGCTAGTCCCCCCAGCTGGGTCTGCCCCCAGGTCCGCGCAGTGCCTCACCTCAGACTGAGCCTAGCAGCCAACTTAGAACTGGTGCGGACCAGGGACATCCAATTGTTTAATTAAAACAAAGTATTGAAAAGGCCCGGGGCAGGTATTGATGAGATATGATTTCTGCTCAGTGTTCTGAATGTCAAAGTGAAGAAATTCAATGAAGTGCAGGTAAATGGCGAGAGTAACTATGACTCTCTGAAGGTAGCCAAATGCCTCATCACCTAATTACTCATGTGCATGAATAGATGGATGAGATTCCCACTGTCCCTACCTACTACCCAGTGAAACCACAGCCAAGGGAACGGGCTTGATGGAATCAGTGGGGAAAGAAGACCCTGTTGAGCTTGACTCTAGTCTGGCATGGTGAAGAAACATGAGAGGTGTAAAATAAGTGGGAGGTCCCCAGTGACCACCCCCCACTCCCTGCAAGGGGGAGGGGTGGGGTCCACCAGCCTTGCAGGCCACCAGTGAAATACCACTACTCTGATCCATTTTTCACTGACCTGGTGAGGTGGGGGGCAAGCCCCAAGGGGCTCTCGCTTCTGGCACCAAGTGCCCAGCCAGCCACACGCTGAGCTGGGCGTGAACCACTCCAGGAATGGTGCCAGGTGGGGAGTTTGACTGGGGTGGTACACCTGTCAAACAGTAATGCAGGTGTCCTAAGGTGAGCTCAGGGAGGACAGAAACCTCCTGTGGAGCAGAAGGGCGAAATGTCACTTGATCTTGATTTTCAGTACGAATACAGACCGTGAAAGTGGGGCCTCACAATCCTTCTGACCTTTTTGGTTTTAAGCAGGAGGTGTCAAAAAAGTTACCACAGGGATAACTGGCTTGTGGCAGCTGAGCATTCATAGCAACATCGCTTTTTGATCCTTTGATGTCGGCTCTTCCTATCATTGCAAAGCAGAATTCACCAAGCCTTGGATTGTTCTAATTGTTCACCAATAGGGAACGTGAGCTGGGTTTAGACTGTCCTGAGACAGGTTAGTTTTACCCTACTGATGATGTGTTGTTCCCATGGTAATCCTGCTCAGTGAGGAACCTCAGGTTCAGACATTTGGTGTATGTGCTTGGCTGAGGAACCAATGGGGCCTCTAAGTCAGAATCCCACCCGAGACTAATGATACGGTAGGGCCATGGGAGCCTGGGTTGGCCTCAGAGAGCCGGTCCCCCGCCTGTCCCTGCCAGTGGGCCGTCACACGTGCCCCCTGTGTTGGCATGGTGTGCCCCGCCGCACATTAGGACCGATGTCCTGTGCAGAGAGCCCCAGCCCTGGACACAAGGATTTGTCTGTCCCGCTGTCCCATTGCAGCCTGGGATGCGGGGCGGGCATGGGGGCTCACAGCCTCCTGTCCTCTCTCTTTCCTTTCCTTCCCCAGCCCTCTCTGGGTCCCCCCAACCGTGGGCATCATCAGACCACCCCTTCCCGCTCCGCGGTGGCAGTGGTTCGGCAAGCACCTGTCCCCTCCACAGGGGCTGCTGTGCCAGCGGCCACACCTTGCTGGCCAAAGGGAGGAAGAGGTTGGGGGGTACACCGCCTCCTGTCCACCCCGCCGGGACCACGTGGGGCTGGAACTCAGTGGATGGACTCTGGGGCCACGGCCAAGCCTGTGACGGACATCCGGGTGGACCAGCTGTCCGTCCGGACTTGGCCACGGGTCCTGGGATGCTCCGGTCAACCAGCTAGTCGTTCGGAAATAGCGGTGCTGGCCTCCGTGGTCCAGATGCACAGTTTTGTGGTTCGTGCAGCTGGGATGAAATAGAGAGGCTTAAAAATATCAATCAGGATATCATAAATCATACCTCTCTATTCATCAAAAGGAAAGAAACATGCAATTATAATTTTATTATTCTAATGAGTACCGCTTTCATTACTATCGTTTAGTGATGCTTGGTGGCAGCGGCGGGGGCAGCCAAAAGAAACAAAACCAAGGAAAGTTTCTCCATCCACAAGGGGTGTCCGATGGATCTGAGGCGATGCGGGGGAGACAAGTTTCGTTTGGTTCGCTGACATTTCTAAATCCGCTCGGGAATCGCTCGCACTGGCTGAAGGGAGCCCCGGCAGGATGCCTCCGGTGAAATCGCCACGTTGACTGCAGGACCCAGAACCAGCCGAGCCTGGGGCGAGAAGGCGCGTGGAGGAGGACTCCGTCCCCTAGCCGGCAGATGTCCCTGTCCAAGGGATGTTTGGAAATAGTTTCCAAGGCCCCTTTCCATTCCCAGGGCGGCCTCTCCCCATCTGCTTGCCCCGGGCAGGCTGAGAAATGAGACCTGAGGTGGATTGGGACTAGGCCAGGCACCTGGCCGGGCGGCGCTGCATCCTCCCCCCCCAGATCCTGATTCCTCCCGCCGACGAGGAGGCCGGTTGTCTGGCGCCACCTGCCTGGCGGCCATTTATATAGCATTGGAAGAGGTCAACCAGAAGGCCGGTGGGGCCGGTGTTGGGAGGGGGCAAAAGAAGGAGAGAGGAGGGACGCTCGGGATATGGGCGGGGCAGGGCAGCGATGGGAGTGGGGGTTGGGATTGAGGCGTAGGAGTCAGCCCAGTAGTCGAGGTCGAGGGTTGTAATAGTAGTTTTGGCAATGATTTTTATTTTCCTTCAGAAATATTAACGTGTACAATTATATAACTACTCTCAATACCTTATGAATTTAGTTCATATACATCAATATGTAGGTCAGGAAACTTTTGTAGTGTTGACACATGTATGTAAATATAAATAACTATCACAATTACTGTCCTTGTTTTATATTGACTGAGAGAGAGAGAAGGAGGAGGAGGGGGAGGGGGAGGGGGAAGGAGAAAGGGGAGGGGAAGGGGAGGGCGGGTAACAGCTAGATCTTAAGTTAGCATAAGGGAAGCCATCTTAGGGAAAGGAAGCAATATTGTAACTGTGACCCTGACTCACTAGTGTCTGTGAATACATTCTGGCATGCACATAGCCTAGATGATTAAGCACCTCTTGCTTTTGCAAAATACATGATCCGCTAGTATGACTCTTGCTTATAAGATGATAACTTTGTTCTCTGAGTCCCCCCAGGAACTTGATGAAAGAAAAACTCTGCATTGGTACCCATCACAGATGACAGAAGAAAGAGATGAGTTGCCTTGAACTCCATCACACCAGATGGTTGACATTCCTAAGCCCCCTCCTTCCCTGCCCATTTCCCCTACTTAACTGATACTGGCTCAACACAAGGTTGACATAAGGGAAGCCATATTGTAGAAAAGAAACCTATTGTAACTTTGAATGACCTGTCACTAACCCAGTTGGATTTGCACCCTCCAGAGGATCTAACTGGTCTGTACATTTTACAACCCCTGCTTGTGCATGTACCTCCCAGCTGCAATAAGATAATTTTGTTCTTTTGAGTTCCTTAGGAGTGTGATGACCCTCAAATAGCCATCATCAAGGACAACTGAAAAATCTGGTGTGGTGACTCCCAGCCTGTAGCACCCAAGGGTCAATGTTCCTAACTCCCTCCCCTGTAACCCACCAGCCTATATAACTGCTATAAGATTCTGTGCCTCCTTAAGATGGTTCTTTTGGACATGAGTCAGCCACCTTCCCTTTTGCTAGCAAACTGTAATAAATACTTTATTTTCCACCATCTTGCCTCTTGATAATTGGCTTTTGTCTTGCAGCAAGATCATGCTCTTTGTGCAGTAACATAACTGTCTCAAGATTCTGTATGATTTTAAGATGGCTCTTTAGGACACTAGTCCACCATCTCCCGATTGTGCTATCTAATCATATAAACTTGCATTTCGATTCATTTGCAATTGATTGGCACTGGATTTCGGCAAGCAGAATGAGCCCCTTTTGCTCAGTTACAGTAAGTGACTCAAAAAGACGTCAGCCTCCACCTCCATGATTCTCAAGTGATTTAGCCGGCTTAGGGAAAGGAAGGGGACTCTTTTTGCCACAGACAAGGAGAGTTTGTCAGACATCCACCCTCTCCCAACCTCCTCCCTCCCTCCCTGCCCTTTGGAAGCTGCAGCCTAAGGGTGGGGAGTTGAAGAAAGCCATTCAATGGAGAGAAGCCGGAGGTAAAGTGGAAGGCTCTGACTTGACCGGAGAGCTTTCTGCATTTGAATGAAAGCCATTCCATGAGGCCCATTGGAGTGAATGGACATGACCTCCCCTCCCCCCTCCCTGGCTGGCGAGTCACGCCAACTTAGCAATGGAAGGCTAGATGTTTCATCCCAAATGGTGAACCAGACCCCCTGTATGCAGGAAAATCCCACATGGGTACAGTCAAGGTGGTATCTCTGGCAAAGTCGTCAGGGTGGCAAGATGATGGTGGATGAGAGGAGACTTGTTCTGGGACTGCCCTCCCCTATGGGTGGAAGTGGGGGCGGGGTGGGCCCTGGACCACCAGAGAGTGGGACAGTAGTAGCTGCTGCCTGCCTGCCTGCAGGCTGAGGGCTGAGGGCTGAGAGCAACACAAGGCACACTGACTCCTGCAACTTAATTCATTCAGGGAACCTTCTGTTGTTATGCCTGAGGTGCCAGTTGCTGTGATGAACAAAGATAAACTCCTCTCTCTGCCTATTTCTTAAAAGACCTGAGTCTGAGCTACTACAGATTCTTCTGATTTCTTGCAAAATGGACCCACCTGCTCCCCCTCATCCTTCCAGACCAGACCCCTTGTACAAAAAGCTCCACTTGAAGAGTTTTTTCACCTTACTCAGAAAGTAAACACCCCCACCAGCACACCACCCCCCCCCCCAAATACCTAACACACGAGACAAAAATCCAGCTGGTCTCCTTCTACCTCATCCACTTTAGAAGATTCAGTCTCCTCTAAAGACCTTATACTCAATGACTTACTGCTGCCTCCCTTTCCCTGGCATAATTCTCTCCCCGGATGTACCCCATCTTAGACTCATACAGCTCCTCCATCGCTTGGGTGAGCTGGAGACAATATCCAAAAGTGGCTCGGATGGTATCCTCGTCGATTCAAAAGAACCTACACAGGAAATCAGCCACCCACGTGGTCCAGAAAGTCATTGACTTATGAGTGCCTCTGATGAAACCGTTGCTCCAGAGACCCCAGTAACTAGAGCCCATCTTCTCCATGTTCTTCAAACCTTTGCTCTCCCTCTTGTCACCTGATCTCGCCTGATGGTTTGTGGGGAAATTAGATCCCGCCTAGCAAGAGCCGAACCATCTTCCCACCGCGTGAGAAAAGAATAGGCACGGGCCCACCCCCACCCATCTTATCCTTCTTTGCCCGCCCCATTGTGTCAGAAAAATGAGTTCCGCAGAAAACTCTGTCCCTCCTCCTGTCAAAAGCTGAAACCTGAGGTCAAACACTCAAAGAGAAAGGACACCAGAATATTGTTTGAGCTACCTACAGACACTTTTAAAGAAAACAAAAACAAACAAAACCTTACCCCCATCAGACGGCAGGTGTAAGAATGAAGTGCTGACCCTCCTTTTCTTCCTGGAAGCAAGAGGTCGATCAACCAACCAACCAACCAGGCAACCTCCTCCCACCGTGGAAGATCTCCTCCCTATCCTAGAAGGAGAGTGATATTCTAATCATATGGTCAAGGTCGGGAAGTTGAGAATGAGAGAACTCTGTACAAGCAGACCTTGTGAACAATGTCAATTCTTCCAATCCACGAACATGGGATATCTTTCCATCTCTTGATGTCTTCAATTTCTCTCAGTCACATCTTATAGTTTTCAGTGTCTAGGTCTTTCGCCTCCTTGGTTAAGTTTATTACTTGGTATTTTATTCTTTTTGTTGTGATTGTAAGTGGGATTGTATTCTTCACTTCGCTTTCCACTAGTTTGTTGTTAGTGTTGAAATGCATCTGATCTTTGTATGTTGATTTGTATCCTACAAACATCATATTTGTTCATTATTTCTAGTAGTTTTTTGGTGGATTCTTTAGGTTTTTCTCTATATAGAATCACATCATCCACAAAGAGTGAGTTTCACTTCTTCCTTTCTGACTTGGATCCCTTTTATTTCTTTTCCTTGCCTAATTGCTTTGGCTCAGACTTCCAGTACCATATTGAATAAAAGTGGTGAGAGTGGGCATACTTGTCTTGTTCCTGTTTTCAGAGGAATGGCTTTCAGTTTTTCTCCATTGAGTATGCTATTGGGCTGTGGGTTTGCCATATGCAGCCTTTATTATGTGGAGATACTTTCCTTCCATACCCATTTTAGTGAGCATTTTTATCATAAGCGGATGTTGGATCTTGTCAAATGCTTTCTCCGCCTCTATTGAGATGATGGTGTGGTTTCTAGTCTTCATTTTGTGAATGTGGCATACTCACATTGATTTGCAGATGTGGAACCATCCCTGCATGCCTGGAATGAATCCCGCTTGGTCATGGTGTATGATCGTTTTGATGTGTTGTTGTCTTCGATTTGTTAATATTTAGTTGCAGATTTTTGCATCAGTGTTCATCAGTGATATTGGCCTGTATCTTTCTTTTTCTGTGCTGTGCTGTCCTTCCTTGTCTGGTTCTGATAGCAGAGTCATGTGGGCCTCGTAGAATGAGTTAGGAAGCTTCCCCTCCTCTTCGATTTTTTGGCAGCATTTGAGAAGGATAGCTATGAAGCCTTCTTTGGATGTTTGGTAGAACTCACCAGGGAAGCTGTCTTGTCTTGGACTTTTGTTTTGGGGGGAGGTTTTGGATGACTGTTTCAATCTCTTTTTCTTGTGATGGGTCTATTCAGATTCTCTATTTCTTCTTGATTCAGTTTTGGGAGGTTGCATGATTCTAAGAATTTATTCATTTCTTCTAGGTCATCATCCAGTTTGTGGGTGTAGAGCTTTTCATAGTATGCTCTTAGAATCCTTTGCCTTTCTGTGGTCTGTTGTCATTGTTCTTCTTTCCTTTCTGATTTTATCTGAGTCTTCTCCTTTTTTTCTTAGTGAGTCTGTATAAGGACTTGTCAATTTTGTTTATCTTCTCAAAGAAACAGATCTTAGTTTCCTTTTTATTTTATCTATTTATGTTTTTAGTCTCTATTTCATTTATGTCTGCTGCAATTTTTATTATTTCCTTCCTTCTACGGACTTTGGGCTTTGTTCTTTTTCTAGTTCTTTTAGGTACAAGGTAAGCTTGTTTGAGATTTTTCTTGTTTCTTGAGGTAGGCCTGTATTGCTATTCCTTTCCCTCTTAGGACTGCTTTTGCTGCATCCCATAAGTTTTGGTATGTTGTGTTTTCATTTTCATTTGCCTCTGGGTATTTTTTTTTAAACTCTATTCAGTTTTTTGTTGTTTTTTTGGCTGGGAAAGATTCACCCTGAGCTAACATCTGTTGCCAATCTTCCTCTTTTTTTCTATTTTCCTCCCCAAAGCCCCAGTACATAGTTGTATATTCTAGTTGTAAGTCCTAGTTCTTCCATGTGAGCCACCACCACAGTGTGACTACTGACTGAGGAGTGGAGTGGTTCTGTGCCCAGGAACCAAACCTGGGCCACTAGGGTAGAGCATGCCAAACTTTAACCACTAGGCCATCGGGGCTGGCCCAGTATTTTTTGAATTCTCCTTTGATTTCTTTGTGGATCAAATAGTTGTTCAATAGCATATTGTTTAGTTTCCACATATTTGTGACTTTCCCAGCCTCTTTCTTGCAGCTGATTTGTAGTTTCATAGCACCGTGGTCAGAAAAGATGCTTGATATGATTTCCATCTTAAGTTTATTGAGGCTTGCTTTGTTTCCCAACATATGGTCTCTCTTTGAGAATGTTCCATGTGCACTTGAGAAGAATGTGTATTCTCCTGTTGTTGAACAGAATGTTCTATATGTCTATGAGGTCCATATGGTCTAGTGTTTCACTTAAGGCGACCATGGCCTTGTTGACTTTCTGTCTGGATGATCTATCCTTTGATGTAAGTGGGGTGTGAAGGTCCCCTACTCTTATCGTTTTGCTGTCAATTTCTCCCTTTAGGTTGGTAATTTGATGCTCCTGTGTTAGATGCATAGATGTTAATAGATGTTATGTCTTCTTGGTGGAATGACCCTTTTATCATTATAGAATGCCCATCTTTATCTCTTATTATCTTTTTTTTATCTTGAAGTCTGCTTTTCTGATATAAGGATGGCTACACCTGCTTGCTTTGGCTTGTCATTTGCTTGCAGTGTCATCTTCCATCCCTTCCCTCTGAGCCTATGTTTGTCTTGAGAGCTGAGATGGGTTTCTTGGAGGCAGCATGTGGTTGAGTCTTGTTTTTTAATCTAGGTATTCTGTGTCTTTTGATCAGTGAATTCCATCCATTTCTATTTAGAGTGATTCTTTTTTCTTTTTCCTTTGTGTGTGTGTGTGTGTGTGTGTGTGTGTGTGTGTGTATGAGGAAGACTAGCCCTGAGCTAACATCCATTGCCAATCCTCTTTTTGCTGAGGAAGACTGGCCCTGGGCTAACATCCATGCCCATCTTCCTCTACTTTATATGGGACACCACCACAGCATGGCTTGACAAGCAGTGCATCTGTGCGTGCCCTGGATCCAAACCTGCAAAATCCTGGGCCGCTGAAGTGGAACGTGTGAACTTAACCACTACACCACCAGGCTGGCCCCTAGAGTGATTCTTGATAGGTGGGGGCTTAATACTGCCATTTTATCTTTTGTTTTCTGGTTGTTCTATATTTCCATTGTTTCCTTTCCCTTGTATTTCTGACTGCCATTTCAGGTTGGTGGTTTTCAGTGAGGGTTTTCTCAGTTTTCTATTTATGATTTGTGACTCTGCTCTGAGTTTTTGTTTGGTGGTGACTGTGAGGTTGGTATAAAAGATTTCATAAATGAGATAGTCCATTTTCTGACAGCCCCTTATTTACACTAGCCTAAGCATGTTCCATCCCTTTCCTCTTCCCCTTCTATGTTTTTGTTGTCACAAACTCTTTTTTATATTGTGCGTTTGGGACCCAATGGAGGTGTTTATTGTTATTTTTGATGCTTTCTTTCCCTTTATCCTGCCAGCATAGGGTAGGCACACACTGAGCCAGTCAGGGTAGCGCACGTGCACCCTGGACATCTAAGGGCATCACAGACCCCTTATTGCTCAATCTCGGGTGGCTGAACCCCACTTGTCCCTCTAAGAAGTTGGGGACACTGACCACTTGGGGGTCACGTAACTAGTTAGCATGCCAGAGTCTCATTCATTATCAGAATTAACCAGACAAATGGCTCCACCAACTAAGAATGGCCATGCACCACCACCCACAGAATCGAGAAAGAGCTATCAATCTGGTTCTTTGAAAACATCAATAAAATTGATAAGCTAACTAAGAAAAAGAGAGAGAACACACATTTCTAATTTCAGAAGTGAAAGGGGACATCACTATAGATACCATGGACATTAAAAAGACAATAAGGGAACATTATGAACAACTATGCTCACAAACATGATAATCTAGATTGAAACAGACCTTGAAAGACACAATCTGCCAAAACCTACACAATTAAAAATAAACAATCTGAATAGGCCTATATTAAAGAAACTGAATCAATAATTAATAACCTTCCAAAACAAAAAGCACTAGACCCAGATGGGTTCACTGGCAAATTCTACTAAACATTTAAGGAAGAAGTTATGCCAATTCTCTACAATCTCTTCCAAAAGATATAAGCAGACAGAATACTTCCTAATTTATTCTATGAAGCCAGCATTACCCTAATACCAAAATCAGGCAGACATATTACAAGAAAAGAAAACTACAGACCAAGATCTTCCATGAAAATAGGTGCAAAAACACTCAACAAAATATTAGCAAGTCTAATCCAACAATGTATAAAAGAAATTATACACCATGACCAGTGAGATGTATCCTAAGTGTGCAAGGCTGGTTCAATATTTGAAAATCAATTAATGTAATCTATCACATCAATAGGCTAAAGAAGAAAAGTCACATGACTCTATCAATGGATACAGAAAAAGTATTTGACAAAATCCAACACTCATTCATGATAAGAAAAACAGCAAACTTGGAATAAAGAGGAACTTCCTCAACTTAATAAAGAATATCTACCAAAAAATCTACAGCTACTATACTTAATATTGAGAAACTAGAAGCTCTCCCACTAAGATCAGAGGTAAGGCAAGATGTCACCTCTCATCACCCCTTTTCAACATTGTACTGTGCATTGTAATATACATTAGCCGAGGTAATGCATAATACGAGAAAATAAAAGATATAGATTGGGAAAGAAGAAGCAAAACTGTCTTTGTTCACAGATGACATGATCATCTATGTAGAAAATCCAAAAGAACTGACAAAAAATCTTCTGGACTAACAGGCGATTAGAGCAAGTTTTCAGGATACAATGTTAATATACAAGAGTCCATTGCTTTCCTATATACCAGCAATGACCAATTTCAACGAATGAATTTGAAATGAAAAACACAATATTATTTTTACTAGCATCCCAAAATGAAATGCTTAGGTATAAATCTAACAAAATATATAGAAGATCAGTATGAGGAAAAGTAAACAAAAGTCTGATGAATAAAATCAAAGACTAATTTTTTTGAGGAAGCTCTATACTGCTTTCCATAGTAGCTGCACCAATTTAAATTTCCACCAGTAATGTACAGGGTTCCCTTTTCTCCATGTCCTTGCCAACACTTGTTATCTCACCTTTTTGAAAATAGTCATTCTAAAAAGTGTGAGCTGATACCTCATTGTGGTTTTGATTTGTATTTCCCTGATGATTAGTGATGGTATCTTTTCATATTTCAGTGGCCATTTGTATCTCTTCTCTGGTGAAATGTCTATTCAGGTCCTCTACCCATTTTTAAATCAGATTTTTTTTGGGGGGGGGGCTATTGAGTTATATGAATTGCTTATATATTTCAGATATCAACACCTTATCAGATACATGGTTTGCAAATATTTTCTCCCACTCTGTGGTTGCCTTTTCATTTTGTTGATTATTTCTTTTGCTGTGCAGAAACATTTTAGTTTGATGTAGTCCCATTTGTTGATTTCTGCTCTTGTTTCTTGTGATTTGGTGTCACATCCAAAAATTTTTGCCAAGACCAATGTCAAGGATACTTTCCCCTATGTTTTATTTTAGAAATTCTACAGTTTCACATCTTACATTCAAGTCTTTATGTATTTCAAATTAATTTTGTGAGTGATTTAAGATATGGGTCCAATTTCATTCTTTTGCATGTGAATATCCAGTTTCCCAACACCATTTATTGAAGAGATTAGCCTTTCCCCATTGAGTATTCTTGGCTCTTGTGTCAAATATTAGTTGACTAAATATGTGTGGGTTTACTTCTGAGCTTTTGATTCTGTTCCTTTAGTCTCTGTGTCTATTTTTATACCAGTACCCTGCTGTCTTGATTACTATAGCTCTGTAATATAGTTCAAAATCAGAAACTGTGATACCTCCATCTTCATTATTCTCGTACAATACTGCTTTGGCTACTCAGGGTCTTTTGTGGTTCCATACGAATTTTAGAGGATATGGACATCCAGGTACATAGAGCTTGGAGGTCCCCAAACAAGATTAACCCAAAGACGATTACATCTTTAAAAGCTAGTTTTTTAAAGAGATAAACAAAATTGACATATTATAATCAAATTCTCAGAAGTCAAAGACAAAGAATTTTAAGAGAGCAAAAGGAATTGTTACATAGAAGGGAACTCCCATAAGACTATCAGTGGATTTCTCAGCAGAAACATTGCTGGTCAGGAGAGACTTGGACAATGTATTAAAAGTGCTGGAAGAAAAAAACTGCCAGCCAAGAATACTCTATCCAGCAAAGTCATCTTTCAGAAATGAAGAAGAAATAGAGACTTTCCCAGACAAACAAGGGCTGAGGGAGTTCACCACCACTAGATCAACCTTACAAGAAATGCTGGAAGGAGCTCTTCAAGCCGAGATGAAAAGATGCTACTTAGTAACATGAAATCACATGAAAATATACAACATACTGGTAAAAGTAAGTGCATAGTCAAATTCATTATGCAGTAATGATGATGCATAAATCTCTAGTATAAAAGTTAACAGAAAAAGTCAAATATAACTATAGCTACAATAATTTGTTAATACACAATATAAAAAGATGTAAAGTGTGACATCAATAACAGAAATGGCAAGGAAGAGGAGTAAAAGTATAGACTTTTTGTAAGCAATTGAAGTTGTTATCAGCTTAAAACAGACTATTATAACTATGAGATGTTTTATGAAAGCCATATGGTAACCACAAAGAAAAAACCTCTGATACAAAAAAGATAAAGAGAAAAGAATCAAAGCATATCACTACAAAAAAATCAAGTCACAAAGGAAGACAGCAACAGAGGGAGAAAGGAACAAAAGTACTACAAAACAGTCAGAAAGCAATGAACAAAATGGCAATAGTAAGTCCTCACCCATCAATAATTACTTAAATGTAAATGGATTAAACTCTCAAATCAAAAGACATAGAGTTACTGCATGGATTAAAAAACAAGATCCAACAATATGCTGCCTACAAGAAACTCACTTAAGCTTTAAGGACATAAATATGCTGAAAGTGAAGAGATGGAAAAATATATTCCATGCAAATGGTAACCAAAAGAGAACAGAGGTGGCTATACTTTGTATCAGACAAAGTAGACTTTAAATCAAAAACTGTCACAAGAGACAAAGAAGGTCATCATACAATGATAAAGTGGTCAACCCGTCAAGAGGATGTAACACTTGTAAATATATATGCACCCAACATCAGAGCACCTAAATATATAAAGCAAATATTAACAGAACTGAAAAGAGACATCAACATCAATAGATAATAGCAGGTGACTTCAATACTTTCTTTCAATAATGTATAGAACATACAGACAGATGATCAGTACGGAAACAGTAGACTTGAATAACACCATACACAAAATGGACCTAGCAGACATACGCAGAACATTTCTACCAACAGCAGCAAAATACACATTTCTCTCAAGTGCATACAGAATATTCTCCAAGATAGATCACATGTTAGGTCACAAAACAATAAATTTTAAAAAATTAAAATAATATCAAGCATCTTTTCTGACCACAATGCTATGAAGCTAGAAATCAAAAACAGGGGAAACATTTGAAAATTCACAAATATGTGGAAGTTAAGTAACACACTCCTGAATAACCAATGGGGCAAACAAAAAATCAAAAGGAAAATTTTAAAAAACCTTAAGGCAAATGGAAATGGAAACACAACATACCAAAACTTATGGGATGCAGAAAAAGCAGTTCTAAGAGGGAAGTTTATAGCAATAAATGCCTACATTAAGAAAAACAAAAGATATCAAATCTAATTTTACACCTCAAAGAATTGAGAAAAAAGAAGAAAATAAACATAGTTAGCAGAAGGAAGAAAATAATAAAGATTAGATTCAAAATAAATGAACTAGAGAGTAGAAATAACAGGAAAAATGAACTAAAAGCTAGTTTTTTGTTTTTGTTTTTTTTTTCCAAGGAAGACCAGCCCTGAGCTAACATCCATTGCCAATTGTCCTCTTTTTGCTGAGGAAGACTGGCCCTGGGCTAACATCCGTGCCCATCTTCCTCTACTTTATATGGGACGCTGCCACTGCATGGCCAACAAGCAGTGCGTCAGTGGGTGCCCGGGATCCGAACCTGCGAACCCTGGGCTGCCAAGCGTGAACTTAACCGCTGCGCCACTGGGCGGCCCCCTAAAAGCTAGTTTCTTAAAGAGATAAACAAAGTTGACAAACCTTTATCTAGACTAACTAAAAAAAAAGAGATGACTCAAATAAAATCAGAAATAAAAGAGGATACATTACAACTGATACCTCAAAAATCCACAGGATTATAAGGGACTACTATAAACAATTATATGACAACAAAATGGATAACCTAGAATGGATATATTCCTAGAAACATACAATCTACTAAGACTGAATCATGAAGAAACAGAAAATCAGAATAGGCCAATAATAACACACCAATAACAAGAAGATTGAATCAGTAATTAAAAACCTCCCAAGAAAGAAAAGCCCAGGACCAGATGGTTTCACTGGTGAATTCAACCAAACATTTAAAGAAGAATTAACAGCAATTCTTCTCAACCTCTTCCAAAAATAGAAGAGGAGGGGACACTCCCATACTCATTTTACAAGGCAATCATACCCTCATTTTAAAGACAGACAAGGACACTACAAGAAAATAAATTTACAGGCCAATATCTTTGATGAACATAGATGCAAAAATCCTGAACAGATACTAGCAAACCAACTTCAACAGCACATTAAAAGGACCATACATCATGGTCAAATGGAATTATCCCTGAGATGCAAGGATGGTTCAACACATGCAAACCAATATATGTGATACACCACATTAATAGAATGAAGGATAAATATCTTATGATCATCTCAATAGATGCAGAAAAAGCATTTGAAAAAATTCAATGTCCTTTTGGGATAAAAACTTTCAAAAAATTAGGTATAGAAGGAATATACCTCAATAATAAAGACCATATTTGACAAGCCCACAGCTAACATCATAGTCAATGGTGGAAAACTGAAAGCTGCTCCTCTAAGACGAGGAAGAAGGCAAGAATCCCACTCTTACCACTTGTATTAAACATAGTAATGGAAGTCCTAGCCAGGGCAACTAGGCAAGGAAAATAAATAAAAAGCATCCATATGGGAAAGGAAGAAGTAAAATTGTTCCTGTTTGCAGATGACATGAATTTATATGAAGAAAACGTAAAGACTTCACAAAAAAAAAAACCATTAGAACTAATAAATTCAGTAAAGTTGCAGGATGCAAAATCAATATAAAAAAACTTGTTGCATTTCTATACCCAAATAAACTATCAAAAGAGAAATTAATGAAACAATCCCATGTACAATTTCATCAAAAAGAATAAAATATCTAGGTATAAATTTATCCAAGGAGGTGAAAAATCCATACATTGAAAACTATAAGATGTTGATGAAAGAAACTGAGAGAGATAAAAAACAAATGGAAAGATATCCTATGTTTATGGATCAGAAGAACCAATATTGTTAAAATGTCCATACTACTCAAAGCCATCTATAGATTTAACGTTATCCCAATCAAAATTCCAATGGCATTTTTCACAGATATTTAAAAAAATCATAAAATCCATATGAAACCACAGAAGACCCTGAATAGCCAAAGCAATCCTGAGAAGGAAGAACAAAATTGGAGGCATCATACTTCGAGATTTCTAAAAATATTACAAAGTTGGGGCTGGCCCTGTGGGCTAGTGGTTAAGTTTGGTATGCTCCACTTCAGCAGCCTGGGTTCGGTTCCTGGGCATGGACCTACACCACTCATCAGTGGCTATACTGTGGCAGCAACCCACATATAAAATAGAGGAAGACTGGCACAGATGTTAGCTCAGGGCAAATCTTCCTCAAGCAAAAAGAGGAAGATTAGCAACAGATGTTAGCTCAGGGTGAATCTTCTTCAGCAAAAAAAAAAAAAAATATATATATATATATATATATAGCAAAGTTATAGTAATGAAAATAGCAGGGTATTGACATAAAAACAGAAACACAGACCAATGGAACTGAAAAGAGAATCCAAAAATAAATCCACACAGTTTTGCCTAACTTACTTGACAAGGGTGCCAAGAACAATAAATGGGGAAATGATAGTCTCTTCAATAAACGCTGCCAGGAAAACTGGATCCACATGCTGAAGAATAAAACTGGATCCTTACTTCACACCATATACAAAAATCAATTCAAAATGGATTAAATGCTTAGAAATAAGATCTTTAACTGTAAAACTATTAGAAGAAAACACAGAGAAAAGGCTCCCTGACATTGGTCTGGGAAACAATTTCTTGGATAACAGACCCCAAAAGCACAGACAACAAAAGCAAAAATAGACAAGTGGGATTGTATCAAACTAAAATGCTTCTGCACAGCAAAGGAAATAATCAACAGAGTGAAGACATAACCTATGGAATAAAATAAAAATTAAAAGTTAATATTCAAAATATATAAAAAACAATTCAATAGAAAAAGAAACCCAATTTAAAAATGGCCCAAGGAGGCCGGCCCAGTGACATAGCAGTTAAGATCGTGTGCTCTGCTGTGGAGGCCCAGGGTTCACAGGTTCAGATCCTGGGTGTGGACCAACGCACCGCTTGTCAAGCCATGCTGTGGTGGCGTCCCATATAAAGTAGAGGAAGATGGGCACAAATATTACCCCAGGGCCAATCTTCCTCAGCAAAAAGAGGAGGATTGGCAACGATGTTAGCTCAGGGTAATCTTCCTCACAATCAATCAATCAATAAAATGGCCCAACCTGAATAGACATTTCTCAAAAAAAGACATCCAAATGGCCAAGTATATGGAATTGTGCTCAATATCACTAATGATTAGGAAAATGCAAATCAAAACCACAGTAAAGTATTACCTCACACCTGTTAATATGTCTATTATCAAAAAAACCAAAAGATAAGTGTTGGCAAGCATGTGAAGAAAAGGGAACCCTTGTACACTGTTGGTGGGAATGTAAATTGGTACAACCATTATGGAAACAAGTATGGATATTCCTCAAAAAATTAAAAACAGAACTACCATATGATCCAGCAATCCCATTTCTGGGTATATATCCAAAGGGAAATGAAATCAGTTTCTCAAAGAGCTATCTGCACTCCCATGTTCATTACAGCATTATTCACAATAGCCAAGATATGGACACAACCTAAGTGTCCATTGACAGATGAATGGTGAAAGAAAATATATGATTGGGATATATATGGATTATTACTCAGCCCTAAAAAGAAAAGAAATCCTACCATTTGCAACAACATGGATGACATTATTCTAAGTGAAATAAGCCAGATACAGAAAGACAAATAACATATGATCTCACTTATATGTGGAATCTAAAAACAGTCAAACTCATAAAAGCAGAGAGTAGGGGCTGGAGGGTGGGGGAAATGAGGAGATGTTGTTCAAAGGGTACAGAGTTTCAGTTATGCAGA
Organism: Tapirus indicus; assembly: GCA_031878705.1. NCBI lineage: Eukaryota > Metazoa > Chordata > Mammalia > Perissodactyla > Tapiridae > Tapirus > Tapirus indicus. The sequence goes on from CM062935.1 coordinate 175,701, forward strand.
ATCAATAAGTTCTAGAGATCTAATATACAGTATGGTGACTACAGTTAAAAATACTGTATTGTATACTTGAAATATTCTGAGACAGTAGATCTTAAGTGCTCTTGCCACACACAAAAAACATAACTGTGAAGTGATGGATGTTAGCTCAGTTGTGGTAATCATTTCACAATATATATGCATATCAAAACATCACATTGTATATCTTACATATACATAACTTTTGTCAACCATACCTCAATAAAGCTAGAAAATTTTCATTTCATCCAACCTCTATTCACTTTGAGCTGTATATCTTATTTTCCAGCAAAATCTCTGCAATTTAAACATGCATCTTAATTTTATTACTGTGTACCTTTATATAATATTACACTATTTCATGAGAAATGTAAGAAACTTAAAGCAGAATAATTCTATTTATCCCTCTTGCAACCTTTGTACACTGTCATAGTTTACTTCTAATTTTGCTATAAATCACAGAATACATTATTATTTTGCTTTAAACTCTTAAGCCAATTTAATAAATTATTTATTCAGACATTGTATATTTTGTTCACAGAATTTTCACTTAGTTTTCTTTTAGAGTGTTCACATTTCTGCCGAAATCCTTCACCAGTCAGTGCACGTTGTTTACCATTTTCAAAAGACACTTTAGCATTTTTACCATAGTTTAAATTTTAATGCATTTTTCTCATAATTTTAACATCTGGGCTATCTCTGGGTCTACTTCTATACAGTGTATCTTCTCCTGACTATGGAACACATTTTATTGCTTTTTCTTTGGCTTGTGATTTTTTATTGTAAATTGGACATTTTGTAAAAAAAAGAAAAGAAAGGAAAAAAAGAAGCCTGGAGTAAATTATATTTACCTTAAGAATTAACCATGTCATTTTTTTCTGTCAGGCCACTAAGTCAATATTTTTCATAATTTAGAGGAATCTATGCTTTGTAGCAGCTTTCTTTGATTTCTTTCACTGTAGATTCAAATGTTTGAATAAAAGTTTAAGACTTTCCTTTCAGCAGGCCTATGATCTGAAATATGGGAGGTTTCAGAGTTCTGAACTGATTAATGAATTGTCGGATATGCTTCCATCATGGCTGTCATTTTTTGTCACAAAGGGAGTCCTCTTTGCTCTTCAGTTCCACCTTTTACTTTCTGGACCTCGGGAGATCTCTTTTAGTTCAAATTTTCTACTGAATTCTAGAGACATAACTGGATACCTTACTTCCTCTGACCCAGCAATCTCAATTCTGGGTTTATCCTCAAGTTACATGAAAGCTTCTCTCCACTAGATATATATAGATAGAGAGAGAGAGAGAGAGAGAGAGATGAATACTCATAGCTTTAATTATAATGTCCCCAACTGGACACAACCCAAATTTCCATGAAGAGTACAACAGAAGAACAAATTGTGATGACTTCATACAATAGAATACTATTTACCAATAAAAAGAAATTACTGTATAACAGTAACATGAATGTCATGTAGATATAATATTGAAAGAAACAAGGAAGACATACAAAAGTACATACTGTAGAACACCATTTATATGAAGCTCAAAAACAAGTTAATTTAATCTATGGTGAGAGAGGTCAGAATATTGGTTTTCTTTGAGTAGAAATGACTAGGACGGGCACAAGGAGTCCTGGAAATACTCTATACCTTGATCTCTCAGGTGGTTACATGGAAGTGTATATATATATATATATATATATATATATATATATATATATATATATATATATATAAAATTATATAATATAATATAAATATAAATATAATATATAAAAAAAATATATAAAATTCACTGACCTATATGTTTGCTCATTTACTGTTTGTGCACTTTAAAATATGAAAGTTATTCTTCAATGAAAACCAAAAGTAATAATTACATATAAAGATACATTAACAAAAATACATGAATAAATTCAAGTAAGCTTAGAAATAAATATGTATTTATTAAAACTGAGGACTACAGGAAGCAAGAAATGTTGAGAAAAATAAGTAGAAAAGATAAAATTGAGATAAATTTTTATTTAAGAAAAAGAATAGAAAAGCAAACTAAAATATTTAACAGTGAGAGACTGGGAAGGCAAATTAAATATGAAATAAAATCTATAATATATATACATGTCTGTTAATGGGTTGTTGTAATAGTTTATTAGACCCAGATAACAGAAGGATTAGAAAACTATCAGGCAGATTAGAAGAAATTATTCAGAAGCTAACTGACAAGAAAAGATTGAAAAACAAAAAGAGATGATAAAAGTATATAGACATTTTACAAATAGTTAATCCAATCTCCAGAAGGAAGGGCAATTAGGTAAAGCCGATATTTGAAGACATAATGGTTAAGTATATTCTAGAACTAATGAAAGACAAATTCAAGAGACACAACAGGGGCCAGCCCCAGTGGCCGAGTGGTTAAGTTTGGCACATTCCACTTCAGCAGCTGGGTTTGGTTCCCGGGCACAGACCTACAACACTCATTAGTGGCCAAGCTGTGGCGGCAATCCACATACAAAATAGAGGAGGACTGGCACAGATGTTAGCTCAGGGCGTATCTTCCTCACCAAAAAGAAAAGAGAGAAAGAGATACAACAGATTTCAAGTGACATAAATGTTCAAAAGTTCCCAACGTGCAAACAACCAGACAGGATAAATTAACACTGAGGCACAGCATTAATGAACTTCAGACAACTTAAGGCAAAGTGAAAACTATATAAGCAATCATGGAGACAACTACTCAAAAAAGAATAACATTCAAAGAAAACCCTAATTTCTCAACAGCAAATATGGGAGCAGAAATATAGTTGAATATCAAAGCACTGAAAGAAAACACTGTCAACCTAAAATAATACGGTCAGTAAGATTAAGTCAAGTATGAGGTGGAAATACAGACATTGTCAACTAAAACAAAACCGAAAATGTTTGCCACTAGAAGACTCTCTGAAGGAAATTCTAAGCAATATACTTCAAAAGGAAAGAATGTTCCCAGAAGAAAGTAGTGAGATGCAAAAGTGTCATGAGCATGTGATTCAGTCAGGTTCCCAAAAGAAAACTTAAAAGGAATACTTGACACACTCAAAATGTAATAATAGAGCAATGTTTATCTGCAGAGGCCTGCGTGTAGAGGGAACGCAAGGATAGCACAGTAACTGCACTGGTACCAATAGAGCCATTACCACCTCTAGACTTGAGGGAATGAGTGTAGGTGTTACCAGAACCTGGAAGTAGAGGGAGCCTGAAACCTGCCACCATGTGGAGAGCAAAGAATATTCCAAGGTCACCCTGCTGGGAGGGACCCAAAGTAATAAATGACAAAGTATCACTTTTCTTTCTTCAGCTTGTCTTGTCCCAAGGCTTCCCATCAGCCAATCCAAACTAGAGGCTAGAGGACTGAGGCTCTGCTGATGCCATCTATACTGTCAGCTTTCTGGGGCACAGAGCAGGGTGGAGAAGGGGGGAAGGGAAGAAGAGGGCAGATGGGAGAGAGCCATCACAATGGGTGACAAAATCAAGACAAAACAGATGAAATATAATCATAACAAGGCCTAAATGATAAGCACACAGAAGAAGAGATTAAAGTCAGGAGTAAGAAGATTTGACTTGATTAGAGCTAATCAAAAATATTTGTGCAAAAGGAGAATAAGGAGACTAACTTTATCACGTGTCAATTATGCATGTGATTTCTAGGATAAGCACCAACTATTGTTACATTATTATTACTACTACTACTATGTAAAATTGAAACAAATAGAGGGTAACAGAATGATTACATCGCTCAGAAAGAAATCAGAGGGGTTCAAGATGGTGAGGTAGGAGGGTCTTGAACTCATCTCACCCATGGACATACTGAATCTACAGCTACATATGGGACAATTTCCTCTGAAACAAAGCCAAAAACTAGCTGAGTGACTCCTACACAAGCAAAAGCCCACATTGAAATGGGTAGAAGCTTGCCATAAACCCCACTCCCGGCACAGTGACCCACAATCGAGAGGGAACTCACAACTCTGAACTTCTCCCTGAGAAGCAAAGGGTTTGAACCCCACATCTGGTACCCCAACTCTTAAGATGCACAGGTCCCCAAAACACCTAGCTTTGAAAGCCAATGGGGCTTGCATTCACAAGACTCACAAAGCTATACGAATCGAGAAATGGTACTTAAAGGGCTCTCACTAACTCACCATGGTTACCCCCCAGGACCCAGCACAGAGGCAGTCGACTGAAACATCCCCAATCTTCCTGTGAAAGAAGTATATTTGTTTATCTTAAAGCTCTGGCCTGAGGGGCAGGCTTCCAATTAAACATACACCTAAGGGCTGAATGTAATCCTCTCCAGAGACCTCAGAGCGTGGGTGCTATCTCCACACTCTCCCTCTGGCACACTGCATGTTGCTGGTATCTCCCAGAAAGCAGTTGTACATGTATCTGGCATCCCAGTTTTTGTGGCTGCTGCCCAAGGGATGCCCCTTGATCACCTGGCTCTGGTGACCAGCAGGATTTATGTTCATGAGTCCCATATAACTGTAACAGAGAAACGGTTCTTAACCACCTGCCCCCCAGGGCACAGCGCAGAGACAGCAGACTGAAACACACCCTCAGTCTTTCTATGAAAGAGGCCTATTTGTTTACCTTAAAGCTTTGGCATCTAATTTAACACACATCAGAGGCCAACTGAAAGACCCTCTAAAGACCATGGAGGCCAGAGGGCTCCATCTTCACACTCTCCCTCTGTCTCTGCCCAGGTCACCAGTATCTCCCTGAAAGGACCTTGTTTACCTATCTGGAGCCCCAGTTTCTATGGCTGCTGCCCAGGGGACACCCTTTGATTGCCTGGCTCTGGTGGCCAGCAGGGCTTGTGCTCATAGATTCAATAGGATGGTAGCAAACAAACAGCTATTAACTGGCTATCAATCCAGGGTGCAGTGCAGGAGGAGCAGACAAAAACACCCATCTCCCAGTCTTTCCCTGAAAGACGTATGTATGTATACTTTAAAAGCTGCTTTCTGAGGGTCCAGCTTCCAATCAGCCTGAATCTAGGTCTTGACTGAGACCCTCCCCTTTGGGACACTGACGGGTCTTGGCACACCCTCAACTACTGGAAGCCACTAAGAATAAAACAGGCTGCTTGGACAATCACAAAGGCTTGAGAGACAACAAAGAGCCAGGGCAGGGTTGAATAATAAATTTTATCTCTTACATGAAGACACTCCTTCAAGATTGGGAGAGGTGGCTGTTTTATCTAATGCATAGAAACCAATACAGACAGTCAAGGAAAATGAAGAAATAAAGGAATATGTTCCAAACAAAAGGACAAAATAAAACCTCAAAGACCTAATGAAATGGAGATAAGTGATTTACCTCATAAAGAGTTGAAAATAATGGTTATAAAAATGTTCACCAAGGTCAGAACAATGCATGAACAAAGTGAGGATTTCAACAAAGAGAGAGAAAATGTAAGAAAGTACCAAACAGAAATCACAGAGCTGAAGAATACAATAACTGAACTGAGAAATACGCTAGAGGGATTCAACAGCAGACTAGATGAAGCAGAAGAAAGGATCAACGAACTCAAAGACAGGGCAGTGGAATTCATCCAATCAGAGCAGCAAAAAGAAAAAAGAACGAAAGAGTTTGAGGACAGCTTAAGAGACTTATGGGACATCAAACGGATCACATATTCACATTATAGAGGTTCCAGAAGGAGAAGAGAGAGAAAAAGGGTCAGAAAGCTTATTTAGAGAAATAATGTCTGAAAATTTCTCTAACCCAGAGAAGAAAACAGAATCCAAATCCATGAAGCCCAGAAAGTTCCAAATAAGACAAACCCAAAGAGACCACATTATAATTAGAGTGTCAAAAGTTAAAAGACAGAGAGAATCTTAAAAACAGCAAGAGAAAAACAACTTGTTATGTACAAGGGAACCCCCATGAGACCAGCAGCAGATTTTTCAGCAGAAACTTGGCAGGCCAGAAGAGTGGCATGATATACCCAAAGTGCTGGGAAAAAATGCCAACTAAAAATACTCTACCTGGCAAAGCTGCCCTTCAAAACTGAAGGAGAGGTAGAGTTTTTCAAACAAGGAAAAGTTAGAGGAGTTCATCACCCTGGGACTGACTTTACAAGACATGTTAAAGGGATTATTGAAGCTGAAATGAAAGGGCATTAATTACTAACAGGAAAACATATGAAAGCATAAGTCTCACAGGTAAAGGTAAATATATAGTAAAATTCAGAATAATCTAATGTTGTAAAGGGGGTAGGTTAATCACTTACAAAGCTAGTATAAAGGTTAAAATACAAAAGTAGTAAAAATAACTATAACTACAATAATTTGCTATGGGTACACAAGATAAAAATATGTAAATTGTGACATCAAAAACGTAAAACATGGTGGGGGGATGCTGGTCCCATGGCTGAGTTCCACATGCTCCACTTTGGCAGCCTGGGTTCACGAGTTCAGATCCTGGGCACAGACCTATGCCATTCATCAAGCCACGCTGTGGTGGCAACCCACATACAAAGTAGAGGAAGACTGGCACAGATGTTAGCTCAGAGCTAATCTTCCTCAAGCTAAAAAGAGAGGAAGACTGGCAACAGACATAGGTTGTTTTATGTTAGCCTCATAGCAACCACAAAGCAAAAAAAGAAAGGAATCTAAGCATACCACTAAAGAAAATCATCAAATCACAAAGGCAGAAAGCAAGAGAAAAAGAAAAGAACAAAGGAATTACAAAAGAGTCAGAAAAAAATTAAGGAAATGGCAATAAATCCATACCTATCACTAATCAAATGTAAATGGACTAAATTCTCCAATCAAAAAACATACAGTGGCAAAACAGATGAAAAAACAAGACCCATCTATGTGCTCCCTGCAAGAGACTCACTTCAGATGTAAGGATACACACAGACTGAAAGTGAAGGTATGGAAAAGCATATTCCATGTAAATGGAAACCAAAAGAAAGTTGGGGTAGCTATACTTAGACAAAATAGACTTTAAGACAAAGACTGTAATAAGAGACAAAGAAGGTCATCAAATAATGATAAAGGGGTCAACACAACAAGAGGGTATAAAAATTGCAAATATTTATGCATCCACCATAGGAGCACCTATGGTATGGTATTGTTATAAAAACAGACACATAGATCAGTAAAACAGAATAGAGAGCCAAGAAATAAACCCATGCATATATGGTCACTTAATTTACAACAAAGAAGCCAAGAATATACAATGGGGAAAGGACAGTCTGTTCAATAAATGGTGTTGGGAAAACTGGACAGCCACATGCAAAAGAATGAAACTGGACCACTGTCTTACACTGTACGGAAAAAATTCAAAATGGATTAAGGATTTGAACATATGACCTGAAACTATAAAACTCCTAGAAGAATACATAGGCAGTAAGCTCCTTGACATCAGTCTTGGCAATGATTTTTTGCATTTGACACCAAAATCAAAGCCAACAAAAGCAAAAATAACATTTACAAATAGTATAACTGATAAGGTGTTAATATCCAGAATACATAAAGAATTCATACAACTCAATAAGAAAAACCAAATCTGATTTTAAAACGAGCATAGAAACTGAACAGACATTTTTCCAAAGAAGACAGACAGATGGCCAACAGGTAGATGAAAAGGTGCTGAACATCACTAATCATCAGGGAAAGGCAAATCAAAACCACAATGAGATGTCACTTCACAACTGTCAGGATGGCTATTATCAAAGGCAAGAAATAAGTGTTGGTGAGGATGTGGAGAAGAGGGAACCCTTGTGCACTCTTGGTGGGAATGTAAATTTGTGTAGCCACTATGGAAAACAGAATGGACGTTCCTCAAAAAATTAAAAATAGAACTACCATATGATCCAGTAATTCCACTTCTGGGTACTTATCCAAAGGAAATGAAAACACTAACTCAAAAAGATGTCTGTACTCCCATATTTATTGCAACATAATTTACAATAGCCAAAACATGGAAACAACCTCAGTGTCCATCAATGAACAAATGGATAAAGAAAATGTCATACATATATATACACACACATGCACACACATACAATGGAATATTATTCAGTCATAAAAAAAAGAAAATCCTGCCCATGTAACAACATGGATGGACCTTGAGGGCATTAGGCTAAGTGAAATAAGTCAGACAAAGACAAACACTGTATGGTCTCACTTATATATGGAATCTAAAAACAACAACAACAAAAAATCTAAATTCATAGATACAGAAAATAGATTGGTGATTGCCAGAGGTGGGGGTGGGGAGCTGGGGGAAATGGGTGAAGACGGTCAAAGCTGCAAACTTCCAGTTATAAAATAAATAAGTCCTGGGGATGTAATGTACAGAATGGTGACTATAGTTAACAATACTGTCTTGTATATTTGAAAGTTGCTAAGTTGGTGAGGGTGGGAATTCATACTATATTAGATACTGTCAGACACTGAGGACAATTCTATGGTTGGGTAAAGAAGTAGTAGTCAGTCACTCACTTAGCAAGAGAGTGGATGTTGGGTATTTTATGGATTGCACAATGGCCTTGTTTTTGTCTGTGCTTAGATAAAATTATGAAGTGTTTTTGCTTAGTCTAATTTTATCATGGTCTCAGAGAAACTCTGAGGTTGGTGTTCTGTAATATTGTTTATGTCTAGTAGGAGAATAACATGGCTTAGCTGTGAATGTAGGTCAGCTTCCAGATGTCAACAGCTGCTCTTTTTTCTCCCCCTTTCTCACAACTGGCATTAAAACATATACATAAATTATGGCTTATTCATAGAATATAATACTTCGTATCGGTTGAATTGGATGGACTACAATATAGATAGACTGCACAAATAAAATGTTGCATAAAATATCAAGGCACAGAATAAACATTTCTATAAAGTTCTGAAATCTATAAAACTACATATTATATTTTAGGGCCGTATCATCACAGGACACGTTTCTAAATGAATAAACAATAATAAGCAGCATTCACGAAGGAGCTTTGATTGGGGAAGGTCTAACAACGAGCTTCAACATTTTTGGTAACAATTTTTTAAGGAGGATTGAGGTATAAAAGTGTTCAGCATTTGTTCATCTATACTCACCATGTTCCACACGTTGTTCTCTGTATTCAAGAGTCATCAGTCAACAAAACAGACAAGAACGCTGACCTCCTGGAGCCCACACTCTAGTTGGAGACACTAAAAAGTAAGCAATAGTATTATATTTACATGTCCTTAGAAAAATTCTTTGCAAAAATGAATGGATCAGCACAATTGAGATGTGGAGAGGAGACGGTTGCAATTTTAAGCAGGCTGGTTCATATACATACATGCATTCTAAATATCTGTTGCTTTTCTTATGAAATACTTGATAATAAATACATGCTGTGTAATGGGAAAGAAGACTGCTTCTATTCTCAAATTTTGAATTATAATTTTAATAAATTTTTTCTAATACTTTTTTTGTCATGGTCTTTTCACACATTTGTATCCTCTGTTGAACTCAGATGTCCTTAAAGACAGTGATATTACCCTATTCACTCTTTTATCTCCACTGCAGTGGAAAATAGCTCTCTGTGAAAATATTTGCAAAGAAATAAACAGAATATGAACGTCTGAATACGCTATGTAATTCTGTAACTCTTGGATATAAGTGAAAATTGATCGAGCTTTGAAAATTACTTTCCTACCACAGAATTTGACTAACTATTGTTTTGTGATGTGCATTATATACTGCCTAAATACCTTAATTTAGCTAATTCAACGATAAGAGCTGCTCCAATCTAAATTTGTAATAACTCCTTTAAGGAACACTAATCTCCAAGGAACCACTATCCCTTGTGGAAGGTGATTACAAAATGGACTCACACACACCAAGGGCACCTAAAACGGAGCCGCAAGGCCATTAGGGAAGTGGGGCTCACGCACGTCTCTACCCAGATGAAATGTAAACTTTTGAATTGTGCTGCACTGCTCTCATCCTGACCTTCTTCCAAGAAATATGCTTACTCCCATAGACAAGAACTTTCTGCCTTAGAGATGGTCCTAGCAACCAATCACGTATAGCTAAAAAGTGACAGCTGTTACCAGCACCAATCACAAATCTTGCAAAACAACATATGTAATTTATCTTTTTGCCATTATAAGCCCGTCTCCTTTGCCTTCCTCAGAGCACACTTGAGTTTCTACTTGAATCTGTATCTCCCAGATTACAATTCTTGAGACCCCAAATAAACTTTTTGCTTCTCTTGCCGTTCATGCCTTTTATTCATTGATACCCTCATACTCCCAGGGAACCTCAGCCTGCGTATCACAGACAACAGATCTTACGAGTCCAACTGGGAATATTTCAAGTTTTGTTAATGTGAGGATGCCCAAGAGAAGGTGGAAAATATTGTGGGCACTTATACAGTCAGTAAATTAGAAGGCCAAGTCAAAATTTAGTCTACTCTGTATTTCCATAACTTGAGCCTACCTAGCTGAAATGAGACCGTCCCCCTTATTAATCAGCTTACCATCATGAGACTCTTAAGTTCATTGAGATGTAAGGATCTCGGTTCCAGAATTTGGAATTCGTTGACTCTACTACTTTGAGTATTGTTGCCAAAAGAAATCTGGCACCAGTAATTAGTCTGTAGTGAAGAATTAAACTTATCCAAAGAGGTCTGGCCTTGTCTTTCAGGTACTGGGCAGTAATCTCTAGGACCTTTGAATGTCATGCTTGACAGTAATGTCTTTGCCTGGGGCCTTTGGCTACTAGATAGACTAGCCATATGATTTACGATCGTGGCTTTGGGCCCCATATCAGTTTTGCTTCTGGGAGGGGTGGAGACTAAAGGTCAGACACATGAGGAGTTTGTAATTGAGACCCAATAAAAACTCCAGATACCAAAGGCTCATGTGAGCCTTCCTAGTTGGCAATACACCATGCATTCTGTCACAGGTCACGGTTGGGAGGAGTTAATGTTTTCCATGACTCAGTAGGGAGAGGACAATTTGGAGGCTCTGCATTTGGACCCCCCGGGTCTGCCCTGTGTGTCTATTCCCTGAGCTGATTTGAATCTGTGAGTTCTCCTAGAGAATTATTGAAACTGAGGTTGGTTTGGGGAAATCTCCAAACTTGGAATTAGTGTCAGAAGTAAGGGCAGTCTCGTGGGGACTGTTCCTTCTAAACTTTCAAGTTGGCTAAACTGTCGTGATCTGGAACCAGGAGTTAACTCAAGATTCCTTATCAAATAAAGTTTGGTTTGGTTTTCTAGCTATACTTATAATGTACATTGTTACATACTATTTAAAAATGAAAACAAAAATCAGATATTTGGCCTTGTCTATATATGAAATTACACAGTTTATATTGCTCGTTATCTCCTGGGAATTCAATTACAATTGAGGGAAGATTCACTGAACATGGCTCACATTACCCACAATTCTCTTAGGGCAACTGTGGAAACAGGAAGCCCCACTCTTGAGAGTCACAGCAACTTAAGACAACTTAGCCAGTGTAACAGTACATCCTCCACTTCTTTCTAACACATGTGCAACTGAGCCTCTGACTTAAGCCCCCAGCACTAATCTAGACTCTGGAGAGCAGTCCGTATTCCACAAATCTTCCGAGGTTTGCAACAATCCATTTTATATTCCATTTCTTGAACCACTCCTCTGTCACAAGATTTTCTTCTATTTCACTTTCTCTATTTTCTTCCGTTACAAAAGTCTTTCCCACACTCCGATCTTTAACATGTTTTCCTGTTTTTTCCCAGCATTTCTCGAGATTAGTTTACAGCGTTAGATCTTCTACTCCTCTGGCCTCCATTACTGTGAATGGTCAGTGAAGAGCTACTATTCCTTTCCAAGGAAGACAACAGGGAGAGGGTCTGGGTATCACGCGTTTCTGAAGCTCCCCACGCGTGGGCTCCACATAACCAGAGAGGAGGGGCAGCTGGGCCCAGGAGTGGAAGGGCAGGACTAGATGGAGGTTCAGGCCAGGGACCAGCTTTTGGTGAATCCCACAGGAGCACAGCAAGTGGACAAACTAGGCTGGGGGCTTCCTGGGGGCCCCAAGATACCCAGGGTATGTGCAGTTACAAGTGGCCACTGATGGGGATCAGAAACCTCGGGGGACAGAGGGTGTATCCCCGAGCCCAACCTGTCCGGGTGTCCAGAGGGTGGGAGATACACTTCCACTTTCCAGGAGACAATGTGACTCAAGGAAGAGGGAGGGCCCCCACTCTGCTGGAAGGAATAGTCCTCAGAACGGGCCATAGGGAACAGAGCAGGTGCTGATAAATTTGTAGAACAAATGATCTGTTTTACTAAAAACCACCATGTACATCACATCTTACAGAACAGCATCCTTTCTGACCTCTTGGTCCCTTCTTTAACTCCACAAAAAAAAAGGGAATACTCAGGGAGCTATGAGGACAGAATCCCTCCTCCAATGCTCGAGGCTGCCCCAGGCACCCCCAGACCCCTGGTCCAGTGCACAGGGAGGTGGGAGCAGTGGAACCTGCATACTGCTCCTGCCAGCTGGGGCACTTGGATCCGTCCAGAGTCCTCGTCGTCATCCCAGGGGAGGCCCTACCAGAATCATGGACACACTAACCCACAGCTGAACCTCAGCTAGACTCACAGACGGGCCCTGCCTGGGCAGCTCCCAGCCCTAGGAAGAGGAGACCAGTCAGCTCGAAGGTTGTGGTCAACCTTGCTCAGAGCCAGCAGTGACAGGCTAGGTCTCCATTCCAGCTTGTCCTCCTCCAGGCACTGCTGCAGGGCCGGGATGAAGATGTCCACAATATAGCTGGCCTAGAAGAGGGGAGGAAGGTGAGAGGTGACTGGGCAGGGACCTGGGTAGGAATGAGAGATTCAGCAGGTGGGGAGGCAAAGGACTCCAGAGGGAAGAGGAGTGGGATGAGGGATACTGGGCAGAGTGTGCAGGGTGAAGGGAACCCAGAGAGGAGGGATACGAGAAGAGTAGGGCCTGGGGCAGGGGGAGAGCAGGATACCAAGGTAAGAGTTGGGTAGGGAGGACTAGGGTCCTTGAGCAGGAGGAGGAGACGAGGGGAGCCCCAGGAAAGGAGGAGGGACTGGGGAAGCCGAAATAACGTCCGAGTAGGGTCTCTGCGCAAAGCCTGGGGGATGGGTCAGAGGACTCACAGTGAGACTGGACACCAGCACCCTTGCAGGGGCCAGATGAAGACACTGTCCAGCAATGTTTGTGTCAAACACATGGGCATAGCCCATGCAGAGGGCAAAGGCCACCTGGAAGAACTACAGGTGAGCTGCAGAGCCACGCCTCATCCTATAGAGCCATAGAGCTGGTGTTGGCCTGAGGACCCCCACCAGACACACCAGGGCCTGCTACATAGACCAGAATACTGAGGCCAGAGCAGAGGTGGGTGAGGGCCTCCAGTCAACCTCGCCCACCACCACCTCCACTCACCCCATTTACAGATGGGTGAACCGAGGCCAGTGGGTGTGACTTAGCTGTGGTTGCCTAATATGCAAGCCACAGAGGAAACACCGCCAAAAATACCTCTGAGTACAGGCCAGCATCCCGAGTGGAAAGATGGGATCCAAGAATGGAGATGGCAGCAGGGTTGACAGCCTACCCAGAGGCCAGGGAGTGCCCCTGCCTCAAATGCTTGTCTTCAAATGCCTTCTGTTTCCTGGTGCCCTCCACCGCATTTCCCTAAGTCCAGAACCTGCTACAAGTGCTCCCTGTGAAGCCCGGCAACCTTACACAGCAGTCCCCTCTGCGTCCCCCTCCCCCTGCCTCAAACTGATGAATGACAGGGCAGCTACTTTCTCAGTCAAACCTGGTGTTTACTCTCCCAGAAGCCAGTCATGCTAAGATCTGGAGGAAGAGCAATCAGGCAAATGGAACAGCAGGACTGAAGACCCTGAGGCAGGACTGAGTTTGGTTACTTCAGGAGCAGACAAGAGGGGCAGTCAGGAGCCTAAACGTGTGCAGGCCCTATGTGAGGCCTCATCCACCAGCCTTCACACTGTGGCCTAGGTACAGTGAATCACTGGGTCAAAGAAATAGGACTCGACATATAGGGAGGATTGCTCCGGCTGCAGTGAACAGGCAAGAGTGAGTATAAGGGAGACTAATGCCTGGAGGCTCACACAGCAGTCAGGGTAAGAGACGTGGCGAGTACTAGAATGCCTAGCAGTGAAGCAGAAGCAGCACAGAAGATGTGAGATTCATTCTGAAGACAGAACTCACATATCAGCTGAAGTATTTAGCATACGTGTTGGAGAACGAGAGCAGCCGAGGATGACCAGGTTTTTGGCTTAATCAGCTAGGTGGGCAGTGGTGTCATTCACTGAAAAGCAGATGATGAAGAAAGAATGGGAGGCTGATGGGATGTTTTGGACGTGCCAAGTTTGAAATGCCCACGAAACCTCCAAGTAGAGATGTTGAGCAGGGAGCTGGGCTCCAGGCTTCCATCTAGTCTGGGATGCAAGTTCGGGAGACACCAGCAAGCATGGCATCACAGCCACCGAAGATTAAGTCACCTGGAAAACCTGATTCAATGCAGCAGAGGGCCTGGGACTACTGCCTGGAGCAGCCGACATTTAGAGAGGTCACCCGCTGAGGCTCAATCTGAGTCTCTGGCAGGGACTGTCAGAGTAAGGCGCACTCTGCTCCTAAGAACGAAGCCTGGCCTGCTGGGGCCACGCTGGCTCCCTGAGAATGGACTGCTCAGAAATGAAGGCAACAAAAATGACCAAGCTTTGGGCTGAGAGCCTGGATCCAGCAGTGCCAGATGCCTGCCTCATCTGCACTTTCTCTAACACACATGGTTAGCACACGCTTTCACTCACCCACTTTTATAAGAAGTAGTTTTATTGGGGCAACGTGACTTAATGGCAGAGAGCACTACACCATGCGGCAGGACGTCCCTTCATAAGTGAGCACCAGTGCACAATTATGCAGCTTTCCCACTAATTCTCATTACCAACAGCTACTACACCTAATACAAAAGACAGAAAAATATTCTTTCTACAATACGCTCAACATTCACTTCGGTTTATTGTTGAAGCTTTTCTAAATGGACCTCCCTCTTCTGGTAGGAGAAACATTTCATCTGAAAACCTACAAATGGGATCTTGTGCTTGTCTGACAGTACCCAACATGCTGGTCTCATATCTGCCCAACAGCAATGACACCACATTCATTGACCAGCCAGGGACAGACCAACCTCACTCTGTCCAACAGAGAATTCCTGGAGAGGCTCTGTACTGAAGATAAACCCTCACACCACCCAGGGAGGTGGACTGTTCCAGGATGGGGGAGAGGCTAAAAGAAATTGAATCTAAACTCTTCATCAGGAGTGTCCAGAGTGGCCTTGGCTCCCCCTGCTGGGCGAAGCCTGCAGACCCTTCCATTCTTCTTTCTGGTGGCCTCTCCTACAGGCTGCACCTGGGCTGAGTGGGCTGCTGTGGGGGAGAGGAGACACGGTGTCAGAACTGAATAATAACGGCTAACATTACCTATGCTCACACAGCTCTAACTCCCTTGTATAAGTTAACTGACTTCTCAAAGTTATAAGGGAGGTAATAACATCACACCCCTTTTAGAATCAAAAAGAGATTCATTAACTCTCCTGCCCATCTCCCTGATCCAGGCCCGAATTCTGTGTTCCCGAGGTCCAGGCTTTCTCACTCCCTGCTCCTGAGGCTTCCCTGAGCCGATCTCCTCCCCCTGCCAGCCCTGTTGCTCTGGGCTTCTCTCACTCCTAGGCTCTTCCTCCCTATCCCTTGAACTAGGCAGTCCTAAATCAACCAGTTCCCGGCTCCTCACCAGTCCTGAGGGCCCGCAGCGCCTCGCGCCACTCGCCTTCCATCTGAGCCCTGTAGTCCCCAAACAAGGAGCGCATCAGCTGCCTCTTCCGGGGCAGGGGGGTTCTTTCGCTGCGCAGGGTTCGGATTGCCCCAACAGCCTGCTCTTCTGCGAATAAAAATAAAGGACTAGTGGCTTTCTCTAACCTCACCTCCTATCGTTCTACCGCAAAAGCAACAATTCCACCACCCGCAGCACCTACAGGCCATAGCACTGTCACCGTTCACCTGCCCCCCTAACTCTACAGAAGGGCCCCTCACTCTGTCTCGGGCTGGGTCTTTGCGTCTTGAGGCCCAGCTCCAGCTGCTCCACGCACCAGGCCAGTTCCCGGGCCAGCTGCTCCGCCTATAATGAATTGGGGGGAGAGGCTGTGAGAGGGCCCCAGGCCCCCGTGGCCTCCAGCCCCACCCCCCAGGGACTCCAAGCCCCCACCCCTCCGCCTCCCCGCCTGCACCCCGCAAATCTGAGCGCACACCGCGGGCGGGCTCCCCCATCCCGACGCAGGCCGCCCTTGCCTGGGCCTCCGCGCTCACGGCGACCTCCTCTGGGACCGGCTCTTCGGAGGCCTTGCTGCCCCCATTCGCCACAGAGGGTCCGTTCCGGGTTTTCTTTCTCTTCCTTTGCTTCTTAGCGGCCGCGTCGCCTCCACCGCCTCCGGGGTGCGCCCTCGAGGCGGCGTCCCCGCGCGCGGGGGTCCCTGGGCAGAGGCGGTCCGGGTGGGACCTCACAGCGGAGGGACCCGGAGCGCCGGGGCCACGGGGCGCGCGCGCGGTAGCTGGGCCTGGGGCCGCCGCCGGCTCCCGAGCAGAATATCCCAGAGCCTAGAGAAAGGGGGCAGCACGAGGGTCACGGCGGCCCCCGACGGCCCCAGGTGCCGCCCGCGCGCCCTCCCCGGCCGGCTCACCGCCATGCGCCGCAGTCGCGCCGGAACCTACGTAGGGCCTCGGGTCCCACGCCAACTTCGCTCCTCCAGAAATGCGCCCACGGCGCAGCGTTCCGCCGAGCGCGAGCGGGCGGCGGGCGGCGCCTGGGTAGGTCCGGGTGGGGCGGAGCCAGGCCCAGACCTCACTCTGCTCTCCCCCAGTTGACCCCCCCCCCCACTTGCAGCCGCCTCCTGTTTCTTCACTGGCGGTACTAGCATCTGTTCAAACCCTCGGACCCAGAACCTGAAGAACTTTAGCGAGGAAGGCGTAGAGCACCCAGGCGTCCATGTGAAGAAGTCCCGGAACTCCTCTCCACGCCTCCCACCCTGGCGTGTGATAACGGCTCCTAACGTGAACTGCCGGTCTTCTGCCAGCTCTCCCCGGCTGCCCGCACCTCCACAGCCGCTCCAGAAACCACTCCTCACGTTTCACTCTCCATCACCACGGCTGCTTCCTATCTCTTGAAACACTAATCTGCACTAAAACAATCTTTCCTTGGCCTGCTCTCCTAGCCTCTTTAGAAAATATGTTACAAATTTCATACGTGCAAATATAAATATTCATATGCAGTCAGCTCTCATTATTTGAGGCGGTTCTATAAAGTAGCTGAGAATACTGAACCATTGCTTCTAGGAGAAATACAGTTCGGTTCCTGGGAGCCGCCGTTCACAATATTTTCAACAACCAAGTAATACATAACCTCGTTTTATGTGTGCTTCTGTTTATAGACACTTTAAAAAAAATATATTGTTGATTTATTAACATTGAGCTCACGGCCAACAGCACGAGGAGTCGTGCCTGAAGTTATCTAGCACACATATTCCCTCTGACAGGCACGTCACGGCCTTCTTGCAGTTAGTACACGGCAGCGCTTCAGCACTATGCTTGAGGGCCATTTTAAACAGCAAAATCACCAACAAAAAGCACAAAAATGCACGAAGTGTGACACTGAATATACAGTGAAAGGGCACTGGTTTACAATATAAGAGCTGAAACAAGAAAGCAGAGCGTCACCTTGTTCAGCCTCAGCTATGAGTCTGGTGACAGATTTTTCACTGCTCTGTGCATGTCCCTGAATGACCGTGAAAGCTTGAGTGTTGATTTTGGGGTTACAAATAAGTCCTAGCAAGTAGGCAAATTTGCAAATATGGAATCCACAGTAATGAAGACTGACTGTATATATTAACATATTTTAAGGTAAAAATCATTAAAATGCACGTATCTACCGCCCAGTTTAAGAAATAGAACATCCTCAACATCTTTGAGGACCCTATGTGCCCTTTCTTCCAAGGTTACAATCCATTCCTCCCTTCAGAGAAAACAGCTACACTGAAATTGACCATTTCTTTGCTTTTCTGGATACTTATATAACATAAATATGTATCTCTAAACTAAACTATTGTTTAGTTTTGCATGCTTTGGACTTTAAATACATTAAATCGTCTGTATGTGTTCTTAGGCTTGTTTCTTCCTCAACATGTTGTGAGGGCTGTGCATGTTTCTGTGTACAGCTGTAGTTCGTTGTCTTCACTGGTGATTATATTCCACAGTAGAAGGAGATCCACCAATAAATATTTGCATTTATTCCACTTTTTGCTATTATTAACTATGCACTAGGAATATTCTTGTATGTCCCTGTGGGAGCTCAGAATTGACCACCCCAAAATGTGTCTCTTTGCCTTGATTCTTTTCTCTGAAAGAAACTTTGACTCCCCCCTCCAACTGCCTAAAAGAATTTAACTCTGGATATGGATACACTGGGAGGGTCCTTGCTAAGCCCATTCCAAATAAAAATAGAAGTTGTCCTTTGTAACAGACATTTACATTTATAAGGGAAATTTCCATTTGTAAAGGTATCTCCCACTCTGTACCAGGAAGAAGGGGGGATGACCTTATCTCTAGAAACTCTTATCAGTGTGGAAGGCGAGGACTTAAATCTGCATATTCTTGTTCACTGTGCTTTTCTGGTAATCTCCCATAGCTGACTCCCCCCTCCCGAACATCCTCCTTTGTCTTTCTATTTAAGAGGAAAGCCT
The DNA here is from genome assembly GCA_031878705.1 of Tapirus indicus. Classification (NCBI taxonomy): domain Eukaryota; kingdom Metazoa; phylum Chordata; class Mammalia; order Perissodactyla; family Tapiridae; genus Tapirus; species Tapirus indicus. Next base: position 194,508 of record CM062935.1, read on the forward strand.
CCCCCATTTTGTCGAGAAACTCAGTTTCCCTGGTCTCTCCCATGAATACGTGTTATAAAGCTTTGTTTGATTTTCTGCTGCTGTTCGGTCTCATGTCAATTTAATTTGTAGCCCAGCCATGAAGGACCTGGAGTGGGGACCCTTCATCCCCTATTTGCAGGAATTTCCCTAAGGTATATACAGGAGTGGAAAAGTTGAGTTGTAGGGTTATGCACATCTTCTACTTTCCCAGATAATACCAGCATCAATTTTCCAAAGTGATTGTACCAGGTTACACTCCCACCAACAGTGTATTAGAATTTATATGTTCACAGCTTCACTATTTGGTATTATCAGACTTTTAAATTGCCAGTGTGATGTTTGCAAAATGGTATTTAATTGAGATTTTAACTTTCATTTTTCTGAGCATCTTGTCATATATTTATTGGCCATTCATGTTTCTCTTTCTATGAAGTTCTCATTTATGTCTTTGCTCATTTTCCTATTTGATCTACTGTTTCTTATTAAATGTATAGGAGTTATTTATATATTGTAAATACTAATCTTTTGTCACTTGTATATGTTATAAACATCTTCTCCCACTCTGTAGTTTGTCTTCTCACTTCCTTTATAGCATACTTTGATGAAAAGAAATTATCATTTTTTAACGATGTTGAATGTATCAATCTTTTTATTTTCCCTTTTTGTGTCTTAAGAATCTTTTCATAACTTGGGATCATAGAGCTAACTTGCTTTTCTAAAAGTTTATGGTTTTGTCTTTCAAATCCAGATTTTTAGTCTAACTGAAATTGATTTTTGTGTCTAGGTAAAATGAAATTTTATTTTTAAAATATGAATCATCCTCTCCTAACCTCGTTTGTGGAATTCTGATCTGTGGTGCCACCTCCATTGCAGTTCATTTCCACACACACACACGTGGGTGTATTTCAGAATGCTACACTTTGTTCCATTAGGCCTTTGTATATCCCACACTAATGCCACTCTGGTTAACTGCCAACCTTTATAATAAGTCTCATATTCAAATCAGATTATCAATTTCCATGAAAAGCTCCTTTGGGATTTTTGTGAGATGAGTTAACTCTATAGAGCATTTTAGGAAGAATTGACTCTCTGTATTAAATAATCATGAATCTAACATGAACCTGGTATACCTCTCATTTATTTAGGTCTTCTTCAATATTTTTCAATATTCATTATTTGTATTTCAATAAACTTCAATAAAACTTTACAACTTTCTCCCTAGAAGTATTCTACATTTTTTGTAAGTAATACTACATATGCTATTTTTAAACTGTTATTAGGATTCAAATTGGGACACAAATCATCTATATACTTATGGCATAATAAGAAAAATATTTTATTTTTGTCCTTAGTTCATGGCACACAGCTCCTAAAACCCTTGGAATTTCCTGAGTGATAAGGATGATTGGAGCATCTTTTGTTCTAATGAGATGGCTCTTGGCAGGCCCCTAGACAGCTTCAGGATGGGGGTTGATTACCATAAATACTAAGCTTTGATTAGAAGCTTGGAACTTTCAGCCCCACCTCCCAATATACAGGGAGAGGAGAGGGGCTGGAGATTGAGTTAATCATCAATGGCCACAATCATGCCTACATAAGGAAACCTCCATGAAAACCCCTAAATGAGGTGATCTGGGGGAGCTTCCAAGTTAGTGAACACATCCATGTGCTGGCAGGGTGGTGCACCCTGACTCCACAAGGACAGAAGCTCCGGCACTCAAGACTGTCCCAGACCTCTCTTATGTACCCCTTCATCTGACTACTGATTTGTAGCCTCTATAATAAACTATAATAGTAAGTATAACATTTTCCTGGGTTCTGTGAGTTCTAGCAAATTATTGAATCCGCGGTGCTGGTGTTGTGGGAACCCCTGACTTTGTGGCTCAGTCACACAGAAGTGTGAGTGCCCCAGGCACTCAATACTTGTGACTGATGTCTGAAGTGGGTGCAGTGTTGTGGACTGAGCCCTTAATCTGTGCAGTCTGCACTAACTCCAGGCAGTTAGGGTCAGAGTTGAGTCAAATTATAGGACTCCCAGCTGGTGTTGGAGAAGACACCATATATTTGGTGTCAGGAGGGGAAAAAACCTCAATCTTTAATGACTTTTTTGTCTGTCTGATCTATCAATTATTGGAAGAGACATACAACCCCCTCCCACTGTGATGGGGAGTTTGCGTATTGCTCTTAGTGATTCTATAATTTTTGAAGTATATTTGATACTATTTTATTCTGTGAATTTAAAACATTTGTCTCTCCCTGGTTGAATGAACATTTCAGAATTATGTAATGGCATTCTGTTATCTACAGTAAGGACTTTGGTGTTAAAGTTGATTTCATCTCATAGTTATACAGCTTCAATAGCTTTCTTTTTTCATCTTCTTACTTTCAAACTTTGGGTCCTCGGGTTTTAAGTAGGTCTCCATATATCTTGATTTTAAAAAAAAATTCCAGTCTGGTAATCTTTGCCTCATACAGGAAAGTTTAACCTACTGATAATTTTGTGATTTGCATCCTGTTTGTCTTTTTTTTTTTCTCACCTTTTTTCATTTCTCACCTTACTTTGGCTTGATTGGGGATTTTTTCTTTCTTTCCTTGTTTCCCTCTCTACTAGTTTGGAAATTATACACTCTACTTCTATTCTTTTATGGTAATCTTGAAATTTTAACATGCCCTCTTAATGTATAAAAGTCTTAGGTTAATGAATATTTTTATCTTCCTTCTGAACAATGCAAGGACCTTTGAATGCTCCAGCTATATATACCCCCTTCCTGACTCATCTGCTCCTCATGTCTTGACTTTATTTCTATTTTGGTTTTTAAACCTCCCAGGTTAGACATAATTTTTATTTACAGTCAATGTTTTCAAATATACATCATACTCTTTGTTCATCATTCCTTCTTATATCTCAATTCTTCCATCTGATATCTTCTTTTTTTAATGTACATACTTGTGAAGTTTCTTTAGTGAGGTCTTTTGGTGGCATTTTGGGTTTTGTTTATCTGAAACATCTATTTTTATTCTCACTCTTGGAATATAGCTTGGATGGAAATAAAGGTTGAGGTTAACAGTTACTGTCTCTCAGAATTTTGAAGATGGGCCACCTCTGCAGACTTCTCCCACCTCTAGGATCCCACTCCACCCTGTCTCTTACCTCCACTACTGTCCTGATTTGGCTGCCTGGCTCAATGTACATTTGTCTCCTGACTAGACGGACAGCCCTGAGGAACAGAGATATGTCTTTCTGCATCTTTGATTCACCATTGCCAAGCACACAACCTGGCACATGGTAGCTACACAATAAATGTAGTTTGACTTAATCATGAATTATATTGGATTTGAACTGTTACTCTCCCAATATCATATTTTCTTTGATTCCTCTCCTGGCATGAAACTTGTGAGTTCTTAAGAAAGATTTTTCCATATTTTCCATAGCCCAACATATTATTAAGAGCTGATATGAATAAGGTAATGAGAGAAGTGTAGCGAAAGAAAAAAAGAAGTGCCCCGACCTTGAAGAACATAGTTTAAGAAAACATACATCCAAACATACTGTCTCTCCATTAACATAATAACAAATTTAGATCAAACTTTTATTTGTTCTCATTTTTCCCTATGACAAAATGTGATTTTTTTAAACTTATTTAACCTAAAGATTTTGTCACAATCTTTATGTTCATAAAGTTTCTCTTCCAAGTGGGTTTCCTGGTGCTGAATAAGCATCACCCAAGGCATTGGTGAATACTTGGGGGCTCTAGATTTCCTTTCATGTCTCTTTCTTTTTGTGTGTGTGAGGAAGACTAGCCCTGAGCTAATATCCATTGCCAACCCTCCTCTTTTTTTTTGCTGAGGAAGATTGGCTATGGGATAACATCTGTGCCCATCCTCCTCTACTTTATATGGCCACAGCATGGCTTCACATGCATCGGTCCATGCCTGGGATCCAAACCTGCAAACCCAGGGCTGCCGAACTGGAACACGTGAACTTAACTGCTACGCCACCGGGCCAGCCCTCTTTTCACATCTCTTGAGTAGTGGTCCTTGGTCTAGATGGGCAGTGAAAGAGGGCAGCATAATTAAACACACAGAGGGCACAGTGTTTGCAGATGGTCAATGACACTTCATCAGAGTTATGGACTCTCCATCTCAGACCCAGTGGGCTGCTTGGGAACAGAACACAACAGGAGGAACCTGGGGTGCAAAAGTGACCCCATCACTGAGCCTCACACCTACTCAGCACTCACCTACACAGTCCTAATGAAGGAAGGAAGGCTGGCTCCTTTTGCTCATCTGAGCAGCAGTGGTCATCTCCTGGGAGTTCCCTATCCTTGGGTTTTTGTCTCTCTGGGACCCGTGGCTCTCCCCCTTGTTCCAGCTGGGAGATCACACCAGGTTTGGAACATGGGATTCCTGCTCATAGAAAAGTTAATGACATGTCTTGGGCACACAGAACACCTGCACTGGTGCCAGTCTCTAGGTATAAGAATGCCTGTTGTGAGAGACAGGGACTTCCACAGAAGCCATAATTTTAAAAGTCCAGGGGAAGCTGTGTCTTTGGGAGGATGGGTTTATGCAGGGAGTTAAGGGTGATATTTGAATACAGAGAAATAACAAGCTTGTGTGTGCTTTCCTCACTGGAGGACAGAAAAGCAGTATGGTGCAGTGGTCAAGAGCACTACTGTCAAGGCAAGCAGATCTGCATTCAAATCTCAGCTCCAACACTTATGGTGTGACTTTAAACAAGGTACTTAACCTCTCTGATCCTCAACTTCTTCATCTGTAAAGTGGGGGGAATGGTTGCCCCTGCCTTCATGGGTTTCTTGCAAGGATTAAATGAGATAATGTTGGGTAAAGAGCTTGGCACAGTGCCTGGAAAAAAGGTGGTACTCATGGTTAGCATTTATTGGTTTTGGGCTCTCCAGCACCTGCCCCCGTTTTAATAGCAACCAATTTCCTTTTGGGGAACTACCTCTGCCACACTGTGTAATCTTGGAGGGACATGAATTCAAGTTTTCATATTCAGAAGCTGATTGGTCATTAGCTTCCTCTCCCTGCCACAGTCCGGTCAGGGGAACATGTGACCCATGTATGTGAATTGGAGAAAGGCCGATGAAACATTGGTGGTAACTTCACTCAGCAGAGCACAGCATTCTGGCTTTGTTGGGCCTGCTGCCCCTGCTCCTCCAGAGCACTTTTACTTCCTACACTATCTCCCTTGATTCTGCGAGCCTCCTGACTTCCTTCCACTACTTCTTTGCAACCAAGAATCCTAGATGAAACAATGGTGACAATGACAAATCAGCCAAAACTGGGCTGTGGGCTCCATACTGTTACCAGACACATACACAGGTTCTTTACTCACCACACAAGAGGGGCCAAATAAAAACTGGAATGCCAGGCTTATGACAAGGAAAGAGTTTTTATTTCAGGTGACATCAGCTGGGAGATAAGAGCCCTCAAATTTGTCCCATCTCTCTGAAAGATGTGAGGCAAGGGGTTTTCAAGGTCGCAAGGAATGCAGCTGCTTGTAGGGAGGAGGAGCCTGTGACCTTGCTGGTCAGTGCTTTCTCACCAGCCTGTTTTGGCCCTGTGAGGCTGCTTCTCAGGAAGGATGGGGAGATAGGGGATCCACAGGTGGGGGTCCTTGGTTGTCTGCCTCCATGATGGGCAGTGGATCCTGGTGCCAGGAAGCCAAGGAGTTGGGGTCTGGGAGCTTCAGCTTCTTGATATCCTCTGGATATCAGCTTCCCTGTAATAAAACTTCAAAAGACCCATAACTAGCCAAAACTTCAGTGTGAGCCCAGCATAAGGCCACCTGGGTTTTTACCAACTTGTAACTTCTATTTGCCTTGTGAAGTTCCAGGATACAAAGGTTTAAAAAAACAATATTTACATGTGAATGTAACTTAGAGAAAGAAGGCAAAAGGCGATGAGTGCTTTCAGTTTTAACCCCATATGTGCTGGGTTTAACGTAGGGAAACTGATATCAGGGCCAGATTTAATACGAGACCTTGGGAGGAGTCCTGGAACTGGAGTATTTAAGTTGGTTATCAAAGGAGCTCAAAGAGGAAGAAAGTGTAAAATCAGAGATCCCAAAAGGAGATGGCCCATTTCCAACTCTCCATAACAATAGAGAAGAGGAAACTGAACTTTTTTTTTTTTTACCTCTACTATGTGCCAAGTATTCAACTAGGAACTTTAACATACTGGTATCATTTAATTTAAACAACCCTATGAGAAAGGAGTTATTCTCTTAATAGAAATCAAGGCTCAGAGAAGTTAAATGTCTTGAACAAGATCATAAGTACAGACTCCATCCCAGGTCTGACATCAAATCCATGCTCTTCCCAGTGTAAGTGCAAGTGTAAGACAAGGTCTCCCCTTGTTTCACAGCCTTGATGGATCTTAAGCCCAAAACTCACTCAGCTTCAGAATCTACGCCTGTGCTCAAGCAAGGATGAAGCTAAGATGCACAATTAAGAACTGCAGGGCAGTTTTTACCCAGCAAGCCCAAGTTCCTGAAAGTATCCAGCATCATGTCCCAGTAGAGACCCCACTCCACCAAGGAGAGGAGCACGGTCCTTGAAGGTCATCTTGCCCTGAAGCAGAGAGTAGGAGGATGCAAGTCTGCATGCTTGGAGGGTGAATCAGAACCCGTGGGTGGTGTGGCCAGAGTGCCCACTGGAGGGGTCACCTGCACTCCCCTCATCCTACTTACCTTTCCTGACCCCAGCCTCCTAGTCCCTCCCACTCTCCTGCCCTCACATGGTCCTGGGCAATCCCACTGTCCAACACCAATCTTCTTCCAAACTAATGTGAACTCGCCCCTCAAATTCACTAACTTGCCCAGTTGATGGATTCATCTAAGGGCCACCAGAGAAGAGCCTGGTCCACATGCCTGGAAGCCCCCGGGCTTTTCCAAGAGCCTCAGAGACATTCCGGTTTGTCCCCCCCACCCAGTTAGCTAATTCATGAGACAACTGGTGTAGTTGCCCAAAAGGAAGAAGAGTCCAGAAATTTACATACTTTTGCACTTTTGTCACGCAGCATGAAACATTGTTAAATGTTTCAGGCTATCCTTGGTTGTTCTTGATCATGGCACTAAAAATGCAGTTAGCAGAGAGGGGCAATATAAAGTGACTCCAGAACCTGGAAGTAAGGCTCCCTCTATGAACCAGTTGGAATCAACATATCACGGAATTTGGTCACCTGTAGATGTGACCCTGAGATTACGATGTGCAGCTGAAGAGACTGGAACATTCAGTCCCATCACGGTGACTTGGATAAAACCTAAGGAGATGATCCTTGTTCGTGAGAGCCCCGACGGGAACCACGAACTCGAATTCTGACCCGGCAGCGGCTCCGCCGGACTTCCGGCGGAGGGGACCTCGGGGCCATGTTTGTTGGGGGCACATGACGGGCATGGATCCTCCCCCACCCCTCGCCGCCGCCATGTTTATTGTGGGCAGAGAACACGGAGAGATCCTGGAGCCTTCTTTGTTGGGGCGCAGGACGGAGAGAGAGCCCCGGGGCTTTCTTTATCGGGGGCACAGGACTGGCAGGACCTGTGGCTGCGGCGTCTGTACGTCCGTGGAGGATAAAGACCCATGGCTGCCCTGTCGATTGGGGGCGGTGAGGGACTCGGAGACGCAGAACCGTGGAAGACTCGGGGAGAAGCCACAGGCGGGCGGCGGGCCCCCAGCGCCGGCGGAGGCGGGTTCCGGCCGCCCGGGGCACCGCGGCCTCCAGGCTGCCCCTCCCGGCCCGGGTGAGTCCAGGAGGCGGGGGTCGGCGCGGTGAGGGGTCGCGGGCAGGGCCGGCCCAGGTCGGCGTTGAGGCTGCCCCGCTGCGTCCAGAATGGGGCGGGCTCGGAGGGTGGGGACGCGGGGCCAGAGATCACCTCCGACAGGTACCGCGGGCCCGCGCCGTGCCCTCGAGCGTCCGAGGAAGAAAAGCGTGGGGCCGGGGAGCCGGGGCGGGGTTGGACCGGGGAACCGGGCCGGGGAACCAGTCGGAGTCCTGGAGCCGAGTCGGGGCCGGGGAGCGGTGGTAACCGCCCTAAGTCTGACCCACAGGTCTGCCCAGCAGGCCTCCCACCACCCATGGGCGGGCTAAGGACTGAGATGGGGAAGGGAAGTCGGAAACAGCTACACATTCTCGGGTTTCAGCGAATGATTCCCCTACAAGTAAAAATCAACAAGCCAAAAAGAAGGGTCAGTTGTTTCCAAAGACAGGAATCCGACCTCATTACCGGGTTGGTCATTTCGGTCAGGCTGGTCAGTCCTATGGCAATCATCTTACCTACGCACTCACTCCATTCACACCCCCCTCTAGAAACCCTCCCGGTAGTTTGCTGGGACAGGAGGACTGGATGGGGCAGAGAGATGGATTTCAGTGCCTCAGGAAACGACTGGTCTCAGGCAGGGAGGGAGTCAGGGCCACTGTCATGGAGGGAGCCTGTGAAGATTCTCTACTGATGCCTCCTGTGTCTATTGGGAAGTAATAAGCAAGGTCATCCTGAATGAGGAGAATCTTAAAAAGAGTGGGTGAGAATTGGCTCATCACATACAAGGGATCCTCAATAAGATTACTAGTAGATTTCTCATCATAAACTTTGGAGGCCGGAAGGCAGTGGACCAATATATTCAAGGTGCTAAAAAAGAAAAACTATCAGCGAAGAAATTTGTATCCAACAAACAGTTCTTCAGAAGTGAGGGAGAAATTAAGACATTCCCAGATACACAAAAGCTGAGGGAGTTGGTTACCACCAGACCTGCTCTGCAAGAAGTGCTCAATGGAGTCTTGCAGGGTAAAATGAAAGGACACGAGACAGTAATGTGAAGCCATATGAAAAAACAAAGACCTCAATAAAAGTTAATACACTGGCAATTATAAAAGCTAGTATTATGTAACAATGGTTTGTAACTCCACTTTTTGTTTTCTACATGATTTAAGAGACTAATACATTTTTTAAAAACCCAATTATTAGTCTAAAAGTTAGTATTATTGTAACTTTGGTTTGTAACTCCAAATTTTGTTCTTTACTTAAAAGTTCAGTGCTTTAAAATAATTATTAGTTCATGTTTGGGGGCACACAGTATATAAAGATGTAATTTTGTGATATCAACAACCAAGAGGGATGGGGATAAAGCTATAAAAGAGCAGAGCTTTTCTGTTATTGAAGCTAAGCTGGTATAATTTCAAATTAGAGTGTTATAACTTTAAGGTATTAAATATAATTCCCTGATATCCACAAATAATGATAGAATATACACAATAGGAAGTGAGAAAGGAATGTAAACATTTCACTACAAAAACAGCTAAACACAAAAGGAGACAGTAATACAGGAAATGAGGGATAGCAAAGCTACAAGGCATATAGAAAACATATAGCAAAGTTACAGAAGTCCCTCTTTATCAGTAGTTACTTTAAGTATAATTGGATTAAACTCTCCAATCAAAAGACAGAAATTGGCAGAATGGATAAAAATACATAATCCAACTATATGCTGCCTATAAGGGACTCACTTTAGATCCAAAGATACAAATAGATTGAAGTGAAAGGATGGAAAAAGATACTCCATGCAAATAGTAACCAATAGAGAGCAGGGGTGGGGCCAGCTGAATGATGTAGCAGTTAAGTTTGCGTACTCCGCTTCAGTGGCCCAGGGTTCACAGGTTTGGATCCCGGGCATGGACCTACACACCACTTATCAAACCATGCTGTGGCAGGCATCCCACATATAAAGCAGAGGAAGATGGGCATGGATGTTAGCCCAGGGCCAATCTTCCTCAGCAAAAAGAGGAGGATTGGCAACAGATGTTAGCCCAGGGCTAATCTTCCTCACCAAAAAAAAAAAAAAAAAAGGAGTGCTATACTAATATCAGACAAAACAGACTTTAAGTCAAAAAAGTCTACAAGAGACGAAGGACATTATATATTAATAGAAGGTTCGCTACAGAAAGAAGATATAACTGTTAAAAACATTTACACACCTAACAATGGACTGTCAAATATATGAAGCAAAAACTGAATTGAAGGGAGAAATAGACAAATAGCTGGAGTTGGAGACTCCCCCAGTTGGAGACTTCAATACCCCACTCTTAATAATGGATAGAACAACCAGACAGAAGATAAGCAAGGAAAGAGAGAATTTAAACACAACAAGTCAACTAGATCTAGCAGACATATACAGAACACTCCACCCAACAACAGCAGCATACATACTTGTGTCAAGTTCCCGTGGAACATTTTCCAGGATAGGCTGTATATTAGACCACAAATTAAGTCTCAATAGATTTTAAAAGATAGATATTCAAATCTCTCCTCTGATCAAAACAGGATGAAGTTAGAAATCAGTAACAGAAGTAAAACTGGAAAATTCACGAATTTATGGAAATAAGAACACACTTGTAAACAACCAGTCAGTAAAAGAAGAAATCACAAGGAAAATTAGAAAATACTTCAAGATGAATGAAAGTGCAAAAAATACCAAAACTTATGGATGCAGCAAATGCAGTGCTAAAGGAGATATTTATAGCTATAAATGCTTACATTAAAAAACAAGAAAGATCTCAATTGACAACCAACTTTACAAATTAAGGAACTAGAAAAGGAAGAACAAATTAAACCCAGAACTCTCTGAAGGAAGGAAATAATAAAGATTAGAACAGAGACAAATGAAATAGAAAATAGAAAAACAACAGAGAAAATTAACAAAATTAAAAGTTGATTCTTTAAAAAGATTAGTAAAATAGACAAACTTTTAGGTAGATGGACTAAGAAAAAGAGAAGACTCAAATTACTAAAATCAAAAATGAAAACTGAGGCATTACTACCAGTCTACAGAAATAAAAAGGATTATAGGAGAGTACTATGAAAAATTGTACCCAAACTGGATAACCTAGATGAAATAGACAAATTCCTGGAAACACAGAACCTATCAAGACTAAATCAAGAAGAAATAGAAAATCTGAATAGATCTATAACTAATAAGGAGATTGAATCAGTAATAATAATAAATAAAGTCTCCCAACAAAGAAAAGCCCTGGGCATGATGGCATCACTGGTGAATTCTATCAAACATTTAAAGAAAAACTAATGCCAATCATTCTCAAAATTTTCCAAAAAATTGAAGAGGAGGAAACACTTCCTAACTCATTCTGTGAAGCCAGCATTACCCTCATAGCAGAAAAAAAAACACTAACAGGAAAAGAAAACTTGAGACCAATATTCCTTATGAGCGTTGATGTAAAGATTCTCAACAAAACATTAGTAAAGAATTCCAAAACATATTAAAAGAATTATACATCATGACCAAGTGGGATTTATTCCTGGAATACGAGAATAGTTCAATATATGAAAATCAACCCGTGTAATACAACACATTAACAGAATGAAGGGAAAAAACACATGATCACCTCTATGCAGAAAAAGGATCTGACAAAATTCAACAGCATTTCATGATAAAAACACTCAACAAATGAGTTTGTTGAGGAATAGAAGGAACCTACCTCAACATAATAAAAGCCTTATATGAGTAACCCACAGCAAACCTCATACTCAATGGTGAAAGATGGAAAGCCTTTTTTCTAAGATCAGGAGTGAGACCAGGATGACCACTTGTCACTTCTATTCAACATAGCACTGGAAGTTCCAACCAGGGCAATTGAGCAAGAAAAAGAAATAAAAAGCATCCAATTGGAAAGAAAGAAAGAAAATTATCTGTTTGCTGATGTTATGATTTTATACATAGAAAACCCAAAGATTCCATGAGAAAACTATTAAACAAATGAATTCATCAAAGTAGCAGGATACAGAGGTAACACACAAAAATTATTTCCATTTCTATACAGTAACAATGAACAAAATGAAAAGGAAATTATGAAAACAGTTCCATTTACAATAGCATCAAAGAATAGAATACTTAGGAGTTAGCCAAGGAGATGAAAGACTTGTACAATTAAAAATACAAAACACTGCTGAAAGCAATTAGAAGAGACATGTTCATGGACTAGAAGACAATATTGTTAAGATCTCAATACTACTCAAAGCAATCTGCAGATTCAATGCACCCTGTCAAAATCCCAACAGAAATCCTTTGCAGAAATTGACAAGCCCATCCTAAAATTCATATGGAACCTCAAGGGACTCCAAATAGCCAAAAGAACAACAAAACTGGAAGACTCACACTTCCTGATTTCAAAACTTTCTACAAAGCTACAGTAATCAAAACTGTGGTACTGGCATAAAGGCAGACATAGAGAGCAAATTAGTAGAAAAGAGAGCTCAGGAATAAACTCACATATATGGCCAAATGATTTTTGACAAGGGTGGCAAGAATAGTCAATGGGGAAAGGACAGTCTTTTCAACAAATGTTACTAGGAAAACTGGATATTCACATGGAAAAGAATGAAGTCGGACACTAACCAAATACCATATACAAAGAAATAATTCAAAATGGATGAGACCCAAATGTAAGACCTAAAACTGTAAAACTCTTAGAAGGAAAATTAGAGCAAAAGCTTCACAGTATTAGATTTGGCAATGATTTCTTGGATATGACACCCAAAGCACAAACAACCAAAGAAAAAACATAAATTGGACAACATCAAAATTAAAAACTTGTGCATCAAACAGCACAATAAAACAGAAAAGGCAACATACAGAATGGGAGAAAATATTTGTAGAACATATATCTGATAAGAGGTCAATATCCAGAATATGTAAAGAACTGCTAGAACTCAACAACAAAACAAGTAACCTGATTTAAAAATGGGCAAAGGACTTGAGTAGACATTTCTCCAAAGAAGATATACAAATTTCCAACAAGCATATGAAAAAATGTTCAACATCACTAATCATTAGGGAAATGCAAATCAAAACCACAATGAGATATCACCCCACATCCGTTAGGATGGCTACTATCAAAACCACAGAAAGTAACAAGTGCTGGTGAGGATGTGGAGAAATTGGAACCCTGTGCACTATTGGTAGGAATGTAAAATGGGACAGTCGCTATGGAAAACAATATAGTGGTCCCTCAAAAAATTAAAAATAGAATTACCATATGATCTAGCAACTCCACTTCTAGGCATATATCCAAAAGAATTGAAAGCAGAGTACAAAGAGATATTTGTACACCCATGTTCACAGAACATTATTCACAATAGCCCAAAGGTGGAAGCAACCCAAATGTTCATTGACAGATGGATAAATAAGCAAAATGTATATACATACAGTGGAATATTATTCAAGCTGAAAAATGAAGGAAATTCTGATGTAGACTAAAACAGGATGAACCTTGAGAATTTGCTACATGAAGTAAACCAGTCAAAAAATATATCTACTCTATGATTCCACTTACATGAGACAGAGTAGTCAAAATTATAGAGACAGAAAGTAGACTGGTAGTTGCCGGGAGCTGGGGGAGGGGAGAATGGAGGTTATTGTTTAATGGATACAGGGTTTCAGTTTTACAATACGAAAAGAGTTATGGGGATGGGTGGCAGTGATGGTTGCACAACATTATGAATGTATTTAATACCACTGAACTGTATACTATAAAAAGGTTATGACAGTAAATTTTATGTGTATTTTACCACAATGGAAAAAAAATTGGGGAAAAATGATTAAGTGGTAAATTTCATGTTATGCATATTTGGCAATGAAGTGTTAAAAATATATACAAATCAGGGCCAGCCCGGTGATGCAGCGGTTTAGTTCACACTTTGGCAGCCCGGGGTTTGCAGGTTCGGATCCCGGGCGCCCGCCAATGCACTGCTTGTCAGCCATGCTGTGGCGGCGTCCCATATAAAGTAGAGGAAGATGGGCACAGTTGTTAACCCAGGGCCCGTCTTCCTCAGTAAAAAGAGGAGGATTGGCAACGGACGTTAGCTCAGGGCTGGTCTTCCTCATGAAAGAAAAAAAGAAAAATATATACAAATCACTCGACTTATGATGGGGTTACATCCGATAAGCCCTTCTTGCATCTAATACACCTAAACTTCCACACATCATAGCCTAGCTTCGCCTACCCTAGTGCTCAGAACACTGACATTAGCCTACAGTTGGGCACACTCTTCTACCACAAAGCCTATTTTATAATAAAAGTGTCCAATATCTTATGTAATGTATTGAATACTGTTCTGAAAGTGAAAAACAGAAGGGTTGGGTGCAGAAGGGTTGTAAGTGTGTCAGTTGTTTCCCCTCCTGGTTGTGTGACTGGGATCTGTGGCTTGTTACCACAGCATCTCAAGACAGTATCACACCACATATCGCTAGCCCGGGAAAAGATCAAAATTAAAAATTGGAAGTACAGTTTCTACTGAATGCATATTGCTTTCACACCATTATAAACTCAAGAAATCATAAGTCAAACCATTGTAAATCAGGAACTGTCTGTATAGTGTTGCTTTGCATGTTTTTAAACTTTGAGCATATTTTCCATATCATTTTGCAACTTGGTTTTTTCAGTCAACAGTGTGTTTTAAAACTTTTCCCCCTTGTTGGTTCAGGTGGCTCAGCTGCATTAGCTGTAACTGCTCTATTGTCTGTACTTGACTGTTGGTTAGCTCTCCTGCTAAAAGGAGTAGAGGATGCGAGCCTCCTTATGCGCAAGCACTGGAGTGGAGGCATCCCCCGCAGTTGGGGCTGCACAGTGGGCACACCCCCCACCTGGTGGGCCTGAAGGCTTCCACCCCCACCACGGCCCACACTGGGTTCTCTGACCTCACTAAGCTGCAGTTGTGGGTGTGCAATGGTCCCCTCCCCCCAGCATGTGATTATGGTCAGAGTTTCCAGGGTTTTAATCAGCCCACCCTCCCAATTACTTATCATTGTTATTTGTTTTACTGCCAGTGTTTGTTTACCTCTGCCCACGTGTGTATAGACTTCTTTGTTGGTGGCCTTCTCTTGCAATCATCACTTCCTTCTGGCTGAGTTTCCTTCAAAGTAGAGTTCATTCATTGGTAGTTCCTTCAGTGAAAGTCTACAAGCAGCAGATTCATTCAGCTTGTCTAAAACTGTTCTTTTTTAACGTGCATGGAATTGTAGGTTCACAGTTATTTTCCTAGAGGACTGTGAAGATACTCCTTTTTCTTCTAGCATCTAATGTCACCGATAACAATTTTGCTGACTTTTTTCTCTGACTGCTTTAACATTTTATTTTTTTTCTTTGCTGGGAAAGTTTCTCCCTGAGTTAACATCTATTGCCAATCTTCGTGTCTCTCTCTCTCTTTTTTTTTCCCTCCCCAAAGCCCCAGTACATAGTTGTATATTCTAGTTGTAGGTCCTTCTAGTTCTTTGGGAGCTGCCACCACAGCATGGCAACTGACAGACAAGTGTTGTGGTTCCACACCAGGGAACCAAACCCGGACTGCCAAAGTGGAGCATGCTGAACCTTTTTCTTTGTGAGGAAGACCAGCCCTGAGCTAATATCCGTTGCCAATCCTCCTCTTTTTGCTGAGGAAGACTGGTCCTGGGCTAACATCCGTGCCCATCTTCCTCTACTTTATATGGGACGTCGCCACGGCATGGCTGACAAGCAGTGCTTCGGCGGGCGCCCGGGATCCGAACCCGCGAACCCCGGGCTGCCAAGCGCGAACTAAACCACTGCGCCACCGGGCGGCCCCAAGCATGCTGAACCTTAACCACTAGGCCATCAGGGCTGGCTCAAAGTTTTATTTTTTAACTTAGTTTTTCTGTGCTTTCATAGTAGTGTGTCTAAATATGAAAAAAAATGTTCTTGCCTGGAACTAAAGAGTCTTCTTGGATCTGAAAATTCATGTTTGTCTTCAATTCTAAAAATTCATAGCCATCATTCATTACAATATTGCCTTTTCTCCATTCCCTTACTTTCTTCTTCTGGAAGGGCCTTTTGATGTTTGAATAGTAAGGAGTTGAAGTGTCCCCCCCTCCCTGAAGACAGTTGTTTCTCCTTGTGGTGGCATTTAACTCTAGAAGTCTCCCCCATCTTTTCTTCTCTGCACTTTCTGCACAGTTGTCTTTTGGGACTTCTCTTTTTCTGCCTCCCCAGATGGTGATGTCATGGGACTCTGCCTTTCTCCTTTTATCTCAGCACTTTCTCCCTGGGCAGGCTCATCCCCACCCATGGCTTAAGTGCCATCTCCCAGACATACCTGATTCCTCTTTCACTGTGCTAGGCGCCTCTGCACATAAGTTGGCTGAGCACAGAAGTTACAGCACCCCAGTGTTTGTGAGATTTACCCATGTCCCCTGTTGTAAAGATAGTCCATCTGTGCTTGCTGCTGTGTGCATTCCAGTGTGGGAATGTACTGCACATGCTTTATCCTTTCTTTTGTAAATAGATGTTTGTGTTGTTTCCAGTGCTGGGCTATTACAAATGATAGTACTGTAGATATTGTGTATCATAGTCATAATTCTTTCAGTAAGGATAGTGCTTAGCTATAGAGACAGTCACTACTAGGGGATGGGAGGGTGAGAGGCTTCTGGAGTGCTGGTTCCATTAGTGTTTTCACCCTGTGAAAGTTGATTGAGTTTTTTTCATTTGTGCACTTTTCTGCGTGTATGTTATGTGGACAGGAATATTCAAGATTGAAGCCAACTTCAGGGTAATGGTTACTTCTGGGAATGGAGTGAGAAATTGGGATAGGGGATTGTCTTTAATTGTATCTATATTTGATTTCTTAAAAATGGATTTGGCACATTTTTGGCAAAATATTAACACATGAAATTTAGGTACACAAGTGTTTGTAAGTTAGTTCCTGTGCTTTTCATGTATTTTCATATGAAATATTTCATAGTTAAGAATTTAAAATGTAGACAGTTCATATAAAAAATATAGGTGAGCCTCCCTCCCTCTCTGCCTTCCTCCACAATTCAGACCAAAAGATATCAGATGTGACTGAGCAAAGTAGGTGCCCACATGGGGGTGGAGTCCACAGCCTGACGTAATGGAGCCCAAGCTTGCTGAGGATGGTGTTTGTGTGGAGTAGTAGCAGCAGTGTGGCAGGGCAGGGTGTTGGAGGGTGTTGGAGCCTGAGCAAAAAGACGAGGTACCCACCTTAGGGGTGGCAGTAGTCCAGCATGAGTGTTCGAATGTTGGGTTGGAATTGGAGGTATTAGCATGAACTCATGGTTTTCATATTTCACAGGTAGATACAGAACTGAATGTAGATATAAACGTGTGCACGTACATGTAATGTATGTGTGTAAATGCATATATCTCTAGTTCTGTCTACTGAGAGGGCCTGGGAGCAGTGAGCACACTGTGCAACCAGATCCTGGTTTTGTTTTTGTTTTTGGTGAGGAAGATTAGCCCTGAGCTAACATTTGTTGCCAATCCTCCCCTTTTTGCTGAGGAAGATTGGCCCTGACCTAACATCTGTGCCGTTCCTCCTCTACTTTATATGTGGGATGCCTGCCACAGCATGGCTAACAAGCAGCATGCAGGTCTGCACCCGGGATCCAAACCTGTGAACTCCTGGCTGCTGAAGCGGAGCACACGAATTTAACCGCTATGCCACCGGGCTGGCCCCTGATCCTGGTTTTTAAATATCACTCAACTTAAAGGAACCAGGCTCTTTGAATAAATGCCTAATTCCAAGAACTGGCAGAGAAAATACAAAATAAGCTCAGAACATCTTATTGTGCCAGAAAGTAAGGAGGTGATCAAGGAACAAGATCATATAATAAGGACCCTGGAGCCAGCTTGAAGGGGCTTCCACTGGCCAAATCTGGGACAATTTGAGTATCAAAGTTAATAATGATAATTACAAGTTGTAACATTAAATAAAATAGGGAACTATGGTTCATTGCTGATATAAATAAACAAATGAAAAACTAGTGGAATTTAGAAGGAATGGTGAATTTAGAACATCATCATTGGCAACCACCATGTCACTAATGTAAGAAACATCAATGGATGCTAGAGCTGGTGGGTGAAAATTTGACAAGGAATGGAACATTTATACAGTCTCAAAGTACCTCCCCACAAAATACTTGTTAATTTCAAAAGGGAAAGAGTCATTTTGCAGTGGGGAAACCTGGCGACACCACCATGGAGATCATCAGTAATGGGACAAACGATCATCTGTGCATCCTGGCAGGAGGCCCAGAGAAGACAGTGTCACTTCTGTGATAATTCTGCCAAAAACACATCCACGGAAACGTCCCACAGTTGAGGGGTGTTCTACACAATGATGGCCTGTGCTCATCAGAAGTTCAAGGGCAGAGTCAGGGGACACAGAGGAGACATGAGAATGTGTGGCTTGGATCTAGATATCACGAACATCATTGGGACAATTGGCAAACCTGGAATGGAATCTGAGGATTAGTTGGTAGTAATGTATCAACATGAATGTCCTAATTTTGGTGGTTGAATTGTGATTATGTGGCTATATGGGAGAATGATTTAAGGAAAAAAATGTCTTGGTACTAGCAACTTTTCTGTAAGCTTGAAAGTTTTTCAAAATTTTTAATAAATGTGTTGGTAGAGTAAATGAACACATGTACAGATTTTTTTTAAATGTACATGAGAAATGGGGGGCTGCACTCAGGACCACTGGGGATGCGGGAGGAAGTGGATGTTAGATATAGGTTTGGGAGTAGAACACCTGGATTGACTGAATGTGGAGAACAGGGAGGAGTTTAGGTGCCTGGCTAAGACACCTACATGGACAAAGTGGCCATAGCCTGGTAGGTTAGTGGCCAGGATGCTGCCACCTCCATGTGACACCTGATATGGGTGGGCTGCCAGGGAAGAGGAGGGTGGTGAGATGAGATTAACGGCCAGATACTGAGAAGACAGCAGGAGCAGACAACATTCCACACATTAAACTCTGCAGAGGTCAAGGGGAGTCCTGGCCACGGAGAATCACTGACAGGGAGATGTGTCCTTGGCAGAGTTATTCGTTGGCCACTTTTTCCACCATTCTTCTTGTTTGTGCTTTTCAACTTTGTTTTGAAATCTATCAGATCTTACACCCTTTTCCATCCAGTTCTAACCCTGACATGGCTCTGTTGCACATTTGGATATGTAACCCCATGTTTAGCTTGCTGTTCCACCTTTTTGTGTACATGGGCCCTTTTACCCCTTTCACCCTCCCCCCTCCCCCCCTGGTAACCACCCATCTGTTCTGTGTGTTTGTTGTTGATCTTCCACAGGAGTGAAATCATACAGTATTTGGCTTTCTCCATCTGACTTATTTGCTTACCATAATGCCCACAAGGTCCATTCATGTTGTCACAAATGGCTGGATTTCATCTTTTTTCATGGCTGAGTAGTATTCCATTGTATGTATACATCTTCATCCATTCATCCATTGATGGGCACTTAGGTTGTTTCCAAGTCCTGGCTATTGTGAATAATGCTGCAGTGACCATAGGGGTGCATATATCTTTTTGAATTAGTGTCTTTGTGTACTTTGGATAAATATCCAAAAGTAGAGTAGCTGGATCGTGTGGAAGTTCTATTCTTAATTTTTTGAGGAATCTCCATACTGTTTTCCATAGTGGCTGCACCAATTTACATTCCCACCAGCAGTGTACAAGGGTTCCATTTTCTCCACATCCTCTCCAACACTTATTTCTTGTATTTTTAATAGCCATTCTGACAGATGTGAGTTGATATCTCATTGTAGTTTTGATTTGCATTTCCCTAATAATTAATGATGTAGAACATCTTTTCATGTGCCTGTTGGCCATCTGTATATCTTCTTTGGAAAAATGTCTGTTCAGATCCTCTGCCCATTTTTTAATAGGGTTATTTGCTTTTTTTGTTGTTGAGTTGTATGAGTTCTTTATATATTTTGGATATTAACCCCTTATCAGATATGTGACTTGCAAATATCTTCTCCTAGTTGTTGGGTTGTCTTTCTGTTTTGTTGATAGTTTCCTTTGCTGTGCAGAAGCTTTTTAGTTTGATGTAGTCCCACGTGTTTAGTTTTTCTTTTGTTTCCCTTGCCTGAGGAGACGTGATATTCCAAAACATACTGCTAAGGCCAATGTCAAAGAACATACTGCCTATATTTTCTTCTAGGAGTTTTATGGTTTCAGGTCTTACATTGAAGTCTTTAATTCACTTTGAGTTAATTTTGGTGTGTGGTATAAGATAATGGTCTACTCTCATTTTTTTTTTCATGTGGCTGTTCAGTTTTCCCAACACCTTTTTTTGGGAGGGGTTGGGGTGAGGAAGATTAGCCCTGAGCTAACATCCATTGCCAATCCTCCTCTTTTTCCTGAGGAAGAGTGGCCCTGGGCTAACATCCGTGCCCACCCTCTTCTACTTTATAGGTGGGATGCCGCCACAGCATGACTTGATAAGCAGTGCATAGGTCCACACCTGGGATCTGAACCTGCGAACCCTGGTCTGCTGAAGCTGAGTGTGCAAACTAAACCACTGTGCTACTGGGCCAGCACCCCAACACCATTTATTGAAGAGACTTTCCTTTCTCTATTGTATGATCTTGGCTCCTTTGTCAAAAATTAGCTGTCCATAGATGTGTGTTTATTTCTGGGTTCTCGATTCTGTTCCATTGATTTGTGTGTCTGTTTTTGTGCCAATACCATGCTGTTTTGATTAGTCTAACTTTGTAGTATATTTTGAAATCAGGGAGTGTGATACTTCCAACTTTGTTCTTTTTTCTCAGAATTGCTTTGATTATTTGGGGACTTTTATTGTTCCATGTGAATTTTAGGATTCCTTGTTCTGTTTCTGTGAAAACTGTCATTGAGACTTTGATAGGCATTGCTTTGAATCTGTAGATTGCTTTAGGAAGTATGGACATTTTAACTATGTTAATTTTTCCAATCCATGAGCATGAAATATCTTTCCATTTTTTTTATGCCTTCTTTGATTTCTTTCAACAGTGTTTTATAGTTTTCAATGTACAGGCCTTTCACCTCTTTGGTTAAATTTATTCCAAGTATTTTACTCTTTTTGTTGCAGTTGTAAATGGGA
The DNA here is from genome assembly GCA_031878705.1 of Tapirus indicus. Classification (NCBI taxonomy): domain Eukaryota; kingdom Metazoa; phylum Chordata; class Mammalia; order Perissodactyla; family Tapiridae; genus Tapirus; species Tapirus indicus. The sequence continues at coordinate 215,469 of CM062935.1, forward strand.
TTGTATTTTTTATTTCTCTTTCTGCTATTTCATTGCTAGTGTATGGAAATGCAACTGATTCTTGTATGTTGGTTTGGTATCCTGCAGCTTTACTGTATTTATTATTTCTAATAGTATTTTTGGTGGGTTCTTAAGGTTATCTATATATATATATAAAATCATGTCATGTGCAAATAGTGACAGATTTACTTCTTCCTTTCCAATTTGGATCCCTTTTATTTTTCTTGCTTGATGGATCTGGCTAGGATTTATAATACTGTGTTAAATAAAAGTAGTGAAAGTGGGCATCCATCCTTGTCTTGTTTCTGTTCTTAGAGGGATAGCTTTCAGTTTTTCACCATTGAGTATGATGTTAGCTGTGGGTTTGTCGTAAATGGTCTTTATTATGTTGAAGTACTTTCCTTTCTATACCCATTTTATTCAGAGTTTTTATCATAAATGATGCTATATCTTGTCAAATGCTTTCTCTGCATCTACTGAGATGATCTTGTGATTTTTATTCTTCATTTTGTTAATGTGGTGTATTACATTGACTGATTTGCAGATATTGCATCCCTGGAATAAATCTTGCTTAAACATGCTGTATGATCTTTTTAATGTGTTGTATTTGATTTACTAAGATTTTGTTAAGGATTTTTTGCATCTGTGTTCATCAGTGATACTGGTCTGTAATTTGCTTTTTTTGTTTTGTCCTTGTTTGGTTTTGGTATCAGGGTAATGTTGGCCTTGTAGAATGAGTTAGGAAGTGTCCCCTCCTCCAATTTTTTGGAAGAGTTTGAGAAGGACAGGTATTAAATCTTTGAATGTTTGGTAGAATTCACTGGGGAAGCCATCTGGTCCTGGACTTCTCTTTTTTGGGAGGTTTTTGATTATTGTTTTGATCTCCTTACTAGTGATCAGACTATTCAGATTCTCTGTTTCTCCTTGATTCAGTTTTGGAAGGTTGTATGATTCTAAGAAGTTATCCATTTCTTCTTGATTATCCAATTTGTTGGCATATAGCTTTTCATAGTATTCTCTTACAATCCTTTGTATTTCTGTGGTGTCTGTTATAATTTTTCCTCTTTCATTTCTGATTTTATTTGAGCCTTCTCTCTTTTTTCATGGTGAGCCTAGCCAAAAGTTTGTCAATTTGGCTTATATTTTCAAAGAACCAGCTTTTAGTTTCACTGATCTTTTCTATTGTCTTTTTAGTGTCTGTTTCATTTATTTCTGTTCTGATTTTTATTTCCTTCCTTCTACTGATTTGGGGCTTCATTTGTTCTTCTTTCTCTAGTTCCTTTAGATATATTGCTAGATTGTTTATTTGGAATTTTTCTTGTTTCTTGAGGTAGGCCTGTATTGCTATAAATTTCCCTCTTAGTATCATTCTTGCTGTATCCCCTACTGTTCCATTTTAACCAGCACCACCAGAGTGAGAGCCACACCCAACTAGTGGCCACTCTATCTCCTGAGTTCTGTTCATCTCCACAGGCTTGGCCCTGGCCAAGGCGGGACCCTATGCCCTGATGAGGGAACAATACCTCAGCTCATCCTGAGGGAACCCAGAGGGAGAAATCGATAGAGGCTGAGGTCAGCCCTGTTTCTCAGCCCCAGAACCCCAAGGAGGCAGAGACCCCCACTCCCCTGCCCAGCTGGGCCTGAACTTGGTCTCTGCCATCCATATCCCATCCTTACCTGTCTTGTGTCCAACTGTTCCCAGGTCTGGGCAGCAGCAGGAGCTCTCCAAGGAGATGGAGGTGGCAGTGAAGAGGCTGGTTCCATAAGTGTTGCCAGCAACCCCTCTCGCCCAGTCCCACAGTGAAATCCCCTCAGCAGGTCATCAGGAAGTGCCTTTTGGTTGTCATGATGCCCAGCATGGTGCTGGTCACTCACATCCAAGAGTCCGGCCCTTGGCTTGTTCCTGAGCTTTGGAGCATACCCCTTTGTGTCATGTTCTGTGATCACTCCCACCCCAGATTACTAAATGACCCACTTCTTTCTGGTTATGCCCCTTTGCCATCCTTTTCACCATACCAGGCCTTCAGCCCATGGTTACCCTGTGATCAGCCTCCCACCCCAGGCCTGAGGGAGCCACAGGACATCTGGCTGAGTCCCCTCTGCTGAGATGTGATGGCTGCTGTTCCACCAGGTCACTTATCTGCCTCCATCATATCATCCTTCACAGGGGTCACCAGGACTGACTCCAGCATCCATCCTCTGGTCGGTCCCACCCCCTACATCTGTATATTGTCTCTGACCAAGCTGTCCCTTTTATTCATTATTTTGATGAATATTTATGGAGAACCAAGCACTGAGGACAAATGTCCCTTTCCTCAAAGAGTCCAGTGGGGGCATCTCAGAGATGAGGTTCATCCTTCCTCCTTCCCCTTCCCCAGGACTTCATGATGGGCTGGATATAGGGGGTAGGGGAGAGGGAAGATTGCAGATTTCTAGGTTTCTGGCTTGCAGAAAGGGATGTTTGGGATGTGGTAACAGGGGACACTCGAAGAGAAAAAGGGTTGCACAGGAAGATCATGAAACAATTTTTTGACATCTTGGTTTTGAGATGACTTTGAAACATCTTAGTGGATATGTTAATAGGCAGTTGGGGCCATAGGCCTAAAAATCAGAAAAATATAGACTGGAGTTACACATTGGGTTTTTCTCAGCTTATGAGAGGTATCAGAAGCCGTGGAGGTGGATGAGATTTTTGAGAGAACAGAAATAGGCCCAGGACCAAACCTTGAGGAACTCTAACACTGAATGCCCAAGTAAACAGGATGAGCCAGCCAAGGACACTCAAACAAGTATCAGAGAAGTAGAAGGAAAACCAGGTAAAAATGGGATCCCAGGAGACAAGGGTAGAGGGAATCAAGAAGGAAGGGAGTCAGACACGGAATGCTGCAGAGAAGACAAGAAGATGAAGGCTGGATGATGCCCTTTGGATGCAGGATCAAGGGTCACTGGTGACCTCAGTGATAGGTGGAACATTGGGAGAAGTCAAATTAGAGGGGGTTAGGGGTAAGGAGTGATGAGGAAGAAGAGACAGAGTGTGGGCAGTTCTTGCTAGTAGCATGACTGTGATAGGAGGGGAAGGTTTGGTTTCACTGGGAAAGTGGGTGAACCATTAGAGAGGGAAGGGTCAGTGATGGGCAGTTGCTGAAGAAGTGAGGGAATGGGATGCAGGACACAGGTGGACGACTGACTTCAGAGGAAGAACTGAGAAGCAAGTGGGTCCAGATGTGGGTTCTCATGCAGGTTTGGGTGGGGAGTTGAGGGACCTCTAGTCTGATGGCTTTTGCTCTTTTTGTGTTGTAGATGAGGCTCTAGATTGGAGGTGGGAGGTTGAGGGAAAGAACGCTTGGGATGGTTATGGAGGGACTAGAGCTGCCTCTTGTCACCTCTTCTCCTCCTGAGAACACTGTGTTCAGCACTTGGCCTTCCCCCACCTTCCCTTTCCAGAATGAAGCCAATAAGACTGTGGCCAAGAGGAGTCATGGACTTCAAATGAATTTTATTTTCTCTAACTGGGAAGTTTTCATTCTTCTATCACCAGGAACTGGCATGTATACTGTGTATCTTTTGTCTCAGATTGTGAGTCCCGACCTGAGAACAAACTGTGGGTGCCCAAAGAGGAAAGTAATGAGGCCCTGGAATCTCAGGAGCTAACACTTGAGAGTCACTGGGAGTGAGCCTGGAGAAGCATGCAGGTCAGAGAGGTATCAGGGAAACTCTAAAGGGGAGAGGCTGAGCAAATCTCTTTTCCAGGAGAGAACTTTACGACAGGAAACAGTCATCCATAAAATAGGTCACTGTGGGGAAAGAAGCCAAGTGTGTGATAAATTTGGGCAAAGCTTCATTTTGAGCTCAAGCTATGCTTCCCTTCAGAGAGTTCTGACAGGGGAAAGATCTCATCAGTGTGGTGACTATAGCCAAAACTTCAAACAAGCAGATTTTACTCCACATCACAAAACCTATATATCAGAGAAATTTATATTAGGAGCTGCATGGAGAGAGTTACTCTTTGTTAATGCAGACCTTCCCAGTATCCAGAAAACAAGCCCTATATGGAAACCTTTTGAATGTCTTGAATGTGGAAAGGCTTTCAGCCAAAGTGCCATGCTTATGGAACATCACAGCATCCACACAGGAGAGAAGCCCTATGAATGCAGACCCTGTGGGAAGACCTTTAGCCACAGCTCAACCCTCACTCAACATCAGAGAATTCACACTGGTGAGAAGCCTTATAAATGTCATGAATGTGGGAAATCCTTTAGCCGAAGTTCTAATCTCATGGAACATCATAAAACTCACACCGAGAAACCTTATGAGTGCAATGAATGTGGCAAAACCTTCAGCCGAAGCTCCAATCTGATAGATCATCAGAGAATCCGTACTGGAGAGAAACCTCATGAGTGCACTGAGTGTGGGAAAGTCTTCAGCCACAGCTCAACACTAATTCAGCATCAGAGACCTCACACTGGAGAGAAGCCCAAGTGTAGTGACTGTGAGAAAGCCTTCAGTAGGAACTCATCCCTTATTCAGCACCAGAGGATTCATACTGGAGAGAAACCCTATGTATGCAACACTTGTGGAAAAGCCTTCAACCACCAATCAGGCCTCCTTCAGCATCAGAGAACACACAGTCAAAAGTAATTGTCTGGCTTTGGGAGAATACTTAGATAGCCTCACTGCTCCTAAAACCCAGTGAATCTACAGGTAAAATTTGCTCCCAGAAGATGAAAGCTCCTTACAGGACACCAGTCCATCTACCAAGAGCCTCCATAAGAAAGATAAATACGCAAACAGCTCTGAAAGTATAACAAGTGATCTCTGAGAGACTGAATATGGGTTCTGAAGTCAGAGCCTGGAGTCCAATCTAGCAACTGACTCTGGTAAATGAGTAATCTCCATTTCCTCATCTGTGTGTGCAGTGAGAATGAATAGTATCTGCCTCGAAATGCTAAAAAATAGAATGGGATGATCCTCATGGAACATTTTCCTCATTCCTGGCACACACTAAGCACTCACAATAGGTTGGTGTGGCTGTTACTCTCTGGGGGTACAAGCATTCAGCAGGGGGCTGGAGCCACCTGTGCCAGCATCACCAGGAGGTGCTGCAACTTTACTGTGGCAGCTCTTCCTACTGAATTCAATTCAGTAAACATTCCTGAGCCTTCCAGTTACCAGGCAATTATTGTGGGATATGCGTGAACTTCTTCGCCTGGGGTTGCTTCCTCCCCTGGTGAGGTCTTCGGCTGAACCCCACTTCCCTTGCTCTGACTTCTCCCGTGTCCTGCAGCCTGGCTGATGGTGGCTAAGCATGTAGTACCAACCCTGCTGCCCAAGTTCCCAGTGGGCCCCAACTCCCTAGACCTGGCCACTCACCTTCCTCCCAAACCTCAGAGTGTGTGTAAGAGAAGATGAATGTATTCTAATTTTAGTAAAACATTTCCCTCAGGGAAGTTTTGTGAGGACTAGGGGATGGTGGAGGACTTTCTGGCTGACCAGAAGAAACACAGCCCAAGACAGAGCCTGCACTCTGGCACCTGTGGTCCAGGCTGCCTGGGCTGGCCTGGGGACATCTGCTCCCTCAGGAGCATATAAGTGGGATCCTTCCATCCCTTCTTTCTTTTCAGGTTAGGAAAGGCCTAAAAAAAATACCTCTTTCTTTTTGAGTCATGCTTTTGGCAGGCCCTGAAACTTCACATGCTCAGGAGCCTCTGGAGATGCTGCATTCCGAGCAAGGGGCTCGTCATCCTGGGCTGGGTGGTCCCCATTCCTGCAGGCTCTATCTCATCAGTCATGGGTCCCCAGGGTCCTCTCTCCCCTCTGATGTTAACTGAGGTTACTGTTGGCTATCTGCCCAAGTCCGAGGACCTTCATGCACAGGGGAGGGGGCAGGGAAGGAGCACTCCAGGCCAGAGACAGAATTGTTTCTGATTGCCCCTTCTCCCTGATGTACTTGGGAGTTTCCCCCTGGGACACCCAGGCATGGCTGGGGAGAGAGCCTTGGAAAGTGGACAGGAGAGGAATCAACAGGACACAGGGAAAGAGCTGGGGACTGGTTCTCACACATGAGGAACACTGTCTTGTGTTCATGGATTTCAAAGAGTGGGCCCCACCTCTTTGAGAGTGCCCCCCAAACCACATGATATTGGCATCTTGGAACACTCAAGGTCCCAGATAGAGAATGGGATGCCCTTGAGAGGCATTGTGGTGATATTGTTGGCACAACGAGGGAGCCAAGTTTCTGGTGTTAAAGCAGTGAGGGGCCTCCTCAGGATGGAGCCATGAGGAGTGGGCAGTGACCCACACTGGATAGGTCATCTCCATCTTCTGACTCTCAGAGGGGAGATTGTGCAGGTGTCTGTAGGAGACAAGAGTTGAGAAGTGCATCCGGAGAGAACGGGGCAGACGGGCCAGACAGGCTGGCAAGCATCCGATTTCCCCACATCCCTGATTTCTGATGGTCCTTCTATCCCTCGCCCCAAGGCTCCTATCACATCCCTTTCCCTGAGCTTCTCCCTCCCAGGTCAACCCCATGCCGCACAGGCCCTGGAAATCCATGAGGGAAACTGGGGAGAGGGGACCTGGAGTAACGGAGGAGATGAATTAGCTTTTCTCTAAAAGGTGGAGGTCCGTCCATTGCTACTTTAGGGTCTCTCAGGAAAGCTCCCTCAGCTGGTAAATAGGAGCCCAGGTTGTAGTGTTGAAGGGAGGAGCAAAGGGACTTTGTGGAGCCTGAGCAGAATGTCTTCTTGGGCATAGACTACTTCAAAATTTGACCCTCAGCACCTTGGGAATTAGTGTTCAAGGTCAAAGGGTCAATGACCACAGCAGTAAGGCTTAGTCTGTGACTGCTGGGTCATGTGGAAGGTGCTTCCACCACATATCTCACATGGCCATCACAAAAACCTGTCATGTGGGGCCAAGTGCACTCCCAAAGGAGGCATCTGAAGATTAGAGACCTTAACAACTTGTCCAAAGTCAGGACCCCAAAATTTTGCCTCCTAAACATCCAAGAATTCTTCCACTATGTGTCACTGCCCCCTAGAGGGTAAGACCCCTGCCCAGCTGTATCCCACAGAGGGCGGAGCAGGGCAAGGAGTGTGCCAGGCCCTGATGCCCCTGATGAGCTCCTCAGAGAGCTCTGGTTCTGAGAAGGACTGGAGTCCCCCGTGATGGGGGGCCTGGGCCTCGTGGAGAGAGATGAAGGTCAAACCTGTGAGAGCCCAGAGTTGAACAGCAGAGCCTCACCTTTAAAAGCTCCCACTCATTTCTTCCTGTCTCTGTGTTCCTGCTGAAAGACAAAAAGAAAGAGACAAAAAAAGAGTTTGGAACCCATTTCTTGCTCTCCCCCTTCTAATCAAGCAGCAGACTTAATGAGACTTTCCACATTTAGTTGAGATCTCCACTGTTTACATATTGTTCATTTTAAAGGTGATGAAAACATTTTCTACTGGTCATTTTCTGTCAAGCCCAAATAAAGTGTTTTGTGCATTGGTCCTCATTGACATTTCAGTGTCCTCTACTGAAAAGGGGCCCAGATGACAGATCTGGGGGAACATCTATGCTGCATCCTGTGGATTCTGCTCCCTGAGGACAGGTGAAGTCGTTTGTGGTCAGAGTCTTTCAGGCTCAGCATTGGCTTCAGGTAGCCCTGACTCTGGGAGAGGCTTGGCCCAGAGATACCTGAGATGGCAAGGTGAACCAGTGTGAGGCCTGTCCTCTAGGTGTCCTGAACTCTCTTAAGGAGTCAATCTACAGTCCAGAATCATGGTGTTTGGGATTTTACCCAGGACCTCACCACCACACTAGGAATATGGGCTGTGAGTTTTAGATAGAAGCCCTAGTCTCCACCTGACCCCCTACCATGCCTGACCTGTTCTCATAGGTTGGTGATGTTACCATTCCATCTGAGAATCCCCACTAGGGATGGCCCTCTGTTCCAATAATTGCTTTAGAAAAGTTGGAATGAGACAAAGACAAGAATGTTTCTCTTTTGTGGACTGGGCCTTGGGTTCCCTAACCTGAGTGATGTTGGTGTGTTTTTCAAACATTCTGAGATCTGGAAACCAGTGAATTCAGCAAGATGACAGCATACAAATTATCCCAAGGACATACAAATAAAGGATGGAGCCAAAGCCCCAGGCTCACTAAAGGAAAGTTTTCCATCATGGAAAGTGCATTGCTGCCTCAGGCAACTGAGCACAGGAATGTGCTCCAGTCTAGAGCACCAGACCCACATTTCAGAGTGATGGAACAGTCACAGGGCTCCTGAATGCAGGAGAGGGGACAGGAGGGCAAGGTGATGCCCAGACCCCTCCCCACCATCCACCCAGCAGGTCCCACTACCCCTTATGGCCACTAGATCCCTCTACCCTTCACTGTTCCTTCTTACTTTCCATGCACAACCTTTCTGCAGCACATTTTATAGGATACAGAGGGCTGACTTGAGCATCTGGGGATCTTGGTATCTGCAGGGGGTTCCTGGAATCAATCCATTGTGGATACAGAGGAAGAACTGTATATAAGTTATACATAAATGCAGATGTTTGTATATCTTAGTGAATTGCTTTTTTCTTTTTACTGCAACTCTGTCCTGGTATTAGCTGGTTTCCTCTTTTCTCTCGGAGGTAAAGACTTGCGCCCCACCTCTCCACACCTTTCACAGGTCTGAAGACCTCCAAAGGATTTTACCAGGCACGCATTTTTAAAACATCTTTGTAGAAGTATAATACAAAGACCAGAATTGAGAATTCTTTCAGCATACAGCACGATGAATCTTCACACCCTGAATGCCCTGTGAAACTAGCACCACATCAACAAGCTGTGCCCAGGACCTTGAACCCTCCTGGGGCTCCCTTCTGGTCAGTCTCAGACCATCTCTCCTGTCTGCACCTGAGCGTGGCCACTCTGACTTTTGCAGCCCTGGTGATTGTTGTGTGTGCTCGTTTAACCCTCACAATAACCCTGTGAAAGAGTATGACTGTCCCCATATTAAAGATGACAGGAGCATAGTGTTCTGTTATTTGCCAAATCGTATGGCTCTGAGTAGTGAAGCTGGGAGCCAACCCACCAACTCTGTCTCCAGGCCACATTCTTGAACCATTAAACTGCTGGGAAAACATTGTGGCAAGAGGGAAAAACAGGCCAGTTCAATAGACTGGATGTGAAGAATTTCCACTCACCTCCGCATAGCACTTTGCAGATGATTTCTCCTGCCCTTTAGGTTCATTCCTATTCTCTGAATTGTGGGCCAAAATCCTGGGAGGAGGTGTGAGGCTCAGAGGCAGCAAGGGACGTGACCCAGGGCCACAGCTGGTAAGGAGCAGAGTCAGATTTCAGCACAGGACAGACCCAGAACCATTGTTTTCTGCTCCTTTTCACAAAGGAGGAACATGGGCCAGGAGGGTCACTTGAGTTGGAATCCCTCCATAAGCAGGCCCAGCCCAGTGCTCTGCACAGGGGCAATGCCAAACCTGTATGACATCCAAGTCAATTCTTGTCTCTGGACTGAAGGTTTAGATGCTTCTGGACCTTCGGACCCTTTGGGAAAGCTTGGGGTGTCACCTGCACCCATGCTGGTGACAGATTTGCTTGTGACCCACAGGGATGTGGTAAAGAGGATGAGAGGAGATGGGGGGTAGTTACTGAGGCACAGGCTGGGCAGGGCAGTGGCACTCTGTGAATTCAGGGCCTGGCAGGGATGACTTGTAAAGTGGAAATACTACCTAATGCATTAAGACCTTAAAAGGAAATAAAAGGTATTCAGATTGGGATGGAGAAAATAAAACTCTTAGTTCACAGATGACTCGTGTCTTCACAGAAAATCCCAAAGAATCCATGCACACAAAAAACCTCCTGGAACTAGTGATTATAACAAGTTTGCAGAATACAAGGTTAATATAAAAAATTCAACTTTTTTTTAACATACTAGAAGTTAACAATTGGAACTTGAAATTACAAACAATACCATTTACATTACTACCAAAAAAATAGAAATACTTAGGTATAAATCTAACTATGTAGTAAAAGATCTGTATGAGGAAAACTACAAAACTCGAATGAAAGAAATCAAAGGAGCTAAATAAATCAAAAGATATACACATACATTGATAGGAAAACTTAATGTCAAGATATCAGTTCTTCCCAACTTGATCTATAGCATTCAACACAATCCCAAATCAAAACACCATCAAATTATTTTGTGGATATCAATAAACTGATTTTTCAAATCAGTTTTTAAAAGTTTAATCAAAACGCAAAAGACTCAGAAAAGCCAATCCAATATTGAAGTAGAACTAAATTGGAGGAGTGACACTACCCACCTTCAAGACTTACTATAAAACTACACTAATCTAGATAGTGTGGTATTGGTGAAATAATAACAAATAGGTCAGTGGAACAGAATAGAGAACCCAAAAATAGACTCCTACAAATACAGGTAACTGATCTTTGACAACAAAGCAAATGCAATTCAATGGAGAAAAGATAGTCTTTTCAACAAATGCTGTTGGAACAAGTGGACATCCGTGTACAAAAAAAAGAATCTGAATAGACCTTACACCTTTTACAAAAGTTAACTCAGATCATCGACCTAAATGTAAAATGTGTAACTATAAAACTCATAGGGAATAATGTAGGAGAAAATCTAAGTGACGCTGGGTTTGGTGATGAGTTCTTACATATAAAACCAAAAGTATAATTCATGAAAAAAGTTGATAGGCTAGACTTCACTGAAATAAAAAGACATCTGCCCTGTGAAAGGCAGTTAAGAGAATGAGAAGACAAAATATAGTCATGCATTGCATAATGACGGGGATACACTCTGAGAAATGCATTGTTAGGTGATTTCATCATTGTGCGAATATCAGAGAGTGTACTTACACAAACCTAGATGGTATAGCCTACTACACACCTGGGCTATATGGTACTAATCTTAGGGGACCACAGTTGTATATGTGGTCCGTTGACCAAAATGTTATTATGCAGCACATGACTATATTTGCAAAACACTTACTTGACAAACGACTCGTATCCAAAATATATAGAGAACTCTTAAAACTCAATAAAAACACAGTCTGGGGCTGGCCTGATGGCATAGGGGTTAAGTTCACGTGCTCCACTTCAGTGGCCCAGGGTTCACAGGTTCAGATCCCAGGTGCTCATCACTGCTCATCAAGCCTTGCTGTGGCAGCATCCCACATACAAAATAGAGGAGAATGGGCATGGAAGTTAGCTCAGAGCCAATCTTCCACACCAAAAAAACCCAAAAACTATTTTTAAAAATGGGCAAAAGATATAAACAGATGCCTCACCAAAAAGATATGCAGATGGCAAATAAGGATATGAAAAGATGTTCCAACATCAAACGTCATTAGGGAATTGCAAACTCAAACAACAATGAGCTATCTCTACACTCCTATTAGAATGGCTAAAATCTGAAATGCTGACACCACCAAATGCTGATAAGGATGTGGAGCAACAAGAACTCTCTTTCATTGCTGGTGGGAATACAAAATGGTACAGCCACTTTGGAAGGTAGTTTGGCAGTTTCTTACAATACTCAACATACTTTTACCATTTGATCCAGTAATCATGCTCCTTGGTATTCACCCAAATGAGTTAAAAGCTCATGTCCACACAAAAGCCTGCACACAAATGATTAGGCCAGCTTTATTCATAATTGCCCAAACTTAGAAGCAACATGCTGTCCTTCAATACATGCATGGATAAACAAACTGGTATATCCAGACAACAGAATATTATTCAGTGATAAAAAGAAATGAGCTATCAAGTCATGAAAAGACAGAGGAAACTTAAATGTAGATTGCTAAGTGAAAGAAGCCAATCTGAAAAGTCTACATACTGTATAATTCCAATTATATGACGTTCTGGAAAAGGAAAAAGTATAGAGAGAGTAAAAAGATCAGTGGTTGTGTTGCCAGGGGTTTGAGGAGAGGAATGAATAGGTGGATCACAGGGGATTTTTAGGGCAGTGAAACTTTTCTGTATAATACTTTAATGATGGATACATGTCATCATACATTTGTCAAAACACACAGAATGTACAACACCATGAGTGAACCCTAATGAAAACTGTGGGCTTTGAATGATAATGAAGTGTCAGTGTTGGTTCTTCGATTGTAACAAATGAACCACTCTGCTGTGGGAGTGTGCGGAGAGGGAGTATATGAGAACTCTACTTTCCATTCAATTTTGCTGTGAATCTAAAACTGCTCTACAAAATAAAATCTATTAAAATTTTTTTTAAATAAGTAAAACTGGGGGGCAGGGGGACTGGATTAAGATCACCCAGAGAGTGAGTGTTGCTAGAAAAATAAGCAGCCTAAGGACTGAGCCTCACTGACATAGCTAGTGACTATCGGGCTGACAGCCAGGTTGTTGTGGTGTCTTGGTTCTCCACATGGCCTCTCCAGCAGAGCAGCCTGGATTTCTTTACATGGTCTCTGGGTTCCAAGATGGCAAATTCCAACGTTGCTTATCAAGTCTCTGCTTATGTTACATTGTCGATGTCACAGTGGCCAAAGACACATGGGCGAGTCCACAGTCAATGTGGGAGGGGACTGCACAAAGATGTGGACATTAGGAGGCTGGCTTCATTGTAGATTGTAACAACCCACCACAAGTGCACTTAGTGTGACTTGGTGCATACTCATCACTGTTAAATTTGCACTGTGAGTCATAGCCTTTATCCTTGTAAACTTTTTATCAGTTAATGCTTTTTGACCTGAATTCCACCTTGTCTGATAAGATCATTACCCTGCTTTGTGTTCAGAATTCCCTGTTATGCTTTTGCTCATTCTTTTATATTTAATCTTTCTGAATCACTATATTTTAAGAGTTGGACTTTATTTTCTGAGCCAATCTGAAATTGTTTTTTTTTAATAGGTAAGCTAATCCCATTAACTGATAAGTTATCTTTGGTCTTAATTCTGTCGTATTATTTTATGTTTTGATTATTGTATATTTCTGGGGTTTTTTTCTTTTAAATTCTTTTTATTGTTGAGTCTCTGATATTTAGCAAGGATTTTATTTCTGTTCTAGTTCTTACCTTTATACTTATAACTGTGGAGACCCTTAGTCCTCCCCTTAGGTAGCATTTTGAAGGTAATAATTGGGAGTTGTGCACAAAGGAGGCTTTGGGGAGCTTAATGTGTTCTGCATTTTGATGCAGATAGTGGTTACATTCTCATTCATTTAAAATTGAGCTGTGCATATTTATGATTTTTGCAATTTTTTGTATATATATTTCAATAAATTGAATTAAAGAGTGCTGGATTCTATGAAACCACACAGGAAAGCTAATGAGAACTGGACTAGGTTGCCTGTAATATGTTGTAGTTAGCCCACAGATGTTATTCTGTAACGAATCCACTGACCTGGGCTCCCTATTATATGTTCCCTTGGCACCATTGTACTCCCTCAAAGAGCTTATCATATTTATAATTTAAATAATTTTCTGTAGTTTTAAGTATCTTTTCCCCCAGTTGATTCTAAGCAGCATAAAAGAGGTATCCCATCTCTCTTCTTCACTCCTCTAGCATAGTGACTAACACAATGCTTGACATATGGTAGGTTGATACTTACTGAATGAAAGATGGAAAAAAAGATTGAGAAGGGTATTCAATTGTAATTGACAAAGGACAGCACAGCCTTTACAGTTTTGCAGAAGAGCACTGTTGGATCTTGAAGGATGAGTATGTTTTTCAAGCAAGAAGCACAGAGAAATGAACAGTATTAGCATTACAAATTTATCACATTGAGTAGTTTATTAAAGGAAAGGCAGATACAAAACTATTGGCTCAGGGACACATGAGGCACTTTGAGGTAGCAAGAAGATCCTGCAAGAGTGAAGGAGCAGGCTCACTGTACTGGGAAGTAGCAGTATAAGGGTGGGTATAGGGACACCACATATCACTATTGCAACATGTTACTGCACTCTTCCCAACGTGGATTTCTTTTATTCCAACACAATTTTTCATGCCAAATATTTTATTCTCAATTCTAGGACTTATGTACCCCTTGATTTCTCTGACTTTTCTGTGCCAAATAGAATCATTACATCTTGGGATATTGTTCAAGAATACTATCTCCAACAGCAGGCAGCAGCACCTGCTTTATAGGGTTAATGTGTTCAATAAACATTTCTGAATAGTTTGAAGACAATTTCAAGGTTTTAAATCACAATGATGCCTATTTTTTTCATTGGATGTCAAGAAAGCCGTTTGGGAGAGCAGATGAGGGTTTTTTATATTATTATTAAACAAAACCTTAAATTACCTTATAGATCCTTTTCTTTTCCCTCCTAAACCTAGATCTGCTTCCTATTCTTATATATACCAAGACAGAAATGATTCTTCTGTTGGCTAATGCTCAGCACACACCTTTCTTCATCTGATTGATTCAGAAATCTAACACACTATTTTTCTGTACATTTACCATCTCTCATCATTCTGAGACATACTTTCTTCATATTTTAACCTCTCTGATATTGGAACACTTCTTTAAATCAATAGAGTCTTACAATCACTGTTGGTCAGGAGGCAGTCATGGTATAGTTATCGCCTGCACATGCGTGAAGTTGGCTATTATTCTTAATGATATGCCAAGATCACCGTAATCCCTCAATGTTTAAGTTAGTAAACCATTTAAGGACCATTTGAGGAAGGAAAATCAGTCCTGCTTATTGCCTGAAAACCTCTCATTGATACTTTCTAGTAAGATTTTTAAAGCATCAACACTTATAATGGGAAAAAATATCGGCACCTTGGGAAACAAAAAACAAAAAACCCTAGTACATAGTGCAGCAATCTCTTAAACTACATCACCAACACTCTTGATGGTACAGAGGATATTATGTGGATGTTTAAGATTCTGAACTGAAAAATGATTCAGGAGAGTTGGACTCTGAATAAGTTCTAGGAATACTTTAACAATTTTATTTTGCTTAGGTTTTCCTTTTTATATATGTAAGAGTAATAAATGGTAAAAATTTATGTCTTAAAAGTCTAAAAACTCTAAGTATAACATAAAAGTTTTAAGTGTTAAGAAAGCAATGTCATAATTGGCGATTTTTTTCTCTCTTAGCAGCACATAAAATGATATACAATCAGCTGCCTCTTTGATCCAATTAAATATGGTATTAAGTAGCCACTTTAATTGTGCTATGTTCTTCTCCTTCCCCTTTATGTGCTTCTTTATAAATATCTAGTCATTCAATAAACAAATATTTATTGAGTGCCTATTTTGCCAGGCTCTGTTCTAGACACTTGGAGTACAAACTTTAAGATTTCATGGAGCTGATTTTTAGTAAGGGAGACAGACAATAAATGAATAAATGTCAGATAGTGATGAGTGTTTTAAAGAGAAATAACATAGGGAATGGAAAGTAATGGAGGTATATTTTAGATAAGGTAGCCATGAAAGGCCTTACTAAGGTAATATTTGAGCAGAGAGTTTAAAAGAGAGAGCAAGTCTTGCAAATATCTAGAAAAACTCCAGGGAGAGGTAATATCAAATGCAAAGACCCTGAAACATGAGCATGCTTGCAACATCTGGGAGACTGAGGGGAAGAGTGGTAGGAGATGATGTCAGAGAGGTAGTCAGGAGCCAGATTATGTGGGGCTGTGGTAAAGAATCTGTATTTTATTCTGAAGAATATTGGTGGGGCGGAGGGGCAGGGCATTGGACATTTATGAGTAGGGCAATGGCAAGATGTTCTGTTTTTAAATAATGACTGAACTGCTGCATAATCAGACTTTAGGAAGCAAGAGTGGAAGCAAGGAAATCAGTTACGCTATTGCAATAATGAGATGAGAGATAATACTATCTTGGACTATAGAGATGAAGAGAAATGCTCAGATTTGGATATTTTGAAGATAGAACTGATAGAATTTGCTGATAGTTTGAATACTGGTTCTCTAGCGCAAAGATTACTAGTTATAAGCAGGATTCCCTCAGACTCATCAGGCTGCTCAGGGATGAAATGAAGCTACAAAACCAGAGTATAATTTGCCTGATGGCCACCTGGCTGGTCTTTGCTCCTCCCCCCTTTCTGTAATCATGTTCATAAGGCCATTTAATTAAAGATTTGATATTTCTTTACCATTCTGACCCATTAGTATAATAGTCACAGACACTAAATTAGAACTGTGAAAATGGTATTTGAGCCACAGGGACAATGTATCTCATAAGATTTGGAGGGAAAGTCCTATTTAAGGTCATTTTTTCATGTGAATTCTCCAGTGTTGTATAAGATAGGAACTATGATTAAAGACTTTTCCACATTCACTGCATTCATACGGTTTCTCTCCAGAGTGAATTCTCTTGTGTTCAGTAAGTTGGATCCTCTGCCTAAATGTTTTTCCACATTCATTACATTCATAGGGTTTCTCTGTGTGAAGTCTGTGGTGCTGAATAAGACTTGAGTGTGCATTAAAAGCTTTCCCACATTCATTACACTCATAGGGTTTCTCACCAGTATGAATTCTACAATGTTGGATAAGATGTGCATTTTGGTTAAAGGCTCTACCACATTCATTACATAAATAAAGCTTCCTTCTGTTATCTACTCTCAGTTGAATATCATGTGTTCTCTGATGTGGACTGAGCTGTGAACTCTGTCTACAAGCTGTCCCACATTCACTACACTCATAGGGTTTCTCTCCATTATGGGTTCTCTGATGTTGAATAAGACTGGTGCTTTGCCTAAAAGCCTTCCCAAATTCATTATACACATATGGTTTTTCCCCAGTATGGATTTGCTGATGCTAAGATTTGAGGTCTGGACAAAGGCTTTCCCACATTCATTACACACATAAGGTTTCTCTCCAGTGTGAATTCTATGATGTTCAATAAGGATGGAGTGCTCACTAAAAGATTTCCCACAATCATTACATTCATAAGGCATCTCTCCAGTATGAATTCACTGATGCTGAACAAGGTGAGATCTGAATGAAGGCTTTTCCACAATCATTACACTTACAGGGTTTCTCTCCACTATGATATCTCTGGTGTCTGATGAGGTCAGTGCTCCATCTGAAGGCTTTCCTACATTCACTACATTCATAAAGCTTCCCTCTATTTTGAATGTGCTGCCTTTCATTAAGAGCTTTGCTACAATTGAAGACTCTTGGAGATTCAGTACGTTTTTTCCAGTATCTGTGTTCCTGAAAGTCACTGTTACGTGGATTCTGTTTGAAGCCTTGTTCATGTGTATCACATTGCTGGGACATCTCTTTTGCAGGAAACTCTTGAAATGATACAGAGTCTGAGCTCAGATTCTAAATTTTCTCTGACTTGTTACATTCTCGCCTTTTCTCTCTTGTAGGTATTTCCTCCTGGAGAAATGTCATTGGCCTGAAACCAGTCTTCTCAGAATGAGACTTTCAAATTCACACTTCCCTCAATTCTGCATAATTTCACCTCATCTTCCCAGCTTTTACTAAGCTTAGATCCTGCTACAGCCATTTCTTGTGTTTCCATTTCTTCATAAATTTTCTGGTTTAAATGTAAATCTTTCTTCTTAGTCCTGGCCTCCAATTCTGAAATAAACACAAATTGTTGATATCATCTGTCCTTTAATCCTAGAGAATTATTGTTACATGCAGAAGTAAAAACTATAGGAAATAGATATTTCCTAGGAACTAAAGGGATCAGTGCTGACTGATCCCTATGTACCTCAGCTAGAGAATGGAAAAGAGGAAGAAAGAAGTAAGGAGAGCCAAAATGGTAGGAGATGTGGTAGTCTCAGGATAACTACAGTTTATTGTGTGTGTGCAGGATTGACAAGAGGGATAGTCAAAATGGCAACCCAAATATCAGAGAGTAAGAGGTGAGCTGAGCAAGTTGTGAGATGAAGAATCCTCAAGGAATATGGAAAGGGGACCAGGAAAAAAGTTCTACCTTAGACTTGAAAGCAGAAAAAAATAATAAAAATAGGACACTTGGGTTCTTTTAATTTTTATTTAGCTGAGCCATGCTCCTTCCCCTCAGCACTTGAATCCTTCCTTTCCATCACTTACCACAAATCAGCACTGACACAGAACATGTACTTAGTGACATTCTTCCTACAGGAAGAGAAAAGTCAAATGGGAGAGGCTTTTCATCATAGGCAATAACTCAAGATTTTTAAATATTTGAGTATCTACTTCTTTGTACCTTCTCAGTACTTAGAGCCTCTCTTAATAACTATAAGACAACCAAATAACCACATGCTGTGTGTTATGGGCTGAACTTTATTCCCCCCAAGTTCATATTTTGAAGCTCTAACATCCAGTGTGACTGTATTTGGAAATAGGGCCTTTAAGGAGGTAACTAAGGTTAAATGAGGTCATAAGGATGGGGCCCTAATCTGACAGGACTGGTGTCTTTGTAAGAAGATGAAGAGACACAAGACACCTCATTCTGTCTGCATGCACACACAGAGAAAAGGCCATGGGAAAAAGAATGAGAAGTTACCATCTACAAGCCAAGTAGAGAGGCCTCACAAGAAACTAACCCTGATGGCACCTTGACCTTGGAATCCAGTCTCCAGAGCTTTAAGAAAATAAATTTCTGTTGTTTAAGTCACCCAGTCTGTGGTATTTGTTATGGCAGCCTAAACAGACTAATATATTTTTTAAGAAAAAAAAAAAACACCTAACCTAATAAAATAATTGGCCAGGTTGATAATTCACAGAAAATTAGCCAAAAGGAATGAATGTTAGAACAAATTACTGTAAATGTTGCAAGTAAGGGGATATTTTGATTAAGATGATCTCTCACAGACTGGGTGGGGGGAGGGGGGACGGACAAATGGACAAGATACACCTATACCTGGATAGTCACAAAACTTGGAGTCTTGTTTATGAAGCACACGGGAATAGGATAACAATGGTTTGAGGCAAGAAAAGTTCTATAGAGTCTCTGAACATGGAAGATCCACATATAACCAAAAATGGGGTTTTTTGATGTGAACATAAAAAAGCTTCATGACACTGGATTCAGCAATGATTTCTTGGATATGACACCCAAACAACCAAAGGAAACACAAATTAAAAATTAAAATTAAAAACCTGTGCATCAAACAACACAATAAACATAGAGAAAAGGCAACCTACAGAATGGGAGAAAATATTTGCAGAAGATATATCTGATAAGGGGTCAATATCCAGAATGTGTAAAGAACTCCTACAACTCAACAACAAAACAAGTAACCTGATTTAAAAATGAGCAAAGGACTTGACTAGACATTTCTCCAAAGAAGATATACAAATGTCCAACAAGCATATGAAAAAATGTTCAACATCGCTAATCATTAGGGAAATGCAAATCAAAACCACAATGAGATATCACCCCACATCCATTAGGATGGCTACTATCAAAACCACAGAAAGTAACAAGTGCTGGTGAGGATGTGGAAAAATTGGAACCCTGTGCACTATTGGTAGGAATGTAAAATGGGACAGTTGCTATGGGAAACAATATAGTGGTTCCTCAAAATATTAAAAATAGAATTACCACATGATCTAGCAATTCCACCTCTGGGTATATATTCAAAAGAATTGAAAGCAGAGTGCAAAGAGTATTTGCACACCCATGTTCACAGCACATTATTGACAATAGCCCACAGGTGGAAGCAACTGAAGTGTCCATCAACAGATGGATGGATGAACAAAATGTGGTATATACGTGCAATAGAATATTATTCAGCCTGAAAAAGGAAAGAAATTCTGACATAGACTAAAACATGGATGAACCTTGAGAACATTATGCTAAGTGCAATAAGCCAGTCAAAAAATACATATACTGGGACGTCAGCATCATGGCAGAGTGAGATTCCCTCTTTGAATCTCTGCCCCCTAAGACACAACGAAAACATCATTTGCATTCCAACAGAGCTCAAACACTACAAAGGACTTCTAAGAAACCCCTGCCATACATCGGATGGTGGAGCTGTGGGAAGCCCCAAAGGACGTGAGGAGAGGTAAGGAGTTGTACTCCCCCTCCCCAATTGATCGGCAAAGACAAGCAAGGCTCGCAGACAGAGGGGGGAGGGGCAGCCCACTGAGGGGAAAACTATCGTCCTCCAGGTGCTCTCACAGACTGTCAAGAGATCCCCACCAGGAAGTGATGATGGACTGTTTTGGGGGTGTGGCAAACGCCACAAGAGAGCCAGAAAGGAAACCCCCAGGTTGAGCAGGAGAAAGAGAGAACCCCTCCCCCCACACACCCTGCATTTCAGCATAATCCCTCTGGGGGCTGCAGCGGGCTCAGAGCAAACCTCTCGCGATCTCCATCTAGTGGCAGCAGGTGGAAACTGCAGGACCAACTTCAAGATGAGAGGAAAAAATAAAGCGGTCTGATCCATGCGACAGTTTGTTATATCTACAGACCAAAAGGAAAATGACAAACACCCAGAAACCAATGCTGAAGGCACAGAATTCGATAACCTGAATGACAGAGAATTCAAAATAGCTATCATAAACAAATTCAACAAAATACAAGAGAACACACAGAAACAAATCAACGAATTCAGGGATTTCGTCACAAAAGAGATTGAAACCATAAAGAAAACCAATCAGAATTATTGGAGATGAAAAACAAAATGAACGAGATAGTGGAAAAAATGGAGTCTTTAAAAAGCAGAACTGACAATATGGAGGAACGAATTAGCATTATCGAGGATAGCCACGCAGAAACGCTCCAGGTAGAGGAGGAGAGAGAGCTAAGACTAAAAAGAAATGAAAAAATTCTTCGAGAAATATCAGACTCAATGAGGAAAAGCAACATAAGGATAATAGGTACTCCAGAAGGAGAAGAAAGAGAAAAAGGAGCAGAGAGTTTGTTCAAAGAAATAGTAGCTGAGAACTTCCCCAACCTAGGGAATGAGAGGGAAATAACAGTGAATGAAATCAGTAGATCACCTAAATATATAAACAGGAATAAAAAATCATCTCGCCACATAGTAGCAAACTTGAAAAATATCCATGACAAGGAAATAATATTAAGGACAGCTAAACAAAAAAACAAAATAACATACAAAGGAAACCCCATCAGGCTCTCAGCTGATTTCTCAACAGAAACTCTACAGGCTAGGAGAGACTGGAATGATATATTCAAAATCATGAAAGACAAAAACCTTCAGCCAAGAATACTTTATCCAGCAAAAATATCCTTCAAATATGATGGAGAAATAATAACTCTCCCTGATAAACAAAAGCTAAGAGAGTTTGTCACCACAAGACCCCCACTACAAGAAATGCTCAAGAAGACCCTTAGGCCTGAAAAAAAAAAATGAGAAAGGGGATACAAAGATGTCAGCAAGAAGAAAAGCAAGGAGACTAAACCAGAACAAACTACAGTTGGATGACATCAAAAATTAATTCAAGCTCATCACTGTAAACACACACTCATGACACAAGATGGAATAAATAGAGACAACAAATAAGGAGGAGAAGAGGTAAGGGATTGAATCAACCCAGCCTCAGGAAAAAGGAGGCATCTGAAAATGTACTATCTTATCCAGGAGATCGCTTATATAAACCTCATGGTAACCACTAAACAAATAACTAGAAGCGAACCACACATGACAAATAAAGAGAAAACCAAGAGAATGAGCATGCAGAAATACCAAATTGAATTTGCAGTCTGAAACACAAGTGACAAGAAATGGAGAAAATGCAAAAGAACCAGAAAATGAACAATAAAATAGCAACATTAAACCCTCATATATCAATAATCACTCTAAATGTAAATGGATTGAATTCTCCAATCAAAAGACACAGAGTGGCAGGATGGATTAAAAACCAAGATCCAACAATCTGCTGCCTCTAGGAAACACATCTCAGCTCTAAAGACAAACACTGATTCAAAATAAAAGGATGGAAAACAATACTCCAAGCTAATGGCAAACAAAAGAAAGCAGGAGTAGCCATACTTATATCAGACAAAGTAGACTTCAAGATAAAAAAGGTAATGAGAGAAAAGAAGGGCAATATATAATGATAAAAGGGACACTTCACCAAGAAGACATAACAATCATAAATATCTACGCACTCAACACAGGAGCACCAAAGTACATAAAACAACTGCTAAAAAACCTAAAAGGAGATATTAACAATAACACAATAATAGTAGGGGATCTTAATACCCCCCTTACATCAACGGATAGATCATCCAGACAAAATGTCAATAAGGAAATAATGGACTTAAACGAAAAACTAGACGCAATGGACTTAATAGATATATACAGAGCACTCTACCCAAAAAAAGCAGAGTACACATTCTTAAATGCACATGGAACATTCTCAAGGATAGACCATATATTAGGAAACAAGGCAAACCTCTATAAATCTAAGAAGATTGAAATCATTACAGGCATCTTTTCTGATCATAACGCTGTGAAACTAGAAATCAACTGCAAGGAAAAAACTAGGAAAGGGACAAAGATGTGGAGACTAAACAACATGCTACTGAACAACCAATGGGTCATTGATGAAATTAAAGGAGAAATCAAAAGCTATCTGGAGACAAATGAAAAAGAAAATACACAATACCAACTCATATGGGATGCAGTAAAAGCGGTCCTGAGAGGGAAATTCATAGCAATACAAGCTCACCTTAACAAACAAGAAAAATCCCAAATAAATAACCTTAAATTGCACCTAACAGAATTAGAAAAAGAAGAACAAAGTCCCAAATCAGCATAAGGAGGGAAATAATAAAAATCAGAGAATAAATAAATGAAATTGAAACCAAAAAAACAGTAGAAAGGATCAATGAAACAAAGAACTGGTTCTTTGAGAAGATAAATAAAATTGACAAACCCTTAGCCAGACTCACTAAGAAAAAAAGGGAGAAGACTCAAATAAATAAAATTAGAAATGAAAGAGGATAAATTACAACAGATACCACAGAAATACAAGGGATTATTAGGGAATACTATGAAAAACTTTATGCCAACAAATTGGACAACCTAAAGGAAATCGACAAATTCTTGGATGTGTACAACCCTCCAAAACTGAATCAAGAAGAAATAGAGAATCTGAACAGACCAATCACAAGAGATTGAAACAGTAATCAAAAACCTCCCAAAAAATAAAAGCCCAGGACCAGATGGCTTCCCTGGAGAATTTTACCAAACATTCAAAGAAGATTTAGCACCTATCCTTCTCAAACTATTCCAAAAAATAGAGGAAGATGGAATACTTCCCAACACATTCTGAGGCCAACATCATCCTGATACCAAAGCCAGACAAGGACAATACAAAGAAGGAAAACTACAGGCCAATATCACTGATGAACATAGACGCAAAAATCCTCAACAAAATATTGGCAAACCGAATACAGCAATACATCAAAAAGATCATACACCACGATCAAGTGGGATTTATACCAGGGACACAGGGATGGTTCAACATCCACAAATCAATCAACGTAATACACCACATTAACAAAATGAAGAATAAAAACCACATGATCACCTCAATCAATGCAGAGAAGGCATTTGACAAGATCCAGCATCCATTTATGATAAAAACTCTCAACAAAATGGGTACAGAAGAAAAGTACCTCAACATAATAAGGGCCATATATGACAAATCTACAGCAAACATCTTACTCAACGGGGAAAAACTGAAAGCCATTCCTTTGAGGACAGGAACAAGACAAGGGTGCCTACTCTCACCGCTCTTATTCAACATAGTACTGGAAGTTCTGGCCAGAGCAATTAGACAAGAAAAAGCAATAAAAGGACTCCAAATAGGCAATGAAGAAGTGAAACTCTCACTATTTGCAGAGGACATGATCTTATACATAGAAAACCAAAAAAATTCCATTGGAAAACTACTAGAAATAATCAACTACAGTAAAGTGGCAGGGTATAAAATCAACTTACAAAAATCAATTGCATTTCTATACACTAATGATGAACTAACAAAAAGAGAACTCAAAAAGAAAATCCCATTTACAATTGCAACAAAAAGAATAAAATATCTGGGAATAAATTTAACCAAGGAGGTAAAAGACCTATACAATGAAAACTATAAGACACTATTGAAAGAAATCGAGGAAGACATAAAGAAATGGAAAAATATTCCATGCACATGGATTGGAAGAATAAATATAGTTAAAATGTCCATTCTACCTAAAGCAATCTACAAATTCAATGCAATCCCAATCAGAATCCCAATGTCATTCTTCATGATAATAGAACAAAAACTACTGAAATTTGTATGGGGCAAGAAAAGACCCCGAATAGCTAAAGCAATTCTGAAAAAAAAGAACAAAGCTGGAGGCATCACAATCCCTGATTTCAAAGTATACTATAAAGCTATAGTAATCAAAACAGCATGGTACTGGTACAAAAATAGACACACAGATCAATGGAATAGAATTGAAAGCCCGGAAATAAAACCTCACACCTATGGACAGCTAATCTTTGACAAAGGAGCAAAGAACATACAATGGAGAGAGGGAAGCCTCTTCAATAAATGGTGCTGGGAAAATTGGACAGCAACATGCTAAAGAATGAAAGTAGACCACCTCTATCACCATATACAAAAATCAATTCAAAATGGATCAAGGACCTGAAGGTGAGCCCTGAAACTATAAAACTCCTGGAAGAAAATATAGGCAGTACACTAATTGAGATTGGACATAAAGGGATCCTTTCAAATTCCATGTCTACTCGGAGAAGGGAAACAAAAGAGAAAATAAACAAGTGGGACCTCATCAGACTAAAGAGCTTCTACAAGGCAAATGAAACCAGGATCAAAATGAATAGACAACCCACCAGCTGGGAGAAAATATTTGCAAATCGTTTGTCCGACAAGGGATTAATCTCAGTAATATATAAAGATCTCATACAACTGAGCAACAAAAAACAAACAACCCGATCAAAAAATGGGCAGAGGACATGAACAGACATTTTTCCAAGGAAGAGATACAGATAACCAATAGACACATGAAAAAATGTTCAACATCACTAATCATCAGGGAAATGCAAATCAAAACTACACTAAGATATTACCTTACACCGGTTAGAATAGCTATAATCACAAAGACAAATAACAACAAATGCTGGAGAGGTTGTGGAGAAACAAGGACCCTCATTCACTGCTGGTGGGAATGCAAACGGGTGCAGCCTCTATGGAAAACAGTATGGAGAGTCCTCAAAAAATTAAAAATAGAAATACCTTATGATCCAGCAATCCCACTCTTGGGCATCTACCCAGTGGACATGAAATCAACCATCACAAGAGGTGTATGCACCCCTATGTTCATTGCAGCATTATTCACTATAGCCAAGAAGTGGAAGCAACCCAAGTGTCCCTCGACTGATGATTGGTTAAAGATGTGGTATATACATACAATGGAACACTACTCAGTCACGAGAAAAGACAGAATTGTCCCATTTGCAACAACATGGATGGACCTAGAGGGTATTATGTTAAGTGAAATAAGCCAGAGAGAGAAGGACAGACACTGCATGAACTCACCCATATATGGAATATAAATGAACACACGGACAGAGAGAACTAATTGGTGGCTACCAAGGGGAAGGTGGGGGTGGGCACAAGGGGTGAAGGGTTACATCCACATGGTGACGGACAAACAATAATGTACAACTAAAACCCCACAGTGTTATAAACTATTAAGACATCAATAAAAAAATACATATACTGTATGATTCCACTTAGATACTTAGAGTAGTCAAAATTATAGAGACAGACAAATTATAGAATGGTAGTGGCCATGGGCTGGGGGGAGGGAAGAATGGAAGTTATTGTTTAATGGGCACAGAATTTCAGCTTTACAAGATGAAAAGAGTTATGGGGATGGATGGTGGTGATTGTTGCACAACATTATGAATATATTTAATACCAGTGAACTGTACACTTAAAAATAGTTAAAAATAACTGTACACTCTAAAAATAGTTAAGATAGTAAATTTTATGTTATGTATATTTTACTATAATTAAAAAGTGTTTTAAAGGATGTATAGCTTCTAGTGTCTGAGGCAGTTCAGAATCAGTATGTGTCCTTCATGCTATCCCTCTCACATCTGTGCAGCTGGAAGCAAAGACTTCCTTCATGGTGGAGTTGTAGGACAGAAGCAGCTCAGACCTTGAGGTATAATTTGAGGAAAACAGCCAAAAAAAGCCATCTGATCTATAATGTGAGGGAGAAAACACTTTCTACTGGAAAAAAATACAAATATAATAGAACTGTTGACCAGTACAATGAAACTAAGGTGAAAATATGAAGAAAATACTGGAAAAACTAAAAATTAGGCCAGTTTACCACAATGTACTAATTTCAATTATTCATTCAGAAAATGAGTATAACATGTCTGAGGACAAGTACTTACTGAATGTCTTTGCTTGGATGATCCGGATAACTCAAACTCCACTTGTCCTAGAATTCATTATCTACTCAGTTTCCAAGTACTGCTCTTAAGTTCAAGTTCCTTATCAAAGTTTATAAGACTCATCTTGATAGGGCTCCTTAATCCCTCTTTGACTTCATCTCTTACTGCCCACTGTGCTTACAACTTATACCTGAAAAAAAACTGAGTGCCCCTCAGTCTCTAAACTACACAGCTCCCTCTAACTCCTGGGCCTTTGAAGATGTAGTATCCACCCCCTGGCTGGAATACTCTTCCCTGAAACATTTTGCCCTTGGATAACTTCTGTTTATCCTTTAGTATTGTTAAAAAACAAAATTCAACTGAGTAAATTTGAAGATCTAATTGGCTTTATTAAACAATTCATGAATTGGGCAGCATCTCATCTGGCAAGTAGAGGGATACTCCAAGGGGTTACATAACATGGAAGGCTTTTATAGGAAGGAGGGCAGGACAGGGAAAGGAAGTCATCAGCAAGGAAAAAATGAAAGTTCATTGGAGGGAAGTAAATGACAGGTGACAACAGCTTCTCATGGACTTGTTGCTGGGCAAGAAGGAAGTCTTCCTTCCTCCTGCTGGAGCAGTAAAGTAGTTGCACTTCTCTTTGGGAAGCTCAGATACCCATTCCTCTGGGAAAGATCTCTGACTCCCTCCCTAAGCTGGGGTGAGTGCTCTTCCAGAGGATTCTCATGGCAACTGGCATTCCCATGTATCAAAACTGCTCTAGTCTTTATCCCCTGTAGGTATTTCTTGGGTCAGATACTGTGAGACATTCACAATTCTGTCTCCAGGGCCTAAAATAAAGCCTATTACACAGAAGAGGCAAGGGAAGGAAGGAGAAAGCAGTCCTTTATAGGCATTTCTCCTCTCACATCATATTCTGCCATTGCCCTAGCTCTGTATACATATTTCTCATCTAACATCCTATAGTTTCTCACCCCATGACTTCCTGACTTGTCTGTTTTCTTTGCTTCCAGCCTCTTGACTCTATCATTTATCCTCTAGTTAGAAGAGTAAAATTACTAAAACAATCTAATCATGCTGATCTCCAGCTTAAAACCCTCCAATGGATCCCTACTGGTTATAGAAAATAAAACTCTAATTCTCTTAACATAGTGTACAAAATCCTCCCTGATATATGTCTGCCCATCTCCGAAGCTCACATTTCCTCTTCCTAGCTCTGCTCATAAAGACCTCTCAGATGGCAATAACCCTCCTACTTTGAGACCTCAATCTCAAACATCCAGGGTTCAATTCCTGGCTCCAATACTGGCTAGTTTGGTATCCTAAGAAAGTGATGTGACTACTCTATGCCTTAGTTTGAACATATGAAAATGGGAATAACAGTATCTATCGCATAGCCTTGTTGTTTAAGATTAAATGATAATATGGTAAAAAGCTTATAGCACTTCCTGGTACTTGACATGCACTATTTGAGTGGTAGCTGTTATTATCACCACCATCCTCTTTGAAGAGCAAAGCATTACCTCTTTTACAAAGCCTTTATTGGCTGCCGGTATTATTTTGCTAAGGCTCCCAGAAAAAGTACCACAGACTAGGTGGCTTAAACAACAAAAATTTATTTTCTCACAGTTCTAGAGGGTAGAAGTCCAAGATCAAGGTATTATCAAGTCTGGTTTCTTTTGAGATCTCTTTCCTTGGCTTGCAGATGGCTGCCTTTTTACCGTGTCCATACATGGTCTTTCTTCTGTACACGTGCATGTCTCTGTCCTAATCTCTTTTGTAAGGACAACAGTCATATTGGATTAGGGCCCACCCATAGGATCTCATTTTACCTTAATTAACTCTTTAAAAGTACTATCTCCAAATACAGTCATATTCTGAGGTATTGGGTGTTAGGACTTCAACATGTAAATCTGGGGAGGAAACAATTCAGCCCATAACACTGCCTTACCCAAAAATGATTCATTTCCTCCTTTGTATCTCCACGGTATCCTCAACATAGTATCCAAAATATGCCTTTATTAGTACTTGCAAAACTTTGTTTTGTATTTAGTTATTGCAAATATGTTCCCTCCTATGCCTACTAGGCAGCATGTCTTATTGATTTTTGTATCTCCATTGCCTAGGGATGTACCTGGCACATAGCAAATGCTCAAAAATGTTTGTTGAATGAGTAAGAAATTAAATGAATGAATGAGAGATAAGAAATTAAAAGAATGAATGAGAGGAAGCTTGCTCAAAGGGAGGCCAATTTAGGAGGCCCCTGTAATTTACTGAGAAAGAGATATTAGAGTATGACTGAGGTAGTAGCAGTAAAATGGGTTTTTTAATTTATTCCAAAAGCATACACCAAGAGCACAAACATGAGTAAAACAGTTCCAATTTCACCATCATATTAATGACAATAATCAAAAACGTTCATACAGCTCACATTAGTGCCAGAAACTCTCCTAGGAGCTCTATACATAGCAACTCATTTAAATCTTCAAAGCAGCCCTAGAAGCTAACAGCTCATTGTCACAGGCACCAAACAAGAGATTAGAGGTATAGTCGCCACAGGTGAGGTATAAACTCCTCAGAAACTACTAATCTCTAGTCTGGGATGCTCAGGGAATGCTAGGTAAATGAAGTTTAAACTGAGACCTAAAGAGTGAGTAGGACTGGTCAGGTAAACAGCAGGAGGAAAGTGTTCCAGGCAGAGGCAACAGCTTACAGCAGAGTCCGAGGAAGGAAAGTGTTGTGTATTTGAGAGTACAAAGGAGGCCAGCATGGTCAGGAAGCAGAGCAAGGTGGAAAGTGGCTTCAAATTAGGCTGTAGAATAGGCAAGATAATGCAGGCCTTAAAAGCAACCGTAAGGATTTTGAACTTTACCTTGGGAGCAGTGGAGGAGTTTTGAGTCCCCACTGCAATGTAGGAAATAGATCAAGGATAGGCAAGAATTTATGTGGAGAGGATAGTTAGTGCAGCAGCCCACTGAGGAAATAAGGGGGACTTGGGTTAAGGACATAGCACTGGAAACAGAAAGAAGTAGGTGAAATCAAGAAATATTTAGAGGGTGGCATCATTGGGAACTGGTTGGATGTGGGAGATACCTGTGAGGAAGACAACATCCAGGTTACCATACCTGTAACTAAGGCCAAGAAAAAGAAAACAAGAGACTCAGACCCAGGGAATTTGGTGGAAGAGAACCTGAGGAATTCAGTTTGGACATTTTGAGTTGCAGCACCTTTGGGAATTCTGGATGGAAATTTCCAGCACAGAGGTATATACGAGGGTGTGGAGTTCAGGTGGTAGTTGAAGCCATGAAAGAAAAAAGATTTCCTAAGAAGACTGTGTAGCCAGAAAAGAGCAGAAGGCAAGGACACAACCCTGGGAAACACTGATACTTAACAGCTTGGATAAGAGAAGTCCTTTTGAAGAACAACAGGAAAGAATTGCTGAGAAGGTAGGAACACAAGGAAAGAATGGTCAATTAAAGAATTGACTTCTAATAGTCAATAGAAGCAAAGGAAGTAAGAACTTTCAGAAAGGACTAAGTGACCACAATGTCAAATTCAAGAGGCCAAAGGATTTAAGGACTAAAGCACCCACTAGATTTCTGGTGAAGAGGAGGGAGGAGAAATGAGAAGGCATTGGTTGAGATATAAAAGAGGTGAGAAAGTGGAGACTGCAGTTGTAGAAAACTCTTTCAGTAAGTTTCAGTGAGGTGATGCAGTAGCTAAAAGGGAGACACAAGAACAAAAAGAGTTTTACTAAGATGAGAGTGCCTTACCGGTAATTTGCAGACTGAGGGAAAAGTGCCAGGGAGACCATGAAGATAAAAGAGAGGACAATTCATGGCAAAAAGTTCTGACTGGGCTGGGAGTATGGGGAAAGGACTGGATCAAGAACACAGCCAGAGAGGGTGGCTTTCAGAAGGAGGAAGATACCTCATCCTTTGAGTTTTCTCTTTGAAATAGAAGAGGAAGTCATCAGTTAAAAGTAAAAAGGTAGAAGAACATGACTCAAGGAACATGCTGATGGAGAATGAAAGAGGGTGCTAACAAATGCCAAGTAGAAGGACTCTGCTCTTAGCAGAGACTGGATGCCATGAAATCTTAGGGAAACCAAGGTGAGATGTTTTTCAGCACACTCGGTATCCAGGTATAGGAACAAGATGTCTAATCAAAGACAATTTCCACCAGAAGCAGCAAAGAGACAAAAGTACAAGGAATATTAAGGGTACTGATGATTAACGATGCCATCAGGGCTTGTAGAAAAGGAAGTGAGACCAGGGGGCATGACAGGCTGGGAGAATCCAAAGAATCAACGAAAAGTGAATGAACGAGTGGATGTGGAGGAAAAAAACGCAAATAAGGACATATTCCTGTAACTTTATTATCTCTCTTCCCAACTAAACTGTGAACTTTTTGAGAGCTTGTCCTATTTGCCCAGTGGCTAACAAAATGCCTGGCAATCATTAAGCACCTCATAAAGATTTAACAAATAAATGAGATGATGGTAAAGATTACAGATTAAAGTATTGTTTTCTCAAGCAATGTGAGAAATCTTAAGGAAAACGAATGTATAAGAGATGATTTTTTAAAATATAGAGGAATGAGTGTCAGTAAATAAATGAGAATAACAAAATCATTAAAGATACCACAAGAAATAAAATGCCAAAAAATTTATCATCTAATTTTTTAATTAGGAGACATTAATCTACAAGAAAATAGAATATCATTTTAAAAAAATAAGCATATAATCCCACAGTTAAAGGAAATTCTTGGGAAAGGGTACTGTTGTAAATTTTCCTAACTATAACCATTTCACAGATATCAGTGAAAATACAGGACAGGAATGTGCATGTCCTGAAGTAAAGTACTGCAGCCATGGAATCCTCTCTCCAAAGGGTAAAACTCCAGGGGATGGACTTTCTAAAACAGTCCCATTTACTTATACTGGATTTTGTAAGGTTTTGGCATTTGCTTCCTTTCTATTCTAAAGACAGTCCTAAGAAAACAAACGTATATTTTCTGGCAAGTAAGGCTGGGAGAACATTAGCAACAATCGGCTCATGTATAGGTATTAACACAGTTCACTTGATCTCACAACTAACTCAGGAGGGAGCTGAGGTACGTTTCATCATCATCTCCATTTTACAAATGAAGGAAATTATTCTCAGAGCTTAAGGAACTTGCCCCTAACCTTGGGGTAACATCTTAGGCTTTTCAGCTGGTCAGTGTATCAAAGTAGATGGGAAGCAGCTGTGTGGGCTCAAGTTTTGGCTCTGCCAATTATTAGACGTGTAACCTTAACCAAGTTACTGGGCTTCTACATAACTTAAGTCCCTCATCTGTGACGTGGGAATAACAGTACTTACTGCAAAAGGTTGTTCTGGGGAATAAACAGCAGAGTAAGCACTCAAAAATGCTAAATATCGGGCCAGCCCCCCTGGCCTAGTGGTTAAGTTCAGTGCGCTCCGCTTCGGCAAGCCGGGTTCAGCTCCTAGGCGCAAACACATACGGCTGGTCAGTGGCCATGCTGTGGTGGCAACTCACGTACAAAATAGAGGAAGATAGGCACAGACATTAGCTCATGTCGAATCTTCCTCAGCAAAAAAAAAAAAAAAAAAAACCTAAATATCATTATTGTTGCTAGGGAAGGTACTGACAGAACGTAATGGGAACTCCCAGGGATGGCAACTCCCCCCCAATCAGGAGTCACCTCTGCCCCCACCGCCTTCGCCCTCTCCCCTCCTCCCCAGCCCCCACCGCCTACCCCACCTTCAGACGCGAGTGCACGTCCGATGAGCTAAACAGAAAGGCTCGCTCCAAGGCTGACAAGACCAAGTCCTCCTCTCTCACAGGCCCACCTGTCTCTCAGGGGCCCTCTCTCCGCAGCCTCTCCCTGTGCCCACGACCCGAGGGTATTTCCCGCGCAGATGACCAAGTATGTAGGGTCCGGAAACAGGGAATCTTTCTTGGGAATGGACTCAGGCTCGGTGGACAACGGCGTCCACAAGCCTCTGCCGGGCCTCAGTGAGGGTGACAGGAACCAGCACTGCAGCGGAAACCGCGCAGACGGAGCCGGGAGGGCCAGAGTGCCCTCGGCCCACAGGGCTGGGAGGAAAGCCCGGACGGTGCGGGAGCGGGCGAAACTCGAGGGGAGGTGAGGGCAGGGCAGGTGTCTCCGCACGCGGGCCGGCCGCGAGGTGCAGCTCTGAGGCGGGCCGGGGCCCTTCCGGGCTTGAGCGCAGCAGGAGCTGCTCTAGGCGCCGGGGAGGACAGCGATCTCTGTGGTTTCCCCTGCAGTTCTGGAGCCCGCGGACGGTCTGGAGACTCACGTGAGGCGGAAGGCCCTAAAAGAGGTCTCCATGGCTCCCTTCCGCGAGACCCGGCCGAGGTCTCCTCCAAGCTCCGCGAAAGTTCGGGGTCCCTGCCACCTCCCCAGCATTAGCCCTTGCGTGCAGCAGCGCGTGAAGGGAGCGAGGGCTCTGTGCGATCGCTACAGACAACCACACCATCCTCACCCTCTCCCAGGGACCATTACCTTCTGTCTTTCCAGGTAATTTCGAGTTGAGAGGTCTTTTTATTGTTGAGTTATATGCATTCTTCATATATTCTGAGGCCCTTACCAGATGTGTTCCGCCCTGGGTCTTAATTTAACCAGGTGACTGAGTAACCACATGGAGAGGTCAATGTCATTGAAAGAAAAGTTGAACGTTACTCACAGTTCCCCTAGAAACAGGGCACCACTTGCCATGTGGGGCCTCAGAAGGACACCAGGTTTTGGTGAAGAAGCAGGAGCCAGGGGAGTGCTCAGGCCACAGCCTTCATTGGGGTTTTTGGCGGGGGGGCAAGACGGGGCAGAGTAAACAGTTTAGCATTGGCTAGTTTGAATAATTGGAGCGGGCTGTAAGCTATAAACGTGGTCCCTAGTTGCCTAGCACCTGGTTGTGGGATGATTAAGGTAGAGGAATTTCGCCTCCTGGGGTGTATAGGCCAGAAAGAGGAGGTATTGCTCTGGATTAGTTATTTTGCAGTAAGGAAGGCATGATCCCACTGTGAGCGCTTGCTATCTCTAAGAGTTGGCTAGCCCTGGGAAGGGCAGCCTCTCCCCAGCCAGAAAGTTTTTTTTTTAAGATGTCAAAACATCGTAATATGCAGAAATTTTAAAAATATGATTAATACAGATATATGACTTGGGAATATTTTCTTCCATTCTATAGGTTTTCACTTTCTTGATGGTGTCCTTTGAGGCACAAAACTTTTAACTTTGATGAAATCCAATTCATCTATTATCTTTGGTTGCTTCCGTTTTTGGTGTCATATCCAAGAAACCACTGCCTAATTTTAGGTCAGAGAAATTTATACCTATGTTTTCTTCTAAGAGTTTTATAGGTTTTGCTCTTACATTTAGGTCTTTGATCCATTTTGAGTTAATTTTTGTATATTCTGAAAGGCAGAGGTCTAACTTCTTTTTTTTGCTTATGGCTATTCAGTTACCCCAGTACCATTTGTTGAACCCTACTACTTTTGATTGCCATCCTCTTCCTTCCTGTACTTACATCCCTCCTACATGGCTAAAACACATGGTTCACTATAACTCCTCTGCTTACAACTTAAGCTCCCTGGCCCCTATGTCCATCACTAATACTTTGCCTAGCAAAATTCCAGTTGGCAAACAGAAAGGGCTCAATGAGTTCCAGGTTGTATTGATGAGACATGATACATCCTGGTAAAATTCCTGAATTCTTAGAAATAAAGCAAGAGATGATACAATCTTCTGGATGGAAAGTCCAAGTTATCTGCAAAGGAAAAAGAATCAGACTATCATCAGAATTCACATTATCAACACTGAAAGCAGGAAAAGAATGGAATAGTGGAATAGTGCCTACAGACCACTGACAGAAAGAGACTACAACCCAAGAACATGAAGTCAGATGTATGCTATCAATGACATTACATTGTCAGGGCAGAGAGAGATTTGAGATTGTGTCCTGTATGTCAAGGTTCTCCAGAGAAACAGAAGTAAGAGGAGATATATATATTATATACATATATATATTCATTATAAGGAATTGGCTCACATGATTAGGGAGGCTGACAAGTTCCAAGATTTGCATTCAGCAAGCTGGAGACCCTGGAGAGCCAATGGTGTAGTCCAAAGGCCTGAGAACCAGGAGAGGAGATGATGTAGTTCAGTCTGAAAGCTGGCAGGCTAAGACTCAGGAAGAGCCAATGTTTTACTCTGAGTCTGAAAACAGGAAAATAAACCTAATGTCCTAGCTCAAGGCCATCAGGCAGGAGGAAATTCCCTCTTACTTGTGGAAGGGTCAAGCTTTTTGTTCTATTCAGGCCTTCAACTGATTGAATAAGACCCACCCACAGTAGGGAGGGCAATCTCCTTTACTCAGTCTACCCATACAATTGTTAATCTCATCCAAAAACACCCTCAAATTAACCATCATATATCCCCTTGGTACTCCAGTTGAAGAATATACCTTAGAATTACTTAGAATATACCTTAGTGTTACTTTAACATAGCAGCAAAAGAACCAGCATGGAGACCTCAGATGAAAGAAAATAAAGAGAAAGGAAACCTACTGGTGAGCCATGACACCCACTATAAATAAAGACACACTGTCCGGGAGTTTCTAATACAAGAGCCAAATATTCATGAAATAGGTGGGACATACTATAAAAAGAAAATCTAACAATAGTCTAAAACTGAAAGTACTAATCATATCAGTGACATTCAGGAGGTGTGGATGAAGCATTTTAAAGGGCTCAATTGGGGGTGAGAGTAGATGAGGGAAAAAGAGATTGGATATGAGAGTATTCTAAAGAGTTCATTTTATTAGGAGTGAAGAGAGAGCTGAGAAAATATAGAGCGTCTTGATAGAAGAAATAGTTGGTGTCTTAATTTCAAATAAAAGAAAATTGTGTGTCTGATTTGGAGAGAAAGTACAGGAGACTATTAATGAAATAAAAAATTTAGCAGGGTCAAGGCCAATGTATATGGCAATGCAGGCTCGGTAGGTTTTCTGGTTCCTAAAGAGACAACTAAGGCATAAGTTGATTTCCTCCCAGCCCAACTCTGAAGATGCCAGTGATTTAAGATCTGCCCCCATAACTGATAGAACATGTCATGTTACCTGTAAGAGAAAGTTAAACTCTCAACAAACGATAAATCTTTATGAAGTTTTACTAAAAAAAAATATTTTCCCCCTTTTAGAAGTCTATTATCAGGTCCCCTTTCGAACAGGCTTTTTGAAGTGTGCTAACTTATGACTACAAGGACTGCTTTCCCTCCCCTGCAAATAACACAAGATCTCATCTTCCCTATCTGAGGGTCAGGAAGCCCATCCCCTCTCTTACTCAAGAGATCCCTTTCTCCACATGAATGTCACAAGACACTATCTCTCCTGACTACAAGGCATTCCCAGGGGATGGGGTTTGTCTTAGATTGTACCTGTGTGTAAAAGAAACCTGTCATTTTGATGAACTAAGAAATTGAGGTGTGGTGGCCTCCCAATGTCTGGCTGGTGGCTTCCTTTCTGTATGCATATTTTCAGTTAGCAACACAGTCTTATTTTAAATTCTGAGTCCATGATCTCATTTTCACACCCAAAAGTAAGTGAAAAGCATATGGCACTGGAGGACAAAAGTAAGTACTGTGAGAACTATCTCAGGAGAGAAAAGCTTTGGGGAGAATTGGAACCTTGGTGTAGTGAGCCAGGCTCTGGTAGAGGGATGGTGGTGAGCCCT
The DNA here is from genome assembly GCA_031878705.1 of Tapirus indicus. Taxonomy (NCBI): domain Eukaryota; kingdom Metazoa; phylum Chordata; class Mammalia; order Perissodactyla; family Tapiridae; genus Tapirus; species Tapirus indicus. Next base: position 251,587 of record CM062935.1, read on the forward strand.
TGAGTTGTGCTCCTTTGTCCCCATCTCACTACCTTGGGAGAATCACTACTTGCCCCCTCACCACTATGAGCTGTGTATTCATTACCTAGAGCTGCCATAACAAAGTATCACAAACCAGATGGCTTAAAACAATAAGAAGGAATATATTGACTCACAGTTCTGGAGGGTAAAAGTCCAAAATCAAAGTGTTTAGCACGATTGTGCTCCCTTTTAAACCTGCAGGGAAATCCTTTCTTGCCTCTTCCTAACTTCCAGTGATTTGCTGGAAATCTTTGGTGTTTCTTGGCTTGCAGCTGCATAACTCCAATATCTGCCTTGGTCATGCCATGATGTTCTCCCTGTGTGTCTCTGTCTTCACATGACCATCTTCTTACAAGGACATCAGGAATATTGGATTAGGGCCCCCCCTACTCCAGTATGACCTCATCGTAGCTAATTACATCTGCAATGACCCTATTTCCAAATAAGGTCACATTCTGATGTACTGGGACTAGGACTTCAGCTTATCTTTTGGTGGAGGAGGGAGATACAGTTCAACCTGTAACAGGCTGATACACACAAACACAATCCCAGTAGCATAGGGTCCAGTGGGGTTATGTCAGGAGTCACCAGAGCCTAGTTAACCCCTGAGTATTCGATTTACCCTTCTTGATAGCCACAGCCCTGACACCAGGTGATTCCAACTATAGGAGAAAAGCCCTTTCAGAAGACTAGTGCCAAGAGAGAAGACATAGGGAGGTTCCCCATGAGGCACAGTCACCTGATGAGGGTCAGTAAAGGGGGTAGTCAGAGGTAGAGTGTGAGCTGTAGGCTCTCTGCTATGGAACATGACTCTTCCCCTTTAAGACACCAGGTGTGGCATAATTTGGAGCCTGAGCCCTGGCCACCAGGAAAATGAGCTTACAGGCAGAAGTTTCAGACACCTTTGAAACACAATAATGATAAATGGCAGAAACAAGCCGTACAAACCTACTAGTTGAACCAAAATTAATAGAACAGCAGAGCCAGAATTTAAAATAAACAAAATGAATATCTGCAAAGAGATGAGATGATATCATTGACACAAGGAAGGAAAAAGCACCAATAAAGAATAAACCAAGTGGAACTATTGAATATGAAAACTAACGTTTGAAGTAAAGACCCCTGTTGCTGAGATAAATAACAGAAAGAAGGTAATTGAAAACACATTAGTGGACCAGAAGATCAAGTTGAGGAACTCTCTAGAAAGCATCAGGAAGGAATGAAGACCAGGAAATTTTAGAGAAAAATTAAGTGATATGGATGCTGAAAATAGAAGTGTCAAGATTAATATAATAGGAATATTTAAAGGAGAAAAAATAAATGGAAGAGAGAAAACACTTTTAATGTGATCTGGAATTAAGGATGGGTGACCTCAGACTGAAATGGCTCCTTGAGTGTCAAACAGGAGAGAAAGAAAAAAACACATGCACTAGACACACTGTAATGAAATTTAAAAATATAAAAGAAAAAGATATCCTAAAAGCATTTATAAAATATTACTTACAAAAGAAAAATAATGTGATTAACAACAGACTTAATAATGATACTGGAAAAAAGAAGACTATAGAATAAATAATCGTAGTGTTGAAGGAAAAATTTTGAACCTAGAATTTTATACTTGTGGTAAACTATCATTTAAAAATGGTGGTGCAAGATGAATAGGTAGAGCACAGAGGATCTTTTAGGGCAGTGAAGCTATTCTGTATGGTCTTCTAATGGTGGACACATATCATTATACAGTATTCAAAACTTACAGAATGTACACCACCAAGAGTGAACCCTAATGTAAACTAAGGATGTTGGGTTATAATGATGTGTCAATTTATGTTCATAGATTGTACAAATGTACCACTCTGGTGTGGGATTTTGATAGTAGGGGAGACAATTCATATGTGGGGGCAGGGGGTATATGGGAAATCTCTGTACCTACTGCTCAATTTTGCTGTGAATCTAAAACTAATATAAAATAAAAGTCTATTTTTTTAAAGTGATGGTGCAATATACTTATTCTTGGGCACTGAGAGCCTTTTCTGAAAACACTTATTATAGTAGGAAGAGGTACTATAGTAAGAAAAGATAGAAATCCTGAAAAACAGAATGAGATACAGAAAAAGTAAGAGTCCAGTGTACATATATACCGGATTTAGACAGTTAAATGAATGGCAGATAATAAGAGCCAGGTTTCTTACTGTTGGAGCAGGAAGTTGTAGACAAGCAAGGGAGGAAAACTAGAATGATACACGTAGCAATGGATTAGCGTTAGAGATACTGGGTTTAGCTTAATACACATATAGATAGATACACACAGAAATATTTATACATATGCGTATATAGTGGGTTAGTATATACACAGGTAATTCCCTGCTTTGTCAGCTGAGAGGACCTAGAAGCAGTGACACTCCAGTGGCAATAAGCATACTTGGCACCCAGATCTTGATTTCTAATACCATTGTCCAATAAAAGAAACCAGAGCTCCTTAGAGAAACAGCTGATTCTAGGGCTGGGACAGGGAATATACAGGATGAGTCTGGAGCATCTTATAGTGCCAGAAAGTAAGGAAGTACTTAAAAAAAAACAACCCACAATACTAGGAATATGTCAAAGGGACACAGGAGCAAACTGAAAGCCAATGGCCAAAGCTGAAACTATTTAAGCAACAAAAGAAATGATGTAATATTGATTAGAACCCAAAGTATAAAATAAATATCCATGAGGTCATACTGATATAAATAAATGATCCACTGAATAAATAAACAAATGGGGGAGAATAGACAAATCTGCCATGCAGAAGAATTCTGAATTATGTAGATACTCTGCCCTCAAGGGGGTGGAGTATAACTCCCTACCCTTGAGTACAGGCTGTGCATAGCAACTTCCTTAAGGAAAAGGGGGCAAAGAGTAATTTTACGGTGGAGAAGCCTGGCAAACACTACTTCAAGTAGGTGACATCAAGGTTAACATCAACAGTGATAAGTTGTGTTTGCAGTATGTACCTTTGATATGATGTGATGAGAATGAATCTTTATCTCTGTGGTATACCTCCTAAAAAAAAAAAACCCAAACTCCAGTCTGATCTCGAGAAAAATATCAGACATTGAAGGACATTCTACAAAATATCTGACCAAACTGCTCAAAACTGTCAAGACCATCAAACACAAGGAGACTGAGAAGGTGCCAGTCCAGAGAAGCATAAGGAGACATGACGACTCGATGCAGTGTGGTGTCCCAGACGAGATCCTGAAGCAGAAAAAGGACATTAGGTAAAAACCAAGGAAATCTAAATAAAGTTTATAATAATGTATCAATATTGGTTCATTAGTTGTGACAAATGTACTTTACCAATGTAAGATAGTAGCAATAGAGGAAACTAGGTGTGCAGTATATGCAAACTCTGTACTATCTTTGCAACTTTTCTGTAAATATAACTACTTTAAATAAAAATGTTATTCAAATGAAAAGTTTTTAAAAAATTTTTAAAGGGTGGGTATATAGCTTAGTAAAGTATACTATGATCTTAAAAATAACAAAAGAAAGAAAAAATCTCTCTCTTCCAATATAGAACTAAAAGCTACTTTCAACAATTGGATTTTTTCTCAAATTCACATAAAACATTTATAAAAATCATTCATCTATAAAAATTATAATTTTTATAAATGCTTTAAAAAACATTTATAAAAATTATTCAGGTATTAGGCCATTGAGAAATTTTCAACAATTTTTTTTTTTTTACCATTTCAACAAATTTTTAAAATTAGATATCTTATAGACCACATTCTCTGAACATGTTAAAATTCAATTGGAAATAAAAAATATAAGTCCCCATGCATTTGGAAATTTTAAAATAATTCTAAATAATTAATAGAGCAAATAAAAAGTAATTATGAAAATTTAAAACAGTTAAGAAATTAATTAATGAAAATATTCCATATCAAAAATTGTACAATGCAGTGAAAGTGCACTTTGGGGAAATTTATAGCCTGAAATGCTTATACTAAAAAAGAAGAAAGCGGGGGCTGGCCTGGTGATATAGTGGTTGAGTTCACGCGCTCTGCTTTGACAGCTCAGGGTTTGCAGGTTTGGATCCTGGGCAGGGACCTATGCACTGCTCATCAAGCCACGTGTGGCAGTGTCCATACGTCTATGGCGCCCCATAGAGGAGGGTGGGCACAGATGTTAGCTCAGGGCTAATCTTCCTCAGCAAAAAGAGGAAGATTGGCAACAGATGTCACCTCAGAGCCAATCTTCCTCACCAAAAAAAAAGAAAAAGAAAGAAAGAAGAAAGTCTGAAACCAGAGGCACCAAGTGCCCAATTTATGAGATTAGAAAATGAATAAATAAAACCCAAAGAAAATAGAAGAATATAATAAATATTAAAACAGAAATCAATGAAACAGTAAACAAAGAAACATTACAGAGGATTAACAAAGCCAAAGTCAAAAAAATAGCAAACCTCTTATGAAACTAATCAAGAAATAAACCGAGATTTTACATTTTTCAGTGGTAGAAAAAAATCTAATGAGGCATATTTCATGACATGTGAAAATTATATGAAATGAAAATTTTAGTGTCCATTGGAACACAACCATGCTCGTTCATTTACACATCGCCTGTGGCTACTTTCACATTCATATGGCAGAACTGAGTAGTCGGGGCAGAGATAGTACGGCCTGGAAAACATGACTGGGCTGCTGAGGTCCTCAGCTCCACAGGCTTAGAAAGCATTCTTCAACAGCACACAGATCGCCTCTCAGGGTGAACTTGTTCTTGTAAACTTCAGGGCCAACTTGTTAATTTATAAGAGACTGTGTGTGTGTGTTGACCTCACAGTACAGCATCTGGGAAAACATATTATCAAAGAGTTACACATGAGCCTGAGATTAGAACAAAGAGAGTGCATTAATTTTAAGAAGCTTCTCTCAGCTCCCTTCCCTGATCAGGGTTTTGCCAATCTTTACTTTTCTGAGGCTCCATTTTTCTGAGCTCCATGATTACTTTACAGACAGAATATAAAAGAACCTACTAAATCACAATCATGTTTCACTCAGCCCCTTTTATTTCAAGGTCACCCTGACTGGAACTTTGAGGCTTCCTAGGTGTTATTTTAAAAGAAAAAAATCTAGTTAGATCTAAGATCCATTTAGAGTTGGTTTTTGTGGAAGGTGTAAGATCTGTGTCTAAATTCTTTTCTTTCTTTTTTTTGGATGTGGATGTCCAATTTTTCCAGCACAATATATTGAAAAGACTATCCTTTCTTCATTTAATTGCCTTTGCTCCTTTGTCAAAGATCAATTGACTATATTTGTGGGGGTCTATTTCTAGGCCCTCTATTATGTTCCATTGATCTATTTGTGCATTCTTTCACCAATACCACATTGTCTTGATTACTGTAGCTTTACAGAGTGTTTTAAAGTTGGGGAGAATCAGTTCTTAGATTTTGTTGTTCTTCAGTATTGGGTTTGCTATTCTGGGTCTTTTGCCTTTCCTTATAAAATTCAGAATCTGTTGATATCCACAAATTTTCATAAATTAGATTTTTAGCCTTAATTTAGTTTAAAATATTTTAAAGTTTTTATTGAGACTTTTTTTTTTTGACCAGGTGTTATTTAGAAGTGTGTTGTTTAATCTCCAAATATTTTGGGATTATCTAGCTATCTTTCTGTTATTGATGTCTAGCTTAATTTCATTATCGTTTGGGAGCATATTTTGTATGATTTTTATTCTTTTAAATTTGCTAAGATGCGTTCTATGGCCCAGAATGTGGTCTATCTTAGTGACCATTTCAATGTGAGCTTGAGAAGAATGTGTATTCTGCTATTGTTGGATGGGGTGTTCTGTAAATGTCAATTAGATCCAATTGATTGGTGGTTCTGTTCAGTTCAACTATATCCTTATTGATTTTCTGCCTGCTGAATCTGTCAGTTACTGATATATGGGTGTTGATGTCTCCAGCTATAAGAGTGAGTTCATCTGTTTCTCCTTGCAATTCTATCAGTTTTTGCCTCATGTACTTTGATGCTCTGTTGTTAGGTGCATACACATTAAGAATCATTATGTTTTCTTGCAGAATTGATCCCTTTATCATATGTAATACCCCTCTTTATCCCTGATAATTTTATTTGCTCTGAAGTCAGCTTTGTCTGAGATCAATATAGAAACTTCCACTTTCTTTTGATTAGCATTAACATGGTATGCTTTTCTCCTCTATTTTTTAACCTATCTGTGTCTTTATACTTAAAATGGGTTTCTTGTAGATGATATATAGTTGGGTCTTATTTTTTTATCCACTGTGACAGTCTCTATCTCTTAATTGGTGTATCTAGACCATTCACATTCAAAGTGATTATTAATATGGTTGGATTTGTCAACTTAAAAAGCAAATTTGCCTATCTTATTCCCAAAATAAGTTTATACAGGAATAGCCAAAAGACTTGCAATTTGGGATGTGCATGCTATGGCAAACCATAGTCAAATGGGAAAACAAAGGAGGAGAGCTTGCTTTTATAGAGAAAGAGGAGGGGTACGAAGGAACTGTTCTAAATTAAAGACCATTGCAGGAAAGGAACAATTCAGGACAGAAACGGCTTCTCACTGGCTGAGCTATTCCCTGGTGGGGAGAGAAATCTTCCGTCATTAGTAAAGTAGTCGTACTTCTGGAGAGAGGCAAGCTCCTCTCTTCCTGTTTAGTGTAATTGACGGTGTGTAATAGGGAGTGAGAGCCCCCTCTACAGGCCTTCCCAACTCCGGAATACGTAAGGTTTCTTTTATTAATTTCCACAAATTAATACGCACCATGTGTGTAACTATTTTTTATTCATTACACTTGTTTCTTTTATAAAATCTTCCCCTCTTTTCCTGCCATCTCTGGTTTAATTGAGCATTTTATTTGATTCCATTTTTTTCTTCTATTTAGCATATCAATTATGCTTTTAAAAAATATTTTTAGGGGCTGCCCGGTGGCGCAGCGGTTTAGTTCGCGCTTGGCAGCCCGGGGTTCGCGGGTACGATTCCCGTGCGCCCGCTGACGCACTGCTTGTCAGCCATGCGGTGGCTGTTAGTCCAGGGCCAGTCTTCCTCAGCAAAAAGAGGAGGACTGGCAACAGATGTTAGCTCAGGGCTGGTCTTCCTCACACACACACACACTATATATATATATATATATATATTTTTTTTTTAGTGGTTATTTAGAACTAATCTAAATCACTTTCAAATAACACTATACTGCTTCACAGGTAGCAATAGGTACTTTATAACCAAGTACTCCCCAATTCCTCCCTCCCACCCCTTAAGACATTGCTGTCATTCATTTTAACTATCCATACGGTATAATTATCCAATACATTGTTGCTATTATTACTTTGAAAAACAATGATCTTTTAGATTAATCCGAAATAAGAAAAATAAAAGATTTTATTTTACCTTTACTTTCTTCTCTGATCCTTTTCCTTTCTTTATGTAGATCCGAGTTTCCTACATCATCTCTGAAGAACTTCTTGTAACATTTCCTGCAAAGCCCGGTCTACTGGCCACAAAATCTCCGCGAAAGCCCAGGTCTACTCCAGGAGCATTGAGTCCTCTGAGCCGCCTAGAGCGGCCCAACAGAACCCTGGGATCCGATTGGCCGGTGAGCCGGGGTAGGACGGAAGTCCACGGCGGGCGTCTCCGGCCGGAGGGTCTGGCTCCCCGCTGGCGCCGGTCGCCCGAGCTCTTCCGTCTACCCCGCCTCGGCGAGCTGAGTGAGTCGGGCCGGGGCGCCTGGCTTGGAGGTGCCTGAGCGGCGCGGGGCGGGCGGGTCGGCGGCGCTCGGAGGGCCGGGGCGGTTCCGCCGCTCCCGTGGCCCGGGAGGGCGGCGTGGAGGGGCAGCGCCCACTTGTGCGGGTGGAGGGCTGGCCGGGCGGGAGCGGCGCGAGGCCGGCGGAAACCCGCTCCGCTGGGGTCCGGACTCCGGGGCCGCTGCGCGGGCGGCCTGCGTGGAGAAGGCCTCACGGAGGCGGCGAAGTGTGGGCGGGGTCGGGGGCGAGCAGAAGAGGACAGTGCGGCTCTGCGCGCAGCGGATGGAGTGGGAGGACGACGGCGTGGGTGCCGCGCGGAGCAGTCCATGAACTGGTTCGCTCCTTCGGGGGGCGCCCAGAAAACAGTGCCTTAACGGGAATAGCTAAGGTTTAGTTAGCGCTCTTATGTTTGTGGTTTGCAAACACTATGCGAAGCACATTATAGGTCTTCCTCACTTAACTCTCAAAATAGTCCCTTACGGTCAGTGGCTGTGTTCCATTTTATGGTCTGTGGAGACACTCAAGTCACTTACCTGAGACCCCGCATTAGTAGGTGGTGTGTCCGAAACTGGAGCTCAGTCCTGTTGGAGTCCAGAGCCCATGCTTCTGACGGCTGCTAGTGCCTCCCAGGCGAGTCTGGATGAAGGCAGAGCGCGTTAGGAAGGACACTTGTGATACACGAAGGGGACCGGTGCCAGGGGCCAGTCAAGGCAAGCCCTGGCTGAGTTCCAGGAGCTGCCTCTGGCCCAGGTGGCCTCAGGTGGAGACTCAGGGAAGGCCCCGAAGAAATGAATTGGGCATCAGTAAGCGGGAGATCAACTGCTAGTCAGAGAAAATCGTCCAGAAGTTAGATGGTGCTTAAGAAGCTTAAGTGATGAAGGTGGGCAGGCGGGATTTGTTCTGGGATGTGTCTCTGCGGTTCTCTTGGTTTTCCCTCATGGTCACTCTAGACAGAAGTGTTTCTCCTTGTTTCCTTTTTATCAGGGAGGAAAAACCCTTCCCAGAAGCCTCTTGGCAAACTTCCCTTAACATCTTATTGACCAGAACTGGGTCTTGTGGTCACCTAGGGGCAAAGTAGCTGGGCCAAAGGAAAGGGCACATTCCTGCCTGAACTAAGGGGCTGTTTGCATAGGTTTTTGGGGAGGTGGTGGCTAGAAGCCAATTGGGAAGGTTTTCCTGGGAGTAACACCTGGTGTCAAGTATCCGCCTAAGATAAAACCAGAGCATGGTTCTAAAAATCGTGTGTGTACTGGCAGTTTCCAGTGTATACCCAGCCAGCTTCGACCTCTCTTCTGAATTTTGGATCTGTATATTCCAATGCCCTGATTCTCTACTTGTAAGTCTAATAACATGTACAAAGCAACTCTTAATTTTTATCTTTCAGATATACTCCTACAGTCTTATCTTTCTGAGTAAGTGGAAATTTTGTCATTTCAGTTGCTTGGTCCAAAAATCTTGGTGTCTCATCCCATGTCTAATTCATCAGCAAATTCTGTTTACTATACCTTTGAAATGCATCTAGAATCTGACCACTTATTACTTGCTATCACTAGTCTGGTCCAAGACACTATCGTCTCCAGCTAGATTATTGCTAGAGCCTTCTAACTGGTTTTCGTGCTCCCACCATTATACCTTCCACTCCTGACCCCCTAGTCTATTCTCAAAGCAGCAGAGAGAGAGGCCACATATCAGGTCATGTCACTCTGCCCAGGCCTTCCAGACACTTATTGTCTCATTCAGAGTAAAAGCCTAAGTTCTGTAGCCTATGAGGCACCCCTCTCTCTTCTATATTGCCTTCCCCTACTCTGCTTCAGCCCCTCTGGCCTTCTTGTCCTTCTTCAAACACATCAAGTAGACTTGCACTTCACCACCTTTCCACTTGTGCCTCCCCGTGCCAGGGATGTATCTCCCCTGATATGTATATATCCTCTCTGCCCTCACTCCATCCAGATCTCTGCTTTGATGTTGCTGTATCAGAGGTGCCTTCCCTGGCTGTCCTGTGTAAAGTACCTACCACCAATTGCTGCCCTCATGCTGCTCATTCTATCCCTTATCACCTGACACAGGTATTGCATCTGTCAAACTCTATTTGCTTGTGCACTGCCTTAGAGTAGGAACTTGGTCTGCTTGCCCTCAGCTGTTTGCCCACGGCCCAGGACCTCTTAGATGGGCCTAAGATGCAGCTCATTGTCTCCTTTGGCCAAGTGCACTGCCAGGGATCTGGCTTTTACGTGGTAGCCTTGGGATGCTGTCATACGATGGGGCTGCTGGGGAGACCTCATGGAAGGTAAGGGGATATAGTCTCAGAGGCCACCAGGTCCTCAGTCTTTCTGCCCTTCCTGGGTTTCCAGGCAGCCCAAAACTGGGTCTCTGCTGCCACGGACCTCTTGAGGTCCAGGCCCAGAAGTCTCAAAGTGGCTGTGGGAAACAAGCTCCTTCACACTCTTCCCTCTCCCTGCAGCTCTGCCTGCCTCCCCGAGAATAGCTGCAGAGACGCGGTGATGGCCGTCAAGCACCTCCTTCCTGGTGGGATCCAGGTGAGTGGTGCTCATGGAGACACCTCTCTGTGGCCTCAGACTTTTCTTGGCTGGAGTCTCTCCATGGTTCCCTGTATGAGGGGCTAGTCTCTGAGGGTAGATGGCTCCCTACCTTCACCCATGTCCTCAGCCCCTGAGTTCAAGTCCCTGAAAATATGCTCCACGCAGTATCTTCGGTTCCCTGGACTGGAAACGGTGGAGGGCAGGGGCTGGGCAGACAAAGGCACATCAAATGGTGCCTGCCTCAAAGAGCCCACTCTTGGGAAGACAGACTGGTATGTGTGCTCATAGGGGTTTGCCCATCCTGAGCCTAGTGCCTCCTCCCCGCCCAGGCCCACCCTGCGGTTGCAACAAGATCTTGTCATTCCAGGTCTTGGTTTCCTTCGAGGATGTGGCCGTGCTCCTCTCCCGGGAGGAGTGGGGCCATCTGGACCCTGCTCAGAGGGGCCTGTACAGGGACGTGATGCTGGAGACCTACAGGAACCTGGTCTTCCTGGGTAAGGTCCCTCTCTGGAGCTCAGCTCTGGGGCTGGGGCTGGGCTTGAGGCTTCTCACCCCCCTGGGCCCAGACATGGGACATTTCTGACCCTGGTCCCAGGCAGGCCTAGTCTGCACAGAGGAGGGCATGGGCGGTGCTGGGGACCCTCTCTCCACAGTTTTTTTGTAGTACAGAAGGAGAATAACATTCATTGATCACCAAGTATATCCCTATCCCCTGAGTTAATCTTCACTGATCTTCAAGATTGGTGGTGGGATACACTGCTCACAGATGAACCTGAGGCTGACAAATATGGTAACTTCCTTAAGTTCACACAGGCAGTCAGGGGCAGATCTGGGATTTGACTCCGTTTGGTTTCAGAACCCTGCCTTATCCTGGAATGTGCTGCTGCCCTTTAGTCATTCTGCTGGGCATCAACACCTCCCTGACCATGAATCTTCTACTGTGATGTGTCCAGGCCCTAACTCTGTTCCTTATCCATGTCCCCAGAAGAACTGAGTTCAGCTGGGCCAGAGACCTGCATCTGCCTCCATGCTTTGGAGACCAGGTGACAGAGGAGGTCATGACAGGCATACAGGTACTGCCCATGGGGCCATCCCGCCCCAGACCTGGATGAATAATCAGTCTTGCTTCTTTTCTCTGGAGCAGGGCTTCAAGGTTCCAAACCTGATGTCATCTCCAGGCTGGAGCAAGGGGAAGTGCCATGGGCCCCACACTCACCAGGAACTGAGGGGAGCTGGATCTGGAGGCACAGGAGTGAAGGTGAGTCTGCAGGAATGCCCCCATGCTCTCCTGCCCCTGCTGGCAGGTGCTGCCGCTTCACCAGGGCTTTGCTTTCCTTCTTCTCCATATTCTCTATTTTCTCCCTCTCCTCTTCTCTTTTCTTGCTGTTAATGACCCTTATTCTGTGCCCATAAGTGGGTTCATTTTTTTACTCTAGAAAATGCTTCTGCAATCTCAGAAAAGAGCTCAGGTGTCTTTCCCTGGCGTCTAGCTCCTTGCCCTGGCTGCCTCCCTGTCACTTGCATGTCACCCACTCCTCCTCAGACCTTGCTGGCCAGCTCTGCCTTGGCTGCTTGGAGAGACCACGCAGAGAAATGCCCTCCTGCCCAGACTCTCACTCCTGCCATTGCTCCCTCAGAGTTCCCAGGCCCTTTGTATTTCCATGTGAATTTTAAAATCAGCTTCTTGACTTCTGCAAAAAAAGCCTGCTAGCATTTTTGTTGAGATTGCATGGAATCTGTAGATCAATTTGGGGAGAATTAACATGTGTTGTTTTCTGACCCATGAACAAGGTGTATGTCTCTGTTTATTTATGTCTTAATTTCTCAGTAATGTAATATAGTTTTCTATGAGCAGGTATTTTACATCTTTTGCCCAATTTATCCCTAGGTACTTCATATTTTTTGATACTATTGCACAAAGTGTTGAGTACTTGTATATAAAAATACAGTTGATGTTTGCAAATCGTTTTTGTACCCTGCAACCTCGCAGAGCCCATTCATCTAACCTCGTTCTATACAGCCTCTTGTACACCTTGGTGGATGCACGCCATGGGAATACCGGGCATGTAGGAAAATAGGTCCATGCTGGCAGGAAGGAGGTGAAGGTAGCAGAAGTGCAGTAAAATAACTGAGTGGTAGCATGGCCTCTGTAACTCTCTCACCTGGATTTTCCCTGATGAAACAGAACCAGTTAAACATACTTTTGTATGTTTCTCCACACGCGGTGCACCACCCTCTGTGGGTTACATAATCTGTTAAACATTGTCCCCTGATGACTCTTTTCTGCCCTGTCATTCCTCCTTACCTGGATAAAGAAGTAGTTTATCTCCCAGGAGATTTCCCATAGCCTATGTTGCAACCTCCCATTATCGCTTCTTGAGTGTTCAGTCTGTGCTAGGGTGGTACATCCTCTGTATGAGTTATTTCATATTGTTATATAATCTGCAAGAATGAAACTTCACAGAAGCATTATTTTCCCTATTTCACAGGGGAGGAAAGTGATGATCAGAGAGATTAGTCAGTTACACATAGCTAGGGCGCACTCAGTTTCAGCCAGAACCGTGGGCTCCAGAGACTGTGTGGTTCCTTCTGCACCACTTGAGACGAGTGTGGACTTTGTCCTTCTGCCCAGTTGCAGAGATGTTCACTCTCCCTCAGCTGAGCGTTTGACAAGCTGCTCCTCCAGGTGGCCTTGTGGTTTCCTGTGGTTTGGCCTCCTAGGCAGGAGGAGGAGCCTGAGAAGGAACTAAAAGCAGGAGAGAAGTGGGGGTGCAAGGACAAGGAAGCCCAGGCAGAAGAGTTTGTCAAGGACAGGCTGGTTAGTTGGTCACAGAGTGTATATGAATTCAACTATGTTACCATGTGCCAGGTACCCAGCTGGGCTCTGGCTGATGATGGTGAACAAGCTGGGTAGTATCCTCGTGTCTCTTGGAGCTCGTAGGGTGCAGGGGAGGAGAAACCTGAACCGAGACACGTGTTCAGGAAGTAGACAAGGCCTGGCAAGCTGCGTTAGATTTGATTCTTATCCCAGGGGAGTAGAAAGCTGTGGAATGTGTGTTTAAAAATAATTATTTTTGTACATTGAACGTGTATCATTTTAATAAAACAACGAAACTGAGCCACGTAGGGAAGTATGACAGTGAGAATAAAACATCACACCAAATCTTGCCAGGCAGAAATGTTCATTCTTGGCATTATGTGACAGTGTTTCATAGACCCCAGATGCATGGGCTCAACCAGATAGAAGTTTGTGTCCCTCATGTTCCTGTTTGGTGGGTTCCCTGTTTGACCCTTGGAAAATCCCTTGAAATTTCCTAAATGATGTAGAGCAATAAAGATTGCCCTATTGCTCTTGACAGTGCCCTAGGGTATAAATAACTCAGCGGTCTGATCCAGTTAAATTTGGGCAGCAGTGTGTGTGTGTGTGTGTGTGTGTGTGTGTGTGTGTGTGTATGTATGCATATGCACACTTTTTTTTTTTTTTTTGGTGAGGAAGATCGGCCCTGAGCTAACGTCTATTCCCAATGTTCCTCTTTTTGCTGAGGAAGATTTTCCCTGAGCTGACATCCATGCCAGTCTTCCTCTATTTTGTATATGGGATGCCACAGCATGGCTTGATAAGCGGTGCATAGGTCTGCATCTGGGATCCGAACCTGTGAACCCTAGGCAGCTGAAGTGGAGTACGCAAACTTAACCACTGTGCCACTGGGCCAGCCCCAGGGCTGCAGTATTTTTAAAAGTCAGTCTTAGAGGTTTGTTCTGACTCCAGAAGGGTGGATGGAGGAAGGGATCCCCTGCCCTCTCAGCCACACTCATCAGGAGTTTCGCCTCTTTAACTTGGAGTTGGAGAGGATGATAAATGCTGGTGGCCTAGCCTCCTCGTGAGATATGGTAAGCTTTCCTCGGGAACTAAGGGGAGAGGAAGCCCCTTCTTGGCCCCACCTAACTGGAGTGGACCATGCTCAGCTGGGAGGATGGGGTTGGAGTGGGTCATGGTTCAAATGCCACACAGTGTTCTTACCAAGTTTTAGTAGATTTTCTTCATTTGCTCTTTGCCCTCAGGACAATTTCCAGAGACTTTAAATGGTTGTTAGTTTGGGAGGCTTTTTTTTATAGTTCCTTCTGGCTTTGCTTGTTTTGCTGTGATGTGGATCCATGGAGTTCTTTACACTGTCATCCTGGAACTGAAATTTTGAAGCTCTTGGGTTTGAAGAACATTTTTGCTGGATGTAGAATTCTAGGTTGGCAGTTACTTGCTTCAGCACGTTAAAATGTCCTTTTCTCTGCTGTCTTCCACTTCTAAAGTCAAAAAGTCAACCTGAAGTCTTATTTTGCTTTGACAGTGACCTGTCTTTTTCCTCCTGCTGCTTTTAGTATTTCTTTCTTTGGTTTTCAGCAGTTTGACTATGTTATACCCAGGTGTGGTTTTCTTTGTAGTTATCTTACTTAGGGTTCTTAGAGCTTTTTGAATCTATGGTTTGTAGACTTTTGTCAGTTGTGGAAAATTCTAGGCTAATATTTCCTAACATCTCTCTTCTGTCCTATTCCCTTTCTCCTCTCTTTCTGGGATTGTGAGTGTACACATGCTATGCCTTTCTACCGTGTCGCTCCTGCTTCTTGTGCTCTCTTCTGTGTTCCCTGTCCTTTTTATTTTTTCCGTGTTTCAATCTAAATACTTTTACTTATGTGCCTTCCAGTTAAGTAATCCTCTGTTGTTATGTTTTATTTGCTAGCAAACTCTCTGTCTATTGAACTCTTTTAAGTTTTCATTTGAATTCTGATGTTTTCTTACATATTTCTTTGTTTTCTTACATATGTTAATCATAGTTTGGGGTTTGTTTTTTTTTTTTTTTTCTTTTTATCTTGGTTCATGACTGTCTGAATCAGCTCTGGGTTTATTCTGTTGTGTATTATTTTTCCTCTTGGTTTCTTGTCATTTAGTCTTTTTTTTAAACGTGCTTTCTGATATTTAATTGTCAGTTTTTATAGATAAAAATTATAGAGCCTGTATATGATGTTACACTCTTGAAAGAAGATTAAGTCTCCTTTTGGCAGACAGACAACATGCTGTTGGATTACCTTGTCTGTCGAGGAGTTGGTCTTAGGCTTAGTTAGGGCTGTTCTGATACTCAAGAAAAAAACATTCCCTATTCATTGGTCACCTTTGAGGAATGCTAAGAAACTGATTTATTGGGTTGCAAACTGGTAAATAAAAGAATCAAGTATTTTTTCTGCCTTTACTAGATGTGTTATACCTCAGGATAACTAAGCAATTGATGAGTTTCTCTTCATTGAAGTTCCAGGTAAAAAAGAATGAATGACAGAATTAGAAATCACTATTTTGCAATCCCAGATTTAAAAACAAATATAAATAATGATTGCTAATGGCTGTTAACATCACAAAAAAAGAGACAACCAGACATTTTGCACCTCCTGATGGAAAATACTCTACCACTTATGGAGAGTTTTTTGGTCAAAAGACAATCAAACCTAAATCCTGAGATATCAACTAAAAAAATCTAAATACAGAAATGGGTGATACTACCACATCCTTTCTCTAACCCTGCATGAAGAATGCCCAGCAGTAAGATGTCTTCTACCGATGGCAAAAACTAGGGGATTGCCTCCAAAAAAAACAAACAGCCCTAGAGCAGCGACCTCCAGACTTTGGCATTGGGGGGTACCCTGGCCTTATAGCTACTACCTCACTCAAATGCCCTTCCAGTTGACAAGACCACTCATACACAGGGTTTCCAAGCATCTTTTTATTGCCTCCATTTAAGATTAAACGGGCAACCAAGGATCACCAGAGAAGTCTGAGGGAAAATGGCAGCGTGAACTAGTGTGAGACATTGCTTCTTGATTCACAGATCACTCTGTTCTGTGGTTTTTCATTTTGTTCACATTCTTTGTTCTGTTTCCTACCTAGTGAAATAACACCTCTTGATTAGGATCATCTTTTTAGACTCTAGTCCTAAGATGTTGAAGACTCCTAGTACCTCAGATAACCCTGACAGAAGCCACAGGAATTTGGGATATTTACCATCCACAATCTGCCCCTTCAGGCTGGTTATAGGTTTCTAGAATAAATTACTGTTTACTTTTTACCTTTAATACTTTGAAGTACTGTGAGTGGTTCACTGGTCTCTTAAGACTGCTTAGCCCAATTTTAGACCCCATCAAATTAATACTTTCAGCTCAGACTCCCTGTTCTGGCTAAACAGTCTGAAAGTAACAGCCTGTTACAGTTCTAATAATAACTGTTTACAAAAGAGAGATTCCATTGTGCTTTCATGGTGTCTCAAAATAGGGCTCCCCTCTCACTGTTCTGACCTGGGATATCCTTCCAACAGTCTTTGTATCCATGTGATTCAGTGTTTTTGTTTGGGTTTTTTTGTTTTGCTTTTTGTAAATTTCCTTTCATTGGGACTCAGAATTCAGTTGTATCACAATTTTTACAAATTTTCAGGTACTTTTATTCTTTGGGAATGTGTGGTGTGGACTCTTGCATACATTTGGCTTTTTTGCCTCGTGCTGCACCTGCTATTTGAACGAGTAGGTTGCTTCTTTGTTTCTGTTTTTCTCTATTTTCCCTTCCTTGCTTCTGTAAAATAAAGTCCAGATCAAATGGTTTTTCCCATTATCCATTACTCTGTATATCTTTCATTCGTTATAAATCATTTATCATCCATTTATTTTTTCAACAAACGTTTGAATACCTGTTCTGTATCAGCCTTAAGAAGATACATTGTTTCTAAAGTATACAGCAGTGACATGATCAACAGAGGTGGTGACCTTCCAAGCCTCCACTCCCTTCTTCCTCATCACCCTGCTCACCTCTCCAAGAGCTCTTCCCTTCAGGTCAGGCCTCACTGTTCCTGCTCCGTCTGTGCCTGGTTAGCCTATCTGCAGATGTATGCCTTCGACCTTGGGCTTCCTTTCATCCCCCTTCCCACACCAGTGTTCATTGCTCTGATAGCATGCCTCCCTCCCTCCTCTTCTCTTTCTTCTCCATTCCCAGTGAGGTCGTTTTCTCTTTTTGCAGTCTGAGAATCCAATATCCCCCTGGGAGATAGCTGTTTCACATAAATGTGCCTACTTATGCTCTAATTCTCTTTCCTGTAGTAAAACACAAATAATTCATTTTTTCTTTATTCTTTAAGGTTATGAGTCTAGGATGGAAAAAAAGAAGTTAACTCCAAAGCAGGAAATTTCCAAAGGAATGGCATCCCAGAGAGCAAACTCAGAAGAACATGTAAGGAATATTTCCAAGGAACCTGATTTTGAAGACATAACTAAAATTGAGGGAAAATTAAAGAATTGCTGGAGAAAATCTTCAATGGAAGGACTTAAGAAATCCTTCTCCCAGAAGAGCAATTTCAGGCCAGTGACAGTGACACGTGTGAAAAATCCCACAGGGGAGGATGGCCAGAAATTCAATGCAGTTGAGGTCAAGTGCACTGCAGACTCAAACGCTGTCAGATATCACACAATAGCTGGAGGGGAAAGTCTCTGTCAGAGTGTGTCATGTGGAGAAAACTTTCAACAAAGTAAGGACCTCACTAACCTCCAGAGTTTACATCTAGGAGAAAGAGCCCATCAGACAGATGTGTTTGTGAAAGTGCCCAAGCAGAGTTTAGTTCTTAGTGAGAATCAGAGGATTAACAATCCAGAGAAACCCTTTGAGTGTACTGAGTGTGAAAAAACTTTCAGTCAGAGTAGAGCTTTTGTTCAGCATCAGAGAATTCACAGTGGTGAGAGACCCTACACATGTGATGAATGTGGCAAAGCTTTCAGTGCTCGTTCATACTTTATTCAGCATTGTACCACTCACACTGGAGAAAGACCCTATGAGTGTAATGACTGTGGGAAAGCTTTCAGTACACGTTCATCTTATATTCAGCATCTTAAAATTCATACTGGAGAGAAACCTCATGAGTGTAATCAGTGTGGGAAAGCCTTTAGTCATAGCTCTAACCTGATTCATCATCAGAGAATTCACAGTGGTGAGAAACCTTACAAGTGTAAGGAATGTGGGAAAGCCTTCAGTAGACAGTCACACCTCATTCAGCATCAGAGAACTCATTCTGGAGAGAAACCTTATGACTGTACTGAGTGTGGCAAAGCCTTTAGTGCACGATTATCTCTTATTCAACATCAGAGAATTCATACAGGAGAAAAACCCTATGAATGTAATGCATGTGGAAAATCCTTTAGCCTGAATCGAACCCTTATTGTCCATCAAAGAATTCACACTGGAGAGAAACCCTATAGGTGTAATGAATGTGGAAAATCCTTCAGTCAGCGCTCACAAGTCATTCAACATAAGAGAATTCACACTGGAGAGAAGCCTTATATCTGCAATGAGTGTGGAAAATCATTCAGTGCTCGCCTGTCCCTTATCCAGCATCAGAGAATTCACACTGGAGAAAAACCTTATGGATGTAATGAATGTGGGAAAACCTTCAGTCAAAAGGGACATCTTATTCAACATCAGCGAATTCACACTGGAGAGAAACCCTATGAGTGTAGTGAGTGTGGAAAAGCTTTCAGCCAGAGTTTTAATCTTATTCACCATCGAAGAACACACAATGGTGAGAAGCCCTATGAATGTAATGAATGTGATAAAGCCTTCAGTGTGCTCTCTTCCCTTGTTCAGCATCAGAGAGTACATAATGGAGAGAAACCCTATGAGTGCCACAAATGTGGAAAGGCCTTTAGCCAGGGCTCACACCTAATTCAGCATCAGAGGAGTCACACTGGAGAGAAACCCTATGAGTGTAATGAGTGTGGGAAAACCTTTGGACAGATATCTACTTTAATTAAGCATGAAAGAACACACAATGGAGAGAAGCCCTATGAATGTAGTGATTGTGGGAAAGCTTTCAGCCAGAGTGCACACCTTATACGCCATCGAAGAATTCATACTGGAGAGAATCCTTATGAGTGTAATGACTGTGGGAAGGCCTTCAATGTTCGTTCCTCTCTCATTCAACATCACAGAATTCATACTGGTGAGAAGCCTTATGAGTGTAATGAGTGTGGCAAGGCCTTCAGTCAGCATTCACAATTTATTCAGCACCAGAGAATTCACACTGGAGAGAAGCCCTATGTGTGCAATGAATGTGAGAAGTCCTTCAGTGCACACTTATCCCTTATTCAACACAAGAGAATTCATACTGGAGAGAAACCCTACGAGTGCACAGAATGTGGAAAGTCCTTCCGACAAAGCTCTCACCTTATTCGACATCAGAGAATTCACAGTGGAGAGCGACCTTATAAGTGTAATGACTGGGAGAACTTCCAGTCAGAGAATAACTCTTATCAGTCATGAGAAAATTCATAAAATTTGCGTTGGAGAGCAAGCCTGTAAGTGTAATAAGTGTGGGGAACTCTTTAGTGCACAGGCGGCTTTCATTCAGCATTATAAAGTCCACAGTGGAGTGTAATTGCTTTATTTGATAAGTGTTTCACTGTTTTACATCAGGAGAGTCATACTGATGAGAAAGCGGTCACTTTATGACTCATTTTGGAGAGTCAGCTCTTAAGAGGTTTAACTATCTCCCAATAACCTGCTGACTAAAGGCAGGCTGCCAAATTATGTGGTAAAAATACCAAGGTAACAAGCCTTCCCTCAGATTCAGAGGTTGGCCCTCTGCTTGAGTACTTTAAACAAGTGCACTTTAAATATACTTATTTAGATCATGTTTTTATAGCACCAGACAGTACAGTTAGGTATTTCATTTGGCCACTTGCTTTTCTTTCCTCTTCATCATCTATTTCAGCTTCAAGAAAAGTAACTGGGATCCTTGCACTTTGAAGTGTGATGGAACCAGGTTGGGGCTTTCTTATTTATTTGGGCCTCTTCAAAATGTTTTTGTTCTATTGTGAGAGATACGGTATCTTTAACTTCAAAAGTGTTACTTCTTTTCAGCATCAGATAATCCACACAGGAGAGAAACCTGAGTATAAGCAGTTGGTTAAGCAATGAGGTGAGGCTTGTGTGTAGATTCAAACTGTTGAGATCCTGCTAAGAAGTCAAATGATAAATGTAAAATGGGTTTTTCTACAAGGTAATTTGGAAAGAAAAACCTCTGTGAATTGGGAGGGAAATAGGCATAAAGTAGATACATGGTGGCATGGGACACAGCTTATAGATTCTGTTCTTAAAATCAAGGTTGGTATAGCCTATATCAGTTTCTAAGGGAGAGAAGGTGATTAGTAGTAGCTGCTTCCTTTCCCTGGGCAGCCCGGCACTGAGCAGACTCTGGTGAGGTGGGGCAGGTCCTTCTGCGGAGGACAGGACTACAGGTGAGGCAGAGTCATGGCATTAAGCAGCTTTTATTAGGTAGGTAATCATGCAGGTTGTCAACATATGAACTAGCATCTGTGTGCTTTAAAGGTGCTTTTTGTCCTTCTCTGGAGTGATGTTGATCAGCAGTGTCTCAGTGTCCTTTGGTTCTCTCACCCATTGTTTGAGATGATTTATATCTTGGGAGCTCTCTTTTCCTAAGCACAGTCATCAGAGTTGCTGCCCCTGTCCTGCAGTGCCTCTGCCCCTGATTCACTCATGTGGTTCACTTCAGTATCCTCAGAACCCCATTCTCCAGAAACTTCTATAGCACTTTCTTCTACCTTTTTTGTGGAGGAAAGATCAGCATGAAAATGGGCTGAAATAGGGTTATAAATATGAGAAATTCAGCAAAAGCAGTGTGAGAGAGACAGTTCTAGAAATAAATCTGGCAACTGGAAGTGGCTGTAGAGTCTTTGATGAACAAGCTGGATACCATGTGTGCAAATACTTCAGAATGGATTGACCAATTACGATTTGGGATAAGCTATAGTGGATTCGTGCTTTGTATATAAGAATCAGGGTAAGAAAGAAAAGAGTAATGAGTCACGTAATAACTGGACAGTCTATTATAGTATTCTTCTCACTAATAAAATTATTCCAGTTTTCCTGTTGATTAAAGGAAAGAATTTGGCCAATCTTTTCTCCTTACATGGACTTGGCCTATGGCTCAGGCCTTATTTTCCAGCCTTTGTCCATATAGGAGTAATAGTGGTCATTACTCATTTTAGAATTTTGAAAAGCTGATTGGAAAGTCTGTCCCTTGGTGATAATCCTCCTAAGCACATGTCACCACAAATAGCTTTGACTTTTTTTTTTAACTGGAATGAATTTGCTGTGATGATAATGATTATGTGCTGAACAAAAATTCTGATTCCGTCAACAAACTTTTACCATTTTTACTTTAGCATGTGCCAGGCACTGTGATAAATGCTAATGGGTGTTCTCATTTAATCCTCACATCAACTCAGTGAAGTAGGTACTTTTATTAACTCTGTTTCACAGTGAGACTTGGGCACAGAGAGGCTGCTCAGTGGCAGCACTGGCACTGTGTGGCTCCACTGCCCATGCTCCTGGAACACCTCCTGAGCACCTGCCACAGGCCAGCACCCTGCTGCACCCCTGTCACCCCAAGAGTTAAGGCACTGCTCTCAGGGAGCTTGCCTGTCTGACTACTTCTAGGTGGGAAATTGTATGTTTTACTTAAACGTGCTTTGGTAGATGGGTCTTCTAGATGTGTTATCAATGAAAGAAAATGAGAAAACAGTCCGACGGTGGGGCCTCTGGCTTATGACTTACTAATCATGGCCCAGTGGCCCATGTTCCCCCTGAAAGGGAGAGAATATCTATCTTTTCCTGAGGTGGCTGGAAACCTTAATCTCCTGAAGTTGTATCAGAAGCTCCTTTTTTTTTTTTTTTGTGGGGAAGACCAGCCCTGAGCTAACATCTGTTGCCAATCTTCCCCTTTTTGCTGAGGAAGACTGGCCCTGGGCTAACATCCGTGCCCATCTTCCTCCACTTTATATGGGACGCCGCCACGGCATGGCTGACAAGCAGTGCATCGGCGGGCGCCCGGGATCCGAACCTGCGAACCCCGGGCTGCCAAGCGCGGACTAAACCGCTGCGCCACCTGGCGGCCCCCAGAAGCTCCTTCTTAACCTAGCTCTCTTGGCTTCAGTCTGATGGGGCCTTGGAGCTTTTTATCCAGTTACAACTTCTGCTTCTAGAGAAAGAACTTTTAGGGAGAAAGAAAAAGAAATTCACTGTTTTTTGTTCCAAGGATATCTTTGGCATCCTTTCAAGAGACAAAAGGACTCGAAAGCCATGGCAGTGTCTTCCTCAAGGCCACATGATTAGAGTGCCAAATCAGGAGGAAATATTTGGCTTCCATCTTTACATGCATTGGAAGTGTTAATTAAGAACCTCAGCTTTTATTCTAATCCTGTTTTAGGTTGTATGGCTAAAACACCTTTATAACTAGTTTCTGTGGTCAGTTTGGATTGTTTTCGTTTTCAGTTAAATATTTCATCCAGTTTGTATTGAATTTTATTTACATAGTTGTTAATGTTCTCGATTCCAGTCAGAAATTTCTGTTACCCAGTTTCTTACTTAGGTTGGTGATGTTATTAATATCTGTTGGTAACCAGGCTGTCCCCTGATGGTACAAAGTCTCTGTGCTACACTTGGTGATTAGCACAGAGCAGTCATCCACTTGGTACCTCCTGGCTTCTAAACCAAGTAAATTAGTTAAATTAAGAAGAAAAGGACATTTCGGTTTCTCCAGCTGATGGAAAGAAACTTTCTGGAGGAGTTTTTTGCCAGTGTCAGCAGACGTACAACCTTCCATGAACGCTACTGTGGCCCACACCAGTGGCACAGGCCTTCGTCACCTGAAACAGTCAACAAGGAGACTGACATTAGCCAGGAGAGTTTTGAAATGCAGGAATTTGAGCTCTGCTCAGTAGACACCATACTCATCTAATAATTCATTCCAAAGACTCTCTCTTTCCTGCTGTTCCCAGAGGGAGCTGTTCTATCTAGTCATGCCCGTTGCCCTCACAAGTAGGGTATTTTCAGGTCACCCTGGAAGGCTGCTGTTCTAATGAGGTAACAGGTGTTTTCTCATAGTTCTCTCTTAATATGTAGAGGGTAGATGAAGTCTCCTACCTCATATGTCTGTGTATCAGTAATTCTTACCACAGGCTCTGTGGGGTCATGACAGGAAAGAACTTAGGGTGGTTAATACTTTGAGATGTGGACATTATCTGCTACTCCTTGAACTGGTAGAATTCAGCAGTTTGGATGGTTTGCTCTCCATGAACTCCTTTTTTAACCTGACTGGAGTTGGGAGCCAGAGATATTGAGAGGGGGAGTGTTGAGAAGGACCCTTACCTTCAAATTTGTACTCCAGGAGCTGCCCTAATACTCAGCCTTCCTGGAAGACAGCCATCACAGTGAGGTGGTGGGCCAAGGAGCTGAGCCAGGATATGCTCCATGTGTGGGAGTCAGGAGTGTAATATTTATAAATCCAGCGTTGTTTTGTTTGTTCTTGTGTCTGGCTATTGCTAGAAAATGGAATTAAGTAAAATTCCTGGAGACTTTGGGCAGCCTTTGCTGTAAGACAAAAGGATTGCCCCCAGGCAGTGGAGCTAGGGGCTGAAAGGTCACAGGAGCACCTTCACTTTTTCCTCTGTGCCTGCCTGTCTCACGGCATTTTCATTGATGCCTTGGTATGGTGGATTCTTAAGGTTGACCCATGTCCTTGATCTCCACCACTAGCTCTTGATCTACAGCTAAAGATGTGAATCAGAAAGGGACTGAGGTCTGGTCTTTTTGCTGTGAAAGATGTTCTGTCCTTGAGTGTCTTTTAGTGTCTTGTGTATATTCTTGTGCCAATCCTACTGGCTTATCGTGTGTAGTTGGTATTTCATTTTTCCCTACCAATTCTTAAAGTTTGAGTTTTATATGCTTATTCACAAGCATTAAAAGGTAGTGGGTAGATTCCATTATTGCCCATTTTCATGCAGGAGTGCGAGAGCACTTGGTATCATTGAGAAACTGCAAGATCTTTAGAACTCAAGTCCCTGCCTCTGATTCCAATTTCTGAGGACCTGACTCTCCAGGCAGCAGGATTGAGCTGGATTTTTTTCACTTTAACACTGCATACATGCAGCATCTTCTGTGTATCTTTGCTCTACTGCACGGCTACAGCACCCAGGCTTCAAGGACTCACCTGGGTCTGGCAGCTGAGGGAAGAGAGAGCAATGGGAGAGAGTGCACACTACCCAGAGCCCACCTATCCCAAACTTCCTCACCAAGGCAGTCAGCTAGTCCTCAGCATGGGCATTCACTGTGAGCAAAACTAGAGAACCAGGCAGGAGCAGCCCCCAGACCCGGGAAACAGCAGAGAGCCTAAGTGGAAGCCAGGAGCCTCATGGAGCTCCCATTCAACCCGCCACATCCATTTTCACACCTCCAGATGCTTGAGCCATTCCATTTGCTCCTCCTCATGGGTTCAGTCCCTGTTCTCACCCACCTGGGCTTCAAGGTTGTCATTCTAACTTTGTGGAATGAGAGGAATGAGATCAGGAAGGCTCTCTGTATTATTCACAATCCCATTTTCCAAAAACCTACAACTGAAGGGACCTTAAGATGCCTCCAGCTGTGTTGAGAGTCCCTTTTTCTGGAAATGAAGATTCTCTGCCGCACTGAAACATCCATGATGGTGTCCAATTCCCCAGGAGTGGGAAAGGTCTGCACCGCATCCAGAAGCCCTCTTGCTGCATTTTCAGGGCAGTTTCTCTGGTCCTTTTTCCCCCAGGTTTACTGAGGTATACTTGACAAAATTTATACATAAGGTATACAACGTGATGACTTGATACACCTATACATTGTGAAATGATCTCTGCAATCAAGCTAATTAACACATCTATCACCTCCAGAGTTTTTCACACCTTTCTGTGTGATGAGAATACTTAAGATCTACTCTCTTAGCAAATTTTGAGTATAATATACAGTATTATTACGTGTAGTCGCCATGCTGTACATTAGGTCCCCAGAACTCATTCATCTTATAAGGTTGTACCCTTTGACCAACATCTCCCCATTTCCCCACCACAGTTTCTCTGGTCTTGATGTCGGTTTCAAACTTCTTCATCAGAATACAATAAACTTCTTACAAACCATTAAAATGGAGGAAACACCACCCAAGTGGGCAAACTCATAACTAAAAACAGCCTCTCTTCTACCCCCCACCCCAAAACTCTGAGAGCCAGCCCTCCCTCAGTGCCTACATGGGTACATTCAGCTCAAATACCCTCAGTTTCTGAGGTGAATAAACCTGTGGCTATTTGAGCAGTAATGTCACTTTCCCTCTCTTCCATCCCCAAGTGAAGACAGTAAAGGAGGGAGGCAGGAGAGGGAGGGCCAAGTCTAGGTGGGCCAGGGGTATCAGCCAGGCCATGAGGGGAAAGGGACAGAGAAGAACCAGGACGGGAGTGACAGCATGTGAGTGTGAGCACAGGGGCAGTTCGCCTGCTGGGAGTAGTGTCCCAGGCAGACAAAGGCAGAAGCTGAGGCTGAGGAAGCAAAAAGCAGCCCAGTCGTACAGGACCCTGTGGATTGAGATTGAGCGTTGGCTGTAAACAGAGAGGCACTGAAAGCTTTATGAGTATCTGAACTGGATCCTCTTGGGACCTTGGAGAGATGACTAATTTTACAGAGTGCTGCTTTAATCAGCCAAGATAAGAGGCAGGGAAGTGGGTGTTACAGGCCTAGTGGTAGGGAAAGGAATGAGATTGTAGGGGTGATCCAGGTAAAAGTATATGGGACTTACCTGGTGGCAGGGAAGTGGGCAAAAAGGATGTTAATCCGGGTGAAGGTGATATGGAATTGTGTCTATGGGAGAGAAATGGATAAGGAAGGTGCAGGGGTGATGCCAGGAAAAGGTGTTATCAGACTGAAAGGGATAGGAACCATCCAGGATAAAGATGATATGGGACTGAATTCGTAAAAAGCATGCAGGAGAAGGAAGAGAAATATTTAAGGGGCAAAAATGGAAGGACCAGGTGACAGGATGGATTTGGTGAGCGAGGAAGAAATAAGGTCAAGGATGAGCCCTCATTTCGTGTTCAGCTAAGTGGATCAACCAAGATAAAGTTGGTGTGTTCTTTTGGCGGGGGTGGGGGGAGATGAGATGGGAAAGAAGGTGAGGAAGTGATGCTGCTCTGGGCCTTGCTGGAGCCTGTAGATTGGCAGAAGTTTGGGGTGGGAAGGTAGGGGCTGGTGTCCTGGGCAAGAGCAGCATGGAGGGCAGATAGAGGGAATGGGGCTCATCAAGGAGAGAGGGAACTCGCTAGTGGAATCAGAGTAGAATCAGGATCCTGGTAATATTGAAGCAAAAGAGAAATTCAAAGGATGGGTGGTAACTTGCTCAGGTTTTGCAGAAGTCACTTAAGATGAGGACCAAAAGTATCCCAGGATTTGACACCTAGGATGTCAACTGGAACTGCATGTAAAGCCCGGGGGAGGTGGGATAGGGGTAGGAGCCAGGCTGCAGTGGGAGTGAATGGATGTGGGCAGCAAGTGCAAACTTCTACCAACACCCCAAGCTGAAAGGGCTAGAGCCAGTTTACTAGTAAGGGCTGTGTAAGGTCCAGAGGAAGGGCACAGAGGGAAGTGAGCTGAGAAAAGTCCTTAGGAGGGCATAGTATCACGAAGCCTGGGCTCTGAGGTCTGATAGATAAAGTGCATGCACGTGTAGTGAGGCTTTGGGGGACATGGTGGGGGGATAGAGTCTAATCCTCAAAAGGTGGAGCTGCTTGAGGAGAGCATGATGTTAGCCACTAGGAACACTGGAGGCCCAGATGGAGAATGGGATGGGCTCGAGGGGCGTTGTGGTGATATTGTTGGCACAATGAGGAAGTCAAATTTCTGGTATTAAAGCCGCCAGGACCTCCCCAGGATGGAGCCATGAGGAATGTGGAAATTAATAAACCTTAACTAAGTTGGAGTTAGGAAGGCCTGTAGGGGGTCTCACCCCCATCACCCACCATCAATTACACCAAACAGGAAAAGAGAAGCTTATATCTTCCATGGGAAGTAAAACTACTTCTCTACTGAAGGAAGAGTTCTCTCTCCACCCAGCAATAGCCCAGCCAATGAGAAGCCTTCACAGCTCAGCCAATGAGAAATGCTGCAGCTCAGCCAATGAGAAGCCATTGCCACCCTGAACTGCTACTTTCCCCCAATGGACTTTCATTTAGAACAGCCCCTCCCTACTCCCCCTTTTTCTCTATGAAGGCAGCTCCCCTCCTTTGTTTTCTGGATTTGCCTATGGTTTGACACAGCTTGCACATCCCAAATTGCAATTCTTTTGGCTATTCCCGAATAAACTCATTTTGAGGCTTTTCAAGTCAACAGGAGTGGGCAGTGACCCCCACCAGATAGATCATCCCTGTCTTCTGACTCTCAGAGGGGAACTTGTGGAGGTGCCTGTAAGAGACAAGAGGTGAGAAGTGCATCCGGGAGAGAAGGGGCCAGACGGGCCAGACAGGCCTGGCAAGCATCCCATTTCCCCGCATCCCTGATTTCTGATGGTCCTCCTATCCCTTGCCCCAAGGCTCCTATCACATCCCTTTCCCTGGGCTTCTCCCTTCCAGGTCAACCCCATGCCGCACGGGCCATGGAAATCCATGGGGAAGGTGGGGAGAGGGGACCTGGAGTAACGGAGGAGATGAATTAGCTTTTCTCTAAAAGGTGGAGGTCCGTCCATTGCTACTTTAGGGTCTCTCAGGAAAGCTCCCTCAGCTGGTAAATAGGAGCCCAGGTTGTAGTGTTGAAGGGAGGAGCAAAGGGACTTTGTGGAGCCTGAGCAGAATGTCTTCTTGGGCATAGACTACTTCAAAATTTGACCCTCAGCACCTTGGGAATTAGTGTTCAAGGTCAAAGGGTCAATGACCACAGCAGTAAGGCTTAGTCTGTGACTGCTGGGTCATGTGGAAGGTGCTTCCACCACATATCCCAGGTGGCCATCACAAAAACCTGCATCAAAACCAATGGCCTATCATATTCAATTCAAATATGCTTTTCACTGGGCACACCATGGTAGATTTTTGCTGTGTTTTCATAAGGCCTTGTCTTGGGCATCTTTATCAGTTTTTTCCTCATATTTTCTGATGTTGCTTCCTGATTTTGTATCTATTATGTTATTTTCTCTTGCGGTAAATGTGCAGAGCCTGCTGGTTTTCCCTCGCTGTCTTTCCATTCTCCCTGTCCTATTTAGAAATGGAATTTTAGCTGAGTACTTGCCCATCCAGGCAAAAATGACGTTTCCAAGCTGTGCTGTGGTGAGATGTGGCATGTGGGCCTTGGGCAGAAGGGATGTGTGCATCTTCTCGGTGCATCCTCAAGGTCTTGCCTTTTCCTTTTCTGACTGACTGAGATGGGACATGGTAGTGCAGCATCTTTGGCCACGTGGGTGATGGCCATGCTCTGAGGAGGGTGGAGTTCTCAGGTAGAAGGAGCCTGTGCCCCTCCAGCTTCAGGACAGCCACCACCCCCACATGGACTGTCACAGGAGACCGAAACAGCCCTCTGCCTTGCTGAAGCCAGTGTTAGTGTTGAGCCTCTTTAAATCAGCTGAGCTTTATTCTAACTAATTCAGAACTTGACAACTGGAAGTAGGGCAGTGCCAAAACAGAACCGAATACTTCTGGAGTCGGCTTAATGATCAGGCAGTGAGGGCACAGATGTTACAGGTGGAAAGCTGGTGACCTTGCTACACATGGAAAAGCATTTGGTATGACTCTTTCTTGTGATATATTAGGAGGAGACTACATGTGACTCAAACTATAGCCCTAGAGGAAATGGTTGAAATAGTTCAAAATGTTGCCGAGTGTTGGTTACTTCTGGACACTTTCAGCAAAGCCCTCCTAGAGACTCAGGCCAGAGGAAGGCAGACAGAGGCACAGGCGGAGGAGAGCACAGCTGGACAAAGGGGTTTCCCTCTGCCTGTGGCCAGTGATCTGTGCTCACCTGAAGTCTGGTAAGTGGGCCCCACATGGCTGAAAACACCAGCTTCTTCTGAACCCCATGTGAAGCTTCGAGAAAGTGAGGCTCTGAAGAGGCAGCCAATGTGCCCCACATTCCTCCCAAATTCTCAGAGTTCTTGGCCAGATAACAGGGATCAGTCCAGCATTAAACAAAGCTCTGGCCCTTCTAACCACAGAGCCCTTGTGACTGCACAGATCTAACACCCATGAAGATGGCCTGCCTACAGAGTGCGCCTGTGTCTTCCACGTGGAAGGTCACTCTGTAAATACTTGATGGGCGAATGGCCAAGGTCAGGCACTGCCATTTCACCTGAGCTTGGCAGTGCAGGTGGCCTCAAGGGAGCCATCTTGAGCTAGAGAGAGAGAGGTAGATGGCAAGCACATAGAGGCCAATAAATAAAAGACAAGGGTCCTCAGGATTAAGCCCAAGACTAGATGACACATTTGCATGTGGAGCTGAATGGAAGTATCTAGACAAAAAGCTGACCCAGGCCTCCAACTGCCAATCAGGAAGCCTCTGCAAAGCTGTGCAGTCCTGGCCAGGGCAGCCTCTCACATTCCTTTGAAGGTGGGTATGGGGATCATAGACAAGGAAGCCCCCCAGAGGGTCAAGTCAGACCTGATGAGGCCCAGGGCCCAGGGAGCTCCACCTGTAGCTGAGGTGGGGCACCAGGGTGCTGTCCCAGAGCTCCCTGCCCTGCCAGGGAAAGGGTCTGCATTTACACAGAGGTGCCCATAGGAGGACGCTGGAGACCCTGCAAAAGATGACTGCTAAGCTCGCTTACACGTGTGTGAAAACTTTGCATTCAAAATAACTATGCAGTGTGCACAATAACCACACGCCAGACATCCTTGGACACTGCCAGCAGACTGAATGCTGCTGTGCGTTCCCCATCACACAGTGAGTCCTTCTCCACACTGCAAGCTGGGTGTGTGGGGGCCGGCAACTTGCCTTTTAGTTATAGGATCTGGTGGAGAGGTTGCACCTTGTCCAGAGGGACTGGACAAAGCTGCATTAGGGACTGCACGGGATTGTGGGTTGTTCCTCTTGGCCAGGGGCTGCATCCTGGTGCAGCAGGTAGCCATGGGAAGACTGTGGCAGAAGCAGCTCATTATCCCTATTATCCATTCTCCTCTTCCCCTCCCAGTCAGCCAGCAGAACATCCAGGGGAGGCACCTGGGTCCCTGATCGCTGCCTAGGGGAACCTGTCATACAAACTTGTGATTTTACATGAGAGAAAAATATTTGAACCTTAAGTGCTAACACTGACATTATCCAGGCTTCTAACTTTTCCAGCCCAGCAGTATGAAGTGGTATCTCCTTGTCGTTTAATTTCCATTTCCCTGGTGGCTAATCAGCAGAGCATCTCTTCCATCCCAGGGTCTCAAAAATTTTTCCTGTGCATTTTTTTCTGCTAACCACATTTCTTTACTGTTCATATTTAGGTCTTTAGTTCATTTAGAGACTGCCATTTTGTGTGTTGTTAGGTAGGAATCTGGTTCTGTTTTTCTCCATTGAGTGAGCTCATTTGCTTACACCTTCTACCAAACAACCCACCCTTTGGCCATTGATTGTGGTGCCACTTTTATCATCTATTAAATTTCTATCTGTACAAAAGTCTGACACTGAGCTCTCTGTTGTGCTGTTTTAAGTAAATTTGTAGGTTAAATTGGGGAAAATTTTACCTCTTTGAAATATTAAGTTGCCCCATCCAAGAGCAAGAAATATCTCTCCATTGACTCAGATTGTTACCGGGTGGCTGGCTGGATTTTCCACGTCCTTGGTTCAACTTCGCAAAAGAATTTGTGAGCCAACACACTGCAAGAAAGTTTTAAGTAGGAGTTCATTAGCAAAGCGAAAGTATACTCCGAGAGAGGGAGTGGGTAGGCTCAAGGTGAGCAATTGCCCTGAGGTTTGGGTGGCTTGTGGATTATATAGGTTTGTTCATTTGTGAGGAGGGGGAAAAGAAAGGGGTTTGAAGGGATTCTGCCCAGTGGGCTTGTTGTCCCCTCCTCCACGTCGGGAGGGGGAGTTTTTCCCCTTAGATGGTCCTTGGCAGAACTGTCATGGCTTCCAACCCCTCACAATGGGGATCAAAACCGCAACGTAAATTTATTATGATTTTAGTATAATGTGGGTGATGTCAGGGCGCACCAGGTGGAAACTAGCTATGTGCATGAGTGAGCTGCAAAACAGGACCTTATGGGTGTTGAAGGGGGAGCCATCCGAGGAGGCTTCTTCTATTGTGGCTTCTTCTATTGTCAGCTTTTATTCCTTCCCCTGCCCATGTCTGACTTACTACCTACCTATAACAAGATCATCTTCTGTGTCCTTCACTAGAGTTTCAAAGTGTTCTCCCCTTTGGTCTAGAGTGCTCTTTGTTAATTCCCCAGTGTTTTATAGTTTTTGTTGCTATTGTGGAGAACATTTCATTTTTTTGTTACATTATCTGATTTTTACTGCTGGTGCAGAGAGATGTATTGTTCCTTTTTCTAGCTTCTTAAGATAAATGTTTTTGTTTTCTTTAATTATGAAAAGTATTTAAGGCGATATATATTTTTCTCTAAAAAATATTCAGTGAATATTATATATTTTACACTTTACATTGGGTTCCATAGGTGTGAGAATGAAATGTTTTTCCTTTCGTTGCTTTATAAATACTCTGTAATTTTCCAGCTAATATCATTTTTGATTAAAAAGTTATGCAGCTAGTGTTTCGTAAATTCCAACAGTTAAGGTTTTTTTGGTCTTTTTATTATGTATTTCTAATTTTGATAGTTTAATCTGCCTGTAAAATGCAGATTAAAATATCAGTATTCTTTGTCTAAGTGTATAATCAATTTCTGTAAATGTTCCACGAAATTCCTATTTAAGGAATTTGAGTTTTTCCATCTGTCGAATCACTTACTAATTGAGGGATGCATTTCTTCCACGTACGTCTTCACGTGCTGATCAAGCCACAGTCTTCCGATTCTAGGTCCCTGTGTATCTAAGTCCCACTACAGCGGTATAGCTAGTTCTCCTTGCATTTCTAATAGCCTGTCTTTTTACAGTTAGTCGTCACCTCGTTAGATGCACGGACAGACTGACCGATGGATCCCGGGGGGCTCCGCGCTCTCCCAGGCGGGCGGGTCGGACCGACCGAGTCGCTCTGGCCTCCCGCCGCCTAGAGCGGCTACGCTGGCCCTGGAGGGGCGTGACCGCGGCCCGGAAGTTAGGGTGGGACTTCCGGGGTCCGCCTCGGGGTCTCGCCGCTCCGGTCCAGCAACGTCACGTCCTTCGCGGAGCGACTCCGGGAGGAAGGGAGTTCGCGCGGGGGCGGCCACCACGTTGCCGACCGCGCTCCCGCGTGACTCCGATGCCCCCGCGGTGGGTTCCGGCCCAGCGGTCTAGTCTCGGACGGGCGGGGAGCCGTGGGCTGAGGGTCAGGGGCTGCTCGGCCTGGGCGGGGCCGGAGCCTCGGAGGGTCGACGGTGGTGGCCGAGCCTGACCCTGCCCCGGAGCCTGGCTGCGGGACTGTGTGGCGAGGCTGCTGCAGAGCGATGGGGCGGGTGTGCGGTGAGTGGTGTCCAGGTGCGTGGGATGACGGTGGAGGAAGGGCCTCAGGAATTCGGTGCGAACGTCAGAGCTGCGCGGAGCCGGGTGAGACAGGGCGCTGTCGCCCTGTGCCACATGTCCTTCCTGGAGGCCCCGTTGTTGTGAAGGGGCTCTGGGAGGGGTAGGAGTGGGACTGAGGGATGGACCGTGCCCATCCTGTGCATGCCTGTCTGGGACTGTTGGCTGCTGGTCCTTCCAGTTGTCTCTTTGCTCTGCACCAGGTTGAGCCCTTAGCCAAGAGAATCTACTTCCAAGCTCGCTGGCAGAATCCAGTTCTTTGAGATTGTTGCACTGAAGTGCATGTTTCCTTGCTGACTGTCCTTAGCTCCTGGAGGCCCCGATCCTTGCACATGACCCATGCATCTCCGAGTTAGCAGTGGTTCAAGTGATTAGATTGCGTCCACCAGGATAATCCAGGCTCATAACCTTAATTCGCTCTACAAAGTCTGTTGTGCTGTGTATTGTAGCATAACCACAGGTTCCAGGGATTCAAATGTGGACGTGGTTGGGGAGGGGCATTCTGTCTGCCACAGGTTTGGTGTCCATCCTCCTGAGCAAGGTCCCACATATACTGAGGTGAGAAAAACAAGATGTAAAACGAGCATAGTTTGGTACAATTTATAATAAAAAGGCAAAGAAATATATATATATATTTGTATATTTATGTCTCTAAATATATATAATTTGCTTGTGTAAGCTTAGAATAATTTGGAAGGGGAATTGAGTGGCTGGTTGGGAGATGTATCACCATAAGTCCTTTTTTACGTTTTGAATTTTGAGCCATGTAACTGTGCCCCTATTCAACAATGATAATGATGATTTCAAGAATTATAAAATGAACTAAGTAAATATTGTATGATTGATTCTTCTTTTGGAGAGGGACACTGACGATTCCCCCCATGAGAGCAGCATCTGCTCAGTTCTGCTGTCACGCGGACGGATGCCTTAAGCCCGTGCTCACCCTGCTCTGCGCCATCCCTCTGAGCACCCGTGCCACGTTAATCTTCCTGAGATGTTTCCTTAGTTCTGTGTCTCCTGATGTAGAAATGTGGCCAGTGCCTCACATTCATCAGGCAGCCGAGGCCCCTTACAGTCTTTCCCCTCGCGACCCTGCCCCTGAGCTCTGTCCACCTCTGCCCCATTTCACCTCTGCCTTCTCCCAGTTTTCTAACCAGATGTGGCCTATGCCCCCCTATTGCCTGCCCCAGGATTCTGCCTCTTCACTGCTGCCTCTGCCCAGAGCACTTGCCCAGCTCACTGATGTATTTCCTATGATCTGTCTCCCCACTGAAGTACATGAGGACGATGGTCACTGTTAACGTCCTCACACCATCCCCAGAACAGACCCGCACATGTGGTGGGTGTTTGAAAAACACTGAAAATGCATGTCCGAGAGGAGAAAGCCAGTCCGTAGATGGGAAGGCAGTGTCCACAATGGGCTTCTGCCAACATTTCCTGCCTCGTTTTTCCACCCCTAAAGGGTGGAGGGGTCAGTAGTACCTCTCGATGGTGCAGTGTGAATAAAGGGCCAAGGGGTGCCACCACACTCCCAGGTAGGCTGCTGGACAGGGCATGGTGCATTTGCACAGAGAGGAGGCAGTGGGAGTGATGGGGGAATCAGCTTGTTCCATATGGGGGACCCTTCATGTGTCCAGGTGAGAATGTCCTGTCTCCTGCTCAGAGGGAGCAGTTAGGGCTGGAGATGAGCCCAAGTTTGGGAGTCTTCACAGGATAAGGGGTGTTGATGCCTCACGACTGGACAAATTAACCAAGGAAGTTGGTATAGGTGCAAAAGCGAACCCTGGGGCACCAGCATGAAGAGGGAGATGAGGAGGAGCCTGGGAGGGAGCTGCTGGTGCAGAGGGAGGACAGCCCAAGAGAATGGAGATGGAAACACCCACAGTGGATGCTGCCAGGAGGGCACAACTCAGACAGACTTGGCTGCTAGGAAGACCAAGTGCACATCTGCAGCATAGGCTGCCCAACCTCTGGAAGTGCTGCTCCCCCCTGTGAGTGAGTCTGGTGGTCCACCCTCAGGGTGTTGTGTCAGGAACAAGGAGTCCGCCTACAGCGGGCACAGGCTTTGTAGGGGCTACTCTCCTCCTATCGTGGCAGACCTTGGCCCTTCCAGGAGAGGCCCATAGGGCACTGTGTGCTCATCTTGCCCTGGGGTCAGCATCTCACCTGTTCCCATCCACTTGTGGCCCTGCTTTCTGAGTCTGTGTCCCCATGGCTGGCTGCCCCTCCCCTTGGGTCCAGGATCAGAGAATATGGCATTGGTCCCTGAGACCCAGCACTAGGCCCTCCTCAGGTCTGGGCTACAGGAAGGCAGGAAGAGACCCCTGCTTGGTGGGAGGATGGGCCCCTGGAGCTAGCCCCTCTTCTGAACACTCACCTACATCCTTGCTGGTCTCCAGGTCCCAGCCATGCCCAGCCTCAGAGCTCGCCCTGAAGAGGCAGAAATGGAGCCCTCAGTTCCTGGACCATCCCCTTGGACCCCCACAGCCCAGTCCTGTGTGAGTGATGCTCCCACTGTGACCTACCCTGGATCTGCATTCTGTGGTCCTCTCTGCTGTGGCAACGCTGAGCTGAGAACCACCTCCCATCACCATCAGCAGCCAGGTACTGAGAACAAGTTCCCCACTGGTGCCCTCATTCTGGGGGGACTTTGTCCACCCTCAGGAGGTATCTGTGTCATCATTAGGGGCAGGGTGCCTTGTGGACTTGAGGGGCCAAGATGTCAAAGAGGAAGTTGACCTGGCCCCTGGCTGCCCTGGTGCCCTGAGCAGGACACTGGTTTCCCCACCTGACATAGAAGGGTGCGACGTGATGGTTGTTAGCTGAGCCTTGCTCAGCCCAACCACCAGGCTGGTGGTGGTCCCATGACCTCAGGGTTCTGCCCTAATCCAGGCCTTGGTTCTGCTCCCTCCTGGGTGCATTCACACTGCTCATCTGCTCCCCTCCCCTTCAGAACCCTACCAGAGAGTCCTAACCAAAGACCTCACTAGCTCACCTCTTCTGTGGACCCCTCAGCAGTGACTAGGATGGTTACTCAGTGTTAAGCTTTCTTTACTGGGATTTGACAGTGGCTGTTTTATAAGAGGACACTCTTGGCTATGTGAGACCTATAATTATACCTAGGATATCTGGGCAGAGTGCCCTGGTCAGACCCTGTGTGTCCAGGAAAGGTTGGGCTAAAGGCAGAGGTGGTGCAGGGCAGTCCCAGGGGTGTTAGAGGAAGGAGGTGGATAGAGGGTGGGAGATGTGACAGGGTCTCAGAAAGTGGCCCTGAGAGACAGGCCTGCTGACTGTCCTAGGCAGAGGCAGAATGTTAACCAGATTGCCAAAGGTATGCTGGACGGAGAATGGTGAGGGAGGCCAGGACCCTTGCTCCAGGAAAAAAACAGGTTGATGGTCGCTCATGTTAAAAAAAGCCACCGTGGAGCAAATTGGTGGAGTAGGTAGCTCCAAACACTTGTTCCTCCACATAAACATTTAAAAAAACAAGCAGAAACTGCTGGAACCAACTTTGCCAGAAATCTAAAACAGTCAGGTTTACAGCAAGTGAGAGAATGCCAAATCAAGAAAAAGGCAACTTAAAAATGGTAGGAAAGCTTGTAGTGTTTTTACTTGCTCATGCCCCAAACACTCCTTGGCTCAGCAGCAGTCTTAAAGTGAGCAGCCTGCATTCCTAGCGTGGGACCCTGGTACTCGAGGGAGCAGAGCAGACCTGACCTTATTCAGAAATTATCTTGTTTGTTCTAACCTGTATGGGATTAGATAAAGGATTGATGGCAAAGCACTCATCTCTATTTTGCCTAACTCAGAACTTAACTCAAGGGAGAAAAGCAGTAGGCTCAAAAAACATTGTAAGGTAAACTAAAACCCCACAGCCATCTGCACCATCAGGTAACAGTACAGTGAACCACCTAACGCCCAGGAGGGAGAGCTGGGGAAGTGAGGGCATTCCAAAGCACCCTTATATATTGGGGAATTTAGAAAAGACAAGAAGTCTGCTCAGAAAAGACCTATGAAGATCGTAGCTTCACCTCTAGCTGATCTCTAGGCTCAGTGAAAGCAGGAAGCTAAGGTAGAGTCATAAATGATGTTAAAGTAGTACTCCGGCACAGAGCCAATCCACAAAGACTGACAGAGGTATATTATTTTTCTTTTAATGTTAGTGTTCAAGGAAATCTCTGTCAAAACACTAGCTAAACACGAGCTAAAGAAACAGAGACCTCAGTGACCACACAAGACAAGGAATGCAGTCTTTGCAAAAATAGTTTGGAAAATCACTAAATGAACAGATAACTGTAGTTTTCAGCAATCAAGAACAGCAAACCCTGGGGCCAGCCCCGTGGCATAGTGGTTGGGTTCATGTGCTCTGCTTCAGCGGCCCAGCATTCACAGGTTCAGATCCCAGGCAAGAACCAACCCACTGCTTGTCAAGCCATGCTGTGGTGGTGTCCCATATAAAGTAGAGGAAAATGGGCATGGATGTTAGCCCAGGGCCAATCTTCCTCAGCAAAAAGAGGATTGGCAATGGATGTTAGCTCAGGGCTAATCTTCCTCACAAAAAAGACAAAAAATGAACAGCAAACTCTGGAGGAGGGAAAGAGTCTGATTTACAGAGTTACCACGATAAATATTCAAATGTCCAGTTTTTAACAAAAAAATCCCAAAGAACACAAAGAAGCAGGAAAACATGGCCTGCCAATTCAAAGGAAAAAATTAATTGGCTTAAAATGTTCCTGAAAAAGCATAGATACTTGACAGACTGTAAATCAACTGTGTTAAATGTGTTCAAAGAGCTAAAAGGAACCATAGACAAAGAACTAGAGGAAACCAGGAAAACAATATATGAACAAAATGAGAATATCAATAGAGATTTTAGATTTATGTAATTATAAACATATGCTTTATATAACTATAAAAATACAATTTATGTTATATTTACATAGTCATAGAAAGGAACAGAATAGAAATTGTAGACCTGAAAAGTACAATAACTGAAATGAGAATTCCCCTAGAAGGTTTCAAGAGCAGATTTGAGCAGGCGGTAGAAAGAATCAGAGAACTTGAAGATAGGAGAATTGAAATTATCCAGTCTGAGGAGCAGAAAGGGAAAAGGTTGAAGAAAAATGAACAGAGCCTAACAGATCTGTGGGATACCATCAAGAAAACCAACATACACATTATGGGAGTCCAAGAAGGGAGAGAGAGAAAGGAGCAGAAAGAATATTTGAAGAAATAACGGCCAAAACATCTTAAGTTTGATGAAAGACATAAATCTACACATCCAAAAAGCTCAACAAACTCCAACTAGGTTAAATTCAAAGAGATCCACACCAAGACTGATTATAATCAAATTGTTGAAAAACAGAATCTTGAAAACAACAAAAGAGAAGCAACCCATCTCATATAAGGAATCCTCAATAAGATTAACAGTCAGTTTCTCATCAGAACCCATGGAAGTCAGAAGGTAATGGGATGACATATTTAAAGTGCTGAGAGAAAAAAACTCAACCAAGAGTTCTTTATCTGGCAAAATTATCCTGCAAAATGAAGGAGAAATTAAGACATTCCCAGATAAACAAAAGCTGAGGATGTTTATTACCAATAGACCTGCCTTACAAGAAATGCTCAAGGGAGTCCTACAGGTTAAGATGAAAGGACACTAGACAGGGACTCAAAGCCACACAAGTAAAGATCTCCAGGAAAGGTAACTACAGAGGCAAGCATCAAAGCTGGTATTATTCTGTTTTTGGTTTATAACTCCACGTTTTATTCCCTACATGATTTAAAAAGATAAATGTAGGGGCTGGCCCTGTGACGTAGTGGTTAAAGTTTGACACACTCTGCTTTGGTGGCCTAGGTTTACGAGTTCAGATCCTGGGCATGGACCTACACTTCTTGTCAGCCATGCTGAGGCAGCAACCCACATACAAAATAGGGGAAGATTGGCATAGATGTTAGCTCAGGGTGAATCTTCCTCAGCAAAAAAAAAGACATGCATAAAAATAATTATAAATCTATGTTATTGAACACACATGTAAAGATGCATTTGTGAAAACATAAAGGGAGGAACAGAGCTATATAAGAGCAGAATTCTGTATGCTATTGTGGCTAAGTTGGTGGCAATTCAAACTTGATTTTATTCTGGGGACCTAATGTACAGCATGGTGACTGTAGTTAATAATACTGTATTTATATACTTGAAAATTGCTAGGAGAGTAGTTAAAAGTTCTCACTACAAAAAAAAGTAACTGTAGGTGATAGACATTAACTAACCTTATGGTAATAATTGTTTTGCAGTATATCAAATCACCACATTGTACATCTTAAACTTACATGATATTACATGTCAATTATATTTAATAAAGCTGGAGGGGGAAAAGATCCCAAACTAGATTGTTTTAGATTGTTAATTGTAATCCCCATGTTACTACTAAGAAAGTATCTTGAAAATATACACAAAAGGAAGAAAGAAGAAAATCAGGATGGTACACTACAAAAAAGAAACTGAACACAAAAGAAGACAGTAATAGAGGAAATGAGGGATAAAAAAGGAAAAAGATGTTGAAAACAAATAGCAAAGTGGCAGAAGTAAGTCCTTTGTTATCAGTAGTTGCTTTAAATGTAAGTAGTTTAAACTTTCTAGTCAAAAGGCAGAAGTTACAGAATGGGTAAAGAAGCATGATCCAACTATATGCTGTCTATAAGAGGCTTACTTTAGATCCAAAGACAGAAATAAGTTTAAAGTGAAAAGTGCAAAAAGATACTCCATTCAAATAGTAGCCAAAAGAGAGCTGAGGTGACTATACTAATATCAGACAAAATAAATCAAAAATTGTTGCAAGACAAAGAAGGACATTATATTTGATGAAAGGATCAATTCAAGAAGATACAGCTGTTAGAAACATATACACACCACACAGGAACCCCAAAATATATGAAGCAAACAAAGATAGATCTGAAGAGAAAAAATAGATAGTTCTAGAATAATAGTTGGAGACTTTGATACCTTACTTCCAAAATGGATAGAACATCTAGACAGATCAATAATGAAATAAAGAACCTGAACAACACTATAAACAAACTAGACCTAATATATATATACACATATATATTAGGCTAGCAGAAGGAAGGAAATAGTAAACATTAGAGCAGAGATAAATGAAATAAAGAGTAGAAAAACAATAGAGAATCAATGAAATCAAAAGTTGATTTTTTGAAAAGATAACAAAATTGACAAACCTTTAAGCTGACAAAGGAAAAAGAGAAGACACAACAAAAATCAGAAATGAAAATGGGAACCTTACTACCAACCTTACAAAAGTAAAAAGGAGTATGAGAGAATACTGTTAACAGGTGTGCACCAACAAATTAGATAACCTAGATGAAAGAGATAAATTCCTAAAAAAAACACAAATTACCAAAAGTGACTCAAGAATAGGTAGAAAATCTGAACAGACATATAACAATTAAAGATTGAATTAGTAATTAAAAACCTCCTAACAAAGAAAAGTCCAGGACCAAATGGCTTCACTGGTAAATTCTACCAAACGTTTAAAGAAGAATTAATACCAATTTTTCTCAAGCTCTTATAAAATTTAGAAGCGGAAGGAAAGCCAAATAAAGATATCACAAGAAAAGGAAGTTACGTGTCAAGATCTTTTATGGCTATAGATGCAAAACCCTCAATAAAATACTAGCAAACTGAATCCAGCAGCATATTAAAAGTATTTTACCCCATGATCGAGTGGGATGTAACCCAGGAATACAAGAGTGGTTCAACATAAGAAAATCATTGTCACTTACCACATTAATAGAATGAAGGAAAAAAAAAAACATTCTCAACTGATGCAGAAAAAGTAAGAAAATCAAACACCCTTTCATGATAAAAACACTCAGAAAACTCATAATACAAAGGAATCTCCTCAACATGATAAAGGGCATTCATGAAAAACCCACAGCTAACATCATACACAGTAGTGAAAGATTAAAAGCATTTCCCCTAAGATCAGGAAAATATGCCTACTTTCACCACTGCTAAACATTGTACCCAAGCAAACATAATCCAAGCAATTGGGCAAGAAAAAGAAATAAGATATTCAAATTGGGAAGGAAGTAGTAAAATTGTCTATTTGCATAAGACATGATCCCATATATAGAAAATCCCAAGAAATCTATTAAAAGGCTACTAGAGTTAATAAAT
Organism: Tapirus indicus; assembly: GCA_031878705.1. Lineage (NCBI taxonomy): Eukaryota > Metazoa > Chordata > Mammalia > Perissodactyla > Tapiridae > Tapirus > Tapirus indicus. The sequence goes on from CM062935.1 coordinate 292,636, forward strand.
GTATTCAGCAAAGTTTCAGGGTACAAGTCAACACACAAAATAAGTTGTGTTTCTGTACACCAGCAATGAGCAATCCAAAAAGGAAATTAAGAAAACAATTCATTTATAATAGCATCAAAGAGAAAAAAAAAACTACAAATAAATTTAACCTAGGAGGTGAAAGATTTGTTTGCTGAGAACTACAAAGCATAGCCAAAAGAAATTAAAGAATACCTAAATGATTGGAAAGACATCACATGTCCATGAATTGGACTTAATAGTGTTATGATGTCATTGCTATCTAGAGCAATCTACAGATTCAATACAAACCCTATCAAAATTCCAACAGCCTTTTTTACAGTACTGGAAAAGTTCATCATCAAATTCATATGGAATTACAAGCGGCCCCAAAGAGCCAAAACAAGGTTGAAAATGAACAAAGTTGGAGGACTCATACTTCCCCAGTTTCAAAACTTACTACAAAACTGGAGTAATCAAAACAATTTGATACTGACATAAGGATAGACATAGAGACAGTGTCATAGAATTGTGAGTCTAGAAGTAAACCTAAACGTCTATGGCCAGTTGATTTTCAACAAGGGTGCCAAGACCATTCATTGAGGAAAGATAACTTCAACAAATGGGGCTGAGACAAGCGGATATCTACATGCAAAAGAATAAACCTGGACCCCTACCTCACACCATATACAAAAATTAACTCAAAATGGTCCCACAACCTAAATACAAGAGCTAAAGTCCTAAAACTCTTAGAAGAAAACAGGTAAATTTTCATAACCTTGGGTTTGGTAATGGATTCTTAGATATGACACCAAAATCATGAACAAAAAAAGAAAAGGATGGGTAAATTGGCCTTCATCAAAATTAAAAACTTTTGGGCATCAAAGGACATTATCAAGAAAGTGAAAAGACATCCTACAGAATGAGAGAAAATCTTTGCAAATTGTATATCTAGTAAGGGTCTAGTACCCAGAATATATAAAGAACTCTAACAACAAAAGGCAAACAACCCAATTTAAAAATGGCCAAAGAACTTGAATAAACATTTCTCCAAAGAAAATATACAAATGGCCAACAAGCAAATGAAAAGATGCTCAAATTCATTAGTCATTTGAGAAATGCAAATCAAAACCACAATGAGATTACCACTTCACACCCACTAGAATGATTGTACTAATAAAGTAACAAGCGTTTTGAAGGATGTGGAGAAATTGGAACCCTGCTATATTGCTGGTGGGAGTGTAAAATGGTGCAGCCACTGTGGAATATGATTTGGCACTTCCTCTGAAGTTTAAAGAGCATTACCACATGACCCAGCAATTCCACTGCTAGATATGTACCGAAAGAATTGAAGACAGGTGCTCAAACGAGTACATGTACATCATGTTCAGAGCAGCACTATTCACAATAGCCAAAAGGTGCAAGCAGCCCAGATATTCATCAGTGGATGAATGGATAAACAAAATGTATATCCATGCAATGGAATATTATCCAGCCATAAAAAGGAATGAAGCACTGATACATACTACAGTGTAGATGGGCCTGCAGAAATGTTAAGCTAAGTGAAAGAATCCAGACACAGTCACATGATATGATTCCATTCATATGAGATGTCAGGAATAGGTAAATTTGTAGAGAGAAAATGCAAATTGATGGTTGCCAGGAGCTGGGGGAGGGAGATATGTGGATGAACTAATGGGTAGGGGCTTTGCCCTGAGTGATGGTAATGTTTTGGAAGTAGATAGAGGCAGTGATTGCACAACATTGTAAATGTACTAAATGCCACTGAACTGTTTATTTAAAACAGTTAATTTTATGTTTGTGAATTTCACCTCAATAAATTAAGAAAAATGAAAACAGAAGCTGCTATGTGAGAGATGGAAGATTAGTGGAGCCCCCACCTGAGTGTGCGGTGCCACTTGGGGGTCTGTGTGGCAGGTCGCTGGGTAAAGTACTGGCTGAGGTTGCTGCTGAGCCACTGGCACATGTGGCATTCACCCAAGTGTGGCTTTCACTTGGGTACTTATCTAAGTTGTTTTCACAAACCTGAAAGCCACTAATCATAAAGGTCTTTAATGAGTGTTTTCTCTTGGTTAATGCTAATAGGCTTCTTGTGTTCTAGAAGGGCTCAGAGTCCTCCTTTTCTCCAATTGGTGTCACAGTTGTGGGGCAGCAGGGACAGTGCAAGCAACTGCAGTTCTTTCAAATCTTTTCCTTTGCCTTTAAGTGCAAATTTTACTGTATATTTTTTTTTTTAGATTTTTTTTAAGGGAAACCATATTTCTGATTTTATATTTCCTTTCCAAAGAGGAACTTTCATTATTTTTTCCAGCAGTTCTTATGTTGCAGAGAAGTAGTACATCACATTTAATAAATCCTGGGGCTGGCCTGGTGGCATAGTGGTTAAGTTTGTATGCTCCACTTCGGCCTGGGTTCGCAGGTTCAGATCCTGGGCATGGACCTATACACCGCTCATCAAGCCATGCTGTGGTAGCAGCCCACATAGAAATGGAGGAAGACCGGCACAGATGTTAGCTCAGGGCCACTCTTCCTCAAGCAAAACGAGGAAGATTGGCAACAGATATTAGCTTAGGGCCACTCTTCCTCACCAAAAAAAAAAAAAAATTGACAAACCTGAAGTGACCTCTCACTATCCTCACCCACAGGACTCACTTTTGTTCCTGTCTCAATAAGAGACTTCCAGGTCAATGGTGGCTCAGGCCCAAAAACCAGTTCCCATTGCTACTATCTCCTGAGCCACACAAGTGACTTTGTCTCAATCAGGGGTCAGCAAACTGTAGCTCACAGGCCAGATCCAGCTAGCCAGTGGTTTTTTTTATGAGCTGCAAGCAAAGAATGGTTTTCAGACTTGAGGTTGTAACAAAGCAGACGGTATGACAGAGCCCATACAGCCACAAAGCCTAAAATGGGATCTCTCTGACCCTTTACAGAAAAACTCTGCATGTCTCCTGTATGTGTCATCCTCTTCTGGTCCCTTCTCTACGTGCAGTGAGAAGAGGGCGGGGGCTCCCCAGGTCAGTCGCTGTGGTCAGCACGGGGCATAGTAAGCCCCAGGCCATCCTGTCTAGATCCTCATTTCCTGCAGCAGCCTCCCTGTCTGTCCCTGCAGCCCTTGCTGCACCCTCCCTTCATCACTTTTGGGAGCCCAGCAGCATGGAGACATTTCCTAGACACCCTGGGGCAGGACTCCCAACCTGGGGGACTCAGGCTTACTGGAGAACATGGTCAGCCCATGTGCATGTGGTGATGGGCCTGCCCAAGGGTCAGCAGGAAGGTAAAGCATGTTGCCCACATCTGCATGCCGGCCATGTGGCTGAGTTCCATAGGAGAGAGGTCTGGCACAGACTGTGGGGGACTTCTGACTGAGGGTGCCATAGCATAGTGTGTCTGGACCACGGATTGGGTGACATGCATGTGAGCTGTCACCACCAGATGTGTGAGTATGGCAGGCAGACAGGCTGAGTGGGTGACCAGGCTGGGTCTGCACTGAGATCACTTTGGTGGCTCCAAGAACAGAAGCATCCAGATGAGGCAGGAGACAGCTGTTGTGGTAGATTCTAGAAGTCCCAGGCAGTGTTGGCCTGGCCTAAGGGGCAGGTCGGAGGGTGACAGGCCCAAGGAGGCTGGGGGGGGGACAGGTGTCCTTCACCCACCCACTCAGCACCACTGACTGCAGCCAGGCGAGGGGTTGCCCCAGTCCCAGGATGCAGAGCCCCATCAGGGAGTGATCAGGGCTTCGCAGGAGAAAGCAAGGAGTGGCAGTGGGCAGGGAAGGCTCTCTGGTGAGGTGTGTTTGAGTAGAGACGAGGGGGAAGGGAAGGAGGAAGTGCAGAAGCATCTGGGGAGGGTGTTCCAAACAGGGCAGATCCTGAGGTGAGCATATCCACCCTGCTGAGGGAACAGCAAGAAGAGAGGTGGGGTGACTTTGGGGAGGGCCTGAGAGGATGTTGAAGCGCTCTGATGTCAATAGGCTGTCTGTGGGCAGGAGGGGAAGGTGGGAGACCAAGTAAGCTCCTCAGTGTCCAGGCAGGAAAAGATGGCAGTGGCATGGCCTGGGTGTTCACCTTGAATGAGACAGACGCTCAAGATCTCCACTGAAATGAGAGATCCAGGAAAGCGAGGGTTTCCTTGTTCCTTCAGGCATAAAGAGAGAAGGGGGCGGTGCCAGAGCCCTTCTGGTGTGACAAGGAGCCTTGTGCACGTTTATGCCTTCTGAAAGAGGGACACAGCCACTTAAACATTGTACCGGGACGTGAAATTGTCCAGCTAATGCCAGTCAGAGCTGCAGGTCTTAGGGGTAAAGGTGACTTTGGCAAGACAGGGCAAGGTCTTTGAGGCTGTTGAAAAGGACAGAATTTGGTGTTTCACACAAGTCCCCACCACAGTTCTCAGCCCACCACACCATCGGAACCAGCCTTGCTTCTCTGAAGGGAATGGGCTCCTCTGCACCTGCTGGCAGAGGGCCCACCTCCCCTCACTGGCGACTCCTGAGGCGAAGCGTGAATGCCATGATTTGGCACTGAGAGAATATAGGCTTGAGAAATTGACATCATGCATCACAGAAAATAAAAAGGGGTAGAATTTTTAATAATGTAATGTGAGGCACATAATGCTTTCCTTGTACAAGTGGGAGGGGTGAGCACCTGGGTTTGGGACACACTCCAAGGTAGAGCTGACAGGACTTGCTAATGACCTGCTGTGTGCCAAAGGAACGGCAGCTGAGGGCACACAGGATTTTGGCCTAAACCAGTAGGGAGACTGCTGGTGATTTTCTGAGATGTGGGTGCTGGGGGGCAGGGGGCCTGAGGGTCAGTCTTAAGTTGCCAGGCAGCCTTTTCCCCTCAGAGCTCTCGCATCCCCTGCCTCGTCCCCTCAAAAGACCTGGGACTGCCACCCCCAGTGGGTCCCGCACCCCCAGACAGACATCATCTGTATGTTTTCCTGTTTCCTTCCAAGTGAGTTTATGTTTGTTATTTCAGATTGCGATACCAGGACTGAGGGCAAGGAATTTCTTCAGAAGGAAGAAGTTTCTGATGATTTGGAATCGCAGGCAGAAATGTCAGAAAACTATACCAGTGATGTTTCCCAGGCACCTGAGCTTGGAGAACTCTGTGATGATGTATTACAGAGAGACTGGGGAGTCCCTGACAGTGAGAGACGGGTGCAATCCTTCTACCGGGAAGGGGACTTCATGCCAGTGGCAGTGCTTCTTAAGGGCCCCTTAGGAGAGAGAGAGCTGGACTGTGACGACTTAGAGAGAAACTTCAGCCTGAGCCCAAACCCAATGGCATATCAGAGAATCCCTGCAGAAGAGAGGATGCATCCGTACATGTGTGGCCACAGCTTCCAACACAGCATGGACCTAACCAGCCATGAGGGGCTTCACACAGCTGAAAGCCCATTCATCTGTAATGAGTGTGGGAAAACCTTCAGAGGAAACCCTGATCTGATTCAGCATCAGATAATCCACACTGGACAGAAGTCCTTCCTATGCAATGAATGTGGAAAATCCTTCAGCCAGAACTCAGTTCTTAAAAGTCATCAGAGGTCTCATGTGAGTGAGAAGTCCTACCAGTGCAGTGAATGTGGGAAAGTCTTCCGTGTGCACTCAAACCTCATGAGGCATCAGATTCACCACAGTGGAGAGAAGCCTTATGTATGTAATGAGTGTGGAAAAGCCTTCAGCCAGAACTCAAGCCTTAAAAAGCACCAGAAGTCTCACATGAGTGAGAAGCCCTACGAATGCAGTGAATGTGGGAAGGCCTTTAGGCGGAGCTCAAACCTCATCCAACATCAAAGAATTCATTCTGGGGAGAAGCCGTATGTGTGCAGCGACTGTGGGAAGGCCTTTAGGCGGAGCTCAAACCTCATTAAACATCACAGAATTCACACAGGTGAGAAGCCTTTCGAGTGTAACGAGTGTGAGAAAGCATTCAGCCAGAGCTCACACCTGAGGAAGCATCAGAGGGTTCACACTGGAGAGAGACCGTATGAGTGTAATGAGTGTGGCAAACCATTCAGCCGGGTCTCCAACCTCATTAAGCATCACAGGGTTCACACTGGAGAGAAACCCTATAAATGCAGTGACTGCGGGAAGGCCTTTAGTCAGAGTTCGAGCCTCATTCAGCACCGGAGAATTCACACCGGGGAAAAGCCTCATGTGTGTAATGTGTGTGGAAAAGCCTTCAGTTACAGCTCAGTGCTCAGAAAGCACCAGATAATCCACACAGGAGAGAAGCCATATGAATGCAGCATCTGCGGGAAGGCCTTCAGCCACAGCTCAGCCCTCATTCAGCATCAGGGTGTGCACACAGGTGACAAGCCCTATGAGTGTCGTGAATGTGGGAAAATGTTTGGTCGTAGCTCCAACCTTATCCTCCACCAGCGAGTTCACACTGGAGAGAAACCCTATGAATGTACTGAATGTGGAAAAACCTTCAGCCAGAGTTCAACTCTCATTCAGCATCAGAGAATCCATAATGGATTGAAGCCCCATGAATGTAACCAGTGTGGTAAAGCCTTCAATCGAAGCTCAAACCTCATTCACCACCAGAAGGTTCACACTGGAGAAAAGCCGTACACGTGTGTTGAATGTGGTAAGGGCTTCAGCCAGAGTTCACACCTTATTCAGCATCAGATAATCCACACTGGCGAGAGGCCCTATAAGTGCAATGAGTGTGGGAAATCCTTCAGTCAGCGTTCGGTCCTTATCCAGCACCAGAGGATTCACACTGGGGTGAAGCCCTACGACTGCACTGCTTGTGGGAAAGCCTTCAGCCAGCGGTCCAAGTTGGTCAAGCACCAGCTGATCCACACCAGGGAGTAAGACTGAGCGTGGCTCCTCTCCAGCTTCTCTGACCATGTCTCAGTCTCTCCCACCTCCCAGACTTGAAGCCAGGCTCACCCACTGCCCTCCACACCCATGTCCCACTGTCTACAAAGCCTGGGACCCTCACTTGTGACATCCTTTACAGGCTCCTTCTCCTCCTTCCTCCTGTCATTGCTCCCACCTCATGTGACCTCATTTTTTGTTTTGTTTTTACATTTTCTTATCAGACTGCCGTATTATGAGGGAAAAGATGATAGAGGCTGCATATTCATGAATAGAGTTTATTATTGTTACCAAACGTAACCAAAAAAGTAAACTGACGTTTGATTCAAGATAACCACAGTAATTGTATTGTTTAGTAATTAGACATAGGAGTGAGTTCTTTGTCAGTGGTTGTAATTGATATTCTGTTCACATAAAATCAGGTCACAAGTTTTCAGGTCTGATTGCTGTCACCCTCCCCCAGAGGTGGTGTGTACTCATTGCCAGTAAGTGCTCACCCCTTCTTGTTCATTCTGTAACTGCACACAGGACTCCCCCACTGCTCCTTTCCTTGTACCAGTCTGCTTTCTCCTCACGGCTCCACTGTGACTCAGGGTCCCATGGGCCTGCTTGGGGCTGCCACACAATTGCCCATTTGGCTGTCTCCCAGCCTCCAGTTCTGTGCCTCACGAGCTGACCCACAGAGCTCAGCTCTCTCCATGCCTCTCCTGTTTCCCCACAAGCTCCCAGGCTCAGTTTTTTCCCAGCTCTATTCCTCACTAGACACTTTTGGAGCACCTGCTAGGTGCCCCTAGAAGGTGGGGACTGGCCTTCCTCTTCAGTTCCCCAGAGCTGTGTCCATGTTCCCTGAGCAGGGGGAACTTGGCCCAGAAGCAACACATCTGCTGTGAGGGAGGCCCCTGGATGCCAGCCAGCAGGTCTCGACCTGGGGGTGTGAGGATGGATGGATGGAGAAACATCTCCTGTATTGTTCCAGCAGTAAGGGAGGAAATAGGTAGATGTAGTCAGGTTTGCAGTTATGGTGGAAAAGCGTTTGGTTTCTATGTTTTCAAGGAAGTAGAGGCAAGGCCATCAGTTGCAAATGAGGAGGGAGAGGTTGTGGGAGGTTTGAAGAAAGTGTGGAAGAGTTGACTTCAGGATGCAAAGGTCAATCCCATTGGCTTGGGCCAGAGCAGGCTGCCTACTCTCATCTCAGAGACCACCCAAAGTAGCCCGTCAGTGATCACCTGCAGAGGCATCATCCGTCACATTCCTCGGGTTTCTTCACCCCTCCCCTTCCACTTCAGCCCCCCCCCCCTTTGCTAAGGCAACACCCTAGACAAGAAATGGCCATATCTGCAGTTTGGGTGACAGCCTCACCCTGTTCTCCATCACTTGCTCAGTCTTCTCACCCCATGGAGAGCTCCAGTCTGTTGACCCTCGTGCTCTCTCACTGTCAGTCAGGCAGCCCTCTGGCTTCACATTTCTCCTTGCCCAGCCTGGCTTTGAGCATTCTTTTCAGTAAATGCTTGTTGAATGCTTACTATGTGCCATTCTCTGGAGATGAGGCAGGAAACAAGATAGACAAAAGTGCTGCTCTTGGGGAGTTCACGTGCTGGTGGGGAGAGGGACTAACGGTTCCGACTGCTGTGAAGTGAAAGTAAGGAGGTGAGTCTGGCTCAGTTCCAAGTGGGGGCCTCACTGAGATGTCCTCTGAGCAACAACTTGAAGCAAGAAAGAGGATGACCAGTGAGGTGGGGGGAGGCAGGCAGTGAGAATAGCCACTGCAAAGGTCCTGAGCAGAAGTGGGCCTAAAACATTCAAAGATATCCAAGGTCAGATGGCTAGGAGTGACGTGAGCACCGAGAGAAGCAGAGGTGAGTAATGGCACCATATCTCGAAGGGTCTTGTGGCCACAAGGACTTTGGTGTTTACGGTGGATGGAATGAGAGATGCCAGAGGGTTCTCATCTGACTTACACTTTAACAAGATTATCTGCCGTGTGGAGAAGAGGCTGTGGGGGCAGGCGTGTGTCCCTCTCTATGTCACACCTATCTCAACGCCTTTTGCCCCTTCCCCCAGCCTTATTATCTTTCCCAAAAGACCCTTAGTTATTTTAAATTACTGGTTTATATGGTAGGGAAACAGAGAAACTGGGGAGAGAAGAAAGGGGAAGCAGAGAGGACAGAAGGAGGAAAACCATCACACCACCTGCTGGGACTAGGATCTGAACACTGCTCCCCAAATCTCCTAAAACGCCCCTCCCTTTCTTGCTGCAGTCGTCCGTGGACCCCTGCCCTCCTTGCCCTGTACCACTCATGTCTCAGGAGGGCATTTTCAAAAAAGGGCTGAAATCGCCCAAGTGAGAGCTGGTGCCCACCCCCACCCCCCTCTGGTTGCTGCCAATCCCCAGTCACCACTTGTGGCCTGGAGGAGTTCTGGCTACTGCAGAGGCAGCCACCATCCCTGATCACCCCTTGCAGGGGCGGGGGCCGCCAATGAGTGCCTCACTAGGTGGCAGGTGGCAGAATCACACATCGCACAGATGGTGCCCATGAGAGTGTGACAGCCATGATTTCAGACGTAGCTTCCCCAATTAAATTTTTAAATCAACATCAGTTTAGAAAATGCAAATTTGGAAAAGGGAATAAAAAGATATCACACAATTTCACCAGTTAACACATTGGACACTGCAGGGCTGAGACGGGTGTTCACTGGGCTTTCTGGGGCCATCTATGCCGGCATGCAGGAGGCTGTGAATCCTGAGCAGGAAGCAGTGAGGAGGGAGCACACTGGAGAGCCACCTCAGACTTCTCAAATAGTGGGATGATCAGTCTGAGCATGTTTTTTGATGTTTGTTGATGGCATTTAAGCCTTGCCCCCTACTCGCCCCTTCGTGCCCACATTGGGTACACTGGTAAGAAAGCCTGGGTGCCCCCTCTCTTGATGCCAGCAGAAGATTCAAACCACTCAAACCCCTGCTGGAACGTGGGGGTGTTCACCGCAGCCCCATCCCAACCACAATAAACACCCAGGCCAGTCTCCTCTCCTCATGCTCTCAAACCACTTTGGACCTGCTTGGGACCCTCCCCTGCTGACCTCAATTATGTAAGGAATAAGCCTTTTTGTACCTTCTTGGTGTGTGTGTGGCATCATCAGTCTTGACATTTGAACCTAATTTTGGGTGGGGCCATCCACCTCCGCAGCTGACCACAACTGGACTTGGCACTGTGAGCAGGATGTCTGGACAGTGACATCACCCAGGGGTCCATCTGCTCTTGCTTTGGCTCACCACTGACACTCTGCAGGCCAGGATGCATTCAGCCGTGTTGCATACGTTGCGTTGAGTCCAGTGGAGCCTTTGTTATAGATTTAGCTGAACAAAATCAGCAGTTTTGATAATTAATTGGTATTTAGGGACAGAAATATGGGATTGGGGCTCTCCTTCAAGTGGCCTGGGTGCTGTGTCTGACCCCAGACGTGTCCATATTTGAGAACAGAGCTGTGATTGACTCTAGGTTCAGGGGAGAGTCTTGACCCTGTGTAAAAGATACGTCCATTGGGGGGAATACTCAATACTCACGAGAGAGCATATCTGGGGGGAGGCATTCGGTGGCATGCTAAGGAAGAAATGTATCAACATGACTGCAGTAGAGAGGACTCCCCTGAAGTATATCCAGTGCCCCCCCCAAAAAAGGAAAGAGACCTGGATACAGGGTGAGGAAACAAATCAAAACAGAGGTCCACAATTTGATCCAACTGGGAATTCAGAATTTACTAAAATAATGTATATAACAAAAAGATAAAAGTCTTTTGTGTCTCTACAACATGGATGCTGAATTTACATCTACTGAAATGCACCAGTTGGCAAACCTTCATAGACTTGATAGTGCATGTCAAATTACAGTTACACCTGGGGATCCCACCAAATTTAAACACGGACCCCTATAATTATAACAGAATTACTGAATATAAAAGAGGACAAATGGGTATGTGTAGGGCCATGCTTGCTCAGCAATAAACTGCGAGCCCTTTAAGAGCCATGTGTCCTGGCCCCCTTCTGGGCAGGACACCAACCTTCTGGGATTTGTAACAATTCTGGGCCTGGCCAACCCAGGTGGTAACTTATCTCAAAGAACATCACATTTTGAAGGAACACAGAGCCCCTCCATGTGAGCTACTGTTCCTGGGAAAGCTGGTCGTACCATGGACAGTCCCTCTTGGCAAGCACATAGGCTTTGTTCCCCCACCTATATAAGCAACCCTCTCCCTGTTCACAGTAGTAGGTGCAGGTGCACAACTCCATCCAGCTGGCTGCTCCTGAACATTCCCCATAAGTAAGACCCAATAAACCTTTATGTCTTGTACGCCATCTCCAAGTCTTTTTTTTTGGTCTTTCTGCAACCTATCCCACACTGCTCATGCAGCTGGCCATGCAGCCAGACAGTACGCCTCACCATAACCATTAGAACTATCACCTTACCTAAATTCCCCACAATCATAGCATTCACTGCCCTAAAGTATTCCACAGTGGGCATGGATGCTCTGACCTAGTAAGTAATCAATTAAAATTTAAGTCTTTGCCACTTACAAATTGGCTTGACAACATGGGACCCCATGGACTCCCCCAGTTAAAATAGCTAATACAGCCCAATATAAATTAAAACAGGGCATTCAAGGAGTGAAACCCATCATACATCACTTATTTAAAGACCACACCCAATATTATTGCAATTACTGACTCCATCCAATCAGCAATGCTAAGTATTTGGCTATTATAGATTTGGCTAATATGTTCTGTTCAGTGCCTATTTCAACAGCCTTTCAGCCACAGTTGCCTGCATCTCTGAAGGGACACAATACACCTTTTCTAGAATACCCATGGGGTACGTCAGCAGCCTTACTGTCACATACAGTCTTGGCAGACAAGATCTTAATTGCAGCCACCTTTCTACAGGAGCACAGGTGTGACATTACATTGATGACATCTTCCTCCAAGGAGATTCATTTGACATTCACTCATTCATCACTTATCAGGACACACAAATACAGAGGAGCTCACCAAAAGGAAATATGCCATTGCCCCAAATGTAATGCAAGGCCCTGTCACCTCTTTTAAGTTACCGAAAATGACTGGTAAGCCAAGGGTTCCTCCATCCCTGACACTGTCAAGAAACAGCCATTGACCCTCTCAGGACCCACAACATTTTTTAGGTCTTTTGGGGGTTCTGGAGGCAACATATTCCTGATTTACAAATTTTACTTAACTTCATTTATGCTGTTACTTGCAAATCAGCCCACCTTGAATGGGGCCTCCTCCGAAAAAAGACTAGAATCTGTCCAGACTGCACCACAGGCACCCCCAATAGTGCCCCCTACCAAGAATCCTCCATGTAGGGGCTTCAGCAACCTCCTTTCATGCCTTCTGGAGTCTCTGGACCACCCATGATGGCCCTAAGTTGCCCAAGGGCTTCTGATGCAAGAAACTGCCCTTCTTGCCCCCATACTATGTGCCACTAGAGCTGCAATTGCTGCCCACATACTGGACCCTCCTGGAAATGGAGACTCTCACAGGCCCTAAGCCATGACCCTCTGTACCCAGCTGCCCATTCTGCTCTGGGTCATGGAAGCAGCACCCCCACAAGCTCAGCCATGCTGAGGCGGCCACCTTGGTACAGAATGGGGCCACACCTGGGTCCTCTGACATTCCACCTGCAGGAGGTATGGCCTTCCCTGTCCTCAGTCCCTTGCCAGATGCCAGGGTGCTGGAGTCAGCCCTCCCTAGACCCCTTGGCTACCTGGGGAGCCCCTTGGAATGAACTGAGTGAACAGCAGTGGGAGTTCATGACTATATGAACAGCACTGCCAGCCATCATAGGTGTGGAGCTCAGTGGGGAGCTGCTGCTAATTTCTTAACTGGGACATCCCTGAGAGTCGGCACAATTGGCCAAACTTCAGGCAGTTATCTTAACGCCGGATGGCCTAATGGCCCCAGCTGCACGTTTTTACAAACTCCTGTGTCACTGCCTAAGAGTTGCCCCTTTTGGAGTAAAGAACTCCAGGAATCTCTCTCCTCACAGATGCCCCAAAATACCAATCAAGGTCACAGATGTCTCTGCCTATACTCAGGCCCAGTACGGGGCCTTATCCCCTCCGGAGTTCCAGACTTGACTGACAGGCTGAGGCATTCATGTCACTTCTCAGGATGCACAATGCCGGGCTCTTGAAGAAGGCTCTCAGTGGGATTTTCACCTCCCTCACCAGCCGCAGGCTGCAGGCTGCAGAGAGTACCATAAGGTTTACTTAAATAAGCTCTAATTCAGTTAAATAAAACACGGCATGTTTCAGCCATAAAACATCAGGGTTGATTTACAGTGAGTGGTCTGGCTCCATTTTTTGATGTTGCTGACTGTGCTGAAGCATCATCCTCCTTTTTCTCCATGCCCACAAGTGAACAAGTTGATAAGAAAGCTGAGTGCTCCTTCCGTTGACACCAGCAGGAGATTCACACCACACAAATGCTTAGGAACCCTTCTGCCGGCCCCACCTGCTGACCACAATAAAGAACAGGCCAGTATCCTTTCCTTGCTCTCTCAAGCCATTTCAGACCTGTTTGAGAGGGCTTCCCTACTCTCCCCAGAGACTTTCATTATGTAAGTAATATAGCTTTTCACACCTTAAAAAAAAATAGGAGCCCTCCTTGGCTCCACCTTCCACTCTGCTCTTTGGTTTATGGACATCAACGAACTCCTCTGTATTGTGACTTCTCTGAAAATTTCCTTCAACTTCTTGTTCTAACTAAAACCTAGCTGTCTCGATCCCCTGAAGACCTCTCCCTCCCCCATGTACCACTGAAACTAGAGATTGGGAGGATGTTCTCCTTGCTCCTTATTTCCTCTTGCAGACACTCCTCCCTCCAACCAACAACTAGAATTCCTTCGACAACAACAAAGAAAGCAGCCCAACAGCTGGTAGCAGGCTTGGTAGCAACTGTTCCAGGATCTTTGCATGCTTGTAGAGTTCTGGGAATTCTCCTTCATGGACTCCCACAGCTCATGCCCACAAGTGGGTCCTGCAACTGGTGGGGTCAGATTGACATGGGGGAAGGAACAGTCTCCCCTGACAGGCCCCCCTCCACATAAGGTGAAGCAGAGAAACTCTAGAGTGCAGTGTGTGGACAGTGGGGCCAGGATCCATGGCAATCCTAAAGCCTCCATGGATCTGGAGGGAACTCCAGGGTCTGAGAGGAGAACAGGGCCCTGACAGCTGAGGACAGTGCAGGCCATGCCAGGCAGCTGTGGCAGCAGCAGAATCTCAGCTGGACCACGTGCTTGGGGCTTGACAGGCAAGGGCCAGACAACCGTCACTGGGCTTCCCTGGAGGTAACACAAAGGCATCGGGGCAGCCTGGCTCCTGGTCCCCTGTGTGGCTTATTCTACCTGCAAGGTCTTCTGTGCCCACAGGCTAGGCTCTGGGCTTTTCCAAAATGTCAGAACATCTACTGGTGAGACCATTCCCATCTGGAAATTTGATATAAGAAAAAAGGTGGCATCTCAAATCTGTGTGAAAAGGATAAACTTCATAATATGTAGTACTGGGATAACCAGATAGCCATTTGGAAAAAAGATAAAATTAGATCCATTCTTGACATCACATGGCAGAATAAATTTGAAATGGAACAGAGATCTAAATGTAAAGAAACAAAACCAAACAAGTACTAGATGAAAGCATAGATGAATTCCTCTAGAACCTGGAAGTTAGGGAAATTTTACTATGACTCAAAATCAAGAAACAGTAAGGGAAAACATTGATAAATTTGACTATAAAGAAATAAAGATTTGCATGACCAAAAACATAGTCAAAATAAAAAGACAAATGACAAACTGTGGGAAATATTTACACCTATATTACAGATAGCATATATAAATTAATATATAAAGGATTATTTAAAAATTAGGGTTTCATTTTCAACAAACGGGGCTGAAACTATTGAATAACCATAAAGCAACAAAATGAACCTCAACCCTTGCCCCATACCCTATACAAAAATTAACTCAAAATGTATCATCAACCAAAAGGTAAGGTAGAAACTTCTAGAAGAAAACATAGGCGAAAACCTTAGTAACCTTGACTTTGGCAAAGATGTATTAAATAGGACACAAAAAGCATAACTTTCAAGGAAGGAAAGCAGTGAACAGGACTACATCAAAATTTAAAACTTTTGCTCCTCAAAATTAAATGAAATGAAAAAGCAAAGCACAAACTGGGAGAAAATATTTACAAAACATATATCCAGTGAAGGACTTGTATCCCATCCTATAAAGAAGTCCTACAACTCAATTAGAAGAAGACAAATGACCCAATAAAAAAACGGGCAAAAGGTTCCACTAGACACTTCATCAAACAACATATACAGATGCTAAATGAGCACAAGAAAAGGTACTTAGCATCATTAAGCACTGGAGAAATGCGAATTAATACCACAATGAGACACCACTCCATGCCCACGAGAATGGCTAATTTTTGAAACGACTGACTCTACCAAGCAGGGGCGGTATGTGGAGCACCTGGAGCTGTCACATCTGCTGGGGAATGTAAAGTGGTAAAAACACTTTGGAAAGAGGTTGGCAGTTTCTTAAAAAGTTAAACATACATCTACTATACCACCCAGCCATGCCACTCTAGATATTTACCCAAGAGAAACAAAAACAGGTCCACACAGAGACTTACAAATGTTTGTAGCAGTTTTAGTTGCAACAGCCAAAAATCAGAAACAACCCAATGCCCATTAACAGGTAAGAGGATAAACAGATTGTGATCTATTCTTACAATGGAATACTTCCCAACAATCAAAAGGCACAAACTATTGATACATGCAGCAATATGGATAAATCTCAAAACAATTATGCAGAGTGAAAGAAGCCAGACCCACCCACCCCCACAATATCTACTCTAAGATTCCATTTACGTAAGATTATAGAAAGTGCAAACTATGCTATAGTGACAGAAAGCAGATCAGTTGCCAGTGACAGGGGATGCTTGTAGGGCTCATGAGTATGTTCATTGTCTTGATTGTGGTGATGGTTTCACAGGCATATATTCATGTCAAACTTTTCATCAAATTGTACACTTAAAATATTTGCAATTTATTCTTCAATAAAGCTATAAAAAAGACATAGCAGTCAAATATTTTTTTAAATCAATGTATTATCAGCTTTATAGTGTATTTCTCCCTAAGAGAGTTCCATTTCTCTTCTCAACAGGGTATTTCTAAGTATCCTCAGTTATGCACATTAATTAGTTTGAGGATGAATTGAATAATGATAGTTAATGGAATCAGGTTAAAAGGATATGTTAAAATTGATTTTGAAGTCTACTCTTTATAGCCATCTCTCTGGTATCAAATTGATTGCTTATTATAACTTGTCAGGTTACATCAAAAAAGACTATAAGAGTGGGGGGGTTGCAAATTTTAATCTTAAACAATTGATAAATTGGTGCATTAAATATAGAGTTTTAAAAATATCTGCAACTTATGTCACAAAGGGTTAACATAATAGCGCATCTAAAACCTCAGGGAAGAGGCCAACAACCCTGTAGGAAAATGAGCAAGTTCATGGACAAATAAGAGAAAATGGCCCTTAAACATATGAAAAGATTCTCAACTTCCCCACAAGAAAGATGCAAAAGGAAACCACACTGAGATGCCATTTCTTCTCAGATTGGCAAAATTCCAAATACTTGACAGCATACTTGGTTCACAGGCTGTGAGGAAACATCACCAGTGGGAATGCAAGATGGTACAACCCTGTGAAGGGGAACTGGGCAACACACAGCAAAAACACACTATGCACGCCCATTAACCAAGCAATTTATAAGACTCTATCCCAAAGTTAAACTGGCAAAACTATGAAAAGACCCACACAAAACTATTCACTGCAGTACTAATTTTAATAGCAAAAGACAAGAAACAGGGGGCTGGCCTGGTGGCATAGTAGTTAAGCTCACGTGCTCCACTTCAGTGGCCCAGGGTTTGTGGGTTTGGATCTTGGGCACAGACCCATGCACCACTCATCAAGCCATGCTATGGCAGCATCCCATATACAAAATAGAGGAAGATGGACATGGATGTTAGCTCAGGGACTATCTTCCTCACCAAACAAAAAAAAAAGAGAGAAACAACCCAAATGTCCAGTAATAGCAGACTAGTTAAATGACACTATGGCACATATGTACAAGAGAGGAGTATGCAGTTGCAAAAAAGGAATATCCCTAGACACTGCCAACAAGAGATCTACTGTTAAGTGAAAAAAGCCAGGTTGCAGAACAGTAGGTATGGAATGCTACTCTTCATTGATGTTTACTCAGGTTTTTAAAAATGGAAGGATAAACCATAGCGTTAATAAATAGTTACCATAGAGGGAGATAGGCTGGCAGGGACAGGGAAAGAAACCAGACTTCTCTGAATGTACTTTATTTTGTAGACTTGACTTTGGAACCATATAAATGTTTCATATGACCATAAAATAAAATTATATAAAAACTTGAAAAATGTAACCCTAAAAAGCAAAAGGAAAATGAAACAAGCGAGCCAGTATATAAAGTTAGTCTTAACCCCACAGAAACAAATTACAGGTTTTCCCCACTATCCAAAAGTTTGCATTATGCCACTTAGCTTTTACGAAAGACCTACATTAGCACCTGTTTTCCCTAACCAAAAGAAACACAGGATTTTTGCTTTTATGAAAAAAGAGGAAAAGCGAAAATAGCATTCAGCACTTGTTTTGTGGCGAGCAGTTACAGAGGCAGCATGCTTACCTAGTGGGCAGCGAGAGTGGCGCCGCCAAGCTCCTTCCCCGGGAACCACACTCAACATTCCCAGCATCCTGCTGCCACAGCTCGGACTGTGCGAGCATCTGCGCTTTATCTTGATTTATTTTGGTAGGTTATTTTTGGGGTCTGGGAACACTCAAAAATTTTTCCCATATAAATTAATGGTAGTTAGTTCTTCACTTTATGCCATTCAGCTTATGAAAGGTTTCACAGGAACACTTTACTTTCAGATAGCAGGGAAACTTGTATTTCAATTTACTTTAAAGCAGAGTAATATCCCAAATGGGATATATCCTAACAAGAACTGCAAAAGAATTTTAGACTGTTTTCAATGACTATACTGCTAATAATATTGGCACTGTTATTCTGACAGTTACATATAAATAATAAAGTAATTGTGTTAAGATTATTAGGATCCAAGATTTTTAGTACAGACACACCTTGGAGATATTGTGGGTTTGGCTCCAGACCACCGCAATAAAGCGAATGTCGTAATAAAGCAAGTCACACGAATCTTTTGGTTTCCCAGTGCATATAAAAGTTATGTTTACACTATACTGTAGTCTACTAAGTGTACAATAGCATTATGTCTAAAAAAACAATGTACATACCTTAATTTGAAAATTTGTTAATGCTGTCAATTCTGACTCCTAGCACCCCTGTGTACAGCAGAGCAGAACCCTGCCCAGTCTTTTTGTGCCATCCTCTCATCTTCCAGCCTATATCAGACAATGCTCCACTGCTATTCACAGGGTTGTTTTGTTTTGTGTGTGTGTGTGAGAAAGATTAGCCCTGAGCTAGCATCTGTTGCCACTCCTCCTCTTTTTGCTGAGGAAGATTGGCCCTGGGATAACATCCATGCCCATCCTCCTCTACTTTATATGGGATGCAGCCAGAGCATGGCTTGACAAGTGGTGCGTCAGTCTGTACCCGGGATCTGAACCTGCCAGCCCCAGGGCACCACAGCAGAGTGTGTGAACTTAACCACCACACCACCAGGCCGCCCTCTATTCACAGGGCTTTCATGGCCAATTTTTCAGAAGTGGGTGGACAGATCCTTCTTCCTAGTCTGTCTTAGTCTAGAAGCTCTGCTGAAGCCTGTCCACCAATGGTGACCCTGCTGGTATTTGAAATCCTGGTGGCACAGCTTTCAGTGTCACAGCAACATGCAGCTGCCAGTGTGACAACTGACAGACAGGTGGTGTGGTTCCCTCACCAGGAAATGAACCCCAGGCCATGGCAGTGAGAGTGCCAGATCTTAACCACTAGACCACCAGGGCTGGCTAATTAAAGAAAAAATACTTTATCGCTAAAAACTGGGTCTTTTTGTTGTTGTTAAGGAAGATTCACCCTGAGCTAACAGCTGTGCCAATTTTCCTGTTTTGTATGTGGGTCTCCATTACAGCATGGCTGATAAGTGGTGTAGGTCCATGCCCAGGATCTGAACCCACAAACCTGGGCTGCTGAAGCAGAGCATGCCAAACTTAACCACTACACCATGGGGCCAGCCCCATATTGCTAAAAAAATGTTAACCATCATCTGAGTCTCCAGAAGGTCATAATCTTTTTGCAGGTGGAGAGTCTTGCCTGGATGCTGATGGCTGCTGACTGATCAGGGCAGTGGTTGCCAAAGGCTGGAGTGGCTGTGGCAATTTCTTTCTTTTATTTATTTATTTATTATTATTATTATTTTTTTTTTTGGTGAGGAAGACCAGCCCTGAGCTAACATCCGTTGCCAATCTTCCTCTTTTTGCTGAGGAAGACTAGCCCTGGGCTAACATCTGTGCGCATCTTCCTCTACTTTATATGGGACGCCGCCACAGCATGGCTGACAAGTGGTGCATTGGCGGGCACCAGGGATCCAAACCTATGAACCCCGGGCTGCCAAAGCATAAACTAAACCACTGCACTACTGGGCCGCCCCCTGTGGCAATTTCTTAAAGTAAGACAATAATGAAGTTTGCTGCATTGATTGACTCTTCCATTCATAAACGATTTCTCTGTAGCATGCAATGCCATTTGATAGCATTTTATCCACAGTAGAACTTCTTTCAAAAGTGGAGTCAGGGCCAGCCCCAATGGCCTAGTGGTTAAAGTTCGGCACGCTCCACTTCAGTGGTCAGGGTTTGGTTCCCAGGCGTGGAACCACACCACTTGTCTGTCAGTGGCCATGCTGTGGCAGCAGCTCACATTAAAAAAAAAAAAAAGCAGAAGATTGGCAACAGATGTTAACTCAAGGCGAATCTTCCCCAGGGGAAAAAAAAATTGGAGTCAATCCTCTCAAACCCTGCTGCTGCTTTATCAACTAAGTTTATGTCGTATTCTAAATCCTTTGTTGTCATTCCACAATCTTCACAGCATCTTCATCAGGAGTAGGTTTCATCTCAAGAACCCACTTTCTTTGTTCATCCATAAAAAGCAACTCCTCATCTCTTAGTTTTATCGTGAGATTGCAGCAATTCAGGCACATCCTCAGGCTCCACTTCTAATTCTAGTTCTCTTGCTATTTCCACACCTGCAGTTACTTCTTCCAATGAAGTCTTGAACCCCTCAAATTCATCTATGAGAGTTGGAATCGTCTTCTTCCAGACTCCTGTTAATGTTGATATTTTGACCTCTTCCTATGAATTATGAATGTTCTTGATGGCATCCAGAATGCTGAATCCTTTCCAGGAGGTTTTAATTTACTTTTCCCAGATCTGTCAGAGGAATCACTATCTATGGCAGCTAAAGCCTTTTGAAATGTATTTCTTAAATAATAAGACTTGAAAGTCTAAATTACTCCTTGATCCACAGGCTGCAGAGTGGATGCTGTGTTAGTACGTATGCAGACAACGTTAATCTCTTTGCACATCTTTATCAGAGCTCTGGGGTGACCAGGTGATTGTCAATGAGCAGTTACATTTTGAAAGGAATCTTCTTTTCTGAGCAGTAGGTCTCAACAATGGGCTTCAAATAGTAAATCATGTTGTAAACAGATGTTCTGTCATCCAGGCTTTGGTGTTCCATTTATAGAGCACAGAGTAGATTTAGCATAATTCTTAAGGGCCCTAGGATTTGGGGAATGGTAAATGAGCACTGGCTTCCACTTAAACTCACCAGTTGCCTTAGCCCCTAACAAGAGAGTCAGCCTGTCAGCCTTTGAAGCTTTGAAGGCAGGCAGTGACTTCTCTTCTCTACCTGTGAAAGTCCTAGATGGCATCTTCTTCAAACAGAAAATTGTTTCATCTACATTTAAAATCTATTTGTTTAGTGCAGCCACATTCATTAACTATCTTAGCTATATCTCCTGGATAACTTGCTGAAGCTTCCATATCAGCACTTGCTGCTTCACCATGCACTTTCATGTTATGGAGAGGGTTTCTGTCCCTAAACCTTGTGAACCAATCTCTGCTACCTTCAAACTTTTCTTCTGCAGCTTCCTCACCTCTCAGCCTTCACAGAATTGGAGAGAGTTAGGGCCTTGCTCTGGATTAGGCTTTGGCTTAAGGAAATGTTGTGGCTGGTTTGATCTTCTATCCAGACCACTAAAACTTTCTCCATGTCAGCAATAAGTCTGTTTCACTTTCTTATCATTCACGTGTTCACTGGAGTAGCGTGTTTTATTTCCTTCAAGAACTTTTCCTTTGCACTCACAACTTGGCTAACTGTTTGGCATAGGAGGCCTAGCTTTTGGCCTATCTCAGCTTTTGGCATGACTTCCTCACTAAGCTTAACTGTTTCTAGCTTTTGATTTAGAGTGAGAGATGTGTGACTCTTCCTTTTACTTGAACACTTAGATGCCATTGTAGGGTTATTAATTGGCCTAATTTCAATATTGTTGTGTCTCAGGGAATAGGGAGGCCTGAGGAGAGGGAAAGAGATAGGGGAACAGCTGGTCAGTGGAGCAGTCAAAACATACAGAACATTTATCTCTTAAGTTTGCTGTCTTATATGGGCGTGGTTTGTGGCACCCCAAAACAATTACAATAGTAACATCAAAGATCATTGATCTCAGATCACCATAACAAATATAATAATGAAAAAGTTTGAAATATTGCAAGAATTACCAAAATGTGACACAGAGACACAAAGTGAGGAATGCTGCTGGAAAAATGGCGTCAATAAACTTCCTTGATGCAGGGTTGCCACAAATCTTCAATTTGTAAAAAAATGAAATATCTGTGAAGCACAATAAAGCAAAGCACAATAAACTAAGCAAGGTATGCCTATATGAGATAAAGAGATACAAATATAAAACCAAAGAAGTTAATAACCACCTAGCCCTAAGTTTGTATTTGAAATATCAGTGTAACTCATTTTTTTTACATTAAAAAAAAAAATGTTTCCTAGTTTTGTCCTCTGAAAAGACCTAGAAGTAATGACCAACCTAGTAGCAATGAGCATTCCTAGAGCCCCAATTGTGTACTCCAACACCACTTCCCACCAAGATGGCCTAGAGCTCCTTGAAAAAAGTACAGATTTCAGGTCCAAGGATCCAGGGATTATGGGAGATGAGCCTGGGACATCTTGTCACATCAGAAATTGAAGAACCTGTCAATGATCACAAGGCTTGTGTCACAAAGACTCAGGGCAGGGCCTGCCTGGTGGTGTAGCAGTTAAGTTCATGCACTCCACTTTGGCGGCCTGGGGTTCACGGGTTCAGATCCCAGGTGCAGAACTACACACCATTCATCAAGCCATGCTGTGGCGGCGTCCCACATACAAAAAGTAGAGGAAGATGGGCACAGATGTTAGCTCAGGGACAATCTTCCTCAGCAAAAAAGAAAAAAAAAGACAAACTCGAAGGGCGAACTTGAAGAGGCTCGCACTGACCAAAGATGGGATAATATGATTAATTATTAATGATTGTTGTTTATAATAATTAATAATGTTGATTATAATAATAATGATTAAAATAATTTTTAAAACTATAATGGATTAAAACATATCAAATATATTTAAATATTTGAGTTCAGAGGATAATAGTAAAAAAACAAAAGTACCTATAACTGGTCACCTCTGGAAAGTGCTAGAAAACCAATTCATTATTCTGAAAGCTAGTAAATAAAGACAGTAATGAAGCATTTAACTTTCCTGTATGGACCTACTTCAGGGCAACCAAGCAACTGATAGGGGGAAGTTTGTCTTTGTAGAATGTTCCCAGAAATAGAGAAGGGACACCAATACCAGAACATCACCACTGTGGCAATTCCTAGTGAACTGCACACAGGCAATGACTGTCGCAGTGCCCACTTAGGAAGTGTTCTTGCCCCCCACCTCAACCTCATTTGCTTCTATCTCTAAGTTTGCAGGAACTTCTAGGGACAGAAGGACACCACAAGAATGCAAATGGCAAAATCCCAAATATGAGAAATCACAGGATGCGTGATCTGACTTCAATAAATAAATTTCAGAAGAAAAAAAAGAAGTAGGAGGGGCTATAGATGAAGAGATTTAAGAGCCTATCGACCAAATGCAGTGCTCATACCGGATTTGAATCCTGATTTACACAAACAGGTTGTAAAAAAATAATAATAATGTATGAGACAAATGAGAGAATCTGAAAAGTGATTGGATATTTGATGATAACAAGTGATAATAATTAATATTTAGGTGTGATTATGGTTTTGCAATTACCTTTTTTAAGGGCCCTCATCTTTTAGAGACAGATATGGAAATAACTATTAAATACAATGACCTCCTGTATGGGATTGGGGAAAGAGGTAACTGGATAGGGAAATAGGTGAAAAGAGATTGGCTATGGGTCAATAATTGTTTCCATTGTTTCATGGGCACATGAGTCCCTTATACTACATTCTCTACCTTTGTATATCTTTGAAATTTTCCAAATAAGAAACCAAAGGGAAAAAGAAAAAGGGGGGAGCTGGAGTGGATCCCTGCAGAGGGTGGTTCTCTGTCTTCCTGGCCTGCTCCATTATTCTTCCCATCCCAGCACACTCGCTGCCTGAAGTCATCGTATATGCATGTTTATGGTGTTTCCCCACCAGGAGGTGAGCTCCACCGAAAGGGGGTCACCACTGCGCTATTTCCTGGAACCTAGAGCAGGACTTGGCAGTAGGTGTGTTGAGCGGATAAAGGAAATCGATAGACTGGAAGATGGGTGAGGAGGGATAGTCACCTCGTGGACAAGTGTCTCCTCACATCCTCCTGACATCCAGCAAAGGACCAGTGGAGGTGCACATAAGCCATTTCCCACACGCAGTCAGACCCATGGGGTCAGTTCCCCGAAGAGGAATTGCTGGATGAAAAGGCACGTCCCTTTATAATGTAGACAGATATTGCTGGATTGGTGTCCCTAGAAGTCATCAAGATTTGCAGTCCCTGTCGCAGTGTGGAAGGTGTCCACTTATCAATGTCATTCATCCCTCCACTCACTCACACACACATGTTCACCACTGTGTGCCAGGCCCTCTTCTAGGTACTTGGGACATGCCAATGAACAAAAGCAGAACCCCTATAGCACTCACGTTCCAGGGGGTACATGGTAAAGTGCTCAGGAGAGATTTAATTTGCGTTTCCCTTATTATGAGTGATGTCTGAAGAGTCATTTGTATTTCCTTTTCTGTGAATGGTTCATTCTATTTGCCTAGTTTTTCTTAAAGATTAGTGGAAAGTGTATGTTTTAAGAAAATTTGCCCTTCTGCTGTAATATGAGTTGCAAACATTTTTCCGAATTTGAGGATTGTTTTTTTTGACCTTGCTTATGTTAGATTTTTCTTTTAATGTAGTAAAATTTATCCTTCCATATATGATATAGGACTTCTCCAGTGTGGATTATGTGATAACAATGAAAGAAAGCTATGCATGGAAGGTTTTCCCACACACATTAGACCCACATATGTCAATGAAGATGAAAGCTTTAGTGGTAATTTAAAATGCACGCTTTGAGAACTGTGGGATAGGAAATGGCCAACACAACTGGTTGCCTATCAAATATCCATTTCCCACTTCTTCCTCACTGATAGAACTCTAGTCTTATTCAGTATGGTACTGTTCCCAGCTGAAAAGCTACACTTCCTAAGCCCCCTGGGAGCTAGGGCTGGTCCTGCAACACACTTCACGCCAATGAACTATAAGTCACTGAGTGCAGGTCTGAAAAAGCTGTTTACAATGGGGCTGACTGACCAAGTATTTGCTTTTGTCTTTTGCTTTTTCCCATTCTGCTTGGAATGCGGATGTGATGCTAGAGGAGGCAACAACAGAGAAAAGGACAATGAAAGCCACATGCTAAGATGGCCAACGGGAAACTAAGGGGGACCTAGAGGCCTGGTGGCATTGTAGGGCCTAGACAGCCTACTTCCAGACTTCTTGTTCCTAGGGGAAAAAACAACAGTTCTCTGGTTAAGCCACTGCAATCAGGTTTCTGTTGCACATAGTCAACACCAATCCTGAGACAGTAACATGATGTGTTAAATTGGTCAAAAGTTGATGTAAACACAACCTCAAAGGACAAGTTCCAGCGACACTCTAACAATGCACCAAAAGCACCAAAAATTTCAGGTGCACCCCTGGAAGCCCAGACTTTGGCCTAATGCTTTTCCACCAAAAGCAATCGGAGATCCTGAGGGGACTGAGTCGACACCTACAAGCCAGAAAAGCAGGGGAGCCCCAGAACACCCTATACTCAAAACCAGGGTTCAATGATGTCAGCCAAGCTCCAAGGCCCCTCTGACAACCTGAGACAATGTGGACATTTTAAATTGTAACTAATAATTATAAGGGCAGTTAATTGGATCAAGCAGAGTTGGTGAAAGGCCTTGAATTCACTGTGCACTCAAAAGAGTTAATAATAAAGAAAACAAAAAATAGTTATAATAGAAAGGGTGGCTAAATGTTTAATTCTCCATCTGCTTTAACAAATAGGAGAGTATGCATGTGTGTGCCAAGTGTGTATGTGTTGTTTTGTAAGTGTACTGTATCAGGGATCAATCAGAGAAGCAGTATGTACATAATAGATACGATCTGTTACAGGGATTGGACCTCACGCAATTGTGGGACATAAGCAGTTCCTGTAAGCTGCTGTCTTTGCATCTGATGCTGGAGCAGGACAGCCAGTTGGGAGAAGATAAATGTGAAGTGGAGAAAGCAAGAACAAGCTGGAACCTGTGTCACAAGCTTGAGCCTACAAGGATGGACTGGAAACCTTGTTTTCCTTGATGATGTGGGTGTCCTGCAGAAGTAGGAGTTTTTTCTCATGAGGCTAAACATGGTCAGGAATCAATGAAGCTGAAGGATCCAGAGGAAGGTAGAGCAGTTGCAGACCTGTACCTGTCAGGCCACCCAGTGACCCAGGGGACATGTGTGAGTAGCAGTGGCACCTGCCCAGACCTTCCACAGCACTCACCACCTTTGGACACACTCTGTAATGCATATGTAAAGGCCAAAGTCTGGGCTTCCAGGGGTGCACCTGAAATTTTTGGTGTTTTTGGTGCATTGTTAGAGTGTCACGCTGGAACTTGTCCTTTGAGGTTGTGCTTACATCGACTTTTGACCAATTTAACGCATCATGTTACTGTAAAACATATTTGTTTTGTGTACTGCCTGCTTTCCTCATTCACATGTAAGGTCCATGAGAACAGGGACTTATTGGGAATGTTGCTTGTCTTGTTCAGTGATGTAGCCCCAGCACTTAGGACAGTGCCTATCACACAATAGGCACTCAGTAAATGTCGAAGGCACTCTTGTTGAAGCAGAGACAGAGAAGAGGTGGCAGACTAGACACAAAAAAGATGGGCTGGGGGAAATGCTAGTATTGAATCTAAAAAAAGGGTATACAACTGTTCATTGTATTAGTCTTCCAACTTTTATGAATGTAAGAACATTTGCAAAATAAAAAGTTGTGGAGGAGAAAAAGAAGGGTGTGCTGAGAAAGTCCTAGAAGCATCAGTTCTCTGTTGGGACCAAGGTTGCTGGGACAGAGCCCACTCCTCATTGTTAAAAGGTAAACTGAGGCATATTAAAATCTTGAAGAGTGTATTTGAGCAAACGTGAATTGGAATCAGCAGCACCAAACCGAAAGTGGTCAGGAGCGCTGTGCCGACAGGAGCTAGGGAAGGGTTTCTACAGAGAAGCAAAGCAAGAAAACCGCCTGACTGTAGCGTGAGCAGTTGCCTTATCTGGAAAGCCCAGTTGGGGTCTGCTTCAGTAGCTACCAAGGCATTAGAGCCACCCCAGTCTAATAGCCTCCTGATTTAATTACTTTAACGCTGTCAACTGGCAAAACCATCTGGGACAATAACTGGGCCAAAGTCTGACGACCCTGGTCCTGAGCTTCACCGTCCCTTGGCAGAGGGGACCCTGCTACACTGGGTGTGTGGTCGACGGCATTCGCTGTAGGAAGCTGACCTCACTCTCCATGAAGAAGGACCCCTGCTCCTCTCGGCTGTGAACAGCAGACTCGTGGAAGCACCAGCAAAAGCCACGGCGCCCACTTGGTGCCCGGTGACGACGGAAGTGCCGCCACACCCGCCCCCCTGACTTCCCGCCTCGCTCCGACCAGACAACTTCTCCAGCACCGCAGCCAGGGCACCGGCCCGGCCCGGCCGCAGCCCCCTGAGCCTCTGCGCCCCAGGCCACACGCGCCAAATGGAAGGACACTGGCCTGTCCCGCGGCGTCGGGGTGCGCATCAGAAGAGGCGACAGCTCTCGGCCAGGCCCCCCCGCTCCCCAACTGCCCCTCCAGGTCGGCCCTAACCGTGCTCCGCCGGCACCAGGTCCCGGCGGCCCGAGCCTCCGCTCAAGGGGGTGCGTATGCGCCGCTGCACCGCCCCAGCCCCGGGCGCACGGCTTACACTATCCCAAAGTCCGTACACACCGGTGCAGAGGGACGAGGAGGCGGTCACTGTCACACACGACGACCACCGCCAGGACCCTGCCGGGTCCGGGGTCACAGCAACGAGCCACGCCTTCGACGGGAACGGCACCGACTGAAGCGGAGCAGGGCCCACCCAAAGCAAAGACCTGAAGACTGGGGCTAGCAGGACACGGCGGGTGCTGGGGGACGACGCACCGGAAGCTCTCGCTGAGCTGCCGGACGTGCGCCTTGTGCGAGGCCGGGTAGCGGTGTGGCCTCTCTAGGCGCCGCGGAGGCCACTGCTCTCGGTGACTCCGGAGCGCTAGGCGCAGCCGTCAGTCAGGAAAAAGGCGCCGCGCGGGAGAGGTGGGGCCGACGGCCGGACTGGGAGGTGTCGCGCCCTAGGATTGGTGACCCCTGTGGTGTGGGCGGGGACTGAGGAGGCGGGGCCCGCAGGGATTGGCGGATGCGCAGACACGGGGCGGGGCGTCCCCTTTGTCTGAGTGCAGTGCGGAGGGCCGCCTCTTCGAGGGTGAGGCTGCAGCGAGGACGGTGAGTAGGCGGCGTGTGCCTGCGCCTGTTGGCCGGGACCCTCTGCTCACGGACGCCGGAGCCGCCGTGTCGTCCACACCGATCGGGGTCTTCCCCGCGCGCCGGTTCCTTCCCCCCACGGACGCGCAGCAGCCTCCTTCTCCCCGGACCCCTTCTGAGCCCCCCCAACGCTTTGCCACACCCGGACCCCCCTCCCCTGACGCCCTCCCTTCCGCCCCGCCACTCCCGGGCCCCCCGCCCCCAGGCCCCGCGGGCGGCACGCCTGGCCTGAGGGCGAGCGGTGCGGCGGGGTTGCCCCGGGGAGGGTGGTCAGCACCCCGCGTGTGTGTCCCGAGTCCCCGCCCGTGTCCGCGCGCGTGTCCCTCTGTCACCGCGTGGGAGCCTCGCCCGGGGAACGAGACCGGCCTTCTCGGACGGAGTCCACAGATGTTTTCCTTGTTAGTCAGTTGCCTTTTAGTATTTTACCGAAAGTGGCAGGCCGTTTTCTTTAACGCGGGCGTGTCGGAGAACATCGACAGTGGCGGTCGCCCCCGGGGCCCGCGTTCTTTGTCCCCCGGCTCTGCTCCGGTTCTGACCTGGGGGCGGGCGTCCGCTGCCCCCACCGTCTCTGGCCGCGCGTCCGGCCGGCTTGTTCACCGCTGTCCGGAGGGGCTCGGAGGGGCGGGAGGTCGGGCTGGGCCTGGTGGTCGGCGAGGTTGAAACTTGGCGTGTTTCAGCCTTTTGTGTTTCCTTTGGGATCCGCCGGTTCATATTCTTTTCCGTATATGTTGAAATATTCTTCTCAAATTGTCGTTTGACTGCGGTTATGGTGTTTTGTTCTGATTTGGGGTTTTCCGGGATAGAAAATTTCAAGTTTTTGATGGTCAGGTATTTACCCTTAAGGCTTCTGGGCTTTGTGCTGTCCCAAAGGGCTTTCCCCACTCCAACATTATTTTTAAAATAAACTCTTGTTTTTCTCTGGTACTTGTAAAATGTTGGCTCCATCTGGAATTTATTTTGGGGTGGGGTGAGTTGGGAATCTAGCTTAAGCTTTTTCTCTAAATCATGCTATTTCTAACACTACCTATTGAATAATTCATGTTTCCGTTGATTTGAAAAACCACCTTTGTCATTTGTTAAATTCTTACATGTCTTTGGGCCCATTTCTGGAATTTGTGGTGGCTTTGATGTGCATAAGGTTTTGATTTTCATGCAGCAGATCTGTGGGTCTCTGCCCCCAGGCTTTCTGCTTTTGGTATTTTTCTTAGAAAGGCCCTTTCCACCCAAAATAATAAAAATTTACCT
Organism: Tapirus indicus; assembly: GCA_031878705.1. NCBI lineage: Eukaryota > Metazoa > Chordata > Mammalia > Perissodactyla > Tapiridae > Tapirus > Tapirus indicus. The sequence goes on from CM062935.1 coordinate 321,930, forward strand.
GAATTTGTATTCGAGTTCTTTTTATGATGTACTGTTAGCTCTTATTCATTCATGGCTTCATTAGACTTTTGATATAGGGTATGAGAAGGTCTGTTTTTTTTTTTTTCTGTCCTGTTTTTTATGTGTTTGCCTTTGCTCTGCTTTCTGAGAGATTTGTTGAGCTTTATGTAAAGGTCTAATTTTATTTTCCCCATTTAACCCATTGTCCTAACACCATTGACTGAGTCATCTGTTCTCCAGTGATTTGAATCACCTCGTCTGTCCCTGCTCTGTAGATTTGTACATTTGGCCCTGCTCTGCCCAGTTCCTGAACTACCCCTTCTCCACCAGGCCCACTGGGCTCTCATCTCAGCACGGTGGCTTTGTGGGTACAGTGGGCAGGAATAACATTTATAAATGTTATTTTATCATCACATTTTTAAAGTTTAAGTTTGTTTCTTGTTGCCATTTGTGGGCAGAATCTTTTTCCCTGTGTATTTTCTGACGAGGCTTTGCTGGTATATAGGAATGCTGTCGGTTTAGGTGTGTATTTGGGATCATTTACTCCAGAAGGTTGCAGGGTTGTACTTTGTGCTCACAGGTGGCTCAGAGCTGCGTCCTCTGAAGGTGCTTCCACCCTGGAGGGTGGGGCTCCATGGAGATGAAGAGGGGGCAGGGCATTCCAAGTAGGAAAACCTAGGGGTGAGGATGGTGAGGAGGGAGATCTAAGACCCGCCCACCCAAGACCCGGGACCCGGATGTGTCTGTCACAGCCTGTCACTGGGGGTGGGGTTTTTGGAAGGACAGGCTCGCTTGCTCTTTTACATCAAGACCATCTGGAATTCCAACAAGGGTGATAAGTTCCTAAAGCTTAGCTTACAAAACAAAATAATGATAGTAAATGTTAAATTTTAAGCTCTTTGCATCTCTGCAGTCCCTTTTTTATTTCCTGCACATGTTTGCTGGCTGCTCAGTCATCACAAGAGCCAGACCCCGCTTGGCAGAGTGTCTCACTGCAGTGTGGCTTCCTTCCATTTTCTGTAGGTCACCACTGGTGCTGTGAACATTGATCGCTGTTCTGGTTTTGTTTGGGTTATTCCCCAGGGAGACTTCCAAAAACAAAATTCCTGCATCTGAAGAATGACTGTGACGATGGGCGGGCTAGGGTTAGGGCAGGGTGTCGCGGGTGCTGTTCGTACTTGCTCCTGCATTGGGGGCGGCATGGCCTCCTCAAGCAGCTCCTCAGAGTCCGTTGTGACACTCAGTGGTAGAGACTCATGTTCTGGGGGCCATCTGAACAGGGCTTGTCATGCCCACTGTGTCCCTTCCTGTCTAAATTGCTGTTTTTCCCACAGAGCAAAGCCTGGAGTTGGGCATCAGAATCACAGGGGGCAGCGAGGGAGGAGCGCTTGTTAAAAGCCAGTTTCACTGCTCCAGATGGCTCTGGGTGTTCCTGCCTTGCAAGTGTCCAGCGGTTTCAGTTTGAGGCTCTCAGTGTTTTGCATGTTTTTGTATCCAGTCACAGACTTGTTCCAGGAGACCTAGACCTTATTTACCAAAGTACGAGTAAAGAAAAATTAAAAACTAGTTAGTGCCACTTTTTAAAATTTATTTTGTTCATTTTTTTATCAAATGCAAGTGTCTTAGTCCGTTTGGTCTGCTATAACAAAATACCACAGACTGGGTAGCCTATAAAACAACAGGTATCTATTTCTCACAATTCTGGAGGCTGGAAGTCCGAGATCAGGTGCCGGCACAGTTGGGTGAGGGCCCTGTGGCTGACTGCAGACTTCTGGCTGTGTCCTCACATGGGGGAAGAGGAGGGAGCTCTGTGGGGTCTCTTTCCAGGGCATTAATCCCATCATGAGGCTCCACCCTATGTCCTAAGCATCAAAGGTCCCACCTCCTAACCCATCAGGTTGGGCATTAGGATTTCATCATGTGAATTTGGGGGAACAAGCATTCAGACATAGCAACAAGCATACTTTGTAATGTGCTTTTTTTCACTTGGCGGTATGCGAAGGCCATCCTAGGTAGAGATCTTTTGTTGTTATGCTTTCCTAGGACTCACCCCAGGTGGGAATCTCTTCCCCTTCCCTTCTCTGTGCCTCACGCGTGTTGGCAGCCTAATCGAATCGAAGGCGATAACACCGTGTCTAGCAGCATCTGACTGCAGCAGGCAGTTCTGAGTGCTCTCTGCTCACTACCCTGGCTGTCCTCATGAGGCCCTCAGGAGGCCTGTAGTCTCCCTGTTCTACAGGCAGAGACAAAGTGCACACACACTCCTGGGGTCACTCCTGGCCCTGGGGTCATTGTTTATGAAAGAGGAGCATCATCGACATGCTTTCTGCATCCCATGCTTTCACTTACCCATCTGGCCGCCTGGCACAGCCTGAATCTTTCTCTTAGCTGGTGTGTGACCTGTGTGCAGAAGGACCTTGGTGGTGTTGGCGGCGGCACCTAGAGCCTGTGTCCATCTCAGTAGGGCATCCACTGTCCGAGGGCGTGTCTGATTCACCTAAATACTGCCAGGCGGCTTTCCTGAGACAGAGTGTATTAGAGACTCCACTTTCCCTTCCTTGCCAGCAGTAGATGCTGGTACTTGGTGCCCTTCTAAAAGGTGTAAAGTATGGTCCCGTTGCTCTTTTAATTTCACTCACTTATTCAATAAACAACGGACCACCGGCTGCTCTGCTGGGACAGGAAGGGAGAGTGTGAGAGCTGGGCAGGCAGAGGCCCCCAAGTGGAGGTCAGGAAGGGCCTCAGTGAGAGGGCAACGTGGCCGAACACTGGCCAAGGGGCAGGAGCCTCCCTGGCAGAGGGGAGGCCGGGCAGGGGTCTGAGCAGCCTCGTAGGAGCCAGGGAGGGGCTGGGGCCGAGGACAGTCACTGTGCTCCCATGGGGGGCAGGCACAGGACTGTGCTGCAGCGGGGCCAGGTGCTGAGTGCACCTGGAGGGTGGGTTAGGAGTGGGGAGTGTGAGTGCTAGGAGGAGAGGCAGCTTTAGGATCGCGTCTTGTGTACTGGTGCACGCACCGTGCTGGGGGCAGACGGAGGCCCAGGGTTGGATGTTAATGTCTGAGATTATAGAGCATCCACTTGGAGATAACGCGTTGGAAAGAAGGGGACCATCATCTCAACCACACCAAAAAAGAGCCACTGGGCTCCACTGAACATTTAGGATTGTAGGATGACGACACCCAGTGCCAGGTTCGTTCAGGACGAGGGGCAGGAAGCAGCTCAGGTGCACAGACACAGCAGGAGCTGGCCTGGCTCAAGGCCTCGTGGCCACATGAGGGAACACCTCCTGGATCAGCTGTACTGACCGTCAGCACGCACTGGGGAGACCCTGCATAGAGTTCCTATGGGTGTTCATTGTTGGATCCAGCCCAGGTGTGGTCAGGCCGTAGTGTGAATGACCATCCACCTCTGCCAGGTTGCTAGGGAACCAGAGCTGGATTGTTCATGAAGGTCAAATTCTCCAGCAAATGAGGATGGACAGAGGCCCCGGCTGAGAGAGCAGTGTCCAGGAGACCTAGTGGAGACTGAGTTACAGGAGGATGCGGTGATCGACTGTCCCCACTGCTGATAGTAGACAAAGATTTGGCCATGTGGAGGTCACAGGCCCCTGTGACCAGGGCCACTCTGCGGGGGAGAGCACTCATGGGGAGGCATCTAGACAAGGCTGTAGCCCTTGGGAGGATGACTGACTGTGAGAGATGGCAGGTCTGTGGGTAACTCAAGAATGGGACAGGGTGAGGCAGGAGAGAAGACGCTGCTCCTTGAGGGGGTGTGGGCATTGGATACGCCACCAGGAGGGTGGGAGGCAGAGCACATGGTGGCAGTGGCTTCCCCACTGCTGGTTCTGAGACCTGGCAAAGCAGTCAACCCCCCTTCTTTCAAATTCTATTCTTGCCTATTACCCAGCATCCATTGTTCATAGGAATCTAAGTAGTTTTATTTACTCCTTTGAAAGAGTGGGCTTTCTGCCTGCTGGGCTTCTGTGTCCCTGTTGCAGACCCGCCTCGGTGCTCCAGAAGATGTGAACCCCATGCCCCTGTCAGGAGAGCTCTCGGTCCCTCCTTTTTTCCAGCAGTTTGAATGTGACAAACATCTCAACTAAACTTGCCCTGATATGTCCCCAGAGCCCGCCCATCCCCAGGCCTCCCGGTCAGGTGCTCAGACCAAATCCCTGGGTCACTCTGGACTCAATCCACTAGAACCCAACCACGTCTCATGCCATACTGCCGCCTCCTGTGGAGCCTCTGCCAGGCTCACAGCCGCTGCCTCGTCGAGCACCAGTTCTGTGGGGGCACGACCAGGCATGGCAAGGCATCAGTGTGCCCACAGGAGGGTCATGGTCAAGCTAAGCTTGCAGGGCCTGGGGTGGGTTCCCACAGGAGTGGGGGCCTCAAGCAGAAGCGTCCGTTCCCAGCCTCTCTTCACTGGGGGGGGTGTCTCTGGAGGCAGCCTGGCCTGGCGCCCACACAAACCTGATGGCAACTTGACACCTGTGTGGGTGTCCTTGTGCACAGACCGTGGACCAGGCCAGGTGAGCTGGGCAGACAGCCCAGAGCCCTGGCCAGCTCCCTAGCCGCAGGAGTGACTGGCCAACCATGAGGACCCCAGGGGTCTGGAGAGCAAAGCCTTGTGGTCAGAGTCCTCGGGGTCCACAAGCGTCCCCAGACATCTTAAAGATGAGACCTTCCTGGGCCCATGGCCAGAGAGCCCTGCACCTGCTTGTTTGTGCAGCCCCTGAACTATGGAGTCAGAGCTCACAGGGGGCAGGGCTCCCATGGAAGTCAGGGTTTGCAGGGGCGAGTCTGGGCTTCTCATTTGCTCCCTTCTCTTCCTCAGCCCCACAGGCTCCTCCAATTTCCATCTTCCTCAGAGACCCCAGGGGACCAGGCGATGGCAGCAGCCAGGCTCCTGCCGCCACCGGCGAGACCCCAGGTGAGCTGCCCCTGAGGCCTGTGCAGTGGCCCTGCATTTCCTCATGGTCCTCCTATGCCCCGGGCTCCCGGTGGCAGCCTGAGTGTCAGTGTATCCCTTGAACTCTGTGGCCCCTTCCTATCGACCCCTTGGCTCTCAGGGTGCGCCCGCTGCATGTCCCAGGGCATCCGCCACTCACCCCCACGTTGCATGCACCCACTCCATCTTGAATATGGAGACTCAGTCCAACCCGCAGCAGCCCCTGTCATTCCAGGCTGAGGTGACCTTCGAGGACGTGGCTGTGCTCCTCTCCCAGGAAGAGTGGGACCGCTTGGGCCCTGCTCAGCGGGGCCTCTACCGACATGTGATGATGGAGACCTACGGGAACGTGGTCTCACTGGGTATGGCCCCTTAGCAGGTGTTGTCTGTGTCTTTGTGGTCGGCCTGGGGTGGGGGCTTCCCAGGGGCAGAGGCCTCAGGGTTGCCTCCTGGGTGCTCAGCTCCAGAGGGAGTTCAGTACTGTCTGTCTCATGCCTGCAGGCCCTCGGGTTGGGTGGGGGTGCTCACAGGTGTTGTGTAGACAAAAGGACTTACCTCCCCACGAGCAGGACTTCCAGGAACCAAGCCCAACGTGATCTCCCAGCTGGAGCGAGGGGAAGAGCCATGGGTCCTGGACGGGCAGGGGATGGAGGCGAGCAGGGGCCCAGGCAGTGGCCACTCAGGTGAGTGAGAGGAACTGGCTCTCCTTCACTGAGAGCCGAGCAGGTCCCGGTGGTTGTAGGCACTGACGGGAGACAGCAGGAGTGGCTTCCACCTGGGGTTTCCCAGCAAAGGAGCCTACAGGGGGATGGTGCTGAGCTGAGCAGAGACCCAGGGTAGGAAGCCAGCGTAGAGGTGAGTACAGACAGGCGGTGAGCTGGGCATGCATAGGAAGGGCGATGGGGAGAGCACACATTCCACCCCTGCCAGGTCCCTAGGTCCCTGTCCTTATGGGGACTTCAGATTTTGAGGGTTACCTGGTTGATTGAGAAAAGAACAAATGAAGCATCCTAAGTGAAGAAGGGAAGTTTCTTAACCTGGTGCTTAGGTGAGAGCTGAAGGCATGTGTGTGAGATGAAGAACCAGACCAGGGAGCCACCATCCCCACGTCTGCATAGCATTGTCCTGGGGGCCCATGCACAAAATGAGGCAAAATAAACAGCAAATAAAACTAAACAAGGAAATGAAAGCTGTAAGAATTGGAAAGAAAGAAAAAAAGTGTTGTTTGAAGTTCATATGCTTGTGTACTTGGAAGAAAATTGCTTAGAATTCACCAGAGAATTTACCAATTTGCTGGATACAAAATCAGTTTTATTTCTCTTTGTCAGCACAAGGGTGTGATTTCTTTTTCCCTGTTTTATTGAGATGTAATTGACATACAGCATTGTGTAAGTTTAAGGTGTAGAACATAATGACCTGACTTACATGTATTATGAAATGATCACCACAATAAGTTTAGTTAACATCCACTTTTCTCATATAGATACAAAAAAAGGGTGTTTTTTAAGATGTGATTTTTAAAAAGGTAATATTTACAACAACGTCAGAGATATAAAGTACTCAGTAATTAATCAAATAAAAGATGTGCTTCTAGAGAAAATTATAAAAGGGAAGATGACGGCAGATACATCCAACCCTGAAGGCAGCGTTCAGCAGTTGCTTTAGGCAAAGACGTCCAGTGAAGGAAGATGACATCTGAGTGTCGGGAAAACTTCAGTTAGCCTGTCCTGCAGGACGTGGCCCCCTCCGGGTGTGTGGGGGACAGCTTAGCACCACCCCTGTGGCTGATCAGCTTCAGTCTCGGGCATGGCACTCCCCCTTGTTTCCAGAGACTGTGTGGACGGGGCCCCAGGTGTTACAGACAGCCTGCCTCTTATTGACTTGCAAAATCAAGTATCCTTAGAGAAACAACGAATGTGCCAGCCCTAGAGGAATTCAGTTTTCCAGTGAATATAAAAAAAGACACAGCATTCTGTTGTGGAAATCTTGCACAGAACTTTAAACTGTTTGCTGACTGAAGCCACAGTGGGCAAGAAAACATGGCTCCACCACCAGAGCATACTTGGGCTCCCTGGTGGCTGGCTGTGGTCTCACCTGGTAGAGATCTCAGATGAGTGCCCTTCAGATTTGATGCAAAGAGCTTGTGAAATTCTCCAATAGCAAGTGGGTTAGAGAGGAGAAGTTTTTGTACAGAAGCACCTGGTCACTCAGCCCCGTGCATAGGCCTTAGAGGCTTAGGGCACTGAGAGATGAGTGATGTGCAGAGAACAGAAGCCGGCCTGCTGCAGCCTGGGGCCCCACCTCGGGCATCAGAGTGAGGAGGAGCAGAGGGGGCTGCACGGCTTACAGACGTGCCCTCTGCGGGATGGATAAGCCGTGAGCCCGCCCTGCCCTGCTGGTTTTAACTCGGTGACTTGCAAGTGTTGTAACAGCAAGTGCAAGGATTTTCCCATCCTCAAGAGAAGTGTTTTGTTGTCACTTCACCTCTCTGTTCCTTTTGCAGACAACCTCAAATGTGACCACATGACAGCTTATATGCAACAAGACAGTTCGTCATGTCCATGGGGTAAGTGTATGTCTGATCTTCTTTTAATCCAGTACAATCCCTGAAGGTGTTAATGCCTGTGACTCACCAGAATGTTCCCAGGGTGCTCTGGTACAGAACCTGTGTTCTCGTTATGCAGCACCCACAGTCTCTACAAAAGTTTGGGGAGGTTTTTTTTAATTAAAAATTTGTTTCAGTGGAATTGCTTTTTTTCTCTTTATTTGTCTTGTTACACTTAAAACATTCTTCCGTACCTTATACTTGAAACAACAACTGAAGCCACCATTCTGAAAGCGAGAGGCTCTTTGCTCAAGGCCAGCTCCCGCACAGCGTGGACGAGAGGTGGCCTGTCACTGGCGTTCACAGTAGCTTGAGTCTGTCTGTGAACATGAACATTTGATCATATGTTGCTTTTATGCCATGGATGATTGAGTAAGTAACCTTTTCTATAATTAATTTATCTTTTACTATTAAAGTCATCTTACTCATCTTGTTACTTTGGCGTCAGGCCAGAAGCCATCCATTCAGGAAGCTTCAAACAATAGAAATTATATTTTTCCAATGTAAATGACTAATTATTTCTTTGGCCCATCGGCTTTATTTTGTGAAAATGAAGCTTATAAGTCAAAAAACAAAGAACTAAAACTTGTTTACCAGATGAAAAAACATAGTATAACTTTTGAAAAATAAGATATGTAAAAATCTTATTAAACAGATGACAGTGAACTCAGATATTTTTTAATGAAGAACCTGAAGAATACCATTATCATTTATCAATACAGTACACACTTAATAAATAAATTGCTCTGAAGACAATAAAAGATGCAGGAAAACCCAATAAGAAAAGTAGGCACAAAACTTGAACAAGTTGTTAGAAGAGGAAAACCAAAGGGCCAATAAAAAATGAAAACATGCTCAGCCTCATTATTCGTCAGTAAAATGGAAATCAAAACCACTCCAGTACACCATGTTCACCTTCAAAATGGAGAGATCTGACAATACTAAGTGTGAGGGAGGCTGCAGAGCAGCTAACGGGGAGGTGAGTGCACACACTCGCTTTGGAAAACCAAGGGGCATTATCTAATGAAGTTGAAAATATGAATCCCTGCGTTAAATGCTTCCACTCCTTTGTGTGTACAGTGAAGATGTTTGTGTGGAAGCACCAGGAATCATATTACAAGAATCTTCACAGAAGCAGGCTTCATGATAGAGAAAATTGGAAACAACCCAAATGTCCATAAACAGTAGAACAGACAGATAAACTATGGTATTTTAATCTAACAGCAGTGTTTCCTAAGCAAGAACCCCAGAATGAGACACTGACCGCCAGATTCTGGCAGGGAGGGACTACCACAGGCCCCATCTTGGGGCCTGCCTCTTAAGGTCTTTGAACATGAGGGAGCAGAGCAGAATGTGGGTTCCCTGAGCTGAGAAGGCCCAGTTCTGACCCAAACAAATCAGTCAAATAAGTTATTCTCCGTGACCTGGAGAGGAGGGAGGGGAAGAAACAGTCGCCACAAGCCCACCCGGATGCTTTCCTAACACGAGATATCTTGGTTTCTTTGGGTCAGCTTTTGTAAACCTGCTCCCCTCAAAGGGCTGCTGGTCCCCCAGCACCTCATAGGGCCCAGGTGTGTTCTTGTTTGACAAGAGAGAATTCCCTTAGATCTTCCTCTGCCCACAGGGCTTCTCATTCTGCAATATCACTCAAGGACAACACGGTTTTTAACCCTCCCCCACAGAGGCCTCTGGGAAGCTGGAGGCAGCATCATGGAGGGTGGAGTTGGCATCCCAGCTACAGGGCTTAGATTGGGCACTAGGAGAGATCACAAGGAGGCCTGGCTGCTGTCCTGTCTTCCAGGAGGAGGAAGCATAAAGGGCCTGACCACACGTTCTGCTGTCATTCAGAGTCGGTCTCTTGCTCCTTCTGGCGCTGACTTGGGGTCAGTTCCATCTGTTGAGTGCCTTGAATGATCACTCAGTACACCCTGTGCTCCCAGAATATACCTGTTCCCCTTGGGAAGTCTTGGTCTCTGAGTGGCATCTTGTCATCTCAATGGCTCAGTCTCCAAAATTCAAAAAGCTATTGTCCTCAGCACCCGCTGCTCTTCTCCACTCACACAGTCAGCCCGCAGAGCCCCCAACCTGATCATAGAAATATCTCAGCCTTCTCTGTCGTGCTCATTGCCGTGCCTCAGGCCTCGTCTCTGGCTTAGAGTTGGTAGGATTCTCATCATGTCTGCCTCATCTTGCCCCCCAGTGCATTCTCCACAAAGAGGAGGTCACAGCCCCCCATGTACACATCTGTTGGACCTGCATATGAGAACTTGCATGTGTCCCCACCTGCCCACACTAGACTTTGCTGTCTGTGTGTTGCTGTCTGCCCGACAGGGCTCCCCACAGTTGTAGGTGTGCTCCTGAGTTTATTCCTGCTCCAGTGGCTTCTGGAAGCTCAGTGCACGTGAGGACTCCAGGGAGGGCAGGGCTCAGGCACCCACAGGCTGTCACCCTGCTGCTGTGTGCCATATGTGCACTTCACAGGGGAATGACAGACTAGAGGTGGCACCTTTCTCAAACCGCACTGTAGACCTGGGCACATTTCTAGTTGTCTGACACAGTTGTGGTTTTTCTGCTCCTCTGCAACTCACACAGCCATGTGCATTCAGGGACCACATTCCCGCTGGCCACCCCACGTCAGCAAAGCCACCTTATGGTTCTGGTTGCTTTCAAGTTTTGAGTGGGCTAACATTTGAGTTACTGTTTTCACCTTGGATTTGTTTCAGAATGTGAAAACAAGGCAGAGAACAAAAACAGAGACTTGAGCCTGAAGCCATTCATTTCAGAGGAAATAATGATTCTGGGGAAAACACCCACGATATGGATTGATCAAGGAAATTATGAATCTGAACAGAGCTTCTATCTGAGTCCAAGCCCTGTTGGCCCCACTGAAGTTCAAGTCTTGAGCCAGAGCGTGCCCCCCACTCAGCAACAGGTCGTTCCTAGCGGTGAGAGACCCTACAAGTGCATCGAGTGTGGAAAATGCTTCGGTCGGAGCTCCCATCTCCTCCAGCATCAGAGAACCCACACTGGAGAGAAGCCCTATGTGTGTGGTGTGTGTGGGAAGGCCTTCAGCCAGAGCTCGGTCCTTAGTAAACACAGGAGAATCCACACAGGCGAGAAGCCCTACGAGTGTAATGAATGTGGAAAGGCCTTTCGAGTGAGCTCAGATCTTGCTCAGCATCACAAAATACACACAGGAGAGAAACCACATGAATGTCTTGAGTGCCGGAAAGCCTTCACTCAGCTCTCGCATCTTATTCAGCACCAGCGGATCCACACCGGAGAAAGGCCGTACGTTTGCCCGCTGTGCGGGAAGGCGTTCAACCACAGCACTGTCCTGCGGAGCCACCAGAGGGTGCACACTGGGGAGAAGCCACACGAGTGTGGGGAGTGTGGCCGGGCCTTCAGTGTGAAGAGGACACTGCTCCAGCACCAGAGGGTGCACACCGGGGAGAAGCCCTACACGTGCAGCGAGTGCGGGCGTGCCTTCAGTGACCGCTCTGTCCTCATCCAGCACCACAACGTACACTCCGGGGAGAAGCCCTACGAGTGCAGTGAGTGTGGGAAGGCCTTCAGCCACCGCTCCACCTTGATGAACCATGAGCGGATCCACACCGAGGAGAAGCCCTATGGGTGCTACGCATGTGGGAAGGCCTTCGTGCAGCACTCGCACCTGATCCAGCACCAGAGGGTGCACACCGGGGAGAAGCCCTACGTGTGCAGCGAGTGTGGGCACGCCTTCAGTGCCCGCAGGTCTCTGGTCCAGCATGAGAGGATCCACACAGGCGAGAGGCCCTTCCGGTGCACGCAGTGTGGCAAGGCTTTCAGCCTGAAAGCAACGCTCATCGTGCACCTGAGGACCCACACGGGTGAGAGGCCCTACGAGTGCAGCCGCTGCGGGAAGGCCTTCAGCCAGTACTCCGTGCTCATCCAGCACCAGAGGATCCACACGGGCGAGAGGCCCTATGAGTGTGGGGAGTGTGGGCGTGCCTTCAACCAGCATGGGCACCTGATCCAGCACCAGAAGGTGCACAGGAAGCTGTGACCTCAGCTGCCACGAGGATCCACACAGAAACTCCAGGCATGCAGACCCAGGAAGCCTCCAGCGCAGGAAAAGCTTCTGTTAACTCTACAGGAAGCCCATCTCTGGTAACTCAGTGTCACAAAGTAACTCCAAAGAGAAGCACTGAACATGTTGTCCCTGTGGAAAAACTTCAGAGAATGCCTGTTTTATTTTTCTCAACATCTTAAAGTTCTGTTGGAGAGGAATCACACAATTGTGAATTTTGTAAAGACAGCCATAATTCTCTCTATAACATTAGACAGTTTATTTGAAGTGAGAAACTAAACGAAGTTAAGGCATAAGGATTACTGTCACAATAAAACTTTCTTACATTCCAAATAAAGGTTTTTTTCTTAGAATATTACATGCTTTTTCTGAATACAATGATTATTCTAATTAAAATTCGAAAGTTGGACTATTTTCAATATTCTGTTAAACCACTAAAGTGCTGTGTGGATAAAATGATATTAAAAAAAGACTGTCATCAAGTATCATGTAATATGGCTGGAAATCTTAAGTGTGTGGAACCACCTGTTTTGTATGGAAAAAAAAGTAGAGATTAATTAGTGAGAAATTATGCAAATTTAGAAAACCCTTTCTCTGGTGCTTTAACTTTATTCGAGATCGGAAAGGATGTCCTAGCTTTTTAGTGAAAATCCAACTCAAAAATGGACTTTTCCTCAAAACCCACCCTGTGCCCCCAAATCCTGAGATGTCTTGGGCCGCTGGGTTCCATTTGGGCATCAGAGGGGAATGCTGATCTCAGAGCCCAGACCTCAGAGCTGCCACACCATGTGGGTGCCTCTTTACACATTATGGGTGTTTAAAAAAAAAGTTTCTAAAAAGACAGTTCTTTGGCGCATATTTTTAAAACAAAAGTTCTCAAATTCAAATAGGTTTTTTTTTTCTGTCTCTAATATTTCTATTCCTATGTTTGAGGGTTTTTTTGTTTTGTTTCATTTTTTTACTCTCTGTTCCAAGATAGTGTAGTATCCATTGTCATATATTGTGATGAATCTGGTTATTCACAATTTTTAAGTTTTTTTCTCTTTCTCTTGAAAACATTATCAGTGTCTTAGGAAAAAGTAAGCACTAGGGTGTTGCTCCTTAAGTCTACACCAGTACACTGTGACACAAATAAAAGCTGGTTTTCCCCTCTCTGCAGACAGCGGTGAGAGGAGCTGATATCACTGAGGTATTACTTCAGAGGAGCTGAACTAACTGAAGCAAAAGCCCAGAGGAACTGGGATCTTTAAGGTGTTATTTTAGAGAGGAGATGAGCTCACTGAGGTGTCACTTCACTGGAGTTGAGATCGCACAGGTGTTACTTCAGAGACGGCTGAGATCATGAGGTGATTGGTTAGAGAAGCTGAAGTCACTGAGTGTTACTTCAGAGAGAGGCTGCGATCCCTCAGGTGATTCAGAGGAGTTGATCACTGAGTTATTTAGAGAGAAGCGTAGATCACTGCAGAGTTACATCAGAGGAGCTGAGATCACTGAGTTACTTCAGAGAGGAGCTAAGATCATTCAGCTTTACTTCAGAGAGGCTGAAATAAGTGAAATGAAATGCTGTAGGAGCTGCGACCAATTAGGTGTTATCTCATAATTTCACACAAGGGGAAGCTACAAGCCCTTGTTGATTGAGTCCACAGCTGGCATCTGACTTAGTGGCTGCTGCTCAGAGCCCACACTACTCGGCACAATTCCTAATCATGCAGGAGAGTCAGAGTAAGAAATAGTCATGTTCCAGTCAAGACAAAAATAAGAGTTCAATTAAATTCAATGTACAGAAATACTGTTTGGAAATACCCCCTATATATATCACAGGACAACTTAAGTTTCACAGTACAAGTCATTCTGGATTGCTAAATCCTTCAGGTAACCTAGGGTTTTCGGGAACATCTTTCCAAAATGTGTAGTTTGCTTTCCTGCCTTCTTAAAGTATACTTAATATCATTCTGCCTTTTCTTGCTATCACCTGCCATTGACCCATTGGTGAGCATGCAGGCTCGGGTGTCCATGGAGCTGGGAAGTGAGCTCTAGTGCCCCTCTCCCTGGGGAGGATCCCAGTGCCACGCATTTTTGCCACTTCTCTCCAAGGAGCAGGAGGTAGCACATGACCTGCTGGAACATGGCAGCCTGCCTTTTTTGGAAGTGGCCTCAGAGGGCAAAATGATCTTTGGGGACCCCCTCACCCTGATAACAGCCTTCTCAGCCATTACCTCCCACCTCTGACTTATCAGCAGTATTCCACACTTATTTTGGATTTTTTATTTTTATTTGGAAGTCTTTACATTTTATGTATTTAAATCTTTATTTCTCCTTACAGCTACCAAGAATTTGACACTTGGTTCTCTTCCAATTTTCTAGTATTTGGAAAACAGTTTAGTCCACCTGGAATTTATTTCTGTGTACTATTATAATCTGACATATTTTCCAATAAAAAAGCAATGACTGGAACATATATTTGTGGGTGAAGGAAGATCAATAACTTTGGTATAAGGATCTCCCACAAATCAGTGGCCACAGGACATGAGCCGGCAATTCCCCATAAGGGAGAATGCAACCAGGAAAGCCTGAAAAAGGTTCAAGTGTCTCAATTCCAAACTAACAAAAACACGCCACCTCCTCCTAATCAATTAGTAAACGTTATCGTGTAATGCGCAGAGCTGTGAAAGTGTGGGAAAATGGGTGCTTTCATGCATTGCTGATAATGTTAACACGGTCCACCTGTGCCAGGTGTGGGGCCACAATCTCTTCTCTGGAGGAAGATGACTGCACATCCAGACTTGGCAGGTGCCAGCTCAGAGGCGGCCCCAAGGGAGGCAGGGGCACTCCTGGAGGACAGGCTGGGGAAGCTCAGGCCACCAAACGCCACTCCATGCTCAGAGGGGCTGGTGGTGAAGGCCCAGGAGGTTCTCTCCCAGGAGTCAGACTTGCCCTGGGGCAGAGGGAAATCTTAGAAGGTGGTAATGAGGGCAGCACTGGGGGGGTCTCTGGTGCATCTGGATGAGTTTGGGGAACACTTGGTTTCATGTGTAAAAGTTCCCAAGCTGAGAAATGCAGGTGAGGTAATGTGAAGTTCAGGGGTCCCAAAGACTGCCCTTGCTTGTGACACCAATTGCAAGTTTGGGGCGGTCCCCAAGATCACCCTCAAATTCAGTAATTTGCTACAAGGAGTCAGAACTTGCATAGAAAGCTGTTATACAAATGGTTACAGTGTATTACAGGGAACAGACACACATTAAAATTGGCCAAGGGATTGCAGTGGGGTAAAATTCAGGAAAAGTAACAAATTGTGAGCTTCTGTTTTCCTCTCCCTGTGAAATCACAGACAGCATTACTTTCCCAGCACTCATGTGACTGTGCACTGGGTATTGCCAACAAGGGAAGCTCACCTGATCCTTGGTGTCCAGAGTTTTTATTGGGGCTCAGTAACATCGACAACTGGCTACCTACAGGACTGACCTCAGTCTCCAGCCCCTCCAGAGGTCAAGCTGATGCCACAGGGCCCAAAGCCCCCACCATAAATCACACTGTTAGACTATCTGGCACAGCCCAAGGCCAGCCCTCTCATGGGGTCGGGTTAATCCTTTCAGCACAAGTGGTTAAGAGTGGGTGAGAGCCCAGGCCTGCCTCCAACTGCTCTGAGACATTGGTCCAGTCACTTCCCTTCCTGAACCTCGGGTTCTCACCTGCAGATGGAAATATCACCATCCAGGTCACAGGGTTACTGTGACCATTAAATGAAATCACTGCAGGAAGCCCAGCCCAGCACTGAGTTCTGTGTGGTCTGTGTGTTGTGAGTTCGAGTGACTCTGGACAGGTGTAGCCACCACGGGGGTTGGGGCCCATAGAGAGGAACGAGTGGGGGGAGCCACTTACCCCCACAACAAGAGGCACCCAAATGCTCCACAACCCCAATGTATTGTGGAGAGGCTCATGACACAAGCAGGAAACTGGGACAGGTTGGGCGGGGCAGGGCACAGCCAGCCCCAGGCAAGGCCTCATTCCCTCAGCATGAGAGGCCACACAGCCACCTCCAGTGAGAGCCTCCAAGGAGAGCCTAGAGGCCACTAGCCCTAGTGGGCACCCATAGACTGGCCCAGCCCAAGGACAGAGGTGAGAGGACCCAGATCCAGCTCCCAGCAACTCTCTGGCACAGCTCTGATGTCCTACCTGGGGATCTCTGCCCCAGCAGCATGCACAAGGCCAGCGCACCATTCATGCATGTTGTGAGCATGACCCCACCCAGCCTCAGCACGACCTTTAGGGTGGGTCCATTATCTCTCTTTTACCCGAAGGTGCTGACTCAAGACTTCGAACAAGCCGGGGTTCTCAGCTGTCTCACCCTCTCCCCATCTCCTGACTCACTGCTAGCTGCCCAGAGCTATTAACAATTATTAACAAGCAGCCCATGGTCTGAGATGACATGGCTCCCAAAGACCCTCTGTCATCAGCAGGCTGACAACTCCATTTCTGATCTTGTGAGCTGAGGAGACAATAGGACAGCTGCAAGGAGTTAGCCCACCAGATGCCCAGGAGTGACTGCCCAAGAAGGCCCAGTGGAAACATCTAGAACCAATGGGGCCCTTTGCCCATGCTCCCTCCCCATTCCTAGACAGGCTTGACACTTGGTCCCTATGAAAGTGTGGTAACTCATGTTACCAGCCCTCTTGAGCCAAAATCAAACTACCAAGAAAACTTGTCAAACCACGTTTTCTAGTTTTGTACAATGGAAACAAGCATGTTTTTTCTTTTTCCAGATATACTTTATAAAAATATACTTCTTCAGGGGCTGGCCCGGTGGCATAGTGGTTAAGTTCATGCATTCCACTTCGGCGGCCCAGGGTTCACCAGTTCAGATTCTGGGCACGGACCTACTCACTGCTCATCAAGCCATGCTGAGGTGGTGTCCCATATAGAAGAGCTACAACTCTACAACTATGATACACAACTGTGTACTGGGGCTTTGGGGAGAAAGAAAAAAGAAAAAAAGGAAGATTGGCAACAGAAGCACAGAGCCAATCTTAAAAAATATATATATATATATATATATATATATGCTTCTTCAGACTGCAGTGCCCCACTACCCCTTCCTGCCTCTCTGGCCCTTCCACCCAGGGCTTTAGGGCTCCCTTCAAGGGCCACAGTCCCCTGGGGTCCCCCTGGCTCAGGGGACATCCATGCTGACAGGAGCCCCAGAGCAGGGATTCTTAACAAACACCCAATGAAGGAGCATCTTGGCCACAAGCAGTAACAAGGCAAAGGATGTGAAAGGAGAGGTGGTTCCCACAGAAACTAACGTGAAGAAATGCAGGTTTCCTGAGTAATCAGTCAAATGCAATAACCAGCCACAAAGACATGCCTATTTAATTAGCAAGCAGAGGTTAAAATCACAGTGTCCAGTGCAGGAAGGCTGTGTGGAAATCACTGTTCTCTATTCAACTTTGCATCCTGCCGGGCAGGTAAATGCTTTTTCAGTGATTCAGTGCTGGTGACATTATATATTGGGTACAACCACTCTGGAAAGTATTTACATATATACATCAATGTCCTTTAAAAAGATTATCTTGTTCCTACGAATGTATCCTAAAGACATAATTTGAAAGAATAAGTTAAAGGGCTGAAATTAATCATAGAATAATATATGTCCAAATGATATGTTTTATAAGCTAAAATAAGTCACTTAAGTAGAAACTTTGTTGCTATTACAAAGGCAATTGTCAGGGAGTGATGTTATGGAGGATGGCAGAGGAAGAAGCTCCAGGAATCTGCCTGTCCACCCAAACAACTGCACAGCCGGCAAGAACTGTCTCAAGTAACTATTTTGGAACTCTGGAGTCTAGTCAAACACTTGCAGCATCCAGGAGAGTTTGATGAAGAGGGTAGGAAATTTCAGTGAATTTCCACATTCAGCATAGCACCTACCATGCCTACCCCTAGCCCCATGGCAGGAAGCTGTGTGGACAGCAGCCTGCATTCCTGGTGCAGCCTGCTGAAGCCAGGATGGGCAATAAGGACCTTGTCCTCCAAATATCAGGGTTGTGTGTTGTGATGATTGATGACCACTGTTGATCACTGCAGGGCTGACACAGGTTTGACTGCCAGTGTTTTAATCACTGAAGCAGTTTCTAGGGGGAATGAAAGAGATAATACTTGTTTCTTCCCCTTTTGGGAGCCAGACATTTAAGGAAATCTTTTTCAGGTCACTAGATGACCACACAGATAATGGAACAGAAACTTCACAGACCATACACATCAAAGAATACACACTCTGCAAAAAGTTTGGAAAAGTCACAAACAGATGGCACCAGCCCACAACAAGCAAGATTCAGCGATCTCTGAGGAGTGGGAGACAGAATTCCAGAGTCACCATAACATAATACTCAAAATGTCCAGTTCTCAACAAAAGATTACAAAATATACAAAGAAACAGCAAAGCATGACCCATTCACAGAGAAAAAAGAATTTGACAGAAACCATCACTAAGGAAGCCCAGACACTGGAATTATTAGTAAAGGATGTTAAATCTGTGGTCTTAAATACGTTAAATAACCCAAAGAAAACCATGGACAAAAAAACTAAAGGAAGTCAAGAAAATGATGTATGAATAAAATTGAGAATATTAATAGAGAGAACTTGTAAAAAGGAACCAAGCAGAAATTTTGAAGCTGAAAAGTACAATAACTGAAATGAAAAACTCAACTAGAGTGGTTCAATGGCAGATGTGAGCAGGCAGAAGAAAGGATCAATGAACTTGAAGATAATTGGGGGGCCAGCCTGGTGGCATAGTGGTTAAGTTAGTGTGCTCTGCTTCTGGCAGCCCAGGGTTTGCAGGTTCGGATCCCGGGACCAGACTGACACACCACTTGTCAAGCCATGCTGTGGTGGCATCCCATATAAAGTAGAGGAAGATAGGCATGGATGTTATCCCAGGGCCAATCTTCCTCAGCAAAAAGAGGAGGATTGGCCACAGATGTTAGTTCAGGGCTAATCTTCCTCACACACACACCAAAATAGATAAGACAATTGAAATTACCCAGTATGAGCAGGAGAAAGAAAAAAGAAAAGATCTGAGAAACCTATGAAGCACCATCAAACATATGAACATACACATTGTAGGATTCCCAGAAGAAAGAGAAAGGGGCAGAAAAGATACTTGAAGAAATAATGGTGAGGAACTTCTAAAATCTGAGGAGACATGAATGTACATGTCCAAGAGACTCAATGAACTCCAAACAGGATAAACTAAGAGATCCACACTGAGACAGATTTTAGTCAAATTGTCAAAACCCAAAGACCAAGAGAAAATTTTGAAAGCAGCAACAGAGAAACAACTCCTCGTGTACAAAGGCTCCCCAGTAAGATTAACAGTTGATTTCCCCTCAAAAACTATGGAAGCCAGAAGGTAGTGGGATGCTGTATTTACAAGCCTGAAAGGAAAAAAACTGTCAACCAAGAATTTGATGTCCATCAAAACTATCCTTCAAGAATGAAGGAGAAATTAAGACATTTCTAAATAAACAAAGGCTGAGAGAGTTCATTATCAATAGACATGCTCTACAAGAAATGCTGAAGGGAATCCTTCAAGCTGAAATGAAAGAATATTAGACAGTAACTCAAAGCCATAAGAAAAAATAAAGAATGCTAGTGAAAGTAACTACATAGGTAAATATAAAAACTAGTATTGGGGCCAGCCCCATGGCATAGTGGTTAAATTAGGCACATTCTGCTTTAGTGGCCCAGGTTTGCAGGTTTGGATCCCGGGCATGGATCTGCTCCACTCGTCAGCCATGCTGTCACCCACATACAAACTAGAGGGAGACTGGCACAGATATTAGCTCAGGGCTAATCTTCCTCAGCAAAAAAAAAAAAAAAATGCTGGTACTACTGTACTTTTGTTATGGTTTGTACCTTCTTTTTCCTACATGATTTAGTAGGCAAATGTGTAAAACAATAATCATAAAGTTATATTAATGGGCATACAATGTATAAAGATGTGATCTGTAACAATATAAAGGAGGAGGAACAGATATGTATAGAAAGAGAGTGTTTATACTATTAAAGTTGTCAGTATTATTCAAACTAGGTTGTTATTAGCTTAGGATGTTAATATAATCCCCAAAGGAACCACTAAGAAAATAAGTAAAATATATACAGAAAAGGAAAGAAAGGAATTAAAATGGTACACTACAAAAAAAAATCAACTAAATACAAAACACAGGCAGTAATTGAGAAATCGAGGAATAAAAAAACATACGATGAATAGAGAAATGACAGAAGGAAGTCCTTCAGCAGTAATCACATAAAATGTAAATGGATTAAACTATCCTATTAAAAGGTAGAGATTGGCAGATTGGATTAAAAAATCAGGATCCAACTACATGCAGTCTATGAGAGACTCACTTTAGATATAAGGACATAAAGAGGTTGAAAGTAGCAGGATGGAAAAATATATTCAATGCAAATAGTAACCAAAAGAGAGCTGAAGTGGCTATATTACTATCAGACACAATAGACACTGAAACAAAAAAGGTTAGAAGAGACAAAGAAGGACATGATATATTGATAAAAGCTTTTTGATACAGCAATAAGATATGTTACAAACATATAGACACCTAACAACAGAATCTCAAAATATATGAAGCAAAAATGATAGATTTGAAAAAAAAATAAAAGACAGTTCTATAATAATGATTGGAGAGTTCAATATTCCATTTTCAATAGATAGACCCAGACAGAAAAATCAATACAGAAACAGGGGACTTGAACAACACAATAAACCAATTAGACTTAATAGACATATATAGAACACTCCACCCAACAACAGCAGAACACATATTCTTCTCAAGTACATATGGAACATTCTCCAGATTAGATCAGATGATAGTCTACATAACAAGTCACAATAAATTTTTAAAGATTAAAATCAAAGTGTCTTTTCCAATCACAATGGAATAAAACTAGAAATCAATAGCAGAAGAAAAACTGGAAAATTAAAACAACAAACTCTTAACCAATGGGTCAGAGAAGAAATTACAAGAGAATGAAGAAAATACTGAGTGAAAAATGAAAATGAAAACACAACATACCAAAACTTATAAGTTGGGGTGAAAGCAGTGCTTACAGGGAAACTTACAGCTGTAAATGCACACATTAAAAAAAGGAAGTTCTCAAACCAGTAACTTACACTTTAAGGAACTAGAAAATGAAAACAAAACAAACCCAAGATAACAAAAGGAAGGAAATAATAAAGATCACAGTGGAGATAGATAATGAATTAAAAAGAGAAAATCAACAAAACCAAAAGTTGGTTCATTGAAAAGACTGACAAACCTTTAGGTAGACTATAAGTAAATAGAGAAGATCCAAATTACTAAAATCAGAAATGGACATGGGGATGTTACAACTTACCTAACAGAAATAAAAAGGATTATATGAAAATACTATGAATAATAATAAACCAAGTTAGATAACCTAGATGAAATGGAAAAATTCCTAGAAACACACAATCTACCAACACTGACTCATGAAGAAATAGAAAATCTGAATATATTTATAAGTAGTAAGAAGATTGAATTAGTAATCAAAAACCTCCTAACAAAGAAAAGCCCAACACTGACAGCTTCACCAATTCCACCAAACATTTAAAAAAGAATAAACACCAATTCTTCTCAAAATCCTCCCCAAAACTGAAGAGGAAGTAACATTTTCTAACTCATTCTATGAGGCTAGCATTACCCTAATATCAAAGACAAAAACTATGGGCCAATATCCCTTACGAACACTGATGCAAAAGTCCCCAATAAAATACTAGCAAACTGAATTCAACAGCATATTAAAAGGATTATACACCAGGACCAAGTGGGATTTATTCCTAGAATGCAAGGATGGTCAACGTATGAAAATCATTGTAATACATCACATTAATACAATGAAGAAAAATCCACTTGATCATTCCAATTGATGCAAAAAAAGCTTTTGACAAAATTTAACAGTTTCATGATAAAACACTCAATAAACTAGGAATAGAAGGAAACTTCCTCAGCATGATAAAAGGCATATAGGAAAAACCTAATATCATACACAATGGGGAAAGACTGAAGGCTTTCAGATCAGGAACAAGGATGCTTACTTCTGCTACTTCTGTTCAACATAGTACTGGAAGTTCTAGCCAAAGCAATTAGTCAAGAAAAATAAATACAAGGCAACCAAACTGGAAAAGGAGTAAAATTATCTCTGTTCACAGATGACATGATCTTATATGTAGAAAACTGAAGACTGTGCACACACACACACACAAACAAAAGAGCTAAGAAACTAATTCAGCAAAGTCACAGGATACAAAATCAAGACACAAAAACTAGTTGCATTTCTAAACACTAACAATGAATAATCCAAAAAAGAAATTAATACAATTCCAATAACAATAGCATTAAAAGAAATAAAATTTATTCCTAAAAGTTAACCAAAGAGGCAAAAGACCTGTATGCTGAAAACTACAAAACACCACTGAAAGAAGTTAACACACATACAGATGGAAATACATCCTGTGTTCACGGACTGGAAGACTTAATATTGTGAAGATGTTAATATTACCCAAAGTGACCTACAGATACAACACAATCCTTATCAATACCCCAATGATGTTTTTTGCATAAAAAGAAAAAAAACCCATCCTAAAATTCATATGGAATCTCAAGAGACCCCAAATAGCCAAAACAATCTTGAAAAAGAACAAAGTTGGAGGACTCACACTTCCTGATTTGAAAACTTACCACAAAGCTACAGTAATAAAAGAGTATACTGCTAGCATATGGATAGGCATATAGACCAAAGAAATAGCATAGACAGCCCAGAAATAAACCCTTGCATATATGGCCAATTGACTTTCGACAAGGGTGCCAAGACCATTTGTTACAAATTGAATGTTTGCATCCCCTCCCTAAATTCATATGTTGAAGCTCTAACCCCCAATGTGACTGTATTTGGAGACAGAGCCTGTGGTGATAAAGGTTAAATGAGGTCATAAGGGTGGGGCCCTACTCTGATAGGGCTGGTGCCCTTATAAGAATAGGAAGAGACACCTCTCTCTCCACCATATGGGCACACAATGAGAAGGCAGCTGTATGCAAGCCAGGAAGAGAACCCTCACCAGGAGCTGAATTAATTGACATCTTGATCTGGGACTTTTTAGCCTCCAAAACTATGCAAAATAAATTTGTGAGTTTGTTTTTTGTTTTTTTTTTGTTTTTTTTGGTTTTGTGTGTGTATATGTGAGGAAGATTAGCCCTTAGCTGACATCCACTGCCAATCACCCTCTTTTTTTTTGCTGAGGAAAACCAGCCCTGAGCTAACATCTGTGCCCATCTTCCTCTACTCTATGTGGGATGCCTGCCACAGCATGGCTTGACGAGTGGTGCATAGGTCTGCACCTGGGATCCGAACCTGAAAACCCACACCACCAAAGTGGAGTGTGTGAACTTAACCACTATGCCACTGAGCTGGCCCTGTAAATTTGTTTTTTAAGCCATCCACTCTGTGGTATTTTGTTATGGCAGCCTGAGCCAATACACCATTCAATGGGAAAAATAAAGTCTTTTCCAAAAATGCTGTATGGAAAACTGGATACCCACATGTAAAAGAATGAAGTTGGACCCTTACTTTATACCATACAAAAATTAGCTCAAAATGGATCAAAAACCAAACATGAGATCTAAAAACATAAGACTCTTAGAAGAAAACATAGGGGCAAATCTCAATGATTTCTTGGATATGCCCAAAGCACAGGCGACAAAAGAAAAACATAGATAAATTGAACAGAATTTAAAAACTTGTGCATCAAAGGGCACTATCAAGAGAGTAGACAGACAACTCACAGAATGGAAGAAACTATTTGCAAGTTATATATCTGATAAGGCATTACCATGCAGAATATATAAAGAACTCCTACACCTCAACAACAATAAACAACTAATCCAATTCAAAACTGGGCAGAGGACTTGAATTTCTCCAAAGATATACAAATGGCCAATAAGCACCTGAAAAGATGCTCAACATCATTAGTCATTAGGAAAATGCAAACCAAAACCTCAATGAGGTACCACTTCATACCCCTTAGGATGGCTATTATCAACAAAATGGAAAATAGGTGTTGGCAAGGATGTTGAGAAATTGGAACCCTCCTGCATTGTTAGTGGGCATGTAAAATGGTACAGCTGCTGTGGAAAAACAGTTTAGCCATTCCTCAAAAAGTTAAACAAAGAATTACCACATGATCCAGCAATTTCACTCCTAGGATTATACTCAAAAGTAGGGATTCAAACAGATACTTGTAGACGCATATTCATAGCAGCATTACACACAATAGTCAAAAGGTAGAAACACCCAAGTGTCCATCAACAAGTGAATGGATAAACAAAATGTGGTATCTACAAACAATAGAATATTATTCAGCCATAAAAAAGAATGATGTTCTGATACTGGCTACGACTTGGGTGAACCTTGAGGACATTATGCTAAGTGAAATAAGCCAGACATAAAGGGCAAATGTTGTACGATTCCACTATATGAAGTACCTATGGTAGGCAAATTCAGAGACAGAAAACGGAAGTAGAAAAGAGGTGTCTGGAAGAAAGGGATTATGGAAAATTATTGTTTAATGGGGATAAAGTTTCTGCTTGAGATAACAACACAGTTCCAGAAATACATAGTGGTGATAGTTACACAACATTGTGAATGCATTTAATGCCACTGAATTGTACACTTAAAAATGATTAAAATGGTAAATTTTATGTATATTTTACCACAATAAAAAAGGCAATCAACTCTCTTAAGTGACACAGAAAAGTTTAAATGTTATTTTTGTTTCACTTACAATATGTAAAAATATGTAAATATGTGGCATTCTCTCAAGTATGAATTTTCTGGTATTGAGGAAACACCAGAGGTGAAGATCCTAGGTGCTGTGATGACAAACCTGTTTTCTTTTTAAATGCTCTTCAATGTGTCTGAAAGGAAATCTGTACTAAGCAGTGACAAATTCTTTTTCTAAGTGGGGGAGATTACAGGAGCTTCTCCTTTTTGGTTACCTTTCTCTCAATTTGTCTAAAAGAACATGCACTGCTTTTGGTTTAAGAGGTTTTTTTAATTAAACAGAAATGCCCTTTCACCTGTGATGACATTGGGTGGACAATAAATAAAGGGGTGGGGTGGATCATGTGGAGCCAGTGCACAGACCATAACGTGGAGGAGTCTTCCCGTGTGGCTCCTCTGATGCTGGAACACTGGAACTGTTGTGGAAGGCCTGCCTACATTCGCCACACTTGTAAGCTTCTCCCCAGTGTGGCTCCTCTGACGTCCAGCAAGTTTGGTTTTTAGGATGAGGGCTTTCTCACATTTGTTACATTTATAGGGTCTCTCCAGTGTGAATTCTTTGATGTTGGATAAGGTTAAAACTTTGGGTAAAGCCTTTGCCACATTCTTTACACTCAAATGGCTTCTCTCCAGTGTGAGTCCGACGATGTCGGATAAGGATTGAGCTGTCACTGAAGGCTTTCCCACAGTCGTTGCACTTATAGGGTTTCTCTCCAGTGTGGATTCTCTGGTGATAAATAAGGGAAGGGTAGGCACTGAAGTGTTTCCCACACTCGCCACACTTGTAGGGCTTCTCCCCGGTGTGGATTCTCTGATGCTGGAACATGTTGGAACTGTGCCGGAAAGCCTTCCCACACTCACCACACTTGTAGGGCTTCTCCCCTGTGTGGATCCTCCGGTGCTGGATGAGGTAAGTGCCCTGACTGAAGGCTTTCTTACAATCACTGCATTTGTATGGCTTCTCTCCATGGTGTGACCTTTGGTGGTGGATGAGTCTGGAACTGTTGTGGAAGGCCTTCCCACACTCACCACACTTGTAGGGCTTCTCTCCGGTGTGGATCCTCTGATGCTGGATGAGGTGTGTGCTCTGGCTGAAGACTTTGCCACAGTCATTACATTCATAGGGCTTCTCCCCAGTGTGACTCCTCTGATGTTCAACAAGTTTGGTTTTTTGGATGAAGGCTTTCTCACATTCATTACATTTATAGGGTTTCTCTCCAGTGTGAATTCTTTGATGCTGGATAAGGTTAGAACTTTGGGTAAAACCTTTACCACATTCTTTACACTCAAATGGCTTCTCTCCGGTGTGAGTCCGACGATGTCGGATAAGGATTGAGCTGTCACTGAAGGCTTTCCCACAGTCGTTGCACTTATAGGGTTTCTCTCCAGTGTGGATTCTCTGGTGATAAATAAGGGAAGAGTAGGCACTGAAGTGTTTCCCACACTCGCCACACTTGTAGGGCTTCTCCCCAGTGTGAATCCTCTGATGCTTCATGAGGTTGGGCCTCCGATTGAATGTCTTCCCACACTCGTCACACCGGTAGGGGATCTCCCCAGAGTGTATCCTTCGGTGATTGATGAACTCGCAGCTCTGGCTGAAGGCTTTACCACATTCATCACACTTGTAGGGCTTCTCTTCACTGTGAAGCCGCTGGTGCTTGACAAGGTTAGCACTGTACCTGAAGGCTTTCCCACAGTAAGCACAATAATGCAATTTTTTCCCAATAGGGATTTTCTGATCTTCTTTAACAACTAAATTTGCACTGAAGATTTCCCCAGAATCATGAACCATATTTGGCTTTTTTGACCTGTGTACACGCTTATGGTTATTGAGGTATGATCTCTGTTCAAAACTCTGTTCACATATATCACATTTGTGAGGTCTCTGATCAGGGACAGGGCTTGACCCCAATGTGAGGCTTCCCTCAGACTCCTGGCCACTTTCCTCGTTGGTCAATGTGACTGGCCTGGGGCCTCTCTGTGCCACAGGTTTGTTCAGGCTCTCCTCTGGCTCCCCGACAGGCTCATGTTCTCCTCTTGACTCAGGTCCCTGGGGTACAGTCCCCCTGAGTCGGCCCAGTTCTTCCCCATCAAGTATCTTCCCTGAAATCAAATCCTTGTACTCAGTCCTGGTCTCATGAGCTGAAACAACAAACAGAACATGTCAGGGTCACCTGTTCTGACTCTGGAAGGAAGGTACGAAGATGCTGTGGATTACCAATTCCTTCATCTCCAAATTCACAACACCTTGCAGAGATGAGAGCCTGGAGCCCAGAGGCTTGAAGATCTCATACAGGGCCGCAGTCATGTGGCAGTGCAAGCATTTAAAACCAGGTCTGACCAACTCTAACATCCATGCCCTGCCTGCCTGCCTTCTACCCACAAAACCTGCCTGAGTGGGACTGTAGGATGCCTGTCGTCATTACAAAGGGACAGAAGACGGAGGCTTCATAGCAAGGAGGGGCCCCAAAAGTCACGGAGGACATCTGACAAAGAAATTAAGGCCAAGTGAGTCTACGGCTAACAGCTAATCCATGGTAGGAAAACCAGTCACCTCCCCAGGAGGGCAGAGGGCCAAGCTCATGCCAACTGTGGAGGACAAGGGCAGAGCAACAGAGCCTGGGGTCCCACAGCTCTCCCTAGCAGGCCATCCCCATTCCCAGGGTTCTTTCCAGGGGCCTGAGGAGTCACCCAAGTGAGCCACCAGTACCTTAAACTCAAGATGCCACACAGAATGCTTCCTGGTGCCCTCAAGCCTCCATTCCTTCCTCCCTTGACTAGACACTCACATGCTGACTCCACTTGCAGGAACACACCCACCAGAAATGCATTCTGTGAGCCAAAAGAGAGGCCCAACATACACAACCCCATAATGGGTATAACCAAATGTCCTCCAAAAGTAGAACGGAAAATAACCTGTGGTATGTTTACACAAGAGAACACTGTATGGCAATGAAACAGAACAAACTCCATGCAACATGGCAACCCTCACAATGTTGAAGTGCCCTGCATGTGTCCAGACAGAGCCAAGGGGCAGAGCAGCCTCCAGGAACAGAGAGAAGGACCCTGTGGAGAGCAGCAGGAAATGACAGAGGAGACCCAGTGGGAACCTGGGGAGATAGAAACATTCTGTATTTTGATCCGGAGGATGGTTTTTCATAAAAGTTCACTGAGCTGTAAACTTAGGGTTTGGCCCATTTTTGTAGGTATTTGTATTTAAATAACCAAATTTACAAAAGAGTGATTCAAGTGCTTTGAGTCAGTAGTTCCTTCCTAAGACATCATCAAGACACGTGCAAAGGGATGGTCATCAACCTTGTTCATGGCAGTGAAACTAGAGAACACCTTCCCGTTGGCACCTTCAGTAAAAGCAGTGACCGAAACTTGTGTACTAAAACAGAAACACACTTAGTGAAAAAGTGGGTGACACAGCAGTGCACACAGGATCACTGCATTCCTATTAGGAAGCAATGTTCATCTACAGATGTGGAACTGACAGCGCTAGAAAAGGGAAAGCAGGGTACACGCTAGAACACATTTGTATCGGGATGGCGAGATTTGGGGTGACAGGCATTCTCTCACTTACCTGCCATGGTCTATAATGGTCAAGTGGGTTAATTGATGACAGAAGAAACAAAGCAATTGTCTCCATCACCATGTCCCTATCTGAACTCCCTCACAGGGCATGAGTTCTGGAGGGCAAGGCTCCATGGGGTCCTCACAGCACACCCAAATGCCCTTCCCTTTTCTCTAACAACACTGTCCCTCTCACCCTCCTAGAAGATTCAGCTCAAGACTCACCCCACTGAGACACCCAGGCTGAAGGAAGTGACCTAGGTTTCAGCAGAGGCCACTCCCAAGGCTGCCATGCTGGCCCTGATGCATCTTCCTCCAAACTCCTGAGTGATTAACCACACACCTTGGACCCCAACAAATGCTTGTTCAGCAACTGAGTTAGGAAGGCGGCCCCCTCACGCACCTGAGCCATCAACTCTCAGTCGCTCTCTCCCCTCGGCACCCTGTACGTCCAGGACCCACGGTTCATCCCCTCGCTCCAGCTGTGTGATCACCCCAGGCTTGGGACCTGCAGGTCCAGCTCCTGGGAAGAAGGGGACTGGGGTTAGTGCCAAGGACGCAGGGCTGCATCTAACGTGGTCTCGCCCTGTGACTGCAGGGGGAGGGGCGAGCACAGGTATAGTTGGGTTATGGGAAGTCTGGACACCCTCTGGAGGGCAGGGGATAGTCATGAAAATGAAGATCTGAGCACAGGGAACAAAGATGCAGGGGGATCTCTCCACCAGAAGGTGTGCAAGTACCCCTGGGGAGGGGTCCAACTCGGGTCTGAGGCAGGGAGGCAGGAGCTCAGAGGGAAGGGCCGACCCAGCCCCACCTAGCCACCTCCTCTGCACAGACCAGGCTGCCTGGTCTGCAACACCCATCTCTGGTCCCAGGTGGTGAAGCCCCCAGGCCAGCCCTGCTGAGCCCTCAGTCCCCAGCCTGTTCCCTGAGCTCCAGGGAGGGGCCTTACCCAGGGAGACCAGGTTCCTGTAGGTCTCCAGCATCACGTCCCTGTAGAGACCCCTCTGAGCAGGGTCCAAACGGCCCCACTCCTCCCGGGAGAGGAGCACAGCCACATCCTCAAAGGTCACCTCAGCCTGGAATGACAGAGGCTGCTGCAGGCACAGGTGTGACTGAGGGTGGTCCTGGGGGCAGAAGCAGCAGAAGCATGCTAGGGACAGCAGCACAGGAGTGACCACAGGCATGAGCCACCAACATGGCCCAGGGGGGTGGCCTGACCCTTTAGCCACTGAGCCAGCTAACTCACGGAGGCTGTGAGAGTCCCAGGGTCACCCCACCTCTCCAGACCAGAGACGCCTGACAGTGTTTGCTAAGGCGGAACAGATAGGGAAGCCCTGGGTGGAAACCTCACATCTCCCAGGGAGGACAGATGCTCACCTGGGGTGGGGCAGAGAGGTGCAAAGCCGCCATCGCCTGGTACCCTGGGCTTTCCGGGGGTGGCAGACAGGAGCCAATTACTCAGGTGCTGAGGGAAGAGAAAGGAACACATGGAGGCCCAGCCTGGCCCCTCCTGCAGCAGCTTCAGGGCCCCACTCACCCCCAACAGGGCTGGCCTCCCAGGCAGACTCCAATCCCTCCCTGGGGCAGCCCTGCCCAACCCTACCCCCACTGCATGGACAGCCTCACTCCACCAGTCATTTGCCTCCCTCCTCCTCCCTGGCATGTGAAGTTATCTCATTCAGGAGGAGGACAGAGATACTCATTCCCTTCATATGAAGGAATAAAGACAACACATTAAGGGTTGAGGAGAAAAGGAAAGTAAAGTAAAAAATCGACAGAAGGCACAGAGCAAAGACAACGTATAGAAGGTAAAAAATATAAAACTAGTAGAAACAAGTCCAATGGATGAGTAGTGGTGAGAAATAAAAGGATTAAACTCACCTACTGGAAGCACAAGACTCTCCAATTAGATACACAAAATGCACATATCCAACCTAAAGTAAGATAAAACAATACAGGCTGAATATAAGACAGACCAAGCAAATGCTAATTAAAATAAAGCTGTAATAGCTATATACCTTTTCTGTATCTTCAAACCTCTTTACTGAAGTATAACATTTACACAGAAGAGTCAATAAACCCTGACCACACAGCTCAAGTGGCAGTGACAACGAGCCCAAGCCCACAGAACCAGAACTCAGGTCAGCCTTCCTACCCCTGCAGGCACCACTTCCCTCCTGAGCTCCTGAGGGCAGCCTCTATCCTGACGCCCACACCACAGACCAGCTGTGCCCCTGGAGAGCCTGATTAGAGGGACTATGCCATTGACACTCCTCGGTGCTGACTTCCTCCCCTTGGTGTAGTGTTTGTGAGCTTAATATGCATGGCTGCATGTGTTTAGTGATTCTTATACCCATCAAAACAGAACTGAAAGCAAAAATCATTAATCGGAACAAAAACGGACACTGCACATTAACAAAAGGAAAAGCCCAGGGGCAGTCCAGTGGCTTAGTGGTTAAGTTCGCACACTCTGCTGTGGCAGCCTGGGGTTCACAGGTCCGGATCCCAGGCACGGACCTACACACTGCTCATCAGCCGTGCTGTGGCAGGTGTCCCACATAAAGTAGAGGAAGATGGGCACAGACGTTAGCTCAGGATCAGTCTTCCTCAGCAAAAAGAGGAGGATTGGCAGCAGTGTTAGCTAAGGGCTAATTTTCCTCACACACACACAAAAAGGAAAAACCCACCAGAAAGCTGTAATTACAAGTATGTGCATATCTACCAACAAGCTCTCAAAATGTAGAAAGTCAAAATTAACTGAAGCAGCAAAGAGGAACTGGCAACCCCTCCCTGGAATGAGAGATTTTAACACACTTTCCTCAGAAACGAGTGGACTAGGTACAGAATATTTACTTAAAGCATAGACAATACATTTTTCAAGACGTACATTGACTATTATAAAAAACATCACATACCAAGCAACAAAGGAAGTTTCAACAAATTCCAAAGACTGATATCTTCTGGCAAAACATTCTCTGGCCATATTGTTGTTCTACTAGAAATATAAAAAGAAAAGTACCCCTCCAACATAAACACAGAAATGGAAACAAAGGCTACCTAGGGGAAAACGTGCTTCTGAATGCATGTATTTTAACATAAGAGAAACTGAAATAAATGATCTAAGCGTTTAATAACGAATCAGAAACAGAGTAACATCAGCATCACAGCAGAGTGAGCTTTCCCCTTTAAATTCTCCCGCCACTAAGATACAACAAAAAGGACACTCACACACCAACAGAGGACACTCACACAACACAAAGGACGTCTCAGAGACCCACATAGCCATGCATCTTACAGTGGAGGTGCTGGAACCCCCAGAGGAAGTGGGGGGAGGTAAGGAGAAATCCTCCCCCTCCCCATTCAATTGGCAACTCTGGGTCTGCATGGCTCTCAGAGAGAGTGGGGAGGGGCAGCCCTCTGCGGGAAAACCGTCACTCTCAAAGTTCTCTCACAGCCTGTGGGGAATTCCCACATGGAGAAGACTGAACTGCTGTGGGGTGCTGCCACCATCCAAGCACCCCAGGAGAGGAGATAGTGAGGGAAGAACGAGAAGCCCCCAGGATTGGGCAGGTGAAAGAAAGAGCTCCTCCCCCTGCACTCCCTGCACTTCAGCACAACTGGTCAGCCAGAGTGCCCGTGGATCACAGCAGGCTCAGAATACACAGCGTTTGACCCCCACCCAGTGGCAGCAAGTAGAAACTGCGACCAGGTATTTATAGGATGAGGAAAAATAAGCCAACATCCACAGGCATGATGCGAAAATATATTAAATCCCCAAACCAGAAGGAAAATGACAAGCACCCAGAAATCAATGCTGAAAGCACAGAAATTTATAACCTAAATGACAGAGAATTCAAAATAGCTATCATAAAAAGACTCAAGGAATTACAAGAAAATACAGATAGACAATACAATCATATAAGGAATTTCTTCACAAAAGAGATTGAAACCATAAAGAAAAACCAATCAGAAATGTTGGAGATGAAAAACACAATGGAAGAGATAAAGGAAAATCTGGAATCTTAAAGAACAGAGCTGACAATATGGAGGAAAGAATTGGCAATATTGAGGATAAGAATGCAGAAATGCTCCAGCTAGAGGAGAGAGAACTAAGACTAAAAAGAAAAGATATTATCCAAGAAATATCTGACTCAATTAGGAAATGCAACATAAGGATTATAGGTATTCTGGAGGGAGAAGAGAAGGAAAAAGAAGAGAGCTTATTCAAAGAAATAATAGCTGAGAACTTCCCAAACCTGGGGAAGGAGCTGGAAATAGCAGTGAACTAAGTCAACAGAGCCTCTAAATATATCAACATGGAAAGGCACTCTCCAAGGCATATAGTAGTGAAGCTGGCAAAAGTTAATGACAAAGAAAAAATACTAAGGGCAGCTAGACAAAAAAATAAAATAATGTACAAAGGAATTCCCATCAGGCTCTCAGCAGATTTCTTGACAGAAACTCTACAGGCTAGGAGAGGCTAGAATGATATATTCAAAATTCTGAAAGACAAAAACTTTCAGCCAAGAATACTCTATCCAGCAAAAATATCCTTTAGATATGATGGAGAAATAGTAACTTCCTCAGATAAACAAAAGCTAAGGGAATTCATTGCCACAAGACCCCCACTACAAGAAATGCTCAAGAAGGCCCTCATGCCTGAAAAAAACCAAAAACAAAGAGAAAGGGGATACAAAGCTTTGAGCAAAGAGAAAGATAGGTAGACAAAATCAGAAAAATTGCAGCTCTCTATCAGAATAGGTTACCAAATACTTAACTATAAACATCAAGATTAAGGGAAGGGAAACACTAAAAATAAATATAACCTCATCACTTTAAACATGCAACTCACAACACAGGATGTAATAAGTTGTGACAATAATAACTTAGAAAGGGAAGAGGAAAGGGATCGAATCAACTTAGTCTAAGGAAATGAGACCATCAGAAAATGGACTATCTCATCCATGAGATTTTTTTATACAAACCTCATGGTAATCAGTAAATAATCAGAAGAGTGTCACATATGAAAAACAAGGAGAAAACTAAGAGAATCATCACACAGAACTACCAAACTGTACTGGAAGTCTGAAACACATGGGATGAGAAACAAAGGAAATGCAAAAGAACCAAAACACGAGCAATAAAATAGCAATATTAAACCCTCATATATCAATAATCACTCTAAATGTAAATGGATTGAATTCTCCAATCAAAAAGCATAGACTGGTGGGATGGATTAGAAAACAAGACCCAACAATATGCTGCCTCCAGGAAACACATCTCAGCTCTAAAGACAAACACAGACTCAGAGTGAAAGGATGGAAGATGATACTCCAAGCTAATGCAAACGAAAGCAGGTGTTGCCATACTTATATCAGACAAGGTAGACTTCAAGATAAAAAGAGTAATGAGAGACAAAGAGGAGCAATATATAATGATAAAAGGGACACTCAACCAAGAAGACATATCACTTATAAATATATACACACCCAACACAGGAACACCAAAGTACATAAAGCAACTATTAACAAATCTAAAAGGACATATTAACAATAACAAAATAATAGCAGGGGATCATAACACCCCACTTACATCAATGGATAGATCATCCAGACAGTCAATAAAGAAACAGTGGACTTAAATGAAAAACTAGACGAGATGGACTTAATAGATATATACAGAGCACTCCACCCAAAAACAGCAGATTAAACATTCTTCTCAAGCACACATGGAACATTCTCAAGGATAGACCATGCCTTGGGAAACAAGGCAAGCCTCTATAATTTTAAGAAGATTGAAATCATAACAAGCATCTTTTCTGACAATAATGCTATGAAACTAGAAATGAACTACAAGAAAAAAACTGGGAAAGTGACAAAGATGTGGAGACTAAACAAACATGCTACTGAATGACAAATGGATCATTGATGAAATTAAAGGAGAAGTCAAAAAATATCTGGAGACAAATGAAAATGAAAATACACCATACCAACTCATATGGGATGCAGCAAAAGCTGTCCTGAGAGGGAAATTCATAGCAATATAGGCCCACCTTAACAAACAAGAAAAATCCCAAATAAGCAACCTTAAACTACATCTAACAGAACTAGAAAAAAGAAGAACAAACAAAGGCCAAAGTCAGCAGAAGGAGAGAAAGAAAAATCAGAGCAGAAATTAATGAAATGGAAACCAAAAAAAAAAACAGTAGAAAAGATCAATGAACCAAAGAGTTGGTTCTTTGAGAAGATAAATAAAATTGACAAACATTTAGCCAGACTACTAAGACAAAAAGAGAGAAGGCTCAAATAAATAAAATTAGAAAGGAAAGAGGAGAAATTACAACAGATACCACAGAAATACAAAGAATTACAAGAGAATATTATGAAAAACTATATGCCAACAAACTGGACAACCTAGAAGAAATGGACAAATTCTTAGATTCATACAACCTTCCAAAACTGAATCAAGAAGAAACAGAGAATCTGAATAGACCCATCACAACTAAAGAAACTGAAATAGTAATCAAAAACCTCCCAAAAAATAAAAGTTCAGGATCAGATGGCTTCTCTGGAAAATTTCACCAAACATTCAAAGAAGATTTAATACCCATCCTTCTCAAACTTTTCCAAAAATAGAGGAAGATGAAACACTTCCTAACACATTCTATGAGGCCAACATCACCCTGATACCAAAGCCAGACAAGGACAATACAAAAAAGGAAAACTACAGGCCAATATCGCTGATGAACACAGATGCAAAAACCCTCAACAAAATACTAGCAAACTGAATACAGCAATATGTTAAAAAGATCATACACCATGACCAAGTGGGATTTATACCAGGGACATAGGGATGGTTCAACATCCACAAATCAATGTGATACACCACATAAACAAAATGAAGAATAAAACCACATAATGATCTCAATTGATGCAGAGAAGGCATTCGACAAGATCCAGCATCCATTTATAACAAAAACTCTCAACAAAATGGGTACAGAAGCAAAGTACCTCAACATAATAAAAGCCATATATGACAAACCCACAGCCAACATCACACTCAATGAGGAAAAGCTGAAAGCCATCCCTCTGAGAACAGGAACAAGACAAGGGTGCCCACTCTCACCGCTCCTATTCAACACAGTACTGGAGGTTTGGCCAGAGTGATTAGGCAAGAAAAAGGAATAAAAGGACTCCAAATAGCCAATGAAGAAGTGAAACTCTCACTATTTGCAGATGACATGATTTTATATATAGAAAACCCTAAAGAATCCACTGGAAAACTACTAGAAATAATCAACTACAACAAAGTGACAGGGTAAAAAATCAACTTACAAAAATCAGTTGCATTTCTATACGTTAATAATGAACTAACAGAAAGAGAACTCAAAAAGATAATCCCACTTACAATCACAACAGAAATAATAAAATATCTAGGAATAAATTTAACCCAGGAGGTGAAAGACCTATACAATGAACACTATAAGACATTATTGAAAGAAATCAGTGATGACATAAAGAAATAGAAAAATATCCTATGCACATGGATTGAAAGAATAAACATAGTTAAAATGTCCATGCTACCTAAAGCAATCTACAGATTCAATGCAATCTCAATCAGAATCCCAATAACATTCTTCATGGAAATAGAACAAAAAATACTAAAATTCATATGGGGCAACAAAAGACCCCGAATAGCTAAAGCAATCCTGAGAAAAAAGAACAAAGCTGGAGGCATCACAATCCCTGACTTCAAAATATTACTACAAAGCTATAGTAATCAAAACAGCATGATGCATGTACAAAAACAGACACACAGATCAATGGAAGAGAATTGAAAGCCCAGAAATAAAACCACACATCTACAGCTAATCTTCGACAAAGGAGCTAAAAACATACAACGGAGAAAGGAGTCTCTTCAATATATGGTACTAGGAAAACTGGACAGCCACATGCAAAAGAATGAAAGTAGACCATCTTCTTTCACCATACACAAAAATTAACTCAAAATGGATCAAAGACCTGAAAGTGAGACCTGAAACTATAAAACTCCTGGAAGGAAATATAGGCAGTACACTAACTGACATCAGCCATAAAGGGATCTTTTTGAATCCCATGTCTACTCGGACAAGGGAAACAAACAAAAAAATAAACAAGTGGGACTTCATCAAATTAAAGAGCTTCTACAAGGCAAATGAAACCAGGATCAAAATGAATAGACAACCCACAAGCTGGGAAAAAGTATTTGCAAATCATATATCTAACAAGGGGTTAATATCCATAACATATAAAGAACTCACACAACTGAACAACAAAAAAAAACAAACAACCTGATCAAAAAATGGGCAGAGGATATGAACAGACATTTTTCCAAGGAAGAGATACAGATAGCCAAGAGAAACATGAAAAGGTGTTCAACATCACTAATCATCAGGGAAATGCAAATCACCACTATACTACGATATGACCTTACACCCGTTAGAATGGCTATAATCACCAAGACAAAAAACAACAAATGTTGGAAAGGTTGTGGAGAAACAGGAACCTTAATTCACTGCTGGTGGGAATGCAAACTGGTGCAGCCTCTACGGAAAACGTATGGAGATTCCTCAAAAAATTAAAAATAGAAATACCTTATGACCCAGAGGCTGGCCCAATGGCATAGCAGTTAAGTTCGCAGGTTCCACTTCGGTGGCCCAGGGTTCACTGGTTTGGATCCTGGGCATGGACATACTCACCGCTCTTCAAGCCACACTGAGCCTGCACCCCATACAGAAGAGCTATAACTCTACAACTATGATATATAACTATGTACTGGGGCTTTGGGGAGAAAAAAGAGGAAGATTCGCAACAGATGTTAGCACACGGCCAATCTTCCAAAAAGAGAAAAAAAAACCTCATGACCCAGCTATCCCACTATTGGGCATCTACCCAATGAACCTGAAATCAACAATCCAAAGAGGCTTATGCACCCCTATGTTCATTGCAGCATTATTCACTATAGCCAAGAAGTGGAAGCAACCCAAGTGTCCCTCGACTGATGATTGGTTAAAGAAGATGTGGTGTGTGTGTGTATATATATATATATATATATATATATATATATATATATATGGTGCCATTTGCAACAACATGGATGGACCTGGAGGGAATTATGTTAAGCGAAATAAGCCAGAGAGAGAAAGACAAACACCACACGATTTCACTCATACGTGGAAGATAAACTAACACACGGACAGAGATAACAGTTTGGTGGTTACCAGGGGCAAAGGGGATGGGGGTGGGCACAAGGGGTGAAGGGATGCATTTATATGGTGACTGATAAACAATAACATACAACTAAAATTTCATAAAGTTATAAACTATTAAGACATCAATAAAAAAAAGAAATCAGACACAGAATAAGAAAGTAATTCAAGAAAAGATGATGCAAGAAAATAAAGAAAACATGATTTAAAGAAACAGAAAACAATCTCAAGGCTGGTTCTTTGAAAATGCTAATAAAATACACAAACATCTGGCAAGTCCAAGGGTGGACAGGAAGAGATGGAAAAGGAAATAGCATTAAGAACAAAAATGGGGACATACCGCCAATGCCACACACACAGCAGAGGTTCTCAGAGTGTCATCCAAGACCCTGGGGTTCCAAGCACTCAAGTCTGCTTCCATAACAGTACTAAGATAACATAACAGAGGCACTCACATGAGAGTCAGGGACAAGACAAGGATGCTCCCTCACCCTGCAGCTATTCAGCATTGTACCAAAGATCCCAGTCAATGCAGTAAGTAACAGAAAAAGAAATACAAGCCTTAAGGATTGAAAGAGAATGGACGAAATTACCATGATTTGAGAATGATAAGATCATCAACACAGAAAGTCCAAGAGTCTTAACCCACTGTTGGAATGATAAGAGTTCCACAGGATTGCCATATACAAGGTCAATACAAACTAATCAATACTGCTCCTATATACTAGCAATCAGCAACCAAAAACTGGCACTCACAACAGCTACGAAAACTATACGGCACCTAAGAAGAAGTCTACCAAAAGATAGGTAAGAACTTTATGGACAAAATGATAAAATTTTACTGAAGGACATTAAAAAGACCTATGGAGATGCTGTCAATATTCATAAATAGGAGGACTCAATATCACAAAAATGTCAATTCTCCCAAATCAATCTAATAATTCTGTGCAATCAAAATTGCAAAAGGACATATCATGAAATCTGACCAAAATAACTCTAAAGATCACGAGAATAACGACCCAATGTTAACCAAGGCAATGCCACAAAGGAATGAAGGTAGGTGAGGCGTGCCTACAGATACAAGACTTACTGTAAGGCTGTGGCAATGAAGGTGAGGTCAGAGAACAGGGGAGGAGACAACGGAGCAGATCCAGGCATGTATTAAGGACAGCTGCAAAGGACAACGTATTATTCAATAAATGGTGTTGCCACAACTCACTTTCCATAAGAAAATAAAATTAGAACCCTGCCTTCTCTGGCACACAAAAATATATTTCAGGCAGGTTGAAGACCTAAATGTTTCAAAAAAATGCTTATAGCTATTATAAGAAAGTAATATGCAAAAAACACAGTCCATAAAGGAAAAGTTGTTTAATTTTACTCCATCAAAAAAAATCTTCTGTACAGGACACCACAAAATTAAAAGACAAGCTGCAGAGTAAAAGTAGATATTTGCAAACATACATAACAAAAGATAAATACACGGAATATATTTAAAAATACAAAAAGAAAAATACCATTCAACTAAAAAAAATGAACACAGGATGTGACCTGGTAAATCACAGATAAAGAAGTCAAACTGTCCAACAAATATCTGAAAAGATTTTCAATGTCATTAAGAATTAGGGAAAGGCAGGGGCCGCCCGGTGGCACAGCGGTTAAGTTCGCGCTTGGCAGCCCAGGGTTCGCGGGTTCGGATCCCGGGCTCCCGCCGACGCACTGCTTGCCAGCCATGCTGTGGCGGCATCCCATGTAAAGTAGAGGAAGATGGGCACGGATGTTAGCCCAGGGCCAGTCTTCCTCAGCAAAAAGGGGAGGATTGGCAACAGATGTTAGCTCAGGGCTGGTCTTCCTCGCAAAAAAAAAAAAGAATTAGGGAAAGGCAAATTAAAACAAGACTTCTCTCCCCATAGATTGGGAAGAACATAAAGTGCTTCACAATATCCAATGTTGAAGACACGAGGATCTGTGGAGACTCTGAGTCCCATAGGACTGTACATTAATACAGTCACTCTGGAAACCCATCAGAGCTGAAACCCTGCAAACCCCTCGCCAGGAAACCTAACTCTAGGCATGTGCCCTATAGACACTCTGGCTAACGCACACAAGAACGTGACCACATGCCAGTGTAGGAGAAAAAAAAGGGAAACAGCCTCAATATCCAACAAGGAACAGACAAGGTCACAGTGGTTGAAAGGAATGAACCACATCAATGTCACAGAGGCAGGGCACAAAGCTAGTAAGGTGAATAAAACTGTTAAGTGTAGAATGTCAACAGTATGATATGTATGTAGATTTTAAAATACAAAAATACTATTAGGTTTGTAGAAGTATAAGAAAATGTGCCGACAGCAAAATAACAGAGTGAAAATGTGCCTAAGGAATAGGAGAATATACTTGCAAACCATACATCTGACAAGGGATTAAGATCCAAAATATATAAGGAACTTGCACAACTCAACAGCAAAGAAACCAAATAACCTGATTCAAAAGTGGGCAAAGAACCGGAATAGGTATTTCTCCAAGAAGACATACAGGTGGCCAAAAGGCACGTGAAGAGATGCTCAGCATCACTAATCATCAGGGAATTACAAAACAAAACCACAATGAGATGTCACCTCACACCTGCTGGAATGGCTATTATCAAAAAGTAAAAACAGGTGTCAGCGAGGATGTAGAGAAAAGGGAACCCTTGTGCACTGTTGGTTAATGTAAACTGGTACAGCCATTATGGAAAACAGTATGGAGTCTCCTCAAAAAATTAAAAATAGAACTACCATGTGATCCTGCAATCCCAGTTCCGGCTTTTTACCCAAAAGAAATGAAATCTGGAGCACTTGAAGAGCTATCTGCACCCCCAGGTTCACTGCAGCATTATTCACAATAGCCAAGACATGGAAACAACCTAAGTGTCCACCCACGGATGAATGGATAAAGAAAATGTGGCATACACACATATACAACGGAATATTATTCAGCCATGAAAAAGGAGGAATGCATGGCATTTGCAACAACATGAACCTGGAGAGCATTATGCTAAGTGAAATAAGCCAAACACACAAAGACAAATAAAATACTGCACAATCAATTTGTATGTGGAATCTAAAACAGTCTAAATCATAGAAGCAGAGAGTAGAATGGTGGTTGCCAGGGGGTGCGGGTCGAAGAAAATGGAGAGATGTTGGTCAAAATACAAACTTTCAATTATGCAAGATGAATAAGTTCCAGAGACCTGAGGTACAGCATGGTGACTATAGTGAACACTGTATTGTACACTTAGAAATTTGCTAAGAGGGTAGATTTTAAGTGTCCTCACCACAAAGAAAAAAAGCAAAGAAAACGGTACCTTTGTGAGGCAATGGACACGTTAGGTTGAACATGGTGATTATTTCATTTACAATGTACACACAGATAAAAATATCAAGTTGTACACCTTAAATATACATGATTCCCATTTGTCAATTATATCTCAATAAAACTAAAAACAAAAATGTTGAAAGGATATTGTTCAAAATAGGGGTTGCCTGAGGAACCGAAATGAGACTAGGACTCTGCGTCCAAGAGTGATTTCACTTAACAGCTTTCTTAAATTTAACAAAACAAAACAAAACAAAAAACCAGGTTGAAACAACTGTGGCAGAAAAGGAACCGGCAAGCCCAGTCACTGGTGTTTGCTAATCCATTCTCTGTATTTTCTTTTAAATTTTCTCGAATAAGATTTTTTAACATGTATTAAAAGCACAGAACCTTGGGGTAAATAAAAAGGTTTCAGACCTTGAAGAAAGGCGTGTACGAAGAGAAACCAAAATGCAGCTCTGGGAGAAAGGCCCTGCAGCCAGTGGGAGGAGGAGGTACCTCGGCCGACAGGACGGGGGGACAAGAGGGGCGCCGCGCCCGCGGGGGGGGACAGGAGAAGGAGACAGGAGGAGGACAGGAGGGGGAAACAGGAAGGGGGACAAGAGGGGCGCCGCTCAGATGGGAGTCGACAGGGAGCGTGTGGGGGCATCAACCACCCCGAGCCTGGAGCCACGAGCCGGGGGAAGGGAGAGACCGGGAGCGGGATCGCGGGGACGGGGGCGGGAACCAACAGACCCCGAGCGTGTGCGAGAAAAGGCCGGCCGCGCGGGGCCCGGAGGGGGGACCCGGAGGGGCCGGGGGCGGTCGGCCGGGGGGCGCCGGGAAGGGGCACGGTCCCGGGGGAGAAGGGGTGTCAGGTGGGGAGGCCCCGGGGCGGAAGACGGGGCTGGCCGGAGACGGCGGGGCAGGAGGCGTCGCCGACCGCGGGGCGGACCCCGGCCCCGAGCCTGCGGGTGGCCGCAAAGGGAAGGTCCACACCCGACCCTGTCGGGCCCACACTCACCTCAGCGCCGCAGAACTGCCGCCCGACCAGACCCCGCCTACCCCACCGGCCCCGCCAATCGAAAGCCAACAGGAAGTGACGTAAGCCCCGCGACCTAGCAGGAGGCGCCCTCGGGCCGCTCTGGGAAAGGGACTCCACATCTCTGTGGCCGGCCTCCTCGAGGAACTGTAAATGCAGCGCTCTAAATCTGGAACACTGCCACCAGGTGGCAGCCCAGAACCACGACCTCGAGGCCTCAGAACGGATTTCGAAGATGAGATTACAGGAATGTCTTTTTCAGTGAAAATCTCTCCCTAGTGAACCGCTACAGGCACTGCAACCAACAAAAGATCAGGCTTTCCTTTACAGAAAAACCACACCCTTCCTCAGGGCCCTGTGATCACCCAGAACGTTGAGGGAAGAGGATGCTTACTGGTCAAAGCCCATTTTACAGTTGAACTCACTGCTCCCAGCCCCAACTCCTAGAGGGCCCAGTGTCCAGTTTAACTAGAGAAAGGGATTCCTTGGAAGCCAGATCGCTCCTGGTACAAAAGGGTCAGACCTTTCGCCAAGGCCAAGGCCACTTTACCGAGAAGGGAGCATCAAAGCAGCGGGTTACCATCCAGGCAACCATGCCTAGAGCTCTTGCCTTCAGGAACACTGCCCTCCCACCCTCTCTACCCATGATCCAGGTCCTAACCCGCTGGGCTCATTGCCTAGGTACTATGGGTGGCCAAAAGTAAGTGGGTCCCAGGAAAGCAAGACTTGAGAACTAGGGGCAAGGTTCATGCTAGAGACATGGACCATGAAAGCAAGATGCCGCCTGGCAGCCACAGGGAGGCATCACCATCCGGGAGGGGCCGTGCTTCAGACTCTCCAAACAGCTCTGAGGTGACCAGTTCTCCTGCTTAAGACGGGGAGGACAGGAACTCTCCAGCCAGTGCATTTCCACCAGCAGTCTGCACAGGCAGCATCTCATCTCAGCCTGTCATCCACCCCCCAGTCCCCACATGAGTGGTCAGTTAGCTGTCTACAACTGCTGCTTCCACAAGGGGAACCACAGAGGGGCAGAGAGCTCTGGCTGACCTCTGGGAAGAGAGCTTTCTGGTTCTAAGGCATTGATGGGCCTCCACTTGTACCTTGGTGCTTAGTCTCAGCAGCACCTGCCCTGGTTTTATCAACTTCCACCAGCCTGTCACAAAGTTTGGGATAACATGCTGCAGGCTGTGGCCAAACCAAAAGCCTGTTTGTTCTGAAAAACGAGCCTGACTCAGTCCTGGTCCTCCTATTGCAGGACAGCTTCCCTGCACCTTCAGGACCACCTCTCACCCAACATCCACACTCTCACCCAGATTC
Source organism: Tapirus indicus (assembly GCA_031878705.1). Taxonomy (NCBI): domain Eukaryota; kingdom Metazoa; phylum Chordata; class Mammalia; order Perissodactyla; family Tapiridae; genus Tapirus; species Tapirus indicus. The sequence goes on from CM062935.1 coordinate 364,947, forward strand.
CCCAAGTGCTCAAGGCAAGTTAATGAATGCAGGTGTGAGGGCTCCATCCCTCATGAGTGGGCTTCTCTGCTCCATGTGCCAGGAGGTGAGGGAGTTTCAGAAGTCAAGGTGTGAAACCACCTAGCACCCCCCTCCTCGCTTCAGAGCTTCCATTGTTCACTGGTGCGTCTCCCTTATGTTCCTCCTCCCTGTACCAAGAGCTCCATGGCAGTTCTCCCAACAGGAGTCCTACCTTCTGAAACCACAGGCAAACACAGCTCAGTGGGGGAAGGACAAACTTTATTGAGCCCCTAGCCCTAGTTCTCTTTCTCCTGCACAGTCTTGGTTCCCCGGAGACGCCCAGTCCGGCGGGCAGCAATGAGACCCACTTTGCGTCCAGCAGGGGCATCTCTGCGAATGGTAGACGGTTTGCCGATGTGCTGGTGGTTGCCACCTCCGAAGGGATGCTCCACAGGCTGCAGACAGAAAGAGAGGGTGTTATGTGCACAAGGCGCCAACCTACCTCAGGAGACCTTATAGGGAAAGGCAAGATCAACTGGCTTCTACCTGCCAATGATCGCCCAGAGCCTCACACCACAGACCCCCTACCACAGAGAGGGAACACTCCAGGAAAAGACCTGTCCACCCAGCCTGGTGACCCCCATACTCTGAATACCCCACTGCCCATTTCTGGGCTACTTACGTTCATGGCCACACCCCGCACACGTGGCCAGCAATTTCTCTTTGCTTTATACTTGTGATAAGCACGGCCAGCCTTCAGGATGGGCTTGTCAATGCGTCCACCTCCAGCCACCACACCTGTTGGGGACATCAGGCACCTCAGGGAGGTGTTATCACACCCTCCGCAGCACCGCAAGACCTCCCATCAGGCAGAACATCCCCTGCTAGGTCCTTAAAGGAGCTTCACCCACCTGTACTAACTACTCTCTATGGCCCGTGATACACCATCACACAGCTCCCACAGCTTCAGTAACATTTTGCAACTACCACCAAGCAGTAAGCCCTCTTGCAGCCTGTCAGTTGACTGCAAGTGTCTTCAGGCTCCACAAGGCAGCCAAGGCAAGCCTTTGCCCACTTTATCTGCGATGCCTATCTTAACCCCTGGTTCTTCAGGAAAGCCCTACCCTACTTCACCATCTGACACTGGGCACGTCACTCAACCTCTGAACTCCACCCCGAACAGGACACCTGACTCCGACTGCCACATCTCAGCCATTGTTCTGCTTATGCTACAAATATACTCTCAAAAGTACCCCCCACGCGGGACTAGGTTTGACACAGGGACTCGAAAGTGTTGCCAAATAACAAAGCGAACAAACCTGAGTTCAAATCCTCCTTCACACACTTACTGCGTGGCTTTAAAAAATCACACATCTTTCAAAAGGCTTTTAACCCACTGGAGACAAAAGCAGGAATCATATAAACTCCAGATTATGCCCGAGTGCAAACCAGTCTGCCTGACAAGCCCCACCTGGCTAATCCCAGTCTCATTCAACTCGCAAGCAACGGTGAAGTAGGTACCACCGTGTCCACTTTACAGACATTAAAACTCAGAACCCATGCAGCATACTCAAACTTATAGAGCCCACACTTTCCTGGAACAGGCAGTCGGTTCGAGGACCCAAGATCTAGCTGCTGGCTGCTCACAGCAGCCCAGAGCATTCAACTGCTGCCTGCCACTCACCGACCACAGCTCTGTTGGCCGAGGAGATGACCTTTTTGGAGCCCGAGGGCAGCTTCACTCGCGTCTTCTTGGTCTCGGGGTTGTGAGAGATGACGGTGGCGTAATTCCCGGAAGCTCGGGCCAGCTTGCCCCGGTCACCAGGCTTCTCCTCCAAACAACACACGATTGTGCCTTCAGGCATGGTGCCCACCGGCAGCACATTTCCGATATTGAGCTGTGCTGCAAGGAGAAGCAGTACGAGGCAATCAACACAGCAAAATAACCTGTCTTAACTACTGCTAGCCAGAAACAAAACAAATCCACTCACTCTAGGCAGTCCCCAAAACGGCCGGCGCAGCACTCAACGTCCGCCTCCTCCTACACCTCTCCAGCCACCCCACCGGGTACGTTTGGCCACGAAAATTTCACCAGGTGAACCTCCTGCCTGTTCCTCCCCACTGAAGTGTGTGAGCCTCCTCGGGCGGCTTCCAGTCCACTCCCCACCCTGACCGTCCACCCCAGACGCGATGCTCACCCTTCTTGCCACAGTACACGAACTGGCCAGTGTGGATACCCTCGGCGGCGATAAACAGCTCTGTTCGCTTCTTAAACCGGTACGGATCCCGGAAGACCACCTTAGCGAGGGGCGCGCCGCGGCCCGGGTCGTGGATAATGTCCTGCGGGCCGAGGCGGCGTGAGCTGGGGATCCCGGCGGGACGCCCCGTGCCCCCACCCGCCCCTGCTGGCGCCCCGCACCTTCACGATGCCCTTGATGTAGCCATGCCGCTCGGCGAAGTCCACAGCGCGCAGACGCGCGGGGCCCTTGCGATGCTTCACGTGCGCGCGGAACACGGAGCCGGCGCCCTTCCTCTGCCCCCGGATCACGCGGCCCATGGCGGCGGGCTGGAGGCGACTCACGGTCAGCGCCCGGGCGGCCCAGGCACCCCCGCCACCACGGCTTCGAGGACCCCGCCACCCAGGCTCCTCCCTCCAGGCCCCGGCCCCTCCGCGCCACCATCCCCGGCCGTGCGCCCCGGCGCCCTCTCAGGAGGCGGCCGAGTCTCGAGCGGGCCCCAGAGCGGCGGATGGCGGCGGATACCGCCGGAGCCGCCGCGCCACAAGCACGTCCTACCTGCTGCCGAGCGCGGCCGAAAGAGAAAACGCGGCGCACGCCACACGCCTTATCTTCCGGGGCGGGGCCGAGAGCCGTTCGACCTTCCGGGCACGCGCCGCAGCCGCGAGCGCAGTGTACGCCGGGACCTGTAGTCCTCTTGCTGGCGCCCGCAGCCCCTCCCCCGCCGCCAGGGACTCCGCGCAGGCGCACTGGGGACCCGGGACCGCCGTGCCCTGGGTCCCTGAGGTCTGTCATGGTGGAGGCTCTTCCACCGCGGGGCCCGGGAGGAGAGTGGAGAGGCGCCCGGCCCTCCCTCTGGCCTCCTAGGGGGTAGGCGTCGCCCACTGAGCGGCCGAGGAGCCCTCTAGTGGTTGAGAGACTTGTCCGGGGTCACGCGGACCCCAACTAAGCGACTCATTCCAGGGACGGGGGCGCGGGGCACCCGTCTTGGCCTGGTGAGAGCCCCCCTGTAGGGCGAGGGCCCCTTATAGCGGTCAAGTGAGGGCCTCCCTCTAGGGTGAGGGCCGCCTTTCAAGGAAATGGGTGGGCCGATTCAGGGAACGTGGTTTACAGGGTGAGAAGACGAGGTTCTGGACGACAGATAGCAAGTGTCCGACTCCCGCCGGCGCGGCCGCTCAGAGGACGCGGGCTTTGTGCCCGGGGGGATCCTCGGAGGGGTCAGAGCGGCCGCACCTGTCTGTGGGTGTTGGGGAGAGAGACGGGGGGATCCTGGTCTCTTCCTGGAGGGACCAGGGCGGGGCGTGGGGCGTCGGTGGAGTCGAGGTGGGAGCCGCGGACAGACTGGGCGAGAGCAGAGGTACGGGAGTCTCAGTTGGGATGGGTGAGCCCCCAGAGAGGAGGAGAACCGCTCCCCTGACCCCCTACGCCATGCCCTGCGCAGGCAGGTGGAGACGGGGAAGCCAGCCCGGGCCATGGGGAGGGCAAAGCTGGGGGTCCCAGGAGCGGGGAAGAGGGAGGGGGTGGGCGAGGTCATGTGCTGCTGGGAGGACCAGGAAAGGAAGACTGGATGAGTAACCCCAGAACCCTGACGGGAGGAGGTGGATGAGGTTGAGGGATGGGGCGGCTTGTGAGCTGGAGATAAAGTGCAAGTCTTCCCGGGCAGGGAGCCTCCTGCAGGGCACATGCTGCAGAGAGCGGCTTCCTGGAGTCGATCCCCTGAAGAGTGGGAGGGGTCCTGCAGGGGAGGGTCCCTGGAGTTCGCAGAAAAGGAGGTAGGACCCCTGTCTGAGTGAGAACTGTCAGGAGGTGGGGACAGGGAGAGCTTCGTGACCAGGGCTCCTGAGTGCGCGGGAGGTGGTTGAGAGAGCCGACAAGGTAGGGAGGGAGTGAGGGCAGGGGTCCCAGTGGGCAAAGAGGCTTGCCCTCTGGACTCTGGGGTGGTGTGTTTGCTAGCACCAAGGTGGTCAGGTAAGCCCTGCAGAAGCAGAGGCAAGAATGACCTCGTGAGAAGGTGACAGGAGGGGATGGCATGTAGCCACGTGCTGAAGCCACTGGGAACAGAGGGGCTGGTGCATGAGGTCCCAAGAGAGGCAACAGAGCTGGAGTTGGCAGGGATGGGGGATCAGGAGGCAGCACAGCCCACAGCAGGGCCAGGGGCTGAGGGGCACCTGGGCCTCCTTGGGGCAGAGTGAGGGGTTCTGGGGTCAGCCTGGGATAGACCCGGAGGACCAGAACGGCAGCGGGAGAGTGGGATGGAGGTGGGGACAGTGCTTGGACACGTGGGCTGTGGGATCCTTGAGAAGGTCTCACAGGTCCCTGGAATGGAGTATAGGGGCTTGGGTCCCCCAACTCTCCCTCTGCCCAGGAGCTGGCTACCAGGGCCCTGGATGCAGCCAGAAAGAGGCTGACCAGGCCCACTGCAAGGTGTGGGTCCAGGGCCTTGCCACAGGTGGATAGCCAGTGCCACAGTCTGAGGTGAGACAGGCACCAATGCCAGCCCAGGAGCCCCCGGGTATGTTTGGCAGCTGTGAACTCCCACTGGGGGCCCTGGCCCAAGGGAAGCCTCGAGAAGTGCTGCTCTGGGGGTCGGGCCCACACAGGCTCCTCCCGAAGACCTACCTGGAGGTGCCAGGTGTGGACCCAAGGAAGGGCAGCCAGTGGTGGGGCTCCAGGAGATGCAGACACCCACCTGATTTTTATCCTGCCCCTGCCTCGTGCTTGGTGCATCTGTCCTTGCAGAGACAGGGGTACTGGCTGGCATCCCCCCACAGTCCAGAGACCTGTTACTTGGCTCTGTCTTGCTGGCCTAAATGTCAGCTTCCATGTGAGGCCACTAATCCTGGCACACAACAGGGGCTCAGCAGAGCTGGGTCACCCGAGGATGGTGGCCACTCTGGGTGGGGGCACCTGCGCTGGGCATGGGGTTCTCCAGCATTTGAGAGGGGCGCCCCAACAACGTTCCTTTGCTCATGCTGGTCAGCCAGGGCGCCCTTTCCTGCTGTCCAAGGTCACCTCTTCCCTGCATTTCAAACTTTATTCTTAGAAATGATTTATGCATTTCCTTTTAAAGTTGTCCTTTAAATGTTTCTTGTCACATACACACATGATTAATTTGGTATAAATTCACATAACCATGACCCTCTTCTGTCTTGTTCTGCTTGGCTCCCCACCCCCAGCATCAGCTGCTCTCAAGCAAATAACAGAACACTATGCTCCTGTCATCTTTAATATGGGAACAGTAGTACTCTTTCATAGGGCTATTGTGAGGGTTAAATGAGTGAAAATCACACAAAAATCACCAGGGCTGCAGAAGTCACAGAGTGGCCATGCTCAGATGCAGACACGAGAGGTGGTCTGAAAGACTGACCAGAAGGGAGCCCCGGGAGGCTTCAAGGTCCTGGGCACAATTGGCTTGTTGACATTGTGCTAGTTTGACGGCATTCAGGGTGTGAAGATTCATGGTGCTGTATGCTAAAGGTATCTGTAATTCCTTTCTGTATATTCTACTTCTAAAAACTGTGTTTTTGAAAAGTGTGCATGGGAACTGGTAAAAATTCCTAGGAGGTCTTCAGACCTCCAAAAGCCATGGAAGGGATGGGGTCCAAGCCTATGTCTCCAAGGAGAAAAGGGGAGCCCAGCTAATACTTGGGGTAAAATTGGAGTAAACAGAAATTCACACACACATATATCCCAAACAAAACAAAAGTGAAAGAAAATATACATCTTGAGAGAAACAGAACAAACTTTAAATCAACAAAAACAAGAATCAGGGGCAGCCCCAGTGGCCTAGTGGTTAAGTTTGGCTTGCTCTGCTTTGGTGGCCGAGGTTTGGTTCCTGGGCGCAGACCTACACCACTCAGCTATCAGTGGCCATGCTATGACAGAGGCTTACATACAAAATAGAGGAAGATTAGCAAAAGATGTTAGCTCAGGGCAAATCTTCCTCAGCAAAAACAAAAACAAAACCCCACAGGAATCAGTTATTTCAGGCATGTTTATAGTAGCTGAAAGGTTGTATATATACACAAATATACAATCTATATATGATATATGTTAATTTCCCTGTAAGTATCCTGCAAAGTGTTTTCATTCTCTTTCAATTCTAAGTATCTTGTCGTGTCCCATGATTTTCTCTTTATCCTAAGAGTTATTTAGTAGATTGCTCTTTAGTTTACAAACACAGATTTGTTTAAACTATCTAACCACATCTAAATTTAGTGTTTTGTTTTCAGATAATGTAGTTTGTATGATGCTGATTCCCCACAATATAGATGCTTCTTTTGTGGCCTAGTAGATTGCAGCTATTGTTAATGTACATCTGTCTTTGAGAAGGTGTAGTCCCTGCCTTGGCACTTTTTTAAATGAGAAAACATTTTAAAATATTTGAGATTGCATGGCATATAATAAGAGTAAATAGTTTTGTAAGGGTGTTTTAATTAATATATCTATAAGCATTTATCCATAAATATAGATGAATGCGTGTGCTGGGTCACAACGGACAGTATTTTTTACTGTGAGTCTCAGAGAAGGTGGAAAGACACGACCGTGGAGAAGCTTTTTTAAAAAGCGGGCAAGTGGGGAAGGATTCCCGGGACCTCGCTGTACCTACCACCTCTGCCACTCGCTGTGGTTTTCTCCTTATTTCAAAATAAAAGGTAACGAGAAAAGGGAGGGGCGCTGCCTCAGAATCTGGTTCCCTAGAGCGATGCTCGACGTTTTCCCTGGACCTCTGAAGGTCTCCTCTGAGCACGTCAGCTCCGCGGCAGTGCACTCGGTTTGGGGACCCCACGCCTGGACCCCCGACTTCGGCAGCTAGCCCGCCCCTAGGCCCTGGGGGGCGGGATCTGGCCCCTGCGGCTCTCGCGATAGCCCCGCCCCTCGCCCAAGGAGCCGGAGGGCACCGTGGAGGTGCGCGTTCCTCCGAGCCTCCTAGAGCGGCGCCGCCGCCCGCTTCCGGAGCGGGCCGGAACCGATGGTCTCTGCGGCCGGAGGCCCGGGCTCTTCTCCGCTCTGTCCAGGGCGGACGCCCAGGGTGAGTCGGCTATAGGCAGGGGCCGGGGGCTGCGGGTGCGGTCCTCCGACCCGGGCCTGGCTGAGGCTGTGGCCCGCGCAGAGGCCGCGCTGAGCACCGCAGAGACTGACCGCAGCCGGCACGGCCCGTCGCTTCTCCTTGGGTTCCGGGCCTAGGGGAGGGTCCGGTGGGCGAAGGGTCCGGGGCCCCGCTCCCCCGGCTGGGGCGAGAGGCGTGCGGGCCGGGCTCCGGCTGCCGCGTCCCCGGAGCCTGGGTGGTCGCGCAGAGCTGCGGCTGCAGGGGAGGGAGGCGGGAGGACCAGTTCTGTCCGGGTCTGCGTGCCCTCGGCGCACCCGCTCGGGAGCAGCGGGTGCTGGCTGGCCGCCCCGGCGCGGCCTCTCCCCCGCCCTCGTTTCCGGCGGAGAACTGTCAGCCCGGCGCCCCTTCACTCTTACACTTCACCCTGTGCGGTTCTTCCCCTCTCCGGTCGAGTCACGGACTGGGCGACAGTCATTCGGTCTGTAGATAGGAAGTACTCACCGTGTCCAAAGGACTCTCCCAGGGGATTCCGCAGAGAACAGGCAGCGGCCCTGGCCTCACGGAGCATATATTGTAATAGAGACAATAAGCAAGGAAGCAAATAGTTTTTGGTCGTGGCAAGGGCTGTGAAAAAAATAAACCAAGGGGGATAGGATTGTGAGAGATGAGGAGCCAGGGTAGCTAGGGGTGGTCAGGGAGTTAACTGTTCTCCAAGGAATTAACATTTGAACTGAAACTTGATGGTTGAGAGGCCTTGCCGGTCCCTTAGGAGAAACTTCTAGGCGAAGGGAACTGCACCGGAATGGCCTTGGCTGGTTTGAGTTAATGAAAGGAAGGCTGGCCTGGCTGCAGGGTAGTGAGCAAGGGGGCAGGCGAGGGAGCTGGGCAAGGTGCCCCAGGTCCCTGAGGAACAAGTTTTATTCTAAATTGAAGGGAAAAATGACTCCTGCTGGTCCTCCAGGCCCCAATTAAATGTAACACCCAAGAAGCCCTGCCTCGTTCTCCATGTACGTTAGCACTCCCCTCCCCTTGACATTTTCTCTCCTGACAGTTTCTCAACCTAGCACTGTTTTCATCTCATTAAAGAAATATTTCCTGATTCCTGAGATAGAACTAAAAGCAGGTTTTTCCTCCCTCTAAGCAGGCGGCTCCTCCCTGAGGATGTGTACTCCCCAGTTATGAGCAAACAGGAACCGGCGGCGGTAACCCCCCTTCTTAGTGCACGGTGGTGTGTGTTGGGGGGGGGGGCTAGGTCTTCCCCCGAGATACTCTGTTTGTCTTGTTGAGGTGAAGAGCACAGCAGGTCGATCTGTCAGCAGGAGCAGCAGCGATGGCCCAGGCAGGTCCTGCCCACAGACTTCCCTGGACAGCCTGCCCGGTTGGAGCTAGCTGGCAGTGGTGTGGTTCTGCTCTTCTGTACATTGGCAGTTTGGGCTGTCCACCAAGCCTCTCAGATCATGCTCAGTAGCCATTATACTCTTACACGTTGAATAGGCTCTCCTGCCAGATGTCACCTCATGACATCATAACTGCAGGCCATCTGTTAACTGATGCCTAAAGGGGATGTTGCTTTACAAAGCAGGAACTACTTAGGAGGCTCAAGTCCCACAGAAAAGGATATCCCAGAGACCTCCTCCCAAACACAGGAGCTCAAGTATCTGTGGAGGGAGGGGCACGGAGACCAGGGCCTTGGTGCTTCTCTGCGAACACCTGGCTAGAGCAGAATTATATTTACTGGCTTTTAAATAGTTTTTCCCCAACCACAGAGGCAACACACATTTGTATATAAGTAATAAGACTTTGAGAAATCAGGAAAATGGAAAGAAGGAAAATAAGAACCACCCATAATTTTATGACCCTGAAAGAAACCAGGGTTAATGTGCTGGGGTGTATGCTGCCAGGTATATTTTTCTGCTTATAGTCTGCTTGTTTCACATAGTGAAGTAGCAAGAACGTTTTCTGATCTTCCACAACGTGATCTTACTGGTTGCAGAGTCACCCACACCATGGATCCACTTATTTATTCCACAAATCTTTGCTGAGCACATGCTAGGTGCCAGGCCCTCCCCTAGGCCCTAGCAGTACAGCATGAATAACCAGACTGCAGGCCTTATCTCACAGGGAGAGGCGGATAAGAAGCAAGTAAGTTGACATAGGGCAGATGACATAGGTGCTGTGGAGAAAAATAAAGCAAGGAATGAGAGTAGGGATTCCGGGGTGGGGGTGGCATTTTAAATAGGGTGGTCCCAGAGGGCCTTCCTGGGAAGGTTGGAAGGAGTGAGGGGTGGAGCCATGTGGGTGAGCAGGTCTCGGGTACAGCTTCTTCTTGGGACATGAGGGAGGTGCCTGGGCTGGCCAGGATGTTCTTGCCCCATGTCTCACCCTTTCCTGTTTCTTCTGGGTCTGGGTGGTCCTTCTTGGGGATGGGGGTGCGGGGACCTTAGGCCTGGGCTCCTTCCAGTCAACACTCACTGTCCCCAGCGCCTTCCCTGGTGGAGACCCTGGAATGGCGGCGCCACTCCTGATGCCTGGACCCCAGGTGAGCTCTCCCTTTGAGTCTTAGCTTTTCAGTCCTGAGGACCTTCCCAGGGAGCCCCAGGCCCACCCATGTCGTTCCCACTCCTTCAGGGGGATCACAGGGATGGAGTCTGCAAGCTGAAGGTCGGCCTCCTCCCTTTGCAGCCTCACAGTGGCTCTGTCGACTCCTTCCTGAGGGTTTAGGCAGAAGTGGGCTGCCCGGAACCTCCTTCAGCCCCCAAGATACCAGGGTCAGCCAGCAAGAGCGGGGTCCCTGTCCTTCCCCAACACCTCCATCCTGGTGTGAATGGTCAGCCCTTCCTTGGTGCCCACAGTCTTCAGCCTCTGCTGGGAGCTGAGAACCAGGCTTGACACTCGGCTGTCAGCATCCCTGATAGCCTATAAAGAAGCATGAGGCCAAGGTCAAGATCCCCATCCCACCCACGGCTTCATGGCAGCAGGACTGCTCCCCTCCCTTGGAGCATGTTGGGTTCCCTCTGTGCTAGGCCCTGGGGATGCAGCAGTGACCGCACACAGAGGCCTTGACTCTCAGAGCTGAACAGGTCTCTTGAGCGTTCCTGACCTGGCCTCATCTCCTGCCCGGACAGCTGTGGAAAGCAGGGTTTGTGGTTGCAGGAGGCCGTTGTGTTCGAGGACGTGGCCGTGTACTTCACAAGGATAGAGTGGAGTTGCCTGGCTCCTGACCAGCGGGCGCTGTACAGGGACGTGATGCTGGAGAACTATGGGCACGTGGCCTCGCTGGGTGAGGTTTCCCCAGCCGTCCTGGGGCTGGGCTCAGAGACCACCCTGGCTCTTCCACCAGCCGTGCTGCGGAGTTGATTCCTGTACAAATGCAAAGTCCGACATTTGGGGAGGGAGGCTGGAGGGCCCCCCATTGCCCCATGGCCACCCAGCTGCCCCGCTCCTGGGGAAGGAGATGTTCCCAACCCACTCCAAGCGCCACGTGCCCCCAAGGCCTCCAGCCAGGCAGCTGGGCGTCCTTCCTCCTTCCTGCTCTCTGACACGTGCTGTTCTCCTCCCTGCTCATAGGCTTTCTTGTCACCAAACCAGCACTGATCTCCCTCTTGGAGCAAGGGGAGGAGCCAGGGGCCTTGATTCTGCAGGTGGCTGAGAAGCAAGAGACCAAGGCCAGCCCATTCCCAGGTGAGTGAGAGGTGCAGGGAGGCCCAGCCTTCACACAGCTCCTTGCAGGCCCCTGGTGCTCATGCACTAGGAGCGCTGTACATTTAGCTTCTCAAGGCAGGGCCAGGTTTTCTACTGAATGCTTCACTTGTGGTCCACAGTCACCGGGTCTAACTTGTGTAAGGAACCCAAGTGCATGAGCATCCATCCTGGTCCCCAAGGTGTTGTGCCGGACTGTGGAGACGGTGGGTACGTGGAGAGGACCCAGCAGGCAGACCCTCGAGCTCTTTGATTCTCTCAGTTCCCTGTGGCTCAAGTGCCAGGGGCTGAGCTGGGGGCTGCAGAGCTACTGAAAGGGAGGAGCAGTGGCCTCCATCCCTGGGGCCTGTACAGGCAGCACCCTGACGTGTCCGCTGAGTGAATGAACTGTGGGTGAACCTCTGAGGGACAGGGAAGCAAAGGATGGGGGCTCCCCACAGGTCCTGCCCCTGCACCCAGCCTGTCCCCCCAATTCTTTGGGTTAAGCCGGTGCCCTCTCCTTCCCCATCCAAGAGCTCCCCACCGAGCCAGCCTCCCACCGTGCCAAGGCCCTTATTAACGTCCCTTTTTCTTCCTCTTTCTCACCAAAACCTTCATTTTAAAGCTTTTTGCAAGAAGTTTTTAAACCTTCCTGGTTCTCTGACATAACGTTTCTGTCTTCAAATCAGTAAGTTCCTTCTTTAAGTACAGAGGCCAGATCATCCTTTCATTTTCTGTCCTTTCTTCCAGGTTCCAGGATGAAGGCCGGGATCAAGAAGTCTTCTCTGAGGAGAGTGTCCTCTAAGCAAGCAGGACTGTTGGGCTTGGTTTGGGGGCACCTCCCTGGAGGGGACCCCGAGTTACCTGTACTGAATGGCAGTCCTCAGGATGGGTCAGGTAAGCGACCCCTCAACCCCAGGGCAAGTGGCCCTGGTGGGGAGTGTAGTACGTCCCCCATGGCCCTGGAGGAAGGACAGCTCCGCTCGGGCCCTGCAGACGCTGCTGGGGAGAGAGCATACAGGTGCGCTTGCGGCAAGGCCTTCAAGTACCACTCGCTGCTGCTCAGGCACCAGGTCATCCACACGGGGGCCAAGCCCTTCCAGTGCACCGAGTGCGGCAAGGCCTTCAAACAGAGCTCCATCCTCCTGAGACACCAGCTGATCCACACCGAGGAGAAGCCCTTCCAGTGCGGCGAGTGCGGCAAGGCCTTCCGGCAGAGCACTCAGCTGAGCGCACACCACCGGCTCCACGCTCGGGAGAAGCCCTATGAGTGCGGCCAGTGCGGCAAGGCCTTCGGCCGCAGCTCCCGGCTCCGGCAGCACCAGAAGTTCCACACAGGGGAGAAGCCCTACGAGTGCGGCGAGTGTGGCAAGGCCTTCGGCCGCAGGTTCACCCTCAAGGAGCACCGGCGCATCCACAGTGGGGAGAGGCCCTACACGTGCCCGCAGTGTGGGCAGTGCTTCATCCGCGGGTCCTCGCTCCTCAAACACCACAGGCTGCATGTCGAGGAGAGCCCCCGAGGAGACGGTGGGTGTCAGAGCCCCCTGCTCAGTGCGAGCCAGAAGACCCTCTTGGGGGACAAGCTCTACCAGTGCCCAGTGTGCCAGAAGCCCTTCAAGCACAACTCCCTGCTCCTCCTGCACCAGAGGCTGCACACGGGAGAGAGGCCCTTTGAGTGCAGGGAGTGTGGCAGGGCCTTCAGCCGGAAGTCCAACCTTACTCTGCACCAGAAGACCCACACCAAGGAGAAGCCCTTCGCCTGCACGGAGTGTGGCAAGGCCTTCCGCAGGAGCTACACACTGAATGAGCACTACCGGCTGCACAGTGGCAAGAGGCCGTACAGGTGCCAGGCCTGTGGGAGGGCCTGCAGCCGGCTGTCCACCCTCATCCAGCACCAGAAGGTCCACGGCCCAGAGCACTCCCAGGAGGGCGGGGAGGGCAGGCAGGGGCCCCACTGGGTGACCAGTTGAGGTGACAGCAGGTGGAGAACCCAGCCGGGGCCGTCAACCCTCCCGCTTGGCTGTGCAGCAGGGCATTAGTCCTGGACAGAGAGGGGAGGGCCAGGGCTATGGTCAGACAGCCTGAGGGAAGGACAGAGGAAGGCAGAGCTGGAGTGGGTCCCCCCCCCCGAGCCCAGATGCCCACAGGAGAGCAGCATTTCTGAACCACCCGGCTCTGTGCCTGGATGCACACACAGGCTCTGATAAACCCTATGGGGTTGTGGGGGGTTTTGTTTTCTTTTTGCCCTCATCTGTTTTCCAAATATCGACTTGTGATCAGAAAAAAGCATATGTTGTTTCTCTGGTTGTTCATTTGTTATTAGGATTGTCCAAGATCAGACCCATTTGCAGGGGCTCCAGCCACCTAGTGGGAGTGGGAGGGGCACAGGACTAGAGTCCACCCAGCACCTGGCACAGGGACATTTGGAAGTCATGGGCGGACTGAGAGTTTATAAACAAGCCAGGGCGAGAGGGGTGGTGGTGGCTGAGGCCAGGACTTGAGGTGGGTCTGCAGGCTGCAGGCAGCACCTCACAGGCCCCAGCCAGGCTGCATGTAACCTGCCTCTGCCGGGCCTGTCGGCAGAAGGTGCTCACTGGGGAGAAGCCCCAGAGGGCCTGCTGGTCAGGGCAGCCATCTTAGTGACCCTTCCTCACCATCAGCAACCCCAGGAACCTCGAGAACACTGACAGGCTTCCATGGCATCTTACAAAACGTGTGCCAGAAAGGAGCCACCACCCGGCACCAAGCTAAGGGCCTGACCTATGAATGTGTATTTTTTAATTAACATGGTTTTTTCTAAATATAAAGTCATTGTAGAATATTTGGAAAATGCAGAAACTTATAGAGAAGAAAAGGGATGTAAAAAATTGCCCTTTGCTCCACTCTCCAGAGATTGCTGTTGTGATGTTTGGTGCCCTTTCTTAGTCTCTAATGCACACATACAGATACTGGTTTTACAAATTATGGTTATGCTTTGCTTAGGATTTTGTACCTACCTACCAATTGGATGGCGCCCTGTACACCCGCCATTTTCTGTGGTTTGTTTAGCAGCTTCGTTATGGTCAGACCTCTGTCTCTTTCCCACATTCTTGCTGTTACCGATGACGCCACAGCAGACATGCACATCTGCTCATGTCCATGACAGCTTCCTTGGGGTTGAGGTGGACTTTGCAGGCGAAGGGTACTGGGGGTGGGGAGGGACTGTTTTTAATTCATTAATCATGAAAGATGCACTCTTGTTTTTATTTGCATTTCTTGGCCTTTTCATGGATGAGTTCCCTGTAAGCCCTTGCACCTGTTTTTATTGGGTTTGTAAGACTTCTGTGTTGAGTCCAACCCCTTTCCCTTAGTATCTCTATTTCCTCAGTTGTGGTGCAAACCACAGGCTTTCCCTGGGAATGGTGAAGGGGAAGGAAAATTGCATCTCAGAATTGAGGAAGTGATACATTACAAATATTTTTCCCGGTTCTTTCTTTGCTTTTAATTATGAGGGTTTCGTTTTTTGTGGAGTTTTTCTGCTGAGAAAGATTCACCCTGAGCTAACATCTGTGGCCAATCTTCCTCTTTTTGTGTGTGGGCTGTCGCCACAGCATGGCCACTGATGAGTGGTGTAGGTCCGTGCCTGGGAACAAAACCCAGGCCGCTGAAGTGGAGTGCACCAAACTTAACCGCTAGGCCACCAGGGCCGGCTCTAATTATGAGGTTTTTAATATGAAAAATACATTCCCCTGTGGCCAAAACTCTGTCCTGATATCATTAGAAAGCCCTTCCCACCCCAAGCTTTTATAAATCTTTGTACTTTTGTTGTTACTAAAGTAATACATATTTATAGTAAAACAGCAAGGAAACCTCAAAGAGAAACAGGAAATAAGAGCACTTCTCCTTCCCTCACCCCCATGTCCCCCTCATTGCCAGAAACACCCCTGTTAACAGTTTGGGTGGCTCATTCCCAATCTTTTTCTCCACATTTCAAACTTTCAATATATGTGTGTCTGTGTTTTTACAAACAGGATTATTCTGCATGTGCTTGGGATGGCTTTTGATGTGTCAACTTGCTGGGCTGAACTCCAGCCCCCAGGATTTGCTTTTAGGTGAATTCCGGAGAGGTGGGCTGTGGGGAAGGAAGGGGGCATTTGTAACTCAGATACCTTCTCCCCAGTATTCAGACACTAACCTAGGTGCTGCTGTGAAGAGATTTTGCAGATATAATTAAATACCTAATCAGTTGACTTTAAGTTAATCAAAGAGAGACTATCTTGGTGGGCCTGACCTAATCAGTTGGAAAGCCTTTAAAAGCTTAGAAGGTTTCCCTGAGTCTCCTGCCTGTGGAAAAGCATCAGCTGGTGATCTTGCTCTCCTAGTCACTGTTCTGAGGACTCTGAGCTTGCTTAGCAGCCTCACAATTATCTCCTGCTAGTTCTGCTTCTCAGGTGGACCCTGACTGCTGCACGGCTTTCTGCAGCTTGGCTTATCCGTGAGTACATGACAGTGTCCTTTACACAGGCACAAGCAGAGCTACCTCGTTCTCCACAGTACGATGTGCCATTGGTGATCAGTTGTTCCCCCATGAGTGGACATGGCATCACTGCCCATTCTACATGCACACAACACTTCAGTAAGAGCCCTTATGTAAATCCTGGCTGTCAGCACTTCCCATAAACTAGAGAGCCAGGTCCCCAAAGGTTTAGACGCTGGTCCTCTCACAGGACTGGAGGTTTTGCAAGGCTTCAGTGTCCAGGAGATTCCAGGTCCCTGGCCTCACTCCCTTCCCACCCTCCAGCAGTCATGGAAATCCACTGACGGCCCACACAGCTGACCCGGGCGGGGCAGGGCGCAGAGGTTGGAGAGGAGTGAACTGGAGGAGCAAATGTGAGCAGGCGGCATTCGCTCACCTAACAGCCTGTTCTTCCTCACGCTGCTGGCTGTGCTCCCATCAACTCAGTCCGTCACGCCATGCTCGCTGCAGACGACTCCTCCAAAACTGTGGGTCTGAAAATTAGCCCTTGGCCTGTGTGCCGTCCTCAGGCGAAGATCCCCAAGAAGTGAGAACAGAGAACTCTGGTTTTCACGGTGCCACATGAAAGGTCCTTTAGGCTCTGACGTTCTCGCCGTGTCCCGCGGCCCCTGCCCTCCACGGGGGCGGAGCCCGTGTTCCCTCCGGACCTGTGTCCTGCAGGCCCACCTGCCCGGCCGCGGCGGAGCCGGCTGGTTGCGCAGGCGCGGCAGTGTAGACCAGCCCCCCCCCCCCCCCCCGCAGGCCTGCGTTCTCGGGCTGCTTACACGGCCCGAAGGGGAGAGGGCGGGCGGCTCCGCGCGGGCCCCGCTGCCCTGCCCTGCATCCCGTCGTGACCGCCTCGCCTCCCTCTGCCTCCGGATTCCAGTAATGCACTTCGGGACCTGTTCCTCACCGAAGCCTGAAATTGGCGCCTCCCAGAGCAGCTGCGCGGTCCCCCGCTGCAGACAGACGCGGTCTCTGGGTTTCATTCCGTGTGAATATCCTGGAATTGCTGCCCACAAACCACGTTCCTGGGCCTCTCCCCCAACATGGTTGAGTGTGACGAGGAGGGACGCCCGTCTCCGTGCTCCCCAGTGTCCTCACTCTTCCTCCGCGGGAAGGGCCCCGGCTCCGTAGGAGGTCCCCCACCTGGGATCCGACCTCGTGTTCCGGCACTTGAGCAGAGGCTCCCAAGTCGCTCCCTCTGGACCCCTTCCCACCCGCTGCACAGGCTCGGCTTTAGAGCTGCTTTCTCCTCATCAGTCCCCACCAAGGAAAACAAAACAAGACCCGGAAGGGCAGCGCCCATCTTTCCTGCTCTGAATTAGAGAAAATACTGAAGCAATAAGACAGTGTTCAGTTATACATCAATGCCTGTGAATATGAAAATTCTCAGGTTGAGGAAATAGAGGAAAAGAAAGAGAGAAGACAGTCGGAGGACGAAAGTGACTGGACTCCGCCAGGACGGTGCATTTTAACCGGGGAGCAGCCTCTGCAGGAACAACGAGAATGATCTGGAGACGTGGGGCACCCCCCGGGGGCGGGGCACACAGTGATTTGGGGTCAGACCCGGGGGAAGGAATTCTAGCACTCCCACCTTGCCAACTGAGTGCTGGTGACCCTCACCACACAGGACTGTTGAGGACAAACGTGCCGTACAGCCAGGGGTTTGATCGGTACAGCTATTCTTATGCTACGGAGCTGAGAGGAAAGCTGATGAAGCCGGTGTCCAGGTTTCAGAAAGTTTGAAAGGAGGAGGTGGTGAGAAGCAGGGGCGGGTGGGAGGGAAAGGATGAGGTGCAGCTGCTGTTCCCAGCGAGGACGGCACCCAGAGATGCAGGAGAGGAGGGAGTCTCACAGATTCCCCACCTTGCAGCCAGCTCAGCGGACGTCGGGCTACCCCTACCCCCAGATGGCCCAGTTTCTGAGAAACTCTCACACAAGCTGACCAATATTCAACTCTCACTTAATTCTTGGATGAAAGAATGACTGAAAATCAGAAACTTGGACAAAGAAAGTAGCAAGGAAGTCTAGAAAGAGGGGCTCAGCCTGTGGCCAAGGAAGGTCAAAACTACATCAAACTGGGAAAGCTGTCTTTGAGACAGGCACCGTAGAAGACAGGGTGATCTTTTTGGCTTAGCACTCAGCAAAACACTGCTTAATGGAATATTCTTGAAATCTACTTAATGTGCTCTATTTTATTTTTTAGGTTGATGTACTTTATTTTGGGGGGGTGATATATTTCTTATTGCAGTAACATTGGTTTATAACGTTATATAAATTTCAAGTGTACATCACTGTATTTTGATTTCTGCATAGATTCCATCATGTTCACCACTCAAGGACAAATTACAATCCATTACCACACATATATGCCTAATCGCCCCTTTTACCCTCCTCCCTCCTCCCTTCCCCTCTGGTAACCACCAATCCAATCTCTGTCTCTATGTGTTTGTTGTTGTTGTTCTCTTCTATTTATGAGTGAGATTGTACGGTATTTTACTTTCTCTCTCTGACTTATTTCAGTTAGCATAATACCCTCAAGGTCCATCCATGTTGTCACAAATGGCCAGATTTCATCATTTTTTATGGCTGAGTAGTATTCTATTGTGTATATATACCACATTTTCTTTATCCATTCACCCCTTGATGGGCACCTAGGTTGCTTCCAAGTCTTGGCTATTGTGAATAATGCTGCAATGAACATAGGGGTGCGTATATCTTTACACATTCACGTTTTCATGTTCTTTGGGTAAACACCCAGCAGTGGAATAGCTGAATCATATGGTGGTTCTATTAATTTTTTGAGGAGTCACCATACTGTTTTCCATAGTGGCTGCACCAGTTTCTACTCCTACCAGCAGTGTATGGAAGTTCCCTTCTCTCCACATCCTCTCCAACACTTATTGTTTCCTGTCTTGTTAAATTATAGCCATTCTGATGAGCATGAGGTGATATCTTATAGTAATTTTGATTTGCATTTCCCTAATAATTAGTGATGTTGAACATCTTTTCATATGCCTGTAGGCCATCTGTATATCTTCTTTGGAAAAAGTCTGTTTAGATCTTTTGCCCATTTTTTAATTGGGTTGTTAGTTTCTTTGCTGTTGAGTTGTATGAGTTCTTTATATATTTTGGATATTAACCCATTATCAGATATATGGTTTGCAAATATCTTCTCCCAGTTGTTCAGTTGTCTTTTCATTTTGTTGATGGTTTCCATTGCTGTGCAGAAGTCTTTTAGTTTTCTGTAGTCCCATTTGTTTATTTTTTCTATTGTTTCCCTTGCCCAGTCAGACATGGTACTTGAAAATATACTTCTAAGACCAATGTTGAAGAGGAATAAATTTAACCAGAGGTGAAAGACCTGTATACTGAAAAAACATTGTTGAAATAGAAGAAGGCACAAAGAAATGGAAAGATATTCTGTGCTCTTGGATTGGAAGAATTAACATAGTTAAAATGTCCATACTTCCTAAAGCAATCTACAGATTCAATGCAATCCCTACCAAAGTTCTAATTATATTTTTCACAGAAATAGAACAAAGAATCCTAAAATTTATATGGAACAACAAAAGACCCCAAATAGCCAAAGGAATCCTGAGAAAAAAGAACAAAGCTGGAGGAATCACACTCCCTGATTTCAAAATATACTACAAAGCTATAGTAACCAAAACAGCATGGTTCTGGCACAAAAACAGACACACAAATCAATGGAACAGAATCGAGAGCCCAGAAATAAACCCACACATCTATGGACAGTTAATTTTTGACCAGGGAGCCAAGAACATACAATGGAGAAAGGAAAGTCTCTTCAATAAATGCTGTTAGGAAAACTGGACAGCCACAGGCAAAAGAATGAAAGTAGACCATTATCTTACACCATACACAGAAATCAACTCAAAATGGATTAAAGACTTGAATGTAAAACCTGAAACCATGAAAATTCTAGAAGAAAACATAGGCAGACCACTCAGGCCCTCTCACTCCATAAGGCAGAGCCATGCCAGGTGGAGGAGCCGGTCTCAAGGGAGGGGCAGAACACTCTGAGGAAGACTGGCTCCCTGGGAGCTCAGCCTGGGCATGTGGCTCCAGTAGTCTTCAGGAGAATGGTGGCATTGGGCAGCCACCTGGGCTGAGGGACAAAGGCCCAGGTCAGCAAGGAGGTCAGATCCCCCTGCAGGGGCCTTAGCCTGGCTCCTTTCCCCATTGTCCCTGCCCCCCTCCCCAATCATTATCAAACACTATTTCCTGGTGCCTGTGGGTTCTGGGGCATGTCCAGGCTTCCAGTCCCCAAAACAGCAGGGCAAAGGGACACTACAGACATGTGGCCACAACCAGGCCTTCTCAGCACCAGGCGCTGCCCAGCCCACACAGGAGAGGAAAAGGACTGAGTCAGGAGAGGAGGGGTCATGGCCAGAGGGGGACTGGACCTGCAGAGGGGGAGGGAGTTGCATCCTCAGGGTCCCCCCGGGGCACCTTGTTACTTTTTAAAGAGATGAGGAAACCGGGTATTCACTACCCACCAGTGAGTCTGACCCCTTGCCAGGGTGGAAATGCGCCGTGGGTCTCCAATTCTCTGATCCTAGAACTCAGGACTCAAGCATTCTACTGTCTTCCACTATTTGGGGTGAGCACTGAAGCCTAGCTTGTGGGGAGTGGGCAGAGGGGTCTGGACTCTTGAAACATGGGATCTCAGGAGACTACAAGCCAGATCCAAGAGCCCAAGGGATCATCAGAAAACCTACCAGTAGAGAGACCCAATCTGAATTATCCCTGCCACCTCTCCTTTCGTTCTGCTCCTAATTCCCACACCTGCTTCCCCCACCTGGCCTTTCCCAGAGATACTCCCACTTCCCAGTCACTACACCCCGCAGCTTCATTCATTCAATATCGAAGGCCTAGTACATGCCACACACTGGCTACATGTGACGAATAAAGGACACAGGGCCCCTGATTTCGTGGGGCATGCAGACCATGTCCTCAACCTCCTATGAATGGATAAATAAAATGTGGTCCAGTCACACAGTGGAATATTATTCAACATTAAGAAAGGAATGAAGTACTGATACATGTTACAACATGGACAAACCTTGAAAATATGCTAAGAGAAAAAAGCCAGTCACAAAGGAGATACACTATCATGTATTATGATTCCATTTATGTGAAATGTCCAGAATAAGACAAATCTAGAGACACAAATTAGACTGGCAGTTGCACAGGGATAGGGGGAATGGGAAAATTGGGGAGTGGTGGCAAAGGGGAATGGGGTTTCTTTTTAGGGTAATGAAAACATTCTAAAATTGATTGTGATGGTGGATGCACAACTCTGTGACTACATTAAAAGCCACTGAATTATACACTTTAAGTGGGTAAATTGTATGGCATGTGAATTATATCTCAATAAAGCTGCTTAAAAATAAGTAAAGCTATTCAAGCTGGAGAAATCTCCAAGACAGGAGATTAACTGCATTGATCAAAAAGGCTGGAAGCACACAGGACCAGAGTCGCCCAAGGCTGGGAGGGGAGAAGGGCAGTTTCTCCTGTCCTCCAGGGCCAGGGAGGGGTTTGTAGCCTAAACTTTGACCTCCAGAACTACAGGGCAGCCCGTAAGCTCAAAGGGAGAAATCACATGAAGGAATTCCTTGCTCGTCCTTTGGGAACAGAGTTGAAGCACACGTTATCCAGGAGATGAGGCAGAACAGAGCGAGCTTCGAGCAGGTGACCAGTCCATGGATTACAGCCCTACAACTGGCATCAAGGAAGCAAGCAGCTTTGTGACAGAGACATAGGATGGAGAATGCTTCTTGTTCTTAGTGTTTGTAATCCCAAAACAATAAAGACAATGAAACTGCCCCTGGGTGGATGCTTGTTAAAGCTGAGTGACGGATACATAGCTGTTCATCATGCCGTTCTATTTTGTGTTCTATTAAAAAATATATGTCCAGGGGCCAGTCCAGTAAAGTTTGCATGCTACGCTTCAGCGGCCTGGGGGTTCATGGGTTCAGATCCCGGGTGTGGACAGATTCACCGCTTGTCAGCCATGCTGTGGAGGCGTCCCGTATAAAGTGGAGAAAGATGGGCATGGATGTTAGCCCAGAGCCAGTCTTCCTCAGCAAAAAAAGGATTGGCAACGGATGTTAGCTCAGGGCTGGTCTTCCTCACACACACAAAAAAGAAAGAAAATATCATTGCTGATCCTTTTCAGCTACAAACCAGAATCTTTAGGGGCAAAATGATGCCATGTCTACGATCTGCCTTAAAATATTCCAGCAAAAATGGAGGGGGTTGGTTGGCATAGGGTAGCAACACAGTGGTGGGTGTTGGAGCTAGGGTATGAGCCCTGGGCTTCACTGTACTCTGCACTTTTATATAAATGACAATGAAACAAAAAATTTTGAAAAGGAACACCTCCTCCACACTGCCCTTAAGAAAACCAGGAAGGAAAGGGTCTTTCTCTGCACATTTCTGCACATAGTGAATAACGTGTGGACAGAGAAGGGTATGGAAGGCTCCTACTCGTTCAGTCGTTTACCTAGACGATGTGTTGGAGGAGAAGGAGAGATTACCAATTCTGTTCTTTATAACTATTCTTTGTCTTTTAAAAACACTCATGCACTCCTTTTGCAATGAGACAGTTAAGAAAGAAAAGAAGGGCCAGCCCTGTGGCCTAGTGATTAAATTTGGCACACTCTGCTTTGGCAGCCCAGTTTGGTTCCCAGGCACAGACCTACAACACTCGTCTGTCAGTAGCCATGCTGTGGTGGCAGCTCACATACCAAAAAAAAAAAAAAAAAATGAGGAAGATTGGCAGTGGATGTTAGCTCAGGGCGAATCTTCCTCAGAAAAAAAAGAAAATCATCAGTACCTGGAAATATCCTGCCCAGTTCAGAACAAAACACAGCACACCCTGGGCGGCCCAGTCTGCTCTCTGGAGCCCTTCCCAGTGCCACTCCTCCCAAGACATGGGCCTATCCCTAGGCAGCCTTCCCCCACAGCACACCCATCCTCAGCTTCTACCTGCACTGTGCAACAGAAATGGAACACCAACCAGGAGTAATTCGAAATTTTCTATTAGCCACATTAAAAAAAGTAAAAAGAAATAGGATTGCATTTAGTAATATATTTTATTTACCCTAACGCATCTAAAATATTATTTCAGGGCCGCCTGGTGGCGCAGCGGTTTAGTCCGCGCTTGGCAGCCCAGGGTTCGCGAGTTCAGATCCTGGGCGCCCGCAGACACACTGCCTGTCAGCCATGCCGTGGTGGCGACCCATATAAAGTGGAGGAAGATGGGCACGGATGTTAGCCCAGGGCCAGTCTTCCTCAGCAAAAAGGGGAGGATTGGCAATGGATGTTAGCTCAGGGCTAGTCTTCCCCACAAAAAAAATAAATAAATAAATAAAAATAAAATATTATTTCAACATGTAAGCAATACACAAAATTATTAGTGAGATATTTTACATTCTTTTTTATACTTAGTCTTCGAAATCAGGTATTTATTTTGCAGTTACAGCACACCTCAGTTTGGACTGAGCACATTTCAAGTGCAGGTCCAGTCTGAAGGGGGCTCCCTGGTTCTTCCCCAGGACTCTCCTCCCCTGCAGGCCTATCTCTTGAAGGTTGCTGCTTCTTCCACTCCCTGCTCCAGGCCAATGGGGTGGTCAGCATACCTTTCATCCCCCAAGTTAAATCAAGGGGCAAGTCAGCAGGCTTCTGCCCAAGTGTCTCAGAGTGGACACTTCGACTTGACTGGGGTAACTGGCAACTCTAGGGTAACCTGGATTTCTACACAACAGGCCAAATGTCATTGGTTCCCACCCAGAGCAGCAGCTGCCTCGGCCCATCTCTGACTTTAACCTGATGTGTGCGGGTGTCAAGGCTCCTCCGGCTGGGCCCACAGCGGCCTCCCGAGGCCACCAGGGGCCTGAGGTTGGCAGTCAGGACTCAGACCTGAAACCAAACCACATCCTGCAGAGTGCAGGATTCACTTTATTGTCTGGAGTCCAAGCTCTTTTGTGAGCTTCCTAAGGTGTCTGGTTCAGAAAAAAAAAAGAAAACCTGCCATGAGCTGAGGAGTCTGGGTAACTCAAACTTCTTCACCTGCGGCTCAAAGGGGGTGGGGGGGCAGGAGAAGATCACATGGATCAGTCCTTTACTCTGAACATCAAAAACAAGGAGTCCCTCAACCTGTCAGACACTGGCTGCCTGTACCATCCTCCTCTCCAGCCCAGTGTCACACCTGGGCCTGTGCTCACCCAGAACTGATGCTGTCCCCCTGCATACCCCTCTTACAGTCCCCACTCAGCCTGCCACCCCCCACCCCACAGCTGTTATGGGAAGCAGAGGGGCAGGTGAGTAAGAGGGGTGAGCCAGGCTCAGACTCAGACCCCAGCAACACCCTCAACCAGCTCAGAGACAGTGGCCAACTGCTCGCTGGCAAAGGGAGCAACCAGGTGTCCCACGGCAGGGGTGAGGATCAGCTGAGGAATGCAGGTGAAGCACGGAGAAGGGCTGTGGTGTGCCAGGAGCTGCTCTGGACCCTGGAGGCACCGCAGTAAAGCAGACAGACAGTGCCTGTGGGAGCCTGAGAGGCGGCCCCTGACAGGTCAGGAAGACAGTTTCAGGCTCAGCTTCCCCATCGCCGGACACGCCCCTGAGAAGCCCAGAGTTCTGAGGGCCAGTGCTGCCCCCTGTCGTCAGAGGACGGGCACCACAGCCTTTCTGTCCCTGCACTGCTCAGACTGTTTCCCACTGGTGAACACCTAGCCTAAACATGACTTCTCTCGGGGACATTGGACAGGATGGCAGGGCAGGAGGAGCCAAAGGTGGGAAGAGAGTGAACTGTACGTCTCAAGGAGTGGCCTCGATCCCCCCGTGTCTCCTGGTAGAGGTCTGGCAAGCCACGAGGAACCGTTCTCAAGGGAGAGCCCAACAGCCATCGGTGGGTGTCCACCATGCAAGTGGACGGCAGCAAACCAGGAAGGCCAGGTCTGCCAGGACAGGGCGGCCTCACCACCCACCAGCCACAAAGGTCCACCCCGTGCCTGGTGAGCTGGTCTGAAACCCTCCTGTTTTGTTTTGCTTTTTAATAAAATGGCACATGATAGGCACAGTACATGTTGAACTGTGAACATTCTTTTTTCTTTTTTTATTGATGTCTTAATAGTTTATAACTTTGTGAAATTTTAGTTGTACATTATTGTTTGTCAGTCACCATATAAATGAATCCCTTCACCCCTTGTGCCCACTTGTGCCCACTCCCCATCCCCCTTGCCCCTGGTAACCACCAAATAGTTCTCTCTGTCCGTATGTTAGTTTATATTCCACAAATGAGTGAAATCATGTGGTGTTTGTCTTTCTCTCTCTGGCTTATTTCGCTTAACATAATTCCCCCCAGGTCCATCTATGTTGTTGCGAATGGGACAATTTTATCTTCTTCGTGGCTAAGTAGTATTCCATTGTGTGTGTGTGTATACATACACACACACACACACACACACACATATATATATGTATATATACATATATACTACATTGTCTTTATCCAATCATCAGTTGAGGGACACTTGGGTTGCTTCCACTTCTTGGCTATAGTGAATAATGCTGCAATGAACATAGGGGTGCATAAGTCTCTTTGGATTGTTGATTTCAGGATCTTTGGATAAATACCCAGTAGTGGGATAGCTGGGTCATAGATATTTCTATCTGTAATTTTTTGAGGAATCTCCATACTGTTTTCCATAGAGGCTACACCAGTTTGCATTCCCACCAGCAGTGAATTAGGGTGAAACCCTCGTGTTTTGAGGAACTGCATGGGCCTGCTGTGACCCAACCACACTGAGTCCCCTGTAATCATGTTCACACAGCTGTCACAGGACACTGACACCCGCAGTGCCACTGGCTCAGGGACCGGGCCTAGAGGAGGCCCCTCCACTCAGGAGGACTTGGGTCGCATCAGCAGGGGTAGCTCCATGTCCCGGCCATGGAGACAGGCAGGGAGCCACTCTGACCAGGAGGGGACACTGCAGGCTCAAGGGGCTGGCACTCTTCTGCCCTCCCGTCCTCCCAC
The DNA here is from genome assembly GCA_031878705.1 of Tapirus indicus. NCBI lineage: Eukaryota > Metazoa > Chordata > Mammalia > Perissodactyla > Tapiridae > Tapirus > Tapirus indicus. Next base: position 390,479 of record CM062935.1, read on the forward strand.
CAGTGGTCCTGGGGCCATTCTCTGAGCCTGCCTATCCCCATCCAGGCTGGACCTGCAGGGCCACTGACCCCTGGAGGACTCACAGGCCATGGAGGAAATGGCCCTGCCCCACACTAGCGTTGGATAGATACTCCTGCTCTTCAGCAGGAAACAGGCTCCCTCTGCAAGCCTCACAAGAGTTACTGAGAGGGTCACAGTCTGAAAGGACATCGAGAGGAGGAACAGGAGGGCAAGGATGGGTGGGTGGGTGGGGTGAGGGCTCCAAAGGGGCGAGGGGCTGAGGACCACCTTCACCTGCCCTAAGACACACCTGTTTGCCTCACCTGCCACCCCTGGACTGTCCGTGCAGATGCCCCAAGGGACCCGACACAGGCCCAGCTGCAGGGTCCCGCAGCACCACTGATCTGCTACCGGCACCCCCCCCAGAGCCCCACCCAGCACACCCAGGAAGGGAGCAGGACTCAGGGGAAATGGGAGAGCCCGCTTCTTCCCCAGGGCTGGGAGCATTTGGCTTGAGTTGCCCCCTACGGACAGGGAGGGGCTCCAGCGGCACAAGTGACAACCTAGCCCCCTGAGAAGGCTCCTGTTCCTGCTGTGGAGGCCAGGGGACTGCAGAGGAGGCCCCTCCCAGACCTGCCACAAGACCCCTGTGGGGGCAGAGCCTCCCCAGCCTCCCCGGCATCAGGATCGGGCCCCACACCCCACACGCTGATTCACGGCAGATGGGGCCAGGAGACTCCACTGTGAGCAGGACCCAGACTCACTGTTCTAGAACTTTCTAACAAATCCCCTGTGCACTGAGGCGATCGATGGAGGTTCCCTCAGGTGCACGTGACCAACTGGCCCAGGGAAAGGCGGGACCCGTCCAAGCCAGCTGGGGTGAAAACCTCGCCAGCACCTGCGGCTCCAGGCCCCTGGGGTGAACTCTGCGGAAGGCGGGTGTCCTCATTTGGTGCTGCAGGAGGCCAGCCTGGGGCTCCGTCTTCACAGTCTAGGCCTCAGAACCTCACCGAGGAAGGTGGAGCACGTGCCTCTGCCGGGGCTTCCCCGTCCTCACACCGGGTGTTCTCAGTCCCCACAGCAGAGCATCCAGGAGCAAGACGGAAAGCGGACCTTGCTCCCTGCTGGGTTTTCACCCCAGCTGGCAGCAGGTTCTCAAGCTGGAGAAACTTGGGGAAGGAGGGAATGAAGCCAGGGAAGAACAGGCCCCTCTGGTAGGGGTCAGACTGGTGAGGCTGAGGTGGTTGCCTGGAGGGACTGGGTGGCCTGTGTGGGCCCCTCCTCCTCCTGCTTCCCCACACTACTTGCACCCCTCTCCCTGCCCAAGGAAGAAGGGTGTTTGGGAAGATGGGATGGGGGCATGAGGGGCAGGGCTTGGGTCAGCCAGAGGGGAGCACAGTCTGGACTCTACCACTTCCTCGCTGCTTCCTTGACCAGCCTCTCTAACTGGGGAGCTGAGCCTGCTTCCAGGGGTGACCGTGTAACATGTCAGCCCAGCCTGGCACATGTCGGCACCATGGAGGGCTGTCGGGAGGCAGCAACAGGGAAGGAGCCAGCTGAGGGCGGGGACACACCCCAGAGAACTCCAAGCCCCCACGTAGGTGTGCCCTCGTCCCCCTGACCTTGCCCCCGTGGGGCACGGGGAGCCCCAACCCACCCCCAGGGAGCACAGAACTTGCTCCTCCCTCTACCCACACCCCTGAGGTGGGCCAAGCTCAAAGCTTTGGAGCTGAGTTTGAGTCAAAACAGAGTTCACCCCAACAGCAAGAGGCTATTGGGCTTCCCAAGCCCTGTGCCCCGACCATCGGCCTGTCTGGACACGTCCAGGGGAGATGGCTTATCCAGAAGTCCTGGGGACGTTCTCTACTGCAAGACTGGGTCATGTGTTCACGCACCTTTGTGAACGAGGATGAGCTGATGAGCAGGCTCACCTTTTGTAAAAGAAACTGAACCTTGAAGATAAGTGGGAAGGCTGAGCTCAGATTCAGTCCCAACCGCCCCCCCAACCCTGACTAACCACTGCCCTCATCACCTCCCCTCCTTGAGGACCTGTGGCTTCTTGCTCTGACCTCCACTGACTATGATGGACTCTCCTCAGGCTCCTCTCCCCAACCAAACCTGCACCCATCACAACCCATCTCAAGGTCTGAGCTACTGGCGGAGGGTCTCTCCCGGGCTGTGGCAGTGGGTCCCTGATTCCATCTTCCAAGACGCTTGAAAGCTACTTGTTTGTGGACATGCTGAAATCCAAAGTCTCCTCCCAAATCCCAAGACTGCAAAGAATCAGCAGCCATCCTCATCCACAGGCTCCAGGACGATCAGCAGGCCCCGGGCCTTCTTGACCGAGCCCCTCTGGCCCTTCCTGGGCACCTCAGCAGACTCCCCGACGCCATCCCCCATCACTGGTCAGCTGCCACACCAGCGCCTCCTGATGGTTGGCTGACACCTGCTTCCCTCCTCACGTCCCCGCCTCCAGCCAGCAAGGTCAGCAAGTACTGATGGAGCAGCCGTTACCAGGACCAGGATGCTTAACCTGACAGAGAGGACCTCTGCTCGCAGGCTGTTAGTGGAATCCAAATACTTCCCCGCATGAAACCTTGGAAGGATCCACCACCCACGAGATATAGTTCAAACGCTCTGCACTGCTCGCAAGACCCTTGTGCCCCCGTCCCTGACTAAGCCAGCCCGGCCTCACCTCTCCCAGCCACCCTGCCTGGAATGACACAGTCCCCCCACCCACACCCCGCTGTCAGCCAGGCCCCTCTTCACTGGCCAACCGTCTCCTCTCAGGATTCCTCATGCCAGCTCAAGGAGACCCTGCCAGGCCACATGAGTAGGTCCCCTCGCCAAGCCAGGAGTCAGCCTATCAGATTGTGACTGTGTTTATAGTAAAATGTCAAGGTTTACTTGAACATAATTTATGCCTTTGCTCTATTAAAATAACCAAAGGTCCTTGGGCCAGGAACCTCACTGCCGATTGGAAACCAGCCTGTGAGGCAGAGCTGCCTCCCTGGTATGAGGTGGCACTGTCATGTGGCCAGTGCTGGGTGTCCAGGGCCCAGCCAGAAATTGTGTTCCTGGAGCTTACGTGCTGGCCATCCTGTGCTCAGTGACATCACCGTTGATGATGATCCCAGTCCCCTAGGGCCACTCCATCACTCCTCTGGATTACTGCTCGTTGGGCTCTGGCTGTGCCCTGGGGGTGCTGGCCCCTTGCCTCGACCCTCCACGAGGGGGGCCCTGCTGCTCCCAGCTCTCTGCCTCCCCACCCCTGCCAGCTCCCAGCGCTGTCCTCAGAGCTGTGGCCTGGAAGGCGCTGCGACCAGCACATTTGTTCTCTCCCACCCCCTCAGGAGCCCTTTTCCCTCTGTTTCTGGCCAAGTGAGGGTCCATGGTGCCTCCCGTCGCTCCAGCAGGGAGATCAGCTCAGGTTTGGAGGCTGGGAGTCCTGCTTGAAGGAGACAGTGCAGAGGCTTGAGGTGAGGCCTGGGCAGCCGGCCACACGGGCAGGGCCAGGACCAGGGCAGGTCTCAGTCTTCTGCACTCTCCCACCCAGCGAGCTAGGCGGGGCCGCCCAAAGAACACTCGGAGGGTGGGAAGGGGCTGCCAAGACCTCACCCACAGAGACCTGGGAACCCCCACCCCCACCCCACCACCTCTAGACTCAGGACTTCTGGAAGCTGGGGTCGGCCTGCAGTCCTCACCCAGCAAGTCCATGTTCCCATAGTCCTCCAGCACCACATCCCAGAAGAGCTGCCTCTGATGGGGGCCCAGACACTGCCACTCCTGGCTGGTAAAGTGCACGGCCACATCCTTAAAGGTCACGTGCTCCTGAAACGATGCGAGGCCAAAGGGGAGCTCTCTATGGGCCACACCCAGGCTGGAACAGGCACAAGGGAGCCAGAAAGACCCAGAGAGCAAAGGCCCCCCCGGCTGGGGCAGGGCCTGCCATCAGATGAGGTGTCTCCCCAGGCCTTGAGAATGATTTCCTTGGGACGACCACACTCGGGCTGGGGCCAGCCTGTGCCCCCTGCAGGGAGAACACTGCAGGCAGCCCCTGGAGAGCAGGGCGTTGACCAGGGCTGGTTTAGGAGGAGCCCTCTCACCCTGCCCTGCTGTGTTGCACGCCTGCTCCCAGTGCCCTGCGTTCACTTCCCTGTGCTCACGGAGGTGGCCTCACCATGGGCAAACCATCCTGCCCTGGGTCAGCCTCACTCCTGTAGTCCCCTCCACCCCTCCTCTCTCCCACCCAGCCCTGCCTCTTCACAGCCACCGCCAGCCCCTGGGTTTGAGCCTATCTCTCCTCTGCCTGGGCACCAGCTCCTGGCAGGCCTCACCTGCAGGCCGTGGAGGTGCCTGAGGCCCACCCCCCACTTCACAGTGAATGGGACAGGGCAGGCACAGGGTCCGGCTCGGGTCCACAGAGCCCCAGGCCCTCTCCCTCTGTACACACCTGACTCCTCCCCACACTGTGGCCCATCATCCTGCTCCATCTCCACCTCCAGCTGGCCTTCCTGGTCTAGCCTGGGCATTCCCTGACTTGGCTGTAGCCCCTGGCTGACCACACCACCATCCCGTGAGGCAGAGAGTGTGTGTCGGGTACTGCACCTGGGATCCGTACAGGCCGTCTGGCTTCATCCTGAGATCAGCTTATGTGGGAGGAATAGCCCCACTTTCAAAAAAAAAAAAGACAGGGCTGCGAGCCCAGCTCTGTAAAGCGTGGGGGTTGTTTCCACCCCAGGCACCGTGCATCCCCCCACCCGAGCCTGAAAGACACAAGCCCCGAGTCTGCAGTCCCCCCCAGGTCCCAGCCCTGCTCCCCTCATCCAGACCCACGTCCCAGCTCTAATCTGCAGATCCTGAATCCATGGCTTGCTCCTGTATCCCTGGATTCTTGGTGTTGAGGGACAACTAGAACCAAAGAGTGCTGACCTCTCCTCTACACCTCTGGCCCCAACATGCATGGGTGCAGAAGGTGCAGGAGGTAAGCCTCCAGGGGTGTCTGCAGTTGGCTTTCTCAGAACTCTGCTTCCCCAGCAAGAGTGTCCAGTCCTTCTCTGTAAGAGACAGTGAGGGACGGGGGCCCTGTGTCACCTGCCGGGGCCTCTCTTTCGGGTAGCTGCTCCATCTCTCCCCCAGGAACTCTGTGTACTAGCCCTCCTGGGAAGCAGCACATGCAGGGAGGAGACAACTAAAACCTAGGGATCATGATTTCAACTGCTGAAGCCTCTTGAGCTCTGTCACCTCCAGACCCTGAGGTCGCCAACCTGAGTGACACCCTGCCCTTCCCGTCAGCCCTGTGTGTGCAGGTCACCTCCCAGCAGCTCCAGAATGCACCACAGCTCTAGGTCAAGCCTGTAGTCACAGGACCAGAGTCTGAGCATCCGAAGCTCCTGAGAAGCCACCTGGGGGTCCACTCTCCCTTAGATGACAGCCTAGGTTGTCCCTTGAGCCTCTAGCACCTGCCCATCATAGCAACTTGGCATCCATTGGATGGAGGGATCAGAAGCCCCCTCAGCAAGGCCACCACACCCTTGCTGGACAACTTTGAAGGCCGAGACAGACTTGCATATGATGTCGTACCCTCTGCTCTGTACCTTCCCTGTGGTGCCTCTCTGCCCCAGAAGTGAGGTGTTTTGTTCTGTTTTCCTGCTTGTTTGCCTGTGTCAGGCACTGGTGGGACTCAAGGCTCCTCTCCACGGTCAGCACACTCTCTCTGTAGCTTCTGCTGCAAAGTGCTGAACTGGAGGAAACCACAAGAGCTGAGGCTTTCCCCAACAGAGAGAAGCCATATAAACCACACAAAGACACAGGCACCGTTCCGGGAATGGAGCGGGCTGCCAAGTGTTAGCACCTCAGGAACAGCAGACACAAAGGCTCTTATTTCAGCAGAGGATCTGGCGGGGAAAAAAAACAGAAAAAAAAGTTTTGAAGAGGCTCTAATTTGAGGTTTTGCCACACGGAACTTCTCAGAACGATCACTCTTTCTAATCACCATTTCTAAGGCCCGATAGTCCCCAGGTGCCTTGTTGACGGAAAGATACTTTCTAGTGTCTGTCGCTCTTACAGATATTGGGTAATCAAAGTTAGCCCACTTTGAGACTGGTTTCTCTCCTCCTTCATCTTATAAAACCAGAGAACACAACCCCTTATGTTTCTGCCACATCTAAGTTTGCAAGCAGCCCTCCCAAGTGGCCTGTGAAGTTGGCAGGATCTGGCCTTGTGACCCCGTTTTATCAAGGAAGACGTGACAGGGTGGAGGGGTCGCCAGTGGTAGAGTGTGACTAGCGGCCTGGCCTTCAGCTCCTGGCCTAAGGCTCGATGTTGTACCACACAGCATCCTGCCCATGAATTTGTGTCCCACCGTCAGCAGGGTGACATGCTGCAGAAGGAAGGACCTGAAATGTATCTAAGAAGAGAGGAACTTTTGAACTCTGTGTGTGACCCATTAGCGGGTTGTGAAATTAATTTGATGGGTTATGAGCATTATTTTTGTTCTAAAGAAACAATAGAAAATAGAAACAGAATAGAATAGAGTAAACCACACATAGACATGTTCTGGTTTGGGTGTGTATGTGTATATATGTGTGTGTGTCCACAGACACACGTATGTGTGAACTGGGTTGCAACATAAGACACATTTTTACTGAGGGTCTTGATCAACAAATTAGAAGATGGGCTTGCTGAGTGACATGATGGTTTTGCTCCATGTGCTGGTGGGACACACAGGCGGAACCCAAGGTCACATTCCTGGGCACCTGTAGTTAGAGAGTGTCTTTCTGTTAACAACGCAGCTGGGATCATATCCACAACCAAGTGCCAGAACAGTGACCGCAGTAAACTTCTGCATATGAATTTAGCTTTCCAGAACAGCAGAAGCACACGACTTGCAACAACGTTCTTCCCCTTTCTTAATAGGTCTCTCACTTTCCTTATTAGACAAAATATACTTTTTAACCTGAACTGGTAATTTTCTCTGGGGCATTTGGAGAGACCGTGGACAGCTCCGAACATCCGGTCTGTCTTGAACTTACATCTCCCAGAAGCCATCTCCACCTGACCCCCCTGGGGCCCACACCCCACATTTTGCTTGTTGGGGGGCATGGCCGGAGGCACTCCTGGAGGAAGGGCAGGTGCCCGGGCAGCAGCAGGGAGTGGGCAATGGGTGTTACCACTCAAAGATGGGCCTCTCTGCCCCTTGCACATAAAAAGCCAATTATTACGGCATCAACTTTTGAGAAAAGAAAAGAGCTTTATTGTGAGGTTGACCTGCAAGGAGACAGGAGACAAAAATTCTCAAATCTGTCTCCCCTATTCAGGATTTGGGGCAAAATTTAAGAGGTTAGGGAGAACAGGCTGGTATGCAGAAATGCTGGCGGGCAGGTTTCAATTCATGGGCTTTAAGCATCTATGGTAAGGTTTTAAACATTTATGGTAAGATGCGGAAGGGGCTTTGAAACCAGATTTTCCTGGACGATGGGCCCCTCACCTCTGATGAGAGTCCGACTTTCAAGTTCTGGTTATATTTGGGTCCTTTGGTTCCATGGTGAGGGAGAATTTTTGGTTCTAGTGTCATCACAGGTCAAGATTTTCTCCTCTGTGCATGCTCTGGCTACATAACTTGCATTTTTGGCTTGCCCCTGAAAAACCTTCTGTTGATAAGGTAGGGTCAGTTTGAACTGGTCCTGATATCAGCTCAAGACGAGGTTGACATAAGGGGAGTCGTATTGTAGAGAAGAAGCCCTGTTGTAACTTTGAATGACCTCTGACTAACTCACCCAGCTGGATATGCACCCTCGAGGAGATCTAACTGCTCTGTAGATTTTACGATCCCTGCTTGTGCAGGTACCTCCCAGCTGTGACAAGATGATGACTTTGTTCTTTTGAGTCCCTTAGGAATGTGATGATCCTGGGGCAGAAAGTCTATGCTGACAGCCATCGTCAATGACAACTGAAAGATCTGGTGTGGCGACTCCCAGTCTGTAACACCCAAGGGTTATCATCCCTAACCCCCTCCCCTCTAACCCACCGCCCTATATAACTGCTGTAAGATTTTGTGCCCCCTTAAGATGGTTCCTTTGGACATTAGTCGGCCATCTTCCGTCTTGCTACCAAGCTGTAATAAACTGCCCTTTCTCTCTGCCACCATCTTGCCTCTTGACGATTGACTTTTGTCTCATGGTGAGCAGATCATGCCCTTTGTGTGGTAACAGTCCTAGAGGGCCCACGGTTGCACAAGAAGGTTGGGGGCCTGAGTACCCACAGGCCCATGAGCCCAGAGTCATTCACCCAGCTGCAGCTGAGCCCTGGGCAGTGGGGACACCGGAGCCCTTGCGGTGCTGGAAGTGCATTTTGGTGCCTGCTTCTCGAGGGCCAGAGCAGCCCAGCACTGAGGGCCACTTCCGAGGACACTCTAGGAGCCCACAGCATGCGACCGGGTCACCGTTGCCCAGGCCAGGTGGCTGCCAGTGCTCCCATCCAGCAGGGCTGAGGAACCAGGAGCCACAGCCTCCCAGGGCCGTCAGGTGGGTGGCCCTCCCGGACCCCCGGCCCATGGTCTGTGGGAAGCTGTGAGCTCTTTGTTTGGCTACGATGACTCAGGATCAGCCCAATGGGGAGGCTGCCCTTCTGTAAGAGGGGAGCAGTCAACCACGAATTGATGGGCACATTTAATGACACCCAGGCCAAAATTGATGAGCGGGTTAGAATTGGGGGTAAGTTCGTGGTTGATAGTTTTTATAATTTGTATCTTCTCCTGTTTTCCACATCTGCAGTTAAGGTCAGGCTGATCCCATGGGATGGTCTTCACTCAGGACCTGATGCCAGCGTCTGCCCAGGTCCTAGGTGCTGTAGGGCCCAGGGTTTGTGTCTGAATGGGATTCTGCCCCAGCAAGGGCACTGCCCTACAGGGAGTTCACAAAGGTTTGGGGGGATCTCTAAATTCCTGGCAGCAGGAGACCACTGTGTCCCCAAATCCCCAAAGCAGGTGACCCCCAGGTCTGCCCCAGCCCTCCCCCCTCACTTTATACCATGCCAAATACGTCAGGTGGGAGGGTGGGTGAGGGCTGTTGGCCCCCCTTCCTCTCCTTCTCATGCCCATCTCCGGAGTTCCCGCTCTGCCGACCTTGACCTTGGAGCACAGCCCATCCTCCTGAGTGCCCTGAGCCCAAATGCCAAGGAGAACATTCTAAAGCACAGCCAGGGTCAGCCTGTCCTGAGGAATTCAATTCAAGGATTTGATTTCTGCATAAAACACTCCACATGGGCTCCCCAAAGCCTCTGGTTCCCACAGGATCCACACCACCCATGTAGGCTGGGCCCAAATAGGTTTGCAGAGCCGCTGTGTGTGCGACAGGCAACCAGACTCCTGCCCTGGAGGACCTCACAGTCAGGCAGGGGAGGAATCCCTCCCAAGTAACCCTGCCCTACAGCCAGAGAGACCAAGAGCCATAGACCAGAAAGACAGAGTGCTGGGAGAGAGGGGACAAGGCTGATGACACTTTGTGACCCCACCACCTTCACAACCAGGACATGGTGAGTCTCACTTTGCAGATGAGGAAGCATTAGATGACCAGGAAGTAAGTGGCCAGGTGATTTTCTGTTTCCACTACACCAATGGTTCTCAAACTTTGCTGCACTTTTAAAGTCCCAATGCCCAGGCTGCACCCCTGAGCCTAAATCAGAGCCTCTGTGGATGGGGCCCAGGTACCCCCCGAGGTGAGCCAACGTGCGGCCAGGTTGGAGAGCAGGCACTGCCCACTGATGACACACCACATGCTGCTTCAGCTTCACAGAGCCCTCCCATATCAGCCGTCGTGTGGATAGATATGGGTCAGGAACTGCTCTCTCCACCCTGAGGCCTGGAGACACTGACCAGTCAGCGACACACAGCCAGCAAGCAGCAGTGCTCCCAGCTCTGTGTGCGCCAGGACGGGGGTATAGAAAGGAGGTGCACAGGGAGACCCTGAGGCCTCTGCAGGAGCCCGGGACGGGCGGCGTGGCAGGGTAAGCCGGCTGCCAGGTGGGCTGAAGTGGAAGGCGCTGCGTCCCCCCGGGGCCCCTCAACCAAGTCCTCGCTCCCGTTTGCTTCAACTCCTCTAAAAGGCTGGAGGAGCAACAGGACAACCCCGCCCCCTGGGGTGCTTTGCCTCACCTGTGGGCCCGCTGTCCCCGCCTGCCAATCCCGTACTCGTCTCTCAAAGGTTCATTCGGTCTCCTCAGCCTTTCTGGGTGCCTGGCTCTGGCTCTGCCCCTCTAAGGCACTGACCATCTGGGACCCGGGCCGGCCTTTGAACTTGCTTTACCTCCCACTGGCCTATGGGTCCAGAGGGCTGGGGCCATATCAGAGACAGAAATGCTTGGTACCAGAGAGGGTGGCCAACAGTAGGTGCCCTCCTTGGTGACAGAGTTCCTCACCTGCATGTCTGAGCAGGAGGTGGAGAAATGCCTGAGGGGATGCTGGTGGGGGTCTGTTGAGATCAAGGGACAGACAGGGGTTCTGCCCACCCCAAGCACAAGAACTCATCCGCATCCCTCAGTGCCCAGCATGAAGCCTTGATCCCAACAAGGGCCACGTGCAGAGGAAGGGAGCGAGAGAATGCAGAGATGGGCTGGTGGACGGCCTGGCGGAGGCCGGCATAGTCCTCCTCCAGAGTTCTGCAAAGGCTCCTCTGATCTGCAGTCCCCGGCGGGTGGGCGTCAAGGGAGCTGTGTGCTGGTGAGTTCAGGAGCGGGCACCAGACCCCATCCTCCCTGGTGAGGAGCCACCGGCATCTTTGCACTCGGTCTTAAGCAGCCATTCCCCTTACGGTCCCGCAGAGCCCCATGTCACAGCCACCCCAACCCTCGACCTGTCTCAGACACCCAGAGAGTGGCCAGACCCTGCCAAGACCTCTCAGCCGTTTCCCTCAGTCAGGCCACAGGCCCCTTTCACCCCACTGCCCTCGGTGGGGTGTGGGTCAGCTCCACTTCCTGTGCCCACCCTACATCAAGGACTGGGGCCCCTGGTCAGATACTGGGGTCTTGATTCTTGTCATAACCCATCCCACACCCTTACATCATGCCTGTGAAGACAGACCAGATGACAGGCTTCGTGGGGTGAATTTCGAGAAATCTCTGACAACACAGACCTCAGGGGTGTACTCCATGGGCCTGCGCCTGTCATGGAGCCCCGACAAACTTGGGCCTGTCCCTCAAGTTCATGAACTGACCCGAGGAGGAGGCACGCCGGGCCAAGGCACGCCAGGCCAAGTAACACCAAAAGCTAGCAGCTCCGCGGAGGGGGCAGCAGGGGCGGGCAGGTGAGCTGCACGCCCTCTTCAACAGCATGCACCCTTGACTCAGCAACCTCACAACCAGAAGCCTCTCCTGCAGAAACGCCTGTACCGCACCAGAGACACGTACCTGAGGCTTTTCACTGCAGCATTATTTGTCATCACAGGGAAAACAATGCAGCAGGGGAACGTCAGTAAATGATGGGGTGTCCATGTTCTGCAGGGCGGTTGCCGCTGAACTGAAAGAAACGAGTCTGCCTGTGCAAAGACAGAGAATGCCTGTGTCAGTGATGTGAAACGAAGAAAAAGAGACAAAGCCATGTTGGTGCATTCACTCATTCACTCATTCATTCCTCATTTTCTTTATTGAACACCTGCCATTCTGGTGCTGGGGCTCCAGCAGTGATCAAAAGAGAGTCCCTGACTTTTTGGAGAGGGGAAGGAAAGACAGCAAATAAGGAGCAAAGGCAAAAGTATCACACCAGATGGCCACTGGGATGGAGAAAAATGCAGGAGGGTAGCCAGACCAGGAGGGCTGGAGTGGGGAGGAGGAGAGACAGCCGAGAAGGAGAAGAGCAGGTGCCCATGTTGGCAAGGTCTTCATGGTGAGGAAACAGTGAAGGCCTGAGGCTGACAGGGAGCCCTCCCCTGCACACTCTCCTGCACAGGGGCCTCTCAGGGTCACTGGTCTCCCTGGTCACTGCTCGTCCAGGACCCACAGCTCTTCCCCTACTCCAGCCAGTTTTGAGAGGTTTGGAGACTGAAAACCCTGTTCCTAGGGAAGCCAGGTTCAGAGGTGTCCTCACCTGGTGGGCCTGGTCCTGCCCTCCTGACTCTTAAAGAGGTTTCGCCCCCAGACTTGAGGTGGTGGAGACCCTGAAGCCCCTGGAGCCCAAGGCAGCACAGATGAAAGGGTGGTGAAATGAGTATGAGAAACCTCAACTAAACTGGAGTCAGGAAGGCCTGTAGGGGGAGCTCTCACACCCATCACATCATCAATTACACCAAACAGGAAGAGACTGACTTGCATTTCCGACAGGAAGTAAAACTACTTTACTACTGAAGGAGGATTCCTCCCGACCCGGCAACAGCCCAGCCAATGAGAAATGCTGCAGCTCAGCCAATGAGAAGCCATTGTGGCCCTGAACTGTTACTTTCTCACAATGGACTTTCCTTTAGAACAGCCCTCCCTACCCATGCTTTTCTCTATAGAGGCAGTTCCCCTCCTTTGTTTTCTGGATTTGCCTATGGTTTGCCATAGCCTGCACATCCCAAATTGCAATTCTTTTGGCTATTCCCAAGTAAACTCATTTTAAGGGTAAAATAGCTAGTGAATTTGCTTTTTAAGTTGATAGGCTAGATGGAGGGATGGTTTGAGGCGAGATCTCACCTCACCAAGCCACCTTTCACAGCTATCCAGCATCGTGTCCCTATACAGTCTCCTCTCATGGGCACAGGGGCTGGGTCTGGGTGCTGCAAGAAGACACCAGTGCTTACCCAGCGCAGGGCAGATCTCCAAAGTAATTCGTGCTCTCCACTAGAGGCACGACTCCAAAATCCTTCAGCTACAGTTCCAAAATCTCAAAAGCTTTGCAAACCAAATGCAGCTTTGTAACTCATTTGGCCAGCAAGCTGGCTGTGTGCCCACACGAGGCTGTCTGGTCCTTCTCCCAGCCTGGATCAGGGATGTGCTGACTGTGGCTCCTGGAACACCAGAGGGGAGCCATCAGGAAACCAGACCGGGGGCTGGCCCAGTGGCACAGTGATTGAGTTTGCACACTCCACTTCAGTGGCCTAGGATTCACAGGTTTGGATTCCGGGTGCAGACCTACACACTGCTCATCAAGCCATGCTGTGGTGGCATCCCATATACAAAATAGAGGAGGATGGGGATAGATGTTAGCTCAGAGAGAGTCTTCCTCAAGCAAACAGAGGAAGATTGGCAATGGATGTTAGCTTAGGGCCAATCTTCCTCATAAAAAAAAAGGAAACCAGACTGTTGGAGACTCCACAGGACAAAGAATCTAGTTTCCTCAGCTAATAAATTGCAATGAGGAACAAGAGAGGGGAGGGAACCTGGCAGAGGAAGTGACTGCCAGCCAGTCCGCCCCCTTTGGAGAGTGGTTCATGCACAGACTATACAACTGAACCAAGAAAACACCTGATGGCACTTTTGAGACAACCAGAAACTTTAATACTGACTGGATGGTTGACCGTGTTAAGGACTTATAGCTCTTTTCATACAGTCCTTTTCTTTCAAATATATGCACTACAATATTTGTAGATGAAATTACATGACTGGGATTTGCTTCAGAATGACCTGGAAGGAGCCATGGGTGGACACAGATAAAACCAGGCTGTCCAAGCTGGTGGTAGGGACACAAGTCTGTCTACACTGGGATAGGTTTGATATTTTCTGCTGTGGGACTCAAGGCCTGACCAACTAGAAGCCACTGGAGGGCCCTGAGGGTGAGGCAGTGACTGCAGGAGCAAGCAGAGCAGAGAGGAGAGGAGATTGCTGCAGGCAGGGGAGGCAGCCCCTCCCGCTTCACCAGGCACTGGAGCGAGCTGCTCTGTGAGGCCTGAACACCCTTGGCTGCGGTGGCCGCTGCTGAAGAACACCGCCCCCACAGGAACTCAGTGAGACAGCCCTAAGCCCCCTCCTCCACAGGCCCAAATCTGCAGCACTCCAGGCGGGGACACAGGCCTGCTCCGAGGGGAAGAGATTCTCCAATCTGAGGGCCAGCGCCAAAGGCCCTACATGGCACAGTGAGAGGCTGGAGGGTGATGAGGGGCAGTCACACCAGTTGTGGGGGCAGCCAGCGGGCAGAATGAAGACAGGCTCAGGCTGAAGTCAGCTCAGATTAGGAAGCTGGAAGACATGTCCTTCTTCAGGGAGGGGGGCCAGCAGATGTGGGTTGTGGCCTTCATGGACTCCAAGAGGCAAAAGTAGTGCACTAGATTTGCACAAAACAAGGGCAGGCAGATCTCAAACACAAAGTGGGGGTGGAGATGAGACTTATGGCGTAATAGTAATTGTGTCCGTTTAAAGAAGACACTCAAAGCACATTCTCTGAAAGACCCACCCACAGAGGTAAACGCTGGCCCGAGGCATGGAAGGGCGCAGACCCAGGAGAAGGCGGGCGAGGCCTCCCGGCTGCTACGACTCAGGAGTGCGCACACTTGCCTCGAGTCTCCTGTGGACCAACAGCACCTGGCTGGGCCGCGCAGCCAGAGCTCTGCCTGGACACCGGCTGCTCAGTGACCTTCAGGCTCTGCCTTGTGGGTCAGGCCGGCCTGCAGGCTGCCTCCTCCTTCCTCCCTCCCTCCTGGACCTGCTGCTGTGGGGAAGGTGAGTTCACCTGGAAGGCCTCCACCATCCCCCAACTGTGCACAGCCTGAGTGGCCCCCCTTCATTGCCCAACACCCCTGGGAGCGAGGCCAGGATGGGCCAGCTGAAGTCCAAGGAAGCCTTGCTTGTCCTAGGAGGAGCAGGGGCCTCATGTAAGGAGCCAGGGAAAACACCTCCATCTTTGGAAGGAGGGAGAAGTGGGGGCCAGCACAGGCCCAGGCAGCTCTAGGAGGAAATTTCTCCCAGCACAGTGGTGTGTGTGGGCAGAGAAATCACAGGGCCATTGGGGATGCAGCTCACCCGAGGCACGGCCACAAGGTGTTCAGCTGCCGTCCCTCAGCTCCCTCTAGGAAGGGCAGGCACCCGGAAAGCAGCCCAAGCTGGGGGGAGGCAGAGCAGCATGAGTGAGCTGGCTCAGGTGCAAGACCTCTCCACCAGGGCTCCCATGGGTCCCAAGGAGCCTGCAGACTCAGAGACCCCTCAGATGGCATGGGGAACTTTCCACAGTGCCTCTGAGGCCAGATACTTGAGACTTATGGTAAATATTCAATAAGAACATGTTACCCTTCAACCTTGTTCCCAGCAGACACAGATGAAAAATTAATCTCATCAATTTGCTGTTTTCTTATTTAACCTGAGGGGTGACTCAGGGGTCACAAGGATTTATGAGCTTGTTTTGCAGAAGAAAAAGAATGCCTTTAGAGAAGTTACAACCACCAGATAACCAGCCCCCAGATGCTGTTGATGCCCAGAAGTCTGACTGCCCAGGGGCTTGTCTGGAGTGAAAGAAACACGGATTTCCCCTTTGTTTCCCTGAAACTCCTCCTCCCAAGCCCCTTAGCTCTATAAGGCCCCTGATTTCTTCTTTTTTTTTTCTTTTATGAGGAAGATTAGTCCTGACCTGACATCCGTTGCCAATCCTCCTCTTTTTGCTGAGGAAGGCTGGCCCTGGGCTAACATCCATGCCCATCTATATGTGGGACACCTGCCACAGCATGGCCCGATAAGCAGTGCGTAGGTCTGTGCCCAGGATCTGAACCTGTGAACCCTGGGCCACTGCCGAAGCTGAGCACATGAACTTAACCACTAAGCCACTGGGCCCCTGATTTCTTCTTTTGTGGAGGTAGATTTGAGAGAATCTATCCTCCCATCTTCTCATTTTGGCCAATTCGAATGAACCTTTCCACATCTCCAAGCGCCAGAGTCTCAGTGACTGGCTTACTGTGCACACGAACTTGAGATTAAGAGGTTTGGTATCACTGCCTCCTGGGGAACTCATCCCCCCCACCAGTAGCTCACTGTTCAGAGTTTGATCCTGACAACTGCCATTTGTGCCCAAACACTTCCAGCCCCACCCCGGACCAGGTGTTGTTCCCACCCAAGGGGGCTCATATTTGGTTGGGCATTGGGACGTTCTAGGGGCTGGCTTGGCCCAGGCCCTGGGGTATTTGCTCACCCTTGTCCACCTTTCTCACTGGCAGGCCCTACTCAGCCTTCAAGGCCCAGGTTAGGCATCACATCTTGGCTGTAGCTTTCCAAGGGTGGATTTGATTTATGGAAAAATGCTGCTTCTGTGTCCCTATTACATTTTATAAACTTCAGTGATGTGGAAGCAAGATTATTAGTCACTTGTTTGTAAAACCAAAATACTTGGGCTCAAATCCCTGCTCCATAACTTCCTGGGTATTTGCCCTTGAGCTGGTTACTTAGCTGCTCTGTGCCTCAGTTTCCTCACCTGTAAAATGGGGTAATAGTACATGCCTCACTGGGTGTAGAGAGGGTAAAGGACAGCCCTTGAAAACACTAGCACAGCACCCGGTTCTGGAATCAGTGGTGCAAACCTGCCCTCCTGCTGGGGTCTCTGTCCAAGGTTACCAGGTACTGCCCATTTCCTAGCCATGTCTCAAACCCATCTACTTCTCCAGGCAACTCCTGAGGCAGAGGCACTGACGTGACCATCACAGACCTCGTCCTGACCCGCCTTGATGCGGTTGACCCCCAGTGGTGTCCTGCTTCTACGGCATAGACCAAACTCAGCTCACTCAGCACTCAGAACCCTTCAGCACCTGCATCCAAACCCGGCTAACCCGGGCACAGACGCCCCCAGGACCAGCCCACCACTTCCTGCTCCAGTGTCTGGGCAGCCTCACGCTCCCCAGTTACACAGAAGCCATCTGCCCAGTTGTCAGCCCCTTAGTTCACAAGCCACCGTACCTGCCCAGTCTGTGCCCATGCCAACCCAGAGTCGCACCTGGGTGATATGTCCTGGCTGAGCCTGGCTCAACACGCTGGGTGGCCAGGAGCAGGGGAAGGGGACACTGGGAAGTTCACAGTCTGGCTGCAGAGGAGGCTGGGTCATGTCTCCATCTGGGGGCTGTGTGCCCACAGCCAGAGGAAGAATGGGCAGGACGAAGCCAGAGGGGCCTGGCAAAGCAAGGAGCGTGGGGAAAGGCATATAGAGCCGAGGGTGTCACTAAGGACTTCGGCCCAAGATGATGTGAATCAGGCTAGTAACAACCCCAGCAAGGGGAGCAGAGTGGACACAGAGAGACCTCGATCCCAGGAGTGGCCAGGCCAGGCACAAGGGGAGCTGGAAGGGTGCCACCCCACCAGTACCCGGTGGATGCTGCTGATGCCTGGAGGCCAGCCTGCAGGGAGGTGGACGCAGGTACCCAGGAGGAATGAGGAGTGTCGGTGACAGTGCAGGGCTGGGAGTCACCCAACCCCCAGGGCTCTGGCTCAGGAAACCTGGTGACAAAGGCCAGGCCACCTGGAGATCTGGAGGGCATTGAGAAGTGGGACCGGCACATGCTGGGTGTGAGTGGGGGCATCCACGGGGCAGCTGGTCCTTGGGCATAGAGCTCTGCAGAGAGTCTCTGAGGCAGCTGAGGGTTTTGGTTATTCACCACGGGAGTGTGACAGGGGAGGGAGGGCCTTGGAGAGCCTGGAACTTAAAGGGAGAATGGTGTCACAGGGCCACAGGAAGGTCCTGCAGAGGCAGGAGGTTACACTCAGGTGGCGGTGCCTGGACGACGCAGGATCCCAGGCGTCTTGACGGCTGCCTCGCGGTAGGGCTTCGAGGACCAGCACTGAGGGCACGTGAGGCAGAGGGAACGCAACTGGAGCCAACACCCTCCGTGGCTCAGACATGCCGAGGCAGGCGCAGGCCACGGCACCAGCCGCCAACCAGGCGGGGAGCCACTCCGGATTTCCTCTGCGTCTCGGAGGCCTCGGAGGGCCAGAAGGCAGGGGCTCCTTTGCCTCGTGGATGATTGGGGCCCCCTAGTCCACAAACTTCCTTTCCATCGGCAAACAGCTCCTTGTCTGCTCCGCCCTGCCCCCTGTGTCACACACGTTCTGTTGTCTGTGTTGACCCTGTCTCACCACCCACCTGCTTCCGCTTCATCCACCCTCCTTGTTGGTCGTTGTTATCTCCTGAAGCAGAACCGAATATTCTGGAATTGTCCAGCAAACATACATGACAGGGCCTTTGTGTTTTCACTTTGACTCAATCCTCAGCTCACTGGCATGAGCATAAAGGGGATTTCCTTGATTTTAAAAAGATGTTAGCAAATCTCTGAAATATTTGTAAAATGTAGTTTTCTCACTAAGCTAAGAGGTGCTGTTTTTCCAAACACAGAGTCAATTTTCAGCCCTGTTTTCTCCAATTTTTTTTTATTGTGGCAAAATACAGATAATATTTACCATCTTAACTATTTTTAACTGTACAGTTTGGTGGTATTAAGTACATTCATATTGTCGTGCAGCCATCACCACCGTCCAGCCCCATAGATCTTTTCATCTTGCAAAATTGAAACTCTGTCCCCATTAAACACTGACTCCTCATCCCCCCTCTCCCAGCTCCTGGCACCACCCAGTCTACTTTCTGTCTCTATGAATTTGACTACTCTAGATACCTCATAGAAGTGGAATCACACAGTATTTGTTCTTTTGTGACTGGCTTATTTCATTTACAATAATGTCCTTCAGGTTCATCCATGTTGTAGCATGTGACAGAATTTCTTTCTTTAAGATTGAGTAATATTATATTATGAATGTTTATCCATTCATCCATAGATGACACTTGGGTTGCCTCCACCTTTTAGCTATTGGGAATAACGCCGCCATGAACGTGGGTGTATAAATATCTCTTCGGGGTCCTGCTTTCAATTATTTTGGTTATATCCCCAGAAGTGAAATTGCTGGGGCATATGCTAATTCTGTTTAATTTTTTGAGGAACCTCCATTTTACATTCCCACCAGCAGTGCACAAGTGTTCCAATTTCTCGACATCCACGCCAACACTTGTTTTCTGTTTTTTTGATAGTGGCCATCTTAATGGATGTGAGCCCTGACTTTTTTAACTTGCAGTATTCAAATGGACACTAGCAGGAAGCAGCTTTACTCTTGGAAAAGAACCCAAAAGTATTAGTGACATCTGGTAAAGTGGGTTTTGTAAAAGGTGCATCTCTGAATCCCACTTCAGCCATATTTTTCTATATTTGGCTTCCATCCTGGTTAAGCTTGAACTCTCATTCTGAGTGAAGGAAATCCATTTCATTTCTGGAAATCCTATATTTCAGTTTTTATTTTCCTTTAAAGAAAAATAAGTTTGCTGACTCAGAAGTTAGTCTTTTAAACAATTTTCTGTTGAGCATGTGTGGTCTTTGTTGAGCACAGGGGAGAGAGACACAAGACTGAAACATCACAGGCTCTGCCTTCCAGGGACTCAGGTCTGAGAAGCAGAAAAGTCGCGTACAGGACACCAGTCAGACAGGAGCAGGAGGGGGACCCCAGGAAGTGCCCAGAGCCACAGAGCCCGGTAGGGGTGGTGATGAGGCTTCTCTATGCTGGGCACAGTCCCTGTCACCCAGAGCCCCTGTGACCCACCGCCTCAGGCCCCTCAGCATCTAGTTTCGGCTCCTCCATTCACTCTCAAGATTCCCAGCCCTGACCTCCTCAGGAAACACTTCCCCCCGGGGGCTCAGGGAACTTCTGCTTCTGTCCAGAGCCCTGGGGCCTCCTGGCTCCTCCCACCAGCTTTTGAGCTGAGCAGGGCTAGATCCAAAAGGCACTCCTAGAGATGGCAAATGACCCCTTAGAGCAAGGCTTCGCTACAAACCAACCAGTTCAGAGCCCACACCCCCAACCATCTCCGTGTCAAACTCGCACACACCAGGCCAATATTGCCTTGCCCTAAATAACCCCAGGGCCAGGTATCGGACAACCAGAGACAACCCTCCAGCCTGGAGCCTGCTGAAATTATTCAAATGATCCAATCCTAAATCTACTCAGTGTACCTGCCCTGCCTTGCCCATTCCTTCCTGTGGAAACCCCAAAAGAGGCTTTGGGTCATGCTCTCCCCCCACTTCTGCCTCTTGACAAACTGGTGTCTCTCTGGTGGCCCTGCGTGGTGTGTCTTGCCTCCTATTTCTAGGGATCGTGCATATAAATGTCTTCCTTCGTGACTATCATTTCTGAGTTTGCATGTCTTACCAACCTGATTAAAACAAATCCTAGGCACATTTTAACACACTGTGAGACTCCTGAGCGCCCAAGGATGGTGATGGCCTGTGGAGGGTGTCTGTCTGCTCCAGTTTGCTGAAAGTGTTACCGCTCCGGGCCATCTACTAGGATACAGAAAATGCCCTTGGAAACGCATCTCCTTGAAAGTAATTTTTAAGCTGGACTTTTTCCCTGGGAACATTTACAGCTTGAAATACCAATCCCAGGCTGGAAATATCTGGAAAGCAATCTGGGCTGGCCCAGAGAAGGGGCGCTGTGACCATTTGAGGGACCGTTCACGCCCCTGGCTGTGAACGGTCTGTGGGGCGGAAGCTCAGTGAGGATTGTGGGACCGGGGCGTGGACGCCCGAAACCTAACCTCCCCTAGGACCCTAGGAGCGGGGTTCGGGAGTTGACTCCCCTCACTTCCTTCCTTTGGTTTGCGCCGGATTCCACCCTGGCTGTGTCAGGAACCCCGGGATTTGGATCATCGACCAGTCAGGTGTCAGGGCCCTCCCCGCGAAGAGATCTGCGCACCCTCTGCCCCCGCTTTCCCGCCGCGGGCCGTCCGTGTGAACGCGGCTCAGGCCCGGCGCAGAGCGCACGCCGGCTGGTGCAGAGGAGGGAGCCGCCGGGGAAGCTGGGCCTCCCGAAGACGCAGGAGCGTCCTCCCCGAGGCTGAGGGCAGCGCCGCCGAGGCGAGGCTCCTGCCGCGTCCTAAGGAAGTGGGGGTGAGCCCGCCCCACGGGCAGGGCAGAGCGCGGATCTGGGGAACAGTCGGCCCGGGTCCGCGTGAAGCCGGGGAGGGGCGGGCGCACGGGGAAGCCTGGGCCTGGTTCCGCCTGGGCGCGCCGCCCTCCGCCTGGGGTCCCACCGCGTCGGTCTCGGCAGGTCCGGGGCCGTGCCGCTGGCCCGAACCCCGCGCCGCAGCCAGGGCCCCCAGCTGGTGTCAGGTTTGCGACCCTCGCCTGGGCTTCTCTGCTCCTGGGTGGTCCGCACCGTCGTCGGCTCTCGGCTTCGGCGCCCCGGCCCTGCGGTGGTCGGCCTGAACCGCCCGCTCTCGACACACTGCCCCGCAGCCCCGCCCCCACAGCTGGCCGACCCCCGGACTCCCCGTCCCGGGCACGGCCTGGGAGGGTGCGTTCCGCTGCACCAGCGCGAGGACAGCGCCCTTGGACTGGTGACCCGAGGTGCGTGGGCCCGGGCGCTGCGACCCTCAGGCTTTCCGCCTGCTTCGCGGGATTCCGCTTTGCCCATTGGCCTGCGGGGTCTCCGTCTCCAGGGACTCTGGCCGGAACCCATCCCTGGGCTCCGTCCACGCCCTCCCAAACTCCGGCCACGCCTTCTCCCTGGGCTCCGGCCCTCTCCACCCCGACGTTGGCCACGCCCCTCCCTGGGCTCCGGTGCCGCCCTCCCCGGCTCTGGCCACGCCCCTTCCCAGGGCTCCGGTCACGCCCTCTCCAGGATCTGTCCTTTCCCTCGCGCTTCGGCCCCGCCCCTTCCCCGGCGCCCTGGTGGCTGGGCTGAGAACCACCGAGACGGCCGAGCCTCCGAGCTGCCCAGAACGGCCGGAAGTCTATGGGACGGAGCGGGCGCGGGCTCCGAGGCCCGTTTCCGGCGTCACCGCGCGTTCCGAGCCTCGGGCGATCCTCCGGGAGGGTGAGTCGGCGGGGCGGGCGCGGTCTCGGGCCGGGTGGTCTACGTCCTCTTCGCCCTCGGCGGCGTGGCCGCGGCTGGCCCCCGCGTCCTGCCGCCTCCGACCCTGCGGGCCCCGCGCTCCCGGGCCTCTTCGTGGGGAAGCGCGGGAGGCGCGGGCGGCTTGGAGAGGCCGCGGGCGCCTGGCGGGGGAGCTGGTCGAGCCGCGGCTGCCGTGGCCGGCGGAGGTGGGAGGCGTTTGGCCGATCCCTCAGGTTCCCCCGCGGCCTTCCCGCCAGAGCTAGGCGTCCTCCAGGGGGTCCAGACTCCACTTCCTGCATAACCACCCTCCTCCAGGGTCTCTTTTCCCTCATTCATGCTCCTAGAAGACCTAGACTTAGTGACAGTGTCAGAAAGCGCTGGCCTTGAGCGGGGTGGGCTGTTGGCTTTCTCTGAGTTCTGGCTGCTGCTCAGGGTCTGCTCTTCTCTACCGGGGAACCAGGGTCCAGTGCTGGTAGCTGCATTCCTCCTGGCCAGGCCCAGGTGGGGGCCCATCTGACAGTGGTCGCTGCTGCCTGGGTCAGCCTCACTGTGCCCACGGCTTGGGACTTCTGGCCCACAAGCCACTTTCTGAGCCTAAAGCTCCTGTAGGAGGCCCACTTACTCTGATCTCCTGGGAGATGCCTGGGGAGGGGGCCAAGTTTATGTAGGTGGGGCAGGGGTTCCTGTATTCTCTCCTCTTTTTCCTGCAGTCCATCATTCTGGCTTGTCTACTCCAATCTCCGGTCACACTAGCCTCCTCTTGCTGCCTGTGATCCAGCCCCACTGGCTTGTTCAGCCCCATTCCTGTCTACCTCAGGCCCTTTGCACATGCTGTTCTTGTTGCCTGGAGTGATCTCTCCACCTCGATCATCTCAAGGAAATGATCCATCAGACTAAGTCAGAGTTTCCTAGTTTAAATGCTTTCAGAGTTCTTTGTACTCCAGCACTCAGTCGCAATTTTGCATCTGTTTGTGTAGTTATTTAACTCTTCTACTAGACTGTGCTTCGTGAAGGCAGAGTTCTTGTGCGTTGTTCACTGCTGCATCTCTAGTGCTCGGTTGAGCACCTGCCCCACGTGGCAGCCACCCCTTATGTGTTTGTGGAGTGATTCACACACGCCACACACTCTGAAAGATGACCCAAGCTCCAAGGGGCAGATACTCAAGTGCTATAGCCACTTGGGCCCCACCCTTGTCCCTGCCAGAGAACATCTGGGGTTGGAGAAAAGGATCGGAAAACACAGTACCCCCTCCATTAGCCTGGGAGTGAGGGGTGGGGAGCCTCCAGCATCCTGACCTCTGACCCTTTCATTACTGCCAGCAGGTCTCTTGGCCAGGACACGTGGATGCCCACCCACCGAGCCTCATGGTAGGAGTCTGACTGCCTCCCTTCCCTCACTGGTCCCGTGAGGGCCCCTACCTCCTCCCCTGGGCATCTGCCCTGCCCGCTGAGCCTGGGCCTAGACCCTGCCTCGCCCCTTGCTGTGGCCCTTGTCAGGCTTAGGCATGCCCATCCCCAAGATAGTGAACAAACTCCTGCCCAGAGTGGGGCCCCGAGGTTCTCAAGGGGGGAGGGTTGTAGACCACCATGGTCTGGGTCCCTCCCCTCCTGCATACTGCCCCTTCCGTCAACGTAGAGCCAAAGGGGCCTGGTGACCGTCTCGCCCAGCCCTGTGGTGCCCGTGCCTGAGACACACCGTGAGACGGCGCCAGAATGGGGCTGGCACCCAGGGGTGCCTGGGGTGCTGGTGTGTGTTCTTTCAGGAGGCTGTGACATTTGGTGATGTGGCTGTGCACTTCTCGAGGGAAGAATGGCAGTGTCTGGACCCTGGCCAGAGGGCCCTCTACAAGGAGGTGATGTTGGAGAATCACAGCAGCGTGGCCGGACTAGGTGAGGCTGCACCTTGGGACCCCGTTCCCCTGCATTGTCGGTCAGCTCCCACCTCGCCAGGCCTCTGTCAGAGGCTGGGGATGTGGGGGCCTTGGGCCTGTGAGTCCTTGTGGGTCGGGAGCTGACCCCGGGAGGAGTCACAGTAAGCCAGGCAGGCTCGGAACTTTGCACATGTCACATGACTCAATCCTCACAGAGTGGGTGGACTTCTGGGAGCTAATAAAGCCTCCTTTTTGTCTAAGCTGATAGATTAACTTGTTTTAAGACATAGAATCCAAACTAGAGATAGCTTAGACAATAAAAGGGAGATCAGTGGCTCACGGGATCCAAGGAAATGGTTGCATGACAAAGCCAGGGCTGCAGCAATGCCCTAGGGCTGCCGTGTGGATGCCCTCAAGGCGCCCCTTGCCCCTCCTGCCCTGCCAGCAGTCTTCCTTTCTCATCTCCAGACCGCCAGAGGCAGCCACTGTAGGGCGCTTCATGTCCGTCTGTCGTTTTGTTTGTGTCCTTGCAAGATGTGCCTTGTTACTTGGATTGCACCTTTATGGAAGGGGTGTTTGACGCCCTGCTGCATTGGCCCCATCCGTCTCCAGCCCCACAGCACGTGAGCACCCTGGACCAGCAAGAGAGTGTCTGGGCTGGGGGACTGGGAGTGGGATAGGCAGGGGTGAGGTGGTCAGGCAGGTGCCTCTCAGCGTGCTGGATCAGGCCTGTACCCCTTCGTCCTGTCCAGCGTGGCAGGGCCCAGCTTTCTGGTGTGTTGCCAGACAAACGAGCACACAGTGAGAGCCTGTCGTGGTTTGAGCTTGCATTTCTCTGATTACTGTTGAGTCTGATCATCTTTTCACTCGCGTTAGAGTTTCTTCAGTAAAGGGTCTGCTCAGAGCCTTGGCCCATTGTCTAATGGGGTTGCTGGGCCTTATTTCTTGTATTAGATTTCATCAAATCTAAAACACAGTGCATTGTGAAACGTCATTATTTTATGTACCATTAAGGGGTAGAATGCTGCTGATTATACTGCAACACAATTTTTTCGTATCACTTAAATTTTTTATTTTACTTTTTAAGAGCACTCAGACTCATTTAGACAGGGTTTAATATGTGTCACTGAACTAGAAAGAGAAAGACATGTGGAGTAAATGGGCTTGGGTATTCCTCATGTCCCCCTCATGTCCTCTGGTGAATCACTCTGGCTTGGTTTCCGTGTCCATACTTTGACCTGAGGTGTCCTGTGGGCCATCAAGGGCGTGGGTGATGCAGCCTTTCTCAAGTGTTGCTGGAGTTTTCTTCAGCGAGGCTGAAGGTTGCACTTTCTTGGCCAGCATGTGGCAGCCATTCCTTCCAGGTGGCCCCATCGCTGTGCCCGTCCTCCTTTCTCAGGCCTGTGCTCATGTGCAGGTGACTGAATTGCAGTCAGTGCTCCAGCAACAAACCCTTTGCTTCTCCTATCTCAAAGTTACGCCCTGCTGCACTTTCCCCATGGCCTCTGCTCCTACAGTAACTTGCTTCAGTGTCAAGTCACAGGGTCATTTCTAAAGGCGGGTGGAGGGCAGTGGGACTTAGCATGTGTTGCCGGTGACTCAGCTGAGGTGACGGTCTGAGTAGCTGTGGCCTGGTTTGCATGTGCGCAGGCATGATGGCAGGTCACTGGCACCACCGATGGTTGATGTGACCCAAGTTTAGAGATATGAAAGCCTCTTTAAGTCTGTCTTAGAATACATCAGATTCTCTAGGTCTTGTGCATTGTCAGTATCTTTTTCTATTCTCTCATGTTTGTTAACTTTGTGAGGTCAGGTTTTAATGTAATTAAATTCATCAGTTCTTGCCTACGGGTTGTGCCTTGGAAGTTTATTCAAAAGTTCTTTCTTGCTCCCAGGTCATCACAACGGCCTGCGTTGTCTCCTGTGGCTTTTAAAGTGTATCTTTCTCATTCAGGTCTGAGCTCCAGGTTTGTGTGCAGAGTTAACTAAGAATCGTGTTTTATTTTTGTCCACACTGAGCCATTTCCCATCGTTGCCTGCTCAACAATCCGCCCTCTCCCGAGGGTTTGTGGAGTCGCCTTTCCGTGTGTGCGATAATGTGTTTCTGACCCTGGCCTCTTCCTCTGTCTAACGAGCCAGCTCTCCACTGTTTGGTTGTTTTCTTTTTCTTCTCTTTAAAATTTCACTTACCTATTCATGGGTAACAGGGTAATTCTTTCATATAAATTTAGAATAAGTTTGCATTCCTTAGAAATTGCACTGGTATTTTTATTGGGAGTGCTTCAAATTTGTGGGCACTGTGAAGAGGATAACCTCTTTCTGATGTTAACTGTTCCCATCCAAGACAATGGACTGTGTCTCCATTTATTCTACCTACCTTCTGTGTCCTTTATTAGAGTTCTGGAATTTTCTCCAGAGTGGTCTGGGTTTTTGTTGATTTGTGAATGTATCTTTTTTATGTGACTATATTTGTAGCTGGTTATTGCTGCTCTGCAAAAATGCCTGATCTTGTATTTGGCAGCTTAATTGAACTCCCTGCTAGTTCTGGTGTTGTGTGCTAGGAGGAGGGGCCTGCATTTGGTATTTTCTCTCCCGGCCCCCATGTGTCCCAACCTGTGGCAGTGGCCAGAGGACCGGCTGTGTTAGACAGGACTGCTGTGGGCAGGCCTGTTTTCTTCTTGATTTTAAAGGGAATGCATCTGATTAAGAACAGAAGAAGTTGGCTAAGGAGTTTTGTTTTTAAGTGTATTGAGCTTTAAATTCTCTTTCTGCATCAATTGAGATACTTGTATGATTTTTTTTCCTTTAGTTTGTTAGTCTAGTAAATTACATCAGCCTTTTTTTTGTATTCCTGTAATAAACAGTACTTAAATCATATTTACATATAAATTTTGATACCCTTTTGGACTCAGCTAACCAGTATTGTATCTTAGATGTTTGCATTCCTGTTAATAAGTGAAATCGACTTACGTTTCTTTTTGTGAATTATATAGTTTTGGCATTTTTTGGCAAACGGCATTTGGCATACAGGTTTCATAAAATGAGCTGAGTAGCTTTTGCTGTCTTTTTAAATTTCTGGACACATTTATATAGATGGAATTAATTGAACCTCTGGTGTTTGGTAGAACTCACTTGTAAAACCATCTGGGCCTTGGGCCCTTGGGGAGGGAGGCCTCCCACTAGCATTCATGTTTCTTTAGTACTTAATGGTCATCAAGCTGGTGGATTTCCTCCTGTCCTAATTTTGTCATTTCTAGTTTTTCTACAAATTGATCTATTCATTTAGACTTTCAGTTTTTTTAGCATGTGTTGTTCATAATACTTTGTTTTTAATCTCTGCTCTGTTTGTGGTTGTTTCCCTTTTTTATTTTATTTCTTGGCCGTGTCTTTTCATGTTGACCTTGATGGGTTTTGCCACAAGACTGTTGTAATTCATCTTTTCAGAGAACCAGCTTTCGGTTTTGCTGATCTGTGGGGGGGGGGTTGGGGGGAGGGCGGGGAATGTTAGGTCTTTGTTCTCTATTTCATTGAATCCTGCCCCACCTTGGCTATTTTCTTCCTTTTTATTTATTTGGGTTTGCTGTGTTGTTTTGTTCCCAGCTTCTTGAATGTGATATTTATCTCATTTGTGTTTTACCATTCTTATTCCCAGTCAACTTGTTTAAAAAGGTAAAATCTTATCTTTGGGTACTGCTTCAGAAGCTGCATCCTATAAATTTTGACTCCTAGTAAATACAGTTGCCTCTCAATATTTCATCGTTGAGTTTCCAGTAGCTAATGGTTTTGAGCTGGCTGTTGTGATCACCTCCGCGTCCAGCCGTGTTTTGTTGGACGCGCAGCCTGTGAACTGCGCTGTGACTCTGTGACTCCCTTCGTGGCTGGCTGGAGGATGTTTCCCTGAGCGTTCCATGTGTTTCCTGCCCACACCTGAGACCTGTGACCTTGAGTCTCTGCCTGCCCTTCTCCACCCCACAGCCTGAAGCGGGAGGGAAGCACCACCCGGAGGGCCCTGGACGGGCTGGGAGCACGTGGCCGCCCGCCACGATGGGGGATGTATGGGCACCTGCAGGTCTGCACCACTCCCCAGTCTGCCGAGGCCCCCGGGGCTTAGTACAAGGTCGTGAGGCTGGGGGTGACTGCGTGAAGGTTGGACCTTACCGCCTTCTAGTTTGAAATCCGTTTCATTTGTTGGTTTATTTCTGTTGTTGCTCTTGTCTTGTTCCTTAACCACCCCAGCTCTTGGAGCGTCCCTGCCCTCTCCACTGAGGGGTGGCACTTCTCTGCCGAGCAGAGTGCTGGCAGTGCCTGGCTTCTCTCTCCGCAGGGTAGAGCTGGCCTGTTCTTTGCAGACTCTTTGGTGACAGGGTCCCCTGGGGGTCCTGGCCCTGCTGCAGATGGGGACAGGCTGGGAGTCCAGGCATCCATTGCTGTCCAGCCTCAGGAGCTGGACAGATCCAGACAGAGAGTGCCAGTGCCCAGACCCTCACCCTCCATGCTCCCTTCGGAAGCTCTGCCTGCACCCCAGCCCTCGCCCCTTTACTCCTAGAAACCAGGGGGCTGAGCCATGTGCTCCCAGCCACGCTGACGCTGACTCCTTCTCTGCCATCCCCACAGCAGGATTCCTGCTCTTCAAGCCTGAGCTGATCTCCCGGCTGGAGCAGGGGCAGGAGCCATGGGTCCTTGACCTGCAGGGAGCAGAGGGGAGAGAGGCACCAAGGACTTCCCAGACAGGTGAGGCTCAGCCCTGTGGCAGAGAAGCTTCCAGGCATAGGGGTGAGGAAAGGTTCAGAGAACCCACACCCAGTGAGGGCTGAGAGGGTGGGAGGCTGGAGGCAGACCCCAGGGACCAAGCATGTGGGCTTGCTGGGCTGCCACGGGGTAGGCCTATTGACGGCAGCATGGACCAGCCATGGGGCTGCCTCGGGAGAGACTGGACTACAGAAAGGCAAGGACACAAAACACCTTTGCATTGTGACAAAAATGAAGTTTGTTTTAGCCACACTTTGTTCAGTTCCTAATTTTATTAACGCTCTTACTGAGCAAAGGTGCAAACGTACGGATCTGAGGGAGGCGCTAAGCTTGGTTCTGAGCAGCCTCTTAGGTGAGCATCAGCCGTCCCTGACAGCTCCCACCCCTGCCAGCAGCTCCCATAAGTTCTCGGGCCCTGGGTGACCCCAGCCCCTCAGATCAGGCTCCAGGCTGTGTGGGTTTCCTGGGCTGCTGTAACAAAGCCGCGCAAACTGGAGGCTTCAAACAACAGACTGATTGTCTCACGGTCCTGGGGCCAGACGTCTGAAGTCAAGGCATCGGCAGATCATGTCCCCTCTGAAGCCTGTGGGGGGAGGTCCTTCTGCCTCTCCCAGCTTCTGGTGGTCCCAGGGGTTCCTTGGCTGTGGCCGCATCTTTCCCGTTTCTGTCGTCACACGGCTTCTCCCTGTGTCTCTCTTCTCACGAGGACACCAGTGTATTGGATTAGGGCCCACCCCCTCCAGTGTGACCTCATCGCAACTAACTCCATCTCACCAAATCCTGTTCACAAATCAGGTCGTATTCCGAGGTCCTGGGGTTGGAGCTGAAGCACGTATCTTGAGGCACAGTCGGCCCATAGCAGGGGTGCCCGCCACCTCACAGTGCTGGCTCCCACGGGGCCTGTTGGAGAGACGCCATCGCCTCCGCCCTTGTCTGAGCTTCCCTGGCAGGCCCGTCACCCAGTTTGGTCAGGGAACTGGGTTGCACATGTCTTGACCAAAGACAGGAAATCCTCCTTACCAGCCTCAGTGTCACACGGTCACTGCTGTAGCAGGGCAGTGCCTGGCCGCCATGCAGGAGACCTAGCCCTGTGACAGTTCAGGGGTGCTCTTCCTGCCTGGAAGGGCCCAGGGGTGTCCTCCTGGAAACAGGTCACTGAGTCTCTCCGAGGCCTCTTCACACACACCGCTGCGTGGACGGCGGCAGTGATGTGGGGAAGAGTTGGGAGCCTTGACTGCCACCCCCAGCATCCTTGGCTCCAAAACTGAAGGCCTTGCCTGTCTGTTCAGGCCCCTTTCTGATCCTTCCTGGGACGAAGGTGAAGTTATAGGCTGGCCCAGTTAAAACCCAGCCCCCCATCAAATATTTCCAAGGTTGGGGGAGACTTCAAAGAGGGCACCGTGGAGAAGAGCCAGCTAGAGTTGGCAGAGTTAGGTAGTTCCGTGGGTTTGCGTGTGGTGAATGGTCTTGATGACAAGGTGACATCAAAGAACATCCTGCGATGAGACTAGAGCTGCTCACGGACCTGAGCGCACAGGGCAGGAGGCTGGCCTCGGAGATGGATGTGGAAACGTGCCAGAAAAATGTACATGCCCAGAGGTGTTACTTGTGCCTGGCTGATGTGAGGTGGTGGGAGAGGGCAGGGACTGCAGCTGTGCCGCCCTCCCCCCACCCCATCCCCAGAGCGAGCAGCTTTGGTGCCCATCAGCCAGCAGGCACACACGTCCCCTCTCTGAGGGAAAACTACCTCCAGAACAAGGCTCTGTTTTCCAACGTGCATCTTCTCAGAGGTTACCCAGAGCTCGTGCAGAAGGGCTTTCATGCTCCAGGGGAGGGGTGGGAACCCTGGGCCTCAGTCACGGGTCCCCGAGGGGCCTTGTGGGCAGCGTCATGGATAACAGCCAGACTCTAGTTAAAGTGGTGACGACAGAGTTCATCCCATAGTAACTGCTGCAGTGGGGAAGAGTCCAACCTGACTCAGCTTCCATGTTCAGAGGTGCCTGAGGCAGGCGGGGGTGAGCGGGGCTCAGCAGAGCCAGGGGAGGGACGGGTTACAACAGCAGGAGGGGGCTGGTTCAGGTGACCCGCCTGGCACTTGTGGAACTTGGGACCTTTCTTCCCATGGCCTGGAGACGGCCTATCCTCAGGTGTGACTGGGACAAGCAGTAGGTTCTTCTGGTAGTCTTGAGTTTCCTCAGGCAGGTGCTTTCAGGGGGCTGGGTGATCCTAGGGACGTGGCCTTGAGTATTTTGTCCTTACAGGCCTGGTTGAGAAGGGCTGGGCTGGTCAGGAGAGGGTCTCTGTTGGAGGAGGCCATTGCAGGTAAGTGAGACAGGAAGAGATGGGCTGTGCTGCGAGAGGCATGATGTGGGCCTGGAGGGAGGAGCGTGTGGTGAGCTGAGCCAGACGGGAGGCTGTGGCCCAGAAGGCTGGGTAGTCAGAGGCAGCTCTGGGGCCGGTGCTGGAATGAGACGTGTAGGGAGGTGAGAACTTCCTCATGTAACCCAGGCTTCCTACAGACCCAGTTACAGGGAACCAGGGGGAAGCTGACCCAGAGTGGACGGGCAGTCTGTGGCTTCCACGTCCTGCAGCAGTACTTGTGGCCGCTTCACGCGGCATTTCTTTTCTTGTGCAGCCAGAGGTCCCAGGCTCACAGCTGGCTCGGCAGGCAGGTGTCTCCACCGCGCTCTTTCATGGCCATCTGTAGGGCCTGTGCATTCCAGCAGAAGGCAGAGGAGAGCAGCACTTGTCTGCTTTCTCATCTTCACAGCAGAGGAAGGCCTGGGCGGAGGCCAGGCGAGCCAGTACCATGTGGCTGCTCCTGCCCTGCTGAAGGAGCAGGTTAGCCAAAGTGGTGTAATTGTGTGGCAAAGACCAGGCGGGAGATGCCCTGTGTCTTAAGGGCACAGAGAGGTTGAAGGGGCATGCATTTGGGGAACAGACCTGGGTCCGTTCCTGAACCTCTCATTAGCTGTGTGATGATGGGCAAGTTGCTTAACCTCTCTGAATCACAAGCTTCTTATCTGTGGGATGGTGATTCTACTACTGACCTCATTGGGTTGTCGTGAAGACTAATGGAGGAATGACTAGGAACTGTTCCTTGTGCATAGAAGATGCTCGTGCATGGCGGCCCCTTCTGCACCCCAGGACTAACAGAGAGTTGCAGATCACTGTAGCTGGAGACAGCACTGATGTTGGGGCTGGCAGTAACCTTGTAACTGGTCCCTGAATTTCACTGTGGGGTGGAAATGGGCTGGTTATGCTGATTGTGAAACTGGTTATGAAGTTGGTTATGACACTGATTATGAAAGTGGTTGTGACTGTGGCTGTGATTCTGGCTGTGATGCTGGTTATAATGCTGGATACACAAAGCTGGTTATGATTCTGATTGTGATCATGGGCACCAAGGAGGTGTCTGACTTCAGCAAAGGTGCTCTCTGGGACTGCAGGGTAGGAGAGAGGCTGACACTTATTTGGAGAGTCTAGAAGGAAAGTGGACATCAGGAAGGCCTCATGGGGAGCAGGCAGGGGTAGGTGGACCCTCCAGAAACCCCAGGGAAGAAGTCAGTATGGGCCAGTGGGTGTGGCCACCTGGAAGCTGAGAGGCAGACTAGCATGGGACGTGGTCAGGCGCGAGTCGGAGGGAGTGGCTTGGTGGCAGCTGGAGGAAGCAGAATTCAGGCCTGAGGTCCTGCTCAGAACCCCACGATGCCCAGGCCTCTTGGGCTCACCCCTTGTACCCCCTCAGCAGCTGTTCTGCCTCATCTTTCTTGGTACCTACCCATCCCTCTGTTCATAGTTTTTAAATCTCTCTTTCTCCTCTCTCTCCACCTCCTCTGGATCCAGGAGCCTCTGACCTCTCAGCCTAATCTTGCCTCTCACTGGACTCCCCACCCTCTCAGGCTCACTTGGCTTCTTCGTGGATTTTTCCTCATGCCAGTTCCTTATGGGATGAGCCTCTCTGCCGACCATCCCCCATGTAGGAGAGTGGCTCTTAGCCCTCTGCAGAGTACACAGTAGTTGAATGAATGCATGAAGTAAAAAGTATGAATGAAACAAAATTTTGAGAACTTTCAAAGGCATTGACTTCTCATGGTGTCTTTCCACGTGGGGTGTGTTGGTGCTCAGCTCAGCCCGTCCTGGGAGGGAGCTCAGTTCCCAGGGATGCTTTGCACCCCACCCCCATCTCTGTCCTTTCTCTGAACACAGGGATAAGGAGCATTTCACTTCCTGTCTATTCCAGATTCCACGATTGGGACTGACAGTGAGCAGGCCTGTGAGGACGTGGACATTCTAAGAGTGGAAACCCATGCAATGATGGTCAGAATCCCTCCACAGGATTTTCCTCAGAGTCCTGGCATTGGAGACTCCTCTGATGCTGAGGTCTGGTCAGAGAGTAAGCCAGGCTTCCTCCAGAGAAACTGCTTGAACACAGGGACTGTGGCTCCCAGGAAGACCTTTGCCAAGAAGGATGCCCAGGCATGTTGTGAGCTGGGGAGCAGTGGTGGCCTGGGTTGTCAGTCGGGTAAAAGTCAGGGTGGTACTGCAGAGGGGATGTCCCAAAGATGCGACGTGTGTGGCAGGAGCTTCAGATCTGCTTCTGACGTCACTCTGCATCAGGAAGTGAGCACACAGAAGAGGCCTGGCATGTGTCAGGAGTGCCCAAAAAAACTGTCTGATTGCTTCCAGGGGAAACAGCCAAGTAACTGCCATGGAGAGAAGCCATATGAATGTGAGGAATGTGGGAAAGTCTTCCGATTGTGCTCACAGCTTAATCAGCATCAGAGAATCCACACTGGAGAGAAACCATTCAAATGCACTGAGTGTGGAAAAGCCTTTCGCCTGAGCTCAAAACTTATTCAGCATCAAAGAATTCATACTGGAGAGAAGCCCTACAGGTGCGAGGAGTGTGGGAAAGCTTTTGGTCAGAGCTCCAGCCTCATCCACCATCAGAGGGTCCACACGGGAGAGAGGCCCTACAGCTGCCAGGAGTGCGGGAAGGCCTTCAGCCAGCAGTCGCAGCTGGTCAGACACCAGAGGACTCACACTGGAGAGAGGCCCTACAGCTGCCAGGAGTGTGGGAAGGCCTTCAGCCAGAGCTCGACCCTCGCTCAGCACCAGCGGATGCATGCTGGGGAGAAACTCCAAGCCCCAAGGACCCCGGAGAGTCCCAGCCTTGTCGCCCATCAGAGAATCCACGCTGCAGAGAAGCCATTCAAGTGCGGCGAGTGTGGGAAGGCTTTCAGGTGGGTCTCTCGTCTCAGTCAGCATCAGCTGACTCACACTGGAGAGAAGCCTTACAAATGCAACAAGTGTGCAAAAGCCTTCGGTTGTAGCTCACGGCTTATTCGCCATCAGAGAACTCACACTGGAGAAAAACCATTTAAATGTGATGAGTGTGGGAAAGGCTTTGTCCAGGGCTCACACCTGATTCAGCACCAGAGAATTCACACCGGAGAGAAACCCTATGAGTGTAGTGACTGTGGAAAAGCCTTCAGCCAGAGCTCAAGCCTCATTTACCATCAGAGAATCCATAAGGGGGAGAAGCCATATGAGTGCCTCGAGTGTGGGAAAGCTTTCAGTATGAGCACACAACTCACCATACATCAAAGGGTTCACACCGGGGAGAGACCCTACAAATGTAGTGAGTGTGGGAAAGCCTTCAGTCAGAACTCCACCCTTTTCCAGCACCAGATAATTCATGCTGGAGTGAAGCCCTATGGATGTAGTGAGTGTGGGAAAGCCTTCAGTCGGAGCTCCTATCTCATCGAGCACCAGAGAATACACACTCGAGCCCAGTGGTATCATGAATATGGGAATCACCTGGAAGGTTCTGCCCCTGTGAGCCGTAAGAAAGTTAATACTGTAAAGAAACTGCATAAATGTAATGAATGTGAGAAAATATTCAGATGGCGCTCGCATCTAATTATACATCAGAGAATTCACACTGGAGAGAAACCTTTTAAATGTAACGAATGTGGCAAAGCTTTTAATCGGAGCTCAAGGCTCACTCAGCATCAGAAAATTCACATGGGATAGACTTTTCTAATTTTGTATAAGTGTGAATAAACCTACAGCCTTAACTTACTTATTTTCTATGGGATCATTTAGAATGAGAAGAAGTTAGAATGTTGGGAAAGATTCAGAATTGCTATCTTAAGAAAGCATATCCAAATTGATACGAAGTGTATGTTTGTTTGTTGGAATGTTTGACTTGGTCCCGTTCGATAAAGCCTGTGTCCCTCACATCAGGGTGCACGTGTGTAGAGATCTGAGTTCACGGAGAGGAGGCCCCGGGTCCTGCGGATGAGAAAGGCTGGTGAGCTCTGCCAGACAAGCAGGTGGAAAGAACTTACCCAGAGTGTCCTCCCTGAGCACCAGCTGCTCGGCCTGGCTTCAGCGGTAAGGATGTGTTAGCGGAAGTCCAGAAGAGGCGTGCCGAGAATTCCCTTCTGACTTCTTCACTGACTCGTTTTCTTTAAATCTCATCCCCCATTAGAGCAACCCAGGAATGCAGCCACGCAGGGCCAGAGTGCCCAGGTGCTGGCCTCTGCAGAGAAGCTGGTCAGCGTGATTGCCGTTCATCGAGGATGGATGTGTACAGGCCCTCCAGAAACAGCGCTGGGCTCGGGACCTGCTGTGTAACTGTGGGGTGTGGCTTGCCCTCCCCAAAATCCGGAGCCTGTCTGCCTCTCTGAGCGTTGTCACAGGGTGGTTATAAGAATTAAACCGTGTACAAGAACCCCTCTTACTGGGTGAATATGAGCAGCCCCTTGCATCACACCCCCTGCCCCTCCCGCCTAGAGACCCCGAGCCTGCGTCTCCAGCCAAACCCAGTGTGCGACCCGGGCCTCAGCCCTGCGGAGCGTCTCCTGTCAGCCCAGCAGACCACACAAGCCAGGTGTGTATTGTTGACTGCTGCTTCCCAGATTTCCTCAGAACTCCCGCCACACACACTGCCAGGACTGGGAAGGTCTGCGACCCAACAGGTGAGCCTGGTGCCTTTATGCCGAGGTTGGCTGGAGATGGAGATGGCTGCTCAGCAGGAGTCGGCATGTTGGCACTGTCACATCGGTTCCCCTTGCCCCCAGGTCCCTGGGGTGGCATGTACACTGCGTCTGTCAGCCGGGCAACAGCTTGGGGAACTCACCACTCTGATAGTGAGCAGGCCTGCTCGCTCCACTGCGAGCTGGCAGGGTGGGGGGTGTTATGTCATCCCTCAGGGTTTTTCTGCCAACACAGCCGTGAGAAGTGGCCCAGGTGAAGAGTGGTCAGGGCCACTTGGCGTTCTTGGCATGCGCAGTCAGAACATGGGGGGAGGTCACCTCTCCCAACACTCTGTGCTGTGGCCTGAGGCTTTCTTGCCTGAACTTGAGTTTTCACGCGGGTCGGCCACTCCATCAGCCACTCTGGTTAATCTGACTAACAGGCTGGGACCACATCCATTTACCTTGTCTCACAGAGCATTTAATTAAGGCCTCTAGATGAGGCCGACCTGCAGTGTTGACCCCAATGATTCTAGAGGACCAGCAGCCCTATTCAGACGGGCTGCCACCCAGTAAAACCCACTCAAGACCCGCCGATCTTTGGTGTCATTGCCAATTATCACAGGGCCAGTGTCTGAGCCACAGTGACCCCCTCCCAATGGAGAGGCCCATTTCTCCCACACACAGGCAGGTAACCAGAGGGACATAGGTCACTTCAGGATTTGTCGTGACACTTGATTTGGGTCACCATCACCCTGGTTTTTGGTTGAGCCCATGGGCAGGTCCCCGAGACACTGCAGCCCTGATCGCCGTGCGTGGCACAGCCCCATGGCAGGTTACAGATTTGATCTAGGTGCTGGCCCCTTCTTTGCACGGGGAGGTTCTGGAGCTTTCTGGTGGCGTTGGAAAGAGCAGAATTCAGGACGGCCAAGTCTGTGAGTTGCTGTTTCCAGCACCTGGACGGGGATCTCAGCCCTGCAGCAGGTCAGCCTGATCACCAGCTGCAGCTGCTAAGCCAGGTGCACTTGTTATGTGTTCTCAGGGTGCAGTGCTGGTTCTGGGGATGAAGATTGTCCCCCAACCTGCATTTGCACCTTCCCTACCCAGGTTCCATGACTCCGAGAAATCAGTGTGCCCCCCTTCAGAAGCTCTAACTCCATCTCTCCAGCTGTCCCCTCCTCCACCCAGAACTTGTGTCCAGAAGGGTCAGTGCAAGAGGACCAGGGACTTCTGTAAACTGCAGAGATTATGAACATTATGTCCCCCACCTTGGCTGCTGTGCTCAACTAGGTGGTCCCCGCCTTCCGGTCTGGACAGGGGTGGGCCATATCTGAATGGGCTGTAAATACTTTTGGCTTTGTGGGTCACCCAACAATGGGACAAGAGTCAAGGTCCTGGGTGGACACGCCACACTTCCACCATCCGCTGGCACCCGGTGTTACTGTGTTCCAAGAGGGTTTATCCAGAGGACCCCACCTCCCAGCCCACATGCCGTAGGAAGGCAGTTTGGTCACTGAATGCGCTGTCCCCAGAAGGGAATCATCTCCCAGCCACTTCTTGGGTGATGACAGGACAAAGCAGTGGAAGGTTATGTGACTCCCAGATTCCACTCCGGGCTTGATGCTGCTTTCTTTCCCCTAACAGCAACCGCAGGCTGGCCACAAAGGCCCAAAGCTTTGCCCTTCAATCCCGCCAGCACCTGGACCCTGTGGGATGACGATAGCCTGTGGGCCATATGCGGTCTGCTGCCTGCTCTTGTGTGGCCTGTTAAGTAATCAAACACAGGCCATTAGACTGGTGGCTCTCATGGCTTGGTACCCACGTGAGCAGACCAAGACCTAAGCCAGAGTCAATTCCTGTAAATGCACTTGGAGAAAACAAAATTGAGAAACAATCACCAACAGCCAACAAGGTTTTCCCCAGTAAGGCAACTGCTTGAGCTACAGCTGGTCAGACAATTTCCTCACTCCCAGCTCCTGTCAGCACAGCACTCCTGACCACTTTTGGTTTGGTGCTGCTGATTTCAGTCCAGATCTGCTCAAATAAACTCGTCAAGATTTTAATATGCCTCAGTTTACCTTTTAACAGGCCTAAGAGCTAAGGATGGTTTTTACATTTTTAAATGGTTGGGGGACAAAAGACTATCTTGTGATATTTGAAAATTATATTGAAAGCAGATTTCCGTGTGACCAAATAAAGCTTTCTGGAACAGCTGGCCCATGTGTTTGCGGGTTGCCTCCGGCTGCTCTGGTGCTGCAAGAGCCGAGTTCACCACACTAGCTGGTCTCACCCTGTTAACTTGGGTAGAAACTTCATGCCCTCCAGCCTTTGAGGAATGATCTTTCCTTTCAGCTCTCAGTGTGGTTTGCTCACTTAAATGTCCCAATACAACTGAGAACTCAATAGAAATAACCTCAAGTCCCGTGTGCCAGTCTAGAAGACCGAGTGCAGAAGGATGGGATGACAGTCCTTTCTTAGCTGCGTCTGTGTGACACACCTGATGCTCGAGGGCCCGCTCGGCGAGACGTTTTGAATGCAGACTGCTGCACAGGTTTGAGATCCCAGGAACCCTCGAGAAGCTTCTGTGCACGTCACATGTGCTGCTGGTTCTTTTTCGGGGAGAGGAGGGCTACCTGTAGGTAGTGCACATTTTGCGATATTCTGTTCTTTCAAGCTATATTTCTCAATTTGGGCTTCGGTATATATAACAGTAAACTCATTTTAAGAATTTCCAGAACTCTGTTTCAGGGTAGATTTTAAAATACTCTAGATTTCTCTTTTAGAGACAGTAAATTAAACCCATGATTTTGACCTGGAATTGCTTTTTATCTCTATCAGATTAAGCTTTGATATGTGACATTGGACTGAAACTATTCTGAGCCTTCTGGAAGCTTCACAAAGTTGGGGGGAGGGGGTCAGAGCCCGGGTGGGTTTACATATCCCTGTATCCCCAATGCATGTGGCTTACACTCAGAACCTGGGAAATGTTTGTTGAATGAATGAAGGATGTATTTGGGGAGCATCCAGGCTTTGAGGTAAGGATGTTAGGGACCCACAGAAGAGAGGAAACCCACTGGCATCAAGAGTGTCGAGATCTAAATAAGGTCAACAAAACTGAAAGGTAATTTTCCAGGTGTGAACGTCTGTTCTCTGTGCAAGGCCTTGTGCAGGCCTGAGGGCAAAGGTGGACGGGGCCGGCCCCTGTCAAGTCTGGGTTTGTGGTGGAGATTGACCACAGATGAGGGTGGACAGTCCTTCTGCAGCCTGGGGGAGTCCTGTGGGCGCACAGGGTCTGCCCACCCCAGCCTGGTGGGAGCAGAGCTGCCACCTGCCCACCACCTGCTTTGTACTGCCCTGGAGCTAAGAATGGTTTGGTTTTTTGTTTTTTGTGAGGAAGACCAGCCCTGAGCTAACATCCGTTGCCAATCCTCCTCTTTTTGCTGACGAAGACTGGCCCTGGGCTAACATCCGTGCCCATCTTTCTCCACTTTATATGGGATGCCGCCACAGCCTGGCTGACAAGCAGTGCGTAGGCGGGCACCAGGGATCCGAACCCGCGAACCCTGGGCTGCCAAAGTGCGAACTAAACCGCTGCGCCACCGGGCTGGCCCCAAGAATGGCTTTTAAATGGTTGAAAACTATTTTGTGACACATGAAATTAAAATTCAGTGCCTGTAAAAACTTCTATTGGAACATGATCATGCCCATTCGTCTGCATATTGCCTGGCTGCTTTTGTGCTACAATCGATAGCAGAGCTGACTGGTTATAACCCAGGAAGCTAAAATACTCACTTTGGCCCTTTTCAGAAAAGTTCACCAACCCCCTGAGTGAGAGGACATAGGTGAGAAGGGCCACCCCCCGCTGGCCTGCAAGTCTGTGCCCCACAGCTGGAGGGACCTGCTCCAGTCAGGTTGTGACTGCTCCCACAGGAAGGCCAAAATCCCGCGTGTGGCCTCGAGGCCGCGGCCCCTCATCCCCTTCCTCGGTCCCAGCCCCAGGAGCCAACAGTCCCCAGGAACAGCCTGCTCCCTGTCCTGTGTGTCTCATGAAAGCCACTTAACCACCTGCACCTTGACACATCTCGTGTCCCTGTGTGTCCCCTGAGACAGAAGCACAAGGGCTCACAAACTGGGACAAACTCGGAAATTCCAGTATCAGAGATGTTGAACTCATCCGAGGGCCAAGAGTAGGTCTGTATTACCCACTCCTGGCCACAGGTGCTCTGCCAAGCAGCCAGGAAAGCAAAGGTTAGGGCCGCTCCGCAGCTGCTGTGGGGGGGGGGGGGGGCGCAGCGTGGTCCAGTCTACAAGGATGGAGAATAATGTTCCGACCCTGCTTTTCCTCACCAGATGGCATAAAAGGCACAGACAGCACCTTCTGTGGGGTAGGGGGCTGGTGAGCAAGCAGAGCCCTACACCCCCACTTACCTGGAACCCCGCGAAG
The DNA here is from genome assembly GCA_031878705.1 of Tapirus indicus. NCBI lineage: Eukaryota > Metazoa > Chordata > Mammalia > Perissodactyla > Tapiridae > Tapirus > Tapirus indicus. The sequence goes on from CM062935.1 coordinate 430,336, forward strand.
GGGGAGACAGGAGCAGACGGTGTGTGACAGATGCTGTGCCTGCGAGGGGTCTGGGGCCATCCCAGAGTCCACTGACCCTCCTCAGATCCTCTAGGGGCCTGAGGAGTGGGCTAGCAGAGCGGGCAAACCCAGCCAGGCTCACATGGACAAGGGGGTCTCTGCAGCCTGGCAGGGGAACAACGGTGTGCAAATGTGTGCTAGCCCACTGTCTGCTGCATGCAACCCCGAGCCCCAGTCGGCCCATCTGTGAATGGAAAAGCACCCAGGGGCTGGCCCGGTGGCGCAGTGGTTAAGTTTGCGCACTCCGCTTTGGTGGCCAGGGGTTCACAGGTTCGAATCCCAGGTGGAGACCTATGCACCACTTATCAAGCCATGAGTGGTGGCATCCCACATACAAAACAGAGGAAGATGGGCTCAGAAGTTAGCTCAGGGACAGTCTCCCTCAGCAAAAAGAGGAGGATTGGCAACAGATGTCAGCTCAGAGCCAATCTTAGCAAAAAAAGAAAAGCACCCAGCCTGCAAGGACTCCTGAGAGGCTTAAGATGGGTTCCAAGTGATGCTCTGTCCTCCTCCTCAGGGTCCCTTGGGAAGGAGTGTGCGTTTCTCACGGACACCAACACCAGGGCGGCCCGGGAAGCGCCTCTCCTCACTGCTGCAAGGCGTATGATTTAGAACCACGGAATCCCAGCCACACAGCCTCCCGTGGCAACAGAGCCCAGAGCACCCTGCTCGGGCACGAAGGCCAGGCTCAGACCCCAGGTCTCTATTCCCGGTTGCACTGGCTAAATTCCTGCACAGTGGAAGCCCCCAAGTCTCAGTGGCTTTCAGTTCTAAACATGTGTCCTCACTCCGGGACCAGCAGCTGCACAGGGCATGTAAGCCAGCAGGGAGAGCCTCTCGAAGCCCCCCAGGGGACACACACTGCCCCTCCTGCCACCCTCCACAGTCACAAGCTCAAAAGTCAGCAAAGGACACTGCCACAGAGAAGCCTCATCCAGGTGGGGAGGGAAGGCTAATAATGGAGAACACCAGCTTTCCTATCAGCTGTGTGACATTGGGTAAGGTGCTAACATCTCTGTGCTTCATCACCTGTGAAGTGGGGAACCTCACACTTTACTGTGTTAATGCATTAACACATGTGCAATGCTTAGACTGATGCCTGGCATGAGCACTTGATCTGCACCTGTTGGCTACACCTGTCATTTCTTTGTGCTCACGGCTGCATCGCCAGGGACTGGCCCGTAAGGGGTGCTTGAGAAGTACGTACTGAGATGGAGGATCTACTTTGGGTCATAATTTGGCAATATTATCAAGGACTTTAAAACATTCACATTCAGCCTCCTCAATAGTCTTAATATATAAAATGCTTTTACTGCTAACATCACTGTGATTTTTAATAGCAAAAAATAAAAAAGAAGGGGCTGGTCCAGTGGCACAGCAGTTTAGTTCGCGCTTGGCAGCCCGGGGTTCGTGGGTTCCGATCCCGGGCGCCAGCCGACGCACCACTTGTCAGCCATGCCGTGGCGGCGTCCCATACAAAGTAGAGGAAGATGGGCACGGATGTTAGCCCAGGGCCAGTCTTCCTCAGCAAAAAGAGGAGAATTGGCAATGGATGTTAGCTCAGGGCTGGTCTTCCTCACACAAATAAAAAATAAAAAAGGAAAAACACGCAGAAGCTGCTATGGTCTGAATGTTTGTGTCCCCCCCCCCCATTCAGATGATGAAATCCTAATGCCCAACGTGACGGGTTAGGAGGTGGGGCCTTTGGGAGGTGCTTAGGACATAAGTGTGGAGCCTCATGATGGGATTAGTGCCCTGAAGAGAGGCCCTACAGAGCTCCCTCGCCCCTTCCCCGATGTGAGGACACAGCCAGAAGTCTGCAGCCAGCCACAGGGCCCTCACCCGACTGTGCCAGCACCTGATCTCGGACTTCCAGCCTCCAGAACTGTTGTTTAAATAAACGTCTGTTGTTTAAACCACCCAGCCTGTGATATTTTGTGCATTATGCCTAAGTAAAATACTGCATACCCACTGGGGAGATGTCATGTTCTGAAGCCATGAGACATGACTGTCATACTCAGGAAGAGTTAAATGAACAGAGCTGTATTAACACAAAGACACAGACACACAGCGTAAGTATGAAGTCTGGTCAAGGTGGTTTCCGGGGTTGTCTACCAGCAAAGGGACTTAAAAATTCATTTTTTAAAAGTGTTTGTTTTACTTTTTGGGTTTTTCCAAATGTGTCATAATGATTACATATTCCCTAAACATGTTTAATGGTCTAGATAGAAACACACAGCCGTAGAGCCTCCATCACTGGCTGAGGCAGACAGCGCCCTCAGATTACCTGGACACGTCCTGGGCAGGCTGGGGAGAAAGCCTGGATGGCCCAGCCGAGCTCCCACCCTTGTCCTTGGGGGAGCAGGGCCCAAGGACGCCAGCTGATGTTGAAAGAGACACAGGAGTCTGCGTCCCTTGGCTGAGCCAGGCCTGGGCCCCACTTGGCCCCACCAAGCCACCCGGGGGCTTGGCCTCTGAAATCCCAAGTCCTCAGCAGCCCCCCACCTTGTCCCCAGCCCCCCTCCTGCTCTCCCTACCCTTGGCCCACACTAACTTGCCATGACCCTCACTCAGAGGAAAGGCCTTGAAATGCTGGGGGTGGTCTGTAAACAGCACTGAGCAAACACTGCTCCTCGTGATGGGGCTGGGCACAGAGCAGGAGGGCAGGAAGGGGGCACTGGGGAAGGGCAGGGTGCCAAGCAGGCACCAAGCACATTCACTGTTTTCAGAGGAAGTTCCCACATGCCACTCAGGCCTATTTATCCTACGAGACTTGTGACCTGGTTTCCCAGCAGAGAGCAGACCACGGAGGCAGGGACATGGCCAGGGGAAACAGCCCGATAGCAGATGGCTCTGCAGAGAGCAGGACCCCAAGGCCCCCTACCTGGTGTGCATTTATGCTGGAGGATGAAAAGCTGGCCATGGACCCTGCATACTCCCACTCTAGAGGCACCAGGGAGAGGCCCCCGCTCCCCTCTCCCCTGCCACCACCAACTCCACCCTGCCAAAAGCCTCTCCACCAGGATCCCCACCCCAACCCTGTGCCCTACAGTCTGCTCTCAGCCCCTCATCCAGTGGGATCCTTTAAAAACAACTATCGGATCATACCTGTTTCATTCAAGTACTCACAGAGGCCCTTGGGGCCTGCCCACTACCCTCCATTCACCTCCCCTCATGTGGCTGCAGCCACATGGCTTGTGCACTACCAGCTGCTCCCTCCACCCGAGTTGCCGCCCCTCAGATCACGCTGCTCCCTTGCCGCCTTCAATTCTCTGCTCAGATACCATGTCCTCCAGGAGGCCCACCCCACAACCCAATCTAAATGACAGCCCAGTGCTCCCACCCCCCAGACCCTGCTCTATTTCCCGGGTCACCTACCGCCCTCTGACAAGCAGCACCAGTTATTTCTCTCCTGCATTGTGTAGCGTCTCCCCCCACTAGGACGCTGGCTCCGTGAAGTCAGGGGTCTGAGGCGGGAGAACGCAGTGTCCACACCGGGACAGAGGGTTTGCAGATGCAAACAAGTGCTCAGATGCTGTGTGGGCTGGGCTGGGCGATCCCAGGGCGCCGGCACACAGGCCTGGAGCCCAGAGTGTGACCGACCACACACGGCCACACCGGAGCAGCGGGTGCCCTCAATCAACAAGACCAACAGCCAGACTAGGGGTGTGCAGTTTGACAGACCACTTAGGAGAACATGTGTTTTACAGTTGCTTTACTTCCAAAAAACAAACAAGACATAGCTGTCTTTTCCAATCTAACAGAGAACAACACGATTAGTCAAACACTCCCTGAAGAGCGCCCCCTGGGACGGCGGGCTTCACGTGGGAGACACCTGCCTGGCCTGCTGCCCCCAGGTGACCAGAACGGGAATGGCGAGTGCAGGTCAGTCCTGCAGTTTGCGCTCGCACCTCTTCTCCAGGTCAGCCATCTCCTTCAGGACCAGGGCCACGCTGTAGCGCAGCTCCTGAAACTTGCCTGTGGGGACCTCAAAGCGGTGCGCCGACCCATCCGACAGCTTCAGCTGCATCAGGACACTCGGCTGCAGGGAGCGGGCCAGGGTGCTGGTGGAGATCGCCACGTCCACCCTCCACCGCAAGTCGGCAACATGGGGCAGCCAGGCCCCCTGCTGCCTGGTCACGGAGTCGAGGACGGGCCGTTGGCTCCCAAACACCACGCTGGCCAAGTCCACGACTAGGTCTTGGGGGATGCAGAGCTCCTGAAGCTGGTCCTTGAAGGCATCGGGCTTCAGGCTGGCGGAGGGCAGCCGGAGGGCCTGCTGGAGCAGGGTGTGTGCGCCAGCGAGCAGGGCACCCAGCCGCTCCTCCGGCAGGTCTGTGCCGGCCCCGAGGCGTTGCACAGCCTCCCGGCAGTCCTCTCCCTGCAGGCTGCTGACCACCAGCTTCAACAACTTTCTGAATGTGCCCCTGTCCAAGTCCCCCAGGAGCCGGGGCATTGCTGCCACCTCGGGGGGTAGCTGGGCCCCCAGGAAACTCACCCGGCCACTGTGACTGTCACCAGGGTGATGTAGGTATGCAGCCCCCACGGCAGACATTGCTGCTTTGTCTTCTTTGATCAGCCAGCCCAGAGAAGAGGTTCCAGCTGCAACTGCCTGGGGGGGGGGGGGAGAAGCCCAGTGACTCCCATGTCCTTTGGGACAGCAAAAGAGGATGATGAGGTCTCTGCCTTCAAGACGCTCAAACCTGAACCACTGACGACAGCCAATGTGATGGGAGGCGCCCTGGGAGCAGGTGGCAGAGGGATCCATTTTAGTCCCAAGAAGAGGGGAGGCAGGAGTTGGCAGGGAAGGAGGACGGGGTGGGGAAAGAGAAGAAAGAAAACCACGTAAGTCCTCCAAATGAACAAGGGACGAAAGCCTGGAGAAGGAAAAAGGTCCAGAGAACAGAGACACAGCAGCCACTGCCGATGCCGCCCACCACAACAGGATCACAACTACTCAACCTTGAATCCTTACGACAGCCCCGCAAGAGCTGGTTATTACTCTCGCCTCCCCAATAAAGAAATGGAGACTCAGACATAAGTGTCCGAGTCAAGGACTAGAACCCAGGCCTGTCTCAGAAGTCCCGGCTGTTGCCACCACAGCACAGGGGACCCAGACACAGCGCCCGCCCCACCCCCCCGCAGGACGGCTCGAGGGGCACGTGGCAAGAGGTACTTGGAGAAAACGGCTGACGTCCCCTGAAGAGGCAGCACAACGTCACGGCGCGTCTCAGGTGACCGACACACCTGCTCACGCAGCAGGAGAGCGCGCCGCCGTCTCGGCCGCGGCCGGTGCCGGAGCAGGCCCGGCGGAGCACAGCGCGCCCTCCACGGCTTCATCGTTCCCCCGGCTGTCAACCCCACCCACCGCCCGGCCACTAGCGGGAACCGCCTGCCACGTCCCGGCCGCCCCCCGCTCACCCTCTCCGGCCACCGGCCCGGAGAAAGGAGCCGACAGAGGCGGGCCAGGTTCGAGTCCTGCCTGTGCTGGCCGCGGCGGCCCTGCTCACCTAACGGGCGCTGGCTGCGGTCAGCGCCGTCCGGCCCCGCCCCAAGCTGCACCGGACCGGCCTCCGGCCTCCAGAGCTCCCCGGACACGGTGGCCGAGGACCCGCGGCACCCGCCGGGGAAGGGCAACCCTAACCACCGCGGCCCCGGCTCCGGCCCGCGCTGCCCCCACGCCTGGCGCGCGAGGTCCAAAACGGAGCGGCCCGGCCGGAAGCGGGGCCTGGTCCCCGGAAGCCACCCAGAAACACTTCCGGGCACCTCTAGGACTCCGGAGGACCCAACCCTCTGTGATCCGCGGGCCCGAGGGGCGGGGCCGAGGCCGCGGAGTTTGCTCCGAAGGAACCGAGGCGGGGACTTCAGAGGCCTTCACGGCCCTGCGGCCACGGTCTCGGCTGTGGTCTGAGGGCAGGTCCCTGACACCAGCGGCCGCCGGAGGCCTGTGGGCCCGAGGGAGGGACCAGGAGGAAGCAGGAGCGGGAGCGCGCAGACCCGGTCCTGAGCCCAGCGCCTCGGGGGTAGGGGCGGCCCGTGCGGGGGGTCCGGGGGGAGGGGGCCCCGGGGGAGGGGCCCTGGGAGAGCCACAGGGAGGTGCCGTTTCACACTATTAGAATGGTAATCATCAAAAAGAGAGTGCAGTGGACTGAATGTGTTCCCCCAAAATTCATGTGTTGAAACGCTAACCCCAATGTGATGGTGTTAGGAGGTGGGGCCTTTGGGAGGTAATTAGGTCGTGAGGGTGGAGCCCCGTGAATAGGGTTAGTGCCCTTTAAGAGGAGGCTGCACAGCGAGCTAGCTCTTTTTCCACTCTGTGAGGATACAATAAGAAGTTGGCAGTCTACAGCTTGAAAGAGGGCCTTCACCAGAAGGGCCATGGACCATGCTGGCCTTGGACCATGGACCACCCTGATCTCAGACTTCCAGCTTTCAGAACTGTCGGGGAAAAATTCTGTTGTTTATAAGCCACCCAGTATGATCCTTTGTTATAGCAGCCCAAACTGACTAAGACAAATAACAAGTGTTGGAGAGGATGTGGACAAAATGAAACCCATCTGCACTGTTGGTGGGAATGTTCTTAGCAACATTATTCATAATAGCCCAAAATGAAAAGAACCCAAATGTACATCAGCTAGTGAACACATAAACATATTGTGCTGTATCGATACAGTGGAATAGTATTCAGCGATAAAAAGGAGTGAATTACTGACATGCTACAACATGGATGAACTTTCAAAACACTGTGCTGAGTGAAAGAAGCCAGACACAGAAGACCACATATTGTATGATTCCAGCTAGGGAGGAAAAGAAGGCAAAGTAGCAAACAAGCGTGGGTACAGAAGAGGTTGGTGAACATACAGATTAAAGAGACTGGCCCTTCTCAAGGCATCTATTCCAATGTCCCGTGTGAGAATGTGGTGGTCCAGAGGACCTCAACGTCGGGGACACAGGTGCCTGGACTGTGGAACCCCGCCCCAGGCTGGGTCATTCAGAATCTCTCTTCCTGGAAAAGGTTAGTGAGCACAAGGAGAGAACAGCTCAGACTTGGGAAGGGTCACTTCCAGGACGGGCTGCCCTGGCCCCCTCAGGTGATAAGTCCCTGGTGCACTCACAGCCCTGGGCTCAGTCCCCCTCCTTCCCAGAACCCTTCAGGGATTGCTTCCACTACAGGACAGTTTTGGCTTTTCTGGAGTTTTACATAAATGAGGACATAGAATGTACACTCTTTCAGGTAAGGCTTCTTTCACTCAGCATTATGTTCTTGTGATTCATCCGTGCAGTGGCCTGCTGTGAGGAATCTGTTCCGTTTTGTCGTCAGTAGATTGAATACACCACAGTTTGTTCCTTGGCTCTCGTGTGGATGGCGCCTGAGAGATTTCCAGGATTTGCCTATCATACGTAGAGCTGCTATGAACTTTCAGGTACAAGTCTTTTGTGTACATGTTTTCATTTCTCTTGGGTAAATGGCTAGGAATGAAATTGCTGGGTCAGAACAGGTACATGTTTAGTTTTATGAGACCATGCATGATTGTTTTTCAGAGTGGCTGTACTGTTTTATATTCTCATCAAAAGTTTTGAAGAGTTCCAGGTGCTCCACATCCCTGGCAACATTTGGAGCTGTCAGGCTTTTTAAATTTATCCTTTCTGCTGGGTGTGTAGTGGTATCTCACTGTGGTTCTGGTTTTCACTTCCCTGATGACTAGTGACGTGTACCTTTTCATGTGCTCGTCGGACATTCGTGAATCTTTGTAAAGGGATTGTTAAAATATTTTGCCTATTTTTTATTGTGTGGCCTGGCATTTAGTAGTAGTATTATTACAATCACTTTATTGAGGTCTGATATGTAAAAAGCTGTACATATTTAATATATACAACCCGATGAGTTTGGGGATGAGTATACACCCATAAAACTATCATCGCCATCAAGGTGATGGATAAACGTATCCAAATTTCCTTGTGCCCCTTTATTATTATTTGTGTGTGTGTGTGTGTGGCAAGAGCACTTCATGTAAGTTCTACTCGCTCAGCAAATTTACAGTATACAATACAGTAGGCACTATGCTGTATACTAGATCTCCAGAACTTATTTATTTAGCAGAACTGAAACTTTGTACCCTTTGATCATCACCCCCCGCCTTTCTCCCTCCACCCCGCCCCTGGCAACCACCATTCTACTCTCTGTTTCTATGAGTTTAGCAATTTTCAGTTCCACATGTAAGTGAGATCATACAAACTTTGTCTTTCCATGTCTGGTTTATTTCGCTTAGCATAATGTCCTCTAGGTCTATCCATGTTGTTGCAAATGGTGGGATCTCCTTCTTTTTAAAGGCTGAATAAAATCCCATTGTGTGTGTGTATATATATAATATATAATTATATAAAAACAAATATACATATTGCATATTCTAGTTTATATATATAGCACATGTTCTTTATCTGCTCTTTGGTTGATAGACATTTAGGTTGTTTCCGTATCTTGGCTATTGTGAGTAATGCTGCAAGCAATGTGGGAGTGCAGATATTTCTTTGAGATTCTGCTTTCAATCCCTCTGGGTAAATATCTAGAAGTGGGATTGCTAGATCATATGGTAGTTCTATTTTTAATTTTTTGAGGGACCTCCATTCTCTTTTCCATAGTGGCTGCACCAGTTTACATTCCCACCAACAGTGCACAAGAGTTCCCCTTTCTCCACTTACTTGCCAACATTTGTTATCTTTTTTTTTTTTAGTGTAGCTACCCTAAGAAGTGTGGGGCTTTGTGGTTTTGATTTGCATTTCCCTGATGATGAGTGATGGTGAGCACCTTTTCATATACTTGTTGGCCATTTGTATGTCTTCTTTGGTGAAATGTCTATTCAGGTCCTTTGCCCATTTTTAAATTGAATTATTTGGTTTTTTTTTTCCTACTGAGTTATATGAGTTCCTTATATATTTTGGATATGAACTGCTTGTCAAGTGGATGGTTTGCAAATATTTTCTCCTATTCCATAGGTTGCCTTTTCATTTTGTTGATTGTTTCCTTTGCTGTACAGAAGCTTTTTAGTTTTATGCAACCCCACTTGTTTATTTTTACTTTTATTGCCTGTGCTTTTGGTGTCATATCCAAAAATTCATTGCCAAGGCCAATGTCAAGGAGTTTTTCCCTATTTTTTTTTTCTGGGAGTTTTACAGTTTCAGGTCTTACATTTAAGTCTTAGATCATTTTGAGTTGACTTTCATGTATGGTGTAAGATAAGGGTCCAATTCCATTATTTTGCATGTGGATATCCAGTTTTCCCAATGTGAAATAATTATGTATGTATATATCCCTTGGACCTTCCTGGGTGATAGGAGTGTCTTTTGTTCTAATGAGGTAACTCTCAGTGTGCTCCTGGATGGGCCTGGTCACTAGAAAGAATAAGCCATGAGTAGAAGCTTGGAACTTTCAGTCCTACCTCCCATCCTCCAGAGAGGGGAGAGGAACTAGAAAATGAGTTAATAATAGATCATGCCTACGTGATGGAGCCTCCATAAAAATCCCTGAAGTGTGGGGTTCAGAGAGCTTCTGGGGTGGTGAACACGTGGAGGTGCGGGAGGGCGGTGCACCTGGAGGGGGCATGGAGGCTCTGAGCCCTTTCCCCACACCTCGCCCTGTGCCTCTCTTCCATCTGGGTGTTCCTGAGTTAATATTCTTTGTAATAAACTGGTGATCTAGTAAGTAAACTGTTTTTCTGAGTACTGTGAGCCACTCTAGCAAATTATGAAACCTGAGGAGGGGGTCCTGGGAACCTCTGATTTATAGCCACTCAGTCAGAAGCACAGGTAACAACCTGGACTTGCAATTGGCCTCTAAAATGGAGGCCATTTGTGGGACTGAACCCTTAACCTGTGGAGCCACCCCTGCTCCCCCAGTCTGACCCTCTGACTTTGCATGGGCCTTGCATGGCCATCATTACCCACACCGCCAGGCTGCCCTAACTTTATGCCTTTGCAGGCCTGACAGAACTCGCCTTGTAATGGGAGGTGTGTATGGGCACATGGCCACTTGATGTCCCATGGTCAAGCCTTTCATCCCTTCCAGGGCCCCAGAACATGCCAAGACCTGTTTCTCAAATGGCATATAATTCTCTTCTGCAAATGACACAGCCTTGCTCCAGAATCTCAGGGCTGCACTGTCATTATCCCCATATTTTTCAGATGCCTGCAACATTGCACCTCTCACAGCATTCTCTTCCACTGGGACATTTGCCCAGGTCACCACAGGTGAAATCCTTGGCAACTGAGCCACCACCCTGTGCCAGGGGCTATCCATGCCTCACCTACTAACCAGGACAGTGTCCTCCTCACCTGCTGAAGAGTGGGTGAACAAGTCCCAAATGTCCACCTGACCACCAGTTTTCTTGTTCCACTTCTGGCCCATTTGTGTTAGTCTGAGTCCTCCAAGAAGCAGACACCAAGACAGGATTAAACATGCAAAGGTTTTGTTAGGGAAGTGCTGGCATGAGAGAAAATAGGGAGCCAGGGAAGACTGGGAGAGTTAACAGACCACAATTCAAGTCTGACCCTGAGAGGGGAGAAGTTTGGGTGGAAGCACCCTAGGCTTGTGTCTCCTAAGCAAACTTGTTAAGACTGAGTCAGCCAACAAGGTGTCCCCTGTATCCCAGTAATGGGCCTGCCTTAGTGACCCTGCCGTACTCAGTAGCTGGCGGGGACCAGCCCTGGGAAGAGTGGCCTCGGTACAGACATAGTGATGGGTTTCAGAGCTCAACCACTGAGCCCTTAATTAGTGAGGTCCCTGTGGTCACAGGTGTGTGAGGAACATTCTCGTGGCCACCACAGTTGCCAGGCAGGACATCTGGTGTCTGTTTGGGGGGAAAGGAAGAGCACATGGGTTCAGGAAGCTGCTAATGAAAATGTTTGCTAATGAAATTCTTTCTTTCTTGCTTGCTTGCTTTTTTGCCTCAGTCCAAAAGAAGGAAGGCAGGGGCAGTGATGCGGGTCTTGCACAGACGCGTTTGGGCAGTCACATGAGGCCCACATGAGGATGACCTGTCAGAGCGGGTAGAGAGGGCAGTCCCATCATAAGCTTCAGGATGATGCCCATGTAGGGCCAGGGGCATGAGTAAGATGAATGAGCAGGTAGCCAGTCTCCCATGTCCCCCTGCCCCCAGCTCATACCTGTGGGCATATGGGAGTTCCTGCATGACAAGCTGAAGGAGGAAGGAAGGTCTGACCTTGGTTTATAGATGGATTGTACATTTTGGGTACGTGCCAAAAATGGACAGCTGCAGCTGCATTACACTCACACTCAAGGGTGGCCTTGAAGGACAGTGGGAGGGAAGATCTTCCCAATGGGTGGAGCTGCAAGCAGTGCACCTGGTTGTCTACCTTGTGTAGAAATAGGAGTGGCCTAAGGTGAGAATATACAGATTCCTGGGCAGTACCAAAGTCCTAGCTGAAGGAAAAGGAAGACAGGGAACAAGGAGGTCTGGGGTAGAGATATGTGGATGAACATATGTGGATGGGCACAGAGTGTGAAGATTTTTGTATTGGACATTAACACCTACCACAGAAGAGGCACTGAACAACCAAGAAGTCAAAAGAACTTAGCCAGTGGCCGTTAGCCAACCTTCATAATCAGCCACTCTGGAGCCCGTATAATGGGTACATGAGAGAAGTAGCTGTGGTGACAGAAATGAAGACTCCACGTGGGCCCAGCAGCGTGACCCTCCCCCATGACAAGGCCTATCTAGCATCTGACCCCTCTGACTGTCCCACTTGTGAGGAACAGTTGACTGCATCAGGTCCCTTCTCTCCTGGAAGGGCCAGTGGTTTGTCCCCTCAGGGATGGACACTGGTTCCAGGTGTGAGTTTGTCTTTCCTGCAGCACTACTAGGGGCTTACAGATTGGTTCATCCACAGGCATGGGATCCCACAGTTAGTATCCAAACAGGGGACCCACTTTACAGTGAAGGAGGTGTGAGACCCACTGGTTGTATCCTGTATATTATCCAGAGGCAGCTGGCCGCATAGAATGCTGAACTGGCCTTCTAAAGGATCAGCTGAAGCACCAGCTTGGAGAAAACACTCTGAAAGGATTGGCACCACACTTTGGGACACAGTGCGTTAGATCAGACTTCTTTATGGTGTTGTGTTCCCAAAAGAAGGAACATGTGGGTCTGGGAACCTAAGAGTTGAAGCAGGAGTGATCCTACTCACCATAACTCTCCATAACCCACCAGGAGTTTTGTGCTTCCTCTTGAGACCCACAATTCTGGACTTTGCAGAGTTGGAGGTCCTGGTCTCCAAGAGGACAGAGCAAGGGTCCCCCTGAACAAGCTATAGCTGCTGCCAGGGCCAATGGGCCAGCAGGTGAAAAGAAGAGTCAGCATACTGGCAGGAGTAATTAGACCCTGACCACCAGGAGGAGGTGGGGCTGCAGGGAGGAGGCGGGGAGGAATGCATGTGGACACAGACAGTCCTGTTTGGCACCTCCTGGTACTCCCTTGCCCCACTGCCACTATAAACAAACATACAGAGCAACTCAGCTGAGAAGGGTGTGACTATAAAGGGCTCAGACGCTTCAGGAGTAGAGGTTTGCATCACACCACCAGGTAAGCCACCAAGATCTGCCATGTTGATAACAGAGGGTGAGGGGACTTTACGATGGATAATGGAGATGAGAGGATGAGAACGTTTCAGCCCTAAGATCAACTTCAGTGTCAGAGTCAGTTCATTGCACTAACCTACCGCTGAGTTTCATTTCAGGAAGAAAGACCGTGAGAGCCGTGGACTTCTGAATGGATGAGTTAGAACTGCACAGTGCGGGGTGAACGTGGTGGTCATGAGAATGCATCTCGCAGAACTCCAACTACAGGAAGCGTGGCTAAGGTGATCAAATTCCTTAGTTTGCTGAGTCAGTGCTGAGGCCGTGCCTCCCGAGGGCTGCTCCCTGCCGATGACTGAACGCAGCAGGGACAACAGGACAACCTGTCTGAGGAGACAGGCTCCTTTACAGCTGACTGGATTGAGGACTTCCTAGTAGCTTTGCTGAGCCTTCCTTAGACTGCCTGGAAGCCTGGAATGCTTCCGCCCTCTCTTGTTCACTCTGGGTCAAACTCGCATTGCAGCCTGATGGCCCAACCAGTCTGTCTTGACTCCCTCCCTGTTTTCTCTCACACAGACATTTCTCCTCGTAACATCCTTGCATGTGTAATCCCATCTTGGCATCTGTTTCCCAGAGCACCCTGACCAACACAGGAACCTAACTTTTCCTGTCATCCTTTACCCCATCCACTTGGATGGAACCTGTTTCATTCCTGAGAGCCCTGCTAGTCTTTCACTAGAGCTTTACATTGAATATTTCCTTCTTCACTTTGTTCTCAAATGACCTGCCCAGTTAGTGTCTGATTTGCACCTGATGCTGAAATAACTCTTTTGACGACACCCAGGGTCCCTTTTCTCTTGGGCCTTCCTGGAGTGCTGACTCCACCTATCCCTGGGCTGGAGTCTGTCATATTGCCTAGGGCCTCCAATATGGGCCCCCATGCCCAGGGCCTAATGGTCTGCTGATTATTTCTATGGGGTACAGGGCTGCTACTTCTCTCCCTCCCGGCTTTCTTTCTATTGGGAACAATCAACCAGTGCTTGGGTCATAGGCTAGAATGTTCATGTGGTATCAATTTCCAAGTTGTGTCTCCAAGCTGGTATTCTACACCTGCTTAAATTAATCTCCATAGGTTGTCAACAGGCCAAGGGTCATACAAACGGGTTTACACTCTATTTTAAATGCTCTAAGTGTGAAAACAACCTTTGCCTGAGATCTTTCCAATGCTTTGAGGATTTTTCAGTAAGATAAAGACTGATGTGAAGTGGCTGAGAGCTTAAATTGAAGTGTTACCCACAATTCTGAAGTTAATGATAATCCCGTAAGCGTGTAATATCTGATGGTGACATCTACTTAATTTCTTTCCAGTATGAACTGTGGCTATGAGAAAACCTGTCGGCTCCAACTAGAGGCTTTCCCACATTTATTGTGTATATACAGCTCCTTTCCAAAATAGATTTATTGATATTTAATAAAGTTTGAAACATCAGTGGTATTCACATGTAATACATCAACAGGGCTTTCTCCATCAGGGTGAATTCTTTGATGTAGAATAAGATATGAACTCTGACTGAAGGCTTTTCCACATTCATTACGTTTACACGGTTTCACTCCAGTGTGAAAGATGTGATGTTGAACAAGGGTAGGGTCCTGACCAAAGGCTTTACCACATTCATCACGTTTGTAGGATTCTCCCCAGTGTGAATCCTCTGGTGTCATGTAAGTTGGGAGCTCTGGTTGTGGATTTTCCCACACACAACATGTACATAGGATCTCTGCCCTGTATGAATTCTCTGATGCTGAATGAGTTGTGCACTCTGCCCAAAAGCTTTGCCACATTCATAGGATTTTTCTCCTGTACGGGTTCTCTGATGTAGAATAAGACCTGAGCTGCAGCTGAAAGCCTTCATACTTATAGGGTTTCTCTCCAGTGTGAATTAACTGATGTTGACTAAGGCAGGAGCTCCAACTAAAGGATTTCCCACATTCATCACATTTGTAGGGCTTCTCTCCAGTGTGAATGGTTTGATGCTGATCAAGATGGAACTCTGACTAGAGCACTTCCCACATTCATTGCATTTGTAATGTCTCTCTCCACTGTGAATTCTTGGATGTGGAACAAGATGTAAATTATTTATTTTTTTTATTATTATTTTTGGTGAGGAAGACCAGCCCTGAGCTAACATCCATTGCCAATCCTCCTCTTTTTGCTGAGGAAGACTGGCCCTGGGCTAACATCCGTGCCCATCTTCCTCCACTTTATATGGGATGCCACCACAGCATGGCTGACAAGCAGTGTGTCGGCGGGTGCCCGGGATCCGAACCTGCGATCCCTGGGCTGCCAAAGTGCAAACTAAACCGCTGCGCCACCGGGTCGGCCCCAAGATGTAAATTTGGGATGATGGTTTCTCCACACTCTCTACATTTGTAGGGCATCTCCCCCATGTGAATCCTCTTATGTCTGCTAAGGAGTGATCTCTCATTGAAAGCTTTCCCACATTCGCTGTGTTCATGGGGCTTCTCTACACTATGAATTCTTTGATGTAGAATAAGTCATGATTTCTGACTGAAAGTTTTTACAAATTCATTACAGCCATAAGGTTTATCTCCTGAATGAATTCTCTGGTGCTCAATTAGGTGTGCTTTTGGCTAAAGGATTTCCCACATTCTTCACACTTAAGTGGTTTCTCTCCAGTGCGAGTTCTCTGGTGTCAATTAACTTGTGAGTTAAGACTTAAGGCTTTCCCATGTTTGTTACACCAATAAGGTTTCTCTCCACTATGAATCACCTGATGTTGAATAAGTTATGAGCTACAAATGAAGGCTTTCAAACATTTATTACATTTATATGGTTTTCTCCAGTGTGAAATTTTTGATGTCCTGTTAAGATTTGAACTTTGACTAAAATATTTCCCACATTCATGGCACCTGTGGGGCATTTTTCCAGTATGAATTTGCTGATGTAGAATAAGATCTAAATTGTATTTAAAGCTTTTGCCATATTCATCACATCTGTGGGGTTTGTTTCTGTAGAATGTTTCTGACTGAAGTTTTCTCTTAATTCATAAAATTCCTGGTCACTCTTCCATGTGACTGTTTCCTCATGTGATATGATTATTTCACTAAAGCCTTTCTCTCAGGTTAGAGATTTCCTCAAAGTGACCTCTTTGGCATTTTCCTGACAGTTGTCTGGCATATCCTCGTCTTCCTCAATCTTGGCAGGAAATACTGAAGGAGTGTTTCTAATACTCCATATGTGACTATGTCTGAAATCTCTTTTTTAAAGAATTGTTCATTCTCAATACCAGTAATTAATCTGGAAGAAAGGAAAGGAAGAAAAAATGCAAGTATGACCACCCACTGTGCAGGCATTGGATGAGGACCATCACTTAACGGTAATGTTCAAGAAGCTGTTGATTCCAATCTCCAGAGAGGGTGCTGGCTGGAAGTGGTGGTTAAGGTGGAGACAGTAATATGCCACAAACAGGGGCAGGGATGGGGGATTTAATTAAGAGGCCTGGTAGGGAAGAACTGGTAGAGACAAGCTGAAAGTTCTCAGACCAAAAAGCAAAAGGGAGAGAAAAGAGAGGAGCATCAGGTTGTGAGGGGCCTGAACTGCTAAAAGTGTGAAAGAATGATTACAATCCCAGAAGTTTTCCACTGGACCCATCTCCCACACACCTACCCAAGTAACTCAAAATACACAAGGACCTGCCTTCCCTCTAGCTCCCTGTCAGAACCTCTCCGTCAAGTGCTCATTCTTGATTTACCACCTGGCTAGGGCCCTCAAAGGTGTAAGGCTGGGTTCCCACTTTCCCACGGGCATCCTTTTGTTCCATGTAGGTCTCTCCCTTGGGACCCAAGATGTCTGCCCTTCCCTTGTGCTCTCCCACAGTTTTTTGTTTTTTCAAGTTATTCCTCCTAATGTGTCCCACTACGGTCTTCTTCTCCAGGACTGGCTTCCCTCTTCTCGCCTGGGCAGCAACCTCCTGCATCTCTGAGTCTCAGTGTTGGGCATGTCTGGCAGCCACAGCTCTTCTCTCACAGCTGAAGAGCAGGTCAGGTTTGGGGCCTGGAAACTGCTGGCAGAGGAGGAAATACAACACGTGATTTCTGCTGAGAACCAAAGCCTATGGCCTGCAGAGAGCAAGTAGAGATTCAGCTGGACCATGTGGGAAGGCCCGAGGTGGGGGAACAGTCAGGGCCTCTAAAGATAAGACTATGTTCATGATGGGGAGGGGTAGGGAAGGGGAAAGGAAGGAAGGAAAGAGTAAGTGGTTCAGGGGACTCAGACACAGGACAGTACAGGATCCTGCTGGGGAGCTAGAGAAACTCCTGTCAAACACAAATGGAATTCCCATGGATTGGTGTACAATCTATAGGGAACTCAGGGCTGGGGGCTGCCTCGGGCCCAGCCTCTATCCTCTCTGTGGAGCTCAGACCATCACCTGGAAAAAGAACAAAGAGTCCTGTTTCTAAGTCTGGAAAGAATGTGGATCCTCCACCCTGAGCCACAGTTCAGCTAAGTGCTTCAGAAGTTTCACAACTCTGGGGTGGGGCGGGGGAGGGGAGCGGTGCTCACACACCCAGGTCAAGTTCCCATAATTCTCCAGCATCACATCTTTGTAGAGATCATTTTGGTGAAGAGCTAGAGGTATCCATTCCTTCCTTGTGAAATACACGGCCACATCCTCAAATGTCACTGACCCCTGAAACAACATGTTCCTGCTGCCCTAAGGACCTTGCTGGTCAATGGTGCCCAAGATCTGCCTTTGTGTCATCTTGGACGGAGGTGTGGAAGGAGTTCTTTCCGGCTGGGGAAGGTACAGCGGAGATGGGGGCTGAAAATGACTGCAGGGAAGGGGGCTGCTCCCTTAGACAGTTGTTTTATGAGGGCAAATGCACTCAATTACACTTCCACAAAGTGGAAAAGAAAGGGTACTCTTGTGACACTGTAAAAGGGCAGGTACAGGTTTACTTACCAGATCCTGGATCGTGAAAGTAAAAGGTGCTCCCTCGATGTCAATTTAGTACAAAAGAACACAACTTCTACATTACTTACCAGGGAACAAACCTGTGGAATTCATTGCCCCCAAGAAGTGGGAGAAGTTTAAAATGTAACCAGGGTCAAGGAGGGCCAATAAATATAGTCACAGTTTTGTTGCGAACCTTCTGCACCCTCCTGGGTCCCCTCCAAGTCCCAGCTAGAAGAAATCCATCTGGAGTTCTCTGGCTCTGTACCACCCAGGCTGGGGTGACTCAGTCCCCCAGCCTCACAGTGCCAGCCCCACAGGGCCCAGACCACAGGAAGGGAAACCCAGTTTCAGGCCCTGGTGACTGGTCAGGTGGCCACAGGGTCCCTGTGTAAACCTGAAACTTGGGAAGAGGGCTGGAAGCAGTTGTGCTGCACCCAGAAGCACCTATCCCAGCTCACAGATGGAGGGCCGGAGGAACGGGAACACGTTCTTTCTAGAGAAAAACCTCAGGCTTCTCCCTGCCCTTCAGTGGTGACTGCCGTAGCGCTATCAGAACGTCAGACATCAAACCATTGTGCTGCCACCTGCCTTTCGCGCCACAAACCTCCTGGCCCATCTGGTGGGGTCTGTGGAGTTTACCCTGCTTCCTATCATTTTTTTCCCTTGCTTGTTTTTCCCAACTTTTTATTCGGAAAAACTTTCAGTGCATAGGAAGGTTGAAAGAATAGTAAAAACCACTTCTATACCTTCCATCTGGATTCAACAACTGCTAATATCTTGTGCTATTTTCTTAAGCATGCTCTATACACACATATTTCTGTTCTTCTTATAAAAGGACATAGTTGGAAATATTGGCTACATTACCAAGGCTTTGCCTAGAGTGTCACATTTGGGAGAGACGTACATAGACTCAGACATAACCAGACAACTTTAAGGAACTGCTTGGAAAAAATCAGCCTAGTACCTTGCTTACAAGAGCTTATGTGGTCAATCACTATTCTTGCTATTTTATGTAAATAATCAGGCCAAGTTTAATACAAACAAATTAATTTTACTGTGATAAAAAGGGGGGTAATCATGGAGAGAGAAATTGTTTGCACCTTTGTAGATAGATGATTCTAATTCTATTAATTGTCTTTAAGGTTTGTTATACACCTGCAAGCTGGACTGGATCCTAAATTCTTCTAGTTTCCTCAAATGTCTGGCTATGACTCTCCAGACTAGCATTTCCAATTTCCTCACATCCTTCTGATTTGAAATCAGTAAGAACAAAGACTGCCCTTGAATCTCCTTGGAAGGGACTGTAGCAGGTCCTCCTCACCACCCACATGGCAGCCGAACTTCAGGGACTTGAGCCTTGGGTGCCCGTCTCACAGCTGAAGGCCCCACCTGACATCTGGTCCTGACAAACCCTGGAGACTCCAGATCAAACTGACCAGGAGGAGAAGCAGCCGACATCTGAGGCTGACAGCTTTCTGGAGATGACTAGACCAGGCTTGTGTACCCTTTTCTCACTGTTGCTTCTTACTCTGTTTTCTATCTCTTCCTTGGGCAGACAATGGTCTTATCCACATTTCCCAACCTATTGCAAAAGGGGGAAACCTCTCTGATTCTTGAATTTGTCATCAGAAACCTTGATCTGTCCAAGATAGGAATGACCCCTTAGTTCACCCTATGAATAATTTTGTCTAAATTGTCCTGCAGGTCCCTTTTATAAGATTAGAGCACGAACCCACCTAACCCCATTGCTTGCTTCAATGTAACCCAACCCTGGGATGGGAAAATGAGATCCCTCAAATGTATACAAGAGACACTGTAAGGCAGCCAATGTAAACTGCACCATTTGTATGTTTGCTGACACACCCATATATTCAGGTAGTCTTTCAATAATGTAATAGTATAGTATCTGAGTCTTGGTTGAATGATGCTAATGCCTCTATACTGGCAAATGTGTCCATAAATGCTGTTACTTATGAGGGAGCTCCAGATACCTCCCCTGGCTACTACTTTACTTGTGGAGGTTTTGGCAATGGTGCCCATGCTTGGGCTACTCATTGTCTTGATAGCTGGAGGATAAAAGGGCAATGTGCTCTTGCTGTATTTACCGTTCTATGTTTTTTTTGTGAGGAAGACCAGCCTTGAGCTAACGTTCGTCACCAATCCTCCTCTTTTTGCTGAGGAAGACTGGCCCTGGGCTAACATCCGTGCCCATCTTCCTCTACTTTATATGGGACGCCGCCACAGCATGGCTGACAAGCAGTGCATCCGCGGGCGCCTGGGACCCGAACCTGCGAACCCCGGGCTGCCAAGCGTGGACTAAACCGCTGTGCCACCGGGCAGCCCCTGTTCTATTTTCTTTCAATAACAAATCAGAAGCCTCTCATTTGTCCGCCTAGTTAAGCCTCCATACCCATCTGAAATGGGAGCTTCCAGGAAACATATGATTCCGGGTTTGCCTCTGTAGGGAGAGCTTTTCTCCCCCTGGGTCAGAGTAAGTGCCAATGAAAACATGATTAGAAATCTCTCCCTGACATTAGGAGAGCTAACCAATTCCACAGCCAAAATAGTAGCAGCCCAACAACAATCACTTAACTCATTGGCTAAGGTAGTTTCAGACAATTACATAGCCCCTGATTATCTACTTGTTGAACAAGGAGGCATTTGTACGATAGCAAATTCCACCTGTTGCACATAGATAAACTCCTCTGGGAAACAGAAATTACCTTGGATAAAATTAGGGAACAAGCACATTGGCTACAAAAAAATTCACCTGATGACCTGTGGTCTTTTGATCTATTTAGCTGGTTACTTTCAGGTTTGGGCTCCTGGTTTAGAACCACCATACAAACTAAAATTTTCATATTACTTTTGAATCATTTTTAAAGTTTTATACCTGTTGCCTGTCAAACCTTTGTAAAAATAATGCACCTAATAAGGTGATGCTGGCTCAACAGTTCAAGATGATCTCCAGTGCTTATGACCTTGATAAGATATAGACTTTAGATGGTAAATGCCTGATAGTTCTCCCTCCTAATCTCCCTTCTGCTTGAGTGTGGCCTAAATGGTTTCCAATGGCTATGCACTTTCCCTCCAATATGGGACATGATAACCAGGAAAGGTTCTTCCTGGCCCTGAGGGATAAGACCACTGCATGCAGAGAAGGAACATGACTCTTGATCAGCAATGCTTTCAGGGAAAGATCTTGATCAAAAGGGGAAAAATGTAAAAATTAATAAAGGGAAACCTCATTTAAAATGGAGTTGGGAAGCCTTGTAGGGGGAGCTCTCATGCACACACTGTCCATTGCAGCTTACTTTACAATTTTGGGCAGGAAGTGCGGCTACTTTACTACTCCACCAGGAAGAAGAAAGATTTTCTCCTTGCCCAGCAATAACCCAGCCAACAAGAAGTGCTAAAGCTCAGTCAATGAGAAGCCATCACCACCCTGAACTCTTACTTTCCTCCAATGAGCTTTCATTTAGAACAGCCTCTCCCAATTCCCCCCTTTTCTCTATAAAAGCAAGCTCCCCTCCTTTGTTCTCTGGATTTGCCTATGGTCCACCATAGCTTGCATTTCCCAAATTGCAATTCCTCTGGATATTCCTAAATAAATTCATTTTGCTGGTAAGATAACTGGCTATTTTATTTTCAAGTTGATATTGCTCAGGATACCCCAAGTCCCAAATACCTCTTTAGAACTCAGCTCACTTATTGAGACAGATGCAGGCCTGGCTCATTCCCCTGGGCTGGTCATGAGCAAAGCCTCTGCAGTGGAGGAAGGAAGGGAGCCTCCTAAGGCTCAAACAGTAAATTCTTTTGGCAGCATTGAGAAGTTTCAGGCAGGTGCTTTAAGTGGGACTGGGGTCAACGTAGGGACACAGCCTTAGGCTAGCTAGAAGCCACGCTAGACTTTGTTCGAGTCTCTTAGTGTGGAAAGTGGATGAAATTGTGCTGAGAGTCTGTAGTCTTTACAGGCCAAGATTGAGACCTAGTCAAGAAGAGGGCTCAGAGCAGCTTCAGTGTGTCAGAGAGAGAGTCTTTGCCATCCCCACCAGCTCACCCCACTCCAGCCATGAGGCATCACCTTGGCAGGGCCACAGTCACACTGCCCTCCCTCCCCACCTCCAAGTGGTGGTGGGGAGAGCCTCAGAGAGCTCCAGCCTGTCCTCTTGCCGCTGCCATAATTGTTTTCTAAAAACACCCTTAGAACCAGGCCTCGGTTTCCAGGCAGAGGAACTTGTTTCAGAGGAGCATCCTGGCTTCTGCTCACCATCGGACTAATTTCTCTGCAGAGCAGGAAGAGTGAGGTACCTGAGTTTAGAGAAGGAGCCAGGAGTGTGTGGCTCCGGCTCCCCCAGGCTTCTTTCCCCTTCTGATCTGCCTGCCTGCACTGGGGTCTGCTCCTCCACGGCAGAGGGGTCTGCCTATGAGTGGGTGGGCCAGTTGTCTCAGAGCAGTCAGCAGGTCCTTTTGACTGCAGATTCAAAATCATGGTCACTAATTGGTTTTATAAGTACCAAAGCTACATTTTTTTTCTTTTTTTGCCTCCAGCGGCCTGAATTCTGGTGTTTTGTGTATGGAGACTGGGAATGAAAGTATTTGATGTACCTCCACAGCCAGTGAGGAAGAGGCAGACTCTTCTTATTTCCTGGCTTTCCCCCTTCCAAGGAGGCCGGGCTCTTCCTGCCGCTCCTCCTGAGGGAGTGCAGTGAAAAGAATGGCCTGGATCTTCCTCCTGAGAACTTCCCAAGAAGCAGGTGTGCTTGGTGTCAGTGTAAGGAACAAGAACAAGAGCCTGCCCTGGCTTCCAGTCCACAGTGCTCTCTCCTCCACTGCTTGCTTTGGATGTCGGTCCCAAGTGAATATGTTGAGTTGGTAGTTACTTATACAGGTTTGGGACTCAGAAGGAAAGTCTGGTGTTAAAACGTTTTAGAAGGGGAATTTACATGTAATTCGTAATTGAAGAGCTGGAGAGTAAGCTCTCTTAGAGGAAAATGTAGAGGAAGATACAGAGAAAGACCAGGGCAGACATTGGGTAGAGGATAATCTAGAAAAGGAGATTGAGAGGTTGGCAGAAAGTGAGGGGAAGATAGTGTCATTAATGATAAGGAAACAGAGTGTTTTAAGAAGCATAGAGGATTCTGGGAAGCTGGCAGAGTAGGAAACACCAGGAATCTGTCTCCCCACCTGGACAACAATTGCACTGGCAGAATCTGTCAGATGTAACTATTTTGGAACTCTGGAGTCTACTGAAGGCTTGCAACTTCCTGAGGAAGACTTGGACAGTAAATTACAGTTAATTCCAGTCAATTTCAGCTCTCAGCACCGTAGCAGCTAGCCACCCACCACCCCCTGCCACATGGCAGGCAGCTGTGCATGCATTTTTGGAGAAACTTGCATGCAGCTTGTGGGAGGCAAAGTGGGCAAAAAGGACCCTCTCCTCCAAACATCAGGGATCTGTGCTCCAATCACTGATTGCTGCTTCTGATCTCAGAGGTACAGAGAGAGATGGGCAGCCACTGTTGTTGCAACTTCCGCTTTGTGTTGCAAGCCTCCTCCCCACCACCAAATGAAGTGACTTCTAGGAGATTTATACAGTCAGAAACCTTTTGTTTTTCTCCTCTTAATTTTTCTCCCTTTGTCCAGACATTAAAGACTAGGACATTCAAAAGCAACTGCATACATGGGGGGAATTAGAATTCACCACACATGCCAGGGAAAGGCTCAGAGAAGACCTGAGAAGACCTTAAGTTACACCTCAGGCTGATCCTTGGCATGGAGACAGCCTACCCCAATAAAACAAAAACAAAAACAAAAACCCAGCAAACTTGGTGAAAGGGGAAAATCTGGTTTCCAGAGATACCACATTATTATATTCAAATGTCCAGTTTTCAATGAAAATCACAAGACACACAAAGAAACAGGAAAGTATGGCCTATTCAAAAGAAAAAGAAAATGGAAGCTGACCCTGAAAAAGACCTGATGACAGATATACTAGACAAAGACTAAGACAGTTGTCTAAAAGATGCCCAAAGAACTAAAGGAAGACATAGAAAATCAAGAAAACAATGTATAAACAAAATGAAAATATCAAAAAGGGATAGAAAGCATAAAAAGAAACTCTGGAACTGAAAAGTACAATAACTAATATGGAAAGTTCACAAGAGGGATTCAAAGGCAGACGTGAGCAGGCAGAAGAAAGAGTGAGCTAACTTGAATATAGGACAATGGAAATTATTGAGTCTGAGGAAAGGAAAGAAAAAAGAATAAAAAAAAGTGAACAGAGCCTAAGGGACCTATGGGACAGCACCAAGAGGACCACAATACGCATTGTTGTAGTTCCTGAAAGAGAAAAGAGAGAGATGGGGGGCAGAGAAAATATTTGAAGAAATAATGGCTGAAAACTTCCCAAATTTGATGAAAGATGTGACTATAAACATCCAAGAAGCTCAATGAACTCCGAGTAAGATAAACTCAAAGAGAGCTACATCGAGACACATTATAATCAAACTTTCAAGAGCCAAAGACAGAGAACCTTGAAAGGAGCAGGAGAGAAGCAGCTCATCACATACAAGGGATCCTCAATAAGATTATCAGCAAATTTCTCATCAGAAACTTTGGAGACCAGAGGCAAAGTGCTAAAAGAAAAAAAAGAACTGTCAGGGCTGGCCCGGTGGCGCAGCGGTTTAGTCCACACTTTGGCAGCCCAGGGTTCGAGGGTTTGGATCCCAGGCGCTGGCGTCCCACTGCTTGTCAGCCATGCTGTAGCGGTGTCCCATATAAAGTAGAGGAAGATGGGTACAGATGTTAGCCCAGGGCCAGTCTTCCTCAGCAAAAAGAGGAGGATTGACAATGGATGTTAGCTCAGGGCTGGTCCTCCTCACAAAAACAAAAAAACTTTGGGCCCCCTGCATGTGTATTTTAAAGTAAGTGGGCCAAACAGACCAAAAGCAGTTCAGAATTGCAATAGTCATTATGGGGAACTTTTATCTCCCCAAACTAGCTTTTCTTAAAACCAAGTTGGAAGATCATGGCTTTAAAATTAAGCAAAATAAGTGGTATGTCTATTTTCATTGGTTCCTGGAGGCTTCTGGATACACATAGAGCTCTAAAAATCACCTCACTACAAGTCACCTTGTCTAAATCAGCTAAAGCAACTAAAAAACTGAGGGAGAACGAAATGGCTTCTGAAGCCTTGTGCTCCCCTATCCCTTCTTCTATGTCTTGGGTGCCATCTTGTTTGTTTCCTAGACTCCTTTATTTCAGACTCTCCCCAGCAGCCACCTTATGCCCAGACTCCCCCTGACACCATTTTCCTCTCTTCCCCTCTGCCAAAACCTGCCCCTTTAAAATCAGACTCTGTGAGGAGTCAAATGCTAACCCCCTAATTACTATTTCTAAGTTAACTGGAGCAAATAAACTAGAAGGAAAAATTCAAATAGCAATTACCCTGGACTTCTAATGGTAGACAAAATGACTCCCAAAACAGCTCTAAAAGGATCCTTACAACAGGCAAATAAAAATCTTTAGTGAAAGACTTTGGCCACATGAACGAGTAACCTTACATTAGTCCAACTGCCAGAAATACAATTTGGATCCAACTATTGTTTTGAGTTTTGTACGTGACACATAACTAAAGTTTTAAAATGAAAGCTATGAAGGGGCCAGCCCTGGTGGCCTAGTGGTTAAGTTCAGTGAGTGCTGCTTCAGTGGCCTGGGTTCAGTTCCCGGGCACAGATCTACACCACTCATCAGTGGCCATGCTGTGGTGGTGGCTCACATATGAAAAGAGGAAGATTGGCAATAGATGTTAGCTCAGGGAAAATCTTTCTCAGCAAAAAAAATAGTTATGAGATCGTTTATGTCTGTCTGTGTGTCTATGTATGTATGTTATAAAGATGTGATCTATTTCTACCTCAAGATGGTATTGCTAGAATTGATCTGTAAAGAGCTCTATTTAATTGGCTTGAAATTAAGTGCTTATAAATTAAGTATTCCTAAATCTCAGAAACATAGAAACTAACTCAAATGCTTTTCAAGTTTACATGATCTAGGATTAATCTTTAGTAAATTAAAACTAACTTAAGGTTGTTGGTGTAAATTTAAATAACAGGCTTATCTTCAGAATTGTTAGTATTGAGTGTTGTGCAAACGTGCAATTTTTTTCTATGCCTGGGTTTAGTAGTCAACTGGGCTCATGCTGTCTCTGTTACAAAATTTGTCAGTGAGAAAGTAACTTTGGATGTTGGTTGGCTATTTAATGTCTAATCCAAGCATGATTGTTAAAAGCAAATAATTAAAATAAATGTAAATAAGATCAATGTTTATACAAAGTTTAAACTAAATAATAGATAGTCATGAAATATCTAAATCATTTCCAAATAGGATAAACATTAATTATTGAACATAAGTTTATTTACTTTTGGCTTCCTATTGCAAAGAAACTAAACATAAATTTGGGTCTGTTAGTAAAGATGTCTTGTGCCACATTGAAAGATTGCACTATTCAAAGGGCACACACTTCAAAAGCTTGTGAAATATATTTATAAACCTGCCAGTCCACGATTGCTTACTGCTTAGTTTTCACGAGGAATTGGGGATCCCAAGGGTTAAGAATTCTAATATATGTAACTAAAGCTACTAGAAATAAAAGGGAAACATCTCTGTATGCAAGGAAGTTGGATATGTGTTTCAGGGAAAAAAGGTATGAGAAATGGAAATGCATTCCGTCGAGGAAAAATAATTTTATGAGCTATCAGGACTGGCTAAGATTGGAATGAAAAAATTTCAATATCAAAATAAGCTGATGCAAAATTAAAATTTGGTTTTCCTTTCTGTTAAGAGGACAAGGTTTTCTTGGGCTTTTGGTCTGCTCTTGATAACAGATTGTGAAAGTTTCTTTACCTGTAAGCAATATGCCTAGAAAACAGATTTTGTGTTTTGTCAAAATAATTTTCTGTGTTGTTTCTATCAGGTCTTTAATTACTTAAGAAAATTGAGTCTTCTTAATACTGAGGAGTTAAGTTTTGCTTACAACTATGTAACCTTTTGTATTTGCCTTTGAAACCTGTTATTGTTACTTTGGTCAAATAGATACTTAAGTATTATTTCATAATGATCTGCGATCCTATTTGGTCAAGTGTCCAAACCTTTTGACATTTTTGACAAGCTTTCCAAGTTATGCAAATTCTAAATGACATTTTTTCTACCAGGATGTAACTTTGGGATTTTCCAGAGGGTACCTGGAACATCTGAAAAGATTTATTCCCTCTCCTTATAAAAAGAGAGCGATTACACTAATTAGGTTTATTTGGTATGTCCAATTACGTGAGAAGCAAGGTCCAATAAGCAATAATAAATCCTTTTAGGTTATATTGTATGGGTGAAGGTTACTAAAGTGTCCTAGAAATTGTATAAAATTCCTACAAATATGACATGTCCTAATGTTACTGGCACCGGTAGGATCAGTGTGGTGAGGTCCCTAGTTCTTGGTCGATAGACATGAAAGAATTTGAGAGTGGACACACACCAGAAGTTTAGACAGAGGAGGATTTATTACTAAAGCAAAAGTACACCCCCAAGGGGAGGGGCGGGCAGGCTCAAGGTGAGCATCTGCCGCAAAGTTGTGGCGGTTGGTGTCTTTGGAAAATGGGAGTCCCAGGGAGGGTGAGGTCTTGGAACATGGACCAACTGGGGCATTTCTCCACCCCCATGTTGGGAGGGGGAGGTTTTTTTCCTTACACAGGCATCTCTGGAACTGTTATGGCAGTGATCCCCTGCAAGGGGGATCAAAACCACAATGCAAATGAGGGTATAATGAGGCTAGGGGCTACTCTCTGTCAGGGTCAGGAGGAGTTGCACGCTGAAGAGCTGCTGCCCAGTAACAAGGACACTGAATCTGGTGGAATGGCCTTGCTCCCAGCTCATACCTCGCTTCCTGCCTGTCTCACTAATATAATGTTATTACCTGTAATTCTAGTTACTATCTAAAATGTGTGTCACGAAAATACCCAAATTTCCTTGTCAATGGTATTTACCCATTGCCTTTTTTTAAAATTCTTTTTTCAGTTATAGACAGTTTTATTGTTTTACTCTGATGCTTTTAAAATATGTTTCATTTTCCAAGAGACTTATGGAAAAGACTTTGACAAGTACTCTGGACACAGGTTTTGATAACTTTGAGATCATAACACTGAGCTGGGTGGGAATTTCTGAAACTCAAGTGGAGGACTGATTGCTGTGATGTTTTGTTTACCAGATGTAAAGGACCCCTTTTTCTCCTCTCCTTTAAGGTACTGACAACTTACAGCAATTTGGTAAAGTGTATCTTTGCAACAAGGTTGAAACATTTATCTTTTTCTCTCTACCTGATTCCATAAGTATTCTTTTCATGACAATGTATGTATTTGCATGAGTTCAGTGAAGGTCTGTTCTCCTTATAATAGGATACAATGGGAAATATTGGCTAATATTACCAAGGCTATGACTAGAATATTACATTCAAGGAAGATGTACATAGACTCAGATATGACCAGACAGCTTTAAGGAACTACTAAAAAAAATCAGCCTAGTACCTTGCTTACAAGTTTCCAGCAAAGCAATCTTTAAAAAGAGCTCATATGGTCGTCACTATTCTTGCTGCATTTTTATAAATAATCAGGCCAAGTTTAATACAAACAAATTAGTTTTACTATGATTATCTTTATTTTAAAAGTGAAGGTTATTGTGCAGAGACAAACTATGTTTGCACCTTTGTAGATATTAAAGTCTAGTCCTATTAATTGTCTTTAAGGTTTTTTTATATCTGTCAGCTGGACTGGATCCTAAATGTCTGGCTAAAATACTCCAAACTGACTTTCCCAATCTTACTGCCTTGAAATCTCCTTGGAAGGGACTGTAGCAGGTCCTCCTCACCACCCACATGGCAGCCAAACTTCAGGGACTCAAGCCTTGGGTGCCCGTCTCACAGCTGAAGGCCCCACCTGACATCTGGTCCAGACAAACCCTGGAGACTCCAGGTCAAACTGACCTGGAAGAGGAGCAGCTGGCGTCTGAGGCAGACAGCTTCCCCAGATGACTGGACCAGGCCTGTGTACTCTCTCCCCACTGATGTTTCTTACTCGATTTCCCCCTCTTTCCTGGAAGGACAGTGCTCTTGTTCACATTTCCCAATCCCTTGCAAAAGGGGGAACCTCTCTGATTGCTGGATTTGCCATCAGAAACCTCTATCTGTCCAAGACAGTAACGACCCCTTAGGTCACCCTGTAAGTGACTTCACTGGGGTTCCAGGTGCTGTTGTTTGTCTAAGTTGATCTGCTCATTCATTTCACGGAGTCAGGGTGCTAAGCCTGCCTAAACTCCTTCCTTGCTTTAATTTGACCCAACCTTGGGAGGGGAAAACGAGATCTTTTGAATATTTGTATGAAAGATTCTGTGGAGCTGTCAGTGTAAGCCAGGCCGCCTGTAAATTTCTAGATACCCATGCATTTAGGCAACCTCTCAGTGTGTAACACCACGGTGTCTGAGCCTTGGTGATATAATGCTAACGCCCCTGTGCCGATGAACCAGTCTATAGATGATGTCACTTTTGCGGGGGCCTTATGTACACCCCCAGGTTACGTCTTCATCTGTGGAGGTTTCAGTGACGGCCTTTATGCCTGGGCAACTCATTGCCCTGACAGCTGGAGAACACAAGGACAGCGTGCCCTGCCATGTTCACTGTCCTGTTCTCTCTGCAAAACCAAAGAGACCTCTCATTGGTCTCTCCCACTGAATCTCCATAGTCACCCTAAACAAGAACTCCCAGGAGGAGCACATGACTCTGGGTTTGCCTCTGTGGGAAGAGCTTTCTTCCCGTGGATCAGAGTGAGTGCCAAGGAACAAGTGATCCGGAATCTCTCCCCGACTCTGGAAGAGCTGGCCGACTCCACAGCCAAAGCAGTTTTAGCTCAGCAACGGTCACTGGACTCATTGGTCAAGGTAGTCTTGGATAATCGTGTAGCCCTCGATTATCTGCTCACTGAGCAAGGAGGTGTCTGTGCAGTGGCGAACGCCTCCTGCTGCATGTGGATCAATGCCTCTGGGGAAGTAGAAACCCAGCTACATGAGACGAGAGAGCAAGCACAGTGGCTACCCCCAGTTTCTCCTAACAATCCAGTCCTTTGATTTGTCCAGCTGGTACCTTCAGGTCTGGGCTCCTGGTTTAGAACCATCCTGCAAACTGGGCTTGTCGTATTGCTCTTAATCTTACTCTGTGTACTTGTTGTGAAGTTCTCTACCTATTGCCTGGTTGGACCCCTGTAAAAAGACGTACCTAATAAGGTGATGCTATCCCAGCACTTCAAGGTGATCTCCAAGGCCTGTGACCTTGGAGAAACGTAGACTTTAGACGGGAAATGCCTGAGAGTTCTCCCTCCTAATCTTCCTTGTTGCTCAGACGTGGCCTAAATGGTTTCCAACCACTATGCACTTTCCCTCCAATGTGGGTTTCCATGACAACCAGGAAAGGTCCTTCCTGGCACGAGGGACATGACCACGACGTGCAGAGAACCTGACTATTGATCAGTGATGCTTTCAGAGAAAGATCTTGATCAAAAAGGGTAAATGTGGAAACTAATAAAAGAAATCTCAACTAAATTATAGTCTGGAAGGCCTGTAGGGGGAGCTCTCACCCCTATCACACATCATCAATTACACCAAAGAGGAAGAGACAGACACTTGCAACTCACCAAGAAGTAAAACCAGTTTACTATGAAGGAAGATTTCTCTCCTTACTCAGCAACAGCCCAGCCAATGAGAAACACTGCAGCTCAGCCAATGAGAAGCCGTTGACGCACTAAACTCCTTTCCCCCACAGGGCTTTTCTTTAGAACAGCCCCTCCCTATCCCCTTTTTTCTCTGTAAAGGCAGCTCCTCTCCTTTCTTTTCTGGATTTGTTTATGGTTTGCCATAGCATGCACGTCCTGAATCCCAATTTTTTTGGCTCTTCCAGAATAAACTCCTTTTGAGGATAACATAACAGGCAAATTTGCTCGAGTGCCTTCCCCTTGTCTGCAAGGCTGCTGCCTCAATTTTATCAAGTGCTACTTTTTCAACCATGTTTTACTTGAACGTCTTTATTTGCGATTTCGTCGTCGTTATTTAGAGGAATACGGAAGTACGAGCGTGGGGAGCTGATTGGAGAGATCGGTGGAAGTGTGGCCCGGAACCGAGGTGCATGCGGCGGGCCCCGCTACGCCCACACACCTACTGCCGGGGCTGGACCAGAGAGGTGGCGAGAAGGGTCAGGGTCCGACCGCACCGACGCGCGCCGCCTGCCCACCTCTCCTCTGGCGCGCACAGCGTGCTCCGAGCCGACCGCAGACGGCGCGCCGTCCTAGAGCGGCCCCGGAAGTGCGGGGCGTAGCCGCGCTGCCGTTTCCGGCCTCGGCGCTCTCGGGAACAACGACGCCGGCGCAGGTGAGGGCGCCCACGCGGCGACCCGGGAAGGGGCGGGGCGCCTCCGCGCGCAGCTCGGCCCCGCCCTCCCGGCCCCGCCCCTCCGCCTGGCCCCGCCGCGGCCCCTCCTCTCGCGCTGTGGCCGGGGCGGGCGGCGGGGGGGTGGCTGCGGACGCCGCAAGTTCGGGCGGGTAGCTGGCTCCCTGGGAGGCGGGGCGGCCCCGCGGGCCGAGGTGCGTCCACGCGGAGTCTCGGGAGGTCTCAGCCGTGATCGCGATGGCCAGGGACGGCCGCGCGCAGGCTTAATGGGGGACTTGCCCGGCGGAGGGTCGGCCCGACCGGCCTGCAGCCCTGGCGGCCAGAGCCCGCGGGCCGGGCGCCAGCGAGGCCGCAGGGCCGTGGAGGAGGCCGGGGGGAGACTGTTGGGAGAGTGAGGATGCGACCGCAGCCTGGCCTGCGGGGCGGCGAGGACGCGGGAGGCCGACCCGGGGGGCTGGGGACGAGGGCGTGAGAAGGCCGGTCCACCCGCCCTTGGTGGGGGCGGGCTGGGGCCTGCGCGGCCTGTCCCGGGTGCGGCTCTTCGCACCAGCCCGGCCCGGGAAGCTGCGCCCCTGGAGCTGCCAGCTGCCACCCGCCGACTCCCGGCCCCACCGGGCTCTGCTCTGCGGTTCTGGGCAGCTTCCGTGTGCCTCTGCGCGGTCTGGCATGTGTTGGCTCGTGCTGCAGTGTGACCTGCCTCTGACCAGCAGCTTCTACAAGTGACTTTACTCGTGGCCACAAGAGGCCACTCCAGGAACCCATTTCTGTCCTCCACCTGGTCACCCGCCGCACCCTTGGGCCATGAGAGTTAGTGGAGTGATTTAAGCACACTAAATGGGTCTGAGTGTGAGTCCCTTCCCCTGACGGTGAGCTAGGGGAGGCCCAGCCTGGGGTCGGCTAGGGCAGCCCCTCTGAAGTCTTGAGTCTTCCTTGAGATCCCGCTCCCGCAGGATGGCAGCGGCACTTCGGCTTCCATCGCCCCAGTTGAGTTCACCGTCGTGCTCCCTGCCCTCCCTCCCCTGGAGCGGTGGGCCCCGCGCCCGCAGGTGTGGGCAGTCCCATCACCCAAAGAAAGGGTTCTGGGTTTGCATCGCGCCCTCCCCCAGCGAGAGGCGCTCTGGGGCTCAGCTGGTCCCAGTGGCGAAGAGGGCGACGGGTCGTCGGCTGACCGCAGCAGGTCTCCCAGTGGCGCGGCCCGGTAGCGGCCACCTGTGGTTGCAGGAGGCTGACCTTCCGGGACGTGGCCGTGTACTTCTCTCGCGCGGAGGGGCGGCGGCTGGGCCCGGACCAGCGGGCGCTGTAACAGAGACGTGATGCTGGAGAACTACGGGCACGTGGCCTCGCTGGGTGAGGCTCTCCGCCCGGCCCGCGTGGGGGCTTCTAGGGAGCTGGGCAGGGGCTGCTTCCGCACTTTGGAACCCAAAGAAGAGGGTCCTGCCCCCTGGGAGACCCTGCCTTGCTCCCAATTCCAGCGACTTCACTCCGCGCTGCCCATGCCCACACGTGTGCCCCCAGGGGTGGGAGGACTGATGAGTGAATTCTCCTTAAGCGCTCACCCCTGCCTCCCCTGACCAACCTCTTCCTCTCCCCCAACGAGCACACACCTTGTGACCCCCGCCCCACCGTGAGAGCTCCCCTCCCAGGGTGCTCCCGCGACTGCACTTCTCACCTGGCCTGAAGGCCCGGGGGGCAGTGCCCTGCCCCAGCTCCCGAGGCCACACCAGCTCACCCAGGGCCGTGTCCTCAACAGGACTCCCTGTCCCTAAACCGGAGCAGATCTTCCAGCTGGAGCAAGGCAAAGAGCTGTGGGTCCTGGATCTTCTGGGAGCTGAGGAACCGAAGGCCTTGAGCAGCTGCAGGACAGGTGAGAGGGTGTGGGGCTGGCCCAGGGTGGGGTGCTGGGTGGATGATGACGCTCACTTCCCTGGGCTCCTCGGGCAGCCTCAGACAGACATAGCAGCCTGTACTTGTGCAAACATATGCACTCGCTGTCAAGGCTCTCATCTTACTGCTTTGTTTGCTTTGCTTTTGAAGAATACACAGTTCTTCTGATCATTAGGGAAGCTGGCATTTAGTGATGTCCTTTGTGGTTAAAGCATGTGACAGTCTCATTCCCTCTTTCTATAATTTCTCTCCTATCCTCTTTCTTTAGACAACAGCTGTTGGTTCTCCACCAGGTTCATCTGTAAAATAAACTTCTATCCTTTTTCTACTCCATCTCCCAATTTTAGTCAATAATATTCCTTTTTTTTTTTAATGTTTACCTTTGAACTTGCTTCTGCTGCTTGACTTGTCAGCTCTGTGTTTACTTTGACTTCCAGCTACTGAGACACCAGTGACTTTGTTCTGCTTTCCCTTTTTCTCCCCATTTTTGGTCCATTGTATTGTTTCTACATTGTCATAAGCGTGTAACACTTCTTCATTCATATCCCCTTCTTTGTTAGTGCCTTAGGTCTACAGTTAAGTGTATTGTTTGCCCCTGGTCCTTTTTCCAAAATTTCCTCCATCGTCTTTTGGTTGAGTGAGTTTACCTTCTAGTAGTTTATTCAGAAAGGCTCTTGTGAATAATATACCCAGAATTTGTGCACATTCCAAATTGGTTGTATGAAACCTTTCGTTTCTAAAGGTAGAAGCTTTGATCATTGATCTGAGATATCTGTTCTTATGGGCAATTAAAGTTATAAGTTTTCCTCTAAGCATAGTTTTAGATGCATCCCACAAATTTTTAATATGTTGTAGTATTTTTATTATCAGTTAGTTCAAAATACCTAGTTTTTCTTGTGTTTCTTCTTTGACCCAATTATTATTTAGACATGTGAGGTTTAATTTCCAAATAGTTGGTGTTTTCTAGTTTTTATTGTTATTCATTTGTAACTTAATTGTATCGCAGTCAAGAACATCCTCTGTATGATTTCATTCTTTTTACATTTATTTGCTATTGTTTTATGACCCCAAATTTGGCCTGTCCTGGTAAATGTAGCATGTGGTCTTAAAAAGAATGGATATTCTGTTGTTATGGGGTTTCATAAATATCAAGCGGAGGTGTTGATGGCATTGTTCACATCCTCTGTGTCTTTGCTGATTTTTTTGTCCAGTTACTCTTTCATTTGCTAAGAGAGGAGTGTTGAAATATCCAATATGATCGTGGAATTATCTGTTCTTCCCTTTAGTTTTTTCCATGTCCTTTTCATGTATTTTGGAGCTGTTATTGGGCTCATTCACATTTATGATTACTATTATAAAGGGTTCCTCTTTATCTCTGGTAGTAAATTTTGTTTTGAAATATGTTTTACCTGTTACTAACATAGCAACTCCAGCCATCTTATGCTTACTGTTAGCATGGTATATCTTTCTCCATCCATTTAATTTCAACCTAGCTGTATCTTTATACTTTGTAAATCTTTTATAGACAGCATGCAGTTGAATCTTGATTTTAATCCATCTGATTATCTTTTTTCTTTTTTTTTTTTTTTGAGGAAGATTGGTCCTGAGCTAATGTCTGTTGCCACTCTTCCTCTTTTTTTCCCCCAAAGCCCCAGTACACGGTTGTATATCCTAGTTGTAGGTCCTTCTAGTTCTTCTATGTGGGATGCTGTCTCAGCATGGCTTGATGAGCAGTGCGTAGGTTTGCACCCAGGATCTGAACTGGCAAACCCGGGGCCACCAAAGCAGAATGCGCAAACTTAACTACTGTGCCACTGGGTCAGCCCACAATCCTTGTCTTTTAATTGGAGTGTTTAGCCCATTAATATTTAATATAATTATTGATATGGTTCAGAAAGGTATTTGTGAGTAATATTTTATAGCTATCTCTTCTGTTTTGTGTTCCTCTCTCTTGCCTTTATTTGGGTTATTTGAACATTTTTTAGAATTCCATTTTGATTTTCCTACTTGCTATTTAAGTAATCATTATGCACTTTTTATAGTGATTTTCCTAGGGATTAAATATTCATACTTTAGTTTTTATAATCTACTCGCAGTTCATTATGTACTACTTCACATAAAATCCAGAAATCTTGCAACCATCCCCTCATGCTTTATGTGATAGTTGTTATACATAATATATCTATCTATATTTAAACTCTACAAGAAAATGTCATGTTTAGTTTTTAAACGGTTATAGTTTACAAAAAATTAAGGGAAAAAGTCCAAAAAAATAGTTTTTAGCATTTACCCCAGTATTTTTCATGTCCAATGCTCTTTATTCCTTTCTGATGATCTGAGTTTCTACCAGGTGTCATTTCCCTTCAACCTGAAGAACTTCCTTTGGCATTTCTTGTGGTGCTCATCTGCTACGTCAATTCTCTTAGTTTTCTTTTATATGAAAGTATCTTTATTTTGTTTTCATTCTCAGGTGATATTTTCTTTGGATATAGAAATCTGTATTCGCAGAGGTTTGGTTTTGTTTTTGTTTTTTTTCCCCTCCACTCAGCACTTTAAAGATGTTTCTTTCTCTGCTGGTCTCCATGGTTTTTGATGAGGAGTCTGCCATTAATTGCATCATTGTTTCTCTGGATGTAATAGGTCATTCTCCTGCTTTCAAGATTTGCTGTTGGGCCGGCCCGGTGGCACAGTGGTTTAGTTTGCGCTTGGCAGCCCAGGGTTTGCCGGTTCAGATCCTGGGTGCGCCCACGGACGCACTGCTGTCAGCCATGCTGTGGTGGCATCCCATATAAAGTAGAGGAAGATGGGTGCGGTTGTTAGCCCAGGGCCAGTCTTCCTCAGCAAAAAGAGGAGGATTGGCAACGGATGTTAGCTCAGGGCTGGTCTTCCTCGCACACAAAAAAAGATTTGCTCTTTATGCTTGGTTTTCAACAGTTTCGTTGTGATGTGCCTTGTATGGGCTTCTTTGTAGTTCTTTTTCTTTTTTTTTTTTTTCCCATTGTTTTTTGTTTATTGATGTCTTAATAGTTTATAACACTCAGGGGTTTTAGTTGTACATTTTTGTTTGTCCGTCACCATGTGGGTGTAACCCTTCACCCCTTGTGCCCACCCCCCACCCCCCACCCCCCTTCCCCTTGGTAACCACCAATCAGTTCTCTCTGTCCGTGTGTTCACTTATATTCCATATATGAGTGAGTTCATGCAGTGTCTGTCCTTCTCTCTCTCGCTTATTTCACTTAACATAATGCCCTCTAGGTCCATCCATGTTGTTGCAAATGGGACAATTCTGTCTTTTCTTATAGCTGAGTAGTATTCCATTGTATGTATATACCACATTTTCTTTAACCAATCATCAGTCGAGGGACACTTGGGTTGCTTCCACTTCTTGGCTATAGTGAATAATGCTGCAATGAACACAGGGGTGCATAAGCCTCTTGTGATGGTTGATTTCATGTCCATTGGGTAGATGCCCAAGAGTGGGATTGCTGGATCATAAGTTATTTCTATCTTTAATCTTTTGAGGACTCTCCATACTGTTTTCCATAGAGGCTGCACCAGTTTGCATTCCCACCAGCAGTGAATGAGGGTCCCCGTTTCTCCACAACCTCTCCAGCATTTGTTGTTATTTGTCTTTGTGATTATAGCCATTCTAACCGGTGTAAGGTGATATCTTAGTGTAGTTTTGATTTGCATTTCCCTGATGATTAGTGATGTTGAACATCTTTTCATGTGTCTATTGGCCATCTGTATCTCTTCCTTGGAAAAATGTCTGTTCATATCCTCTGCTCATTTTTTGATCGGGTTGTTTGTTTTTTTGTTGCTCAGTTGTATGAGATCTTTATATATTACTGAGATTAGTCCCTTGTCGGACAAACGATTTGCGAATATTTTCTCCCAGCTGGTGGGTTGTTTATTCATTTTGATCCTGGTTTCATTTGCCTTGTAGAAGCTCTTTAGTCTGATGAGGTCCCACTTGTTTATTTTTTCTTTTGTTTCCCTTGTCTGGGTAGACATGGAATCTGAAAGGATCCCTTTATGTCCAATCTCAATTAGTGTACTGCCTGTATTTTCTTCAGGAGTTTTATACTTTCGGGTCTCACTTTCAGGTCCTTAATCCATTTTGAGTTGATTTTTGTGTATGGCGATGTGAGATGGTCTACTTTCATTCTTTTGCATGTTGCTGTCCAATTTTCCCAGCACCATTTATTGAAGAGACTTCCCTCTCTCCATTGTTTGTTCTTTGCTCCTTTGTCGAAGATTAGCTGTTCATAGGCGTGTGGTTTTATTTCTGGGCTTTCAATTCTATTCCATTGATCTGTGTGTCTATTCTTGTACCAGTACCATGCTGTTTTGATTACTATAGCTTTATAGTATATTTTGGAATCAAGGATTGTGATGCCTCCAGCTTTGTTCTTTTTTTTCAGAATTGCTTTAGCTATTCGGGGTCTTTTGTTGCCCCATACGAATTTCAGTAGTTTTTGTTCTATTACCGTGAAGAATGACATTGGGATTCTGATTGGGATTGCATTGAGTTTGTAGATTGCTTTAGGTAGAATGGACATTTTAACTATATTTATTCTTCCGATCCATGTGCATGGAATATTTTTCCATTTCTTTATGTCTTCCTCGATTTCTTTCAATAGTGTCTTATAGTTTTCATTGTATAGGTCTTTTACCTCCTTGGTTAAATTTATTCCCAGATATTTTATTCTTTTTGTTGTAATTGTAAATGGGTTTGTCTTTTTGAGTTCTCTTTCTGTTGGTTCATCGTTAGTGTATAGAAATGCAACTGATTTTTGTACGTTGATTTTATACCCTGCCACTTTACTGTAGTTGTTGATTATTTCTAGTAGTTTTCCGATGGAATTTTTTTGGTTTTCTATGTATAAGATCATGTCCTCTGCAAATAGTGAGAGTTTCACTTCTTCATTGCCTATTTCGAGTCCTTTTATTCCTTTTTCTTGCCTAATTGCTCTGGCCAGAACTTCCATTACTATGTTGAATAAGAGCAGTGAGAGTGGGCATCCTTGTCTTGTTCCTGTCCTCAAAGAAATGGCTTTCAGTTTTTCTCCATTGAGTAGGATGTTTGCTGTAGGTTTGTCATATATGGCCCTTATTATGTTGAGGTACTTTCCTTCTATACCCATTTTGCTGAGAGTTTTTATCATAAATGGATGCTGAATCTTGTCGAATGCCTTCTCTGCATCGATTGAGATGATCATGTGGTTTTTCTTCTTCATTTTGTTAATGTGGTATATCACGTTGATTGATGTGCGGATGTTGAACCATCCCTGTGTCCCTGGTATAAATCCCACTTGATCGTGGTGTATGATCTTTTTGATGTATTGCTGTATTCGGTTTGCCAGTATTTTGTTGAGGATTTTTGCGTCTATGTTCATCAGTGATATTGGCCTGTAGTTTTCCTTCTTTGTATTGTCCTTGTCTGGCTTTGGTATCAGGATGATGTTGGCCTCATAGAATGTGTTGGGAAGTATTCCATCTTCCTCTATTTTTTGGAATAGTTTGAGAAGGATAGGTGCTAAATCTTCTTTGAATGTTTGGTAAAATTCTCCAGGGAAGCCATCTGGTCCTGGGCTTTTATTTTTTGGGAGGTTTTTGATTACTGTTTCAATCTCTTTACTTGTGATTGGTCTGTTCAGATTCTCTATTTCTTCTTGATTCAGTTTTGGAGGGTTGTACACATCCAAGAATTTGTCGATTTCCTTTAGGTTGTCCAATTTGTTGGCATAAAGTTTTTCATAGTATTCCCTAATAATCCCTTGTATTTCTGTGGTATCTGTTGTAATTTCTCCTCTTTCATTTCTAATTTTATTTATTTGAGTCTTCTCTCTTTTTTTTTTTAGTGAGTCTGGCTAAGGGTTTGTCAATTTTATTTATCTTCTCAAAGAACCAGCTCTTTGTTTCATTGATCCTTTCCACTGTTTTTTTGGTTTCAATTTCATTTATTTCTGCTCTGATTTTTATTATTTCCCTCCTTCTGCTGATTCGGGGCTTTGTCTATTCTTCTTTTTCTAATTCTGTTAGGTGCAATTTAAGGTTATTTATTTGGGATTTTTCTTGTTTGTTAAGGTGAGCTTGTATTGCTATGAATTTCCCTCTCAGGACTGCTTTTGCTGCATCCCATATGAGTTGGTATGGTGTATTTTCCT
The DNA here is from genome assembly GCA_031878705.1 of Tapirus indicus. Taxonomy (NCBI): domain Eukaryota; kingdom Metazoa; phylum Chordata; class Mammalia; order Perissodactyla; family Tapiridae; genus Tapirus; species Tapirus indicus. The sequence goes on from CM062935.1 coordinate 469,491, forward strand.
TTTCATTTGTCTCCAGATAGCTTTTGATTTCTCCTTTAATTTCATCAATGACCCATTGGTTGTTCAGTAGCATGTTGTTTAGTCTCCACATCTTTGTCCCTTTCCTAGTTTTTTCCTTGCAGTTGATTTCTAGTTTCACAGGATTATGATCAGAAAAGATGCTTGTAATGATTTCAGTCTTCTTAAATTTATAGAGGTTTTCCTTGTTTCCTAATATATGGTTTATCCTTGAGAATGTTCCATGTGCACTTGAGAAGAATGTGTACTCTGCTTTTGGGTGGAGTGCTCTGTATATACCTATTAAGTCAATTGCATTTGGTGTTTTGTTTAAGTCCATTATTTCCTTATTGACTTTTTGTCTGGATGATCTATCCATTGATGTAAGGGGGGTGTTAAGATCCCCTACTATTATTGTGTTATTTTTTTTTTTTTTTTTTGGTGAGGAAGACCAGCCCTGAGCTAACATCCGTTGCTAATCCTCCTCTTTTTGCTGAGGAAGACTGGCCCTGGGCTAACATCCGTGCCCATCTTCCTCCACTTTATATGGGACGCCGCCACAGCATGGCTGACAGGCAGTGCGTCGGCGGGCGCCCGGGATTCGAACTCGCAAACCCCGGGCTGCCAAGCGCGGACTAAACCGCTGCGCCACCGGGCGGCCCCTTATTGTGTTATTGTTAATATCTCCTTTGAGGTTTTTTAGCAGTTGTTTTATGTACTTTGGTGCTCCTGTGTTGGGTGCATAGATATTTATGATTGTTATGTCTTCTTGGTAAAGTGTCCCTTTTATCATTATATATTGCCCTTCTTTGTCTCTCATTACCTTTTTTATCTTGAAGTCTACTTTGTCTGATATAAGTATGGCTACTCCTGCTTTCTTTTGTTTGCCATTAGCTTGGAGTATTGTTTTCCATCCTTTTATTTTGAGTCTGTGTTTGTCTTTAGAGCTGAGATGTGTTTCCTGGAGGCAGCAGATTGTTGGATCTTGGCTTTTAATCCATCCCGCCACTCTGTGTCTTTTGGTTGGAGAATTCAATCCATTTACATTTAGAGTGATTATTGATATATGAGGGTTTAATGTTGCTATTTTATTGTTCATTTTCTGGTTCTTTTGCATTTCCTTCATTTCTTGTCACTTGTGTTTCGGACTGCAAATTCAATTCAGTATTTCTGCATGCTCATTCTCTTGGTTTTCTCTTTATTTGTCATGTGTGGTTCTCTTCTGATTATTTGTTTAGCGGTTACCGTGAGATTTATATAAGCAATCTCCTGGATAAGATAGTACATTTTCAGATGCCTCCTTTTTCCTGAGGCTGAGTCGATTCAGTCCCTTACCTCTTCCCCTCCTTATTTGTTATCTCTTTATTCCATCTTGTGTCGTGAATGTGTGTTTCCAGTGATGAGCATGAATTAATTTTTGATGTTATCCAACTGCAGTTTGTTCTGGTTTAGTCTCCTTGCTTTTCTCCTTGCTGAAATCTTTTATCCCCTTTCTCATTTGTTTATTTTCAGGCCTCAGGGCCTTCTTGAGCATTTCTTGTAGTGGGGGTCTTGTGGTGACGAACTCTCTTAGCTTTTGTTTATGAGGGAGAGTTATTATTTCTCCATCATATTTGAAGGATATTTTTGCTGGATAAAGTATTCTTGGCTGAAGGTTTTTGTTTTTCATGATTTTGAATATATCATTCCAGTCTCTCCTAGCCTGTAGAGTTTCTGTCGAGAAATCAGCTGAGAGCCTGATGGGGTTTCCTTTGTATGTTATTTTGTTTTCTTGTTTAGCTGCCCTTAATATTATTTCCTTGTCACGGATATTTTTCAAGTTTGCTACTATGTGCCGAGATGATTTTTTATTCCTGTTTATATATTTAGGTGATCTATTGATTTCATTCACTGTTATTTCCCTCTCGTTCCCTAGGTTGGGGAAGTTCTCAGCTATTATTTCTTTGAACACACTCTCTGCTCCTTTTTCTCTTTCTTCTCCTTCTGGAATACCTATTATCCTTATGTTGCTTTTCCTCATTGAGTCTGATATTTCTCGAAGAATTTCTTCATTTCTTTTTAGTCTTAGCTCTCTCTCCTCCTCTACCAGGAGCATTTCTGCGTGGCTATCCTCAATAATGCTAATTCGTTCCTCCATATTGTCAGTTCTGCTCTTTAAAGACTCCATTTTTTCCACTATCTCGTTGATTTTGTTTTTCATCTCCAATAATTCTGTTTGGTTTTTCTTTACGGTTTCAATCTCTTTTGTGACAAAATCCCTGAATTCGTTGATTTGTTTCTGTGTGTTCTCTTGTATTTCGTTGAGTTTGTTTATGATAGCTATTTTGAATTCTCTCTCATTCAGGTTATCAAATTCTGTGCCTTCAGGGCTGGTTTCTGGGTGTTTGTCATTTTCCTTTTGGTCTGTAGCCATAACAAATTGTCGCATGGATCCGAAGGGGATGGCTTTATTTTCTCCCCTCATGTTGAAGTTGGTCCTGCAGTTTCCACCTGCTGCCACTGGATGGAGACGAGTGGTATGCTCTGAGCCCGCTGCAGCCCCCGGAGGGATTATGCTGAGACGCAGGGTGTGTGGGGGTAGGGGTTCTCTCTTTCTCCTGCTCGACCCAGGAGTTTCCTTTCTGGCTCTTTTAGGGTGTTTGCTACACCCCCTAAACAGTCCGTCCTCGCTTCCTGGTGGGGATCTCTGAACAGTCTGTGAGAGCACCTGGAGAGCAATAGTTTTCCCCGGCTGTGGGCCACCCCTCCCCCCTCTGCGAGCTGCGCTGTCTTTGCTGATCGATTGGGGAGGGGGAGTACAACTTCTTACCTCTCCTCGCGTCCTTTTGGGCTTCCTGTGCCTCCACTGTCGGCTGTATGGCAGCGGGGGTTTCTTAGAAGTCTTTTGTAGTGTTTTGATTGAGCTCTGTTGGAATGCGAATGATGTTTTCGTTGTATCTTAGGGGGCAGAGATTCAAAGAGGGAATCTCATTCCGCCATGATGCTGACGTCACTCTGTAGTTATTTTTCTTGATGTTGTTTAGCATCTTGATTCTGCAAATTTCTGTCTTTAATCAAATTTGGGAAATTTTTGCCATTATGTCTTCAAATCTCTTTCTGCACCGTACACTTTGATCTCCTTCTGGGATTCCAATTATACATATGTTTGACTATTTGATGTCATCTAACAGGTCCCTAAGGCTCTTTTTATTATATTTAAAGTCTTTTTTGTCTGTGTTCTTCACTTCAGATAATGTCTATTAATATAGATTCAAGTTCACTTACTCTTTCTTTGGCCATGTCCATTTGGCTCTTAAATCCATCAGTGAACCTTTTAATTTAGAAATTGTATTTTTGAGTTGTAAAATGTGCATTTTGTTCTTTTTTATTGTTTATATTTCTCTGCTGAGACTTCTCACTTCCCTGAGATTTTCATGTTTTATTTTACTTTATTGAGGATAATTATAATAGTTGCTTTAAAATCCTGGTCTCTTAATTCCAACGTCTGGTTCATTTTAGGGTCTGACTTGGTTGATTTTCTTTTCTCATGAAAGTGTTCTGTTTTTTTGATTCTTTGTGTGTTGGCTAATTTTGGAGTGGAGATTCTGGATTCTGTTATCTTTCTCTGATGAGCATTGTTTTCTTTATTTAAGCAGCTGGTTTTCATGGCTGGGCTTGAACTGAAAACTTTGTTTCTTATGCAGCATCTCTGGTGTCTTCAGGTCTTTTGCTCTTAGCTGGGCTGCTTTGAGTCTGTCTTGTGCATGTGTGGTTCAGGCGTCCATCAGAGATGTGGGTATAAAGAGTTTGGGGTGCCCTGTTTTGGCTCTTTCCTTTCCAGGAATCCTTCATTATCTTTAGAGTTCACAGTGCCTGGCTTGTCATTTCTGGCTCCCCAGGCCGGAAACACTGCATGTTTTTTTACCTGTGCTCCTGCCTCTGCACATGGCAAGACTGCCCTCAGCCTCAGGCTGCGAGCCATGGAAGGGAGCTTGCTCTGTTGCCCCCCTGGTGAGTGTGCATGCCCAGCACACATCAGCTTCTGCTCCCTCCAGTACCTTCCCATGGTTGCTTTTTGTGTTGTGTCCCCGTTTCATGGCTCTTTTCTGCACTGGGGAGGGGAGATTGTCCAGTAGTGTCTTTGTCCATCATACTCAGAAGCAGAAGCCATATGTGGCCTTTCCACTTGAAAGACAGCCTGACGGGATGTAAAATCCTTGGGCCACATTTTCTTTCCATAAATAACTTGGAGGTCTTGTTCCACCATCTTCTGGCATCAGATGTCACTGACACCAGCCTGTCTTCTTTCGCTTGTAAGTGAGTTGGCCTCCTTGCCTGGATGCTCTGCCAAATTCTTTATCTTGAAAGCCCAGTGGTTTTGCTAGGGCATGCCGCAGTGTTGGTTGTTCTGGGTCAGTTTGCCCTCTCAACATGTAGGTTCAGGTATTTTATTTCAGAAAAGCATTCTTGAATTATAGGTTTAATTGTTCGTCCGCTTCCATTTATTTAGTGTTCTCTGGAGACTCCAAATATGTATACATTGGATTTCCTTTGTTTGTCTCTACATCTGTCATTTTCTCTCTGTTCCTTTAAAACTTTATTTCTTTATCTCTGTTTGGTGTAGTGTCTATTCTCCCTGCATTCCTTCACTAAACATTTTTTCCTTTCCCCCTCTCCCTCCCACCCTGTCAGTCCATTCTCTGCCTCCTGTCTGGCCCTCACCTCCTAGAGTCTGGCAGTCTCTTGAGTTCTAGTATTTCTGCTTGTGGCTGCCTTCATAGCTTCAAGTTTTTGTTTGTTTTTTTAATTCGTGTTGGCATGTTAGGTTACAATTTTTCTTCATGACAATATTTTTCTGATGAGTTTTCATTGGTGTAGGGAAGTTGGGTTGCCCTTTTTCATCTGTTCTTCTTGTTATTCTTTATGGCTTTGTGAAAACATGAGAAGATTGAGAACTAAACTCTGTTCCTACTGAGACCTGATATTGAAATCCAAATTTATCATTTTATATTTCTTTCTAGGTTGGCATGGGGCGAGGGATCTATGCCCTTCTCCACAATTACCCATTTAGATGCTTGAATTTTGTAAATGTTCCATAATGTTTTTTCTAATTTATTTTCATCTTCATGTAGTCCATTTTATTCACATGTTATCTATCACTTAGCCAATATTTTAGTATAATGAACTTTTGGGGGATTTTTTTTATTGATGTGGGGGTTAAGTAACATTCTGTCAGTATTCCTGTTACATGCAAACAAATGATTGTTACTACCAGTTACTACTATAATGTCACTTAATATAATTTGCCTTTGAGGGCTGACAGGTCCTAACATTCAGTCTGATGCAATTGGCCAACGTTTTCTTTTTACTGTGACTTGTCAATCATACATAGGTTCTGGATTCTCTAGAATTTACATGCAGTGCTTCCCCCCAACATCTTATTGTGAAACCGTTCAAATATACATCAAAGTCGAAAGAATTTTACAGTGAACGCTGGTGTACCCGCCACCTGGCTCCTCCTCTGCATCTGCCTGTGCTTGATTTGCACACGTTCACTCGTCCCTCCACCCACTTCGTCTGTTGCTGCTTTTCAAAGTAAATTGCAGATATCAGTTCACTTCCTTTAAATACATGTGTACCATTAATTAAAGATGAGTATTTCCTCAGTTTTTTCTTTAGAGGTAACATTTACATAGGTGAAATCTACAAATCATAAGTGTAAATTTGCTGAGTTTTAACAAATAGACACGCCCATGTAAACCAAACCTCTAGCAAGATATAAAACATCATTGTCACCCAGAAGGTTCCATCGGTGTGCAGTAAGTACACTTTATTGAGGCCACATATGTCTTTTCTGGCTAGAGACAGATTAAGAGCTGAATAGTTTTGGGGCCGCCCGGTGGCGCAGCGGTTTAGTCCGCGCTTGGCAGCCCAGGGTTCGCGGGTTCGGATCCTGGGTGCCCGCCGACGCACTGCCTGTCAGCCATGCCGTGGCGGCGTCCCATATAAAGTAGAGGAAGATGGGCACGGATGTTAGCCCAGGGCCAGTCTCCCTCAGCAAAAAGAGGAGGATTGGCGACGGATGTTAGCTCAGGGCTGGTCTTCCTCACAAAAAAAAAAAAAAAAAAAAAAAGAGCTGAATAGTTTTATAAAACCATGGTTCTAATAGCCACTGCTTTGTGATAATTTTGACTAAAGTGTTGATTGAGCTATTCTAAACTTGTAGTAATTGGGCTGTAAATGTGGTCATTGCCACACTTAGAACGAGATGCCCAGTGTAGCATTTAGCTCTGCTGTCTGGTGGTCACATGGATCATCTCAGGCAGGATCTGACACTGTGGGGCACAGGGCTCATGAGAAGACTCAGAGTCCGGTCTGGGCTGGTGGAAGGAGAATGGGTCCTAAGGAAGAAGGGTGCCCAGGAGGCAGTGTGGGTGCAGTTGCACCCGAGACAGGGGCAGCGCCCACAGAGTGGCTGGGGTTCTGGGCCGCATGGGTAGGCCTTTCAGTTTGGTGGGAAAAGATGATTTTGTTTCTGTTGGGTTTTCTCCTGCAAGAGCAGTGGTCAGCACAGGTGTCCTGCTTTAAGAGTGATTACCCCAAACTCCCCAAAGTTTGTTGGGGGCAGGGGTGCCTAGGCTGAACCTGGTGAGTGTTAGAAGCAGGGAGAGGAGGTTCTCAGCACCTGAGGGAATGTGTCTTGGGGAACCACAGGGGCATGGATTGGCCTCCTCTGGCCAGCCTCCACCTGTCCTGCTCTGCTGTCCTACCGCGGGCGACCCCTGGGTGGCAGCAAAGCCCTGCCCTATGGCACTTTGTCGCTGAGGCCGGTGAAGCAGTGAGCTGAGCTCTGCCTGTTCATTAATGCTTGTTCTCTGAGTTCTGTTTTGGCACATTCCTGCCGACCTGGTGATGTATGAACACAGTGGTCCTGCTGGGTCTGTCGTAACATGGAGGATGGTGGGTGAGTGTCTGGAGTGGGTGAGGTCACCTGGGATGAGGCTCGCGTGGTAGCAGCAGCGCAGCCTCTGCAGTGTTGGGAGCGTGTCAGTGGAACGTTTTTATCTGAGTGGTCACAAGGAGGTAAAATGTTTGTAACAGCGTGAGATCTGGTTTTAAACTTGCGTCTGCATTAATGTGAGACATCAGGGAGGAACCTAGCATTTAACAGGAAGTTTGTATGATTGCTAAAAGGAGAACATCAGAAAAATGATGTGAAAAATGTTTGCTTTTTTCCCAGTTTCTCTTTTAACTTTCATAACAAGGGGCTTTACGGTTGAACTCTAAGTTTTAAAAATTTTTATATAAATATAGGCATTTCTTATCTCAGTTTTGAAATCATTTAAGAATGACAGAAAAAAAACATATTACCAGCAAAATGTAATGCAAAATTAACATTAAGAATCACTAGAGAAACATCAGGTTTTTTTTAATTGTATAAATCTTCAAAGTGTACTCAGAAAATCAAGTGCACAAAGTTTATTGGTCTACGGCATTTTACAATATTGTTGGAATTCCTTTGTAATAAGACTCCATTCAAAAGGGACATTTGTATTTTTATTTTAAAATTTTCATCACGTTTACTAGTAACCCATGTTCATGTTGCATTTCCATACAGTAAGTCCCAGTTTAGATAAGGGTCACTTTGTTATTATTATTAAACCCAGTTTAAGAAATATAAGCAGTTTTAGCATAAAAGTCCAGGTTTTCACATGGATTAAAAAGTGCCATATCTGTGTTTCATTTTCATGTTGTCTGGTAATGGTGCCATTATGATGGGCATAAAAAGCAAAACCACTTTTAAGGGCATTTAATTTTCCATAGAGGTTTTCTTTATTTTAATCTGGTGTTTCAGGTAATGAGTTTTTCAAACTGAGAAATGTACCTTTTCTCATCTTCTTATACTGTATGTATTTTTTATTTCATATTAAAAAATTCAAGTCTTGTTTACATAGAATTTTAAAGGAAATTATTATCACCTATTTCTGAAAGAGAAAAGTGCAGCTTAAAATGGATGAGCGTTTGCCTGGCTGGGCCTGACTTCGCAGTCCGAGCTCTTGACCAGCAGGAAGTGGCCCATGGTGCCTGTCCTGGGGAGGGGACCCAGCTCTGTGAAGCCAGGAGAGCACATGGATGTAATTTCCTCTCCCTTGTCCCTTTGTCTGTCCTTGACCAATCTTAGTATCCAGGAGAACAACTCTTCTGCCTCCTCATCTGTCTGTCCACAGCGGTGTCTTGCATATTCTTGACGCTTTACATTTCCGTTTTAATTTTAGAATCAGCTTGTCAAAAAAAAAAGTTGGGCTTTTGGTCAGGGTTGCGTTAAATTAATTTGGGGAGAAATGGATATCTTTACAATCTGAATACCCCAATGCATGAACATGTTATATCTATTTACCTGGGTCTTCTTTAATTTCACTCAATAATGATTATTTTGCTGTGAGGAGGTCTTTTATCTCTAATTAGATTTACTCGGAGGTATTTGATATTTTTTCTATGCTAATGTAGATGGTATATTTCTCTTTCTCTCTCTTTTTTTTCTGTAAATTACTTTTATTTCTCCTTTTTATTATAGTCAGGGCAGTATATTAATTTTTTCCTTTAAAAATACTTTTTATTGAAATGTAACATACATATATAAAAGTGCACAGCTTGTAACTGTATCTCTTACTGAATTTTCATGAATCAGACCCAGCCACATAACCACCAGATTAAGAAACAAAACATTATCAGCACCACAGAAGCTCCCTTTATGCCCCTTCTGGTCACTACTGCCCTCAGGGATAGCTACTAAGTTTTGCTTGGTTTTGAACTTTATGTAAATGGAATCATACAGCATATATTCTTTCATGTCTGGCTTCTTTCACTCAAAATTACATTTGTAAGTTTCGTCCATGCTGTTGTGTGCAGTTACGGTTCATTAATTCTCACTGTTGTGTGATTGCTCGCATGGGTAAGCCATGATTTGGTCATCTCTTCTACTCTTGATGGCCATCTGGGTGGTTTCCTATTTGAGCTTAAATGATATCTTTTAACTGTAATTTTCTAGCTATTTATTTCTAACTATTCTTGGTACATAGAAATGTAACTAATACTGTGATTTTTTTTTATTCAGCAGACTTGATAAACTGTTATTCTGATAATTTACTTGTGTATGATGATTTCATCTCTTCCCTTCTAATCTTTGACTGTTGTATTTCTTTTCATCTTATTGCTCTGGCCCGGACAATGCTGAATAGAAATGTAGTATTCATCATGAAGTGTAGTGTCTGTTGTAGGTAGTGTATGTTGTAGGTGTTTTTGTAGATACCAATCTTATATTGAGGAAGTTTCCTTCTGGTTATAGTTCTCTAAGAGTTTGCGTTTTTTTAAATCAGAAATCGGTGTTGAATTTTATAAGAAGTTCTTTCTGCATCTGTTGAGACAATCTATGATTTTTCTCCCCTTTTCTATAAGTGTAGTGCATTCCATTGATTGATTTTTACTAAACTTGCATTCCTGGAATAAACCCAACTTGTTATCCTTGTTATGTATTACTGGTTTTGTCTTATTAATGTTTTCTTTAGGATTTTGTCATCTATAATCGTGAGTGAGATTGGCCTGAAATTTTCCCTTCTCATATTGTTGTTGTCAAGTTTTAATATCAAAACTCAGAAAAAGAATTGGGGCATATATCACCTCTATTTTCTGGATGTAACTGGTCAAGAATTAAAGAGAAAAGGAACAAATAACTAAAATGAAAAAGAAGCTGTCAACACACATACTACAGACATATGATAAAAAGATACTTTGAACACATTTGTGTCAAAAATTTTGAAAATTAAGATAAAATGTATAAATATCCTAGAATAGTACAGTTTATCAAAATTGACACAAGAAAAAGTTAACTACATAATCCTGTAAGTATTTAAAAAATTGACTCAGTAATTTAAAACCCTTCCTCAGAGAAAATGCCAAGCCTGGATGGCTTCACCAACTGGTTCTAAACATGCAAGGAAGAAACAGTACCTATCTTACGTATATATTTTCAAAAGTTGGTTTATACAGTATATATAATTTGAAAACATGATTTTTGCTTTATAATAGATGGTGGACTTTTAATTATATATTCTTCTCTTATATGATTTTAATGGCTGAATGGTGTTCCATTATATGAGTAGTCTATAACTGGTTTAACAATCCCCTATTTTTTGGACATTTGGGTGTTCCCTACAATTAAAAAAGGGTTCTTCAGTGACTGTTACAGTAACCATTTCTTTGTGCATACGACTATCCACCTAGGAAAAACTCCTAGAAGTGTAATTTTGGGACAAAGGATATGTAATATATCAATTCTTTTGGTACATAGTTCCAACTTTCTCTTTAAAAAGTCTTATTTATTTATAGTTCCACCAACAGTAAAAGACAGTGATTGTTTCTTCAATTCTCATCAACACTGGGTACAATTATTTTTTAAGTATTTAGAATAAAGTCTAAAGTTCTTGAGCTTTTAGTGCCTTCATGATCTGTTGCCTGCCCCATCTTGCTGCTCTCTTCTCACACTTCTTGCTCTAGCCATAGTGAGATTCTTCTACTTTCTGAACCTGATTTTGTCGTGTATCACATCCAGGCCCTCGTGTCTGCCACTGCTAAGTGTCATCTTCAGGTTTTAGCTTAAACCTCACTTCTTCCCAGAAGTCTTCTCTGACCATGTAGACTAGCTTGGAGCCCATGATGTATTTTCACATAATTCCCATTTCACGTGGTTTATCATCCTTGTTAAAAATTTACGTGCTTAATTATCTGTCTGAATATAACGTAAGCTTCATGAGGTCAGAGACTATTTGTCTTCCTAACTGTGATATTCCTTACATAGCACATGCCTGGCCGTCTAAATACTTGTTGAATGGATTAATTTGCAAGTTTTATAGGTGAAAAATAATTTGTTTTAATTTCTATTTCTTTGATTACTAACGTACCTAAATATTTTTATCCTGTTGATTGGCCATCTTTACCTCTGAATTCTGCCTGTCACTTGTTTTTCTATGGGAGTGTCTTACCTTTTGCATGATGATTTATAGGAGCTTTTAACACGTTATGGATATTGTCCCTGATGGATGATTTTCTCTAGTAATTCCTTTATCTTTTGTGTAACAGATTCTGAGATTGGGACTGAGAAGGAACTATTCATTCTAAACCAGAAGTGTTCTGAAGAAGTAAAAACCCCAGAACTGATATCAAGAAGATTCTCAAGGGGTAATCCACAGGCACCCAAGTTGCAGGAAGCTTGGGACCATAAGAGTCAACTAGAAGGACACCTGAGAAATTTTGATGGGGAGAGTTTGAAGAAACCCCATCTTCACAAGAGAGGTTTTAGGAAAGAAACTGTCATGTGTAGGGAAAGCTCTCCAGGAGAAAAAACCCAGGAGAGTGGTGCATTTGATGGAAACTTGAATCTGAACCAAAATGTTGTTCGACTTCGAAGAAATAAAACAGGAGAGAGAACCTGTACATGTGATACATGCAGCAAAACCTTCAAATATAATTCAGACCTAACTAGACATCGGAGAAGTCACAGTGGAGAAAAACCTTATGAATGTGGTCAGTGTGGATGAGCCTTTACTCACAGCTCAAGCCTTATTCTGCACCATCGAGTTCACACTGGAAATAAACCATTTAAATGTAATGAATGTGGGAAAACTTTTGGTCTCAATTCCCACCTCCTCCTCCATCAGAGAATTCATACTGGAGAAAAACCTTTTGGGTGTAGTGAATGTGGGAAGGCTTTCAGTCGAAGCTCAACTCTTATTCAACATCGTATAATTCACACAGGAGAGAAACCTTACAAATGTATTGAATGTGGAAAAGCCTTCAGCCAGAGCCCACAATTAACACAGCACCAGAGAATTCACACTGGTGAGAGACCCCATGAATGTAATCAGTGTGGGAAGGCCTTCAGTCGAAGTTCAAGCCTTATTCAACACCAAAGAATTCACACTGGAGAGAAGCCCCATAAATGTAACCAGTGTGGGAAGGCCTTCAGTCAGAGCTCAAGCCTTTTTCTCCATCACAGGGTTCATACTGGAGAGAAGCCCTATGTATGTAATGAATGTGGCAGAGCCTTTGGTTTTAACTCTCACCTTACTGAACATGTAAGTGTTCACACTGGAGAAAAACCCTATGTTTGCAATGAGTGCAACAAAGCCTTTAGTCGTAGTTCAACTCTTGTTCAGTATCAAAGAGTTCACAGTGGGGAGAAACCCTATCAGTGCATTGAATGTGGGAAAGCTTTCAGTCAGAGCTCACAACTCACCCTACACCAGAGAGTTCACACTGGAGAGAAACCCTATGAATGTGGTGATTGTGGGAAAGCCTTCAGCCAGAGGTCAACCCTCACTCAGCATCAAAGAATTCATACTGGAGAGAACCCTCATGAATGCAGAAAATGTGGCCCAGCCTTTGTTCATGGCTCCAGCCTTAGGCCACATGGACAGATTCTAACTGGAAAGAAACACTTTGTGTGTGATGGACGTAGCAGACCCTTCAGTCACGGTGCAAACCTTGTTCTGCATTGGATGATTCACGCTGGTGAGAAGTCCTTTGGGTGTAATGAATGTGGAAAACCTTTCAGTCCCATGTCACAACCCATTGAACATCAGAAAATTCATGCTGGGGAGAAGCCCTGTAAGCGTCATGGATGTGGAAAAGCCTGCAGCCAGGGTTCAATGTTGATTATCAGGTAACTCACACTGGTGAGAGCCCTTGTCCTCGCCCTGTGTGTGGGAAGGCCTTCAGCCAGAGCTCACGACTCACACTGCAGCATCCAACTCATGTGGGAGAGAAACCCGCTTTAAATGATTAATCTGAAAGATACTTTATACATATCAAAAAGATTTTCTAAGAAAGACATTTTTTTTTTTAGAGCTCCAACCATATCAATATTTACATTCAATATAAATGACTAAGCACTGCAATTACAATGAAAGTAACAATAGTATGTAGTATCTAACTTTTATGGTGTGAAGATTAAATAAAATTATATATAATAGATAGAAAGTGGCAGAGCTACTATTTGGACCACGTGTGTTTTATTTCCGAGTCAGCTCTCTTAATTATTAAAGGTTATCAGGTTCAATCCCCATCTGATGTTTGGGTTCCACTTTACCACACCCCAACAAATCTCCCAGGCTTGAACTCTCTCAGAGACAACCCATTGAATGGCCACAATTTTGTAATATTTTCTATAGAAAAAATAAAAAGAGAAGTCAGTCTTTCCTCCAGCATAGTTGAATGAAAAGGATTTTAAGATAGTAAATCCTAAGAAAGACATTTTTAATGTGATAAGTGTGAGAAGCAATTTAGCAATTGTTCATTTTATGTTGGATATGATGGCATAATGAATGTCAAGTAAGAAGGTCTAAATGTTACTAGCAAAGCAAACAGTTCAGATGACTGTTAAGTCATTAAATTTGGAAGTAAACAATTCTTTCTGGAAAGTAAGACTGTGCAGAGGTTACCATTGTGCTAGAAGGTGAGCTATGTGCTCAGGTCACCACCAGGAACTCTGGCCTCTGTGCAGGGAAGGGTGGGTGGGACAGGGGTGGCAGGTAGAATGGACGTGAGCACACTGGTTAGGAGGCAATGGCGAAAGTCCAAGCAAAAAATGATGGTAGCGTGGACCAAGATGGAAGGAGGGGAGAGGCAAGGTGGGAGGATGATAGAGATATTCTAGAGGTGGCAGGGACAGGACTTGATTATTGGTTGGTGACGTGGGTGCAGAGAAGAGTCAGATAACAAGTCCTCAGATTTTCTGACTTGAGCAACATGGCCCATGATGGTTCTGAGAGGAAGAGCTCTCAAGGGAAGAGCAGGTGAAAAGGGAAGATGAACTCAGCTCTGAGGGTGAAGTGCCTGTGGAGCATCCCAGTGGAGACTCAACCTACAGTAGGCAGGAGAGTCTGGGTTTTGGATACGAATTTGGGTGTATTGATGGTCACTGATAGCGCTGGAACACATGAGGTCACCCAAAGAGATTACTGAGTGAGAAGAGGCCCCAGTGCCACTGGGGCTTCTTAAAGTCTGGGCAGTTGAAGAGGAAGGTGGCATCCTGGAGTCTGAGGACTATTGGAGTGGTCCTTGGTGGTAAGATCTTTAGGGCCCATGGGGCTGGGTTCCAAAGAGACCTTCATGGAATGAGGCCACCATGACCCTAATGCTGCTGAGGACTATTGGGGTCCATGGAGACTGAGAACTAAGGAATCTATGCAGAAAAAAGAACTTTACTTCTCCTGTTAGGAAAAGTAGTTATCTTGGGAGTGCTTCTAGGTAGCTGTGGTTAAAGGTATTATCCACAGCATGAGCCCAGAAGCTACAGGTCAGAACCTGGGTCTTGTCACTAACTTAAGGAAACAGTTATCTCCTAAGCACTCAGCGTTCACAAGGATAATGTTGCCCTTTGGGCATTAACCTGGTAAAGTCCACTCCTGATGGTAACAGTACCTGCCATTCATTGAGCACCTGCTATGTGCCAGGTTGTGCCAAGCGCCCTACATGCACCAAGTAGGAATTAACATCATTTTACAGGTAAGAAAACTGAGGTTGAGGGGTTACACAAATTGTCTATGATCACATATAAGTGAACCCAGATCTGTCTCTCCCAGCCCAAAACCCATGCTCTTTTTATTCCACCCAGACTCGCACAATGGGTGTGGTTAGCCATCTGTGGAGAGAGAACAAGAGACTGTAGGTGTGTGACTGAATAGTTTAGAATCACTCTAAAACCATCAGCCCTAAACTTACTGCCCAAGAAGGCAAGAGAATGTGATTTTAATTTAGTGAGCAGAAACCTAGTCACTCATTAAAGAAAGTCTGAGGAAACCTACATTCAGGTTAGACTCCAAGCCTCAGAGAAAGAAAATGGACACACAAAAAGTGATAAAAGACAGAGGTAAGAAGGAGGCCAGAGTTGACATGACGGCGATCATGGCTACCTGAAGGCTGAGCTATGGGCAGAAATAGAAAGTTACATTTTAACCTTGCCTGTCTCCAGATGGATGGAGAAAAATGCAGTAGTTTTTCCCTAAAGTTAGGACATTTAGAAAGCCCCGGGCACAGGATACACTGTAGCTGGGAAGGGCAACCAATCAGAACTGGGCTCAGCCTTAACCTTGCACACTCTGCGCTTTTTGCCTTTAAAAACCAGCCACCCCTAGGCCGAGGGGGGCTCACCTGTCCACTTGTGGGTTGAGATGTACTCCCCTGGTTTGCAAACCTTTTAATAAAGCCTCTCTTTTCTTTAAAAGTTTATTTTTGCTTTGAAAAGCTGCTCATTTCAGTTAACACTTCTGGCGATGAGGATGGGATGTGAAGCGGCTGCCCGATTGTCTCCTGGGGACAACTGGACACTGCAACCTGGAGCCCCTTGGCTGCTCCTCAGCATCTCCAATGGCCTTAGGAGGACGATCAAGCTAAGGCCCTTTCACATCCTCGACCTCCCATGCTTTGGTAGAGGCCTAGAGGCTCTTTAAGGAGGGGAATCCCTCAGTCTCTAATTTCAGGTTCCTTTAAGGCTCAGCCAGCTTAAAGGGAGGTTTCTCCATTCAGGGAGGTTTCTCCATTCAGGATGGGTGCCTTTTGTTGTAAAGCTTGTTTTAAAAAGGCGGCAAATGGCCAACCACCTGCCACCACTCCTGTGGCCTCTATGTACAAAAATTACGGACCAAACATTTGCAAATTCCTTGTGGCCTAGAGATGATCTAAGGTAACATTGGCCACAATGGGGCTCCCTTGATGTTTCCAAATTGGGTTTTTTGCATGCTCAATTGGAAGAAAGAAGATATCACACCTCTCAGAGACTATGTGAAGCCTATTTTAATATTTTGAGGCTTCTAAATGAGATCAGGAATCCCTTACTGCCTCTTTAAAAGAAAACAAACTAGATAAGGAACATGCCAGATTGGAGGGTGTTGGCTGCACCAGCGACTGCACTAGCAAAACAAAACCAAACCTGCTGCTCCTCTCTCCTCTCTCACTGAGCTCCCCTACTTCAACTCTCCCAAAATTCCTGATCTAAAATTAAGCAAGTGAAAATGGGTAAACTTTTGAAATAATTTGAAATTATAATGGCTATTCTGGGGAACCTTTGTTTCAGAGAAGTCACCTTTAGGGTCACCCTTAAAAGAAAGGATTCAAAACCTCTAAGAGACAGTGGAATGCACTCTTTAATTAATATGCAGAAGCTTCTAAAAGACAAAATGACTTCAAAAGAGCTCTGAAAAGAATTCTTACAGAAAAAAAAGAATCTTTAGTAAAAATCATTGGCCATCTGAGCAGGTCCATCTGCCAGGGAGCAATTTGGATCCAACTGTTCTTTTGAGTGCCTGAAACATGGATAAAATTTTTAAAGATCTCTGTGTGTGTCTATGTATGTAAGTCTCCCTTTGTATGTATTTGTCTACCTCCACATGGTATAATTTCTAAAAGAGCTCCATTTAATTGGCTTAAAGTAAGTGCTTATATAAATTATTTCTAAATGTAATAGAAACTAGCTCAGATGTCTTTCAAGTTAACATGTTATAAAATGATCTTTGGCAAATAAGAGTTTAGGTTTGTTGGTTTACTAAAAGCAGGTGTGTCTTCAGAGTTATCAATATTAAATATAATGCAAACATACAGCCTCTTCTACCTGGGTTTACTGGTCAGATGGGCTCATGCTGTTTCTGTTGTGGAATGTGTCTGCAGAGGGAATGACTTGGGATGATGGTTAACTATTTAAAGTCTAATTCAAACATAATTGTTAAAAACAAGTGTTTAAATGTAAATAAGGTAAAAGCTTATACTAAGTTAAACTAAATAATGGATATTCATTGAATATCTAAATAGTTTCTGGATAGGATGGTATACTGAGACACTGATGGCTAAATATAAGTTTGTCTAGTTTTGGCTTTCTAATTTTTTTTTTTTTTTTACAGAGAGACAAACAACATTTGGGTGCATCAGTGGACATGTTTTGTGCCACATTGAAAAGTTTGCTGTAAAGAAAAATATGCTTCTAGAAATTATTAAATGTGTTTATGGGTTTGCTAATCTACTACAGGATGCAAATATGTCACAGACAGTTCACAACTGCCTGATTCCTACTTTTCACAGAAAGGCAAAGATTACAAATAGTTTTTTAAAAAAGTTGGAAGAAGAGCTGAGAATACAAAATGAATCAAAGACAAAATGTCAGAACACTGAGAGTAATAAACATGAATTAACTGCAGACTGTGTGCACTGACGCTGAGCGAGTGCAGGCAAAGCAGCAGGTGCCCTTGAAAGATGGAGGAAATGGGGCTCCTGAGCCCGTGGGAGGAGCCACTGGAGCTTCTGATTCTGCAGACTGGTCACAGACCACGGATAAACTATGACTAACAGCTATTTAAACAGAAAATGTACATGTATCCACATTTATCAATATAAATGGATAATATGTATCCTCGATTTTATCTATAACTCATAGATAAATTTATTATAAATTATACATAAATTCATAGATTGCATGTAAGACATATACTAAAAATAGGAAATACAAGTCAGTTTATTAATTTTTATTTCAGTTACTTAAATGATTTTATAGATTAGATAGATAGATGATAGATAGATGATAGATTAGATAGATAGATGATAGATAGATAGATTAGATAGGTAGATAGATAGATAGATAGATAGATAGATAGATAGATAGATAGATGATAGATAGATGGATGGATAGATAGATAGATAGATAGATAGATAGATAGATAGATAGATAGATAGATAGATGATAGATGCTGGACCATAACATACAGTATATTTCTTGCTATGGAATGATCCAACATGTTGAAAGCCACTGCTCTCATACCACAGTAAATGGAGCAACAGAAGGGTCTATGCAGCCAGATGGAGAGGCCAACACGAGAACCACCACCCTTTCTGTCCTGCACACACAGGGATAACTCCCCAAGGCCAGGCTGTAATCGCTCTCCAATAGGCTCATACTTTGCTGCCTTGTCTTTTCAGATTTACAGTCAGGCCATCAACCTTTGTTAAAAGAACTTCCCACATTTTTTTTTTAAATTTAGGAAATGGATATTTTATTTTTGTATCTTAAGTGACTTTGAGGAGCAATCAGCATGTATCTCTTGAGTCCTAATCAAATAGTTATTACAGTTTGTACCTAATTTTACCTCTGTAAAGAAGGGTATATAGAAATGCTGGGGAGATGATATCTTCAATTTATATCCTTGACTTCTTTTAAGTCCATTATTTCCTTATTGACTTTTTGTCTTGATGATCTAGCCATTGATGTAAGTGGGGTGTTAAGATCCCCTCCTTTTATTGTGTTGTTAATATCTCCTTTTAGGTTTTTTAGTAGTTGTTTTATGTACTTTGGTGCTCCTGTGTTGGGTGCATAGATATTCATAAGTGATATGTCTTCTTGGTGAAGTGTCCCTTTTATCATTATATATTGCCCCTCTTTGTCTCTCATTACCTTTTTTATCTTGAAGTCTACTTTGTCTGATATAAGTAAAGCAACTCCTGCTTTCTTTTGTTTGCCATTAGCTTGGAGTATTGTCTTCCATCCTTTTACTTTGAGTCTGTGTTTGTCTTTAGAGCTGAGATGTGTTTCCTGGAGGCAGAAAATTGTTGGATCTTGGTTTTTAATCCATCCCGCCACTCTGTGCCTTTTGATTAGAGAATTCAATCCATTTACATTTAGATATATGAGGGTTTAATGTTGCTATTTTATTGTTCATTTTCTGGTTCTTTTGCATTTCCTTCGTTTCTTGTCCCATGTGTTTTGGACTGCCAATTCAGTGTGGTAGTTCTACGTGATGATTCTCTTAGTTTTCTCTTTATTTGTCATATGTGGTCCTATTCTGGTTATTTGTTTAGTGGTTACCATGAAGTTTATATAAAAGATCTCATGGATAAGATAGTCCATTTCTTGATGCTTTTTGTTTCCTTAGACTAAGTCAATTCACTCCCTTTCCTCTTCCCCTTCTAATTTGTTGTTGTCACTATTTATTCCATCTTGTGTTGTGAGTGTGTGTTTACATTGATGAGTGTAAATTCATTTTTGATGTTTTCCAACTGCAATTTTTCTGGTTTAGTCTCCTTGTTTTTCTCCTTGCTGAAAACTTTGTATCCCCTTTCTCTCTCTTTTTTTTTTTTTTCAGGCCTAAGGGCCTTCTTGAACGTTTCTGGTAACAGGGGTCTTGTGGTGATGAACTCCCTTAGCTTTTGTTCATCAGGAAAAGTTATTATTTCTCCATCATATTTGAAGGATGTTTTTGCTGGATAAAGTATTCTTGGCTGAAGGCTTTTGTCTTTCAGGATTTTGAATATATCATTCCAGTCTCTCCTACCCTGTAGAGTTTCTGTCAAGAAATCAGCTGACAGCCTGATGGGGTTTCCTTTGTATGTTATTTTGTTTTTTTGTTTAGCCGCCCTTAATATTTTTTCTTTGTCATTGACTCTTGTGAGCTTTGCTACTATGTGCCATAGAGTTGGTCTTTTCCTATTTATATATTTAGGTGATCTATTGACTTCATTCACTGTTATTTCCATCTCTTTCCCCAGGTTTGGGAAGTTCTCAACTGTTATTTCTTTCAACAAATTCTCTGCTCCTTTTTCCCTTTCTTCTCCTTCTGGAATACCTGTTATCCTTACGTTACTTTTCCTAATTGAGTCTGCTATTGCTCAAAGAATTTCTTCATTTCTTTTTAGTCTTAGTTCTCTCTCCTCTATCTATCTGGAGTGTTTCTGCATGGCTATCTTTGATAATGCTAATTCTTTCCTCCATATTGTCAGTTCTGCTCTTTAAAGACTCCAGGTTTTCCTTTATCTCGTCCATTGTGTTTTTCATCTCCAATATTTCTGATTGGTTTTTCTTTATGGTTTCAATCTCTTTTGTGAAGAAATTACTGAATTCGTTGAATTGTCTGTGTTCTCTTGTGATTTGTTGAGTTTTTTTTTTTTATGATAGCTATTTTGAATTCTCTGTCACTTAGGTTATAGATTTCTGTGCCTTCAGGGTTGGTTTCTGGGTGTTTGTCATTTTCCTGTTGGTCTGGAGAGTTAAGATACTTTTGCATAGAGCCAGCTGATTTACCTTGCTATTTTTCATCTTGAGAATTTCTGATCCTGCAGTTTCCATTTGCCGCCCATGGCTGGAGGTCACGAGTGGTGTGTTCTGAGCCCACTGCAGTCCCCAGAGGGATTGTGCTGAAGCACAGGGGGTGTGAGGGGAGGGGCTCTATCTTTCGCCTGCCCAACCTGGGGGCTTCCTTTCTCCTTTGCTATCTGCTCTCTTGGGGCACCGACCGCACCCCCACAACAGTTGGTTGTCGCTTCCCAGTGGGGATCTCTTGACAGTCTGTGAGAGCACCTGTGGGGCAATAGCTTTCCCTGCAGAGGCCCGCTCCTCCCCCATCTGTCTGTGAGCCACGCTGTCTTTGTTGATTGGATGGGGAGGAAGAGTATATCTCCTTATCTCTCCTCAAGTCCTTTGGGACTTCTTGCACCTCCACCATCAGATGTACCTCAGCATGGGTCTTTTAGAAGTCCTTTGTAGTTTTGATTGACCTCTGTTGGTATGTGAATGATGTTTTTGTTGTGTCTTAGGGGGCAGAGATTTAAAGAGGGAATCTCACTCTGCCATGATGCTGACGTCACTCCTCCCCATTTCTTATAACTACTTGCAGGGCTGGGAATTCTGGTGGTGGCTTCCCAGATATTTATAGCTCTGCAATCAGTTTAGAAGTTGTTCCATCTTTCAAATTTTTATTCTACTTACTCAACTTAGAGCAACCCTCTTCAGCAACAGTGTGGGGATCTTGTTGCCTCTGCCTGTTCTATCATTCCCACTCTAGCAGAGCAATGTTAGGATGAGCCTATAGAGACCAGTGAATCTCATACTGTAATTTCCAAAAAGTGTATGGTTTATTTTAACTATACAATGTAGGAGGAGTTTATATTCATTTAATGTAATGCACAGGCACTTATGCTATCCTCTAGGAGTAAAATCTGTAGTTATTCTGCAACAACCCCTTTCCATCATTTCTTTTCTAGATAAACTTTATAAGTTTATGAAATTGAGAAAACCACTGTATATGAAAAGTAGACCATAGGATATAAGTTTTCAGTAAGAAGGTATAAAGAATGGAAATATTTTTGTTTGTTTCATTAAGAAAGATAAATTTGTCCTAAAGTACTAGGAAAGAAGGCATGGGACAAATTCTGAATGTAGAAAGCAAGTGACAGAAAGTTTGTGGAAGCAAAACCCTGAGGAAAGAGTTTTGTGCATGGTCAACTTAGCTAAGATTAAAATGAATTCAATTAAGTAAATTTAAAGTTTTAATATCAAAAGTAAGCTGGCACAAAAGTTAGGATTTTGCTTTCTCTCTTAAAAGGATAACTTTCTTGAACGGTTAGTCTGCTCTTGATAAAGAGATTATAAAAGGTTTTTCTTTACCTTTGAGTAAGTCTACCCAAAAGACAGAAAATCTATATCTTGTTAAAATAATTTCCTGTGTTCAAAGAGGCTGAGGTCTCTCTATTAAGTCTTTCCATTTTTAAAAAACTGTTCAACTCTCTCTGTTTGCCTTTGACATCTGTTGTCACCTTGATTGAATGGATAACTAGGCATTGTTTCCTATTTGACCAAGTGTTTTAAAGCCTTTTGATATTTTTGACAAACTTCCCCCCAAATTAAAGTCTTTCTTCTGACTTAAAAAAGGAAATTTGGGAACTTCTAATGGGCCCTGATACTTCTCAAAGAATTGGTTTTGGTTTTCTCTTCCTATAAAGAGGGACATATTAAACTAATTAGACTTATTTGGTATGTTAAATTACATGGGAAGAATTATCAAATAAGAAATAGCATTAAGCCTTCTTTATGTTATGTCTTTGTAAGTATATAAGAGCAGAAGTTACATGAAATTTCTAGAAATCTAATAGGTCCTGGTATAAAATGTCTGTCATCAAAATTGAGGCTCACACTAAATATCAGGAAAGCACCCTTAGCTGACTTTCATGCAAAGGCAGCAACAACAGAATCTATAAAGTTTATGACACATGTGGATGAAGTCCATTCTGGTTCTCTTGCAAAAAAAATTTTTTAAATGACCCTCACTGTCAGAATTTTGCCATCCTGATGTCCTTGTAACACTACAGTCCGCTCCTGAATCAGAGAAATTAAGATGGGTGAACAATAACTGTAAATTAAACAAACAGGGCTATGGGAAACCCAAGATAGCCACTTGGTTCTTCCTGGCAAAATCTCATTTTTACATTCCTTCGCCCACCATAGTGCATTAAGGAACACTATTTCTGTCCCCAGAGGCCTCAGAATTCCCCCTTCCAAGTTCTTTGAGCATATGCAGTTGGATTTCATTCAAATGCTACTTAGTTATCATTACATTCCCATTATTATATGTATGTTTTCTGGATGGGTTAAAGCCCTCCCTTGCCATAAAGTTGATAACCTCACAATGGCAAGGAAATTGTTAGAAAATGTATTTCATACTTAGAGTATACCCTCCACAGTCTCCAGTGATTGAGGCACCCATGCCACTGGGCAAATCATATGACCCTTAATGAAAACATTTTAAACTCCTTGGACCTTTAACTTGTAAACTTCTTGGTTCCTATCATCCTCAATCCTTGGGCAAAGTTGAGAAAACTAATGGAAAAACTGGATTCAAGCAAAAGAAATATTAAATTACATGGTACTACATGAACTGAGGAAGATGCCCTAATGTTTTGTTTTTCCAGATTTAAAGAAATCTTTTCTCTTAAGCTATGACTTATAGCAATTTGTAAGCAGAATTGAAGCATTTATCTTTTTCTCCCTACCTGATCCCTCAAGAATTTGGAAACTCTTGATAAGTGAGTATTCTTATTTTCATGGCAATATAGCTATTTGCATAAGTTCAATATGAATCTGTTCTCCTTATAGCAGGACACAATTGGAAACACTGGTTATATTACCAAGGCTTTGACTGGAATGTCATATTAAAAAAAAAACCCTGCATATACTTGGATATGACCAAACAGCTTTAAGGAACAAGGATTGACTTTATGGAACAAATAAAGCCACTTGGAAATATTGGTGTGGTACCTTGTTTACAGGGTTCCTGGCAACCTTACCAGGTGAGTAAAGAAGGTCACTTCCCTGGTTGGTGCAAGAAACTCAGGATATTTGGGGGACCTCAAAAAGAGGAATTCACCTAAATCTGTAAGTATTGCAGGTAGAGTCTGATGACAAATCCTTGACTTGGCTCCCCTGGCCTTGAGAGGCCTTTAAAGTTCAAGCTGAGATTCCTTGTAAAAAGTTTCAGCAAAGCAGATTTAAAAGAGCCCATATGATCAGTTGCTATTCTTGCTGTACTTATGTAAATAATTGGGCCAAGTTTATTGAAACTAGACTTACTTTGCAAACCAATGAGTCTTAATTTGGCTATCTTTGGTAAAAATGAGGGTGATTTTAGGAAGGAAAAATTATGTAGGAAATATAATATACATTTGTGGATATAATACTCTGGTTCTGTTAATTGTCTTTGAGGTTTTTATTTTCTATCTGTAAACTGGAATGGATCCTGAATTCTTCTAGTGTCCTCAAATATCTGGTACAGATCTCCAAACTAAAGTTTTCAATTTTTTCCATCCTTTTCATTTGGAATCACTGAGAACTCAAATCACTTTTTTCCTGAAGCCCTGCAAACTGAAGCTGGACAACTTGATATAAACTCAGTAAAGATCACCATCTTACCCCATGTTTAGACAATCTTCATGCCTGTTGCTGTATAAGCCACTCAGAAAGTTTACCTGAACACCCCATGACATCAGAGACATTTCAAACTGCTAAAGGTGCTTCAACCTCGACATCTAGAAATCTTGACTAGCCATCCCGTGGGCTCAGAAGTTGATTTATAATTTGCTCCAACCATTAAGTTTGTTTTTCTTTTTGTTTCATCAGGTTTCATTTGGGCTTCTAGGCCCTAACCTTGATTGGATTACAGGCCTCTTCTCCTGGATTCCCCAAGGACTGAGGTTCATTATGGAGGGGATACTAAACTTTGGGCTGTCAATTTTGCTAATATGTGTGGTCATCTATGTAATTATAAAATATGGACTCAAGTGTTGTTCCAAAGCCATTGATCAGAGTACTAAAATATTAGTCATGCAATGCATACCTCACTCTCTCCAACCTGGTACCCAAAGGTATTTTAAAATAAAGGTAGAACAATTTCATTCCTCTGACCCTGATCTTCGCCCTTTCACAGTAGGAAGTAGCTAGAGTGGTCTTCCCCTTCATTCCCCAAAATTGAATAATGATCAAAAAACAGTGGGGATTGAAACTGAGAATGTAGGAGTTAAAATTTCCCCTGGATCAAGGTGAAACCCTGCATCTTACCAACAAGGTTGATGTGGGAAACAAAGTAAAGTCTCTGAGCTTGTTTTGCAGAAAACAGGAAGACTGATGATGAGAGCAGTTTGCTGACAGCTCCCTTCCTGACTAAACATTGTGCAGTGATGTCTGGATGCCACCCTGCCACTGGCAACCCACATGATGCTGGCTCAAGTCACCACCTGCGTCCAACACATGCCACCCTCTGGTGCCTCCTACATGGGACTGGATGGAACCCAAGCAGGTGAGGGGGCCCTTGGGCATTGAGGGATCTGAATACTCCTCAAATTCATCAAAGGTGCTGACTTGGTAAATCTATGATCAAGAGGGGGAAATGATAAAGGAAAGAGATAAAAACAAAGGTAGAGTTGACTTGACAGTTACCATGACCACCTCAAGGCTGAACTATGGGTAGAAATAGAAAATTACATTTTAACCTTGACTGTCACTAGATGGCTGGAGAACAATGCGGTAGTTTTTAGCTGCAGTTAGGACATTTAGAAAGCCTAAATGGGGCACAAGATAAACTATCTCTGGAAAGGGCGACCAGTCAGAACTGGACTCAGCCTTAACTTTGCATGTTTTGCACTTTTTGCCTTTAAAAATCAGCCACCCCTAGACCAAGGGCAGGGGCTCCCCTGTCAACTTGCAGGTTGAGATGTACTTCCTCAGTTTGCAAACTTTTTAAGTAAAGCCTCTCTTTTCTTTAAACCTTTATTTTTGCCTTGTAAAGTTACTCGCTTTGGTTAACAAGAGCCAGACATGTGCAGACATCATCCAGGCACTTTCCCAGGGCAATTGTGGCTGGGCAGCCGACCACAGTGACTGCACGTGTGATCTGATCCCTATTGTAGAGATGGAAGCAGTGGCTATCAGGGCTTGGAGCAATTGAAATTTGAATCCTATGACCCATTTCCCATATTCTGATTCCCTCATGCCCCGGCTTCCCTTGAAACTTGTGTTCAAAGAGGGTTGCAACCCTAGTGGCAACACTGGTACTGGTGACACCCAACAGGCCCCCAGCAGCGCTCACATTTGCACTCTAGCTTTCTGGTCTTCTATGTCCACTTCCTGGAGTGCAGGGAGCATCTCAGCATGAGAGAAAAATTAGAGTCTGCAAATCTGAGGAGCAGACTTGGGCTGGTGAACCTGTCTCTGGACAACCTCCCCCATGGCTCCCCATGCCCCTGACCAGACACAAGCTGCATGAGATCTTCTCTAGACCGAAGTCCCACATGAAGGAAACAGAGCATGAGATTTGGGTAATCAAGAAACTGATTTACAATCTCTGGGGAACAGAGAAACCCCCATATTACACCTGGGTGACAGGTGAGATGAGCCATGTAGAGCACCTCCCAAGACCCCCTCACACTCCACATTCCTAGACAGCCTGAAAATTGACTCTGAAACCCTCCTTGGACAATGCCTCCTGTTTCTCAGAATTATCCAATGGCTCCACAGCCTCCAGGACTGTGCCCACACTCTCCAGTACAGCCTGAAAGGCTAGGCCCTACCCTGCTCCCCAATCACATTCTCATCTTGCCCGTATCTGGGGAAATGGGCCTCTTTCTACCTTGCATCTTTGCTTATGCTGCTTCTGCCCCCTTCTGCCATCATCCTACCTGTTCTTCAAGGCCTGGTTCCAATCCTCCCTCATCAAGCCTTCCTGACCACGGTCACTTCCTCCACTGCATGTCCTCTGGTGCACACAACAGGACAAGGGGAAGTGAGTGGGCCAGGCCTCCATCAGTGAACCAAGGAAGCACCTCTTTGTGACGACACCTGCTATGTCTCTCTTTCCCTGTGAGGAGCCCATAATTGAAGACAAGACTCAGAAATCCCCCTTCCTTCTCTCTTTTTGACATAGGCAACAGCTTTGCTCCTTCCACCCAGGACTGGGTATGTGGAGACCTTGAGCACATGCTGGCCTGCTTGCTCTTACCTACACCTCTGGATTCCTGAAGACCAGGCCTCTGAAGACAGAGGTGTGCTTGGCTCAGTCTGTGCCAATGTCTGGTGGCAAAGGAGGGCTGGGAGGTTGCATTTCAGAGCTGGGCTCCCCTCCAAGGGCTTTTCTCCTTTCCCCTTGGATTGGGCCTAAAGGAGAAATCTAATCCAAAACTTTTTCTCATTAAACTTTGTTTTAATGGGTCTCAAATTCTGTGACAAATTTTCGGTCAAGTTGTTTTCATTAAAAAGTACTGGTTTGGGGGCTGGCCCAGTGGTGCAGCAGTTTAGTTCGCGCTTGGCAGCCCGGAGTTCGCTGGTTCGGATCCCAGGCGCCTGCCGACGCACTGCTTGTCAGCCATGCCATGGCGGCGTCCCATATAAAGTAGGGGAAGATGGGCACGGATGTTAGCCCAGGGCCAGTCTTCCTCAGCAAAAAGAAGAAGATTAGCAACGGATGTTAGCTCAGGGCTGGTCTTCCTCACACACACACACACACACACACACATACACACACACACACACACACAAAATAAATAAATAAAGTACTGGTTTTTAAAACTAATAACTTAAAACTGCCACAAACACAAAAGATCAAATGATCCACAAAACACTCTCCTTTCCTTCTGAACGCTTTACAATTTGTTATTGTTAACTGGTATTTTACTATAAACTTAAATGGCCAGTTGAGGCAGTTCTGAGACCATTCTCCCACCACTAAGACCAGGGCAGCAGGTACCAGGGACAATATTCACTTGCCTTTTGAGCTTTCTGGGCAGACTTGGTGACCTCGCCAGCTCCAGCAGCCTTTGTCCACTGATTGATGGCACCCACAACAGCTGCCTGCCTCCTGTCACAGACAGCAAAGCAACCCGGAGAAAGATAGTCAGAAAAGCTCTCAACACAGGCTTGCCAGAAACCATATCAACAATGACATCATCAGATTTCAAGAATTTAGGGTCAGCCTCCAGCTTCTTTCCAGATCAGTGATCAATCTTCTTCAGCTCAGCAAACTTGCAAGCAATGAGCTGTGTGACAATCCCTAACAGGTGCACAGCCAGCACTGATTTGGCCTGGATGATTCAGGATGACCACCTAAGCCATAAAACCAGCTGCTTCCGTTGGTGAGTCATTTTGCTGTCACCAGCCATGTTGCCATGACAAACATCTTTGACAGACATGTTCTTGACACTGGAGCCCACTGCCTCCAGAAAGAGCTTCAATCAGTTTAATGGTGCATTTCAACAGACTTGACTTCAGTTGTAATGCTGATTGGAGCAAAGGTGACCAACACACTGAGTGTGAGAACACCAGTCTCCACTTGGCCCACAGGCACAGTACCAATACACCAATTTTGTAACATCCTAGAGGAGCAGATACAAGGGCTTGTCGGTTGGATGAGTTGGCAGGAGGATGCAATCCAGAGCTCCAAGCAACATGGTTCCACTGGCATTGCCATCTTTATGGGTGACTTTCCATCTCTTCTGGCCATAGGGTGGCTCAGTGGAATCCATTTTGTTAACAACAACAATTAGTTGTCTCACACCTAGTGCATAAGCCAGAAGGGCCTGCTCATGGATCTGCCTGTTCTTGGAGATGCTTCAAATTCACCAACAGCAGCAGCAACAGTCAGGACAGCACAGTCAGCCTGAGATGTGCCTGTAATCTGTGTGTCCTCTAGTCTCTGTGTCCTGGGGCATCAATGACAGTCACATAATACTTGCTTGTTTCAAGTTTCCATAGGGAGATATCAATGGTGATACCACGCTCACGTTCAGCCTTCAGCTTATCCAAGACCCAGGCATACTTGAAGGATCCCTTTCTCATCTCAGCAGCCTCCTTCTCAACTTCTTCAATGATTCTTTTGTTGATCTCACAACATTTGTAGATCAGATGGCCAGGAATGGTGGACTTTCCCAAAGGTATGTGTCCAATGACGAAGATTTTGATGTGAGTTTTTTCCTTTCCCATTTTGGCTTAGATTTAGTGGTGACTTTCATGACGCCTGTGTTCTGGCAGCAAACCCATTGCAGAAAAAGTCATAAATTTTTCAACAGCCCTTTTGTATAAACAACCAACTATTCACTTATATCTATGGTTTGAAGTTCACAATGGCTTTATAAGCTTTATTTTCTACTTTAATGACCTTATTGTATATATCATTATTTTAATTTGGCTTACTTTTGGGAGGTGTGAGCCACAAATAAGCAATCTTTCACGGACCCTTGATTTTAGAATGAAGTGTTCACTGCAGCCAGTACTTCCACTGATTGCTCCCTGATGAAAACCCAGATGCCATATGGAGGCAGGGTTGACACCCATTCTACATGCTTTCGGATTTAAGGAACTTAGTACAGATATGCAAGAAACTGTTTCAGCTACTCTCCCTTTAGGTTTCATGAAGACCCTGAATCATTGCTCATCACTGTTCTGGATAAACAGCTCCAGGAACCCAACACTGACTAGCAATTTTTCCCTTTTCTGTGAGTCCACTGTGGGGACTCATTTCTCTATCTGCCTTTCTCTGCACATTTTATTCTTTTACTATTTGGGATCCAGCCACATCACAGCTCACTGGCTTTCCCTACAGTTGGAAATATGGCTCCCTTTATCTCCATCCCACACCCCAGTCTAAAGGCAACAGGTCACCTAGAGAGCATGTCCACCCCTGGGTAAGAACTGCTAGGGGTTTGTTCAAAAGGGAGTGGCTGACAATGGTGGGCACCTGGAGTTTCACCTTCTGCCCATAACACATCAAAGCCTTTCTTTCTTTCTTTTTTTTTTTTTTTTGGTGAGGAAGACCAGCCCTGAGCTAACATTCCTTGCCAATCCTCCTCTTTTTTTTTTTTGCTGAGGAAGACTGGCCCTGGGCTAACATCCGTGCCCATCTTCCTCTACTTTATATGGGATGCCGCCACAGCATGGCTGACAAGCAGTGAGTCGGCGGGCGCCCAGGATCCGAACCGGCGAACCCTGGGCTGCCAAGCGCGAACTAAACTGCTGTGCCACCAGGCCGGCCCCCTCAAAGCCTTTCTTATATCCATTACATCCCATATGAATTATCTGATTGTGAATAAGGTGTGAGGTCCAACTAAATGCTTTCTCAACCTTCTTTACATCTGTAGGGTTCTCTCCAATAGCGACTCTCAGACATTGTATAACAAGTGACAATAAAAGGTTTTCCCACCTTTGTTGCATTTGCAGATGTTTTTTCTTCCTGTGAATTGAAGGATTCCTCTCCAGGGGGAATTGTGAGGTAGTGACTAGGAGGCTAGCTCATACTGAGAGCCTGCCACATTCATGTAATTCATACATACTCCCCATGGTGTGAATGACCTAATAATTGTTGAGCCCTGACTGAAGGATTTCCCACATTCACTATATTCATGAGGCTTCTCTTCAGAATGTGTTCTGTGGTGGTGAACCGAGTGTGACACCTGACCAAAGCCTCTCCTGCACACAGTACACACATAAGGTTTCCCTCCAGTGTGTATTCTTTGATGATCAATCAGGTGTGCTGTTTGACCAAAGTCTTTTGCACACTCATTGCACTCATAGGGCTTCTCTCCAGACTGCATTCTTTTTTGGTGAATCAAGTAATGATGGCTGGCTGAAGCTTTCCGCACTCTTTACATTCAAAAGTTTTCTCTCCTGTATGAATTCCCTGATGCTTAATATGATTTGCTCTCTAATTAAAGGCTTTCCCACATTCATTACATTTACAGGATTTCTCTCCAGTGTGTATCAATTGGTGTTTAATAAGGTTTGAATTCCCTCTAAAGGTCTTAACACATTCATTACACCTATGGGGTTTTTCTCCATTGTGAATTCTCTGATGTATAACAAGCTTTGATGTCTCCCTAAAGACCCTGCCACATTCATAAACACATAGGGTTTCCCTCCACTGTGAATTTTCTGATATTATATAAGGATTGAATCTTGCTTAAGTTTTTTCCCACATTCAATACATCTGTAGAGCTTCTCTCTAGTATGAATTTTCTGATGCCAAATAAGGTGTGAGCTATTGATGAAAGATTTCCCACACACATTCCACCTATGGAGCTTTGACACACTGGGATTTGCCTGGTGTCCACTCTGGCCTGAATCACCTGGAAAGCTTCTGCCACGTGTCCTCTGTTGACTGGCTCTCTCTCCTGGTCTGTCCCTCTGAGGTGCCACAGGCTTTGTGCTCAGAGTCAAACTTTACCCTAATTTCTTACATTCCTGGTCTCTCTCTGCTCCATTAGTTTTGACAGGTGAGCTGGACAGTTGCCCAGAATTTCTCTTTTGGGAAAAGAGCTTCCTCTTGGACTTTACTGTGAATTTTTTCTGCAAATGTTCTGCTCCTGTCTCAGTCCCACAGGCTTGTTGAAACTCAAACACCTCTGGATTGACTCAGGAAAATTCCATGAGTTACTGCTTGTAATTCTTCAGAAGAATTTTCCTTTGGAGTTGACTGTGCTTTGTCCTGACCTGCGAATCTGAAACAAAGAATGGAGATTAAAAGCTTCCCTGCAAAAGAAGAAAGGGAGCAGTTACTCTTATGATTGAGCCAAATCAAATTTCCATGCAGCTTGCAGAGCTTTATCCCTTCTGTTAATGACTTGATTCCACTTTGTCTTGAATCATGGTTAGTTGCTCGTGTCCATCTCTCCAGCTGGACCTGAGATTCTGGGGACAGGTGCTTTCCCAGACTGGTCTCTGTAGCATCTTGATGGCACTGTGCACAAAGCAAGTGCTGACAACCAAACAAGCATATGAGTGCATTTCACCAGATGCTTGCCGAGTGCCTCCCATGTGCCAGGCACTGCTCTAGCCTGGGGGTTTGGTGATGACCAAAGTCCCTGCTCCCTGGAGCTACATTCTAATAAGGAGACTGACAATACACCAATAAAAATATGACAGGACATCATGTAGGGACAGAGAATTCCTCCCCAAACTGGAATGTTCTTCCCAAACCAAAATTGCAAATGCCATGAAGACAAGGACTTGGTTTTGCTTGCTCTTAATTCCAGCACCTAGAAGAATGCCTGCACACAGGTGGCACTCAAGAAACATCTGTTGAATGAATGAGTGAAAGGATGGGAGGGGATGCTATTTCTGACAGCATGTCCCAGATGGAAACACAATGTGGAGTTCTCTTTATACTCTGAAACAGTACTCATCAGTTCATTACGTGAGAGCCTGATCACCAGTGGAAAATGACGGTCTTACCTGAGGGGCAGCACACGGTGTATCACAGCAGACTTGCATTTAGAGGGAAGGTGGGGGCCCAAAAGAACAATCTTGTCACCCAACTCCCCATCCTTACAGTTTGCCTACACATCACATCATAGCCTTTCCTGTCGCTCACCTGCACAGGGGTGCTCTGGCAGGGTCATGACCCACAGCCTTCCCCCGTGCTCCAACAGAGATGATCCTAAGTCTGGACACTGGAAATCCTGTTCATCAAGAAGATAATGGTCAGTGCTGGAAGATCAGAACTGGCCCTGACAGAGGGCCACAGAAGTCGAGGGAGAAAGGGGGCTCCAGGGGAGGTAGAGAAGAAAGGGAATGGGGAACTGGACCACTGGGCGCTCCTCACCCGGACAAAATCATCCCCAATATGGACTGGAGGTGTTTGGTCTATTGAATGTTGAGAGCTCAGAGCTGTCACCTGGACCACTGCCTCAAGTCACTACGGCAGGGAGAGACAGCTACAACCCTGAGGCAGTCACTGAGCCTGGAGGGCAAGAGGCTGAACAAGAGCATCTTCAAGTTCCCTTACCCAGAGCCATCAGGGTATGGTAGTCCTCCAGCGTCATGTCCCAGTAAAGTGCTCTCTGTTGGGGGCCCAGGTGTGGCCCCTCTTCCAGAGTGAAGTAGACAGCCACCTCCTCAAAGGTCACCATGTCCTGCAATCACAGGTGCCAGCTGCCCAGAGAGCCTCACCGCTGCCCTCTGGGGGAGGCCACCTGAAGCTCACACCAAGCTTCCAGCAAGAGACTCCTGCATGCGTCTCCCTGACCTCCAGGCATATGTTTGGGAAAAGGGCTGGGAGGGTAGAGTGGGCAGGGAAAAGGGTATCTATGGAAATGCAGAGCCCTTAAAACTGTGGGCTCTCCCCTGGGGCCCTGCTTCCTGCTCAGCTGTGTGGAATAACCAGCAAGGCAGGGTCTATATCAAGAGGAAGAAGATTCTGGTCTCAGAGCCCTAGTGGGACAGCTGGGCAGAGGCGCTCCAGACTTAAGGGAGGGGACCCCCAGGACAGCAGCAGCTCCCTAAAGGCTTCCTCACCTGGGGCTCAGCCACCATCCCTGGGCTACTTCCCATGAAGGTGAGAATCTGGGGGATGGAGGTCAGAAGGCAGGCACAGAAGAGTGGGAGCCGCCTGCTCTCCTGCTGTCTGCAGCATCCCCAGCTCCCCGTCACACTACTTCGAGGAACCAGGTGGTTATGTAAAGAGAAGCCACTAAGCCTCCCCTGTCCCAGGCACTGAGAATTCCTCCAGCACAAAGCAGACCCTCTTCCAGGACCTCCTCACCCGAGTGAGCCTGGACTGGGCTGCCAGGGGCCTGCGTTCAAGAGCAGCACTGTGTTCCTTGCCTCACTTGTGTCCTTGTGACATCGGGACCATTCTTGGAAATACCGTGTGACTTGTCACCCACTGCCTGCTTTTCCTTCTTCCCTCACCTCCCAGCATGAGCTTTTTCCTGGGCCCTATCCCTCTGTCAGGGCACCAGGTACCAGCTCAACACCCAGCCCAGGCCTCTCCCTGGGGCCCTACTCAGGACTAGCTTACTCTCTTCTCCAAGACACCTCCAAAATTAACGAGGTGTGCGAGCGATGCTCAAGAGTGAGCTGTTGAGTCACCATCAGGGTTCAAACCCCAGCTCTACCCCAGAACAACCGTGTGTCTGCAGCAAGTCACCTCTCTGAGCCTCGGTCTCCCCGCTGGCACACAAGGAGTGCATGAGTGTCTGCAGTGCTGTTAGAGTCTGAATGCAATGATTCAGCTAGAGCACTTGCCTTTGGGCCCAGCAGGCAGGCAAAGCACTGCTGTCCACCTCACAGTTCCTCCCCCAGACCCACTCCTCCAGAGAATCATGGCCTGGTGGCGATATCACATGCCTATCCCCAAGGAAGCGGGGCACCATCGTGACTCTTCTCCCATGTTCTATCACCCCCCCCCCTTGCTATTCCACCTCCGGAGCATCTCTCCAGCACCCACCCACCTCCCTCCATCCTAGTTGCTAAATGAGCTCCCATGCCAGCCTTGGTGCAGTCTCCTGGTCCCATCCTTGCCAGTCCCCATGACAACACTCTGGTCCTCCTACTATCCTGTCCTCAGCTCACAGACCCCAGCACCTGTCCTCACTCTACCCTTCTCTGCACTGGCTGCATTAGGTGGAGGGGAGGAGGACTTCTGGAAGGAGACATCACAGCATGTTGTGTGTTGATGGAACATAAGTGCATAGGACAGAGATCTCGATGCCAGGGCAAGGTCTTTGAGCACTCAAGGGGATGGGAGTGAGGCACAGCTGGAAGCTGGCATTAGATGGGTGGGACTGGTCAACTCAGCCAAGGAACAGTGAACTAAGATGCAAGAACATCGTGAGAGTAGGGGCAGAGGGCAGGGGGCAGGAGTTTGGAAGCAAAGGAGAAGGCACAACTGTGGGAGATTAAGGCCCCAGGTTCACACTTGTGACCCTTCAGTGAGAGTGGTCAGCGAGGATGTCTCTTTTCACCCACAGAGGCCGGTGGGGGGGGGGAGTTGTTGAGGGCAGGCACAAAGTAGGTGGAGAGCTGGACTGGGAGAGTTCTGCACAACGGACAGGAAGGGAGCAGGCAGGGGGCACGTGCAAGGGTGGGGTGGATCTGAGTCACGGGCTTGGAATCCAGACCTGTAAGGAGGGCCAGGGGCCCAATGGGGTGGAGTGATTGCAGGGGTCAGGGGGCCAGAGAGCATGGCTGGGAGAGCAGGAGGTGATGGTCAGAGGGTGGGATGTGGAGATGATGGTGATGACAAATCGACAGTCCTGAGGCAGGAGGTGCCCACTGGACACCCGCCCATGGTCCACCCTCCTCCAGCATCCTGTAGCATCACCACTGACTTAGGGACAGGCTCCCCGGCCTCTCCCTCCCCAACCCCCACCATAGAAAGAACACACAGCCCATGGGAGAGACAGACATAAATGAAATCAGCATACAAAAAATTTTAAATTGCAACTATGAGAGACACATAGGTCAGCAGGGCCTGTGAGAGGGAGACTGGGCCCACCTGAGTGAGGGAGGGCGTCCACTAAGAGGTGAGGGTTACACGGAAATCTGAAGGGTGAGTGGGAAATAACTGGTGGGAAGGCTGTAGGAAGAAAAGCCCTTAGGAAGCCTGGGACCCTGGGAACAGGAAGAAGAGAAAGGCCAACATGCAAGGAAGGTCAAGAGACAGGGAGGCCTCGTGCAAGAAAGAACAAAGCAGACTCATGTGAGAGAGGCCTTGACTGTGTTAAGCATTTTGCTCCTCAATCTAAGAGCAATTTGTGCTTTGAAAAGATCACCTAGGTCTCAGAGTAAGAGATATCTCCTATTTGCATAGGGAAAAGAAAATGTGCCTTTACAACAGCCATTAGCTGGTCGCCACCTTAACCACTGATCACTTTTTGCCTCTCAGAGCAGAGACCATGGCTCCGACAACGTGGGCGTGAAGGGTAGGGAGTGTTAGCTGTGTGAGTTCCAGGTTACATCTAGAACGTGGGGCATGCCTGAAGACAGACGGCCACACATTGTGACAAAAGTCAATATCATAAAAACAAATGAAAAATCAGAGGGACTGTTCCAGATTAAGAGCCTAAAGAGACACAATCAAATGCAATGTGCCATCCTTGATTACTCCCTGGACTGGAAAAAAAAACCCACAGGTATAAAAGACATTTTAGGGATATGAATTATGAGAACATGGAATTATTGTTAATTTTCTCAGGTGTGATATGGGATTGTGGTCAAGTAAGAGAACTCCTTACTTGTAGGAAATAGGCTGAGGTCCTGAAGGGTGGGCGTCACGATGTCTACAGATTACTTTCAAATTACTCTTTCAGCAACAAAAGTCATTATGTACAAAGATACTGCAAAATGTGGCAAAACATCAACGACTGCAGAATCTAGGTGAAGGGTGTATGCTGTTCACTGCAATACTCTTTCACCTTTTCCGTGGGTTTGAATATTCCAAAATAAAGCTGGGAGAACAGAAAAGGTGGTTCTGGCTGACTGCGGAGTGGACTCGGGGAGAGCCTGAGGAAAGCCGCGGTCCAGGGGACAGGTGGGGATGACGGCAACAGTGCCGCCACCTTTTCACGTTGTAAATGCTCCGGGTCACTAACTCGGGTTAAGGCTGAGAGATGAGGGGGCCGGCCCAGGTCACGGGCAGTGAGTGGCAGAGCGGGGTTCTGGTCTGGACTTCCGTCTTAATCGCCTCACCATGTCCCCGCCACGCCCTGCGCTCGGACCCCAGGTGCAGCGCGGTGAAGAGCAGGTGCAGCTTGGAGAGACGTGCGAGAGGGCATCGTGGTACAGGGGACTGGATGTGAGGCAAGAGGCAGAGTTCTAGATGTAACCTGGAACTCACACAGTTAACACTCCCAGGTGACACCCAGGTGGAAACAGGAAGGAAAGAATGATCTTATCTCGCGCTCTCTTGACCGCTTACTATTGGGAGATGGTCCCAGGAAGACTCCCAAAGTGACCGGCACCGCTGGGCTTTGCAGCGGGTAAGGCAGGGCCAAGAGGGCAGACAAGGGGAGACTGAGGCAAGCGGTGGGGGGTCTCTCCCCTCCCTGCACCCCCAGGGCCCCGGCGTCCACCGAGGCAACCCGGCCGACCCCGCCCCGCGACCCTCCACCGGGCCCCCACCGCACGCCCGGGACAGCCGGAAGCCGCCCATTCACGACCCACCGCCGGCAGAGACAGCGCGCAGGGCAAGGCGGGACGGCGGACTCGGCCGGAAGCGCGGGCGCGGCCGCTCTAGGACGCCGGAAAGACTGTGGTCTCGGTGGTCGCCATCCCCGCCGGGCCTTCAGCCGCTTCTCTTAAAGGTCACATATGGCTTCGGTCTCTAGGGATGGGGTCCCTAAGGCCTGAGGCCCCGGCAGAGTGAGGGGTTGTTGTGTAGGGAGCGGTACCCCGTCTCCACCTCTGTTTCTCAACTGTGCCTGGGCCTGTTCCCAGGATGTGGGTCACCAAGAAGAAATTCCTACTTCTTTCTTCTTCCGGGATGAAAGTGGACCTGCATAGGCTGGGAGTGCTCCAACGTGGTGAAGAAGGACAGTTTCGCCACAAGGTGCAGAACACCAAGGTGCAGGACACAGGGCGACCCTCAAACACACTTCTCATTGGTTCTGTTTCTCTGGAGAATCCTAACTTGGAATCCAACAAAATATGCTTCAGTTAACTAGTGTCAAAGTCTGTTTTATCTATTTTCTTATCCCTTGAGAAATAAAATGGCAAGCAATAGGATATACTGGAAGATATGAGGAAACCATTTGGTGTAAAACTAATTTGGCCTGACCTTGTTTTTCCAGAAGGGCCTGACTGGCCTTTGAACATGCATTGTATATCTGCTTTGAGCATTTACTATGTCCCAGAGACAAGAACAAATGCCTTTAAGATAAGGATGCAACTTCCCCCACATTGGCTTTTCCTTGAGGATAAGCATTTCTCCCTAGGCGAGGATTGCTGTGCTCTTCCTATGACCACCCAACTCGAGACAATGGACCTGCTGCCTGCTGTGCCCATCAATTGCTGTGCTGACGGGGCAATCTCGTGGCTATTGTAAAAAAGACATTGTAATCATATGAGATATATGCTCTTTGACAGTATATGACCACTCTGTACACCCCACTTCTTTGGTGCCCTTCCTTCTTTGGGGAAGGAAGACCCCGGGCTATATGGTCCTCAAATTTGGCTCATAATAAACAAACCCCAATTTTGATTTATAGATTGGCTATGGATTATTTGCATCGACACCCTGAACTCTTAGTGAATCCTTTCTTGAAAGTTTTAGCCCAGTGTTGTCCAGTGGGACTTCCTGCAATGGTGGAAATACTCACCTCTGTGCTGCCCACTCTGGCAGCCACCAGCCACTGTGGGTACTGAGCACTTGAGATGTAGCTGGTGTGACTGATGTGGAAATAAATAAAAGAAACCAACTAAATTGGAGTTGGGAAAGCCTTGTGGAAGTTAACAGAAACCTTAACTAAACTGGATGGGGAAGGCCTGTAGGGGGAGCTCTCTCGCCCCATCACCCATCGTCAATTACACCAAACAGGAAGAGACTGATGCTTGCATCTTGGAAAGGAAGTAAAACTACTTTACTATTGAAGGAAGATTTCTCTTCCCACCCCCCAATAGCTCAGCCAATGAGAAACACTGCAGCTCAGCCAAGGAGAAGAGGTTGCAGCCCTGAACTGATCCTTTCCCACAATAGACTTTCTTTAGAACAGCCCCGACTTACTTTCCCTTGTTCTCTGTAAAAGCAGCTCCCCTCCTTTGTTTTGTGCATTTTGCCTATGGTTCATCATAGCATGCGCATCCTGAATTGCAGTCCTTTTGGCTATTCCCACATAAACTTGTTTTGAGGATAAAATAACAGGCAAATTTGCTTTTAAGTTGACATTGAGGAACCAAGTCTTTAATTTAGTTTTATTTTACTTTTTTGTGTGTGAGGAAGACTAGCCCTGAGCTAACATCTGTTGCCAATCCTTCTCTTTTTGCTGAGGAAGACTGGCCCTGGGCTAACATCTGTGCCCATCTTCCTCTACTTTATATGGGACGCCACCACAGCATGGCTGACAAGCAGTGTGTTGGCAGGCGCCCGGGATCCGAACCTGTGAACCCCAGGCTGCCAAAGCGCAGACTAAAGCACTGCACCACTAGGCCGGCCCCTAGCTTAATTTTAATTGATTTAAACATAGACACTTGAGACTAGTGGCTACCAAACACCTGGCTCAGGATTTCTCAACCACAGCACTATTAATGTTGGGGCTGGACAATTCTTTGTAGTGAGGGGGTGTGTGCTGTGCATCGGGGAAGTTCAGCAACGTTGCTGGGCTCCACCCATGAGATGCCAATAACACCCCCCCGCCGGTGTGACAACCAAAAAATGCCTCCAGACAGTTCCAAGTATCCCCTGGGGTGGAATCACCCCGATTGGAAACCAGGGGTGCTATCAGCATGCTGATGGCGCAGGAAAGGAGGACCTCAGTGGAGAAGCACAGGGACCTAATTCAGGTAGAGGGTGGAGTCAAGCCTGGGTGGCGTCTGCCATAAATAACAGTTCTTCCCCTTTCCAGGCAGCACCCTAGAACAGGGCTGCAAATTTTGTGGTCCTAAAACTTCGCTCAGAAACCTCCCAGGGCTACCCACTGACTATAGGACCAAGTCTAAACTGACATGTGGCATGCAGGGCACTTTAGGACCTCGCCAACCCTGCCACCCTTCCTTCTCCAGTGCTCAGCCATATTCACCTCTCTGTGCACTGAGAGGTAGGCACCTTGCAGCTTGTGCCACTCTCCAAAAGCCAGTTCTCAAGAAACCCAACATGCCATGGGGCCAGTTTGCTGAATGGCAGGTCACCTCTTCACCAAAGTTATTAACCAGACCATTGTTTTAAGAAATAAAACAGTCAAGAAAAAATATATATCTATGCAGTCAAAAAAATATATATCTATATATATCTATTCAGTCAAGTTTTCTTGACTATATTCTCTAAATATGAATGTGTTCTTGCTATGAGCATATCTCTTGAATATATTAATGAATAGATTTTTCTAAAAGATAGAAACGGGATTTCAGTATTTTGATGGGTGCTTTCCATTTATACAGTGTTACCTCTAATCCTTTTCAAAGTAATTTTTATGTTTTTTCAACTTTTTAGCATTTCTTGGACTTTTAAAACAATTTTGCTGAGTGACCAATTCACCAAATCTATTTACATCAAAAATCAACTGGCAAACAACTATTTGGGGATGAGTTTAAGACTTGAGTAAACTGCCAGTGTCACTTTCTTTTCTACTGCAATGGGAAGGCTACCAAGTGAATTGTTCCCTTTAACACCACTGAGATAATTTGAGCTTTTATTGGTTTTGAAACAATATATCTTTTGGAAAAGCTTTGTAAACTAACTGCTAACTCTTGTCCATCAACCAATACAATTTTTAAATCACCATTGTCACACTGACTCTTTTGTGTAACATATCATTATTGAACTTTGTCTCAGAAGCATTCAGAATATGGTCTTATGACAGCATTTAACTTAGAATTTATATTATTAATGTTACTGCTTTTCACAGTTTCCATTACAGTAATTAGTCAACCAATACGGAAGTACACACATTCCTCATTATTGAAGAGAATCCATTTCTAATACTGTGCTGGAGAATGAATTTTCAGGGAGCAGGAAGCTACATTCCATTACTCGCAATGGGAAAATAAGAGTGAATTCCTACCTCATACAAAAGTGCTCATTCTTCAAATTTTGAAGTTTTGTGTAGTTCTTAAATCCCTCAAACCATCCCAGGCTTGCTTTGAAATTCAGCTCTTCCTGGGGTCGCCTCCCTCCTCCATCGCCTCCTTCTTCAGATCTTCAGGAATGTGCAGGGCTTGTGTCAGCAAGATACTCAGCGGCACCGGGCAGGTCAGGGCTCTCCGTCCACACACAAGGAGTACATCTTGTGTACAAAAAGTAAGCCACTCTTGAGTAGCACAGTGGAGCTTTCCAGAATAAGCAACTTTAATAATTTGTGTTTATTTTCTTATGAATAGAAAACAATCGTGTGGGTGGAGTGTGTGCTTGGATGAGCCAACATCTGCTTTGTGTTCACTTCTCTCAGCCCCTTATCACTGCTGACTTCTCTTCTGATGTGTGGGCTCTCCTAGGCCTCTTGGGCTCATCTCCTTTCTCTACATGACTTCCCATTTTCTTAAAAGACAATTCCATTAATAATGTGGGGAAGATGAAAGTGATCAAGCACCATGCACTTCAGCATCGTGAGAAGAGCCACGCACACTCACATCTGACCTGGCCACGACTTGACCCTCTCCCAGGCCCGCACACTCACACTCAGCAGGGGGTTGTTGATTCTGATGCTGAATGTGAGCAAGAGTGTTTGCAGATCACTATATCAAATATTGAGAACATGAGAGCACAGAGAGTGAGGGAAGCCTACATTCCAATATTTAAAAACCTGAGCAGTTGGCTGGCTGTGCCAGTTGAACATCCTGTCCATGAGAGTAGTTCACACAAAAGGAACTACAAATTGCTCTTGTCCACAAAACTGCTCAAACTCACTCATTAGGAGACCAATGCAAATTAAAACTATAATCAGATGCCATTGGTGGTGTAACTGGTGACCTCTAGGTCAGTGGGCAGCTTCTGTCAGTATTAAAATAGCCAGACCCTTTGACCCAGCAATTCCACTCCTAGAAAGTGCCTGTACATATGCAAAATAATGTGTGCATAAGGGTGGTCATTCAAACATGTCTGTGGTAGAGAAAGATTGGAAATAACATAAAAGGCCTTCATATGGAACTAGCTCAGTCAGTCATGGTGCATGCACTCACTGTAATGCCATGCCCAGCCGAAGAGAAGGAGCAACCTTACACTTCCTCGATCAGAATGACCCCCAAGATGCATTGTGCAATGAAAAGCAAAATGTGAAACAATGTATAGAATATGTTATCAATTTTTTAATAAGAGGAGTATAAGTGAATATACTTGAAATGTATCTTGTGTGTATGTGTGCATCCTGTATGTATGTGTGTATCTTGTATGTATGCATCATCTTGCACTTTGCATCTTGTTGGCATGGCTGTGTTGGAAGGAGTCACACACACAGGTGAGACGGTCTCACCTCTGAGAGGGAGAAACGTGGGAGGGGTTTACTTTGCACTGTGTACCCAGTGGTACCTTTAGAGCTTTGTAGTGTATGCATATATTGCTTAGTCTAACAGTATACAAAATGTAATATTTCTAAAGAAAGAGGAGGTGTGGAGAAAAGGCCCTGCTTCTCTTCAGACTTGCTCACCTGCCCTGTGGTCTGAGGAGGAGGTCCAGGGGGCTCTGCTCTTCTGGAGCTTCCTGGGTGCATGACCACAGGGGCCTTGCCCACTGCTCAGCACAGTAGACACTGGACAGAGAGGGCCAGCAGAGGGGATGGAGGCAACCTAGCTCTGGACTTTTCTGTCCAGAAAAGCCGGCAAGGCCCCTGGCTAGAGATGTGCTGAGCAGAGGCACTGGGACTGTGGCCACATGGCAGCCAGCAGCAGTGATGGTCCTCAGGAGGATAGCTCACCTGGACAGCCAAATGACCCTCAGTCACCTGTCCTGCACCCTCAGAGGAAGGGTCCACAAGGGAGCAAGCACAGGAGCTGGAAGGAAGGAGGGAGAGAGGGAGGAGGAGAGACATGGAGACATGGATGGAGCTTCACAGACCTGAAGCCCCATCATTCTCTCTGCTGGGAGATCTGGGCACAGCCCTCCTAACGTGTCCCTCTCTGCTCTCTGTCTCTCCCTGACAGACCCACAGGATGGGGATGACAGAGCCCAGGGGGCATGGGGCCAAGCTGGGTGCAGTGCGGTAGTCAGTGAGGAGGGGCCCTTTGCCTGCCCTTCACATCTGCAGAGCAGGGAGAGGCAGTGCTGGTTCCACCTACAGAGCCCAGCCCTCACTTACTCGGGAACCGCAGCACCAAAATTCAGTTGTGTGACTCTGGATAGTCCTACCCCATCTCCCTGATACCCTCATATACCTGCATGGCCCTCGCCACACACCTGTGATCCAGGTATCTTAAGTCCTCCACTGCAGAGTGCAGAGACCACCTGGTCTCGTGGTAGACTGGACAGGAGCAGGACAACATGGGGTGAACCCAGGGGCTGCAGAACCAGGACTTGTCCTGGGGCTTCACCGAGGGTCTTCAGTAAAGGCCTTAAGCCCTGACCCCCGACCATTAGACCTGCAGGGGAACACACCTGCAGAGACAAAGAACTTTTTAACTGCTTGTCGCCTTGCATTATTTGCCCCTCTGTCCTCCTTTTCAGGAGGCAGTGGCTACCAGAACTTTCCGTGCACTTGAGAAATGAGAAACTCCTGTGCCACTCTCAGGAAACCCTGGAGGTCCTTGGGGCTCCCCACACAGTGAGACATCCTCGAACTTGAGGACACTGTCATTCCTCAGAAAGCTCTGGGCCCTCCTGCTTCCTCCAGTGCTTGGAACACTGCCAGATGCATGGGGAAGTGGCAGATGTGCCTGTGAAACAGAAATGAGAGAAGCACATGTCAGTGAGTTTTCTCATGGCAGGAGGAGGACAGGAAGCATGATAAGATGACGATAAACACTCCCATCAGCCTTGGTCCTTGTGGCTCACCACGTTCTTTCACACACTTGGCCCTGTCGACCTTTTGAGCACCCCCTGAAAGGGAGGGCTGGCCTTCTCCTTGCACAGACAAGGACACAGTAGCTTCCAAAGCGCTAGAGGTGAAGCTAAGCTTGGTCCTATCTTCCCACTCCTCCCTGCCTCCACAGAGGTCCACACCCTGCCACCCAGACTGACCTCAAGATGCCAGTGGCCACCCACAGCCAGGGAGTACCAGAGAAACTGCTTCCCTCCTATTACAGCAGGCTCTGCCAGACAGACCAGGAAAGGCTAAGAAAACCTGGATGAAATGAAGATACTTCTAGCAAAATACTAAAACTGAGCCAAACAAAGTAGAAAACTTGAATTAACTACCAAAGGAAGAGATTAGAGAGGTAATTAAAAAGCTACCATTAAGAAAAACTCCAGGGGCCAGCCCTGTGGCCCAGTGGTTAAGTTCCACTTTGGCAGCACGGGTTCGGCTCCTGGGCATGGACCTACACAACTCCTCAGTGGCCATGCTGTGGCAGCGACCCACATACAAAATAGAGGAAGATTGGCAATAGATGTTAGTTCAGGGTAAACTTTCCTCAAACAAAAGGAGGAAGATTGGCGACAGATATTAGCTCAGAGAGAATGTTCCTCAGGAAAAAAAAAAAAAAAAAAAAAGAAAGAAAGAAAAACTCCAGATGGCTTCACAGCTCAGCTCTCATCAACCTTTTGAAATTAGATAATATGAAAGTTATTTAGCATGTTCCAGGCCACAGAAACAATTAAAAATCCCAATTCATTTTATGAAGCCAGAATAGCTTAAAATGATAAAGAAAGCTCAAAGATTCTATAGACCCAGGTCACTTGTATAATATTGATGTACAAATTATATTTAAAGGATTAGAAAGTAGAATCAAGCAGCATATCAAAAGATTAATATGCCATGACCAACCATGGTTTATTTCAGGAATGCAAGGATGGCTCAATACCATTACAATTCATTAACTCAACAAATTAAAGGAGAAAAAGAAAAGCACTTTATCAATATATAGTAAATAACATTTAATAAAATCCTGGAGCCATTCCAAGTAAAATCTCAAAGGAAACAGGAAAATATGAAAACCACCTAAATATTCTAAAAACTATTAACAAACAAAACAAAAACCAAGAGAAGCACCATTCATAGAGGGAAATGCTAAAGACATTTCCTTTAAAATGAGGAACAAGACCAGGACATCAACTTACTCTGTTTTTTTCAATATTTACTATGGGCTGAATTGTATTCCCTCAAAATTCACGTTAAAGCCCTAACCTCCTAGGTGACTACTGGAGATATGGCCTTTGTGTTAGTCTGCTCAGGCTGCCATAACAAAACACAGACCAGGAGGCTTAAACAACAGAAATTTATTTCTTGCAATTCTGGAGGCTGGAAGCCCAAGATCAGGGTGCCTACATGGCTGGGTACTGGTGGGGGCTCTTTTCCTGGCCTGCAGATGGCTGCTGTCTTGCTATGTGCTCACATGATCTTTTCTTTGTGAGGACACAGAGGGAGAGAGAGCAAGTTCTCTTGTGTCTCTGCTTATAAGGGCATTAATCTCCTCATAGAGGCCCCACTCACATGACTCCGTCTAACCCTAACTACCTCCCCAAAGCCCTATCTCCAAAACCCTCAAATTGGGGGTTAGAGTTCCAACATATTAATTTGGGAGGGACACAAACATCCAGTCCATAAAAGGCTTTGAGGAGGTGATTAAAGTTAAATGAGGCCATAGGGTGGAGCCCTGATTCAGGATAACTGGTGCCCTTCTCCTCTCTGACCTCAGAGGCTGCTCCTCTCCCTTCTGCTCCTTCTGTTCCAGCCACAGTGGCCTCCCAAAATGTTCCTGCCTCAGGGCCTTTGCACTTCCTTCCTCATCTACCTGGAACACTCTTTCTCCAGATATTTACCTGGCTCATTCCCTCGCTTCCTTCTAGTCTCTACAAATGACCCCTTCTTGGTAAGACACCCACCTCTGCCCTCT
Organism: Tapirus indicus; assembly: GCA_031878705.1. NCBI lineage: Eukaryota > Metazoa > Chordata > Mammalia > Perissodactyla > Tapiridae > Tapirus > Tapirus indicus. Next base: position 514,222 of record CM062935.1, read on the forward strand.
CTGCAGCTCTGCCTACCTCCCCTCCTCTGCTTTACTTGTCCCACTGTACTTAACTCCATATGATGTTACTGGATTATGTGTTTGTTTATTTACGGTCTATCCCCCCCCACCACCAACATACCCTAAATGTAAACTCCTGGGGGGCAAGGACATTGTTTTTATGCACTGCTGTACCCATGGTGCCTAAACCAGTGTGTGATCAGTAAATATGAGTTGAATGATTAAAAAAGTCATGTCGCCCCTGCATGGAAGGCAAACACACCTTAGCATCTGACAAGCATTTCTGCGGTGGTCCCTCACGTCACGTCTGTGAGCAGCCACTGGGGGTAACTTTGAGGAGGATTTATAGTTAAACGAGTAATTGCTGCATTGTGGGACATCCGCGTTGGTCCGTGTGCCTTTGCCAGGGCTGCCCTCCAGGCCCTTCTGCCTGCACTGGATGCTTGTGGGTGCTCTGAGCCTCTGTACAGCTCAGGGCAGGTGTCTGTCCCCAGAAGGGCCAGACAGTACCCCCCCCCCCAGCTGGGGCTAGTGACACAGACACTCCACTTAGTGCCAGGGTGAGAGCTCCTGGAGAGAGAGAGAGAAGGGCAAGTCTCACGAGCTGGGGACAGAGTGGTCCCAGCCCTTTCTAGGCTCTGTTAGGCCCAGCCTCCTGCCATGTGCCTGTGAGATGATTCTATGTTCTCCCAGTGAGTTATTCTCTTCCGGTAAGGGGCACGCAGGACGTCTACTCTTTGCAATCAAATGATCCCAGATGCAAGTGTCTTAGGCGCAGGCGCCCAAGCTGGAGGTGCTGGGTTCCAGCGGGTGCAGGGCAGACGGTCCTGGATGGTGTATGTGGCCCTGCCCTGAACCCACTCGGGGGAATGGCCTTATTGAGCCAGCTGTGCCCGCAAATCAATCCTCTTTCCCTGGACACAGCCATTGGTCCGGAAGTGTCCCGAGCCATGGCCGGCTCACCGGGCGGTTACTCTGGGGAGCAGGAAAGTGAGACTCGGAGAGAAGCGCTGCCGGAGTGAGGAGCCCAGTTCCCCAAGCGAGCCGTCGGCGCTGCGTCTGTAGGTCCATCTCAGCAGAGCAGCTGCCAGGTCTGCGCTCAGGACCCCAGCGGCGAGGGCACCCAGGACTGGCCGGGCTGGCCAGGGCGGGGGGAGCCAAGGCGGCCAGAGAGACTGGGAGGCCGCTGGACACACCTCGTGGTCTTTCTCCAAGCCCTCCAGCAAGCCTGGTTATTCAGCATCATCTGGCTTGTCTCCTGTCAGACTGTGGGCCTCTTCCCTGTGTCTGCCCCTCCCCTACCTGTTTCCCAACTGGAAGCTTTAAGAGAGGCCATTCTGGGAGCAAATCTCTACAAAGTACATATTTGATTAAGGATTTGTATCCTGAATATATAAAGAACTCTCAAAACTCAACAAGAAACACCAATTTTAAGAATAGGCAAAAGATGTGAACAGATACCTCATTAAAGAATGCCAAGTAAATACATAAAAGGATACTCAACATCATCAGTCATTAGGGAAGTGCAATTTTAAGTCACAATGAGAAAAACCTATTAGAACTGCTAAAATTAAAGAGGCTGAACACACTGGTACTGGTGCAAAGGCAAACATGTAGACCAATGGAATAAAATACAGAGCCCAGAAATAAACCCTCACATGTAGGATCAAACGATCTTTGACAAGTGTGCCAAGATCATTCAATGGGGAAAGGACAGTCTTTTCAACAAATGCTGTTGGGAAAATTGGATATCCACATGCAAAAGAGTGAACTTGGATGCTTACTTTACAGCATACACAAAAATTAACTAAAAATGGGTAAAAGACCTAAAGCTATAAAACTCATAGAAGAAAACAGGGAAAATCTTCATGACATTGAATTTGGCAATGATTTCTTGCATGTGACACCAACAGAACAAACAACAAAAGCAAAAATAGGTAAATTGTACTACATAAAACTTAAACACTTCAGTGCATCAAAGGACACAGTCAACAGAGTGAAAAGGCAACCTACGGAATGGGAGAAAAGTATCTGCAAGTCACAGACCTGATAAGGGGTTAATATCCAGAATATATTAAGAACTTCTACAACCCACAACAACAACAAAACAAATACCAGATTAAAAAATGGACAAAGGACTTGAATAGATATTTCTCCAGAGATGATATGCAAATAGCCAAGAAACTTATAAAAAGATACTCAACATCACTAATTACTAGGGGAATGCAAATCAAAACCACAATGAGGTACCACTTTACGCCCATTAAGATGGCTACTATTGAAAAAAAACAGAAACAGAAAATAACAAGTGTTGGCGAGGATGTGGAGAAATTGGAACCCTTGTGCACTGTTGGTGGGAATGTAAAATGGGACAGTCACTGTGGAAAACAGTATGGTGGTTACTCAAAAAATTAAAAATAGAATTACCATATGATCTGGCAATCCCACTTCTGGGTATATATCCAAAGGAAATGAAAGCAGGATCTCAAAGAGATGTTTGCACACTCACGTTCATAGCAGCATTATTCACAATAGTCAAGAGGTGGAAGCAACCCAAGTGTCCATCAACGGATGAATGGATAAACAACAACAAAATATATATATATGTGTATACAATGGCATATTTTTCAGCCTTAAAAAAGAAGGAAATCCTGTCACATGCTGAAACATGAATGACCCTTGAGGACATTATGCTAAGCGAAATAAGCCAGTCATAAAGAGGCAAATACAAATACCTTCCACTTATGTGAGGTATCTAAAGTAATCAAATCCCTAGAAACAGAAAGTAGAAAGGTGGTTGCCAGGGGCTGGAGGAAGGGGAAATAAGTTGTTGATGAGCAGAGAGTTTTAGTTTTGCGAAATGAAAGATCTGGAGATCTGTGCAGAACAATGTGAATATACTTAACACTGCTGAACTGTTCACTTAGAAATGGTTAAGATGGTAAACTTTGTGGTTTTTTTTTTTTTTTTACCACAGTTAAAAAAAAGACTCTATGTCAAGTGTCAGTGAGGATGTGGAGGAACTGGAACTCTCATTCATTGCTGGTGGGAATGTAAAATGGCACAACCACTTTGGAAAATGGTATGGTGGTTTCATAAAAAGTCAAACATACACATACCATGTGGTCCATCCACTCCACTCCTAGGTATTTACCCTAGGAGAAGAGGATTCCATTTATATAAAACTCTAGAAAATGACACTAATCCTAGTAGTGACAGAAAGAGCAGTGGTTCCCTGGAGATGGGGTGGGGGAAGGGTAAAAGGGAGGATAAATTGGGGCCACAAGGCTGAAGGAGTGACAGCTATGTTCATTGTCTTGATTGTGGTAATCCTTTTACAGGTGTTTAATACATCAAAGCTTATCAAATTGTATGCTTTAATATGTGCAGTTTATTGTAAGTCAGTTATAGCTCAATAAAGTTGTTAAAAATATTTTAAAAAGAAGTCAGCCTATCTTCTTCTTATTTTCCAGGCAGCAAATCAGAGGAGGTCTGAAGGTTGTTTGACCTTCTCAGCAGCCAGGCTCCTGCCAGGGGAGGGAAAAGAACTCTGCAAACAAATGAGCCGTTGGGGGCACCTCCATCACTCTCCTCTGGACTCCCTAGGAAGCGTGGGGCTGAGCCCCTAACTCTGTCACCAGACTGCTGTGACTTTTGGCAAGCTACGTCGACTCTGTGCTGAAGGTCTCCACCCAGAAGATAGCATGATGACAGAACCTACTGTAAAGGAAAAATTATAATAAGCCTGCTGTGGGTACCGGCTTTTTGTGGTGCAATCAGCTGCCTCCTTCCGTTAGAGACGAGCACCCCGGGTAGAATCCCTAAGCAGTTTCTGATGAGCTTTAATAGAGTTAAGACTCTCGTGGGAAACTAGGTACTACCCACCCAGCTGCCAGTCAGCCTGTCCCTGCCCGTAGGCGGAGCCCCAGACCTGGCACAGAGCGAACTGGAAGTGGGGAGTAGACGGGCGGTCGAGACTAGAAGGAAAGGATTTGATTAGGTTTGACCGCCCAGAGCCAGCTGGGAAGAGGGGTGGGCCTGAGGGCCACTGTGATCCCCCTGGGGCGAGCCATGGGGGCGTGGCCCGGGAAGGCGCGAGGCCTCGTGGCGAGGTGGGGTCCAGGGGCTCAGTTCCCGGGGTAGGGGGCGAGGCCAGGGAGGACGTGATCTTGGAGGCGTGGCCCGGGGGGGCGAGGCCCTGGTGCAAGCCTGGTCCCGCGGGGGCGTGGCCAGGGCGGGGCGTTGAGGAGGTCAAGAGGCGGAGTGCTCTGGGGGCAGGCGAGTCCTCGGGCAAGGGGCGTGGCCCGGGCCGCCGCGGAGAGTGAGCGGGTGAAGCCGCGGTCCAGACGGGAGCGTGCTCAGGGAGGGGCGTGGAGGCTGGGGCGCGCCCCGGAGGCGTGTGCCGGCCTAGGGCGGTGCCCTGGGAGGGCGGGTCCGGGAGGGACGGGCGCGCCGGGAGGAGCGGGTCCCTGCGGATCCGCAGCGTTGGGCGGGCGCGCGGACCCTCCCGGGCCCCGGGCCAACGTGCCTGCGCTGCCGCCCGGCGGGACGCGCTGTGGATGGGCGGGGGTCAGCGGCGGCCGCAATTCGGGCCGGGCTAGAGGGGGATGCTGGAGCACGCCGCTGGGGGCTCCGCAGAGGCCCGGTCTCTGGGGGTCCGTAGTGGCGCTGAGCGCGGCTTGTGAGGGGCGGCGGTGGAGGTCCGCAGTGGCCGGGGCAGTGGAGGGACGAGGAGGGCGTCTGCGCGCGAGGCCCGGGCCCTGCCTCTCCCCTCTTTTCCAGTGTCTCCCTGATTCCTTTCCATCCCCTAGGCACACACTCTAACGTGTTTTATACACGTCCCTGATATGTTTGTTTCCTTGTAAAATATGCGCTGTTGTTTGGTGTATGGATTAATCTACATCTTGTGCTATAAACACAGCTCTGTTTTTAGGATCTCCTCCTGTTCTCTGTACATCTCGTTCTTTGTCCCTAACTGCTGCGTAAGGCTTGACAGCGTGGTCCCGGCGTTTTCCTTATCTGTTCCCCAACGATGGACACCTAACTCGTCTCCTCTTCCCCATCGCTGCAAACAACGCTGCGCCGAAAATCCTTTTACGTGGTCTCCATGGACCTGTTTGAAAGCTCTGGATTATCTACCCGAGAATGGGGTTGCTGGTTCATAGGGTATCGGCACGCTTGATTTCACTGACTACGCTAGGCTGCCCTTCAAAGCGGCTGAATCCATCTACATTTCCATTAGCGGCGTGTGAGAGTCCCCAGTTTGCCACATCCTCACCAATGTTGAGTGTTATGCAGTCTTCTTATTTTTGCCAATCCGATGCATCATGATTGTTTCAATTTGCCCTTCATAGATTCCTAGCGAGTTTTATGATCTCAAATATCATGTGGGCTTTGCCCCTTTTGTGAATTGTCTCTCTCTCTCTCTCCGTCTCTATCCTGCTTTTCTACTGGAGTTCCTGTTTTTTGTTTGTTTTGTTTTCTTGTCGATGTGGAAAGCCCTTTTATATTCTCGATATAAATCCTTTGACCGGTTTAGATTGCAGATGTCTTCTGCTAGTCCATCATCTATTAACTTTACCTGTGATGTCGTCTGTTTAATAGAAATCAATTCAAAGGTAGTCAAATTAACAAAAATTTTTTTGTGTTATTGTTGTGGTTTTTACCCTCTCCAAGGTCATAAAGATACGCTCCTACATTTTTTATTAGTTTTAGTTTTACTTTTCACAATTGTGTCTATAATCTAGGAATTCAACGTTATACATATTAGATGTGGATCCAGTTTCATTTTTCTTCATATGATTCTCCAACAAAGAATCTATTAAATAATCAGTCTTTCCCCATTAGTTTTTATACATTGGTGAGATTCTGAATTCTTTTTTGTTGTTGTTCAGTTGGTCTATTTGTGTTCCTGGGCCTATCAAACACCATTGCTTTGGAGTATATCCTAATATCTGGTAGAGTACATGTCTGCTGTATGTGCTCCTTCAAAACTGAACTAGCTATTTGTAGACCTTTATTCTTCTGTGTTAATTTTAAAACATATTTTTCACATTCCTCAAAACATCTTACTGGAATTTAGATGATTAATATTTGGTTTTTTAGATGATTTTCGTGAGTATTGACATCTTTACAATGTTGTGCCATCTGGTCTATGAACATAGTATGTTCCTCCATTTATTTAGACTTTTAAAAAAAATCTTTTCATAGAGTTTTTAAGTGTCCTCTAGAAAGATTTTGTGTATTTTTAATTAGCTTAACTCCTACGTGGTTTACAGCTTCTGTTGATGATGTGAAGTGTCTTACTTTCTATCCTATTTTCTAGTTGACTGTTTGTAGTGTAGAGGACCCTTGTTGAGTTTTGCAAGTTGATCTTATTGAACTTAATGATTCTGATATTTTGTCCATTCTGTATATTTTCTATGTTGGGTTTCATACTATCTTCAAGTTTGGAGACTGTAGGTCATGCTCTTCTAATCCGTAGACTCTTTGTTTTGCGTGTAGTGTTGCATTGGCTGAGTACCCCCCCATTAGTCAGAGCCTTTTCTTGCTCCTGATCTTAAAGGCTCTGCGTCTGAAGATGCTCAGTTGAAACTAATTTGTATGGGACTTTGGTATATAGCCTTTATCCAGTTAATAAAATTTCTTTTGTATTCTCAGTTTAAAATTTTGATCAAAAAGGGATGTTGACTTTTATCAACATTTGAGAGAAGTATATTATTTTACCCACAGTCCAATGATGTGGTGAATTACACTAGTAGATTTTTCTAATGTTATGTTATTCTAACATTCTTGTATATTCTTGAATATGCTGTATTTTTGCATTCAGTCAACAATATTTTATGTAGGAAATTCACATCTATGTTTTTTTGTGTGTGTGTGCGAGGAAGACCAGCTCTGAGCTAACATCTGTTGCCAATCCTCCCCTTTTTGCTGAGGAAGACTGGCCCTGCGCTAACATCCGTGCCCATCTTCCTCCACTTTATATGGGACGCCACCACGGCATGGCTGACAGGCGGTGCGTCGGCGGGCGCCCGGGATCCGAACTCGCGAACCCCTGGCTGCCAAGCGCAAACTAAACCGCTGCGCCACCGGGCGGCCCCCCACATCTATGTTTTAAATGAAATGAGCCTATAATATTTTTTTCTTATACTGAACTTATCCCATTTAAGAATCAAGATTATAGTGGCCTAAGAATAAGTGAGGTTGCTTTCCTCTTTTTCGGAACAACTTGTTTAAGGTAGGTACTATCTGTTTCTTTAAAGATTGAAAGAACTCGCCTGTTAAACTATCTAGAAATAGGTGGTTTGTGGGTTGGGGAGGTATTTGGTTACTTTTAGAAATTCTTCAGTGGGTATTGGTCTTTGCTATAGACTGAATGTTTGTGCCCTTCAAAATTCTTATATTGAAACCTAATCTCCAATGTGATGGTATTTGGAGTTGGGACGTTTGAGAGGTGACTAGGTCATGAAGGTGAAGCCCTCATAAATGGGATTAGTGCCCTTATAAAGCAGACCTCAGAGAGCTTCCTTGCTCCTTCTGCCTTGTGAGGACATGGTGAGCAGACAGCAGTCTATGAACCAGGAGGTGGGTCCTCCTCAGACACCAAATATTCCAGCACCTTGATCTTAGACTTCTCAGCCTCCAGAATTGTGAGAAATAAATTTATGTTGTTTGTAAGCCACTCAGTCTATGGTATTCTGTTATAGCAGCCTGAACTGACTAAGAGAGTCTTCTCAAGTTTTCTATTTCTTTTTGTACCAACTTGGACAGTTTTCCTTTCCCAGAAACTTGAAAAGCCTTGCCTTTAAAATTTAAATGTATTAATGTGCAGCTGTTTATGCTGTTCTTATTTTAATCTTTTTGTCTGTAGTTACTTCTTTTCATTCTGGATTTAGTATATTTGCAGGTTCTCTCCCTCTTGTTTTTTCTCCATCAGTCTTGCTAAAGGTTTGTTTTCCTCATTCATGTATTAACAAATATTTATTGAATATCTTATGTGCCAGACATAACTGTTCTAAGCACTGAGGATACAGCAATGAATAATACAGATAAGAATAACATTTGTGAAATTGATATTCTGATGGGCAAGACATGTAATGAGAATGATAATTAGGATATGTATGTAAATATGTAGCATGAGTTCACCAAGGCAGTGAGTGTAGCTAGAAAAGGAACAAGGTCCAAGGACTGAGCCTTGGGGCCATTTAACATTGAGGAATCATGAGAATGAGGAGGAACTAGGAAAGATTAAGAGGGAGCAGGTAGAGAAGTAGATGGAAAGGCAGGTGAATGCGTATCCTGGAAGACCAAGTGGAGAAGGTCTTTCAGGTAGGAAGGATCATCAGTGGTGACAAATGCTTCTGACAGCTCAATAAAGTGAGGCCATGAGAACTGAGAATTAACTATTGGATTCAATAAGATGATGTTCTCATTAGTCTGTTCTTAATCTTTTCAAACAGTTGCCTTTTGGTTTGCTGATGTTCTATATTTTGTTGTTGATTTTACTGATTTCTGTCATAGCTTTATTATTTCCTTCCTTCTTATTTATTTGTGATTGCCCTGTTTTTCTTTCTTTCAACTTCTGGAGTTGAACACTTAGCTCAATTTTTTTCAATCGTTCCTATTTTCTGAAAAATCTATTTAAAATTTCCTCTATTGCTTTAACTCTGTCCTAGAAATTTTGGTGGTTTTAATTGTTTTCCAGTCCTAATTATTTGAACATTTTTTTTATTATTTCAACTTTAACTGAAGGTTTATTTAGTGTTTTATAGTGGGGGGTTTGTTTCAAGACACATAGGATGCGTTTTAGCTATCCCTTTATAATTAACTTCAAAATTTATTCCATTTTGACTTGTGTTCATAGTCTGAATGTTGTTGATTCCCTGGAACTTTTTGAGTCTTCTATAGTACCATGGTCAATTTTTGTGAATGTTCCATATATTTTCTTTCTGCTTTATAAAGTTATTTCTATATGTATTAGTTTAAGTTTGTTAACCATATCATTCAAGTATTCTGTGTCTTGGTATTTTTCTGTCTGATTTATCAAAGAGATATGTTAAATTCTCTGTCTACAATTGTTGCTTTGTCTGTTTTTCCATAGATCTTTTTTTTATATATTGAGGTATAGTGTTAATGCATATATTAGTATATATTGTTAATTATTTGTAGTCTTTCATGTAACAGAATGTAATTTCCTTTTTGCCCTTGATAATGTTTTGCACTTGAATTCTATTTTGTCTGATATTAAAATTTCTACTTGGTTTTATTTTGGATCATTTCCTCCTAATATATCTTCTTCCATACTTTAATTTTTTCCATTATATAAATGCTCTCACCTATGTTTGGCAGGGGGTGAGGAAGAGAAACGGAAATGGAAAAACATTCCCCACTAGTAGGTCTACATCTTTTTCCATGGAAACCTTCATCCACCCTCTCACTTACCTAGCCTACACTTACCTAGAATGGTGAAGGGCAAAGGGTTACAGAACAGTCTTAGGCCACCTCCTAGAAGCCCTGAATATATGTGTTTGGCACCTTTCTAGAATGTGTGGACATGGGACACCTGCTGTCCTCAGCCAAAATGCTGAAATCCTGTTAGTTTACATGCAGATGACACACAAAGTCATGTCCTATGAGCCCTGGACTTGCACATCCAGTGCTCCCACCAACAAAGGAAACTCAGACTCAAGATGTTGGATGTTCCTGATGGCAACCAGATGACAACAGAAAAAAGTACACTGGAATCAGCAACAAGTGACCTAAACATGAATGTTTTCCATGGAATTGGAGGATGAGGAGAGATTAAGAAAAAAACAATATGATGGTGAGGTGTGGGCAAGTCTTTCGAGAAGCATAGGCACCAGGGGATTTGAGAAGTGGGATGGGACCTAGGAGGGGCATGTGGAGTTAAAGGAGGCATTTGTTTTTATAATAAGAAATATCAGAGTGTGTTTGAATGCTCATGGAAATAACTAAATAGAGAAAGACAAACAGATGTTGCAGGAAAGGAGATAACTGAGCAAAATCTTTGAGAATGCAAAGGGGAGTGGGTTCCAGTTCACCAAAGGAATTGTCTTAGATAGCAGCAGGGAAACATTGCCTGCACAATTTCAGAAGGGAAGGTGAAGGGCAGTGGAGGGATATCTGTGGGTCTTTGGGTTTGGTGATAAGAAGAATTTTGGTCTCATCTGTAGGCTCAACTAGAGAGGCCTGAGAAATTCTGATGGCCACTTTGGAGAGTGGGAGCCTTACCCTCCTGGAGAAAATCACAAGATTGCCAAGGAGTGTGAAGTGCCCATTTAAAGTGAAGCCAGACAGCCTGGTTATGTGATGTTTCTGCAGGAATCATGATGAAGGAGAATGGTTGGGATCAACCAGTTTGGGTTTTCTCTGGTGCGTATAATGGAGAGGGAGCTAGAGACAAGAGAGCAGAGACCACTTGTCCACGTGTATGGGAGTGAAGTGTGAGGAAGGGCCAAAAAAGAAGTTCAAGAGTGGTGAAGTAGTCTTGATCAGAGAGCTCCAGGAGGTGGAAGCATTACAGAGGTGGAGTACTGAAGGTGTGAGCTTCAGGACAGGAAGTGGAACTCAACTGGGGACTTTTGAAATTGAGCTTTCAGTCCTTTGCAGTTTCTTGTGAAGATGGTTTCCAGGGTGTGGCAATGGACTGAGTGGTGTGGGCTTCTGTGTTCTGTCCTGGGAGTTTCAGGCAGCTTAGCTTCCACTTTGCTAGAAATGGAAGTCAAATACAACTTCTAGGAATGAATATAGGTAATAATTTTCAAAACTTGAAGAACAGGCTAAATGCAGATGAAAAAATGCTGCAGAAATTAAAAATTGGAGTCAGGAAGGCCTGTAGGGGGAGCTCTCACGCCCGATCACACATTGTCAATTACACCAAACAGGAAGAGAGGCGCTTACATCTTCCATGGGAAGTAAAACTACTTCACTACTGAAGGAAGATTTCTCTCCCTACCCAGCAACAGCCCAGCCAATGAGAAACACCACAGCTCAGCCAATGAGAAGCCATTGCTGCCCTGAACTGCTCCTTTCCCCCAGTGGACTTTCCTTTAGAACAGCCTCCCCCACTCCCCCTTTTTCTCTATAAAAGCAGCTCCTCTGCTTTGTTGTCTGGATTTGCCTGTGGTTCGCTATAGCATGCACGTGCTGAGCTGTTATTCTTTTGGCTATTCCTGAATAAACTCGTTTGGAGGATAAAGTAACTGGTGAATTTGCTTTTTAGGTTGATGATGCTGACAAGAGCACTAGGAAAGATGAAGCTGAGCAACTACTAAGAGTTAAGATGAAAAGCAAAAAAAATGGAGACAGGGAGGCTACAGACTGTCCAATTGAATCTAACAAATTACAGGAGGAAAGACCTACGACAATGGAGGAGAGCCAATATTTTAAGAGAGAATGGCTAACTTTCCAGAATTGAGAAAAAGTGAAGTCTCAAAGAAGTCCAATATGGTTTCAGGGGGTAAAATTACACCAAGTCTACACGGGAGACCTATGAAATGTTAACTGCACGCACCAAAAGGACATGGAAGAATCTCAGGAACGATCGGATAGGAAAGGTCGGCCGGGTCTGGGCCGCGGGGTTCACCAGGGGAGGGGGCGCCTCGCTCGACCGGCCTCATGACCCTGGTGACCTGAGGTGACCCCGCTCAGTGTCCTCCACCACGGCCCGGGCGACCTGCGGAGGGTGCGCCCCTCTCTGCCGACCCCCTGTTCGCCGCGACCCCGCGGGGCCTCCACACCGGGCTGTGGGCGGAGCCAGCCAGACCGCGCTCCCGGCGTGCCGCGCGCGCCCCCGGCGGGACTCCGGCTCCCGGCATGCCACGCGCCTGCGCAGGCGCACGGGGCTGGCGGCGGCGCCTCCTGGCGGCGGGCGCAGGGAGGCGCGGGGGCGGGGCCGGAGGCGGGGGGTTGCGCTGGTGACGGGAGGACGCGCGGCCGCGGCGCGCTGGGCCGGCGGCGGCTACGGAGACCGCGGACCGAGCGGGCGGCGGCGGCGGCGGCGGCGGGAGAGCTGCGGGCAGCTCAGGCGCGGCGCGCGGGCCGGCATGAGGGTCTGTGGCGGCGCGGCCCGCGCGCAGCCGGCCGGTGAGAGCGCGGGCGGTGGGCGGTGCGGGCCGGGAAGATGGCGGAGAGGCCGGCGCTGCGGTCCCCGGCCGGCCTCGCGGTGGCCCCCGGCCCGGCCTCGTGAGGATCCCGGCCCGCGGCGACCGACGGGGTGGGCGGGGCCGCGGCCAGACTGGGGAGGGGAGGGGCCGTGGGTGTGCGGGGCCCGGCTGGGCTGGGACGCCGGGTGCGAGAGGCCAAGGCCGCGCGGGGCAGGGTGTGAGGTGGGTGTGGGGGCCCGGCCTGAGGGTGGACGTGAGTGTGCGTGTGCCGGGTGTTGGTGTGGGTGTGTGGCCGGCCCAAGGGTGGGCGTGAGTGGAGTGCAGCGCTTGAGTGCGGGACGTCGGCGCGGTTTCTCGGCGGGGTGGGGGCCGGCGGCCCGGTGCGGGGCCGGGCCGGGCTTTGTCCGAGGCGCGGGGAGTCGGGACGCTAGTCTCCGGGTGCGGGCCGCGGCCGCCGGCCCCGCGGACCTGGCATCTGCAGCAAGGTGGGCTGGGGCGCTCGGCGCCTTCCCTTCTCTGTCGCCCTCCCGGACCTGGAATTCCCTCAGTTGCTTCCCGGTTTCGGGAGTGGTGTGGGTGGAGGCAGGGTGTTGCGTGCCCACGGCCGCCAGCGAGGCAGGCTGTGCAACTTGGGGGTCAGGACGTCTTTTATTTTAAAACATGCAGCCGGCTGCGAGGCCGCGGCAGCTGTGAGTTTGTTACGTGCTGCTCCCTCCAGCAGCTGCTGTGGGCGCTGCGCAGCCGTCAGCAGCAAAAATGCGGCGCCCACCCCCCACCCCGCTTCAGTGTTGTAGGGTTTAACCAAACCTCCAGTGACCTTTGCAGAAACCTACACTTGCAAGGCTTCGTGTTCCTCCCCTGGCGCAGACAATAGGAGATTTGTCTTTGAAGCCAGTGAGGGGAATTGACCCCTGTGCGTTCTGGGTGCCTCTTGTAAACAGCAGGTGGTTCCCGGTGAGCGGCTCCCCTTTCACAGTGAGCAAGGTGTGTTTCTACTTACTGGGGGAGGGGAAGGAGATTTGATACGAGGTGTGGTTGTAAAGCAAGGAGACTCATTCCATAAAGCGTCCTGGGTGCCTATTTGATGACCCTCAAATGCTTGCTCAGTGAATGAACAGAGGCCAGGCAGTCTTCCTGCCTGCACTTTGTCTAGTCACCTGTCTTGCCAAGAGGCTGGAGAACAGAGTGGAGAAGAGGGCGGGTTCTGGAGCCAGATTGCCTGCCTTTGAGTTGTGACTCTTATGTTTACTGGCTTTGTACTCTGTGCCTTTGGTTCCTCATCTGTAAAACGGGAACGCTAACAATATTGACTTCCTAGGGTGGTTGTGAGGACTCAGTGAATGAAGACTGTAAAATACTTTGTGCTTGGTACATTGTAAATATTCAGACAAGTTAGGAGTTGTCATCACTGCCAAGATCTGGTTTCCAGGGTGCATTTGCTGGGTCATTGGTTCTTCAGTTGTCCCCTAGCATCACAGTCTTAGTTTACATTAACTTGAAGTCTGTGGCTCCCTTTTCTTAAGCAAGCTGGGGTCATGTTTGGAGAAACAAGTCTTTATAAAGGTAAACGAGGAACAAATCTCATGTATTTAGATAACTTATTATATGGAACTGTTTTTAAAAATATTGTTAGAAAAAGAAAGCTGCTAATGAGCCACTATGGAATACTGTAGTACTTAATGTCCTTGGGGTAGGTAGGACTGTTGTTAACAGAAATGAGAATTAGAGCAGCTCTTGGGTAATTCTCTGAATCGTTATATTTTCCTTCACAGTGTTATCCTTGTAATAGGAAAGATAACTTATTAACAAACTTAAAGTGACAATGAAGACATAAGCAACAGAAAGCGAGTGCTTGGAATTACCAGTGCTATAACATTGTCTCGCTAAGCTGTTGGAAGAATTAAGACTTAACTTACTTCAGAATGAAGTGGAAAAATTCCCCATGTTTCCCAAGGAGATGACTCTCTTTCTCAGATCTAGGGAAAGTATCTTAGACTTACCCTAGATAACTACATCTCATCTCCTTTATCTGCGTGACACTAAGACTAGGAGGAAACCCTTCCACTTCCACTTTAAGTAGTCTTTTGGCATTTGTGGGGTTTAAGGTGAGAACGTTTAATGTTCAGAACAAAGGGTAACAAAACAGCTTCTTTGAGCAGTTTTTAAAATATCTGAAGATAGATTTAAGAATGTCCATCTCAGTCTTTGCTGCATGTGTGCTGGGATGGGCTGTCCTTGAACAATTTAATAACAATGAATACAGTGTCTTGTTAGGCTTCTACCTGGTTCTTTGGTGCTTTTGGAAAAAAGTTCATGTAGGGTTCTCATACTGAGATATCTAGTTTTACTAGCAAAACCCCTTTGCTGTGCCTGTTCCCTGACCCGTGGTCATTTGGTCATTTGCTGTGGGTCTTACATGTTCCCTCTTAAAGTTAGCTTTGTGGGTGTCCTGTTTCAGAAGCACAGCCTCCGTACACAGCCATGTGTGCAGCACTGGGCCTGGGAGATACCTTCTGGTGGAGCTGAACTGGATTGTCCGCCTGCCTCCAGGTCCCTTCTGTTACCTTTCTCACTCCCCCAGTTAAAGTCAGCTGTTGGCCGTCTCAGCTGCCTCCTGTACCTTCCTCCCTGTGCCTTCTGTTGGCCTCTGGGACTTGCCCCTGACGTTATCTAGCAGCTCTGCCCTGCTCCCTGAGGTCGTGTCGGACCCTGATTCCCGTCCTCTGGCCACACTGTTCCGCCCTGTGAGATGGACCTCCTCACCTGGGTCTGCAGTCCTGGCTCACTCCTGCTTCTGCTGTGCTCAGGTCTCAGACTTCCTGGGACTGGCATTTTGTGGGGCTTTGTCTTTCCCTGAAACTTGAGTTGCTCAGCGGTCCCCCTAAATGTGATGGTGACATAAATGAATTTTATCATCATATGTCTGAGAGTTCTGATAACATGAGGAACATGAAGTTGCACCCATCCTCCATTCATAAGCTTATCACTAAACTGATAAAATCATACTGGTCTTTGACACAGTATGTGTGTTGGGAAAGAACTTATTGGCCACTATTATACTCCATTGGGTGGAATTTTTCTTGGTTCAACATTTGGTGTGGCTTTTCCCTAGTTTTCTTTGAAGTCTTTGGAATTTGGTGGGAAAACCATAATATTCAGCATTAGGAATATTTTTTCAATATTCTGTACAAATGTTTCCCAAGGATCATTAATTCAGTACTTTCTTAATTGCACATCTAATCTGTTCTCAATTAGTTGTGTGTAGATTGTAGCAGCACAGGCGTGTGGCACAGTGTTCTTTCAAGGAGCTTGAAAAGGACAAAGTCTAAGGCTATGAGCTCTTCTAAGATTAAGGGCCAAACAGTGCTCCAGACTAGGCCTCCTGCCTGTCTTTGTAAATAAGGTTTTATTGAAACACAATAAAATTCGTTTTCGTATTGTCTGTGGCTTCTTTGGCAGAATTGATTAGTTGCAACAGAGGCTGTACGACCCCCAAAGCCTCAACTGGTTACTCTCTGGCCCATTTATAGAAAAAGTTTGCTCTAGAAATTCAGAGGGGAAATGATTGCAGGGGACTGCAATGTGACGGAAGGCTTCAAGGAAGAGGTGGTCTTTGAACTGAACCCTACTTAGCAGGAGGTGAGTGGGGGAAAAGAGTGAGGACATTGCAGCACCACAGACAAAAAGTGTTTGGAGTTTGGGGAGCAAAGGCAAGAAAGTGGGTTACATGTGGTTTGTGGGGGTTAGAAGGTCATGTAAGGACTAGGAGGAAATAAGGATTATAATGTAAAGGTCTTTGAATCCAGGTTAAAGACTTTAGATTTTAGTTCTCTGGCTAATAGGGAGCCACTTCAGGGCTTTATCAGGGGAAGTCCTGATAAAATGGCTTAAGAACATTTAACTTTGGGACCATCATTTGCTTGGTTGCTACCTGGAAAGTTGGCGTCCTGGGTTCTCCCTCAACTACGACATCTTACTGCTCCAGGTTCTGCTCATTGTACCTCCTAAGTAGTTACCAAATCCATTCTTCCTCTGTCACCAGGGCCACTGGTCAAGCAGGGCCTGTGCCACGTCCCTTCTGCATTATGGCAATGCCTCTTGGGTGGGTTCCCTCTCCTCTGTCTTCTACACAGCTGCTCAGGTGATGTGTGCAGAGTAGTGGTTGTCACCCAGGGGTGATTTATCTGGAGACATTTTTGGTACTATTGGCATTGAAAATTTGGAGGCTTGGGATGCTGCTCAACATCCTGCAGTGCACAGGATGTCCCCATGGCCGCCACGCCAGGCTAAGGAGCAGGCCCAGAGCGTGTCCTGCTGGTTGCTCCCCTGCCCTGCATTCCTCCCTGGCTCCTTGTGCCTCCTAGAATGCTCTCTACCATACTGTGTGCCCTCCACTCGCACTCTGCTCTCCAGTGACGCCAGCCGAGTGCCACCAGGCCGGGCCCTCCTCCACGTTCCCTCCGCCCATCAAAACAAGCAAAGCTCAGGTGGTCCATTCAGCTCCTTTGACCCTCGTTGGGGTTTGCTCCAGCAGGAGCCCATCCTAATCTCTCCCTTAGCCCGACAAGTTCTCTTTCTGTCTCCCATGGTGCTCTGAGCTGTGCCATTGGTTGCTGTACAACCATGAGTTGTCTCGCCTCTGCACTGGGAAGTCTTTGAGGGCAACAGACATATTTGTATTCTCAGTGTCTTGTGGCAACATTTTCTTTGAGCATTAACATCAGTAAAGATGGGTGGATTTGGTCAGGAGCTGCCACAGAGAGGGTTGACAGTGGCAGAGTGACTCCTTTATTCATTTCCCTGTGTGGTTGCTTCCATCTACTCAGGGCCTCTCATCTCTTACTTTCCTAAATATACATTTTTTTATTCTCATAGATTCTCTTTGCTTCCTGAAAAGCTTAAAAAATTTTTTTGAATAGGTAATATATTCATGTTAGAAAGTACAGAGGGTGCACAGTGTCGCCCCCTACTGTCTCTGCCCCCAAGAGCCTGGTCCCCTGGAGGCACCTGCTGTATCTCCTGCCAGAGATACTTTGTGACTGTGCAAGCAAACGTGTGTGTGTGTGTGTGTGTGTGTGTGTGTGTGTATGTATGTATGTATTTTTTTCTACCCTTTTATTTTCAAAAAGTTTCTGAACCTTGCCTTTTTAAACTAAATATGTTTGGGAAATCATTCTATATCAGTACATTTTCCAGTTCATTTTTTTCATGGCTGCGTTGTTTTCAACCATATGGAGGTACTATAATTTATCTAACCAGCTCCTACTGGTGAATATCATATTTTGTGCAGTTACAAATGAGGCTGCAGGTACAGCATTTTGCATATGTGCGAACTGCCTGTACGACCCATCCCTAGAAATAGCACCTCTTTCTTTCATTGCTATTTATTCCGCTAGATCAAGTTTTGCTCTTATTTCTTAAAGTTTTGAACTCTGCACTTCCTTTGGTTATTTCTTCTAATTATCTATCTATATTTTTTTTTTTTTTTTTTTTTGGTGAGGAAGACCAGCCCTGAGCTAACATCCGTTGCTAATCCTCCTCTTTTTTGCTGAGGAAGACTGGCCCTGGGCTAACATCGTGCCCATCTTCCTCCACTTTATATGGGATGCCGCCACGGCATGGCTGACAGGCAGTGCGTCGGCGGGCGCCCAGGATCCGAACCAGCGAACCCCGGGCTGCCAAGCGCGGACTAAACCGCTGCGCCACCGGGCCGGCCCCCCTATCTATATTTTAAATAATAGAGTGTGGTCAGATTAAAGGAGTTTCTCGGTTGAAAATTGGCTCACCTTTTGCATGTTCTTATAGGTAAGAGTGACTAGGAAAACATATCCACACAAAAACTTGTACATGAATGTTCACAGCAGCATTATTCACAAGAGCCAAAAAGTGGAAACAACCCAAGTGTCCATCAACAGATGAATGGGTAAACAAAATGTTATATATTCATACAATGGAATATTATTTGGCAATAAAAAGAAATGAAGTACTGATTTGTGTTACAGTGTGGATGAACCTTGAAACATTATGCTGAGTGAAAGAAGCCAGACGCAAAAGTCCACATATTGTATAATTTTGTCTATATGAAATGTCCAGAATAGGCAAATCCATATAGACAGAAAGTAGATTAGTGGTTGCCAGGGGCCGGGGGTGGGGGGCGGGTGACAGCTAAGGGGTATAGGATTTCCTTTTGAGTAATAAAAATATCCTAAAATTGACTCTGGTGAAGGCTGTGCGTATCTGTGAACATACTAAAAATATACTAAAATTGTACACTTTAAATGAGTGAATTGTGTGGCCTGTGAATTGTATCTCAATAAAGCTGTTAAAAACCAGAGTGACTAGGATTTTTCAGAAGGGAGCATTCCAAGGTTGGGGCCCACAAAGGGACTTGGGATTGATGCAGCCCTGGGTTGTGGTGAGAAGTCCAATGGGCTGCAGGGAGCGAGGCGATAAATCCCTGATCAGTTTCTGAGATGCTGGCCTGTTCTGGGGGGTAATGAGTTTAGGTAGGCTTTAGGGAGGGGGGGAGGTGTCTCATCTAGAAAGGAGGGGTATCTGTGACCAGGTCTTCAAGGGTATTAACCAGGCAACGGAACAGTGTTCCTCAGGTGGAAGGAGCAGCACAAGGTAGGAAATAGCAGGTGTGTGGAGGAGCCTTCAGCAGTGCTTTGTGGCTGGGGCATCCAGTGCGGCAGGGATGGGCAGAGCAGGAGGTGAGTAAGCGAGTGGGAATGCATGTTTACAAAGCTGAGAGCTTGGACTGCCTCTCAAAGGGAAGCACCCCTCACCTGAGTCCCACTTGCTGTGGACAGGATGCAGGTAAGCCCAGTGAGGGGTTTTGCAAGAGTCTCTTTTAGCTCAAGCTTTACCCATTCACTTCCTTTCCGGAACACATCAGAACTTACATGAAGGTATTATCCACCCTCAGTCCATTCTAATGTATTTTAAATGATAAATCATTTGCAAGAGTCTAGACCAGCTGCCTGTTGGCGACACTGCACAACTGGCTGTGGGGCGGTGGCTCCATTAGTGCACCTCTGAGCCCAGTGTGGTGGCTTTCACAGAGGACGAGTCACGTGACATAGGCCTCATTTCACATTAACTGAGTAATCCTTGAAGAGTACCAACATTAGGAATTTACAGACTGGAGTTGGCATGTGCTTGGTATGTGGAGGACCCCGATGGGTATTTGGAGAAGCTTGGCTGCCCTGATGCTTGGGGACACTGCTTACTTTCTCCTGAGCAAGAGACACATGGGTGGTCAGGGTCTCAGTGCTGGGGACTGGTAATGCAGAGGTGAGGTCCCTGCCTCCCGAAGCTCAGCGCCCGGTGCTGGGAACAGACACACAGTTAACAACTGTGGTGCATCCCCTGAAGGATGGGGAGGGGGCTGTGAGAGCAAACCTAGGGTATCTCTTTTAGGTGATGGGTCAGGGGAAGCTCTCCCTGGGAGTGAGACTGAGTCTGAGGCTGCAGGATTGGATGGAAAGTGGGGAAGCAGATCAGCTCACATGGCAGCCCTGGGGCAGCAGGGCCTGTGGGGCAGGAGCCCAGGGCAAGGTAGGAGATGGGGCAAGGCAGGTGGTCAACCAGACCCCACTGACCACAGGAGCCATCAGGGGGCTGACTTGAATGGCTAATCTTTTTGAAGCATGGCACTGGCCGTCATGTGAGGAGCGAATCAGAGGAGACCAATGTAGAAACTAGTTCAGGTGAGTGAAGATGGGGCAGAGGGTGAGGGGTCAGCAGAGGTGTCAACTTGATGGGGCTTGATGGGTTGGATGTGGAGGGTGATGGGAGAGGGAGTCATGGACCACTGGCACAGGCACCTGATCTCAGGTGCTGCTGTCTTGTTGTCAGTGTATTATTGTAGCAGCATGTATCAGAATTCCACTCCTTCTTATTGCTGAATAATATTCCATTGTATGACTATACCACATTTTATTTATCTGTTCATCTGTTAATGGACATTTGAGTTTTCACTTTTTGGCTGTTATGACTAATGCTGCCAATTGTATGTATTCTTGAACAAGTGTTTGTCCATGTGTTTTCATTTCTTTTGGGTATATACTTAGGAGTGGAATTGCTGGGTCTTATAGTAACTCTATGTTTATTTTTGAGGAAATGCTAAAGTGGTTGCATCATTTCACATTCCTGCCACCAGTGTATAAAGTTTTGTTTTTCTACATCCTCTCTGACACTTATTATTGTCTGTCTTTTTTATTGTAGCCATCCTAGTGAGTGTGAAGTGGTATATCATGGTTTTGATTTGCATTTCCTTGACGGCTAATGATGTTGAGTATCTTTTCATGTGCTTTTTGGTCATTTATGTGTCATCTTTGGAGAAGTGTCTATTCAGATCCTTTGCTCATTTTTTAATTGGGTTATTTATCTTTTTATTATTGTGTTATAAGTGCTCTTTATATATTCTGGATTCAAGTCCCTGGGCAGATACATGATTTGCAAATGTATTCTCCCATTCTGTGGATTGTCTTTTCACTCTCTTGATGGTATTGTTTGCAACATGAAAGTTTTAAATTTCAATGAATTCCAATTTATTTTTTCTTTTGTTGCTTGTACTTTGGTGGTGTCGCTAAGAAACCAGTACCCAGTCCAAGGTCATGAAGATTTACTCCTATGTTGTCTTCTAAGAGTTGTATAGTTTTAGCTTTAACACTTACATTTCTGTTTTTATTCATTGCTTTATACATTGTTGACCTATACGTTTAGATCTGTGATCCAGTTTGAGTTAATTTTTGTATGTGGTGTGAGGTAGGGGTCCAACTTCATTCTTTTGCATGTGGATATCCAGCTATCCCAGCACCATTTGTTGGAAAGACAATTTGTTCTTTCCCCCATTGAATCGTCTTGGCACCCTTGTTGAAAATTACTTGACTGTAAATTTGAGGGTTTATTTCTCAACTCTCAACTCTGTTCCATCGGTCTGTGTGTCTATGCTTATTCCGGTACCACCCTGTCTGTAGTTTTGTAAGTTTTCAAGTCAGAAACTGTGAGTCTTCCACTGTATTCTTCTTTTTCAAGATTATTTTGACTTTTCTGGGTTCCCTTAATTTCCATATGAATTTCTTGTTCAGCTTGTCGATTTCTGCAAAGAAAGCAAGCTGAATTTTGATAGGGATCTATTGAATCTATGGATCAATTTGGAGCATTTTGTCATCTTACCAATGTTAAAATGAATATTCCATGAACATGGAATATCTTACCATTAGGTCTTCTTTAATTTCTTTCAGTGATGTTTTGTAGTTCTTAGCGTACAAGTCTTGCACTTATTTTGTTAATTTTTTTACTAAATACTTCATTCTTTTTAACATTATTGTAAGTGGAATTGTTTTCTTAATTTCATTTTCAGGTTTTTCATTGCTAATGAGTCTTTCAAAATTTTTTCATTTTTCTCTACTGGAGCACGTGTTCAAAATTTAAAAGATGTTAAGGAGTACAGAGTGAAAAGTCTCTCCCAGTCTCTCCCTTTGGCCATGCAGGTTCCCTCCCGGAGGCAGCCACTGCCTCAGCGTCTTGTTTGTCCTAACAGGGACCTTCAGTGCATGGAGAAGCAAGTGCATGTGCATGCCCTCTTTTTCCCTGTTGGGTTTATAGTCCTAAATGAGCAGTAAAAATTATGTACTTCAAAAAATTTAGTGCATTCATTAAAAAAAAAATCCTTTCTGAAAATGTGGGGAGTGAACAAATGTAATTTCTGTTTCATCCTCTGGTCTGTTGGTTTTCAGGGGGCCAGGAATTCACTAGCTTTTTTGAGTTCTAGGAGGAGGTTAAAAAAAAGCTATGAACGTGATTTCCCTGATGCACCTTGCTGGCATTTTTAGTTTGCTCAGTGGTTTGAACATTGCCTCATCTAAGACGCTGTTACTGTTGGTAGAGTCTAGGGAAAATATTCTGAAGATACATGTTGCCTGTTATCATTGTTGTAATATGACGTGTATGTTCCAGATATGTTCTGAACACATTCTGTATTTTATGTAATTTACACCTCAGAACAATCCATGTGGTGGGTGCTCTTGGTCCCATCTAATAGATGAGGAAATTCAAGCCAGAGGGCTGTGACTCGCTCAGGTCACACGCCTGGTAGACAGAGCTAGAGTTCAAGTCCAGGTGTCTGACTCCAGAACTTTCCCTCTTAACCACAGCGTTATACTTCGTCTCATGTCATGTGGCCTCCCTGACCTCAGGGTGTACACACATTGTTTATTGTGACTTACTGTATCCAGGCAGTATTCTAAGTGCTGGGACACGCAGTAGCAGTAAAGAAGACAGGCCAGTCCTTGTCCTTGCTTTCAGAGGTGAAGGGCAGTAACAAGCAGTAAATATAAACAAGTGACTTCTCTCCTATGTCAGCAGGCATCAGTGCCAGGGAGACTGGGAAGTGGGGTGCAAGTCTCAGGGCTCAGGTGGTCCTCATTCACAAAGACGATGAATCTGAGCAGAGTTGGAGTAAATGAAGGAGGCAAGCCATATGTGGGGGCAGAGGATTCCAGGCAGAGGGAACAGCCAGTACAAAGGCTGGAGAGTTGGAGTGAGTCTGCTGTGCTTGAGGGACTGCCAAGGGGTCCCAGGAGCTGGGTGGAGGGTGCGGAGGGCAAGTGGGAGGAGGTGAGTGAAAGGGAAGAGGTGAACGAAGGAGGGGATCCTGTGGGGAGTTTAAAGCAGAGGAATGACACCATTGACTTGTCTTTAATAGGATCCCACTGGCTGCTGTTGAGAACAGACTTGGGGGCAAGGGAGGAAGTGAGGAGCCCAGTTAGGAGGCAACTGCAACAACCCAGGCGGGGCGGTGGGGGTGGCAGTTCAACCCAGGTGGTAACAATGATAGTGAAAGGATCTTGGAATCTGGAAGTATATGTTTTTTTATTTTTTTCTTAATTCTTCTTTATCTTCTTTATTGAGGTTCTGGACATATTTTGAGGTTAACCATTAAGATTTCCTGGTGGAATTGCAGGGGGCAGCTCAGGAGTTCAGTTTGGGTGTGTTGCGTTTGAGAGTCTGACATCAGGGGGTTGGCAGTCAGGAGAGAGGAGCCGGTGGGAGGGGAATCATAGGCATGGAGGTGCAATGAGCCTGGGGAGCCCTGGGGGCAGGGCAGGTGAAGGTGGAGCAAGGGGGGATAATGGGGAGGAATGAATGACCTGTGCATAATGGGGAGGAGGGGGTGCTGCTGATGGATCATGGGGAGGAGGAAGTGGTCTTCAGTACTCTGGGCTGTGAGGTCCGAGAAGCAAGGATGAGGAACTGCCATTGAGCTCAAGGTCAAGGTTGTTGGTGATATGGAAGAGCAGATTCCAGGGTTTGTGTGTGGCAGAGGGGGAGCCAAAGCTTGTTTGAGTGAGTTTGAGAGAAAATGGGAGAAAAGAAATTGGAGGTGGTAAGTACAGACACCTCTTCAAGGATGTTTGCTGCAAAGGGGCAATCAAAGGTTATTTATTCACATTTTTGTTTTTATTTTTGGTTTTTTTGCTAAGGAAAATTTGCCCTGAGCTAACATCCGTTGCCAGTCTTCCTCTACGTTGTATGTGGGTCGCTGCCACAGCATGGCTGCTGACGAGTGGTGTAGGTCCACGCCTGGGAACTGAACCTGCCAAAGTGCAGCGGGCTGAACTTAACCACTAGGCCACCAGGCTGGCCCCCTCACATGTTTTTTAAGATGCAAGAAATGACAGCCAGTTTAGGTGCTGATGGGACTAACCCCATACAGAAGAAGAATGATGTAGAAGAGAGACCTGCTGGAGAGTGTGGGGTCACTGTGCACACGGAGGGCAGGAGGGCCAGGCGTGGGCCCTCAGGCATGGGCCTGATGCTTTTCTTAGAGGAATAGGAAGCAGGTTCTCCGTGGAGAATGAGGATGGGGGAGGAGATACTGGAGGTATGGGGAGCAGAGAAGGTGTGAAAGGGCAACCAAGGATGTTGAGATGGCCAGGCAGGAAGGGGAGGCTGGTCACAGTGTTTTCCTCTGGGAGTGCTTAGCTGCAGAGGTCAAGATGTGGACATGGAATCGGGGGAGCAAGTGCTGGGTTAACCATGGTGTTGGTTTGCCAAGGAAGCAAGGTCCGAGGGATTCCAGGGTGTCACGGAGTGAAACTCTTATTCCCCCTTTTAGAAATAAAGAACCTGAGGCCAGATGGTGAGTGGTGGGACCCGCATTTACACTGGTCTGGCTGGAGTGTGGTGTGTGAGGAGGAGCCAGCACTGCAGCACCTGGAGAGCCAGGGTCTCAGAGGACAGAGACAGGGTGGAGTTTCAATCTAAGAACTTGGGGCCTTGCAGGTGTATGGGCAGTGGGCAGCCTTATCCAGTGGACACTTTGGAAGACTTTCTGCCTACTGTTGGAAGATGGAGTGTGCATGTGATTGTGTGTGTACCTCTATGTGTGTGCATTAGCATGTGTGTGTCTGTGTGTGAAGGGGGCTGTGGTGGTCCAGGAGTGCGTGATGGTGGCAGGACCCTCATATTGGGACTGGGTGCATTCTGAAGATGGAGCTGGGAGTGCTCCCTATAGCCTGGCTGGACTGTGATGTCTGGAAATGGGGGGCTGGTGGTCATCCCAGGGGCTCCCTGAGGCCTTTGTGCAGGGACAGCTGTGTTCCTCAGAGGTGGAAGAAGAGCTGCAGAACCTTGTGCTCCAGGCTGGCTTGTCAAGTCCTTAGCTCCTGGATATGTGAGTGGGAAGGCAACTCTGAGCACCACCGTAGCTGGAAACAAAGGCAACTTGGTTGAATGCAGAGCCTGAAGTGAGATCAGTGTTCCAATTTGGAATTGTGTCTGTATAATTGCGATGTGCTTGGAAACATTGAGAGTCATGATACTTCCCACAATGGGACACTATGCTCTGGAGAATGAGCTGGCCGTGTCCGTGTCTACTTGTGTGTAGATGTGTGTGCACACACAGATGCATGTGTAGACAGAGATATGCAAAGATGGCCAAAACATATGAAAAAGAAGAAAAATATGAAGAAAAAAGGAAAATATACTGGTTTACAATATATGTAGTAGGGCCTACTTTTTTTGTTTTGTTTTGTTTTGTGGGGAAGACCAGCCCTGAGCTAACATCTGTTGCTAATCCTCCCCTTTTTGCTGAGGAAGACTGGCCCTGGGCTAACATCCGTGCCCATCTTCCTCCAGTTTATATGGGACGCCGCCACAGCATGGCTGACAAGCAGTGCGTCAGCGGGCGCCCGGGATCCGAACTCGCGAACCCCGGGCTCCCAAGCGCGAACTAAACTGCTGCGCCACCGGGCAGTAGGGCCTACTTTTTTTAATTGAAAAGAAGAATATGTAGTTTCACATGTGCTGATATGTACATAGACTTTTTTCTGGAAGGAAACATAAGACAATTTGCAGTGATGTCTTTGTTGGAATCCACAGCTCTGTTAAAACTTTTATTTATTTAGTTAGTTATTTTCAGGGGAAGATTCGCCCTAAGCTAACATCTGTTGCCAATCTTCCTCCTTTTTTCTTCCTTTTTCCCTCCTAAAGCCCCAGTACATAGCTGTGTATAGTTGTAAGTTTTTCTAGTTTTTCTGTGTGAGCCGCTGCCACAACGTGGCTGCTGGCAGAGTGGTGTGGTTCCACGCCCGGGAACCAAACCCAGGCTGCCAAAGAAGGGCACGCCAAAATTTAACCGCTAGGCCATCAGGGCTGGCTCTAAAACTTTTATTTTTAAAAATGATGTCCATAGACTAACCTGCTATTTCCATTTTTTTCTTTATCCTTCTGAGTGCACGCACCCTGGAAATGTGTGAGTTATTCATAATGGGAGTGGGATGGGAAAGGGAAGAATTGCCACCTCAGCACTGGTGAGGAATGCCTGGTGGAGGCCTGGCAGGGATGGGGCCCTGACAGGGCCAGAGGTAGATAGGAAAGCAGCCTAGGATCAGCCCAGGCAAGGTGGTGAGGAGGTGGTGCCCAGAGGAGGCCCACAGCCAGGCCTCTGGTCCCAATGCGGTCGGTCATGGCACGCGCCTCTCTCCTCAGCAGCTCGCCCAAGACCATGCAGCACGCAGGCCTGGAGCTGACAGGCCAGAGCCCGGCTTTCGGCCCCACGTAGTACTGCCTCTGGGCTGAGGTCGAGAGTCTGCTGCAGAAGGGCCGCTGGGGTCCAGATCTTCCTACTTCCAGCTTCACTGTGTGATATGGAGCTGTGGATATTCTGCTCTATTCTGCTCTAATTGGTGGTTCTCACCTCAGATGGTGTGGTTGTTTTGTAATTTAAATTGTATCATGTTTCTCCCCTGCTTGCAATCCCTTAGTGGCTTTTGTACTCAGGACAAAATTACGAATCTTAATGTTTTCTCTGAGGCCTGTGACCCTGCAGCCCCCCTACAGTCCCCCATCCCCAGGGCACTCAGCCACCTTGTCCTCCTTCTGACGCTGTGTCCACTCCCCTCCTCGGCTGGAGGCTCCTTCCAGCTTATGTGGCTCATGCTTTCTCCCCTTTGATGTCTCAGCTTCGGTGATTCCACCTTAGAGATGAGGCCTTTTCTCAACCAATTTAATGTAGGTCCTTCTTCATAGAACTTGATTATTTTATAGCACTCACCAGAATTTATAACTGTACACCCACTTCCACTTGTTCCCTGTCTCTCTGTGTCTGTGGAGTGTAGGGCAGGGGCCATGTCAGTGTTGTTCATCACCGTCTGCCCAGAGCCTGGGACAATACTGACGCATAAGCACAAAATAGATATTTTTGGAATGAATGAATGAATGCATAAGTAGAAAAAATAAATAGTGGAAGAATTAATGAGATCTATCAGGGATGCCAGCTACTGCCATACATAAAGTTATTTGAATGATGGAAAGAAGTGTCACAACATTCAGAGGTGACAGGGCCTGTTGAGGTGGGTGACTCTAAGCACTGCTTCTTAAAGGGTGGATGGTTTTAGTTAGAGAGGAGAGGAGAGAGCCCGTATGTGGGGAACAAGCACCCAGGTAAGAGTGGGGCTTGCCAAGTGGGAGGCATAACTGGGGAACAATTAGCAAACTGTTTGTTTTGGAACAGAGTAGAAGTGGGAAAAGAGCCTGGACTGAGATGTTAAGGCAGGCACCCTCTCGAGCTGTGATGTGACTAGCCTCAGCACTCGCTTCGCTCGGCCATCAGCACTGAGACTGAGTGTTAAATGTTATTTAACCTTAATTAATTTACATTTAAATAGCCATAGTGGTGAGTGGAAACTGTTTTGAACAGCTCAGTTCCAGAAGATGCTCATGCAAGGAGTGTCCCTTTGTTTGGGGGGCACCATTGAATGTTTATCATGATGAAAGTGAGGTGATGTCGACTGGCCTTTTGGGAGATTCTTGAATCTGGCATTGGGGGTGAGATGGGTTGGGGGAGGGAAGACTGAAAGCATGGAGGGTCTTCTGTTATTTAACCAGAAGCTGGCAAGAGGGCATTCAGTCCTGAATGTGCACAAGAGGCAGTGAGGCTGTGGGAGCAGGTGGCTGGTGGCCGATGCCTGTAGATGGAATGGGCAGTGGCAGGGACCTGGGAGAGTGGGAGGGGTATGGGAGCATCCCACACCTCTGAGCCTGGGGGCAGAGCAGTGTGGTACCGTGGACAGAAATAGATCTGCAATGCAAGTGCGTGGGGTGGTTGGGAAAGAGATCTGGGGAGGAGAGTTCCATTGTGAACACCATCCAGGGCAGGTCCTCCTAGCATTTGGGTTAGAGGTCTTTGGGCAGAGATTTGGGACTTAACCACGGAGAGATTATAGTGGGAACTGTGGGAACAGAAGCAGGAGTTCAGAGGGTTGGGTGCAGAGGGAAAGAGCCTTGGGGTGTCGCGCAGTTGGAGGTGCATGAACAAGTGGAGCTTCGAGGCAGTCAGGGAAGATGAGTGAGAGAAGCAGGTTAGCTCAGCGCCCAGGGGAGGGAGTGTGGTTGGCGAGGTGTGACCATCCACTGGTGGAGCACTTAAGCCAGAGAGTGAGCCAAGGCCAGAGGATTCATCAGAAGATTGTCTGGAATTCTCTGATCTCTTGGTTTAGGCCCCACAAAATATTCTAGAAAATATCTTCCATTTAGACTCATGAACTTTGAACTTAGTGATAACACTTGTCTCTCCACACTTAGATCCTCGGGCTGGTGATAATTGAAAAGGAAGCATTCATTAGCCCCAAAGATAATTTATTGTGATTGAGACAGGACTCAATGGAAATACAAAGTTGAACTGTGTGAAATTGCAGTTTTTGTAGGTAAAAAAAAAAAGTTGAAAAATGGCAATTCTATATGATTTCATCTATTGTATATAGAAAGCATTCTTCAAATGAGCAGCTTTGCAGCACATGTCGGGAGTTATCAGTTGTTTCCCTCCCAGCCTTCCCTGTGTTAATCTTGTTATGCTCACTGTACTTTAACTGTCCAGGTCAGCATGTTGCTGATTATCTAGGTATCTGTCCTTTGGCTATAATCATTATATCCCACACTTTTGTCTCCCCTCCTTCCTTTACAAATGTATAAATTATTAATTACTGTCCCTGTTGGGTTTCCTGGGAAGTAGACTCTGAGATGGAGATTTGCAGGAAGTTTACTGAAAGTGCTCTCGGGATCCACATCTGTGGGGAGAGTGAAGGGCGTGGGATTGGACAGAAGGACAAATTGAAATGTGACACTGTAACATTATTGGGCCTTCCAATCCATGAACCTAGTATACTCTCAGATCCTTTTAAATTTCTTTCATCAGTACTTTGTACTAGTCAGTGTACATATTTTGCCAAATTTATCCCTAATGTTTATTAAATATTAAAATTTACCCCAATATTAATTAAACAATATTTAATTTTTTAATATATACAATTTTATTCACAAAATGGTTTTATTTCTTCCTTTCCAATCCGAGCACCTTTTATTTCTTTTTCTTGCTTTATTGCACTGCCTAGGACCTCCAGTAAAATGTCATACAAAAGTGGTGAGAGTGGATTTCCTTTCCTCGTTATTGATCATAAGGGGGGAAGGCATCCAATCTTTCACTATTTAGTATTATATATATAGCTGTAGGTTTTGTATATATACTCTTTATCAAGTTGAGGTAGTTTCCTTCTATTCTTACTTTGCTTTGAGTTTCTATAAGAATGATTGGTGGGTTTTGTTAAATGCTTTTTCTGCTTCTATTCTGATGATCATATTTTTTTTTCTTTTTTAGTCTGTTAACATGGTTAATTACACCGATTAAATTTTGAATGTTAAACCAACTTTGCAATCCTGGGATAAACCCCACTTGGGTATGACATGTTACCCTTTATAGCTGGATTCAATTTGCTAAAATTTTAAAAATTGTAAGGATTTCCCCCCCCCCCGGGGAAGATTCGTCCTGAGCTAACATCTGTTGCCAATCCTCCTCTTTTTGCTTGAGGAAGATTTGCCCTGAGCTAATGTCTGTTGCAAATCTTCCTCTATTTTGTATGTGGGCTGCTGCCACAGCATGGCCACCGACCGGCAGTATAGGTCTCTGCCCAGGAACCGAACTGGGCTGCTGAAGCAGAGTGTGCCAAACTTAACCACAAGGCCACTGGGCTGGCCCAGGATTTTCTTAATCCATGGTCATAAGGGCTATTGGTATGTAGTTTTTTTGTAATGTCTTTGTCTGGTTTTGATATCAGTGTAATATTGGCTTCATAAAATGAGTTGAGAAATGCTTCTTCTGGAAAGTAGAAGTGGAGGAATTTGTATAGAAATGTTATTTTTCTTGAATGTTTAGTAGAATTCACCAGTGAAACCATCTTGGTCTGGAGTTCTCTTTGTGAGAAGGTTTTTAACTATAAATTCAACTTATTTAATAGGTATATTGGCTATTCAAGTTGTCTGTTTCTTCATGAGTGACCTTTGGTAGTTGTGTTGTTCAAGGAATTTGTCTATTTCGTCTAATTTGTTAACTCTAATGGCATAAAGTTGCTAATAGGATTCTATTATTATCCTTTTAATATCTGTAGGATCTGTAGTAATGTCCCCTTTTTCATTCATGATATTGTCTTCTCTTTTTTTTCTGATAATATTGCTAGAGGTTAAGCCATTTCATTGATCTTTTCAAATATCTAGCTTTAGGTTTAATCCATTTCCTCTCTTTTTCTGTTTTCTGTCTCATTAATTTCTGTTCTTTATTTCCTATTTACTTTGTGGCTTACTTTTGGTATTTTGTTCTTTTTTCTAGTTTTTAAGGTGGAAGCTGAGAGAATGATTTTAGTTGTTTTTTTCCTACTTTATTTAATACATTTACCTCTAAGCACTGCTTTAGCTGCATACAGCAAATTTTGATTTATTGTATTTTCATTTTCCTTCAGTATAATATATATTCTACTTTCCTTTGTCCTTTCTTCTTGGCCCATGTGTTATGTAGCAGTATGTTGTTTAAATTTTAGATATTTGGAGGTATTCCAACTCTCTCTCTATTATTGGTTTCTAATTTAATTCTGTTGTGTTCAGGGAATAGTCTGGATGATTTTATTACTTGAGACTTCTTCTTTGGCCCAGGATGTAGTCTATCTTGGTGAATGTTCCTGTGCAATTGTAAAGAATGTGTATTCGGCTGCCACTGGGTAAAGTGTTTCATAAATATCAGTTTCAGAGGCTTGATAGAGTTCTAGTCTTATATATATACTTAGACTAAATTTTGAATTTGTCTCTTACTCCTTTCAGCTCTGTACTTTTTTTCGCTCCTGTGTTTTGAAGCTTTTTTGTTAGATGCGTATACACATTGAGGATTGTTACATATTCTTAATGAATTGACCCTTTTTATTCCTGGTAATATTTCTCCTCTAGAAATCTGCTTTATGTGATAGTATATAGGCTCTCAGCTTTCTCATGATTGGTGTTTGCATGGTGCATGTTTCCCCTCCTGTTACTTTTAACTTATCTCTATCGTTATGTTTATAATACCTTCCTTTAATAGCATGTACTTGGGTCTTGCTTTTTTCTCCAGACTGGCAATCTCTTGCCTTTTAACTGGAGTC
Organism: Tapirus indicus; assembly: GCA_031878705.1. Taxonomy (NCBI): domain Eukaryota; kingdom Metazoa; phylum Chordata; class Mammalia; order Perissodactyla; family Tapiridae; genus Tapirus; species Tapirus indicus. Next base: position 545,318 of record CM062935.1, read on the forward strand.
CTAAGACATTTGCACTTAATGTCATTATCAGTATGGTTTGCTATCTGTGTGCCTCATCTGGTTTTTTTTTCCTCTTTTACTTCATTCTTCCAGATTAGTTATTCAGGTTTCAGTATACTGTTATCTCCATTGTTGGCTTATTTGCTCTACCTAATTGTTGTAGTTTTCAGTGGTTGCTGTCAGGTTCACAACGATGAGAGCGTGCCACTTCACATAGAACGAGAGAACCTCCAATGGTGTACCTTTGTTTCCTCCCTCCAGCTCTGTGCCTGCTGTTGTACACTTGACTTCTGCATCTGTTCTACGCCCCATGATGCATTATTAGTATTCTGCTGTAATCAGTCAGTTATCTCATAAAGAAATTCTAAAACGAGGAAAAAAGTTTATTTTCTTTCTTATTTGCCATTTCTGGTACTCTTTTACATTTGTATATTCAAGTTTTTATCCAGTATCATTTTCTTTCTGCTTGAAGAAATTAATATTTCTTTTAGTGTAGGTCTGTTGGCAACCATTGTCTCATTTTTGTTTCTCAGGGAAAAATCTTTATTTTTGAAAAATATTTTAACTGGACATAGAATTTTAGATTGATAGCTTTTTGATTTTGGGAATTTCTTTTTCTTTTTCTTTGGTATTTTAAAGATGCTGTTCATTTTCTTCCATTGTACATGGCTTCTGGTGATTTTTTTTCTCACTGGTTTTAATAATGATGAGCCTTGATGTGATTTTTTTTTTTTTCCTGCTTGATAATCATTGAGTTTCTTGGTTTTAGTTTTCATGAAATTTGGAAAATTTTTGAGCATTGTCCTCTTACTGTATGGGGGCTCCAGTGATGTATGTTAGGCTGCTTGATGTCCTGTAGGCCACTGAACCCTGTTTATCTTCTCTGTGCATTAGTTTGGATAGCTGCTTCTGCTGTCTTCAAGTTTACTGCTCCTTCTTCTCCCAGTTTTTAAGGCATGGTCAGTTGCACCCAGTGACTCTTCTCAGCTCAGTGAGTTGTCTGCTTGGGACCCCCGTCCTTGCCCCATGGTCTGGAAAGTGTCTTCAGGCAGAAGCTGGGGGACAGCAGGGCTCACCTCCTTTGTTTCCCTTTCCAGTGCTGCCTGTTGTCCAGCATCTGACGAGTGCTTCCACGTATCTTGTACAATTTCTAGTTTCTGCAGCAGGAGGACAAGCCCAGTCTCAGTCATGACCAGAGCTTTGGCTCTGTCGAACAGAAGGCTCATCCTTAGATTCTTTTGGTCTGTTTTCTGTCTGGGAGGTCTTTTGCTGCAGATTACCTGAGGATGTGGAGATTAAGCATCAGAATTTTCATAGTCTCTAATGATCAACATTGATGATTTCACTCTGGGGATTTTCCATGCAGGTGAGAACACAGCACTGGGGTTGGGGGATATGCTTTCTTTGGGGTGCAGGCTCCTTTTTCATCATCTCAGCAACTCTTTAGTGCACAGAAGTCAGGCATGGTGGTGTGTGTGTATAACTTACTATTTCTAGTTTCTGTGATTTCCTATTAATTTTTTTTTTTTTTTTGTGGGGAAGACCAGCCCTGAGCTAACATCCGTCACCAATCCTCCCCTTTTTTGCTGAGGAAGACTGGCCCTGGGCTAACATCTGTGCCCATCTTCCTCCACTTTATATGGGACGCCGCCACAGCATGGCTGACAGGCAGTGCGTCGGCGGGCGCCCGGGATCCGAACTCGCGAACCCCGGGCTGCCAAGCCCGCGGACTAAACCGCTGCGCCACCTGGCGGCCCCTCCTATTAATATTTTTTACCTTAATTTCTGTTTTGTCTGTCAGTGATGTGTGTGTGTGTGTGTGTGTGTGTGTGTGTGTGTGTGAGTGTGAGTGTGAGAGAGGAAGATTAATCCTGAGCTAACATCCGTTACCAATCCTCCTTTTTTTTTTGCTAAGGGAGATTGGCCCTAGGCTAATATCCATGCTCATCTTCCTCTACTTTATATGGGATGCCGCCACAGCATGGCTTGACAAGCAGTGCGTTGGTCTGCACCCGGGATCCGAACCTGCGAACCCCGGGCCGCCAGAAGCGGAGCATGCAAACTTAACTTCTAACCCACTGGGCCGGTCCTGTCAGTGACTTCAATTCTGGCTGCACATGAAAATCACCTTGAGAACTTTAAAAATATACAGGACGCTGCCCCAGCTACTTTTTAAAACCTAATTTTTTGAAGTCCCCAAGTTAATTTTAAATGAGAATTGCTCTCTTATGTTCATATTTTACACTTGCTTTTGACCCAGTTGGCCCTTCACTGTCCATCCAACGTCGTCTTTATTATTGTTGTCGAGTGACACTTGTTCCACCTTTTAGTATAGAAAGTTTTTTAAATGGTCAGTACTTGAGTTTACCAACATCTTATGTTTTCTCAGCTTAGCATTGTTTCCCTCCAAGCACTTTTCTTTCCGAAATGAATCCTTCAGTAGTTTTGGCAGTGAGGGTCTGTGAGTGCTGAAATCTGATACAACTTTGTTATTTCTTTGTAGATGATTGCCCCAATTACTTCTGCTACATCACAAATCATCCCCCGGTTTAGGGGCCTACAACAGTAGCGTCTTATCACCTCTCATGATTTCTGTGGGTCAGAGATTCAGGAGCAGCTTAGCATGGGGTCTTGTGCAACTGTGGTCTGACAGAACCTGGGGCTGGGTCATCTCCAAACCTCCTCACTTCACCTGGAGCTGGGACAGAGGAGCAGCTGGGGGACTGGAGGAGCAACTGGGGGCCTGAAGGAGCAGTTGGGGGCCTGTGGGAGCAGCCAGAGGCCTGGAGCAGCTGGGAGGGATGGAGAAGCAGCCAGGGGCGTGGAGGAGCAGCCAGGAGCCTGGAGGAGTTGCTGGGGTGAAGGAGCAGCTGGTGTTGGAGGAGCAGCCAGGGCAGAGGAGCAGCTGGTGCTGGTCATCTCCCTGTGGCCTCTCTAGCATGGCACCTTGGTACCTGAACGTTTTACTCAGCAGCCAAAGCATGTGTCCTGAGAGCGCAGTGGAGCTGCAGCACCTTTTGTAGCCTGGCCTCAGTGGTTACAGCATCACTTCTTCCTCATCATATCCACTAGGAGGGAGTTGGTAAGGCCAGCCATGGTCAAGGAATGGGGATTAGACTCTCTGCTGTTTTTTAGGACTGGTGTCCAGGAATCCGCCGACACGTTTTCAGACCACCAGTTTTCTTTCTTTTCTCTGTGGTAGCTTTTAGGACATTTAGTCCTTCACGGCAGTGAGTCTAGAGCTCGATTTATTTTTATTCATCCCACCTGGTATATGGGTGTACTTTTGCTCTGGAAAGTTGCTGGCCGGTACCAGTTCAGCTCTGTCTTCTCTTGGAGTTCCCTTCAATTTACAGTGGTTGCCAGTCCATCCTCCCTGGCATGGTGCTTCCCTCTTTGTTTCTTGTGCATTCTGCATGAATTTCAGTACTGTCCTCTAGTTCACTTACATTTCATAGTCTTTGAATAGGTGTTATTTCCCTCATCCACCAGGGTTCCTAACCTGACACAGTTTAAAGTTGTTTTCAGGTTGCTGTTTTGTTTTATGAGGAATAACCAGAGTCCCTTTTTGCATATGTAGTGTGCAGACAGCTGCAGGCCAGCTGGCGGGCGACTGTAGGCTGCTGAGAGCCAACATCCTAGGTCTAGTGGGAACGGTGAGCAGGGAGCTCAGGTGCACAGTGGTACTTCTGGGGAGGACATCCCTGGGAGACTGTGACAGTGAAAATGAGGACAGGTAACAGTGTTAGGCATGCTGCCCCCTCAGCATGGTGATTATGGGAATTTAACATATGGACAGACTGCTTCCCCCCCCTTCCTGTATTGACGCATAATTCTCACATTTTAAGAAGGATCAGAACAAAGGCTTCCAAACTGTGCTGCATCAAGAGGGAGATATGAAAAACGCCATCCTAGTTAGGGGCGCTGGGGTGTCCTGGCGAAGCGCATCTGCCGCGACTGTGACTTGCAGGATGCCCGGGCCTGTGTTTCCAGGGAGAGGCTCTTATGAAGAAGTAGCACTGCGCCCCGATCCTGGGACAGTCTTCTGGGTGGGAGCAATGGCGTGTGTAAAGGCCCTGAGGGCTTCTGAGCCTGGGTACAGGCAAGGAGCAGAACTATTCTCCTCGTGGTATAGATGCAGATGCAGGGTCAGATGCAGTGAAGAGTGTACCTGATGGATGTGAGTCTTCAGCCCAGGTCTTCTGACCTCAGGACCAACCATTCCCTGACACCTGGACACCTTCTCATGCCAAAACTGATGTGGTATCCTGCAGCTTCCAGGGTTACTTTACACCGTGTGGAGTTCATCTTGCTGATTTTTCCATCATAGCACGGGTGCTTGTAGCTTTGGGTGTGAGACTGACAGTCTGAAGCTGTGCAGAATGAGGCTTAGGTCCTGCTCCTTGTCGCAGAGCTGGACTAGCTGGATGCTGTCTTTACTTCCTCCTTGGTAAAGTAGGGCTTACAGTTGACCCTTTGTGAAGGAGGCTTAGAGGACGTGGCATGTCTAGGTGCCCATTTTGGCTCCCTGGACGTGGCATGGCAGCTTGTGATGGGACCCGTAAGGGACAGAGACTGATGACACGGAGTTGAGTTGTGAGGCGGGGTCCAGACAATTTCAGATTTGGCCTGGGTTCAGGAAGGGGCAGGTGTAGGGCGGAGGCACTGGGTTTGGGTTTGGAGCCTGTGGTGGAGATGCTGGCAAAGAGCTGAGCCTGCAGGCTGGGCGCTCAGAGAAAAGCCAGGTGTGAGGTCATAGATGAGACATGCTTGGCAGAGTTGATGCCTCCATGAGTGCTTGTAGAGAGAGAAGGCATCGGATGCCAACACTGAGTGATGTGGAGCCCCGAAATGTGTGGTAGAAGCAGAGAGGGAAACTGCCGAGAGCCAGCATTCATCCTGTAATGTCTTTAACAGCTTTATCAAGGTGTAATTTATATACCACAAAATTCACCTATTTTCAGTATAGAATTCTTTGGTTTTAGTAAATTTACAGAGTTGTGCAACTACCACCATATCCAATTTTAGAGCATTTCCATCACCCGAAAAAGATTCTGCCTATTCATTTCCAGTTGCCCTTTGTTCCCGCTCCCAGCCAGACAGTAACTCAACTCCTTTTTGTCTCTGCAGACTTACTTGTTCTGGACATTTTGTGTTAAGTGGAATCACACCACATGTGGTCTTTGTGTGCGACTTTTTTGCTGAAGAGTTACTTTACTGCTCGAGCATCCCACTGTACGGATATCCACGTTTTGGTTATCCATTCTTTGAGGGGTGATGACTGGGTAGTCTCAGGTCTTGGCTTTTAGGGATAGTGCTGCTGTGAACACTCATTCACAAGTCTTTGTGTAAACGCCTGTTTTCATGTCTCTTGGGTAGATTCCTGGGAGTGGAATTGCTGGGCCAATGAGAAATTTATGTTTTAACTTTTTGAGAAACTGCCAAATTGTTTTCCAAAGTGACTGCATCATTTTGCATGCCCACCAGCAGTGTATGAGTGTCCAGATTTCTCCACATCCTTTCCAACACTTGTTGTCCATCTTGTTGATAACAGCCATCCTAGTGGGTATGAAGTGGCATCTCATTGTGGTTTTGATTTGCATGGTCCTGATGACCAGTGATGGTGAGCATCTTTTCATTTGCTTTTTGGCCATTTGTACATCTTTGAAGCCAAGTCTATTCAGATTCTTTGCCTGGTCTTTAATTGGGTTGTTTTTCTTGTTACTGTTTTTTATATGTTGTGGTTACAAATTTTTTTTTTTTTTTTTTGTGAGGAAGACCAGCCCTGAGCTAACATCCATTGCTAATCTTCCTCTTTTTGCTGAGGAAGACTGGCCCTGGGCTAACTTCCGTGCCCATCTTCCTCTACTTTATACAGGACGCTGCCACAGCATGGCTGAAAAGCAGTTCATCGGCAGGCGCCCGGGATCTGAACCCGCGAACCCCGGGCTGCCAAGCACGAGCTAAACCACTGCGCCACTGGGCTGGCCCCACAAATTCTTTTATCAGATAAACGATTTGCAGATATTTTCTTCCTGTCTGTGACTGGTCTTTTTACACTCCTAAGGTGTCTTTTGAAGTGTAGTTTTGAATTTTGGTAAAGTCTTTTACTAATTTTTTCTTCTGTCATGTGTGCTTTGAGTGTCACATCTAAGAGGTCTTGGTCCTTCAGTAATATTAGTGCCAGTCAGTGGCTTGGAAGTCGTGGCGCCTGGTGGAGTGGTGGGGACTCAGTCTAGGGTTGCAGGATCACAGGAAGTGAGGAGGTGGAGACCAGGGTCACAGCAAATGTGGGGATGCATAGGGGCCAGAACCAAGGTGGTGGCTGGAGGGGCAGAGGATGAGGGCGCAGGCTCTCTGAGTCTGAGTTGTTATTTTTCATATGGGGAGCCTAGGACATGATTAAATAGTGAAAGGAAGAAGTCAGTGGAGGGAGAGGTTTAACACATGAGAGCAGTGAATAACTGATGGCAGAAGCTTCCCAAGGAGGAGGAGGAGCTTGTTAGCTTTCTGTTGCTGAGGTGACAAGTTACTACAGATATAGCGGCTCTAGGCAGCACCGATCTGTCACTCCAGATCTGTAGCCTGGGTGGTGCCAAGGGAGTTCAGTTCCTGTGGGGTTGGGTTTGTGGGTGAATGTGCTGAGGGACCCAGGGTGTGATATCGATTTTATAATAAATATAAATTTTGGTCTTCTTCCGGTTCTGGCTCACAGCTCCCCAAACCCTTGGAATTTCCTAAGGGACAAGAGCAATGGGATCATCTTTTGTTACAATGTTTTGCCTCAGTTCCTGAAGTTGCTTCAGAGCCATCAAGGTGAAATGGGTGTCTGTGGTTAATGAGGTGACTTTTGGAAAACCCCTAAGGGTGGAGCTGGTTGCCAGGAGAACCACCCTTGTGATTAAAGGGTTGGAACTTTCAGTCCCACCCTCCAACCTCAGAGGAGGGGAGAAGAGCTGGAGATTGAGCTCAATCACCAACGGCCAGTGATTTAATGAATCATGCCTAATGAACCCTCCATAAAAACCAAAAAGGATGGGTTCTGGATTGGTGAACCAGGATGCATCTGTGTGCTGGGAGGGTGGTGCACCCCAGACTCCATGGGGACCTTCCGGACCTTGCCCTGTGTGTCACTTCATCTGGCCATTGATTTGTGTCCTTTAACATCCTTTGTAATAAACCGTTAATCTAGTGAGTAAACTGGTTTCCTGAGTTCTGTGAGCTGCACTAGCGAGGGGGGGTCATGGGAACCTCTGATTTACAGCCAGTTGATCAGAAGCACAGGTGACAACCTGGACTTATGACTGGTGTCTAAAGTGGGAGCAGTCTTGTGGGACTGAACCCTTAACATGCAGGATCTGACGCTGACTCAAGGCAGAGAGAATTGAGTCATATTGTGTGACATGGGTCAGTGCTCTGAGAACTGGAGGTTTGCCTGGCAGTGTGGAGAACACATAGTGAAGAGGGCAAGGGCGTCGGGTGGCAGCAGTCACCTCCATGATGAGTGGGGGCCTGTGCAGGTGCCCCTCCTGGGCACAGGCAGCAGTTGTGGCCGCTGGTGTCCCCAGGCCTCTGGTCTTCTGCTGCAGGCCCACCCTGGGCACAGCTGCAGGGGACGGAGCCAGTGTGCCTTTCGGGCCCCCTCAGGGTTAACCCCTGTCTGTGGCAGAAGCCTGGTTCCTGGGTTCACTTCCTAAATCGACCCCCTGAATCTGCTTTCAGAGAAGCCCAAACAAAGGCCGTGTCTGAGTGGAAGCTGAGTGTTGCAGAGTCAGGCACTGATGGGTAGGCGGGAGCCAGGCCAGAGAATGTATGCGCAGCAGAATCATCAGGAGGGAAAGTGGGCCATACTGTGCTGCCGGTGGAGGGGCCATGTGGGTGTGTGTGTGGGCTGGGGTGTCTGTTCCTGCGTGCATGCCAGGTGAGCAGGAGTGGCTGAGCCAAGGAGCTGGTGTATGGACTAGTGCCTGGTGTTTCCTCCTGGACAGTGCCTTTGATGTGGTCATTGGTCTTAAGTAGGCACAGGATCTGGGAGGTTTGCTTCGCTTTACTAAGCTCCTTGCCCAGATCCCTGCACATGACTTAAAACCTACTTGTTATCTTGTTCCCGCTTGACAGAAGGTAGCAACCAGTCTTACGACGTTTCCTTGAAGAGTTGCTTAGTTGTTAGTTTTCCCCTTCATTCAGTAGTTCCCTGCCCCACCTCTTGTTTCTGCTACCTCAAGGGCCTGGGACCAGTGCTTACGGCTTAGGGGCCCCGATGCCATAGACTGGCCCCTGAGAACTGGAAACTGGCGTGGCCTGTCCACCTGTGATCCTGTGGCTGGGAGGAAACCTTTTGGATACCACCTTCCTGATCACCACTGTGAGAGCTGGTGCTGAAGGAGAGCCTGATGATAACAACCAGCCTAGAGGTCTCCCGAGGCCCTACACACACGGGAACGGGCTTCCAAGCTGATAAGGAAGGGCATGTCCACTTATCTATCTAATTTTTTAAAATTAATATCTTATTAAAAGAATTGTGTTTTGAATTTTTGTACTTAATAGAATGGATACAAAGATGACTGAGATAAAAACATGTAGTTGAGTGTAAATTTTACTATAAGTAAAAAAGAAAAAATAAAAGAATGCCAATATAAATGAAGAAGGAGATCATCACACTGTTTATTCCTATGCAGTAAGGCCTGATGAAATTAAAACAACTAGAACAAAACATTTGGAGATGCTAAAATCAGCAACAGTGAAGTGAAAAGTTTGGCTAAATCTTTAACAATATTTTGTGGGATGTTTTATCTGCTCCAGTAGATATTTGTCAGGAAAATACCGTTCTTTCCTGCAATACTTCAACACTTTGTTTCTAAACTTATATTGAAGTGTTGCTTTGTAAGTTTGCCGTGAAAACTGCCTTCTTTTAGTTACTCTCTATGTGAAACTGAGCAGAGTCACAGCAGAAAAACAAGCAAGTGATAGCTTGTTTGAACTTGTCTGAGTTTAGCAAATCCTTGGTATTGGGGCACCTCTGATAGGGCATAGATTCCTTGATCTGCCTTTTGGCAAAAATAGTTTTCAGTAACATAACACTTGTAATATAGTGTATAAAGAGCAAATGTTCAGGTATTTCTCACTTAACATTGATAACCCATCCTGAAAATCAGACATGCTGCATGAAAACGGTAACCAAGTCTATTTTTCATCATATTAAGTGAGAAAAATTAATAATTCATTATGTGTCAACCAACCAGTTTCCTAAAATACAACCAAAACGCTGGCAAAACACCTTTATATAAGAAGTAGGCTGTCTTGTTAGCATGTAAATCATGGCTTCCTGATTTCCAGACAACTGATACGGAATATTTGCTGTTGCTTTTCCTGTGGAAACACTGAGAGGCCTCTCTTGTGTGGGCAGCATCTAAACAGCGCATGCCCAGTTGATAATCAGTGTACTTTTCAGACGTGTAGGTGTGATTATGACTTCTCCCAATTGGATTTTGAATGCACCTTGAAGTGTTTTTCCTGCACGTTGTTTTGAGGAAAATAATTGATTTAATTTTTTGACATAAATACAAAATTTACCTCTATAACCATTGACTGAAATACATATTGGAAGAATAATATGATTTATGAACTTCTGAACTATCAAAAACCAGAAGATATTCTACTGAGGAATGTTAATCAGGAAGATGTCCATGGGGTATGCCTGTATTTGTAATATAATTAATGTTAGTAGATGATGAGGTTAAGTTATTTCTTTTGTATTTTGAAATAGTTTGGTGGCAATGAAATTCAAATTAACTCAAAAGTATTTCTGGAGTCCAACTCCAACGTTTTATGCCAAAGTAATTTTTAAAGAAAGCATACTGGCTTTCTGATAAGGGTGGCAGATTGAACACATGCATACGATTTCACTCTCTCCCAAACACCTGCCAAATGACAGTAAAATGATGTTTAAAAAGTCAAACTCACAAGGATGGGTAAAGTGAGAAGGGAGACAATAGCAATAAAGTTTTGGAAGCTTATAAGCAGATGAATAAGTCATAATTTACTGAGCAGATCTGAGAAAGCCAGATTCTGTGCTGGCAGTGAGGAAAGCTGAGAACTAATCCTATTTGTGCTACAGAATCCTCCAAAGGCTCAAAATTTAGAAGCACCAGGGACTTTAAAGAAGTAAAAGAGAAAACCACATAGATGAGCAGAAAACAAGAGGCTAACAGGAAAGATCAGGAAGATTCGAAAGAGACCAAATAGAATCTCTAGAAACAAGCAATAGTTGAAATTTTAAAAACTAACCAACAGCTAAATATCAGATTATACACAGTTGAAGAGAGACTTTGTGAACAAACTGAACGGAGTTCATAAAGAACACAGCAAAGAGTTATGAGATGGAAAATATGATGGAGAAGTTGATTGAAATGTGGAGGACAGAATGCAGAAGTTTAAGATATGTTTGATTTCAGCCCCCAAAGAGAAAACAGAGTGGAGAAGAGGCAATATTGGAAGAGCTATTGGCTAAAAAATATTCTGGAACTGATGAAAGATGTGATGACAGAAATATAGTTTACTTCAAACAGGATGAATAGTGTCCACATGGAGACACATCACAGTGAAGCTCCAAAACACCAAAGACCAGAAGATTTTAAAAGCAACCAGAAGTAAGAGAGAGATCATGCAGAGGAATTGCAACAGTACGGCTGCCCTCTTGTGCCTCTGCCATGGCGGGAGCTGGTGCCTTGGTGCCCAGGGGTGGCAGCAGGGCAGTGACTGCAAGAGGATCAGTCCAGTCCACATTTCTGATATGAATTTTATGACTAATGTAATTTAAATACTTCAAATTTTGAATTATTCTGCTAGCTAACACTCCGTACTGTTGAACCCTGGCAGCTGTTATCTGAGAATAAACCCTTTTCTAACCAGCCAATCTGGCCTGTCCCGTGTTTCCATGACCCTGGCAGTCTTGCCTTGGTCTGGGGGCCCTGCAGATCTTCCTGGGGTCACAGCCTTGCTCGGGGGTTCTCTTGTTGCCCATATGGTGCTGTTGTCATGGTCACCACAGGTGAGGATGCAGTGTGAGTTCAGAGCTGGGCAGACACTGTGTGTCCCGAGGAGGCTTGTGGGGCAGCAGAGCTCCAGTCAGTGCCCCAGGGTGGGCAGGCTTTCCTAGGGCAGGCGTTTAGAGCTGTGTGCTTGGATGGTAAAGGGTGTGGGTGCAAATAGTTGACCTTCACTGGATGTAGGGCTTCCCTCGGCTTCGCCAGCCCCACAGCAACCCTTTGAGGTTGGTGCCTCCCCATGTCACAGAGGGGATGCTGAGGCAGGAGGGGCAGTGCCTGGCCCCACGGCTGGTGTGCACAGGGCTGTGCTGGGAGTGGACCGCTCGCCCTGAGCCTGTGCTCGCCGTGTGTGCAGGGAGCTGGGGAGGATTGATTGGGGACTAGCATCAGACGAATTGGAATCTGGAGAAGGTTAAGCTTCAAATGGCAGCCGTCATATGGTCCCAGGGAGTTGTGTGACGAAGGTGAGCTCTGAAGGCTGAGTGCACCATGGAAATTTAAGGTGGGTGGGCAGAAAGACTGGACACCAGAGGTGGTTGAAAGTTGTCGTATTGACAACTTCATACCTGCCTTTGATCGTTGAAGGAGAAAGAAGGTTATAAAAATGATCCTAAGACTTCAGGTTAGCATTCCAAATGGGGAGGAAGCATGTGGGGCAGCCCTGTGGTCACTCGGGTGCCATCGAGGGTTCTTCCAAGGCTGAAGAGTAGTTGGATGCCTAGATCCTCGCCCTTGCTTCCTAAGGTTGACAACTGCCCCTCCCCTGTCCCAGGAGAAGTATGAGATCTTTCCTCTGGAGAGAGGTGACAGAGGTAAGTGGGGACTCTGGCACCGGTGAGGATGGGGTACATGCCTAGGCTTCAATGGCCAGACCTTTTCCTCTGCACCTGCTTCTTTGGGGGGGCGGGGTCTAGCCAGCCAGGAAGAGCTGGAGAGGCTTACATCAGGGACCCCATCCATTGGCCCAGCCCACGGCACTGACTGGGCACACATTTGGAGCTGAGCTTCTAACAGGAAGGACACAGACTAGCTTGCAGAAAGTGGAGGGTGCTCAGGGAGAAGAGCATCGTCATATCTCAGAGGGGAGAAGACTTCCATCCATGAGACAAGGCAGGATATTGTGAGAATGAACAGAGAGCAGAATAAGGACGTGAGAGCAGGATGGAAGACTCGTGGGATGAGCAGGTGAATAAAATGAAATCATCCAAAAGAATAGCAGGAACACAGAGAAAAAAAGAGGAACCAGAAAGAACAATAGAGGCCAATTTAGGAGGCTCAGCATCGCAGTAGCATGAGGAACGAGGGAATGGAGGGCAGCCATCCACAGAGTGACCCAGCAACTCACGAGGGCAGAAGGAGCCCGAGCAGGTGTGGGGGGCTCGTCAGCCACCACATGGGAGCAGGAGAACCTTAGAAGCACTTCTGAAACTCTGAACAGGTGAACTCTCGCCCAACCAAATAACCTGTCAACTGCCACTGTAGAAAAAGTATTTTCAGACACGTACATTTTTAAAAATTTACCTCCCACCTACCCTTTTTCAGGGAAAAAACTCTTGCAGAGGGAGGGGTGCTCCCAGGACAGCAGCGCCCTGAGGGCAGAAGACGCAGAGCACTGAGCCTTGCCCTGCGTCCAGCTGGGCACCTCTGTTTGCTGGGACTGCAGTGTCGCTGCCTCCGCTGGCTTGTCTGGGATCCTGTTCACTTTCTGGGTTGGTCCCCTCCACATGTATCCACACTTCAGCGCTTTTCGGTTATGCCACACTCTGTGTGCACCCGTCTGCGGGCTCCCCTGGCATGTGCCCTGAACTGAGCGTGTTGCCTCATGGTTGCAGTGGCTCTCGCCTCACAGTGGCCCTGGCCACATGTGTCCTGGTGGCCAGATGAGGCCATCGCTTGCCTGAGTGGGTCAGGCCCGCTGAGGACGGACATCTGGGCTTGGGGAGGCATTGGAAGACAGTTCTTGAGAGCCCAATTGCTTTCTAGACCTGCATTCAAAGTAGACGGGCTGCTCACGTGAGAACTTTCAGAGTGTTGGTGGGAAGAGAGGTCACTGGAAAGTGGTGGAAGCCTCCAGAGCAGTCCCTGTCCCAGTATGCGTCTCCGTGTTGGGGCTGGGACTTGGCCATGATCTCCAGCGGGCGCCTGCCTGTCAGAGCTCCAGCTCACACCTCTCAGTAAGAAGAGTTTTAGAGTTTTCAGCCAAAATCAGACCCGGTCCCCACCACAGGGCCCACTGCCCTCCTGTGTCATGTTGCCTTGCTTACCAGTTCTGCCTTCTTAGTGCACACCTGCTATCAGTTTTCACAGCTTAAAAACAAAACAGCGGCCGGCCCGGTGGCATAGTGAGTAAGTTTGTGCACTCCACTTCCGCAGCCCGGGGTTCGCAGGTTTGGATCCTGGGTGTGGACCTACGCACCACTTATCAAGCCATGCTGTGGCAGGTGTCCCATATAAAGCAGAGGAAGATAGACACAGATGGTAGCTCAGGGCCAATCTTCCTCAGGAAAAAGATTGGGGCTAATCTTCCTCACCAAAAAAAAAAAAAAAAAAAACCAAACAGCTCTTGACCTCTTCTGCCAGGCTACCACCCTGCGTCCCTGGACCTGGCCTACCTGTACCTGCTGTCCTTTTCTGTCTCTTGAGCCCATCCCCTGCTGCCTGTCTCCAGGCCATAGTCTCCTCCCTCCCCCTCCAACCCCCTAGAGTCATCTCTGTTAGTTGCCCTGGCTTGCTGCTCAGCCCCCTCAGTGAGCCCTGTAAACAAACTGATAGGAAAAGTGGAATTCCTGTTAGATGCAGATTTCTTCTAAACTTGTATCCAAACTCAGACTGCTTCCAGAAGCACAGGTGCCTACAGCCGACTAGCTGTAGGACACACAGAGTGCCTTGCGCCTCACCTGTCGGAAACACCTGCTGGTGGCGGCCTCCCCTTCCCCTCAAGAGGGCCTGTCCAGCCCCAGCCTCAGAGGCATCTCACCCTTCTGTCTCCATCCTTCAACACCTGCCTGCTGCCCCTGTTCAGCCTGTGCCTGCCACCTGGGTTGTCACCTTTGTGCCTCGTGGGGCCAGCCTGTAGGGGTGCACGGGGTGTGGTGAAAGGGGAAGCTCCCTTACACAGGACACCACAGAGACAGAATGCTGCCACCTGCGTGCTCTGGACGAGTGGCAAACTTGTGCCAGTTACTAAGATCCCGTGGAGAAGTGAACCGACACCACTCGGGAGGAGCTGCCTGACTGCGAGGGACTGGGGAAATGCAGGTGAAATCTCGAGGAGCGTGTGTCCCATCCGAGGAGCAGCAGCCCAGTAGTTTAATAATAGGGAGCACTGGCAAGGGTAGGGAAATAGGACCCTTACACACAGGATGGGGGAGCTGAGGTTTGAACAACGTGCAGGAGAGAGTTTGGCCCCTGCAGTCACCTGGAAGGCGGGTCTGTGTGTGTGGGCCGGCAGGGTCTGCTGCAGTCCCTAGATGCTGATTCTGTCCTTCGCTTATCCTTTCAGTTCCCACGAGGGGTCTGAAATTTCCCACGATGGTTGTGTCTGTCTCCTTTCAGCTTCTGCTCCACTCGTCTGAGGCTGTGGCGTCCTGTTTTGTCTTCTGTTTGGTGGCCCTCTGTCATGGTGGAATGTCCCTTTCTGGGCATTGCTGCTTCCTGCTGGGCAGGTGTCAGAATCGCCATACCAGCTCTGCGTGTTTCTGCTCATCTTCCTGTTGCTCACTTCCAGCCCTTCCCTTGTCTCCTGCACTTGCGGTTGGGTTTGTTTCACCCCATGAATATCTACTGACGACTGCAGTGTGAGGGCCATCTCGAGGCCCGTGTGATCAGATAGCTCCAGGAGGGCTCTGTTGATTACCAGCTACAACCCAGCTTTAGCAGCAATAAGGGATCCATTGTCCCCTCATTTGGCCCCTTCACAAGGGTCCTGGCTTCAGAGATGGCTGGATCCAGGTGCCAGGTACTCTTTCTTCTTTCCCCCATGTTTTATTTCTGCCCCTTTGTGTTTTTCAAGAAGTTTCTTCTCACTGGGGACAAAGTGGCCCAACAGCTGCAGACCCTGAGCACCAAGCTGGTACTTCTAGCAGGCAGGGTGCATCTTCTCCTGCAGTCAGAGGGGATATCTTGGCTGCCTCGGCACTGTGCCCATCCTGTGGGGCAGGGTGCAGGCAGGGCCCCTACTCAGACACTTGAAGGGCCCCAGGGAAGGGGTCTCATGCAGGATGGGAGAAACTTAGACAGACAGGGCCATAGCCCCTGTGGCGCTTGCTGGGCCCAGTGGGAGCAGTCGGAGCTTTGGAGCTTGAGTTCAGACATTGGTCTTTTTGAAATAGTACCTAGGAATTCTGCCTCATAAGCCTCGTTTTCTGTTCTGTGAGGTGAGCACAGACATCGCTGCCACCTCTTTGGGTGCGGAAGAGGTAAACAGGATGGTTTTTGCCCAGCTCTTGCTGGGCATTATACGGTATACAGTAGGTGCTCAGTAAATGACGCAGCCAGGGTGGGGTGGTGCCAGTTTAGACTCTTAAGTTAGAAGGAGTTTGTGGAGCAGGCATGTCTTCATGGGTGCTTTGAAAGAGATTAGAATGCAGTTGGTGTGGGGGGATGTGGCACATCACACTCTAGTCTGAGCCCAGTGAGCTGTGGGGTCCATGCTTCCTGGGCTTCCCCCCGACCACGTAATTACTGATGGGGGTGATTGCTTTTGTACATACGGAAGGCTCTCTCTGTCGTGAGTTACTCTCCTGTCAAACCCACAAGCTGGCCGTGCACTGCGCGTTGAGTGCAGATACCACACCCTGACAGTCGACATCACTGAGTTAAAGTTATTTTTGAAGTTCGGTGGTGTGAGCAGACCAGCTCAGCGTATTGGAGTGACTGTGTGGTTCTTCGTTTCCTTAGAAATGAGCGGGAGCTCTGCGTGACCAGTCGGGCCTGCGCTCCCTCCGAGCAGGCAGCTGCAGCCCTGCCTGTTGGTAGCACATGGTTGTCCTTTTAGCTTTCTGGTCCCTTGATACTGAGAAGCACCACGATGTTTCTTAGCTGCGATGCCTGAGGCTTTGGGAGCATGTCAGACATACTCCTTTTTTCCATCTGGCATGCCGTTTTCATGACCACAGATGACTGATTCGAGGGCCAGGTCCTTTACCAGGAGGCGTTGTGTTGGTTCTCTCTGCTCATCTGCACGTTGCATGCACTGTGGGCGGGGACTGTGGCTGAGCACCTTGTCCTTTGACATTTGTTGAGAACCCTCTTTATGGCCTGGTGTGTGGTCAGTTTTCAGGAATGTCCCATGGATGGTAGAAGAGGATCTGTGTCCTATGTGCCCCCAAGATGAAGCCTGGTTATCTGTGCCGTCTCTTCTTCCTCACAGATGTGAGATCCCCCCACCCAGCATGGTGGACTGCCCGGTCTCTTGTTCTGTCGGTTTGCTTTCTGCGCCTGGAGGCTGTGCACGCAAGTCACTGTGTCTCCTGGGCCAGTGGGAAGGCCTGTTTCTAGCTGCGCCTCTGCTCAGCATTCATGGAGCTGCACCAGCTTTCTTTCTGGTCAGTATATCCAGTCTGTTGTTGACTTTTGGAATTTCACATCCCTATATTTTAAATCTGTCTGTTATAAAGCATATGTCAGTATCTTTAAAACTCGGGTCTGACAATCTTTGTCTTACCTAGACTGCTGGTTCATTTACATTTATTAAGAATATTATGTTTGAATTTATTTCTTACTTTGTGCTCTTTCTGTCTTGTCACTTGGGGGCAGGTTGCTTTTTTTCTCCTTTCTTAACTTCTTTTGGATTATTTTTTTCTAGTTTCTTTTTTCTTCTCTACTAGATTGGAATTCATTCACTCAGCTTCCATAGTGGCTGCCCTGGGTATTATGTGAAATTCATTTATCAAAATCTAAACTATCCATATTTTTACTCTCCTCCAAACAGTTCAAAAATCTCACATTGTAAGTCTGATTACTTCCATCCCACCTGTAGGACTGACCTCTCCCTCTCTTGGCCAGCAGCACCTGCTTCCTCCAGGCGGGAGGGTCAGGACTGGGTTTCCTTGGTGGCCTCAGCCTCCGGGTATCTGGGAGTGGGTTTATCACCGGGGCCCATCCAAGGCTGTCTGTTCCCTCCCCTGCTTCTTCAAAGCTGTACAAATGCTCAAGATTGGCTACTGGCCAGGCCCTCGGATGCCACATGGCAAAGGGGTTCCTTCATTTCTCCTGTTCCTGGTTTTACTTAGTTTTTGCCCTCTGAGGTTCTGAACTTTCTTCCCAACTCATCGGTGGATTTAGAACATTTTAAAAATAATTTAAAACTCTCATAATATTGTTTCTTTGTTCTCTCTTAGAGGGTCAGTCAAAGCTATGTAGTTCATTATTCTGACAGAAATGGAAGTGTCGGTGCTCTGGGCTGGGCTCCTGGTCAGGGTGGGAGCGTGGCTCCTTCTTCTAGGCCACTGTCACCTTGCACGGCTGCCCATACTTCTCCCATCAGTCTGGTGGGGCTTGGCACTTGCTGGAAGTCGCTGTCTCTTCTATTACTGGGACTTGGCAGAAAAGAGCCTCTGACAGTCAGAGTTGATGAAACGTTTCTCAAGGTTATCAGCAGTTTTCTGGAACCTCCAGTGAGTAACTAGAAGGGACTCCCCCAGAGGCAGTGAAGCCCTGTCAGGCCCACTCATGACAGAAGGGCGCCGGCCCCTGTGGCCCGGCTGCACCAGGGCCCTGTGCAGACCCTAGAGGATCTGTTACCTGGTGGCTGCTGCACCATCTGTAGGTGTGCCAGGCTCAGATCTTCTGTGGTTACATCCTTTTCCTAATGTTTTTCTGTCCTGCTTTCCATTGGATAAATAAAAAGTTTCTATTTTGTTTTAGTTTCTTCTATGCTTGATTAACATTTCATCATACACCCTCTGTGAATCCTCCTAATGAGGCCTCTGGTTATTCTGTTCTCCTCTTGGGCCTGAGAACTGACCCTTGTGGTTTTGACTAAAAATGTTGTTTTATCCCTTTGAAAACCCTGAACGTGAGGTTTAGCCCGTGGTTAGTGTCTTCCCACTTGCTTCCCTGCTCCCTGGCCCTCCCTCCTTGCTCAGTAACATTCTTCAGCAGTGACACTCACGGGGTCTGTGGGTGGGAAGTTGTGCTATTGCTTCTGCGCTGGAAAACGACTTTTATTTTACTCCTATTTCTGAAAAATAATTTAGCTGACTTTAGAACTCCATGTTGGTTGTCCTCTGAGTTCTGTGGGTTTCATTTTCCCACCACATGGACACAGACCCGTGGCCACTCAAGAAATGCTCCACCTCCCCTAGTGAATTGCCTCTTCGTTGGGCTCTGTTCAGCTGTGTGGGTTTTATCTCTTGGTGGGAATTGGCGATCTTTGCATTCGAGAACTGTCTGCCGGCCTTTCAGCCTTGAGGGATGGTGAAGTACTTGGAGGTGTTGGGCTTATATTCTTGAGCACAGACTTCCTGAGAGTGAATCAGACCACCGGCACCTCGGATGTGAGAGGATGAGCCAGGCTGGCCCTGAGGGTCCTGTGTGGAGGCCGGGGGGATGGTATGCTTCGGCCTAAGTGCCAGCAAGGCGACTGTGTGAGTGGAACAGGCCAGGGGCCGGCAGAGGGAGGCCAGCCTCCTAGGAGATGGCTCCTGTCTGGCATTTTCTGTCTGGACAAGAACTAACGGGCAGAAGGTGCTGTTTAGTGTCCCAGTTGCTCACCCCCACCCAAGGGCACCGCCAGCAGCCGTGGGCTGTGGGGAATCTCAGTCACTATCTCCTCCAGGTCACAGGCATGGAAGTTGCTCACGGAGAGGTTAGGGGCAGAGCCAGGTGCAGGGGTGCCCAGGGTGGAGCATGTCCCCCAGGGAACGAGGAGCAGCATGTGGGGTGGGCCATCCTGGACCCCATCAGGCCTGAGGTCATTGCTCTGGTGAGTGCTGAGGGCTGCCTCCCCTGGCTGGCTCCTCCGTGCAGGCACCGCGCTCACACACACTCTCACGTATGTGCACACGTGCTGACACGTATGGTCAGCCGCCACCCAAGCTGCACACAGCCAGAGCCACCAGCCTGGGCAGGTGGGACAGGCGCAGTTCTCTTGGTGCCAGCCCTGCTCTCACCAGGTGGGCTGGCCCTCAGAGACGGGCCGGGGGTGCCTGAGCTTGGGCATGGGGAGCAGGTGCAGTGGGACCCTTGTCCACGTGAGGGGCGTTGCCAGCACCAGGAGCAGACTGCAGCTTCCTGGGGCTCATTCTCCAAACAGACCCTCTCAGAAGCCAGCACAGAGAGTCTTCTGTTCCAGAACTTGCGTAGGAAGTTGGAATCAAGAACCTTCTCGCCCACCCGTGACTGGAACTTTCCCTCGGAGCCATGGGGGTTGGGGCATGGCGAGAGGCCTGGAGGGCCCCCCTATAGCATGTTGTATAGGCACCAGCGTCTTGTCCTGCTCCGGGTGTGTCCCTCGCCCGCCAGCCGTCCTGAGCATCCCTCTTGAGGCTCCGAGTAGCAGCACAGGCCAGGTCCGCGCCAGCGAGTGACCTTGGGTCACCATCTGCTCATCTGTGGGACAGGACTGAGCAGGACCTGCCTCCTGGAGGGAGGTGGAGGGAAGGACCTGAGCAACCCCCACATGGTAAGGGTCCAAGAGGTGGACGAGCCTGCAGCTGCTGAGAGCACGGCAAGGGTGCTGGCAGAGGGCGGCTGTTGTCACTGAGTGAATCTTTCACACGTATTTACTGTCCCAGTTGTGCCAGGCGTTCTTCAAGAGGTAGAGGCTGGGGGGCACTGAACAGCGAGGGGAACCGTCTCCTCATCCCCCAAACAAGGGGCAACAGAAGGGAGGGGAGCTGGCCCTCTGTCTTCGCAGCAGTGGGCCACCGTATGCTGGGGCTTGGAGCCCACAGGGCTGCTGCGCTGTGTTGTCGGAGGGGCTTGCACTGGGGTGTGTCTGCCCACGGCCTTGCCGAGGTGCATCTGTGATGACTTTCAAGGTAGCGAACGTCCTTCAAGTGAGGGGTCTGTGTGGAGGGTTTTGGGGGGAGTGGGTCAGGACAGAGAGGGAACTTATGTGTAGGATGGCAGCATGACCCTAGGGCCAGGAGCGTCTTTTCCTAGCCTCCCATTAAATTGCTCATGGAAACAGGCAAAAGTCCTCAATCAGTAAGTTGTGAGACAAATTCTTTTAAAGGCCCATAGGAAGTCACTGAGCAGAAGAGAGGGGTAGGCTCTGCTGTCTCCACAGCCGCCAATGAGAGGCAGGGGAGAAGTGCCCTAGGAAATAGCTGAGAACTGGAGAAATACAGGTTTTGGGACTGTTTGAGAAACGTAGTAGCCACTAATAGAAGTGAAAACATTCTATTCTTTTGAAAATATGATTTTAAAAATAAGTACAGACGACAAAAGCAGAGCATAAAACTACCAAAAGAAAACAAAAGCAAGATGAGAGGAATCGCCTGAGCATGAGAAAAATGTTTCAAATCCCACTGTTAAAAAGCAAAAGGCTCCCTTCAGCTCCGAGATCAGACGCAACCGTGCAGTGGGCGGGGCTGCCTGTGCTTCGGCTTGGCCTGCCTCGTTTTAGGAGTTATATTTTCCTCACGGACCCTCCGTTCTCTCCTGAGTGGTGGGGCAGGGGTGCCTCTCCTCTTAACCTCCTGGGGTCGGACCTGTCGGTGGGCATGTGTCCTGGCCGCATACTCGCCGGCCCGACAGGTGGGACAGGGGAGAAGAACCCTCCATACTCGATCTGAGCGGTTCCCTCCTTCCTCCGCCTGTCACTCTCTTATGCCATTTTTTCACTCAAAAGGAGACTTCTGTTAAGAAATCATCCCATTATTTCATTCCATTTAGTGTTTATTGGTTCACTGAGCAAAGGTCTAGGCACTGGGGATGCAGTAGTCAGTAGAAGGCATTATTCTAATTTACTGTGTTTTTAAACAATGACAACGAGATTTAATAAGAAAAACATCCTCTACTGCAAAGTGCTGCCGGTCCTCTCCTTCCTTCATGGAGATCCAGGCCTCCCTCTGTCCTGGTGCCTGAGGTCACTGCACTGCCCCCCAGACCCTCCCTCGCTGAAGCCCCATGGGGCCATGAGGGGCTGAGGCAGTTGGGTGGCATCTCCCACCACCTGGAGGCTGGGGCACTCAGCCTGGGGGTCTAGGGGCTGGCCGGCGCTCTCCGACACTGTGGGCGCTGGGAAGGGTGACAGGAATGTTTGTGTTTGTTTCAGGGTAGCCTTGCAGGACCAAGAGCTGCTGTCTCCTCCGTCACAAAGCCCTCTCATGGCTGTCCTCGTTTCTCTTGGAGCCCCGTGGGGCTGCACCATGCTTTCGGAGGGTTTTGGGAACAAGCCAGGACCCTGGTGTGGAGCTGTTCCCCATCACAGGCCAGCTTCTCTGTTCCAAGCACTGGCATGTGAGCATGTGATGGATATTTCATTTTCTCTAAATGGTCCCACAGAGGCCCCTGGTGTGGTTTTGTTGGTGAGAGAAGCCCAGGAAGGTGAGGGTTGCAGGGGCACAGCTTTGCTCATGGTGGGCATGTGAACAGAGCAGGGGCGTGAAGCCCAGTGGGTCTGTGTGTCCTGATTGATTGTCATGTGACCTCTCACAGCCAGTGCTGTCCTCAGAGCAGCAGCTTTCCCAGGGCTTGAACAGCAGCACTACCCTCAGAGATTCCTTTTATGTTGCAACAAAGTGGCTCTAAACAACAGTGGCTCCGTTTCTATATGGGGTGTGGTCTGACATCTTTTCCCAGGAAGGTTTGAAAAGCTGTTCCAGACCTGCAAGTTGGAATCCATGACTTGCTGATGGGTTGATCACAGTTTTGGCTGTAACAACGTGGCCTATCCTTTGGAGGAGGGGAGTCGATGAGAACAGCTGCTGCAGGAGGCGCAAATGCGGAAATGCCAGCGCGTCCTGTTCCCTGAGTGGGGAGAATGGGGCATTGTACCTCCAACTTAGAGCCAGGCTTTCAGAACATGAAACTGAGAGGCGTTCATTGTTCAGAACTTGGAGAACTTATTAAAAACAGCATTGAGATGGAACTTAGGCCTTCTGGAAATGATGGCTGAGTGAAGACTTGTTTATTCTACTTGCCTCCCTGCAACTCACTGAAATGAACAAAAAAATGAAAAATGGGGAACAAGATTTAGTCTACAATGAATCTAAGGGATAGCCATAGCCAGAGGAGGATGTCAGCCAGCCGGCGAAGAGTGAAAGCCAAAGCCTTGAGCAGGGCAGAGTGTGCGTTTGACAAAGAGGATTTTTAGGGACCATTGGTGGCATTTACTTGACAGAACGGGGTCTGTGGTTTGGATGGGCCTTGGGAGAAGCTGGATGTGGGCGGTTGTCTGGTGAGGGAGATTAGCTGAAGGAGGAAGACTCAGGAGCTCCGCCTGCATTTCCTGCAGGATCCAGGTCTTAAGGGTGGAATGGGGAAGAAGAGAAGGGAAACTACGACTTGCTGTGGAGCTGCCGACCTCTGGCAGTTCCTCGGGTCTTGTCACCTGCTGGCTGTTCTCCTGGGATTCGGCTTTCAGCAACAATTTGGATTGTTGCTCATAGGCAAACAGTCTCCTTGAAGGAGCTGTTGCATGAGGGCCTTCTGCATGCGGTGGAGCTTGCCTTGCCATCTGCCCACCCGCCTCCCAGCACCAGCCGTGACCGAGGTCCCAGTGGTTGCTCAGAAACTTTCAAGAGACTCTCTTGCTGGCACCAGAGGGAAGAAACTTCTGGGGGTGTTTGGGGGTGTTGGCTGTGTGGCGCATGGAGAGAGCCTGCCTGAAAGTGCATCCAGCTCGAGCAGAGGGTCTGAACCCAGAAAGCGTATCAGGTGAGGGTGCACGTCTCCCTGTCTTCAGTTTGAGTCAGATTTCTGTCACTTGCAACCAGAAAAATCTCCTAATAGCAGAAACTCATTTCCAGAGCAGAGCCTGTAAACAAAGTTTGGCAGTAGAACATTCTGGAACAGCATACGTGATTTCAGCTGCCCTAATTCAGTTCCCTTTCTTATTAAAGATGAGTAGTAATCAGAAGCCAGCATGGGACCCTATGTAGACACTAAAAGAAGGAGAAGAAAAAAGGAAATGAGCACAATTGAACAGCTGGTGAAGAAAACATTTAGAAGAAGAATTAACCAGGAAACAGAACCTTCTCTGTATACTGAAAAATACAAAATTCAAGATTCATAAATTAAGAGAAAAGAGTTCAAAGAAAAGACAAGATAGCAGGAGAGAAAGTGAGCTGGCAGAGCTGAGGAGGGATTAAAGACGAAAAACCATTACAAACATGAGAACCCCATGAGCAACAGCAGATGTCAAGATGGATACTGCTGAAAAAGAACCAGTCACCCAGAGGACAGGCTGCTTGGGAAGAACATGCTACATAGAGAAAAAGAAATAAAAAGGTGGTCAGAGAGAAGATGACAGAGCATCAGGGCTTCTGGGAGACCTGATGGGGGCCATGGTGGGTGTTGGGAGTCTGGAGAAGAGGCAGTATGCAGGGTGTGAGGGCACAAGTAAAGCCAGACTTCCCTGGAGTAAAGGAGGGGCAACTTTGCACATTGAGAGGGTGCATCCTGTTTCTGGAAATGTTGGATAGAAAATGGCCGGTGCCAGGGCAGGACCTGGGAGATCAGCTGAATCCTTTGTACAAGCCCAGCCCACCTCATTCTCTGCTCCGGAAGGCAGTAGAGCTAAAGCAGCAAGGTGAGAGAGAGAAAAGTGCCCTCCAGGAAGTCACACTGAGCTGGTCTGGTGTTCCTGTGTGACGCGCCCAGCCTCAGGAAGGGGCACTCCACCTGGCTGAGGTGTGTCCACCGGCATTCCACTCTGTAGCTTTGGAAGGAAGGTCACAGTGGAGAGTCATGTTCCCCCTCTTTGAGGGCAGAGTACTACGTAGGTTGTTCTTTTGCAGAGAGATTTGTCTATTCTCCCCACTTTACTTACTTATTTGCTCATTTATATCAATATGGATTTGTGGATACTTATTTTATACTTTGGGTTATAATCCAATATGATTTTCTTTTTTGCCCAAATTGCTCCAGCTTTGGTCCTTGGGAGCCCTTTCAGTTGGTTCCGTTGTCCCTTTGACAGACCCCATCATTGTGGGGTTTTGTTTTCATTTTAGCTCTAACTTACTTTCTGGCTCTACAAGATCCTCCAGGCTTATCGTGTCTGTTTCCTGCCCCAGGCATTTCAGCCATTTCTGCAAGGGTTCCTGGATCCTGTTACTGTAGAACAGTATTAGAGCCAAGATCTGGGCACTGGGTGTGCTAGTTGCTATGGGCTGTTGTTGCTTCTAGGCCCTTTCAGCTGACAGCCGAGAAATATATTTGTGTATGTTGACCTCTGTATATACACATATGCATAAATATTTCTAGATGTAGCCATCTGTATCTATATTACACTAAACTTGAGTTTCTACTGATGTTTCCAACTCTAATCCATCACCAAGTGGATCATCTAGACTCCTCCCCTTGCTTATTTGTAACCTTCTACTCCAACAGCGAGAAACCTGGCTCCCACCATCTGCCATCCTTTTGCTTAATTGTTTAGTTCCAGGTTACACATACAGCAGTGTCAGAATTGTAAACCATACTCCTGGGAACAACTTGATCAGCTAGAGCGCATGCTCCCATGCGGTCCCTGGTGCCTTCAGTCTTACAGCCTCCACTCATTTCCAGAGTGACTCAGGTCAGCACCTTTTCTTCCACCCCCCCCAGGGAGGTTGTTTTATACATTTGTAATGCAGTTAGATTGTTTTGTAATATGCTACATTCCATCCTGAGAACCCTTGACCTCCTAAATTATTTTCTTTTAAATTTGTGTATGTTAAAACTCACTTTTTTTGCTGTAAAGTTCTATGAGTTTTGAGAAATGTGTAGTGTCACGTATCCACAGTGGTGGTATCATACAGAGTAGTTTTGCCACCCTAAAAAACCCGCTTGGTCACCCATTCAACCTTCCTCCTTCCCTGAATTGCTGGCAGCCATGATCTTTTTACCATCACTATAGTTTTGCCTTTTCCAGACTATCGTATACTTGGAATCATTTAGTGTGTAGTCTAGAACAAACATTTTAAGTCCTGAGTTATACAGTATGCCAAAATAAATTCCAGGTGGATTAAGGAATGTGTTTATTCTGTAAATGTTTGATTGGTTACTCTGTGTCTAGGATGTAGTGGTTAACAAAACAAACATCATCTCTGCCCTCACAGAGCTTACCCTCTAGTGGGGGAGACAATTTAAGGATCACAGTTACAATGATTCATTTGTGTAACTGTACAATACTAGACAAAAGTACTTGGACTTCCACCTGTGGACCAGATGGGTCACAGGGATCAGATTTACTCTCCCACCTGGAACTAATAAAAAGCTGGACAATATTTATGAAACCTTAATTTTCTATACTTTGGGTATGAGGCAGTAAAGTACAGTGATTCCTGTGAGACGAGACTCTAACAAGATGAACCCAGTGATTTCCCCAGCTGACTGCATAAGGTGGATTTCCAGGTTGTGTTGTGAGGTGGCAGAGCCTAGCAGACTCCCTGAGTTCAGGAGATGGAGCTTAGAGTTTGCAGGAAAGAGTCCCAGAGAGCAGAGAGCTGCAAACAGACAGAGTCGGAGATGTGCAGAGGGTCTCCCTAAGTTTTCAGCAGAGTGCTGATCACCATGTGGGTATGAGAAAACTAACAGAGGCCTGGGAAAGAATCACCCAGAAGGATTAGAGGGAAGGGCACTCAGAGCTCTCACATCACTGTTAAAAGAGTGCCTTGTCATCAGGCGGACTGAAAGCCTTCATAATTCACAGGGCATTGAATAGGCTGCTCAGTGGAGACTAATTAGCCTTAGCATAAATGCCGATCCGGTGCCCCTACCCAATCTTAGAAGCAAGAACCAAAAGTTTCACACTATTTCCAAATAACTATATCCCAAAACAAACCTCAAGAATATCTATAGGAATACAAAAATATACAGCTTCCAAAAGGATCAAACTTACAATGTCTAGTATCAAATAAAAAATTACCAGGCATGGAAAGAAACAGGAAACTACAACCCATAATACAGTGTAAAGTCAGTCACAACTGAGGCAAAACTGACTCAGATGTTAGATTTAGCAGACAGGTCATTAAAGCAGTTATTATAACTATTTTCCTTATGTTCAAAAAGCTAAGGGAAATATTGGGCACATTAAGTAGAGACGTGGTAAAGTGTAAAGACAGTGAACTAAAAAAAAAAAAAATCCAAATTAAACTTCTGGAGTTGAAACAAAAATGTCTGAATGCAAAATACACTGGATGGGATTAAGGGCAGATTAGACATTGCAGAAGAAAAGATTAGTGAACTTGAAGACAAAGCAGTATGAACTATCCAAACTAAAACAAGGAGAGAAAAAGTACTTCTTAATAAACAAAGCAGAAAAGAGCATGACTGAGCTGTGGGACAACTGGCAGAGGGCTAATATTTGTGTAACTGGAGTTTGAAGAAATAATAGCTGAAAAGCTTCCAAATTTGATGAACACTATAAACCCAGATCAAACAATTTTAAACCCTATGCACAAGAAATATGAGTAAAATTACACAAGACACATCATAATTAAATTGCCTGAAACCAGTGATGAAGAGAAAAGTCTTAAAAGCAGCCAGAAAAAAAGACATATTATGTCCAGAGGAACAAAGATACAGACACAGCACATTTCTCTGGAAATAATGCAAATGAGGAGACGATGGAGCAGCACGTGCAAGTACTGAATGAAAACTGTCAACCTAGGATTCTATACCAGAGTAAATATCTTTTTTAAATGAAGGTGAAATAAAGATATTTTCAAAGATACAAAAGCTGAAAGAATTTATCACCAGCAGACCTTCACTGCAAGGAATGTTGCAGGAAATCCTTCAGGCTGCAGGAAAATGAAACCAGATGGAGATCCGGATTTACACAAAAGAATGAAGAACCCTGGAAATGGTAACTACATGGGTAAACATATAAGATACTTTCTTAATATTTAAAACTCTTTAAAAGATAAAATAACAGTGTAGCAGAGTGGGGGATTATATATAGAATAAAATATATGACAAAAATGGCACAGAGGCCAGGAGAGGAGAGGTGGCAAACTCATATACTTGACATGGTATAATGTCACATGAAGGCAGACTGATGAATTAAATATGGACACCGTAAATCCAAATCATCTACTACAATAGCAAAACAATGAATTAGGTACAACTGGTAAGTCAACAGTGGAGATAAAACTGAATCACATAAAATACTTAATCCAAAAGAAGGCAGACAAAGAGGAAAAAGGGAACAAAGAACAGATGGGGAAAATCAGAAACAAGTAAGATGGTCAGTTTCAACCCAACTATGTCAATAATCATAAATCTAGACGGTTTAAATGCCCCGATTAAAAGGCAGAAATTGTTAGATTGCATAAAAATGCAGAACCCAAATATATGCTGGCTACAAATATAAAGACACAAATAGGTAAAAGTAAAAGGAAGGCAAGGGGCCAGCCCCGTGGCCTAGTGGTTAAGTTCAGTGCAGCTCCACTTCAGCAGCCTGGGTTCAGTTCCCAGGTGCGAACCTACACCACTCGTTGGCAGACATGCTGTATCGGTGACCCACATACAAAATAGAGGAAGATTGGCACAGATGTTAGCTTAGGGTGCATCTTCCTCAAGGAAAAAGAGGAAGATTCGCAACAGATGTTAACTCAGGCTGAATCTTCCTCAGCAAAAAAAAAAGGAAGGAAGGAAAGAGACATACAATCCTAACACTAACGGGAAGAAAGCTGAGTTGCTATAAATAACAAACGTACTGATTTCCAAGCAAAGAAAACTGCCACATAAAGATATTTCGTAATGATAAAGAAGTGAATTCATCAAGAAGACACTATAAATTTTATACACCTGAAAGCAGAACTATAAAACACATATAACAAAAACTGATAGAGCTGCAAAGGAGAAACAGAGACATCCACAGTGATAATTGGAGCTCCCAATACCACTTTCTCAGTAATCAATAGAACAGAATGCACAGAAATTCGTATTGGCACCGTCAGCCGGCTTGTCCTGATTGACATTTATATAATACTCCACCCAACAGCATGTTTTTTCCAGTGCATACAAAATATTTACCAAAGTAGACCGTTTTTTCTGTGCCAGAGGTTTTCTGACAAAAATGGAGTTAAATTAGAACCCAATAAAAATATCTGGAAAATCACCAGCTATTGGGAAAGTAAATAACGTACTTTTGTATAATCCATGAGCCAAAGGAGAAATCAAAAGGGAGATTAGAAAGCTTTTGAACTGGGTGAAAATGGAAATACAGCATATCAAATTGTAGGATGTCAGGAGAGCTGTACTCTAAGGGGAATTTTATAATACTGAATACCTAAATTGGATTAAGATTTTAAAAGGTTACACATCACTGAACTCAACTTTTACCTTAAACTAGAAAAAGGAGCTAATTAAATCCAAAAGAATGCAAAGAAAGGAAATAATACAGATCAAAGTGGATATTAAACAAAGCAGAAAATCAATAGAGAAAATTAATGAAGCCAAAAGCTGTCTTTTTTACAAGATAGATAAAATTGACAAACTTCTGGCCAGACTGATTAGGTAAAAGAGTGAAAAGAGATAAATTACCAATAACAGGAACAAAAGAAGTGGCATCACTACAGATTCTATTGATCTTAAAAGGAATAATAAAGAAATAGTATAACGACTTGATGCCAATAAGTTTGACAACTTATATGAAATGGACAAACTCCTTGAAAGACAAAAACCAGTAAACCTCACTCAAGAAGAAATTTAAAGCCTGGTTAGTTCTATTTCTATTAAATAAGTTCAATTTGTAATTAAGAACCTTCCCACAAAGAAAACTACATGCCCAGATTGCTTCACTGGTGTAGTCTACCAAACATTTGAGGAAGAAATAATAACAACTCTACACAAACTCTCCCAGAAAATTGAGAGGAGGGAGTACTTCTCAACTCATTTTATTATGCCTGTATTACCCTGCTACCAAAACCAGACAAAGACATTACAAGAAGAAAAAAAGTACAGACCAATCTCCCACATGAACATAGATGCAAAAATTCTTAACAAAATTTTAGCAAATCAAATCCAACAATATATAAAAATGATAATATATAATAACCAGTCGGGATTTATCCAAGGAATGCAGAGTTGGTTTAACATTAGAAAATTAATCAATGGACTTCAACGATTATGAAACTAAAAAAGAAAAATCATGTGTCTATTTCAGTAGACACAGTAAAAACATTTTACAAAATCCAGCATCCATTCCTAATTTTAAAAAAACTCAGCAAACTAGGAACTCAAGGAAACTTCCTTGACTTGACAAAGAGCATTTATGAAAAATCTGCAGCCAACATCATACTTAATAGTGAAACACTGGATGCTTTCCCCTAAGGTTAGGAATTCCACTCTTACCCATTCTGTTCAACATCATACTGGAGGTTCTAGCCAGTGCAATAAGGCAAGAAAAAGAAATAAAATGATCCAGACTGGAAGAGAAGAAGTAAAATTGTTTCTGTTCACTGTTGACATGATCAGCTACACAGAAATCCTAGTTCAGGGAAAAAAGGGCAATTAGAACGAGTAAGTTTGTTTAGCAAGGTTACAGGTACAAGACCAATATGCAAAAACAAGTTACAGGCACACCTTGGAGATGTTTCAGGTTCAGTTCCAGATCACCACAGTAAAGCAAATACTGCAGTAAAGTGAGTCACATGAACGTTTTGACTTCCTAGTGCTTATAAAAGTTATTTTACACTGTACTGTAGTCTATTCAGTGTTCAATAGTATTATGTCTAAAAAAACAATGTACATACCTTAATTTAAAAATACTTTATTGCTAAAAAATGCTAACCATCATCTGAGCCTTCAGCAAGTCATAATCTTTTTGCTGGTGGAGGGTCCTGTAAAAAACACAATATCGGTGAAGTGCAGTCAAGTGCAGCGCAATAAAATGAGGTATACCTGTATATATTTCTGTACTAGCAACAAACAATTGGAAATGGTTTTATATTTTGCTAGCATCAAAAATATGAAATACTTATAGATAAATTTGACTAAATATGTGTAAGATCTGTACACTAAAACCTACACAACATTGCTGAAAGAAAGTAGACCTAAATAAATGGAGAGATATGCCATGTTCATAGATTGGAAGATTTGATATTGTTACGATGTTAGTTTTCTTTATATAGATGTATAGATTCAACACAACTACAATCAAAATCCCAGGAGGCTTCCCAATTTTGCGGAAATTGAGAAGCTGGTTCTGAAATTCATATGGAAATGCAGAGGACGTAGAATAATTAAAACAACTTCAAAAATGAAAAACAAAGTTGGAGGACTAACAGTACCTGATTTCAGACCCAGGGTATTTGGGGTCACCAAGACATGGTGTCTGTCCCAGATTGAAGAAGGCTTTCTGGAGGAGATGATGCCTGAGGCAACTCTGAAACAAGGAGGGCCGGTCAGATGCATCTGAAGTAGGGATCTTTGCCAACTGCGGTGTCTTCTGCTCTACACCAGCAGTGAAGGAGGGGACGAGGATTGAAAGGGGATACACAGGTAGAAGTGGTTGATTTCAGTTGCTTTCAGCTTATGGTAGTTTTTCAAAATTTCATTAACACTGATATGTTTTTATTTTTAAAAAATGTTGAAGCTATACCAGAAGGGTACTTATTTTCTCTCAGACAGACAAGAAATTAGAAATAGTTGAGTTTCATTTTTTAAAATGGCATTCGTATTAGTCTTCAGCATTTACATAAAAAGTTGTGTGGACATTTGAGTGGCAGAAAGGAGGAGGCTGGAAGCCTGCCCTCCAGGTTGGCCTTCTCCAGCTCATGAACTGAGCGGGTCAGGTTGGACCTGTGATACCACAGTCCGTCTAGGCCTTAGAGAAATGTCTGCTTGGCCTTCAGTCTCTTCCCATTGGGCCCCTGGCTGGCTGTGCCCCCACCTGGTGCTTTGAACCTGTTTTATTTCCCCTTGAATAGCACAGTTAGGATCTGTGGATGGCCTCTTCTAGGGAGGGCCCTGGCCTGATACCAGCTACGATGGTGACAGGGAGCAAGGAGGCCAGCGCTCCCAGTGATGCCCCTGCTCCTCATTTCTGCAGACTTTTTACTGAAGTGAGGCATGCGTACAGAAAAATGTGAAAGCACGGGCATGAAGCTCTGTGAACTTTTATAAACCAACACTCGTGTAAACAGCACCTAACTGGAAATAGAGCAGCACTGCCTCTCGGGCCCCTCCTGTCACTACCCGGCCTGGAGGCGGCTGCTTCTGATGTCTAACAGCAGAGGCTGGTTTTGCCTGATTTATACTTGATCTGAGGGAATCGCACTGTGTGTGTCCGGTCATGTCTGGCTTCTGTCTCACCCTCTGTTCGGGAGCTTCACTCAGGTTGTTGTGGGTGGACTCCTGTTTGCACTTTGAGTGTCTGTTCTGCTGGGATGGACATTGGCAGTTTCTCATTTTGGCCGTCATGACCAGGGCTGCTGGGAACATTGTGTGCAGGTCTTGGTGAGCGTATGTGTGAACCTCTGCCGGCCTCCATTGCTAGAGGTGGAAGCCCTGGGTGACCAGGCCGGGAGTGTATGTGCAGCTTTAGGAAATGCTGCCAACCACAGTCTGGAGTGGGTTAACCAGTTTCCCACAGCCCTGGATGAGCCTCCACATCCTTGCCAGCAGGTGATAGGG
This sequence comes from Tapirus indicus, assembly GCA_031878705.1. Lineage (NCBI taxonomy): Eukaryota > Metazoa > Chordata > Mammalia > Perissodactyla > Tapiridae > Tapirus > Tapirus indicus. The sequence goes on from CM062935.1 coordinate 577,102, forward strand.
TTTCTTTTCCATTTTCGCCATTTTGATGGGTGTACTAGTATCCCATTATGCTTTTAATTAGCATTTCCCTGGTGACTAATGAAGTTGAGCACATTTCCATGTGTTTATTAGCAGTTTAGATATTCTTTTTTGTAAAGTGGGAGTTCAAGTCTTTTGTCCAGTTTTCTCTTGGATTATCTGCCTTTTTCTTATTTCTAGGAATTTTTTGTATGTTCTGGAACATGTCAAATTACATACATACATATGCACTCACATATGTATATGTAATGTACTGTGTATGTTCTGTATAGCAAATATTCCCCACTCTGGACATGCCTTTTTACTCACAATGGTGTCTTGATAAACAGAGGTTCTTAATTTTATTATAGTCCAATTTATTAATTTTTCTTTTGTGGTTAGTGGTGTTTTGTGTCTGATTAAGCCATCTGTACCTACTGTAAAATCACAAAGATTTTCTTTACATTTTTTCTAGAAGCCTATTGTTTTACTTTTGACATTTAGAGCTACAGTTTATCTAGAAATGAGTTTTGTATATTGGATGAGATAGGGGTCAAGGTTCATTTTTTTCTCCATGTGTATATCTAGTCAACACAACACTATTTTTGAAAAGTCCACTCTTTGTCATAAATCAGGTGACCCTACATGTGCATCGATTATTCTTGATGTTGCCCTGTGGTGGGCTGTGCCGTGTGCTTCATGCATGTAGCCACAGTAGTGCAGGTGGTTGGTGCCATCCCTGTTTGGTAGCCGAGGACACTACATCTCGGGGTGGCAGGCAGCTTGCCTGGGGCCAGCTGGTGAGGTGAGCTGGACAGGGGTTCAGGGGCAGGGCACAGGGAGCACGGAAACCCTGCTCAGGCCTGGGTGTTCCTCATTCTCGCCAGTGCACTGGGCTGTTATGGGTTCCTGAAACCCAAAGGTGTAGTAAGATGTTTTCTGAATTTGCGTGCTTAGACACTCTGCTCTCTCACAGGGTGGCGCCTTCCCAACTGACACTGGAGGGGGCATCCCAATGACCTGCTGACATCCATCGAGTTGGTCCTCAGAAAGGGCTGCGATGTCCCAGACTCAGGACTACGAATGTGAGAGCCATCATGCCGGCACACAGGAGCCTCGGGTCTCAGGGTCGAGCACAAGGTAAGGAGAGGCCGTCTGTGTGTGCTGAGTTTCAGAGGACTAGCTGAGTGGGATGGAGCGTTCTCTTCCTTTTGGAGAAGGACTTGTGGCTTGTTAATCAGCACTGTGGTGGGGGTGAGCCGCTGTCCCGCCTATGCACAGCAGGACTGGGACCGCTTTCCTTCAGAGGTGACATGTGCTTGCTTCTGAGTTGGACATCCCACGGGGAAGCCCAGTCCCCAGGTATGGCCCCACTCCTTGCTGCAGATGCATGACCAGGGGAGGGGCTTCTCCTCACACAGGTGGACGTGGTTGCCCAGGCTGGACACCCTGCGGGCCCTGTGGCTGAGCCCAGCTCCTTATGCACCCTCTGGGTATAGATCTATACTGAGGCAGTAGCCATAGTTCGTCATTTTTATTTTTCTAATTTTTATTTATTTATTTATTTTTTGGTGAGGAAGACCAGCCCTGAGCTAACATCCGTTGCCAATCCTCCTTTTTTTGCTGAGGAAGACTGGCCCTGGGCTAACATCCGTGCCCATCTTCCTCTACTTTATGTGGGACACCACCACGGCATGGCTGACAAGCAGTTGGCGGTGGGTGCCTGGGATCCGAACCCACAAACCCCAGGCTGCCAAAGCATGAACTAAACTGCTGCACCATGAGGCCGGCCCCTATTTTTCTAATTTTTAACTTTATTTGGAAATAATTCCACACTATCTAAGTTGCACTTGTGTCCCCTTGCCCAGATTCACCCTTGGTGGCCGTCATGTGCTCCCCCCTCCCTCCACACAGTGCTGTTCTCTGAGTCATCTCAGGGTGGGTCATGCAGGTCACGGCTCAGTGTTTGCTCACGTACCCCAGGATAGGTGTCACTGTGAGTAAATCTGCTGGTGCAAGGCTCCAGTCTCCTCTGCTGCCCTGTCCAGCTCTGGCAGCTGGTTCCCTGTCATCCTTCGTAGCATTTCCTGGCCCCTCCAGCATGCACTCACCCCACCAGCTCACCCCAGTGGGCTCGCATCTGCTGCATCTGGAAGGTTTCCACAGCCTTTCTCTGTCTTTTGTGACACTGACACTTTTTAAGGTAAGAGCCATCCTTTTTTAAGTAGAGCTCTCAGTTTGGGTTTGTTGGATGGCTCCTCGTGGAACACTGCAGTGGTGTTGTGTCCCTCTGAGGCTCTCTCAGGCCTGTGTCCACGTGCTGCTTGTCTGCTGTCCCTGGGCACGACGGTTGCTCTCCCCTCACCACCCGTGCTCCTCATGGTTTTGGTGTTCTGACCGTTTCTTTCTCGATCCAGTCTTTCCTGGGATGGGTGCAGAATGCCGACTTCTTGACCACAGCACTACTTCCCTACCTGCCCCTACAGGAGCAAGAGGCCCTTCTCCCTGTTCATGTGTTCACTTGTTCATTCTCAGTATCGACTCACGAATTCCTTTCTGTTTTACATGGTTTGTAGTTCACTCCTGCACTTAATTTCTTTGGTGCTTATGTTGTTACCAAACACAAACACAGGTTCGTTTATCTGCTGCACAGGAGAGCCAATAACTGGAATGCCAGGCTTGTGGCAAGGAAAAAGGCTTATTATCAAAAGGCAGCCAGATGAGGGGATGGGAGTTAAAACTCAGATCAACCTTCTTGAAGGGAAAAAGGTAGGGGTTTTAGGTAGGGGAGAAGGAGCATGTGGCCTTGGGGGCTGAAGTTCTAAGAGTCCTCTGCACAGGCACGACTGTCTTTCATATTTATTCATAGGTCGCATCTGCAGATTTGGGGGATTCTATGTGTTGCATGCGGTGGATTTTTAGTCTGTAATGTCTAAAGTTTACAGTTGGTCATTTTAGCTTCTCAGTGCTCCTGCAAGATGCTATTAGGTGGGGGGCTGTCAGCAAGTTGCTCTCTTATCAGAGGTCCTCCTGTTGTTCTGCAAAGCACACTCAGAAACTGGTTACTTTGTTTCCCAGGTTAACCTTGTGGGTACAGGCAGGGTGTCACCCTAATCCAGAGAAATTTTAACTCCTTCGTTCTTGGTTTCAGTGTTGCCCCAGATTGGGCTGGTGAGTTCCTCCAGGCTGGCTCCTGTCTCCTGTGCTGGTGATTCTTGGAGCTTTCCTTCCTTCTGGCTTAACAACATGCTCCAGGCATCTTGTGCTGCCCCGCCCTGGAGTCAGCTGTTTCTCTGAGGAGCCCTGGTTCCTTTTAGAGAAGACGTACTGGAGGACCAGTCTGCATGCACGGTGCTCATGGCTCCCACAGTGTGTGGGCTTCCTAGCCCTTTACGCCTTGGCAGTCTAGAAAATGTACACAGGAAAGTGCACGTGAACATAGACATGCGTACACAAAATGCACATGCATTAGAAATGCTGAGTTCATACCAGTACCTCCAATTCTAGTCCATTCCCATTCCTCAGTCATATCCACCTTCCTTGGTGAGAACTCTGCTCCCAAGAGCACCAGTGCATTTACTCTTTTGCTCTTCTGATAATATGTGCAAAATTGTTTCAGAATTGCTTCTCATTCCACTACAAAAATGTGTGTGTGTGTATATATACATACACACACTAAAAAAATGTTCAGGATTTATTTGCACCCCCTACGCACACTCCACCCAGGAATAGGAATAGCATCTGGCCCTGAGCACCCAAGTTCCTGGGATTAGTCCTTTTTCCCCTTTGTTGTGGTCATGATGGTTCCTGAAATACATTTGAGTTCATTTGTTTTAGTTTGTGGTTTTTTCCTCTCCTTTTCCACTCTTACTGATTTAATTTTGTTTTTTAAACATGTAGACCATTCACATGCTTCCAAAAGACAGAAGTATACAAAAGGTATATTCAGAGAAGGACCTCTCCTCGCAGACCTCCCAGCCACACACCCACCTCTTGCAGGAGGGTTTCCTGGTTGATCCTGTGAGTGTCTGTCTGTAAGGACCCACTGGATCGCTGCCTCTTGGGTCACAGAGCTTGTCCTCCTTTGCAGCTTCCTGGTTGTTTGTGCACCGGGCTTTGTCCAGCCAGTCCCATGTTGGACATTTAGGCAGCTTCTAGGATTCTGCAGTGAAGAGATTTGTGCTCATGTAATTTGTGTTGTTGGAGGGGTGTCTTCAGGTAAATCCAGGCGAGGGGTTGCTGGCTTGGAGGAGCTGTCCGCCGCACGCCCTCCATGGAGTCCTGCGTGCTGTGCCTGTCTGCCTGGGTCTCCATGTGGTGCCTGTGGGCGGGTGTCCCAGTGTGGCTGGGGTTTTATGTCTGATGCCAGGGGAAGTGGCACATCTTCCATACATGATTGACTTTGTGAATTGTCTGTTCTTATCTTTTACCCATTTTTCTGTAGTATGTTTTGTTTTTTCTTCCTCAAATTTATGTATTAAGGATCTGAGCCCTTTATCTGTAATTTATATTGCAAATATTTAATATTTTCACCAAATATGTCCAAAAAGCCAAAATCTTTTTTACTTTACAATTTATTGATCTTTTCTTTTAGTGCATCTGCATCTTCAGTCACTGTTAGAAAGTTTTCCCCTTCACCCTGATTAGGGGCAAAGCACAAAGCTTTCTTGTGGTGCTGGTATAGTTTTGTTTTTGTGTGCAGATCCCAGGTCCTCTTGGAGTTTATTCCTGTGTGTGGTGAGAGATGGGTCTGACTTTTTCATTTTTCTAAATGCTATTGAGTGGTCCCAGCACCATTTTTTAAAGGCTGCCTATGCCGTGGTCTGAGATGTCTGTCCTAGGTTTCCATAAGGAACTGGGTCTCCTTCTGCCCTTCTGGTGATTCCACTGACCTCTGTGCATGTGCCCAGCCACACCCTGACTTATCAAGTTTGCGCAGCACATCTGTCTGCTGCTTTCTGGCCAGCTCTCCTCATGCTGACTCTCCCTACGGTTCATGTGCCATCATGGGGCACAGTCTGCACCTGGCAGAACACCAATAGCCAGCTTGTCCTCCCACAACGCCCACGCCACTGGGTTCCAAGTTTTCTCTTACAGACGGTGCTGCAGAGGGCCCTGCAGGTAGACGTGCCACAGAGCACCTGTGTGTATGATCCTGCACCTGTGGGCGTCGCTGTGCCTCCCACCAAGGGCTCTGTGGCAGCTGCAGGGTTGGTGTCTCCAGCCTGCACAGATGCCAGATGCTCTCCAGTGTTCTGCCCGCTCCTCCCCGACCACAGTGTGCCTGCTTCACCAGAGTTTTCATCTTGGTCAGTGGTCAGTCTGTGGTTTTAGTGTCCATGCCTGATACCTGGGAGACTGAGCGTCTGTGTGTTCTTGGCGCCTCATTTTCCTCCTCTGGGGATTATCTTGTCCTTTTTCTCTGTTGAATCATTTGTCTTAACCTCTCTGATTGGTAGATTTGCCTGTGTATTCTGGATAGCAGTCCTGTGTTGATTACAAACATGGAATATTTTATCTTGGTCTGTGCTCACATTTTTATGTTGGTTTTGATTTTTTTTTTTTTTTTTTTTTTTTTGGTGAGGAAGACCAGCCCTGAGCTAACATCCGTCGCCAATCCTCCTCTTTTTGCTGAGGAAGACTGGCCCTGGGCTAACATCCGTGCCCATCTTCCTCCACTTTATATGGGACGCCGCCACAGCGTGGCTGACAGGCAGTGCGTCGGCGGGCGCCTGGGATCCGAACTCGCGAACCCCGGGCTGCCAAGCGCGGACTAAACCGCTGCGCCACCGGGCGGCCCCTGGTTTTGATTTTTGATGAACAGAAATGTTCTGCTCTGATAAAGTCTGTCTCACTGTCTTTTCTCTGTGGTTTTGTGTCTTATTTAAGAAATGTTTTGCTAACTAAGATCATGAAGCTCTTCTTCTAATGTTTTAAGGTTTTGCCTTTCATGTGAATTACTGTGTGTCTACCTGGGTGGTCTTCCATTTGGACCATCGATTGGCCTCCCTAGTTTGTGAGGGTGCAGATCTGCGAGGGGCTCTCTGTGCTGTCCACGCATCCGTGCCTGAGCTCACTGCCTTCCTCGGCTTCCTCCCAGGTCCTTATACCCACCCCTCCAGTCCTTTTCAAAAACGCCTTGGCTCATCTTGGTCATTTGTTCTATGTAGCGTTAGTCTGCCCCCTTACTCAGAAGAGATGTCCTGTTGGGATTCTGACGGGTGGTGTATCAAGATTACAGGCTAATTCTGGGAAAAATGCCGGCTGGCCAGCTGTGGTGAAGCTAGTGCCCCGGCCCCTGATGGAGGCCTCTTTCTCGGGACTTTCAGGTCCATCCTTCACTCCATGGAGATCGTACGCTCGGCATATTCCCAGGACCATGTTCTTGCTGTTTTCTTGCTCCTGTGACACCATCTCTTGTCCTCAGTATCACTCTCTCATGTCCTTTTCCTAAGGTCTTAATGCTCCCATCATCCTCAATGCTCAGAGTGCAGGTCTCGCCAGGTGTGGAAAGTGATTGTGATGCTCTGGGTTGTCCGGTTGCTTCTCTGTCTCCTTCGGGGCTGATGGTGAAACCAGAGTTTCTGTGGTTTTTCTCGGCTCTGATCATGTGCTGAGGTGTGAGAAATGTCAGCTCTACTGTCGCTCTGAGGGAAGGACTGTGGTTGCCCTGGTGTGCATCAGTCTCGCTGAGGTGTTGTGCTGACCCCATGACTGACAGACACAGACACAGAGACACACACACACACACACACACACACACACACACACACACACACACACACACCCCTCGTTGCTCCGGGACATCGTGAGAGGAGTTACCACTGGGCAGGCTCAGGAAGGCACAGGTGCAAGTGTCCTGGGGCACTGAGGTGGTTTATTGGGGATCCCTTGGGCCAAGGTCGGGAAGAGGAGATGGGGGGGTGATGCCCAGCTGGCAGAGGGTGTGCATGCTTTCTCCCTATGCCCACGGGGATGCAGGTGGCCAAGCAGACCTGGGCTAGACCTGTAGGTCCAGAAGGATGATTGGACGTCACAGTCAGTCCACTGGTCTCTGCCAAAGCCTATGGCAGCACCAGCAGAGCAGACAAGGCCTGTGGGGTGTGGAGCACTACGCTGGTTGTCTCCTCTGTCGTGCTTTGTCGTCAGTTTTTAGTAGGTACCAGCTTCCTGTTTCCTGAAACATGGAAACTTCTCTGTGTGCTGAGCAGCACCTGGGTGTGGACAGGGCCATGTGCGTGCTGCCTTCACTTTCCCAGGCAGTGCTCACGGCTCTGCCTGAGGTTCCACACATGCAACCCTCCTGCCCTTTATGAGGAATGACCAAGCCCAGGCCCCGAGTTAGGACCCGGGCCATAGCATGGAGCAGAGTCCCCCAGTCAGAGGAAGTGAAGGGGTTTGCCCTTTTGGCAGGGCTGTCGAGGAGGGAGACTCAGCATCGTATGGCTGTCCCAGCAGGGGGAGGGCAGATGGGCAGATGCTCGCGGGGCAGTGAGGCCGGTGGTGTGAGAGGGACACAGAGGGCCCGCGAGGGCCCCCCACTTCCTCTGAGGGGACTTGGTGGGCTCTCCGCCTGGTCCCAAGGTTTTGCTCTTCGGCTACTGTCTCACTGATGAATTAGTGCAGTGGGTGGCGAAAATGGGTGTGGTGTCTGCTGGGGTCTGGGACTTGGAGTCTTTGTGGTCACACCAGCTGCCTTTAGGGAGCAGGAGAAGGACAAGACAGCAGCCGTGCGGAAGGATGTTGTCCAGGGAACACAGTGGCCTGTCAGATGATGGGGTGATGGGAATTCAGGGCAAAGGAGGACAGACTTCATGTAAAATCTAAGGAAAAGTGAGGTCTCTGCCAAAAACCGACATTCCGTGGAAGGGTGGAAGAGACGGTTGTAACACCACTGAGGGCCCTGCTAGCCCCAGAAACCGCGAGCTTTGCAGGCAAGAAGTGGGCAAAGAGAAGAGCGGGAGCTGCTGGGGGCACTGAGGCAAGCAGGTGTGTGTGGTGGGGGCTGATGCTGAGGAGGGCCTGTGGCCCAGAAGGGACCCTGGTGTGTGGGGGGCCAGTGGGGGCAGCTGGGAGCTGAGCATTTGCCAATGCCCCAGTGCCCGCTCAGGCTGTGGCCAACTCGGCTTGGAGGCCAGAGGTCATTCCTGCCCCATCAACTTTGGAGCACGTGCTCCGTTCCTGGACACCAGCCGTCCTTCAGGAAGTGTTAGACCTCTGCACCCCCAGCCTCCCCTCTGCTTCTTATGGCAAGCGCCCCACCTGTCCCTGTACCTGCTGGGCTCCCCTCCAGTGGCAATCCTTTTTTAAATTGAGATATAATGCACATACCATAAAACTTACCCTTAAAAGTGTACAGTCAGTGTTTTTAGTACATTCACAAGGTTATACAAAAATGTCCAGAACATTTTTACCACCCCACAAAGAAACCCCTTTCCCTTAGCAGCCACTCCCATTCCCCTCCCCCCAGCCCCTGGCAACCTCTCTTTTCTCTCTGTGGATTTGTCTGTTCTGGACAATTTAAATGAACAGAATCACACAATAGGTGGTCTTTTGTAACTGGCTTTTTTCACTCAGCATGTTTTCAAGGTTCATCCATGTTGTAGCCTGTGTCAGGGCTTCCTTTTCATGGTTGAATGATATTCCATTGTGTGGATATACCACATTTTGTTTATCCGTTCATCGGGTATTGGACACTTGGATTGTTTCCACGTTTTGCTGTTATAAATAATGCTGCTGTGAACATTCATGTAGGAGTGTCTGTGTGGATACGTGTTTCCATTTCTCGTGTGTATTTACCTAGGCGTGGAATTGCTTTGTCAGATGGTAACTCTAATGTTTAACTTTTTGAGGAAATGCCAAACTCCTTTATTTTTTTTTCTAAATTTTTATTGATGTCTTAATAGTTTATAACATTATGGGGTTTTAGTTGTACATTATAATTTGTCTGTCACCATATGGATGCATCCCTTCACCCCTTGTGCCCAGCCCACACCCTCCTTCCCCCTGGTCACTACCAACCAGTTCTCTCTGTCCGTGTGTTCGTTTATATTCCACATATGAGTGAAATCATGTGGTGTTTGTCCTTCTCTCTGGCTTATTTCACTTAACGTAATACCCTCTAGGGCCATCCATGTTGTTGCAAATGGGACAATTCTGTCTTTTTTTATGGCTGAGTAGTATTCCATTGTATATGTATACACCACATCTTCTTTATCCAATCATCAGTCAAGGGACACTTGGGTTGCTTTCACTTCTTGGCTATAGTGAATAATGCTGCAATGAACATAGGGGTGCATAAGCCTCTTGGGATGGTTGATTTCATGTCCGTTGGGTAGATGCCCAATAGTGGGATAGCTGGATCATAAGGTATTTCTATTTTTAATATTTTGAGGAATCTCCATACTGTTTTCCATAGAGGCTGCACCAGTTTGCATTTCCACCAGCAGTGAATTAGGGTTCCCATTTCTCCACAACCTCTCCAACATTTGTTGTTTTTTGTCTTGGTGATTATAGCCATTCTAATGGGTGTCAGGTGATATCTTAGTGTAGTTTTGCTTTGCATTTCCCTGGTGATTAGTGATGTGGAACATCTTTTCATGTGTCTATTGGCCACCTGTATATCTTCCTTGGAAAAATGTCTGTTCATATCCTCTGCCCATTTTTTTGATTGGGTTGTTTATTTTTTTTGTTGTTCAGTTGTGTGAGTTCTTTATATATTACGGAGATTAATCCCTTGTCGGATAAATGATTTGCGAATATTTTCTCCCAGCTGGTGGGTTGTCTATTCATTTTGATCCTGGTTTCATTTGCCTTGTCGAAGCTCTGTAGTCTGATGAAGTCCCACTTGTTTATTTTTCTTTTTGTTTCCCTTGTCCGAGTAGACATGGAATCCGAAAGGATCCCTTTGTGACCGATGTCAATTAGTGTACTGCCTGTATTTTCTTCAGGAGTTTTATACTTTCGGGTCTCACTTTCAGGTCCTTAATCCATTTTGAGTTGATTTTTGTGTACGGCGATAGAAGATGGTCTACTTTCATTCTTTTGCATGGGCTGCCCAATTTTCCCAGCACCATTTATTGAAGAGACTTCCCTTACTCCATTGTATGTTCTTCGCTCTTTTGTTGAAGATTAGCTGTCCACATGTGTGTGGTTTTATTTCTGGGCTTTCAATTCTGTTCCATTGATCTGTGTGTCTATTCTTGTACCAGTACCATGCTGTTTTGATTACTGTAGCTCTATAGTATATTTTGAAATCAAGGATTGTGATGCCTCCAGCTTTGTTCCTTTTTTTCAGGATTGCTTTAGCTCCTCGGGGTCTTTTGTTGTTCCATATGGATTTCAGTATTTTTTGTTCTGTTTCCGTAAAGAATATCATTGGGATTCTGATTGGGATTACATTGACTCTGTAGATTGCTTTAGGTAGTATGGACATTTTAACTATATTTATTCTTTCAATCCATGTGCATGGAATATTTTTCCATTTCTTTATGTCTTCCTCGATTTCTTTCAATAGTGTCTTATAATTTTTATTGTATAGGTCTTTCACCTCCTTGGTTAAATTTATTCCCAGATATTTTATTCTTTTTGTTCCAATTGTAAATGGGATGGTCTTTTTGAGTTCTCTTTCTGTTAGTTCATCATTAGTGTATAGAAATGCAACTGATTTTTGTAAGTTGATTTTATACTCTTCCACTTTGCTGTAGTTGTTGATTATTTCTAGTAGTTTTCCAATGAATTTTTGGGGGTTTTTTATGTATAAGATCATGTCATCTGCAAATAGTGAGAGTTTCACTCCTTCTTTGCCTATTTGGAGTCTTTTTATTCCTTTTTCTTGCCTAATTGCTCTGGCCAAAACCTCCAGTACTATGTTGAATAGGAACGGTGAGAGTGGGCACCCTTGCCTTGTTCCTGTCTTCAAAGGAATGGCTTTCAGTTTTTCCCCATTGAGTAGGATGTTAGCTGTAGGTTTGTCATATATGGCCCTTATTATGTTGAGGTACTTTCCATCTATACCCATTTTGTTGAGAGTGTTTATCATAAATGGATGCTGGATCTTGTCGAATGCCTTCTCTGCATCGATTGAGATGATCAATAAAAACCATGTGGTTTTTATTCTTCATTGTGCTAATGTGGTGTATCGCGTTGACTGATTTGCGGATGTTGAACCATCCCTGTGTCACTGGTATAAATCCCACTTGGTCATGGTGTATGATCTTTTTGATGTATTGCTGTATTCGGTTTGCCAATATATTCTGTTGAGGATGTTTGCTCTATGTTCTATGTTTTGTCTATCTTCATCAGCGATATTGGCCTGTAGTTTTCCTTCTTTGTATTGTGCTTGTCTGGCTTTGGTATCAGAGTGACGTTGGCCTCGTAGAATGTGTTAGGAAGTATTCCATCTTCCTCTATCTTTTGGAATAGTTTGAGAAGGATAGGTATTAAATCTTCTTTGAATGTTTGGTAAAATTTTTCAGGAGGCCATCTGGTCCTGGACTTTTATTTTTGGGAAGGTTTTTGATTACTGTTTTAATCTCTTTATTTGTGATTGGCCTATTCAGATTCTCTATTTTTTCTTGATTCAGTTTTGGGAGGTTGTTTGCCTCCAAGAATTTGTCCATTGCCTCTAGGTTTTCCAATTTGTTGGCATATAGTTTTTCATAGTATTCTCTAATAATCCCTTGTATTTCTGTGGTATCCGTTGTAATTTCTCCTCTTTCATTTCTAATTTTATTTATTTGAGTTTTCTCCCTTTTTTCCTCAGTGAGTCTGGCTAAGGGTTTGTCAATTTTGTTTATCTTCTCAAAGAACCAGCTCTTTGTTTCATTGATCCTTTCTACTGCTTTTTTGGTTTCAATTTCATTTATTTCTGCTCTGATTTTTATTATTTCCCTCCTTCTGCTGATTCAGAGCTTTGTCTGTTCTTCTTTTTCTAATTCTGTTAGGTGCAGTTTAAGGTTATTTATTTGGGATTTTTCTTGTTTGTTAAGGTGGGCTTGTATTGCTATGAATTTCCCTCTCAGGACCACTTTTGCTGCATCCCATATGAGTTGGTATGGTGTATTTTCATTTTCACTTGTCTCCAGATAGGTTTTTATTTCTTCTTTAATTTCATCAGCAATCCATTGGTTGTTCGGTAGCATGTTGTTTAGTCTCCACATCTTTGTCCCTTTCCCAGTTTTTTTTCTTGCAGTTGATTTCTAATTTCATAGCATTATGAACAGAAAAGATGCTTGTAATGATTTCAATCTTCTTAAATTCATAGATGTTTGCCTTATTTCCTAATATATGGTCTATCCTTGAGAATGTTCCATGAGTGCTTGAGAAGAATGTGTAATCTGCTGTTTTTGGGTGGAGTCCTCTGTATATATTAAGTCCATCTCATCTAGTTTTTCGTTTAAGTCCATTATTTCCTTATTGACTTTTTGTCTTGATGATCTATCCATTGATGTAAGTGGGGTGTTAAGATCCCCTACTATTATTGTGTTGTTGTTAATATCTCCTTTTAGGTTTTTTAGTGGTTGTTTTATGTACTTTGGTGCTCCTGTGTTGGGTGCATAGATATTTATGATTGTTATGTCTTCTTGGTAAAGTGTCCCTTTTATCATTATATATTGCCCCCCTCATCTCTCATTACCTCTTTTATCTTGAAGCCTACTTTGTCTGATATAAGTATGGCAACTCCTGCTTTCTTTTGTTTGCCATTAGCTTGGAATATTGTCTTCCATCCTTTTACTTTGAGTCTGTGTTTGTCTTTAGAGCTGAGATGTGTTTCCTGGAGGCAGCAAATTGTTGGATCTTGATTTTTAATCCATCCCACCACTCTGTGTCTTTTGATTGGAGAAATCAATCCATTTACATTTAGAATGATTATTGATATATGAGGGTTTAATGTTGCTGTTTTATTGTTCATTTTCTGGTTCTTTGCATTTCCTTCATTTCTTGTCCCATGTGTTTTGGACTGCCACTTCAGTTTGGTAGTTCTGCATGATGATTCTCTTAGTTTTCTCTTTATTTGTCATATGTGGTTCTATTCTGGTTATTTGTTTAGTGGTTACCGTGAAGTTTATATAAAAGGTCTCGTTCCTAAGATAGTCCATTTTCTGATGCCTTTTGTTTCCTTAGACTAAGTCGATTTGATCCCTTTCCTCTTCCCCTTCTAATTTGTTGTTGTCACTACTTATTCCATCTTGTGTTGTGAGTGTGTGTTTACAATGATGAGTTTAAATTCATTTTTGATGTTTTTCCAACTGCGATTTTTCTTGCTTAGTCTCCTTGTTTTTCTCCTTGCTCAAAACTTTATATCCCCATTCTCTTTTTTTTTTTTTTCAGGCCTACGGGCCTTCTTGAGCATTTCTTGTAGTGGGGGTCTTGTGGTGATGAACTCCCTTAGCTTCTGTTTATCAGGGAGAGTTATTATTTCTCCATCATATTTGAAGGATATTTTCACTGGATAAAGTATTCTTGGCTGAAGGTTTTTGTCTTTCAGGATTTTGACTATATCATTCCAGTCTCTCCTACCCTGTAGAATTTCTGTCAAGAAATCAGGTGACAGCCTGATGGGGTTTCCTTTGTATGTTATTTTGGTTTTTGGTTAGCTGCTCTTAATATTTTTACCTTGTCATTGACACTTGCCAGCTTTGCTACTATGTGCCATGGAGTTAGTCTTTTCCTGTTTATATATTTAGGTGATCTAGTGACTTCATTCACTGTTATTTCCATCTCTTTCCCCAGGTTTGGGAAGTTCTCAGCTGTTATTTCTTTCAACAAACTCTCTGCTCCTTTTTCCCTTTCTTCTCCTTCTGGAATGCCTATTATCCTTATGTTACTTTTCCTCATTGAGTCTGCTATTGCTCAAAGAATTTCTTCATTTCTTTTTAGTCTTAGTTCTCTCTCCTCCTCTATCTGGAGCGTTTCTGCATGGGCATCCTCAATAATGCTAATTCTTTCTTCCATATTGTCAGTTCTGCTCTCTAAAGACTCCAGGTTTTCCTTTATCTCATCCATTGTGTTTTTCATCTCCAATATTTCTGATTGGTTTTTCTTTATGGTTTCAATCTCTTTTGTGAAGAAATTCCTGAATTCGTTGAATTGTCTCTCTGTGTTCTCTTGTAATTCGTTGAGTTTTTTTATGATAGCTATTTTGAATTCTCTGTCACTTAGGTTATAGATTTCTGTGCCTTTAGGGTTGGTTTCTGGGTGTTTGTCATTTTCCTGTTGGTCTGGAGACTTAAGATACTTTTGCATACAGCTGGCTGATTTACCTTTGCTATTCTTCATCTTGAGAATTTCTGGCCCTGCAGTTTCCACTTGCCGCCACTGGGTGGAGGTCACAAGCGGTGTGTGCTGAGCCCGCTGCAGTCCCAGGAGGGATTGTGCTGAAGCCCAGGGTGTGTGGGGCGAGGGGCTCTCTCACTTGCCGGACCCGGGGGCTTCCTTTCTCCCTCCCTATCTGCTCTCTTGGGGCATTGACCACACCCCCACAACAGTTCGTCGTTGCTTCCCATTGGGGATCTCTTGACAGTCTGAGAGAGCACCTGGAGGGCGATAGCTTTCCTATAGAGGGCCGCCCCTCCCCCCTCTCTGTCTGTGAGCTGCGCTGTCTTTGCTGATTGGGACAGGAGGAGGAATAAATCTCCTTACCTCTCCTCAAGTCCTTTGGGGCTTCCCGTGCCTCCACTGTCAGATGTACCTCGGTGTGGGTATCTTAGATGTCCTTTGCAGTGTTTGATTGACCTCTGTTGGTATGCAGATGATGTTTTTGTTGTGTCTTGGGGGCAGAGATTTAAAGAGGGAATCCCACTCCACCATGATGCTGACGTCACTCCTCCCAGACTCTTTTCTAAAGTGGATGTACCATTTTACATTCCCACCAGCAGTATATACAGGTTCCAATTTCTCCACATCCTCTCCAACACTTGTTATTATGATTTTTAAAAAATTATGATTATAGCCATACTAGCAGGTGTGAAATGGTTTTCCATGTGGTTTGATTTGTATTTCCCTGATGACTAGTGATGTTGAGTATCTTTTTATGTGCTTGTTGGCTCTTTGTATATCTTCTTTGGAGAAATGTCTGTTCATATTTTTTTGCCCATTTTTTAATTGGCAAATTACAAAAGGCATTTATTTGTCTTTTTATTATTAAGAGTTCTTTATATGTACTAGATACAAGTCTCTTATCAGATATATGATTTGCAAATATGTTCTGCCATTCAGTGGTTATCTTTTCACTTTCTTTTTTGTTGTTGTTGACATATAATATTATATTTGTTTCATATGTACAACATAGTGATTCAACATTTATATACATTACAAAATGATCACCCTATGTCTAGTAGCCATCTGTCACCGTACAAAGTTATTACAATATTATTGACTATATTCCCTGTTCTGTGCATCACATCCCCATGATTTACTTATTTTATAACTAGAAGTTTGTACCTCTTAATCTCCTTCACCTATTTCTCCCATTCCCCATCTCCCTCCCCTCTTGTGACCACCAGTTCTATGTACCTGTGAGTTTGTTTCTATTTTGTTTTTTAGATTCCACATATAAATAAAATCATATGATACTTGTCTTTCTCTGTCTGACTTATTTCAGTTACCATAATACCCTCCAGGTCCATCCATGTTGTTGCGAATGCTAAGATTTCATTCTTTTTTGTGGCTGAATTATACTCCATTGTATATATACCACATTTTCTCTATCATTTCATCTATCAGTGGACGCTTAGGTTTCTTCCATATCTTGGCTATTGTAAATAAAGCTGCAGTGAATGTAAGGGTGCATTTGTCTCTTCAAATTAGTGTTTTTGTGTTCTTTGGATAAATACTCAGAAGTAGAATTGCTGGATCATATGGTGGTTCTATTTTTCATTTTTTGAGGAACCGCCATACTGTTTTCTATGGTGGCCACACCAATTTACATTGCCACCAACAGTGCATAAGGGTTCCCTTTTCTCCACATTCTCACCAACACTTGTTATTTCTTGTCTTTTTGATAATAGCCATTCCAACAGGTGTGAGGTGATGTCTCATTGTGGTTTTGATTTGTAGTTCCCTGATGGTTAGTGATATAAAGCATCTTTTCGTGTGTCTGTTGGCTATCTGTATGTCTTCTTTGGAAAAGTGTCTAGTCAGGTCCTCTGCCCATTTTTTAATCAGATTGCTTGTTTTTTTGATAGTGAGTTGTAGGAGTTCTTTACATATTTTGGGTATTACCCCCTTGTTGGATATATGATTTGCAAATATTTTCTCCCATTGAGTAGGTTGCCTTTTCATTTTGATGACTGCTTCCTTTGCTGTGCAGAAGCTTTTAGTTTGATGTAGTCCCACTTGTTTATTTTTGCTTTTGTTGCTAAAAAATTGATCCAAAAAAATATTGCTAATAGTGATGTCAACGAGCTTAGTGCCTATGTTTTCTTCTAGGAGTTTTATGGTTTCAGGTCTTTTCACTTTCTTGGTGGTATTGTTTAGAGCACAAAAATTTTAAATTTTGATCAAGTCCAATTTATCTATTTTTCTTTTGTTGCTTATGCTTTTGGTGTCATACCTAAGAATCCACGGCGAAATCCAAGATCATGGAGATTTACCCCTGTGTTTTCTTCTAAGAGTTTTATAATTTTAGCTCTTACATGTTTAGGCCTTGATCTAGCTTGAGTTAACTTTTGTATATGGTGTGATGTAGGGGTCCAGCTTCATTCTTTTGCATGTGGATCTTCAGCTGTCCTAGCACCATTTGTTGAAGAGTCTGTCCTTTCTCCAGTGAATGGCCTGTTGTAATACTCTGGAAGGCAGGGAATGTACTTGGTCAGACTTGTGTCCTTGTCATATGGTAAGTTGCCTGGCCCATACTTGACACTCATTAGGTTCATTCAGGAAGTATTTATTTGAACAGATCATTGTCTTCAAGTAAACGTCTCCAAGAATCGGGGAAAACAGGAAGGTCCCTTTATGTTGACTTTAGTACACACCACACCCAGCACGCAGGGGAGAGCTGGAGCCAGGAGGGCTGCAGACCAGTCCGCATCCCTCAGGTGTCGCCCCACCACCTCAGTCCAAACCTGGGTAACGGCTGTCATCTCATAGCCTTCCGCCACTATCACCAAATGTCTTATTTTTTCCTTCTCAAGCCATTTTAAATATTGTTGCCAAATAAATCTTTCTCAGTCTTGTCTCCGATGGTGTCAGTGGGCTGGCTGCCAACGGTCTGTACCTGCAGGGTCCCAACTCCTCCTCCCAGCAGCAAAGTGCCCAGGGCAGTTTTAGCAGTTTTCCATTACACACCTGGTAACCAAGTCTGCTTGCACTGTGCAGTCCCCATTGACCAAGTTCTGGGCGTGGACAGCACTGACCCCAGGGATGAGGCGAGTCTTCTGCCATCTGCACAAAGTCCACTCTCCCCACCTGCCCAGTGGGAGTCTGGGTGGAGGAGCTGACCGCTAGCCCGCCCCAGCTCTGCTCTATCTCGACCTCGCTCTGCACAGGGTCCCCAGGCTCCCCGCCCTACACACATTCTCTGCTCCTTGGTTCCTCAAGGGTACTTGGTTCAATGCTGTACCCCAGGAGGTGCCCAGAACATTCTTCTGAAAAAGTGGGGGTCCTGCCCACACACACACAGGAGCACGCTGAAAAGGGAACAAACATAATGAGGCAGCTCCCTGTGGGGGGCCACGGGTGCCTCACTTCCTGCAGGGAGCCCCAGAGGTGCAGCACATCGGCTGAGACATTGATTCCCCATCTCCCAGCCACTGGTCGCCTGCAGCCTCTCTGCCCTCGCTTGGGGGTCCACGTCCCCCCTTTCCCTCCTGTCTCCTGGACCTTGAGGAACACACCTGACCTGCTCATGCGGTGGGCTTCTGCCCTGCCTTCCTGAAGCCTCCATCCTTCCTCCCCATAGATCAGCCTGAGTGAGATCATGTCAGGCCTGCTCAGAACCTTCCAGTGGCTTCCTTCTTCACGCGAGCGAGACCCACAGCTCCTGCCCTTGCCTCCAGGCCTCTACCTACAGGTGCCTTCTTTGGGGTTCACTGACTTTGTCCCTGTACTCCCTTTTCTTCCTGCAGTGGAGAGAGCCCTTGGTCAGCCAACCCGTCTTCTTCGAAACCCCAGCAGGTCCCTTTTGTGTTCTTTGGTCCATATGGATCAGTGCCTCCAAGCATGGGGCAGCCGCCTGTTGGGATCCTGATGTCTGCCTGGTGAGAGAAGGGAGGTGCCCATGTGAGGGGCTCCGTGGGCAGTGGCAGCCAGCTCTCCCGTGAGCAGAGTCCGACGGGTCAGGAAGCTGAGAGCGGGAGCCATGAGCTTTGCTGGAAGTGCACTCCATCCCTGAGGTGGCCTGGTAAAATGACCCAACTCCCAGGTTTAGAATTTTGGTCCATCCTCAGTGTAGAGAATGGCCAGCCAGCAACCAGCTGGGTGATCCAGGCAGGAGAAGGCAGGAGGTCAGGGGTCTCAGTGCTGGGCCGGGAGGTGGCTCACAGCAGGGAACGGGGGTGCATGTTCAGGATGGAGTGGGGAAGCAGGGCTGGTGTGGTTCCACTCAGTGCATCTGGGCAATTGGGATGCAGATTTTGGTATGAGCGGCAGGTCGATGGTCATGGAGGCTGGACCTGGGAGGGGCATCCTTGGGAGATGACGAGGACCCCAGGGCACACACTGGGGGCTCGTGCCCCACCTTCTGCAGAAACTGGCCTTGCAGGGTCACTAGTGATCAGAAGGCATACATGATCTAAGAGGCCCCAGAGGCGGCCACACCCCAGCAACACCGCTGATGAGTCTGCCTCCTCCTCACCTTCCGGGACACCCTCTCCTGGCCTCTGTGCCTTGTGCCATCTGGTCCCTAGGATGTCTGCCCAGCTCTGCTCTTCCTTCTGCAGATGACCAACATGTGGTGGGCAGTGGTCATGGGCAGGCATAGAGCCCAGACAGCCTCCCCTGAGAGCACCCCACTACAACTGCAGGTGGAGGGAGGCAGAAGGGGTGCAGCTTGCAGAGAGAGTGGAGTGGTACCCTGGATTATGTCGAGCACCTCCCTGTGCCAGGCACTCAGGATGTCACGGTCCTGGGTTGAGCCTCAGGGCAACAACACCCAGAGAAGCAGTGATTCCCTAAAGGGTTACTCGATGGGGCTCAAGGAGCTGGCATTGTACACCTGTCAGTCTCCTGGGGTCTGAAAGTTTCATTGATGGGAGTGTGACAGAGAGGGAGTGGAATTGGGGTGAGGAGCCGAACCATGCACTGACTGAGGGTCTTAAGGGAAAGCCACTGTTAAGGGAATCCTGCCACACTCTGGGTTCTCTGGGAGGCAGTTCTTGGGATATTCACAGAGAGGAGGGGGTGAGAGAGAGGTGAGGCTTGAGAATGCTGATCCTATTGCATTGTACCATGGACAGTGTGGTGGGGCCGGGAGTGGCTCCTGCAGAGGCGTCGCACGTGCTGCCCATCCTCCCTGTCATAGGGTTTCCTCAGTAGCACTTACCAGTCCTGTTGCAGGAGCAGAGAAGGACATGGGACTAAGCCAGGGCTAGAGGTTAAACACACAGGGAAACAAGGTGTAATGAGTGACTCAGGAGGAACAGGCCCATAAAGATGCCAGTATTGGAATTATCGGACACAGAGTAGCTGTTTTTAAAGAAACAAGCTTGCAAATGTGTGCAGAGAACAGGAGACCCAAAGAATGATAATGGAAATTTGGAAAAGAACCGGCAGATTCAACACAGCCAAAGAGAGAGTTCATGAAGTAGAAAGAGGAACTAAAGAAATGATCTGGGAAGCGGCAGACGAGATAGAGATGGGAAGTATGAGCCACATGGAGTCACAGGGGTCCTGTGACAAGCGTCACGAACCTTCTATGGGAGTTCCAGAAATAGGCAAGGAGGTGGGGGAGGGGTGATATTTGAAAAGATGATGGTGGAAATTTTTCCAGAATTGTTTAAAGATGTCAACCCTCAGATCCAGGAGTCCCCCAAATCCTTCATTTCAATAATTAAAAATGAACCCAGGGGCCAGCCCCATGGCCTAGTGGTTAAGTTTAGTGTGCACCGCTTCAGCAGCCTGGTTTCATTTCCTGGGTGTGGACTTACACCACTCATTGGTGATCATGCTGTGGCAACGACCCATATACAAAATAGAGGAAGATTGGCAACAGATGTTAGCTCAGGGCCAATCTTCCTCAGCACACACACACAAAAAAGAACCCACACCTGAATCCATATCATAGTAAACTGCAGAATACATAGAAGGAGAATTATTCATTCTAACCATTTATCTGCCAAATTGTTTTTTATATAGATAATCACATTATATCACACACGAATGACAATAGGTTTGTTCCTTGTTTATTCACAAGTGAATCTACAGTAAATTCTTACAGTCAGTAAAATTTAGCAAGATGCTTATAAAAACAATATTCAAAATAAATTGCATTGCTGTACACCAACACTAATCAGAAAATTATTTACAAAATTGATGATGAAAAATTGAAACATAACAGGCAGGCCAGGCTGTAGAGTAACAGTCAGTGCTGTGTACAGCTCAGGGGAAAGCAAGTCAGTGTCCTCTGGACAGTTACTGTCCACACCTGGGGCCCAGCATCCCACCTCTGCAGTCTACTGTACACATTGCCAGAGTTCACATACAGATCTTCCTTGACTAACAATGGGGTTACATCTGATAAACCCATTGTAAGTTGAAAACGCATTTAATACACCTAACCTTCCACACATCATAGCCTAGCCTCGCCTACTTTAGTGCTCAGAACACGGACATTAGCCTACAGTTGGGCACAATCCTCTACCACAAAGCCTATTTTATAATGAAGTGTTGAGTATCTCATGTAATATATTGAATACCCTTCTGAAAGTGAGAAACGGAACGGTTGTCTGGGTACAGAAGGGTTGTAAGTGTGTTGGTGGTTTACCCTCATGGTTGTCTGACTGATTGAAAGCTGTGCCTCACTGCTGCTGCCCAGCATCACGAGAGAGCATCGTGCTGCATATCGCTAGCCCAGGAAAATTTGAAGTATGGTTTCTACTGACTGCATATCGCTTTTGCACCATGATAAAGTAGAAAAAGTGTAAGTCAAACCATTGTAAGTTGGGGACCATCTGTCTAAGGATGTTCACAGCAGAATTGTGAGAAATACCCCCAAAGAGCAAACAACTCAAATGTCAGCAATAAAATTGATAAATAAAGTGCAGCAAGTTTATCCAGTGTAATACCGCGCACAGTGAGCTGCAGCTGTGCAGACAGCATCAGTGTATTTCAGCTGTAAGTGAGAGAAGCAAAACACAAAAATATACAGTTTTCTTGCATGAATATATGATTAAAAAACACACCTAAACTAATTTGTTTAGGGTTATCTTCAAAGATAAAACTATAAAAGCAAGGAAGTGGTTGCCTTAAACCTCGGGATAGTGGCCTCCTCGAGGTGAACAGAAGTGTGATGTGGAGGATGTCTAGGATGCTGCATTGTTTTATTTTATTTTTTTTGTGTGTGTGAGGAAGACCAGCCCTGAGCTAACATCCGTTGCCAATCCTCCCCTTTTTGCTGAGGAAGACCGGCCCTGGGCTAACATCCGTGTCCATCTTCCTCCACTTTATATGGGACGCCGCCACGGCGTGGCTGACAGGCAGTGCGTCGGCGGGCGCCCAGGATCCGAACCCACGAACCCCGGGCTGCCAAGCGCGGACTAAACCGCTGCGCCACCGGGTGGCCCCGATTGTTTTATTTCTTAATGAGTGATTGCTATGCAAATGTTAAAATATAATTGCTCATTATAGTTATTTTTATGTTCTATACATTTTTCTGTATTTGTTATATGTCATAATTTTATTATTTATTTATTTTTTGTGAGGAAGACCAGCCCTGAGCTAACATCCGTTGCCAATCCTCCTCTTTTTGCTGAGGAAGGTCGGCCCTGGGCTAACATCCGTGCCCACCTTCCTCTACTTTATATGGGACACCACCACAGCATGGCTGACAAGCAGTGCATCGGTGGGAGCCCAGGATCCGAACCCGTGAACCCCAGGCTGCCAAGCGCGAACTAAACCGCTGTGCCACCGGGCGGCCCCTGTCATAATTTTATTTTTAAAAGAGTAAATATGCCATTTACAATAGCAAGTGTGGCAATAGATCTGACAAAAGATGTATCTGCCCTTCAAAGAAGATCTAAATGAGTGGATACACCATGGTTTGGGTGGAAGACTAAGTCATCACAAAGACGTCTCTATTCTCCTGGAGCAGATTCAGCTAAGGTGCCAACTGTGTGTATGCACGTTCACAAGCTGATTCTAAAATCCATGGGGAAAAGCAGGGATCGAGAATAGCCAAAACATGCCTGAAGAAACAGAGAAATGGGGACTCAGCAGTGCTGATTGTGCAAAGCTACCATGGTCAATGCAATGTGGTGCTGGTCAGAGATGGATTGACCAACAGAGCAAGCGGAGAGCTCAGATGCAGGTGCCCCGACACTGACCCATCATGGCGGGAAGGATGCTGTGTAACAGACTGTCCTGAGACCCCTGGTTGTCCATGTGGGGAAAATGAAATTTACACAGTAAACAAAATCAATCAGGTAGATTAACGACTTCAATATGAGAGGCAAAGTTATAAAACTTTGTCAAGTCAACTTACTAGAGAATATTTTCACTCTAGAAATAGGGAAGATTTCTTAAACTAGAGGAGGAGAAGAGGAGAAATGGTGAAGAAAAAGATAAGTTCAACTATATTAAAATTTAAAGCTTCTTTTCCTCAAAAGGCAAAAGCCACCATAAAGGGAATGAAAAGACAAGCCACAAATAGGAGAGAGGTTTGTAACACACGCAGCCAAGAGGGATTACTATTGAGAATATTTGTGTTTTAAAAATACAACTCCAGCAAATCAGTAAGAAAAAAAAAATTTAATGGGTAAAAGTCACATGTTTCTAGTAATGGCTCATGAATATGAGAAAGATGCTTGACCTCATTAATAATCAGGAAAAATTTAAAACCACATACATGGGACTTCAATATATGAATCTATTTTTGTGTATGCTTGAAAATTTCCTTTATAAAATTTGAAAAAAATTAGGTAAGTAAAAAAGGGGGAAAAATGTAAAATTGTACCAAATTCCACTATTCCTAGATAACCCCTTTTAATATTGGCTTTACCCTTCCAGCAATTTCCTACACAAATATATACATATAAACTGTTATGTTAAGGCTGTTTTTTTAAGGCTATATAAATTTGTTTAATTATTAATTGTGAAAGTCCATCCCTGTCATTAAGTTTGGATTCACATTAAAACACATCTCCCCAGGGAGATACCATTGATCACATACACCACCCAGGAAGATACAATTGATCACACCCCCCCCAACAGGGAGATACCAGTGCTCACAGCCCCCCTCCCAGGGAGAGACCATTGATCACCTACCCCCCAGGGAGAGACCATTGGTTGCATGCCTGAGGGATGTGCTGTGCTAGCCAATAGAAAGTGTGCAGACATGTGATGGAAACACTGTGAACTAAATCTTTAGAACTTTAAAGGTTCACACTGAAAGTCTTATTATGTGCCATAGTTGAAAAATGCAGTGTATGGAAGATAATGTATCTTTTAATATTTGTCTCATTACAAAAGTAATCTGTGAAAATTGTAGAAAACTTTGGAAAATACAGAAGAATGGAAAGAACAAAAGGTACTACTATAATGCCACCACCCACAGCAATCACTGCTTACATAACAAACTCTTTATTATACAATACTTAGGATAGAATTGCAACTAATAAGTGTAGAAGGGGTGATGGAAGCAGATAATCAGCATTGGCCAATACCACAATGATGATTGTTTCTGGCAAGAATCATCAATGCATGCTAAGATAGTGGGTGAAAGAGTAATGAGAACCAGGAGATCTACACAGAACGTCTCCCTACCAGACGCGTCCTAATCACAGGAGAAAGAGCAGCTGTGTGGTGGTGGGGACACCTGGGGTGCCACCGTTGGCTGTGAGACAGAGCTCCATGGCCCAGATGCTGTCCTGCAGGCTCCTGCCAGACGCCCGAGAGCCTCCCCACCTTGATCCCTGCATGTCTTCTATGGGGTAGTAACCTGGGGAATCTGGGCAAAGGCTGTGTTTTGAACTTTGTGTACACCGGAAATTGTTTCTGTTATGGACGGTTTGTGGCCCCCCAAAGTCCATGTTGAAACCCTCCCCTGGTGTGATGGTATTTCGAGGTGGGGCCTGTAGGATGATTAGGTCATGAGGGTGGGGCCCCATGAGGGGATTAGTGCCCTTCAGAGTGGAGAGCTCGCTGCTGTCTGTGCTCTCCGCATGTGAGAACAGAGACGGGGCGCCTGAAGCCTGGAAGAGGGCCTCACCAGAACCTGACCTGCTGCACCTTGAACTTGGACTCCAGCCTCGAGAACTGTGAGACAGAAATGTCTGTTCGTGAGCCGCCAGGTCTGTGGTGTTCTGTTATAGCAGCCTGAATGTTTCACAACAAAAGATTAAAAATTTGAAAATAAAAAGGGATGATCAGTAGTACCAGAAGTGGCGCACAGTTCCATTGAAGATGGGCAAATGCTATTTGTGGAGGCCTCATCTGGCTTGAGCAGGAATGTGGGCCGGCCTGCAGTCACGGGCTGAGTGGTAGAGGGAGCCGGGTGGGAGGGTGGCACGTGGGCAGTCGAGGGGAAGGGATGAAGAGAGGGGTGCCCTGGTCCTAAGTGAGGAAGGCGTCTGTTTGGGAGGGGCCAGTGCTGGGCAAACAGAGCAGGTCGCTCCCTGCACTGGATCCTACAGGGTGGGGTGGGGGCTCCATGTTGCCCACGTGTGGGGGGGAGGGACATGCCCAGCCAACACCATGGCCTCCCTGGAGCAGCAGCATCAAGCAGAGCCCCCTCTTCCGGTGGTCCTGGGACACGTGGTCCCCAGCCTCCTCCTCCTCACTGCATTCCCCACCTGTTCCTGGCTTCCCGTTGTTTCTGAGGTGAGCTGGGCAGGGTTGTCTCCTTGTCCTCTCCATCCTTTCTCTCATAAACCCTGCTGCTTCTCAGGGTCTGCTGAGACGCATGGGTGGATCCTGTGTTGGCATTTCCTCCAGCCTTCAGGATCCCCAGGGTGCGCTCTTCTCTCTCTGCTCTTCACTCATCTCCTGCCCTCTCCATGGCTCCATGTGCTGTCCACATCCTCCAACCCACCGTGCCCCTCACAGCCCCCCCAGAGCAGAGCCACATCCCCCAAGGTGGCCCTCCCCACGTCCTCTGCCAAGCCCACCTGTGCTCCCACCTGGAAGACCCTGGGCCTGGAGCAGAGGGGCGAGGAGTGGGGCAGGGGAGAGCCACAGGCTACCCCTCCTCTCCAAGCCTTTGGAATTAATGCTTTTTGTCCTGGAAACCAGACTTCTGACCATCCCAGGGGTGGTGAGAACCAGGCCTATTGCAGGATTTCAGAACAGCAGCCAGGCGGACAGATGCAGAGCACCCATAACTGCAGAGCAGTCTGTGGCATTTAAAGAGTTATTTGCGTGGAAACTTGGAAGCAGAATAAAAATATACCAGATGTCAGCTGGACCACACCCTGATATCAAATATATCAGCATTAAAATTGACTTGTTCTAAATAGATTTAATTTACATTGTTTTCCAAGTTATCTTTTTAATTAAAAAATATTTACTAGGATGGAAGCCATATCCTGTGGGTGGGGGTGCTCTGGGGGCCCCTGGGAGGAAACATTCTCTGCTGGGCCCAATGGGGAGACTGTGGCCACCATTCCTGCTGCAGACTGACAGGCAGTGGTGGCCCGTGGTGACCGGGCAGACTGAGAACAGCCAGGGCTCCTGGAGGACACAGTGGGGCTGGGAGGAGCATTGACAGCACACATGGTCCGGCGGCCCCTCTGAGGCAGGAAACTAGAGCCCTGTGCTTCCCTCCACGTGGGGCCTGCCAAGAGGGGCCGGGCCCAAAACCCCCCAGAGAGCACCCAGGGGCTGGGTGCTAATGAGCATTTAGAAAATCAGGGGTGGAACTTGGGTTTGGGTTGGTTTTATTTTGTAAGTGACAGGATTTCTTGCTTTTGAAGCTGTAGGATCTGAGAAAGGGTCTGATGCTGGATGCAGGGTGGACTGCCTGGCGGCTCAGGAGGCAGTGTACCTCACCTAAGGGACAGGGCTGCTCCCTGGGGTGGGGGCCAGGCCTGGGGTTGAGGCCACTGCTTCTCCCTGCCAGCCTCCTATCCTCGTCCTGGGCTGGCCGCCTGTAGCACCACCCCAGGCTGATACCATCTTCTCTTTCTCAGGCTGGAGTGGGTGGAGATCATCGAGCCGCGCACCCGGGAGCGCATGTATGCCAACCTGGTCACAGGCGAGTGCGTGTGGGACCCGCCCGCCGGCGTCCGCATCAAGCGCACCAGTGAGAACCAGTGGTGGGAGCTCTTCGACCCCAACACGTCCCGCTTCTACTACTACAACGCCACCACCCAGCGTACCGTGTGGCACCGGCCGCAGGACTGCGACATCATCCCCCTGGCCAAGCTCCAGACCCTCAAGCAGAACACCGAGTCCCCCCGCGCCTCAGCAGAGAACAGCCCCGGGCGAGGCAGCAGCGTCAGCCGCGATGGCAGCACCAGCTCCTCCCTGGAGCCCGAGCTGGATGCCAGCGAGAAGGGGCAGGAGCAACCAGGGAGGGCGAGCCGGCAGGCCGTGTTTGGGGCTGTGAAGGAGGAGAGTGGCAGGTGAGACAGGTGGGGCGGGCAGGGCAGGCAGGGGGCATTGGGCGGGGCCTGATTGTCCTGCAGTTGCTTGTGCCAGCTGCCACCATTGTCCATAATTGCTCTCATCTCCATTTGGCAAGAGCCTTCAGTGATGGGGAGGGTGTCAAGTCTCCTCCACCGTCCCCCTCTGGCACCAAGATCTGCCTCCCTGCTAAGCGGCTCTGGTGGGGACGGTGAGTAAGGGCTGCTCTCCTCTCCTTTCCCAGACTGGGCTGTCAGGAGGCATCTGGGGCTGGAGGTTTTCTGGCTAAAAACTGTGGAATTGTCTGGTTCTGTCTGCTGTAGGAAGTGCGAAGGTGCCGTTAGTACCTACCAGAGGCAGCCCCCCGAAAGTACATGCCTTGGAGGGGAAGTGCCCTGTCCTGGCAAAACCCTGTGCTGGGCAGACGAGGCCTGTTCTCAGGAGGCAGATGCTCGGGGATCTGAGGGACGGGCACCAGCACAGATGCCAAGCATCTCCTGCCCAAACTTGATGAATCTCACTAGTGCCCCGGGAGGGAGGTGGTGTTGTCATCCCCGTTTTACAAGTAAAGGGTTAAGGTGGTCAGGCAGTGGGGCAGGGCGGTCAGGCCCTGCGCCCTGAGCTCCAGGGAGACCCCAGGCCCCTGCCCTTGTAGCTGAGGATGTGTCTGCCCCGTCCACCGGCCGCCATGGCTGTGTACAGAGGTGACGTGTTCCTATCCCTACTGGTGAGCAACAAGGTGGTGGTGGACACCTGGCCTCACTCCTCCTGTTAACTGCTGTTACTTCTGGACATCTTCTCCTGGCTCTCGGACACCCACCTTGTGCTTTCAGTGGCAACATTGGCTGGAGCCCGCACCCTAGAGCCTGCACCCCAGGTGCCCTATACCCCAAGTGCCTGTGCCCCGGTGCCCATACCTAGCAGACACTGCTCCAGGCCCCAGAGCAGACCCCTGGACCCAGTGCCCAAGGAGCCAAGTCCAGAAGGAATGGCTGGACGGTGATGTGCCGGG
This sequence comes from Tapirus indicus, assembly GCA_031878705.1. Lineage (NCBI taxonomy): Eukaryota > Metazoa > Chordata > Mammalia > Perissodactyla > Tapiridae > Tapirus > Tapirus indicus. The sequence goes on from CM062935.1 coordinate 604,829, forward strand.
ATGCTGTGTGACCTGGTGAAAACCATGTGGGGTCCGTTTTGCTCCTGTGAGAACGACATCCCCTTGCAAGGGGCCCAGAGTGGAGACAGGCCCATTGGCAGTCATCACCAAGAGTTGCAAGCACCATTCTGTGCAGCACGGTCTGGTGGGTGTGCAGGCAGCTTTGGGTGCATTTGGGGGCTGGACAGCTGCCTATGGTGCTTCTGTAGGGAAAGACGGGACACATAGGGGTCAGAGCAGTGTGGATGCTGGACACACACCTAAGAGTCAGAAGCCAAAGAGGTGGTGGCCGGGTGGGTCTGTGCAGGCTTGGAGGGGACATTTGGGAGTCATCCACAGAAAGCGGAGCCTCTCTTGGTGGGAGCTGAGGAGCCCCGGATGAGCAGGGAGGAGAAAGCAAATGGATGAGTGGGCTGGGAGTTAACGTCTTTAGAAACAACCCTCTCATCCTGGTCTCCCAGAGTCCACACATGCCGCAGCTCATGGGCTCTCCTCTGTCTCCTCTTACCCAGTAGGCCTGCCAGCTTCGGGGCTCAGATGTCTTGTTTTTATTGGATTGTGATGATTTTGAATTCTTTGTTGGTTGCTGACTCATCTCTGTAATTAGGTGAAGGGATTGGATTCTTTTTAGGATTCTGTTGACAAATGTGTCCATCACCCCCAGTCTGGGTTCTAGGCCTGGAGAAGCAAACGCCCTTCTCCGCCTGCACCCTCTACCCTCCTACCAGCGCCATGCTGTCTGGGGGCGGGAGTGTCCTCTTTGCAAAAGCGTTGGATGTTCTGTGGGATTACTGGGTCAGTTTGGGATCAGGTTTCCCCAAGAATCCCTGTATGGGTTTGGATTAGAATTGTGTTGAATTTGTGGATCAGTTTGGGGGAGATGGACGTCTTTAGTATATTGTCTTCTCCCATGAGTGAAGATGGTGCGTTTTATGCTTTCTCCACAAAGGCCTTGCATATTTCTTTAAGGTTTATTTCTAGGTACTTTATCAATTTTATAGCTCTGGCTTTTGTAAGTTATATCTCTTTTTAAAGTCCTGTTTTCTGATTGTTACTGGTAGATAGCCATTGATTCTTATATGTTAGTCTCATTTTTTACACTTTTGTTGAGCTCTCATCAATCTCATCAAAGATTCACCGTCCGTCTCCTGGATTGCCTGTGATGCTGGCCAGCCACCCCATGCTGGCTGGGACTTTCAGAACAAGGCTGAACCAAGGAGGGCCAGCATCCCAGCCTTGTCCTAATGCTCTGGTTGCAGGCCTGCTGTCTCTGTAATGCTGATACTGTCTGTCAGCTTGGGAAGTCCTCTTCTATTGTAGGCTTTTTATCATGAATGGATGTGGTATTTTATCAAGTATATTTTCTAAGTCTATTGATGTCGGTGTTCTGGGTTGAATTGTGTCCTACAAAAAAGATATGTTGAAGTCCTAATCCTCAGTTCCTGTGAATGTGACCTTATTTGGAAGTAGGGTCTTTGCAGATAGAATTAGTTGAGATGAGGTCACACTGGAGTAGGGTGGGCCCTAATCCAATAGGACTGGTGTCCTTATAAGAAGACAGAGAACACCCATGAAGACAGAAGCAGAGATTGGAGCAACGCATCCACAAGCCAAGGGACACCCAAGGATGGCCGGCACCACCAGAAGCTGGAGCAAGGCCTGAAACAGAGTCACCCTCAGAGCCTCCAGAAGGAACCAGCCCTGCCCACACCTGGATTTTGGACTTCTGGCCTCCAGAACAGTGAGAGAATGAATTTCAGTTAAGACTACCAGTTTGTGGGTCTTAATTGGCATTTTTAAAATTATTATTATTCTATATTTCTTGCATTCCTGGGATACTTGGTCTGTGTAATTTTTAAAATAGATTCAGATTGCTAATATTTTATTTAGGAATTTTTTTTCATTGTTGATAAGTAAAATGGCTTGTACTCCTCCTCGTTCTGTGTTTGGCTGGTTTTCATATCAACAGTGGGAACATTTCCTCTGAAACATTATCTGTCCCTGGGTGTGTGGCAGTCGCACTTGCGCATGTCCAGGCCTGTGGCTTGTGTGGATAGGTTTTTAACTACTGACTCAATTTCTTTAAAGCTGGCAGGAATATTCAGGTGTTTTAATGTCTTAAATCCAATTTTATAAAATTTTTTTCTGCTAAATGGTCCATTTATCTAAGTTGACAGATGTGCTGGCATAAAGATATTCGTAGTGTTCCTCCTCTTTGAAACACTCTCCCCTCGTGTAACCTGCTCCTCACCCTGCGGTTGCATGTGCGCGGTCTCTCGGTCAGTTTTGTAAAGGATTTTCTATGGCATTATTAGTCTTCAAAGATCAACGTTTGGCTTTAGTGAGCCTCTGTCTTGTATCTTTGCTGTTTTCTTCATATGGCTTTATTTTCTCATTCCTTTTCTAACTTATCGTGTTGGAAGTTTAACTCATTCATTTTTACTGTTTCCTTTAAAATGAATTTTGAGAAAGTAGACTTTTGGTGGTGAACACGATGCAGTCTACACAGAAGTTGAAATACGATGATGTACCCCTGAAATTTAGATAATGTTATAAACCAATGTGACCTCAATAAAATAAATTTTAAAAAAATAAAATGAACTTTTAAGTTCATAAATTTCCCTCAACCTACTGCTTTAGTTTTATTACACAACTTTTGGTATGTAGAATTTTCATTGTTCAATTTTAAATATTTTCTAATTTTAATTATGATTTCTTCTTTGACTTATTTGTAACTTAGAAATGTCTTAATTTCCAAAACTTTAGGTAATTGTTCATTCTTTTTCTTGATTGCTAACTTAATTTCATTTTGGTCAGAAAGCATGATTTTTTTTCTTTGAAACTTGCTTTCTGGCCTAAATCCTGAAGTTTTGTAAATGATTTTATGACTGCTTCAAAAATAATTTCTATTCTCTGTTTGTTAGATCTCGGGTTCTCTGTATGTTCATTAGGTCGAATCTACTATTGTATCGACCAAGTTTTTACTAATATTTTTTGTCTGCCTGATCTAGCGATTCTGAGGGGTAAGGTCTCCCACTGGAATACTGGTATCTGTCTATTTCTCCTGTAAATCCATCCGTTGCTACTTCCTCTGTATTGAAGCTGTGGATTGGTTGCACATGCGTTTAGAATTGTTATGTTTTCCTGGTGCATTTTTCCTTTTGCCATTATTTAGTAATGCTTTTTACCGCTCATGATGTTTTTGCCTTGAAGTCTGCTTTGTTTGATAATATCGCGCCACTATTTCTCTTTGGTTAGTATTTGCCCAAACTGTAGTCCTTTATCCTTATACTTTGGATGTGTTTCTTATAAATAATGTGTAGCTGTTGGGTTTATTTTTCATCCATTCTGAGCACCTGTCTCTGCTTGGGCAGGATGGTGGCAATCGTGTACAGTGTTTTCGAGCCATGATTGCTTGAATCCGCGGATGCAGAACCCGCGGGTATGGGGCCGACTGTGTGTTTACCGAGATCACAGATGCAGCGAAAGGACGCGGTTTGTCATCCTTCCGTGGTTACCCCGCCTGCCTTGTCTGTGCCCACGCCACTCCCACACTCTTGTCTAACATGTGTCTCGCTACTGGAGTGTATTCTTGTGAAAGGTGGACCGGAGGCTCCACACCTTCTTGGTGGTGGGATGCTGTTCCTAGGCTGTGTCCCTGCCATTCTGTGCGCTCGACATTAACCTCTCGCCCAAAGGACATCCCTGCACCTCTAGGGGCCTGGGTGGGGTGTCCTGGGCTTGGTGCTGCCCCACGAGAGGCCAGCAGGGCAGCCCCCAGTGCTGGGCTTTACCTGGCTGATCTGATCAGTCCTCACTTTAATGTTCATTCCTTGTTTGCCGTCGATTTTGACTGTCTCCTCCTGAGCTTGGCAGCCTTTTGAGTTTTCTCTGACATGAATTGCCTGCTTACATTTTTCTACTGGAGTTGCTGGCTCACTCTCTGTGTTAAGTTTGCAAGAGTTCCTGGTAAATTCCAGATGGCAATTCCTTGTTGGTTTCAGATGTTGTGAGTATCTTCTCCTGCCCTGCTGCCTGCCTGCTAATGGGCCCCTGGTGTCCTTGATTTTGATGCAGCCAAGTTTATCAGGTTTTTTGCCTTGTGGTTTATGTTTTTCATGTTTTGTTTAAAAAGTTCTTCCTTGGCCTAGGCCCAAGGATATTCTCTTACATGTCTTGTGTTAACTGAGGCCTGAGTCTTTTCTGGAGCCACCTTTGTGTTGAGCTACTTTTCATCTCCTAAACTGCCTGCCTTTGCCCAGCGATGCGTGTGCCCCCTTCACTCACGCTGACTTTACCCCCAAACCACACTCGAGCCTGCGCTGTTGCCCCATGGCCATCCGTCTGTTCCTACGGCAGCACCACCTGAGCCCTTGGTGTGTCACGTGTTTGGGGGGGAAGTCTCCCTTTCCCCTCTTTGTGTTTAAGACCATCGTAGCTAGTTGTGGACTTTTATTCTATTATGTAAATTTTAGAGTTCAAGTTCCTCAGAAAATTCAAGGGGAATTTTTGTTGGCTTCATTGACTTGCATTTTGAGGAGTGCTGACCCCTCTGTCACATTAGCTCATCCCCTATGAGTGCTGGGTCGTGTGTTCACTCGGCCTTCTGGATGCTCACGAGGTCTGCAGTCTTTAGTTCTCTGCTGTTGTATGTTTTCTGTTGTTGGTGTGAATGGTTCCTAATTTTGTGTTATCTCATTGTCGGCTGTTACTGTTATAGAGAAATATCAGGCTGCCTTTCTTTTCTTTTCTTTTGCCTTCTACTAGATTAAGTGGGTTTTAGTTTATTTTCCCCTTGCCTGGTCAGGAAGTTATATGTGGTCTTATTCTGTGAGATTTTTCTTCAGTGGTTATGCTTAACGTATTTATGGGCATGTTTGACGTTGGTGGTCTAGTGGTTAAGATTCTGTGCTCTCACCGCTGTGCCCCAGGTTCGTGTCCCGCTCAGGGAACCACACCACGCGTCTGTGGTTGTCACACTGTGGCAGCTGCGTGTTGCTGTGATGCTGAAAGCAATGCCACCGGGATTTCAAATACCAGCAGGGTCACCCAGGGTGGACAGGTTTCAGCGGAGCTTCCAGACTAGACAGACTAGATCTGTCCACCCACTTGCGAAAAATTAGCCACGAAAACCCTCTGAATAGCAGTGGAGCATTGTCTGATATAGGCTGGAAGGGGAGAGGATGGCACAGAAAGACCTGGCAGGGGTCAACCCTCTTTGCTGTCCACGGGGACGCTAGGAGTCGGAATCGACTCGAGGGCACTCACAAATGTTTGACTTATCAGGAATCTGACGTCAGTTTCTGCTCTTCTCTTGCAGAGCAGGGCGCCTGCAGTGTGACTCTGTTCTGGTCCAATGTGGGTTTCTGCCTGAGGCCACACAGTTTTAAGCCGGGGGCGTCTTTCTTCCTGTTTGGGTGGCGCTTGTGTAGATTTGCCCACATTTTATGTTTCTTCGCTCGCAATTCCTTCTTACCTTGTTCTCCTTCAGGTGCTTCTTTTCTTTCCCTGCAAAAATCTTAATGGTAAATTCGTTGTCTTGGTCAGAAAATATACCACATTTTCCCCTCATTTTTGAGTGTTAGCTGAGTCCAGCACTTGTTGGCCAGGACATCGGCCCCGTCTTCCCTGCCCAGGGCTGGCCTCCCATCTGGGACTGCTCTGGCTCGTTACCAGCCACCACTTATGTTCATGTTAAGTAAGAGCAGTTCTGCTGAGAGGATTCACATAATTTACAGAATGGAGCATCATCTACTAAAAATCTCCTTGGTTTTAACAAGAAACAGCTATCAAACAGCTTACAGAGGTGTTTTCTCTCTGCCAGGTTTGCACAAATAGAGCCATCCTTTTCCCTGGTGGTTGTGCCACAAGACACACACACATACACAGTGCACACACATGTGCTCTCACACACAACATCCCATGACTCGCTGGCTAAGGTGCTTCAGTTCAGGATGCAAGTCAGATTGGTGCAGTTGGACTTGACCGCCTGTGTCGGGTACATTTTGGAAAGGGCTGTGAGAGCTGCCTGGGCTGGGAGTGCCTGGGTGAGGTGGAGTTCTGGCCTGGAGGATCCAGGCGTGACTGCTCCCTCTGGCCCCTGCACAGTGGGCAGGCGTTGTGGCTCCGGCTGCTCTGGGTCTGGGAGGCGCAGTCTGCAGGTCTCTAGTTGGCCCCGAAGTTCCTGAGTGCTGACCTTCCATCTTGGAGCAGGTCTGGGCCCTGCTCCCCAAGGAAGGACCCTAGTCAGGGCACTAGCTCTGCTCCCCTGTCCCCTGAGGGTTGCCACACTCAGCAATTCGAACACCCCTGACCCTACTGTACTTGGGAGAATTTTGTTTTAATTTTCAGGAGTGTGGAGTTTATTTAACTTCTGTTACTTACTCTAATCATTATATTGTATCCAAGGAATAGAGTCTAAAAGTTCTGCTTTTTAAAGTTTATTGGGCTTGTTTGTTATATAGGTGATGATCCAGTTTGGAAATATTTTGTGGACACTTGAAAAATAAGTGTTCTCAGTTTAAGGGTATGAAATTCCACGTTCATTTATGGCTTTCACTTGTATCAATTACTTACTCTTATTTTTTCCTTTTTATGTCACAGTCTGGGCTTTGGTCCCCACAGGATGCCTCTCTCTGCCATGCAGGTTTAGCTCTGCACATTTCTGTCCTGTGTTAACCAATGTGTCCAGTTTAGTCATGTTACATCTTCAACATTGAAATGCCCTTTGTCCTCAGAAACCCCTTCACGTGAGGCACTGTTGCTGCTCCAGACCCTTCCTGTTTACTTGGCGTAGTAGAGTTTTCCTAATTTCTTCTTTGTAGGTGCCTTTGTTGCTTTAGTTAGGACTCCCAGGAACATCACAGTGCTGGATTTATCATTTAGTCCTTGTAACGTGGGAGGCTCAGAGCCCACACAAGTTAGACACGGGGCCAGGGCCCACCCTCTGCCACCCCACATGTGCTCCTGGTGTCTTGTTTTGCAACACTTGCTGATCCTCTTCACCTTCTCCATTGACGTGGTGTGTGTGTTTGTCACTTTTGCCACAGTTTGAGTGGTATAGGTCTTTTTTTTAATTCAAAGATATCATTAAAAATTTTAGTCTTAAAGAGCTCCTGCAAGGCAAATGAAACCAGGATCAAAATGAAAAGACAACCCGCCAGCTGGGAGAAAATTTGCAAATCATGTATCCGACAAGAGGTTAATCTCCCTAATATATAAAGAACTCACACAACTGAACAACAGAAAAACAAACAACCGGATCAAAAAATGGGCAGATGATATGAATAGACATTTTTCCAAGGAAGATATACAGATGGCCAATAGGCACATGAGATGTCCAGCATCACTAATCATCAGGGAAATGCAAATCAAGACCACGCTAAGATATTACCTCACACCTGTTAGAATGGCTATAATCACCAAGACAAAAAATAGCAAATGTTGGAGAGGTTGTGGAGAAACAGGAACCCTAATTCACTGCTGGTGGGAATGCAAACTGGTGCAGCCTCTATGGAAAACAGTATGGAGATTCCTCAAAAAATTAAAAGTAGAAATACTTTATGATCCAGCTATCCCACTACTGGGTATTTATCCGAAGATCCTGAAATCAACGATCCAAAGAGGGTGTGCACCCGTATGTTCATTGCAGCATTATTCACCATAGCCAAGAAGTGGAAGCAACCCAAGTGTCCCTCGACTAATGATTGGATAAAGAAGATGTGGTATATACATACAATGGAATACTACTCAGCCATAAGAAAAGACAGAATTGTCCCATTTGCAACAACATGGATGGACCAGGAGGGTATTATGGTAAGCGAAATAAACCAGACAGAGAAAGACAAACGCTGCATGATTTCACTCATATGTGGAAGATAAACTAACACACGGACAGAGAGAACAGTTTGGTGGTTCCCAGCGGGTGAGGAGTGGGCACAAGGGGTGAAGGGATGCATTCATATGGTGACTGACAAACAATAATGTACAACTAAAATTTCACAGTGTGATAAACTATTATGATGTCAATGTAAAAAAAGAAAAAAAAGTTTTTTAGTCTTGTTTAAAACAAAGAATTTTGTGCTTTTTAATCATTTTTTTCCACTAATTTACTGAGATTCTAACAACCTCTGCTCCATCTGCCTCTCTCATTGAGGTTTTTCTGACATATGTACCCTTAATGAACAGATCAAACCATATGATATCAGTAATATTTAACCTGTTTTTAACCTACAAAAACAACACTCTCATATTGTTCAACTTAACATGTTCTGAAAGCTTCTTTTAAATGTACTGATTTTCTAAAGCACTTTCCTCCTTAGTGATCCTGGTTCTTCTGGCTCCTCTCCAGGATGGTTATCATCATGTCTTCGCCATGGGATATTCATTTAACCACCGTGTTGGGGAATGTAGGTAGGCTCCTGGTTGTGGTATCTGCTTACACGACAGATCTGAGCCCTGCTCCCTCTCCCTTCCCATGACAGCATGTGTGAGTAACATGCCGAGTTCCTGAGCGCCTTTCTCTCCCTGTGGGGTCTGTAGGTTTGCCTCCCTTATTTTCTGACTTCACTGGTTTTGTCTGTTTTTGTTTGTTTAACTTTGATTGTTGCCAAGAAGGACAATGAGGCTAATTCAATGTCCAGCACATGGACACATTGGCTGAATTTGCTGTCTGTGCTGGCCCTGTCCTGGTGGGAACCAGCAGGGCGAGATGGGGCACCCCCCTGTTGAGCAGGGTGGCACAGGCCTCCCACAGCCTCTGGTGGTCACCATTAGGCAGGGGTTGCAGGAACCCAATCCTGAGGAAGACAGAGGCCCACATGTGCGTCTCCCCATTTCCCCTTCCTGGCTGGGGCCTCCTGTCAGGGCCCTTCCCGTCCCTCCTCCAGCCTGATTTCCAGACAGGGAAGTGCAGGACGGGGAGGGTCACCAGGGACTGTGTCTCGAGGCTGAGGTGATGGGCCGCAGTGTCAGGCTTGCAGTTTGTCAGGGGTGTGGGGTGGGAAGAAGCTCTGCCTCTTAAGCCGAAAAACCCGTTGGGAGAACAGGCCCCCAACCACCATGGCTCCTTTGCAGAGCAGCGGGCTGTGGGCTGTGGGCTGTGAGACAAGGCCTCTGACGGGCCTGGACTAGGGGGCAGCAGCTGCCTCCACCTCTCCCCGCCCACACTCGGATGTCCCTTCTGCCCTGGAGGCAGCAAGCAGAGGCTGCATGAGTCCAAGTTTCCATCTGACCTTTGGGTGGGGCGCCCTGCGCAGTGTCTGCCTGGTGGCACAAAGCAAGCATTCAGGCCACAGCGGGGACTCGGCCTCTGCCCAGGAGACGCTGCCGCATTGCCGGCAACTCCAGGACCAGATTGAGGCCTGCTCTCTGCTGCCATCCCCACCACAGCGCCTGTCCCCTGCCTGCCCTCTCCCCCATCTCCTTCCAGGTCGCCCAATCTTCTACCCCGACGAGGACAGGCTGTGTCCAGCACAGGGCGGTGCTGGACTGACTGATGGAGCTTCTTTGGATGGAGCGTGGTTGGGGCAGAGGGGGCCCGGGGGCTCTGGGTCCTGGAGGTCTGGGGCCAGCCCCCCACCCAGTGGGTCCTTGATCTAGGTTTTGTTTGGATTTCCAGTTCAGTTTTTGAAGGGACGCCCCACCCACCCAGAGGGACAGAAACAGCCCCCTCAACAGCTTTGCTTCTCGAGAGCAGGGGCTTTGGGTGAGGCAGGTAGGGATTTTTTTTTTTCCAAATTGGAAGTAGCTTTACTGTCCGTCCCCCCAATTATGAAGATATAAATTTTCACAAAAAACCTTGAAGTAGTTGAGGAAAGTATAAAGAAAAGAAAAAAATCTCCTGCTCAGTGTTTTTTCCTGCCTCCTTGCTTCGCAGAGGGGAAATTGACAGGCAGCGCCACCCATGTGTGAAACATCTTGATAGTTTTGGTGCCATGTGTACACCCATGAAACCACCACAGTCACGACAGCGCACATCTCCATCACCCTGACAATCTCCTGGGCCCTCCCTTGTCCCCCAGCCCCTCTCTGTACCACCCTCCATTCTCAAGGAACCACTGATCTGCCTTCTGTCACTGTAGATTAGTTGGCATTTTGTAGGACTTTATATGAATGGAATCAAACAGTATGTACTCTGTTTTGCCATCTTTCAGTCAACGTAAGTGTTTTGACAAGTTTTTACATATGTCAATAATTTATTCATTTTTCACTGCTGAATAGTATTCCATTCTATGGACCTGCCTCCTTATGATGGGCTCTTGGGTTCCTTCAAGGTTTGACTCTTACAAATAAAACTTCTGTGAACATTCATGTAAAGTCTTTGTACAGACATCTGCTTGGATTTCTCACAGGTAAATACCCATGAGTATTTTGCAGCTCTGTAGTTAGGTGCATAAACATTAAAAAAAATTTTAATTAATTATTTACTTGTTTATTTTTGGTGAGGAAGATTGTTGCTGAGCTAACATCTGGGCTCATCTTCCTCTATTTTGTATGTGGGACGCCACCACAGCATGGCTTGATGAGCGGTGCGTAGGTCCACGCCTAGGATCCGAACCTGCGGACGCCAGGCCACCAAAGCAGAGCACGCGAACTTAACCACTATGCCACCAGGCCGCCCCCATCATTTGCAATTGTTTTGTCTTCTTGGTGAATTGATCCCTTTATCATTATGAAATGACCCTCTTGATTCCTAGTAATAGTCTTTGCTCCAAAATCTACTTACGTTAATATAGGCACTCCAGGTTTCTTTTGATTACTGTCAGCATGGTATCTCTTTTTCCAGCCTTTTACTTTTAACCTATTTCTTTGTTTTTATTGTGATTTTCTTGTAGGTGGCGTATTGTTGGGTCCTGCTTTTTTATCCAGTCTGATTATCTCTGCTTTATTAATTGGGGAAGTTAGACCACTCGCATTTAATGTGATTATTTCTACAGTTGGGTTTAAATCTGTCATTTTGCTATTTATTTTTTTTTAATTGTCTCATCTATTCTTTGTTGGTTTTTTTTTTCTTATTTTGGGTTGAGTATTTTTTTTCCACCTTATCTCCGTGCTATGTTTTTTTTCTCTTCGCTGTGTTTTTAGTGGTTGTTTTGTGGTTGCTAGTATATGTTAATCAGAGGTGACCATCAGGCAGTGTTACACCACTGCATATGTGGTGTGAGAACCTAACACACCCCCAGACATTGTCCTATTGCTGTCATATATTTTATTTCTACATGTTATAAACCTCTTGCTACATTGTTGTTGTTTTGCTCTAAGCAGCCAATTAACCTTTTAAAAAGATTTAAATGAAAGGGTAACGTTTTTTGCATTAATGTATGATTACCATTTCTGGTGCTCTTCATTTCTGTTGTAGATTTCTATTTTTTTTTTTTTTTTTTTTTTACTTTTTGTGTGTGTATGTGTGTGAGGAATATTAGCCCTGAGCTAATATCCGCTGCCAATCCTCCTCTTTTTTGCTGAGGAAGACTGGCCCTGGGCTAACATCTGTACCCATCTTCCTCTACTTTATATGGGATGCTGCCACAGCATGGCTGACAAGCAGTGCATCTGTCCGTGCCCGGGATCCGAACCTGCGAACCCCAGGCTGCCAAAGCAGAGTGTGCGAGCTTAACCGCTGTGCCACCAGGCCGGCCCCCTGTAGATTTCTGTCTGTGTCATTCCTTCTGTTTGAAGACTTCACTAAACATTGCTTGTAATGCAAGCCTGCTGGTAATGACTTCTTTTACTTTTGTATTTTTTAAAAAGTATTTCACTCTCATCTTTGAAATATGTTTCCACTAGGTCTAGAATTCTAGATGGACAGGTGTTTCCATTTGCAGCACCGCTCTCTTCTAGCTTGCATCATTTCTGACAAGAAATCTGTCATCTTCACTTTGTATTTCTGTGCATAATAGGTCCTTTCACTCTGCTTCTTTTAAGATTTTCTCTGTATTGCTGATTTCAAGCAATTTGTTTATGATTTGCCTTTATGTAGTTTTATTCATGTTTCTTGTGCTTGGGGGTTCATTGAGCTTCTTGAACCTATAGGTTTATAGTTTTCATCAAGTTTGGGAAATTGTCAGTCATTTTTTTCCTCAAATATTATTTGGTGCATTCCCGTTAGGACTCCAATCCCATGTATGTTAGGCCACTTGAAATTGTCCCACAGCCCACTAATACTCTTGGATTTTCTTTTTCTTCCTTCCTTCCTTTCTTTTTAATCTTTGTTTTCTCTGTGTTTCTTTGTGTTCTCTGTATTTGGATACTTTCTATTGCTGTGCTTTCAGATTCACTAGTCTTTTCTTCTGTAATGCCTATTCTGCCATTAATCCCTTCCAGTGTATTTTTTCATTTTAGACATTGCAGTGCTCCTCTCTAGAACTTTGATTTGGGTCTTTTTATTTATCCCATTTCTCTACTTAACATATTCAGTCTTTTTTCTAGCTTTTGAACATGTGGAATACAGTTTTAATAACTCTTAAGGTCCTTGTTACTAATCCTATCATCTGTGTCAATTCTGGGTCAGGTTCAGTTGATTGAGTTGTCTCCTCATTACAGTTTGTTTTCAGCAGGAACCTGAATCCTGTGAGGACGAGCCATGTCAGGTCCAAGGGGAGGCTCTTCCAGAAGAGGAAGCACCAGGTGCCAAGTCCTGAGGAGGGAGGGTTCTTGGTGTGCTCAGGGAACAGCAGGAAGGCCAGTGTGGCTACTCAGAAGAACCAAAGGGAGTTGCCATTCCCTGTCATCAAAACCCTCTACAGATGCTCTTCTGTTATGGCTGTGATGAGATTTTACGTATTTCATCCTTGAGAATGTCTTTTTACACATATAGGTACTGCCAAGTACTGATACTAATCCATGAGCTTATGAATTTGATTGAACATAGTCATCACTTGGAAAGCATTTATCAAATTCTATTAGATTCCTCTGTTAATTTTTGCCTTTTAGCAAGTCATTACATTGCAGGTTCCTCACTTCCACCTGAAGAATAGATGGACGCTCCTCAATTACACAGTTAAATTGATTTTGAAATATGGAAATTTGCTTTGCATTTGCATTTACATTAAGGTCTGAAAAATCCTGCTTGAACTGTAGTTTGAGCTTGGAAAATATGTCTGCCGCCAATTTGTATGGGAATGGAGATCTCTCTTCTTGTTTTAATTTTTGACAACGTGGGAAGTAGATAAAGCAGCTTGATATTACTTGTGACTTAGACATTAGTTGTCATCAAAATGACTTTATTGCAGTATAAGTTTCTCATATAAGCACTGTTTGCCTTGTAATTTTAGGTTGAATTCATTAAGAAACATTATCAAGCCTGCAAAAAAAAAACCCCACATTCTTTGTTTGATAATAGTACTTGAGAGGGGTTTTTCTCCTTCAGAAAATTTCAGTCTCAGCCTTGAGTTTTAAAACAATTGCAGTAAAACTTTTCCACCGTCAAGCTGTTGAACTGCCATGTGGTAGGGCAGGGCAGGATGTTTAGCTTCTGCTTCCAACAAAAATCACTGGAACTGATGATGGCGAAGTCCATGAGAGTGAATGAAGTTGACACTACTGTTTTGATAACTCCATCATATGATGGATTCAAATACGTTCTGCAAAGTAACTGCTAATGAATAATTCAGTAAATAACCAGAGACTTCAAACACCTTACATTTTCACATGCTTTGTAAATTTTTCAACTAAGCCTTTTCGATCCACACAAATTCTTAGCAAGATCAGTTGTAGCACATCTTAGGAGATTCCGCTTCAGGTTGTACTGAATTAGATCTTTTCTCAATTTCTTTGAAAATAATCTCAGCTGTAATTGTTTCACATAAATGATTCATAGAGGCTAATACCTAAGTCACTTCAAACTCAGCATTGACTCCTTGAAAAAAATAACAGCACCTGAGCAGTATTAGTAACATCTGTTGACCATCAAGAGGAAAACCACTTGAAGCATTTGACTGTTGATGTTGCTCGCATTGTCCTCAATTCTTCAAGCAACAGTTCTTGCCAAAAGGCTAATAGTCTTTAGCAAGTTTATTTTCCCTGGACACGTGATTTTAGCTGCTGTGATTAATACAATTTAATTGACTCACCATCAGTGAGTGAACAGCTTTCCCTGCTTGGCTAACAAATGAGCCACTTGGAACCTTATGTGGTTTAAGACTCATTTTCATTTTGTGAAGTAATTCTGCTATGATAAGATTTCCATTTCAGAGTCTCTGTTTCCATCTAAACTTTTCTCTGACTGTGGCACAAGTTGGGAACATTGTGATGAGTCCTTGGTCTAGGGATGTTGACACGTATTCTTTTAGCAAGGATGTGTCACTGCATAATGGGCACGATGCTTTCTGTCTGATCCAGCAACATATAGCCCACACTCCACCATGCCTGAAAAGCATAACATTCAAGATCCACTCTTTTCTTTTTGGCGCTATGTGTGGCACTTGATGCTGTTGAGTTACAGCTGTATCATTGCACTAAGCACTTTGCTGAGCAGCAGTGAGAGCACTACGTCTGGTCTTGTCACAACTATTCAAGTCTGCTGTCGTCCTGCAAAAGCAGCCACAGACCATGGAGACAAGTGAGCAGGACTCTGTTCTAATAACATGTTACTTAGAGACACTGAAATTGGAATCTCTTGTAATTTTCACATTTCACACACACAAAAATTAAAAATATAAAACCATTCTTAGCTCATAGGCCATGCAGAAATAGGCAGCAGTCTGGACTTGGCTGACAGGCTATAGTTTGCTGACCCCGACCTAAAGTGAAATGCAGGCTTTCCATCATGGCCAGCCCAGAAGGCCCTGCGTGATCTGGCTCAGGCCCCTCTGCACCCCCACTCGCCGCTCACTGCGCCTCAGCACAGGGGCCTCCTTTCTGTTCCTGGGATGTGCCAAACTTGTCCCCCTTGCAGTCCCTCTGTCTAGTCTCCTGTTGCCCCCATTTACTGTTCAACACCCCTCTCTGAGAGCTGTCCCTGGCCTCCCTGCCTAGGGCTTCTACCTGTCTGGGTCCTACAGCTGGCACTGGTTCATTCCGTGGCGGACTCCACACTGAGTGTGAGTTCCATGGGAGCAGAAGTGTGTCTGCCTCACCCACCTCATGTCCCTACCCCTAGCCTAGGTTCAGCATAGAGTTGGTGCTCTGGTTGGTCAGCAGTAGTCTGGAGGAGAGGTGACAGCCCTGGGCACTGGTGGCTGGAGTTGGGAATGGAACATCAGAGCACCTAAGGGCCCAGGGAACTGTGATGCCCTCGAGTCCCACAGGAGGAGTCCATGGTGCCTCCAGGACGTTGAGGTGAAGTTTGCAGCTCAGTAGTGGAAAGACGGCATTGGGTTTAGCTTTGAAGAAAGAAGAAGGGTGTGTCAGCCTGGTCTGGGCATAAGTGGCAAAGCCACAGGGAGCATACAGAGTGTTGGCTGTAACTGTGACCAGCGACCAGGGTGCCTCAGCTTTGCAAGGCCTCTGTCATCTTTTGGTGGCCAGTTAGAAGCAAGAGAAGGGATACACTGACTGATGTAGATATAGACATAAGTATAGGTATCTTATAGATGTGTTTGCATATATTATTTTTCATATTTCTAGCTTTTTGTTCTATAGCATAATTAGATTTGAAGATATTGACCACCGGCCAGTGTTAACATTAGCCATTCATTTATTCAACTTTAAAAAAAAATGACATTTTTATTAGAGAAGCAACGCACATCAGTTGTAGAAAATAATGTAATTATATAGAAGAAAAATTTAAAACCCACTTAATGCTGTCTACTATCAATTTTAAAATACTAGCGCAGTATCTCCGCAGCTGCACTCTCTTCCTCAGTGTGAACAGCACAGCTCATGTAAGCTCCCACAGCTAGACACATGGTTTGTTTCCAGTGTGCTTCTAAATATGAAATTTTTAATTCCTGTTTACTAAATTCTTACGTATGTTTGGATCAATATTTAGGCTTTCTCTTGGGTTCCATAATCTGTCTAGTCCTCTACTGGTGCCATATTCTTTATATCTGATGGTACAAATGATCTCTCCCATTGTCATTTCTGAATTTTTTCTTAGTTATTCTTATGTTTAATTTTGGGGGTTAACTTTCCAAGCATTCTAAGTTCTAAAAACATTCCTTCCTATTGGAGATTTTATTAGAATTACATTAAATTTATTAACTAATTTAGAGAGAAGTTATATCTTTATAATTATTGTTTTCCCATCCAAGATTATATGTTTCTGTTATATATTAAATATATTAATGTATTTATAATACATTAATATATTTAATATATGTATACCTCAATAAAAGGTCTATAAAAGAATTATAAAATATAAAAGGTTTTATTCATATTGATCCAACATATTCCTTGATAATTTATGCCTAGGACTTTTATTTTATTTTTGTTATTGCTATCATGAAGCAAACTTTGTCTCTAGTTACTGCTAACACAGAAAAGCCATTGACTTCATGTCTTACATAAGTGAACACTACATTACCAGTCTCTCTTAATACTTCTAATAGTTTTCAATTGATTCTTTTAGTTTTTCTAGGTTGACAACTAATGATGATTTTATCTCTTTCTTTCAAGTATTTAAATCTCTTACTTTTTTTTTTCTTATTGCATTGACTAGTGTTTCCAAAACTATTACATACTGGTGGTGAGAGTAGATGTTCTTATCCTGACTTTAATGGGTATGCTTTCAGCCTTTTACTACTGAATACCATGAAGGCTTTAGGTTTAATATGGATATTCTTGATCAAGTTAAGTAAATTTTCCTCTACTTCTGAGTTACTGAGAGTTTTTTAAATCATTAATAGATATTAATTTGATCACATGCCTTTGAACATCTGCTGAGATAATCACCTACTTATTCATTTCCCAGATATTGAGTGCCTGTTGTATTCCAAACCCCCACCCTTAAGAAGCTTACCATTCCCATAAGGGTATTTCTAATGCTACTTCCTTCTCAGGTCATGTCTGGTTGAAGCTGTGATTCTCACTAACCCCACCACTATGCCCTTAGAATAGAATCCCAGTCATCCAAGCTCCTAAAATCCAGGATGAAGCCGTCAGTGTCCTTGCCTGCCCCCCAGCCTCTGAATGGGAGACAGTGGGGCTGTCCCTGCTGGAGGGCAGGTGGGTCTCCAGTCCATTCCGCCAGGCCATGTGTCAAGTACTACAGGGAGGTGGGCTCAGGGCAGAAGAAATATCCATTTGATCTGATGAAAGAGACAGCTTTCTGGGCAGGAGCCAGGAACTGGGGTCGTTCCTGAGAAAGTGAAAGGGCCACACTCACATTCTGAAAAGTCAAAGCCATGTTATTTTAAATGTACCACGTGGTAAAATGGTTACACTTACATACATATCTGTTTTTAATTTTGCTATGTTTCAGTTCTTCACCACCAGGAGTGTTCCTTGAGAAGGACTATGAGATTTACCGGGATTACAGTGCAGACGGCCAACTTCTTCACTACAGGTAGAGCCCACTGTCTCAGGCTTGGCTCTGTCTCCTGCCCCGAGGGTGGTTTTCTTGGCAGTTTTTGGATGAGCTGGAGAAGAGTCTGGCTCAGCAGAAAGCAATTAACTGGACATACACAGCGTGCAGGGCCTTGCACTGTCCAGTGGAACATGAGGAAAGGCTCTTCGGGCTACTGTCCTGGACTGAGGTCTCCTGGAGTGGCCCCCAGGCTTATGTGGAAGCTTTTGGTCCTGGAAGAACCTTGTCACTGCCCAGTTTGGGGAGACGTGGAGCTCATGGCACTGCCCCGGCCCCTGGAGGAAGAGCGAGGTGCTGGGGGGTCCTCAGCATGTGGTCTCCCCAGGAACTCCAGGCCATGCATCAGAGCGCTTCCCAGGTGAAGTCAGGAAGATCGGTGTTACTCATAGGGAAAGGAGCAGACTTTGGTTACTTTCAGCCATGGGTTGGCCTTGCAGGATGTTAGAAAGTTCTGGGGACAATTCTCAAGACCCGGGGTACAGCAGCTGTCTGGCTGGGCAGGGGCCATCCCTCAGCCAACTTGTGTGTCCAGGCTTGAGCAGGCACCTCCTCCCCAAGCTGTGGGGGAGCTAGGTGGGATGTTGTGCCTCTGGGTGGCCTGGGTGCCCCCAGCACATACCAACAGGAGTGACACCACTGTTGGGGAGGAATTTGAAGACCTAAGGGGCCTTTGGTGGTCTGCTCAGACAGTTTCAAGATCAAGCTTGGAAGTGGTAACTAGGTTTCGACAAACCTAGTTTGTTGTGCAAGGGAATCTGAGCCTATCCTGGGTCCAGCAGTGTGGCTATGTGACTGTCGGCATGTTTCATAGCCTCCCTGTGCTTCCAGGTGTGGGCAGCTGACTGGCGGGGCCTTACCGCACTGCAGCAGGTCAGGGCACATCCCCAGACTTGATGTTTCCCATAGACTGAGCAGTGCTGTAGCAGGCTGCCTGTCAAAGGCCCCCATGCCCTATAGGGTGCTCATGCCCACCTTGTTTTTGGTGGCCCAGTGCTGCCTGGGCCCTGCCATCCTGGGTGCCACCTGGGCTGGACATGGGAACAACACATTGTTGTTTTAGGAATGGATGTGCTCACCCAGAGTGGGAAGAACAGAGAAGCTAACATTTATGGACAGACTGGGGAAGAGACACTCCCCATCCCAGGCACTATGAACATGGTCTGTGAGGAGTAGGGGAAGTAGGAAGGAGCCTGTCCAGGCCTGGCTCATGCCACCCACCAACGTTGTGCGCTGATCAGGGCAGGGGCTGGCAGCCTCAGAGGCTGTGGGCCAGGGGTGGCAGTGGGGACACAGCCTGGCACACGGCCTGCCCAGCCCAGGCCTGGGGGGCATCGATGGACCTGGAGGTTTGCAGGGCAGTCGGAGAACTGGATAGTTTGTTGTTTTTCAAATGTAACTTCAGACTTATGGTTTCTTCTTGTTCCATGTGAGCGTGCCTCTGTGAGTCGCATTTATAAGCTTTGGTGCGGAGGTTTTCCTCTGAAACTCTTGGCGTCAGGTCCAGGCGTCCATTTCTTTCTTGATCCTTCCAGGCGTCCGTACACAGAGCAGCCATGTCCCTGAGGAGGTGGCAGCAGAGCAGGCTTCCTCCAACTTTGGTTTTGTGCAGCTCTCTGTTCTTTGGAAAACAGGCCCTGGGAGAGATGCCCTGAGCTGAGTGGAGCCCTCTGTCCCTGCTCTCTCCACACGTGCCTCTGTGCTGCCCACCTGACTTCCAGCATCTCCAGAGGCAATGGAAGGTTTTCCTCCTTCCCTCCTGGTTTGAAAGAGTCCACTGAACAACTGTATCAGGCAGTCATCCCATTTTATTTAGGGATGGGTGGTGTCTCTCTGCCTTGGTACCTCCACCCTAGCAGAGTTGACAGGGAATTAGGGAATAGGTGAGGAGAAGGACAGGCTTCCTGGGTTTGGGGAGCTGTAAAGAGATGGAGGTTGAGGGCAGGCCAGGGAGGTCGGACGGGGTGGAAAGGGCAGCAGCCGGGCTGTCAGGCCGCTCAGTGGTCCCGGAGGGGCAAGCTTAAGAGACTCTGGACAAGAAGCAGACAGCAGGGCCTGGAAAGTGGATGTGAGGATTTGGGAAGGGCTCCCAAGAAAAGGGTAGAGCAGTGGGGTCAGGTAGGAAAGTGGGGCATGGGGCTATGGAAAGACCCAGCGGGGCCCAGCCTGGGGATGACAGGTGATGCTGCCCGCACAGTGAGTGGATGGGTGAAGCCCAGAGGGACAGGGTGAGAGAGCTGCCCCGTCAGACCAGGAGACTCACTGAATGCCCCTCAGGGGTGGGCCCCACTTGGCTGCCAGGCTTCCACTCTCCGTGACTGAGGGCTGTCTCTGGGCCCCTGAGGGCTTGTTTCCCCATCTGTGACAGGGAGCCTGTGACTCAAGTGCCCACACGGCCTCGGGCCTGTCTTGAGGATTGAATGAGAGACTTCTGTGGAGGTGCTTGGCACGCAGACATGCTGCAGCACTGGCCTCTGCCCCTTGGCCCAGGGGTGCCATCTACATGGCAGAGGGCAAGGCCACAAGTCTTCTTTCCTTCTGCCTCATCCTCTCCCATCTCTGCCCTAACTAGATAGAACTACTCTTGGGTCCTGGAATAGACGTGTCCTCTGACCAACAGGCCTCTTGTGTGCTCTTGACTCTGCCTGACACTTTCTCTCACCATCCTCATCCTCGATGGCCCACGACTGACAGGCCAGTGAGGTGCCTCCTCAGGCCACAGCCCTCAGCACCCTTTCCCAGGCAGGGATCATTCTTTACATCACAGCCCCTGTGGAGGGCCTGGCATGGAGGCTGTGTCACTGTCTGTTGAGTGGTGAAAAGATGCACAGAAATAATGGTTCACACTTGCGGACTGTTTCCTGTATGTTGGCACTGAGCTAAGGACTTTATTATATGCACATTGTGTTATTTATTTAATTCTCATAAGAACCGATGAGGACACTGAGACAGAGATGGTAAGTGATTTTCCCAAGCTCTGCCACCAGGGAATGACGGGCTGGAGTTCACTCCCAGGTTTCTTGGACTCCAAAGCCAGTCTTCAGGGTTCGCTGGCCCTGGCACACTAACTGCCACCCTTCACTCTGCCTGGCTGGCCAGCCTGGAGCTGTCTCCAGCAAGCAGGAGCAGAATTCCTGGGAATGGGAGCCTGCATTCTGAGCCCTGCTGCTGTCCAACTTCTTGGGATGGTGAGGCCAAGCTGCTGGACATTGTTATCAACCCCCAGGGTTTGATCCTGGCTGTGCTGAGAGGGAGCACACCAGCACACCAGAGCAGCCTGCCGAAAATCCAGCACAGGGCCCTCTCACTCTCACCCTGATCTTACGTCACTGACCCTTGTTCTTCAAATCCCATCTCACCCACCCCTAGTAATTGGGACTCGTGGCCTTGTCCAGAAAGGCCCAGCAACAATCAGAGGATGGAGGCAGAGGGGCCAAACTACACCACTGGTTTCTTAAGATGTGTGGTATTTCCACTTTCTGCCTTGGTAGATTAACTTATCTGAGGTCAGCCCGCACACCGAGAACAAGAGACAAAATCATCCTGAAGTCATCAGAGATGTACTGAGGAGTGAGGACTTGAGAGCTGAGGTGTAGAGATCAGTGCAGCTCAGCACACGTGTGACACTGCCTCTCCCCCAGGACAGTCGAGAGGCTGAGAAGCTGAGCATTCCTTTGGGTGGTTCCACAGGGCTAGAGGTCCAAACGTCAGAGTTCAGGAATCACAAAGACTAGTTAACATTCCATGTTCCACTTGAACTCCTGAAGGGCTACACCTAGGAATAGAGTGAGCCATACGTAGACCAGCCCTCAAAATGTAAGCCCAACTTTCCAGTCACCTCAGTCCCAGATGGGATCCAAGTGATCTGCTCTTAGCCCAGCTGCCTGCCAGAAACAAAAGTAAACCAGGGCCTCAGATTATCTCTACAGTTTTTCATACACAGTCACCAGAATTTCAGTCTAAAATTACCAGAACTGATTAAAAAGAAAAATAGACAATATAAACAGACCCACAGGAGATCTATATTTTAGAGTTATCAGACACAGAGTTTGATAAATATGATTCATATGTACAAGATATTTTAAAAATCAAATAATTTCACCAAGATAGATCACATTCTGGGCCATAAAAACACACCTTAACAAATTTAAAAGCCTAGCAATACATCTGCTCTCAGACCACAATGGAATTAAACTAGAAATCAATAACAGCCGGAAAATCCCCAAATATGTGGAGATTAAACAGTACACTTGTACATAACACATGGGTCAAAGAAAAATCGCAAGAAAAATTTTAAAATATTTTGAACTAAATAAAAATGAAAACACAACTTATCAAAACTTCTGGGATGCAGCAAAAGCAGTACTTAGAGGGAAATTCATAGCAATGAATGCATATAGTAGAAAAGGAGACAGATCTAAAATCAGTCATCTAAGTTTTCATTTTAGGAAACTAGAAAAAGAAGAGCAGGGGGCCGCCCGGTGGCGCAGCAGTTAAGTTCGCGCTTGGCAGCCCGGGGTTCGCGAGTTCGGATCCCGGGCGCCCGCTGACGCACTGCCTGTCAGCCATGCTGCGGCGGCATCCCATATAAAAAGTGGAGGAAGATGGGCACGATGTTAGCTCAGGGCCAGTCTTCCTCAGCAAAAAGGGGAGGATTGGCAACAGATGTTAGCTCAGGGCTGGTCTTCCCCACAAAAAAAAAAAAAAAAGAAAAAGAAGAGCAAATTAAAGTAGGCAGAAGAAAAGAAATAATAAAAAATAGAGCAGGAATCAATGAAATTGAAAACAGGAAATCAATGGAGAAAATCAACAAAATGAAAAGTGGGTTCTTTGAAATGTTCAATAAAATCAATAAGCATCTAGCCAGGCTAGAAAAAAAAAAGAGGATACAAATTACTAATATCAGAAGTGAAAGAGGAGATATCACTATAGTTCCTCTGGACATTAAGAAGATAATAAAGGAATACTATGAACAACTCTATGCCAACAAATTTGATAACCTCGGTGAAATGAACCAATTCCTTGAAAGACGATTGCCATAACTCACACAAGAAGAAATAGACAATCTGAGTAGGCCTGTATCTGTTAAATTAATCAACAATTAATCTTCGAAAACAGAGAGCACCAGGCCCAGTTGAGTTCACTGGTGAATTCTACCAAACATTTATGGAAGAAATGCCAATTCTCTACAATCTCTTTCAGAAGATAGAAGCAGAGGGAATACTTTCTAATTCTTCCTATGAAGTCACCATTACTGTAATCCCAAAACCAGACAAAAACATTACAAGAAAAGAAAATTAAAGACCAACCTTTCTCATGAATATAGATACAAAAATCCTCAACAAAATATTAGCAAATCAAATCCAACAATATATAAAAGGAATTATAATCCATGACCAAGTGAGAATTTTTTATAATACACCAGCTATGCATGGCTGGTTCAACATTTGAAAGTCAGTATAATCCATCACATCAAGAAGCCAAAGAACAATCCATGATCGTATCAACAGATGCAGAAAAAGCATTTGACAAAATCCAACACCCATTTGTGATAAAAACCCTCAGTAAACTAGGAGTAGAGAGTAACTGCCGTAACTTGATGAAGAATATCTACAAAATCCCTACAGCTAATCATACTTAGTGGTAGGAAGCTCAAAGCTTTCCCAGTAAGATCAGGAGCAAGGAAAGGATATCCCTCTTACCACTACTTTTCAACATCAACACATACTGCTAATGCAATAAGACAAGAAAAGGAAATAAAAAGTATTCAGATTGGGAAGGAAAAAATAAAACTGCCTTTGTTCACAGATGACATGACTGTCTATGTAGAAAATCCTAAAGAATTAACAAAAAACTTCTAGAACTAGCAAGTGATTATACAAGGTTTTAGGATACAAAGTAAATACACAAAAGTCAACTGCTTTCTATGTACTAGCAGTGAACAAGTGGAATTTGAAATTAAAAACAGTACCATTTACATTATCACCAAAAGAAGTGAAATACTTAGGTATAATTCTAACAAAATATGTGCAAAATCTGTATGAGGAAAACTGCAAAGCTGATGAAAGATATCAAAGAACTACTAAATAAGTGGAGAGATATTCCATGTTCGTGGATAGGAAGACTCAATATTATCAAGATGTCAGTTCTTCCTCACTTGATCTGTAGATTCAATACAGTCTCAATCAAAATCCCAGCAAGTTATTTTGTGAATATTGAGAAACTGATTCTGAAATTTATATAGAGAGGCAAAAGACCCAGTATAGCCAACACAATATTCAAGGAGAACAAAGTTGGAGGACCAATACTACCTGATTTCAAGACTTACTATAAAGCTACCATAATCAAAACAATGTGGTATTGGCAAAAGAATACACAAATCAATCAATGGAATAGAATAGAGAGCCAAGAAATAGACCCCCGTAAATAGAGTCAATTGGTCTTTGACAAAGGAGTAAAGGCAATACAATGGAGCAAAGTGGGTTTTTTCAACAAATGGTGCTGGAACAACTGGACATCCACAAGCAAAAAAAAAAAGAATCTAGACACAGACCTTACACTCTTCACAAAAATTAGCTCAAAATGGATCACAGTCTTAATTGTAAAACACAAAATTAACTCCTAGAAGATAACATAGGAGAAAACCTAGATGGCCTTGAGTATGGTGATGACTTTTTAGGTAAAATATCAAAGCACAATCCATGAAAGAAATCATTGATAAACTGGACTTCATTAAAATTAAAAACTTCTGCTCTGTGAAAGATAATGTCAAGAGAATGAGAAGACAAGTCACAGACTGTGAGAAAATATCTACAAAAGATGTATCTGATAATCAAGGACTGTTATCCAAAATATTCAGAGAACTCTTAAAACTCAACAATGAGAAAATAAACAATGTGATTTTAAAATAGGCTAAAGACCTAAACAGACACCTCACCAAAAAAAGATACACAGATGGCAAATAAGCATATGAAACATGCTCCACGTTATATGTCATCAGGGAAATGTAAATTAAAACAACAATTAGATAACACTACACACACATGAGAATGGCCAAGATTTAGAATACTGACAACATCAAATGCTGCTGACAATGTGAAGCAACAGGAATTCTCGTTCATTGCTGGTGGGACTGCAAAATGTACAGCCACTTTGGAAGACAATTTAGTGGTTTCTTACAAAACTAAACGTACCGTTACTATAGAATCCAGCAGTCGTGCTCCTTGGTATTTACCCAAAGGAGATGAAAACTTATGTCCACATCAAAACCTGCACACAGATGTTTATAGCAGCTTTATTTATAACTGCCAAAACCTGGAAGCATCCAGGATGTCCTTCAGTAGGTGAATGGATAAATAAGCTGTGGTACATACAGACAATGGGATATTCAGCACCAAAAAGAAATGAGCTATCAAGCCATGAAAGGAGGACCGTTAAATGCATATTACTGAAGGAAGCCAATCTGAAAAGGTTACATACTGTATGATTCCGATTATATGACATTCTGGAATCATACAGTATGTATAGCCTTTTCAGATTGGCTTCTTTGGAGGCCAAAGATTTGCTCATTGATTTGGCTTCTGTGGAGACAATAAAAAGACCAGTGGTTGCCAGGGGTTGAGGGGAAGAAGGGATGAATAGGAGGAGCATAGAGGACTTCTAGGGCAGTGAAAATACTCTGTATAATATCCTAATGGTGGATACATGTCATACATTTATCCAAACCCATAGGATGTACACCACCAAGAGTGAACCATAATGTACACTAAGAACTTTGGGTGATTATGATGTGTCAGTTTAGGTTCATCAGTTGCAACAAGTATACTACTCTAGTGCAGGATGTTGATAACTGGGGAGGCTGTGCATGAGTAGGGGCAGGGGGCTTATGGGAAATCTCTGTACCTTCACAAGTTTTACTGTGCACCTAAAAGTGCTCTAAAACAGTGTCAAAAAAAAAGAATTAGATACTTAATCTGAATTGAAAAATGTAATAACAACAACTAAGAACTCAATAGATGAGTGTAAGAGCAGATTAACTACAGCTGAATACAAAATTAGTAAATTGGAAGGTAGATCAGAAGAAAGTATCTATTGTGAAGTGTGTAAAGGCCAGGGGGTGGGAAAGACAGAATGCAGCATGAAACCATATGGCACACAGTGACAGGGACTGTAATTGATCACAGAAGAGAGGAGAAAAGAAACAGGATAAAAGTAATATTTGAAAGATAATCGTCAGGAGTTTCCAAAAATTATACAGCCACATATTGAAGAAGTGCTATGAATCCCTAAGCACGTGTGCTGTTTACGAAATACAAAATAAAATCCTAAAAGCAGCCGGAGGTTGCCTGAGGGAGAGAGCAGGTGGCAGAGGTGAGCCCCACTCATCTCTCCTGGACTCCTGGTCCCACCCCTGGCATTGCAGGTGCAGCCGTGGGCCCCAGTACTAACCTCAGGGGGGCATAGCAGAGTGTGGGCGCTGAGTCTGCATATCCTGCCAGCAGTGTCCCGTGTCGTCACTGAGCAAGTGAGGCTCAGAAGAGGCCAAACGTGCAGTGTGCCCCCCCACTGGGTGGAGAGGCCAGGATTCGGCCCCATAACTCCCAGGGGCCGTGGGTCCCCTTAGCCTAATGCAGGCTTTAGCAGGCGTCTCCATTCAGGTGCAGAGTCCCGACGGTGTGAGGGCAGAGTCACGGGGTCAGTCAGCCTCTTTGGAGCTTACAGAAGTGTCTGTGGTTGAAACCAGGGCCTGACATTGGTGCACGGGGGCATGTCAGCCCACTACTGCCCGGTTGGAGCCGGGGCAGGTGCTGAGCCCAAGTGCGAGGGCTGCAGGGAAATATGCGTATCGAGTCCAGAGTCAGACCTCTGGGAGGGCTGGCTGCGGGTTTTCCGCTATAGAAATAGTGCTGGGACCAGAACAGAGGCACATGGAGAGGCCCTTGAGGTAGAGTTGTGATGGGGAGCCGCTGGGGCCTGGGGGACACTCCCTAGGCAGAAGAGCCCCCTGGAGGGGAGGGCTGCAAGGCTGAGTCAGGAGGTGTGTGAGGGGAGCTTCCAGGATGGGAGGGCAGCTACTCCAGGCCTCACTGCCCCGGGGTCAGGGCCCCAGCTATGAAGGGTGCACAGATGATTTACAGGGAGCCCTCTGGCAAGTACCAGGCCCCCGCAGCCTGCAGCCTGCAGCCCCCATTGTGGGGGTGAGGAGGATACTGGGAAACGACTAGGCCTTCTGGGCCCTGACTCCAGATGCCCATGAGGGCAGAGTGGGTGGATAATGGGTCCAGGCTGGCAGCGGGGCCAGACTTCCACCTCCCCCAGGTAACCTGTGCCTGTCCCCCCCTAGGACCTCCTCGCTCCGGTGGAACTCGGGCACCAAGGAGCGCATGCTCATCAAAGTTGCCGACCGCGAGCCCAGCTTTCTCTACCCCCAGGGCAACGGCTACCCCCTGGACAGCCAGGCTGGGGGCCGCTCCCGCAGACCCTCAGGTGGGCAGCACTCACCCAGCCTGCAGACCTTCACCCCTGATGTGGACAGTTCTGTCTTCTTCCCTGAGCGGAGGCCGCCACCCTTCCTGAAGAGGGCAGATCTGGGGAGCTGCTCCCCACTGCTGGCTCAGCCCCGCAAGCCCGTCACCGACTCACAGCCTTCCTCCCCGCGCTACGCCTACGAGCCACCCCTCTACGAAGAGCCCCCCGTGGAGTACCAGGCCCCCATCTATGACGAGCCCCCCATGGATGTGCAGTACGACGCCGGCGGGGGCTACCAGGCCAGCTCACCCCAGCGGTCTCCAGGCCGCAAACCACCGCCCTTCCCACAGTCGCCCAAGCAGGCCTCCGCCTCGCCCTACCAGCAGCTAGTGCTCACCAGGCAGAAGTGCCCCGAGCGCTTCCTGAGCCTTGAGTACAGCCCCGCGGGCAAGGAGTATGTGAGGCAGCTGGTGTACGTGGAGCAGGCCGGCTCGAGCCCCAAGCTGCGCTCAGGCCCACGCCACAAGTATGCACCCAACCCCGGGGGTGGCTCTCTCTCCCTGCAGCCCAGCCCCTGCCCACTGCGGGACCAGCGCCTGGGGGTCACATCCGGGGATTACAGCAGCATGCAGGGGCCCGAGCCGCGGCACACCCAGCCACCCACGCCGCTGCCCCAGGCCCAGGACGACGCCATGTCCTGGTCCAGCCAGCAGGACACCATGTCCTCAACGGGCTACTCCCCAGGCACGCGCAAGAGGAAGAGCAGGAACCCCTCTCTGTGTCATGCTGCCAGCACCTCATCCGCCGACGGCACTGGGGACCACGACCTGCTCGGCGAGCAGCCCCTGGCCGAGGAACGGCCCCCATGTGGTCCCAGCCTGGCCACGGGGAAACGTGCAGAGGGCAAGGCAAGTGAGGCAGATGGGGCACGGGGCACGGCCGAGCCCTTCCTGGCACAGGCGCGGCTGGCCTGGGAGGCACAGCAGGCCCACTTCCACCTAAAGCAGAGGGGCAGCTGGGACTCCCAGCAGGATGGCTCGGGCTATGAGAGCGATGGGGCTGTGCCACTGCCCATGCCAGGGCCCGTGGTGCGCGCCTTCAGTGAGGACGAGGCACTGGCCCAGCAGGAGAGCAAGCACTGGCAGAGAGGCGCCTTGGAGAGGCTTGCCTTCCCCCAGATCCTGCTGGAGAAAAGCGTCTCCGTGCAGACCAACCTGGCCTCACCGGAGCCCTACCTCCACCCCTCACAGGTAGGAACGCATGGCTGGCAAGTGAGGTCCCCGGGCAGGGATGGGGCTGGCACTCACGGTTCCTGACTGGTGTGAGGACAGGCTGCAAATGCCCCCGAGGCTGTCACCAGTGCAGGGCTCCCTCACCTGGGTTCCCGGCAAGGCCTAGTTGGGTGTTGGCAAGTCACCTGGGGGCCAGAGGCTGTGCTCTGATTCCAGGCCAGGCAGGGGAGATGGGTAGGCAGCCACCCAGCCAGTAAGCTCCTGAGCCTCTGTTTTCCCATCTGTGAATGGGGCTCTCAGGTGAGGAACTGTGCAGGTGGAGTGTGAGGCTCTCCTCCTGTGGCTCAGACCCCTTCTTGAGCTGGGCTCCCACACACAGGGAGGCTGGACACCTGGCCTGGGGTCTGGGATGCACTTAGCGGGCCCCAGGTATCTCCCAGGACCTCGGGTTGGAACCAAAGCAGAGGTCCAGCCTAGTGTGTCCTCCCTGGGCAGCGCCAGACACAGACATCAGTCAGGCCCTCAGAGCCTGCCTGCACATTCTGTCCAGGTCACGTGCTAGGAGCTCTGTGGGCTGATGTCCTGGTTCTCATCTCCTTACCCTTGACCTTTCACACCAGTCTGCTGCATGAAGTCAAGGCTGAGGGTCTGCCCTGGTGCCTGCTTGGAGCTGGCAGTGACCAGAGGGCCTCCCAGTGTCAGACTCTTCACGTACACCCTAGACTCGCTGAGGAAGATGTGCCCAAGGGCCTGCTGACCTTGGGAAACCAGCATCCCCCAGGCTGGGGCACCTTAGTGCCCCTCTAGGCTAGAGAGCTCAGAACAGTGTTTCTGTCTGTGACTCCTAACGTGAGAGGACACAAAACAGATGGGAAGAGGCAGCCTGGGTAGGTGGGAGGTAGAGAATGAACAGCGAGAATCTGCCTCCCAGAACACCAGGTGAGAATGGGCTGTTAACTGAGTGACAGGCCTTTGCAGTTACGCTGAGGCTGTTATGGAGGCGGGAAAGGGGCTTGGGGCAACGCCCACTCTTCCCAGCATCACAGGATGGGAGGCCCGCAGCCCACAGCCCCTCTCAGGCCCAGTCCTGCCTCCGCACGGCATCACTTTGCCCGAGATTCCATGTGGTGATCTTTGTTGGGGAAAGTGGGGTGCAGTGACAGGGAAGGGGAGGCAGCATTGAGGACCGAGGGAGACATTTGTGGTTCTCTGTCGAACTTCGCATCTGGGGTTTCTACATCTTCACGGGGCTGCGCTTCCCATCTACTTCCCAACCTCGAAGCTCAGTGAGCCAGCACAAGCAAAACAGCAGCAGCAGGGGGCTGGCACCCAGCATGGGGAGGGCCATGTGAGCACCCATGGGTTCAGCGTCCCCAGCATTCTCCCACCTGGGGCTACAGCAGCTTGAGAAGCCAATGAAATGCACATGTGGTTTCCCACCACCAGGCCCTTGCTGGCCCCCACAACCCTTGGTCTCGGGAGCAGGGAGGGCACCTCCTGGAGATCAAGCCCTCGGGGTAAAGGTTGGAAGAAGGGCCTCTCTGGGTCTCTGCCCCAGCCTTTCGAGAGGAGGACGCTAGCATGCGTTTATGAGGCGAGTGGGATGAGATGAGGAGCAAAGCTGGAAGCCCAGGCCTGGCCTCCATCCACCCCGGGGATACCCAGCAAAGGTTGCTTTCCTGCCTCCCCTGCCAGAAGGTTACCTGACTGCCTGCCCTGCCCCGCCCCACCCGGCCTTGCTCCTCCAGCAGCTTCAGGGCCAGCAGGGAGGCCACACCTCTCACCTGACCCGGATCGTGTGGGGCTCCCACCCCCTCACGGCCCCTCTGTCCTCCCCAGTCCGAGGACCTCGGCAGCTGTGCCCAGTTTGAGAACAGCCGGCAGACCCGCAGCGTGATGCCCAGTGCCAGCTGCGTTTTCCCCACCTTCACGCTGCGCAAGCCATCCTCAGAGACCGACATTGAGAACTGGGCCTCCAAGCACTTCAACAAGCACACGCAGGGCCTCTTCCGGCGGAAAGTGTCCATCGCCAACATGCTGGCCTGGAGCAGCGAGTCCATCAAGAAGCCCATGATCGTGACCAGTGACCGCCACGTGAAGAAGGAGGCCTGTGAGATCTTCAAACTGATCCAGATGTACATGGGTGACCGACGCGCCAAGGCAGACCCACTGCACGTGGCCCTGGAGATCGCCACCAAGGGCTGGAGTGTGCAGGGCCTGCGAGACGAGCTCTACATCCAGCTGTGCCGGCAGACCACTGAGAACTTCCGCCTTGAGAGCCTGGCCCGTGGCTGGGAGCTCATGGCCATCTGCCTGGCCTTCTTCCCACCCACACCCAAGTTCCACTCCTACCTGGAGGGCTACATCTACCGGCACATGGACCCCGTCAATGACACCAAAGGTAAGGCCCAGCACATGGGACCCCTTGTCACCCCAGGCTCTGCCACCAGCTCAGGTAAGGGCTGTGGTAAGAGCTTCCTGGCCTGTGCTGGGCGGCACCTCCGGGACAGCAGGTATGTGGGAGCTGACACAGCAGTTCCAAACAGATACATGTGTCCCCTGAGGGCCACATTCTGGGTTTCCCCTGGGACATGGGGTCCTTGGGGAGCCCTTACCTCAGCACTGGAGCCTCAGGCAGTCCTGGCACAGGGTCTCCGGCCACAAGCCAACAGGCAAGGGGGGCCTGAACCAGGACACATGGCATCCATGTCTTGGCCAGCTAGTGTCCACTCTGCTCTGAGACCACTGTGGCTGTTCACCCTGCCTAATGAAGACAGAAGCAAAGAGGCCAAGGGCAGGGAGGCCATAGTCAGCCCGTATGTACTTACTGCATTTGCTTTCAGCTGTCCTGCTGCCTGGAGGAGTGACCGCCCCAGCCAGACTCAGGTCATCTGTTGTGGGTGGGGAGGAGACTGTGGGGTCCCAGAGGAGGGCTCCTGAGAAGAGGGAGAAGCATGGTGACCACATTGTGTATTGGCCCAGCACCAGGTCTGGCGAGACCAGCAGGCCATTGGGGTGCTGCAAGCTGAGCTGGCCCTGAGCTGCCCTAAGTGGTTAGATATTGGGACCAGCACAGGTAGCCACCTGCTACAGCTGTCTAAGGCCAAGTGAAGGGCCAGATTCTGCCTGGGGCTCCCAAAGTCCATGCGTCGGGTCTTTCTGTGCCCAGGCCCAGCCTGCTGGGGAGAAGACGGGCCATGGTCCTGCCAGCCAGGCGGTGCCCATGCAGCTGACCCAGTGGCTGACCAGAGTCCTAGGCTGAGCAGAGTGAGCATGGGGATAGGGCTATAGGCATCACTAGGCTGTCTGCCATCCTGACGGTCGTGAGTGTCCACAGGGCACAGCCAGTGTCTAGACAAACACATGCACAGATACACGCGCACCTACATGCTCCCACGTGCTGTCCAGGTCAGATGTGCCATAGACTGCTCTGCAGGAGTGACTGTCTGCCCTGGTCTGGCCAGGACCTTGCCCCAGCACAGGTGTAGGGGGCCAGGGCATGTGCACACAGTGACGGGGGCTGCAGCTGTGTGGCGGTGGTGGGCCCCAGGGAAGGTGCGTCAAGCACATCCAGTTCATCGGCTATTTGGGGGGACATCGTGGAAGCCATGAGATTTTCCCCCAGGCATGCAGTTTTGAAGCAGGATCACTGGACACAGCAGATGGCTTCCTCATGTGCAGACATGCGGCCTGGTGGTGGCCTGGGTCTGCCTCGTTCTTCTCGGGCCTTTCCTATTGGTTTTATGGTTCACCTCAGCCTCTTCCAAAAAGGCCTCTAAATGTCACTGCCTTGAGCTGGAGGCTTGGAAGTGTGTGCCCACTGCTCAGCACACAGCCCACGAGGCCCCAGGGAGTGCTTGTTGAGTGAAAAGGTGAGTGAGCAGTGAAGATTCAGAGGCTAGAGCCTCCCAGGGCTGTTCTTGCCGGCCAGCTGGGGCTTCCACAGGGAGCTGGGGCTTCGGGGCCCAGCAGGACACTTCCCTTGCCACAGAGGTTTGTGTACTTTCATCCTAGTGTCTATGCCGGGGGGCCTGACTGGCATGTAAGAGGGAACAGGGGGTCAGCCTGAGTATCCATGGCCTTGAGCCCCCTTCCCCCGTCCCTCAAATGAGGCTAAGTGGTCTCAGAGGGCTGTATGATCTGTGCCCACAGAGGGAGACTGCGTGGTCCAGCCGGCAAGGGCCGGCATCTAGGCTGTGGGCTATGGTCTCACATCTATGGCATGGGGCTGCCCTCCAGCCCAAACCCTGTCCCCAGCCCCAAGAGCCACTCCTGGGTGGGCATCTGCCGCAGGCCCTGTTCAGCACTGAGCCCACAGGAGAGGCCTCATGTTCCCTCCCACTGGCCCCTATCAAGAAGGTGGGTGCTGACTGTTGATCAGGAAGGCAGGCCCCATCAACCTTAGAGAATGTAGCCTGCGCTTAGGAAAAGGAAACTGCGGGCTGTGCCGGGAATGCCAGCGAGGGCAGAGCTGAGCCTCACCCTTAATCACGCTGCCTGCCTTGGCCTCAGAAGCCTTTGATTCATCTGCCAGCATGTGTATGATATCTCCTGTGTGGTCACCACCCCGAGGGACCAAGGCACATGCAGTGAACCCCGGTTCACATGCCCCCCTGCCCTCCAGCTTAGCCTCGTCTCACACATGGTCACACCTTGGTGCCAGCCACCAGCAGGAGGGTTTCACAGCTTGTCTCCTGGGACCTCTATAAGCAGGCTCTCAGCACAGATATCGCAGGGGTGCTTGGCAGTGGACACAACAGACTGCAGCTCTTCCATCGGCTCTGCAAAGGAGCACTTTGAAGGCTGGAGACCCTGAGGCATTTCATTCACTTCTTGTGCATTCATGCATTCTACAAGACTTATTGGCTTTTGCTTGGACCCCACCTTGAACTCCTGCTAAAAGACCAGTGAAGGAATTTTTAAAAGGAAAAAAAAAAAACTCACAAGGGAATGTGAAATGGTGCCACCACTATGGAAAACAGTCTGCAGGCTCCTCAAAAAATTAAACATAGAATTACCATAGAAGCCAGCAATTCCACCTCTGAGTGTATATCCAAAAGAATTGAAAGCAGAAACATGAACAGATATTTGTACACCCATGGTCATAGCAGCATTATTCACAATAGCCAAGATGTGGAAGCAGCATAAGTGTTCATCAATGGATGAATAGATAAACAAAATACATATGATAGAATATTATTCAGCCTAAAGAAGGAAGGAAATTCTGACACATGCTATAACATGGATGAATCTTGAGGACATTACACTAAGTGAAATAAGCCAGTCACAAAGAGACAAATACTATCTGATTCCACTCATATGAGGTCCCTAGAGTAGTCAAATTCATAGAGACAGAAAATAGAATGGTGGTTGCTGTGGGTTAGGGGGAGGGAGAAATGGAAAGTTGTTGTTTAGCGCATACAGAGTTTCCATTTGGGAAGATGAAAAGGTTCTGGAGATGAATGGTGGTCGTGGTTGCACAACAATATGGATGTAATTGAGTGACGTCAGCATCATGGCGGAGTGAGATTCCCTCTTTAAATCTCTGCCCCCTAAGACACAACAAAAACATCATTTGCATACTAACAGAGGTCAATCAAATACTACAAAGGATTTCTAAGAGACCCTTGCTGCTGTACATCTGATGGTGGAGGCACGAGAAGCCCCAAAGGACTTGAGGAGAGGTAAGGAGATATACTCCTCCTCCCCATATGATGGGCAAAGACAGTGCGGCTCACAGACAGAGAGGGGGGAGGGGTGGCCCTTTGCAGGGAAAGCTATTGCCCTCCAGGTGCTCTCTCAGACTGTAGAGAGATCCCCACTGGGAAGCAACAAGGAACTGTTGCAGGGGTGTGGTCAACGCCCCAAGAGAACAGATAGCAGGGAGAAAGGAAGCCCCCCGGGACACATAGGCAAAAGAGAGAGCCCCTCCCCTCACACGCCCTGCACTTCAGCACAATCTCTCCGGGGACTGCAGCAGCCTCAGAACACACTGCTTGTGACCTCCACCCAGTGGCGGCAAGTGGAAACTGCAGGACCAGAAATTCTCAAGATGAAGAATAGCAAAGGTAAATCAGCCAGCTCTATGCAAAAGTATCTTAAGTCTCCAGACCAACAGGAAAATGACAAACACCCAGAAACCAACCCTGAAGGCACAGAAATCTATAACGTAAGTGACAGAGAATTCAAAATAGCTGTCCTTAAAAAACTCAATGAATTACAAGAGAACACAGAGAGACAATTCAATGAACTCAGGAATTTCTTCACAAAAGAGATTGAAACTATAAAGAAAAACCAATCAGAAATATTGGAGATGAAAAACACAGTGAACGAGATAAAGGAAAACCTGGAGTCTTTAAAGAGCAGAACTAACAATATGGAGGAACGAATTAGCATTATGGAAGATAGCCATGCAGAAACGCTCCAGATAGAGGAGGAGAGAGAACTAAGACTAAAAAGAAATGAAGAAATTCTTTGAGCAATAGCAGACTCAATTAGGAAAAGTAACATAAGGATAATAGGCATTCCAGAAGGAGAAGAAAGGGAAAAAGGAGCAGAGAGTTTGTTGAAAGAAATAACAGCTGAGAACTTCCCAAACCTGGGGAAAGAGATGGAAATAACAGTGAATGAAGTCACTAGATCACCTAACTATATAAACAGGAAGAGACAAACTCCACACCACATAGTAGCTAAATTAGCAAGAGTCAATGACAAAGAAAAAATATTAAGGGCAACTAAACAAAAAACCAAAATAACATACACAGGAAACCCCATCAGGCTGTCAGCTGATTTCTCGACAGAAACTCTACAGGCTCGGAGAGACTGGAATGATATATTCAAAATCCTGAAAGACAAAAACCTTCAGCCAAGAATACTTTATCCAGTGAAAATATCCTTCAAATATGATGGAGAAATAATAACTCTCCCTGATAAACAAAAGCTAAGGGAGTTCATCACCACAAGACTCCCACTACAAGAAATGCTCAAGAAGGCCCTTAGGCCTGAAAAAAGAACAAAAGAGAAAGTGGATGTAATTATGCCACTGAACTGTGAACTTAAAAATTTTAAATGGTTAAAATGGTAAATTTTATGTATATTTTATCACAATGAAAATATAAAACCCACAACGACAAAGAGTATGGAAGAGGAAGAACAACTATGTTTTGGAAGCTGAAAAGCACATGGACAAGTGTCAGGAAACTGACTTGGCAGAGCAAGAAAGGTGGCTCCTGAGCAAATGGTGGGAAAACTAAGAAGCTGAAGCAGGTAGCATACTCTTAAAACTTCAGTAGTGGGTGGAGCCAGCTTCTTCTAGCAGTGGTTTGGAAAGGGGGTGACCTTAAAGCTGAAAACAAAAGGACTAGTTGAAAGTCTGTTTAAGAAACAAAGCAGCTACAGTGGAGTAGGTGAGGGCATAGGTTCTGGACCCAAAGCATCTGGACTCAAATCCCAGCTACATTTTCAGGATAGGCCATATTCTAAGCCATAAAACAAGTCTCAATAAATGTTAAAGAACGTAAATCATAGAAAGTGTGTTCTCTAATCACAACGGGATTAAATTAGCAATCAGTAACACAAAGATATCTGGAAAATCCCCCAGTATTTGGAAACTAAAGAGCATACTACTGAATAATCCTTGGGTCAAATAAAAATCAAAAGGGAAATTAGAAAGCATTTTGAAAGGAAAGAAAATGGAAACAAGACATATTAAAATTTGTGGGATGCTGCCAAAGCAGTTCTTAGAGGGAAATTTATAGCACCAAAATGCCTGTATTAGAAAATAAGATCTCGGGGGCTGGCCTGGTGGCACAGCGGTTTAGTTCGTGCTTTGGCAACCCAGGGTTCGTGGGTTCGGATCTTGGGTGCCTGCCGATGCACTGCTTGTGAGCCATGCTGTGGCGGCATCCCATATAAAGTAGAGGAAGATGGGCATGGATGTTAGCCCAGGGCCAGTCTTCCTCAGCAAAAAAGAGGAGGGTTGGCAACAGATGTTAGCTCAGGTCTGGTCTTCCTCACAAAAAAAAAGAAAAGAAAAGAAGATCTCAAATTTTAGATCAAATGACCTCAGCTTCTACTTTAAGAAACTAAAAAAAGCGGTAAGTTATATCAAAATAAGCAGAAGAAAGGAAATAATGAAGATCAGAGTAGAAATCAATAAAAGAGAAAACAGAAAAAAAATAGCAAATCAGTGAAACAAAAAGCTGATTCTTTGAGAAAATCAATAAAATTAATAAACCTCTAGCGAGACTGATCAGGACAAAAAGAGAGAAGACATAAATTACCAGTATCAAGAATGAGAGATGATATCACTACAGATTCAACAGATGTTAAAAGAATGATAAGGAAATATGAACAACTTAATGCCAATACATTTGAAAAGTGAGAGGAATGGACAAATTCCATGAAAGACACAAACTACCAAATATTACTCAATAAGAAATAGATAACCAGAAAAGTCATATATCTATTAAAGAAATTGAGTTGGTACTTAAAAACCTTCCCAAAAGGAAAATTCAGGCCCAAATGGCTTCACTGGTGAATTTTACCAAACATTTCATTGTTTGTGTAGCAATTCTTTATAAAGTCATCCAGAAAATTGAAGTGGAGGGAGTATTTCCCAATTCACTCTATACCAAAATTAGAAAAGGGCATTACAAAAAAGAATAGCACAAACAGTATCCCTCATGAACACAGAAAAATTGTTAACAGTATTTTAGCAAATTTAATCCAACAATATATTAAAAAGGATAATGCATCTTGAATAAGTGGGGTTTATCCAAGGAACGAAAGGTTGGTTTAACACT
The DNA here is from genome assembly GCA_031878705.1 of Tapirus indicus. Taxonomy (NCBI): domain Eukaryota; kingdom Metazoa; phylum Chordata; class Mammalia; order Perissodactyla; family Tapiridae; genus Tapirus; species Tapirus indicus. The sequence continues at coordinate 641,797 of CM062935.1, forward strand.
CAAAAATCAATCAATGTAATCTGCCATATCAACAGAGTAAAAAAGAAAAACCACATGATCATCTCAAAAGCATTTGGCAAAATCCAACATTTCATTCCTGATAAAATCTCTAAACAAACTAGGAATAGAAGGGAACCTCTTCAACCTGATAAAAGGCATCTATAAAAAGCCTACAGTACCCAAAAGAATGGAAAGCAGGGACTCAAACAGATACTCATACACCAGTATTCACAGCAGCATTATTCACAAGGGCCAAAAAGTGGAGACAACCCAAATGTCCATCCACGGATGAATGGATAAACAAAATAAAAAGGAATGAAGTTCCGATACAACATGGATGAACCTTGAAAAATTCTGCAAAGTGAAGGAAGCCAGACACAAAAGGGCAAATACCGTATGATTCAACTTACAGGAAATATCTGAAATAGGCAACTTCATAGAGACAAAAAGTAGATTAGAGGTTACCAGGAGCTGGGGGAGGGGGAATGAGGAGTTATTGTTTAATGGAGACAGAGTTTCTGTTAGTGGTGATAAGAGGATTTTGGAAATAGATGTGGTGATGGTTGCACAACATGGTGAATGTACTTAATGCCACTGAATTGTACACTTAAAAATCGTTCAATGGCTATATCTTTATGTTTATATTTTACCAAAACAGCCTCTAGCCAGCGTCATACTTAATGGTAAAAGACTGAACGCTTCCCCCAAGACCAGAAGGGGGCAAGGCCCTCCAGCCTCAGCACGTCTACTCCACATCCCGCTGGAGGGCCTGGCAAGTGCAAAGTCACGAAAGAGAAATGAAAGGCATCCAGAGTGGAAAGGACATGTGCAGTTGTCTTTATTCACAGATAAGATGAACGTTAGGTAAAGGTTTCGTCTATGTGGAAAATCCTGTGGGATCTGTAAAAATACTATTAGAAGAAGTAAGTTTAGCAAGGTTTCAGGATACAAGACCAATATATAAAAATTAATCATGTTTCTATATATTAGCAACAAACTACTGGAAACGGGTATTTTTAAAATACCATTTGCAATAGCATTATAAAATATGATAAACTTAGGGATAAATCTGACAAAATATGTATAAGACTTCTATGCCAAAAACTAAAATGTTGCTGAAAGTCAAGAAGACCTAAATTAATGGACGAGATATTGTATTTATGAATCGGAAGACTTAATATTGTTAAGATGTCACTTCTACCCAAATTGATCTATTAGATTCAATCCTGATGAAAATCTTAGCAGGTTTTTTTTTTTAATTTAGAAATTAACAGGCTGATTCTAAAATTCATAGAAAATGCAAAAGACCTAGAATAGCCAGAATACCTTTGGAAAAGAACGGAGTTGGAGCAGTGACACTGCCTGACCTCAAGATGTGCTGTAAACCTGCAGTGACTGGGGACGTGGTGTTGGTGCAGAGGGGCGGAGTAGAGGGTCCAAAAGCAGACCCAGACACGTGTGGCCAGTTAGTTTTCCACAGAGACACAAAGGCAGCTCAGTGAAGAAAGGATAGTGGTTTCCTCAGATGGCGCTGGGTCAGTTGGATATCCAAATGCAAAAACCCATTCTTTGTACTATATGCAAAAATTAACTCAAAATGGATCATAAACCAAAATATAAAACCTAAAACTATAAAACTTCTAGAACATAGGAGAAAATCTTTGTTTTCTTGAGATAGGCAAAGGTTTTTATATGTGACACTAAAAGCACTAGCTATCAAAATTAAATCTCATGTTCTTCACAAGACACTGTTAAGAGAATGAAAAGATAAAGCAGTTACAGACAAGCAAGGAGAAGGCTAGAGGGACGCAGGTGGTGATGGACTAGAGGTAGAAGATCATCGTGGACATACTTAGAGATGCCATTACACAGGGTTAGTGTACTCGTGGAAGTGGCAATACCGCAATAGCAATGAGCACTCCTGACACGCAGATCTTGGTTTCTAATACCATTTCCATTCAGAGGAACCAGAGCTCCTTGGAGAAAGAGCTGATTCTAGGGCTGGTGCAGGGAATGTACACATCCAGTACCAAAAGTAGGGAAGTGCTAGAGAGGGCAAGGGGAGACGATGGGGTTTGTCACAAGACGCGGGAGCCAGCTGAAACAGCACCATGTGGCCAAAGCTGGAGCAATTTGAGCAACAAAACAGTCGTATTGGATCACAACCCAGAGTGTAAAATGAATATCTATAACTCCATACTGATATAGATAAATGATTAGATAGGTAGAGATCTCCCATGCAGAAGAATCACAGATAATTCATGTAGATGGTCCACCGCAGGGTGGGCTGTGCACGGCTACTTCCAGAGAGCGCAGGATAGAGGGGAACGAAGGGATCTGTGTCAACCAAGCTAAGTTATTTTGTGCCTTATGAGAGCCATGCCCAGATCAGCCCAAGAGGGGAGCCCTGGCCCCTGCTCTCACTCAGTACCTCCTCCAGCAGCAGCTCAAGAGCTGGGCCCCTGGAATGCAGCCATTTAGGAACCAGATGGCCTAACTGGGGGCTCCTTGAGGGGCCCCCACCCCTGCCTTTCTGTCAGGAGAGGGTCATGAGCTGACTGCATCCTGTCCCCACTGGCTAGGAGCACCTTCCTGCCCACCTCCAGCATGAGGAGAGCTGGCTTTCTGGGCGACAGTGCTCAGAAGGGCCCCTGGCACCTCCCCCAGCCACACACATCTGTATGGTACATATACCCCTCCCTGTCCCCAGAAGTGTGAGCAGGAAGCAGCTGCTTACAGGACACTCACGGATACTCGCCCCCACCCCAGCTGGGCATTGGCCCAGTGGCCCTGTCTCCCCTTGAGAAAGAGGATGTGACGGGTAACACCTTCCCAGCTGACTGGGGCAGCCCCCACCAGGCCCAGGGGCCTCCTTGTGGCTGCGTGGGGATCCATGTGGGCATGCGTTCCTGGCTCTGTTCTGTGTCCTCATGGCTCTGTTTGCTCCCCAGTGACACAGCATATGAAAGAGCTCCTGGAAAGGAACACTAAGAAGAAGTCCAAGTTGAGAAAGAAACCCAAGCCTTATGTTGAGGAGCCGGATGGTAGGGCCTCTCCCCGCAGCCCCTGTGTGCTGTGTCTGCACAGCTCTGCTCTACGGCCTCGGCCGCCTGGCCTCCTCTCTCTAACTGCTTCTGGGCTGGGGTGGGGGGGCACTAACCATCAGGTCTGCAGCCTCCTCCTGAGCTGGCTGGAAGCCCGGGTCACTGACGGGGCTCCTGGGAGAGGCCACACCTGCCCCCCTTTCTCCATGCAGCTCAGAACAGTTTCCAACTTGCATGCTGGTTCTCAGTGGGGAGGGAATGTGAGGACAGTTGGCCCAGGCCAGCTGGAGGCCCCCAGGTGAGTGTTTGGTGAGGGAGTGCCCCATGGGCAAGCACCTCCCCACCCTGATCTCTAGCCCGGGCTGCCCTGGGGCAGGGGGCCGAGCTTGGCATTGCTTCCCTGGTGGGGCCCCTAGCACAGCCCAGGGGTTTCCCAACCTCTCTCTCAGCTCCTCATCCCTGCCCTTCTCTGGGCCCTGGCTCGGGACCCCCACCCCCATCCAAGCACCAGGGAAGCCCTGTTAACCTTGGGCTGTGCCCTCCCTGCTGGGAGATCCAGTGTCCTCACTGCCCATTGCTGTCACATCAGCTTCCCCTCCTGGCACCAGGGCTTTGGTACCAACCCCCACCCACCTCCAGCACTTCCCACAGCCTTGGCACATCCTGTCCCCCATGCTTGCCCATTCTTCTCCCTGAGACCACTCAGCCTTGGTGCCCTTTCCTCTGGGAAGCTCTCTGGCTGCATGCTGCCCTTGGCAGGAGAAGGGGGGCAGCTGTGATCCAGGATTCCCAGCTACCCTTGGGCCACTCTCATCTGGGACAGGAGTGGAAGGAGCTCTGAGCTCCTGCCTGAGCCCATCCATGAGGGTCATGTTGCAGCAGTGAGGTGGGGTGGGGCACAGCCAGCAGGCTCCTATGGCCCCAAGTGGTATTGGGTGCAGAGGAGGAAGCTGGACACTGCCCGCCCAGGGACCCAGCAGAGTCAGTGCCAAGAGGCAGCAGGTTCTGGCCACACCCAACAGCCTTTGAGGCTTGTGGCCGGGGCTCAAGGACTCAGGCCTCAGGTGGGCCTGGATGCTGGCACAATGGCACAGACTCTGGGAGAGCTGGTCTATAGATCCCTCTGTGGGCCGCTGTCTGTAATCTGTAGCACTGGGTACAGGCGCACCCTGGCGAGGCCAGAATGGGACACTGCCATAAGGGTTTCCCTGGGCTGGCCACGGGCCCTGCCTGTCCCCCAGCACTCAGCAGACACCTCACTGTCCTGGCCCAGGAAGCTGTGCCCATGGAGCACCAGGTGCAGAGGTGCCCCAGCTCCCGGGGCTCGGGGTACACATAGCCTCAGTCCCTCATCTGCGCACAAAAGCTGTGACACCAGCAGCCTCATCAGCTGAGCCCTCACTGGGCGCCAGACTCAGGTCAGCCCTTTACGGACACCCCTGAGACAGGTGTTGTCTCTGTTCCTGTCCTGCAGAGGAGGAAACTAAGGCCCGGAAAGGCTGTGTTGTGGCCACAGTCACCAGCTGGAGGCAGCCCTGGGGTCTTCAGATTATAGCCTGTTGAGAGGCCAGATGGGGCCCCAGGAGGCCCTGGGACAGGAGGTCAGTGTGAGGCCCTCAGGCCCCGAGATCAGGGACAGGAGGCACTTACCCCCAGGAGGGGAAAGTGGGTCCCGGGCTTCTGCCTTGCTGCAAAATGCTCTCTGGGCTCCCAGCGATCAGGGTACCGCCTGGGTCCCATTTGCTTAAGCACGACCACGCTCCCTAAACCAAGAGCCTGCCCAGAAGGCCACGCTGGCCTGTGGCCAGAGGTTCCAGCTGCTGTGTCCTGAGCTGGCCGGTCAGAGGCTACAGCTGGGGTTCTCTGCCAGGGGTCTTTGGGTCCTCGGGGACCTGAAATACATTCTCCAGAGTTTAAATATCTGTGAGAAATATTTGTCTTCATTTTGACTACTCTGAAAAAGAACCCCCTTACTAGTTACAATGACAAAACTATTTTGTGATAATTAGAAATGAAAAGGTTTTCATGGACTAAGATATGTTTGTGTTTTTCACACTGGGGCCCAAGGATCCCACAGAAACTGTTCCTCTGGAAGAAGACTCTGGTATTTGGATTTGAGACTTGGGTCTAGAGGCCTCCTTCTGGCAGACAGCAGGTGCGCGTGAGCAGGCAGGCCCAGCAGGGACAGAGCCTTGCGGAGAAGGGGCCAGTCCGGAGCCTGGAGGCACACGTTCAGCCCATCTGCCTGTCTGTCTGTTGGTCTGGGGCACCCTGGCCCGGACAGCTCCTCTGGGCTCGGCCTCCCTTTGTGCTCTCTGTATCACCGCTGCATCTCCTTCCCTTCCCTTGCCTGGGCCAGGAAAGATGCTCCACACACTTCAGACCCACCCTGAATGGGGTCTCCTTCTTTCTCCCTCGGAGAGCCCCCTGGCCAAGGTCCCTGAGCTCCTTGCCCTCAGAATGCTGGCCCGGCCATCCCCCATAACCACCAGCTAGAACTTCTGCTAGGGGTGGAGTTTTAGGAAACCCCCTGCATTGAGACAGGAGACCAGCCCTCTCCTTGCTGCCTTCAGCCCTCAGGCAGAGTCCAAAGCTGGTCCTCCAGCAGCACTGCCTTCCCAGCGACACCCAGGCTCAGGACACGGGGAGTCCCCTCCACACTCGTTCTTTTCCCACCACAGGCCAGGCTCTGGGCCTCCCTCTCCCTGACTCCCACCCGCGTAGCCCTCGACCGAGCAGATCTGGGGCCCTGTGGTCTGAGGCCCACTCCCAGGGCTGCCCAGGGTTGCTGCAGGAGAGCTGGGCCTGCTGTCCTGCCAGCCCCAGGCCCCCTCCTGCAGTGCTGGTCCAAGGCAGTGGTACCAAGCTCCTCCAGGCCTGCTGCATGTGGAAATGACCCTTCTTGGGGGCTCCCCAGGCCCAACTGGGGGAGGGAGCCTGGGGTTTGGAGGCCTTGGGACCCGGGCCCTGCCCTGCCCTGTCCTGCCTGTGACTCCTCAGGGGGAACAGGCCTTGTCCCCAGCCTGCCCTTCCTGGTCGTAGGGAGGAGTGGGTGGGCTGGCAGAGGAGTTCCTTCCCCAGCCTGGCTCTTCTGGAGGTGAGGGACATGCCCCTTGCCTTGACATGTGGCCTACTGCTCTAAAGGACATAGCCTGGGAGAATGAGGACCCACAGCCCTGGACAAGGTGGGGGCAGGAGCCTGGCCAGGCCAGCTTGGACCCCCAGAGCTTGCGGGAGCTGCCTCTCCTCACCCCTCTTGCTGCTTCCTCTCTTAGTCACTGGCTGGCCTGCAGCCCCTGCCCACTGCAAGCTGACCAGCACCCATTCTTTTCCAGGGGTGGCGATAAGCACATATGCCAAGTACTGTTACCACAAGCTGCAGAAGGCGGCCCTGACTGGGGCCAAGAAGGTATGGGCTTCTCCAGAACAGCCAAGGAGGGGTGGGCAGGCTGTGCCGGTAACTCATAGGCAGGGTCCAAAGGGAGGCAAGGACCCTTGGGCAGGCAGCCCTCACGTCCTGAAGAGGGTCCTGCTCTCCTCGAACCCAGGCTGCACATTTGAGTGTGAGGGGGTGACGGCTCATGGTGCAGAGGTGCTGTGAGGAGCCCACCTAGGTGGGCAGCCAGGGAAGGTCTCAGGCAGGGTCTGCACCCCCAGTTCTGGAGCCACTGAAGGCAAAAGGGTGTGGCTAGACCAGGGGCATCAGGGCACCAGCCCGAGTGAGGGTGGTGTATGCTGGCACAGTGACACCAGCTGCCCCAGGCATGCCACTGTCGGGCTGGTGTGGTGAGGTGTAGAGGGCAGGCCGGGAGACCCTTGCCTCCTGCCAGGCTGCCTCTGGACCCAGGGGAGGCTCAGCCTTGGACAGCAAGGTGGACTCAGAAGACCACTGTGTGCCCCCTTGCTCACACTGGGCTGTCCATCTGGCTGGGGAGGTCCCAGAGCCCAGACCCATCAAAGAGCTCCTCCTGGTGCTGGCAGCCAGGGCTGGGCACCACCCCACAGACAGGCGAGCCTGTTCCAGGGTGGGCAGGCAGGGCAGGTGGTCCCAACAGTGCCCTCCACTAGCTGCTTCCCTGACCCCTGGCCGCCTACTGGGACCTCTTACCATTTGGCAGAGCTTGGCAGCCACAACCCTTCCCATAGCCTGGCCGATCCTCCTTGCCCCGAGCCTGCACTCTGTGGCCAGTCTACGGGATGGAGGCCTCAGTCACACCACACAGCTGGACCTTGTTCCCTGGCCTTGTCAGGAGCCATGGGCCTTGGCCATCCTCCCCGGCCAGGTGCAGTGTCCATGCCCCACCCTGCTTCTCCCTCTCAGCCTCCCACCCCAACCCAGGAAGCCCCTCAGACCCTCCTGTGCCTGTCCCTTCCCTGCCTCTGTTGAAGGCAGCTGTGCCCTCACTGTGCCAGAGTCTGGCCTCCCCCCACTAATGCATTGCTCCAGCCCTGCCACAGACTTCCAGAAGCTACTGCCTACACCCAGCCCCACAGGGTGATCTCACATAGCCCAGACCCACCAGCCTACCCCTCTTGTGTCCCTAGGCAGCTCCCAGACTGGCCTGTCCAGGAGTCACTCCCACCTTCCTCTTGCATGATCAGCGGGGCCACTTGAAGCTTTGGGGTGCTCTAGGTTGCCCAGCAGAAGGCCCCCTGGTGACTCAGGGGTCAGGACGTTGGGGGAGCCATCAGCTCTGGCTGGGCAGCAACCTGGAGTTCACAGGGATGAGAGGACAAAGGGAGAGGAGGGGTGGCCCTCCAGGGCAGCCCTAGGAGGGATGCAGGGGGAGGAAGGGCTGGGAGCAGGTGGTTGGGCGACGCAGGGACAGAGAGCTGGGCTGTCTTTGCAGGGGCTGAAGAAGCCCAACGTGGAGGAGATCCGGCACGCTAAGAATGCCGTGTTCAGCCCATCCATGTTTGGCAGTGCACTGCAGGAGGTCATGAGCATGCAGAAGGAGCGCTACCCTGACCGGCAGCTGCCTTGGGTACAGACTCGGCTGTCTGAGGAGGTGCTAGCCCTCAACGGTGACCAGACAGAAGGCATCTTCAGGTGCCTGACAACCTGGGCCCTGGGTGTGGGGGTCTTGGGTGTCTCCACCATTTGTCTCAGGCAGGCAGGGGCCATTGGGCACCAGGCCCACTGGGCCTAGTTCTGTGCCCCAGCCCTGGACAGTGGGGCCAGGACACCTGTGCCCCAACCTCAGAGCAGCCAGTGAGGGGAGGTGGGGAGGAGCACTCTGGAACAAATGGAAGGGCCAGGCCACTGTTTGGCCAGGAGAGGCAGGGCAGTTCCTGTCCTGAGGAGGCAAGTCAGCAGGCTCGTCACCTGAACTGTAGCATGCCTGAACCCAAGCATGAGGGCCAGCCAGGGACAATGCCTCTGCAGAAATGGCCACCAGGGGCTCAGAGGGTGCTTGGACACCAGCCACAGGCAGGGCCTGAGATGTGAGCCTGGGGAGATACAGCATCCCCCAGCAAACAGTCCTCACTTCAATGAGGATGACGGCCTCTGCCCAAGAGGAGTGGCATGTGGCCAGTCACTTGCTGTCATGACCCACCTACCCAGGCCCCAGAAGGACAGCTGGGGAAACTGAGGCTTGTGGGTTTTGGCCTCATTGGCCCTATGGAGGAAAGCATCTGCATGGGGGTGGCCAGCAGAGGAACAGGGATGGTGGCCTGGGTCCATGGGCTAGGGGCCCAGAGCCAAACCTCCCTCCTTGGTGGAAAAGAGGCCAGTTGGGTGGAGAGGGGCCAAGTGGTCCTGACCTCTGACCTCAGGCAAGCCAAACTTCTCCCTGAGACCTCCCCTGTGCTCTGCAGAGTCCCTGGGGACATTGATGAGGTAAATGCTCTGAAGCTACAGGTGGACCAGTGGAAGGTGCCTACAGGCCTGGAGGATCCCCATGTCCCTGGTGAGTTCCCAAACCCCTTGACAGCAGGAGCATACCTGGTCCAGGCAGCTCAGACAGTTCGGGTCCCACTGCCCCACCAGTGATACCACAGCTCCCAGTCTATTTCCAGCACAGACATCCCTTCAGCCTTGCCTGCTCACAGCAGCTGCACAGACCTCATCGAGAAGTTGCATTTTGCACATCACTCCTGTTCAATGCCCAGGTCTCCAGGATGAGTCCAGGCCCTCAGGACTGCGAGCTCGCTAGGTGGCTCAGGTGGACCCTTTCCAGTCTGGTCCCCTCCCCATCACAGTCCTCACACCCTCGGCCACTGGTCGGGTGGGTCCCACACCGCATCGGGCACCACCCAGGGGTGCCCGCCCAGCAGGTGGCTGAGCCCCCGCGCTGTGCCCGCAGCGTCGCTGCTGAAGCTGTGGTACCGGGAGCTGGAGGAGCCCCTGATCCCGCACGAGTTCTACGAGCAGTGCATCGCGCACTATGAGAGCCCTGAGGCCGCCGTGGCTGTGGTGCACGCGCTGCCCCGCATCAACCGCCTGGTGCTCTGCTACCTCATCCGCTTCCTCCAGGTGCGCCCCACGCCCCGCCCCCACCGGGCCCACCTGGGTCGGGAGACGCCCACGCCCTGCCCCAACCCACGTCTGGACACGCCCTGTGCCCAGGGCCCACCCGCCGCTACCCCGCAGGTGTTCGTGCAGCCCGCCAACGTGGCCATCACCAAGATGGACGTCAGCAACCTGGCCATGGTGATGGCGCCTAACTGCCTGCGCTGCCGATCGGACGACCCGCGCGTCATCTTTGAGAACACTCGCAAGGAGATGTCCTTCCTGCGCGTGCTCATCCAGCACCTGGACACCAGCTTCATGGAGGGCGTGCTATAGCAAGTGGGCACTGAAGGACCGAGGGTGGGGACAGAGCCGAAGCTTGGGTGCGCCCGGGCAGGGTACACGCCGGGAGGGGGGAGGGAAGGCCCCAGCCGCGGAGATAGCATGCCAGGCTCCGCCCATGCCCGTCCCAGCCCTGGAACCCCCATCTCCCCACCTAGGCCCTCCGCCTGAGGGCACAGCCAGGGCAGAGGAGCTACAGAAGGGCGCCTCTGGCCCCCCACCTCTTGGCCAGTTCCGTGGGCACCGCACCGCTCACTGCCGGCCGCGGGTCAGCCCCGAGAAAGTGCCTTCTGTTTCCTGGAGCCAAGTGACACTGCCCCTCCCGGGCCAGCCCGCGAGCACATGCCGCCCTTCCCCGGGTGAGCTGCCTTGCTGGAGCTCCTGCGCTCAGCCTGGTCCCGGATTGGGCTCTGCCTGGCTGCCCCTCTCTCCTCTTCTGCCCTCTTCGTTCTCCTCCGCCACCTGGCCTGCAGCTTCCGCCCTCCCTAGCCCCTGCCTCCCTCCTGCCACCTGTCGCCTCCAGCATGGTGACTGCACAGGACTTGGGGGGTTCTAGGGCACTGGGCTGTCCACCACTAGAGCCTGGCTCAGCTGGCTCAGGGCTCACAAGCTCTCTCTGGGTGGGGAGGGGCCCCCAAACCAAAGTCCTCTGGGGTCGGGGGCAGGGTTGGGCAGGCATTCTTGGGGCAGGGTGGGGGAGGGGCGAGAATATTTTTTCTTCGTGTAACTATAAAGTCAGACTCTATCATGCACCCTAACCCGCCTGTGTATAGAGATATAAATAGAGCGAAAGATATAAGAACTAAATTTGCTAATGACATAGTTTTAACCCAAATGCTATTTATCTCTGAGCCGTCCTCGCCCATCCTCTGTGCAGAGCAAGTTGATCTCATTCCTTCATTTTCTTCTCCCCTTGGCTTCTGATCAAAAAGCAAACCTGCCCCATCCCCATCCGGGACCTGCAGCAGATGAGAGGGAAGGAACCCCGAGCTGGGGGGCCAGAGGGGCGCCCACGGCTCCCTTCCTCGAGGCCAGAGCTGGTGGGGAGGTATCTAGACTCTGTACATTTTCCATTTTGGAATTTTGAGTTCTAATTGTTGTAAAACTTAATTTCTCCCCAGTTTTTATATATATATATTTTTTAGACTTGAGTTTTTATTTATTATTAAAAAGCAGCCCAGCCCTGCCGAGGCCCGGGTGTCCCCTGGGGGAGCGTCCTCAGTCAGGTGGTCTCGGGGCCTGGGTGGAGGCGGCCCGGCCACAACTCCCGCTCTGTCGCACGGACTCGAGAGGTGATAACACTGTGTGAATAAAGTACATATGGACACTTGCGAGCCATGGTCGCCGCCTGTCGCCTCCCGTTCCTTCCGGTCGTTGCGGGGGTCTGGGGGGGCAGCCAGCCGGTTGCTGCTATGGGCACCGGCTGGACGGGCCAGGCCGGGGAGATGGGGGACGCCGCGCGGGGCTGCGTCCCGGGAGTGGGCGGGGTGCGAGGCGCCCCGGGTCGCCCGCGGCCACCGGGGTGCCGGACTGGACCCCGACTGCCAGGGGGATGGGCTTTTTTGAGCCGCCCTACCCCCAACTCGGCACTGGCTTCTCGGCCGCGTGCTCGTTCACGTCTTATGCGGCTCAGCGTGGGAGGACCCGGGCGAGTGCGGGGACCTCGCCCCGAACCCGGCGCGGCTCCCCGCTCCTGGGCTCGCCTGCACCCCCGTCTCACGCCCACACCCCGCCGGCGGGCGGCCCGCCCCGGCAGGCCCTGGAAAAAGGGGCGTCAGGGCCGCCGGGTAGGCCCGGCGAGTTCCGTAGCCGCCGCCGGAACTCAAAACGCGAGGACGCGGCCGCCGGAGGACTTGTGATTGCGCAGCGCCGCCCTCGCGTGACCTTCCGACCTCTTCCGGCTGGGGAGGAGGATGTGGCCGGCGTGCGGGGCGCTCCGGGCCAGGGCTCTGGCCTTGGCCCGGTCTTCGGGGGCCCGGGCCTGTGGTGGGGGTGGAGGCGTCTCCTACACGCAGGGACAGAGTCGCGAGCCCGGGACGCGCGAGTACTTTTACTACGTGGATCATCAGGGCCAGGTGGGCTGGGGGCGGGGCCTGTGCAGGTGGGGGAAGGGCCGGAGGCGGGCGCTGAGGGGGAGGAGGGAGCGCCCTGACAGGGCGGAGCCGGGGGCGGGGCCGGAGGGTGGGCGGGGTCTCTAAGGTAAGGGAACCCGACTCTGGTGAGCTGGGGCGCCAGCGCTCTGCACCCCGACTCCCGCGCCGCCCCGCCGGCTTTGGAAGCCCTGGCAGGGGCATCCGGCATGTCCGGGAGGAGGCAAATCAGGCAGCCTCCGCGGTAGAGTTGGCACATCTGATCAGAAACTTGAAAGGAGGAGGGAAGAGGCGCGGGAAAGGCATGCCAGCGCAGAGAACCTGTGTCCCAGGAAGCACGGCTCCGGGTGCGGAGCAGACGCGGGAAAGTCAGCAGGGCACCCAGGTTTACCCACGCGCCTCCCTGCACACGGTGTGCACAAACGGACAAGGAATGCAGATACAGGCCGGCGCGGGCCTCCCCGACCCGGGGCCGGCTCCGTCGTTCTTCCAGTTGGGATTCATGGGCCACGGCCTGCCTCTGTCTGCAGCTTTTCCTGGATGACTCCAAAATGAAGAACTTCATCACCTGCTTCAAAGGTACTGCTGCGCCCTCCTCCCCGCCTTCCTTCTCCCTTCGGGAAAGGCTCTGCAGAACTCCGCTCCCCGCCCTGCCCGAGGGCCGCCCACGGCAGAGGACTGGGCGTCCTGCGCTCAAGAGCCCTGCTGTCTAGGATGAGGCCAGGGCGGGCCTCCGACAGCCGGCGCCAGCTCCTAGTGTGGCCCAGGGCGAGCCGCCTGCCTGGGGGAGCAGGGCCCCGGGGGCCTCGGGCGGCAGGCATGGTGAGCAGCCGCGCCCTTCGCCCCCCAGATCTACAGTTCCTGGTCACCTTCTTCTCCCGCCTGAGACCCAACCGCAGCGGTCACTACGAGGCCTCCTTCCCCTTTCTCTCGCCCTGCGGCAGGGAGCGCAACTTCCTGCGCTGCGAGGACCGGCCCGTGGTCTTCACGCACCTGCTGGCCGCGGGCCCCGGGCCCCCGCGCCTCTCCTACTGCGGCGGCGGCGAGGCCTTGACGGTGCCCTTCGAGCCCGCGCGCCTGCTGCCCCTGGCCGCCAACGGGCGCCTCTATCACCCCGCGCCGGAGCGCGCGGGCAGCGTGGGCCTAGTGCGCTCGGCCCTGGCCTTCGAGCTCAGCGCCTGCTTCGAGTACCCGCCCGGTGCGCCCGCGCTGCCCTCGCACGTGCGCTGGCAGGGCCGCCGCCTCGCCCTCACCATGGACTTGGCCCCGCTGCTGGTCGCCCCCCTGCCGCCCTGAGCGCCTCTGTCCCCCCGGCCTACCCCCGCCCTCCCAGCGCCCCCGACCCGCGTCGCTGCGCACGCGCTACCCGGAGAGAGCGCCGACCGAGTGCGCGTGCGCGGCGGAGGAGCACGGCGGCCCCGCCCCGCCCGGCGCTGTCCGAGGTGCTGCCGCGGCCCGGGCCCCGATCGCGGGGAGGGTCGGGGTCGCGGGCCCTTCCACTCCCTCCCCACACCCCGGCCTTGGGGCGTCCTCCGGTTCGGCCTGCGCTCGCGACGGCAGGCCCGGGCGTCCGGGCGGGAGGCGCGGGGGCTCCAGTGCGCTTGCGCGAGCGGTGCCCGCCCGTCCCCCGCCCGGCGCTGCTCGGTGGCCGGGGCGCCGGGCTCGGCGGGGGAGCCGCGCCGCGGGAGCGTCAGGTGAGGGGGCGCCCGACCCAAGGTCAGCGGGCGTGGGGGCGGGATGGCGCTGTCCCGGCTCTGCCCCGGCGCGCACCGAGAAGGGCATGCGGCCTGGCGGGGACCACGCCCTGCTCTGAACCAGCCGGGGACAGGCCCGCGCTGGAGGGGGTACAGGGGACACCGTGGAGAGTCGAGGCACCCGGCTCGGGCCCCGCACTGTGCCCGAGAGGGTGGCAAGGCTTCTTTCCTCGCCCCTCCAACCCCGCACAGATCGGCGCCCTGGAGACAGTGACAGCCATCACCGAATCCTGTGTGTGCCGCCCCGCCCCCTGCCAGCCGGATTAGCGGGTTATCTGCTGGGTAAAAGGATTTCTGGGCTGGCCTCCCCTGCTCTTCCCACCTGGGCCCTCATCCTGCCCAGGCCGGCCCTTCTACACGAATCAGCATCTAGAGAATGTCCATGTGAGCAGCAGTGCCCCAAGCCCTGAAGAGGCCAAGAACCTCTACTTGAGAGGCCTGGCCGCTGGAGACTAGGTGAAGCCCTGGGCCAGCCCTTTTGCTCGAAATGGATCCCAGGGGCCTAGGGAATGCCCCCACCTTCTTGGGGTTCACACACATCCTAAGACACCTGGGAATTGCCTCCACCTGTGCCAAAGCTGTTCCATTAAAACTTGTGCTGTGCCTATCTCATCTCCAGTGACTAATCATGAGTTACCACTTAGGGCAAGATTTAGGTGAACACCAAAGCCCATTGGTACCTTTCCACGTGACTCACTCTCACCAGCAGGGAGACCTGGTGAACAGGCAGGTGTTCAGAGCGGGGCCATTTGAGGGGGGGCCAGGAGCTGGGTGAGAGCACACCCTCAGCCCCACCATCCCTGGCTCCGGACTGGCTAGTTTCTCAGCCCAGGTCCCCACCTTTAAAACGGGACTCATTGCACCTGGTACTAGACGCAGGCCTTCCCATCTCTCTAGGATCACAGTTGCATGCGTATAAACACCCAACACACTCTTCACTCCTTCACAGTCCAAGAAATCACTGTTCCCACAGCCCAATTGGGAAACTACACTAAAAACCCAGTTGGTGGCCCAGGCCCCTTTAACACCAGAGCCATTCCAGGGCCCCATCTACCCCCAAAGACAGAGGCAACTTTCTAGGACCCAGTATGGAGAACACAGGCCCGTGGCTTCTAAACTGACTTATTGTCTCATCCCCCAATTCTCTTAAGTTCCCTGAGAAAATCCTTAATTCTGGTTAAGCTGTCCCACCCACCCCCATTCTCAGAAGGGCAGGAACAGGAGCTGGACAAAGCTGGGACTTAATTTCTGTGGCTAGTCACTCTACTGAGACCAGTTCTGTCCAAGTCATAACAGGTGAATCCCAGGGTGAGAGACAAGAGCATGAATTCTAGGGATAAACGGATTAGCATTGACACTGGGTCAAGGTCAAGTGAGGACAGGGACATTGGTAGCATGGGGCTGCGGGCCTTGCCCTGGGGGCAACAAAAAGGACATCTGCTTCAGGCTCTGTGCCTGACGGGGTCTCATGCCAATCCCCACAGAGTGAGGAGTCCATGTGGACAAGGACACGTGTCTGCCCAGAGCCTGCTCTTCCCCTTCCAGCCAACTTGGGTAACGGCCCTGGACTTCACTGCCCGCGTGTTCCCCAGCCCATGCCTTGCACCAATCTCTTGCATCCTAGATCCAAGGCGCAGTCAATTGCTGGGGCATAGAGAGCAACAAGACCCAGACGTCCACATGCATGAGCAGGAAGCCTCTCAGTGCCAGACAGAGGGAGATGGGAAGAGAAGGGGGCTGGGTGGGGTTGGCTCTCCCCAGTGGTCTGTGTGGCAGCACTCTGAGGACATTAGTAATTCCGAGTCGGAAGCCGATGCTCCCTACCTTTATGACTGTGTTTTTGTAAAGGAAGGGAATGAAAGTTTTATTTATGTTTCTTGAACTGATATACAGGTTTTCAAAAATTAGACACAGGCTGTGGGCCTCCACCCATGCTCTTTGCTGGCTCTCAAATGTTAAGGGCAGCCCTGCCAATCATCTGTGTTTCCAGAGGTGCATCCCATCCAGGGGGTGGCCGGTAAGGCGACTGCAGCTTCTGGTCCACGGCCAGTCCCACAGGAGATGGCCCCAGGGGTGCCCGCACTGCTGCTGCTGTCACTGCTGTCGGTGCCCAGTTTCCCACCCTGCACTGCCGGATGCCCCGCCGCCTGCCGCTGCTACAGCACCACAGTGGAGTGTGGCGCCCTGCGGCTGCACATCGTCCCGCCTGGAATCCCACCCGGGACACAGGTGGGCACCATGTGGGACTGCCGGCCATGGGCTGGGGTGCCTGCAAGAGGGAGAAACGGGTGTGTGAGTGTCCTGGTGGGTGGATGGGGCGCCCCAGGGAAAAGGAAGACTCCTTCAGCAGGGTAAACGTCCTCCCTTTCTCCCTCCCTCCTCCGGCCACAGACGCTGTTCCTGCAGGACAACAGCATCACGCGTCTGGAGCCAGGCATCCTGGCGCCCCTCACCGCCCTGCGCCATCTCTACCTGCATAACAACAGCCTGCGCACCCTGGAGCCAGGCGCCTTCCGCGCACAGCCGCGCCTCCTGGAGCTGGCGCTCACAGGCAACCGGCTGCACGGCTTGCGGGTTGGCGCTTTCACTGGCCTAGCCCAGCTGCGTGTACTCTACCTGGCTGGTAACCAGCTGGTGCAGCTGCTGGATTTCACCTTCTTGCACTTGCCGGTGAGGGGGTTGGGAGTGGGGCAAGAAGGGGTCCTCCTGTACCACCACCTGCACTGCCAGGGTGGAGTAGTGAAGGGGCAAAAAGTCAACCCAGTCTAGCCTGGTAAGAAGGAGACCTGTCCCCCAGGACCCCTTTCCCTGATGATCTGCTGTCCCTGCTTCAGCGACTGCAGGAGCTGCACCTGCAAGAAAACAGCATTGAGCTGCTGGAGGATCAGGCCCTGGCCGGGCTCTCCTCACTGGCACTGCTGGACCTCAGCAGGAACCAGCTGGGTACCATCAGCCGTGAGGCCCTGCAGCCCCTGGCCAGCCTGCAGGTCTTGCGCCTCACAGGTACCTCTTTCTAGGGCAAGGGATGTCATGCAAAGGTATCTTCCTTGGCCACAGTGGTGACAGTAGGGAGCAGGCCCAGGTGTGGAGGAAGCTCCCACGGCAGTGGTTCTGAGGGGCAGACCGTCAGGCAGCACTCGGAGGTCCACACCATTATGTGCAGCAACAACAGAAGGCTGCTGGGAATGGGGGTGCTGGTAGGGACACAGCTCAGGGACCCTGCCTAAGCACGACAGACAAGGTAGAGGTCTCTGAACAGACTGGACAGAGTTGAGGGGCTTGCATACCTTGGGGCCATCCAGATGGCAGGCAGGCAAAAACTGGAAAGATGAAACCAGAACTGGGAGCCTTTCCAGGAGACGGCACCTGAAGACAGGCTGACAGGATCTGCAAAATTTTAGTGCCGGTGGGATGTCTAGGTGGACACTGAGGTTCCCCCGAAATACTGGTACTTGCTGCAGGGGGAGACTTTGAGGAGCAGGGCTTTCTTAGAGACCAGTGAAGTGAACTGGAACGTGCATCACAGAACTAAAGGGGTGAGGGAAGAGCCTGCCCACACTCCAAGGAGCTTGGGGTCAGAGAAGGGGTGGCAGGGGTCCCCACCTCTGTGGGCAGTGGGCAGGGGGCTCCTGCTCTGCCCAACACAACCCCAACTGCACACGCTGTTCTGAGGCCACCCCTGAGCTACCTGCTTACCGCTGCTCTGCCCACAGAGAACCCCTGGCGCTGTGACTGTGCCCTGCACTGGCTGGGAGCCTGGATCAAAGAGGGGGGCCAGCGGCTGCTCAGCTCCAGGGACAAGAAGATCACGTGTGCAGAGCCCCCACGCCTGGCTCTTCAGAGTCTTCTGGACGTGTCTGGCAGTAGCCTCATCTGCATCCCGCCCTCGGTGCACGTGGAGCCGCTGGAGATGACAGCCAACCTGGGGGAGGACCTGCGGGTGGCCTGCCAGGCTTCCGGCTACCCGCAGCCCCTGGTGACCTGGAGAAAGGTGGCCCAGCCTCGAGAGGGGCATCCGCGCGCGCAGGCCCAGCCGGAGGGCGGGGCGCCGGGCCCGGGCGCGCCCGCGGCCTCCGACACGGGCAGCGGCATGCTCTTCCTCGCCAACATCACCCTGGCCCACGCCGGCAAGTACGAGTGCGAGGCCTCCAACGCTGGCGGCGCCGCCCGCGTGCCCTTCCAGCTGCTGGTCAACCTGTCCCAGCCGCCGCCGCCCCCGGCCGCGGGCCGCGAGCCCCCGCACGAGGCGGGCAGCCTGGCCTTCCGTGCCCTGGGCCTGGCCACGCAGGCGGCCGTGGCGGCGGCCATCGCGCTCCTGGCGCTCACGGCGCTGCTGCTGGCGGCACTCATCTGCCGCGGGCGGCGCGGGCCGCGGGCGCCGGGGCCGCCGGGCGAGGGCGCGCTGTTCGTCAACGACTACTCGGACGGGCCCTGCACCTTCGCGCAGCTCGAGGAGCTCCGCGGCGAGCGCGGCCACGAGATGTTCGTCATCGACCGCTCCAAGCCGCTCTTCGCCGGCCGCCCGGCCGCCCGCGGGACGCGCTGCTGAGCCCGGCGCGCGCTGATGACGCGGCCACGGGGGCCGGCCTCGCGCGTGCTCCGGCGCCGTCAGTAAAGGGTGGAAGCTGCGCAGTGTGCGGCGAGCCTTGTGTGGGCCCGGGGGCGGGGGGCCCCGGCTCTGCGGTCCTGGGGTGCTGACGGAGGGTGGCCAGGGAGGCTCCCAACACCCCCACCAGGAAGGACCCCGCCCAGAGCCACCCCAACCTCCAGCTCCGCCAGGCCGGACCGCACCCGCTCACGGACCGCGGACACGCCCACACGGACTGCGATGCTGCTGGGGATGCCCGGGAAGGGGAGGGGCAGCAGACGAAGACAGCTGTTACCCAGTAGCCATGCTGGGGTGACAGCAGAGCCGGGGACAAGTCACTGACCAATTAGGACAGAAAAAACAGCCACAAATTTAAGTTCCAAACGCACTGCACATTTGTACCTTAACGACGCCCTCTGGCCCCAAAGCCCAGCTGACAGGGGTTTCCTGGGCCCCCGGGCAGGGAGAACGGTGAGAAGCCCCAGAGTACGCGGGAACCCAACCCTCCTTGAAGCAGGCCCCTGTCCCAACTCCAACCCCAGAGCAGTCTGCTCTTGGGAAGGGCCCAGAGAGCACACTCACTCTCTCAGCTCACAGCTGGAACCCCAGGAACATTCCACAGAGAGGACTGGGGCACTGGAGAGCAGCCAAATGCAGCTAAACCAAGCAGGGCCGTGCAGGCTTGTGATCCAGCCCTCAGGCCCACAAACCGACAGCCAGTCAGGGGAGCAGATGCAGGGCAAACTGTGCAAGCCAAACTGCCCAGAGCACTGCAGAAAGCACGGGGAGGCTCACGGTGCACCCAGAAGCAAGAAAATCAGAGACCAGTGCCTTTGTGTCAGGCCTCCAGCAGGGTCCCAGCAAAGGCTCTGCCGACCCAAGTGCGGGAGGAGCCTCCAGCAGCCCTGGACCCCAGAAGAGCCCGTGTCTCACCCAGAGCTTGGAGCTCACAGGCTAAAGTAGTCTGCAGCTAGACGCCCATAGATGTCTGTGGTCCAAAGCACATGGGCACGGCCTGAGGCCAGCAGCAGTTGGTGCAACTCGGCCTCCACACGGGCAAACTTCTCTTCGTTGATGGAGGCCTCCAGCAGCACAGAGGCAGGCGGTGGCCAGGGCAGGCCCTCGTAGCAGTCCACAGGAAAGGGGTGCACCACTGTGCGCAGCTCAGCCTGCGCCACCGAGTCCCGCAGGAGCTCCTTGAGGCCTGCCATAGACAGCGGGTTGCCGTAGAGACCGAGGTAGCGGAGGCCGGCACAGCGGGTCAGCACAGGGAGTGTGGCCAGTAGCTGGGTATCAGCAAGCTGGCACTCGGTCAGCTCAAGGTGCAGCAGCGTGGCTGCTGCTGCCTGCAACAGACCCTGGAAGGGCTCCAACTGGCTGCCAGACAAGTCATTGCCACTTAGGTCCAACTTCTTGAGGTGGGCAGCATGGGGACTCCGTGCCAGGAAGCGCAGGTCCTCAGGAAGCAGGGCACAGAAGGCCAACTCCAGGCTCTCCAGGGGGCTCTGCAGGGTACTGCAAGGGACACAAGGGGTCACGAACAGGCAGGGCCAGGGGAAGGTCTCGGGGAGGGGAGGGGCAGGGCAATAGTGGGGCCTGCTCACCGGAGCAGCTGGTCCAGCCGCCCCGAGAGGAGAGAGGAGCCCATGCTGAGCTCCCGAAGACAGGTGAAGCGGCCCATCTGGGCCAGGAAGTATCGGAAGTTGTCCTCGCCATCCACAGAAGGCTGCCGTGAGTCCCCATGGACATAGTGCAGCCGCAGGCTAGCCAGGTGCTGGAAGCGGGCCACATGTGGGATGATGACAGACAGGCCACGCAGACCCAAGTTGTTGAAGCGCAGGTCCACGCGGCGCAGGCAGCCCGCGTCCAGAAGCTGCAGCAGGGCCACGGTGTTGCGCATGGGCAGGTCCTCAGCCCGCAGATCCCGGCAGCAGAGCCGCAGCGGGCTGCCTACACTGCTGCGGAGCGCCTCTCGCAAGAATGCGTAAGAGGCCCGGTTCACCCGCAGGTCCACACGCACCTCCACGGGAACGGGGGCCAGCCCGGGCTTTGAAGTCCCACCCTGCTGCTGTGCAATGCATGTGCGGGCCACAGCTGCTGTGCAGTCCCACATGCTCATGGTGCCAGGGTCCTGCTCCACGCCATCGTCCAGGAGGCCCGTCATGTCCAGCACCCGCAGCACATGCTTCCTGGGAGCATGGGTGGGCTGAGGCAGGAGACAAGGGAGCAGAGCCCACACCCGCTCCCAGACACCTTGGGACAGGAGCAACCTGCCTGTTCTTGCATTGACCTCTTGTACCAGCCTGGAACCTCTTGGGGACCCTCTTTGCACCCCCCAGGCCTGAGGGCCCCTCGGGTGAGCCCATACCTGCAGAGGGGCTGCGTGCCAGCCTCGGTCTCTGGGGTGTGGAGCCGGGCTGTCAGCCCCAGGATCACAGCCTGCATGCTCTCTGTGCTGGGCCGCTCTTGCAGCAGGGCCCGGCTGCAGTGGGCACACTCCTGCAGCAGCTGCTGGAAGCTGAGCAGTGGGAAGGGCCACGTGTGCACCAGCTCGCGCAGCACGACAGTCTTCTTGTCCATGAAGGCCACCTTGAACAGCAGGGGGAAGAGCTCGCGCGGCAGCAGGGGCAGGGCCTGGCAGGCAGCTGGCTGGCACTGGAGCACCTGCCGCGTGCTCAGGAACACAAGCGTGTGCATGGCGCTGGGCCGGGCAGGAGACCACCTGCAGGGAAGGGCTATTCAGCAGGGAGAACACCCCAGAACATGGCCTGGCCACAGCCCCGCCCACACACTCATAGTGGGAAAGCCCAGAAGAGGGCTTGGCACGGAGCCAGTGCTCAGTGGAGGACCTCAGCACCTAAGAGCAAGTGCTAGGTGCCTAGCAATGGGCTGGGCAGAACAGAAAGGGTGACAAGATCACTTTCCAGTCCCTGCCCTCTAACAGCGTGGGGGCCTCTTTAGGAAAACAAAGCCATCAAGCAATATGTAGGTAGCACAGCACCAGAAGTGAGCGCCTTGCCTTGGTATGCTTTTGATGACTGTTGGGCTGCAGGGACCCCCATCTGTACTTCAGGCCTCCCAAACCAGAAAGCCACTTATCAGAAATCCGCCCTTCCTCAAAAGTAGAATAAACCTCAGGCCCCTGCCCTGACACACAAGCACTAGATAGAGTGGGATATTCCCAGGGGGCTGGAAGCTGCATCACAGTTCCCTCCACCACCCTCCACAGAGGCTCTTGCAGAATGCCCCTGGATTCGAAGCACAGCAGAGAGGGGCTGGAAGCATAGATGCTGCTTAATAAACACCAGGACAGGTAGAAAGGACCAGGACCCAGGGAACACTGAGTCTAGACAGCCCGAGTAACCCAAGCCCTCAGCATGAGCCCCCGTTCTAACTGCTATCGTCCAGGAGCACTGGCAGGCGTGGAGACCCCTGGAGGTTTACAGAAAGACTGAAACCAATCCTCACCCACCAAACTCCTTGTCACCTGTCTAAACGTCTCTCTCTTCCCTGGAGAACCAAGTCGAGAAACCAAGTCTCAAACCCATGGGATTGAGAAGGCCGCAGGCCAGGGATTGCTCCAATGGGTAGAGGCTGCTGCCGAAGGGACATCCAAGCTGACAAGGGGCACACAGGCGATACCTGAGGCCACAGGGTACCCGGGTGTCAGCTCTGCTACTGATTTCAGCAGGACCAACACGTAGCCGACTTACTGTGCACCAGACACCTCATCCTCAAAACTGCCTCCTGGTCATCCCCCTGAAAACAGATTAGGAAACTAAAATCTAAGCCTCCCCCGCCCAAGGTCACAGGCTGCGTGATGAGCTGGGGCAGGGGGCAGTCTGGCCCCAGAGCCTCTGCTCTCGCGGACCTCGCACACAACATAAGGCCTTAGGACACTGGTTCCTGAGAAGCCCCGGACGCCAACCCTCGGCCTCGCTCTGCCTGTGGACAAATCTCGCGAGGACGATTCATACCTCGCTGTGACAGGACAGACCAACCGAGCACCTGTCACGGGAGGAAACGAAAGCAGCCAGTGTGGTCACCGTGGGAGGAGCCTCTGTGCGGTGGACGCCGCCCCTCCCGCGGCCCGCGGCGCCCGGCGTTTCCCCGAAGACGCCCCGCCCGGCTCCTCCCGGCCTCGAGCCGCGGGAGGCGCTGAACCCACCGCCATCCGCCTCCCGGGCGGGGCCCGCCCCACCGAGCCGGCGCGTCGCCCCGGGCCGAGGCCGCTCGGGCCGGCGCGGGGCTCCGGGTCCTTCCCCGGCCCGCAGCCGCCCCGCCCGGGCTCCCGCTCCCGCTCCCGGGCGGCGCCGCCCCGAGCGCCGCGCCCGCCTCGCGCGGCCGGGCAGGGCTGGGGGCGCACACCGCCCCCTCGGGCCGCGGCCGCGCTCACCGGCCCCGCAGCCGCCGCCACCGCCGCCGCCGCCGGCCCTCCCCGCCGGCCGCCGCGCCCCGCCCCGCGCCGCCGCGCGCCGCGATGACGCACCGCCCCCCGGGGCCTCCCCGCCGGGGCCGCGCGGATTGGCTACCCCGGCGCAGGGGCCGCCGCGCCGCCCGGCCTCCGCCGCCGCCGCGCGCCCCCATTGGCTGGCGGCCGGCGCCGCGCTCGCGGCGGGAGATTCGCGGGGCGCGGGGCGGCCATGGAGCGGCTGCGGGAAGTGCGGGCGCGGCTGCAGGCGTGGGAGCGCGCGTTCCGGCGGCGGCGAGGGAGGCGGCCGGGCCAGGTGCGGGCTGCCCGGGGGCGGGGGGCGGAGAGCGCGGCCGCCGGCTGACGCGCTCCCTTCACAGGAGGACGTAGAGACGGCGCCCGAGGAGACCCGCGGTGAGCGCGCGGGCGGACGGGGTAGGGGGCCGGGGGAACCCACACGACCCCTGACCCCCTGATCCCTGACTCTCGCCCCCAGCGCTCTACCGGGAGTACCGCGCCCTGAAGGAGGCCCTGGGCCAGGCCGGCGGCGTCAGGCCCGAGCAGTCGCTTCCCGCGGCGGCCGAGGAGGTACCCGGGCCCCGACATCCCAGCCTCCGGGTCAGCTTCCTGCGTGGCGGAGCCAAGAGGGGGCACGGAACTCGGGGGGAGGACTGGACGGGGTGGAGGAGGGCCAGGCCTTCCCCAGGTCTCCGGGCGCTGAGGAGGGAGGCTGGAGACAACCTCCGCCCCCCACACTAGCCTTTCCCTGGTGCGGGGCCCCCGCCGTCTCCTACTGCAGGTCTTAGAGCCCAGCTGCTGGGGGTCTCACCTGAATCGGGCTGCGACCCGAAGTCCCCATCCAACTCCAGGGTCAAGCCCTCGGGCGTCTGTGCAGGACTACGGGAAGAGGCTTAAGGCCAATCTAAAGAGTACCGTGCAGGTGAGGTGCAAGGGCCGAGCAGGCAGTGTGTCCAATTTGGGGGTCCAGAACTGCCTCAGCCCAGGGGCAAGATCACCAGACACCTTCCTGGCGACTCCTGCACGCACACACGTGCTTGCATTAGCACCCTTGCACTCGCAGCTCCAGTGTTAACCAGGGCACAACTCTTGAGAGGAGCTCAGGGCCAGCCTGATGGTGCTCACCTTTCCCCTGCATTGAGGGTGGGGATCCTGGCAGGTTTTAGAGTCTGCAGCAGCCTGGGAGCCTGAGTGCCTGCTTGCTGGTCTGTCTTCCCCCTCCCAGGCTGGGCCAACCCTGGGCCACACACCCTGGCCTCCACGAAGACCCTCATCCAAAATGCCCACCTCAGGGCCACCTGCTGCGGGGGCTGCCCCCATCTCTCCAGAAGTCAGTGAGGTGCTCCCACAGCCTCCCAGGCCCCAGCTGAGGCCAGGCCGTCTCCAGCAGCTGCGGACATCCCTGAGCCTGCGGCTGGGCTCCTTGGACCCCAGCTGGGTGCAGCGGTGTCACAACGAGGCCCTAGACCTTCAGGGGACTTCTGAGGCCTGCCAGCGTGGCCTGGGTACAAAGGAGTCACAACCTCTGACTTCAAGTGTCCCATCCGTTGGTCTCAGTACTGGCCCTGAGGCACCTTTACTGGACCCAGAAGCTCCAGCCCTGCAGGCAGCTGGAGTCAGTGCAGGGAGCCCCCAGCCTGGCAACACTCAAGGCAAGAAGCGGAGGCAGAGTGAGGAGCCGAGGGGGAGCCCTGCACAGGCCCAGCAGGACAGCAGCCAAGCAGAACTCCCGCCTGAGGGAGCTGGGGCTACAGCGCACGCAGAAGGCTGTCTAGGGGAGCCCATGCGGGCACAGCCCCCCAGCAACCCAGCGGCCCCCAGGTACCATGGCTTCATCCTCCCAGCAGGGTCACTTTGAGTCGAGCCAGGCAGCGGGAGGGCTTTGGGCATGACCCGCTTGTGCATCCCTTCTAGGGCAGCCGTCCAGAACAGGGGTAATTACGTGAGGCTCAACTTGAAGCAGAAACGCTACGCGCGGGGCCCAGCCCTGCGTGGCAGGCTCCTCCGCAAGCAGGTGAGATGGCAGCAGGCGCTCCCCTTACTCCTCCTGTTTCTCACCTTGTGATCCTCCTTTGTGGCTCCCCTAGGTGTGGAAGCAGAAGTGGCAGAAGAAAGGGGAGTGTTTTGGGGGAGGTCAGTTTGGAGCCACAGTCAAGAATTCTTGCTTCCGGTGTGGGCAGCTTGGCCATTGGGCATCCCAGTGCATCCACCCAGGTGAGGCCTCAGCCCTAGGTGGTGGGTTGGGCCAACGCTGCTTGAAGAAGGTGTTGTGTTCTTTGGGGGGAGCATTTGTGGCTCAAGCAAAAGGTCCTGCTAACTCCTCACCCCTGGCCCAGAACCTACCCTGGCCCCCCAGAAGGAGGGTGGTGAGAATGAAAGTGACACACAGATCCTGCCCACGTTGAAGGAGGTAGCCCAGCGGAGTGGCACTGCCACCTGCCAACTCTCTGGTCAGTGAAGGGGTGGAAGAGACATTGTAGCCAGTGGCTTTCGTGTTAGAACTATCCCAGCTCAGGCCACAGCTCGCACACCACCCTCTCCTGTCTGCCCCCAGCAGGTAAGGAAGACACAGAGTCTGCTAGAGCTGAGTTGCTGGTACCCACGGAACAGCCTGTGCCCGGGGCGCCTTACCTGCCCCCCACCATACTGCCACTCTACCCACGGGGGCCCTCTGGGCAGGTGGCAGGTGAGCAGGCCGGCCCAGAGCCTTTACTGAGAGATAGGGGTGGCTTGGGTTCATGCCGAGTGAGATCTGTGTCCACAGAGACACCGGCTGAGGTGTTCCAGGCCCTAGAGCAGCTGGGGCACCGGACCTTCTGGCCTGAGCAGGAGCGCACAGTCATGCGGATCCTGTCTGGTAAGCATGGCTGCCAGGGGTGAGGAGGGGCTGAGGTCAGGCCACAGAGTGGCGCAACTGACCCTGCGTCCCACACAGGCATGTCTACGCTGTTGGTGCTGCCCACAGGCGCCGGCAAATCTCTGTGCTACCAGCTCCCTGCACTGCTCTATGCCCGGCGAAGCCCCTGCCTCACACTCGTCATCTCTCCCCTCCTGTCACTCATGGAGGACCAGGTGGGTGGGCAGGGCCCTCCAGCTGATGCAGAAAGCAGGAACTGGCGCCCACGGCTCCTCTGGCCCCCTTGGACTGCTGCTTCTTGCCCCATCCCCATCTGGGAACTGCGAGGAGCCCGGCTGTTTTCCACCCACCAGCTCTGTCCACAGTCCCAGGCCTGGCAGTGACCCAAAAGCAATAGGGACGTGGCTGGCTAGACCCAGGATCACCCCCAAGAGGAGCAGTGCTGAGAAGTGTGGGACATCCCCACAGGGGCCTGTCTGCTCCCAGTGCTCCTGAGCTAAGGCCCACGAGTGGCTCTGAACCCTTAGTCCCGGGACCCAGGATCTGGGTTTTCTTCCCTGAGGGCTTGGGGTGGAGACAGCGGTAGCTGTTGGGCAGAGCAACCCTGAGAGGCACTTGGGCAGGACCAGGGCTGGGAGGCTGTGACAGGCTGTGTTCCTGTATCTGCAGGTGTCTGGCCTGCCCCCAGGCCTGAAGGCAGCCTGCATCCACTCGGGCATGACCAGGAAGCAGCGGGACTCTGTCCTGCAGAAGGTGAGGGGCCTCCCAGGCTGAGACAGGCAGGAGTGGCAGGCAGCACCTGCGTGGTGCTGCTGACCTTGCTGTCCTCAGGTCCGGGCCGCCCAGGTGCATGTGCTGATGCTGTCTCCTGAGGCGCTGGCTGGGGCAGGGGGCCCCACCTGCCTCGCTCAGCTGCCCCCGGTTGCCTTTGCCTGCATTGACGAGGCTCACTGCCTCTCCCAGTGGTCCCACAACTTCCGGCCTTGTTACCTGCGAGTCTGCAAGGTGAGCCTCGGCCGGGGTACAGGTGAGCGTGCCAGGGAGGGTGGGTTCGGTGTCCTCACTGCCCGCCCCCCACACAGGTCCTGCGAGAACACATGGGCGTGCGCTGCTTCCTGGGTCTCACGGCCACAGCCACACGCAGCACCGCCCGCGATGTAGCCTGGCATCTGGGCGTGGGTGAGGAGCCCGTCCTCAGGGGGCCAGTCACCATCCCCGCCAACCTGCACCTCTCTGTGTCAATGGACAGGGACCCCGACCAGGTAGGCGTGCACACCCGGGTGCAGGAGAGGCTCCCTGTCCTGACTGCTTGCACTGACAGCTGTGCCCCGCCAGGCTTTGGTGACGCTGCTGCAGAGTGACCGTTTTCGCTTCCTGGGTTCTGTCATTGTCTACTGTAACAGGCGTGAGGACACTGAGCGTGTGGCTGCGCTGCTCCGCACCTGCCTGCGTGAGGCCCGGGCCTCAGGGCCCGGAGGTGAGGTGGGGGCGGGACCCCAGCCCACAGCCTCGCCCGAGGCCTGTGCCCCACCCAGCTCTCTGTGCGACTTCCCCGCAGGCCGAGCCCCAGAGACTGTGGCCGAAGCCTACCACGCAGGCATGTGCAGCCGGGAGCGGCGGCGGGTGCAGCAGGCCTTCATGGAGGGCCGGCTGAGGGTGCTGGTGGCCACGGTGGCCTTTGGGATGGGGCTGGACCGGCCAGACGTGCGGGCCGTGCTGCACCTAGGGCTGCCCCCAAGCTTCGAGAGCTACGTGCAGGCCGTGGGCCGGGCGGGGCGTGACGGGCAGCCCGCACACTGCCACCTCTTCCTGCAGCCCCAGGTTGGTACCCACCCTGCTTGAGCTCCCCTGACCCCAGCCGGTGCCACAGCCCACATTCACGGCTGTTCTGCAGGGCGAAGACCTGCGGGAGCTGCGCAGACACGTGCACGCCAACGCCACCGACTTCCTCGCGGTGAAGAAGCTGGTGCAGCGCGCATTCCCACCCTGCACTTGCACCCAGCAGTCCCCGGAGCAGGAGAGGGGCTCGGCTAGGGCCCCTGTGGCTATGTCCCTGAGGGAGGCCACGCAACCCAGCAGTGAGCGCACAGCCCGGTGCCTGGGCCATGAGCGGGCACTCCCAGTGCAGCCGACGGTGCAGGCCCTGGACATGCCTGAGGAGGGTGAGAAACGGGAAGGGAGGGGGAGCATTCCCATGTCTCCACATCCCCTGAGCCCTGCTCTGCCCTGCAGCCATTGAGACCCTGCTGTGCTATCTGGAGTTACACCCACAGTGCTGGCTGGAGCTACTGGCACCCACCTACGCCCACTGCCACCTGCGCTGCCCAGGGGGCCCCACCCAGCTCCAGGCCCTGGCCTGCAGGTGAGCATAGCTCCCACCCAGGCTGGGGACAGGAACAGAGGACTGGGGCTGCCGATCACACATCCCTTCCCCTGGCATAGGTGTCCCCCCCTGGCTGTGTGCTTGGCCCGGCAGCCACCAGAGAACACAGGTGGGGGCAGCAGCTCCATGGAGTTTGATGTGGTCCAGCTGGCAGACTCGATGGGCTGGGAGCTGGCCCCCATGCGACAGGCTCTCCAGCAGCTGCGGTGGGACCCAGAGCCCAGGACAGGTGTGCCTTGCCCCCAGCCCTGCTTGCCACCTAACTTGCCCACCCGCCTGTGTCTGATGCGCTCTCTGGCAGGTGCGCCTCGGGCCACGGGGGTGCTGGTGGAGTTCAGGGAGCTAGCCTTCCACTTGCACAGCCCTGGGGACCTGACAGCCCAGGAGAGGGACCAGATCTGTGACTTCCTATACAGCCGTGTGCAGGCCCGAGAGCGGGAGGCCCTGGCCTGTCTGCGGCGCTCTTTCCGGGTCTTTCACAGGTGCGGGGAGAGGGTGGGCGGGGCTCGGGGCCGCCCCACCATCCCCCAGGCAGGCAGCTCTGACGGGCCTCTCCCACTGCAGCGTAGCCTTCCCCAGCTGCGGGCCGTGCCTGGAGCAGCCCGTCGAGGAGCGCAGCACCAGGCTCAAGGCCCTGCTCAGCCGTTACTTTGAGGAAGAGGAAGGAGGAGAGGGGCCAGGAGGCGCGGAGGACGAGCAGGACCCAGAGCCGGGGCAGGCCAGGGTGAGCACCGGACGCTCTTGTGGGGCCGCAGAAGCCATGGGCTGGGGCAAGTTTAGGCAGCAGCGCGTGTGCACCCCTCCTGCCTTGCTCCGCGGTGGGCCACGTGGGCACAGTGCCATGGAAGCAAGGATGTGCCCCCCGCCACAGCTCCAGGACTGGGAGGACCAGGTCCGCCGGGACATCCGCCACCTCCTGTCCTCGTGGCCAGAGCAGCAGTTCTCGGGCAGGGCCGTGGCCCGCATCTTCCACGGCATTGGTGAGGGCCCAGGAGGCTTGGCTGTGACACAGGCAGTGCTGGGGGCCGGACTGGCCGAGTCCTCAGAGCCGTGTCTCCTGTCCCACCACAGGAAGTCCCTGCTATCCAGCCCAGGTGTACGGGCGGGACCGGCGCTTCTGGAGAAAGTACCTGCACCTGAGTTTCCATGCCCTGGCGCACCTGGCCACAGAGGAGATCCTGCTCTGGGGCCGCTGACTGTCCTGGGGAGGGAGGGCCCTGGTCCCCCCCACATCACAGACGCAAGCATGAACTGGGCTGCGTGGCCGTGGCGTGGAGGATTCTGGTGCAGCAGCTCCTCAAGGCAAAGGCAACGGGACATCAGTGACTAGGACAGTGAGTGACCACCCTGGACAAAGCCCACCGCCAGGAGTGTGGGGCCAAGGAGACCACCCTAAAATGCAGAATAAAAGATGCTCAAGTCGTTTTTAGACCGCCTCCTTTCCGCTGGCACAGCCCCACCGTTTGAGGACGGCCTTGCACATCGCGTATCCCAAACAGACACAGGCACGGGCACACTTGGCTTTACTGACCAATCCAGCTGCCTAGCTCAGGCCAGGGTGCCGGGCGCCAGGCCCAGGTACACGATGGACGTGGCTGAGAGAACAAGGAGGAGGGAGAAGCAGAGGTGCAGCCCCAGGCCATCGGCCAGGGCTCCAGCCAGGGTGCCCAGCAGCAGCTTCCCCAGCAGCTCCAGGGTGGCCAGGAGGCTGTAGTGTGTGGCCTGGGGGTGGGGGGGATGAAGATCAGGTCAGGACCTGATGGGACCCCAGCTCTGTAGCCCCTTAGCATCCCAGCCACACCCCCTCACCTGCAGGGCACCGGGTGCCCGCTGGCTGCAGCGCATCATCAGCGTGAAGGTGGCAGTTGTGACCAGGCCCCCCAGGAAGTGCTGCAGACACAGGCTCAGCATGGCTGCCCCTGGGAGAGCCGAGGTCAGCAGGGCCCGGGACTCAGGGCTCCTTCTCCCCAGGGCCAGCCCCTCACCTCTCAGGACTGTGCTGGGGCCCAGCCTGGCCCCTGGGGTGTCCAGGTGGAAGAGCAGGGTGGTCTGGCAGGCCAGGCCCCCAAGACGAAACCAAAGCACTGACCTCAGCAGGGGCAACAGCTGCCTGGGGTGGGGAGATTGGGCAGGTCAGGGGGCATGCGGCACGTCGGGGTGAGCAAATAAGCAAGGCTGGCTGGGGTAGGCTCACCGGTGCCTGGCCAGCAGTGCCCCGCCCAGGGACGAGCCAGCAATGGAACAGGCCACAGCGCCTACACCATTCCACAGCCCCAGCTCTGGTGTGGAGATGCCATGGTCCAGCAAGAGGAGTGGGAACAGGCTGCCAGCACCCTGCTCACCTGTGGGGAAAATGTGAGCAGGGCCAGCCCACCTTTCTTCTCTACCTGGGGCCTCAGTCATGCTCCCCCAGCCAGGGCCCTGCCCTGCCTCTGTGCTGGGCCACAGGTGCAGGGAGACAGCTGGGATTGGGCATTGGCCAAGCTCAGCGTCAGCATGAAGCAGCTCCAGAAAGAGCCAAGGGGTTGCGGCTGGAGCTCAGAGTGGCCGTGGAGTTGGAGCTGGAGAAGGATGAAAGGCAAGGCCCAGCTGCAGGTCACACCCCAGAAGGAGAGCAGCCCCACAAGTGGGTTCCAGGGCGGGCTCCTGGGAACCCACCTGGAGCTCCCCCAGGCTCCCACCCCTGCTGTTGTCTGACTCAAGACCTCACTCACCCAGCTTGTAAGTGAGCACAAAGCCCGCTGTCCACAGGGTCCCGGGAACGGCCAGCAAGTGCTGCAGAAGGTGCAGGGTGTGTGGGGGTGGTTCTGAGGGCTGAGGTGCAGGCTGTTGCTGCAGGGCCGGTGCACCCCAGGCCAGGACAGCAGCCAGCCAATAGGTGGCAGCCAAGAGCAGAAAGAGCAGAGGCCAGGAGAGGGTGGGCACAACAGCCAGCAGCCCGCCCCCGGCAAGTACCGCCCCCAGCTTGTAAGCGACCACCTGCACCGTGTTGCCCGGCCCTAGCTCCGCCGGCTCCAGGAGCTGCACGGCCAGCGTGTCCAGGGCCACATCCTGCACAGCCGCACCCAGGTTCAGCAACAGAAGGAGCCCCCCCACAGTGACGGGCAGCCCGGCTTGGCCAGCTTCAGCAGGAGGCAGGGCTGCCAGCAGCCCACACACCAGGCCCAGAGCGGCCGTGCTGAGCGTCAGCCAGGCCCTCGGGGAGCCCCGCGCGTCCACCAGCGGGGCCCACAGCAGCTTGAACAGCCATGGCGCGTACAGCACCTTGGCCAGCCCCACGCGTGTCAGGGAGAGGCCGCGGGCCCGCAGCAGCACGGGCAGCAGGCCGGACTGCAGCCCGTAGGGCAGGCCCTGCACCAGGTAGAGGCCGGCCAGCGGCAGCAGCTTCCCACGCATGGCCGGAGGGCGGGCCCAGGGCCAGGGCCGAGGCCGGGGGGCCAGGCGGGAGTGGGATCAGAGTGGGGGCCGCACGAATTGGTCCGGTCAGGATGGGGTCAGGGGTCACACGGCGGCATGGCTTCGGGGCTGGGCCAAGCGGGATCAGGGCCAGGCAGGGCTGCGTCCGCACTCGCGAGCTCGTTGCGGGCCGTCGGTCCTGGTCTGGAAGAACCGCCGCCCCGCCTCAGCTCAGCGCGGGCGCGCGGCCAGGAGGCGCGGCGGCCACAGAGCGTCCGAGCGGGCCAGAGCGCCAGCCGGCCGGCCGCGGGCGCCCCCAGTGGCCAACCTGGGTGCGGCCGGCCAGCGCGGGTAACGGCGGGAGTCCTTGGCAACCCGCGGCCCATCCTAGTCCCTCCCAGGGTCATTAGGTGCGGCCCCCAGAGCCCCTGGACTCAGACCCTAACTCTCCAGAAGCGCTTCCTGGTGTCTCACCTGGAGCCTGGTTGCTGCAGTGTCCGTCAGGTCCGTCCAGCATTCCCCAGGGGGGAGCTGGCCTCTTAAGGTTCCAGTGTCCACTACTGAAGACTTCAGCCGCTGGACCCCTCACTTGGCTGTGCTCGTGGTTTCAGCGCTCTCCCAAACCAGTGGCCACAGAGGGCCATGGAAGGCAGAAGGTTTGTGTGAAAGGTCAGGGCCCAGGCTTGGCAAGAATTCAGCCAGCTGCTGCCTGCAATGCCTTCTAGGGTCCAGTGACAAGGCCGGGAGAGTCTGACCAGCAGGCCAAGCCCTGCCTGACTCCAGCTGGCCCTTCCGGGGGCCCATCCAAGGGGAAGAGCAAGCCAATGTGGTCTCTCCTCCTGCCCAGCCCCAGAGGCCCAGAGGAGGTAGTGAAGCAGGGCCCGTGGTTAAGGACCACCTCCAGAGCAGACAGAGCCGGAACCCTGGCCAGTACAGTCTCCAAGCCCCTGGGTCCCTGCAGCCGGCCCAACCCCTAGACCAACCGGCAGGCACTTGAGCCAATGCACTCCAGCAGCGGCTGAGGCCACTTTGTCACTTTGCTGAGGCTCCCTGTCACTTCTACATATTTGGAGGGCCTAAGTTTCCTCGGGGTAAATGCGGGCGACCATGCCTACCTCAGAGGACCGCTTGGGCAGCAACCCACCACAATGTCTGGCGTGCACACAGTAGGCACTCATCCCCGTGTTCCCATGGTGAGGGCACAGGGCTGCCCACCCACCCCCAGCCTGGGTCCTCCATCCCAGCTCTCCTTGGGCGCCTCTTCCTCAGCATCTTACCGGCCCTCTTCCCAGGCTCCTGCCCTCGGGTGCCCCAGCTCAAGAGGGGCCTCCCAGCCCAAGGCCTGCATCTGCACTCGAGTGTCACATACACCACATACTTCAAACACAACACGGGCAAAGTGAAACCCATTTGTTCTTCCTCCCCTCCCCACTCTGGGCACGGCTGCTCCTCCAGCAGCCTCAGGTGGCAGCACCACCGTCTACCCAGTTAAGAGGAAAACCAAGACTTCCTCTTTGAGCCCCCACTGTGACTCTGTGTGCAGTGCTCGTCCCATCCAGCCAGCTCCGTCCTCCAGCTAACATACTCCCTGTTCTGCCAGCAAAGAGGTGGACAGCACAGGAAGGGAAGCCAGGACAGGGAAGACACCTTTCTGTGTCTTCCTCAGGAAAGGTGACTTTTTCTGACATGGCCACCCTGGGACCGTGCTCCTATGTCTCTTTGTCCAGCCCCATCCCCACCCCTAACAATTCTGGGGTCACCCCTGAGGAGGTGCAGGTGGCCTGGTGCCTTCCTTCACACCTCTCACTCTTCCTAATTCTGTGACTGCGGTCTCTGCCCCAAGACCAGGGACCACCATGGAGACCCAGCCCACGGGAGGCTCTGCATCTGTAAGAAGGTCACCTCTTCTGGAAGCCCTCCTTGACCACTCCTCCTGAAGGCAGATGAGTGTTCCGCTCAGGGTTGGGTCCCCAGGCCTGCACAGACCCTGGCACAGAAAAGCAGTCAGGAGTGGACAAAAGTGGGGGAGGCACATACAGGTGTGCACACAGCCTCCGAGCAGTCAGGCTGTCTCACAGCTTTATTAGGGGCCTACAGAGAGGCAGGGGCCCAGCCCCACAGGCTGGACGAGCGAGACACCCAGGGCCCTGGGCATGGTCAGTCTAGGGTTGGCCCTGCCACACCAGCCTGGCCGGGCCTGGGCCCCAGAGGAGGACCTCAGGAATACTCGCGGGTGAACTTGGCGTGGAACTGGCTCAGCTTCTCCAGCAGGGACCGCAGCTTCTCCACGGGGGGCAGGATGGTCATCCTAAAAGGGGGAGGAAGGTAAGTGAAGGGGGTGAGGCCCGCGAGGAGACCCTGCGCAGGCCGGGCCTCACCGGAAGTGGTAGGTGCCTTCCCGCTGCCCGAAGCCACTCCCGGGCACCACGCAGATGCCTGTCTCCTCCAGAAGGCGCATGCAGAAGAACATGTCTGGAGCCAGGCCCTGCTCCTGGGGGCGGTCAGGGTGGGCGGGCGGTCAGGGCGGAGCGCCCCAGACTCCGCCCCGCCGCGGGCCCCGCCCCCTGCCCGCCTGCGCCAGACCTGAGCGCTGCGGACGGCGCGGGGGGGCAGCTGCACACGGGGGAAGGAGTACATGGCGCCCTGCACCGGGTTGCAGCGGATGCCGGGAGCCTCGTTGAAGACCTGCTCCGTGAGCTTGGCCTTGGCCGCCAGCTCGGCCAGCACCGCCTGCCTCTCCTGCGGCCATGGAGGGAGGGCTGATTAGGCCGGGCTGGGGGCGCGGCGCTCCCCCAACCCCTGCCCGTCCACTTGGTCATCCTGACCCACGGTCCTTGAAAGCTCACCGCCTGGAACTGCGCGAAGGAGGGGTCAGAGGGCGCGGGCGGGCTGACCACCGTATGGAGCAGGATCTGGCCTGGCACGGGCGGGCACAGCCGCACGCTCATCAGCTTCTGCATCTGCTGCTGCACCGCGGCTTCCATGTTCACCACCTCCACGTAGCCAGCGCGGAACCCGCATCTACGAAGGGAGCGCGGGCATCGAGGCGGGGCCGGGAAGAGGGGGCCGGCCTAGCGGGCGAAGCGAGCCCCCACCCGCCCGTCCGGCCCGCACGCACTCGCCCATGTAGCCCTTGGAGACCGAGTGGAAGGAGGCGAGCTCCTGCTGCGCCGCGTACGGCGACCCCAGCTCCGTGAGCACCTTCTTGAACGAGTGGAACTGCGAGCCCTCGGCGTACACGTTGTCCTGGTACACCTGGACGGATGGCCGGGCGTCACGAGGGCACCCGCTGCTGCCCTCCTCCCCCTACCCCACGCGCACCCCGGCCAGCACCTCATCAGCCATCAGGAAGAGCCGCTCTTCGAAGGCGAAGCGGATCACGGCCTCAATACACTCGCGGGGCTGCACCTGCCCTGGGGCGCGGGGGATGCGGCACGCCGGCAGTCAGCCTCCGCGGGGCGGGGCGGGGCGGGCGGGGGGTGGGGGTTGGGGTGGGGGGCCAGGGCGGCGCACCAGTGGGGTTGCCGGGGTTGATAACGCAGAGCGCGCGCGGGTGGCAGTGGTCACGCGCCTGACGCAGTGCACGCCGCAGCTCGGACACGTCGAGCGCCCAGGCGCGCTCCTCGTCCAGGTAGTAGTCCACTTGCACGGCGTTGAGTTCAGCCAGCGTGGCCGAGTACAGCGGGTACTGAGGGATGGGGATGAGCACGCCCGTGCGCGTGCGACCCTCGCCGGCCACCAGCAACTTCAGCACTGTCTGTGGGCGGGATGCGGAGGCGGGGTTGGCGGGGCCAGGGGCTACACCCGTCCCCCGCCCTGGGCACCGCTGTGCCGAGACGAGTTGGACCGGCCCAGCCGCGCTCAAAGAGCCATGGTGTCGTCCTGCCCTGGCCCCGGCCTACCACAATGGCGTCGCTGGCCCCTGTGGACAGGAAGATGTTGTTGGGGTCCGCGGGAATGCCTCCGTCGCGCCGCTCGATGTACCGTGCCACATCCTCGCGGATCAGCTGAATGCCGGAGCTGATGCTGTAGGCCCCTGGGCCAGGGGGTGGGGCAGGACGGGTGGGGATGGGAGGACAAGTAAGGTCCCCTTCCAGCGGGCGAGCTCACCCCTCCCCGGGACAGCCTCTCTCCAGCTCCTGCTCCTCCCTGGGGCTTGGGCCGGCTCTGGCACTGGCACTTACCCAGGCTGTGGCCCCCGCACGCCTGCAGGATACGCTCCGCCCTTCTCTTGGCATCCTCGGGGAAGTCGGGGCTGTTCAGGAGATCGGGGTGGATGCAGAGAGCCAGGACCTAGGAGAAGAGAGGGCTGAGGCCAGAGCACATGGGCTGGTGGGGGAGGGGCACCAGGGCGGTGCTGAGCCTCACCTGGCGAAGGAAGGTGATGGGCTTCTGCCCCATGGCCTGTGCGTCCCCGATGTTGGCACGGATGACCTCAGTGAAGGGCTTCTTTATGCCCTGGGAGGGAGGGAATACGGGCAGTGAGAATGGGCCTCATCACTCCTGCAGGCCGTTGTCCTGTATGGCACTGGGGATGGGGCCCGCTCAGCTGCCCAGGTGCAGCCTGGAGGGCAGTGGCAGGGCCCAGGGCCATACCTGGCGCAGCTCCTGCTCCAGCTCCAGGGCGCGCAGCACAATGGGGCCTCGCACCGCGTACTCCACCCTCCGAACATACGGGTTCATGGTGTCCAGCGTCAGCACCTTCTCCTTCAGCCTGTTCATGGCAGCCTGGCTGTGGTCACCTGCCCTCAAGGCCATGACCCTGCTCAGACCGGGCAGGAAGGAGGCTCAGGAGGCAGCAGGACCCAGAAGGAGGGATGAGGGAAGCTGGGTCCAGGCTCAGTGGGCCGGGCTGGGAAGGGGCGACCTGGGTCGAGGACTCAAGGTAAGAGGGCCCAGTCTTCCCTGCAGCCTGCTGGCCCCACTGACAGGGACAGAAAAGCTGAAGGAGGAGCTGGGGCTGCCCGGCCCCGCCCCACCCGTCTGGGCACAGTTCTGCCCCAGGGAACCATAGGGAGTGGGTGAGGAGGCAGGCGGGGCTTGGGACAAGGCCCAACGCCCGCCCAGTGTCCCCATGACAGGGGAGCAGGAGACCCACATGGGGGGTAGGGACAGACGGAAGGTCCAAGAAGCTCTGAGGGACTGGGCCTGGGGGAGGGGAGGTGGGCTGAGCACCTGGGCCAAGGGGCCCTGAGGGGTTGGCAGAGCTGGGCAGGGCTGAACCCCAATGGGAAAATGGAGCCTTGGGGCCTGCGGAGATTTACCCCAGCAAGGTTCGACCAAGGCCTAGCCCTCTTGGAGCCCCCATCTTTGCTTGGGCCAGTAGGCCTGTCTCCCAGGTAACGGAGCCAGGCCTCAGGAATCCTGGGGTGTCGGGGGAGGGGAGTGAGGTGCTCAGACACAGGGTTCCATCGGGTCCCTCCTGGGCTGGCGCCACGATCTGGAGGCTGCAAAAGCCCTGTGATTGGACCTTGGTCCCCAATCAGCACTGCAAGGCCGGAGTCTCTGGGCTGGGGTGTTGGGGGAGGGAGCATGGCAGATCTGGGCCCTTGAAGGGCCCTAGGACACATCAGCTGCTCTAGGCTGCTGCTGTGCCCTTTCACCACACACCAGCCTTAGGCTGACCTTGGGGCACACCACAGGCCAGGTGACCTAAGCTCCCCTTCCCTGTTGCTCCTGGTTGGTGGAGAGAGGGGAAGCTAGCCTAGATAGGCCCTGGGGCCCCACCTCCACAGGCCCTGCAGAGAGCTGATAGGCCTCACCCAGGGGTGGCCACTCCCAACTGCCAGCATCTGACTCTGAGCTGGACTGCGGGCGGGCAGCTGGTCAGGCCTCTCAGGCCTCAGAGGAGCCTGGGCTCCTGGGCTCCGGCTGGCGGGAGAGGAAACAGGCGTCCCAGGCGGCTGGGCAGTCTCTCACCTGCACCTCTTGGCTCCGCTGCCAGGTCGGCCTCCCAGCTGCAGGCCTGGCCCTCTGGCCCCCAGGCTGGAGCACAGGTTAATATGGGCCTGGCCCCAGGCAGAGCCAACCCCCAACCGCCCCCTGGCAGCAGGGCCCAAGTGGCAGTTGTGGTGGCAGGTGGACCTTGGGCAGCTGCACTGTTCCACACACTAAATTTAACCAGCAGCCTAACCACCAGCCCTCCCCCAGCCCCTCTGTGGACACCCCCCGCCCATCACTGATGCTCGGGAAGGGTAGGCCCTGCAGACACTGGGCTGACTGGGTCATTGTCCACTGGGGAGGTGACCAGAGTTCATGATACCCACTGCTGGTGGCCATGCAAAGCTGCCTGCCACGGACAGAGGAGCTAGCAGTGCCCTCAGCCCTCCCACGCAAGGCCCCTAAGGGACCCCTGTCACCCTGACACATCGTGCCCAGCCAGCTCAGAGCCTGAGAGGCCAACTGCTGGCCCCCTTTGCCAGCCAGGCCCCAGGATCGAGGCTGCATGCCAGGAACAGGGGACCTGCCCCCCCAGGGAGGTTTCTGATGCTAGCCTTGTACTGCTTTGCTCCTCTGGCTTGGGCCCACGAGTTTCATGGAAAACACCCCCTCCCTCTCTAAGCCAGGATCCCTGCCCCTCGGCATGAACACCCGCAGCCCTGGCCCCCAAGGAGTGCCCCTCCAAAGCTCTCTGCTCCCCTCAGGAAAGCAAAGAGTTACAGAGGAGCCTGCAGGAGGCTGGGAAGCCAGGGAGGCAGGATGCAGTAAGGGCCAGGCTTCCTGCCCAGTGGCCGTGGGCCTCAGTCCCATGCAGGAGCCAGGCCACCACAAGCGAGCCCCAGCGCGCACCTACAGGCCTGGCACTGGCGCACCCAAGCCAGCAGCACAACAGCTCCCCACCATGGGGACGGTGGCCCAGCTGAGACACACAACACGGCAGATGGCAGAACAGCCCTTTATCAAGAGTCACAGGATTAAACTAGGTCTCTGCAGCCAGACGCCCCCCAGGTATGGCTTCTGCATGGGTCCATCCCTGAGCGAGGAGGCTGACATCCTGGATGGGAGAGCCGGGAGGTCCCACACCGGCTGCCCTCCCACAGCAGCACCAGGACACATAGTGGGGTCTCCAGAGCAGGGGCTCTAAGGCGGCCTCTGGCTGGGCCTGGTAGCAGGACCCTTTCCACCCTGAGCTCCAGTCCCTCACATGAGCAAGCAGCACGGCCTCTTCTCCATGGGGGCCTCCTGGGAGGGGGCTGTGAGCTTGAGCAGGGGTGGGTCTTCACCAGCCCTGGAGCCACCCTCAGGCTGGGAGGTCTCAGTGTCCACAGGCAGGCTGGACTCAGGGGCCTCAGGCCCCTCAGCTGGGGGACGCTGCAGCTTAGCGGCTGCTCGCTGGCGCTTGAGCTCTGCCAGGGTGTGGTGAGCCTTGGTGCGGACCCGAGCGTCAGGGGCAGTGCTCTCCAGGGGGCTCAGCTGGTAGGAGATGCTGCGGTCCAGCCGCTTGGAGTACAGGTGCCGCCCCGGGGGGCCCCCCACTCGGCCATTGTGTGGCCTGGCCACCTCAGGATCCTCCTCCTGTGGGGGAGCACAGGCCCCAGAGGCCGTCAGGAGGGCCTCTCCGGCCTCCCCTGGTCTTGGGCCCCAGGCTACAAGGTAGTCGAAGGGCAGACACGAGGGTGGGGGCAGCAGCTGACCCCTATGGGGCACTAGCCAGGTATACGGGCGCAGGGTCACCGGTCCCACCAGCTCCTGGGGGGGGCAGGGGAGGATCTGGGGCACCACTCACCACTGTCAAGTCACCGCCTGCTCCACGCAGAGAGGGTGCAGCCCGGGCCGGCCGGTTGTGCTGGGCGGGGCTCACCTGGCGGGGCGGCGGCCGGAGCTCCACGTCCGTCAGGCGGTCCTCATCCTCCTCCGGCGGCTCTGGGCTGGTGGGCGGCGGCTGTTGCCACACGATGGCCTCCTGGGCATGTTCCTTGCGGTACAGGCTTGTGCGCTGGGTCAGACTCACCCGCCTCACCACCTTCCTGAGGGAGGGCAGGGTGAGGGTGGGAGGAGGTCGCCGCCCGGCCCGCGGACTCTGCCCCCAACTCCAGCTGGCACCTCGGCCTACCGGCTGACGTCAGCTGGGGAAAGCCCGGGGCAGAGCCGGCGGGGCGGGGCCTGGGTGGGCGCGGGAGGCTGGGGGCGGGGCGGGGCGGGGCCTCGTCGGCCCAGACCCGGCCCTGGGCGGACCGCGGGGCGCTCACCCGCGGCTGCCCGCGCTCGAGGTGCGGCGCCGCAGCAGAGAGCGCTGGCGGCCCTGGGCGCGCAGGAGCGCGTCGTGCTTGTGTTTCAGTTCCAGCAGCTTGGCCCGTACCTCCTCGTCCCCGCACACGTCTGTGGAGAGTGGGCGAGGTCACGGGAGCCCTCCCGCCAATCTTCTACACCGGGAGGGGGCGGCCCCCAGCTCACCAAGTGGCGTCTCGTCCATCAGGGACTTCCCGTTCAGGTCGGCCCCGTGCGCCACGAGCAGCTCCACCAGGTGCACCTGTGGGCCGGCGAGCCCGGGCTGCTGAAGGCTCCGGAGTCGCCCGCGGAGCCCGCCTGCCCGCGCCCCGGCTGCCCCCGCCCCGCGCGCACCTGGCCCCAGTAGGCCGCGGCGTGCAGCGGCTCCCAGCCATCGCGGTCCTTAGCGCTCAGGCTGGCCCGGTGTTCCAGCAGCAGGGCAGCCGCCTCGCTGAACCCGTTGGCGGCGGCGATGTGTAGCTGCAGGCAAACCACCGAACCCTGAGTCCCGGCCCGTGCTCCTCCAGCAGCAACCTCCCCTGCCTCCCTCCCGCGGCCCGCGTCCTCACCAGCGTGGCCCCGTGGTCCTGGGGGGCGTCGAGGTCGGCCCCGGTCCGCAGCAAGCTCCGGATGTCGTCCAGCATGTGCAGCTCCGGCAAGGCCCGGGCCCCCTCGATGCTGTCCTGCGTGATGCCTGCAGGGCAGCAGGCTCAGAGCTAGCACCACCGCACCACCCCTGGTAGGCGGTGGGGTCGCACTCACCTTGGTTGGCCATGGCCGTCTCCAGGCAGTCCAATGTCTGCTCATCCTCACAAAGGTCGTAGGGCATGTTCCCGTCGGTGTTGACAGCCAAAAGATCAGCACCACTGCAGGAAAGATGGACAGAGGTGCCGGCCACAGGACCCCTCTCCCCCCAGGGTGGCCCCCAGTCCCCTCACAGAGGTCCACCCTCTGGGGAGGCCCTCAGCCTGGGGCTAACATGGAGGAGGTTCAGGCCCTAGTGGCTACTGGAAGAGGCTGCCCCTCAGCTGGCCCTGGTTCCTATCTTCAAACCAGGTAGGCTTTCCTACAGTCTCCACCCATGTCTGAGCTCCAGGTTCCTGGCACCCATCTGCCCCCATGAATATGCACAGTAGGCCCACCTGCCAGGAGGGAGCCAGGACTCTGGGGGCCCCCGGGAGCAGAAGGTGGTGGGAGGAGGAGACTCTGGGTGCCAGGAGAGCCCCACAGAGCTGCAGGGAGCAGGGCTCCAGCAGGAACACCACCCAGAGGGAAGGCAGGAAGCTGAAGGGGAGCCCAGAATACAAGGGTGGGTGCCTGCTGTGGAGAGGAGTGGAATGGGGCTAGGGGCTGGCTGTGCACACCCACCTTGCTGACTCAGGAGGCTGCACACTCACCCGCTCCCACTCCAAGGCATCTGTGCATGAAGGGGAGGGACTACCATCCACCTATACACCCACCGTCAACGCCTGGACCACTACAAGGACAGCCCAGCCCCTGACCATCTGTCCTACTAGAGGGATCAGAGTTGAGGAGCCATGGGGCAGATCCTGGATCCTGCTGAACCTAACCACCATCCCCATTCACCAAGGCGAGTCTTCAGGAGCTCTGCCCTGCTCCTGGGTCCAGGTACCCCCTCCCTCCTTGCCAATTCCTCCCTCATCACTTTGACCAG
Organism: Tapirus indicus; assembly: GCA_031878705.1. NCBI lineage: Eukaryota > Metazoa > Chordata > Mammalia > Perissodactyla > Tapiridae > Tapirus > Tapirus indicus. Next base: position 683,017 of record CM062935.1, read on the forward strand.
AATGGGATTTCTCTGTGCAGACTCGGGGGAGGCTAGGAGGCCAGAGCTGGAGGCCATGGAGTTCCCAAAGTCTTAACGGCACTTGGCAGAAGGATGTTCCCAGGTGAGCAGCCTGGTGGGCAGACGACCACACTCCCCTGAACACATGCTTGTTCCCTTGGATCACAGCGTCTGCGGCCTCTGCCCAGGCCCTGCTGTCCATGCCACGTAGGTAGGAACACAAGAGGCCAAGGGGCCAGGCACACTTCCCTCAAGAAACACACCTGGGCTGCATCTCAGGATGAACTCCCCTCTGGAAGGAAGGCCCTGCCTTCCCCTGGCCCAGCTGCAGCCCCTCCCTGACACAGATACCAACACTGACTACACCTAGTCTCAGTGGGCCCTACCGGGCAATGAGCAGCTCCACCAGATGCAGGTGGCCACAGGTGGCCGCAGCATGCAGGGGTGTCCAACACTCGCTATCACGGGCGTTGACCTTGGCCCCGGCCTCCAGGAGCTGCTGCACCATCTCCCGGAAGTCATCGATGGAGCTCTACAAACCACACAGCCTTAGCACCAGAGCCTCAGGCCAGTGGCCCTTCCTCTCCCCTTCCACCCAGAACACAGCTAACCTGATGCAGGGCTGTCAGGCCGTCCTCGTTGGCCAGGTCAGGACTGACCCCACTCTCGAGGAAGTGGCGGACTGCAAGAAGTAGGGGGGTGTGGTCAGGGCGCAGGGCAAGAAGACCTGCCACAGGCCAGCACTGTCCTGGCCAGACCCCTGTACCTGAGGGCACCTGGGCTGACTGATGTGCTGCAGCCAGGAGAGCAGAGACGAGTGAGGAAGACAGTGGTACAAGTGGTAGGAGGGACACCAGAGCAAGGGCTCAGGAGCCAGAGTGCTGGGCATCTGTCTGCCCCAAGAGGGGCACACACAGCAGCCCTCTGCCTCCAGCCTCCAGCAGGACCCACCCCTCCCGAATGATGATGTTCCAACCTCAGAATAGGCCCCTCCTGTGTGAAAGCAGTCCCCACTGGGCTCCAGACTGTCCCACTCTGGCCTAGGGACTGGCACCCTCCCCCAACAATCCCCCCATCAGAAGGCCGCCCCCCCACCTCCCCACTGGCAGACTGCTCCACCCCCACACATGCCCCTTCCCTGGCACCTGCAGCACCAGCCCAGAGCAGGCTCCCTGATCCAGTGCAGCCTGGAGTATGGGCCCAAGGCACCCAGGGCTGCCCCCTCCAGGGTCTCCAGGAGCAGAGCTGGTCCCTGCACTCCCTCTTCAGTGGTCCCATCTTGGGCCCAGGTTCTGGTCAAGGTCACCTGGGACCTCCTGGGTGGCCTGGCCTTCCCTGGTCATGCTCAGCAGGCAACACGAAGACACACCCTCCTTCCCACAGTTCCCTGTGCCCTGGCCTGCAGCACACCCACCGCACCCTCCTCCACTTCCCCCGCCTCCAGGCACTGGCCACCCTCCTCACCCTCTGCACCCCAGCCTCTGCAGCAGAGGCCCCTGACTCCTGGAGGGAGTCAGAAAGAGCCCTCAAGAGCCTCTAGAGGAGAGCAGAAGGCCTGTGAGCACCAGGGCACAGGGAAGGAGCGGCGAGCCTGCCCAAAGCTCAGGCCTCTCACCCGGCAGGAAGATTCTGATGGGGAGGAAAAAGTAAAAGACAGAGTCCGGGGCAGGCATTGAGGGGTGCCTGTGGGGGGTGTCCCTGCTCCCTGCACTCTGAACTGCTGAGGTAGGTGGTCCTGTCCTACTTTACAGAGGCAGAGACCCAGGACCCAGCAGGTGGCGACCAGGACTCTCCTGGGCATCACCTAGCACCTGGCAAGAGGTGGCCAAGACGATGGGCCACTCCCAGCCCACCTGAGCCAAGCCCTGGGCACTTCTCCAGGCTCCTGAGGGCCCGCCCCATGCCCCTGCCTGCCCCGTCAGCTTCCCCCCCACAGCAGGACCTCCTGCGTGCTTCCCTGTCACCGGCTGGCCTCGGGGCTGCCCACCACTTGGGGCCTGCAGCTGAGGAAGCCGGGCCAGACCCCAGGCCCCCATAGATGGGGCTGCACCCTCAGCAGTTCCTGCGAGACCTGCACCAGGGTGACAGGGACAGAGCTGCCAGCTGTGCACTGCCCTGGGGCTCAGCCACACTCACCTTCCTCCAAGTCATTTCGGGCAGCAGCCTCCAGAAGGGTGACACTGGGAGGGAAGAGGACCCGCTTCTGTGTCCTGCCGCCAGCCACCTCCTTCCGCAGTCGCTCCCTGCGGCCCTTCTTACCCTGGGCCTCCTTCTCAGCCTGGGCCCACATCTTCACCTGCTGGGCACGTCGCTTCTGGGCATGCTTCAGCCGCTCCTGCGTGCTCATCCTGCCCACCATGGGCATCTCTGCCAGCAGCTCCAGGTGCTCGGCCATGGCGGGGGCTGCCTGCCAGGGGGGCTGCTTGGGGCACCAGATGGGGGAGTGCAGGGGCCAGGCTGGGCCTGAGGGGTGGGGCAGCTGGCTGGACTGGCACCCTCGGGGGCATCCCCTCCCCAAGGCTTGGTGCCCTCTGCCCCTGGCAAGGCTGGGTCAGGAGGTCCCACGCTGTGACCAGGCCCAGGCAGCCCTAAGGGGCACAGGCCCCAGGCAGAAAGGGCAGCATGGGACGGTGCCGGCAGTCTGCCTCTCAGGAGCCCCGGAACCTCGGCCGCTCAATAGGCAGGGCCTCGCCTCCCTCTTGGGGTCAGGGTGCACAGCCTATGGGAAGCATCCCGGGACCTGGCCAGCCTCAATCCAGGGTCTGAAGCTAATTACCCAGATAACAAAGTTGCAGCTTCCTGGCACTGAGCCAAGGGGGAAGAGAGGGCCAAGCAATGGGCAGAGGCCTCTGGGTGCCCTAGAAGCCCCCCTCACCTTCCAGGCCTCAGGAGCCAGGGTGGGGCCTGGAAGCAGCCACCGCCTGGCCCTTCCTCCCCTTTCCCTTCTCCTGGCTGTCTTCCAGAATTAGTGCATCGGTGCTAACAAGGAGGTGTGGCCAGAGGGCGGGCTCAGCAGCCACAGAGAGGCCAGGGCAGGGTGTGAGCTCTGAGTCCTGGGGTCCCAGCCCCCCGTGCCCAGGGGCGAGGCTCTCTGAGCAGCCAGGGCACCAAGGGCGCAGCGGGCCTGCCAACTGTGTCTTCGGGAGGGCCTCCCATTCGCAGGAGCCAGGCGATGCAGCTGCAAACAGCAGGTGGCTCCCACAGGCCTGGGAGGAGGAATGAGGAAGCACATCAAGGCAGCTGGGATGAGGCAGGCCCAGCTCCCAGTGGCCAGTGGTGAGATCAGGGCCCTGCCCCGTGTGAGGCCCAACCCCTGCCCGCAGCAAGTACTGCTGGCCAAGAATCCTGGCAGAGGGGAGGGGCTTGCTCTGCCGGCCTTCAGGCTCACACACTCAGTGTTTGCAGAAAGGGCTGCCGCAGGCTGTGCAGCTGAGAGAAGGCAGCAGGGAGGAGCGCACTGCCAGCTTGAGGCAGGCATTCCCCGCGAGGCCACCCTCCAGGCCCAGGCGCTGGCCTCTGGGACTTGTTCTCTGCAGCTTCTCAAGCCCCAGGCTCTGGTCCTGTCCCCACAGCATTGCTGACCTGTCTGCCCTTGGGACCTCCCGGAACTGCCCTGAGCACTGTGCAGGCTACAACCTTCCCGAGGGCAGGCCCTGCCTCCTGGGCCTCTGGCCTCCCTGCTTCTCAGCTGCTGAGGGCAGAGGGCACAGCCTGTCCTGATCTGCACCCCAGCTCCTCACCGCCCAGCATCTGGGCCTCTTCCTCACCAGGCTCCCTGGCTCAGGCCAGTCAATGCCTTGGCCATCCTGGGCTGCAATAAAAGCCCTGGTTGTGTGGACACAGGCACAGGTGGCCTGCCTGGCTTAGGATCTAGCAAGACAGACAGGCAGGCAGCTCGGCTGGGGTACAGCCCTCAGCACCCGCCACAGCTCGTCCTGCCCAGCACCCCTGGTGTGGTCACTGGCTGTGGTCACAGGGCACTCCTCAGGAGGCCCTGGCCATACTCCACCCAGAAGGTGCCCACCCACGCCTCAGCCTGCCCATCAGAAGCCCCCATTCTCACTCGGCCAGCCCTCGTGGCCATCTAGGTACTGACCCAGCCTTCCTCTGGCCAGACTTGTGCTCAGGGGTCTCAGTGAGTGCACCCTTCTTTTTGGAAGAGAACTGCCCGGGCCAGATCAAATTAGGTCAAGTCCCTTCTGCTTCGGGACCCCCAATGTACCTGGGAGCTTCACTTTACAAGCCTGACCTGCCTGGACTTTGCCTGTGCTTTGGTCGTCCACTCTGCCAGCCTAGCCTCAGAGGCTTCCTGGGGATGGGACGGGACCAGCGAGGCCCAGGAAAGAGCTTTCCAGGCAGCACTCGTGCTCTGGGCAGCCTGCCCCCAGCTGGCCACTCTGCAGACTGCTGGGGCCCGGGCAGACACACACTGGCCAGACACCCTACCTGGCCCCCGAGTCCTGCCTCTGCCCTCTGAGACAGAGCTTCCCCACGCCCAGACAGGCCGAGGGCCACATTCTGCAGGCACCCTGCCAGCTCCCCACCACAAGGATGAGGTGCATCCAGATCACACCCAGGGCACGGCAAAGCCCGCACACCCCTCCTTCCCTGCTGGCCACTCTCAGCTCCCCTCATGCTCCCCCAGGGGAGCCAGCACCCCCCACACACGTGGCTGCAAGGTTGGACCTTCTCTCTGCCATCAGTCTGTGGGCCTGCCGGGGAAGCCGACTGAACCACCCACCCCAGGAGATCATGAGCAAGGAGCAGGGCCCCCAGTCTCCAACCAGGGAGGGATGGGGCCTGAAGACAATGCCGCCCTCACCCCGTCCATGAGGGAAGCAGCCCCCACATGGGCCACGGCTTCCCGGCAGGGTGGGCACACAGGGTCTCAGGGACCAGTTTCACCTCCCCAAGATAGGTGCCAGCATCAGAGCCACCGCTTGATGTTGTTAAGTTTAACAAGATTTAGGAGACGTCATCTGCCCCATCATTTCATAGAAGAAGAGATTCTGATGTCCACATCTGATAGAAAACCACGCAGAATAGCAACCGGCTTCTCAAGTTGAATACAAGTTGTCTTTTGGTTTTCTCATTTTGAAGGCCATCCATGAAAATTCATCTGGAGCAGATCTGGAGGGCCTCAACCCCTGGCCCACCCCTCTGCCTGCCCTGGGAAGAGAGGACAGAGGGCGGGGCCCCACACCAGGCCCCTCCAGCCCCCCAGCCCGGGAGCACACGCAGAGGACTGAGGTCTCCTGGTCTGGGCTATGGCAGCCCACACGACATGGGCGCTCAGCCTCCGACCCTGATAAGCAGCCCCAGGCCCCCTCTGGGCCCCTATACACAGTGCTCTTTGCTGGAAGCTGCCTGAGGGCAGTCCCTGTATGACCTTGGGCAGGTCCTTGGGTGGCCCTATGGCCTCCGCTGAGAGAAAGGAGGTGCCTAAGGTAACCTTAAGGAGTCCCAGGGCCCCACTGCAGTGAGCTCCCCAACCTGGGACAGTTTCCATTGGGGGGCACAGACTGTCGCGAGATCCCCACGGGGAAGCGACGACGGACTGTTTAGGGGGTGTAGCAAACACCCTAAGAGAGCCAGGAAGGAAACCCCCGGGTCAAGCAGGAGAAAGAGAGGACCCCTCCCCCCACACACCCGGCGTCTCAGCATAATCCCTGCGGGGGCTGCAGCCGCCTCAGAGCAAACCGCTCGCGATCTCCATCTAGTGGCAGCAGGGGGAAACTGCAGGACTAACTTTAATCATGACGGGTAAAAATAAAGCCGTCCCCGCCGGATCCTTGCGAAAATATGTCAGGGCTACAGACCAAAAGGAAAATGACAAACACCCAGAAACCAACCCTGAAGGCACAGAATTTGATAACCTGAATGAGAGAGAATTCAAAATAGCTATCATAAACAAGCTCAACGAAATACAAGAGAACACACAGAAACAAATCAACGAATTCAGGGATTATGTCACAAAAGAGATTGAAACCCTAAAGAAAAACCAATCAGAAATATTGGAGATGAAAAACAAAATCAACGAGATAGTGGAAAAAATGGAGTCTTTAAAGAGCAGAACTGACAATATGGAGGAACGAATTAGCACTATTGAGGATAGCCACGCAGAAATGCTCCAGATAGAGGAGGAGAGAGAGCTAAGACTAAAAAGAAATGAAGAAATTCTTCGAGAAATATCAGACTCAATGAGGAAAAGCAACATAAGGATAATAGGTATTCCAGAAGGAGAAGAAAGAGAAAAAGGAGCAGAGAGTTTGTTCAAAGAAATAATAGCTGAGAACTTCCCCAACCTAGGGAACGAGAGGGAAATAACAGTCAATGAAATCAATAGATCACCTAAATATAGAAACAGGAATAAAAAATCATCTCGCCACATAGTAGCAAACTTGAAGAATACCCGTGACAAGGAAATAATATTGAAGGCAGCCAAACAAAATAACAAAATAACATACAAAGGAAACCCCATCAGGCTCTCAGCTGATTTCTCGACAGAAACTCTACAGGCTAGGAGAGACTGGAATGATATATTCAAAATCATGAAAGACAAAAACCTTCAGCCAAGAATACTTTATCCAGCAAAAATATCCTTCAAATACGATGGAGAAATAATAACTCTCCCTGATAAACAAAAGCTAAGAGAGTTCGTCACCACAAGACCCCCAATACAAGAAAAGCTCAAGAAGGCCCTTAGGCCTGAAAAAAAACAAATGAGAAAAGGGATACAAAGATTTCAACAAGGAGAAAAGCAAGGAGGCTAAACCAGAACAAACTACAGTTGGATAACATCAAAAATTAATTCAAGCTCATCACTGGAAACACACATTCATGACACAATCTGGAATAAAGAGATAACAAATAAGGAGGGGAAGAGGTAAGGGATTGAATCGACGCAGCCTCAGGAAAAAGGAGGCATCCGAAAATGTACTTTCTTATCCAGGAGATCGCTTATATAAACCTCACGGTAACCACTAAACAAATAACCAGAAGAGAACCACACATGACAAATAAAGAGAAAACCAAGAGAATGAGCATGCAGAAATTCCATTGCGGGGGCCACAGGGCCCATGAAGGCCAGGACGGCTCATGGAGTCCCACCAAATGGCCACCACGCCACACTCAGGTCAAGGGGGGCTAAGCAGGGCAGCTCCCACCTCAGTCCACAAATCCTCCCCCAAGCCTCCCTCGAATGTCAGATAATCCGAGCGATTTTTTCCAGTTTTCAGCTCCACGTCCAGGCAAGTGCACAGAAGTGTGGGACCAAAGTAGAGAAGCCTCCTGGAAGGAGAGTGGCCACTGCCTCCCTCCTCTCAGCCGATACGACTGGGCCATCCCCAAAGACTGCTGCAAGTACTGCTGGACACCTGGCCCTGGGGACGGGAGGCATAGTGCCCAGACCCTGGCCCAGTGTGAACAGATCCAGCCTGGCCTAAGTGTCTCAGCAGCCCCTCCTCCGCAGGTCCCTATCATCATCCCCATTTTCCACATGGGGGAACTGAGGCCATAGCTAAATCCAGAGTCCCCTCTTAACCCCTCCACCATCCTGCCTCTCACGCCCATTCACAGCAGCTGTGTGAGAATTAGGGGCGCTGCGACAAGAGCCCAGAGCCCACGAGAGGCAGTAAGTATCACTGTACTGGCTCAGAGACAGGGAGGCCGTGCCTTGTTTAGAGATAAGGAGGAAGAGATGAAGGCACAGGGGAGGGAGGGAAGTCTCAGAGAAATGCCAAGGGAAGGGAGGAGGAGCAGGGCGCCCAGCGCCCGCCTTCCCTCTGCTTCTAGGGGCTTCACATCCCTGTCGTGCTTGGCTTGTTGGAGTGGGTTCCTGTAACTTGCCATCAAAAGAGCTGGTTTTATTTGTGGCATTATCTATAATAGCAAAAAATGGGAAACTACCCAGATGCCCCTCCCTCTGGGAGGAGTAAAGTGTGTGTCCTCATTCTGTAGAATAACACACACAAACACATCCATTAACAAGAGGAGGTCATCTAGATGTCATGGGCGAGGGGCTGTAATGCGTTCACAGCAACCCCGATGCAGAGCTGACATCATCCTGGTGAAAGGTGGGGTGTCATGGACACACGTCGGTTTATTTGCACAAGCAGAGAAGGCATGGGGGCGGGGACTGTAGTGAGGGACTCACGGGGCAGCGAGGGCATGCAGCCAGGGGACATGCTTAACCTCATGGAGGGCCAACCTCAGCACCCATCCCATGGTCTCACCCACCCCTACCCGGCTTGGCTCACCTTGGAATTCTGTCACCACGGCATGTCCCGACCCCTGAAGGCACAAACGCCCCACAGTGGATTCCCGGGCAGGCGGAGGCCAGACACCAGATGCTGAGGGCACTGTCGTCCCAGCCTGTCCCTTCCACTAGAGGACAAGCTTGTTGAGGGCACACTCCCTGCCCGTCTCCTCAGCCTCCTTCCGGTACCTGGAGGAGGGGCCTTTGGTCAGAGTTTGTGAAGGGCTGAGGGGCAAGGCTAGGTGCAGCTCAGTGCAGCCCAGGAGTGGACACGCTCAGGCCCGAGGTGCCCTGTGGCCGCACCATCCAGTCGGGAAAGGAGCCAGGCACCCAGAGACCCTCAAACGTGACAAGCGCAGCACCAGGCTGTGAAGAGGTGGCCTGGGCCCCTGTCCCAGAGGGCAGGGCATGCTTCACGATGGGCACTTGACCGGCATGCATGCTCTGGTCACTCAACAAGCTCTCCTCACTCCCCTGCTCTACCCAGCTCTGATCTGGGGACAGGGTCGTGGGACAGGAGGGGCCAGGAGGACAGGCCCTGCCCTCAGCAGAGGAGCAGGATGTGCATCAGCGAGTAAGACGACGTCCACTGTAGTCAGCCACCGAAGGCCCTGGGCGTGGCTCTGGGGAGGGTCTCTGGGCCCAGACATACATGAGGAGGAGGAATCGCTGCAGGAAGCTCTGGGGAGGAGGCCCAGCTGCACATCCACAGCAGGGCTTCATACGGCACACTCTGGGAGAGCAGCAGTTCGGCAGCTGGTACCAGGGCAGGGCAGGCTGAGGACAGGGAGACCAGGAAGCAGAGCGTGAGCAGGTGGCTCCTCACACTGGCGTGGAGACCGTGGGAGGAGCAGATCTGGGGGAGCTGCCATGGGCACCCTCACCACTGTGACATCGTGCAAGTGCAGAGCAGCCATCCCCCAGGGTGCACTCACCTGCCCCCAGCAAGCCTGTTCTAGAATGTTCTAGAAGCTAATCCCGCAGCACTACCATCAAGCCCCTTGCTGTAGCAGCCTTTATGACAGAAAACACTGGAAATGACCTACATGTCTATCAAAGGGGGCTCATTAAATAAGCCCCTGCAGGGTTTATGAGGAAGCTCCCTCTGCACTATCATGGAAAGGTTGCTAAGAAATAGTGTTTGTTCAGTGAAGAAATAAGGTATAAAATCTGTATATGATATGCTACCTTTTGTGTAAAGGACTAAAATAAGAATATACATTTACATATATATAAGAAACACAAAAAAGATAGACGAGAAATGACTAAAAGTGACCATGGGAGGGATGTGGAGGGGCCGGTGGACCAGGCTATGCACTTTGGGTCATTTCTGTTGTTTGACCTTTAAGCCATGTGAAGGAAAACCTCTTCAAAACAATTTCAAACACTATTTTGGGAGGGGAGGTTTGAGCACACCTGTTGGGTATCAGGTCAGGCCTGGGAGGGCAGGGCTGTAGGAGGAACAGTGTTTTCTGTCCCCGGCCGAGGAGTTGGCCTCCGCCCAACAGGCTGTGGGAGCTACAGAGGCTTTCAGACGAATGAGTGATCTGATCTGATCTTCGGGGCTGGGGGAACCTCACAGGAGAGACACTGGGACCCGCAGGCATACCCAGCAGGGAATGCACAGGAGAGGACAGGAGTAACAGGATGAGGGCAGGACAGGCTGTCAGATGTAAGGAGAGGGCCAGCGAGGGGCAGACGGAAGAAAGAGGGCCCTGAGAAGTGGGACTGAGCAGTGTCCAGGGCGAACAGAGGCCAAGAAGCCCAGGAGCAAGTGGTCAGCAGAGACACAGACAGGAGGACCAGAGCGGCCACTGCAGGGAGCGAGGCAGAGCCACGCAGGGCCTATGGGGGAAGGACTGTTCCAGTGGATGGCAGGTAGCTGCCTGGAGAAACAGAGTAGGGTCCCACCCCTCCTCACACCCAAATCAACTCCAGATGGTCGCAGACACAGCCGTAAGGAAAACTAAAATCGCAGGAGTGCGAGCAGGAAGAAGGGAGAACATTCGCGTGATCCCTGCAAAGGAGAAAGCCTTTCTAAGCTTGACACAAAGTCCAGAAACCGAAAAGAAAACTGATAAATCTGAGTGTAAAACAAAACAAAACCTACAAAGGCAAAAGGCAGATGGTCAAATGAGCAAAGACATTTACAATACACAACAAAGCGGTCCTCAAGTCAACCGTGACAGGGCCATGCACAGCGGGCACAGGGCAAGACAGCTCACAAGACAAAGGACACAGATCTCACTGGAGACAACCAACAGATGCTCAACACCCAAAGAATTAACACACACAAGTTACCAGTCAGACACGCGTTCGGACCACGAGCGTGGACAGTACACGTGGCTGGACCACAGAGGCTGAGGGCGCCAGCCCTAAAGGAGGCACTGGAGGCATCTACTGAAATGCAAAAGGCCTTAGACCCCACACACTGGTTCAAGATGTTGCCCTGCAGGTATACCTGCCCCTGGCACAGGTGATCTTTCTCAAAAGAACAAACTTTTCTTCTTTTTAGGAGAAAAGGGGTGAGGAGATCACTGCTACTCAGGAGCAGTCCCCAGGAGGGAGGGCGAACCTTGGCTGAGATGCAAGGGAGGCAACAGAGAGGCTTAAGAGAGAAGCAGCACAGAGGATGGGGCTTCTGACCCCACCCTCCACCCCCCAATCCTGAAACCCTCCCCTGGAGCCAGTCACCCGAAATCCTGCCATGCCCCCAGCCCTGTCCTCGTCTTCGCTCTCCCTGCGGAACCCCGGCTCCCCTCCACCCTGCTCCCTTCCTGCAGCCTTCTCTGGGGGCTGCTTTTCCTCTTGCCACCTCGCCCCCTTGGCCTGGAAGTGGGGCACCCACCCCTGTTCCTCGCTGTGGCCTGCAGCCCCCTCTCCCGTCCTCTCCCTAAGAGTCCTAGCTGACATCAGCTGCACCAACCACCGGCACCAGCCCCTGCTGTGGGCATCGCCCCCATTGTTGTGTCGGGTCTGAATTCCTGGTGGTCTCAATATTCTCATGGACCACCCCTCAACTCCCAGCCTCTCAGTCTTGACCTCTTCTTCCTGCCAACAGCCTCGTCCTCTACCCCAATCATGCCCTTGACCCTGTCACCCCCAGAACCCCACTCCCTCCCCGGCATTCAGTTGAACACACAGTTCTCTGACCACCACCCCTTCCCAGCTCACTCCTGAAAACCCTGACTCCCGCACTCCGGAGCCCCTGACACTTCAAGCCTGCTTCACCGTCTTGGGTGGAAAATCCCAGCCCCAGTCCAGCTCGACTGCCCCAATTCTGAATGTGCCAGCAGAGCTGCTGACTGAAGACCACACTTGACGGCCTTAATACTTCCAGAAAGCTCAAAGCTTCCCTTGCCCCTTCTCCCTCATCCTCTTGCTCAGCTGATGACATGTTTCCTGAGAAGAGAGAAGCCATCAGAAGAGGACGCCCACCTCCTTGAACAACCCACTTGCCACTGAGCCCACCAGCAGGGCCTTCCCACCTGTCGCAATGCTCCATCCCACTGCACAGACGCATGCCCACTCCTGCCCCCAGGACCCCTCCTGGAACCCCCATCTTCCAGTATCAGCTCTCTCCCTCCTCTGGATCCTTCCCATCAGCATGGTGATTATCCCAACCTAATTAAAAACAAAACAAAACTCTATGGGATGAAACAACGACATCTGCCATCACTCATTCTATTCATACTGTACTAAAGGTTCAAGCCAGTGCAATTGGGCAAGAAAAAGAAATAAAAGGAATAAGGATAGGAAGGTAGAAGAAAACTCATTATTTGCAAATGACATATTGTGTATGATGAAAACCTGAAAGATCTTATAGAAAAACTATTAGAATTAATATAAGAACAGAGCAATATTGGTAGATACAAGGTTAATGTACAAAAATCAATTGTTATTTACAAATGCCAGCAACAATTAGAAAAGGAAAAATTATAACAATACTATTTATAATAATATAATAGTATCCAAAAGTATTAATGTCCAGGAATAAATCTAACAAAAGATGTGCAAGACCTCTATACAGAAAACCACAAAACCCTATTAAAGGACATGAGAAAAGACCCAAGTAAATGGAGGGACAAACCATACTCATGGGTCGAAAGACTCAGAATTGTAAAAATGTCATTTCTCCCCAAATTCCTCTAACATTCAGTGTAATCCCAATCAAAATCCCAGTAGTTGTATTTGAAACTCACAGACTAACTCTCCATTTTATATGAAATGCAAAGGCCAAGAATAATCGGGACAATCCTAAAAAAGAACATCTGAAGGACTTACTCTATTAGACATCAAGATTTATTATAAAGTTTGGTAAGTAAGGTATTACTTGAGGTAATAGCTTAGGGTAGGTTAGCTTAGGGTAGGAGAAACAGACCAATGAAACAGAAAAGAGTCCAGAAACAAACCCACAGATGTGTAGACACGCAATGTATGACACCGTGGAGCAGTAGGAAAAAGAGTCTTTTCAATAAATGGCGCTGGGTCAATTGGACAGCCTCATGTGAATACTCACCTTGACACCCCCCACCCCCACCAGGTGAGCTGTACATCCAAATGTAAAAGGTGAAGCAATACAACCTCTACAAAGACTCAACACCAAAGCACAGTCAATAAATGACAAATTGGACTTCACCAAATTAAAAACTTTATCTCTGCTCAAGACCCTATGAAGAGGGTGAAGAAACAAGCTATTGATTGGAGAACATATTTGCAAACCACAACAGAACAGAGGGCTTCTAGCCAGCAAACATAGAGAACTCTCAAAACGCACAGTAAAAAAACAAACAATCCAATCAGAAACTGGGCAAAAGATGTGAATAGACATTTCACTGAAGAGGAGGTACGGATGGCAGAAAAGCCCGTGAAAGGATGTTCTGCAGCATTAGCCATCAAGAAAATGAAAATTAAAACCACAGTGAGACACCACTGCATGCCTCTCAGAATGGCCTGGATGTGAAGAAAATGGGGGTCCCACAGTGAGAGCAGGAACGTGAAATGACACGGCCACCTGGAAAACAGTCTGGCAGTTTCTTAGAAAGACTAAACATGTGCTTCCCACATGACCCAGCTGCTGTGCTCTCAGGCATTTATCCCTGAAAAATAAAAATTTAAGTGCACATAAAAACTTGTACACGAATTTCATAGCAACTTTATTCATAATAGTCCAAAACTGGAAACAACCCAGATGTCCTTCAATGGGTGAATGGTTAACCAAACTCTGGTCCACCCACAGCATGGAACACTCCTCAGCAATAACGAGGAACCAACTATGGATGCACGCAACCTGGGTGGATCTCAAGGGCACTCTGCTCACTTCTAACGGTCACACACGGTACAACTCCATTTGTACGATATTCTTGAAGTGGTAAGATCTTAGGGTGTGGGTGGGGCTGAGGAAGGAGGTAGCCATGGCTACACAGGGCAGGAGAGGACCCTTGTCGTGGAGCTGTTCTGCACCTTGACTGTGGTGGTCACACAAATCTAAATGTGTGGTAAGACCGAACAGAAGTGAACACACGCATGCGGGCACACTCGTACACATACACTCGGGTGCATGTACAACTGGTGAAATCTGGAAAGGTCAAGGGAGGGTGCCGATGTCAGTGTCCCAGATGCGAGTCCACACTACAGTTATGCACCTTCGGGGGACTGGGGAAGTGTGCAGGGGTCTCTCTGAACTATTTCTTACAACTGCATGTGAATCTGCAATGATCTCAAAGTTTAAAAATAGTGAGAAAGCCAGCCAAAGAGTAGGAAAAGATACTGACGTTACAAAACCCATGGCTTATATCAGAAGAGTGACTAGAAGCAAAAGGAAACCCCCACCAAACCGGAAAACAGAATCAGCAGCCACTTCACATCAGTAAACACACAGAAAGGTGCTCCAGGTCATCAGTCCTCAGGGAAATGCACAGGAAAGCCGACACTCCCACCAGAACGGAGACCAAGCATAGGGAAGGCCTGGAGCCACTGGGACTATCCCATACCACTGGGGGTGGTATCTGTGAAACACACACACACACCCGCCCCTGCCATCCCACTCTAGGCACTGCCCCCAACAGAACATGCCAGGCTCCCACACTCGACCTGTTCGGGGGGGTCATTGCTATAAAGGACATTCCCAGGACAGCTAGCCAGCTGGGACCTGGGCTGTGGACTCAAGTGCCATATGGATGTCCAGCTCCCTGAGGTTTCAAGCTGCACTCAGTCACAGAAGCAAGAACTCGAGCTCAAGAATTAAGGGCATGGGGGGCTGGCCCGGTGGCACAGTAGTTTAGTTCGCGCTTGGCAGCCCGGGGTTCGCGAGTTCGGATCCCGGGCGCCCGCTGGACACACTGCTTGTCAGCCATGATGTGGTGGCGTCCCATATAAAGTAGAGGAGGGTGGGCACGGATGTTAGCTCAGGGCTGGTCTTCCTCACAAAGAAAAAAAAAAAAGAATTAAGGGCATGAATGGCCTCCTGAGCGCCTGGCCTCACAGGCAGTAGGGACCACCAGGACGATTCCAGCAACAGAATGGGGGGATCCGCTGTCCATAACCCATGCTTGGCACAGTGTCAAAATGCACTTTCAGGGACCAGGCCTGTGCACTCGAGGGGTTATTATCCCTGCTTACAGCCCCAGGCAGCGGAGGCTCCTCAAGCGAGATGGGCAACCGACTCCCCATGGCCACACCCCCACCCTTTCTGGTACCCTTGATTTGGTACCTCCTCTGTCCCAGCAGCTGGCTAGTCATATTCACCTGTCATTTTAGGCTCACAAGTATCTCAAAGCCAAAAGGAATTGGGCTAATGGCCTCCTACCCCAAAGGGGTCCTCTTCCATGTCCCAGTCTCAGAGTGGCATGTGCCTGGGCCTCCTGACATCCCTCTGTCCTTCCACCGGCCTCCCACCACAGGGTCTCGGGGACCCACTTTGGGCAGCCCTTTGATGGGTCCAGCTCCAAACCTGTCTGCAGTGCTCCCTGGGGCCCGGGGCCTCCTGTGGCCCCTCTGGGTCCCCTGGGCCCAGCCCCTGCCACCCAGACTCCACGGCCCTCAACCTCAGGGTTCCTAAGGACCCCTAGGAAGTGAGTGCCTGCTCTGGGAGCACCCTCAGCACTGGTCACCCTCCACCATGGATCAGTGACCCTACCACCACAACAGTCACCAAGGTGGATCCAGGCTCCAGAAAGCCTACGTCCCCTGCTCCTCTTCCTGCTCATTCATTCATTCCACAAGTGGCAGCCACAGGTCCCGCTCCTCCAGGGCCAGCATTCAAGGGAAGGGCAGCAGATGATGGATGCAGCTACCAAGTGCCCATCTCATGGGCAGGAAGGAGGGCCCAGGCCAAGCGAAGGCCCAGAGGAAGACACCTGGCAAGTCTGAGAACTGGGAAGCAGCAAGGGTGGGAGTGAGGAGGCCCAGCGTGGCCAGGCCCTCAACTCAGGAAGAGGCAGCAATGCCACCCAGGGCAATGCAAGAGTGCCTCCCCTGTGCCCTCTCCCTCCAGCCTGCTCCTGCCCCCAGGTCCCACTGGGTCTGTAGCTTTCACAGGGCCTCTGCCTGCCGTCCCTGCATCTAGTCAGGGTCCCAGGCCCTCTCCACACTGTAGCCCAGGACGTTGAAAAGGCAAACCTCAACCCAGTCACCTCCAACAGAACATGAAATACTCCTAAGGCCCCGCTGGCCCCAAGGAAGGTCCAAGCTTCTTACACGGCCTACGAACATCCTGGGCCCAGGGCCTGGGCAGACTTCCACCTGACTACTCAGCAGCCCAGCCCATCATCCCACCAGGACACCCTCCCACCACTACCCGGTCAGGCTGGACTTTGTGTCAGTCCTGCATGCCCTGCCTCCTGGGACTGGAGGAATGGGGGTCCCTGTGCTTAGAAGAGGCTTCCACACACGTTTCCCACAGTGTGTCAGGGTCCCTTTTTAAAAACTTTTTTATTGTGAAGTGTGATACAAATATAGGCAGTGCATAAATCACAACGCACACAAAACAGAAACGCGAAACTTTGCGAGCACCACCCCGTCAGGACGCCAAGCAGCCCCCCAAGCCTCCTCCACCCCTCCTTGCCGCAACCGCCACCTCGGTTTTCTTTACAGTTTTCCCACCTACGCACCCCGCATGCCCTCTGAACAACAGAGGCAGTACTGACAGGCTGAACTTCACCAGGGGGAGCCGTGACCGGCGCTGTCTGTGTTGTCGCACTCCCATCACGTGCACGGGGCCCATCCACTCCGAGGTGTGTGATGCTAAGCTTTTGGCCTTTTGCAGGTTAACAGTCCACTACATGACCATACCCGCACTGACGCAGCCTTCCACCTCTGAGCGACCAGGGCAGTTCCGGCCTGGGCCTATGATGGACAGGCCGCCGTGAACGCCCTGTCCTCAGACCCTGGTGTGCACCAGTCAACCGCAGGCTATACAATGTGAATCACTGGATGCTGCAACTGCTTTCCAAAGGGGTTGTACCAATTCACACTCCCACAGCAACGGAGGAACATTTTAATTGTTTTATATATCTACTTGTTTTATATAAAACGTTCTTTCTGTCAGTCTGGTGCAAGGGCAGTGGTACCTCCCTACGGTCAATTTGCATTTCTCTGAGCAGTAACCAGGTGAGGCATCTTCCCAAAGATAGCATCTTCTAAAAGCATGATGGTTTGCATCACATTTAGGTCTGTAATCCACCTGGAGCTGATGCTTTTGTATGGGGTCTGTGGTTTTATTTCATTTTATTATTTTATTTTGTGTGTGTATGTGTGAGGAAGACTGGCCCTGGGCTAACATCCGTGCCCATCTTCCTCCACTTTACATGGGACGCCACCACAGCATGGCCTGATGAGCAGCGTGTAGGTCTGCGCCCAGGATCCAAACCTGCAAAACCCCGGGCCGCTGAAGCGGAGCATGCGAACTTAACCGCTACGCCACTGGGCTGGCCCCTGTGGTTTTAAAATATGCCCAAAAATTATTTGATACTCCTCCCTTCAAAAGATGGAGCCAAATTCCCCTCCTCTTAAGTGTGGGCTGCACTTAATGAACGGAGCATGGCAGAAGAGACAGTGTCTGACGCCCAAGATCAGGATGTGAACAAAAGGCACCATGACTTCTCCCCACTCTCTTTCAGATCACTCGCGCTGGGGGAAGCCAGTGCCACGTCATGAGGACACTCAAGCAGCCCTGTGGAGAGAGCCTCCTGGCAAGGAACTGAGCCTCCCGCCGACAGCCACAGGAGGGAGCCATCGTGGAAGCAGACCCTGCAGCCCCAGCTGAGCCTTCAGGTGATGCGTGACTGCAGCCACATGAGAGACCCCGAGCCAGAGCCATCGAGCCAAGGTGCTCCTGGACTGCTGACCCACAGAGACTGCGAGATATAAATGTTGTTTTAAGCCACTATATTTGGGGGCAATTTGTTCCACAGTAACACATAATTAGTGGCTCCAATTTGATTTTTCTTCCATATTGACATCCGATTGTCCCAGCACCATTTATATAAAAGCTGCTTCTCTCCACACTGTTCTGCAGTGCCCCCTTGGTAATAAATTAAGTTCCCATATACATGTGAGCCTGTTCTAGACTCTTGACTCTGTTCATTGGTCCATTTGTCGATACCTGAACCTATACTACAATGTCCTCCCCACTGTGGCTTTATAACAAATCTCCTTTCTGTCTCCCAGCCCTCTTTTGGAGGCTAATTCCTACTCATCTTCTGGTCTCAGCTTCCTTTCTGACCCTCACATAAGGTCTGTGTCCTTTCTCAGTAATCTCAATACTCCCCAAACTTCCCTTAGCATAACACGTAGTAGTAGAACCATATGAAATTGAAGCTATTCCACAGTTTTTGACCTACAAAAATGAAATTTCACTTGGCTCAGTCACAACTGCCTAGCTGACAGTCCTGGGAGGGAGGGAGGACCCCAAGACACTGGCAGGTTTGCACACCCCACACTTCCAGCCTCTAGGCCCCTGTGTGGACCACAGGAGGGAGGGACTGCCTGCAAACTAAGCAGCAGTGCCGTGAGGGGCTGGAAGTCTGGGAAGGCCTCTTCCCAGAAATCAGAGGGGATCCAAACCTCCCTCCTCAATTTCCTTCCTCTTTGCCACCCAGCTCCTAATAAACCTAATAGACTAACTCACAGCAAGGTGTCAAAGGCCTAGTGGTCCACACGGGCGGAGGCATCTGCATGTGAAGAGACTCGCTGAGAACTGAAGAGAAAAGCCAGCCCTCAGCAAGGAGAGGAGAGGACAGAGGGTTCCCAGTGGCCCTAGACCACACCTCCTGAGAGGCCGGGCACGGGCTCCACTTCCCAAGCAGAGTATGGCCACATCATCATATTGCTGCATTGTCACGTTTAGCCTCATTTGGCCTTGTGCCTCTAACGGGCCATGATCTCACCGTGTAGATTCGGGAATTAAGGTCTGTCAAGTACAACAGTGTCAAAACCAAAATAACAAAAGTGGGTTTTGGAGGGGACAGTATTATAACCCTGGGTCTGCTCTGATTCAAAACTCACTCCCCCACACAGACAATGCCCCTCGGCCTGGAGGGAGCAGTTGTAAGAGGACCTGGGGACCTGCCAGTAGCACAGGGCCTGGGAATTGTGGAAGGAAGAAGCACTGGGCCACACAGCCTTAGAACAAGAGACATGCGGGTCTAGATGACCAACTGAGCATAAACATGCACCCACAGTGAGACCCCCGCCCACCTAGGAGGAGAACTAGAGGGACGACGGAAAGGAACAGACTCCATGGTTAGTTTAAAAATTCCTAGAAGTTGGAGGGAAAACTAGCAGGAGCCACAGAGCAGAGAGATGACTACACAGGGGAGGTGTCCAGGGAATGACTGGGGTCAGAATAACTCAAGGACATTATAAAGGGGACTGGTAACACATAAAACAGCAGAATCCCCGTGAGCTTGAAGCTAGCCGAGAATGCTATTCTTCTAGGGGTGCAGGAGTTGGGACACTGGACCCACAGATGAGGAAACATAGTTTGTGCACACTGTCTGGCTCCGCAGACAGAAAGACTGATACGGTTTCCAACTTTTGCACCACAGGACTGTGAACTGTGGTACAGAATAGAATGTAACTCTATCAACCACGTAGCATAAAAGTGAAGGCATATTCTACTTCCAGGTATATACGCAAAAGGACTGAAAACTGGGACTCAGATCCTTGCACATCCATGTTCACGACAGCATTATTCACAACAGCTAGAAAGTGGAAACAACTCAGACGTCCATTGACGAACAAATAGATAAACAAAGTGTAGTCTATATATACAACGGAATGTTCAGCCCCAAAAAGGAATGAAATTCTGATACATGCTACAAACGTATCAGACTAAAGGACACATATTGTATGACTCCGCTTCTATGAGGTACCTAGAACAAATAAATCCATAGAGACATAAAGTAGAATGGTGGTTGCCAGGGGCTGGGGGAGGGGGAATGGGAACTGTTTACTGGGGACGAGTTTCTGTTTGAGGTGATTAAAAAGTTCTGGAAATGGATAGTGATGACTGACTATGACACCCCAAATAATGACTCAACACTGAAACATGCACAACACTGAATGTACTAAATGCCACTGAATTGGACCTAAAAATGGTTACAATGGTAAATTTTATATTATGCACATTTTTACCACAATTAAAATTTAAAAAGTAAAGGAATATGTGACAGGAGGATGAAAGGATGCAAGGCCACGCCTCCCCCCGACGGCTGAGCAGGGACGCAGGTTCAGGTTCCCGGGCAGTGGGGAATTGCCCAAGTGGCCCCTTTTTAATAATCGCATGACTGGCGGTAAAACTGGTATTTCTACCCCGAGACTGTTCTAGGCTTATTGTGGGATACAGCAGATAAGTAACTCATATTTAGTACTTGTAATATCACAATTCTATCATCCAGGGTCACTGAGAACCACAATTCTTTGCACAGGAGGGAAAAGATACAAATTTAAGAGCAAGGAGGTGAAGTAAAATTGCTGTAGTCCTAAATTTGAAACGGAAGTATCAATATAAACTTGTAATGTTATTTAATTTAAAACAAACTTCCTTCCTACTTCTGTCCACTGAAAAGACCGAGAAACAATGACCAGCCCAGCAGCAATGAGCACTCCAAAAAGCCCAGACTGAAATCTCCAAAGGCCTTTTCCCTCATAAACATCCTCGGAGACATGACTGATTCCAGGCCTGTGGTAGGAAATGTCCAAGATTAACCTGGAACATCTTGTCACACCAGACAGCAAGAGAGCCATCAAAGGCTACGGGTGCCACGTCAGAGGTTCTCACTGCCAAACACAGACAGATGTGGTACAGATGAAACCAAGATGACAACTGTCAAGGCCTGAACCACATCAAATCCATATACACTCATATCCACAAGTTCACCACAACAATGAAGACAAAACGAGACAAACACAGCCTCACTGCTAGGGAACACTAATGCGTTATTTTGAAAACTGGAAAATAAGAAAGAATTGATCATTAACACTCCTTTCCCATATGACCTGTACCAAATAACTAATGAGGGAAATTTTTATCAATCACAAAAACAGAGACAATTGTGCTACACAATGTAAGAACAACCACTTCCTATAAAGCAGTCTTCCTAAAAAATAAAAAAAATTAGAGGGGCCGGCCTGGTAGCGTAGCAGTTAAGTTTGCGCGCTCCGCTTTGGCTGCCTGGGGATTCTCGGGCTCGGATCCCAGGTGTGGACAGACACACTGCTTGTCAGCCATGCTGTGGCGGTGTCCCATATAAAGTAGAGGAAGATGGGCACGGATGTTAGCCCAGGGCCAGTCTTCCTCAGCAGAAAAGAGGAGGATTGGCTATGGATGTTAGCTCAGGGCTAGTCTTCCTCACACACACACACACACACACACACACACAATTAGAATCTGATCAAGGCTTGATTCAACTACTAATTTATAGGAAATACATGGATAGAGAACAGGTTAAATGACACCACAGAAATGCAATCAGAAAAAAACATAATGTGGGAAACTATAAAAAACAAGTGACTTAGTTTCTTCAGAAAATAAACTGAGTAGGAAAAAAAAATGATGGTTGGGAACCTGTATATATTTAAAGGGCTTAACAGACATTTGCAATGTATGGACCTTTTTAAAATCCAGATTCAAACAAATCATAAAAATGTAACAGTGAAATTTATGAAACTGGATATTTGAACACTGATTAAGAAATTACAGTTAATTTGTACTTAATTTGTACAGTTAATTTGTAGGTGTACGAATGGTATTATGGTAATATATCTTGGAAAGTACTGCTTTTAGAAATACACACAAAAATATTTACAGAGTGAATGATATATTTGAGATTTGCTTCAAAATAATATAAAAGGCACAAATGAAACAAAACTGGCATGAGATAATAATTGTTGAAATTGGTGATGAATATATGGGGATTGTTATATTATTCTGTCTATTTGTATAGATGTTTGAAATTTTCCATTAATAAAAAGCTAAAAAAAATTCATTCACCAAGATAGACCATATGCTAGAACATAATACAAGATTCAATAAGTTTTTAAGGAATGAAAGCATACAGAGTATGTTCACTGACCACAATGGAATGAAATCAGGAATCAATAACAAAAAAATCTGGAAAAATTCCCAAATATTTGGAAAGTTAAAAGCATACTTCTAAATAACCTACAGGCTAAGGAAGAAATCAAAATGGAAATAAGAGCACATTTTGAACTGAATGAAAATGAAAACATAACATATCAAAATATGTGAGATGCACCAAAAGCAGTGTTTAGAAGGAAATTTCTACTTTTGAATGCTTAAGTAAGAAGAAAGATCAAATCAATGACCTAAGCTTCCAATTTAAGAAGCCAGAAAAAGAGGAGAAAATTAAATCCAAAGTAAGTAAAAGGAAAGACTAATAAGAGCAGAAAATAATGAACAGAAAATAAACAAATAGAGAAAAATGCTGAAACTAAAAGATGTTCCTTTGAAAAGTGATAAAATTGAAAAACTCTCACTAAACTATCAAAAGAGAAGACAAAAATTACCAATATCATTAATGAAAAAGGGGACATCACTACAGATCCTACAGACCATTAAAAGGATAAAAATGGGAATGTTCTGAACAATTTACCCAACAATTTAGGTCAGGGGTCGAAAAACAACAGCCTGTAGACTAAATGTAGCCTACCATCTGTTTTTGTGAACACAGTCTTATTCCAATACAGTCGTGTTCACTTGTTTATGCATTGTCTCTGGCTGTTTTGTGCTTCAATAACAGAGTTGAAGAGCTACAACAGAGACCATATGGCCTGCAAAGCCTAAAATATTTACTATTTGGCCCTTTATAGAAAAAAATTTGCTATGCTTGACAAATAAATGGGCAAATTACCTGAATGAAACAAATTATCAAAATGGGCTCCAGAAGAAATAGAAAACCTGAATAGCCCTGTATCTATTAAAGAAATTAAATTTTCAGTTAAAAACTTTCCCACAAAGAAACTTCAGACCCAGATGGCTTCACTGGTAAACTATATCAAACATTTAAAGAAGAAAAAATAGGGGCCAACCCTGTGGCCTACTGGTTAAGTTTGGTGCACTCCATTTGGCAGCCCGGGTTCAGTTCCCAGGCGTGGACCTACACCGCTTGTCAGTAACCATGCTGTGGCATCATCCCACATATAAAATAGAGGAAGACTGGCAAAGATGTTAGCTCAGGGCAAATCTTCCTCAGCAGAAAGAACCAAAAAAACAAATAAATCAAAGAAAAACTACCAAATGTACCAAAACCCTTTCTGAAAATAGAAGAGGAAGAAACACATCCCAACTCATTTTATGAGGCCAGTATTACCCTGACTCCAAAACCAAAGACACGACGATTTCAGAATACTACTGACTGATTTATTCATGAATAGTTGCAAAAGTCCTTTTAAAAATATTACCAAATTGAATCCAGCAATATATAAGAAGGATAATACTTCATGACCAAGTGAGGTTTATTCCAAGAATGCAAGGTTGGTTTAACTTTTTAAAAATCAACATAGTTTACTATTTAAAAAATACAATCAAATCAATAGAAGCAGAAAAAGCATTCGGCAAAATTTAACATCCACTCATGATAAAATAAATAAATAAAACTTAGAATACTAGAAATAGAAGGAAAATTCCTCAACCTATAAAGAGTATCTCCAAGAAACCTACAAGTAAATCATGCCTAATGGGAAAAGAATGAACACTTTTCCCTAGGATTGAGAACAAGGTAAGGATATCTACTCTCACCACTGGTATTCAACACTGTACTAGAGGTCCTAGCCAGTGCACTAAGGCAGGAAATAAAAAGCAAACAGATTGGAAAGGAAGATGTAAACTCTTTAGATGCAGAAGGCATGTAGAAAGACATGTAGAAAATCCTTAGGAATCTACAATGCAGCTACTAGAATAGATAAGTATAGTTAGCAAGGTTGGAGGATACAAGGACCACATGTCAAAACCAACTGGATGTTTCTGTACTGGCAACAAACCAGTGGAAAATGTAAAATATTAAATACCATTTACAAAATTAGTCTCACAAAGCATGGAATACTTTGACACCCCTTCAAAAGGCAGAGCCTAAGCCCCTTCCCTTTGAGTATGAGTGGACTTAGTTACTCACTTCTAACAAATGGAAAAAAAGCAGAAATGACGATGCCTGACTTCAGAGACTAGGTTATAAAAGGCCATGCAGCCTCTTGCTTTTACTCTCTTGGATCGCTGGGGCTGGAGGAAATTAGCTGCCCTGTTGTGAGACACTGAAGCAGTCCATGGAGAGGCCCACGTGTGAGGAACTGAGGCCTCCTGCCAACAGCTACAAGAGGGAGCCTCTTTGTGAGCAGATGGTCCAGCCCCCGTCCCGCCCTCAGATGGTGCAGCCCTGGCTGATCATCCTAACTGCAACCACACCAGCCCTGAACCAGAGCCACCCAGCTAATCCAGTTTTGAATTCCTGACCCACAGCGCCTATGAGATAATAAATGTTTATTGTTTTAAGCCACTATATTTTAGGGTAATTTGTTGTTATGCAGCAATAGATAATTAATACAGAGACCTAAATAAATGGAGAAATACACCATGTTCTATACTGTTAAAACTTCAATTCTCCCCCAAATAGATCTATAGCTTCAATACAATCCCAATCAAAATCTCAGTGAGCCTTTTTGCAGAAACTGACAAGCTAATTCTAAAATTTATATAGAAGTGCATATCTTGAAGAGTCAAAATGATTTGAAAAAGAGAAACCAAGTTGGAGAATTTACACTACCTGATCTCAAGACTTTTTATAAAGTTACAATAATCAAATCTGTGGGATATTAGCATAAGATCAATGAATAGAATAGAGAATCCAGAAACAGGCCCACACATATACTGTCAATTGA
Source organism: Tapirus indicus (assembly GCA_031878705.1). NCBI lineage: Eukaryota > Metazoa > Chordata > Mammalia > Perissodactyla > Tapiridae > Tapirus > Tapirus indicus. The sequence continues at coordinate 707,669 of CM062935.1, forward strand.
TTTTCAACAAAGGTGTTAAGGTAATACAAGGAGGAGAGGATGGTCTTCAAAAAATGGTGCTGGAACAAGTGGATATCCATATGGAAAACAATGATCCTTGACCTCTACTCACACTGTAAAAGAAAGCACAAACCATAAAGGAACAAAACTGATAAAGTGGACTTCATCAAAATAAAGTGTCTGCTGTTCAAGACACCGGTAAGAAAACTAAAAGGCAAGCCATAGACTGTGAGAACATATTTGCAATACAAATATCTGGCAAAGGACTTGCATCCTGAATATATAAAGAACTCGTAAAACTTGATAAGATAGGGGCTGGCCCGGTGGCCTAGCAGTTAACTTCGTGCGCTCCGCTTCAGCAGCCTGGGGTTCGCAGGTTCAAATCCCGGGCGTTGACCGACGCACCACTCATCAAGCCATGCTGTGGCAGGTGTCCCACATACAAAAAATAGAGAAGATGGGCACAGATGTTAGCTCAGAGCCAACCTTCCTCAGCAAATAGAAAGATTGGCAACAGACGTTAGCTCAGGACCAATCTTCCTCACCAAAAAAAACTCGATAAGATAAACAATCCACTTTTTTAAGGGCAAGAGATTTGAACAGACACTTCACAAAAGAAGATACACAAATGACCAATATAATAAGCACAAGAAAAGATGCTCAACACCATTCCTCATTAGGGAAATGCAAAGTAAAGCCACAGTGAGCTCCCACTACACACCTATGAAAACGGTCAGACTTTAAAAGGACAACAACAGGGGCCGCCCGGTGGCGCAGAGGTTTCGTCCGCGCTTGGCAGCCCGGGGTTCGCGAGTTCGGATCCCGGGCGCCCGCCGACGCACTGCCTGTCAGCCATGCCGTGGCGGCCTCCCATATAAAGTGGAGGAAGATGGGCACGATGTTAGCCCAGGGCCAGTCTTCCTCAGCAAAAAGGGGAGGATTGGCAACAGATGTTAGCTCAGGGCTGGTCTTCCCCACAAAAAAAAAAAACAAAAAAAACAACAACAACAAAAAATAAATAAAAAAAATAAAAGGACAACAACACTGAGTTAAAGAGAATATGGAACCACTGGGAATGTAAAATGATACCACCCTTTTGGAAAATACTTGGCACTTCCTTATAAAGTTAAACACACACTGCAATCCATCATTTCTATCATTTCAACCCAAGAGAAACAAAGCCTATGTCCACACAAAGACTTGTATGCACGAATGCTCACAGCAGCTTTATTCATAATAGCCAAAAACTGGAAAGAACCAAAATGTCTATCTGCAGGTATGTGTAAAGATTAAATGGTGGTCTGTCTACCCAGTGGAATACCAAACCACCCAGCAAGAAAGAGAGGATGAACTACTGATACACGCAACAACCCGGATTTCCTAAACGCCACGTCTGAGAAAGAAGTCAGACACAAAGGATTTGTTCCATATGATTTCATTTATGTGAAATTCCATAAAAGGGACAGTGAATCTATAGAAACAAAAAGCAGATCAGTGGTTGCCTGAGGCCGCATGGAGGGAGAACTGACCACAGAAGGGAGGGAACTTTTGGGGGTGACAGAGATATTCTACATCTGGATTATGGTGGTGTTTATAAGGGTGTATACATCTACCCAAACCACCAAACTGTATACTTAAAATAGGTGCATTTTACTTATGTAAATTACACCTCAATAAAGTTTGATGTAAAAACATAAAAGTATACAATGCAAACTTTTACCCTGGCCTCTAAATCCTGCAGAGCTGGCCCCTGCTTGCCGTGTTATCTCCTCACACACCTCCCTCTCCACTTCCCACTCAGCCCAGGCCTGCTTCCTGCTTCCTGCAACTCAGAAACCTCCGGTTCCTGTACCACAGGGGTGGGGAGCTGAGCTTTGGAACCACACTCCAGGTTTGAAGGGGCAGTGAGCTGAGGGGATTGGTCACGTTTCTTGACCTCTTTTGCCTCAGTTTCCTCATCCGTAAGTGGAATGATAATAGTACCTTCTTTACAAGGTTCTTATGAGGACCCAGTGAGTTAATACACACAGCATTTTGGGTGTCTAGCACAGGGTTGGCCCATCGTCTGTTCTCATATGGCCCATGAGCTAAGAATGGCTTTTACATTTTTTAATGATTGGGAAAAAAATAAAAAGAATAATACTTTGTGACACATGAAAATGCTATGAAACTCAAAATTCAGGTCTATAAATAAAGTTTTGTTGAAACAGAGCACATTCACTTACATACTGTCTGTGGCTGCTCTTCCACAAAATGGCAGCATTTGAGTAGTTGCGACAGAGACCACACAGCCTGCAAAGCCTGAAACATTTACTATCTGGCCCTTCACAGGAAAAGTTTGTGAGCCCTGGTGTGTCACCTGCTTGTTTCATGCTTCATCTTCATCATTACTCCTACTTTGCATTAGCTGTTCCTTCTGTCTGGAAAGTTCTTCCACCAGATCTTAGGATAGCTCACTCCTTCTTATAACTCAGATGGCAATTGAAACGTTACCTCCTCAGAGGGCTTCTGTGGCCACCTTGTCACTCTCCTATCTCTTCACCCTGTTTTATTTATTATTTTTTTGGTGAGGAAGATTAGCCTTGAGCTAACATCTGTTGCCAATCCTCCTCTTTTTGCTGAGGAAGATTGGCCCTGGGCTAACATCCATGACCATCTTCCTCTACATTATACGTGGGACGCCTGCCACAGCATGACTTGATAAGTGGTGTGTAGGTCCATGCCCAAGATCTGAACCTGCGAACCTTGGGCCACCAAAGCAGAGCACGCGAACTTAACCACTACACCACGGGGCCAGCCCCCACCCTGTTTTAATTTTTGACATACCATTTACTATTTCTTTCCCTGCTGTATCCTCAGAGCTTAGCCCAGGGCCTGACTCGCAGGAAGTGCTCAATAAGTGAGGAAACAAATGGGTTCCTGGCACTGGAGGAATAGCACAGCAGGTGACAGAGGAGACTCTGAGCTTGTGGCTGAGCTGGTCCAATGGAAAGGACCATCACTAAGCTGTGTGTGCAGCCGTGGCAGGGCTATGCTGGGCACCGGGATGCAGAGCTGGCAATGATGGCACATCCACTGCCTGCCCAACCAGAGCTCCGCCCAGAGGACACATGGGAGGTCCATCAGCAACAGCAAGGCTCTACCCCATGCCCTGTCAGCACAGGGAGGGACATTCACACCAGAGGCGATCTCTGCAGGAGAATGACCCTTCATCTGAGTCTTGGAAGCTCCCAGAGAGTCATCTGCATCGGCACCATCCTCCCCTCCTTCTAAAATGGGAGGAGGATCTAGGTGGGTGGGGGTGGAACTTATATAGCATGTCACACAAAATCAACTAAATAGCATTGGTCAGATCAAAGAATGGCCAAGGGGTGGCCCAGTGGTGTAGTGGTTAAATTCGCGTGCTCCACTGTGGTGGCCCGGGGTTCGCAGGTTCGGATCACAGGCACGGACCTGTGCACCGCTTATCAAGCCATGCTGTGGTGGTGTCCCACATAAAGTAGAGGAGGATGGGCACCGATGTTAGCTCAGGGCCAGTCTTCCTCAGCAAAAAGAGGGAGATTGGCAGCAGGTGTTAGCTAAGGGCTAATCTTCCTCACCAAAAAAAAAAAAGAATGGCCAAGGTCTCAGGGAATCCTGGCATAGCAAGATGGGGCTGAGAGTAGAGAAGAGGACTCAAGCCACTTGGCGGGACCACCACCCAACTCTCAACCTTCACTCTGCACTCAGCCCTCTTCCACCTGCCAGGGACCTTGAAGCTGTCAGTCACTCCCATGCCCGAGTCCACAACCTCTCTAGATCTTTGCTAACGTAACCATTCAAGCCAATTCCAATCTCTCCACCTCCCACACACACCCCTCTCCTTCACATCGAAATTCCTTTGTAGGCTTGTCTGCAGGCCTTGTCTCCGTGGACCCACCTCCAATGCACTCCTCTGCAGCACCAATCTGTCCAATCTTTGTGTTTGTCACGGCCATCAAGGAAGGACACAGCCTAGAATCCAATGTCCACTGTCAGGCCTTACCGCACCCGCCCTCACAGGGTTCTCAGCCGGCAAGCACATGCTCCTCCTCCATGGGGACCTCTACCCTGGGCGTCCGAGGACTAGACTTTCTTGGACCTCTCTGTCCTTCTTTTTCAGCCTGCTGTGCTGGGAGGCCTTGCCCAAGGTCACAGAGCTTGGAAGGGATTGGGGGAGGTTCACCCTCTCCCTTTCACCACCATGCAGGGGTTCAGTATGGTGGTGGCATGACACACACACAGAAAGGTAGTCGGGCTGGGGTCAGGGGGCAGAGGATGGGACCTAGTTTGCAAAAGGCGAGTGTTATCCTGAAGTCTGTGAGAAGGGATGCCAAGGAGGAGAGTGCAAGAATCAGATTTGTATTTCAGACCCATCACTCTGGCTAAGGAAGAAGGAAGAAGGCAGGGGCTGAGAGAGAGCCAAGACGACCAGTCGGGGCAACTGCTGTGATCCTGGAGGGAATGAGGAGCCACAGAAGCAGGCTACTTGGTGGGAGGGATGGATAGGAAGGGCCAGGATCAGGGATATTTGGGAGGAAGTTTTGAGAGAGCCTGGAGGTGAGGCAAGAGCCTGGAACTGCCACCAGATGTCTTGCTTTGATTAATGGGTGGACTATGGCAGAGGCGCTGGGGTGCAGCACTCTTAGGGTAGATATGGTGTTCTGGGTCACCAAAGGTTCACCTAAGACTGAGGTTCCAAAACTGCATGAAGTGGAGACAGGCTGTTGGTAGAGACCAGAGACTCAGAAATCCCTAGAACACAGACCCCAACAATGAGCTCACAGATACAGGAGCCCCCTTCCTAGGTGCCTGCCAGCCCAAGCAACGTTCTGGGGAGAGCAGAGTCCAGGCACACCCCAAGTGGGTGAGGGATGAGGCCAGGATGGGCCAATGGAGAGCCAGGAGAGGAGGCTCCAGCCAAGAGGGAAGAAATCCAGCACAGCCATCAGGAGGGAGAAAAGGACCACTGAGCAAGAGCTTGGGGGGATGGGGGGGCAGGCAGCTGGCTGCTCAGAGCGCCACACATCCATCACAATAAGGAGCACAGAGCTAGCCTCTGTGCAGGCTCCTTCAGGCAGCCACCAGCCCCTTAGCAACTTGGCTCCCAGGCTGGGGCTCCCCTTGGGGCCCCTGAAGTGAACTAGGCAGCACAACCAGAGGCAGAGAGGCCCCTTCACACTTCTCCCAATGAAACCCCAATCCTGCTGGGGGCAGCACCTGGAGAAGCAAAGACGCCCAGCAGGGCTCACTGCTGGGCCAAGAAAGGGACTGAGAAGAGCAATGTGGAACCCCTACCATCACCTCCACCTCCAAGTTCAGGATCCAGGAAGAAAAGGAAGGCCCAGAGCTTTGGAGAGGGCCAGCCTTTCTCCAGCTTCCCAACACCTGGAGTGACTCCATACACGCTTCCCTTCTGCACCCATGGAAGTTAATCCCACAGTCGCCTCAGCCTCTGCTCCAGGACAGCGAGGGGCCCAAGCCAGTTGTGGATACTCCCTCCCAGGCCCGGAGCACCTCTGCACCTGCACAGGGCCAGGCATTTCCAACATATTAGTCAGTACTTCTTGCACTGACCCCACTCTGTGAGGCGAAGCCAGGATCCCCATATTACAAGTAAGGTCACTTGAATCCCTGAAAGGTTAAGGAACTTGCCCCAGAGAGGCTCCAGTTTCTCCTCTGGCCTAACTCCAAAGCCCACACAAAGCCTGGTCAAGTCACTTCCCTGCGGGCCTTAATACCCTCGGCGGAAAATGGAGATCATTCTAGTGCTGCCTACCTGACCAACAGGCTGCAAGAACGAAAACAAGTTTACATATAGTTAAAACGTGAAAAGCCCTACTGGTGGCCTTCACAGGCTGCCACTACTAGAAGCCGTTTGTGACCCTTAGCACCTGCCGCCGTGGGCCTCATCCACCAGCGCCGAAGTGGGGCCTGGAAAGATTTCTGCCCTAGCCTCTCTGTGCGCTGGCCAGATATGTTTCCTGAGGACTCCCCCATCTGGGCCCCGGCCTCCTCTCACTCTCATCCTGATAGATCTAATCGCCCTCTTTTCCTCCCTCTCTCTCAGCTCAGCCGCGCCCCACCCCCACCCCCGCCCCCGCCCCGGCCTCCTCTCTCCCTCCGGGGCCCGGCCTCCTCTCCCGCTGCAGCCCCCGGAAGTCGCGCCTCACCTTCCGCCTCGCGCAGGCCGCCACCGCACAGTCGATCGGCTCCCGTGGGCTGGTCAGTCGGCCCGGCGCTACTCCGGGAGCCGTGGGGGCGGGCCCAGCGCCGGGCCCTCGCCATGGCAACGCTATACTTCCGGCCTGCGCGGCCCAGAGCCGGAAGGCGCTGCGCCCGGTGGGAGCCGGGGGCGGGGCCGAGCGGCCCGGGGGCGGGACCTGCCCCCAGCCACTGGTGGACCGCTGCGGCTGCGGACCAGGGAGCGTGAGCTTCTCTTTGGCAAGGGCATCCTCGGCGTGGGTGGGGCCTGGGTGGGATGAGAAGGGCAAGTAGTCAAAAGACTTCCAGGAGGGTGGTCATCTATTTATGCTGGGCTTTTAAGGAAGGGTCGGAGTTCACGCGACAGAGCAGAGGTATCACGGGCGGAGGGAACAGCATGCGCAAAGGTGGAAGGACCTGGTGGATTGGGGCAATGGGAAGCATCTGGGATGGTGGTTTAGGCGGGCCGCGGGGGGGAAAGTGTGGTCAGATATGAGTAGTTAGGACACAAGGAGCCTTGAATGCCAAACCAAGGAGTTGGGCTTTATCCTGGAAGTAAGAAAGGACTAGTGGAGGAGAGGGGTGACAAGAGTGTAGGAGAGAAAGACCTCTTTGCTAATGGAGTGGGACTAGGAGGCCATAGGTAGTAACAGCCTGGTGAGACACAAGGACCCCCTTAACTAGAGCCCTGGGAACAGAAAAGAGTTGAGGAAGTGACATAGGAGTCCAGAGGAAGCCAGAAGTCTGAAGGGAGAGATAGTGAGGGGAGCAGCGTGGTACCCCACATACATCATCCATCTCAGCCCAAGGCTTCCTCCTCCAGTGAACCCATCCTTCATTCCTTCCCTCAGTGCCTCCGTGTGAGCTGGACACGCACTGTATGCTGTGGATTTTCAACCCTTTAAGGGTATGGCGGGGGGCTGCACAATAAAAGCTGAATTGTTGGATTAAAATGATATAAAGTGTGTCCCTGTGCTCCTGTGGCCTCTCTCAGGTCTGGGGGCCCTGGTAACAGTATCAACCACTACTGCTAGTGCTGTGGGCCTGATATCCCCTTAGGCAAACTTGTCAGGGGCGGGAGGGGTTGACATGACATACATCTGGGCTTTGGGGCAGGGTACAGAGCACAGGCCTTGACTGACTTGAGGGGTAGGGCCACAGATCATATGGCCAGGGAGGAGAAGGTGAAGGGACAGAAGCAGGTCTGGGAGTTAGGAGGACTGGTAAGTCTCAGGACAGCAGCCAGAGGCATTTTTCTTGGACCATACCTTTGGGCCAGGTCCTGTACCTGCTAAAGCCCTCAGAGGCTCCAGCCACGCCTGAACAGAGGGTGGTGTCCCCACAGGCCTCCCCAGCTTGAGCCTCCATTCCTTCTTCTAGAGTGCCCCTCCTCCACTCAGGCCAGCCCCCACCTGCCTGGGGAGCATCTCCCTCCTTCTATAGTAAGCTGCAGGGCCTTAGCTACCAGGGAAGCCCTTCCTGTGCACCCACACACAACACACCTGCACTCAGTCCCACCCAGGACAAAGCCAGGTGGTCCTCACAGGCTCCCCTGGGCAGGGATCATGACCTATGAGGCTGTATCCTCAAGTCCTGGCCCCGACAGTTGTCCAGGAAACCCCTACAGCTAGAAGACCTCTTCCTCTATGCACACCCATACAGGGGCACTGCCCCAATGCCCTCAAAGAACAAGGGGCATCCTCCCCCGGGGCGATCTCCAGAGCATCTGGACCCAGAGGATCAGAAGAGGAGGGAGGCGAGCCAGCCTCCAGGAAGTCCTCTGGGGCCAGGCAGGTCCAGCTCACTCAGGACCAGTGAGGTGCACAGTGAGTAATGAGGGCTGGTCAGCTCCCAAGATCCACTGTTGACAGGCACCAAGGAGGGAAGTGGCCTCCAGGGCCTGGGGAGCTTGCTGGGGCCCTGCAGCAGCCCCTGGGAAAATCCCTTGAGTCAACTGTGCCCCTCTTTTGTTCCTGAGGTTTCCTCCAGGAAGCCCTCCCAGACCACCACCCAGGTCCTGCTAGCTGCTTGGCCTTGAACTGTCGGCAGGCCCCACCCCTTCTTGGCAGTTCAGCTTCAGCAAATCACTCCCCAGTGGGTTAAACGGGAGCCTGAGACTGAGCCCAGACCGAAGGGATAAGTAACCCCAGGTCATGGGCCCCTTCCAAGGGCTTTTCCTTCCTGGTCATAGGGGTACTGAAGGCAGCCCAGGGGTGAGGAATGAGGCCTGAGTGGCCGTCTGCAGCCCCCACTGGAATCTTCCCTGCCCCTCCCTTTTAGATTAACCGAAACCTGCTAATTGTGGCAGCCCTCTGCACGCTCCCCTCCCCCACCGCCGTATTCCTCCCTCCCTTTGCCTCCCCTCCCCTCCCCCTTCCATCCGAATGATAAAGGGCCCGACCCGCCGGCCCCCGCCCGGCCTCAGGCCCTGGCTCTTCCTCGCCACACTGCCCCAGTGCCCTGCGCCCTCCACGGGCCAGGCCTCTGCCCACGTTGTCGGCCTCCCCTGCATGGGGCCCTGCAGCAACCCACGCCTGGGGCTCCCCGGGGCGGAGTCGCCCTCCCAGCCCCCCAAGAGGAGAAAGAGATACCTGCGGCATGACAAGCCCCCCTACACCTACTTGGCCATGATCGCCCTGGTGATCCAGGCCGCACCCTCCCGCAGGCTGAAGCTGGCCCAGGTGAGAGGGTCCCCCACTCTCTTCACACTCCGAGGTCGCACCCTTCCCCAGACCCGTCCCCCACCTACTCCCTGGCTCAGGGTCGGGCCTCCACCCCCACCTGGCCCTACTCAGCTATGTCAGCGGGGCCAGTTCCGGCCTGGTCACCCGGGGAGAGGGCTGAGATGCTCAGGCGGGACCCTTTCCGATGAGGTGCCCCACTCTCCCTCGGTCTCAGAGGTGTTCTGGGGTGGCGGCGCCGGGGCGCCCTTAAGCCCCGCTGTGGGGGGGGGGGGGCGGATGCCCCCTCCGCGCCCCGCCTCACGGCGCCTGCCCGCCACCCCGTGGTTTCAGATCATCCGTCAGGTCCAGACGGTATTCCCCTTCTTCAGGGACGACTACGAGGGCTGGAAGGACTCCATCCGCCACAACCTCTCCTCCAACCGATGCTTCCGCAAGGTGGGGCAGGGTGAGGGTCGGAGCCAGGGGGGTGGGGGGTGGGGGGGCAGGGCGGGGGCGGTAATCCGGAGTATCCGGGGTAGCGCGGCCCCATCCAAGCCTGCCCCCCCCCACCAGGTGCCCAAGGATCCTGCGAAGCCCCAGGCCAAAGGCAACTTCTGGGCGGTCGACGTGAGCCTGATCCCCGCCGAGGCGCTGCGGCTGCAGAACACGGCCCTGTGCCGGCGCTGGCAGAGCAGGGGCGCGCGGGGGACCTTCGCCAAGGACCTGGGCCCCTACGTGCTGCACGGCCAGCCCTACCGGCCGCCCAGTCCCCAGCCTCCGCCCAGCGAGGGCTTCAGCATAAAGTCTCTGCTAGGGGACCCTGGGGAGGGGGCGCCAGGGAGCAGCCCAGGTCTGGTGAGCTCTGCACCCAGTGGGGAGGAGGTGGTGCCCACTCAGCCCCTGCCCTCTGTGAGGCCTCTGTGGCCCCTCCGCCCCCTCCCTGGGCCCATGAGAGCAGAGGAGGAGACTTCCCAGGGGGCAACCAGCAGGCCCTCACCCCTCTCCCCTGAGCCCAGAGCCTGGCCCCTCCACTTACTGCAAGGTACCACAGACCCTGGGGGACTGTCTGGGGGGGGTCACAGGGCCTCACTTTGGGGGCAGCTACCCACCTCCTACTTGCCCATCTACACTCCCAATGTGGTAATGCCCTTGGCTCCACTACCACCCACCTCCTGCCCACGGTGCCCACTCTCAACCAGCCCGGCCTGCTGGGGGGTAGCCCCTGAAACCCATGGCCCCCCAGGGCTGCTCTGGGATCTAGATGCCCTCTTCCAGGGGGTGCCACCCAACAAGAGCATCTACGATGTGTGGGTTAGCCAACCCCGGGACCTGGCTGCCCCCACCCCAGGGTGGCTACTCTCCTGGTACAGCCTGTGAGGCTCCCAGGGCAGGGGCTGCTCTTCTCTCCCACCTCCTCCTGCCAGCATCAGCTTGTTGAGGGGAAACCAAGGCCAAGAGGACCAAGAGGTGTCTGTGGCCACAGCAGCCTTGAAACACCAGACACCAGCGGTGCTGAGAGTCCACAATGTTTATTGGACTGCCCCATGAAGGGTTGTGGCCCAGCTGAGCACCACCCTGGCCCTGATGGTCAGTCATGCCTCTCCTATCCCCAGAGGCAAGGCTGGAAGGAGCAGGGCTCTGCTTGGAGTAGCCCTTCCTGTCTCCTTCCAGGTCCCACCTTCTCTGGTTCTCTGTCCATCCATCCGTCCGTCCATCCATCACCATCTGTCACCTCCACTCCCTGGCTCCGGGAAGGGGGAGGGAGAACCCAATAGCGACTCCAACCTGAAGTCTTGTTCTCCCTCAACTGTCTGGGAAGGAGATAGCACCTTTTTCGGGAAAGGGGATCAGAAATTAGGACCCTACAGTGGTTTTGGTGCTGGTAGTGGGGAAGAGCACAGTAAAGGAACAGACAACATTTTAATGCCAAGTCTGATTTTTGGTGGCAGAGTGGTGACTCGGGTAACACTGGGCCCGGGGTCTGCGTCCTGTCCCCCGGCTCTGGGATCCCCTGCTGTGTGCCGGCCGCGATAACAGCAAATGGTGATAAGGAGGGAGCTCAGGGCCTGGGGGGCAATCATTTCCCAGGCTTAACACTCCTTCTCGCGCGGGTCGGGGGGAGGGGCAACTCTGGGAGTTTGGGGGGCAGTGGGCCCCCAGAGGTCAAGGAGGTTGTGGGGGTTTAGGGACTTTGCTGTGTCTGCCGGCAGAAGTGCGACCGCAGACTCCCTGGGCAGGTCTAGGAGGGCAGGTCCTCCGGGGGCGCGAGGGCCGAGCTGGAGCCGCAGTCTGGGCCGGCGCTTGGAGGACTGCCCGGGGGCGGCGTGGGGGTGCAGGGGGTCCCGGTGAGTGGTGTTTCGGTGCTGAGTGAGGAGGGCGTCCCGGAGCGCGGGGCCCTGCGGCGCCGGGCCGGCCCCAGCTCTACTTGGCCCACTCGCTCGGCGAACTTGAGCGAGCACACGGTCTCGCCGAGGTCCTCGGGCCGCGTGGAGATCTGCGGGCAGGCGGCGCTAGTGGGCGGGCCCCGAGTGGGCGGTGCCTGGCTGCAGGCCGCCTCCCGTCCGCCCTGCGCCCCGCCCCACGCCCACGCCACCCGCGCCCACCTGCAGCAGCAGCACCACGGTGGCGCCGGGGCCGAGCGCGGGCTGCAGCAGGCGCGTGAGCTGCGAATCGCGGAAGGGCACGTGTGGCCGGCGGGCCCGCAGCGCGGCCATCACGCCTCCCAGCGCCAACAACGAACGGTTGATGGTCCGGGCCTCCCGCAGACGCTGGGCGTCGTCCTGGTCTCCCCGCGACGTGGCGGCCGCCCCCGCCTTCCAGGCACGCTCGGATCCCGCCAGGTCCACCAGGTGCAGCGTGCCTGCAGGGGCGAGCGAGCCCGACGTGGAGGGCGCCCCGGTCTCGCGTGCGGCGAGACCCCCGCAGGGCTCAGGCGCAGGCCGTGGTACCTGCGGGGCCCGGACCGCGCGGTGGGGACGCCGCACGCAGCGTCAGCGTGACCAGAGCGTGCGAACGGGAGCTGTGCTGGTTCATGGCGGTAGCGGCGGTGGCCCGGTTGCTCTTCCCCAGGCTCAGCATCTGGAGGGCGGAGTGACAGGGCTCGCCTGCTGTAGGCTCCTGCTGCAGGGTCTGCGCCCAGAGGTGGGAGCACAGGGCGGGGCCTTGGAGGGCTGCGCGGCCCACCGGACAGCCTTACCTGGTGCAGCGTCTCCAGGTTGGGCACGTCCCAGTAGGTGAGGCCAGCCACCTGGATACCCCCCTGGCCTGCTGGGCCCTGCCTCACGGCCAGGCGCTCGGGAGGCCCTGGGGCTAGGAGGTCCCTGGTGAGAAAGGGGAGGGCTTGGTTCAGGGTTTTCGGGGGAGCTGGAAGCGCCCGGCGCCAGGGGCGGGGAGGAGGCGGTGCCGACCTGACAGCCTCGTTGTAGATCTCCACCATGCTGAGGGTCACGCGGTGCTGCCCTCTGGTCCCCATCTCCCGGAACAGTGACTGCAGCGCCCGAGGAGCTATGCCAGGGTCCTCAGGTGGGCCCTGGGAACGGGATGGGATGCCACATCGGGCTCACATCCCAGTCCCTGGCCCCAGAAGCCACCCAAAGTGCCCCCCCTTCCCACCTCCATGCTGTAGGTCTTCCCGGTCCCTGTCTGACCATAGGTGAAAATGCAGACACTGTAGCCTCGAAGGCAGGACAGCACAGCCGGCTCCAGCTCCCTGAAGACCTAGGAATAGGAGGGGTGCGAGGGGTGGGGCAAGGTGTGAACAGAGCTTGATTCCCCTGGGAGGATGGCTACAGGGGAGCATCGGGGAAGGGTGGATCTCCCCACAGACAAAGAAGGCTCCCTGGAGAAGGCGGCATTTGCAAGAATTTGCCAGGCAAAGAAGGAAAGGGGAAGAGGTGATGCAGAGTACGGGGGAGGTCTGGGGCGTGGCAGTCAGCAGCCCTGACGCTGGGCTGGAGTGCCAGGTTCAAACCCTGGGTGTGACGGGAGGCAAGTTACTCCTCATCCTTCACGCAAGGTTTCCCTCTGTGAGGGGAGGACTGTAGTCACCTGTTGTCAGGGTTGAGGGGAACATGTGCTGAGACTAGAGCAGTGCTTGGCACAAAGGATGAGCCCAAAAGGGCCCCAGGGTTCGAAGGATGGGGCCAGCCAGGATTGCTGGAACCTGGGCCCTGGGAAGGTAAGGAGAGGCAGCTGAGGGGGACATGGGGCTGGGAATTGTGTCCGTTTGGCAACTGGACACCAACAGCAGCCTTTTGAGCAATGACGTGGTCAGCTTTCCTGCCCAGAAGGTGGCTGGTAATTGAGTGGACTGTCAGTTCTGCTGGAAGTGTTGGCTGCTGGCCATGAGGGCAGAATCCAGAATTATCAGTGAGGTCACCTAGATTCCATGACTGGGAGGAAGCACTGGGGGTGGCCATGGGGGGACTGTGGCACCAGTGTAGAGATGGGGAACACAGGTGAGGAGACTCAGTGACAGATGCCTTTGGTTCTTTCATTCAGACACATTGAATTGGAGGGCTTTATCCAGAATGGCTGCCCCACGAGGCAGTGGGCAAGGGGGACCTCGTGCAGGCTGCAGTTTGGGACAGCAGCTGAGGCCAGGGTGGTGTGTGGGATAAACAGAGAGATAAGTGGAAAACAGCTATGGTACCCCCAGGAAGTGGGGGAAGGTGCCCCAGCCACTTGCTGTGCACTTATGTCACACTGTCTGTCCCTGTGAGGCCAGCACAGGTCTGAGTCTCGGCCAGCTCTGCCCCTTACCTCATCCCCTCCTGGCCCTGAGCCTCTGTCTCCTGAGCTATGGAAGCTCTAACAGCAAAATTTGTGTGTGATGGAAAGTGTGTGTGTGAAACACGCTGGTGGAGGGCTGGGGCTTGAGCCTCCACTTTTCTGCTGAGTCTGAGAGGAAAGGGGAGGAGGAAGGAGGCCGGGATCTGTGCAGTGCAGCAGGAGAGCACTGAAGGCCAGAAGCTCGCCCACTCACCCGCCCCCCCCCACTGCCCACCTGGGCCACAAAGCCAGGAGGGGTGCCTGCCCTCACAGCTGGCCGACTTTGGACCCCGGGCTGGGGGAGTGGGCAGCCAGTGAAGCCTGGGGAAGGCGATCATAGCACTGTCCCCACCACAGCAACACCCCAGCCATGCTCCACAGGCAGCTCTGCTGAGCACTAACCATCATCTCAGAAGGGTTTGCTTTCTTTAGTTTCTTGATAAAAAATTATTTTTGAAAATGTTAACCTTCACGTCTAAACCATAAGGTCTGTTTCCCTGAGGCCTGCAGAGCTTGGTGGCAGGATGCAGAGAAACAACCCCGGGAGGAAAAGAGGTGCCCAGCTAACCTGCCAGTCCTGCCTCCCAGACCCCCGGCTCCCTTCTCTTCCCTGCAAGAGCCCAGCACGCTCTCTGCTGGGGGGGCAGACAGACAAAAAAGGGGAACCCAGAGCCTCTTCTGGACTCTGGGAGACTCTGAGGGGGGTGAACACAAGTGCAAAGGCAGAGCATCACCTCCTCCTGGCTGGCATCTGGAGGAAAGACCCAGTCCAGGCGGAAGCGATGCTGGCGCCCTCGATAGCAGGTGGTGACAGTGCCACCTGGGCCGGGCTCCGAGCTCACCAGGCTGGAGGGTGTCCCTGGCCTCAGCCGACACAGCACACGGATATTTCCTGGGGTGGCAATCAGGTCAGTGGGCTGCCTCCCAGGCCCTGAAGCATGGAGAGGCTCCACTTCCTCCAGCCTACCCCCCCACCCCTCCACTCCCCAAGCCTGCTGTACCCTTGAGCTCCAGCAGCCGCCCTGGGCATCCAGTTGGGGGCCTCTGCTGCTCCCCAGGGAGCTGAATCCCAGCCCCTCCGGCTGACAGTGCCCCCAGGGCCCAGGATACCTGGGGGAACACAAATGTGAGAAAGGCAGAGGGGGAACAGCTGAGGGAGGAGCTGGGGGTGGGGTGGGGGTGCTGAGAGCAATGTGGAGCCACAGTGTGACCACCCAGCTGTGGCGATCCACAACTTTCAGTGGCTTCAGGCCCCTGAGGACATCATTCCATGGATCTGAGATGGAGCCCAGGAATCTGAGGAGGACCACGGACAAAGACATCATCTGTCTCCTCTGGGCTCTTGGCAATCCTGAGATATTCACTGTCTCCCTAGTTTGCACAACACAAAAATAAGACCCGAAAGTGACATCACACCCAGGGTCACACAGCTGTTCTGGTTCCAGAGCCTACAACCTCCATCCAAGCAGGCAACTCCTGGGCTGGGAAGGGAGAAAGGACAGGGGCTCCCCAAGGGAAGGACAGTGATGGGGCTTCCCAGAGAGCATGTGCTAGAGAGGGAGCAGGTGGTCCTGACCTGGCCCTGGGCCTCGCTCAACGATCCCTGACAGCTCTGGCTAAAGGTGCTGACCAGTCCTCGGAGGTCCCCGCAACCCTGACGCAGACTGGCCATGCGTGCCCGGAGTCCTGTCAGGGGAAGGTTGTTGAGGGAAACCCCAGACCCCATGGCCTTTCCATGAGCCCCCCTGCCCCAGGACTTACCTGCCAGCTGCCCATGCATCTGCTGCAGCTCCCTTCTGCAGTTCTGCTCAGTCTCCTGCTGGAGCTGCCGGAGGGCCCCCCAAAGGCCCTGCAGCTGCACTTCCTGCACCCCCAGCTGCCCCACCCAACCCCACCCGTTACTGAGAAAAGGGCACTTAACAGGTCTCACATCAGATGCCCCCCTCCCAGTGCCCCTGCCTTCCCGGCCCATGGGCCCAGCGCCCACCTGGACTCGGAGACCTTCTGTGGTGTCCTGGGCCTCCTGAAGCCGGCCCTGGAGTTCCACTAGTGCCTCTGCCTCGTCCTGCAGGAGGGGTGCGGGCCAGGTGAGTACTCAGGAGGGGCACTCCAGCAGTCCCATTTCTCAGGTGGAGAAGTCAAGTCAAGAGAGGCAGCCAGAGCCATGTCTCCTAACTCCATGCAGAGCTCCTTTTCCCAGGTCCCTCTGCTCTCCTGGGGTCAGTCACTAGGAGGAGCCACTGAGCAGGGTGGGGGGATTCTCTTACAGGTATTGGTCTCCTTGATGGGGCTGCCCTGCACAGACCATCCCAGGGCCTATTCACAGTCCTGGGCCCCAGCCCTGACAGGTCAGAGAGAGCCCTCTGTCTCTGTTCCGGCAGGCAGGAGATTCTGAGACAGCCTGAGCAGTGTTGCTGGAAGCCGGTGTGGAGGAGCCCCAGACTGCAAGGATGTAGCAGCTAAGGAGCAGGGTACCTGGGGGGCCCTGGTGGGGGCGCTGGGGCCCCAGTGCAGCAGGAGGTCCCGAGTGAGGCTCAGGCTCTGCTTCAGGGCCTCATTCTCCAGGGTCAGGTGCTGAACCCTCTTTTCTGAGTCTGTCGCCCCCTGGCGGAGAGAAAAGCCCTCAGGACTAACCTGAAAGTCCGGGCCTCCTGTCCTCCCCCTCCTGGACCTGCCCTGGGCAGTCTCACCACTCCCAGGCGCAGTCGGCCCAGCTCCTCCTCCTGCAGTTCTAGCTGCTGCTTCAGCTCCTCCAGCTGGGAAGGAGGAAAGGGCACAATGTGGAACACCTCCTTCCTGTCCTCTCCGCCCTCTCCCTCCCCCCCACCCCCGTCCCTGCTGCCTCCTGGGTGCCTCACCTGTCCAAGGATGAGCTGCTCCAGCCGCTGCCAAGCTCTCCCATCCTCCTCCAACTGGGGGGGCTGCTGCCCCTGGGCCTCACCCCTCGGTGAAAGGGAAGGGCTTTCTTCTTGGGATGGGGATTCTGGGGTGCGGTAGACCCAGTTAGGACTGATGAGGTATCTGCCCTGAAAAATGGGGCACCTCGGGAGCAGGGCTGGGTTTGGGACCCCACACTCCAGGCTGCTCAGGCTCTGGTGGGCTTCACCCCCTCAACACGTTCCCTTTTCAATTCACTACTCCGTCCTTACATACCAGTGGGAGTTGGGAGCTGCACCCCCGAGGCTGGCTGACTCCCCTGGGGCAGGGCCTGCCTCCCCCTGGGGCTCCGAATCCATGCCAGGAGGGCCAAGAGCTGACCAATCACCGTCAACAATAGGGGAACATCACCGGGCTGTGAAGAAGATAAAAACCAGACGGAGAAGACAGGGGAACAGGCACGTGGAGGCCAGAAGGACTGAGAAGAGAACGGGTTGACAAAGGACCCTCAGCCCGGATCACCTTGCTCAGGTCCGGAGGATTCCCGCAGTTCTCTTCCGCCCCCAGCTGGGCCGAGAGGAACTCCGCAAGACGCACCAGAGCCTCTTCCAGGGAGACCTCGGCTGGGCGGCCCTCGGCTCCCCCGGCCGGCCCATCCTCAGACTCCGAGCAGCCTGCGGGGCCAGGTGGTGGGGGGAGGAGGCGTGCTGGGTCACGTGTTGGAAGCCAGGCCACTCGATGGCATTTGCCGGGCCCTCCCTCCCCCTCTTGGACGGCGGGGTTCCCTCTTGGCCCCGGGGACGCGGCGCTTTCGATGCACGGACAGCACCTACCAACCAGGTCGGTCAGCTCGGTCCACAGTTCTGTCGTGGGTTGGTCGGGGCGGCGGCGACCCCCGGGCTTGCCGCGGGACCTCTAGGAAGCGAGCAGGAAGAGCCCCTGAGGTGAGGCCAGGCAGCCTGCCTGGGGCTGTCTCCCTCCGGGAACTGGACCAGAGAAGCTGGGGCTGACGTCTCTGCTCCCAACACCAAAATATAAACGGGGTCCTCGGCACGGCCCCCTCCCCAGCGTCAGCGCTCTACGCACGCTGCGCGGGCCCCAAAGCAGCTCCCTAGAAGGGGTCGCCGGCCGCGCTGCGCCCGCCCCCGCTCACCTGGGCCGGGTCCCCCGGGTCGGCGGCCGCCGCGGCCCCGCCATCCCTACGGAAGAGGCTGTAGAAGATGTAGATGAGCAGCGAGTAGAAGGCGTACATGGGAGAGCGGGGCGGCAGAGAGCCCCGCTTCGCGCCGCCCCGCGTCCCCGCGCCCCGACTCGGCGCCCGCCCGCCGCACAGCCGGTGCGCATGCTCGGGGCGGCCGCCCCCACGGCCAGGCTCCGCGGGCTGAGGGCGCGCGCCAAAGAAAGGGGGTACCACAGACAGGTGTCCCCGGGGCCCCTGCAGACACCTGCTCCGCGCCCCCACCTCTACTTCGCGGAGACCTCGGGCCGAGAGCGCCCACGGTCCCCGCACCCTCTTCTCGGAATCCCTGCCAGCCCTCCGTGGAGGGACCACCGCTCTCGCCCTTAAGAGCTGGGCACCCACGGGTGTCCAGCCTACACTCCCGGCAGAGCCTCGCCCCCTCGCAGCCCCTCCTCTCCCCTCCCCTCCCCTCCCCTCCCTGCCCCCTCCTCTCACAGCTCCTCCCAGTTCACCTCCCCTCACAGCCCCGCCCCTCTCCTCAAGGTCTCCTCCTCTCACAGCCCCCTCCCCTTATAGCCCCGCCCCTCCCCTCATAGCCCCTCCCCTCAAGGACCCCTTCTCTTACAGCCCCGCCCCTCCCCTCATAGCCCCGCCCAGGCCCCCCTCCCTCAGACCTCTCCCTCTCCTCACCCCAGATCCCTTCAAACCACTGGGCTAATACACCCCTATCCTCGTACAGAGCCCATTCCTCCTAGTCCCCTCCTGTGTTACAACCCAGTCTTGCTCTCCTAGAACTCCCCTCTGCCCAGGCCCCGCCCCCGGCTGCTCTAGCCTCCGCTCCTCTCGTTGGTTCGCGCCGGGCCTCCGCAGGCCAGGAGCGGGAGGCTGGGCGGCAGCGGGCTGGCGGTGTGGTGGGCAGGTTCCGGCCTCCGGCTCGCATGTTGCGTCTGGGCCGCGCAGCGCGACCGCCCCTGAGGGCCGGAGTCGTGGCTCTTTCCGGGCCGAGGACGGCACCTCCCCGAGCGAAGGGACCAGGCCAGTGGGCCTGTGCGCGCCCCGCGCCCCTCTCCCCCAGGCCTGGCGCCCCGACTTGGGTTCTAGGGCCCCAGGGCTCACGCCCACCCACCCAGGCCCCGTGCCGCCTTCTTCCTTCTTTTCCCGACCTAATTAACTTTTTCTTCCCCACAGTTGTGTCCAGTGGCCTCAGGGCTCCGGAAAGTTTCGCATGAGCCTATCCCAACATTTAGAAATGGGGCTCTGGAACCTGGGAGTCCTGGAGAGTCGCCTTTAGGGCTCCAGGTCGCTGGCTTCTGCGTTCCTTCTTCCTCTCCAAAGTTGAGGACCCCATTCCTGTCTCCTCAAACTCACTACCGCCCGAGGTGCTATGGCCCTCAAGCCGTGGGATGAATGGAGCACGGCCCTGTCCTTCCTGGCGCTGGGAGTGGTGTCTCTGCACGCAGCCGTGAGTACTGCCGAGGTGAGTACGCTGGGGCCGGCAGGGGCGTATCACACTCCCAAACCCCAGGGACCTAGCTAGTTCCCTGGATCAGGGAGAGGGTGGTGGGAGGTGAGTCTGGGGGCCAGGCTTCCATGAGACCCCCCCCCCCCGACCCTTCCCTGCTTAAAGGAAAGTCCTGGCCTCTTTTTCCCACATTTCCCTTCCCTGTGTTGACAGGCAAGTCGAGGGGCTGCTGCTGGCTTCCTGCTCCAGGCCTTGGCCGCTGCCACCATGCTGGCCCCAGGGCTGGGCACAGATGAAGACTATCTTGCTGGACCCTGGGTAGCCACTGTCATTGGCCTGCCCCTTCTTGCCTTCGATTTCCACTGGGTGAATGGGGACCGCTCCTCTGCCAACCTGCTCCTGGGAGGAGGCATGGTGCTGGCAGTGGCTGGTGACCACCTTGGCACTGAGGGCCGCTCTGTGGCTGGTCAGGCAGTGGTGCTGGTGGTCGCAGTGACCATCCTCATTGTGGCTGTTTTCACGACCAACACTTACGGAATGTGGGGGGGCGCGATGCTGGGTGCTGCAGGCCTCCTGAGCCGGTTGGAGGAGGACAGACTACTGCTGCTGCCAAAGGAGGATGTCTGTCGAGGGGCCCTGGCTTTGGGCAGTTGGGCCTACCACTGGGCCCTGCACACACAGCGCCTGCAGTGGGAGTGACAGCTGGAGACAGCAAGGCAGGGCTTCTGCCCCGGGCCATCACCTCCCCCTCCCATGGGCCTGCTCCTGGGGCCTCCTCCCCTAGGGATAGACTCTCCTTCCTCCCCAGTTGGGCTTGCTGCAGGATGACTGGCCAGGGGGCAAAGTCTGGGCGCTGCCCCTTCTCTGGCTGAGTTTGGGGACTTGTGTAGATGAGAATGAAGGGGTCTCAGGCACGTTTTGGGGCCTGACTCTGGGCAGGCCATGGTTGTGGATCCAGAGAGAGTCTTGGTCTCCAATAAACCTTAGGAATTCAGCAGAAATATGGAATCTGCCCATTCTTAAGAGAGGTTGTGGGGTTCTCCAATGAGCTTCCTAAGGTTCCCAGGGCAGCAACTAGTTTCTCTGGGCAAAGGAAGGGGATGCACCGGAACCAGCCCAGGGCCTCCCCCAGCCTGGCCTCCTGCTGTTATCTTTGTCTGGAGAGCTCCTGGACTGAGAAGACATACTCCTGGGCCCTTGCTGTCCTGGGACATAGTGGAGTTCTGAATATCCTTGCACGGCCTGGCAGGTGGCCCTCTGGGGCAGTGAGCTTCATGGGCTGCTGGAAGGGGAGGAAGCCGGGGAGGTCTGTACCACAGCTGTTCCCAGAAACGCACATCTCCTCGGGCTGACTCGACCTCTACCTGTTTGCCCTCTGGCCTGTGCAACTCAAGTCCTGATTTCCTAAGACCCTCACTTTCCTTAGTGGACCCTTCAGCTCCCAACCCCAGGATTAGGAAACGGGATTGGGCAGAGTAATGGGTTAGATTCGGGGTCCAGAGCCCTTCCGCGGGGAGTCCAGGCGCTTGAATCCTGTGGAAGCACATGTGGTCCTTCACAGGAGGGAAAAGGGATGGCCAGAGTCCCGCGCATGCAAGCCGGAGTGTTGGGGGACAAAGGCGCAGACACACCCCGACGTGGGGTCCACGGCTGCTCTCTGTCCCCGGTGACCCGCGGCGTATGGGCCGCGCCCTGGACGACCGGAAGCGCCGCGCTCGCCCCCACCCCAGGCGCGCGCCCTTCCGCGGATCGCCCTGGGCCCCGCCCCCTCCCTGCCCACTTTCTGTAGGGGCGGGCCCTCGGGAGCTCTCGAGCGCCCATTGGCTCTGGCCGCTGTGCCAGGTCGTCCCGAGCGACGCTCCCATTGGTCCCACGCCGATCACGTGACGGGGAGAACGAGGGGGCGGTGGCGGCGCGGGGTGGGGGGAGCGCGCAGCGAAAACAAAGATGGCGGCTGCGCCGGGGTTGGTGGCCGCGGCGGCTGCGGGGCGACGCGCGGGCCGGACCCTCTGAGGCGGCGGCGCAGGGAGCGGGGCTGCGGGGTCGCGGCTGCGGCGAGAAGGCGGCGGGAGCGCGCGGCGCCCCTAACCTCCAGCCGCGGGAGCGCGCCGGCACCCGCCCGCCGGGCCGGCTGGCCTTGATGTCCGGCGCCGAGGAGGCCGGCGGGGGCGGCCCGGCCGCGGGGCCCGCCGGCGCCGTGCCGGCCGGGGCCGGGGCTGGGGCCGGGGCCGGGGTCGGGGTCGGGGCCGGGCCCGGGGCGGCCGCGGGGCCGGCGGCGGCGGCGGCGCTGGGCGAGGCGGCGGGTCCCGGGCTCCCGGACGAGGCGGGCCTGGCGGGCGCCCGGCAGCTGCAGGAGTCGGCCGGCGACCCCGACGCGCCGCCCAAGAAGCGGCTGCGGGCGGCCGAGGCGGCCGAGGCGGCGGCGGCGGCGGCGGCGGCGGGCAGCGGGAAGCTGGAGGAGCGGCTCTACTCAGTGCTGTGCTGCACCGTCTGCCTGGACCTGCCCAAGGCCTCCGTGTACCAGGTAGGGCCGCCGGCCCGACCCCGACCAGGCCCGGCCCCAGCCCGCCGCGGCCGGCCGCGCGCCGCGTGTCCTCGTAGCCCGACCGGCCGGGCCGGGCCGGGGCCGGGACTCCGCGCCTGTTCGGAAGCTCCTCGCTCTCCTCTTTTCAGACTGTCTTGTTTTCTGCGCGGAATCCTCTTCTTTCTCGTTCTGATTCTCTTTATTTCCCGATCCGAAGCTCCTGTCTCTCACTTACATGCTGCTACTCTTTCCAGCTGCTCCCTGCACGGCACTCAGCACTCAGCCCACCCTCTCAGGCTGACCCCACGGAAAGCTGGGAACAGATGCCTACGCTCTTCCTACCTCAGAGCCTGCTGTGCTCATTCCAGAGCTCCCTGGGCTCAGGAATCCCTTGGTCTTTCTCTTTCACTCAAGAGCTCCTTTTCTATTCTTTTGGTAGCCACACCCCCAAAATCTGTCCTCACTCCTCTCATTTACCCCATTTCCCTCTCCAGTGGAAGAATCCACTTCGCCTTGTCTGTTTTTCTCTGGGAGAACATTAAGAAGGGAGAGATCGCCTCTTTTTCCTCCTTGGTCCCTTGCTCTCATTTCTGGTCTGGATGAACCACCTGCATCCAGCTTCACGGTCTGGGTCCCTACTCCAGCCCCAGCCCAACCTCATCCCTTCTGGACATGCTATGCTCCTGGCTAGGCTCCCCCAAGTCCTGTTTCACCCATGCCTGGCTTCCTAGGCTGCCAGCACTCCAGGAGGTCTGTCCAATCTCCTCCCATTCTGAGGATTCAGCGTATGGGTTGGACTCAGAGTCCTTAACCAGCTCAGGGCCATCAGAGAGGATACCAAGCCCAAGTGGGTCTTACATGTGCACCATGTTGCAGCAGGGGCACCACTCTGGCCCCAGAGTCAGTGTGCAGTGTGTTGTCTTTTTCCTTGTCTGCCTCTTTCTACCTTAATCTCCGTTCCGTTTCTGATACCCCCTACCCCCAGAGCTCCTTTGAGGAATAAAACAGGTCTCTTATCCCTTTCTTTGCATTTACAGGATCTGGATATGGCTGATGGGGTTTGTTCCCCTTCTACTCAAACTGGGGCCATGGGTGAGAGGGCCATTCTTTGTAGTAAGCAGCGTGGGGCTGGTTTGGGTTGTCATTTTCTCAAGCTCTGAATCTCCAAATTCTTTTCGCTCTGGCAGGTTGCTTGGGAGGACCCCAGTGTGCCCGTGTAATGGAGGGAGAAAAGAAAAGGCATTGAAGGGGAGGTGGGTTGAGTTTTTTCGGGAGAGGGCGCTAGTTCTCAATCCACCTTTCTGGGCTTTGGGAAGCTCCTGGCCAGAGGCCTTAGCTCAGGAATACCACAGGCCTTCTGGCCCAGTGCCAGCTGGGGGAGCACTTCCCATAACCTCCTCAGCCTTGGGGGTGCCCCTCAGGACTTGTGCGCTCTTTTCCTGGCCCATGACCTTTTGATCCTCCCAGGTAGAAGAACTCTTCCTTCCTTGAGCCTTGCATGAGAGCCTAGGAAGCCAAGCCAATGGTGGAAGGGAGTCCCAGGGGAATTCAGGGGTCTCCTTGTCTTCCTTCCTGTTAGTGGTCTGGAGCTGGACCTGGCATAATGATAGGCCACGTGGTGCTGGCTTCTGGTCCACTCAGCAGAGAGCCTCAGCTCTGCTTCTGGCCAGAGCTGCTGGTGACTGGATCTCTGAGCCTGGCTGGTTCAAACCGGCCTGCACTGTGCCAGGAGTTGAGCTCTGTCCCGGGCGGCCAGAGGCAGAGAGCTGAGCAGCTGTGATGGAGAGTGAAGGCACTGGGGCTACCCTGACTTGTGGTCCTCTCCGTGGTCTAGTGGGCTCTGCTCCCTGGGGACAGGCCTGCTGAGCAAGGAGAGCCCACTGACACTGAGCTGCAGGCTCTGGCAGTGAACCCTTGCTCCTCCTCCATTGTTCCCAAGTGATACCTGGGCCTTGGTAGGGTGTTGTTTTCCTCTCATCTCTAGAGGCCTGGAGAAAGCTCTAGAATGTGTGATTATTGGGAGAGTCCTTGGCTCTAGAATGGTTGACTGGAGCCGTGCCACGGGTCAGAACGTGCTTTGGCTGCTGAAAGATCAACCATGGGATAGGGGGTACGTAGGGCATGGATGCACAGCTGTGCCTGTGCTGGAGGCTGGGGTGTGAGGGGCCTAAAGGAGTGGCTGGGGGATGGTGGGAAGGCTTCTTGGTGGCTCCCTGCCACGTACAACATTCTGCTTCACCCTCCCAGCGACCCTGGATGGGGCCGTTGAGGATGGGTCAGGATGAGCCTGGAGGCCTGGGCCTTTGCCTGGTCGGCGTCAGAGCTGGGTTTGCTCCCAGGAGGATCCAGTCACAGATGACGTGGACCCCACACACTGCTTCAAGACGGGTGGGTACAGAGCCTTCTTTGTGTTCCTGGTCAGGGCCCACTGTTGGCCATCACATCTAGGCCTGGGCTCAGCCCTTCCACTTCTGCTAGCTCTCTCCGGTGGGCTAGTCTCAGGCATGTTGCACTCTGTTCCTACCAGCAACATTTTTCCTAACCCCACCAGATCGCATGGCTCGGGGCCGGCACCAGCCCCCCCATCCATCTGGGAGCTCTCAGATGGTGCCCAGTTCTAGGGTGAGAAGAGCCGGTGGTCATGCTGAGCCTTGTGTTTTATGCCTGGTGCTGGAGCTGCAAGAGACAACTCCGTGAGCTTGTGGAGTTGGCTGGGTGCATGGTAACTTGAGAGCTTGCTCTCTGGCCACCAGACCCTCTGTGCCACTAGGAAAACCTAGGTGGTGGTGAGAGCTCACCTCAAGCAGACATGGGCTGCATGGGGGCTTGTCCACCTGCTCCTGAGTCTGAGCCCCTGGCCCTGCAGGACCGGCTCCCCTACATGCCTGACACATCACACCTCACACCTGGGTTGAGAATCATACCAGTGTCAGACCAGGGTGCTCATACACATGGTTCTCACTGTGGCCTGTGTTAGGACAGGACAGGGCAGGGCCAGGACAGGTACAGCAGATGCTGGTTGGTTTTGATGTTCTCCAGGCACCCAGGTGGGAGTAGAAGGGCTGGAAGTACATCAGGGACGCTCATACAGTAGCTCCATGTAGGAGCTGGCGATGGGCAGCTTGTGCCAGCATGTGCTCTGGATGCAGCCCTGTGGCCCCAGGACAATGTGACCCTGCCCTTCTGCCCATGAGTGCACCTTTTCTGGGGGAAACACAGCCTCAGTGGTGCCTGGAGCGATGCAGCTCCCTGACCTGCCTCCTGAGCTCTCCCCAGCCCTTCACATGAGGCCCAATATGTTCTCCATAAGACAGACCTGGGGCGAGCCCCCTGGCCTAGTGGTTAAGTTTTGCATGCTCTGCTGTGGCAGCCTGGGTTCAGTTCCTGGACTCAGACTCAGACCTACACCACTCGGCGGCCATGCTGTTGTGGTGACCCACATACAAAATAGAGGAAGATTGGCACAGATGTTAACTCAGGGTGAATCTTTTTCAGCAAAAAAAAAGGGGGGGGGGCTGCTAGCCCAGTGGCGTAGCAGTTACGTTTGTGCGCTTCATTTCATTGGCCCAGGGTTTGCAGGTTCAGATCCTGGGCACGGACCAACGCGCTGCTTGTCCAGCCGTGCTGTGGCCACATCCTATATAAAGTAGAAGATGGGCGCAGATGTTAGCCCAGGGCTAGTCTTCCTCAGCAAAACGAGGAGGATCGGCAATGGATGTTAGTTCAGGGCTAATGTTCCTCACACACACACAAAAAAGGGCCACCCCCAGCGGCCTAGTGGTTAAGTTCAGTGTGCTCTGCTTCAGCAGCTTTGGTTCAGTTCCCAGGCACGGACCTACAGCGCTCTGTTAGCAGCCATGCTGTGCTGTCAGCACACATACTAAAAATATAGAGGAAAATTAGCATGGATGTTAGCTCAGGGCAAATCTTCGTTGGCAAAAGAAGAAAAAATCCTGGCTCTGACCCTGCTGACATGAGCCAAGGTCCTGAGCCGTGGACTGGCATCTGGAGGGAGAGGCTGCATAGCTGCCCCGACCCCTCACCAGCCAGAAAAACTCCTTGTGACCCCCCCATCAGGGTGAAGGAGTAGTTGGGGGCCCTCTGTCAGGGGATGTGGCCCCAACTGGCCTGGTCCATGTGTCCACTGCTCCCAGCCTCAGACCTGGGCCTTGCCAGTAGTGCACCCAACTTCCCCAGCCCGTTGCTCCTGTGCCCCTTCTGCCTGAGAGTCCTCTTGCTGTCCCTGCTCACTCACTTGAGGCAGTGCCCCCACACTGTGGCCCTCTTCTCTCCCTGCAACAGGGTGCCCGTTCCTCCCCACCTGATTGGGGCACTTGCCGCTGTCTGCCCTGTAGAAGGATTGGATATGGCCTGCTGCGCCTCCTATCCCTAAGGCCTCCTATTTCCACCAGGACTCAGCGCAGGCCCTGGCCCGAGGGGACTGGTTACCTGAGTGGCAGTCATGCTGGTGAAAGGCCCAGGAAGCAGGGGTGGCTCCATCTCTGGGCCCTGCCCAGCGTGGGCATAGGCCTTGGGAGCTTCCGAGCATACCGTCTCAGCAGCTGTCGGCATGGCCACTGCTGTAGGCTCTGTCCAAGGTGATGTTTAAGGAATCCCTGGTGGGGCTGCCCACCCACACAGCATGGGTTCCTCTTCCCCAGCTCCTGAACTGCGGCTGGTTCGTGCTGGGAAGACTGAAAATATGTCTGCTTAGGCATCCAGAACAAGGGCAGAGAGAAGAAAGCTTCTGGACTCTGGCTAGATGAGAAGTGTTTTTTGTGGTGGTGGTTTGTCACCTGAGTTACCTTTCAATCCAGGCAGCACTTAGGTTCTGAACAAGAGCCTGACTCTGCGGCATTGACTGCTTCCAGTCTGAGTCCTGGTCTCTGGGTGGCATGCCATTAGGAATCTCTGGCCCAGGACTTCAAACCCGAAACCTGGTGGAAGGTTGGAGTCCTGGCTTCATCCAAAGCAGCTGTGTGCCTTGGACACTGCACAGTCCCTTCAAGGCTCTGTGACTAAAGAGGTTGAGGAGACTGTGTGCCGAGCGTGTGGGGGTGTGGGGTGCCCTGAGGCCTGTTGGGCCTGGTGAGGGTGGACCTCCAGCTGGGTTGAGCAGCACTTTTGGGGTTGGTGCCCTCAACTGTGCTTTGGAGGGTGGGCTGTTGGGCCTGGTGGCATAGCGGTTAAGTTCATGTGCTCCACTTCTGGTGGCCCGGGATTCACAGGTTCGGATCCCAGGCACGGACCAATGCACCACTTGTCAAGCCATGCAGTGGCAGCGTCTCATATAGAGTAGAGGAATATGGGCACAGATGTTAGCCCAGGGCCAATCTCCCTCAGCAAAAAGAGGAGGATTGGTAATGGATGTTAACTCAGGGCTGGTCTTCCTCACACACACACAAAAAAAGCTGGAGGGTGGGCTGCTCACATGGGCCTGGGTGCTGAGCCTTCCTCTAGTGGGAAAGAGTAGATATGGGGGGACTCCAGAGTCTGAGGGGGCCATGCACTTCAGGCTTGAAAAAGGGCCTAAAAGGCCTACTGACCAAGGCTTGGTTCCCAAAAGTTGTGTGTGGGGGTGCATTTTCTAAGACCTGCTTATGGTTCAAGGCCTGGGGGTCAGGGCTCTTTCTAATGAGTCTGGACGGTCCATTCAGCTGCCCCTTAGCCCAGAGGAGAAGCTGGCTCAGATGGAGGCCCCAGGCACGTGCAGCCTGGGGCACATGAGTTGCCTCTGGCCAGGCATAGGGAGGGGCTGCTGGGTGGTGTCCTGGGGGGGTGGGGCAGGTACAAATGCCTGTTTCTGGGTCATTTGTGGAGGGGCTTGGGGATGGGGCCCCAACTTCAGTGGAATTGGTGACCCTAGGGATGAGGGAGGGGCTTTTGCTGAAATCACAGGCTTGTGCCTGGAGTCCCTTCTGAGGCTCTGCAGGTGGGGGCCACGTGAGGGGCTGGCCAGGTTCTGAGGCATCATGACCACAACAGTGGGCATTTGTTCTGTGCCCACCACGTGCTGGGGGCCGAGCCACACTGCCATATGTGTTGTCCATCCCACCTCTTCAGCACGTGATGAAGCCAGCCCTGTCCTCGTTGCCTTTTGTGCCTGAGGAAATTGAAGCCCAGAGAGGGAAGTGACCAGCCTAGGGTCATGCTGCTGGTGACTTGTGGACCAGGCTCTAACCCAGCATCTGTCTTGGCAGGGTCTGGGAGGCCCTATGATGTTCTCCTGGGCTGTGGGACCCCTCTCCCTGCCCCTCCCTACCACCAGGGTCTTCCTGGCAGGTGGCGGGAAGGCATCCTGGCCTGGGCGCTGCAGGAGCTGCTTCTTGGGGCGCCCAGGCCCTGGGGGGCTTGGCCCTAGCATATTGCGTGGGGCACTCTGGCCTGCCCTGGCTGGTGCTGTTGTCCATCAGAGGTTTGGCGTGTGGCCGGCACTGTGCAGAGTCCTCTGGGGCCTTGCTTCTGGCTGGCCAAATTGGGGCAGGTACAGTCTGGCCACTGTGGAGGTCGAGTCTGTGCTGCCCTGTGGCCAGGCCTGCATGCAGAGTTGGGGTCTTGCTCAGGAGGCCAAGAGGGGCCTGGGTGGTGGGGAGGGCTCTGGAGCATGGTGACCATCCTGCTGTGGACAAACCACCTGGGCTGGGTGTTGGCTGGGCCCGGGTCAGCCACCTGGTATCCACCTGGAGAGGGTCCCTTGGGTAGCTGGTGAGGGGCTGGCTGCGTGTTGACATTGGCTTGTCCTTGGCCGGGCCAGCAGCGCTGTGGAGTATCTTGCTGGCTTGCCATGCTCTGACTCAGACCTGAGCTGTCAGGCTCAAAGGGGCACTGACCCCACCTCCCCCCAGAGCCTGCAGGTCCCCCAGAGGGCATAGAGGAGGGTGGGTCAGCGCTGCCTCTCTGAGGTGCCATATCACCTGAGTCTGTGTTGGGTCTGGGAAGAAGGGGGCAGGGGCTGGCCGGGGAGCTTGGATGTTCCTGCAGCCCCCAGGCTCTAAGGAGAGGCCTGCCAGGAGGGCATCCGGGCGGGCTCTCTGCTCCAGAGCAGTGGGCTTTCAGGGTGGTGCTGGGAGGTAAGCAGTCACACGCTTGGCAGCCTCAGTGTCCCTCAGGAGTCCCAGGACTCCATCCTCAGTCTCACTCTCAGGCCCACACCCTGACTGGGCCACCCAGAGACAGAAGAGAAACCAGGTTGGGCGGGGCCCAGCAGGGTGTTGCTGCCACTCTGCTCAGGCAGGGACCCTGAGGTGACTGCAGAGCTGGGCCCTGCCCAGGCAGCCTCTCACCAGGAGGCATCTTGCACTAGAGCTGGCCACACAGAGGTGTGGGGCCCCCAGGCGCTGGTGGAGTGGTCTTGGCGTCCTGTCGGGCTTCTTCACTGGGGGTGCTGGGCAGCCGTTGGGGCTTCGTGGAGCATGGTGCCACATGTCTCAGCCTCACTTCCAAGGGACACCCTCAGGTTTCCTCCTCCCGTGAACGAGTGGTCACGTCAGTGTACGCTGCTTCCCTCGCAGCCTCTGGAAGCTGCAACGATCCTCTCCCTGGGGCTGTGGCATGGCACAGCTGGGCTTCTGTTGGGTCAGGCTCTTGGCAGGGGCTGTGAGAGGGGGTGTGACCCTGGCTCCTGGTCTGTGCGTCTCAAGGGGTGGCAGTGGCCTATGATGTCTGTGTCCCCCTGCCCTCCTCTCCACTTACTGCGTCTCTGGCTTCTCCACAGGACAGACTGCTTTTCCACCCTGTTCCTCCTGTGGGCAGGCCTCAGCTTGTCCCAACCGCCCCTGGGACCAGCCTCACTCCCCACCCCCAGCCAGCCCTTGTGTCCAGAACTGGTGCTGGCCGGCCCCTGCCAGGCCCTGTTCCTCCAGCCTGAGCCCACCCAACTCCCCTTCATCTTTCACATTTGAGTTTTGACCTGACTTGGAAATTGAGATTTGAGTGCAAATAATCTGGCGTTTATGTGGACATGGATTCTGTGAATGAGGCTTTTGTCCTGGCTCCCCTGATCCCACTGTTGGTCCTCAGCATGTAGGTCCCATCACTCACTACAGCCCAGGCTCAGGCCATGGTGCTCAGAGCTCGCTCAGCCTCCCACAGCTCCTCAGCTCAGGGTGCACAGATACCCTGAAGCGCTGGAATGGCAGCTGGCGTCTACTGATGACTCCACGTTGGAGAGCAAGGCCAGACAGTGGCTCCACAGAGTGCCTCTCTGCCCCACTGCATCCCACTCTCAAAAGGGTCCTGGCCCCCAAGGGAAGCCTGTGGCCTAGTGGCTTTCTGCAGGTTTGCCGTGGCTGGCGAGCCCAGGCCAGCCACTGGAGAGCACCGCCTGCCTGTTCATCCTCAGCCAGTTGTGGGGGAGTCTCTGCACATGGAAATCCAGCTAGCCTTTGGTGGGCCCCTAGTGCAAAACTCTGTGAGACCACTGCACCTGCCCCCCTCATCTGCACCAGCCCTGCGGGCCAGGCCTGAGGGCAGCTGTGTCTGCCCCAAGAGGACACAGCCCAAGTCCTAGCTCTTGTACCTCTTGGTTTCTGTGTGACCCTCTTCTCCCCCAACACTGAGCCCTTGGAGGGCCTGGCCTAGGCCCACCATGTGTCTCGCTCAGTGGTACCAACTGGGTGCTCATGAGGTGTGTGTGGAGCCAGCGAGAGACCTAAGATAGGAGTTGAGCTGGCAGCCGGCTATGCACACATGCAGGGACCCCCAGTGAGAGGGGCTGGTTGCTGACAGGCAGTGTCCAGGTCTCAGATCTGCAGGTTCAGAAAGGGAGGGGGCCTGGCTCCTATTGACCCAACCCAACAACACATCCCCCTTGGAGCCCCTGTTCCCGCCTCACCTAGGCACACACTGTGCCCACGCACCCTTGTCCCAGGCCAATTTGGCCTCCCCTCTGCCACAGCCTTGTGCCACTAGCTCTTGGGAAGGCCCGTGCAGGTAGCCAGCCCCACTGGGTGGGTGGCAGCTGCCCCTCACCTGTGCTGGCCAAGGAGGGCTGAAGTGGAGAGGCTGGGCTGGGGGGTCAATCTGAGCCAGGTCCCCAGCCCCCAGCCTGAACTCGCCTTTTGAAGGCCAGGGAGAGGTTGCACCTGCCTCAGCATGAGCAGCATCTACTGCCCCACTCAACACCTGATGGCAAAGTGCCACTGCCATGCTTGGCTGAGAGCCAGTGTTCCTGTAGGCATCCCAAAACAGGGCCAGCAGGGACTCGGGAGAATCCCTGGCCCCTGGGATGGGAAAAGGCCAGGTTTCAAGTCCCATTGTGGCCAGACCAATTACCAGCGGGCCTGCCTCAGTGAAGAGCCATACCTCTGCAAGCTGATGAGGGCCGCCCTTGAGACACCCGCCTCTCTGCAGGGGCTCAGTTGGCTGTATCCTTGCAGGGCTCCAGGAACAAGTCTTGTCCCTCTTGAGAAGCGGCCTTCTGTTTGCTAAACACCAGCACGCCTGCGCCTCTGCTCGCCGGCAGCCCCTCCCACAGCTGGAGTCCCTCAGGATGGCTGCCGGCCTGGCCCTAGCTGGAGCCGGTGGGGTGGGGTAGGGCGGGCAGGCGCAAGCGTGTGTGTGAGTCCCACAGGTCTGTGAGCTTCATCTCCCTTTCCTTCTTCACAGTGTACTAACGGTCACTTGATGTGCGCTGGCTGTTTTATCCACCTACTAGCAGATGCCCGGCTGAAGGAGGAGCAGGCTACGTGCCCCAACTGTCGATGTGAGATCAGTAAGAGCCTCTGCTGCCGCAACCTGGCTGTGGAGAAAGCCGTGAGCGAGCTGCCATCCGAGTGTGGCTTCTGCCTGCGCCAGTTTCCCCGCTCCCTCCTGGAGAGGCATCAGAAAGAGGAGTGCCAGGACAGGTAACTGCCTGGCCTGCCTGCCTGCCACAGGTGTGGCCACACATGCAGGGCCCAGCACGGGGCTGGAGGCCACTCTGGTGTGTGCGAGGCCCCAGTGTGCGGGATGCTCTGGCTGGTCCTTGTTGCCCAGGCCTCAGGTTCTGCACACAGAGCCCACCGATGACCTTGCAGGTCTGAGCCGGCGTGAAGCTGCTCAGGGCCCAGGCCTTGGAGCGGGGAGGCCCCACAGAGGGCAAGGTGCTATCTGCACCCAATGGCTGTCTGGACATCATCTCTAGGGTTCTCTATGGCTGTGTGGTGGCTTCTTCAAGGCTGCCCTTGGCATCCCTGGGCCCAGGAGAGCGTGGCCAGCTCAGGAGCTCTGAGAGCTCCCTGTGAGGCTGCGTTGGCACCCCAACCCAGCCCTGGCTGGTCGACACTGCCACCAGCGGTGGGGCCAGGCCACTGAGCCTCGCCTGGAGTGAAGCTGTGTAGGGTCCAGGACCATGATCAGTGGCCACCATTGCCAAGTAAGAGGGAGACCCCATAGCAGTGGGTGTAGGTGGCATGTGCATCCACAGCTTGCACGTGCTTCTCCTCTCTCCAGCTCTCAAACATGCTCTGACCCCTTCCTGGGGACTGGCACACGGCAAGTGTGTCCTTCAGGGAGTGGTTTGTGTATGAGCAGGGCTGGGCGGAGGCCCATCTTTGGAGGACCACTGGACACAGCCACCTCCCCGGGGCACAGGCCGTGACCATAGTGCTCGCCTCCTCTCCAGGGTGACCCAGTGCAAGTACAAGCGCATCGGCTGCCCGTGGCACGGCCCCTTCCACGAGCTGACAGTGCATGAGGCCGCATGTGCTCACCCAACCAAGACGGGCAATGAGCTGATGGAGATCCTGGACGAGATGGACCAGAGCCATCGCAGGGAGATGCAGCTCTACAACAGTGTCTTCAGCCTGCTTAGCTTCGAGAAGATCGGCTATACAGGTGAGGCCCCACCCACCACACGCTGCCCACCGCACGCGCACGGCTGGGGGACTGGGAAAGCAGCAGGCTCTGGGCAGTGGGCACAGGTCGCGCCGGACTGCTGGGCTCTGGACAAGCTCCTGGCAATGGGAGGATGCCTCAGGGGAGAAAATAGGCCAGAGGCCACGCAGGGGAGGGGCTGGGGCAGGACCCCGGGGGCACCTGCATGGCTCTCACAGAAGCCCCTCCCACCTGTCCTCCCCACCCCAGCCCTGCCCCCCCAGCCAGCAGTGTCCTCACTGTGTGGGGCTGCACAGCCCTGGGAAAGTTGGGGTCTAACCAGAAAGTGGATGTGTCTCGGGGGGCCCAGGAGCTGGGGGCCTGCCTTGCAGAGCCAAAGGCAAGAAGAGCACTTGTCACATCGGGTCCTACCTGCAGGAGATTACTGCAGTGGCCACAGGCCTCCTGAGGTCAGCAAGAAGATGCTCAGGGCCAGGGCTCCAGAACGAGCCGAGGGTGCCCAGCTCAGAATGCAGAGCTGAGAGTGGACGCCCAGGGCCACTGGATCTCGTGGGCTCTCTGGGCCACTGCCACTGCCTTTGGACATGCTGGGGAGCAGGAGCCAGGCCAGAGCCTGGTCCAGACAGAGAGAACAGCCAGAAGCACCTGCTGATGCTGGGGCCACTCAGGGAGACTCCAGCCCTCTACTGCCCAGCCCACGCCAGGCAGCCGGCTCAGAGCATCAAGGGCAGTTACGGGCAGCCAGTCACACCATGCTGCCTGGACTGGGCCTGGCTAGGTGTGGGCCTGCGCAGGCCTGAGAGGCTGAGGGCCCAGGGGCCTCAGCAGCAGAAGGCCACGGCCCCTGGTTAATTGCAGCTTCAGCCGCCCTGGTGGGCGCCGTGGCACAAACAGTCCAGGTCAGGCCTCGAGGGTCCAGGCGGGCCGAGGTGTTGTGACTGTGGCGGTGGTGGGCAGGGAGCCCTGTCCACTCAGGAAGGACTGGCCGCCTCCATGGAGGGACTTGCCGGCCATGGGCCACGGGCTGTGCTGAGAGGACTGCATGACAGCAGAGTCACCCATTGACTGACCGGCCCTGCAGATGGCCGGCAGAGCCCAGCACTGGGCCACACATCGGCGCTCTGCCTCGCAGCCGATGCAGGCTCCAGTGCCGTGAGCCAGCCTGCCCGCCGGCTTTTCTGGCAGCTCTGTATGGGAACCAATAAAGTGCACTTGTTCTCAGAACTGCATCCTGTCTGTGTGTCTGCTTACCCACGTCCCTGGGGCAGGGCCTCTCCCTCTGCCTGGGCCGGGCCCTGGGGGAGGGTGAGGAGGGAGGCCATTGGGGGTGGGGCTGGCCGCTCACTTCCTGTAGCCTCTGGGCTCCCTGCAGCTAACGCGTGTTACTTCTGTTTATAGTTGTTTCCCCAAAGCTTGTGTGCGCCTCCATTTGCCATAATTGCGTTTGATTTGCGTTGTGACAAGTAGAGCACGCTGTGTCCTGGTAAGTTGCCTTCCTCCCTGGCTGAGCCTGTGTCCTCGGCCGGCCGGTCGGGAAGGCGCCGCCACCTGGCCCTGCCCACACTGACTGCCGGGTCTTCCCGGCCTGTCTGTCTCCACAGAGGTCCAGTTTCGGCCGTACCGCACTGACGACTTCATCACGCGCCTATACTACGAGACGCCGCGGTTCACGGTGCTGAACCAGACGTGGGTCCTGAAGGCGCGCGTGAACGACTCGGAGCGCAACCCCAACCTGTCCTGCAAGCGCACGCTCTCCTTCCAGCTCCTCCTCAAGAGCAAGGTCACGGCGCCCTTAGAGTGCTCCTTCCTGCTGCTCAAGGGCCCTTATGACGACGTGAAGATCAGCCCCGTCATCTACCACTTCGTCTTCACCAACGAGAGCAACGAGACGGACTACGTGCCGCTGCCCATCGTCGACTCCGTGGAGTGCAACAAGCTGCTGGCCGCCAAGAACATCAACCTGCGGCTCTTCCTGTTCCAGATACAGAAGTAGGCGGCGTGCCATGCTGCCCACTCCTGCCCGGCAGCGGCTTCACAGTGCTCTCTGACCATTTAGCAAAGGAGGAAAGAACAGAAGTGAACGTTGGGAAAGTCTGCATGTGTGTGCGATGGTGTGAGCGCTCTGCCTCGCCCTCCGCCCGGCCCTCCGCCCTGCCTCCCCTCTCCTGGCACCGAGGCTGGGCCACCTGCAGAGGAGATGGCGGCTCAGGGAGCCCCCAGCACAGCGAGGTGCGCTGCCCGCTCTGGGCCGGGCTCAGGCGAGCTAACTTCAGACGGCATATTTGATTGCAATTAAAAAGGCACCTTGTTTGCTACTTTCTGTTTTGTTGGAGGGGAAGGTGTGGCTGTGATTGGACAGCGTGGGAGCTTTGGTTTGGCCTGTGGGTCAGAGCCTACCCATCCCTGTTACAGCACCTCCACGCGCCCCACCAGGAGAGACTCGAAGACGTTGCCCCTCTGTCCCAGGCCGGGTCCGGGGGGCAGGCAGCGTCAGGGGTCTCGCAGCAGCCCCAGTGCACCCCCCAACCACTCCAGGGAGGCAGGACTTGGCCACCAGGGCTCAGCAGACGTTTCGGAATGCAGGGTGAAATTCTGTCTCTTCCCAGGAAAAAAATTAAACTCTTTACAGGCTCTTCTGTAAGGTATACACGTTTAGTGAGAAAGAATCTATTTTGTGGGCACAGCATCCCCAGGCTGTGAGGAAAGCTCTGGGGGCCGCTGGTGGTGAATGAGCCTGGCTGGGTGAGGGTCTGAGTGGGCCGGCCACCTTATGCTGTTCTCAGGGACCGGCTGCTTGTCCTGCATCCTGGGGTCTGCTGCAGAGGTCAGTGCTTGGGCAGCCTGGTTTCTCACCTGAGGGAGGCAGGCTCTTCCCAGCCTTGACTTTGCGGCCCCAGCCCCAGGACTGCAGTGAGCAGGCCCAGTGTGTGGGCCTCACAGGGTGGGAAGGAGCCCTGCCTGGAGAATCCCAGGACCCTTGGAGCTTCTGGGAAGGGGAGAGCTTAGCCACCACCCACCCCTTGCTTAGGAGACGTGGCTCTGCTGCAATAGCTTTTCATTGCTTGAATACCAAAGAACCGTTTCCTTTGCCCCTGTCTAGGCCCACCCCATGCCTCAGAGCAGCCCCCACCACCTGCCCATTGCCAGCCTGGCCCCCCCAGTGCCCGGGCCCTGCAGGCTCGGCAGGCAGGGCAGCCCTGGCAGCAAGAAGAGAGCTGCAGGCCTGGCCTATCTCGGGGGTTCCTCCTGGCCCTCGAGTCAGGGGCTGAGAAATGGGGGGAAGGAGCTACAGGATAGAACAGGAGCCTCACCCCAGTTCCTAGTGGCCAACACAGCCCTCCGAGTTCTCCCCCACGGCGGCTCCCCAAGTTCTTCTGAGAAGCCTATGTGGCTTTCTGTTCCCAGACCAGGGCATGGGGCTTGTGGGGGACCCACCTCGTGCAAGGGTGATTCTGCCTGGCCACTGGGGACCAGGAGGCGCTATGCTTGGTTTTCTGCTCTCTGTCAAGAAAGACCCCACCCCAGCCCCAGCACATCTTTGGGGGCAGTGATCAACTGGGGACAGTGTGGTGTGAGTCCCACTGCCATCAGGGGCTGCGCCCAGCTGGCGGGCACAGAGGACAATATTCAGGTAGACATGTATCGGGTCTTGTATGTAGAGGATGGCACGTGTCCCTGCATCTCGGTGTCTCTTGGGGACCAACACCTCTGTAGAGTTTCTGGATTTCCAAGTGAGCGCATTGGGAGGGGAGCTGGGGTGGGGCAGGCTTGCCTGGTCTGCGTGCGATTGGGTGCCTGTGTGAGAGACTGAGTCAGCAGAAGGATGGCCCCTGGCGGCTCTGCTGGGGTGGGGCAGGGAAGGAGGCAGCAGATCTCTGTGTGCAGGTGAAGGTATGTGGCTCCCAAAGGGGCCTGAGCAGGGGGCCAAAGGAAGGAGAAACCAGGGCTAGCTGAGCCCTCTCGGCCCTGCCTCCTGAGTCCTGGAGCTAGCAGCCTTGTGTGTGGGGAGTAGGGGGCAGGAGGGCCTGGGCTCTGGGGCACCAGAGTCAGCCACGTGCCAGGGGTGCACAGCCCACTACTTCCCGCGGCCCAAGGGTATGTGTTGGAGTAGGGCAGCACAGAGGCAAGGCCCTCCCTCCAGGAGTGTGGGTGTGTTTGGGGGTGCCTGAGAGGGCTGCAAATACATCCCAGCAGCGCCATCCCCAGCACGGCCCCACCCTGTCACCATCACCTCAGCAGCTGAGCCTTACAGCCTGGTGGAGCCAGGCACCCTAGGAGATTGTAATGCGTCTCGGCCACCATGGGGGGCTGGTGCCACAAACCTCTCTGTGGCATCTCACTGCGGGTCACTGATTCACTGGGGGATGTCCCATCAGTGTTAGAAAAGAGACACCATTGGTCTGTCTCTAGGACCCCATGCCATCTTGGCATCCTGACCTGGAGGAGGTGGGGGTGCACCCTCAGCAGATGTGGGGGGAGGCCTGGGGGCACAAGCCAGGCCGGGTCCCCTCTCCTCTCCCCTCCCCCCCCACTCCCTTGTGAGCATTACATCCCTCAGATCACCCAAAATGAGACATTTACAAAAACAATAAAAATAATTTTTTAAAGAGTGGAGCAAGAGATGTTTTTACCACTGTCAGAAATGACTTACATGTCACTTTTGTGGTCTGCATTCTCTTTGGATATTTTCTGTAGGTAACTACAGTTTAAAAAAGTTCCAAACCATGTTTTGTCTATGTTTCCTTATGAGAAGTCAGCTTCATGGACGGGCTTTCCTGCGTTCTCCTAGCTGCCCGGCCAGGGGTCAGCTGCTGCCCCTGCTGGCTGCCAGCCTGTCGCCTCCAGCCCCTGCTCGGCACCACCTCATATACACATCCCTGTCTGATCAGTGGGGAAACAGGCATACAAAAGTTGGGTGCTCTCAAGGGGAATAGGGCCCCCAGGACCTGGGCTGTCCTGTGAATGCCGGCACTGGAAGGGGAGGCCAGGTCAGCTGGGGAGGCTCCCTCCACCGTTCAGCTGAGCCAGTCTCTGCTTCCCCGGCCTTGCTCCCCAACCCCGCCTCCACCGTCGCCCTTCACTGTGCCCCACAACCCGCACCAGCCTGCCTGCCAAGCAGCTGCCTTGGCTCCAGGGCCTCCCTGTCCTGCGCCCCACGCCCCGGGCCTGACTAGGGGCCAGGCAAAGCACCTCACCCTCCAAGAGAAGAGGACGGCCACCCGAGTCCAACTTCCCACCTGTAGCTCCTCGGGTTTGGCCTTGCCCCGACCCCTGCGGCCGGGCAGTGGCCCTGGGCAGCCTTCCCTGGACCCATGGACCCATACGCCCTCGGGTCACTCCCTCCCCAACAGTCTGGCTGTGCCTCCACTAGCTGAGTTTACCCCGCTGGTCTGTTTCTATTTCCACAGAAAACAAACGCGTCCACCTCCCACTGCTTCCAGCCTCCTCTGGGGCCTTCGGACGCGGGCCGTGCGCCCAGGCCTGGCGGGGTGTGCTGTGTGCGGCCCACGGTGGGGCCGGGGTGCGCGACGTCCGCCAGGCCTCGCAGGTGTGCGGTCTGCGCCACGGTGCCGCGGGCCTGGGTCTGGCCCTTCCGCCAGGCACGGGGCTCGAATCCCAGAGCTGCCGGCTGCAGGGCTCGCGGATTCCGCGGATCCGTGGGCGCGGCGCCGCTGGTGCCGCCTTCTCTGACATGAGGGCGGCGCGTTCCGCAGGTAAAGTCGCACGTGCAGGTAGGTTTCGGCGTGGAGGGGGGAGTCAGCGGCAGCACGCGGCCGCAGCCCAGGAGACGCCCCTCAGGTAGCCGGGGCAGCCCCACGATTCTCGGGAGGCGGGCGCCAGCCAGACTACAGTTCCCAGGATGCTTCGGGCGGCTGGACTACACTTCCCTGGATGCTCCGCGGCCCGCGGGGGCTGAGGGCGGGGCCTGGGGCGGGGCTGCGGCGGCGGCGCCGAAGCGCGGGAAGTGCGGGTCCCAGCACGCTGCGGCCGGAGCATGAGCCTGGACCGCGAGCTCCGCCGTGAGTCCTCGGGCCCAGCGCGGGGGCCGGGAGCGGGCCTGACCCCCCGGGCGGAGGGGCTCAGCCTCCCGACCTCATCCCTCTCTCTGCAGAGCTGAGCAAGGCCAAGGCCAAGGCCCAGAGGAGCGGGCAGCTACGGGAGGAGGCCGCTCTCTGCCACCAGCTGGGGGAGCTCCTGGCAAGCCATGGTGCGCGCTCTGCGCCGGGCCCGGGGTGGGGTCCGGGGCTAGGGCGTCCGGGAGAGCGAGGAGGGGAGCCGGGATGGCCGGGGGGGGGGGGGGCGGGCGCGGTGAGAGGGACAGGGGACCGGGAGCCTTGCTGAGCGCGCCGTCCAGGGCCGGCCGCCGCCCCACTCGCCCTCGCGGCTCCTGAGAGACTGCCTTGCCCGCCCTCCCGCCCAGGCCGCTACGCAGAGGCCCTGCGGGAGCACCAGCAGGAGCTGCAGTTCCTGGAGAGCGCCGACGACCCCCTGGGTTGCGCCGTGGCCCACCGCAAGATCGGAGAGCGGCTGGCGGAGATGGAGGACTACTCAGCTGCCCTGCAGGTGGGCGGTGCCCCACCAGCACTCAGTCTGGCCACACACTCCTGGGCCGCAGTTTGTGGGGGTCCCTTTCTGAGGAGGGAGGCACAGTGTCCACTATCCGAGCCAGAGGGGGACTCTCTGCAACGCAGCCTCACCTTCAGAGAGCCCTGTGCTAGGGAATGGTAGGCCAGTCCTTGAGTGGGCACACAGCCTCTCCTGGGAGCCTGGCCCCAAAAACCACTAACCAACGTATTACTTAAGCCACATTTGTGGGTTGGCTGGGGGGGGCGGTCAGGACCCACTGTCCACACAGAGCCTGCCCTGCAGCAACCCAGCGAATTCCCACCCATTGTTCCTCCCCTGTGATGACATTGGCTGGCTGGAATGTGGAGCTGCTGTTCCCACAGGCAGCCCTTGGCATAGAGGAGATGGGGTGTGCATAGTTTGGCTTTGGCCTGCTCTGTGGGGGTTTCGAGGAGCAGGGGGCTCTCCTAGGCAAGGGTAGGGACCTCCGGAGTTGGGGGACATGGAGGGTTTGCTTGAGGTGGGGGTTGGCTTACAGCAGCCATTCCTCTGCACCCTAGCACCAGCACCACTACCTGGAGCTAGCCCGTTCCCTGTCCAACCACATTGAGCTGCAGAGGGCGTGGGCCACCATTGGCCGCACCCATCTGGACATCTATGACCACCACCAGTCACAGGATGCCTTGCTGCAGGCACAGACTGCCTTTGAGAAGAGCTTGGCTATCGTGGACGAGAAGCTGCAGGGTGAGTGCCCTCCGGGGCCTGGCCGTCCCCACTCTCTGCCCTCAGGACTGCAGGCAGAGGAGACTTCAGCCCCACTGCCCACCCTGCTTGTGTGGCAGGTTCCATCTGCCTGAGCCCTCCCTTTGTGAGGCTGAGATCTGTCCTTGAAGTCCTGCCATGAGGGGATGCATGGCTTGTGCTCACTGCAACCTGGCATCTGGGGATTGTCCGCTCTTTGTCTTTCCACACTCTGCTGCAAGACCCTTGGCACCCACAGTGAGAGGTGGGAGGCAGGGTGGGGGAGAGGCTGGATGGGCCTTGGACGGGGCCCAAAGCTGGAGACCCCAAGTACATGAAGCACTGAGTGTCTGGACGGGGCATCTTCCAGGGACCTTGGCCAAGCGAGAACTGAGTGAGATGAGGACCCGACTCTACCTCAACTTGGGCCTCACCTTCGAGAGCCTGCAGCAGACAGCCCTGTGCAATGACTACTTCAAGAAGAGCATCTTTCTCGCCGAGTAAGGCCCCTGACTCGGCCCCAGGAGGGAGCTGAGTCCCTGTTCCTGGTGGAAGTAGCTGGGGGGTGGGCAGCTGAAAGGGCAGGCTGGCTGGCCCTCACCCCCGCCCCGTCCATTTCCCATTAGCAGAGGAGCCCCGGCATGTGTGTGTGCCGCGTGCTGGGGGAGGAGCAGGCTTAGCGTGGTGGGGCTGGAATCCTGAGGGGCATCAGCAGCTGCCCGTCAGCACTTCGGATGCCACTGTGCCGTCCCATAGTGGGAGTGCCCTGGACACTTTGAGCGCCTGTCACCACCTGCAGGCAGAACCACCTTTATGAGGACCTGTTCCGCGCCCGCTACAACCTGGGTGCCATCCACTGGCGCAGAGGGCAGCACTCCCAGGCCGTGCGCTGCCTGGAGGGGGCCCGGGAGTGTGCACGCATCATGAAGAAGGGGTTCATGGAGAGTGAGTGCTGCCTGCTCATCTCACAGGTGCTGGTTCTCAGTATCTCTGGGCTCAGCCCCTGGGAGGCCTTGGGCCTTGGGGAGTCTGCAAGCCTCACCTTTCCTTGCCGCCCAGGTCCTCCAAGACCTTGGGGATTTTTTGGCTGCTAAAAGAGCCCTGAAGAAGGCCTACAGACTGGGCTCCCAGAAGCCTTTGCAGAAGGCAACAATCTGCCGGACCCTCAAGTATGGTGAGCCTGAAAGCATCCCAAGGAGCTGAACCACCCTGGGAAGGGATAGAGAGGGCTCCCTTCCCTCGACAGAGGAGGCCCAGGCACATGTCCTTGGGGAGGTGGCAGCGTCAGTATGGGACATCTTCCTGGCCCCCCATTTTCTGTTGGGAGGAGAGCCCTACTTCTCTGAGCCAAAGCATAGCTTGTTGGAGGGGCACTGAGGGTGGTCAGGAGACTGGCTGGGTGTTTAGGTATGAGCCAGCGTCTTCCTTGGCAAGCTGGAGACAGAAGTCGTCCCCACCTAGTGGATGAGAGAGTGGACGGTGCCCATGGCCGGGAAGGCTGACAAGCATCAGTCGCCAATGTCCCCATTTGCCGCGAGCCAGGCACTGTTCAAGTCATTTGTTAGTTCTTCTAATCCTCACAGCCCCATGAGGTTGATTCTCCTATACCCCCTCTTACCAACGGGTGAGCAGAGGCCCGAAGAGGGTGGTGGCTGCCTAAGGGCACACGGCTAACAGGTGGCAGAATGGGTAGGAGCCCCACGCTGTGCCACCCCCTCCCATGAGGCTCTTACCAGCAGTGCTGGCAGTGGTCCAGCTGCAGCAGCAGCTGGAGGAGTCCGAGGGCAGTGACCCTCAGGGCGCCATGGGCATCTGTGAGCAGCTGGGGGACCTGTTCTCCAAGGCAGGCGACTTCCCCAAGGCGGCTGAGGCCTACCAGAAGCAGGTGCACACCCCTGGCTGGGGTGGGAGGAGAGGGGTGACGATGCTCGGGGCCGGCAAGGTGTGGGGCGGCCATGGCCTCACCATTGCTGCCTCCCCAGCTGCATTTTGCGGAACTGCTAAGCAAGCCGGGGCCTGAGCTGGCTGTCATCCATGTGTCCCTGGCCACCACCTTGGGAGACATGAAGGACCACCGCCAGGCCGTGCACCACTATGAGGAGGAGCTGAGGTTGCGTGATGGCAACGCCCTAGAGGTGAGAGGTGACGGCACCCAGCCCTACAGCACGCAGAGGGTGTCTGTGTTTGTCCCCATGGCGCTTGCATTTCCTTCCCAGGGTTGTCATCCTTCTGTCTCGTGTGGGCAGCAGAGGGGAACCAGGGCCATGGCTGTGGCTGGCTAGATGTGGTAGATAGCAGTCACTGAGCTCATCCTTCCTCCTGCTCCAGGAGGCCAAGACCTGGTTGAACATTGCGCTGTCCCGAGAAGAGGCTGGCGATGCCTA
Organism: Tapirus indicus; assembly: GCA_031878705.1. Classification (NCBI taxonomy): domain Eukaryota; kingdom Metazoa; phylum Chordata; class Mammalia; order Perissodactyla; family Tapiridae; genus Tapirus; species Tapirus indicus. The sequence continues at coordinate 749,874 of CM062935.1, forward strand.
TGAGCTGCTGGCGCCGTGCTTCCAGAAGGCTCTCAGCTGTGCCCAACAGGCTCAGCAGCCCCAGCTGCAGGTGTGGGAGCTCACCCCCCCATGCTGGGACCCCAGGCGCAGCCTGCCTGTCTCCTTCTTCCCCTGTCCCTGCTCAGAGCGGTTGGCATCCCCGGGGTCCTGAGCTGCATGTATCCTGCTCCTCAGAGGCAAGTCTTGCAGCACCTCCACACCATGCAGCTGAGGCTGCAGCCCCAGGAGGCTGCTAGCACTGAAACCAGATTGCAGGAGCTGAGTGTGGCCAAAGATAAGGAGGACGAGGAGGAGGACAAGGAGGAGGAGGGGGACGACAATGCCCTGGAGGCCAGCGAGGTGGAGCTCTCAGAGAGCGGTGAGGCCCAAACACCACCTTGGTTGCCATGCTGGCTGCCCCGGCACTTCCTCCTGAGGCCTGCTCTGAGCCGGACCCTGGACTGGGGCTGGTAAGGGTGGGGCCCTCGAGGGACCTGCTCACAGGCTTGTGACAGGAGGAGACAGCCCTGCACAGGCAGCATGTTCAGTAACCACCTTTGGTCATCTCCAGTGACCTAGGGTCACCTCATGGGGCTGCGAGGATTAAAACAACTAACCAATGGTGAGGCAGATGGAGGAGGGGCGTGAGCATGGAGCCTGGGGCAGCCCTGGAAACTTCCTGGGGGGGCCAGTGATGGGAAGCTGTGGGCGTCCGCTGGAGGAGGCGGTGCAGGGTCAGACCTGGGGATACAGCACCATGGGAGAGCTAGGGCTCGGGGCAGGCAATGTGGGAGCGGAGACTTCCCAAAACCCTCGGGAGCCTGTGCGGTTTCCCCTGGAGGCCAGCATGGTCAGCCTCGTGGAAGGCGGCCAAGAGGGACAGGCTGGGGAGGGCTTGGACTGAAGCCATTTCAGGGTAGAGGGGAGCAAGGCAGGAGGGCAGGAAGAGTTGGCTGGTTTCTGGCTGAGCAGCAAGGGGTGGGGACCCCTACTTGAGGCCAGTAGGAGTGAGTTCAGTTTTGAGCGTGAGGGGTCTCCAGAACCTCTTGATGAGTGGCCAGGGTCCGTGGGAAGTGCCTTAGAGGGGCGTCAGGCTGCATGTCGATGGTGTGGGTGCAGGGAGCCATGGGAGGGGCAGGAAGAGAGAACCCAAGACAGAAACTTTAGGCAGTGCTGTTTGAGACAGTCCCAGTAAGAGAAGCCTGTGGAGAAGAAGGTTCTGGAAAGGATCAGAGGCATAGGCAGGAGCAGAAGGCAAGAGCAGAGGTGAAGAGTGGGGTTGGGCAAAAAGCAGGTGGGAAGAGGTGGACGCAGACGAGAAGGCCAGGACTGTATAGGTGGAGGGCACCCGGGTTCAAGCAACAAGCTAGTTTTAATGCATGATGTGACTTGACAAGGACGCTTCCTAGGAGAGGGACAGCAGAGGTCTGGGATGGGGGGAGACTGACTCACAGAGCAGGGTCTGGGTGCAGGGCGAGAGGTCAGCACATGATGGACAGGGAGTCAAGTGGGCAGAAAGGTCAGGGGTGCGTCCCCCATGGGCAGAGGGACAGTGGGCGGGAGTGACCATAGGCAGGGTTGGGAGTGCGCTAGGAGCCAGCGCTGGGCCCCTGCCCTCCAGGCCTGGGAGGGCAGGTGGCAGGGTGCTTGGCTTACCTGGGGTGGTGGGGTCGGCTCTGTTCCAGAGGATGAGGTGGATGAGGAGATGCGGGTCTGCCTGGGTCGGCGGAGAGTGACCAAGGTGAGGACAGCGGGGTGAGTGTATCCCCTTCCTGGGTTCACCAGCACTGCTTGGTCGCCTCACACGTCTGCTCCTGTCCTGGGGTGGCTGTCCCACAGTGGAGTCGGCGCAATGACGTGGGGGAGACCATGCTGCACCGAGCCTGCATTGAGGGCCAGCTGGGCCGTGTCCAGGACCTCGTGAAGCAGGTGGGCCTGCCACCCCATTCCAGCCACCCTGCAAGCTGCTGCAGTGGCTCTCCAATGGGGTACACTGTCTCCTCAAAGGGACAGGGCCGGACCTGGGGGCTGAAGGGAGCACTGTGGCTGCTGGCCCTGTGCAAGCGCCTGAGGGCCCTCCCTGGGTTGCGCCTCGTGGTGGGGCACCATTTCCCTCGCTCTCGTGGGACCAGGGCCAGGCTGGGCGAGGGAATGGACTCGTGGGGTCCACTCTGGGCTCTGAGACTGAGGCCCTGAAGGCCTCAGAGCCCTGAGGTGAGGCCAGGTTGTGGGGCAGTCAGGGCCAAGCTCCTTACCATCCTTGGTCACAGGGCCACCCCCTGAACCCTCGGGACTACTGTGGCTGGACACCTCTGCACGAGGCCTGCAACTACGGGCACCTGGGTGAGCATGGGACAGCACATGGAGGGAGGGTCTGAGAAGGGCTCTGGGAGCTGACTCACGTCCCCTGGTCCACAGAGATTGTCCGCTTCTTGCTGGACCACGGGGCTGCGGTGGATGACCCTGGCGGCCAGGGCTGTGAGGGCATCACTCCCCTGCACGATGCCCTCACCTGTGGCCACTTCGAGGTGGCCGAGCTGCTCATTAAGCAGGGGGCATCAGTCACCCTCCGAACCAGGAAGGTGAGTGGGGGCTTGGGCCAGGGGGATGCGGGCCAGGGTCAGTGGAGCTGCTCCTGCCAACCCTGCTCACCTGGGTGCACGCAGGGCCACAGCCCCCTGGAGACGCTGCAGCAGTGGGTGAAGCTGTACTGCGAGGATCTGGACAGTGAGACACGAGAGAAGGCTAGCGCCATGGAGAGGCTACTCTGGGAGGCCTCCTTGGGCCGAGGCAAGCAGGGACCTCTTGCCCCAGGGACATTGCTCCCTAGGCTGAGACTCCCTTGGGCCCTGACTCCAAGGGGCATTTTAGCCTGGGTGGTGGGGATGGTGATGGGCTCTGCCTCACAGTTGGTTCTGTCTCCCCACAGCTCCACACAGCTCCCTGGCTCCCCAGACCGTCCTAAGTAACCATCTCTTTGACCCTGAGACCTCTCCTCCCTCAAGCCCGTGCCCAGGACCCCCAGAGGCCTCTCAGGCCAGTGCCAGGGTCTCCCAGGGGCAGGCAGTGCCAGCTGTGGCCAGGCCTCGGAGGAGCAGGCACAAGCTGGCCAGCAGTAGCAGCTCAGAGGGCGAGGACAGCACAGGCCTCCCCCAGCCGACCCAGAAGAGGCCTCGGCACTCTGCCCCAGCTCAGCAGGCCAAGGCCCGGATGCCCGGCTCCACCAGCAACAGGGAGGCAGCCGCAGCGAGTGCCGGCCGGGCAGCCTACGTGGCGGCCATCCGAGGCGTGGGCAGTGCCCAGAGCTGCCGCTGGGGGCCTGGTCAACCTCGGGGCCCAGGCGAGGTCCCCATCTCCCAGGCAGCGCTCATCCCTGAGGAGGAGTGCCTGGCTGGGGACTGGCTGGAAGATGACTTGCTGCTGACCCATGGCCACCGGTGCAGCCGCCCACCCCGCCCCCAGGGCAGTGGGGACAGCACCAGGCACAGTGCCTTGGGATCAGGCAGAGACGAGAGCCCCATCAGGTTGCGGGCCCAGGCCGGGCAGAGCCAGCTGCCCCATCTCAAGAGTTGGAGTGCACTACTTGGGGCAGGTGGAGACCACAGCTCGGTTGCAGAGCCCCTGCAGAGTCCCGATGTCCCCAGAGTCTCGAGGCCCAGCGGGGAGAACCCTGCGGCAGGCCAGCCCTCGGTGGGTGCTCAAACCTGGAGCAGAGCCGGCTCCCTGGCTTAGGGCAGGTGGGGGAGAAGGGCTCTGTCTCTCCTGACTCAGCCCATCCCTCTCTGCCCAGGGTCTGGTCCTGACTCCTCCCATCCGGGTTCGAGTTCGAGTTCAGGATAATCTTTTTCTCATCCCTGTCCCACACAGGTAAGGCATCACCTGCGCTCTCCCAGGTGGGGCACGTGCGCCCTCTAGCCCCTGTGGGCTCCATGCCAGGGGTGGCACTAAAGAACCTCGTGTTTGCACATCAGGTGGGACGTGTGACAGGGCTCACTTTGACTGGATGTCTCATCCCTGCTGGCCCAGGGGCCCTGGTAGCTGGGCTGAGGCCACAGGCCAAAGTAAGGCATAGGTGGGGCGTGGAGTGGTCAGGTCAGGCACTGGGGCCCCAGGACCCACCTGGAGGAGCTGGAGGCATGTCCCAAGCAGGGGCAGGGGGAGGGGAAGGAGCCAGACAAGGGAGCTGTGAACCCACAGCAGGAATGGCAGGACCTGGGGTCTCTCCTCGGCGTTTGCAGGAACCTAGCTGTGTCCAGGGCTCAGCGCACCCTCTGTCCCTACAGCAGGGAGGCCTACTCTGTGGCTTGGCTGGCTGAACAGGCTGCCCAGCGCTACTACCAGGCCTGTGGACTGCTGCCACGGCTTACCCTACAAAAGGAGGGGGCCCTTCTGGCCCCACAGGACCCCATCCCCGACGTGCTGCAGAGCAATGAGGAGGTGAGTAGCAGGAGCCGGGGCCCTGAGTGCGGGTGTGCTCCGGCACTGGAACACCTAGGGCTGTGTACCAATGGTGCTTTCCAGGTGTTGGCTGAAGTGACTTCATGGGACCTCCCCCCACTGACCGACCGCTACCGCAGGGCCTGCCAGAGCCTAGAGCAAGGTAGGGGCCCAGGAGGGCCCTGAGCGGCCTGGGCAGAGGGGTTGGGTGTGCAGGCTCCACCTCCCCATGCCACTCCCAGGTATCCATCCAGGCTCCCTCCCACCACACCTGTCTTCAGGTGTTCCTTCCCCACCCAGTGCCCACACGTGTGGACGGCAGGTGGGGGAAGATGGCTCCATCTGGAGGTGGGATGGCGGAGACTCACCAGAGCCATGGAGGCGGGACCCGGGTGGAAAGTTTGGCACAGTTGGGAGCCGCCAGGGAAGCTTCCAAGGAAGCTAGCCTCAGGGACTGTGAGATGTGGGGGTGGCTGCCAGGGGTCAGGTCCCCACTGGGTAGGGCCTGACGGGGCAGGGACAGGTTAGCCCCATCCACCAGCCATGCACGGGGGCTCACACCTTGCTGGGTCCACAGGCTTGTGGGAGTGGGCCCTGCAGCACCTCCAGTGGGTGCCCTAGGGCTCCTGAGTAAGGAGGGGACACCTGGTTTGCCACCCTGGATTCACAGGGCAGAACAGGCAGGCTCTGGCCCTGGTGACACCACACCTCCCCCAGGGGAGCACCAGCAGGTGCTGCAGGCCATGGAGCGCCACGGCTCAGGCCCCTCATTCAGCGCCTGCTCCCTGGCCCTGGGCCAGGCCCAGCTCACACCCCTGCTGCGGGCCCTCAAGCTGCACGCAGCACTCCGGGAGCTGCGCCTAGCGGGGAACCGGCTGGGGGATGGATGTGCCGCTGAGCTGCTGGCTGCCCTGGGCACCATGCCCAGCCTGACCCTCCTCGACCTGTCCTCTAATCACCTGGGCCCTGAAGGCCTACGCCAGCTTGCCACAGGCCTCCTGGGGCAGACCACCTTGCAGGTAGAGGAACGGGGAGCAGCGGGCTGGCACCAGGGCGGCGTCAGGATGTTCGCCTTCATCAGGTCACTGGGTGGAGAGGTGCGGTTGGGAGTGCTGGCCACTGCCCAGCTCTGGGACGGCAAGGAGACCAGATCCTCTGGGGGGGTCCGTGTCTTCCGTAGAACTTGGAGGAGCTGGATTTAAGCATGAATCCCCTTGGCGATGGCTGTGGCCAGGCCCTGGCCTCCATCCTGCAGGCCTGCCCTTCACTCAGCACCCTGCACCTCCAGGCCTGTGGCTTTGGCCCCAGCTTCTTCCTGAGCCACCAGATGGCCTTAGGCAGTGCCTTCCAAGGTGAGCTGACAGGCACATCTGTTCCTTGGCCCCAGTATTCCAGTTGCCATCAGAGGGCGTGTCCAGGGGCTCAGAGAGGCAGTCAGTGGGGGACCCAGAAATGGTGGGGAGAAGCTGGGCTCACCCATCTGGCCCTGCCTCCTCCCCAGCTGGGAGACCCTAGGCAAGAGCTGCCTCCATTTCCCCGTGCACAGAATCCCAGGGCTTCCCCGACAGCTTCCCCGGAGGGCCATGAGGGTTTTGGGCCCAGGATTATGCAGCAGGGCTGGGGTGGTGGCCACATGTGGCTGACAGAGGTTCTGGGCCCTGGTGCAGATGCCAAGCACCTGAAGACTCTGTCCCTGTCCTACAACGTGCTGGGTGCCTCCGCCCTCGCCCAGGCCCTGCAGATCCTGCCCACCCACACCCTTCTGCACCTGGAGCTCAACTCTGTGGCAGCCAGCAAAAGTGACACAGGCCTCATGGAGCCCGTGGTCAGATACCTGACCAAGGTACGAGGTTGGGGAGGGGCGCCCAGCCAGAGGAACCCTGGCCAAAGGTCCCGCAGTTGAAGCCTGGGGGCATAGGGCTGGGAAGAGGGTTGCAGGTTAGGAAAGAGCAGCTGCGGGGTAAGCTTGCTGTAGAGCTGTCTTCCTCGGGCTGTGAATTCCTGGCCAGGAAGAAGGGTGCCTGGGACACAGGGTGGCTTCCCCTGCCCCAGGCAGGTCCCAAGGGGCATACCAGACTCTCTCCTGGGGGCTTTTCCAGGCAGGGCTGGGTTCCCGTGATTTTCAAGTCACAGTGTGCCAAATGTGACTGATACCAGAAGGAGAGGTGTCTCCCTCTGATCTGCAAATTTATGGGATGCTGCTCCCCTCTGGTGCCTCGGGGATCAGGCAGTCTTTGTCCCCTCGTTCCCAAGGAAAAGGAAAGGTGTCTGGCTTCCTGGATGTGGGGCCTCTACTGGGAGGACAGCAGGGAGGGCAGGCTCCCCTCAGTCCACCCCCCTGGGCCTCTGCTTTATCTAGGAAGGCTGTGCTCTGGCACACCTGAGCCTGTCTGCAAACCACCTGGGCAACAAGGCAGTGAGAGACCTGAGCAGGTAATGCCGCCCTGCCTGGGCCTCCACCTTCTGCTCTCAAGGTCCAGGAGCCTGGGGGCGCTAGGTCAGGCAGGGAAGGACCACAGACATGGTGCCAGCTCCTTCCCCGAGTGTGCCCCGAGACCTGACTCCTTCCAGCTTCTCCACTGCCTCCCAGCCGGCCCTCCTCGTGTTTCTCTCTTCCCATAGTCCCGTGGCTCTTGAGAGCCTTTCCCTCCGGTGTGTCCTTCCCTGTCACTCTTTGTGCAACAGTCCACACAAGGGCCACTGCTCTCATGACCCTCCAGCATCAGCTGGCTCTCGGGAGTGTCAGGGATGCCCAAGCCAGGCAGGCACACCGAGGCCTGGCCCCTGTGATCTTGGTCCCTGTCAGTGCCCGGCCAGCCCTGGGAGAGCACCTGCATCCATGCTCGGCTGGGGCCAGGGCCTGCGGGGCCTAGCCTGTGGCTCCTAGAGCTGTGGGCTTGCCTGGGGCAGCTTTGCCTCATGGTGGGAGCCTCCATCCCTGGAAGCGGAGCCTCATGCTACTTCCCTCATTGTCTCAGATGTCTCCCTCTCTGCCCCTCGCTCACCTCACTGGACCTGTCTGCCAACACTGAGATCGGCTGTGCTGGCCTAGAGGAGCTCCTGTCTGTCCTCCAGGAGCAGCCCCGAGGACTCAGCTTCCTCAGCCTGTCAGGTGAGCTCTAGGTGTGGTGGCCACACCTGCCATACCAAGGCTGGTGACAGCTCCTTCCTCAGGGACCTGCCTGAGGCCCAGGTGTCTCCTCTGAAGGGGCTGTCACTGCCACCAGCCACACAGCAAGGGTGACACAGTGGGGGACCCTGACCAGCATGACTGGAAGGGGGTGTGATCCCAGCTCCTAAAATGATGGGGTAGGAATAGCATGGGGTCTCCGCTTCTGGCCTGTTCAGCCTGACGTTTAGCCAGGGCTGGGGGGATCCCCTTCCACAGGGATTTTTTCATTCCCATTGGCAAGAGGAGGGAGTTCAGGATCAGGTGGTGAAAGCTGCCACCGAGGGACCTTCCCACTTCTTGCCAGGGGCTGCTCTGACCCTACCTTCCCTGTCTGTGCCCTGACTTCACTTGTTCTCATTCTGGCCACACCTGGGCACAATACCCCACCAGAGCTGTCTTGAGGATGACCCCAGGGATGGTGCATTTGGTGAACTGGCCACCCAGCAGCCTGGCACGTCCAGCTGGGGCCTGGGGCAGGAGAGCACCAGGCTTTGCCCTCCAGGAGGACAAGGGCTGGGAGTGGGTGTGCACACAGAGAACCCCTGGGTTCTTCCGGCGCCTCAGTCCCCACCCCACAGGGCCAGGCTGGCTCCTCTAGGAAGGCCCCCCTGAAGGCAGGCTGGTGGGAGACTGGCACTCAGCTGAGGTGCTGCTCCCCACACACCTGGCTTCCTGGCATCTGCACCCTCTCACCAAGCTCCCTGGAGTCCTGAGCCGACTGGGCACTCTCTGAGGATCAAGTCTCCTTCTGAGACTCACAGGCAGCCCTATTGTGTCCATTTTATGGATGGAGAGACCCAGCTGTCATAGACGGAGACACAGATGTGAATGCCGTTTATTTTAGCTGATCTCCCTCCTGCCTGACCATTGTGGAAGGCACCCATGGTCCCAGGCAGCCCCTCTGGGAGAGCACTCCTTCCTAGACTGTTAGTTATCGGGCCTCTCCTGGGCTTCTGCCCATGCACCTCACTGCAGCCCTTGGGGCCTCAGGAGAGGTGTTTCTTCCCGAGGGTTACACTGGTAAAGAGAGAAGGACACGGGCCTGGGAGTCCCATGGGGCCTGCCCGAACACCACGGACTCCTGCAGGCTCCCCTGGCTGAGGCCTGCTCCTGCCCCCTTGCAGGCTGTGGCGTCCAGGGCCCCCTGGGCCTGCGCCTCTGGGACAAGATCACCGCGCTGCTGCAGGAGCTGCAGCTGTGCAGCAGACGCCTCTCCCCCGAGGACCGGGACGCCCTGCACCAGTTGCTCCCCAGCCAGCCGGGCCCCGGAGCCTGCACCCTGGACCGCGGCCCCCAGCTCTTCTTCAGACGCCTCTGACGGCGCCGTCCCGCCCCCCTCCTCTACGAAGCCCCAATAAACCAGCAAGGTTCCTGCTGCTGCAAAGCCGAAGGCGGGCGTCCGCTTTGCTATAGGGAAGCTGAAAGCCCAATGGAACTGCGGGCACATCCAGCCACTTAGGCGCTAACGGCGAGGGCAAAGACCCCACTGTACCCACCGCCGGCCAGGCGCCCGCTCTCCGTGACGGGGGCGGGACCGTCCTCAGCGTGCGCAGGCGCAGAGGAGGAGTGCCGATAGGAGAAGGGCTGACCGGGGAGGCGCGCGCATGTGCAGCCGAGAGGGGGCGCGCCTATGGCGCGCAGGGCGCAGGCGCAGGCGGGAGCGCGCAGGCGCCATCTCCGGGACCCGCGGAGCCCGCCCAGGTACTCCCGGTCGGGGGGCGGGCGGGATAGGGCCGGCTGGCCGGATGGGAGAAGTGACTCTGGCCTAGGTCCGCGTACGTCGCCGCGCCGCGGAAGGCTCCCCTTCTCGCGCCCCGGACCCCGGATCTGGCTCCGCTCGGGGGTTCGCGCCTGCGAGCGAGGCCTCTGCGTCCGCTGCCCAGGCCTGTCCGCCGGGCTCTCGGCGTGTCCGAGCCTGGCTGCCTCGCCCGCACGCCCTCAGGTAGCGCTGCTCCGGTCCGTCCCCGAGTCCGAGCCCCGAGTGCGCCCCGGACGGCGGCCTGGCGGGCGTCCTCTGCGGGCGCGCTAGATCTCTAGTGCGCTTCTTCCAGGGACATTCGTCCTCGTGGCTGAATGGAATCCTCCATGGGGCTGCCCAGAGCCCTTATTTCTCCTTCAGCCCTGTCCGACCGGGCTCCCTCCTCCCCGGCCTCCGGGAGGGCTGCCGGATCGTGTCTGCGTGCGCACCCAGGGGGCTCCTGTCGCTGCATCTGCCTCGTACACGGCCCCTTCCTGTCCGAGACGTGCCCTTCCAGCCCCGCGCGCTGGGCGTCCTGGCCTCCGGCCTGGCTGTTTTCTCTTTCATCTTCATTCACCCGTTAACCGTTCCCCGTGTGAGGCCATCCACCTCCACAGTGTCACCGCCCAGCTCTGCCAACCTGGGCCTCTCCCCTGACCTCCAGCTGCCTCGGCACGCTTCCTGGGATGTCTGCGGAACCCCTTAAACCCAACACACCCGAACCAGGGCGCGCTCCGCTGCACACCCGCCTGCCCTCCAAACCTGCTCCTCTTCCCGTCTCCTCCATCTCAGTCTTCCTTAGTGTCATGGTACCCTTGGGCCAAAACCAGGGGTGTTCTTGACTGTTTTTTAATTTTCACCTCATTTCGAATCCTTCAGTGGGTCTGGTGGTGCGCCTCCAAAATGTCTGGAACTGGCCCCAGCCACCCATCGACTTCCGGATTGGCAGGCCCCTTCTAGGGGCCTCTTGTTTCCGTCCTTCCCCCGCCTCGTGCCTAGTTGGGAGCCCCAAGAGCTTGTCTTCAATCCTCCAGTAGCTGGAGCTGCGTTAGTATGAAACCCAGACTCCTGACCTGCGGGAGCTGCACACTTTGATCCTACCTGCCTCTCCCGTCTCGTTCCCCAGGAAGCCCCTCGCTCAGAAAGCCCCCTGCCTCCAGCTTGTCTGTTCATCCAAATTTCTGGGATGTGTGCTGTCCACTCTGCCCAAACGCTCCTCCCCATCCAATAGCTGCCACTTCCTCCTCTTCCTCCCGGTCACCTGGCTCAAAGCAGCCTGCCCTGACCACGCCCCACCCATTGCTCTGTTCTCTTGCACCTGCTCCTAACAGCTTCCAGGGTGGGTTGGCTATTCCCACCAGGATACACAGTGCTCTGTGTGTTCATTGCTGTTTCTCGTCCTTCGGTGGGGGGCGGGGAGGCTCTTTGTGTGGTCCAATGCTCAGGGGTTAGGGGGTCGCCTTTAAGTCGGTGCTGGCTCTGCCCCCAGGTCTCTGCTGTGGCTGCCTGAGCCTGCAGGATGTTTCATGGGATCCCAGCCACTCCAGGCATGGGAGGTGAGTGTGGGTCAAGCTAGGCCCAGGGACCCGAAGGGCCCAGGCTTTCAGCCCCTGCTGCAGAGGCTGACGGGAGCAGTGGCTGGGGATTATGGGAGGATCTATAAGTGTGTCTCCATAAATGGCATAAGGGATGGCTAAGGGCTGGTGCAGTTTAACACGGGGGGGGGGGGGGGAGCAGAGACCTCGTCCAGTTGGGGCTGACTGAGCATAGAAATGACAGCATTCGTGCAGCTGGATTCTCAGGGGCTCTGGGCATTTCAGAATCACGAAGCCAGGGGAAAGGTCACAAAGCACGTGACACACACAGTTTCTGCCCCGTAAGCAAGGTGCGGTCACCTTGCTGTAAAGTGAGGGGGCCGAGGGATAGCAGTGGGATGAGGGACCAGGCCTGGCATGTGGCCCCCTGGCCCCAGAGGAGTGTCTTCTGTTCAGGTCCCCCCACAAACTAATTGGGGGCTGAGAGTGGAATTCCCATTCTCCAGCTCCCTATGGGCTCTGGGGGACAGCACAGGGAGAGGCCTCGGGAGGGGTACTGAAATGGAACTGGGGCTAGTGCAGGTGGACAGGCCCATCTGGCTTCGCCTTGTGGCCAGCTGCCAGCTCTCTGCCTCCTCTGTTGCAGCCCCTGGAAACAAGCCGGAGCTGTATGAGGTGAGTGGCTCACGCCCGCCTGGCTGGCACTGGCCAATGGCAAACACCCATGTGAGCCTCCCCAGGGCCCTGCAGCCACCCTGGTGCCACTGGCTGACACACTGCCCCCTCTCCAACAGGAAGTGAAGCTGTACAAGAATGCCCGGGAGCGGGAGAAGTGAGTCCAGCACCTAGGCTGCCCACCCCCAATGCACACACCCATGCCCGCCCTCCTGCCCCAAGCAGCCTCCCCCAACCCCACCCCCACCCCACACCGAGGGTCAGGAAGATGTGGCAGCAGGCTGGGGGGGGCGGTGCTGCAGTGCATGGAGCCTCTGCAGGGGCGAGGTGAGAAAGGTAGCCATACATAGAGCTGTCGTGGCTGTGTCTGGGCAGCTGTGTCCAGGGCTCTGAGGGCCTCAGCTTCCCTGTCTCGGTGGCCGCAGTCCAACAGACACACTCTTCTCATTCCTGTCTTCTCAGGTATGACAACATGGCGGAGCTGTTTGCGGTTGTGAAGACGATGCAGGCCCTGGAGAAAGCGTACATCAAGGACTGTGTCACCCCCAACGAGTGAGAGCCCCCCATCCCTGTGCCATCAATGGCATCCGTCCTTGGAAGCTTGTTTCTGCCCTCCAGGGCCTGGGTGCTTAGTAGGAAGCGAGAGCAAGGGTTTGAGGCCTGAGCTGGGGGTCCATGTGGGCCTCTGCCTCTTCTGCCAGGCTGTGAGTGTGCCCACTTCTATGGGGCCCGCCCAGCACACAGAGGGTGCCCCTGGGTGCTAGTGGCCTCCGTGTTGTCTCAACTGGGGAAGGCCTGGGAGCGGTACTGAGGTGTCCCGGGGGAGAGGTATGCCCACCGCCCTGGTGCTAGGGTTCCATCCCAGCCCTGCTCCCCTGGGCACAGATGTCCTCGTCAGTGAGAGGGCTTCAGAAGTAAGTAGGAGGGTCGGGGAGGCCAGTGTGTGAGGTGCTGCTGGCCAGGCCTGGCACCCAGGAGGTACATAGGGCTTCTGTTCAGTGGGTAAAGCCTTCCTCATAGGACCATGAGCTGTTGATGTGGAGGCATGGTCAATATTCCAGGAGGGTGGGCACGAGGGGCTGGCCAGGCCTCTGCCCAGCGCTGGGCTTGAGGCTGATCTTCCAGGCCTGGTCCCAGGTGGCAGCCATATCTTGCACCCCCCTCGTCCAGGGCTCTTGTGTAGACCCACCAGCCTCCCCTCAGGGGCCCGTCTCTGACCCGTCACTCAGCCTCCACGAGAGCTGCCCTGTGTCTGGATGGCCTGAGGGAGAGCAGCATGTGCCATCTCGCTAGGTACACGGCGGCCTGCTCCCGTCTTCTGGTCCAGTACAAAGCTGCCTTCCGGCAGGTTCAGGGCTCAGAAATCAACTCCATTGATGAGTTCTGCCGCAAGTTCCGTGTGAGTGAGCTGCTCCTCCACCCCAAGGGGCTGGAGGTGGGAGGTGTGGGTGCTGTTGGGATGGGGCCTGGCCAGCACAGGGCCCGCTGCCCTGTGAGGCCCAGCTCCATGTGCCCTGCCTCAGCTGGACTGCCCACTTGCCATGGAGAGGATCAAGGAGGACCGGCCCATCACCATCAAGGACGACAAGGGCAACCTCAACCGCTGCATTGCAGACGTCGTCTCGGTGCGCCCCATGTCCTTCCAGGGCCCTGTGGGGGGACGGGAGGGCCAATGCTGCCCGCTGTGATCACACGTGCACACAGAGTCCTGGGGCTTTCAGGGCTGTGTAGCACTTGGACTCATTGGGCAGGGGCCGCTGTACCTGGGGGTGAGAGAGGTGGGCAGGCCCTTCTCCTTGGGCAGCGTCCAGGAGGACCCCCTGAGGCCCCACCCCAGCCTGAGACCCATGTGGGACATGCCCAGGCTCAATGCAGCCAGGGCTGCCACACACTCACAGCCCCAGGAGGCCCAGCCAAAGCACGGCCATGAGCAGCAGCGGCCCCCACATCTGCAGGCCAAGCGGCATGTAGAGGAGCCCCAGGCTGCAGTGCAGGAGGCCCAAGGGACTGGACAGTGGAGGCTGAGGAGGGAGAGGATGGGTTCCTGAGGCCAGAGGGGCTGGGCGAGGGCTGACCTGGGCCCAGCCCTGCAGAGGAGCCAGGCCCGTGGGCTGCAAGTGGTCTCCATCCTTGGTCCCTGGCGTGGGTCTCTGTTGCCTCATTCACACACTCGCCCCCAGCTCTTCATCACAGTGATGGACAAGCTACGCCTGGAGATCCGGGCCATGGATGAGGTGCGGCTCCTGGGTTGGATGGGGTAGGGGTGGGGGGTCAGAGCACCAGCGGTGGTGGGGAGGGGGGACAGGCTTGGCACACAGCAGGGGGCAGAGGTTGGTTCCAGCATAGCCTCGTGTCTGCAGATCCAGCCTGACCTGCGGGAGCTCATGGAGACTATGCACCGTATGAGCCACCTACCCCCCGACTTTGAGGGCCGCCAGACAGTCAGCCAGTGGTGAGTGTCCCCCAGGCCGAGCTGCCCTGTGCCCTTGCAGCCCCATAAGCCCACACACCCCAGCACTGTGCTCCTACAGGCTGCAGACCCTGAGCGGCATGTCAGCATCTGATGAGCTAGACGACTCCCAGGTGCGTCAGATGCTTTTCGACCTGGAGTCAGCCTACAACGCCTTCAACCGCTTCCTGCACGCCTGAACCTGCCGCCTCCTGCCCCTGCTGTGCAGGGAGGAGGGGGTGCTCAGGGGGGCCCAGTGGAGAGCCTCAGCCTCCCATGATGGTTTCTGCTTCCCTCAGACGCCTGACCTCCTGGACAGTCTCCACAACTCTTGCTGTCCGTAGCAGGCCCATCTGTGTGTCCATCCATGGTATCTTGACCTCAGAGGCCCCTCTCCCCCTCCCCACAATAAAGATGCTTTCTGATCCCTCTGCAGCTGTGAGCGGCTCTCCCCCCAGGCCTGTCCTGCATGTCTGCCCTCTGGGCCTTGGGTGGGATCCTGCCTTCCTGGAGTACACAGCTGGTTCATCAGAGAAGGGCCTGAGTGCCAATTTAGGGGCCACAGCCTCCCTGGTGGGCACTGCCTGGGTGAGCGAGGGTAGGTGAGCCTTCACCTGGGCCAGGTGTGGCTTGAATCTGACCACAGAGGAGGCTGCCTGCTACACTCACTTCCCCAGCCCTAATCTGAGGGCTCTAGGCAGCCTGGGGGCCAGCTGGCTGGAGGCAGAGGTCTCTGTGCTGCCCCAGATTTGGAAATGTGGTCGCAACCGCACCAGCATCTCCTTGCCATGGGGGACACGGCAGGCCGGCATAGGGCTTCTGACAGTTCCCAGCAGGGCCCTGCCTTTGTATGGTGGCTTCCTGGAGCCCGGTAGATAACTCCTGGTGGGGGAAGTTTGTCCTCCTGCCCACCACCGACGGTCTTCTTGCCCAGGAGCAAGGCCCGGCCGGTGGACACCACAGAGCCCCTGGGCCAGCCTTTCCTGAGGCCTGGTTAGAGAAGCGACAGGCTACAGGTGGGGACGTGGGTGTGCAAAGGCCAACACTGGTTCATTTACTATTATTAACTGTGCACTTGCTACGAGGCAGACGCTGTCAGCACTGGAGGCAGCCTTGCCCCGTGGTGTCCACATCCACATCTTTGTCCTCACGGGCAGACAGCAGCAAACCACAACACCAAAGCTCTGGACTCAGAGATGCGTTGTTTCACATTTTAGCAACTCTGGCACTGGGGTTGGGGACGTGACAAAGTTTAATTGTAGCATTTTCTCGTTCTTAATGGTGCTTCTTGCTACCTGTGGGGTCTAGAAGCACGAAACACGGCATGTGGTGTTTCAGGTGGTGATAAGCGAGCCAGGAGGCTGCTGGTGGGGAAGTGCCATTTCACGTGGGATGACACCGAGCAGAAGAACAGGGAGGAGGGAGCCGGCCCCGCAGGGGGAGCAGGGGAGGGGTGGTGCTTGGAGTAGAGGAATGCCTCCATCTCACTTGGGTTTTACAGGGGAAAGAGCGACTGGTGTGGGGGGCCAGGGCTGGCTGGAGGGGTGATGACAGACCATCAGGTTCTGGGTATGAACTGTGCTGCGAGTTGCACCCACAGTGTTTGATGCGGTGGAGGGTGGGAACTCCAGGATTAGACATAGGCTTGGCGCCTGGCAGCTGGACAGATGGAGGCGCTCCAATTGAAATGTGGAACCTGCAGGGGAGCAGGGGCTCTGGGAGGGAGTGGCCAGAGCTCTGCTTGCACAGGCTGAGTCGAGCTTACCTCTCAGGCAGTCAAGGGGAGCTGTCAAGTGGGTGGCTGGAGTTGCAGAGAGAAGTGTGTAGGATGAGAGCTGTGTGTGTCTCTGGGGCAAAAGCCTGCCATCACGGATGCCAGAAATTCTACCCCAGAGGTTCAAGGACTGGCACTGCCATGCTTGGAGATTGCGGATAGAAAGACCAGCAAAGGAGCCAAAGTAGGAGACCCAGGGGGTCCAGGTCAGGGCAGACTGATCCAAGGAGAAACCAGTAGGTCTGGCCTGTGAGGCTCTCGGTGACCTTGATGAGAGTGGGGGGAGGTGGGGCTTCAGGGGAGCCTAGGAGAGGCCGCCAGAGCTAGAGCTGCAAGCTGTGCTGTCAAGGGCTGAAAGGGCAGGGAACCAGGGAGGGTTCTTTTTGGTCTATTAGTGTGTGTGTGAGAGGAAGATTAGCCCTTAGCTAACATCTGCTGCCAATCCCCCTCTTTTTTTTTTTTTTTTTTGCTGAGGAAGACTGGCCCTGAGCTAACATCCGTGCCCATCTTCCTCTACTTTATGTGGGACACCGCCACAGCATGGCTTCATAAGCGGTGCATAAGTCGGCGCCCGAGATCCGAACCTGTGAACCCCAGGCCACCACAGTGAAGCGCGCAAACTTAACCACTACACCACCAAGCCAGCCACTTTTTGGTCTATTTTTATTGCAGTAAAATGTATAAAACATAAAATTTGCAATTGTAAACATCTGCAAGTTCAGTGGCATTAAGTACATTAACAATCTTGTGCAGCCATCACCACCATCCATCTCCAGTGCTCACCTTCCCAAACTGAAACTCTGTCCCCATTAAATAACTCCCGACCGCCCCCCCCAGCCCCTGGCAGCCACCATTCTACCTTCTGTCCCTAGATTGACTCCTCTAGGGACCTCACATGTCGGGGATCATAGAGTATGTGCCTCTTTGTGACGGGCTTATTTCACTTAGCATGGTGTCTTCAAAGTTCATCCACGTAGTGTGCATCAGAACTTACTTCCTTTTTACGGCTGAATAATATTCCATTGTATGTATGTACCACATTTTGATAATCCATCCATCCATAGATGGACACTTGGGTTGTTTCTGTGTTGGCTATTGTGAATGCTGCTGTGAACACGGGTGTATGTTTTAAGACAGGAGCGACTGCAGTGTGCTTGTTGGGTGATGGAATGATGCAGGAGAGGGTGCAGCACCCAGAGGACAACCCCAGCACCAAGCAGGGGGCAGGCAGAAGTGCAGAGGAGCTGGTGACTCTCTCTGTGGCTGCTCTGGCCTAGGAAGGAGGGCATTGGCTGGGAGAGGTGGGGGGACATGAAGCAAAGGAATGTGGCCCAGCACTGAGGTCCACTGAGGCCTGAGGGACTGCTGAGGGGAGTGCCAGCCATGTGCCAGGCCCTCAAGGGCTCGGGCAGTTGTGCTGCTCGGCCGGGGACATGAGAAGCCCAGGTGGACGCCTGGCTGAGACCTTTGCCTGTAAGCTAACCCGTCCTTGAGCAGTGGGTGGCCTGAGAGGGCAGCCCGGTCCCAGGTTCCAGCTCCAGCCAGCCCAGCATCCTGATGTGGTAGGGGAGGGAAAAGGCCAGTTTGGGCCCACAGTTTTCAGAACTGTGTGAGAGGGGGGCCTGAATCTCTCCCGCTTCCCTCCTCTTTGACCCAGGGGGTCCAGGAATCATCTGAATCCCGGCAGCCTCTTCCCATCCCCTCCCCTGCCCCAGCTCCCCCTTAGGACCCAAGGATGTCACACCTCGGTGCTGTCCAGCATGTGTGTGGGTGGAGTGGGCAGAAGAAGCACTTTACCCCAGGCCCAGGACACTGTCCTCAGCCTGATGCCCTGCCCTCGGTGCCATAGGACACTGGAGGCAGAGTCCTCTGGCCTAGGCTTCCCCCACTTCAACCACACCCAACCCCATACCACACTATTACTGTAGTGACTCTGTGTAGTATCCACACTCAGGGTCAGGGTCACCGAACCAGGTGAAGAGGGGCCACCCACATGCTCCCTCCAGAAGGCAAGCCTGCCCTGAGACCTGGGCGGTGGTGTCGGCTGGCTCCCTGAGGTCTGCCCCTTACCCCAGACTGCCAACTAGGCAGAGATAAAGCTGAGGGGTTCAAAGGCCAGAGAGGGAACCAGCAGGGAGGGGCAGGGGGCAGGGCTGGGAGCCACAGCCCTCCCCCACCCCCCTGGCCCTAGAGCCACACTTCTTCCTGCCTGCAGAGCCCCAGAGCCCCTTGCCAGGTGGGGGAGGGGAGGAGGACCCAAGCTCCCATTTGTCCATGTTCGGACTTTGGCCCTTTCCTGGAAGGTTTGGGAGGGAGCATGACTCAGCTGGCACCTCATCAGCTCCCTCAGACTACAGTCCAACACCAACACAGAGACCAAAGCCCACGACCTAGGAGGAGAGGGCCCCACATCCCCACCAACTGGGACCTCAAAGACTGGTGGGAGGGTGGGGGGCAGTCCTAAGCTGCCTGAGCCAGGAAGGCCCCACTGGAAAGGGGCTGGGAGGGGAGTGGGGCAATGGCGGGTGGCGCCCAGGCAGAATGCTGGTGATGGGGTCCGTGTGAGACTGGTGGTATCCATGCACCTCTGCCCCAGGCCCCCGTGCTTGGGGGCAGCCCCTAGAGAAGGCCACAGGAGGTGACACCCCAGACCCTTAGGGGAGTGGAGGCCCTGCCCCACAGCTCTAGGGGGTGGCAGGCAGACTAGAGAATGCCCAGGCTGCCCTGTCCAGGGAAAGGGGCCCAGTCCTCGCTCCCCACAGGCAGCGGCTCCTCACTATGGGGAGGATCTGCCACTGGAATGGTTAACCTACGACGCCTTCAGCAGCCAATCACAGAGCCCTGCAGGAAATACCTGGGAGAGGTCCTCGTGCCTGGGCCGGGCGGGTCCGAGCCCAGCCCCAGTCCACCCTAGGCAGCCTGCGCCTGCAGCCAGCCCTGGTGTGCACAGCCTCCCCAGGGCACCAGGCGCGCGGGGGCCTCAGCATGGCAGGCCTGGTCCAGCCCAAGCCGTTGCTGCTGCTGGCCGTGCTGGTGGTGACCGCGACGGCGGCTCAGCCTGCCCTTCTGACCTTGCTGTCCTCAGGCCAGGGTGCTCTGGACCGCGTGGCACTGGGCGGCCTGTTAAATACACTGGCGGCCCGTGTGCACTGCGCTGACGGGCCGTGTGGAAAGGTAACAGCCCCACCCGACAGGTCCCCCAGCCCCGGCCCGCTCCACCCCGAGGGCCCTGGGCAAACTCCAGGAGGCGGGCCGAGGCCGGATGGCCGAGCAACTGAGTGCCCTGGCCCTGCCAGCAGGCCCAAGCCCACCCTGCTCTGCGCCTGTTCAGACAGGCCTGCCCTCCTCGGGGTAGGGGAGCTGCACTGGGGGCACACAGCTCTAAGAATCCCTCCCCATACCCCACGCCCGGCAGTCCCCAGGCCATCAAATTGGCAGTGGTTCCAGGAAGAAATCACCGCAGGATGGGGGGACCACTGCCTGGGGCCCCTCTTTGTGTGCATTCCTGTAATTGACAGTGGGGAGGGGATGGCAAGGGGAGTGTGTGGGTGTGTGCAGGAGAGGGTGGCAATTGGTGTGTATGGCCCCTTGCAGGGAAGTGGGCAGCTTCTCAGTCACAGGCGCCTGGCCCCTGCCCACCTGTCTCTGCCCACAGTGCCTGTCTGTGGATGACGCCCTGGCCCTGGGCAGGCCTGAGAAGCCAGGGCTCCCCTGGGGGGCAGTCCTGGAGCCCGGGCACATTGCCCGCCTCAGTGCCGCCGCTGCCCTCTACCTCAGTGACCCCGAGGGCACGTGTGCAGACATCCAGGCCGGCCGCTGGGCCTCCCGCGCTGACCACCTCCTGGCCCTGCTTGAGGGCCCTGAGGCCCTGGCCCCAGGCTTGAGCAGGCTGCTGCAGAGGATTCAGGCCCTGGCCACTGGCCGGTCCACTGCAGAGGAGGTGAGGACCCAGGCAGGCACGCCAGGGGGAATGGGTGAGGAGGACCTGAGGGGGATCCAAGGGGAGGGGACACCATTTAGGGGTTGGGCCTGCCTGCCGCAGGTAGAACATCGGAAAAGCCTTCCTGGGCACCTGGGGGAATCTGGGGATACACTGGGGAGGTTGGGCTGGGCTGGGACATCACAAATGGATGCTCACCACCAGTGGAGCAGGGGCTACAGGAGCCCTGGGACTGGGGGCTCACCAGGGACAGGGGTGAGAAGGCTCCTGGAGCCACAGGGAGGAACCCAGGGGGCAAGGTGGGGTCTGGACCAGCTGGGCCAGGGAGGGGAAGGGCTGTGGTCCCAGGAAGGGGCTCCAGGGAGGGGACGGGCTGGCCCAGGTCTTCAGGAGCAGGGAGAGGTGGTGCTTGGAGGAGGCTGGGCTGGGACCCTGTCGAGGGAGATCCTGGGGTCAGTGGTGTCCAGGGGGCACTAGGGGTGAGGCAGAGCTGGAGGCCAGGAAGGCCACACTGTGGGCAAGGCTGAGGCCCAGCTCCTCCCCCAGGCCTGTGTGGACCTGCCTCAGCTGTTGGAGGAGGCAGCAGGGGCAGGGGCTCCCAGCAGCCCAGGCCCAGCGCTAGCTGTCCTGCTGGACCATGTCAGGAGTGGGTCCTGCTTCCATGCCCTGCCGACCCCCCAGTACTTTGTGGACTTCGTGTTCCGGCAGCACAGCAGCGAGACTCCCAACATCACCCTGGCTGGTGAGGCCTGGGCTGGGCCACAGAGTGGGGTTGCCCTGAGCCCCCAGCCTCTATGTCCCTGGGAAGGGCAGGGTTGGAGCCCATGCAGGCTTTGTGATTCAGTTCTCCCTGCCAGAGCTGGAGGCCTTGATGCAGCGCCTGGGGATAGGCGAGACCCACGATGACGACGATGACCACAGTCATCTGGGAAAGGGGGCCAATCACCAGGGCCCTGTGCGCCTTGCCGCCCCCAACAGCAGCTCCAGCACGTGGGACACAGTGAGCAACCCATGTGCCATAGTCCTTTGGGGGAGGTGGAGTCCTACGGGTCTGCTCAGGTTCTGGACCCCCTGTCCTGCCACCCCCCCAGGTATGCCTGAGTGCCAGGGACGTGATGACTGTGTATGGGCTGTCCGAGCAGGATGGTGTGAGCCCGGAGGCCTGGGCCCAACTGAGCCCTGCCCTGCTCCAGCAGCAACTGAGTGGGGCCTGCAGCCCTCAGCCAGAGCCCTCCACCCAGGACCAGCTCAGCCAGGCGGAGAGTGAGTGCCCACCTCCCTGGCCTTACCTGCCTGGTTGTACCCAGGGTGCTGGCAGCATGGAGGTGGGCTGCACAAGGAAAAGGAAGTGGCCACTGGGCTGGGGTGGGGTGCAGAGAGCTGGGCCAGGGCTGGTGGGAGATAAGCATCAGAGGAGAGGGTCACAGAAATGTGGGGGGCCTGGAAGGGAAGAGGATGGAACTTTGAGGCAGGAGGGTTAGCGTGAGCAGAGGCCTGGCTGGAACCCAGCCACCTGCAGCCCTGGTGAGCTCCTGCTCACTCCTGGACCCCACTTGGACAACTTCTCCTGGGAAGCAGCGGGGGGAATTGGGATGAGAGGCAGGCTGTCACCTCAGCCCCCACCACGCACCCCCAGGGTACCTGTATGGCTCGCTGGCCACACTGCTCATCTGCCTCTGTGCGATTTTCGGTCTCCTGCTTCTGACCTGTGCCCGCTGCAGTGCTGCCACCCACTACGTCATCCAGACCTTCCTGAGCCTGGCCGTGGGTGCGCTCACTGGTGACGCTCTCCTGCACTTGATGCCCAAGGTCAGCCCCAGCCAGGACTCCCCTCCCCCACCAGAGACTCCCCTACCCAGCCTCCTTCAGGGCCGGCCCCTCTGAGGTCCTTCTCACCCCCCTAACCCTTTTCTCCTTGTCTGGCGGCGGGGAGGCCTGAGGCACCGGCCCAGCATCTCCTGTCCCCCCAGGTGCTGGGGCTGCACTCCCACGATGGGGAGAGCCTTAGCCCACAGCCCACTTGGCGCCTGGTGGCCATGCTAGGCGGCCTCTACGCCTTCTTCCTGTTCGAGAACCTCTTCAACCTCTTGCTGCCCCCGGACCCAAAGGTGAGGCCTGTGGGGGCTGGACGTAGTGGGCGGACGAAGCGAAGGCGTGGTGGTCTCTGAGCCTTTGTTCCCGCAGGACCCAAAGGACGGGCCCTGCAGCCACAGCGGCCACAGCCACGGCGGCCACAGCCATGGCGTGTCCCTGCAGCTGGCGCCGAGTGAGCTCCGGCCACCCAAGCAGCCCCATGAGGGCTCTCGCGCTGACCTGGTGAGCCGGCCCTGCCTCGACGTCCCCACCCCACGTGGAGCCCCCTCCACAAGGACCCCTTCCTGCGGCCTATACTCCCACCCCCCACCCCAGAGCTTCTGCCCCTGGCCTCCAATGCCCATCTGGGGACCCAGCCCCGCCGCGCCCTTCCTCACCTCCCCGCCCAGGGGCTCATCCACACGGACCCCCTGCAGGTGGCGGAGGAGAGCCCGGAGCTGCTGACTCCAGAGCCCCGGAGACTGAGCCCAGGTGAGCCCTGAGGGAGGCCTCGGAAGGGCTGGGGGCCAGGGATTAGGTGCGGGGCGCGGGCCAGGGACGCGGAGGTGGGGGGCGCGCAAGTGGGGGACAAGACCGACGCCAGCCCATGTCCGCCGCGCCCGCAGGGCTGAGGCTGCTGCCCTACATGATCACGCTGGGCGACGTCGTGCACAACTTCGCCGACGGACTGGCCGTGGGCGCCGCCTTCGCGTCTTCCTGGAAGACCGGGCTGGCCACCTCGCTGGCAGTGTTCTGCCACGAGCTGCCGCACGAGCTGGGTGAGGGCGCGGGGCGTGGCCTTCCTGGAGGTGGCTGGGCGGGGCCTTCCTGGAGGCGGCCGGAGATTCCGGGGCGGGGCCTGCCTGGGATTTTTGTTGGCAGGGGAGGGGCGTGGCTACCTGGAGGTGGGCGGGGTATGTGCGGGGGCGTTGCCGGAATGGGCGGGGCTGCCTGGAGGTGGGCCGGCCTCTCGGCCTCAGCCCCCGCCTCCCGCCCCAGGGGACTTCGCGGCCTTGCTGCACGCCGGGCTGTCGGTGCGCCGTGCGCTGCTGCTGAACTTGGCCTCTGCGCTCACGGCCTTCGCCGGCCTCTACGTGGCGCTCGCGGTCGGCGTCGACGAGAACAGCGAGGCCTGGATCCTGGCGATAGCCACAGGCCTGTTCCTCTACGTGGCGCTCTGCGACATGGTGAGGGCGGAGGGCGGGGTGGGGGGGGCGCCCTGGGTGGGAGCTGTGCAGGCGCGCTGAGCTGGCCGCTGACCTAGTGCCCACCTCAGCTCCCGGCCATGCTGAACATGCGGGACCGGCGGCCCTGGCTCCTCTTCCTCCTGCACAACGTGGGCCTGCTGGGCGGCTGGACCGTCTTGCTGCTGCTGTCGCTGTATGAGGACAACATCACTCTCTGATAGCCCCTGCCTCACTCTCTGGCCCTTGGCTCCGGCTCCTGGCCCTGGGCTATCTCAGCCCCCTGGACCTGCCAGCCACACCCGAGGTACCCGGAGAACCCCAGGCCTTTGAGAGTCTCCCTCCCCCTTGACCCCGCACCCAGCTTCAGTAAAGACATTCTTGCCTTGGAGCCCAGCCTGTTTCCTTGCTGGGAGGGAAGGGTCTCCCACCAAGAAAAGCCAGCGAGTGGGGCAGTACCTCTCTCCCCATGGCAGTGCCTGGGTCCCTGATGAGGAGCCAGGATAGCCATGCTCAGGGACATCCAGGCAGCCAGCCCCAGTCTCCTCCTCTGTAATGTGGAGACCCTGCTTGGGGAGTGAAGTCAGAGAAATTCGCCAGGGTCTGTGGGCAGCAGGCGGGACCTGGTCTCCAATCAGGAATCAAATTCGTTTACTTACAGCAGAAAAACCAAACAACCAGCAGTGCCCATGAGACAGGCAGGAAGCTAGATATGAGCTGGGAGCAAGACCACTCCACCAGGTGCAGCGTCCTCGTTACTGGGCAGCGGTTCTTCAGGGTGCAACACTCTCCCCGACCCAAGGTCATTCCACCAGGTGCAGCGTCCTAATGACCAGGCAACAGCCTTTTGGACATGCAACTCCCCCTGACCCTGACCAACAGTAGCCCCTAGCCTCATTATACGCTCATTTGCATTGCGGTTTTGACCCCCGCTGTGGGGGGATCACTGCCACCACAGTTCTGGAGATACCTGTGTAAGGGGAAAACCTCCTCCCGACGTGAAGGTGGAGACCAATGCCTGCATTGGTCCGCGTTCCAGGACCCTCACCCACCCCGGGACCCCCACCTTCCAAAATCACAGATTGCCACAACTTCAGGGCAGATGCTCACCTCCAGCCTGCCCATCCCCGCCCTTCCCTTGGGGGTGTACTTTCGCTCTACTCAGAAATCCTCCTCTGTTAAAACTTCTGCTGTGTGTCCGCTCTCAAATTCTTTTGTGTCCATGGACCAAGAACCTGGGACCCTATAACACCGATCTGACCAGTGCCAGAAACACACAGATAAGGGCTTATTTCTCTCTCATGAAAACCAGGCCTGGAGATAATCAGACCAGAGTGTGTGGCAGCCCACAGTCAGTGGGGCCCAGGCCTCTTCTGACTCTGCTCCACTGTCCTCAACAGAGGTGTCTATCCTCAGAGTCCCCTTGCAATAGTCTTCTAGGACTAGCACAGCCCACCACAAACTGGGTGCCTTAAAACAACAGAAATTTACAGTCACAGTTCTGGAGGCAGAAATCAGAAATCAAGGCATCAGCAGGCTGTGTGCTCTTCTGAACTCTTTAGGGAAGAATCTGTTACATGAGTCTTTACTGGCTTCTGGTGGCCCCAGGTGTTCCATGGCTTGTGGCAGCATAACTCCAGTCTCTGCCTCTGTCTTCACATGACCTTCTCTCCTGTGTCTGTCTCTTTTCCTCTTCTTATAAGGACACCAGTCAAATTGGATTACCAGCTCACCCTACTCCGATATGACCTCATCTTGTTCCAAATAAAGTCACATTCTGAGATACTGGGGGTTTGGTCTTCAACATATCTTTTTGGGGGACACAATTCAATTCATAACACCCCTCATGGTCCAAAATGGCTGCCAGAGCTCTAAGCACCAAATGTACTCTCTAGGTAGCAGAAAAGAGGTAGGAAGAAAGGGCAAAAGGAGTAAGGGGCCCAGGGGAACTCAGATTCAGCCTGTCGCTCACCCAATACCACCGGCACAAGAGCAGGAGAGTGGAGGTCAGTCTTATGTTATGCTCCTTGGGTTCACTTTTTCTGGAGGGTCGTCGGTGCCACCTGCCAGGAATCTGAGGCAAACTGGACAGGAAGGACCATGTGAGAGCTCCCTGGTCTGGCACATGTAGCCAGATGCCCCAGCCTCTCCAAGAGCTATTGATTCTTCAAGAACCTTCATCAACCCCAGAAGAGAAGTCTGGGAATTACCACCTCCCTCCTAAACCCAGCCCACAATACTGAACATGCAGAGATGGCCTCCTGGTTTGGGAATAAAGTGCAGAAAACCACCGGATTCCAGCACAGTACTGCCCCAGGGGAACATCAAGAGTGTGGCCTGCACTGTAGTGTCCGTTAACCATGGGCCCCAAGCTGCAGGGGCTGATGGAGAACCCCACTGGCTTTTGGAGGGCAAGGCCCTTTGAACTGTGGAGCTGAGAGCCTGGAGATGCCAGGGCTTGTACTGGCAGCCCCATCACTCTTCCTCCCAGCCTTGGACCATCCTCCAGCCCATCACAGTCCCTCCTCAGCAACTTCAAGCTCCCACCTCTGCTGACAGTCTCCCTTCATCTCTCACTGAGGAAGTAGATGCACCTCTGCCTTCCCACTGCCAGCTCTACAGCCTCTTGGCCCCTCTGCCCACCTTCTCTTCTCCCCTCTGACTGGGATGGAGCCACATTCAACTTGCAGGACTGTGCTCCTTCAGTATCTCTGGTTCTCTCCACACTGACCGCTTCTCTCCCACAGATGAGCTCTTGTTCATTTGTTAGGGCATTTGCCACGTGCCAGGCTTGAGTCTGAGGGTTCTGTGGGCACTGACTTGTTCAACCATCACAGATGCTTTGTGATGTGGGCGACATGACAGTGCCCATCTGACATGGATGCCAAAGGTTAGTGTCCTGGCCTGGGCCCCAGCTCTGCCCCTGCTGCCTCCTCCAGCACATTCTCACAGTGCTGTCTACAGTTTTTCTAATGACTTGTAAAGGGGTTTGGTGTGACTCAGGAGTCACACACCAGCCCAGGCATCCAAGTGGCCCCTTTGTCCACTGCTCAAGGGTCCGGACTCAGAACTCTGTTGCTGACATGAGCAAGTGAGCAGATGTGGATGCAGCATAAACACATATTTCTATGCCATTTTCTTCGGTGTGACTATACTTTCTTGTTTTATTTCTTATGATTCCATTTCTAAGTCCCAGGCCTGTGCAGGATACCTAGGGCAAGTCCTTGCTGTCAACTTAAAAATTTTGTTATTTTGTCTCAAAATGAGTTTATTCGAGAATAGCCAAAAGAATAGCAATTCAGGTTTTGCAGGCTATGGCAAACTATAGGCAAATCCAGATAACAAAGGGGAGGGGAGCTGCTTTATGAGAAAAAGGGGAGAGCAGGGAGGGTCTGTTCTAAAAGAAAGCCTATTGGGGGAAGTAGCAGTTCAGGGCGGCAACGGCTTCTTATTGGCTGAGCTGTTGCCGGGTGGGGAGAGAAATCTTCCTTTGTAGTAAAATAGTGTTACTTCCTGTCCCATATGCAAGTGTCCCTCTCTTCCTGTTTGGTGTAACTGACCATGTGTGATGGGGTGAAAGCCCCCCCACAGGCCTTCCCCATCAAATTTAGTTAAGGTTCCTTTTATTAACTTCCACGGTTTCTAAGTCCCAAGCCTGTCCAGGGTAGGTAGGGCGAGTCCCTGCGAAGTGAGGCATGGTCTGCTTAGCTGTGCGTGATCTTGGCTCCAGGGTCCTCAAAGTGGACAACGGTGTCAGGCCTGGGGAGGGAGCAGTGAGCAAGACCGGCGGAAATTGCTGCCCTGGGGAGAGGGGCTCTGTCGCAGAGAGGAGGACCGGCAAACACGTGGCTGCCAGGGACGTCCTCAGCGCACGTGTTTTGGTGGCGGGGGTCTCTCTGCGGAGGGAATACTGAGCAGAGACGGACATGTCATCTCCCCAGGGAGCTTCCTGGCTCTTGCTGCGGGCGTCATTTGGCGCGTGTTCGTGTCTCTTCCCTCCGGGCCCCACGCTCCAGGGTCGTCCGGCTCAGGGGCGCCAGCACCTGGCACGGCACCTCGCACACGGCGCCCCATCCCGGGTCAGGCAGTGGCCTTGTTACCGGCACTGGTCAGACCGGTGCTATAGGGTCCCAGGTTCTTGGTCCACAGACGCAAAAGAATTGCAGAGCGGACACAAAGCAGAAATTTTAACAGGAGGATTTCTTAGTAGAGCGAAAGTACACCCCCAAGGGAAGGGCGGGGATGGGCAGGCTTGAGGTGAGCATCTGCCCTGAAGTTGTGGCAATCTGTGATTTTGGAAGGTGCAGGTCCCGGGGTGGATGAGGAGGTCCTGGAACGCGGACCAATCCGCGCATTGTCTCCACTTTCAGGTCGGGAGAGGGAGATTTTTCCCTTACACAGGTATCTCCGGAACTGTCGTGGCAGTGATCCCCCACAGCGGGGGTCAAAACCGCAATGCAAATGAGCGCATAATGAGGCTAGGGGCTACTGTTGGTCAGGGTCAGGGGGAGTTGCATGTCCGAAGAGTGCTGCCCAGTAATTGGGACGCTGCACCTGGTGGAGTGGCCTTGCTCCCAGCTTATACCTAGCTTCCTGCCTGTCTCAGACTCACCCCGGGGTCCTGGGGCGGGGAGGGGCTCCCGGCCCAGCCGGCCCTGAGCAGCCGACACCTGCCCCGCGCCCCACCCGCCGCTGTGTTCCCCCGGCAGGGGGACCCCTGGGTTTCGAGCGAGGGAGCTCGGGATCCGGGGCTCTGGACGCGGAGACGCGGCGTCGCCCTGCCCGGCCACCAGGGGCCTCTGGCGCCCCGCAGGGGCTCCGCCGCGGCGGCGCTGCGCCGGCGCAGAAGCCCGGAACCTCGGCGCTCAGCTTCCGGGCCCGGCCGGGCCGTGTTAGCCGCCGTCCCGCTCCCCCGCGCGCCGTCTCCAGCTGCCAGGTGGGGGCGGCGGGGTCGTGCGGCGGCCCAGCTCACCCCGTCCTTCCGGGCCCGCGCAGCCCGGGCTCGGCGCCATGTACGCCGTGTACAAGCAGGCGCATCCGCCCACCGGCCTCGAGTTCTCCATGTACTGCAACTTCTTCAACAACAGTGAGCGCAACCTCGTGGTGGCCGGGACGTCGCAGCTCTACGTGTACCGCCTCAACCGCGACGCCGAGGTAGGCCGCCCGGGTACCGGCGCACAGGGGCCGGGGTGCGCCCGGGGCCCGCGCTGCTCGCCGCCGCGCAGTCCCGCCTGGCCCCCGCTCCCGGTGGGCGCGGCCGCCTGCCCCGCGGCCTCACAGGTGCCCGTTTGTTTTCTCAGCCAATTCTGTGGGCACCTGCCACGTGCTCGGTAGTAGGAATACAGCGGTGAGCAAAACCTGCGGACACGTGGGGCGGGAGAACGTCCACGCGATGAATACGCGCCAGTCAACACACTTGTAGATGGCAAGTGCCGCTGAGAAAAGGGAGGGAGTGAAGGAAGCGCTGTATTCCCAGTCGGCTGATCAGGAGGGCCTCCGGAGGCCGAGCTGGCGGTTGTCAGGGGGAGAACCTTCCCGGCAAAAGGCACAGAGCTGGGTCTAACGTGGGGACAGACTTTTGGCAGGAGTTTTAGTAAAGTGTGATGAACCCATCAGTAGAGGAGATGAAAGGTGCTTTGGTTGTTGGAGGGGTGGGAGTTGGTCCAGGAAGGCTTTTTGCTAGAGGCGGCTTCTTATCTGCTCTTGAAGGGGGAGTAAGACAGCCAGGCACAAGGTTGGGGAGTGGAGAGTGTTCCAGGCAGAAGGAACAGCCTGTGCACAGGCCAAAAGCATTGAGGGTGGGGAGGGCATGCAAACATGGCCTGGGGTGTAGGGTGGAAGTGGGGGAAGGATCGTTGTCCACAGAGCAACAGGGAGGAGTCACCAAAGGGTTTGGAATAGGGGCTGATCCAGCAGGCAGATGGGGTCAGAGGGGCAGCCAGAAGGAGGCCGATGTTCCTGGGTATCCACCCCAGGACATGTGTGTTTGTTTTTGTGTTAAATGTGCGCACTACTGTACTAATACGTACATGATAAAATGAGCAAAATAGAAAAGGATGGAATATTATAGTGAGAGCTTTGTGGCTAAATACATGTCATGAAAAAAATCTTAGTTTAAGCTTTTATGGTACAGCAGTTTGGAGGTCAGTATTTGGCTTTTGTCAAAATTTCAGTCGAGACTGAAAAGGAGATCTTGCAAACAAATATGTACAGCCCCACATTGAACAAGAGCATCTTTGCTGTATTTCCTGAACCTGAGGCTTGTTTTTCAGTCCCATCTTCCTATAAAGTTTCCTCTTCCCTGATGCCAGGCAACCTTTAGAGACAAATTGGAAGTTTTTACATTGTTATGTTTTTTACAAATGGGGTCCCAGCCCACTGGAATTGCCTCATTTGTCTTTTCAGCAGATATGTCTTGGGAGATGTTAGTGAGCATTACAGTCAGAAAGACCTGCCCTCGTGGCACTCGTGTTCTTGTGAGTGACAGACCACATGGCCAGTAAAGTCGTGTGCTAGAGGTGAAAGTGCTGTGGAAACCAGCAGAGCAGGAGGGGCAGTGGGGAGCCAGGTATACTGTCTCCCCTTGGGAAGGTGAGATTTGAGCAGGCGAGGAGGAAGTGATGGAGAGAGCCTTGTGGGTATCTGGCAAAGAGGTTCCAGGCAGAGCAAAAGTCCTAAGGCAGGAGAGGCTCGTGTTCAGGGATGAGCCAAGAGGCCTTGGGGGAGAGCAGAGTGAGGAGGTGAGAGAGCAGAAGGTCAGAGGTAACAGGGTGGGGGTGGGGCATCAGTATGTGGACCTTTTGGGCCACATTTGTAGGGATTGAGTGCTGACTCGGAGGTAGATGGGAGTTCAGGTTTTGGTAGAGGAGAGATCTGACCTGGCCTGTGTTTTACAAGGGTCACTCTGGCTGCTGTGCTGAAAAGAGGCTGTCAGGGATGCTGCGGGCAGGGAGGCCAGTCAGGAGCACCAGGCAGTGGACGTGGTGGAAAGCAGTCAGCTTCAGGGCGGACAGGATGTAGGGGTGAGAGGGAGAGGAGCTGAGGGCAACACCAAGGTTTTGCCAGGGCCTCAGTTTTGGTCTGAGCACCTGGAGGGGTAGAATTGCTGTTGCCTGACACGGAGAAGGCTGTGGGTGGAATAGGGATGGGGAGAGGGGATCAGGAGCTGTTTTGGACATTGTATTGGTTACTTGTTGCTGCATAACAAGTTACTCCAACATGTAGAAGCTTAAAACCATAGACAGT
The DNA here is from genome assembly GCA_031878705.1 of Tapirus indicus. Taxonomy (NCBI): domain Eukaryota; kingdom Metazoa; phylum Chordata; class Mammalia; order Perissodactyla; family Tapiridae; genus Tapirus; species Tapirus indicus. The sequence goes on from CM062935.1 coordinate 780,096, forward strand.
ATCTCACGGTTTCTGAGGGTCAGAAAGCCGGGAGTGGCTTAGCTGGGTGGCTCCTGCTCAGGGTCTCTCATGAGGTTGCAGCCATCCTCTGAAGGCTCCACTGGGGCTGGAGTTTCTGCTTCCAACTCACTCACACGGCTGTTGGAAGGAGCCCTCAGTTCCTCATCACGTGGGCCTCTCCACAGGGCAGCCTCCCCCAGAATGAGGGCTGAGAGACAGACCCACCAGGACAGAAGCTGCAGTGTCCTTTGTAACCTCATCTAGAGGTGACACGCTGTCACTTCTGCCATCTCCTGCTGGTCATGTTGACAACCCTGGCACAGCTGGGCAGGGCTGCACAGTGCATGAATTCTGGGAGGCAGGAGTTATTGGGGCTTTCTTGGACACTGGCCACTACATACATGTTGAGGTGCTGATTCCACAGCCGGCAGCAATGTCGAGGAGGAGTTGGGGGCAGGAGTCTGGAGTTGAGAAGTGGAGTCTAGGCTGGAGCTATCGTTGGGGTCTTCAGCTTGTGGGTGGTGTTTAGACTGAAGCCGGTTGGATTACCCAGAAGACGGCCACCTAGGCCCTGGGGCATCCCATCATTGAAGGCTGAGGAGAAGAGAAGAGGCCTGAAGAGTCAGAGGAGGTGTGGCCAGGGAGGTAGCAGGAACGCTGGAGCTGTGCCGGCAGCTGAGGGAAGGCTGCACATCTGGGGAGGGACCTGATGCTGGGTCCCACCCGGCGGGGCCCCAGGTGAGGCCTGAGACCTGGAGGGCTCTTGACAGGGCGGTCTGTGGCAGGCGGGGTGTGGGCCCATAGGGTTAAAGAGCCCACTGGAGGAGGAGAATTAGTAACACTGACAGCTCTGGAGATTTGTGCAAAGGGAAGCAAAGAAATGGCAGGAAAAGGGTTTTTTAAAGATGAATGAGACAGCATCACATTTGTACACCAAAGGGAGTGAGCCCCTGGAGCAGGGCGTGCCGGCCGCCACCCACTCCTGGCCCACTGAGATCTAAGGAAGCTTTTTATATCTTTAAAGAGTTGTAAAAAATTCCAAAGAAGGATCCTCAACAGACCAAATGCAGCTGCAAAGCCCAAGTCAGATGTTTGCTCTTTGGCCCTTCCAGGAAAGTTTGCCATCTCTTGCACCAGGGGGTAAAGTGTGCAGCCGCAGGAGATGGAGTTGATGGAGGGAGAAGTGGGGAGGGATCCTTGAGTGGGTGAGAGCATTTGGGATCAGTCTAGTCATTGCCGTGGAACAAACTGCCCTGGTTAGTCTGTTACCATGGTCACGCACATCTGTGAGTCAGTCGGAGTTTGGACAGGGCACAGCAGGGGCTGTGGGGACGCCTGGCCTCTGCCCTCTGAGGTCTGGGCCCCGACTGGGTGCCTTGAAGGGCTGGAGGCCAGCCGGGGCATGTCTGTCTCCCCCTCCCCCTCCCCTCTCCCCCTCTCCCCCCACGAGGCTAGCTTGGTTTTTCTGACGGCATGGTGGCCTCAAGGTAGTTGGGCTTCTTACTTGGAGCTCAGGAGACTAAGGGGGAAGCTGCCAGTCATCACAAGGGCCAGACCCTGGGGCACAATGCCACTTCCGCCTCAGCCTGTCCTTTAGAGCAGCCCTCAGCCCAGATTCAGGAGGGGAGTGATGGCCCCGTCCTGAGGCTGTCTTGAACCTGCTCCCAGGAGTCAAGTGCAGGTCCTGGCAGCTGCAGTAGTGAACGGCTCACCCTGGAGACAGAAGGGAAGCAGAGAGTGTGGGAGCAGATGGCACAGGTGGGCAGTGTGGCTGGTACCTCAGTACTCTGGGTGAGGCAGGAAGCAAGGGCAGCTGCTCTGCCGAGAGCGGAGAAGCTGTGTGTGGGAGGTGGGCGAGTGCATGGCCTGGGGCAGCTGTAGTGTGACAGCCGGGCGGCAAGAAAGGCCCCAGTGACCTTTGAGAAGAAACATACAGCACTTCATTGAAATTAATAAAAGTCCCAAGTAGATAGAAAATGCGTCATGGTCATGAATGGGAAGTCTCCATGTTGTAGAGACGTCAGCCCCCCCAGATTCGCCCGTAAGTTCACTGTCCTTCCTCTCAGGTGCAGTAAGGCTTCTCGTTAGATTTACTCATCTGATTCTCAAATGTGCACGGAAGAGCCAAAAATCAGGAATATCTAAGACAATTGTAAAGATGAACAGGGGGAGGCACTTGCCCTACAGGATTATCAAGAATAATGTGTGTGTTTTAAACCTTCATTATTATGTACATACAAGACAAATTTAGAATAATATTTTACTTTTGAACTGACCTTTTTGTCATGAAATGTCCCTTTTTATCTCTGATAACTTTTTCCTTAAGATCTGCGTTGTCCAGTAGTAGCGTATGACCTCAGCTTCCTTTTTTTTTAAGTCCTTGCATGGACTGTCTCTTTAAAATCTGTGTCCTTCTATTTACAGCAACTCTGTACAAATGGCTGGGTGTTGACGCCCGACAGTGGGTCTTCTCCTTGGGGTGGTGGGTTTCTTCACGTGTGATGTAGTTTCTCATCTATCAGGTTGAACCACTGGTTTGCTTTGTGACTTTCATTTTATCTTCTTTATTGGTTTTTAGTTTCATCTCTATTACTTTCTAATTAGTTTCTTTAGAGATTACCACGGGCCTCCCTGTTTTATCACAGTGTGGCTCAAATGAGTCCTTTTGCCCCAAATGACACAAAATCCTTGCGACCCCTTAGCCCTCTTTACCCCCTACACTTTATTCTGCTGTCACACGTTTTACTTCTGCGTATGTTATATGCCTCAAAACATATTGTTATCGTTGTTAGCATTTCAGTTTTACACAATTTCAGACTCACAGAAAAGTTGCAAGAATAGCACAAAGATTTCCTGTGTACCTTCACCCAGAGCCCCAGATGTGAACATTTTGCCCTTTCTCTGTCTTTCTTTCCTGAACCTGGAGAGTCAGTTACACACAGGAGGTCCCTTGGCTTCTAGAGGTCAGCGTGGCGTGTGCATCCTGACAACGTGACAGTGTCTTGTAGAACCACAGAGCAATGATCTGAATCAGGATGGTGACACTGATGTAGTCCAGGCCGGTCAGATCTGGCCAGTTTGTCCTAATAATGTCCTTTGTAGCAAAAGAGGCACCTTGGTGTCTCTTTCTGCGGTCACTGGGGTGCTGGCTTGGATAGCTTGGTTAGGGTGAGTGGGCCGGGTTTCCCGCTATAACGTTACAGTTTCCTCTGGTAACTAATAAGTGTCTCGCGGGGACTAATTTGGAGGCTGTGTAAATACCGTCTTGCTCCTCCAACTTTCGTCTTCTAGTTCCGGCGTCCATCATTTTGTCAGAATCAGTTATGCTGAGGCGGCGGGTTGTGTACTTTTTCTGATCCCCCATTCCTTCTACGTAGGAAGAACTTTCCTCCCTCATTTATTTATTCATTTATTTACATTGTCACAGGCTCATGGATCCTTACATTATTCGGGAGGTTATAATCCGTTTTTGTCACTGGGTTTTCAGCCTGAAGAACTTCCTTTAGTATTTCTTGTAGAGTGTTTCTTCTGGCCATGAATTTGCTCTGCTTTTCTTTGAGAATGTCTTTCTTTCAACTTCCTTTTCGAGGGATGTTTTCACAGAGTTTAGAATTCTAGGCTGACTTTTTAATTTCAGCTCTTTAAAGATGTTATTCCACTGTCTCTGGTTTGTATAGTTTCTGGTGAAAATCAGCTTTTATGAAGGTGGTGTCTCTTTTTCCCTCTGGCCACTTTTAAGATCTTTTTGTCTTTGTTTTTCTGTCTTTTGACTGTGATGTGCTTGGTTGTGGTTTTCTTTTCTTTCTTTTTTTTTTTGGTGAGGAAGACTGTCCCTGAGCTAACATCTGTTGCCAATCCTGCTCTTTTTGCTGAGGATGATTGGCCGTGGGCTAGCATTCATGCCCATCTTCCTCTATTTTGTATGTGGGATGTGGCCACAGCACAGCTTGATGAGCAGTGTGTAGGTCCGCAGCCGGGATTCGAACCTGCAAACCCTGGGCAGCTGAAGCGGAGCGCGTGAACGTACACCACTGGGCTGGCCCTGTGGTTTTCTTTGTATTTATCCTGATTCTGGATTTGATGAATCTGTGGATTGATGCTTTGCATCAGTTTGGAAAATTTTTGGTCAACATTTCTTCAGGTATTGATTCTGTCCTTTCCCTCCCTACTTCCTTCTAGGGTTCCAGTAGTATGTTAGTCCATTTGACTATGTCCACGTGTCTCTTAACATTCTTTTGTATTTTCACTCTGTGTCTTGCAGGTGTACAGAGTTGCAATTGGTCTCTGTGTATTGACACTGTACCCGGCAAGTGGAGAGCGGGTGTCCTGGGCTGGTCTGATCCATTTTACTCCAAGTGCAGTGTTGCTGTAGATTTGTTGTAGATAACCTTTATTCAGTTAAGGAAGTTGTATACTTTGTTACTAGGAATTTTTATCATGAATGGGTCTAGAATTTTATCAAATGCTTTTTTATATCCATTGAAACAATACATGATTTTTCTTAATTTTGATAGTGCAGTGATCTTTAGTGATGGGCGTTCTTGTGGTAAACTAATTTTGCATTCTTGGAATAACTCAATTTGGTTGTGATGTAGTATCCTTTTCGCATGTCACTGGGCTCATTTGCAGATATTTTGAGGAGTTTGGTGTGACTTCCTGTCCCGCCTGCCTGTTCACTGTTGGTGTTGGAGGTGCCATCAGCCTGGGACCAGCAGATTTTTTTATTTTGTTTTGGTTTTGTTTGGCGTTTTGAACTTTGTCATTATTTCTAAACATTTGGTAGAATTTGCTGGCAACGTCCTCGGCCTAGAGTTTTCTTTGTTGTGTGAAATGGGTATTGGATGTATAAATGTCTTTTCTGTATCTATTGAGTTAGTCATATGGCTTTTCTCAAGCACCTCTTTTCAGGATGCTTTCCCCATAGCGCAAGTGTATTATTAAAAATGACCTTTTTTTACTCTTTATTAAAACTTTCCTTTGCCTTGAAGGGATGACATATAAATGTGTTTGTCAGTTTGTTTTATTTTATTATACTTTTTATTTATTTATGTTTTTTTGTGAGGAAGACCAGCCCTGAGCTAACATCTGTTGCTAAGCCTCCTCTTTTCTGCTGAGGAAGACTGGCCCTGGGCTAACATCCGTGCCCATCTTCCTCTACTTTGTATGGGACGCCGCCACGGCATGGCTTGACAAGCAGTGCGTCAGCCGGTGCCTGGGATCCAAACTCGCGAACCCTGGGCTGCCAAAGCACGAACTAAACCTCTGCGCCACCGGGCGGGTCCCTGTCAGTTTGTTTTAAATAACTACTTAGTAGCAAAGAACAAACAGCCTCTTATCATCATGAAAAGGTAATAGCACTTGCAGCCCTTGTTTTCCTGTAAAAGAAAAATGAGCAACTGAACATAGCCAAGTGATGACGCCAACCCTCTGCATGGTGCAGACGGTGGCCACGCTTGCTCCAGTTCAGTACCGAAGATGACAGAGACTCTCAGTTTGTGTAACTCAGTCCGGACATCCTCCTGCCCTGGGGAAGGTACCTGGCAGGACATGGGATAGAGCGAGGCCCACAGCCCCAGTGTTGGGGTGGGTCACTGTGTGCCAGCATGCCCAGTCCGGGCTCAACGGGGCTCCCTTGTTGTCAGCGGAGCCGAGGGTTCCTTCTTCATAGCGATCACTCGTAATCGGCGGCTAGCGGCAGCCCTTGGCTCAGGCTGGAAGCCCATCTTGTAAAGTGCCACTTGTGCGGTGGCTGGGCCTAGGGATGAGTCTGTAGGGGTACAGCCAGGCAGGTGTCGGGGTGCACAGAGAGCAGTAGCCAGAGTTCCCCCAGTGTCAGGGAGCTTGCTGAGGAGGAGCCCTGTGGGGTGGGGTCCTGGGGTGTGAGCGTGAGTTTGTGCACTTTGGGCTGGGGTGTGCATGGCTATCTCCAGGAGCGCCTGGTTGCGTGCTCTCCACTGCAGCGAGGGTTTGGGCAGGGCAGGAGCTGGCCCCGGGCGGTCTTTTCCCACTGTCCTTCCATGACGTGGGGCTGCTGGTGGCAGCAGTGTGGCCCTTTACTGCCCTTCCTCTTCCTCCCTCCTCCAGGCGCCAACCAAGAATGACAGGAGTGCAGGTGAGTGCAGGGGTGGCTGCCACGCGCCTGGGGGTGTGGGCAGCTGAGGTGCAGGGCCCAGACCTGTACCCACTGGCTTCTCCTCCAGAGGGGAAGGCCCACCGGGAGCACCGGGAAAAGCTGGAGCTGGTGGCTTCCTTCTCCTTCTTTGGCAACGTCATGTCCATGGCCAGCGTGCAGCTGGCAGGCGCCAAGCGGGATGCCCTGCTCCTGAGCTTCAAAGACGCCAAGGTGGGTGGTGGGCTTGGAGGTGGGAGCAGGTTGGGGAGGCCTGGCGGGGGGCCTGGGGCGCAGCAGTGGGTTGTGGAGGGTGGTGCTGGGCAGGGCTGCGGTGGGCAGGCTGTAGTTCTGATACCGCCCCCTCCCCAGCTGTCGGTGGTGGAGTATGACCCAGGCACCCATGACCTAAAGACCCTGTCTCTGCACTACTTTGAGGAGCCCGAGCTGCGGGTAGGGCCCGGCCATGCCCCCACCCCTCCCCACCCCTCCTTGCCATCATTGTCCCTCCCCTTCCAGCCCCAGCCCATTGCTCCCCTGTTTCTCCTGTGGTCTCCTGCCTTGTGGCCTGCCTGATGCCCCTCTGCCCCCAGGACGGGTTTGTGCAGAATGTGCACACGCCGCGGGTGCGGGTGGACCCTGATGGGCGCTGTGCAGCCATGCTCATCTACGGCACGCGGCTGGTGGTCCTGCCCTTCCGAAGGGAGAGCCTGGCCGAGGAGCACGAGGGACTCATGGGTGAGGGGTGAGTGCTGGGGCGGGAGAGGGGCTGCCTGAGCCCGACTTCCCTCCTCCCTCCACCCCTCCGGCCACTGAAGCCCCTTGCCCACCAGGCAGAGGTCCAGCTTCCTGCCCAGCTACATCATTGATGTGCGGGCCCTGGACGAGAAGCTTCTCAACATCGTCGACCTGCAGTTCCTGCACGGCTACTACGAGCCCACCCTGCTCATCCTGTTCGAGCCCAACCAGACCTGGCCTGGGTAAGGCCCCTCTGCTGTGGGCTGCAGCTGCCTCAGCCTAGGGCAGAGCCCGCTCAGGGAAGGGAGGATCTGAAGCGGGTCTCAGTGGGGCCAGGACTGTGCCACCTAGCCCTTGGAGCACTGTGATTGGTCCCCTGGCTGACCCACTTGCTATGGCCCCAGGCGGGTGGCCGTGCGACAGGACACGTGTTCCATTGTGGCCATTTCACTGAACATCACGCAGAAGGTCCACCCCGTCATCTGGTCCCTCACCAGCCTGCCCTTCGACTGCACCCAGGCCCTTGCTGTGCCCAAGCCCATAGGTGAGGACTGTGTGTGTGGGGGGGGGGCGTGGTATGGACGGCACCGAGCCCCACCCACCAGCATGTCCACCTCCAGGTGGGGTGGTGGTCTTTGCCGTCAACTCGCTGCTGTACCTGAACCAGAGCGTCCCCCCATACGGCGTGGCTCTCAACAGCCTCACCACTGGCACTACTGCTTTCCCCCTGCGTGAGTGTGGGTGGGGGCAGGGCTGAGGGGTGGGTCTGGGGGGCAGGGTTGGGGGTGTTGTTGAGTCTGTCTGACTGCCCTGCCCAGGCACCCAGGAGGGCGTGCGGATCACTCTTGACTGTGCCCAGGCGGCCTTCATCTCCTATGACAAGATGGTCATCTCCCTCAAGGGCGGTGAGATGTGAGTTCTCCCTGCCTTCAATAAGCCCTGCCCCCTCAGCATCCCCCACAGTGAGCCCTGCCCCCAGCTCAGCATCCCTCTTCCCGGCAGCTACGTGCTGACCCTCATCACCGACGGCATGCGCAGCGTCCGCGCCTTCCACTTTGACAAGGCCGCTGCCAGCGTCCTCACCACCAGTGTGAGTTGGGACAAGGTGGGGGGTCCTGGGTCTGGGTCTGGCCCCACCCTCACCTCCCACCCACCCTCAGATGGTCACCATGGAGCCCGGGTACCTGTTCCTCGGCTCTCGCCTGGGCAATTCCCTCCTCCTCAAGTACACGGAGAAGCTGCAGGAACCACCAGCCAGTGCTGTCCGAGAGACTGCTGACAAGGTGGGTGCCTGGGGCCTGTCAGGACACTGCCCCCTTGTGCGGGGGTGGCCTCACAGGGCTGCTCACTGCTCCCTCCTGCCTCACAGGAAGAGCCTCCCTCGAAGAAGAAGCGAGTGGACTCTACAGTGGGCTGGTCAGGTGAGGGCCGGGCTGAATGGGGAGGGCTGGGGACTAGGTGACCAGGGTGAGCTCAGAGGCTTTCCATGTGCTACAGGGGGCAAGTCGGTGCCACAGGACGAGGTGGATGAGATTGAAGTGTACGGCAGCGAGGCCCAGTCAGGCACACAGCTGGCCACTTATTCCTTTGAGGTGAGGTTGGGCACAGAGGGGGCACCCCACCCTGGCCAGCCTGCCTGACCACTGCTGTGCCTGCAGGTGTGCGACAGCATCCTCAACATCGGACCCTGTGCTAATGCGGCCATGGGCGAGCCCGCCTTCCTTTCTGAAGAGGTGCCCGCGGTGGAGGGAGGAGGCAGGGGAGCAGTGTTTGCTCAGTGGTGGGGTCCCATCCTCACTCCAAGCCCCTGTGCAGTTTCAGAACAGCCCTGAGCCAGACTTGGAGATTGTGGTGTGCTCCGGCTACGGGAAGAATGGGGCCTTGTCGGTGCTGCAGGTGCGTGGGGGTGGGCGGGGGTGGCGCCTCCTGGTGGGACCTGGGTGGGCTGATACCCCCCACCATCATTCCAGAAGAGCATCCGGCCCCAGGTGGTGACAACCTTTGAACTTCCCGGCTGCTATGACATGTGGACAGTCATCGCCCCTGTGCGTAAGGAGCAGGTAGGTACGCCCAGGCTGGGAAGGAGGCCCCAAGGGGGCAGATGACCCCAAGCTGCCCTCCCTGTGGACTGCGCGTGTGGGCCTGGAGGCAGCTAGGCCCAGGACAGGGCTCTGCTATGTGCCACATCAGGTGGGCACTCCTGCCAGCTTGCTCTGCCTCGGCCTTTGGGTCTGTCCAGATTGAGGGTCTCCCCTCGCTCTCCAAGCACCCCTGGCTAGGCGATGAGATTCCTGCTCTCTTTCTGCCTTCACAGGAGGAGACCCCCAAGGGTGAGGGGGCAGAGCAGGAGCCCAGCGCCCCTGAAGCAGATGATGACGCGCGAAGACACGGGTTCCTTATTCTGAGCCGGGAAGACTCCACCATGGTGAGGGGTGTGGGCCCAGCAGCCTGGGGCAGGGGTCCAGTGGTGAGGAGTGCACCTCACCCGCTGTCGCCCACAGATCCTGCAGACGGGGCAGGAGATCATGGAGCTGGACACCAGCGGCTTTGCCACGCAGGGCCCCACGGTCTTTGCTGGCAACATCGGGGAGAATCGCTACATCGTGCAAGTGTCGCCGCTTGGCATCCGCCTGTTGGAAGGAGGTGGGCTGGGGGGGCGAGCTGGGGTCCAGGGGTGGTGCATGCTGACCACACTGTGCTGACCATCCTGTGCCCGCAGTGAACCAGCTGCACTTCATTCCTGTGGACCTGGGTTCCCCCATCGTGCAGTGTGCTGTGGCCGACCCCTATGTGGTCATCATGAGTGCTGAGGGCCACGTCACTATGTTCCTGCTCAAGAGCGACTCGTATGGGGGCCGCCACCACCGCCTGGCGCTGCACAAACCCCCGCTGCACCACGTAGGCCTCCTCCTCCGTCCCTGGGGCCTGGGGCCAGTTGTCCCCCGCCCCCCACTGAGCCCTGCCCCACTCCCTGCAGCAGTCCAAGGTGATCACACTCTGCGTGTACCGTGACGTCAGTGGCATGTTCACCACAGAGAGCCGCCTAGGCGGGGCCCGCGATGAGCTGGGGGGCCGCAGTGGCTCGGAGGCAGAGGGCCAGGGCTCAGAGACCAGGTGTGTGGAGGGCTGGGGCGCAGGCTGGGCCAGAGTCCCTGTGGTAGGCTGCCTGTGACAAGTCTGCTGGCCCCCAGCCCCACGGTGGATGATGAGGAGGAGATGCTGTACGGGGACTCGGGCTCCCTCTTCAGCCCCAGCAAGGAGGAAGCCCGCAGGAGTAGCCAGCCCCCTGCTGACCGGGACCCCACCCCCTTCCGGGCTGACCCCACCCACTGGTGCCTGCTGGTGCGGGAGAACGGAACCATGGAGGTGGGTGGTGCCCTGTGCCCAGCGCAGCTCCCCAACCCCCACCCCCACCTGCCCCTGCTAACCCCACTCTCCCCACAGATCTACCAGCTCCCTGACTGGCGGCTGGTGTTCCTGGTGAAGAACTTCCCTGTGGGGCAGCGGGTCCTGGTGGACAGCTCCTTTGGTCAGCCCACCACGCAGGGCGAGGCCCGAAAGGAGGAGGCCACGCGCCAGGGGGAGCTGCCCCTTGTGAAGGAGGTGCTGCTGGTGGCACTGGGGAGCCGCCAGAGCAGGCCCTACCTGCTGGTGAGCACAGGACAGTGGTCACCCCCACCACCGACCCTTCCCTGCCCCCCATTGGCCCCACACTGCCGCCATCCCCAGTGACCCCAGGCTGCCCCCCAGGTGCACGTGGACCAGGAGCTGCTCATCTATGAGGCCTTCCCGCACGACTCACAGCTTGGCCAGGGGAACCTCAAAGTCCGCTTTAAGAAGGTACAGTGGCCGGCCCAAGCTGGGCGGGGGGCGATGTAGAGCAGGGGCAAGAGGACCTGGCCCTCACGGCAGCCCCCACCCTAGGTCCCCCACAACATCAACTTCCGTGAGAAGAAGCCAAAGCCATCCAAGAAAAAGGCGGAAGGCGGCAGTGCCGAGGAGGGGGTCGGGGTCCGTGGCCGTGTGGCACGGTTCCGCTACTTCGAGGACATTTATGGCTACTCGGGGGTAGGCAGGCGGCTTTACGGGAGTCCAGAGAGGGGCAGACAGGGCCTGTTCCCAGCAGCCTCTTCATGGTGCCTGCCCCCAGGTGTTCATCTGTGGCCCCTCACCTCATTGGCTCTTGGTGACCGGCCGGGGGGCCCTGCGGCTACACCCCATGGGTATTGATGGCCCCATTGACTCCTTTGCTCCATTCCACAATGTTAACTGTCCCCGAGGCTTCCTGTACTTCAACAGACAGGTAAGGAGGCCCCAGGGCTGGTGTTGCCCCACGTGACCCTGGGCTGGTTCCCTCCGACACTTGCCAGTGCTGCCTGGGGAGGACCAGGTGCTAGGGTCGTGGAAGTGAGGCTTTCAATGGCTGGGGACGGGGGCAGGGGGGCAGGGGAGGGACCCTGGGCTCCACCTAGAGGACCGGGCTGTAAACAGAGGGTGGTGGGGCCAAGGCCAAGGAGGTGAAACCTGGGGCTTAACACTGGGAAGGTTTGGAGGACGGGGTCGTTGGGAGTGGAGGCTGCAGCCCACCAGGGCACCTCCTGGACAGCCAGGGTCCAGTGACTGCTCTGTGGGCTTGGACTCCAGCTCTGCCCCTTAGGAGCTGTGTGACTCTGGGTGAGGCGCTCACCCTATCTGAGCCTGTTTCCTCTTTGACATCAAGATGATAGCAGTGACCCCCTGGGCCACTCTGAGGACTCAGTGATGATGTGGCAGTTACTTTGCAGGTGCTCATGCCCTTAGGACTGGGTGAAGGAGAGCAGCTTCTGGCCTTGGCAGGGGCCTGCAGCGCTCTCCAGGCCTGGCCGTCTCTTGCCCTGGCCCAGACTACAGCCGTGGCCAGCGTCCCGGCCCTGGGCTAGCCTGGGAGAAGGGATGGGAAGCCCACGAGGCGCAGGACAGCAAGCCGCGGCCTCTTGGGGCTTCGCCTGGACACAGCAGCCCCTCGCCCACCCCCGCTCCAGCAGAGCTGAGGGCTTATCCCAGGGAACCCTTGGAGGCCTGAGTCACCTGTCCTGCTTGATGCCAGGCCTCACTGACCCCCGTCCCCCCCCAGGGCGAGCTGAGGATCAGCGTCCTACCTGCCTACTTGTCCTATGATGCCCCGTGGCCTGTCAGGAAGATCCCACTGCGCTGCACGGCCCACTATGTGGCTTACCACGTCGAGTCCAAGGTCTGACCCCTCCACTGAGGCCAGGGACCTTCTGGGCCTGGCCTCTGGCATGTGACACCCTCCACTCCCCACTCCCCTAGGTGTATGCTGTTGCCACCAGCACCAACACACCGTGCACACGCATCCCGCGCATGACGGGCGAGGAGAAGGAGTTTGAGACCATCGAGAGAGGTGCGAGACGCCCCGAGCTGGGCCTATTCTTGGGGCTGCCCCACCCTGACATCCTTTTGTCCCTGCAGATGACAGGTACATCCACCCCCAGCAGGAGGCCTTCTCCATCCAGCTCATCTCCCCAGTCAGCTGGGAAGCCATCCCCAATGCTAGGTGAGGCTGGGCCTGGGCAGGGGCTGGTATGGGCCTGGGGTTGTGTCCTGACCTGGCCTCATGCAGGATCGAGCTGGAGGAGTGGGAGCACGTGACGTGCATGAAGACAGTGTCGCTGCGCAGCGAGGAGACCGTGTCGGGCCTCAAGGGCTACGTGGCCGCTGGGACTTGCCTCATGCAAGGGGAGGAGGTCACGTGCCGCGGGCGGGTAAGGGGCCAAGGGTGGGGGCAGGCAGTGCCCAGCATCCCCTGTGCTGTCCCTGCATTTCACACCCCCGCCCCCGGCAGATCCTGATCATGGACGTGATCGAGGTGGTGCCCGAGCCCGGCCAGCCCCTGACCAAGAACAAGTTCAAGGTCCTGTATGAGAAGGAGCAGAAGGGGCCCGTGACTGCCCTGTGTCATTGCAATGGCCACCTAGTGTCGGCCATTGGCCAGAAGGTGCGCCCCCTGCCCTGCCCTGCCCTCAGCGTCGGCCTGCCACGCACCACTTACCACTCCCCCTCTCCCCCCAGATCTTTTTGTGGAGCCTACGGGCCAGTGAGCTGACAGGCATGGCCTTCATCGACACCCAGCTCTACATCCACCAGATGATCAGTGTCAAGAATTTCATCCTGGCCGCGGACGTCATGAAGAGCATCTCGCTGCTGCGCTACCAGGAGGAGAGCAAGACACTGAGCCTCGTGTCCCGGGTACCCTGAGGGGCCTGAGCACCGCGTGTTGGGTGGGCACTGGCCCCAGGCCGACCCTGACATCCCTCCCCTCCTTGTCCCCAGGATGCCAAGCCCCTGGAAGTGTACAGCGTGGACTTCATGGTGGACAATGCCCAGCTGGGCTTCCTGGGTGAGTGCAAGGCCTGGGGGCTGGGGTCCCCGAGACTTCGGGGGTGGCTGGGGCTGACTCTAGGCTCTGTTCCCCAGTGTCTGATCGCGACCGCAACCTCATGGTGTACATGTACCTGCCGGAAGGTGAGTGTTCTCTCCACCCCTCTGCTGGACTGCGGGCTGGGCGGGCAGTGACCTGAGGTCCTTCTGGCCCAGCCAAGGAGAGCTTCGGGGGCATGCGCCTGCTGCGCCGGGCGGACTTCCACGTGGGCGCCCACGTGAACACATTCTGGAGGACCCCATGCCGGGGGGCTGCCGAGGGGCCCAGCAAGAAGTCAGTTGTGTGGGAGAACAAGCACATCACGTGGTTTGGTGAGTGTCGGGGCGGAACGGGCTGGGGTGTTGTGGAGGGGTCATTCGGGCTCACACTGTGCCTCCCGCAGCCACACTGGATGGCGGCATCGGGCTCCTGCTGCCCATGCAGGAGAAGACCTACCGGAGGCTGCTGATGCTGCAGAATGCGCTGACTACCATGCTGCCCCACCACGCTGGCCTCAACCCCCGTGCCTTCCGGTGAGCACACCACCTGTCCAGACACAGACACACACGCACGCACCCCGGTGTGTCCTGACTCCCCACCACCCATGTGCCTCCCCCAGGATGCTGCATGTGGACCGGCGCATTCTACAGAATGCTGTGCGTAACGTCCTGGATGGGGAGCTGCTCAACCGCTACCTGTACCTAAGCACCATGGAGCGAGGCGAGCTGGCCAAGAAGATTGGCACCACGCCTGACATCGTGAGCCAGCCCTGCGGCTTTGCCCCACCCTGCCCCTGCCCCACTCTGCCCCACCTCACTCGCCCCTCTCCCTGCAGATCCTGGATGACCTGTTGGAGACAGATCGTGTCACTGCCCACTTCTAGACCCTGGATGCTGCCCCCACACCCCTTTTGTATAAACCACAAGGAAAAAGATTTGTTTGATTTGAGAAGAACGTGTGGTCATTGCAAGGCCTCCTGGCCCAGCTGTGGTCAGAACCCCACGGTGTCCCCTGTCCAGGCCACAGTTGCTCCAACGCCCCAGGTCTTATGGCGTCCACACCTCCAGCCCTGGCCAGCTCTGCTGGCCTGAGGCTGGGCACGCTGCTGGTCCCGGGCAGGCTCTGCAGTCCTCCTGCCCCAGGGCTCCCTAGGTCTCCAGGTACTCATAGAGCCCCTCGGGCTTGGGTATGAGGCCCAGGTGGACCAGCACTCGAACCAGGAGGGCGGTGAGCCGCATCGATAGGGTCTCCAGCCTGGGGTGGGTGAAGGGGTTGCAGGTTGGTGGGGAGCAGGTCCTGGCCACCTGCCCGCTGGCCCCCTCCTGTCCACTCACCTCAAGGCCAGTTCAAACTTGAACATCTCCCAGACGACCCTGATGGGACGAAGGAGGCTGGCACCGTAGACATTCTGGTATGCTGCGCCCGCCAGGCGGCTCCAGCCCCTGACCGCACTGCCCAGAGACATGGTCAGCCTGGCCTGGCCCTGCCCATCGCCCCCCACCCTGGCACCCCACAGCACCCACCTCTTGGCCATGAGGAAGTAGCGGTCAACGGGGGCGCCAAGCGTGGCGTTGATGGCACGCACGGTGTTGATGTTGCGCAGCACGAGCAGCATGGGCCGAGGCAGGGCCTTGAGCACGCCCATGATGTCCTCGAAGTGCTCCCGTGCCATGTCCTGCATATAGGCCGCCTCCTCACGGCTCAGCAGGTGCGAGCGCCACAGCTGCCCCAGACGCACAGGCCGCTGCATGAGCACCTCGGAGAACAGGAAGTAGTCTGGGGGAGGGCTGAGCCAGGGCTGTGCGCCCTACATGCCTGTGCACCCGTGTGCCCCAGCCTCACCTTGCACCCCGAGTGTGGCTGCATGCGTCTTCATCGCAGCGTCATCCCTGAGAATGATGGCTCGCCACAGCTGGCACAGGGCTGACCGGTCCCTGTGGGGGCCCAGCAGTGAGCCAGAACACCAGGGCAGGAAAGGCCAGCCCCAGGGCAAGCACCCACCCCAGACCCTGGGCTCCCAGCTTACTTCTTGTCCAGGAATTGGTACAGCCCATGGTCCAGCAGCACCAGTTGTGCCTTCCCATCCGGGCCTTTCCGCACCAGAACTGGGGGCACAGCCCTTAGGGTTATACCATACCTCCCCTAACCCCCCCCCTCTACCTCCGGGGGCTTTTCCTACCATTGCCGGGGTGGGGGTCAGAGTGGATGAAGCCTGTGTAAAATATTTGCTCTGCAAAAGCCTGGATCAACTTCTCTGCTATCTGGGGAGAGAACAGGACGGTGCTGCCTCACCTTGTGCACAGGGCACACTCACCTCTCCCTCGTCCCGTCCCATGCACACGGCACTCACATCCTGCACGGCCAGCCCCATGGTCTTGATGGCCTCCACGTCGTTGACCTTGCAGCCCTCACAGAATTCAGCAGTTAGCACGCGCTGGGAGAAAGCAAGAGGCTGAGCTTAGCAGGCCAGTGCACCCCCCCACCCAGGCGGGGGCCTAGCCCACCTTGCTGGACGTGTCCCAGTACACGCGGGGCACCACGATGTGCCGGAAGTGCTGCAGCTCCCGTGCACAGCGCTCAGCATTTCGGCCCTCGTTCTCAAAGTCCAACTCCTGGGCCAGCGTCCCCTTCAGGTCCTGGGGGCCACACAGGCAATCAGGTGTCCAGGTCAGGGGCCAGCCTACCCCCAGCATGTGCAGGACGCTGCCTGCGGGCAGCAGTTACCTGGAGAACCCAGCTGAAGCCGAAGCTGGGGTGCATGAACTCGATGAGCCGGAGCAGGAGCTCCAGGGTGTGGATGTCCCCGTCAAAGCGGTCCCGCAGGTCAATGTACTGCACCTATGTCAGGCGAGGGTGCAGGGAGGACGTGCGGCTGCCACCACGGCCCCAGAGCACGGCAGTGCAGAGCAGGCCCCCACGTACCTTCACGGCCACGGCAGTGCCATCGTGCAGCTTGGCTCGGTGCACCTGGGCCAGGCTCGCAGCGGCAATTGGCTGGTAGTCAAACTCCTGGAACAGTTTGTGGGGTGGGGCCTGGAAGTCTTCAAGGAACAATTCGTCCACCTGGCAGGAGAGGGTTCTTGGAGAAGCGTGGGGACCACTGCCAGAGCCCCCACCTCCCAGCCTCTGTGACCCCAAGAGCAGGGCTCACCTCCTGGAAGCCACGTGTGAGAGCTTTGTCTTCCAGCACGCGCAGTGTCCTGACGTACTCGGGGGGCAGTAGATGGTTGAAGGAGCACAGCCCCTGGCCCAGCTTCACGTAGAGGCCCCCGTTGTTGATGGCCCCGGCCACCAGGGCATCGGCTGCCCGCTGGTGACATGCAGACATCACCTCCAAGTACCCCGGGCTGTTCTGACCACAGGCATGGAGGGAAGGGATGGGGACGGGTGGGTGCCTCCTCAGTCCCCCAGTCACCCGCCGCCTCCTGGGTACCCCCTGCCCCTGTAGACTGCACAGACAGGCCCAGCTGTGGCCCAATCGCAGGGACAAACCTCTTCCACCCCTTGCAGGATGACGTTTGTGCACCACCAGTAGTCCAGGGAGATCTGCAGGCCGATCCTCAGAGACCTGCCGGCAGAGGCCGCCCTCAGCCCCCAGCAGGGACTCATCTCAGACCCGCCCTGCCCGGCCCAGCCCCTGCCAGCCCCTCAGACCACTGTGAGCATGTGGCAGGGCCTGCCGGGTCCTGGTCCAGCTTCCTTACTCAGGACAGCAGTGCCAGGAGGTCAGTCTCAGCTCCTGGTCTGCAGAACAGACAGCCTGCATCTTCACCACACCTCAGTCCCTGAACACACACTGATGGGCACCCAGGACAGACGGGAAGGGCCAGAACTGGGATGGGGGTCTCGGGCCCTAACAACTAAGCGTGTTTTCTTTTTCATTCTTTTATAACACTCGTTATTAAAAAAATGCACTCAAGACCTGGCACAGTTGTGATGGCTGGCGAGGCGGCCAGTCTGTCATCAGCTCCCATCTGCAGATGTGCCCTCATTCCAGGCCCCCTCCACTCCTGCCTCCTCCGTAATTGGCCACCTCTCCTAGACTGGGCCCTGCCAGCCCCCCACAGGTGCCCTCCACAGGGGGTTGAATGCCAGAGCTGGGACTCAAGTGCTCTCCTGGCCGAGGGAGCAGTCCTGGAGGCCCAGGCCCCTTCTGGTGTCAGTTGGGGTCCTCACTCACTCCCCATGCCCCAGGCTATGGACAGGCAGCCCTAGGTCTGGAGAGGGAAGGATTGAGGACCAGAATCCAGGCCTCCAGCATTGCAGACCGCAGACCCTTGGCCCTTTGTGATAGGGGTGTGGGTTCCTGCTCAAGACAGAGCCCTGAGAGGACCTAGGGCCACCAGTCCAAGCGGAGCCTCTCCGTCCTGCCTCTCGGCTATATCCTGCTGCCGGCCACCTCCACCACAGGAGAGGCCAGAATGAAAAGGCTGCTGGATTCTGGATGGTTTGCTGCCCTTGCTGGGGCATGTGCTGCTCTCAGCAGTTGTGGCGACTGGGCATCTTAGAGCAACGAGGAGGTCAGCCCATGCCTTACACTTGCCAAACTGATCTCCACAAACTGGATCTGTCCCCTCACCCCCAGCCGGACACGGAACGGACACGGAACAAACAGGATCGTCTGAAGGAGGGAGTGCGTGTTGGCGGTGTGAGCAAGGAGGCAGGGTTTCTGAGTTCCCTGGGGGCACAAAGAGAGGCTTCCCTCCTTCCTGAATAATTCAGTCCAAAAGCCATGCCGAGTCTGCCCAGGGGTGGGGCGGGGTGAGGGCAGCAGAGTCAGGGCTACGCTCAGTGCCAACTCATCAAGTCAGTCACTAAATGAAGGACAAAGGGAGCCAGGTTTCTCCCAGGTGGAGAGGGAGAGTGATCTGTTGGCAAAGGGAGGCGTCTGTGTGGATGTAGGGCCGCCATCTATGACGAGAGACAGAAATGAAAACATGTAAGGGTGAGTGTGCACACGTCCACACACACAAACACCCCCTCACTCTAGTCCACAGGAGGGCCTGGGAGCAGACCAGCATCCATGTCGTGGGCCCTAAGACCCTTCTCCACCAAGGAGCCAGGCTCCCTGGATAGTGGCCGATTCCAGGGCTGGGAAAGAACAAGAGAAGCCTGGAGCATCCTGTGTGCCAGAGGAATAAAATGCTCAAAAAATGGAGATATGTCAAAAGGATTTGGAAAAGTTAATGGTAAAATCTAGGTTCACTGTAGAGCATTTCCAACTCTGCTGTATCTTTAGGTTTTTTACAATAAAATGTTGGAGATTAAAAAAAAAGGGTCACAAAAGCCAGGTTGAAGGAGCTCCCACCAACCAAACCTGGAACAGTTTTAGCAACAAAATGATAGTAACAGAGAGCAACCCACGGAATAAAGTAGAAATCCACGAGTCCAGACTGACGTGAATAAATGAAGGGACGAATAAATGGGGAGAAGAGAAATCTTTCCTTACAGTAGAATGCAAGGGACAAAGTGGAAGGGATAATTTAATTAGAAAAACCACCATTTGGTGACCATAATAGTAAGAATGAATCCCCCACGAAGTACATGCAGGAACTAAGCCAGTGGGCAGGAGGGCGATGGGAACAAGCACTGACAGAATTCAAAGCACAAGGGAGTCAAATGGCGAAACCCAATGGGACAAACAGAAATCATGTGCCACCTGAGGGACATAGGAGAACACACTTCTGTGCTATTGCTGCCAAAGCGTACCAACTGAATCTAACCACCAGCAAACATCAGACAAACCCAAACTGAGGGGCCTTCTACAATGGGTCAGCAAAATTTTCCTTGACAGATAGTAAATACTTTACGCTTTATGGGTCATGTGGTCTCCACTGCCCTTACAGTGAAAGCAGCCATAGGCTCATGTAAGTGGATGGGTGTGGCTGTAGTGCCAAGAAAGCTTTATTTATTAAACAGGCAGCAGCCACATTCGGCTATAGTTTGCTGACCCCTGTTGTGCGGTATTACTGGCCTATAGGCTCCAAACGTGTCAAGGTCACTGTGTAGTGAAGAATTACCTTCACCCAAAGAGAGATCTGGCCTTTGCCCCAGCTCCTGGTAGGCGGCTTCTCAAACCGTGGAATTTCCTGAGTGACAGCAGTTTTCGTGATTCATGATGGGCCCTGATAGTTTATGCTAATGAGGGGCTCTGATGACCAGAAAGACCAATCATGTGATTAGAGTTTTGGGGCTCCGAGCCAAGTGATATCAACCCAGCTGTGGATGGAGCGGGTGCTGAAGACAGTTCAAGTGTGAGGCTGATGACTCAACTATTTGTGCCCACGTGATGAAATCCCAACAGAAACTCTGGACACCGAAGCTCGGGGGCTAATCTACACGGACTGTCACACCGACAACAGCAGGGTAATGCATCTCTGAGGACACAGCAACTCTGAGTTTGGGACCCTCCTGAACCTCACCCTGTGCATCTCTTCTTTTGGTTGGTTCTGATTTGTATCCTTTTGCTGTAATAACACTGTAATCATTAAGTGTAGCACTTTCCTGAGTTCTGTGGGTCGTCCTAGGGAACTATCAAAACTGAGGGAGTCTGTGGGGACCCCTCCCAATTTGTAGCCAGTGGTTTAAAGTGAGGGAGCCTGTGGGAACCCCAGGACTTGCGGTGGTGTCAGAAGTCCTAGGCAGAGGTGAGGGTCTGGGGGACCAGGATCTGACCTCGGGTTTAGCCACGAGAATCAAGGAGACACTGGGGGACTGTTCCAGACTGGAGGAGATTAAACATGAACCCTGGACCAGATCCTTGTGCTAAAAACGTTGTTACTAGGGCACCTGGTGACATATAATGGGGTCTGAGGGTTACAGGGACATAATGGATGGTTCCTGATTGTGGTTATGGAGGAGAACGTCCTTGTTTAGGAAATACACTCAAGGTTTCAGGGATAATGGAGCATGCAAATATTTCAAGAAGAAAAAAGTTCCTTTGTATTATTCTTGCAACTTTTCTGGACACTTGAAATTTTGTCAAGAAGGCAAAGCCCACAGAGATTTAAAGAATTAAAATTAAATAAGGGGTCGGGGAAGCCAGGGCCCTGATGCAAACCTTCCACCGCCCCCGTCTTGAGTGCCCGGGCACATACGATGTGTTCTGATCTCTGCTCTCGTGCAACAGAACAAGCTGTCAGCTCCTCATGGCGAGCTGGTCCTGACTTATTCTTCACTGTGCTCCTTCCTGGGGCCCTGTGACCCAAGACATCCTGTATGGCCCCACGGTTACCCTGCACCCAGCCAGAGATGCTCCATCAGGCTTGCCTGTCCTGGCAACTGTTAGGACTTAGAGCTGACAAGAATGTGCAGACTGTTGGGAAAATAATGGTTCTAGTTCCCCTCCCTCCAATCCCAGCTCAGCCTCAGAAAGCAAGCTGTGAAAATTCATTTTCCCAGGAGGGGAGCAGAAAAGGCAGGCACGCCAAGCCTGCTGCTGGGGTATCTAACAGTGGGAAACAGCAGAAAGTGAGACAAGCTGAGACTTGCCAAGTGTGCATTTCAGAACCAGGCTGCTTGGGGACAGTCCCCACCAGTCTTGCACGGTCCCACACAGTGGAGGGTCACGGAAGAGAAGACAGAGCCAACTCCAGGCTCTGCCCTCATCAACCTTGGGGCTATGGAGACTGGACAACCTTGCGGGACACAGGCCACTGCCCAGAACTTGCCCCGGGGTGACAAGGAGTTCCAGGCAAGCCCATCAACCGACCACCCAGGGCGTTGGTGCCGAGGCGCCACTGCCACCAGTGAGCTGAGAAGCAATGGGCTTGTTTCGTCCTCCAGGCAGGAAGTGGTCAAGCATTCAGCCATCCACCCACCTACGACCCTGCCACTAGCATAAATCTTAATGCAGCTTCTGGCTAAGTGTCTGAAGGCCTTTGCAGTCCTAAGCCTTCCCTTGAGAAACCAACCTAGGCTGAGAGGCAGCAGGTGCTCAGAGCCAGTGGAGTGGGACCACCCCTCACCTCTGCAGCCTCCTTAACCGAGGTCCCACGTGAGCTCCTTCCCCAGGCAACTGTGTGCACCTCCCCGTCCAACAGTGGGAATGGGTAAACTGAGGTATCACTCAATGCCAAGAGCCGGTTCTCAGGACTTCATGGCTGTAGAAGTCTCTGGATCTGACTAAGAGCAGGAATGCCTACCCAAGGTGCTCCAACAGGAAGATCACCCCTGCCCCCCAGAATCCTGCACTGGGAGACAAAGGAGTATGAAAAGAGCCTTCAGTTTAAGGCAGCCTTGATGTTAATATCCAGACATCACCCATCTCTAGTCCAATCCACTGGGAGGGAAGGTGAGATGGCAGCCCTCCCCTCTGAGCCCCAAACCTCTCTGTCTGGATGCCAACTCTCCTTCTAGGGGCAAGAAGGAAGATGAGGAGGAGGCAGCAGCTGCTTGTCTGCCCACCAGCGGGCAGAAGTCTGAGGTGGGGGAGGCACCAGCCCACCTCCCCTGCCCCTCACAGGTCAAGGCAGATCTCAAGGGTCTGTGGAGGCCATGTCCAGTATGGATGGCTCACCTGCACTGTGCCCACGTGGACCCCAGCACAAGGATGCCTGGAAGGCAGCTTGAAAATTCCCAGCAAAACCCTGCAGCCCCTCTCAGCACCCTCTCAAGGCCCCACACATCTGAGGGATAGGACTGGGCAGGGGATAAAGCCAAGCCACGCCACCTGGACCCTCCTACCTGCTAAAGCGCCCGACACCGTCCACCATGAGCCGCATCCGCCTCTTCTCCTGCGGCTCCGCCATGAAATAGCGGACTCCAAGAAGCAGAGGCACCCCTAGCGCTGTGGCAGAAAGCACCTTCTTCCACAGGGGCTGGGGTCTCAAGGACCTGGAGGGAGACAGGTGCACAGGCCGGGTTACTTCCCATCTGCCCCCTCCCCGCTTGGCCTGGGCTCTGCAGGACTCTGCTCCCTCCAGCTTGCGTAGCACTCATGGCCAAAGCCTGATCAACCTCACAGATGCTGCAGCTGCACCAGGAGCCTCTGCAGGTGACATGGGTTCCAGACACCTATGTGGTCACCAGAGTGCCCTCTGACCACTGCATCCAAGTCGCCTTGCCTGAGCCCCACAGACTCCAAGGAGCCAGTGGATGTAGAAAGTGGCTCCTCGGCTACATGGGAAGCAGCTCGAGGGCAGGACTGTGATCCTCATACTGTACAGGGTTACAGCCACTGTCCACCTTGCTGATGGCCCAACTGGACTGCAAGTGTCAGGAGAGCAAAGCCCGCACAAGACGTGCAGGTAACACATACTGAATAAGGTGAGAGCTCAAGACAAGGAATCCAGCAGGAGCCGTATACATGTTGAACCCAGTGGGAGCCGAATCCCATGGGAGCCCCAGCATCCAGTCACGTGTCTGCTCCACGGTCACCAAACAGTGAGTGAGCATTCGGACGACTCTCACCCCGCTGTTCTGCTAGGCCTGAGTCTCGCCTCTGGCCGCCTGCCCACCTCACTCCTGCCCCATCCTGACCACTGGCCTCAGGCCTTGAACCCTCCTCTCCGCATCGCTTGCTGCTCCTTCCTCCTGTTTTGGCCCCATCTACAGCAGTCCCACCCTCCTGCACTCGGTGGCCATCACTCTGTCTTCTTCAGAGCACGCAGCTCTAGCTGCTGTCTACTCAGGACGGTGCTGTCAGGGAGACCTGCCCGGGAAACTCCAGTCCCAGGTCAGGACCCTGGTGGTTGTGGATCCCAGCACACCACACCGAGGAGCAAACGCATCCCCTCTTGAGGGTGGGGGTGCAGAGAAGGGCCCGCCCCGGGCCACACAGCAGAGGTCATCCATCCCTGCCCGGCGAGAAGCACGTGCCCTGGAGGGTACCTGTGGCTGTGGAAAACTCACCACCTTGCTGGCGGGACCCTGAGGTTTCTCCTGAAGAAGGCAGCAGGGGACGGCCAGGGCTTTGGCCTGCTCCGCAGCAGAGCAGAGTGGAAGTGGCAAAGTTGTGACTGCAAAGGGAGCCAACAGTACAGGTCAGACGAGGCAGGAACACACCCTCTGGCCTTCTGCCACCCTGGCATCCACATAGGCATGCACCTGAGGGGCAAGCTGCACCTCCCTCTACCCCCCACCCAAATACGTCACGAAAGAACGTCAGTGCTTCCTGGGGCCTGTGTGTGGGGCCAGGCCCACATGTTCGACTCTGGAATCCAAGACAATTCCACCTGTTGAGAGCAAGGCTGAGGTCAAAGTATCACATAAGAGAAGGCTACACACAGTTTGCAGCAGGAGCTTCTGCCTCAGACAAACCTTGACGGGCCATTAGAAATGCCCTGCCAGGGACCCGCCCGGTGGCGTAGCAGTTAAGTTCACGCGCTCCGCTTTGGCGGCAGCGGCCCGGGGTTTGCAGGTTCGAATCCCGGGCGTGGACAGACCCACCACTTGTCAGCCATGCTGTAGCGGTGTCCCATACAAAGTAGAGGAAGATGGGCATGGATGTAAGCTCAGGGCTAGTCTTCCTCACACACACACACACACACAAAACAAATGCCCTGCCTCTGACACTCTACTAGGACCCTGGGACCTATCATTTACTATTTCCTGCTGCTGAGACCACTGACCTCAGAAAGGCATTCTACATTTCCAAAGAGAATGTCAAGAATGCTTAATCACACAATCAGAAAGAAGATGTCGGACGCTAAGGTGGAAGACCAGGTGCAGGAAAAACGGACCTCGTGTGTAGGTTGTTGTTCTAAAAGCAAATGAAGGCACAAGGAACTTCCACTTATTAAGACCCCAGAGGTGGAGACCTGTAAAGCTTCTACCTGGAGAGGGTGGGGAAGGCCGAGTGGAAGATAAGCCACGGTCGGCAGGACACGTAGAGAAGCAAAGTACCACAGAGACTCCGCACAACGTGCCGCCTTACTTTAGTGGCCACAGGGATAGCCGCTCTCCTAGCTCACTGGCAACCTCGGTCTCCCAATCCTACTTGAATTATGAGGTCTGAGTCCCTCAACCACAAACTCCCCAACTGTAAATTCTTAGTTTTTAGGCAAAAAAGGATTGTGCACACTAAGTCAAAACCCGCAGCACAGATGTTAACATTATTATTGTGAACACCAGGCCAAATAAGGACTTGACTTTCCAAAAACATTCTGGCCAAAGCGTACAGCCCTGAAGACAATTTCAAGGACTGCAAAATAACATAAAAGTCAAAGGAAAAGGTCCATGACCTATTGTCCCAAGAGGAGAACAAGGGCTGACAGAAAACCTCTGCTCAGCAAGGCCACACACAGTGAGTGCAGATCCTCAAGGAACACCCTACAAAGGCAAGACAGGCAGCCATAGGCAGACAGGAGGTGAAGACCAGCAGCAGGCAGAGACTCGGGGGTCCACAGCTCTGGCCTTCTGTGCAAGAGGGCAGCACAGCGCACCGTCCCCTCTGCTGCCCTTCCGGTCCCCACAACCTGACTTGGCCACGCGCTCAGGAGAAGAGGAGGCCCCGTGAACAGGCATCTGTGACCAGAGGGTAGACAGTTGCTCAGAACGTGAGTCAGTGCATGCAGGATGTCCGGTTCCAGGCTGGGATCCCAACTACCTGCTACCTTACCTCAGACAAAGGTTTGTGCCAACAAGAAGGTGTGCCAGGAGGGCTGAGCCCTGCCTGCCCTACACCATGCCCTCCCCCAGATGTAACTCTGCCCGAGCTCCGTCCAGACCCTGCCTGTTCTGTGAGGAGGTCTCCAGCACCCTCCCTGTATTCCTCACCCGATTCCACATCTCCTACCGCACACACCCACCAAATAAACCCTGCCCACGAGACCAGTGTGACAATGGGTCCTGCGCACAAGCGGGAACCACAGACAGAGACAGACAGAACCACAGGGCCACCAGGACACCATGGGGCTCAAGGGAGGGAGGGATTCTGCCCCCTGGCAGTGAGCAGGACCTCCACGTGGACACTGCGGAAGGTCTTCTAGGCAGAGGGCACAGCATCAGTGAAGGCCTGAAACCAGGAGAGTACAGGGCATTTCTGTGGAGGAGAAGCCAGGACTGTGTGGCTGGAAACACAATGTGCGCTCGGGCGGGGGCTGCCCCAAAGGAAAGGGTGGGCAGCAAAGTGAGCTGGAGCCAGCCCGTGTCCCAGGGCCCTGGGCGCTCCTGCAGGAGGAGCCGGGGCCGCCCGGTGGCGCAGCGGTTTAGTCCGCGCTTGGCAGCCCGGGGTTCGCGGGTTCAGATCCCGGGCGCCCGCCGACGCACTGCTCATCAGCCACGCCGTGGCGGCCTCCCATATAAAGTAGAGGAAGGTGGGCACGGATGTTAGCCCAGGGCCAGTCTTCCTCAGCAAAAAGGGGAGGAGTGGCAACAGATGTTAGCTCAGGGCCGGTCTTCCCCACAAAAAAAAAGGAGGAGCAATGTGCTGGGAAGGTCACCCGGGAGGAGGCAGGGGCAAGTGTCCAGTCAGAGGGGGCTGGAGCCCTAGGCAGAGCCATGGCCTGGGGACGGTGGCTGGGTGACAGAGCCAAGAGGGTTCAGGGCAAGCGTGAGGAGCTGAGCAAGATCGGTGCCTGAGAGCTAGGAGTGCTTCGAGACCACCCACACCAGCTGCCTGCTCCTCTGGCCAGTGACGATTCTGGTGTGATTCTGGTCTCGGCAAGACCACAAGCCACTGAATCAGAACTGACAGCAGCCACCAGCTGCCAGCCACTGGTGCTCAGCATGCCTTATCAGTGACCCTGAGAACACCCCAACAAGCAGATTCAGAGTGTGGGACATTCTCCAAACAATGGCCTGGTGTATTCAGTCAGTCATTAGGATCCATGAATTGGGAACTACTGGTGCTGGGCATAGCCATTTGTCAATTCTCTCTACTTCTGTAAATATTTGCAATTTTTAATAACAAGAAGTTAAAAAAAGTTACGGGAAAAAAAGTGGGAGAATTGTTGGGGAGGCTAGACAGACCAACACCAAGTGCAAAGCATGAACCTTGACCAGACCTCAATTTGAAAGAAAGCACCTATAACACACATTTCCGGGACAACACACAAATCTGAATACAGACAGTAGACATTAGGGAATTAGTATTTTTAGGCATAATAAATTTACCATGATTATGTAAGAGAATGTCCTTGTTTAGGGGATGCATGTTGAAGTGTTTAGAGACTATGTGTCAAAACGTCTGTGACTTACTTTCAAATGGTCCAATGACGACAAAATATATACTTTCAAACAGAAATAGAAACAATTAGGGCGAGATAATAATGGGTAGAGCTAGGTGGTGGGTATCTGGATAATTAAATATCCAATACCATTCTGTCAACTTCTCCCTATATTTAAATATTTTCATAATCAAAGGTGCAAAGCACCTGCTATGCTGCTCAAAGTCCCAGCCAGGAAGGTGGCATTTTGGAGATGAGGCAGGGTCCTCATCTGGAGCGATTCTGTGCCAGGACATCTGGCACTGTCTGGAGACACTCTCAGTTGTCACAACTTGGGGGAAGGTGTGCTCCTGGCATTGACTGGGTGGAGGCCAGGGACACTGCTCAACACTAGTCAGTGTCTGGGAGGACCCTACCCCAGAGACCCAGGTAGAGCCGAGGCTGAGAAACTGGGGCAGACTCTCGACCCAGACTTCTAGGGCTGGAACGAGAATCCAGGCTCCAGCACTTACCAGCCATGCAGCATGGGTAAGCTATTTCCCTCTCGGGGCATCAGTTTCCCTGTCTATAAAGTGGGGATCGCTGCACTATTAAAGTGCGGGACATGTGAACTGACATTTGCAAAGCCCTGGGAGCAGTGCCCCACCCACACACGCACTGTGTGTGTGTGCAGATGTGCATGCTGAGGTCACCCTGAGGTCAAGGAGCTGCTAGTCTCTCCCAGGTCCTCCTCCTCACTGTGCCAAGCTGTCTGCTCGTCCCCAATGCCCTTACCCTCCTCCCAACAACCCTGCCCCCCCTACTTTCAGCTGAGTGAAAGGGCAGCAAAGTAGAGTTTGCTGCAAAGTTCCAATGGGGTTCAGAAGCTGCACCAGTGCAGGCAAAGAAGGAAAATAGTCAAAGCTGACAGACAATAATTATTTTGCGTCGTTAGCATTCAGAAGGAAAGGAAAGATCCATGAGTTATTCTAGCCAATGTGCCAACGAACTGGAGGAGCACAGCAAAGGGCCTCATGATTCAGAGGCTGGGAGTGCCAACGCTGAAGTGAGGGCTCAGAGGCTGGGAGTGCCAACGCTGAAGTGAGGGCTCAGAGGCTGGGAGTGCCAACGCTGAAGTGAGGGCTCAGAGGCTGGGAGTGCCAACGCTGAAGTGAGGGCTGGCAGGGAATGTAACAAGCCAGAGCCCAGGCACAGCCGCCCCAAGACCACAAGCTGAACACAGCCTCTCACAACCCCCTGAACGCCCGTGAGGGCTG
This sequence comes from Tapirus indicus, assembly GCA_031878705.1. Lineage (NCBI taxonomy): Eukaryota > Metazoa > Chordata > Mammalia > Perissodactyla > Tapiridae > Tapirus > Tapirus indicus. Next base: position 807,726 of record CM062935.1, read on the forward strand.
AGCAGGAGGGGGCCACATGTGTGCTCTGGGTATGTCTGACTTAGAGACAGCAGAAGACTGCAGGTGAGGAGAGCTCCCCTGAGAGAGGGCGAGCCCTCCAAGTCCTACCACCTGGAGAAGGCACATAGTCCCCCGGTTCGAGGGGCACACACTGAGGACTCACCCCCAAAGGAGAAGCGTGCACAGCCCTGGCCAGGCACCAGCTGGTCAGTGGCCCTTCTGGTTTTCTGGTAGCCCCAGTGGAACAGCACAGAATGTATGGACAGTACATAACACAAAGCTAGGGTGCCATGGAGCAGGGCAGAACCCACTGAGTGCTGAGCCCCCCACTGGAGCGAGACAGGCCTGGTCCGCACGCCTCACTGCCTTTCACCCTGTACCTGGGGGTGCTCCCCTTCTCTGACACCTTTCATCTGTGAACAGGAGGTAACAGTGTCCACCTTGCAAGGCTGTAAATAAAGTACCTCCCTCAGGGCCTGGCACTTGACAGGTACTCAGGAAAAGGTGGACATTTCCTACGGTGGGGACTGTCACACTTACTTTCTCATGTGATCCACAGCTAAAACTCCTGGCAAAGCTGGGAATGGAACCCAAGTCTAACTGCTTCCTCAGTTGACACCGTTTCCATTCACAAACCGGCCTGCAGTGCAATCCCTCAATGTGGAGGGATCCTGACAGCCACAGAGCAGACCACATCGTCCCCAAGAGTCATTAGTATGCAAGGGTTTCGTGAGAAAAAGCCAAGTCACCTAACAGACAAATAACTTTAAACATCATTTTCATGTTAAAACATACAGTTCTTTTACAGAGGAGGATGCTAAATCTGAATTATTCTATACTAAAGCATGAGACCCTGGCTGCGCCCCCAGCCTCCTGATGACTATCCACCGCTGTTAGGGGCTCTGGTGCGGAAGCTGAGGACCAGCGTCCACAACCTCTGAGCACATGGTCAACAGAGTGCCAAGTACTCTTGTGTACACAGGCTCAGAGGGGGTGGCCTGTGTACGGCTGGCCCCTAACCACAGTCCCCAGCGATAATTTTCTGAGGAACCACCATTGCATCTCGTCATTCCCCAACTCATTTTCCAGCACTGACGCCTCACTCACGCTCTGTGACAAAGATACCTCTGGTAGACCCTGGACAACCCAAGCAGAGCCAGGCCCAGGCTCGTTCTCCAGGCGGCTGTCCTGCCTGGAATGCCCTTTGCCCCACCCTGATTCACACCATTCCTATCTCGCCACACTCCCCCAAGTCTTGCACCTTGTACATACCTCTCTCTGTCCTCGTCAGGAGTGTGACTGTTAGTTTACGGTCTCTATCTCCCCACCAGACTGAGCAGGGCCCACCTCTCAATCATCTCTGTACTTCTCGGATCTAGCATGGTGCTTTGCTAGATAAAGCAGAAACTCCACGAACACTTGCCAAATTGAGACAAATGGTGGCTAAGCACAGAACAAACCAGGACCCCAGGGGGCCCAAGCGAGGATGCTAGCTGAGCAGGAGGCAAAGGCCACAGTCAGGCAAGAGATGGCAGCAGCCCCTGAAGCAGCCTGGCCCTGAACAGGACTCCAAGGATGAGGCCTCATGCTGACAACTCCAGAACTCCCACCAGGGCTGTTCAAGCGCCTGGCTCCTTCCAGCTGGAATGTTCAGTGCTCCCCAAACTACCCCCATCACACAGGAGACATCCCCAAAGCCCAAAGAGGTTATGTGGCTATAAATGTGGGGCAAAGTCTGAAGCCAGACCTTCCCGGAAATAGTTCAGGGCAATTTCTAACCTATCACATATAACCCTAACCACACCCAGAGCTTGAGTACCAGAGGGTGCTGGGAAACAGGCACAGAGAGGCTGTGGGTCCCCAGGATAGTCTCCCACACTCCAGCGCCTTCTCACCAGGATGACTACACCTCAGCCTGCCTGGGACTGTCCTGGTCTACACTTGTTGTCCCAGCACTCCTCTCACTCCTAAAGCCTTCCAGTTTGGACAAGATGAGATGGGCCTCCTCTAACCCAGCCTCTCATGCTTTCTTAGAGTGTGTGCACAGTCTGCGGAAACAGAGTGCTCATCTGAAATTTAGCTAACAACCTATAAAGTAGCAAAAAAGAGCTCTGAGTAACACTCAGATATCACGAAGCTCACAAAACTTGTGTGCGCTTTAACACAGAACCATGAGTGTGCGCGCTCATGTTTTAGGCACAAGCCGAGTTGTCTGTTTTTCTACACCCTGTAGATTAGACACAGATCGGAAGAAAGATAAAAGGTCATTGCAGACAAGCCAGCCCAGAGCAGCAAGAAGCAACTGCTGAGTCTCATGATGAGGCCCGAAACAGAAAAACTAGAGAGGTGAGAAGAACCTGGGCAGTGTAATGGCAGGGCCAACAGCCCTATACACCTCGGCAGGAAAGGAGACTAAGGCACAGAAATGTTCTCATGGTGAGGAAGCGAGAGACTGGGAATGTGGGCCCAAGAGAGGTGGTCTGGAGACCGTGAATAGGGCACCCTGCCCCCATCTGTTCCAAGAGTCTGTGACCCTTTCAACACCAGTCAGAACCCAGCAGCCTACAGGGCCACGCTCCACTTACTAGTTACAAGCAGCTCCTAGCCAGGGGTTAAAACCTGCCTGTCCACTCCCTAGGCTGTCTGGAGGATGAAGTGACGTGAATATGAGAATAAGCTTTATAAACTGTAAAGTGCTATACTAAAGGCCAACTCGGTGTCTCTCTGCCTCTTAGACTAAACTGCTTCATCTCAGCTCACACAATACCCCTGTGTAATGGAGCTGCTCAGTGAAAGCCATAAGAGTTCGTGGAAATTTGTCTGTACTACTGATATCTCAACCCACAAGGCTAGGCTTACTAAGAAAATACAAACTCTACAGAAAATTCCATGTTGAAATGCTGATGAACCCTCGTCAGCCTCTTCAGCTCTAAACCTCTGAGGATAGGGCTGGGTTCTCCGGCAGAGAGTGGGTAAGATCTGGGTCAATGATTACAACACCCGGTTTGGAAGGTGCCCATCCTGACTGCGGAGATGCAACAAAAACACAACTGGAAAGTCAGCTGCATTTTCCGGATCCAGAGAAGCACGGGCTGGGAGGGCAGCGAGGGCCACGCAGAAGCCGAGGAAGGCCCGACAGAGGAGGGGCTTTGCGAGACCTGGGGGGAGCGGGAATCCGAGCGGGGGGCCCGGGTCAGCCCACCAGAGAGACCGCCGCCCCTTCCACCCCCAGAGCGCTCTGCCTCCTCAGAAGCGGGCCCAGGCGTCAGCTCAGGGTGGTCTGGGGCGGGCGGGTGACCAGGGGAAGGGATCTCGAGGGCGCAGGGGAAAGGAAAGGCGGGGAGGCCTCCAGCCCGACTCCGGCAGTCTGGAGCAGCGGGTCTAAGCGGACGGGCCCGGCAGAGAGGAGCCGGACGGACGCTCCGCAGGCGCCCTGAGAAAGGGCGGGGTGGGCGGGCTCCGACAGGCCGTCTCGGGGGCACGGTGCCCACCACAGCGAACCCGCTCCTGAGGAGGAGAGGGCTCTGGGGTGCTGGGGGCAACCCCTCTGTGCCTCGGCGCAGGCCCGGGCTTCAGGCAGTCTGAAGGACGGGCATCTGAGCTGTGCCCGACTCCCACGGGAGCCTGCGCATCCCTGAGCGGCCACCGGGCGTCCCCGGGCTGTACGGAAGCTCGGAGCGCGGGGCCCTGACGCGGGCTGTGAGGGGACGCCGGGCGCGGGCGGGGGCTCACCGGTCGCCACATCTTCCGGCCGCCGCTCCGCTGCCGCGGGGCGCAGGCTCGCGTCGCGCGGCCCAGCAGTCCCCGCGGAAGGAGGCGCAGTCGCCCGCGCGCCCCGCCCCGATGGCGGTGGGCGGGGACGGGCGACCGCGGCGGAGCAGCGCCCCCCGGCGGCCCCCAGCGGCCTAGCTTTAGGGCCGGGACTGCGGCCCCGCCGGAGCTGCGGCAAGTCCACTCCAGCCGGCTCCTCACTGCCGCTCAGAGGGCTTCTCCCACCCCAGATGGAAGCCGAGGCTCGGGGAGGTCGGCTCACTCCTTCCCCAGCTCTCCGCATGGGCGGAAGCTGGGAGGGAGCCGAGCCGGACATGTGGGGCGGCGAGTGGCGGCCTTCAGGCTCAACACTGTCAGAATTGACTCTAATGGAGCCATTTTAAAATGGAGTATTTGGAGCTGCCTTTCCAGAGAAACTGCTTTGCTGTCTTGACCCTTGGACGGGGCCAAACCTTTGGACTGGGCTCAAGGGCAACTGTTTTACAACCGTCAATTTAAAAAGCAAATTCACCCGTTATTTTATCTAAAAATGAGTTTATTCTGGAGTAGCCAAAAGAACTGCAATCCAAGACGTGCACACTATGGCAAACCCTAAGCAAATCCAGAGAACAAAGCAGGGGAGCTGCCTTTATAGAGAAAAGGGGGAGTAGGGAGGGGCTGTTCTAAAGGAAAGTCCACTGGGGGAAAGGAGCAGTTCAGGGCGGCAACAGCTTCTCATTGGCTGAGCTGCACTGTTTCTCATTGGCTGAGCTGTGGCATTTCTCATTGGCTGGGCTGTTGCCTGCGGGGAGAGAAATCTTCCTTCATAGTCAAGTCGTTTTACTTCCCGTCCAAGATGCAAGTCAGTCTCTTCCTGTTTGGTGTAACTGACCATGTGTGATGGGAGTGAGAGCTCCCCCTACAGGCCTTGCTAACTCCAATTTAGTTAAAGGTTCCTTTTATGAATTTCCACATTTTGAGGAGCTGCCAAACTATTTTCCAGTTAGTGATGCTGAGCATCTTTTTTTGCACTTACTTGCTATTTGTATATCTTCTTAGGAGAAAAGTCTATTTAATATTTTACCCATTTTTAATTGGGTTATTTGTCTTTATTGTAGAGCTGTAAAAGTTCTTTATATATTCTGGATACAAGTCCCTAATCAGGTAGATGATTTGTAAACATTTTCTCCCATTCCATAAATTGTCCTTTCACTTTCTCCATAATGTCCTTTGAAGTATGCAAGTCTTTAATTTTGGTAAAGTCCAATTTACCTATTTTTCTTTTTGTTGCTTTTGCTTTTAGATCATGAAGATTTACTCCTGTTTTCTTCCAAGAATTTCATAGCTTTAACTCTTAAATTTAGGTCTATGATCCATATTTAGTTAATTTTTGTATATGGTGTGATGTAGGGATCCAACTTCATTCTTTTGAATGTGAATATCCAGCTGTATAAAAGATTATTCTTTCAACATTGAATTGTCTTGGCATCTTATCAAAAATCAATTAACTATAAATGTAAGAGTTTCATTCTGAACTGTCAGTTCTATTCCATTGATCTATGTGTCTATCCTTATGTCAGTACCCAGTACCACCCTGTCTTCATTAATGTAGCTTTGCAGTAAGTTTTGTAATTGTGAGTGATTCCTCCAACTTTATTCTTTTAAAAGATTGTTTTGGCTATTCTGGGTCTCTTGCATTTTGTTATGAATATTAGGATCAGCTTGTTAATTTCTGCAAAAAAAAAAAAAAACGCCAGCTGAGATTTTGGTAGGGATTGCTTGAATCTGTAGATCAGTTTGGGGAATATTGCCATATTAATAATATTACATCTTCAGATCCATGAACATAGAATGTACTTTCATTTACTTAGGTCTTTAATTTTTTTCAAAATACTTTGTAGTTTTCAGCGTACAAGTGTTGCGCTTCTTTTGTTAAATTCATTTCTAAGTATTTTATTCTTTTTGATGCAATTATAAAAGAAATTTTTTTCTTAATTTCATTTTCAGATTGTTCATTGCTAGTGTATAGAAATACAACTGATTTCTGTATATTGACCTTGTATCCCGCAACCTTACTGAACTTGTTTTTTAGTTCGATAGATTTTTGTGGATACCTTATGATTTTCTCTGTATAGGATCATGTCATCTGAGAATAGAGATAGTTTTACTTCTTCTTTTCCAATCTGGATGCCTTTTATTTCTTTTTCCTGCCTAATTACCTTGGCCAGGACCTCCGGTACAATGTTGAATAGAAGTAAGGAGCATTCATCCTTGTCTTATTCCTGATCTTAGGATGAAACCTTTCAGTCTTTCCCCACTGAGTGTGACAATAGGTGTGGGTTTCTTGTGGATGCCTTTTAACAGGGAATCTTCTTTCTTTATTTATTTATTTAAATTTATGTCTTAGTTTATAACACTGTGGGGCTTTAGTTGTACATTTTTGTCCGTCACCTTGTGGATGTAACCCTTCACCCCTTGTGCCCCCCCACCCCCCTTCCCCTTGGTAACCACCAATCAGTTCTCTCTGTCCGTGTGTTCACTTATATTCCATATATGAGTGAGTTCATGCAGTGTCTGTCCTTCTCTCTCTGGCTTATTTCACTTAACATAATACCCTCTAGGTCCTTCCATGTTGTTGCAAATGGGACAATTGTGTCTTTTCTTATGGCTGAGTAGTATTCCATTGTATGTATATACCACATCTTCTTTAACCAATCTTCAGTTGAGGGACACTTGGGTTGCTTCCACTTCTTGGCTATAGTGAATAATGCTGCAATGAACATAGGGGTGCATACGCCTCTTGTGATGGTTGATTTCACGTCCATTGGGTAGATGCCCAAGAGTGGGATTGCTGGATCATACGGTATTTCTATTTTTAATTTTTTGAGGACTCTCCATACTGTTTTCCGTAGAGGCTGCACCAGTTTGCATTCCCACCAGCAGTGAATGAGGGTCCCCGTTTCTCCACAACCTCTCCAGCATTTGTTGTTATTTGTCTTGGTGATTATAGCCATTCTAACCGGTGTAAGGTGATATCTCAGTGTAGTTTTGATTTGCATTTCCCTGATGATTAGTGATGTTGAACATCTTTTCATGTGTCTATTGGCCATCTGTATCTCTTCCTTGGAAAAATGTCTGTTCATATCCTCTGCCCATTTTTTGATCGGGTTGTTTGTTTTTTTGTTGCTCAGTTGTATGAGATCTTTGTATATTACTGAGATTAATCCCTTGTCAGACAAACGATTTGCAAATATTTTCTCCCAGCTGGTGGGTTGTTTATTCATTTTGATCCTGGTTTCATTTGCCTTGTAGAAGCTCTTTAGTCTGATGAGGTCCCACTTGTTTATTTTTTCTTTTGTTTCCCTTGTCTGGGTAGACATGGAATCTGAAAGGATCCCTTTATGTCCAGTCTCAATTAGTGTACTGCCTATATTTTCTTCCAGGAGTTTTATAGTTTCAGGTCTCACTTTCAGGTCTTTGATCCATTTTGAATTGATTTTTGTATATGGCGATAGGAGATGGTCTACTTTCATTCTTTTGCATGTTGCTGTCCAATTTTCCCAGCACCATTTATTGAAGAGACTTCCTCTCTCCATTGTATGTTCTTTGCTCCTTTGTCGAAGATTAGCTGTCCATAGGTGTGTGGTTTTATTTCTGGGCTTTCAATTCTGTGCCATTGATCTGTGTGTCTATTCTTGTACCAGTACCATGCTGTTTTGATTACTGTAGCTTTATAGTATATTTTGAAATCAGGGATTGTGATGCCTCCAGCTTTGTTCTTTTTTTTCAGAATTGCTTTAGCTATTCGGGCTCTTTTGTTGCCCCATACGAATTTCAGTAGTTTTTGTTCTATTACCGTGAAGAATGACATTGGGATTCTGATTGGGATTGCATTGAATCTGTAGATTGCTTTAGGTAGAATGGACATTTTAACTATATTTATTCTTCCAATCCATGTGCATGGAATATTTTTCCATTTCTTTATGTCCTCCTCGATTTCTTTCAATAGTGTCTTATAGTTTTCATTGTATAGGTCTTTGACCTCCTTGGTTAAATTTATTCCCAGATATTTTATTCTCTTTGTTGCAATTGTAAATGGGATTGTCTTTTTGAGTTCTCTTTCTGTTTTTTCATCGTTAGTGTATAGAAATGCAATTGATTTTTGTAAGTTGATTTTATACCCTGCCACTTTACTGTAGTTGTTGATTGTTTCTAGTAGCTTTCCAATGGAATTTTTGGGGTTTTCTATGTATAGGATCATGTCGTCTGCAAATAGTGAGAGTTTCACTTCTTCATTGCCTATTTCGAGTCCTTTTATTCCTTTTTCTTGCCTAATTGCTCTGGCCAGAACTTCCAGTACTATGTTGAATAAGAGCGGTGAGAGTGGGCACCCTTGTCTTGTTCCTGTCCTCAAAGGAATGGCTTTCAGTTTTTCCCCGTTGAGTAGGATGTTTGCTGTAGGTTTGTCATATATGGCCCTTATTATGTTGAGGTACTTTCCTTCTATACCCATTTTGTTGAGAGTTTTTATCATAAATGGATGCTGAATCTTGTCGAATGCCTTCTCTGCATCGATTGAGATGATCATGTGGTTTTTATTCTTCATTTTGTTAATGTGGTGTATCACGTTGATTGATTTGCGGATGTTGAACCATCCCTGTGTCCCTGGTATAAATCCCACTTGATCGTGGTGTATGATCTTTTTGATGTATTGCTGTATTCGGTTTGCCAATATTTTGTTGAGGATTTTTGCGTCTATGTTCATCAGCGATATTGGCCTGTAGTTTTCCTTCTTTGTATTGTCCTTGTCTGGCTTTGGTATCAGCATGATGTTGGCCTCATAGAATGTGTTGGGAAGTATTCCATCTTCCTCTATTTTTTGGAATAGTTTGAGAAGGATAGGTGCTAAATCTTCTTTGAACGTTTGATAAAATTCTCCAGGGAAGCCATCTGGTCCTGGGCTTTTATTTTTTGGGAGGTTTTTGATTACTGTTTCAATCTCTTTACTTGTGATTGGTCTGTTCAGATTCTCTATTTCTTCTTGATTCAGTTTTGGGAGGTTGTACGCGTCCAAGAATTTGTCCATTTCCTCTAGGTTGTCCAATTTGTTGGCATAAAGTTTTTCATAGTATTCCCTAATAATCCCTTGTATTTCTGTGGTGTCTGTTGTAATTTCTCCTCTTTCATTTCTAATTTTATTTATTTGAGTCTTCTCCCTTTTTTTCTTAGTGAGTCTGGCTAAGGGTTTGTCAATTTTATTTATCTTCTCAAAGAACCAGCTCTTTGTTTCATTGATCCTTTCTACTGTTTTTTTGGTTTCAATTTCATTTATTTCTGCTCTGATTTTTATTATTTCCCTCCTTCTGCTGATTCGGGGCTTTGTCTGTTCTTCTTTTTCCAAGTCTGTTAGGTGCAATTTAAGGTTATTTATTGGGGATTTTTCTTGTTTGTTAAGGTGAGCTTGTATTGCTATGAATTTCCCTCTCAGGACTGCTTTTGCTGCATCCCATATGAGTTGGTATGGTGTATTTTCCTTTTCATTTGTCTCCAGATAGCTTTTGATTTCTCCTTTAATTTCATCAACGACCCATTGGTTGTTCAGTAGCATGTTGTTTAGTCTCCACATCTTTGTCCCTTTCCTAGTTTTTTCCTTGCAGTTGATTTCTAGTTTCACAGCATTATGATCAGAAAAGATGCTTGTAATGATTTCAATCTTCTTAAATTTATAGAGGTTTGCCTTGTTTCCTAATATATGGTCTATCCTTGAGAATGTTCCATGAGCACTTGAGAAGAATGTGTACTCTGCTTTTTTTTGGGTGGAGTGCTCTGTATATATCTATTAAATCCATTGCGTCTAGTTTTTCATTTAAGTCCAGTATTTCCTTATTGACTTTTTGTCTGGATGATCTATCTATTGATGTAAGGGGGGTATTAAGATCCCCTACTATTATTGTGTTATTGTTAATATCTCCTTTAAGGTTTTTTAGCAGTTGTTTTATGTACTTTGGTGCTCCTGTGTTGGGTGCATAGATATTTATAAGTGTTATGTCTTCTTGGTGAAGTATCCCTTTTATCATTATATATTGCCCTTCTTTGTCTCTCATTACCTTTTTTATCTTGAAGTCTACTTTGTCTGATATAAGTATGGCTACTCCTGCTTTCTTTTGTTTGCCATTAGCTTGGAGTATTGTTTTCCATCCTTTTATTTTGAGTCTGTGTTTGTCTTTAGAGCTGAGATGTGTTTCCTGGAGGCAGCAGATTGTTGGATCTTGGTTTTTAATCCATCCTGCCACTCTGTGTCTTTTGATTGGAGAATTCAATCCATTTACGTTTAGAGTGATTATTGATATATGAGGGTTTAATGTTGCTATTTTATTGTTCATCTTCTGGTTCTTTTGCATTTCCTTCGTTTCTTGTCCCTTATGTTTCGGACTGCAAATTCAATTTGGTATTTCTGCATGTTCATTCTTTTGGTTTTCTCTTTATTTGTCATGTGTGGGTCTCTTCTGGTTGTTTGTTTAGTGGTTACCGTGTGGTTTATATAAGCGATCTCCTGGATAAGAAAGTACATTTTCGGATGCCTCCTTTTTCCTGAGGCTGGGTCAGTTCAATCCCTTACCTCTTCCCCTCCTTATTTGTTATCTCTTTATTCCAGATTGCGTCATGAATGTGTGTTTCCAGTGATGAGCTTGAATTAATTTTTGATGTTTTCCAACTGTATTTTGTTCTGGTTTAGTCTCCTTGCTTTTCTCCTTGCTGAAATCTTTGTATCCCCTTTCTCATTTGTTTTTTTTCAGGCCTCAGGGCCTTCTTGAGCATTTCTTGTAGTGGGGGTCTTGTGGTGACGAACTCTCTTAGCTTTTGTTTATCAGGGAGAGTTATTATTTCTCCATCGTATTTGAAGGATATTTTTGCTGGATAAAGTATTCTCGGCTGAAGGTTTTTGTCTTTCATGATTTTGAATATATCATTCCAGTCTCTCGTAGCCTGTAGAGTTTCTGTCGAGAAATCAGCTGAGAGCCTGATGGGGTTTCCTTTGTATGTTATTTTGTTTTTTTGTTTAGCTGCCTTCAATATTATTTCCTTGTCACGGGTATTCTTCAAGTTTGCTACTATGTGGCGAGATGATTTTTTATTCCTGTTTCTATATTTAGGTGATCTATTGATTTCATTGACTGTTATTTCCCTCTCGTTCCCTAGGTTGGGGAAGTTCTCAGCTATTATTTCTTTGAACAAACTCTCTGCTCCTTTTTCTCTTTCTTCTCCTTCTGGAATACCTATTATCCTTATGTTGCTTTTCCTCATTGAGTCTGATATTTCTCGAAGAATTTCTTCATTTCTTTTTAGTCTTAGCTCTCTCTCCTCCTCTACCAGGAGCATTTCTGCGTGGCTATCCTCAATAGTGCTAATTCGTTCCTCCATATTGTCAGTTCTGCTCTTTAAAGACTCCATTTTTTCCACTATCTCGTTGATTTTGTTTTTCATCTCCAATAATTCTGATTGGTTTTTCTTTAGGGTTTCAATCTCTTTTGTGACATAATCCCTGAATTCGTTGATTTGTTTCTGTGTGTTCTCTTGTATTTCATTGAGCTTGTTTATGATAGCTATTTTGAATTCTCTCTCATTCAGGTTATCAAATTCTGTGCCTTCAGGGTTGGTTTCTGGGTGTTTGTCATTTTCCTTTTGGTCTGTAGCCCTGACAAATTGTCGCAAGGATCCGTCGGGGACAGCCTTATTTTTTCCCCTCATGATAAAATTGGTCCTGCAGTTTCCCCCTGCTGCCACTGGATGGAGATTGCGAGCGGTTTGCTCTGAGGGGGCTGCAGCCTCTGGAGGGATTATGCTGAAACGCCGGGTGTGTGGGGGGAGGGGTCCTCTCTTTCTCCTGCTTGACCCGGGGGTTTCCTTTCTGGCTCTCTTAGGGTGTTTGCTACACCCCCTAAACAGTCCGTCGTCGCTTCCCCGTGGGGATCTCGCGACAGTCTGTGAGAGCACCTGGATGGCGCTAGTTTTCCCCACTGTGGGCGGCCCCTCCCCCCTCTGTCCGCGAACCGCGCTGTTTTTGCCGATCGATTGGGGAGGGGGAGTACAACCTCCTACCTCTCCTCCCGTTCTCCTGGGCTTCCCGCGCCTCCACCGTCCGATGTATGGCAGCAGGGGTTTCTCAGAAGTCCTTCGTAGTGTTTGATTGAGCTCTGTTGGAATGTGAATGATGTTTTCGTTGTGTCGTAGGGGGCAGAGATTCAAAGAGGGAATCTCACTCCGCCATGATGCTCCTTTTTTTTTTCCTTTGTGAGGAAGATTAGCCCTGAGCTAACGTCCATTGCCAATCCTCCTCCTTTTGCTGAGGAAGATTGGCCCTGGGCTAACATCTGTGCCCATCTTCCTCTACTTTATATGTGGGATGCCTGCCACAGCATGGCTTGATAAGCGGTGTGTAGGTCCGTGCCCAGGACCCAAACCTGCAAACCCCAGGCTGCCGAAGCAGAGTGCGCAAACTTAACCACTACGCCACGGGGGCGGCCCCATGTACTTTTCACTTCTTGTGATGTGTTTGCCTGGTTTTGGTAAGACAGTAATACAGCTTCATAGAATGAGTTAGGAAGCATTCCACCCTCTTCTATTTTTTGGAAGAGTTTATGAAGGATTGGTGTTAATTCTTCTTTAAATACTTGGTAAAATTCACCAGTGAAGTATTTGGGGCATGAACTTTTCTTTGTGGGAAGTTTTTAAATTACTAACTCAACCTCTTCACTTGTTATCATCTATTCAGATTTCCCATTTCTTCTTGAATCAGTTCTAGTAGATTGTATCTTTCTTGGAATTTGTCCATTTTATTCAAGTTATCTAATTTTTTGGCATACTCTTGGGTCGAAATCTCAGGAATTTCCCAGGTGTAATCTGAAACTGGTCCCCTGTATGGGGAGGGCAGGGAAAGACTGAAGAAAGAGGCAGACCACTCCAGATTGGTAGGTGGCAGCTTTTATGAGGACGGGAATTTACTTACAAGGCTTGTCTTGGGCAGCTGCAAAATGAGTAGATCTCTGCACCTGCCCTCCAGAATCTTAAGAGTTTATATAGAGGCCTTAACTGGGTTCAGTCATATATACCATTCAGATGGTCTCAACAACACCTTACTCTCACGAGGCTGTGTCCTTGGGAAGCTTCTAGCATGGGAAAGGCAAGTGGGACACACATTCCAAGGACAAGGGAGAGGGTGAGGTGCCTCCAATTGCCCAGGTCTCACTCACGTGTCAACCAGTAGTTATGTGCTCTCAATTACCTCCTCCAACACATATAATTGTTCATGATATTCCCTTATAACCTTTTGATTTCTGTAAGGTCAGTAACAATGTCCCCTTCTTCACTCCTGATTTTAGTAATTTGAATCCTCTTTTTTTCTTGGTCAGTCTAGCTAGATGGCTTGTCAATTTTAAAAATCTTTTCAAAGAACCAACTGTTGATTTTCTTTATTAATTTCCTATTCTCCATTTCATTTATTTCTGCTTTAGTCTTTATTATTTCCTGCCTTCTGTTTGTTTTAATTGGCTCTTCTTTTTCTGATATCTTAATTTGGAAGTTAAAGTTATTGATTTTAGATCTCTTTTTCTTTTTAAATATGGGAGTTTACTACTATAAATTTCCCTCTAAACACTGCTATAACTGCATCCTATAAGTTTTGGTATGTATTCATTTTCATTCATCTCAAAGTATTTTCTAACTTCCCTTGTGATTTCTTCTTTGTCCCATTGGTTATTCAGAAGTGTGGTGTTTAATTTCCCCATATTTGTGGATTTCCCAACTTTCCTTCTGTTATTTATTTCTAATTTCTAATTTTTTGTTAATTCTAATTTGTGGTCACAGAATGTGATTTGTATAATTTCAATCCTTCTAAATTTATTGAGACTTGTTTTATGGCTTAACATATGGTCTATCCTGGACAATGTTCCATATGCACCTGAGAGCAATATATGTTGTGCCATTGTTGGGTGGGGTGTTCTATAGATGTCTGTTAGGTCTGGTTGGATTATGGTGTTGTTCAAATATTCAGTTTCTTGTTGACTTCTTGTCTAGTTGTTTTATCCATTATTGTGAGCAGGGTATTAAAGTTGACAACTATTCTTCCTGAATTATCTGTTTCTCCCTTCAATTCTGTCAGTATTTGCTGCATGTATTTTAGGACTCTGTTGTTAAGTGCCTATATGTTTACAATTGTTATTGCTTGATGGATTGACCCTTTAATTATTGTAAAGTGTCCTTCTTTGTCTCTAGTAACAATTTTTGCCTTAAAGTCTATTTTGTCTGATATTAGTATAGCTACTCCAGCTCTCTTTTGGTTACTGTTTGCATGGAATATCATTTTCCATCCTTTAACTTTTAACCTAATTACATATTTGAATCTAAAATATCTCTTGTAGATAGCATAAAGCTGGATCATGGGGGTTTCTTTTAAATCCATTCTGTCAATCTCAACCTTTTGATTGGAGTGTTTAGTCCATTTACATTTAATGTAATGACTGATTAGGTAAGATTTACATCTACCATTTTGCTATTTGTTTTCTATGTCTTATGTTTCTTTGTTTCTCTATTCCTCCATTACTGCCTTCTTTTTTTTGCTAAATAGATATTTTCTAGTGTGCCATTTTAATTTTCCTGTCATTTCTTTTATTATATATTTTTGAGTTATTCTCTCGGTGATTTCCCTGGGGATTGAATTTAACATCTTACTTTACAACACTCATGTTTATATTAATACCAAGCTAATTTCAATAACATATAAAAAGTTTGCTCTTATATATTCACTTCTGTATATCTCATTCCATCCTTTCTTTTTGTTATTACTGTCATACAAATTACATGTTTATATGTTATAAATCTATCAAATTAGTTTTATGATTATTGCTTTATATTTTAAATCAGATAGGAAAGGAAAAAGAGTGATAAAGAAAAAATGCATCAATACTGAATTTTGTATTTGCCTATGTAGTTACCTTTACTGGTGCTTTTTTTTTTTTTTTTTTTTCTATATGTGGATTTGAGTTACTCTCTAGTGTCCTTTATTTCAGCCTGAAGGACTCCCTTTAGTATTTTGTATAGGAAAGGTCTGTTAGTGACAACTTTTCTCAGTTTTTATTTATCTGGGAATGTCTTAATTTCTCCTTCATATTTGAAGGATAGTTTTGCTGAATATAGAATTTTTGGTCAACAGTTGTTTACTTTCAGCACTTTGAAAATGTAACCCTACCACCTCTGGCCTCCACCGTTTGAGAAATCAGCTGTTGGCCTTATTGAGGATCCCTTGTATATGGTGAGTCCCTTCTCTCTTACTGTTTTTAAGATTCTCTGTCTTTGACTTTTCACAGTTTGATTATAATGCCTCTAGGTGTGGATTGCTTTGTTTATCCTACTTGGAGTAAGTAGAGTTTCTTAGATGTATATATTAACATTTCCATCAAATGTGGGAAGTTTTCAGCCATTATTTTTAAAATATTCTTTCTTCTACTTTCTCTACTCTCCTTCTGGGACTCCCATTATGTGTATATTTGGTATGCTTGATGGTATCCCATAGGTCTCTGAGACTGTTCATTTTTCTTCATTTTTTTTTCTTTCTCTTCCTCAGACTGGACAATCTCAACTGACCTATCTTCAAGTTTGCTGATTCTTTCTTCTGCCAGCTCAAGTCAGCTATCAGCCTCTTTAATGACAATAGCTAAAAAACAAACTAAAGATAAACAATCCATATTCTTCACTATCTCCTATCCAGTACACACTAGATGTCTATACTAGACCATTAGTCCATTTACAGAGCTCACCAAATGGTCAGACCATGAAACCAAGGCCTACCATTTCTCCATTGCTGTTAGTGACAGGGAATAACTTACTGGCCACAAATAAACCAAAACAAACAAAACCCATAAAATCACTTGAGAGGAAAATTAGAATAGAAAACTTACAATTAGAAAATCATAATTCAGAGTGATGTCAGCATCATGGCGGAGTGAGATTTCCTCTTTAAATCTCTGCCCCCAAGACACAACAAAAACATCATTAGCATACCAACAAAGATCAATCAAACACTAGAAAGGACTTCTAAGAGACTCACGCGTCAACGACCAACTGTTGCAGGAGTGCGGTCAACGCCCCAAGAGAGCAGATAGCGAGAAAGAAAGGAAGCCCCCGGGTAGGGCAGGTGAAAGAGAGAGCCCCTCCTCCCACATGCCCTGCACTATTAGAGAATACTATGAAAAACTATATGTCAACAAATTGGACAACCTAGAGGAAATGGACAAATTCTTGGACGTGTACAACCTCCCAAAACTGAATCAAGAAGAAATAGAGAATCTGAATAGACCAATCACAAGTGAAGAGATTGAAACAGTAATCAAAAACCTCCCAAAAAATAAAAAGTCCAGGACCAGATGGCTTCCCTGGAGAATTTTACCAAACCTTCAAAGAAGATTTAATACCTATTCTTCTCAAACTATTCCAAAAAATAGAGGAATATGGAATACTTCCTAACACATTCTACAAGGCCAACATCATCCTGATACCAAAGCCAGACAAGGACAATACAAAGAAGGAAAACTACAGGCCAATATCGCTGATGAACATAGACACAAAAATCCTCAACAAAATATTGGCAAACCAAATACAGCAATACATCAAAAAGATCATACACCATGATCAAGTGGGATTTATACCAGGGACACAGGGATGGTGCAACATCCACAAATCAATCAATGTGATATACCACATTAACACAATGAAGAATAAAAACCACATGGTTTTTACTGACCATCTCAATTGATGCAGAGAAGGCATTCAACAAGATCCAACATCCATTTATGATAAAAACTCTCAACAAAATGGGTATAGAAGAAAAGTACCTCAACATAATAAGGTCTATGTATGAGAAACCTACAGCTAACATCCCACTCAACAGGGAAAAACTGAAAGGCATTCCTTTGAGGACAGGAAGAAGACAAGGGTGCCCACTCTCGCTGCTCTTATTCAACATAGTACTGGAGGTTTCGGCCAGAGCAATTAGGCAAGAAAAAGGAATAAAAGGACTCCAAATGGGCAATGAAGAAGTGAAACTCTTACTATTTGAAGATGACATGATCTTATACATAGAAAACCCCAAAAAAATCCATTGGAAAACTACTAGAAATAATCAACAGCTACAGCAAAGTGGAAGGGTATAAAATTAACTTACAAAAACCAGTTGCATTTCTATATGCTAATGATGAACTAATAGAAAGAGAACTCAAAAAGACAATCCCATTTACAATTGCAACAAAAAGAATAAAATATCTGGGAATAAATTTAACCAAGAAGTTGAAAGACCTATATGATGAAAACTATAAGATACTATTGAAAGAAATCAAGGAAGACATCAAGATATGGAAAAATATTCCATGCACATAGGTAGGAAGAATAAACATAGTTAAAATACTACCTAAAGCAATCCATACTACCTAAAGCAATCTACAGATTCAATGCAATCCCAATCAGAATCCCAATGACATTCTTTACGGAAACAGAACAAAAAATACTGAAATTCGTATGGGGCAACCAAAGACCCCAAACAGCTAAAGCAATCCTGAAAAAAAAAGAACAAAACTAGAGGCATCACAATCTCTGATTTCAAAATATACTATAAAGCTACAGTAATCAAAACAGCATGGTACTGGTTCAAAAATAGACACACAGATCAATGGAACAGAATTGAAAGCCCAGAAATAAAACCACACACCTATGGACAGCTAATCTTCGACAAAGGAGTGAAGAACATACAATGGAGTAAGGGAAGTCTCTTCAATAAATGGTGCTGGGAAAATTGGGCAGCCACATGCAAAAGAATAAAAGTAGACCATCTTCTATCGCCATACACAAAAATCAACTCAAAATGGACTAAGGACCTGAAAGTGAGACCTGAAACTACAAAACTCCTGGAAGAAAATAGAGGCAGTACACTAATTGACATCGGTCGTAAAGGGATCCTTTCGGATTCCATGTCTACTCGGACAAGGGAAACAAAAAGAAAAATAAACAAGTGGGACTTCATCAGACTACAGAGCTTCTACAAGGCAAATGAAACCAGGATCAAAATGAATAGACAACCCACCAGCTGGGAGAAAATATTCGCAATTCGTATATCCAACAAGGGATTAATCTCTGTAATATATAAAGAACTCACACAACTGAACAACAAAAAAACAAACAACCTGATCAAAAAATGGGCAGAGGATATGAACAGACATTTTTACAAGGAAGATATACAGATTGCCAACAGACATATGAAAAGATCTTCAACATTACTAATCATCAGGGAAATGCAAATCAAAACTACACTAAGATTCCACCTTACACCTGTTAGAATGGCTATAGTTACCAAGACAAAAAACAACAAATGTTGGAGAGGTTGTGGAGAAATGGGAACCCTAATTCACTGCTGGTGGGAATGCAAACTGGTGCAGCCTCTATGGAAAACAGTATGGAGATTCCTCAAAAAATTAAAAATAGAAATACCTTATGATCCAGCAATCCCACTATTGGGCATCTACCCAACAGACATGAAATCAACCATCCCAAGAGGCTTATGCACCCCTATGTTCATTGCAGCATTATTCACTATAGCCGAGAAGTAGAAGCAAACCAGTGTCCCTCAACTGATGATTGGATAAAGAAGATGTGATATATATATACAATGGAACACTACTCAGCCATAAAAAAAAAGACAGAATTGTCCCATTTGCAACAACATGGATGGACCTAGAGGGTATTATGTTAAGTGAAATAAGCCAGAGAGAGAAGGACAAACACCGCATGATTTCACTCATATGTGGAATATAAACTAACACATGGACAGAGAGAACCAGTTGGTGGTTGCCAGGGGGAAGGGGGGTGGAGTTTGGGCACAAGGGGTGAAGGAATGCATCCATATGGTGACGGACAAATAATAATGCACAATAAAAGCCCCATAATCTTATAAACTATTAAGACATCAATAAAAATTAAAACAAACAAAAAAGAAAATCCTAATTCTATTGCCACTTCAGACTCCCCACTAGGAACCAAGAAAAGACCTGCTTGGGTTTAGTGTGTAAGGCACACACTCAGGAAATGTAGTTCACGTAGCTTGGTCAAGTGAACCACTGGGCATCTCAGTGGAAGACTTCCAAAACTGTGCAGGGAAACTTTCAGAAAAAGGTAAAATCATAGCTCTTATGCAGATATAAAATGAACACATGGCAAATGTTTTATTTAAGTCATTAATTAATGAGGGATCCAGGAGTGTTATAACTGCTTCAAAGGAGAAGTCTAAGAATCATAAATCTATGCAGAATAAAGGAATGTTAACATTAACTTATAAATGGATGCAAAACTGGCTTTTTCCACAACTGGGGGAGGGAAATCAATTGAACCTCCAGGGGACAGAATTCATTTTTTGGTCTATAAAAAGGAATTATTACATTGCTATTAGTTATCTACAAATACAAAGTTGTAAAATAGCTTTAAGACAATGACAGGCACCAACCTCTAAACAGGGCATAGCTTTCCTTAGAGACACCAGTAATCTGCTCTGCTTAGTCAAAGTCTTAAATTTTCTTTACACTGCAGGTCCCATCCCCCAAATACCCCGAGTTTTCAGTCCCCAGGATCCCCAGACCCTCAGCTTCCCTATAAAGAAGCCTGTTCCAGACCACCTCCCTAGACCCCCAAGCCCACTTCCAGTTACCCCAGTACCTAGTGTAACCACGGGCCCTCCAGGACCAGTTCAACTGACCCCATCTCTTACCAACAGAGTGATTAAGAATTACCTTTCAGAAAATCTGCAAAGCCATGTAGCCAGGGCATGCGCAAAAGAAGAAATTGTGACTTGAAACAACCGCGGAACCAAAGATCCTCCTTCCGACGGAACCCAAGGACTGGGACACAACCGGAACTTGAAAATTGGGCTCTTATCAGAAGCGAAGGGTTCCTTATTCAGGAGGATCAGGTGTTCAAATTCCTTCCCCACCCCATCAAAATATTTAGAACCCCATCATAAAAGTTTAGAACCTCATCATAAATGTTTAGAACCCTGTCGTAATGTTTAAAACCTTACCATCAATGCTTTAAGCCCATCAATCAAAACCTGTCCCACCAGTGTTTCCACGTGCCAGCTTGTTCTCCCTAACCTCTTAAATTTCACCCCAAATCCTGAATCAAGGAGACAGATCTGAGGGCACACACCCTCTGTTCTCCCTGCAGATCAATCTCACAGAATAAAGCTGATCTCTTTTCCCAAAGGCTGATGCCATAATTGGCTTGTTATGTGTATTGGGCAGAAAACTCCAATTTTGTGTGGTAACACTAGTGTCCCCCCTCCCACATTCTCAGGCCTCAATTCCTCTAGTTCCCTGAATTTTCTGGCCCTCAGACCCCTTATTCAAGTCTCCCCAGTTTGTTTCAGCACCAGCTCTGATGGCAACTCCCAAGGACTGGGGGCCAGACCACCTCCCACCTTGCCCAGAATCCCATGTAGTTCTAGCACATTCAGGGAGAGGGAAGCCCAGCAATGGCTGAGCTTGGCTGATCACTGGCTTGCTGGGTGGGGAGGAGGGAGATGGTGGCCTTCATTCAGAAAAATAAAGAAGTGTGATGTTCCTCATGCTGAGAGCCCTGGAGCCAGGCTCCGTGACACTACCTGCTTTGAAAAGGGACCTGGCCAGCCAAGCCATCCACACTCAGCATGGTGGACCCTCAAGAAAAGTGAAGCCCATCCCCTGCTCTCTGCTGAGGAGACTCAGTGGGAGGGGACCACTGGCTCCAGGCTCCCAGCACCACACACACCTCATCACTTGCTCCATTCGAGCCCCGACTCCTTGGAGGACCCTCAGCTGCCTCCCCTTGGGTGTCTCTTTCTCGCCCTCTCTGCTCCTCAGGGAGGTTTTCCAGACCCTGGACTTCACTGTGGATCTGCTTTCTTCTCCTCTCCGGATCCTTTTGCCTGGAGTGTGAACACCTTCTCTTTTCTGCAGGGTGTGACTGGCTCTGGAGTCAGAGAGCCCTTGCATTCTCATTTCTTCACATTCTGGACGCCTGACCTAGTATTGGCATGGGAGTTGACGTGGGTGGCCTGCCTTTCCCAGTGACATGCATGTAGAGAGTTGGCGCACCATTCTTTTCACCCACAGCACGGACCCACTCAGCACTCTCAGAAGGGAATATCAAGGGGTGGCTCAGGGGTGTCAAGGCGGGGCCAGGTAGGGAATCTTTTTCAATCTTCTTTCTAATTAGCTTAGCTTCCCCACTGCCCTTGCAAAAGGATAGGAATTTCAACGTTGGTTTGCAGTTTGTCCTTCATCAAATTAAAATGCTTCTAATGTTATTCAGATGGAAAAAAGCTTCCCCAGGACATCCCCTGAGAGCAGCCCTGGAGGCCTCGTCTTGGTCCAGCTGAGGAAGGTCCTGCCTGCTTCCCTGCCTGGCCTGGCTCTAAGTGTTCTTCTGAGAGGGTCAGATGCCCAGGGAACTCTCCATTGCAGGTCAGGGAAGCACCCTGCTAAGGAGCTAGAGGTGGAGCCCTAGGAGAGGAGGGGTCATGGAGAGTGTGACAAGGACAGTCACCAAGAGAATGACTGACTCTCCCCCAGGCAAGGAAAGATGGACCAGGGCTGCATGTCCAAAGGTCGGTACTGTCCCAAATGCTTCAAAAAGGGGACAAGAGAGTGTTTCACCACTCCCTCATCTGTAACAAACAGAAACCAACTCACCTTTGCTTAAACAAGCAAGGAATTGTCGGCCCACATAACTTGGAAGTCCAAGGGGTCTAGCTTCAGACACGGCTGGATCCAGGTTATCTGAGGATGTTGTCAGGGTTCTGCCTCTCTCCACCTCTCATTCTGCTTGCCTCTGGGGTGCCTTCATTCTCAGGTGTGCTCCCTGAACAGTCTGGGTAGTTTTTATAGCTGTCAGGATGACTGACACCCCCCAAGACAGATCTCACTGTGGGTCCTGATTTGCTCCACAGGGGCACTGCCCTCTAGCTCAGTCACCACGAGCAGGAGGAATAGACACCATGACTGGATCACACGGATCACCCACCCAGCCACAGGGGGTGGGCAGGAGTCCTGTGATTAACACCCCACTGGAACCCTAGTGGCCTCCAAGCCCCCTGGAAGGTGCAGTGGAGAGAATGAGGCCAGTGCTTGAGTGGAGGAAGCCCAAGAGTCCCCATGGAGGTGGACAGTGAGCTTCCCAAGATGAGGTGGGCATGGCCAGAGTGGCTGATTCTGGAATCGCTCATGACTTGCACCCAGTCCCTGGCCAGGAACCCAGCCACTCCCACACTCCCATTTTCTGGCACCACAGAAGCTAGGAATCCCTTTGAATTCCACAGAGGGGAGAAAGCTCCTTAAAGGACAACCATCCACGGGGCTGGCCCAGTGGCGTAGTGGTTAAGTTCACGTGCTTCGCTCCAGCAGCCCGGGGTTCGCTGGTTTGGATCCTGGGTGCAGACCTACTCACCACTCATCAACCCATGTTGAGGCATCATCCCACATAGAGCAACTAGAAGGATGTACAACTATGACATTCAACTATCTACTGGGGCTTTGGGGAGAAAAAAGGAGGAAGACTGGCAACAGACGTCGGCTCAGGGCCAATCTTCCTCAAAAAAAAAAAAAAAAAAAAGACCACCGTCCCATGTCCCCAAGCCAGGCAGTGGAGGTTCCGAGCAGACACAAATGAAGGGACACAACCATTCTTTCACTCAGGTGTTGTCATACCTACAACCACATAGGAACCCACACCTGCTGAGGGACTCTGGTGGGCAGAGAACCACAGGACTGAGGAAAGTGAAGGCCCTTCCTTTACTCATTCACCCAAAGCCAGGTGAGCCTTGTCCTGGCACTCACGAACTCCACCTCATTTGAAGTGGCCATACCCCTAGAAAGGAGGCTGCACGTGGGGGCCAGGCCCTGGCTAGCCCTTCTGTGGTTTTTAGGAACTGAGGCGCCTGCTCCTGGTGGTGGGACAGGCAACAGTGGGCCTTGTGGCTCAGGCCTTGCTCTCACCCAGGGGACTGCCCTCTGGGGGCAACATGGTGCCTTAGGTCCTACCTCAGACACTGCCTCCCCTCCGGGGTCTCCTTCAGGCTCCCTCCAGCTCCATGTTTGAGAGCTTCTGGGCAGGGCTGTGAGCCTCAGAGCGACTGGCCACCTGCTGTCCAGTTGGAGGTGTGGGTGCCCTCAAGAGGCACTGGGGACAGGGCACAGCTCCGAGGGAACTGGCATGGTGGGCTCCCCTGCCTCCCTGGTGACTGGCCTCAGCCCTGGGCAGCTGTGAATGGGAAGGGTGTGCTGGGCCGCTCTCAAGGTCTCAGACCTGCGGTCTTCCTCCCTGTGTTATTCTGGCCCTGCCCGTTTCCTAAGGGGCACTAACAGGAGGGCCTGGAGACTTCAAATGGCAGTGGCTTCTTCATACTGCCCACCTCCAGCCCTGCCCCAGG
Organism: Tapirus indicus; assembly: GCA_031878705.1. Lineage (NCBI taxonomy): Eukaryota > Metazoa > Chordata > Mammalia > Perissodactyla > Tapiridae > Tapirus > Tapirus indicus. The sequence continues at coordinate 830,974 of CM062935.1, forward strand.
CTCGGGGCCACTTGCCCCTCTCTCCAGGAGACCGTGCATGTCCCACAGGACCTCTCTCCTCTATGGCTCTTGGGCATGGCACACCTGACACAAACGCACAAGTGGGCAGAGGTTCCACGAATGCCTTTAATTATCGCCCAATGGTAGAGAGAGCAGGAAGGAACTGGGAGGTGGATCCACCAACTCGAGCCCCAGGGTGGGCAGGGGAGGGGTGCTGATGTGGGATGATGGCAGTGTCAGAGAGGGAAAGGCGAGCACTAGGAGACCCATGGCCACGCCTCGTCCGCTTCCCTCTGAATCTCTCTCCACTCACCACCACCAAAGGCAGCTTCCTCAGCTCACACCCCACCTGCCTGCCACCTCCCATCCCCCAAAGGCAAGCAGCCATGTCAGGCTGCCCCAGCCCCAGCCCTCCTCCTGGTCATCAGCACCCTGGGGGATAGGGCCTTACAAATGGCCTCCTGCCCTCAGGGCTAAGCTGTGTCTGAGCCACTTGAAGGGCCAGCCCAACCCAATACTTGGGGGAACCCCAGAGGCTCCAGTGGTCACTGCCTGGGGGGAAGGGAAGATGAAAGGCCTTCAAAGGCCCGTGTGCAGGCCAAGTCAAGGACAGGCAACTTCTGAAGTTTAGAAAGGGCATCCGGAGACCAAAACAATCACAGGAAGGAGCTGAGGCAGCAGGAGCAGGAGCCTTTTCTCCCAGCACCCACACTCCCCGCTCCTTGTGACTGCAGACGCCCCCTGTAGAAGTGGGGCCCTTTGTCTGTAAGAACGAGGTCTCAATGCCAGGCCAGTCCACCGGATCACAGCTCAGGTGTCTTGCCTCCCCTGGGGAGCCTGTATCCCCCAGGGGCCTCTCCTTCCTGCCCGCCCAGACGGCAGCAGAAGCCCAGGCCCCTGCCCCACTACCGCCTCCATCTGAATACCCTCCAGAATCCTCACTAGCCCTCCTGCCTAGCTTGGGCGCTCATTCCAGTTCCCTCCAGCCCTTTCTGTGAGAGAACCACCCAGGCCAGGGCAGGCCGTGGTCGGTGCTGAGGCCCCACTCCCTGCACACAACACGCAAAGGTCCAGACTGTCCCAGGGTGGGGGCAAGTGAGGGCTGCTCGGGGCAGCGTCCATCTGTCAGCAGCCCAAGGAGAAGGCGGCTGCGGCCACATCTGCTCGAGTAAAGCATTTGGGGCCTTTGATCACGGAAGGAGCTAGAAACGAGCCAGGTGGCTCAGGAGCGGGTAATGCTCTTGAGCAGAAGGATCCTGAGACTGGCTAGAACCTTATACCCAGTCTCTTGTAAGTCCCACTCACTGAACCCTTCTGTGCCTGGACCTTGCAACAAACCCCTGGCGTGTATCTCCTGGCAGGATCCTCCCATAAAGCAGCGGGGAAGCACTGCCATGCTCAGGTCACAAAGGGGGAGACAGCTTATCCTGCCTGACCCTTCATGCCCAGCTGGCTCAGGCTACCCTGTGGCCTTGAGATGCTTGTGGAGCAGTGGCCCTGCTGGGAAGAGGCCCCACCACTCAGCTGGAGATCCCAAATGAGCTGACACTGGGTGGACCCCATGTTGTCTCTGACCACCATAGCCTGTGCAGGCCCTTGGCTCAGACTCCAGCCCAGGAAGCTGGCCTTCACCCTCTCTCCGGGCAGTTCTCTGGGGGTGGAGGAGCAGGAGTCCTGGACTCAGAGGGCACAACCCCAGGATCTATGAGAGCAGTTGGGGGTGGCCGGCCCCTGCAGAACAGGTCAGGCCAATGCTCCAGCTCAGGGGAGGTCTATCTGCACCAGGAAAGGTGCTGCTGGGATTAACAACTCGAACTCATGGAATAAAAAAGCTTTATTGTGCAAATCCCACACAGGTTCTAGGCCTAGGGCCAAGTCCACAGCCACAGTTGGGCCCTGGCTCCGTGCCTACTCTGTGGTCCCTACCCTGGCCAGAAGTGCCAGGGTCTCCTGTGGAGTGTGCAAGTGTCCATAAGTGTGCCTGTGTGTGGGGAGGGCCTCCCTGGGCCACAGGCACTCAGGCACTATGGCAGCCTCAGCCTGAAGACAGGTGGGGCAAAGTGAGGTCCCCACCTGCCCCAATTCAGGGTCCGCACAGGTCCATACAGTCTTCCCCGCTGTGGAACACGTGGTAGATGCTGGTGGGAAGGAACATGGTGACAGCACCAAGCATGGAGCCCACCTGGATGGCCACACCAGCTGCCAGCAATGCTGGCCGGCCTCCTCCATGCAGCAAGGAGCTGACAGCCACCTTCACATATGAGAACACGCCCAGACACAGCACCCACGACAGCACCTGGGAGAGAGGATGCAGCAGCAGGCTGAGCGTGAGATGTCCCAGCTCTGGGGCAAACCCTCTCCTCACTGCCACCCTCTTTGCTTCAGTGTCCCCAGTGTACTTACCACAAGGACCACCCCTGCAGAGGTGCCCACCAGGGGTGGGCAGGGGCTCAGGATTGCCAGTGCCATCAGATAGGCCCCAAACAGCATGCCCAGTAGAGAGAGACCACCCAGTCCTGCCAAGGACCTGCCGGGGGTGAGCAGAAACTCAGGGCTGGCTGCACAAGGACCTGGCCCCAATCCCTAGTTCCAGCCCCTGAATGGCTTGGGGCCCCTTGTGTACCTGCATAGCACAGCCATGGCCAGGAAGCAGGCGAGGGGATTGGCGGCGCTGCCCAGCACCACAGCCAGGTGGTAGGCCAGGCGCCCATAGGGCAAGCAGGAGAAGCTCTGCACAGCAGGCAACACGCCATTGGTCAGTGCATTGGTGATGGCCAACAGGCCCAGCAGGCAGGCACTGCGAGTGGAGAACAGTCGATGGGCCTCAGGGTCTGGGCTGGGGGTGGTGCCTGCTGGCTGGTTCGGTGGCTCCTGCAGCGGCGAGGCCTCTTCCTCCTCCTCCTCCTCCACTCCTGGGGCTCCCATCCGCAGGTCAGGCCCTGAGCCCCGTGTGGGTGTAGATGGTGTTGACGGCAACAGCAGCAGGAGACCTTGGAAGGCAGCAGCCGAAGTGACCAAAAGGGCAGTCAGTGCCCAGAAGAAGGTGCTGGCAGGAAAACGCTCTGGGAAGTGGTGGGGGGGCCCAGGGGTGCCATTGGTGGGGACTGGTGGGCACTCAAGGCGGCCCACACCCTGCACTAGGGCTAGCACACAGGGCAGCAGGGAACTGAGGCCCTGACCCAGGAAGAAGGACCGCAGGAAGGGAGGCGGCAGATGGCTCAGGAAGGGCAAGAAAGTGACATTAGAAGCACAGCAGGCCAGTGCCAGCACCAAGGCCAGTGTTAACAAGGCCACAGAGTGGAGCTGCCCTGCCACTGGTGCCACATGGTGCCACAGGGGGGCCAGCAGGGCCGTGCCCACCATGCTCAAGGCCTGCACCACCTGGATGGCTGCCCGCTCGCCCTTGCCGGGGGCCAGCCGCCTCCACAGGGTCACCACCAGCAGACCCAGGTTCCCCAGCGCCACAAGCACAGCAAGGTATGAAGGGAGGCTCCAACCTGCAAGGAAAGGAGAAGACCATATCAAGGGCAGGATGCTAAGGAACCAAGAGCAGCTGCAACCCACTTTCCCAGGCACACCTGTCCCGCAATTCCCTGCACACTCCCACTCACCCTCCGGGAGGTCTTTTACCACCACAGGCAGCTCCACCCAGATCCCATTGATGGCAGCCCATGAGCCCATGCCGAACAGGGCTACCAGGAGGTGGGTCAGCACCAGACGGCCCAGCGGGGGTGCTGCCATTCAACCCAAGGCTGGGCCCTCCAAGACACAGCAAAGGTCACAGCCAGCTCCTCTTTCCCCGCCTAGGTCCAAAGAAGACGCTTCGGCTCTTCTGAGAAATGAAGAACCTCTTCCAGCTTGAAGGAAATAGACCCGAATACAGGATCACAAAAAGTAGACACAGAACCGGACTCAGAAAAAGACCAGACCGTCGAGACCAGGGAAACGGGGAGTGCCCGGGGGTGGGGGATGGGGAGAAGGAGGAGCCAAAACATATCAATCACCGGCCCCGTGTTGGGATGACGACACAGCAAGGCGGGCAGGCAGAAAAGCAGGAAGCCGTGCCTCAGGCGCCACGGCCCCAGGGGAGGAATTGATCTTAGTGTCTGAGTTGCCGAGACCACCACCACGCTCACCCCAAAATGGACAAGGGGACAGGGGCACCTCCCTCTCAGACGCCACACACACCTCTGCGGCTTCTGCGCCCACCTGGGAGTGCGGGGCTTCAGCGAGACGCGGGACCGCCGAGGCCCAGTCGGGCTCTGAGCGGGTGTGGCCGCGGCGGGCGACGCCCCTCTCTGCGTTAGGTGGGCGGGGGGGAGCCGCGGGGCGAGGGAGTCCCTGCGCGTCCCGGTCCGGCACCCGCTCCCCGACCCAGCGGCCGGTCGGCCCGCCACGCTGCGAGGGCGCCGCCTCTGGCCCAGGGTCGCGGCCCCAGCCCAGAGCCGGTGGGGCCGGGGGACGCGGCCGGATGGAGCGGGGACTCTACTCACCGCTGGACTCCGGGACGCCGCTAGCCCGCCCGCCCCCGGCATGGCCCACCGCCGGAGGTCCCGCCCCGGAAGTCGAGTGCTCAGTCGGCGGGGAGGGGGCAGGCTAGGGGCCTGGGCCCCGCAGCCCCGAGGGCGCGCCGCGCCTCCGCGTGCGCCGCCGGCCCCGCCCCTTCCGCTCATCTGGGCCCGGCCTGCTGCGCGCGCGCGGTGGTTATGGCTCGCGGGGCGGCCCGGAGGGCCCGGCGCATAGCCCGGGGAGTGCCGCCGGCCGGGGCGCGGGCCCGCTCAGCCGAGGACTGGTGGTGGGATCGGCTAGCGCCGAGCGGCTCCGGGTACCACCTGCTGCAGGCGGACAGCATGCTGCTGGTGCTGCCCGGCCCGGGGCCCGCCCGCGCCCGCGCGCACAGGCGCTCCGCCCGCCGCGCTCAGCGGCTGCCGCCCCCCGGGGCCCGCGCCGCGGCAGCCAAGGCCAAGCCCAGACCCGCGCCCGCGCCTGCCCCCGAGCCGCAGCAGGGGCCCGACCCGGGCTGGGGCGACCGCATCCCCTTGGAAATTCTGCTGCAGATTTTCGGGCTGCTGGTGGCGGCCGATGGGCCCGTGCCTTTCCTCGGCAGGTACCGCAAGCCCAGCCAGCGCAGCGGCATGGCTCAGGCTGAACCGTTGCCCTCCGAGAGGGCGGCTGAGCGCGCACGCACGCGTGCCAGAGAGCGCAGTCTCACAGGGGGTTCAGTTGGAGCCCCAGGGGCCCGACTTTTAGCCGAGGTGTCCACAGCGTTGTGAGACGTGCAAGGGCAAGTCCCTCCTCTTAGAAAACTCCTTAGCTGCAGCCGGTGAGGGGGTATCGGCCACCAAAGGCCTGGTCCCTCAGCAGAGATTTTCTCCCAGGGCTGCACGCGTGTGCCGTCGCTGGCACGAGGCCGCCTCCCAGCCCGCGCTCTGGCACACCGTGACCCTGTCGCCCCCACTGACTGGCCGCCCCACCCTTGGCGAGGCCAAGGCCGAGAAGAAGCTCCTTGCTTCCCTGGAGTGGCTTATGCCCAGTCGGTGAGGAGTTCCCTCTTTTCTTTGTTCCCTCACTCCACCTGTGTGGTGTGTGGAACGCCCCGGGCACTTTCCTTTCTCCCTGCACCAAGGTGATGGGTGGGGAGGACGCTGACAGAAGGGGCAGTGTGGGAACACTATGCAGCTCTGCCTCTGCTGTTGGCCCAGGTTCTCACAGCTCCAGAGGCTGACCCTCATCCACTGGAAGTCCCAGCTACACCCCGTGTTGAAGGTGAGAGCTCAAGGCTGCCCTGCATACCAGCCGTGACATTCTGCAGTTGCCCAGTACTTCCAGGGAGTGGGTCAGGCACCATGGAGCCCAGTGCTGCCCCATGGGGATGCTTGTCCCGTTGTCCTTTCCTGTTGTCTCCTGCAGCAGGGAGGTGTCAGAGATGGGAGCACCCAGGTAGGCCTGGCATGGGCAGAAAGGAGGTCGTAGCTGAGGCAGTAAAGCGGGGTTGGCCCCAGCCACTGATTTCTTTCTCTTGTGGACCACAGCCTGCCCTCCCCCGATTCTGACTGGCCTCCTGTCTTCCACAGCTGGTTAGTGAGTCCTGTCCTCGGCTCACCTTCCTCAAGCTTTCTGATTGCCACGGTGTGAGCCCTGGCACTCTGATAATGCTAGCCAAAGCCTGCCCCCAGCTCCACAGCCTGGACATACAGCACTCCATGGTGAGCCTTGTGTCCCCAAGAGCCCCAAAGAAGCCTGGGCCGAGGTGACAGGTACCCCTGTGTTGGGTTCCCAGGTGGAGTCCACAGCTGTGGTAAGCTTCTTGGAGGAGGTGGGGCCCCGAATGCGAAAGCTGTGGCTGACCTATAGCTCCCAGACAACAGCCATCTTGGGTGCACTGCTGGTAGGTTGGTGACAAACAGGAGCAAAACCAGATGCTGAGGCAGGGACTGCCTGGCCACTGACCCCATGTTCTCCCCAACCTCTGCAGGGCAGCTGCTGTCCCCAGCTCCAGGTCCTGGAGGTTAGCACCAGCATCAACCGCAACAGCACTCCCCTCCAGCTGCCTGTCGAGGCCCTGCAGAAAGGCTGCCCCCAGCTGCAGGTAACTGATGCCCCACCTCTCCCACCTGTCACTCCCTCCCCATCTGCAGCCTGGGCCTTGCTCCCAGGTGCTGCGGCTGCTAAACCTGATGTGGCTGCCCAAGCCTTCTGGGCGAGTGGTGACTCCTGGCCCAGGCTTCCCCGGCCTTGAGGAGCTCTGCCTCGCCAGTTCCACCTGCAACTTTGTGAGCAATGAGGTCCTGGGCCGCCTGCTCCATGGCTCCCCTAATCTGCGCCTGCTGGATCTTCGTGGCTGTGCCCGCATCACACCTGCTGGCCTGCATAATCTGCCGTGTCAGGGTCAGCTCTCCTTGGGTGGTGGCTGGGCAGGTGGGATGTGGAGACCTTGCCCACCTTGCAGCTCATGCCCACCCCTCTCACCTCCAGAGCTGGAGCAGCTTCACCTGGGCCTGTATGGCATGTCGGACCGGCTGACTCTAGCTAAGGAGGGCAGCCCCCTGTTGACCCAGAAGTGGTGCCACACGCTGCGGGAACTGGACTTGAGTGCCCAGGGTTTCAGCGAGAAGGACCTGGATCAGGCCCTAGCTGTCTTTTCAGGCATCCCTGGGGGCTCACACCCGGCCCTGTGCTCCCTCAACCTCAGGGGCACCCGGGTCACACCAAGCACCGTCAGGTCAGCACACCACCCGCCCCCAGTCCCTTGGAGCCACTATGGCTTGCCCCCGTGTCCTGCCTGGATCACCAACTCCAGAGGTCTGAAAGGGGAGTGCATACTGGCCAAGCCCCTGCTTGGGGTTGGCCTTGGGGACACAAGGGTACTGGGCTTGAGCGTCAGTGGCCTTGGGTGACAGAGCCAGTTGTGGTGCATGGGCAGAGAGAGCTCCCTAGCCTGGTCCAGCCCTACAGGGGACTGGGTCTTCTGGGGGCCAGTGGCTCAACTCCCCATGGCCTGCCCTGCTCCCACAGCTCTGTGATCAGCAGCTGCCCGGGCCTGCTGTACCTCAACCTGGAATCCTGCCGCTGCCTTCCCCGGGGCTTGAAGCGGGCCTACCGGGGTCCAGAGGAAGTCCAGTGGTGCCTGGAACAGCTGCTCACCAGTCTCCCCTCCCGCAGCTAGGTAGCTCCAGACCCCAGACTCCACCGCGAGCCAGCCCTGCCAGCCCTGCCTTGCACCCTTTCCCAGTTTTGGATGTTGGAGCATTTTGTTACAATAAAGCATTTTCAGGAACTCTGTGTGGTCTTTGGGGTGGGGTGAGGGGACGGGGGTTGTACCTAAGGGAACCAGTCTGGGCTAGAGGTGGCCCAGAGCGTGTGAGTTGTGGGGTAGGGGGCAGCCTCCCAGAGCTCCTGAGTCTGCCTGTGGCTGTGCCTTGCCTGCTCACTGCTGGGCTCCAATCTTGGCTGGAGTGCGTGTGTGCGCGTGCGCGTGGGTCCCACCCTCAGGGTCACTGAGGTGAGCTGTCCTTGGCTGTACGTGAGGCTCTGACTAGGGCAGAGATGGTGCTGGAGAATGGGAGGCCCTGCTCAGTCATGGGGTTCGGTGTGTGGTACCTGCCTGCAAATTCTCTCCAGCTTCGGCCTGGGATGTTCCACTACCCCGCCCCCCCTTCAGGTGAGACCTGTAAACCGGGCTGTACCGGAGGCCTCCGGTGGGGTGGGGACTAGGCGGGAAGTTCACGCCCACCACAGGGCCTGGCCAAGGGAGCCCCTGGAGAAGGGCAGTGGTCACAGAACGGCCCCTTCTAGAACCTGCAGCCCAGAGCTTCTAGAACCCGGGCGCGGCCCAGCCTGGACCTCCACCTGGTGGCGCTCCCCTCCCCGTTGCCCGAAAGGTTCTGCTCCTTCCTGGACCGCAGCCCTGGAGACTTTCTTTTCCCAGGTAAGAGCGCGACTGTGGGCACTGGGCGGTGGCAGCAGACGAGCTGCCCAGTTGACCGCCTGTGCCTGACCCAGGCCCCCAAGGGCCGGATCAGCGGCCTGCCCACGACCTCCAGCGGCAAGCCCTTCCAGCTCTGGGCCCTGGGACTCTTCTGCACCGAGCGCCAGCTGGCCAAGCGCCTCAAGGACAACAGCTTCTATCCGTTCACGCAGCAGCAGCCCAACGGTGCGCGCGGGCGGCGGCCCGGGTCCTGAACAGGGCGGGGGCGGGGCCAGGACCGGGGCGGGGCCTGAGGCCTAAACCGGGCGGGGTGGGCCGGTGCCCTGAGGGCGCAGACCCAGCGGGCAGGACGCTGACCACGGGCTCGAGCCCTGCGTGGGGCGGGCTGTTCCGCCCCGAGCCCTGGCACTGCCACCCCCGGCTGCGAGCAGGGGCCGGCTGTCCTTACGCGCCGCCGCCGTGCCGCCCCCAGTCTTCGTGCTCGAGTACTACCTGGACACGCTGTGGAAGGGGATGCTGCTCTTCGTCGTCTGCCTCTTCCTCGTCAGCTTCGGCCTCGTGAGCCAGGTCTGAGCTCCTGGGCCCGCCTTCCACGGCCCTCTTCCCCTGGGGTCCGGACCCGCCGCTCGGCGCCCCCTCCCCGCGCCCCTCCGCTGCTCAGAAGGTCTCCGCGGCGCCCGCAGGTGCAGAAGCAGGAGACTTGGGGCTTCCCGGCGTACGGCGTGGGCGTGGGCCTGTGGCTCATGATCTCGTCGCTGCCGCGGCGCCGCCTGGTGCTGAACCACGCACGAGGCATGTACCACTTCTCCATCGAGGGCCGCACCGTCTGTCAGGGCCCCATGCACCTGGTCTACGTGCGCCTGGCGCAGAGCTCCGACGGTGACGCACGGGGCGGGCGGCGGACGGGGGGAGGTGTCCGGCAAGCTGGCCCACTGCCCCGCGCCCTGGAGCCCCAGCCCCCTGGTATCCCGGTCTCCGGGAGTACCTGCCCCCTGGAGCCCCCCCCCCCCCGAATCCCTGTCCCTGGAATCCCCTCCCCTGGAGCCCCGGGCTAAGCCGTTTGCCCCTCGCCAGCCTACGGAAGGTGCTTCTTCCAACTGGTTCTGTGCGGCCACAAGTTGGAGCCGCTCGTGCTAGTGCAGCTGTCAGAGCGCTACGAGGTGGGTCCCAGCCCGCCCCGAGGCCCCAGACACGCTCCCCTCCCCGCCTTGGTTCAGTTTGACGCCGACCACTGCTTAGGGTCATAAGGTGGGGCCATTTCGCAGGCAGAGGGTGAATACAACGCGGTCCTGGCCCAGGCTTCCGCTGGGAGCCTGCGGAGAGGGCGCCGGGGCTGAGGGGCAGGGCTGGAGATGCGGTGTGGCAAGGGAGGGGACGCTTCGGGGGGCGCCGGCGGGGCCTCTCCGGTCCGGGCGAGAGCTGACCGCCACCCGCTCCACCAGCAAATGGAATACCTGGGCCGTCACATCGCTCGGAAGCTCAACATTAACTACTTCGACTGCCTGGCCACGTCCTACCGGCACGTGGTCCGCCACTGGCCGCTGGGGGCCGCCTTCAGCCCGGGCATCGTGCTGCGCAAGACCGGCGCCTACGACAAGCCCGCCTCTCAGTCCGACCTGGACATGTGACGCTGCGGGCTGGCACCCCACCCTTCCCCCACCCCAGGACTGCATTCTCTCTTCCCCTCCAATCTCCCACCCCTACCCCACCACTGGCCTTCCTCTCAATAAAGCTGCCTCTTGCTTCCAGCCGAGTCGTTTTCTTTGTGAGGGGTGGGGGGCTCCCACTCCAGGGTCTTTCCCTAGTGCACACCTCCCAGGGGCTCAAGGAGCAACCCCCAGAGTTTGGGTTGGAAGATGGGGGTAGTGGTGGAAGCCAAACGTGGAGCCCAGGCCTGGCCTCTAGGAGGTTGGACCCATCATGCGACAGGTATGGGACACACTACCCCTCTTGGCCAGCAGTACTGAACTAGTCCTATCCGGCCTCAGAAGTGCTGACCAATGAGTTAGGAGTCAGATTTGATTGGTCCAGTCTGGGTCAGGTGCCTGTTCCTAGTCCAATCAGCAATGGGATGGGGCTCAGCCATAGGTCAAGCCCTGTGCCCGGGAGTGCATCCTGGGCTAGACACTTCCCAAAGTCCTGCTGCATAGCTCCTAGGGAGGAGGCTGCAGGACGCTAGGCCAGGGCTCAAGGCCTGCTTGGGGGGGGGGGGCTAGACCCGGGGTGTCCTGGAGCTTGCTCCCACACACCTGCTGGAACCCCAGTCCCATGTTCCCTTGTCCAGTGGGTGTTCCCACCTCCTGGGTGCTGGGAGCTGCTGTGGGAGCAGAGAAGGCAGTAGTGGGCCATGGGGATCCAGAAGGAGTGGCACCTGGCCCTATCCACCTGGCTCTCCTGGTCAGTGCTTTCCCTCGGGGCCATCCTGGTGACCCAAGTCTTTGTGCAATGTGCCAGGTGAGTGTCCCTGGAACCAGGGCCCACTGCATAATTTGCAGGGCTCCATGCAAAATGAAAATGCAGAGCCTCTTGTTAAAAAGTTATCAAGAATTTCCAGATGGCGATGCTAGAGTATTAAAACAAGTGTGGGCCCTTCTGAGCTTGGGGCACTGTGGGACTGCTCAGGTCATGTGCCCATGAAGCTGGCCCTGCCTGAATCCATGGCTCAGAGTCACTCACTGGTTGACTCCCAATTTCGAGATTGGCCAAACCCTGTGAGCACACCAGCATCCCTGCCTGTCTCTGGGGCAGAGTCCAGGGGCTGCTGGAATTGCTTTAGGCAATCTCAGGGAGCAGTTGTTATTCATGGCACAAATGCAGGGACCCCTGCCCCTCAGAAGATGGGGCTCAAGTTGTCCTCAGAGTAGCAATGCCCAGCTTTTACCAGGGTGACGGGCTTGAGAGGGTGGGCAGAGCCCGGCAGTGGAGACGTTGGGACAGGTTGGGGAACAATGTAGTGGGGGGATGCTGGGGGGGTGTGGGGTATGGGCCATGGAGCTAGGCTGGCTGGGTGAGTACCTTGTGGCTGAGCCAGAACCGGGGTGCCCAGGCAGCCTGCCAGCTTTGGACAGGGATCAGAAGGGATTAGAATGCCAACCCCTTGGGCTCTGGGAGGCTGCTCAGATCATCAGCAAGGCTTCTGGTTAGGGACTCAGTTTCAGCCAGGCCAGCAAAGTCCCTGCCCTCCTGGAGCTGACGATCTAAGTGGACATAGACCGAGGAGCTAAGTTCTATCCTGCCCAAGTGGCTGGAGGAGGCATGAGTTCCCTCTAGCTAGGGGTCAGGGATGCAGCATTTGAGCTGACACAAGTAGCTGGAGGTCATGTGGAGCTCTGAGGGAGAGCACTTGGGGCGGAGGGGACAGGAAGTGTAAAGGACATGATGCAGGCCTGAGCTGGATGTGCCCGAGAAGCTGCAGGGAGACCTGCTGGTCAGAACGGAGAGGGGGACCTGGAAGGCAAGGATCAATGGGAAACCACTGAGCAGGTGTAGGCAGAGATGCATCATGACCATGGAGGGAGTGGGAGGGCCAGGAGGCTGCAGGAATGTGCAGGGGGAGAAGGGCAGCCGGGCTCCAGGTAGGGGCAGAGGGAACAGATAGGATCACCAGCAGGTCTGAGCTACATTTTGAGGTCACAGCAGACAGAATTGCTAGCAGGCTGGATGCAGGCTGGAAAGGACAGCAATTCAGGGTGAGTCCGGGGTTTCTGGCCTGGCCACTAGGGCTGGGGGGTCATGGGGAGGAGAGATTGAGGAATCAGGGGTTCTAAGTTAGGGGAGATTTTGAGAAGACAGGGAGGCACTGGGGAGAAGGGAGAGGAGCAGGAAGCACAGATCTGGAGCGGTCATCCCACAGGAGGTCCCTCAGGCCAAGGCCCTGATGTCCCCTGGCAGTACAGTGGACAGAGAAGAGCCAGAGGAGCCATGGATGGAGCCCTGGCGCCCAACACACAGAGGGTGGGCAGAGGGCAGGCCCACAGAGGGAGGGGTCAGAAAACTGGAAAGGGAGGGGAAGGAAGCCAAGTCCAGTGAGACAGATGCTCACCAGGAACAGCCTCAGGGAGGGGCTGAGCAGCTCTGCAGGGGGTGGGGCTGGAGAGGAGAGGGGAGGCAGGGAGAGAGCACGCAGGGAGTTTTGCTGCCAAGGGCAGAGAGACAAGCCTCTGCGTAAGGGAAGGAGGTGTTCTTGTTTGCTCACTTTTAAGGGCATATTGGTGTGCAGATGGGAATGGCTCAACCAAGAGGTATTTATCATGAAGCAGGTGACAGGGGACATTTGCAGGAATGAAGTTCTTGGCTGGGCAGAAGAGGAGGGGATTGGGAACAAAACTGGGGTGGGAGCAGGATCTCTTTGCCCATCCTCCACTTGTTCCTTAGAAAGGAACCCTCCATGTTTAGCTAGGCATATGGTCCCACAGAAGAAACATTGCATTTCCCAGCTTCTGTTGCAGATAGATATAGGTGGTCTTGAGACTAATTCCTGGCCAATGCAATGTAAGAATCAGTATGTGTATTTTCCAAAAGTGTCCTTAAAGGGAGGGGTTTCCCTATCTTTGCCACATCCTTCTTTCTGTGGTCTGCAATGCATCCATGATGGCTGGAGCTCAAGCAGCCATCTTGGACCATGAAATAGAATGTGTGTGTTGAGGATGGCAGAGCAACAAGACAGAATTGTGGAGCTTGATGGCTGTGCTGCTGCCCTGCCAATTCTGGATGGTTTATGATGGACTCTATGCAAAAGAGAAAAACCTCTAAGGTTTAAGCTATTGTTATTTGGAGTTTTCTAACACTTGCAGCCAAGCCCCTGATTCTAAATAAAGAAGGTTACTAGCTTTGTGTGTGGGGGTGGCGATTAGGAGGTTTCAAGGAAAAAAGACAGTGTGAAACAGTCTTCCCAAAGAACGGAAGGGTAACTAGATGAGGAAAATATAGCAAGATTGTCTGGCAGTGTGCAGAGCCCACTTGAGACATGCATTATAAAATTGAAGGACCAGTAAATATGATTTTTTGTTTTTCTCTAGCTAAGTTTTGCTGCTTGGATGCAGGTATGGAGTAAGCAGATAGTTTGATCTAATAAGCATTGGGGCTTAGCCAGGAAAATATGATAATAGTGTCGGGGGGGGGGGCGACAGAGTAATTATAATTTTGTTTTGTTTTTTGTGAGGAAGACTGGCCCTGAGCTAACATCCATGCCCATCTTCCTCTACTTTCTATGGGACGCCACCACAGCATGGCTTGACAAGTGCATCTGTCCGTGCCTGGGATCTGAACCTGCAAAACCTTGGGCCGCTGAAGCACAGTGCACGAACTTAACTGCTACGCCACCGGGCCGGCCCGGTAATTATAATTCTTGACCACAGGACCCAAGCTAGGAAGGCAGAGATTGAGGATAGGAGTCGAGGGGTGAAGGGAAAGGGGCTTCAGTTCTCTATTACTACATAACCAACCACCCTAAACTTAAGGGCTTAAAACAGCATTGACTTACTTGATCTCACAATTTTATGGGCTGGCTGGGCTCAGCTGGGTGGTTCCACTCCTCGTGTATAGCTGGGATAGCTCATGTGGCTGCATCAGCTTGGAGTTCAGCTGGGGCCAGAACGTCCAAGATGACCTCCATCCTCCAGGGCCTCTTTCCAAGGGGTGTCTCATCATTCAGCAGACTATCTTGCAGCTGGTTTACAAGAGGGAGTGTTACAAGAAGAAAGATCCAATGGGCCACCATCCCATTAAGCCTCTGCATGCATCACTCATACTAATTAATGTCCCAGTGACCAAGCAAGTCGCGTGGGCAAGCCCAGAGTCAGTGTGGAAGGGGTCTACCAAGTGCGTGAATGCCAGGAGGCTTGTGGGGGCCTTGAATATAAGCAATCCACCCTCTGGCCCCTCCCAAAGCCCTCAATATCTCTTCTCATCACGGAACCCAGCTCAGGCCTTGACTCCAGGATCAACAGAGCTTTGGAGGGAGAAGGACACAATTCAACCCATAACAGGCATTTTCACATTTTCCTGGAAATCTCCTTACCTAGAACCAGTCTATTAGGTACATTTTTTATCTTCCAAGTAACTGTAGGCATCAGCCTCACTGATTTTTCGGTCCTCTTTCTCCAGCCTCTGCTGACAATCTCGTCAGGCTTCTTCTTGCTGTCTGGTCCCAAAGCCGACACACTTGCTTTAAGCGTTTGGTCCAGCAGCACCCCACCTCCAGGTACCAACTTCTGTCTCAGTCATCTACTTCTGCGTAAACCACCCCAAAACTTAGACACTTATAACAACAACTTATTATTTCTCCAATTATGCAGGTTGACTGGCTCTGCTGGGCAGTTCTTCGGCTCCATGCGGTATAGTTGGAGTCCCTCATGTGACTGCATTCTGCTGGGAGGCCAGGTGGGGCTGGTCCACCCAAGCGGGCCTCCCATCCTACAGAGACACCCTACGTGGCCTCTCCTCAATAGACAGCCCGACTTCTTCATGTCATGGCTCTGGGCATCCAGGAGGGAGCCTTCCGGAGAGTCAAGGCTCTGAGAGCATGTGTTCACCGAGCCTCTGCTTGTGTAACTCTTGCTGACGCCCCATGACCAAGCCCAAGTCATTATAGGGGGGGCCTACACAGGGGGCCTAAACCTGGGGGGGCATGATTAATGGGGGCCTCGAAGAAAGCAGCAGCCACGGGCAGAGAGGAGTGGTTGGGCCAGGGGCTAAGGTCCTGTTGAGGTTGGGAAGTTGGGATGGGAGGATGAGGCAGGGGTTGAAGGACAGGAGGGGCAAGCATAGAATGGGGTGCCTGGAATGGAGACTTGGGCTGTACCCCCTGGGATGAACAGGCTCCAGGGAGGACCCCAGGAGGGGTATGGTGGGGCAAGGGGTGGATTGGGCTGTTGGAGACAAGAGGCAGAGCTGGACATATTGTCTGCAAGGATTTTGCAGTTGGCAGAGAAGGTCTAGAGAGCACAGAGAGCCAAGCCCCAAAGCATGTCTCCAAGGAGACTGGGGGACAGAAGTGAGGAGGGGACAGGAGGGGGGCAGGAGTGTCAGCTGGCCAGTGTTTGAAGGCACAGAATGAAGGTGGCCCAGCTTGGCTCTCCAGGAAGGAGGGTATTTATAGGGAGTGCCCTTGGGGTGGGTTTCTGTGGGAGGGAAGGTGAGAAGGCCAGGTGAGGTGCAGGGAGGGGTGAGCGGCAGCCTAGGAGGACAGCCTGAGCTGACCCCCAGGAGGTCTGAGCTGAGGTGGCCGGTCAGAGTTGTCCTGCCATGGCTACAATGCCTCAACCTCTGTACAGTCATCCATGTGGCCACCCTAGATGAGGTGGCTCTGCAGCTGTGGCAATCCCCGAGGGGTGTCTGGTGACAGCACACTCAGCAGCTGGGGCAACAAATTCTCCCAGAAGGGAGAGCAAGTGGTGTGTCTCCACATCTGTCGCAGTCCCCTTTCACCGCTCAGATCCACTTCTTCATAGGTGCTCTGGATCACAGTGGGTTGCGGGGTCGCACCGGGCACTCACAGTCTCCTCTCCATGATCCACTCCTCACTCCCCTTGCCCCCTACCACATTGGTTTGCTGCCAGAAGTGGGCAGGGGAGGAGCCACGTGGGCCACCAGGGCACACCCCCTGCCCCCACCCCATCACAGGCCCTGCCTCCTCCTCATGGTCAGGTCAGCTCCCCTGCTGGGCGAGTCACTCCTCTTCAGGCCTCTTGGTACTGGACACAAGGAGCCAGAGTGCCCTGGTAGCAGCCGTGGCCTTCAGCTCAGTGGGACTGTGGCTGTGTCCCCCAGAAGAAGTGGTTCTCCTCTGGGACTAAGATCTCTAAACCCACCAACCCCAGAGCTACAGGATGAGGAGCCCAAACTCCCAGTGGGTCCCTGGAGGGTTGGTGGGGGGGGCCACATCTGCTCCCACTGCATAGTTCCTGGACCCATGTGGTCTACCTGCTGGGACAAGACATTTTAGAGCAGTAACCCCTCTTGGACATATCTGTTGAAGAACACTCTAACCCACTACACAGCTCCTTTGGGATTTAGGGCTCTCCCCACTTTCCAGGCCCACAGCATGTGCTCTGCTGTGTTTGTCTGTGACTTTAACTGAGTCACAGGCCTCATGGCAGGAGGTGGGGACAGACCCTGAGGGCGTTGTAACACCTGGTCTGGAGAGGGAATGGCCCCTGCATCTCTTCAAGGAGAGGATGCTCTTATCGATGGGTGGCACTTCTGCAGGCCCAGAGGGTTAGGGGGTCTGGAAATTAAAGATGTTCAGGGATATCCACCCAGCCGGCCCCATCCCATATGTCAGGGCCTCATTCCTTCTCACCCAGGGCCTGGTCTTGGCACTGCAGTCCTGCCTTCACCATAAACTTAACCTTCTTTGAAACAACCCTCTCAATCCCTGGCAATATTCTTTGTTCAGAAGTCTACTTCATCTAATATGAATATAGCCACCCCAGCTTTCTTTGGTGTTTATATGGTATATATTTTCCCATCTTTTTATTTTAACCTAAGTCTTTATATTTAAGATGGGTTTGTTGTAGGCAGCATATGATTGGGTCCTGCTTTTTTTTATACAGCCTGACAATCTCTGCCTTTTAGTTGGGGTGCTTAGATCATTTACATTTAATATGATTTGTGATGTGGTTGGGTTTGGATTGATCATCTTGCTATTTGTTTTCTATGTGTCCCATCTGTTCATGTTTCCCTCTTCCTCCTTTTCTGCCTTCTTTTGGATTTGTTGAGAATTTTTATGATTTCTTTTCCTTGTTGGCTTATTTCTTTTCCCTTGCTGTGCTATTTGAATGGTTTCTTTACTCTTTACAGTATGTATCTCCAGGTTATCACAGCCCACCCTCCAGTGACCTATGCCACTTCACATGTATGGTAAGAACTTGGGCAGAGTGACCTTCCATTTCCCCTCTTGGCCTCTGTGCTATCTTGTCATACATTTACCTCTACGTATGCTATAAATCCCACAAACATTGTTACTTTTTATTTAATCAGTTGATTCTCTTTTAAATAATAAGAAAAAAAGTCTTTATATCTACCCACTTAGTTACAATTTCCATTCCTTTGTGGAGATCTAGATTTTCATCAGGTGTCATTTTCTTCTGTCTGTAGGATTTCTTGTAGTGTGGGTTAGCTGGTGATGAATTCTTTCAGCTTTTGTGCATCTGAAAAGTCTATTTAGGGGCTGGCCTGGTGGCGTAGTGGTTAAGTTTGTGTGCTCCACTTCGGCAGCCCAGGGTTTCACAGGTTCGGATCCTAGGCACGGACAGATGCACCGCTTGTCAAGCCATGCTGTGGCAGCGTCCCATATAAAGTAGAGGAAGATGGGTATGGATGTTAGCCCAGGGCCAGTCTTCCTCAGCAAAAAAGAGCAGGATTGGCAATGGATGTTAACTTAGGGCTAGTCTTCCTTGCAGACACACACACACACACAAGTCTATTTAACCTGTGATTTGGAAGATATTTTCATGGGGTATAGAATTCTGGGTTGATGATGTTTTCTTTCATCTCTTTAAAGAGGTTCCTCCCCCATATGCTAGTTTGTTTTATTTCCATGGGAAATCTGTCCTCATCATTATCTTTGCTCCTGTGTACATAGCACGTGTTGGTTTTCTTTCTTCCCTCTGGTTGCCTTTAATATTTCCTTTTACCATTTGATTATGATGTGCCTTGATGTGGTTTTTGTTCTGTAACATGTGCTAAGGGGTTGATGACCTTCTTGGATCTGTAAGTTTATAATTTTCATCAAATCTGGAAAATTTTTGGCCATCATTTCTACAAACATTTTTTCCAATCCCTCCTCCCTTTCAGGACTCCTGTGGCATATGTGTTAGGCCACTTGAAGTTATGCCACAGCTCGCTGACACTCTTCTTCTTTTGCAGGCTGTTTTCTCTCTGTATTTCATTTCTATTGCTATGTCTTCAAGTTTGCTAATCTTCTGCAATGTCTAATCTACCATTATTTCCATCCTGTCTATTTAAAAAAAAATCTCAGGCATTGTAGTTTTTATTTCTAGAGGTCCAGCTTAGGTCTTTTGTTATCTTCTGTGTCTCTACTTAACATGTTCAATCTTTCCTCTAGCTTCTTTTTTTTTTTTTTTGTGGGGAAGACCAGCCCTGAGCTAACATCCGTTGCCAATCCTCCCCTTTTTGCTGAGGAAGACTGGCCCTGGGCTAACATCTGTGCTCATCTTCCTCCACTTTATATGGGACGCCGCCACGGCATGGCTGACAGGCAGTTCGTCAGCGGACGCCCGGGATCCGAACTCGCGAATCCCGGGCTGCCAAGCGTGGACGAAACCGCTGCGCCACGAGGCGGCCCCCTCCTCTAGCTTCTTGAACAGTTGGAATATAGTCATAACTGTGTTACTGTCCTTGTCTACTGATTCTATCATCTGTGTCAATTCTGGGTCAGCTTTTTTTTCTTTTTGATGAGGAAGACTGGCCCAACCTAACATCTGTTGCCAACCTTTCTCTTTTTGCTTGAGGAAGATTAGCCCTGAGCTAATATCTGTGCCCATCTTCCTCTATTTTGTACATGGGGCCCCGCCACAGCATGGCTTGATGAGTGATGTGTACGTCTGCACCTAGGATCTGAAACCACGAACCATGGGCCACCAAAGCAGAGTGTGAGAACTTAACCACTACGCCACCAGGCTGGCCTCTGGGTCAGTTTTGATTGTTGACTTTTCTCCTTGAGTAGTATTTTCCTGGTTCTTTGAATGCCTAGTAATTTTTTCATTGGAGGCCAGATGTGAATTTTACCTTGTTGGGTGCCAGGTAGTTGTGTCTTCCTATAATTAATCCTGAGATTTGTTCTGGGATGCAGTTTAAGTTACTTGGAAACAGTATAATGCTTTCAGGTCTTGCTTTTAAGCTTCATTAGGAGGTTCCAGAGCAGTGTTTAGTCTAGTGCTAGTTTTTCCCACTATCGAAGAAAACCCTTCTGAGTGCTTGACCTGATGCCCTGTGAATGAGGTTTTCCACCCTGGCTGATAGGATCAGACACTATTCCTGGCCCTGTGTGAGCTCCAGAGATTGTTCCTTCTCATGCTTTCAGGGGGTTCTTTTCTCAGACTCCAGAACTTTCCTTACACTCATGCACTGACCAGCGCTTTGCTGAACACCTGAGGGGACCCTCAGCAGGTCTCGGGTCCATCTGGGCTGCACTCTCCTCTCTGGTCCTCTGTTCTGCAGACTCTGGCCACCCTGGCCCCCCCAGACAGACACCCAGCTGCATCTTTGAACTTGGGGAGTCCGTGTGGGTTGCCCACCTGCGCCACGGCCTGGACACTCTCTTCAGGTAGTGACCTGAGGCAATCGTAGGGCTCACCTTATTTGTTTCCCGCTTCCAAGGAGTCACTGTCCTTCGTTGCCTGATGCTCACTGTCTTGAGACCCATTGCTTCATATATTTTGTCCAGCTTTTCAGTTGTTTCAGGTAGGACAGTAAATCTGGTTCCTGTAACTGCCCTCTGTGCCAGAAGTGGACATCTGTTTATGTTTGGAGCTCAGTACTCTGCTGGTTAAGTCATGGGCGTGACCCTCACCTCTCTGCCCTCTGACTGCCGAGATGGGAGCCTCCCTCAGGATATGCCACCAAGGGGCCTTCTGGCCTTCAGTGGCTAGTCAATGGCTCTCAGCCTTTCATTATTCTTTCTTTGGAGCTTCAGTAGTGCTGAACAACAGCATCCCACCCCACTATGTCTATTGTGACCGTTACCCCGGCACTTTCCAAACACCTGGTATGGTGCCCAGCTGGTGCATTCCCTTCTTGCTGTGTGATCCCAGCTCACCACTGGCAAAAGTTTTAACATGTGGACCTTGGCCTTGTGCCTGGGCCCCTCTGTACTTCACCTGTAGCAGTGATGGGTCTTCACTGCCAGCCAGGTGGTGAGTAAGCCTGCCCGAGCCCCTATTGCCTGCCTTCTCGGACCATTCCTGACCCCAAGTCCCACAGTCTGGGTTCTCCAAGGAGGCTTGAGGCAGTGGTGTGCAGGATGTGCCACTGTGATCAACGCTGGAGGGAAGAGAGGAAGCAGGAGTGCCAAGGCCGCCCCACAACCCCCGTGAGAGCTCTGGAGCCAGATGGCCCTCCAGAGTTTTCCTGTGTCAGGCCAAAATGGCCAGGTCTTCTACTCCTGCATCCATCAGTCACTGGATGCAGGCCACCACTGGAAGGCAGGGATGTGGGGCCAGGGGCAACCCCTGGAGCCTCTGACAGCTGAAGGTGTGCACTCTGAGCAGTGGAGCTAAGGTCCTTCCCTGGAGGGCAATGTGGGCAATGAGTCGCATGTCCACCACAAAGAAAAGCCCTAGAAGTGCCAATGGAGGACGGGAAGAAGCCACCTAGAGTTCAGAGGATGACCAGCTTCCCTGGGTGAGGGATTGTGGTCCTCAGGGGGCCAGGTTCCTGTGAGTGAGGAGGAGGGGAGGTGGCGAACCTCTCTCTGGGGCAGAGCTGGGGAGACCTGGGTGCAGGGATTGGGGGGGGCGCATGCTCCGAGGCCATGGGTGGGGGTGATGTTCCAGAGCAAATGTTGAAAGTGTGCAACCCAGGGAAGTGAGGTGGGAAGGCCCTCCCTGGATTAGGAATTATCAGGTAGCCAGGTCACCCCATGCCAAGCTTTCATGGCATGCAGGCAGGATGGCAGCCCACCGCCTGCTGCCAGAGCCTCCCCCTTGGTGGCCAGGTGGGCCCTGCCATCCTCTGGTTACTTTCTGCCCCTCTTCTTCCTCCTCCTCCCCCGGGGCTCTCTCTCTTGATCCTCCAGCCCCCCCCCCCCCACTTTCTTTAAAACTCTCCCAAAGAGCTGTCCTGTAGGGGGACACAAGTGTCCTGTGTCTTGATAGGAGTAGGGGTTACAAGAGCAAATGCATTTGTTAAAATGATGGAACTCTACACCTAGGGCGTTTTACTGTATTGAAATTATATCTCATGCTTAAAATGAAATCAGATCGAGGGGCTGAACAGGCCAAGCAGTTGGCTGCCTTGGAATGAGGCAGGACCTGGGCCCTGTTGTGGCTGCTGGCCTCTCTGATGGCCAGCTGGAGACCTTGGACACAGGAGGCTGAGGGGGCAGGGCCCAATCACATCTCCTGGTGCCGGTGCCACCAGCTGGGCCGGGCTGACTCAGGGCAGGAGGCTGGGGCTCCCTCACAGGCCTCTAGGCTTCTGTGCACTCTCACGTCTTTATTTACTCAGAGGAAAGTGGCATTCTGTGACACGACTTCTGCGATTTGGGGGAGGAGGAGGGGGCAGAAGGAAAACCAGACTGGCCATGAGCTGGTCTTGGGTGATGGGCACTTGGGGGCCCGTCATTATCTGACTATCTGAACTTCTGTGCATATTTGATATTTTCTGTAATAAAATGTAAAAAGAAACACCTGAAATTTGCATTTTGTTGTTTCATTTGCATGTCTTTCCTAGTCAGTTCTCATTTCTTGTGTAGTAAATTGCCTGTTAACCTCTTGGTGGGGGGGGGGGGTGTCTCAGCATCTTTCTTCTGTAAAGAGTCCATTTGTACCAGTTACTCTACAATCAGAACATTAACCATTGTGACATTTAGTGCAAGTACTCTTTCCTGCTTTGATGTCTACTCTTTGTTTTTCCTTGTCCTTTTTAAGTAGACATTTTCAACTGCAGTGTGGTCTACCTCTCCCTTGTAGCTCTGAAGCTCCCGCCCCAGCAGGGACAGGGGCTGCCTCATGCCCTGGCCCCCATGAGCCCCTCCTAGCACACATCGCCTGTTTTGGATTATGGCTCCCAATCCCGAAACCCTCCCCTGGAGCCAGTCACCTACAAGCTCCACCATATCCTCAGCCCTGTCCTCGCCTTCACTCTCCCTCTGGAACCCCGGCTCCCCTCCACCCTGCTCCCTTCCTGCCAGCCTTCTCTGGGGGCTGCTTTTCCTCTTGCCACCTCGCCCCCTTGGCCTGGAAGTGGGGCACCCACCCCTGTTCCTCGCTGTGGCCTGCAGCCCCCTCTCCCCTCCTCTCCCTAAGAGTCCTAGCTGACATCAGCTGCACCAACCGCCCGCACTAGCCTCTGCTGTGGGCATCGCCCCCATTGTTGTGTCAGGTCTGAATCCCTGGTGGTCTCAATATTCTCATGGACCACCCCTCAACTCCCAGCCTCTCAGTCTTGACCTCTTCTTCCTGCCAACGGCCTTATCCTCTGCCCCAATTATGCCCTCGACCCTGTCACCCCCAGAACTCCCCTCCCCGGCATTCAGTTGAACACACAGTTCTCTGACCACCACCCCCTTCCCAGCTCACTCCCGAAAACCCTGACTCCAGCACTCTGGAGCCCCCATGTGTGTCCTCACTCAGTTTGGATTCCACAATTACTGCCACCCCTCCCTTGCACATGTCCTTGACTCAAACGCCCCTCTCAGTATCTCGCCTGGCAAAAGCCCAAACCTGGACAAACCCAACCCCTCTGCTTACCCCCACTGGCCTCCCTGCTGCTCCTCAAAGACGTACAATCCCATCTCCTCTGGAATAGAGGCCAAAGCCCACAACTGCCTCCCGGGCCTGCTCTCTTCCCCCTTCCTCCTCTCTTGCCTCAAGTTGTTACTGCTGCCCCTTCAAGCACCCACCCCTCTCCTGCCTAGGGCTTCCACCCACACACCTCCCACTGTGGCCTCAGGACCTCTGCAAGGGTTGTTTCCCCCAGTACTGCCCAATCTCAGTAGCTCTCCACTGCCTATCTCCACCCCAGGGCCTGCCCCTCCTGCTCTCATCATCCAAGCTATCATCAGGTCTACTCATCTTTCTGGTTAGTGTCTGTGTCCTTTGCTGGACTGTGGACTCTAGGAGCACAGCGGCCAGTGCCTGCTGCCCCCTGCCCGAAACAAGCACTGCAGGGCATAGATGGGTGCTCAATACAGGTCTGTGGAGTGAAGGCAGAAATGGGTCCAGACACACCCATGTCTCCAAGTCCTTGGTTAACTGCACCCACACCAACTCCAGCCTGTCCCCACTGAAGCCCAGAGACAGGTAGACCGTGCTGTAGCCTGGGGGGCAGGACCCCCGGCACTCAGGGGGAGGCTTGAAGGGTGCAGTGAATTTTGAATCCTGAGCTGCAGCGGGGAGGGGCTGTTCAGAGCCCCATCTCCCAGATGGAAAGTGGGAGTTGAGCCAGAACCAGCAGGTCAGGGGCAGCCTGCTAAGCACACAGGCCCCCAACTGGCTTCCGGGAAGGCAAAGCACCCCATCTCCCATTCTGCAGTAAAGAGAAGGCTGGGGTGGGGGGTTGGGGTGCCAAGGAGCCAGACCCGAGGAGGCTCCTAGTCAGGGTGGGATCCTGGCACCCAGGGAGGAGGGATGTCCAGGAGGGCGGACCCTCTAGGCTGGGCTGGGCTGGGTTGCAGCTCCAATAGGGCAGAGGGGTGTGAGAAGGTGACCACAGGGCCCATCGGTGGGCACACACAGGGTTCCTGGCTTTGCCGGGGTCAGGGTGCTGGGAACACAACACTGGGAATCTCCCCCTTAAAGCCTGGTCTTTTGGCAACATGGGACCTGCTCAGAACTGGAGGCGGCACACCCAGAAGCAGGGGGAGGCAGAGGGACATAGAACCAACACCGCCTCTCCCCATCCCACATGGATAAGGGGCTGAGCCCAGCTGCAACCTGAATCAGGATGGGGGTGTGCAACTCAGGCCCAGAGGCTCCGTGAGGGTGGGGCCAGAGGCCAAGCACAGTCAGTGCAGAGGCGCAGTGTTGGAGTGTCCCACAACTGGCTAGATCTGCTGGAGAACAAAGTGGCCTTGCCTCAGGATCCCAGTATCCTCTCTTGCAACAAAGCCCCCCATGCCTCCAGCTCTCAATGGGAGAGACTCAAGGTGGCCTCCAGTGGAGGAGGGCTGAGACTGTCCAAAAGCCTGAGAATCGCCAACTGGCCTTCCCCAGCCTCTTTTAGCTGGACCTCAGGAAGGGCACAGCGACCCTGGGATGCTCGAAAGGCAGCGGGGCGAAGAGGTCCAAGTAATTGATCCCAGGCCACATGTGTGCTCTGCACCAGGGGCGGCTGCGGACTGATGGCCAAGGCCTGGACCCAGCTGCCCCTCCCCGCCGGGTGCCCCAAGGGGCTACGGGCTCCACGCAAGCGAGCAGGAGCAAGGGCAACCCGAATGGTCCCCTCGGGAGCATCCGGCTGTGGGACACATGTGTCCGTGCTCTGACGCCTCGGCCGTCAAGAGGGTTGGGGGCCAAGGGGGTGGGGAAATTGACAGAGAGAGGCAGGGACTTGGACAGCGAGCCGGGGGATGGAGAGAGAGAGAAATGAGGGAAGAGTGAAGGGCGATAGAGGAACGGGACTGAGGAAAGAGGTGGAGAGGGACAGAGGACGGGGTAGGGAGTGTGGAAGAATGAGGGAGGGGCCGGAGAAACAAAAGTACAGGAACAGAACGACAGGGTGACTGGGACTAACGGAGGGGACAAGGATGTGGTCGGAGAACAGAGACAGGGGCGGATTGTCCGGGAGGAGGTGGGGAGCGCGGGGTGAAGGGACTGCGCCTGGCACGTCCCGCCGGCGCCCGGAGGGTTCTCCCGGTAATTAGGCCTCGGTCCAGATGGGCCCCCCAGTCCCGCAATCAAAATGCTAATTGGCCCCGCGCCTCCGGCTGCGCCTCGGCCAGGCCCCCCTGGGAGCAGGGACAAGTGGCTCGGTCGAGGGGGATTCCCCCGCCCCGCCCCCACTGCGGGCCTAGCCGGCTGCGGCTCTGCGATAAGGGGGCGACTGCACCCCGCCCCCGCCCCTCGGGAGCAACTGCCACGCAAGATGAATATCCCGCTGCTGACGCTGCCACAAAGCGGGCCGTGGTCCCCGCCGCGCCCCCCGCGGCGCGCCGGGTCGCTCACACCGCGCTCGCTCGGCTCCTGGGCCGAGATGCCGGAGGAGGCGCTGAGCTCAGCACTCCCGGCACGGCCCCGCGCGCGCGCCCCCGGCCGGTGTCCGCGGGCCCGCCGTGCCGCCCCGCACAAGGTCATCGCGTGCAGCGACCAGTGCACGCGCGCGCCCCCCTCTGCACGCACTCCCGGCTCGGCCGCACCCGGACACTCCCCGGAGCCACCCCTGCGACCTTGGTCCCCAGCGACGGCGGGCCGCGTGGGGGCGCGCTCCGAGCGTGGAAGCCCGAACCACCGGGCGGGGGCGGGTAAGGGGACAATGGCGGCGCCGGGCCTTAATTGAGGACATATGTCCCTGCGCGCGACCATTGTGCGGCCCGGAACCCCCCCCCCCACGCCCCGCCATTGGCCACTGGGCCTGACGTCATTGGGGCTGTAAACTCGGGGCGGGCGGCCGCGGGAAGGGTTATCCGCCTGGTTGCAGGGCCGCCGTCGGGAGCTGCAGCCACGCGGAAGGGCGGAAAACCACCAATGAAGCCGAATTTCTGAAAGCAAGGGCATGGCAGCCCCTCTCCCCCTCCACACCCCGCTCGCTGCGTCGCCGCTGCGCTCGACATCCGCCCCTTGGGAGAGAGGAAGGGTGGAGGGAGGCGTCTCCAGCGGGCACGGGGTCAGCCCGGGTGACCGAATGGCAGGGAGACACTGCGGCAACAGGGTGCGCGCAGCGGTTCCACACTGCGCTTTCGCTGCCTCAGCATTCGCTCCTTCACCTCCCGCCTCCCCCACCTGCCCCCGGAGATCCCTCGCTTCCACACCCGAAAGCTAGGCAGGCCGGACCAGACGGGGGTCCGCCCTTCGTTCCTCCCAAAAAGATCCCAAGTCCGGGGCTCGTGCGTCCCAGGTCTGTTTCCACCTTTCCCCCCACGCCCGACAATGCCGCGGACCGCTGGGCCTCCATTCCCGGAGCCGCTCGGGGGAACTCCACACACGCGGGGGCCGCGGCATCCCCAAGACCCCTCCCAGGAGACGCTGGCCGGGGCCCGGCCCAGCGCAGCCATTTCCGCCGGCCTCTGTCCCCTCCCCCCTCCCCCTCCCCCTCCCCCTCCCGCAGCTCTTGGGCTTTAAAAGCCAGAGGCTGGGCCTGTCCGCAGGCAGAGGCGGCCGCGGGCGCAGGAGGCCGGTCCCAGGAGCTGTCCGAGCGCCGAGCCCCGCCCCCGGAGCCCCCGTCCCTCCCTCCCTCCTTCCCTCGGCCCGCCCTCCTGCGCACCCCTCCCCCCGAGGACCCCCGCCCCCCGCCCGCCGCCCGCCGCCCGCCGCCCGCCGCCGCCACCGCTCGCTCCGGCTGCAGAACAATAAAGCAAGCCTCCCAGAGACCCCCGCCGAGGACCCCCGCCCGGCGGCAAAGGCCCCGCGGCCCGCCCCTCGCCGCCGGTGCCGGCTGAGCGCGCCCGGTCGCTGGCCGAGGTGCTGGCTGGGCCGGCGCTGGCCGCGGTGCTGAAGCTGCTGGCCTTCCCGCTGCCGTCGCGTTCTCCAGGCCCGGCGCCGCCACCCCCGGGGCCATGGGGGGTCGCTGACTGAGGCTCAGCCGCGGCGGCGGGGGGGGGGGAGGGGAAGGGGACCGCGGAGCCGGGGCAGCCCTGCACCCACTAGCAGCCTCCGGGCCCGGGACGGAGCCGCTCCCCCCCTCCCCACCCCCCAGCCTCCTCCCCCGCCTGTCCAGGGGCGGCACTGCGGGCTGGGAAGCCGGGACCAGAGGAGGGAAGGAAGGAAGGAAGGAAGAGAAGAGAAGGAAGAGGAGAAGAGGAGAGAGGAGAAGGAAGGAGAAGAGGAGGGATCCCGAGAAGCAGAGGAGGAAACGCAGGGCAGGCAGGCAGGCAGGCAGGAGGAGAGAAGACGGCACTCGAGCGGCAGCATCCAAAGGCCAGAGTGGGGACCCGTGCTGCCTCCATCGCTCCTCGGATGGTGACGGGGCCCCGCCACGGCCGCAGCCCCCCCGCCCTCCGGCTCCGCAGGCCCGCTGCGCCGGAGCCCCGCAGGAATCATGCCCAGGTCCTTCCTGGTCAAGAAGGTCAAACTTGACACGTTCTCCTCGGCAGACCTCGAGAGCTCCTATGGGCGCGCCCGCAGCGACCTCGGCGTGCGACTGCACGAGAAAGGTGAGAGCTGAGCTGAAGCTGGGGGTGGCGGCAAGGGGCCCAGGACAATGCTGGAAGGGGTGGAGAGCCACAGTGTGGGGGTGGAGGGGGCAAGGGCCTCAGGAAACAGACCCGAGGGAACCAGAACCAGCAGGAGTCAGTGGCTGGAGGCGACTGGGGAGAGAGATGGAGATGGGGGGTGGAGAGAGGGGAACGCAGAGGCAGGCCAGAACCGGGCCAAGGTTGGGCAGGGAGAGTGTCAATGCAGGAGAGAGGGTGGGAGCAGGGGTCAGGAACAGGAAGTGCCTGAAGGTACGCACTGACACAAACCCTGACCCCATGATGGGACAAACACAGCCACATGGACAACTGCTGACGTGACAGGATCTAGCCATACATGCAGACCCACACCTAGAAACCCGGGCCTGCCTCAGTACCTTCTTTTTTTTCCTTTGCTACACCCCCAGGACCTGCTTCTAGGGCCAGCAGGGGAGTACTGTGAGCTCCAGGGCGTAGGCATGAGGTCCAGTGGGGGCCGCCCACCTGCCAGGGCAAAGGTACCAGAGAGGCAGCAGCAGTGTCTTCCCTGAAGCCAGAGTCAGGGGGAAGGGTGTGGGCAGGCGGGCTGTGGGCAGGGGAGGTCCAAAGTGTGGGAGGCAGGGAAAGCTCTTTGTGTAAGGGTTTCCAAGTTCAAGGACAACTGTTAGCATGCAGGCAAAGGGGCTGGGAGTGCCAGTGTGGGGCGGCAGAACAAGTGTGACCTGCAGGAGCCTGTGTGTGAGCTTATGTGTGCCCATGTGACTGCGTGTGGCCATGTGACTGTGTGTGCCTGTGTGGGACCCTGTATGAGTGTATGCCTGCCTGTGTGCCACTACATGGGACCATGTGACTCTGAGGCCGCTGTGCACCCGTGTGACTGGCGATCCTGGCTGAGAGTTTGTCCGGGGTGACTGCATGTGTGACCCTGCAGGAGTAGGTGGTGTGTGCCACTATCAGTGTGCAGGCCACTCTGTGAGGGGACTCCACGGTTGATGGTGGCTGTGAGACTGGGTGTAACCCTGAAGAGGCCAGAGCCTGCATGGTGTGGGTTGTGATTTGGACTTTGAGGTTGTGAGATCCATCTTGTGCCTTGAGAACAACTGCGTTATGGGCATGAATGATGCTGCCTGCCTGCAGTTTGTCCCTGTGAAGGTGTCCCCTGGTGGATGCCCTGGCTCTCTCTCCAACACAGCGTCTCCCTGGTTGCCTGTCCTGGGGCTTGGGAAGGCTGCTACAAGGGGTTAGGGCCTGGAGAAGGAGGGCAATGTGGAACAAGGTAGGATCCAAGGATGCAGGATGACTGAAGGGAGGGGGGAGAAGCCCAGTGGATGGAGGGAGGTAGGGCTGGAGTGGGAATGGGGATCAAGTCCAGTGAGGAGTGGGAGACCTGAGAGATGAGAGGGAGGTGCTAGTGAGGACTAGAGGCGCTGCTGGAGGTAGACGTCTCCAGGGCTTGTTGGGGGACCTAGAGGACCAGAGAGGGGCAGCATCAGGCTGCGCGCGGGTTCTGGGGGCCCAGGGGAAGAGCTGATGGGAACCCCGAGAGGCAAGAGCGACGGGGTCCCTGGGAAGGTGGTCCTGGCTTTGTGCGCTGCGGGTCTGCAGTGTGTTGCATAATCAGGGAAAACTGCTGAAGTGGGGAGAACCCGAGGATGGGGGAGGGGGAGGGGAGGGCAGGGAATGCGCCGCCCCTCCCCCCTGACCTTGAGGCTCCGCGGAAGGGGGTCAGCCGCGCCCGAAGATGCGCCTCTTTCCCCCCCTGCGAGGGTGAGGTGGGCGGGCAGCGGGGCGGAGCTGGACCGGGCCCTGTCTCATCTCTCCTCTGCTCTCTTCCCCTCCCTGCTGTCTCCATCCTCCCTGCCCCGCGGTCCCTCGGCCCTTCTTTGTCTTTCCCCTTCCCTCCTTCCCGGACCCCGGTGTCTCCCGCTGCCCGGTTCCCCTCCCGCTGTCTGCCCGTCTGTCCGCCTCGGCCCTCAGGATACCTCAATGACTACGCGGGGCCCGCCTCCGTCTACGATGGCGATGCCGAGGCGGCCTTGCTCAAAGGGCCGTCCCCGGAGCCCATGTACGCTGCAGCCGTGCGGGGAGAGCTGGGCCCGGCGGCCGCGGGCTCGGCGCCGCCGCCCACCCCGCGCCCGGAGCTGGCCACAGCCGCGGGCGGCTACATCAACGGCGACGCGGCCGTCAGCGAGGGCTACGCGGCTGACGCCTTCTTCATCACCGACGGGCGCTCGCGCCGTAAGGCCGCCAACGCCAACGCCAACGCCGCCCCCTCCACGCCCTCTGCAGCGGCCCCCGACAGCGACGGCGGAGGCGGGGCCGGGGCGGGCGCGCGCGGTGTGGGGTCTGGGGCCGGGGGCCGGGGCGCCGCACGCTCGGGGGAGGGCACCGAGGCGCGCGCGGGGACCGGGGCCGGCGGCGCAGGGGGCCGGCACGCGTGTGGCGAGTGCGGCAAAACGTACGCCACCTCGTCGAACCTGAGCCGCCACAAGCAGACGCACCGCAGTCTGGACAGTCAGCTGGCGAGGCGCTGCCCGACGTGTGGCAAGGTGTACGTGTCCATGCCGGCCATGGCTATGCACCTGCTCACGCACGACCTGCGCCACAAGTGCGGCGTGTGCGGCAAGGCCTTCTCGAGGCCCTGGCTGCTGCAGGGCCACATGCGCTCCCACACCGGCGAGAAGCCCTTTGGCTGCGCGCACTGCGGCAAGGCCTTCGCCGACCGCTCCAACCTACGCGCGCACATGCAGACGCACTCGGCCTTCAAGCACTTCCAGTGCAAGCGCTGCAAGAAGAGCTTCGCGCTCAAGTCCTATCTCAACAAGCACTACGAGTCGGCCTGCTTCAAGGGCGGAGCCGCAGCCGGCGGCCCTGCGGCCCCAGCGCCCACCGCGCCGCCTCAGCTCAGCCCTGTGCAGGCCTAGGGCGGCGGTGCCTCCGCCAGCCGGGTCGGCTCTCAGCAATACGGGCCCCCAGGGAAGTCTCCGCCGGCGCCCGGGCGGAGGGGCAGGAGGGCGGGCCCCTCCTCACAGCAATAGGGGGAGGGGGCCCGGCTCCGCCCCGCCCGCCGGGGGCCTTGCTGGCCCCTTCAAGCAATAGGGTCCCGAGGGGAGACCCACCCCGAGCCCCCTTCCTTCCCCTCCAGGGTGCCCCCAGGCTTTTTCCCAGCAATAGGGTCGAGGAGACCCGAACCGAACCTCATCTCCGAGTTAGGTCTCTGAAGACGGGGGTGGGGTGAGGTAGGGAGCGCCCCCCTCCTCCCTCCTCTGTGCCCCTGGATCGCGTCTCAGAGACTCAGGTCTTCCCCACCCCTTCCCAAGCCTTCTAGGGCCAGGCCTGCCGCCTAGACGTCCAGGGAGCCGGCCCCTCTCCGGCAGCAGACCGGGGGAAGAGCAGGAGGGAGGGGGCCTGCAGAAGCATCCCTACTCCTCAGTCTTCGCTGAAGCCCGAGAGTGTTAGACGCGTTGGGGATCGGGGAGGGGACGGATGGCGGCACCCCTCTCCATTGGGTTCCTTCTGGGGCCTCAGTCCGAGCCGCTCTCCTACCCTCGCCTCGCATCCTCTGCCAAATCCGAATTCTTCCGGCCCAGCTTCCCGGGCTCTGTCCTCCATAACGAATAATAATGACGCATACCGAATCGCATGTACTTATCCGACCTCCTCAGACCCCGCTCCCGCCCCGCCCCGCCCCGGGGCCCCCTCCCTCGTACCCCGGCATTCGGTGTTGGAGGACGGATTCCTGGGGCCCGGCAGGCAGGCTTGGGCACGGCCCTCTACACACCTCTCCGTATTCGCTTTGCGGGTAAAGCCCCTTGCGGGGATTGCGGATGCGTCGGGTTTCTTTTTGTATTTGTACGTTTTATTTATGAACGATTGCACTCGGGTCAGGGAAGGGCCGCTCAGGCCCCCATCCTTCCCGCCGAGGCCCGGGGCTTGGGATGTCCAGGATCACTTTCCCCGCCCCTGAACCCCGCCCCCACCTGGGCTCCGCCTCCTGGGAGCCTCCGGCCCCGCCTCTCAGAGGCCGGCCCCTCCCTCGAGCTCCCGCCCCGCCCCCACTCTGTTGCCAACTTCCGCCCGTCTATGCCAAAGCCTCGGCGGCGACCCCGCCCCAAGGGCCCGCCCCATTGGCCGCCGCCTTTGTGACGTCACTGCATGCAGCCCCAACCCTCTTCCCGTCCCTTCCCGGGGCTGCCCTCTCCCTCCTCCCTCTTAGTTAGTCAGATGCCGACTATAGAGCAATAATGCGCACTGCATGCGAAGCTGCCGCCGCCTCTAGAGTTACTGAGAATCAGGTATCCCCTTGCCCTGTCCTTCCCATAGGGCCCTAGATCAGGGACGCTGCGCGGGGCCGGACGCGCAGACTTTCTTCCCCCTCCTCCTCCCTACCCTTCCACGGCAGAGCCCGGCGGGTGTAATGGTTCCAGGGACAGGGGCAGGGTGGTTGCCCCCAAGACCCCTCTTTCAGTCGTCCATCACCCATCGACCGTTCACTGGGCACCTACTATGTGCCAGGCCTGCTGCCGAGTCCTCCAGGGACACAGCGACCTGTGGGGGGGTGGGATGGTTCATGTTCATGACAAGGGCCCGGCGGGCTTTGTTGGGCCAGGGACGGCCAAAGATGCAGAGAGAGGCTGGGTCCCTAGGCCCAACCGTGCACCCCTCACTCCTCCTCACTCCAGCCGGGGTCCAGTGCTGGGGGTAGCCGGGCTCTACTTTTGACTGGGCCTGGCATTCTCAGCTCAGGAGTCACAGATGCAGGGCCCCAAGGCCCAGTGCCACCCATACCGACTCCCAGTCCTTCCATCCCCTGGCTACCGCAGCTCTGCAGTGTTAGATCAGGGCCCCAGGCTAGACACAAAGGTGCACTCTGGAGTGTATGACCTGGCTAGCCCCATCCCCATGGGCACCAAGCCCACTGGTGCCTAGCTGCACCCACAGGGCGGACTGAGGCCCACATCCAAAACCTCCTACACCCCAGCTTGGTGCCCATATAGCTCCCAAGCTGGGGCCAGCCTGCCCAGCTGGGCATACCCGCATGCACACGCACACACAGGCGCCCCCCCTTCCCCCGCCTGTCTACCTACCTAAGGAGAAGGGCCGTGGGCTGGCCAGGGTCTTCCCTTCTCCCCACACCCCACCGCCGTGGAAAGCCATGGGCCCCCTCCTGCCCCCATAACTAAGCAGCACAATAACCGACTTAGCGAATTCAGGTAGAAGAACGATTAGGTAGCACCTATTTTGTACTGACTCTATGAGTAGGGCCCGAGATGCGGGGGCCCTCTGGTGGGGGCTGTGGCCACCGGCCTGCCCTGCCCCCACCCTGCCTGCGCCCCGCCGCCTTGTACACACTCCCACCCGGAACAGGCCGGGATTTTTACTCGGGCCGCGCCCCTCTTCCGCCCCCGTTTGGGGCTGGGCCGGCCGGACAGACGGACGGACGGACAGACCTCCTTCCTAAGCACAATAGCACCAGCTCCCCGGAGCACCGCACCTCCACGAGGAGAATAAATGCCACTCTTGATAGAACTTGGAGTGTTGGGCTGATGTATCCAGGGCTGGGCCCATGCTGTAGGGGGCACTGGTGATGTCTTGGGGGCTGTCTTCCCGGTCCTGCCACACCCCAGAGGCAGGGCAAGTGCAGGCCCAGTACTGGGAGTGGCAGCCTGCCCACGCCACCCTGGGGTCACATCCCTGCTTTTCGCTAGTGTTTGCCTGTGTCCCTTTTTGCAAGAGGGCTGTCCTCTTCCACCCAGGAGGGCCGGCTTGGCAGACCAAGCCTCAGGAGCACCCCCTGAAGGCAAAGCAGTTGGCATTTCTCCTGTGGCAGGTGAATCAGCTCTGTGCCAGGAGTTGGGGGAGCTAAGGGACTCCAGGCTGAAGTCAGGCCCAACCCAGGACTGATCTAGAATGGCCAGAGTAGGTACAGCAGGGCCTGTAGTCCTATGGCCTGAAGCTCCCCCACTCTCCCTGTAGGGGCTTCTGCTCCTCCTGCAGGCCTGACAGCCACCAGCAAGCCCTTCTCGATGCTGTTGGAGAAAATGGGGACAGCAGAGGGTGTGAAGTCTGGCCCCTTTCTGCAGCCTGCTGTCCACATCCTGACCCCCAGACTCAGAGGATATGTTGCCCCACTGTCTGAAGAGGCCTCCATGGAGAGCTGGGCCAGGCTAGTTCTAGAGAGGAGGTGCCCAAGGGGCAGAGAGGCTCTCACAGCCTCCCACAGCCCTTGGCTCTAGACAGAATGAGTTAAGTTGATTGAGCAATGCTCCCTGGCACCCAGGTAGGCAGGCTTGAGCTGAGAGCCCCAAAGTCTTTGGAGACATGTGGTCCAACCAGGTCAGCTCAGGGCCAGCACAGCTGTCTACACCCTGGCAGGGGACAGGCCTGCCCAGACTCCATCCCAGTGGACAGCAGGGGAGCCTGACCTGCAGCAGTTCGTAGTCTGTGAGCCTGCTGCTCAGGGTGGGGGCTCACACGGAGGTGGGCACCCCCTTCTAGGGAGCACCGTCAGCAGTATCAACCTCAGGAGTGAAAGCCCCTGGCATGGGGAGAGGTCAGGGCCAGGTCCTCCTACGCAGGGATTCTTGACTTTCACTGTCCCCAGGCTGGGGAGGCATCGTCGCCCAATTTGCATATGAAGAGAAGCAGCTTGTCCAAGGGCTGCCTTTGACATAAGCCCTGCCCCAATACCCCCCCCCCCCACTTGGATTCACACCTGTGTGGGCCTGCAGGGAGGAAGGCTCATAGATGCCTCTCCTTCTCAGGGCTCCACAGCTTTGGGGTCTGGACTGACTGTTTCTGCTTCTCCAGGACTCTGAGGGGCTGTGGGGGTGGAAAGATGGAGGCTGCCTCCCTGAGACCCGGGATGAGCCAGCCCCTCAGTCTCCACAGGTGTCATGGACAGAGAATGGGTGGCACAGGCTGCTGACCACCATGTCCCGTGTCCACCCCTGGCCACATCCCTCGTAGGCCTCCGTGGCCTGCCTGCAGCAGCTGTACCCTGGAGTCAGTCGGAGACCCTTTCTAAATCCTGAACTCCTTCCAGCGCTTTATTCCTCCAGGCCTGCAAGGCTCCTCACCCCCTGGCCCGGGCCCCCCTAATCTGTTTCTGTCCCCGGCAGGGAGATCCCCACTTCTTCGACAACCCTTCACACACACCTTTGTCCCCAACCAACCCCAGATACCTTGACCTTTCCCCTCTCCCCTGGTGTGGAGGCTGCACCTCATCCTGGATCCGGACCTACTGGGTCTATGAGAAGCCTGGCGCGCTCCGGCCCCGCCTCCCCGCCATAGGTCCCGCCTCTCCCAAGGGTTCCGCCCCACGGTACCGAGGCTCTTCCTGATTGGTGCGCTCACAGCCCGTGCCTTCCCATTGGCTCGCAGCCCTACTCTCTTGGCCCTCAACGCCACGGCCGGAACCTTGGCTCGCCACCACCTCACCCCGGCCGGACCGGTTCTCCAGGCTAGCCCCCCGGTCCACTCTGGTCACCCCACTCCCGCTACTACTTGCCAGCTGACGGCTTGGAGTTGGGACGGGGACACAGGCAGCCGCCTCCATTACGACCCTTCACTCTTCATTGGCTACTGGGCTCAGCCTCTCTGGGCCTACTGGCAGCCGGAGCCGTCAATCTTCTCTTCTACCAATCGGCGTGCCAGCCCGGGCCGGCCCTCTAGTTCTTGGCTCTGTATTGGAGGATGACACGGCCAGAGGCGCGCAGCCGCACGTGGGCGCCGGTGCCCGGCTTCCCGCGCCTTCTGGGAGAGAGGGTGAGGAGGGAGTGGCAGCGCTCACCCCTACGCTCCGCGCTCCGGAGAGGCTCCTCTCTTTCATCCGCCCTTCCTTGGGATCAGTATTCAGAAAGGCCTAGCTCAGCCTGGCCGATGAACAGACGAACGTTCTGGGAGACTGGATAGGAGACGGAGCTGGTCCTGACTCACTAGGCCGGGCTGCGTGGGCACACGGGAGGGGCTTTCCCGCCCAGTCAGGGCGGCCCCTTCAGCAGGCTACTCGAAGACACCTGCCAGGTAGCCCTGGCCTGCCAGGTAGGGATGCCAGGCTGGCATCAGCCCCAGATGTCCCTGTGGCAGCAAGAACATGGGGCCTGGGCGCCGTCGTGGAGGTGGTGGAGCAGGGGTGAGACCAGCGGAAAGGCAGTGGCTGGTCCGTAGGAGAGGACGCTGACCTTAGGCTGAACCTCTTGGTTTGTTTGCTTCCAGAGAGGTGCTCTTCTCAGTCCTGCACACCTCAGGGGAATGAATGGCTAATGGGTTCTGCTGCTAGAGGTGTTTCTTGGATAAACCAGGCCTGAGCCCCCAGTGAACCCTTGTACCCTGAGATCCAGGATGCTCACACTCCATGCTCTCTGCAAGAATCGTGTCAATCCAAAGCGTGACTTGGACTTGGCTGCCCGCGAGTCGCACCGTGTGGTTGTTACGGTGGATTAGTTGCTTCATTTAACGACTGGGAGATTGCAAAGAATGTGCAATGCCCCAGAAGCCCCTAGGTCCCCACGATCTGGCACCCCAGGCTCCCCACGCCCTTGCAAAACTGGCCCAGACCGGGGAGGCCCTGCAAGTCCGCGGAGGTGGGCAGAAGGGGGGCTGGGTGGAGGGTGTTGTCCAGAACGTGGCTACTGTTGGGGAGCCTGCACCTTCGCTCTACCCCTGCTGGGCCCTGTAGGGGGAGAGTTGGCTGCCCTGAGAGTTGGCGGGCGGGGCAGGTGTCTCAGGGATGCAGGATGGGGTCTTTCTCCCACTCTGCCCTCAGGCCTGGCGCTTGTCTGAACAACCTGTTAACTTGTAAAGCCTCAAAACGAGTTTATTCCAGAATAGCCAAAAGAATTGCAATTTGGGATGTGCACATGCTGTGTCAGACCATAGACAAATCCGGAAAACAAAGGAGGGGAGCTGCCTTTATAGGGAAAAAGGGTGAGTAGGGAAGGGCTGTTCTAAATGAGAGTCCCTTGGGGAAAGTAGCCGTTCAGGGCGGCCACAGCTTCTCATTGGCTGAGCTGTTGCCGGGTGGGGAGAGAAATCTTCCTTCAGTAGTAAAATATTGTTACTTCCTGTCTGAGATGCAAGCTCCTCTCTTCCTGTTTGGTGTAATTGACGATGTGTGATGGGGGTGAGAGCTCCCCCTAGAGGGCCTCCCCCACTCCAGTTTAATCATGGTTTCTTTTAATTTCCACAAACCTAAGCCAAAGAAAAGCTGGCGCCTGCGGTGGTTAACTAGAGGGCTCGCGGAACGCGACTGTACCGAGAGGTGCGCGCTCGAACACCAACGCGCTGGGTGGTGGGCGAGGCCAGCCCCCACGGACAGGGCACTGCCGGCCCTGCGCGGCAGCTAGACTGTAACCGACGAGCCGTTTCATAAATAGCCTACATCCCCACACTCCTGGGCCTGGGCTGAGGAATGACGAATCCCTGTGTTTAGAGAGTAGGACAAGGGCCGGGCAAGCGGTCAGGGAGGCGGGCAGCTGCCAGGAAGTCGGGAGTGTTCCGTGGGGACGCCGAGGCCCGCGGGCAGCGGTATCCACTCCCCGCTGCATGCCGGCTGCGCGCTCTCTCCCGCGCGGGGCGACTACGACACCCAGGGTGCCCCGCGCGGGGCGACTACGACTCCCAGGGTGCCTCTCGGTCCCTCCCGCCCGTGGGGACCACGATTCCCAGTGTGCCCTGCTCACCTCGCGGACTACAAATGGATGCGCGCCGCGGCTGCGGGCCAGTTAGCAGCTCCCGGAGCGACGCAGCTGGGGTTCCCGGGTGGACCCGGCGGGCGCGCGCTCGTTGGGGGCGCCGGCCGGCGCGCGGACTACGGCGGCCGGCAGGGGGCGGCGGCGACCGTTGGCCGAGGGTTCGGAGGCGGGGCCGCGGGCCTCGGGCGCTGCGAGCCGGGAGGGCCACGACTCGGCCGCGGCAGCGTGCGGGCTGAAGCCATGGGCGACCGCGGCGGCGCAGGCGGCTCCAGGCGCCGGAGGACAGGGTCGCGACCCTTGAGCCAGGGCGGCGGCGGGTCCGCGGCGGCGGAAGAGGAGGTGAGGGACATGGGCGCCGGGGGGGACGCGCCAGCCCCGGACAAGGACAAGGACGCAGACGCCGACGTGGGCAGCGGCCACTGGGATCTGAGGTAGCGGTGCGCCCGACTCCTAACCTCTGACCCCTGACCCGGGCCCCCGCGACCCTCCCCGGTCCCCCCGGCGTGGCCGCAGCAGCGCGGGCTCCGGGTCCGAGAGCCTGGCTCCAGGACCTCGCGTGGACAGGTGTGTCCCTTGGGTCCCCGCGGGGAAACTGAGGCTTAGGGGTGGAGGGTAGCCTCCCATGGTTACCCAGGTCGGGGAGCAGAGGGGAGCCGGCAGCAGCCCAGCTTCCAGACATCCTCTTCCTCCGCACGTCTTCCGGTGGGTCCTGAGGCTCTTTCCCTGGCTGAGCCAGGAGCCTGGCCCCTAGGCGGGCTGGTCCCAGACATGCACAAGCGTTCCCTGTCTGGAAGGAAGATGGATGGGATGGGGAGGTTTGTCCTACCTGATGAAGCGGTCCGTCCTGTGGGCTATGAGGTATGCCTTGGGGTT
Organism: Tapirus indicus; assembly: GCA_031878705.1. Lineage (NCBI taxonomy): Eukaryota > Metazoa > Chordata > Mammalia > Perissodactyla > Tapiridae > Tapirus > Tapirus indicus. The sequence continues at coordinate 868,982 of CM062935.1, forward strand.
AGGGAAGGGTCCCAGAGGAGGGTGGGCCGGCTGGGGAGGGGGCCAGCAGGAGACTGGACTGCCTGAGGACAGGGGTGTGAGAGGCTTTCTGGTCTCTGCAGACTGTCTGAGAGGGGTTTTTATGGGAGTCCCTTCCCTTCTCGTCTCATTCATCCCTCACCCAGGGCCTGGGGCCCTGCTTAACAAATGTCTGCTGTAGGGAGAGTTGGGTCCTGTATTGGGACTCTCACACTCTGGGTGGGGTACAGGAGAGGTGTTTGAAGTGGGCACACCCACAGGTGGGTGCCCCCCTTAGCTGATGGACTGACAGGAAGGAGTGGGGAGAGCAAGCTGTGGCTGATGGGGAGGACCTGGTCCCCTTGGGCATTGGGTTCCTCCTCCAAGCTGGCTCCAAGGGATGTCTTTGCCACCCTCCACCCCCCCGCCCCCTCTGGCCTTCACCCTGGCCCAGGGGCTCTCTAGGACTCTCGTTTTGGGAGCAGCTTTGGAGCTAGAGGTTATCAAGGGAGGTGGGCAATTGGTCAGTCGGCTGGCAAGAATATGCTTTCTCAGTACACAAGAACTGAGGCTTTCTTCACCAAGCACTGTGGGGAGGAGCGGGTGAGGGCAGCTGGGGTGCAGGTACTGCAGGACTGTCCCTGCCCTTGGGGTACTCACAGTCCACCTGGGAGATAAGGTAATCTCAGCACCGAGCAAAGGTCAGGCGTGGAGTTCGGAGTTTGTGAAGGAGTTGGTGCAGGCACCATGGGGAAGGAGGGTGGTTCTGCTGAGAAGGGTGCTTGTTTCCTGTGGGCCTGGGTGGTGCTGAGTGAGGCTGCAAAAGACAGGAGGATCCTAGAGTCTCCTCTGCTAACTCCCCAAGATGCCCTCTTCAGGAGGCAAGGCCGTGGCCAGCACGATCTTCCTCTCGGGGTGGGAACCGAGGTCCTTTGTGTGAGATGGGGAAGGCCGGCTTTGGGCCAAGCTGCCACCCTGGGATGGACAGTCACTTTCCTGCTCTGTGTGGGCCGAGTGGCCAGAAGTCTCTCCTGTGCTTCTGCTAGCTGGACCTGGTGAGTGGGAGCCCTGTCTGCCTACTCTCGAGGTCTGGACCCCTGGGAAGAGGAGCAGTAGGTGGCAGGGATGGGCCTGCCCAGGGCTGGAGGGGGAGCTAGCCGTCACTGGTCTCCAGGACATGCAGACTGTGTGTGTTTGTCCCTCAAACCCAGATGCCACAGGGTTCAGGGTCCCCTGGGGCTACCCCCTTCTTGTCACCCCCCACCTACTTCCCTTCCCCCCTGCTTGTGTCCTTTCCTCCTCCTCCCTCCTACCTCCCCTTCCTATACTTCCTGCTCACCTTGGCCTGGGCAGGCTGGTCAGGCTCTGGCTCTGGGTGTGAGCTCATTTCTTCCAGCCTGTGGCAAGGTGTAGCTGTGGGGCAGGAAAGAGAGGCACCTCTTTCTGCTCTGCCTTGTGGTTCACTCCTTCCAGGTGTCCCACACACTCCTCCATGTCCAGGACGCCTGGGTGTCCTCCGACCATCGGTTCACGGGCACTCCAGGTGGGGCCTTCTGGTTGTGGAGCTCTCCCAGGGTGTTTGTCCCTGGCGTGTCCTCTGTCCCTCCCTCTCTAGCAGGGTCTAAGGATGTGGGCAGCTTACCCAACCACCTTGCCCCCCAGGGCTCGGCCCAGAGGCTGGGTGTGCCGAGGAGGTGGCAGCTGGGAGACAAGCTGGCAGTCTGCCCCCTCTTTGCTCTGCTTGGCCCAGGAGCTGGACCTTGTGGTCCCTAGGTGTGGTCCACACTTGGGGGCTGTGCTTCTGGGCAAGCTTCAAACCTTGGTGAGCCTCAGTTTCCCTGTGTGCCTGCCTTCCAGTGCTGATGTGAGGGTTGAGGTGATACGTGTGATTAGTTAGAATGGCCCTGCTAGCTGAGTGGGCCTCGGGAGCCGATGTGGGACCACTGCAGGGCACAGAGGTGTAAGTGGCCCCTGCAGTAAGGGAGAGGGTGACAGACGGGTCTGGGCATGGTGACGAGATCTTGCTGCCTCCGTCTGCCCTCTGGTCCACTGCTGCTGACTGTGCTGGCGAGGCTGGAACTTTGTGGGTATTGGTGGACTGTGAGCTTCCTCCCCTGGGTTGGGGCCTCTGACCTGTGGGGGAAGGAGGCTGCCTGGGGTTGGGGGTCTTCAGGAGGCTTGTGGAGAGGGACGTGAGGAGTAGTGTGGTGGCTTGGGGACGACCTTGGAAACCTGACAGCAGGGATTTGAACAAGATTTTATAATGTCACTTGGTGTCAGATTATGAAAATGACACCCTTTCCCTACTCCTGTTTTCATTTTAGAGATTGCCACAAATAAAGCCCGCATGGTCTTCTTGGTGGCTCAGAGGGGGCAGGGGTCACACTGTTGTGAAACAGTCCTCTGGGTTTGCTGAGCTGGGCGTCACAAGTGCAGACAACGGTTGGCAGGTTGTGGTATGAGGCGGCTTTGGGATGGTTCCAGTGAAAGTGAATGGGCTGAAATTTGGGGGAGGGGGCCAGGGCAGAGACTGTCCTTTCCAGGGAGATGGGCCTTGGACCCCTGCTCACCTTGCAGAAAGGCAAGTGCAGAGACTCAGGGAGAAGAGGACCTTGGGAGGAGATCACAGCCTCTCTGCAAGGCCTAGGGCAGACCTGGAAGGTAGACACTGGAGGCCAGGCCTGTGACTGGGAGAGGTGGGTGGGTCAGATGGTGCAGACCTTGGTCTAGGGAGACAGGTCAGACGTGTCAGCAGTGCCCTGGCTGGAGTGCTGAGCAGCATCTTGGCTTCCCTGATCCCTCACCTCCTGGGTGGGGCTGTCCGAGTGCTGACCCCAACAGTAGCCAGGGTTGCCCCTGGGGCAGGGCCAGCCCTGAGAGGGCATCTGTGCTATGGTGCCCCTGCTGTGCGCTCCTGGGCTCGCTTTCCCTGCTCAGGTGCCTTGAGAGGCGGAGGTGTGTGTCAGCTGGAGGGTAGGGGAGGCCCTGGCCTCACCTCTTACGAGACTGGAGGCCTTGCTCAATGCTGTGCAGGGCTTCCTGAGGCAGGGCTGCAGCCTGTGAGTGAGTTGGGGGCCAAGTCTGGACTGTGCCCCAGCCATGCTGTGGCTACTCCTCCACCTCTGCGTTACACGAGGGTCTGCTTACGTGTCCCCCACCCAGCACTGGGTGGGAGCTCTTGTGGGTGGGTACCGAAGATGCCTCTGCCTGCTTCTGCTGGAGGCCTTCCTGCCATCAGGCACCCAGCACCCAGCTGGGCTTCTCTGGGCCCCCTCAGCCCAGGCAGGAACACAGCATTTACCCTGTGGTTGAACGGGGACAGGCTATCATTTCTCAAAAACAACTGGAGACCACACAAGCACCTGGGGATCAGGCTCCTGCCCCCAGGAAGGTGCATGTCAGGCCATGTGCTCTGTTGGCCCTTGGCCTGGGGCACTGTGCCCACTTGGACCTTCGTGGGCCAAGTGTGGGGAGGAGGTGGTTTGAGGTGGGGGCCCCTTGGCTTGCTGCGTGGTGGGATGGGCTGACTGAGCAAGGCAGATTTGCCCCCTGACCCCACCTCTGTCCAGCATTGCCGAGTGGGCCCATAGATTCCTGGGGTGGACTCTTCCTGTGAGCCCATCACCACTCCATAGCTACTGTGCGTGGCGGCAGCCAGAGGCCTCTGGGAGCGAGGCCAGGCTCCTGGCCTGGGGTGCTTCAGCCCCACATAGCCCTGGCCTGGGCAGGGCCGGCTGTGCTTGCTCCTGTCTGTGGCCTGCCCCCTGTCCACTGTCTGGAGGGGCAGGCCTCTGGGTGGTCCTGAGAGCTTGACCCTGCCTGGCCCCTCTTCAACTGTAAATGGGGAGTAGGGTGTATGAGCAGGAGAGAGGATTGGGATGGGATATGGGTCATGGCTGCTGGGCCGGGATGGACTAGAGTTGCTCAGAGTGAGGGGCTGGGGCCTGCCCTGGGCCCTGAGGCTGGCTCCTAAGGAGCTGGGCTTGGCCGCATTCTCAGGTATCTGCCAGGACCCTGGGCTTGGAGGCATGGGCCTGTTTTTGACCCTGCCCAAGGTTCTTATTGCCTGGTGGGCTGGGGTGGGGCCAGCCCTGCTCTGTTGGTGCCTGCTCATGAGGGTGCCCATCTCCTGCCCTGCCAGGTGCCACCGCCTCCAGGATTCTTTGTTCAGCTCTGATAGTGGTTTCAGCAACTACCGTGGCATCTTGAATTGGTGTGTGGTGATGCTGGTGAGTAGGATGGTGTCTGGGAGCAGGTATACCTGTGGTAGGGTTCAGCCCGAGGTTGGCCTTTGCCTGGGCACAGGCTCTGCCCCCTGGGGGCGGGGGGCTGGAGCTCGTGTGGCTGAGTGTGTGGGACACTGGGCAGGTGGAAAGAGAATTGTGGTGGCAGTGTCTGCAGCGGCCACATACTGGGGCTCCCATGGGCTACATACTCAACGCTATCGCTGTTGAATCCCAGGAGAGGCCTGCAGAGGGTAGTGTGGGAGACCTTTGTGCTGTGAGCCGTGCCCCCGTGTCTTTGCTGGGCGGGTATGGGAGAACCCTGGTATGGGGAAAGGGAGTGGACAGACTGGGTGGCTGGCCCTGGGCTGGTAGGCTGTAGGGCTGTGGATGGTGTGCTGTGTGGGCATCGGCCTCCCTGGCAACACGTGTGAGTGGTCTTGGCGGTTCAAGAAGAGTTACTTCTGCTATTCCCAAATGGCCCTCATGGGCGTGGAGCCCCAGGCAGGCCTGGCCTGAGCGGAGCATGGCTCAGCCTGGCAGCCCCAGGCCACGGCTCTGCCGGCCCCCAGCTCCTCCCCCTCAGCCTTGGTCATAGGTGCCCTCAGCAAAGTGATTAGATGGAGCCCTGCCTCCACCTCACCCTGTGGCTTGGCTGAGGCCCCTGCTTCTGGGGCCTGGTACCTGCTGCACCTTGTGGGGGCGGGGCCAGCAGCCTTGGTTAGAAGCAGCTGGAGTCCAGGGCTCAAAGGGGCAGCCTGCAGGGTGGGGCAGGAGGCAAGGGCCTGTCTGGGCCTTGCTGATGTGGTCCGAGGCCTTTGACCCTCGCCCGGATGTGTCTGTGGTTGCGGCTCCCGTGGCTACCCATGTGGAAGGGGCTCCAGGCACACCCACACCCTCCCTGCCTGTGGTCCCAGGAAGCTCTCCAGCGAACTGCTGGGGGACACACAGCCTGGCTGGTAAGAAGCTGGCTGGGCAAGGGGACAGTGGGCCGGACACTAGCTCAACCTCCAGATGATGTGTCCTTGGCCTCTTGAGGCCATTCCTGGCTCAGCCTGGGTTTATAAAGAGGCAGCTGTACAGAGTGAGCCCCTGGCAGCCTAAGCAGCACTGTCTGTTCTTCTGCAACCCATTGGGCTTGTCTGGCCCTTTGGTGCAGCCCCAAAGCCTTTCCCCTGCCTCTGGTGCCTCTGCCACCCCTCCCTGCAGGAGACATGCATCCCATGCTCGGGGCTGCTGGCTGTGTTCCTTCTGTGGTCTGGGCCTTGAGGTGGGCACTGCCCATTAGCAGCTCTGGCTCCTGCCTGCTGTGGGCTCTTAGGACGGGGCACCACCGGGCAGAATGACAGCGTGGGGCCACTTGTGTCCTGGCAGGAGGCCGGTGGGTCAGGCTTGTGGATGGGGGAGGGCAGGGCTGGGGGCCCCTGCATTTCTCAGCTTGTCACCTCCTCATGAAGGCTTCCATGACCAGCCAGGTAAGGGACCCCACCAGAATCCCTTTGCAGTGTCACTGTTCCACAGAACCTACCACGACCTGTGCACAGGGGCTGACTCGGGGCACTTGGCAGGGTCTGTGCCTCGTGGGATAGAGGTGGAGGTCCCTGTCTTGTAGAGGGAAGCCAGGCACCCAGCCCCAGGCTAGAGCCAGGAGCCCCTTTTGAGAGAGGCTCTGTCCTTGGAAGCTGTTTTGGGGTCAAGTGCCTGGGCTTGGAGCACTGCAGGAACAGCTGAGGTGGGGCACGGATGTGAGTACTGGGTGACCCCAGCCCTCAGGACTTTGACCAGCTTCTTCCCACCATCCCCCAGAGTGTGGACACCTGGGCACAGGTGGGTAGCTTCCTTGGGCAGGTTTGGGCTTTGGGGTCATCACTCTGGGCTTAGTGCCCTCATCAGCTCAGCAGGATAGCCAAGGGCTGCTGGGCAGTGGGTCTTTTTCTGTTGTTGCAGACACAGGTATCTGGTAGGTGCCTGGTGTGGGGGTTGGCTCCCTCTCTTGTTGGAGTGAGGGGGCAATGCTCAGGGATCTCCTGTCCCTGCAGTGCTGTGGGATGAGATGGGTGGTGAGTCTTGGAGCTTGGTGTGGAGGTCAGAAAGTCTGGGCCTTCAGGACTGAGGCTGCCGCCCCCACCCAGGGCTCCTGCCCTGACAGGTCCTAGAAGGAGCTGGGGCGGGTGCACTGTGGCCAAGGTTGATAGGCTGTGCCCCTTTTCTCTCTTACAGATCTTGAGCAATGCACGGTTATTTTTAGAGAACCTCATCAAGTGAGTGTCTTCATCAGGGCTGAGGCCCCACCCAACTGCTCAGCCCTGCCCTACCTGCTCAGGCTCCCCCATGGCTGCTCATTCACTCTCCATCCCCAGGTACGGTATCCTGGTGGACCCCATCCAGGTGGTGTCTCTGTTCCTGAAGGACCCCTACAGCTGGCCCGCCCTGTGCCTGGTTATTGGTGAGTTGGGCCCAGAGGAGAGCCTTGGGTGGGGAAAGGGCTGACCGGGACCCCAATCTGCCTATGGCGCTTCTGTCCTCAGTGGCCAATGTCTTTGCTGTGGCTGCATTCCAGGTGGAGAAGTGCCTGGCAGTGGTAAGCAGTGACCTCACGCCCCATGCCTGGGCCAGAGGTCTCACTAGGCCCGGGCTTAGGGCGGGATGCCAGCCCATCTACTGCGTTTCAGGCTGCGTGGCTTTCTTGGGAGGGGGCCTTGCCCCAGGCCTGGTGGCCCTTCCCCAGGGAGACCCTTTGCCCAGGGAGTGGGAGCCCTGGCTGAATGCCCTGCTCCCCCCACCCCCCCAGGGTGCCCTGACGGAGCAGGCAGGGCTGCTGCTGCATGTGGTCAACCTGGCTACTATTCTCTGCTTCCCGGCGGCCGTGGCCTTCCTGCTTGAGTCCATCACTCCAGGTGCGTCCCCCCATCCCACCCCTGCCCCAGCCTGTCTTGGGGGCTCGCAGGAGAGACCCAGGCCAGCTACACGGGCTGCCCCTGTAGCCGTGGCTCTCCTGTGGGCAGTGTGGGAGGGCTGTGGCCTGAGCCTGTCTCTCCTGCAGTGGGCTCCGTGCTGGCTCTGATGGTGTACACCATCCTCTTCCTCAAGCTCTTCTCCTACCGGGACGTCAACCTTTGGTGCCGAGAGCACAGGGCTATGAGGGCCAAGGCCAAGGCTGGTGAGGGGCTGCCCTGGGCTGGGGCCACTGAGCCTGCTGTCTGCCGCAGGGCCAGGCCTGGGCGGTGGCATGGCCTCACTCTCCCCTCCTCTGCTCGTAGCTTCTGCAGGTAAGAAGGCCAATGGGGGAGCTGCCCAGCGTATCGTGAGCTACCCAGACAACCTGACCTACCGTGGTGAGGACCATGCAGAGGGCTCAGCGCTGAAGGGCAGTGGGGGGACAGTGGGGGCCAGACCTCTGCTGGTGCGAGCCCCACCCTTCCCGTTCCAGATCTGTACTACTTCCTCTTTGCCCCTACTCTGTGTTATGAGCTCAACTTTCCCCGCTCCCCCCGCATCCGAAAGCGCTTCTTGCTGCGGCGGCTCCTTGAGATGGTGAGGCTGGAGGCTGGGGGGGGCAGCAAGGGGATGGGGGGCCACCGGGTGCTGGGGGGCTCAGCCTGCTGCCCTCTGCTTTCTCCCCCAGCTGTTCTTCACCCAGCTGCAGGTGGGGCTGATCCAGCAGGTATGTGGGCTGGGCTGGGCTGGGGGTGCTCAGTGTAGCTGGGGAGCTGACACTGTGCCCTCCTTTGCAGTGGATGGTCCCCACCATCCAGAACTCCATGAAGCCCTTCAAGGTGAGCGGTCAGGCTCTCCTGTGACTGGGGGGTGGGGGGAGCGCAGCCAAGGGAGCCAACGGAGCCCTCTCTCTGCAGGATATGGACTACTCACGCATCATTGAGCGCCTCCTGAAGCTGGCAGTGAGCAGCCTGGGCAGGTTGGGAGGGGCATGAGGGGGCAGGGGGGTATGTGCTGGAACCTGGCATCTGGCTCCCCCACAGGTCCCCAACCACCTCATCTGGCTCATCTTCTTTTACTGGCTGTTCCATTCCTGCCTGAATGCTGTGGCTGAGCTGATGCAGTTTGGAGACCGGGAGTTCTATCGGGACTGGTGGTGGGTGGCCTTGGGCATGGGGCTGGGGGCTGGGATGGGTCACGCTGCAATCTGATTATCTGCTGTCTCTTGACCCCCAGGAACTCTGAGTCTGTCACCTACTTCTGGCAGAACTGGAATATCCCTGTGCACAAGTGGTGTCTCAGGTGGGCATGGGGGTGTATGTGTGTGTTGTGTTGTGGGGGTAGGTGGGCGGCTGTGTTTGTGGACCCGGGTGCCTGTCCCATGGCCTCCTACCTCCACAGACACTTCTACAAGCCCATGCTCCGACGGGGCAGCAGCAAGTGGGTAGCCAGGACGGGGGTGTTCCTAGCCTCAGCCTTCTTCCACGAGGTCAGTTCTCTGTGGGTGCGTCCTGCTTCATCCTGGGGTGGGTGTGGCCCTCAAAATGGCTGACGCTCCTCTCCTACCCCAGTACCTGGTGAGCATCCCCCTGCGCATGTTCCGCCTCTGGGCCTTCACAGGCATGATGGCTCAGGTGAGCATCCCCCATGTGGCCTCCTCGCCCACCTCTTCCCTGTGCCCCGGGAGCAGCCAGCCCTGTGGTCACTGTGGCCAACTGACCTTGGCCCCTGTGTCCCCAGATCCCATTGGCCTGGATTGTGAGCCGCTTCTTCCGGGGCAACTATGGCAACGCGGCTGTGTGGCTGACGCTCATCATCGGGCAGCCGGTGGCCGTGCTCATGTATGTCCATGACTACTACGTGCTCAACCACGAGACCCTGACGGTGGGGGCCTGAGCTACTCTGGGGCTAGCCCTCCTCACTGCCGCCTCGTCTCGTCTGTGTCACTGCCCATGGCCAGAGCCTGCTGCCACCTGTGTACTACGGAGGGAGACTGGCTCCCCACACCTCCTCCTGGCCCCGGAAGGCTTCTCTGCCCCTATGGGGCTCCCTCTCCTCAGGGATGGCAGATGGGGCACAGGCCAGTGTCGGCAGGTGCCACTGCCCCAGGAATCCATGCTGATCCTACCCAAGGGTCTGAGGTGTCAATAAAGTGCTGTCCAGAGTGACCTCCCTCAGCCTGCTGGGGGCGCAGGGCTGGTGGGAGGTGATGGCCCATGTGGGGTCCCATAGGGTGTGGGGGCAGCTGCTCCAGGGGGCTAGGAGAAAGGCCCTCTTCACCCAGGCTGTGCCGTGGTGCTTTTGGGAGGGGGATCTGGGTCCCATTGGCCTCCCTGGTGCCCATGCCCTCCTGGGGTGCTGTGCCCTGGGAAAGGCTGCCCAGCTTCAGCTGGGTAGTGCATGGGCAGGAGGGGGAGGCAGTGCTCTCAGTGGTGGCGTGAGGCTAGGCGCGGGTTGGGGGCGAGGTGTGGGGAATGGGAGGCAGGCGTTGGCAGTCAGGCAGACTCCTTGCCTCATGCCGTGGTTGATGACAGTCACTGCCTAAAAGGGCTCAGTGTCAGACTTCTTGTTGAGTCGCTGCCTGTTAATCCTATGTGTAGGGCAGGGGCTCGGAAGAGGATGCCTAAGGACCTCTATCAGTGGACCTGGGCAGGGACTGGAGGCCAGGGTGTGGAAGAGGGTCAAGAATCAGGACCAACTGATAGAGCCAGCTAATGCTCCATGGGCTGATGGGCAGAGACTCTATGACGGCTGTAGAGGTCATGGGAGCAGAGTCCATGGGTCCCTGGAGAGCTGGGGCTCTCAACTGGGGGTGGGCACAGGGCTTTGGGTTGGGGGCTCTGTGCTTCTTGGATGAGGTGGGCAGCCTGGCCCAATCCTTGCCCGGGATCTCCCTCTCACTAGCACGTGCTTTTGTGCAGAGGCTCAGACATGGGTGCCTGTCTGAACATCAGCGGTCTGCCCCCCTGAGTGCTGCCAGCCTGAGACCTGCCCCTCCCTGGGGCCTAGGAGGATCCCCCAGCTCCCCGGGGCTTGAGCCTGCATGCCCTGTTCAGCCCCCAGCCCTTCCCCACCCTCAGTTCTCCTGGCGTTGGGTTGGCCAGTCCACACAGTGCAGCCTGAGGGTGGTCCTCAGGACACCTTGCTCCCAGACCCTGCTGCCCACTAAGCCTGACAGGGAGGTGGTGGGGGACAGCCCTGGGCCCCCATTTGCACCTCATCCAAGGTGGGTCAGCTTTCTGACTGAAAACCCAGAGGCTGAACCAGGCCAGGTGTGCCCTGACTCACAGTTGTAGCCCAAGGTGGGTATCCAAGGAAGTGCATGGGCGGTGGTCTGAGCTGTGCTGCCCCTGCCCCAACCAGATCTGCTCGACCCCAACTCCTCTGGGCCATGGTGGTGTTGGAGGGAGGGGGACTACCCGGAGGTGCCCTTTGGACCCCAGGGTGGAAGCAGTGTCTCCTTGGCCCCTGCCTCCTGGGTGGCCACCAGCATGGGCCCCGCCAAGGATGGTGAGTAGTGGGTGAATGGGAGTGCACATGGTGTCAGGTGGCTGCTTTGGCCTGGCAGCTCCTCCTATACCATGTGTGCCTCTCCTGTCCCTCGTCTGGCAGAGCTCAGGAGCCAGACCCAGAAGGCAGGGCACACTCCCACCACCTTCCCTTCTTCAGCTAGACCCCATGGTGCTGAGCCCCTCCCTTACCCCAAAGCTGGTCTAGTGCCTTATGAAGGCAGAGCGGAGGTGGCTCTGCTGGGAACACGCACATGGTGTACCCATCTGTGTCTCACTGGTCCCCTAGTGGGAAGATTTTGGGAAGGGGTTTCCTGCAGGTGCCACTGACCTCTCCCTGGTCCTTTAATAAAGAATTCTGATCAAACATGGGTCCAGTGGAGTCAGGTGGGCACGGGTGTGCTGTGGGCATCTACCCTCCCCTCAAGGAGGCCACTGCAGCCCAGACCTCCAGCCCCCTCTGAGACCCCTGCACCCTGGGCCCCTCCTCACACACCCTTGCCCACCTCACCACGCTGGGCAGGAGGAAAGAGACACGGGAGGCCACAGCGTAGAGCCTGTCCTTTATAGATCTCTGCCTGTCTCATCTGTCTGTCCATGTATCTATCTGTATATCTCTACGGAAGGAGAAAGGGAGACTCTCATGTAAAAATCCAAAATACAATTCTGACTATGAACACCTGCGATACTGGTCAGTCCAAAAGGGGTAGGGAAGCCCCAAGCCAGCCTGGCACTTGGCGCCACACCCAGCCCCCAACCAGTCCCAGGTGCCAAGCTCCCCAAGACCAGCCCTGCACCAAGAGGAATGGGAGGAGGGCTCGGGCCAGCCCTCCTCCTGGGGCCTCTAGGAGACAGTGGGGTCCTTGGTTTTGGGGGGCTCAGAGCCCATCAGCAGGGAGATGGTGGGGTCGTCTGCGTAGTCGTCCCCCTCGGAGAAGTAGGAGCCCTCCCCCAGTTCGAAGAGCACTGGCAGGTCGCTGCTCCCCACATCCACGGAGCCCGGGTCCACCAGGAAGAGAGGCTGCGCCGTGTAGTGCACCAGCTGCTTCCCTGGGGGTGGGGGCTGGGTCAGGGCACTGGTGGGTGGAAACAGGGTGGGGGATGGGGTGGGGGACACCTGAGCTCACCTGAGTCAGGGCTGTTGCTCTCTGCCTCAAGAGGCCTGGGGGGCTCCTGGGGAGAGAGGAGCTCCTGGATCTGCTGGGGCAGGAGGGGCACAGTGAGGGTTCCTGCTCGCCCCCCAGTCCCCCAATCCCCCTGCCCCGCCTACGCACGCTGGCCAGGCTGCTGTCAAGATCGGGCAGGCTCATGTCGGGCACTGTCACCGAGGGGCTGAACAGCTGCAGGGAAGGGAGGGCAGTCAGGCTGTGCCTGTGAGCAGGGCAGGTGCAGGTGCGGGCGGGGGTGGGACTCACATCCAGCAGGGCACTGGTGTCCACGCTGAAGCCATGGCTCGTAAGCATGGTCTGCAGGTTGTCCAGGTTGGAGTCCATGGCATCCAAGTGGTCACTGAGCTCGGTCCTGGCCAGAGTGAGTGGGGCAGGTGAAGTGGTGCCCTGGGCACCCCCACCCTGATGCCTCCTTGCCAGCACTCACACCCGCCTGCCAGAGAAGGGCTTCCCTCAGCCACACACACCCTGCTGGGGCTCACAGGAGGCCCTCTGAGGTGGGGCCCCTTTGCACACCCAGCATGGGCCCAGCGGGGCAGTCTGTGTGTGGACAGGTCTGGGACGCTTAGCCACTGACGGAAGTGGTTCAGGCCATGCTGGCTTGTCCTGTCACTGCGAAGCTCTGTAAAGCCTCTGGCAGCACTTCAGGCAGGGCCAAGATGGCAGGGGGGCCAAGGAGGGGTTTAGAGCCCAGAAGGGGCTGGGGGCAGTTTTTCATGTTTGACGTCTTGCCTTTGCACTGGAAGACAGTAGGGATGGAGCAAGGGAGCTGTGCTCAGTGTGTGGGGGTTGGCCTCTCCCCCGGTGCATGGCGGGAAAGAGACCCAGGCTTAGCAGCCATGACAAAGAAGGCCTTGGGCCATCTGGCACACCTAGGTCATTGAATGGGTGGCCAGGGCAGCTCCTGGAGGTACCCATAGGGCCCAGCCCCACCCTGAGAGGAAACCCCTCAGCAACTGGCCGTGCCAGGCTGGGAGGCCCGTCCCTATGTGTCAGTGACTTGGGACTCTGGCATGGGCCCCAGAGCCTGGGGGGCCACTCCCCGCTGCAGAGGGCCCGGGATGCCTGTTCATGACGCAGGGCCCATTGCTCCTGGCCAGGCCGGGGTCTGGTCTGCGGCTGGGGAGGGGCCCGAGCTCTGGCGGAGTCCTCCTCCCTCCCCAATGAGGACAGCGCTAACCCTGGCTGGACTCGGCCATGCAGAGAGGAAGAGGGGCAGGGGAAGAGGCGGGTGACCCCAGACATCTGTGGAGTGCGAGCCAAACTGCAAGATACAAAGACAAGAGCCCCCCGATTGCAGGTGGGGGCTGGGTGGGCTCCATGCCCCCCGCCCTCGCTCGCTCAGCCTCTGGGGCAGGGCCTCTGCTGAGCAGCAGGACAGACACAAGGACCCAGCAGCCTGTCACAGGAAAGGGTGACAGTAGCAGCCAGGGCGGCCTAGAGAGTAGACACAACAGGCCTGCCTGGCCACATACCCTTGGCTTCTGCGGCAATGGGGCTGTGGGACGACCTGGCCAGTGTCCATCTCCTTCCGCAGCCCCAAACTCTGAGCTCAGCGCCAGGTCTGCTGGCTCACCCCCCAACAGCCCCTATGCCCAGCCCTCCAGGACAGTCCCAGCCAGAGGCCCAGCTGCACTTCCAGGGACTGTGGGGGTCAGCACTCACTTGTCCAGACAGGCCACGCTGAGGCACTTCTCAGGGGCAGAGGTGGGTGGGGGCGAGGGGGGGCGGGCCCCCGCTTCCGTGAGCGGCATAGCCGAGGTGGCAGGGGCAGGCTCGCTCTCCCGTAGGATGGAGTCAATGAGGGCGGTTGGGGACAGGGGGGTCTCCACGACAGAGGGCGGCTGCCCAGGACTGGCCTCTTCCACCCGGGGGCTCCGAGAAGGGCTTGGGGGCTCCTCCTTGACTCGCACCAGGGGGCTGCTCGACAGGGGCCTGCACGTGGGGGACACACACATCAGCAGGCGCCTCCACGGGCCCTGCCCTTCTCCTGACTATTGGGAGGGTGACGAGGCCCCCACCTCTCATCTATGCTCCCGCCTGGGGAGGCCAAGGGGCTGCTGGGAGCCAGCTCAGTGATGTCGGAAATGATGGGTCCGGAGCTTGCAACAGCATCTGGGGAGTAGAGGCTGGAGCCGCTGTAGGCCGGGGATGGAGCCTGCCATCAAAAGGAGGTGAGCACATGCGGCGTGTGCCTGCAGCACCCACCTACCCAGGCCAGTCCCCGGTGCTCACCGAGTAGGGGCCTGAGCCGTGGATGTGCTCCAGGGAGTACTGCCGGCCATACTTGGGCATGGAATGTGCCGAGCTGCTGTCGTTCAGCATCAGAGGGCTGCGGGGAAGGGGCGGGGTTAGCTGCCTCCCCCAGGCCTCCGTGGCACCCAGTTCATGGCAAACACGAGACGGGGTTGCCCAGGGCCCTGTGCTGAGGGGCAGCGCCTCACATCTTTCTCTTCACCCCCAGGATCCGGTTCGACTGCACCAGCGAGATGAGGAACTGGATGAGCTGTGGGGCAGAGAGGCACGGTCAGCCTGGCCGTGGACGGGACCCACTGGGCGCCCCACTGGCCCGCCTCGCACCTTATTGACGACTTTTTGCTGCTGGGCGTGCTTCTGCCGCAGGCTGGCCACCTCCCGCCACAGGGCCTCGTTCTCGCTGCAAGAGACCAGGTGTGGTCAGCAGGGCTGGATTCTAGGAGCCCCGGGGTGAGGGGCTCCACAGACACTCCACCCTCACCCGGGCAGACTGCAGGGCTGTGGGAGAGCACATATCACCATGAGCACGGCCGCTGGCCTGTCCCCAACCCGGATGAGGACTGGCTGTGTGATGGAACTGGGGGCCAGGCCAGGGCTTGCTGGCACCGCCACCCCTCCCTGTTCGGCTGCACTTCAAGGGGAGGACACACAGAGGCCTCAGGTGGGGGTTAGCTGGGGGCCCCGAGCTGTGGGGCTTCCAGGAGACAGGCTGGGAGCTGAGGTAGGACGCAGGGCAGGGCATGCTGGGTGCACTCCAGGATCCTGGCTGAGAACTCTTGGGGCCTTCCTGGATACAGTCGAGGCAGCAGACCTTTGAGCACTGCCCCCACCAGCCATCTCTGCACAACTGAGCCTGAGGACAGGAGGGAAGGCCAGGGGGACAGTGGCAGCCCAGCTCTTCAGGCTGCAGAGCAACATATGGGGGGTTATCCTGTGCCTCTGGGGGACTCAGCGCCCCTCAGTGGGCCTGGGAGTGGCTCAGAAGTAGCCCCAAGGGGTGGGAAGGGCCACCTGAGCACTGTCCTTCCAAGCTGGTGAGCAGGGCTGTGAGCAGGCCATGGTCTGCCCTTTTGGTGGGCTAGCCCTGCCAACCTCCCCCCGCATGTCTTCTTGACATGGAATTGACCCTTTTGGCCTCACTTTGAGAGGTGCCCATGTCCTGGAAGGCCAAGTTCACCTGGTCCCATCTCCAGGTGTCACATGGCCAGTGTCTTCTGCTGGACCCAATGTGAGGAGAGTTGGGGCCCAGGAGCCTCCTCTATGACATAAGCGTCACAAGGACCCACCCTGAGTGGTTCTGAGGCCATATCGAGCCAAAGACAGCCACCCCAGGATGGAGTTCCTGAGATCCCCAGGGCCCCCACGTGAACGGGAGGAGACCCAATCCAACTTTCCAGGGGTCCTGGCTGGGCGGGGGGAGCATAGGGCTGGTTATGTGGTGGCCAGACATGCACCAGGGGCAGGGGTTCCAGAAAGAACCCCAAATGCTTCCTGCTCCCCGGGCCTGAGATGGAGGTAAGTAGGAGAGGCGACCCTGTGTTGAGTGACACAGGGGCAGCGGGAGCCAACAGGAGGTGGGGCACTGTAGAGGGCGTGAGGAGCTCAGCTGCCCTGGCCTGTCGGAAGGGCCTGGAGGGGAGTGCATGCGCTCAGGAGGCAGTGCTCAGCGCCCGAGGACGTGGCCTGTGTTCAAAGCCCAGCTCTGCCTGTTGCTGCAGGAACTGGGTCAGATCCCACCTCCCAGGACTTAAGGATGGCCCAGCAGGGGTCTGGGAGGGCGTGCAAGTCCAAACCTAACTCTGTGTTTGGAAAGGGGAAGGCCTGAGGGCATCTATCACAGAAGCTGCAGGAGGTGGGGCTGGTGGGAAGAGGCCCCAGGACGGAGTGGCCAGCTCCTGGCCCTGCACCCTTGGCCTGTGTCCCCTCCTGGCTGCTCCCTCCTCTGGCCACTCCCTAAGGGACTTCCTTGTCCCGCCTGCCTCCCTTGCCCAGGCACTCGTCACACTCGCCACTGTGGAACCTACTGCTTCATGGCCAGGAGTTTGGAGTCCATGTTCTCCTGCCTCCCCTTCATCAGCTGCACGTCGGTCAGCAGTTTGGTGACACTGTCCTGGCGAATCTTTATGTCCTCATTCTTCAGGGTGGACACCTGGGTCCCCAGGCAGAGCAGTTACTGAGATGGCCCCCAGGAAAGACAGGAGGGCCTAGGACACAGTGGAAAGGGCCAAGGGGCTGACAGTCTGGGGAGGAGCCTTCACTGCAGCGGCTGATGGGGGAATGGGCGCAGGAAGTCCACAACGGCTAAGTGGGGAGAGGAGGGCACGTCAGGAAGAGGGCTCTGTGCAGCCAGCCCAGCAGGCGCCTGCTGCACTGTCCTCGGCAGTGGATGGGCCTAGCAGGACACCGAATGGACACGGCTTCCCCTCACAGCCTGAAGGGAGGTCCAAGGATGCTGGAAGAGGGAGGCTGGCTACTCACACTGGTCACTTTCCTCTTGATGTTCTCAAGGAGCTGCTCCTGGCCACGCAGGAAGCACGGGTGCTGGAACTCAGTGTCGTCCCTCTCTGGTTTGACCAGGCCGCCCTGCTCAATGTGGACCACCTTCCGGAAGCCATCTGCACATGACAGGGTGGGGGCAGCTCTGCCTCAGCGTCAGGGACCAGAGCCCCAACTACAGCTTGGCCACTCCCCCACTGGTTGACGAAGGGAGGCTCCTGGGGGAGGACTGTGCATGGCATGGCTCCAGTCATGCCCAGCACTGCCTTCTCAGAGCCCCTGCCTGCAGTGGCTGGGTGGTCTTGGTCTAAGAGAAACCCCCGTCCCCACACTTCACCTCCTCCCCAACACATGTTGGGAACCACGTCCAGCTGGGGCTTCACGAGCTCTTCCCTGGGGACTTTCAGGTTCAGGCCCATGAGGACCCTCCTCCCCAGGGAAGAGGCACCCCTGCCCCAGGCCCCCAGGTACGCTGGGCTCCAGGTCATGCCCCTGGCCAACAGAGGGATCAAAACCTGGTGGTGGGGCCGGCCCGGTGGCGCAGCGGTTTAGCCCGCGCTTGCCAGCCCGGGGTTCGCTGGTTCGGATCCCGGGCGCCCGCCGACGCACTGCCTGTCAGCCATGCCGTGGCGGCGTCCCATATAAAGTGGAGGAAGATGGGCACGATGTTAGCCCAGGGCCAGTCTTCCTCAGCAAAAAGAGGAGGATTGGTGACGGATGTTAGCTCAGGGCTGGTCTTCCTCACAAAAAAAAAAAAAAAAAAGAAAAGAAAAGAAAAAAAAGAAAAACCTGGTGGTTCCGTCCTTCACTACAGACAGGGTCAAGGCGCTGGGGTCCTGCTGTTTGCAGTCCACTTTCCAGCACACCCTGGCACGGCTGGCAGCAGACCCTTGAAGAGGCCCTCTGTCCTGCCCCTACCTGGAGGGCAGGGTACTCACACATGTTGAGCTGCCGCACGAAGCTGGCCATGTTGTTGTGCTTGAAGTACTTGGGCAGCACCTCCTTGGCAAACTGGCCCTGGTCGAACACGTGGAAGCTGTTCCCGCTCTGCAGGAGACATGTGGGCGGAGTCACATGCAGCTGGTGAGGGAGACAAGAGCCCCTCCTCGAGTGGTGGGCAGCGCACACTCCCACCCTATGGTGCTGGGGCCACAGGGAGCCCAGAGGGGCTGACGGGAGGCAGAGTTCGCCTCTGGAACCACCAGCCAATGTGCCTGGTCTCTGCCTCTCAGCTTGTATCCTTGCTGGAGGCCCAGGACTGGGTGATGGGAGCCATGTGGCCAGATAGAGATGAGGGACCTCATCCCAGCTGGGGAGCCCTGGCCCCAGGGTTCTGGAGGTTCCCAGATGCCAGGTTTACATTCATGAACCACCACAGCACTTCAGGCCCATTCTTTAGGGAATTGCATTTTAGCTTTAAACTGTAAATTTCCCCTAAGAACAGCTAAGACCCCAAATTTATGCAGGCAAGAAAATGGGAACCTAATTTTAGTTACTCTGGAGGAAAACACACAGTTGTGTTCAGAAATGCAACTTCATTTTTCTTTTGGCATCTGAGATGAGAAATGGAGATGGTAAAAAAAATGGCCTACATTACTCTTCTTCCACATCTTTCCTGATTTCAGTCCAAAAGCTACTAGGAGGAGCAACGAAGCAGGCCTCTGTGCTGGCAGGAGCCCTGGTGGCCCAGTGCAGGGTGCCAGAGCAGCCCATACAGCGGTGAGGTGGGTGTTCACAGGGGAGTGAATGACGGGACATGGCTACCCTGCAAATCTATTGAAGACACTGGGAGCAGGCTTTCCCTGTCAGAGAAGGGAGTTAAAGACACGACAGAGAAAAGCCAGGATGGTCACTGTGAGGTTGCACTAGAACTGGAGCACTGCTTCTCAACATATATGTAGATATTAAAACAACACAGACAAAGACGTGAGGTGAGTGGCAATACGGGAGAAAGGACCTCTGAAAATTTTCTCCTCCGAAGAAGCAATAAGAAAGCTGGCAAAAAATGTTAATCAACTTTTTCTGAACTCTGAAAACTAACCAAAAGACTGCGGCATTATGGGGAGCATTTACCGAAAAAGAATGGTTGAATCTCAGTAAGATTAGTGAGCTGTGTGCCATTTTAACTTGCCCTAATCCCACCTCCTCTCCTGTAGCTGTGAAAACCAACAGCTGAAATCACAGGAAGAACCAGCATCCCCGCAGCCACTAGGGTGGGAATGGGGCTGGAGCTCCTTTAAGGCCCCATTCCCAGAGAAGTATTATTTGACCTGTCTGAAAGCTCCCTGGGAGATTCTACTTGCAAGGCAATCTTTGATTTGACCTGAAGCTCTCCCAGTATAAAAAACCTTTTTGCTAGGGATATTTGTTGAAAACATCTAGAGGCAATTTTTAAACTTTGTGGCTGCCTAACACAGTGGATAACAGTTGGAGCAAACAGCAAGCTAATCAGAAAACTTAAAAGGAAGAGCTGGGGAGTGAGATATTGAGAGGGGCTCTGAAAGCTCCAAAATATTCCTGGGAATCCAGAAGCCACATGCATCTGTAGGGCTGTGTGCACACTCAGGAAAGACTTGAGAAATCCCTGATCTCTCACCTCTGGTCGACTCTGAGGCTCTGCAGAAGTAGGAAGTGAAGGATAAAGTAGAGCTGTCAACTGCCTGGCTGAGTGTTGAAGGCATGCCCCAACACAGACAGACTCCCCCAGCAAAGGCTGGGAGGTTTACTGGTTCCAGGCATTAAAGGAAATTGCTGCCCCCTTCACTAACCTGAGCACTAAGCTAACTGAGCGAAGACTTCAGTGGCCACAAACAACAAAGATTACAAACTGTCCAGAGTTAGTTCAGAAAAGTCACTAAACAAACAAATAGCAACAACTACAAGAAACACCAACAGCAACAAATCCTGGGGAGGGGGGAGAATCTGATACCCAAAGTTTAATATATGCCACATTATATTAGTTGAAAGTCCAGTTTTCAACAAAAAATTATGAGACATGCAAAGGAACAAAGTATGGCCCATACACAGGGAAAAAGCAATGAATAGAAACTGTCCCTAACGAGGCTCAGATGTTGCACTTACCAAAGACTTTAAATCAGCTATTTTAAAGATGTTCAAAGAACAAAACAAAACTGCATCTAAAGAAATAAAGGAAAGCATGAGAATATCTCATAGATTAGAGAATAATAATAAGTACAGAAATTATAATAAAAACGAACCAAATCGGAATTCAGGAGTTGAAAAGTATAACTCAGATGTAAAATTCACTACAGGGGTTCAAGAGCAGATATGAGCAGGGATAAGAAGAAATCAGCAAACCTGAAGATAGGTTAATTAAGATTATCCAGTCTGAGGAACAGAAAGAAAGAAAAATGAACAGCTTCAGAGACATGTGAGATACTACCAAACACCAATATATGCATAATGGGAGTTCCAGAAGGAGAGGAGAGAAAGAGACAGAAAGAATATCTGAAGAAATAATGGCCCAAAACTCCCCAAGTTTGATGAAAAATATCCAGGAAGCTAAACGAACTCCAAGTAGCATAAATTCAAAGAGCTTCACACCTAGATACTTAAACTGTAGAAAGCAAAAGACCAAGAAAGACTCTTGAAAGCAGGAAGAGAGAAGAGACTCATTAAGTACAAGGAATCCTTAGTAAGATTAATAGCTAATTTCTCATCAGAAACCATGAGGCCAGAAGGCAGTGGGATTACATACTAAACATGCTGAAAGAAAAAATAAACCTGTCAACCAAGAATTCTATATCCAGCAAAACTATCCTTTGAAAATGCAGGAGCAATTTCCACTTCTGGGATGGCAGTGTGAGGAGATCCAATGAACCACTCCCAAGTGAAACAAGCAAAGCTTATTTAAATCATTTAGTCTCTGAATTGTCCTAAAGGCATATAACAAATGAAGAAACATTTATTCAAAGAAACCTACTAAAACACTGTAGAACAGTGAGTCTGTAGCATATGAGTCACAATCCGCTCCTCCAGTTCACCCTGATTGACACTACACTCTGGGAGGGTATGGCCAAGAGGACAGGAGTCCTCTCCCCTCAGTTTCCAGTGAAGTTACCATATCTCACAGAGAGGGGC
This sequence comes from Tapirus indicus, assembly GCA_031878705.1. Lineage (NCBI taxonomy): Eukaryota > Metazoa > Chordata > Mammalia > Perissodactyla > Tapiridae > Tapirus > Tapirus indicus. The sequence continues at coordinate 889,670 of CM062935.1, forward strand.
AAACCACCAGCATTTCTCATCCTGTCCAACTCCAAGTTGAAGAGGCCAAATTCCTGGTGATTGCAACCAAAGGGTTGGGGGTCCCCTTATCCACTTGGACCCCACCCACAGAATGGAGGCTCCACCCACCCCTGGCATGGCAGGCTGAGATTATTGGGGCCCTGATGCCCTCACCCTAGCTAGCACGTAGGGTAGAGTATCCATGCCAGGAGAGGCAAGCTGAGAAGACTAGAGGCTACCGCCCTGTGCAGCGCCCAGAGCACTTGTCCAGGGGAGAGGCAGTCCAAAGGAAAGAGAGTTCTGAAGCTCTCCCCAAGGGAACTCACTTTATTTAAAAGAGTGTGAGCAAGTCCAAGGGTGCTCTCGAAAACAACAGCTCCTCTAAATTAAGAGTAACAAGCTAAACCATGGCCAGCTGTTCACACAGGAAAGAGAGTTAAGAGCCCTCCGGGGGTCAGAACAAACCTCCAACACTGACCTCAAAAACTGCCCCTGCTCAAATTTAACTGGACCAGACTGCTGAAGAATTTGTGCCCTAGGGCACTGTCAAAAACAACAGAACAACCAGGGATTAATTATTGAGCCTAAAGGCTGGGTATAATACCATATGAGGCAGTCAACTAACAGAGAGATCAAAGAAAGGAAATAGAGCTCACTAAAGTGGCCTAGCCAAGTCACAAAACAAGCAAGCAAAAACATCAAAAACAATCACAGGAGGGGGGAATCACCCAGAAGTACTACAATACATTACCTAAAATGTAGTTTTTCAACAAAACTACAAGACATGTAAAGAAACACTAAAGTGTGACTCATACTTAAGGGAAAAAAGAGAAAGCAACAGAAACTGCCTGTGAGAGGGACAACATGCAGACTTAACCAAGACTTCAAAGAAGTCATTATAAATATGTTCAAAGAACTAAAGGAAATCAAGAAGCAAAGGAAGGCGAGACAATGGTGTCTCATCAAATAGAGAACAACAATAAAGAGACAGGAAACATAAAGAAGAGCCAAATGGAAATTCTGGAGTTAAATGGTACAGTAACAGAAATGAAAAATTCACCAGTAGGGATCAACAATAGATGTGAACTGGCAGAAGAAATAATCAGCAAACTTGAAAACAGATAAGAGGTTATGAAAGCTGAAGAACAGACAGAAAACAGAATAAAGCAAAATGAGCAGAGCTTCAAAGGAATGTGGGACAGCTTTAACTGCAATACCATACATGTACTAGGAGTACCATAAGGAGAAAAGAAAAAGTACCAGAACAAATATTCAAAGAAATAAGGCCAGAAAACTTCCCAAATTTGCTAAAAAAAAAATATCCATAAACATGATATGTCTCTCCATTGACTTAGAACAAAATAGCTTCCTTTCAGAAGTGTTTTTATAGTTTTGGCATATATAGATCCCTGCACATTTTATTAGATTTACATTTAAGTAGTTAATTTTTTTGAGCAACTGCGATATTAAAAAAAAATCAATTTCCTACTGTTCATTGCTAGTATGTAGAAATACAATAGATTTTTGTGTGCTGATCTTGTATCTAGTGACCTTGCAAAACTCATTCTTTAGTTCTAGGAGTATTTTTGTAGATTTCTTAGGATTTCCTATGTAGACAACCATGCTATCTGCGAATAAGGACAGCTTTATTTCTTCCTCTCCAATATACATATGCCTTTAATTTTTTTCTTGTCTTAACGTACTGGATAGGACTTCCAGGACAATGTTGACTAGAACTGGTGAAAACTGACATTGTGCCTTGTTCTGATCTTAGAGGGAAAGCATTCCGTCTCTTACCATTAATAAGTATGATGCTAGGTGTAGGAATTTTTGTAGACCCTTTTGTATCAGGCTGAGGAAGTTCTCTGCTATCCCTAGTTTCCTGAGGTTTTTTTTTTTTTTAATATCATGAATATCAAATTTTGTCAAATGCTTTTTCTGCATCAAATAATATGATCATGTGGTTTTTCTTCTTCAGATTGTTAACATGGGGGATTATATTGATTTTAAAATCTAGAACTGTGCTTGCTTCTTGGGATAAATCCCATTCGTTGTGACATTACTCTTTTTATATATTGAGTTTGATTTGTTAATATTTTATAGAAGACATTATGCAAGATATTGGCCTGTGGTTTTCTTGGGCTGTTTTTGTCCATGTCTAAAATGAGTTGCAGGGGCCGGCCCGGTGGCGCAGCGGTTTAGTTCGCGCTTGGCAGCCCAGGGTTCGCCAGTTCGGATCCCAGGCGCCGGCCGACACACTGCTTGTCAGCCATGCCGTGGCGGTGTCCCATATAAAGTGGAGGAAGATGGACACGGATGTTAGCCGAGGGCCAGTCTTCCTCAGCAAAAAGAGGAGGATTAGCAATGGATGTTAGCTCAGGGCTGGTCTTCCTCACACACACAAAAATAAAATAAAATGAGTTTCAAAGTGTTTCCTCCTCTGCTTTTCTGGAAAAGACTGGGTATAATTGGTGTTATTTATTCTTCAAATGTTTGACTTTGTCACTGAAATCATTTGGGTCTGGAGATTTGTTTTTAGGAAGGTTTATAACTAGGACTTAAATTTCTTTAACAGATTCAGGACCATTAAGGTTATGTTTCACCTTGGGTGAGTTTTGGCAGTTTGTGATTTTCAAGGAATTGGTCTATTTTATCTAAGTTGCCAAATTTACATAGAGTTGTTCATAGTATTTCCTCATCATCCTCTTACTGTGTGCAGGGTCTGCAGTGATATATTCTCTTTCATTCTTGATATTGGTGACTTATGTCTTCTCTTTTTTTGTCAGTCTTGCTACAAGTTACCAATTTTGATCTTTTCAAAGAATCAGCTTTTGAATTCATTTATCTTATTGTTTTACTGTTTTCAATTTCATTGGTTTCTTCTGTTGTCTTTATTATTTCCTTCCTTCTGCTTGCTTTGGGTTTACTTTGCTCTTCTTTTTCTACTTTACTAGATGGAAACTTAGAAGCCATTCTTATTTTCTAATATAGTCATTTCATGGTACAATTTCCCTCTAAGCACTGCTTTAGGTGAATCTCACATATTTTCAGAGGTGTTTGGAGGACTGCTGGGGAATGTCTGTGGCACAGGAGATGGAGATCCTCTCAGATGGAAGATGAAGGAAGAAAACATTGTTCCTTTTAGGGCTGCACCCTCTTAAGTTGATGCAGGCACTCCCCAGGCTGCCACTGTGCCTCAAGTCTCCCCAGGTGGCATCTATCATCCATCCACATGACCACACCCTGTTTTGCCCCCAGGACAGACTGCTGAGCTCTACTCCTGCTGACTGGGACAGTCTCTATAGAGCTGGCCACCAGGGATGCCCCCAACCTTTTTCTAAAAAGGAAGATATAGTCTACATCAGGTTTACCATTTTAAGTGCATAGCTTGACCAATTTTTGACATACAGTTGTTCACCACCACAGGCAAGGACTAGAAAACATTTCCATCACCCCCAAAACTACCCTTGTATCCCTTTGCAGTCAATCCCCTCCCTCATCCCCAGGCAACCAATGATCTGATTTTTGTCCCCATGGTTTTGCCTTTTCCAGAATATCATATAAATGGAATCACAGAGCATATAGCCTTTTGGTACCTTTCACTTAGCACAGTGCCTTTGAGATGCAGCCATGGTGTTGCATGGGTAAGCTGTTCCTCTTAAATGCTGAGTAGTATTCCATTGTAGGGATGTCCCACAGTTTGTTTATCCACTCACCAGTTGACAGACATTTGGATTGTGTCCTGTTCTTGGCTATTTTGAATAAAAGTGCTATAAACATTTGTGTCTGGGTTTTTTCCTTCTAGACGTTTTACAGTTCTAGCTCTTCTAGTCTATGATTCATTTGTCAGTTTTTGTATACGGTATGAAGTAAAAGGTTCACATTTGTGCTTACGGATGTCAATTATTCCAGCACCATTTGTTGAAAAGACTATTCTTTCTCCATTGAATTACAGTGGCACCTTTGGCAAAACTCAATTACCCTTAGATGGGTGGGTCTATTTCTGGACTCTTTAGTCTGTTCCATTTATTTATGTTTATAGTTATGCCAATATCATTCAGTATGGATTATTATAGCTTTATAGTAAGTCTTGAAATCAGATAACGTGTCTTGCAACTTTGCTCTCCTTAGAAAAAAAAAGTTTGGCTATTCTCTGTCTTTTGCTTTTTCATATAAACTCTAGAATCAGCTTATCAATATCCACAAAAATGTCGGCTGGGATTTCACTGGAATTGTGACGTATCTTAGGTCTTTAATTTTTCTCAGCAATGTTTTGTAGTTTTCAGTGTATAAATTTTGTATATATTTTGCAAGATTTACCCCTCTGGTAACTAGCCTACAGATGGCCCCCAATGACCCTTGTGTTCACACCTTGTGCCATCTCCTCCCACGACAACCAGGGTTGTTCTTTGTGACCAACAGCATCCAGCAGACATGATGGTATTCAAGGACACACTACAAAAGCCACTTGGGCTCTTGCTCTCTTGGACCACTTGCTCTTGGAGAGGCAAGCTGACAAGCTGTAAGCAGCCCTAAGAAGGAACTCGTCTCTTGCCAACAGCTGGCGAGGAACTGAGGGCTGCCAACAACCCCTTGAGTGAACCTGGAAGCAGGTTTCTTATTCCCAGCTGAGTCTTGAGATGACTGCAACTTCGTGAGAGAGCTGAAGCCAGAATCAGTTCGTGACTCTCAGAAACTGTGAGATGATGTTTATTGTTTTAAGCAGTTAAGTCTGGAGGTAACGTTATTGGTTATATAGCAATAGATAATACAACCACTAAACATTTTGTTTTTTGATACTATTGTAAATATTTCCATTTTCAACAGTTCATTGCTAGTATGTAGAAATATAATTTTTGTATGTTGACCTTGAATCCTGTGACCTCACTAAACTCACTTATTAGTTCTAATAATCTTTTTGTAGATTCTTTGCAATTTTCTAAGTAAATGATAATGTTTTCTATTAAGGAAGACAGTTTTATTCTGTACCTTCCAATCTTTATGTCTTTTATTTGCTTACTTTATGTCTTTTATTTGCTAAGCTTTTACCATGAATGGATGTGAATTTTGTCAAACGCTGCCTCTGCCTCTTGAGATGATCATGTGGTTCTTCTCTCTCTGGTGTGGCGAGTCACACCGACTGATGAATGCTGACCACTCTCCTCCGCAGGGCCCTCTGCCGTCTCGAGCCCCACCCCGTCTCTGAGAAGTCGCCACCGTTCTCATCTGTGCTCTTCTGTTTGCAGTTTCCTTTCTTTTTCTGGCCGCTTTTAAGATTTTCTCCTCATCACTCATTTTCAGCAATGTGATAGTGATATGCCTTAGTACGTTTTTTTGGACTTATCTTCCTTGGAAGTCACTGAAATTCTTGGATCTGTGGGTTTACAGCTTTCAAAAAATTTCGACCATTATTTCTAAGTCTGCTCCCTCTTCATTCTCCTTGTCTTAGGCCACGCGCCATTAGCCCCGTGAAGCTCTGCTCACGTTTTTCAGTCTTTTTTCTCTCTGTGCATCACTGTGGATAGTTTCTATTGCTATTTTAGTTCCGTGAGCTTTTCTCCTGCAGTTTCTAATCTGCTGTTAATCTCCTCCAATGACTTATAAAAACAAGCTTTTAATTTTAGAATAATTTTACATTTATAGAAGAGTTCAGAAGATACTACAAAGTTCCCATGTACCCTACATTCAGTCTCCCCATCATTAACATCATGCATTACGTATGGTGCACTTGTCACAAGTAGTGAATCAAACAACTTTATTATTAATTAAAGTCCTTATTTTATTCAGATTTCCATAGTTTTTACCTAATGTCCTTCTCTTCCAGGACATGATCCAAGATATTACATTTAGTTGTCACGTTTCCTTACTTTCCTCTCAGCTATGACAGTCTCTCAGACTTTCCTGATTTCTCATGACCTTTACCGTTTGGAGGAGCACTCATCCAGTTCTTTGTAGACTGTCCCTCAATTCGGATCTGTGTGATATTTTTTCTCATGATTAGTTGGGGTTTTGTAAGTTTTGGAGAAGAAGACCACAGAGGTGAGGTGCCCCTCTCATCACATCATGCCAGGGCACATATTATCAACAAGGCTCATCACTGTTGATGTCGACCCTCATCACCTGGCTGAGGCCTTGCCTGTCAGGTGTCTCCACTGTACAATACCCTTTTCCATCCTGTGCTCCTTGGAAGGAAGTCACTGTGTGCAGCCCACACTTAAGGGGTGGGGAGTTATGAGTCACCTCTTTGAAGGGGGAATATCTACAAAAATAATGTGGAATTCTTCTGCATGGGAGACTTGTTCCAGTGACATTCTGTTCAATTTCCTTCCTTTTTCTATCTTCCATTTCTCTGTCCTCACGTTTTTGTTTTACTTCCTTGAGCACACAGAGCATTTTTATAATTGTTTTAATGTCTTTGTTGGCCAATCCCATCACACCTGGGTCTATCACAGTGACTATTCCTTTGTTACAGTTCACATTCTCCTGCCAGTTGGCTCATCTATTAATTCTGACTGGATCCTGGACCCAAGGATCTTTACGTTGTATGTGGGTTTTGCTGTCTTCCTTTCAAGAGTGCTGCACATTCAGTTCTGGTAGGCAGTTAAGTTTTGTGTGGATCAGCCTGATCCTTTCAAGGCTTGTTTTGAAGCTCATTTACATTGCAGTTAAGGTAGCCTTTTCTCCGGGGCTAATTGAGCCCACTTCCAAGCTGTGGCTCTTCCGAGGTCTCTGTTGAACGCTCTGTATGTTCAAAGTGGTTTCTTTGCTCTGGCTGTGAGAACTCAGATAACTCATGGCCCTGTGTGAGCTCTAGTAATTGCTCACCTCATAGCTCCTCAGCAGCTGTTCTCCCCCTAGAAGGTTCTTAGGCTGGCTTCATAGGTCTCACCCTATGGACTGGCAAATCAGTACTCAGCCGAAGACCCCAGGGGGCTCACGTGCAGACTCCTGGAGCTCTTCCTTGGTGCAGCTCCCTCCTCTCTGGTACCACGCCCCACAAATTCTAGCTGCCTCAGCTTCTCCCCCAGCCTGGCCTCTGTTAGGTTCCCCCTTTCCACATTAGAGTTTGAAAACTGCCTCCAGGTAGAAAGCCTGGGCACCTGTGTGGCTCACCTGTCCTTCCTGTTTTCCAATCCTGAACATTGTTCAAGGGTTAAGTTCATGTTGAAGATGTCCTGCGAGCCCTACTTTAAGGGCCCTAAGGAGTTTCAGAGGGTCTGCTGGTGACTCCATCACAGAATCCAGTGTCATCTCCCTACCTCAGTGGTTCAAGTGCCCTTCTCTGCTGACCACAGGCAATTCCTGGAAGAGGGCTTAGCTTATCCTTGGATATAACGAAAATCTGTGATTGGAAATATGGAGGGACCAGGGAGAAGTGGCTGCCCAGCTGCTGACTGGTAAGCAATGCCCTTGCCCCCTGAAATGCAGTTTAGTAAATGCCAAGTCTTATTGTATATTTGGAGCCTGTGGCCGTATTTTCTACAGCACTGTAAACAACCTGAAATGTATAAAAAATTCTGCATGTATGTACATTTTTAGAGACCGGGTCCTTGTCTTTGAATATTTTCTCAAAGGGCTCCATGACCCAAAAGGGTTAACCACCACTGTATTCCATGAGGGGCCACCAGCACTTGTCAAGTATCTGCCCATAATACTTTAGTCCCCCGTTTTTGTCCCTGGCTAATCCAAAAACTAGTCTTTGTGATGTGCTCTAGTCTCCTGGAAATGGCTGGCTTGACCACTCTCTGGGTTCCAGGAACACAGGCTTTAGGAGCAGTGAGTGTGTGGCTGGAACCAGTGTTTGATGTGAGCGCTGGAGCCACACGGACACAGAAGTGAGAAATCCAGTCTGAAGAGTAAGGTGACAGGAGGAGCAAAGCTGGGTGCAGAAAGGGGAGGCCACTTTGGTCCTCCTCCCCCAGTCCTAGTTTTGTCCTTATCTGACTGTGACACTATCTGTACTGTTCTCATGTCATTTTCTTGTTTCTGCTCAAGTCAGCTTTAGTTAGTTCCTGCAACACAGGCCCCATGACCAATGCATCTCTCCTAATCTCTGGCCACTGGCCCCTGCACTCAGATCTCCAGGCCTATCAAACACATGCTGGTCAGTGACTCTTTTCACTCCATGGCCATCAGGGTCCAGAGGGAGGAGACCGTGGCAGTAGCTGCCAGTGCTGTGAGGATCGGGAAAAATTCAGGGGGCTGGCCTCTCTCCTTTACAGACTGTGAGGCCAGCCTCCCCTCCCCCTCCATACCTTGAGGAGAACTTGCAGTCAAAGGTGCAGCCTCTGGGGTCTACTGAGCACGAGGGCTCTAGCCCAGCCCCTTGTGATACCTGATGAGAGCTGTTTGCTCATTCCAGGGTGGGTCCTGCAGCACCACTGACCCCTCCCTGGTCCTTTAATAAAGAATTCTGAGCAAACACAGGTCCAGTGGAGTCAGGTGGGCACGGGTGTGGTGCGGGCATCTACTCTCCCTCCAAGGAGGCCACTGCAGCCCAGACCTCCAGCCCCTTCTGAGACCCCTGCACCCTGGGCCCCTCCTCATGCTCTCACCCACCTCACCACCCCGGGCAGGAGGCCACAGCATAGAATGGCGTAGAGCCTGTCCTTTACAGATCTCTGCCTGTCTTGTCCGTCTGTCTGTCCATGTATATATATGTATATCTCTATGGAAGGGGAAAGGGGGACTCTCATGTAAAAATCCAAAATACAATTCTGACTTCTATGAACACCTGCGATACGGGTCATTCCAAGTGGGGTGTGGCTCTAACTAAGAAAGCAGGTGGGGTGGGGCCAGAGCCTTGACGCGAGGGCACGGGTGGGGTCTCCTGCTGCACTCTCCTCAGGAAACGTGGAGTGCCTGGCAAAGGCAGGCAGGGCATGGGCTGGGCGTCAGTGGAAAGTGTGGACTGTTCTAATCTGCTCTAATCCTCCCCTAGCTCTTACTTTAAGTTTCTTGATGTCTTTCAGACTCAGTTTTCATATCTATAAAATGGCCATTTGTTACCTCCTTGCACAGTTGTGGATGGAGCAGAAATGATACAGGAAAAGGTTCAGCCTTATGATGCACTAAGGACTGAACAAGGACAGCTGTGCTACCACCTGGTGGCCGTTACCGCAGCCATCCAGCTTTAGGGATGCCCCGGAGCCTCCAGGCCCTGCAGTGCCCCTCACAGCCTGCTGCTGCGGTGCGGTAACCTGGGGTGCTTCTTCAGCATTTCAGGTCAACTTCCAGATCTTCAAAGGTGGGGCCCACAGGGCCTGCTGGGTCCTGCTGGCTGTCTGAGAATGAGCTCGGCAGGCTTGCTGGGCCTTGCCCAGCTCTCAGAGCCATGGGGAGAAGGCGTGGCCCTGCCTGTCATGGGAGCTCTGGAAACGGTCCATGGTCAGCTCTGAGGGCCCAGGTGAGACGAGGCCAATTCCTCAGTGGTCTCACAGGGAGTTGGCAACCTAACTGCAGGGACTGCTCTGCCCCCGACTCTCCACCCAGCTGCTCCAGAGTAACCCTCTGACCACTGGCACTCACACAGGCCACCAGGGATGGGCCCTGGCCTTGGTGACCTCCAGTTCCTAGGTCTCTGGGATTTCCCCCAGCCCCCACACAACCCTGTTGGGGTCATTCCTGCTCCCAAAGAGGAGAGAATTGCACAGATCAGGCTGGAACTACAGTGAGGCCAGAGAAGCACTAGCAGCCAAAATTTAAGGAGGCCCTCACTGTCAGGGCCTCCAGGTGTAGGTGGGCTTAAATAGAAGTGCCTCCTTAAACTGCGCCCTGGGGGTCTCCCGGCCTCACCCTGGCCCTGATCCCTAGGCCAGGCAGGCCTGACTCATGGAGCATCCCAGCGGGCATGGGAGGCAGGGAGAACAGCATAGACCGTACGGTAGGAGAGCTGTGGCGCATCCCCAGGCCACACTCATGGTCACCAAATTCCCTCCTGAGAGCAGTGGGAGCTGCAGTGTCCTGCAGGACCCGTCTGGGGAGCAGCTGCATCTTTGAAGGGCCTTGCTTATTCAGCTGAAGCACCGTACCGAGTGCATCTTTAATTGGAGAAGGGTTTGGGGGGGGTGGGAAAACCAACACGACTCTCTGGGGCAGTGACCTGTTGGTCTGTCCCTCAGGCTGGGCAGAGGAAGCACAACACTGTCCGAACCCAACCCTAGTGGCCAGAGTTTCTGGGTCTGGAAGCGCCCTCCCTACTCAGCCTTGAGAGTCAGCCACGGCACCTCTGACTTCTCCTCGTCCCCTGGGTCAAAAGCAGAGGGGTTTTCTTAGCAGAATGGTGGGTGAGAAAATTCCAGTACCAAGAGCACAGACATCAGTCTTCCAAGGCCTCTGAGAACTGGACTCTGGGCCATGAGTCTGCCGAAGTTCCAGTGTGGACTTTTTAAACAGAGACTGTGGGGCTTGAGTGGGCATCCTCAAAGCCAGAGGTGCAGGATCATCTTCTTTCTCGGGGCCGGGCAGCTCTGCAGCCCCTGCCCAGCCAGAAAAGGGCTTCCTTCCACTGCTGAGATAGCGCTGTTTCTGTATTCACCGTCAGGGCCACCCCCACAGCTGCGTCCTGCACCAACCACACCCTGCTCAATGGGCATACAGACCAGGCAGGATCAAACACTTGCGCTCCAGTCAGCTCCCTGTTCCCCCAGGGAGAACACACCAATAGGGGTCACAAGTGGTGTGGCCATGGTGCGTGGAGGCTGTCACAGGCCTGATCGTATCTGACCTTCCTGCTCAAAGGCCTTGCCCAGAACACAGGCTGCGGGCCCTGGAGAGTACACTGGGGGGATTTCACCCACATGCCACACTCTCTTTCAGCAGAAAAAGCAAAAAGATTAAGGAGCAGGAAGGATCAACCTAGTAGCGTTAAGCTTGGAATATCCCAGAGGATCTCTGATGCCCCTCTCTGAACTGAGTAAGAGTGTTTCCTACAAGTTAAGGGGAACGAAAAGGAGACAGAAAGGATAAAAGAAAACGGAAACACGGGGTCATTTCCTTTGGTCAGGAACGTTTGAGGTCTAGAACAAGGGGATGGTGGTATCATGACAACCTGCGGGAAAGCACACTGCCCCTCTTCCGGACTTGTACCCGCCAATAAAGAAACAAGCACCGGGGAACGGAGGACGCCCACACATAGACGTCACCAGGATCAATACCAGGTGTCTCCAACAAGAAGGCTGCGTGATTTCTAGACTCTTTATTCCCAAACGCTCTTCAAGCAGAGCAAAGCTTCAGCAGGCAACCCAAGAGTGAGAGAACCTGGCCTACAACTCAGGGCTAGCTTCAGCCTGCACTTTTCTTTGTTCCTAATGGCTTAAGAGTGTGAAACGGAAGTACTTAGTAGAGCCTAAGAAAGCCGGAGTTCTGGCCCTCAGGAGATTCAAGCATGTTTGGAGGTGCCCAGAGGCTCTGCACGACCAGGGCGGCCTTTCTTCAGGCCACCCATTGCCAGCCCTGGGCTACGGCTCTGGCCTTCCCCGGACACGAAGTCACAGCCAGGATGTGAACAACAGATTCTGATCTCCAACTCCAGACAGTCTCTGATTTACCTCTGCAAACCGGAGCTGTCCGGTCTTGCTGGGTCAGATCACGTAAACAAGCCTGCTGCCAGGCAACTGGAGACAGGGACGTGAATAAAGACGCCCTGTGAAAGACACTGCCGCTCTCGGGAAACGCCGTTCTGGTATTTGGACACGGGTTCGAGGTCAACCTGAACTTTATGACGTTTTGCTTTCCGTTTTTGCTCCCTTTCCTTTTGCACTAGAGCAACGCCCTCCGATTAATGCGCCAAGTCCTGATTTTCCCCTAATAGCTGCCGACCACACCACCCTGGTAATTCATTTGAGAAGACACAGACGGCCACCTGGGCACAATGTTCGCCAGCGAAACTGGGTGCTGTTCTGAGGACAGACACGCTTCCGCAGTTGTCCAACAGTCAGCAAAAGACCAAAGAAGAAGAGGGCCTTCCTCCTCACCCCAGGGAAACAACGTGGGCAGGAGCCGACGTGGAGCCGGCCTCGGACGCTTTTCCTCCGAACACTCCCTCCGGACTTCCCGCCCCCACTCCCGGGCCGGCGAGGCGGGAGCCCGGCCCTGCTCCTCCTGGGGACGCGCCGCGGCCTCCCCTCCCACCCCGCCGCGGCCCCTCACCGGGCTCCAGCAGATAAGCGCGTCGGTGTCCGGGTCGCTCACGAGGGTCCACAGCTTGGTCAGGAAGGCCGGGACGTTGCTGGGCCCCGCCGCGCCAGGGCCCACGGGCAGATCCATACCGGCAAGGAGGGGAGAGGCGGAGGTAGTGACCGCGAAGACGGGCCGAGGGCCGGGCTAGCACCGCCGCCACGCCTGCCGCCCAGACTGCGCCGCCGCCGCCCGCTGCGCACACACGGCCCCGGGGCCTAGCATGGCCGCCGCCATGTTGCGACGGGCGCGCTCCCGCCGGCGCCGCCCGCCCGCGTCCCCCCGGCGCGCGCACGCCGGCCCCGCCCCGCCCCGGCCCCGGCCCCCGGCCCCGCCCCTAATGGCCCCCGTCCCTCTTCGGCCCCGCCGCGGCTGACCCCGCCCCGCGCGTCTGCGCGTGCTGGCTCCGCCCCGCCCCACCAATCAGACCCGGCGGTGTGGGCAGGCCGCGCCCTCTGACCCCATGGGCCCCGCCCCCAGGCCCACGCGGCCGTGTCGCTGCCGGAAGTGGTGGCGCGGGTCGGGACATGCTGGAGAGCATGGCGGGCGCACGGGGCGCGGGATGTGCGGCGGCGGCGGGGGCGCGGCCCGGGAAGCGGCCGCCCGAGCCGGAGCCGGAGGAGGTGACAGCGGGCTGCGCGGAGCAGGAGCAGGGCGGCGGGGCGCGGGCGGCGGGGCGCGGGCGGCAGGGAGCAGGCCGCACGCGGAGGCTGCTGGGCGCTCCGGCCCATGGCGAGCCCATCCTGCGTGCGGCGGGCCTCGGAATGCAAGCAAGAAGGGGCCGCCTGTCCTCTGCTGGAAGTGGTCTTGCGGGAGGCGTCCTGGGCAGAGAGCAACCCCTGTGCAAGAGGTGGCTGGAGTGGGGGCGGGGCGGCTCTGTGGTTGGAAGAACAGTATGCGCAGGAGAGACAGGAAGGAGAGCTGGCGTCTGTGCAGCAGCTTCTCAGATCCTTTGCATCATGCGTTCTAGTATTAAGAAGATTTGAGTTTGCAGCCTATTAAATACTTATATGTTTACACACTGCTCGTATGTTAGATCCACTGTAAAAATTAAAGAGGATATGAAAATAAGAAGGCGTGAATGGAACCCAGTGCCTGCTGCATTGGACGCATCGCTTTGACTGGAGTCTTAGCTGCTCCTGCTGTCCACCTGAACCCCAGCTTGGTTGTGGGGGTGTCATCAAATCTGGATCATAGAAAGTCGTAGAAGGCATATACAGTTGAGCCTCTCTTGGCCGACTCCACTTAGCTGGATTCTCAGGCTGCCCCCTCGCCTTGTGACCTGTCCTCTTGCTGCTCCCCTGCCAGCGGGCAGGTCTGGGTGCCAGGCTTGCCTGCTTCCACCACTGGGCTCTATACTCATCAGGAGCACTTACCACTGTCGCTGTGTAGCTAACTAGATGTTGGAGATAAACAGCACAAGTGAGTGCATATCGAAGTCGTTTCTATGAAAACTAAAAGTTGAGTGCTGTGTGATAATTGATAAGTGCCAGCTATTCAGTTAGGTGAGAGACTTGTAAACTGTTGAGAAAGAGTGAAATGTAGGATTCTGCACTCAAGTGCATTCTAAAAGTCTACAAGTTCTTGTTCCATTTTTAAAAGGCAACGGCAGGGCCCGCCCACTGTGTATTGTGTCCTGTAGAGTTAGGGATGTGATGGGGTCTGGTCAGCAGAGCTCTGCTCTGGTCCTACCCTGCGAAGGGGTGAATGGGTATATGCTTGTTTTTAAGTAAAGCTTGCATCATTTTTATCATTCTTGAACCAACCGTTACAATTTACTGATCAATTGTCGGTCCCAGTCTGGTTGGATACGGAGGCTTCTGCTTTATGTGGGAAAAGCCCCCCAGGGGTTCTGGTCCTCTGCTGGCCCCAGCCTCTGCCCTAGTGCCCTCATAGCTCTGGGGCCTTGAATGCCAGGGTGGGGTGCAGAGGATGGAGAGCCATTGTTGGTAATGCAGTGGAACTGAGCTCTAAGAAGGGGACATTGTCCTTGAAAAGTCCTTCCCTTGTGAGATGCTAGGAATTAAATGTCCCTGCTGAGGCAGGCAGCCATGCTGTCGGCAGAGGTGGATGGTGAGGAAGACCTGGGTTGGGTGGATGGTTTTGGTGGAGGTGGAGGCTTGTGACCTGAGGGCTGTGGCCTTGGAGGCTGGCCACACAGACCTACGGGTCAGTGCGTGGTGCCTGGTGGGCAAGGCTGGTGGTTGGGCTGTGGGGTCTGGCTGTCATTAACACTGTGCTCCTTGCAGCCCTCTCTCCTCTGTGACCCTGCCCCCAGCCTTGGGGATGGCAGTGATTCTGGCCTCTCTGACAGTGAGGAGAGTGTGTTCTCAGGACTGGAAGATTCTGGCAGTGACAGTAGTCCAGACACCGCCACTGAGGAGGAGGATGGGGCCAGCAGTGATGAGAACCACGGTGGGACGGAGAAGACCACTGGGCAGCAGGTACGGTGGGTGAGTGAGGAGCCTCCCAGAGGGCTCTCCCTCTGGTTGAAGGTGGCCAGGAAGGAAAGTGCCTGCCAGGCCTTGTGCTCTCTGGGGGACTACCTCCACACTGCTTTCTTCAAGTTTCCCTGGGAACTCCAAGGCCCTCATTTCTCTTCTAATGCACCTGGGGGCACATTTGGGGCCAGGTAGACCTTGTTTGGAGCTGGGGTGCTCCGGGCTCTAGGGCACTGGTTTTCAACCACAGTTAAGTGCTCTGTTCACAGGAACTCCAAAAATCCACATGCCTGGGCCTCCGCCTCAGGTGATTTCTGATGTCACCTCTCCATGGGACTCAGCCCACTTTGCTAGACTTGGTTGTAGGGTGGGTTTCCTAGGGCAAAGCCTGAAGTAGGAATTTGTGTGTGGGGCACCGCCTAGGAGGGGCTCGCAGGACACACGTGAGGGGGTGAGCTGAGCAGGAGCTCCATTCTACTGTAGCCGGATCCCAGGGTGGGCAGGAGCCCGAGGGGCCCCAGTGGTTGAGGCTTTGGCGTTGTATCTGTTGCTGTGATGATGGGGAAGGAAAGCTTAATTTAAGTAAAATAAGGCATTTGTTATTTAGAACGCTTTAGAAGCAAGTTTATAACCACTTGTTTATACTTCTAATGGCCCTGGTGTTCTGGAAGTTATGACCTTGGCTTGTACAAAAGTCTGCTCCCATAGTGGAAACCAAAAGGCCATGCTTGTTTGATCTGCTTACTAGGAAGAAAAGATTTAAAATCAGATTTAAACCTTCCACTATTCAAGCTTTAATTGTAACGCTGGTGTGCACAGAGAGAAGATGACGTATTAACTGTGTTGACTGTGGCTTGTAGGATTACAGGCAACTATTTTTTCCCCTCTTTTTAACTTTTTAAAATTACAAATATACCCTCCTCCACAAAAAGTTAAATCTTACATCAACATTATTGAGTAAAGGGTGGATCTTCCCTTCGCTGCACTTGCTCCAGTTGGGTGACCACAGTTAATAGTTTAATCCTCTTTGTGGATCTTTTTCCTCTTCTTTTAAAATTAACCATTCACATACATTTAAGTATTTGAATATTTTCTTTAAAAAAGGATTTTTATCCTTTTCTATAAATAGAACTTTTAAAATAATTTTTAAAAATTAAATAGGGGCCGGCCTGGTGGTATAGTGGCTAAGTTCGTGCGCTCCACTTTGGTGGCCCGGGGTTTGTGGGTTTGAATCCCAGGCGTGGACCGACCCACCGCTCATCAAGCCATGCTGTGGCAGTGTCCCACATACAAAGTAGGGAAAGATGGGCACAGGTGTTAGCTCAGAGCCAATCTTCCTCACCCCCCCAAAATAGATAAATACAACTAAAATTAAATAATTCTTTGTTTAATAAAAAGCATTTTTTATTTAAATTCTCTCAACTAGATAACATGTACAAGAGGCTGTCCAGTGGAGTCTAGTGGAAGGAGTGCTCACTCCAGGCCTGCCACACTCTGTCCCCTCTGAGCCACTGGGCACGTGCTAGTCCACCTGGGTTCTTGCTCAGGTTTCTGTGCCCATGGAGCTGGGTGTTCTCTGCAGTTCCACCATCGAGGGTCTGCTTGCTGGCCTGCTTAGTGAGGACTGAGGCTGCAGCCCAGGAGAGAGTAAAAACCCTACCTTCTCCAGAGGGCAGGGGTCAGCCCTTGGCCCTCTGCCCTCTGCCCGCAGGGATGCCATCTGGGCCCTCAGTCTGGGGAAGCTGGCCTGGGCCACCTGGGCGGGGGCAGTCCTCAGAGGGCAGTGAGGCTGCCTGTGCTCTGGAGCGGCCTGAGCTGCCCTCAGTGGAAGCCAGGACGATGGCCCTCCCTCTCTGCTGTGCTGGGGCAGCTTTGGGACTTCACAAGGTCCCAGCTCCAGCCACTGAGGTGTTTTCTTCTCCTCTTTCATGCCTGAGGGCCCGTCCCCGTCTCCTGTGGGCCATCCTGGACATGAGACAAAGCCATGATTCTGCCTTCTGCTCACCACCCCAGGCTGCTGCCAGGTCGCTCACATCTCTGGCTGTTTTGTGCTTTAACTGAGGGGTACGGTTGGCCTGTTGGAGCATTTTCTGTTCTAAAGCATCTAAACCTCATTGCTGGGTTTGAATTCCTCCAGGCCAAGAGAGTGAATTGCAGAGGTGGGGGTGTTCTCAGCTCCTTAGTGGAAATCCCCCCATTTCCCCTTTTGTTCCACCCACTCCTCCAAAGCCATCCACGCCCCTCTGCCTGGATGAGCTGGGTATTCCCTCCACGTCTCCCGTTCACGCCCCTCTCTGGTTGGTCTGAGCCCTGTTTCCATCGTGCGGCCCCATAGGTGGAAACTGAGCCAGCAGGCCAGTCACTACTTTTTACATACTCTCCTGTCTTCCCACGAGCATGGCCACATGAAACATCCAGGAGTGGTCCCACTTGACAGCCCTCTCATGCTCTATTAGTGGCCCCTGGTTAGGCCTGTTCCTCTGTCGTCCTGAAGCCAGTCCAGGGCTGCTTACACATGGGACCTTCCATGTTGGGGAGATTCTACTGGGTCAGGGCCCTCTTGGGTCTGCTGGCCCACTTTCACCTGACACAGCCAGTGGGTTGTCACATGTCACGCCACGGAGGCTTCTGCCCAGACATGCCTGCCACTGGGAGTGGGTCTTCAACCTAAGACCCCCCTTCCATTGAGCAGCTTCTAGAATTAGTGTCTCCCTGCCACCATTAGTTCTGTGAATCCATGCTAGCAGTGATACATCAGCTTCTGCTCACATCTCTGCCAAGAGTCCCAGCTCTTTGACAGAAACCCCCAGGGTTCTGTGGCACCTGGCCATGGCCATGGCTTCCTGTGTGGTCTTGCGAATAATTGGTGGTCTTAAGTGAGCTACTTTGCAAGCGAAAGTGACGTTTGCCTGGGGAGTCCCTGAAGAGTGAGATGACATCTGTGACGAGAAAACAACCCTACTGTCTTCCACTTCTGGTGCCTCCTTTCTAGGGCCTGGGAGCACCTTGCCACTCAGGTTTCCGCTAGCTTCTCTTCTGCTGTGTGCTCCCATCTGTCACTTAGCCAGCTCCTGTCGCTGTTTCCTTCACATTCTGTTGGCAAGCTGTGTCCCCCCAACCCATCTTAAGACTTCCACCACTTCCTACCAAGATGGGTGGGCAGTCACCCTTCTTTTTGACCACTCTGCTTCATGTATCTGAAGGGCATCCTGCCACGGTGTCAGGTCGCACACTTATGTGATGTCAAGGACATGTGGCTTGAGGCAGTGGCCAGCAGAGAGAGGTCCTAGTTGTGGGTGCGGCTCCCCGGGCCTTCTACCTGTGGCGGGATGTACCCAGGCCAGACGCACTAATCAGTTGACAAGGGCAGCCGAGTTACTTACACAGGAAGGAGCCGCTGGTTTGTTTTGCTATTCTGGTGGTTATGAGGCTGATAGTTCATTTTCAGGGAGCCCTGCCCTGTAAATCTGTGAATTCCAGGTGTGTTTGCTGCAGGCTGTCCCAGACCAGCGATGTCCTGCTGAAAGCCTTCCACGGATAAGGGTCCTCTCACAGCCACGTGGCTGTTGGCATGTTCCGTGGGGACTTCACTGGGCCTCTGCCTTCTTTTCCCACAGGGAGAGGTGGTTATGGGCCCAGCTGTGGAAGCAGTGCCTTCCCGCCTGCCCAGGTGCTCAGGGTCGCCCTCGCAGATGCGCCTCTCGTGGGGGGAGTGACCCTGTTCAGTTTTTACATACTCTCCACTCTGGGTGCTGCTGTGTGGCATGCTCCTCCCTCTTGCTTTCCACTTCCTCTTGGGCCTTTGGCATCAATTTAAACCACCATTTTCTTTCTTTTTTTTTTTTTTTTTGTGGGGAAGACCAGCCCTGAGCTAACATCTGTTGCCAATCCTCCCCTTTTTGCTGAGGAAGACTGGCCCTGGGCTAACATCCGTGCCCATCTTCCTCCACTTTATATGGGACGCCACCACGGCATGGCTGATGAGCAGTGCGTCGGCGGGCGCCCGGGATCCGAACTCGCAAACCCCGGGCTGCCAAGCGCGGACTAAACCGCTGCGCCACCGGGCGGCCCCCACCATTTTCTTTTTAAGGGATGTGTGTGATTAAATGACATACCTGCAGCATCTAGAGGTACTGGAGAGCACTCGGGAGCTCCTGAGGGACGTCCTTCCCTTCCTGCCCCTGCATGGGGACAGCCACTCTCTGGTTCCTGGGATTGGTCTAGATTGTTCTCTGCACATCCAAGCTCCTGTATGTGCAGGGTCTGATTGTTTCCCAACAAAGGCGAGCAGCCCCTGCACGCTGCCTTCTGCCGTGCACGGCCCTCTGAGGGTTCAGTGTCCAGCTGACCAGCCCCAGTGGATGGGCAGTTGCAATCACCTGCCGTTACAAGAGGTGCTTTGATCACCTCATTTATGCGAGTTCTCACACGTGCAAGCAATTCTTGGGATAAATTCTGAGAAGAATTTCTGGGTCAGAGGGTCAATGCATTTTTAATTGTGGAAGGAATTCCAGAGCGTCCTTCCTGGAAAGTGTGCCACTGGGCGCTCCGGGCAGCCACCCCTGGGGTGCCTGTTTCCCCCTCCCTGCCAAGACCACACGTGGTTAAACTTTATTTTTCCTACTCTGATAAATGGGAAAAAAGGTCTCTTCTTGTTGCTTTATGATTTTTTTCCTTCATTAGGAATGAGGCATCTTTTCCTGTGTTTCTTTTTTGTGTGTGAGGAAGACCAGCCCTGAGCTAACATCCGTTGCCAATCCTTCTCTTTTTTGCTGAGGATGATTGGCCCTCGGCTAACATCTGTGCCCATCTTTCTCCACTTTATATGGGACGCCGCCGCAGCATGGCTTGAAAAACAGTGCGTCGGTCCATGCCTGGGGTCTGAACCTGCGAGCCCTGGGCCGCCGAGGCGGAGGGTGCAGACTTGACCAGTACGCCGCCGGGCGGGCCTCCTGTGTCTCTGTGAGAAGTGTTTCAGCCGAGTCTGTCAGCATGCGAAGTGCAGGGTGTTCACTCCTGTCATGTCTTGAAGGTCAGGGCTCAGGCTCTGCGAATTTCGTTTCTGTTCCCTCCGCCTGGGTTAGAGGATGCCATGTGGACCCTAGACGTTTACCTCTTCTTAACCTGTGCCTCTCTGCCTGACTTGGCCTGCGTCCCTGCACCCCAGCCCTGCCCTCTACTTACCGTGGGCTTTAGCTCACAGCTGAGGTGGACCCCGCTGTCTCTGGGAGTCAGGGATTGCCGCAGGCTGACTGCAGGGTTTTGTGAGGTGTGGTCGGGGTGCTGGCAGGAGCTGGAGGTTACGCTTCCATCTTGCTCAACTGGCTGTTGGCAGAAGGAACTCAGGTGAGGGAGAGCACGGTGTGTTTGGGGGCTGGTAAGTGGGTGGGAATGAAATGGGCCTAGAAAGATGGGGCCATGTGCTGGTGTCTGCCCCCTCGCTTGGAGTAGGTTCGTTGTAGGGCCTCAGCCTGCTTGCAGCCGGTGGATTTGCTTGTCCATTCTGATTCACGTGTAGTGTGGGGTGGGGGCTTCTCGTGCTCCTCTGCTGCACCGATCTCATCTTCCTCCTGGGTCAGCTCGCTCCATTGCCTCCACTCCGAGCACCTACTTCTGTCTCTAGCCTTCTCCCTCCAGGTCCCCTCAGGACCAACAGCCATGTCCCTTGTCTCTGTTCTTCACTGCCTCTTCGACCTGAGTCCCTGTCTACAGGCCAGTCCCCCAGTCACCTGGGCCCACCCTCCAGCCCCTGTCCCTCACGCTTCTGACAGCATGTCTGCAAGCCTGCCCTGACAGGGAAACCTCTGCTCGATGGCTACGCCAGCGTCATCAAAGGAAGCTAAGTGGAGCCCCGTGCTGTGTGCTGCATGTCCCCTGCTGCCCCCTGCATGCTGGGTGTCTCTTCTCTACACGTTGCCCTCCGCCACACTCCTGCTCCCCACCTCTCCCACGTCTGCCTCCCACCCCACCTTGGCTCTCTGCTGACCACCCACTCCCTTCCTGTCTCCATCCTCAGGCAGTGGTGTGGCTGCTGGTTCAGGGAGAAAATCGACATTAGAGGAGAATTTCCTTAGGCCTCCCACCCCCACCAGGCCCCCTGCCCTGTCTGAGCCCGGGTCCCTGTCCTCCTGCTCACTCAGGGCCTTTCCCCTCCCTGCATCCCCCCCAGGAGCACTTTGCAGCGCTTATAGTGGGCCTTTCTGGTCCCACAGGAAAGATGATGTTGCCAACATTGTGTCTTCTCTTGACTCCTTGTATCGAGTGGATTTGGGTGCTTGAGGCCATTTCTTCCCTTTTGTGCTTGTTTAGATCCATTTTTTTCTACTTGGCCTGTTTGGTTTGGTTCTTTCTATTTATATGGGATTTTTTTCTGTTTTGTTTTCTTATTCTTTTGTGCAAAATTTTCATTTTCATTAGTTCAGTCTGCTTGCCACATGCAAGAACATAACAAAAGACCTAGTAGTAATGCCCAACATGTAAGGAGCATTTTCCAGATAATTTAAGAAGAGTTCTGCCCATACAGTCTGTGTGTGGAGCTTACTGCAAACTCTTGGGCGGGAGGAGCCCACCTAGGGCTCAGCATGGCTCTGGAGAATGGTGGATGGGGGCCACCGGGAGGTGAGGACGTGGGCTGTGTGAGTCTTGGTGTCCAGGCCGTGGTGTCACTGTGTCCTCTAGGGTCTGGGTGTTGGCACCATCTGGTGGAGTGTGATGTGGGAGCTGTGGATTGTACTAGGGAGGGGGCATGGCTGATGATTCTCAGTGGCTAGTTAGTGGAGCCTACCGCAAGTGCCTGGGCATGTACCAGGGAGCCATGGACGTGACCCAGCGGCTGGAGTGGGGATGGCCCCTGTAGGGGAGGCAGGCAGCTGTTTCACTGCCCATTCCAGCATCAGACAGCCATTTTATCATACTCTCGTTTCTGGGCATCAGAATTCAGGCAGGGTGTGGTGGTGTCACATCTGGGGTATTGTAGTCAGTAGGATTAGGGGGATCCCACAGCCTCCCTCAGCTGGGTTCCACCAGAGAATTAGACTCCACCACATGGAGCACCTCAGCTTCTCCTATGCCCCTCCAGGGTTCTGGTACATTCTGTCCTAGGAGGATCATCACTCATATCACATCCCATGTTCTGGGGCTCAGGTGAGGGTCCCAAGCGAGAATGGCTGGGGCCTCTTCACTCACATGTCCAGACCAGGGTGACCTGAATAACTGGCACTCGCTTGTCTTTCCCCCTCTCTGAGGGCCCAGGGCTCTGAGGGCAAGCGTCCAGCATACCAGGTGGAGCTCTAGACCCAGAGCATGTACTGTCAGTTTGGGCTGCTTCCCTTGGGCAGTTGAAGCATCCAGAAGCCCATCCACATAGACTCTGCCTCTTTTTTTTTTTTTTTTCCCCTGAGGAAGACCAGCCCTGGGCTAACATCTGTGCCCATCTTCCTCTACTTTATATGGGACGCTGCCACAGCATGGCTGACAAGCAGTGCATCGGCCGGCGCCCGGGATCCGAACCCGTTAACCCTGGGCTGGCAAATCGTGACCTAAACCGCTGCGCCACCGGGCCGGCCCCAGACTCTGCCTCTTGATGGGAGGAATGTCAAAGATTTGCAGTCATGGTTTAAAACAGCCACATTCACATTCCACCTCCCCCTAACCCCCTCAGAACTCATCTCGTTGCCATGTCAGCTCTGGCCTCAGCCACAGGGCCTTGTCTGAATCAGGCCCAGGTACAGGTGAGGGTCCTCAGGCTCCTCCCCACACAGCCGTGTGCAGTAGAGGCACCAAGTCACACGTTCAACTTTTCTGTCCTAAATAGGGAAGCAGGTAGCATGGAGCAGTCACTGGTCTGAAATTGGCCGGGCACACATGGCCGTTTCCTTATGCAGGACTGGTTCCTGCTCCTGAGAATGACTGTGCCCCTCCTCTGAGTCACCTTCTTTTTCCCTGAGAAATGAGGGGCGTTTCTATCTTGTATTGTCTCTGGCCTCCTCAGATCCCAGTGGTGTATTTTCCTTAAAAAACTCTGTGAGTTTCCTAGATGTCGGTACATGTCTTCCCTGTTCGATGAGCCATGTGCTCAGAACTCTTTGGTACCACCCCTTCTTCCTCTTGGGCTCCCTGGAGAGTCTTAGCAGCATTACTGCCAGTCTGGAGGGTCTGCAGCGTGGTATCAGGTTCTTGGAGGCTCCTTTGTGTAAAGGGTCTTTGCTGCATCCCTGGATCCCTGAGGCCGTGTGTTCCCAGCAACAGTCTGGATTTGGTCTTTGCTCTGAGATGTCAAGGACATGCACACAAGCCCAGCCGCATCTCACGGTGACCTTCAGGTATGGTGCCTGCTCCTTCCCTTCGCCTTCCAAGTCTCTGACAGAACCCTCTTGTGGGCGGGCCTGACTGGGACCCCACAGAGAAGGCAGTGCAGGGAGTGAAGTTCTAGCCAGGCTGACGCAGTCTGAGCCACCACAGCAGCTGTCACAGGAGGAGATGGAGGGGCCCGTGCTGCGGTGTGCCTGGTTGGTGGTGGCAGTGGGGTGTGGCTGGGCTGGGCCTGATGCTGGGCAGGAGCGGGTCTGTTGTCCCAATAAGATATCGTTGTTTGGATACCATCTTAGGATGTCAGAACCCCCTTGGACTCTCCTTTTGTCCTTGTGGTACATTCTGGTCCTGGGGTTGGGCAGAGAAGCAAGTGCGTGTTTCCCTGCGTACCAGGTCCAGAGGCCACCTGGGATTTGGGGACAAGGCCTGGCCTGGGGTCCTGGTGCTGCTTCCTTGTGGCCCTTACCACAGTTACCCTCCCCTGCTTCTCCTTCACCTGCCCTGAGGCTGTTCTGGGCTCCTGCCCAGCTGTTGGTGCAGTCTCCCCCTCCCTAGTGGCCGGTGCACCCTTCTGTGCCTCTGGCCCTGCCTAGATGCTAGTACTGGACTCCAACTGCTGCCTTCCGCTGTCCTCATCTTTGCTGACACCCCACAGTCCTTCACGCTGGTGTCCTTGTGCCCCCCCACCTTGGGGGTGGCTTGCTGTCCTCCAGTCGTCCCTTCAGTCCTGCTCTGCCTTGGCCTGAGTCATTGCTCCTTGCTGCTCCTGCCGTCTCTGGGCTCCTCCACCCCACAGCCTGCCCCTGTTGGCTGCCCAGCTGTGGAGTCACCACTTGTGGTGTGGGGCTGCACACCCCTCCCAGGAGATGTCTGTCCTGAGACCCTGGGTCCCCCTGCCTAGAGACTTGCCTTCAGAGCCCCACTTCCCTTTGGCCTGCCTGTGGCCCCCTGAGCAGTGCATGTGAGCGTGTTTAGGGGAGCACCGTGCAGGGGGGAGCCCGTCTTGGGGTGTGTGCTAGTGGACTGCAGGCTGTGTGGATCTGGGCAGACCCCACCACCTTGTGTCTGTGCCTGAGGCCCAGGGGTCTCAGATGCTGGCGGCTGGGGCAGGGCCGTGTGAGAGACGGGGCGAGGACAGCGGTATGCCAGGAGCCGTATTCCCACGTTGGCGTCTTTCTGTGCTTGATGGTTTAGTGGTCTTCTTAAGTTTTTTTTTTTAAAGTGCCCAATGCCGCACTCCCCCACAGTGTCTCCAAACTTTGAAGGGGTGGGGCTTGCCAGATTTGCGGGTTCCCAGAGCCCACCTCTGGCTTGGGGAGCTGGGCTCGGCCGCACAGCGCTGCTGCCCCCTGGTGGCCACCGTCTGCCCTGCAGTGTCAAGTCTGGAGGGAGGATGTGGCTCCTCAGTGCCCCGAGGAGGGTTAGACGTCCAGCTCTTTTGTGTGGGAACTCACAGCCCCACCGGCCGCCCCTGCTCCCCTTGCCAAGGGCCTGCCTGTGTCTGGCTCTCCGTGCCTGCACACTGCTGCCTCGGCCCAGCCGCCCAGCGCGGGGCAGTGTGAGGCACGTGGAGCACTGGAGGACAAGGGACGTGTCTGTTGCCTCCTGACAGGACCCTGTCACTGTGGCCTGTGGCACAGGTGGTGTGGGACTGGTGGCAGTTCAGCACCTGGCAGGCTGGCGCTGTGGGCGGCGGGGGAGCCCAGCCTGAGGTCAGCACTGCGGACCCTGCTGTGAGGAGTGGCCTGCTGGCTGTGGCTTGACATCAGGGTGCTTGTTGAGGAGACTTACAAACTGCTCGGCCCTGAGGCCCTGCCCAGTCCAGGGCCTGGAGCAGGTGTGCCCGCTGCTTGCTGCCGTGGGTGAGGGTGGGAGGAGAGCTTTGGGCCCCGAGCAGAGGCAGGAGCTTGGGGCGCGCCCTCCACCCGTGCCCCATGCCCGCCAGGCAGTGCTGACCCACTTTCAGCGGGCAGGGCTCCCGCAGCACGCAGCACGGGGAGCAGGGGGTGGGGGGAGCCGTGGAAACTGAATCCCGCCTTGTTCCTGGCCTGGAAAAAAACTTAGTTAGTCTCCCACCCCCCTCACACTGAGGGGAAAAACAGGCGAGAGGAAGAGCTGCCTCGCAGGCCCTTGGCTCCTGCCCGGGCAGGGGGAGTGGGCTCTGGGTGGGGGCGCCTGCACTCAGGGGCTCTTGCTCCCGAGCACTTTACTGCCCCCAGGGGTGAGAGGTGAGGCTGTTTTCCCCATCAGCCTTGGTTCCGGTACACCCGACCCCCTCAAGGGGAGAATCTGTTTTCTAGGTGGGGGTGTGAATGCTCTGTGGTACCCACTCACTGACCTGGTGGGACAGGGCCAGCCTGGGGCCGTGGACGTGGTGGGCGGGGTGGGGGCCTTGGGGCCGTGTCTCCCCAGCATTCTGAGGGTTTCGGGCATCTCTCGGGCTCTTGGCTGACTGGGCTGGACGTGGCTCTCATCTGCTGCCCAAGCCGGCAAGGCCTCCTTGGGGTGACAGTCCTGTCCTCAGATTGCGTTGGCTGTGGCCCCTGTTGTGGCAGCTGACAGCGAGTGCCATGCGCTCCCCTAGATGGACTAGCCTGGGTGTGGGTGACCCCCCAGGTGTCACCTGCTGCCACCGAGTGGGTGCCCGCGCTTTGGCCCCTGACCCCGGGCTGGCTCTGGGCCGGGTGGGGGCTCTTGGGCCAGGAACTCTGCAGCTGTTTTTTCGTTAAGGGGTGCGGGGGTGGCTGGGCCCTCGCTGGTGGTTTTGTTGCTGACTGCTCCTTTTCCAGTCTGGCATCAGGTGTCAGCCCCTCCCTTGGGTCCTCCCCCAGAGTTTGGACGTCGTGATGGGTCCGGCCCTTGACAGAGGGCCCTGGGTGGGGCCCCCCAAGAGGCCCACTTAGACCTGGGTGTCCCTGGTCTTGTCTTGAGATCTGGGGCCGGGTTGGAGCTGCTCAGAGATTGGGGTGGTGGGAACCTTGGCCTCAGAGTTGGCAGAAGGGACAATTAGTTCTTCCCAAGCCTCCCACCACCGAGGAAGGGGTTGGGGACCCTGGGCCTGGGATCTGCCCGAGGTCAAAGGGTGTCATTGTCCTGAGTAATCATTCTCCCCTTCTCTCCACAGGCCGAGACCCCTTCCCCAAGGACAGAAGCGGCGCGAGCGCAGGGCGGCGATGAGTATGCAGAAGACAGCTCTGATGAGGAGGTAGGGCTGGGGTCACGCGGAGTGGGGGTGGGGGACCTTCCCCAGGTGGGCTGAGCGGCCCTGGCCATGGCTAGGCCTGAGTGGGCGTCCTGGCCTAGGGCCCCACTCCCAGTCTGGAAGAGTGATTTTGGGGTCGGGGACACATGACTGCAGGAGGGTGTGTGTCATCGCCAGGGAGGGAAGGGGCGTTGGGCGTGGTGCAGTGGACCGTGCCCATGTCTCGGCCCTGGGCTGTGGACCCATGGGCGTGTCTGTGGGGTGGCTGGCCGATGCTAGGGTCCCCCGAGTGCCCTGTGGGGGCTGCGCTCAGGCTCTGGGTGGGCACAGAGAGGCAGGGGGGCTTCCCCCACACCAGCCGACCTGTGCTGGACCCTGGGGGTGACAGGCCCGGGGGCTGCCCCACCAGGTGCCAAGGGCAGCACTGCCTGTCAGCCTCCTGCAGGAGACAGGCGGCCCTGGGCGCTCTGCTCCTCCCTCCCCTGCGTCCTCGAGGCGTGGGCCAGTGTGGGCCTCAGCAGATCTATTCGCCCCTCTCAAGTTTGTGGGTCCAAAGGGAAAAGCTTGGTGTTGGGCTGGGGGTGCTCAGTCTGTGTCCACAGGGCCCTGATTGTGGTGGGGGGGGGGGAGCTCAGGAGCTCTGAGCCTGGAGGTGGCTGTGGTGCTTGCCTACCTGTTCTCTCCCTGGTGTATCCTGGCCACCAGGCAGGGCTGTGGCCCCTGTGCCAAGCCTCCTGGTGTGAGTCCCCCAGGTGTGTGCCTCTTTCAGCAGTGAGCCTGGGCCTGGAGGCGGCGGCTCTGGTGTGGGGCCTGCAGGGACGGGGGTCTCACCCTCAGGAGCTCTTCCTGCCGCCTGTCAGGGGCTGTCCCGGGGCCTGGGGAGGCACGCGCCCCCTCCCCTGCTCGGCTTCTACCCCTGCCCCCCCCACTCCCCGCACTCTCTTGGCAGCGGCTGCAGGAGCCTTGGCTGCCCGCCCGATCCGGTCTCTGTGCGTTCAGAGAACAGAGACAAAACAAAATAAATTGGTTTCCTGGCCGGAGCAGCGGGCGCACTCAGCGAGGGGGGGCCAGCACAGCGCGGCTCCCTGCCTGTCTCCCCTCCTCCCAGGGGCTCTGGCTGTCGGCAGCCACATCCTGTCGGCTACTTTTTTATATTTGGTATTTTGAGAAATCGATGATGATTGTAAATGGAGTGCTGAGGCCAGGGGAGGGGCCTTCGGCCTGCCCGCGGGGAGATGCTCCTCCTGGCCTGGCCTGTCCCAGAGCCGCTGTGGGGGCTGCAGGGGCTGCTTCCTCTGGCGATGACTATCCCATATGTCGGCCTGAGTGACAGGAGGGAGCCACGATGCCCGCACGTCCAGTGCTTCTGCCAGCACAGCCGGCCAGCGGCTCGAGGGGGCGGCAGAGCTCAGCTTTCAGGAGCCAGGCCAGGCCCGGCAGATGCTTCCTCTCCCCTGAGGAGCGTGTGTGCCTGTGCACCCTGAGGTTGTGGCTGCATCTCTGCAATCCAAGCAAAGTGGAATGGGCTTCAGGGAGCAGGCCTGGGAGTCTGGGGTGGCGTGGGTCCCATCAGATGCCCGGACAGATGGGGTGCAGAGTGCAGGAGCCTGAGGTGACCGAGAGGACATGGAGGGGGCACAGAGGCCTGCACACCCCCGTGGCTGTGCCGTGGTTGGTTGGCACCTATGCGGGGCCACAGTCCGTGAACACCACTTGTGTTGGGGCAGCCCCTTCTCCTGGCAGTGTCCTTGGAGGTGGCCAGTGGTGCCAGGACCCCACTCAGGCTCCGGACAGTTCCTAGCAGCAGGCAGGGTGTCCTGATGGGCTGTGTGCCCCTGGGAGAGAGAACCTCAGCGGGAACCTGGCTGTGGCGGCCGCCTGGTGGAGTGGAAGTGCCTCCCGGCCTCCCTTTCTCTGGGACCTGCCCTAGCCCCCATCCCAGTCTGGATCTGAGGCCTTGGCTGGGGGACACTGGGGCTTCTGGGCCCTCCGACTGCTGGCTTCTGCTGGGCCTGGCTTTGGGAACCCCCATCCCAAACACTGACTGGCGAGGCATGTTCCACCTTCGCGGCTTCCTGTTTCCACACATTCGCTGTCCTCGCTCCCTTCCCCGAAGTTCACATCCTGAGCTGCACTAGGGCCGAAACCTCCTGGATGTGCTGCTGGGCCTGGTGGGCTCCTGGCCACCATGGAGTGGAGGGAGCCCTGAGGAGCCGGCGAGCTGTGTCCGCCCTGCCCCCACACGTCCACCTCACCCCCTCGCACGGCACCCGGCAGCTCATAGACGTGATCTCATCCAGCCCCCAGGACCCTGAGGGGGGGGGCGGGGGCGGGGGCAGGGGCCGTTGGCCTTCGCAGCAGTGACCCCTCCTCTTCATTTCAAGCAGCTGGGGGAAACTGAGGCTGGCGGTGGGCAGAGGAGCACCTGCTGCGCTGCTCCACGGCTGCCGTATCTGTCTAGGCAGCATGGTCATGGTGGCCGTGAACTCTGGCTGGAGAGGCTGGGAGGAGCCTCCCTCCTCGGCTGCATCCCCGACCCCATGGGCCTGACACCGTCCTGTCCCCTGAGAGACCTCCACCGAGACCCGAGACCTCTGCTGGGGTCTGGGGCCGGGGCGGGGCTGCAGCCCTGGCCGGCTCCATGATGCCCCGGCCTCAGCTGTAACTTGGGATCCCGCAGGGACGGCCTGGGCCTGTCTGCATCCAGAACCCGCGATCCCCTCTGCTCTCTCGCCAAACGACGTTAATGGCTTCTCCCAGCTACTGAACCGGCAGCTGCCTCAGCCCTGGCGGCCTCCCGCTCCTCCTGGGCCGCCCGCCCCCGCCCGTCCTGGCCGCCCGCGCTCAGAGCGCTTGCGTCGCTGCTGGCAGCCGGAGCCTGTCGGCTCAGGTTTCCGAGCTGTTTGTGGAGAGCGCCCGGCACTCAGCCCGCTCGTGTCTCGGCCTCGCAGACCGCCCCGGCCTCCCTGGCGGCCTTCCACCCCCACGGCCAGCCTCCGAATGGGGCCGCTGGCCAGGCTCCTACGGCCCCTCAGGTCTGGTCCTTTCGCAGTGGTCTGCCCCCACCGGCCTCCCCTGGGAGGGACACTGGTGTGTGCTCCTGACCCACGGCCTTGCAGGTGGCCGCAGGGCCTGGGTGATGGTTGTGACCGCAGAGTGCCCCTTGGTGCCTTTACCCGGCTCCACCCTGGGCCAGGCGCACAGCGCTCGGTTGGGGGAGACGCCCCTCCTCCCGCCAGCGCGTCTCGCCCTGTACGCCTGGCTGTTCCCAAGAGCCTCCCTTTGCATCTGATTTTCCTTGTTGGGAGAGGGGATTCCCCTGAGGGGCAGGGTGGGGGTCGGTAAGGAGGCAGCAGCGGCAGAAGCAGCTGCCCCTTACAAGGGGTGCTGTGAGCACTCTGCGACAGAGTAGGGTCTCTTGGGGCCTGGGGGGCCGTGCGGCAACTGGCAGGTGAAGGTGGGGCTTCCTCAGAGCTTTGTCTTCCCTCTGGCTGGGGCATGTGGGTGGTGGCGGCCTGGGCCCGCCGTGGGGGCTGCTGTGTGCCCACTTGGAGCCAGGTTCCTTGGCAGCAGGAACCCAGCAGGCAGGTGGGTGGAGGGTGGTGGGACAGCCTCCCAGCTGGGAGGGAGGAGGGGTTTCCCTGGGCTTGGAGGTGTGGCCAGTGGAGCCAGGAGCTGGAAGGGCAGGGTGTGGAGGGCAAGTTCTGTAGGAAAGGTGGGTGGGGGTGCTGGCTGCAGAATGGGGGCCAGGCACATGTCCCAGGGGCCACAGGCGGGGACTGCTGCGTGTGGGCAGTGCTTGGGGCTCAGGGGCAGTTCTCCAGAGCAAGACTTTGGAGAGGGTTAGAGTCGGGGACCGGGAATAGGTGTGGAGCTCCAGTATCAGGCCCAACTTGAAGCAGCAGCTCTGTCTTTGAATAGTGGAGCTCAGAACAGGCCCTTGCCCCACTCAGCGAGGGTCCCTGAACCTGTGCTCGCCTCCAGCACTCCCAAAGGACTTCCTGGGAGCCCAGAGTCAGGCTGGTCCATGTGGGAATGCCCACTGGACCCTGCTCAGCCCCAGGAGAGGGGCAGGTGGGTGGGGGTCTGGGATATCTGAGGACCCAGGAGCAGGGGCAGCCTCGGTGCCCTCTCCCCACCC
The DNA here is from genome assembly GCA_031878705.1 of Tapirus indicus. Lineage (NCBI taxonomy): Eukaryota > Metazoa > Chordata > Mammalia > Perissodactyla > Tapiridae > Tapirus > Tapirus indicus. The sequence continues at coordinate 919,941 of CM062935.1, forward strand.
TATGGACCCCATGGGGGGTGGACTTGCTCCCCGACCCTTGGAGGTGCTGGTAGGGCCCAAGCAGTGGGCTCTGAGGGGCCCTGTGCCTGAACGCGTCTGCCGGTTCAGGGGTGGGTCCGGCTGGCAGCTCTTTCTTGGGGGACGGAGAGAGGGAGGTAGGGGTGTCTGGGCTGGCCTCTGCAGAGGTGCTCCTACCAGAGTCAGCACACGGAAGGGGCAGTCTGATGGAGGAGGTTGGGGAAGGCGGTTCTGAGTTCCCTGCTTGGCCCACCCCAGCCCAGCCGGCTACAGCCAGTGGGCTCTGCTTCTGACCCCGTCCCCTGCTGGGGTCCTCTCAGCTGGCTTTGGCCTTTGGGGCAGGAAGAGGCCAAGCAGGACCTGGCTCTCTCCCCTTTGGTCTCTCAACCAGGACTCATCCTGCTGGAACCTTCTGTGGGTTCAGCTGCAGCAGGTGAGCGGGGGTGCACAGCCCAGCCTCCCGCCAGGCACTCCGACAGAGATTAGACAGCATGGAGCGGTGAGGAGGGACGGAGGCGCAGGAAGGCCGAGTGGCGTTCCGAGACAGGCGGGAGCTTCGTGCAGGGGAGCTGAGCGAACACTGCCGGCATTGTAATCGGAGAGGGGCCGGGGAAAAGAGAGAGACTGAGCGAGGGCGGCTGACCCCGCGCTCCCGGGGGACAGGTGGGAGAGGCGAACGAGGAGAGAGTGAAGGATTCCAGAGGTGGGCCGGCTTCCTCTCTCGCAGACAGACACGGGCGGGAGGTGGGCAGCGGGCCAGCGCCGTACCTGCAGTTCCAATCTGCGGTCCTGACAGCTGCAGCCACTTTGGGGAGGGGGAGGGGAGGGGGCTCATCGAGAGCGGAAAAATCCCAGCCGACACATCAGCCGGTTGCTGCCTGTGTCCGGTGCAGTCTGGGGGTGGGGGACCCCTGCTGGCCTCCTCCCACAGGTTTGTCCTTGGGGCAAAGTGGCCCCCCAGGAGAGCGTGGCCCGGGGGCTGTCTGTGCCTTGGCCTGGGGTCCCAGCACTGAGCCCGGTGCCTGACCTGGAGGGGTCCGTGGGCACTTGCCCCTAAGGGTCACATGTGCTTCCTGGCAGCCCGCAGGTGCTGAGCAGGGTGGGGGCTGGCTGGCCTGCGGGCGCAGGCGGCCTGGTGATGAATCATGTGGTGCCGCCAGCAGCTCATTCCCCAGGCCGGGGACAGGGAGCTGACAGCTGAGGCCGATCGGAGTGTTTCCAGCCCAGCTTGGCCCACAGAGGCGGCTGCTGGCCTAGGGTGCGGGCCGGCCCCTCCTTTCCAGCTCCTCTCTGGGGCACACGCACAGGGAGCCCTGGGTCTGTCCCTAGGGTTGGTGGAGGGTGAGACCAGCGTTCTGGGAAGGAAGCAGGGGCTACGGTGGGTGGGGAGCACCTGCCATCCTGGCCTGGAGGCTGTGAGTAGCCGAGTGGACTTGCGTGGGGCCTCGGGGCTCGGGCAGGCCCACCACCCCCAGTCTGGTTTGAATTTCTGGAGCGGTGGAGGGTGACGGCGTGCTCCTCCTCCTCCCCTCCCCTCCCTCTCCTGCTGGCTGGCGGGCCAGGCCCTCGGCCGCTGCTGCTACCGGTGCAGCTCAGGGAGTGACCGGGCCCGCTGCCCAGGCCTCAGGCCAGCCAAGCTGCAGCCGCTATTGGAGTCACAGGCCCAGCAGTGGAGGCTTTGGCCTGCGTGCACCGCACCCTGACTGGCCAGGCCCCTGGGGACTGTCCCAGCGGCCTGTCGTCTCCCACTGACTTCCCAGCATCCTCGACCCATCTTCCTCTCCTGCACTGGGCTCCAGGCCAGGGTCCCTGATGCCTGTGTCCCTCATCTCGCCCCAGTCTGTCCTCGAGCTCGGAGGGGTGTCCCTCCCCTACACTCTTTTCTCTCAGGCCTTACAAGGTGCATGTTCCCCCCGTCTGCCCCCGACACTGGCCAGGTCACCCTGTGACTGCCACCCATCATCTTGGGGGGCACCTCCCACCCAGGCCCAGGCATGGAAATGTGAGGCCAGTGGGTGAGGGGCAGGTGGGCTACAGACCCTGCCCACAGAAGCGCATATGGTGCCCAGTGGAGCTGGGGAGGCAGACGTGGAGACCCTGGGGGCACTTGCCTGCCTGGACGCCTCCCCAGGTCGTGCTCTCCATGGCAGCATCACATCATGGTGCCTAGGAGGGGTGGGGTGCCCTTCTCAGCCCCCAGCTGGACCCCCAGGTCCCCTGCTTGGGTCCTGGCTCCCCAGGCAGGCAGTGGGGTAGGGGGCTTCTGCAGTGACTGAGCTTGCCCTCTCCTCCCTTTCCTCTGGCCAGCTGTAGGCTCCTGCAGGATTAAGGAGAGGAAATTTGGGGTTGGGTTTCTCTCTGACTCGAACCCGCCGTTGTGACTTTTTATCCAGTTGCGTTTCTATCAGATTGGACACAGCCCCCTCCAGCTCTTAATGGCTCTGGCTTTGAGAGTTTCCTCCAAAATTACACCACTGCTTCCTGCTTCATGGTCCCTGGAGCCCATACGTGCAGAGGAGTGGGGCAGCTCTGGCCCTGCCCTGTTGGGGTGCCCACGTGGGCCTCAGCACCTGGCCTCCCCACAGGGGCAGGAGGGCATGTCACTGGGGGCCCTGAGCCTGCGCTGAGGGCTGGAGGGCCTGGGGCCAGCACCTGGTGCTCTCGGCCACTCCCCACCCGGCTGGCGCTGGCGGGAAGTCAGGCTGCCGGTGGGTGGGGGAGGTGGCCCACACAGGGGCGCCCCGCCTTTCTTCTCTGCTGCGCCCCTGAAGCTCACACCATGAAACTGTAATTGTCACCTGCAGGACTTTAACGGTCAGCCAGCTGCACATGGCTTGGGGAGGGGGCCTGACTCACCCTCTTCACAGGCAGGTGGGGCCTTGGGAGTTGGGTGGGGTGCGGTGGTAGGCGGCCAGGGTCCTCCTGGTGTGGGCAGTGCTGCAAGGGGCCACGTGCAGGGCTGGGGGCAGAGGTATGTGGCCTGTCTCCTCTCACAGCTCACACAGTTGGGGGAGCCATGGCAACCCCAGCAGGACTGGGCCCAGGGTGGGCACTGGGGGTGCATGCAGGCAGCTGCCACCTGGCCCATGCTCTCAGGCCCACCTAGGCCGGGCCCCTCAGCCAGCCTCCCCGACGTGTCCACTTCTTGGGGCTCTGTGAGCAGAGGCTGAGGTGCCGAGTCCCTGGGGCCCTGCGTGGTGTGTGCTGCGAGCTCTGCCCTCCTCACCCCTTCGGGGCGCCTGGGTGCCGGGAAAGACTGTTCCCCTGCCCCAGGGCTGGCTGCAGCCTGCTCAGTCCCTCGCTGTGTGGCGGGGGACTTGCTCTCTCCTTCCTTCGCCCTCTGCTCCCCTGGCTGGCCTCCTTCAGCCGCCAGGCCACTGTCCCTGGCAGGCGCCTTCGTTTGCCTCGGGCCTGGGAGGGACAGCCTTGAGCCCTGGAAGGTGAGGACCATCCCCAAGAACTGGGGTGCCTGCAGCCCAGGAAGGACAGGACATGAAGAGACAGCCTAAGGGCTGGGGGTGCGGGCTCAGATTGGGGCTCAGGGTGCATTCTGAACTGTTCGAGAGGACGGTGTGCTTCCATATTTGGAAGATAATTGTTTTGCTTTTAATTATACAAAATTTCCAGACTTTATATTATCATATCAAAGACGCAAGATGCCAGCACATAGTGACCAGAAGAAAACCCAGGTAGGAAGCCAGCACGGAAAGTTCCAGTGGGCCTGGGCAAGTGCTGGGGCCAGCTCAGAGTCCTGCCACTGCCTGCCTGGCCATCGGCCCCACTCTCAGGGTTAGGGAGGCGGGCTGGCCTGGTGGGCACCCTCACGGGAGGCCTGTGCCCGAGTCAGGTCCATGGGGGCTCTCCGCGGATCGCCCAGTGGCATCCACCTCTAGCTCCGAATTGCCGTCTTTCTGTCGCGGTCCTTGCTCTGCAGAGAAGAGGAGCAGTGTCAGGGCCTGGGCAGAGATCCAGCGCCAGCCCTCGCCGCTGGGCTTCCCCACGGGGTGCTGTCCTGGGTGGAGGACGCTGAAAGCACCCGCCTTCCACGCTCACCCCAGCTTCCCGTGCAGTGTGGGGAGGAGAGTACACTGCTGCGCGGCCGAAATTGTACAATTAAATTTCCCAGATGTTCTGGCCCCAGGAGCTCGCGCGTGCTGTCTGGAGAGGAAGTGGGGATTGGGAAAAGCTGCACCGTATTTTCTCCCTGCTTTTCCGGTGCCACCAAGCACAGCAGGAGCTGTAAATCACAGCCGCCAGCGTCTCCCGCAGCGTGGCCCTCTCCCCCAGCCCCCATGTCTCCCGCCAGCCTCCTGCCTGCTGACCCCAGGCCTTGCTGGTGTCTGAGTGGGCAGCCCCCGGGGCAGGGCCTGGGGGAGGGACGGCAGGTGCCTGATAAGCCTTAGGCCAGTGGCAGGGGCTGTGGCTGGCCAAAGGGACCCCAGGGGGTCTTCTTCCCATGGGGGCAGGGTGGGTGGCTGGAGTTGGGCTTGAACCAACCCTGGCCTGATCCCCCAGCTTCTCCCAGGTCTGTCCTGCCTTCTCTCCAGACCCCCACCTGGCCCTGGTTGGCCCTCTCTGATGCCCGTGGCAGCCTGTGTCCTAGGGACTCGTGGGGAGAAGGCCCAGCCCTGCCTGCTCCAGCTGCGTCCGCCTTGGGTTCCTTCCTCTGGGGTCGTTGGGGCGGGGGGCGCACTTGGGTTTCAGGTGCTGCTGGGGGGGCTCTGCCTGCCTCTCGCCCCGCCCTCTCTGGGGCAGGTGTGGGTTGAGAAGTGATTTGGAGGCATGGCACACCTTCCCGTGGGTGCCCCGCAGCCCACACTCACCAACTTTCTCTGGTTGCTGAGGCAGAATGTGCAGATCTGTTTGGGCTGGGCGTTCTCGCCGTCGCGGGCGGGGGGCGGCGGGGGCGGGGGTGGGGGGCTGCCCGCGCGCGCCGCGTGGAAGAAGGCGGGCCCGGAGTGGCATGGCTGCCCGTCGCCGCAGGCCTCGCCCACCAGCAGCACATTGCCCAGGTGCGAGATGTAGCTGGAGGCCAGGCGCAGCGTCTCGATCTTGGACAGCTTGCGGTCGGCCGGCTCGGTGGGGATGAGCGTGCGCAGCGCCGTGAAGGCCGTGTTCACGCTGTTGGTGCGGTCCCGCTCGCGCGCGTTCGCCGTGTGTCGCTGCCGGGGCTCGCGGCCGGGCCGCCCCCCGGGCCCCGAGCCGCCGCCCCCCGCCCGCCGGCCCCCAGCCCGTCTCCGGGCGCCCTGGAGGCCGCAGCGCGCGGCGTGCACGCGGCAGGGCTTCTCGTCGGAGCCCGAGCTCTCGCTGCCGCGGTCCTCGTCCTCCGACAGCGGGCTCACCTCGGGGTACAGGTAGCGGCCGGGCGGCGCCGAGCGCAGCATGGCGAGAGACGTGGCCGGTGGGCGCGCCGTCAGCTCCGCCGCGCGCAGCGCATGCCGCCGCCGGGCCTCGCGGGCGGGCCTCGCGGGCAGGCGGGCGCCGGGCCGGGCCGGGGAGCGCGGCTCTCTGGGCGCTCGCGGTGGCGGCTGCGGCGCCGCGCGCACGTGTGCGTCCCGGGCTGGAGCGGGGCCGCGGGGCCGGCCTTTATAGGGGCGGCAGCCCCTCCCCCGCGCCGGCCCGCCCTCCTCCCCGCCTCCCGGCCCCTGGAGGCGCTCGGAGCAGGGGCCCTGCGTCCCTCTGCCTTCTCCCGCCACGCCACGCTGAAGGGGCCTGGAGCATCTTGCTGTCTCCGGGGAAGCGGGAGCCCATCTGGGTAGTGCTGGGGCTGTGCAACCCCCTCCCACCCGCCCTCAGCAGGGGCAGGAGAGTCAAGCGGGACTTATGACCCGGCCTTCTGCCCTGGCATGACCAAGTTAACCCAGCTGCCCTGGCCCCGGTGCATGGCCACACCCTGTCTGTCTCTCCCTCCCCTGTCCAGTTGGGCTTTCTGTGCCAACTGAAGGGGGGAGCACAGAGGAGCATTGAGGGGCTGCAGTTCAGCCCTAGATCCCTCAGCTGCCTCCTCCAGATTTGCCCATGGGGTTGCCCAGTGGCGCGGCCTGTCTGTCCTGCACCTGCCCCCTTCTGGTATCAGCCGTACTCTCCAGGTCTGGCACAACTGTGATCTCTGCCTGGATTCCTCCTTCTCTCCCCTGGCTTGTGCTGCACCCCTGCTCTGGAGAAACCTCCCCATTACCCTGCCCCGTGCTCCTGTGGGCCTGCTTCCCCTGACCACTGGGCTCCCCAGGGTCTGTCCAGTTCAGGGATGGCTGTGTAAACTTGGGGAGCATGGGAGATAGCACCCCCCCATGCAGAGGAGAAAGGAAGGCATTCCTAGCTGTGAGCAGGGGCACAGGGGGTGCCCCTGGGGCATGGGTCTGCTGGGAGGACTGAAGTCGGCAGGTCTTGGGATGGGCAGGTGCAGAGGGGCAGAGCCCGGGGGTCCTGTCCTGCTGCAAGGGAGGGCCTCAGGCTCCCAGCTGTGCTCAGTCTCATCGGGGCCCCTCCCCCTGTGGCTACTGTTGCAGGAAGCCGCTGCCTGGGCAGCAGTCTCCATGCTGGGCGGAGGGAGGGTGGTGGCTGGCAGGGTCCCCGACCAGGAATTTGTGTCCGGGAATGTGGCTGCTTTGCCCACCAGGGGTGGGGTGAGGGGCAGGACCTGGGGGGGGGGTGTCTTCAAATGCCCGCAGGGCAGGATGCAGTGGTTTTTGCCTCTCCTTGGAGTGGGTTGGCGGGGTCTTCCCTGAGTCCCTGCTTGTGGCTACCTACTTTTGCCTAAGGCCGCCGCCAGGGGAGGGAGCCCACGGGCGATGAGGTCACCCTTGTCTGTGGCTGCCCAGAGCCCTGGCCAAGGAATCCAGAGGGAGGCTCTGGGGTTGGCACCACTTCAGTGGAAAATGTGAAGGTACAGCTCCGGCGCCTCTGAGGGCTGGGGGGCGGGGGGACAGTGCCGGCTGCTGCGCCACGTCCCACCCCAGGGAGAGTCACGTGTCTGGGTGCCTGGTGCTGCCCCTGGCCAGCCTCGAGGCTAGTCCCTTTGGTCTTGGCCTCCCCCTCTTGGTCTGTGTCTCCTGGGGAGCTTGAAGGGAGGGGTGGACATAGTGGGTGTCCAGTGCTGACACGCTGGCCTGCTGCCCCAGGACGTCCGGAACACGGTGGGCAACGTGCCCCTGGAGTGGTATGATGACTTCCCCCACGTGGGCTATGACCTGGATGGTAGGCGCATCTACAAGCCCCTGCGTACCCGCGATGAGCTGGACCAGTTCCTGGACAAGATGGATGACCCTGACTACTGGTGAGAGAGTGTGGGGTGCAGCCTGCGGGGCAGGGAGGGGCACGAGCATGGCTCTGATGGGTGGTCCCCCAGGCGCACGGTGCAGGACCGGATGACGGGGCGCGATGTGCGGCTGACCGACGAGCAGGTGGCCCTAGTGCAGCGGCTGCAGAGGGGCCAGTTTGGGGATGTGAGCTTTGACCCATATGAGGTAAGTGGCAATGGCTGGCCCTGGGGGTCTGGGGGCACCTGTAGGGCCCTGACCCACAGGCCTGTGCTCGTTGCCCCAGCCGGCTGTGGACTTCTTCAGTGGGGACCTCATGATCCACCCGGTGACCAACCGACCTGCCGACAAGCGCAGCTTCATCCCGTCCCTGGTGGAGAAGGAGAAGGTTGGTGCTGCCCCGTCCTCCGGGGTGCGGCCCCCACTCCTCCTGTTCTGACCTGGCCTGTGTGTACAGGTCTCTCGCATGGTACATGCCATCAAGATGGGCTGGATCCAGCCTCGCCGGCCCCGGGACCCCACCCCCACCTTCTATGACCTCTGGGCCCAGGAGGACCCCAACGCTGTGCTGGGACGTCACAAGATGCACGTGCCTGCTCCTAAGCTGGCCCTGCCTGGCCACGCTGAGTCCTACAACCCGCCTCCTGAGTACCTGCCCAGCGAGGAGGAGGTGGGCCTGGTGCTGGGGCGGGGGTCTGGGCTCCAGCTCCCAGCCCCACGCTCCTGGCTCACCCCTGTCTCCACAGCGCCTGGCGTGGGAGCAGCAGGAGCCAGCCGAGAGGAAGCTCAACTTCCTGCCCCGCAAGTTCCCGAGCCTGCGGGCCGTGCCTGCCTACAGCCGCTTCATCCAGGAGCGCTTCGAGCGCTGTCTCGATCTCTACCTGTGCCCGCGGCAGCGCAAGATGAGGGTGTGTGGGGCGGCAGAGCGCCCGGGGAGGGGATGGGGGTGGGAACTGGGTGACCATGTGCTCTCCTGCCCTAGGTGAACGTGGACCCTGAAGACCTCATCCCCAAGCTGCCCCGGCCACGGGACCTGCAGCCTTTCCCCACATGCCAGGCCCTGGTGAGCAGATGGGGTGGGCAGGGGGCGTGCACCTCTCGGTGTCCATCTCCTCACTTCCCTTTCTCTGCAGATTTACAGGGGTCACGGCGACCTCATCCGCTGCCTTAGCGTCTCCCCAGGGGGCCAGTGGCTGGCTTCAGGTGGGCCTGAGGTGGGGGTAGCCCCAGCATGGGGATCTGGGCAGGAGGACTAGGTGCTGAGGGCCCTTGTCTGCTATGTCCAGGCTCCGACGATGGGTCAGTGAGGCTCTGGGAGGTGGCCACGGCCCGCTGCCTGAGGACTGTGCCTGTGGGTGGCGTGGTGAGGAGCATTGCCTGGAACCCCCACCCCACCATCTGTCTGGTGGCCGTGGCAGTGTAAGTGCGGGGCCCAGGGGGTGCCTGTGGCAGCAGGGGGCGGCCCTGGGCCTGAGGGGCTGCATCTGGCTCTGGCCTGCAGAGAGGACGCGGTGCTGCTGCTGAACCCGGCCCTGGGGGACCGGCTGGTGGTGGGCAGCACGGACCAGCTGCTGAGCGGCTTTACCCCACCCGAGGAGCCCGCCCTGCAGCCTGCCCACTGGCTGGAAGCCTCAGGGGAGGAGCGCCAGGAGGGCCTGCGGTTGCGGATCTGCCATAGCAAGGTGTGGGGGCTGGCACGGTGTGGGGTGTGGGGGAGGTGGGGCAGGGCCCAGCTCAGCCAACCTCTCCTGCTGCAGCCAGTGACGCAGGTGACCTGGCACGGGCGTGGGGACTACATGGCTGTGGTGCTGGCCACCCCAGGCCACACCCAGGTGCTGATCCACCAGCTGAGTCGGCGCCGTACCCAGAGCCCCTTCCGCCACAGTCACGGACAGGTGCAGCGTGTGGCCTTCCACCCCGTGCGGCCCTTTCTGCTCGTGGCCTCCCAGCGCAGCGTCCGCCTTTACCACCTGCTGCGCCAGGAGCTCACCAAGAAGCTGCTGCCGAACTGCAAGTGGGTGTCCAGCTTGGCAGTGCACCCTGCAGGTGAGGGCGTGGGGGTGTACCCCACAGGTAGAGCGTGTACCCCGCCAGCCATGGCTGTCGGGTCTCCACCACCTTGTCTGCCCCCAGGTGACAACGTCATCTGTGGTAGCTATGACAGCAAGCTGGTGTGGTTCGACCTGGACCTTTCCACTCGGCCGTACAGGGTGCTGAGGTGAGGCGCCGGCGTGGGCATGGGTGTGGGCATGGGTGGCTGCTTCCCCTTCCCGAGCTTGCTCTCAATCAGGTCCCCCCCAGGCACCACAAGAAGGCCCTGCGGGCTGTGGCCTTCCACCCCCGGTACCCGCTCTTCGCATCGGGCTCCGACGACGGCAGTGTCATTGTCTGCCACGGGATGGTGTACAAGTGAGTACTGACCCCTGCTGACCCTGCCTGCTCTGTGGGGCCTGTGCTGCCAGTGTCCTGAGCCCCTCCCCTCCCCACAGTGACCTGCTGCAGAACCCGCTGCTGGTGCCCGTGAAGGTGCTGAGGGGGCACGCGCCGACCCGAGACCTGGGCGTGCTGGATGTGGCCTTCCACCCCACCCAGCCATGGGTCTTCTCCTCGGGGGCCGATGGCACCATCCGCCTCTTCACCTAGGTGCCCTGCCATGCTTGCCCTGGGGCCGGGGGAAAGGGGGACTGGGGTGTGCGTGTGCTCTGGACCTTCAATAGAGGTGTTTGTCCCAGCTGACTGGTGCTGTGACCTTGAATCGGGGATCCTGACAACCTACACTCACCACAGCCTGGGCCTTCACCTCACTCACTCAATCTTTCCGGACAGCGAGGGGCACCCTGCTGACCTGTCTCCAAAGGAAAGGCCACGTCATTGCACCCCCACGTCACCTGCTGAGGAGCAAATGGCTTTATTGGCAACGAGGTGGGGGCACTGACTTGCCCCTATCCTGCTGGGCCTCCAGCAGCCCCCTCGACAAGGGCAGGTTTGATCCACACGGGGTACCCAGGCAGCTCCCCACTCTGCCCTGGGGCAGGGGCTCCACAGGCCCCCTCAGAGGTTCAGGCCCAGATTCGACCGGGCTGGTGTTGCTGTGGGGACAGCAGCGCCGCCAGGGAGCCTCAGGCAAACTTCACCAGGCGGCCCAGGGTCTCAGCAGCCTTCATGCGCACCGCGGGGGCCGGGTCCTTGAGCAGGAGTTGGAGTGCTGGGGGACAGGGAGCTGCTGCCAGGGGGGCCTCCGTGGCCCTTTGAGAACTAACTCGGAGCCTGGGGTTCCTGCCAACACCCCACTAACGAGCTGCAGCTAGGGCTGCTCCCACCCCCTTCCTGGCGCACCGAGCCTGGGGGGCCAGGACCCCATGGTGTGCCCCCCGCCCTGTGCGTGGGGCCGCCCGCCCACCACCCTTCTAAGACAGGCCTCTGCCGGGAGGGCTCAGGAGCCAACGGAAAGATAGTTTTTCCTTTTTTAGTGTTTTTTAAGCTCTTTTGGAACAGTTAAGAAGTTTCCGTGAACTACTAGAGACGATGAGGTCACCAGTGACAGGGAAAAAATCCTTGAAATCCAGGAAAATCACTTAGTCTCCCCTAGTGCCCACAGGATCGTCAGGGCCCTGTGCAGCCCGGCAGGTTGGGGGCAGCGGGGCCCTCTGGGCCCCCGACCACATGTGGTGTGCAAGGACTTGGTTGGGGTGCCTACCTGCAATGAGCTGTTCCAGGTCCACCTGCGGCTGCTGCTCTGGCTCCACATGCAGCACCAGGAACCCTGCGGGCATGGGTCAGGGTCAGGGTCAGGGTGAAGGTCAAGGTGAGGCACGGGTAGGGGGGCCGAGGGGCAGCACTCACCCGTGAGCATGGGGGCAGCGGCACGGACATCCTCCCAGCTGCTCTTGAAGTAGAACAGGCTGGTGCTCACCAAGCGGCCCAGCAGGTCCGGGAAGTGGTGCATCTGCAGAGAGGCCGTCAGACCGCTGACTGCCTCCCCCCACCCCCCCACCGTGAGCGCGCATGCACGTGCACACCCACCCACCCAGCCCTACACTCACCAGGTGCTTGCAGGTGGTGTTGAGGAATTCACCGAAATGCAGGCCCCGGCCCTCCTGCAGGTGCTTCTGGAAGGCCACCGCCAGCTCCTCACACTCCAGGTTGGGGCCACACATGCGCAGGGCAAACCTGCAGGCCTGCAGGCACAACACTGAGACCCTGAGGCCCTAAGCCTGGCCTGGCCCACACACCCTGCTGGCTACTCACCCTGGCTACAGGGGCCTGGGGATCCTGCAGGTGCAGCAGCAGGGGCGCCAGCCCACCAATGACCTGCTCCAGGAAAATGTCCTCGCAGTCCCCGTGGCAGGCTTTGTTGAGATGCCCGAAGAGGTGGATGGACGCGGAACGGAACTCCATCTTCTCCTGGGGGGTGGCAGGTGTCACCCCATGGGGGCTTCCCCAGCCCCGCCCATCTGTCGGTGCCAGGCCCCGGGCCCCTTCCCTATGCCGTCCTCCTATCTCCATGCCTTGGCTGCTGTCCCCGCCTGGCACGGACTTGGAGGAGCAGGGCCCCTGGAGCAGTGATGGGGAGGCTGGCAAGAAAGGACCCCTCACAGGGGTGGGGGGAGTGCTGGGAGCCCTGAGCTGCACCCTAGAGGATCTGTCTGTGCGGTGTGGACGCACAGCTTGTGGGACCCAGGGGGCTTAAGGCTCTTGAGAAAGAGGTAGGAGGGCCAGGGAAGTGGGGCTGGGGTGGGGATGTTGGGATGTTGGGCTGTTGGGTGCCCCCACTCCCCCCCCCACCCCGCCCAGCCTACACTGTCAAAGAAGGGCCGGATGCGGATGGCGACGTGCAGCAGCACAGGGCGCAGGTCCCGGGGCTCCACCAGGTCCAGCAGCCTCGCAAGGCCCACCATGGCCTCCAGGGCCACCAGGCTATGCCGGTCATCCCCGTCGTCCAGCCCGCCAATCATGGCTGTCAGGAGCTGGGGGCCGTGGGCCCGCACCTGGGGATGTCCTGCACTCAGCTGTGTCCCCAGATCACCGAGCCCTAATGCCTGTGACACGTTGTGGCACAGAACCCAGCCCATACCGTGCAGACCTGCCCCTTCCCTGTGCTGCCACACACCCAGCTGCTGCAAAGGTACATCCCTGCCACCAGCACTGTGTCCGCCTGTTTCCTCACCACTGACCACTGCTGTCCTGTCCATCTCCCACTGACAGGGCCCCAGAAGTGCTGGCTGGCTGGCTTACCTTATCGGGGGAGCTGGAGGCAATGTTGGCTAGGCCCCGGAGCACCAGCCTCCGTACGCCAGCACATGTGTCCTTCTGACGGGCCGCCAGGTTGTCCAGCAGTGACTCCAAAAGCATCAGGTCGTTCACCACATTGCTGTTGAGCAGCTGGAGACAGAGGTGCTGGGACTGCCCACTCCCACTGACCCCCAGGGGCTTGCCCCACCCCAGCCTCCCACTTAGATGTGCAGCAACACTGCCCCCCAGCCCCCTCCCTACCACTGCACTGCTGGGCAGGCCTAGTCCAAGGTTGCTGTGAGAAGCGGACGTGGCAAAGGCCAGCTGAGGGCCCCGTGGGCAGAGGCTGGGCTCATGGCCTGCCTTCGTCCTTTTTCCAACTCCTGACCCCAGCCCCACCCTGGCTGTGGCCTGGTGCAAGTTTTAGGCATCATCAGCCACAAGAGGCTACCAAGGGAGCCTTGGGGGCCCTGGTTGCTGGCCTGCCCCCACCAAGGACCCAGCAAGTGCTTTGGGCCAGCACAGGCTGCACACAGCTGAGGTCTCCCTTCGTTGGGCAGAGTGGGGGTGTCACCAGGTGTGGCCCTGTGGCCTCTACACCCACCAGCACCAAGTGGGGGCTGGGCAATGGCGCTGGCTGGGGAGGGCTTCACCCTGCCCTGCCGGGCCTCTACTAGCAGTCCAGAACAAGTGGCTCCTACCTCAGCCAGGAAGGCTGTGGATGTGACCCTCTGGGTCTCGTACACGCCGCTCTGTGTGCACACGAGCGTTTTCATCACCAGGGGCAGCCGGGGGCCCGCAAACTTTGCCATGGCGCTGGGGAAGGAGCCCACATGGTGCAGGGGTTGGGGCCTTGGGTTGCTCCCTGGCCCACCCAAGGCCAACTCCCACACGGACCCGAGGGGCACTTCCACCTCCCACCCTGTGTGGTCAGAGCCCTCTGGCCCAGGAGCCCCCCCACCAGCTGCCAGGCCCTGCATGTCCTTTCTCTCAGCTGTGCCCCCACTAGCCCTCCTCTTCCCCCCACCAACAGTCAAGACAACCTGAAGCACAGCCGCCTCTGTGGCCTCCCGACTTCTCACACTGGGCCCACTGGCTCAGGCAGCTCAGTCCCCTTCCTGTCCCACTGGGAGGTCACCTGTGCCTTCCTGTGGGTCCCATGGCTCCTAGATGGTGCCTGAACGGGACCTGGCCTATTGGAGCTCAGCCAACGCTGGAGCTGGTGCACGTGGGTGCAGCCTGCTTACCTGGCCAGCTGGGCGACCCCCTCCTCGTGCCCTGCTGAGGTCCTGAGCAGCTCCCAGCCTCCCTCCAGCTCCATGTGCTGCACCACATCCTCACTGCCACCTCGGAGCAGCATGGCCTGCAGAGCGTCCACTGCAGAGCTGCAGGGACACACAGCTGTGGGCTCGGCCAGTGGGAGGGTATGGGGCCAGAGGCCCTGATGCACCCCTCAGCTCTGCACCCCACATGCATGCACACACACGGCCATGATCTTGGGAGAGATGTCCCAGGGCTGCCTGGCCTGCGCACTGCCAGCAACATCCCACAGGGAGCAGGCTTTGGGATACCTGCTGGGAGGCCCTTGGGCTCTCCCTTCCCCCAAAGCTGGGCCCCTCTAGGTGGTTTCCCACCCTCTGGTCTCAGGCTGACACTGCACCCGTCCCCCCACCCCTGTGAGGGCAGATGGGGGCTCTGCAGGCAGTGTCCCCAAGGCCCTCCATAAGCAGGCAGGGCCCTCTGGCACTTCTAGGGTCACGACCAGATGCTTTTCCACATGCCTTAAAGACCTTCATTTAATTTTAAAAAAAGAAGAGGAAAATGGAGAAAATCCTTCATAAAAGTGAACCGAGAGAGCAGGTTGGGGGCTGAATCCTGCCTGAGCTGGGTGCGGGGCCCCCTGTCTGCAGGCTGGGTACAGCAGGAGTCCCCAGGCCCCAGACCTAGTGCCTGCACCTGCTCTTTTAGGACCCAGGGCTGTGGCTGTGGCACAGACAAGTCTGGCCTCCCAGCTTCTCTGGGCACCTGGCCTGCCATGTGTGGGCCCAGCCCAGACGCTGCCAGGCACCCCCAAGGGCCATGTCCACGGCCCCCACCCCAAGGCTGGAACCCCTGTGCAGCCTGTCCCTGTACCTCAGGAACCTCGGCTCTCACATGTGCACAGCCACAGCCACCCTGGGAGGGACAGAAGGAGGGCCCTGCCCTCCTCTCAGATGCTCAACTGGACTGCTATGCAAGTGAGGAAGAGACACCTGACGTGGCTGAGAGCCGAGTGGCTGACAGTGAGTGTCCAGCTCTGTCCACCAGCTCAGCCCATCAGGGGGTACCAGGCGTGGGCCATGCTCTGCTGCCCCCAAAGAGCCCTGCAGGCACTTGGCCCTTCTGTCTCCTTGCAGGAAGGGCCAAAGCCGACGGCACAGCTGGAATTTAGTGTCCGCCCCTCTCGCTCGGATAAACCCTTCCCCAGCTCGGGCGGAGGCACTCAGGGCTCCCAAGGGCAGCAGCAGGCCCCCACGGATGATGTCTGGGGGGAGAGCAGCATCAGCTCGACACTGGCAGAACCTCACACCAAAGCCTGTGGCCGAGATGGCTTGTCAGGGTTCTCAGAACCACACAGGGAGGACCTGGGCACGGCACCTTGCACTGACCTCTCCCCTGCACGTTGGCCACCTCACACATCAGGCCCCACACCAGCTAGCAGACATCTGTGTTCATGAAGCATTGTCTCTGGGAGCTCCTGGCCCAAGGGCAGAGGACATCCACCCATAGGGCAGTGCACCTGACCTGCTGCGGGACCACAGCGAGGGTACAAGCCGCTAATAGGCACGTCCTGCCCGGTGCTGGCTGACACACACTCTCCTGTGACAGATGGCTTGGCTGCTGGGGTGCAGGGGAGTGGTGGGCCTGGGGGATGGGCCTTGCTGGCTGCACGGTGGGCCTCACACGTGGATCTGGGGAGGTGGCAGGGCAGGCAGTGTGTGACAGGCTTGTTTGGAACCCTGTGACTGCGGTCCTGTGAGATTTCCAGGCTGGCCCACACAGGGAGTGACGACCCGGTCAAGCCTGAAGGACTGCCACCTGAGGGGCAGCAGGAGCCGAGGGGACCCAAGGGGCTTGGCGGCCCGGAGGGCAGATGCTGGCAGCCTCCCCCCAGGCTAGCGGTGTAGATACAGTCCACTGCCCTCACCTATGGCCCAGCCCTGTCCCCCTGGTCACCCCCAGGTGGCATGAGGACCGTGGGGGTGTCAGCATGGGGGTGGCCTGGTGTCTGCCTACAGCTGGACAGGCTCCCAATGAGCCCTCACTGAGTGTCCATAGACCACACCCTCTGGGGCTCCCTTCCCAGAGAGAAAACACTAGAAGGCAGTTCTTGCTGTCCTGGGAGCCCTGTGATTCCAGTGGAGGGCCCAGACCCTGTTGGGGCTGCCGCCCCTGGATGTCGGGCAGCCTATACTGACTGCAGGCACAGAAAGAACCACACTGGCCACTGGCCAGATGCCCATGGCATGCCACTGAGGGGTCACCCACAGCACAGGCAGGGCCAGGCCACTGGACCTAGGCCCACAGAGTCACAGCCAATCCTGGCCAGTTGCTGTGGGCCAAGCGAGGGCCCAGAGCTCCGCACCCTGCTCCAGGCCTCAAGGCTCAACTAAGGCGCCACCTGGATCACGGGCTATGCTCCAGGCTGAAGCCAGCACCCCTGGGATCCTCGACTGGCTTCAAGAGACGGCCAGTGGTGCGGTGCAGGTGTGACGCAGGAATATGTGAACAATCTACACGAGGGAGGGGCCCCTTGCCTGTCCACCCTGCTGCCGGGAATTTTTGTGGATGTGGATTTGCCAGGGTCTGACTTGCTGGCTGACGGCTTCCGTCAGAGCCAAGACCTGTACCTACGCTGCCTGCGTCCCAGCTCAGGGATGGCAGCCCACGGGCCCCTGCGGGTGGCAGGAGGTCTGTGGCCCCCACAGCTCCCAGGCCATGGAGCTGAGTCCCAGCATGCCAGGCCCAAGGCTGGTTGGGCCAGTGTCCGCTGGTCCATTCACATTTTCCACTTGGTCTGCGCGGGGCTGGGCAGGCCCTGGCACAAGGCCTCTGCTAGAGTTTACGAGCTGGTCCTGGGGCGGAACAGCCTTGCAGCGGGGTGGGGCTAACTGCCACTGTCCCCCACGTGTCCCCAGTGAGGGGCACATCCAACCCCAGCTGCCTGGGATGGGTGGGGAGGCAGCCAGGGCTCACAGTCACTCAGGCGTGTGGCGCCAGGGCGACAGCTTCCTCTGCTCACCCTGTGGCCCCAGGCGGCTGTTTGGAGACCTGAGGTGCCACCATGGTGGGCCCAGGAAAGGCCTCAGAGGCCAGGATGGGCAGTAGATGTCCAGACTGCTGAAGCTCTGAGCCCACTGCCCTCAGCAAGAGGCCCCACCCCGCCCATCCCCAGTCTCCTGCCCCGGGACCCAGGGCCCACTTGGCAGAGACCACAGGACCCCAAACCCCAATGAGAGCTGAGGGGGAAGGTGCCTGCATAGGCTGGTGGCGTGGGGGGCCTGGCATTGAGCCCAACACCCTGCAGGGCTGGGGGACGACCCAGGCGAGCAGGCCCCTTGGGGGAGGCAGCAAGGCCATTGCAGAGTTTCTGTCTGAAGGTGGGGCCCTGACTGAGTGTAGAAAAAGCCAGAACTCAGAGCTGAGGACTAAGGTTGCAAACTGTTGTAGGCAGGGGCTCATTCCAGGCCCCAACCGCTCCTCAAACGCTCCCACGGCTCCACCTTGCAAAGAAGGCACTGCTCTAACCTGCCTGAGCATCCCCACAAGGCTCCTGCGGCCACACACTGCCCCACAGACCTGCAGCTGCCTCCCCCAGGGTCCCCATCCCCGACCTGCTAGAGGAGGCCAGAAGGGACTGCCCAGGGAAGCCATGCTCCCAGAGGAACAGCTTGCTCATGGATGTCACCAGGGCGAGAGCCAGCTCCCAGATACAAACTCACTCCTGAGCCAAGCCCCCACCTCCTGGCCGCCCCTTCCTATCCTCTCCCTCACTGCTGGGAGCCGGGCAGCCTCATGCACACACACCAGAGGCCCGCACGGTGCGGCACGCACACACATGCTTGTGCTCACACAACCGCGCTGGGGGAGGCAGACCCGGACCCACTAACCTGCAGGGCTCGAGGTTCCTGGGGGCCGGAGCCGAGCCAGTGCTCTTCCTGTCCTTGGCCTGCAGGTTCCGGGGCAGCTGGACGCCCACGGTGCAGCTGACGCGCAGCAGGAGCACCACAAACAGCTGGGGGTAGAGCTCCAGCACCGCAGGCCCGGACGCTGGAGCCGATGTGACCTCGCGCAGTGCACAGGTGGCCTGGGGACAGGGGCTGCCTCAGGCTCACTCTCCCTCTGGGACTGTTTCTAATGAGGCCGGCCACAGCGCAGGCTGGGCCCTGACCCCGGGACCCAAACTAGCCCGAAGCCCTGACAGCATGCACCCCATGTGCATTGGAGGTCTTGGTTCTGGGGAGGCGTGTGGACAGGAGGAGGGGCGCAGCCCTGCCCAGCTCGGCCTTCTGGGGCAGGAGGCAGGCACAGGGGCAGTGTGGCTGCCTCAGGGACGCGCCTCTGACCATCTGCTCTTGGTTCCTCAGTGGGGAGGAGGAGGAAATTCTCACAGCTGCTTTACTGCTGAAAACATTGCCAAGCCGGGTTTTTTTTTTTTCCGTAGGATGAAACAGAGTGCTCTCCCTTGGGGACGAACACCTGTGGGGTCCGGACGAGCCTGGGCTCCGAGCTGGCCGGCTCTGGTGCCCCAGTTAGGGGCCAGGTGCCTGTGGGGCGGCACCCAGGCCACCTGTGGGGTCCTCCCTCCAGCAGTGACGCAGCCCCTCGCCTAGCCTCCTTGAAAAGCGGGGAGAAAGGAGACTGGGGCCCCCACTCACTGCGAGGGGCAGCAGCGTGGCCACGCGGTCGGGAGAGCTGCTCAGCAGGAAGGCCCGGCTCTCCTTGAACGGGACGTCTCTGCTCATCTTCTCGAGGAGCAGCTCCAGGACCTGCACAGTGAGGCTGGGCTCCACGGCCAGTGCCCGCCACAGGGTGCAGGTGTGGCTGCAGCAGGGTGGGAGGATGGTCACCTTGAGACCACTGCCAACCCCAGCTCCACGCCCCTAGACGTGCCCGCGAGACTCAGCTCCAGCCAGACAGGAAATAGTATCCTGACCTAAGATCTGAGCTCACCCCTTCCTCTGACCCTACAGGTCCTTCAACAGGCTGCCAAGTGGTAAGCAGAGTTGGTCATCAAGGGCAGGGAAAAGGTCTCGGCCATACAGAGGGCCTGGGGTGGGGTGGTGGGAGGGGTCCTCCTGTAGCCGCTGGGAGCAAACACGAGGCTTTTCTGGAGGAGGCAGCATATCCCAGACCTCGGGAGCACCCACAGATCACTTTTCCAGAGCAGTGAGCAGCACGCGGCCAAAGAGAACCAGGCACACGTGAAGTCGGCCCTGTCAGTGAGGTCTGCAGAGCCTGTGGTGCTCAGACACGGGGATGCGGCTGTGCTGGATGTGTCCACAGAGAAGTGACAAAACAGTGAATGGGAACTGGAAATTCTAAAAATAGATACAGCAAATTTGAAAGAGAACCAACAGCTCTTTAGAAATGAGGCACATAATGCAATGCTCGGTGGATACATTTGGCAGCAGCCTGGATGCAGCAGAAGAGAGAAACAGCGAACTGGAAGATAAATGGAAGAAATTACCCAGAACCCAGCACAGAGAAAGATCACGGTGGAGACTAAGGCAGAACAGGAGATGCAGACGGTGAAACGGAAGGTCTAACAGACGTTCGGGTGGTGTCCAGGAAGCAGAGGAGAGAGAGAGAGAATCTGAAAAATGCTCAGAGCTGACGACAGATACTAACTCACAGGCTCAAGAAGCGCAGCAGCCACCAAGCAGAAGGAAGGAAAAGAAGGCGCTTAGACCACCCCACGGGAGTGTGGGCGCCGACAAGGGAAAGTCGTGTGCTCGTCCGAGGAAAGCGAGCAACTTTCTCTAAAATGGCAGCACCGTGTAGACTTGGAGGAGCCAGAAAACCGGCACAGGTGTCCTACACGCACTGAAAGAAAACCACACTGGAAGTCAAACTCTACAAAAACAACATTCAAGAAGGACGGCCAAATAAACACACTTTCAGAGAACAGAAGTGGAGAGTTTACCACCAGCAGAGCCTCACCAAGGACATTCTGGAGGATGCACCACAGGTAGTGGAGACTGAGGTGCAAGCACAAGGAGCAAAGACCCCAGTGGTCAAAGTGGACACACACGCACACGCCAGGACGGCGGGGACATGCCACGTGCTGGGCAGGGGCACTGGGCAGGCGTGCGGCTCAGCAGCTGGGGCCCCATCCACCTGTACCCAGAGCAGGGGCTGGCAAACTTCGGAGACACTTGCCACATGGCCTCCGCGCGTCTGGTGCCTCTACCGTGGTGGAGCAAAGTGGCCAGAGACACTGCTGGCACATGGACGGGCGTGCTGGGTCAATAAAACTGTACTTAGGGACACTGAGATTGGAATCTCATATGATTTTCACGTCATGAAATATTATTCTTTTGATTTTTTTTTTTAGCCATTTATAAATGTAATCCCTTCTTAGATCACAGGTTGTACAAAAACAGGTGGTGGGCTGGATTTTGCTGACCCCCGACCTGGGACAATTCCACTCCTATAAATAAATGGTGTGGTGCCCACAGCAACACCACACAGCATGAAAAGAATGACGAGGGTGCAGTGCACCCTAAAGACAGCATGTTGTCTAAAAGAAGCCAGAAGAAAATTCCGTGATTCCATCTACACCGAGTTCCAGATCAGGCAAAACACATCTCTGGTGACAGCAGTCAGACAGCAGCGACCTTTCAAGGAATTTCAGCTGAGGGGCACACAGGAGCCTACTGGGGGCTGGACACCTCTGTCTCCTCTGGGGAGTGGCCAAGGCCCACAGCAGTTTGCGGGCCCACTGATGGCACGTGCACTTCTGTGTGTAAGCTACGCCTACATGGAAAGTGAACACGGGAGGAACAGAGAGCAGAGTGGTGAGCCTGAGGGCAGGTCCGCGTGCACCCTCTGCATCAAGGACTCGTGATAGCGACTGACCGTGGGCAGCCAGCAGAGCTGCACACGCAAACCAGGAGGAGCAGAGGGGGCTGTGCAGAGGGGGCCATGTGCAGAGGCCTGGGCTGCCTGCAGGGGCGCTCGCGAGCTGGGCTTCCTCTGAGCACACGGGTGGTCCTTTTTAGGACAACCACTAAAAGAACAGAAACAGAGCGAATGACTACTTCCAAACTAATTGAGTGGAAAAAGTGAAATTATGAAATAGACCCTGCTAAGTCAAAAAAGAGACAAGAAAGAAGATGAAGAACAAAGAACAGGGAGACAGACACAGACTGAGGTAGCGAACGTGACCCAGCCATACCAGCAGGAAAGAAGTGCGGCCACAGCTCGGCCCAGAGAAAGGCTGCCAGTGCCTACGGGGAGGAGACGCCAGGCGAGCGCTAACCAAAAATGCACCTTCCTGGAAAAGGTACCACCAGAGAGCAGAGGCGCTTCCCCAGGAGATGAGGTGCTGGAAACTGTAAACTGCAGGCACAGAACGGCACACCTCGATGCATCCGAGTCAAAGCAGAGCCAACGGGAGTAAAGGGACAGCTGCCTCACCCCACACGGGGGTCTCCCCACAACGGGGATGGCACAGAAAGGCAGGACCAGCAGGCCCCACTCTCTGGAGGTGCCAGGACCACAGCAACAGCCACAGGTGGCCTCAGCAGAGGAGGTCAAGGTAACCCAAGGGGGTTTTTGGGGACAGGAAGGCCAGGGCCACAGGCCCCAGGTGGGGAGAAGTCCTGCCCTTCAAGGGTCACTGCCAGGAGCTTGGGAGCTGGGAGTGTGAGTGGGGAGACATGCTGGTGCATGGGGATCAAGGACCCTTCCCTGGCTCGAAGAGGAGGCCCAGCCCCGGGGTCTGCTCACAGATAATGTGACACCCCACAAAGAACAAGCCCTGGAGAACTGGACAGCAGAGCCCACAAGAGCCAGCTGAGGGCGCCCACTGATACGTGGGGCCTACAGAGAGCCTGCCGGGCAGTGCTGGGCCCACCAAGGAGGGCAGGCATGGCGACCCCCGGCCAGGGCCTGTCTCCTACCCAGCCTAGGGCCCTGGGAGACTCGTAGCTCCCACTCAGAGGAGCTGGGGTGCAGAGGCAGGCGGAGCCCCCGAGTCTGGTGTCTGGGCTGTGCCTCTGCTTGGAGCCCAGGCAGCCAGAGCCCTGTCCACCCCAGCAGGCAGGCGGGCACCAGGTACCTGTCAAAGGGCAGGGGGCTGCCCAGGAGGCTGGACACCACAGCCGCGCGGTGCTGGGATGCCAGGAGGTACACACTTTGCTGCGCGGCCTGCAGGACGTGCTCCTCTGGGGTCTCCTGCAGCTTGGAGCGCAACACGCTCACTATCTCGGGCACCTGCAGGCAGACGGGCCACAGTGGTCAGGCCCCGGGCACACACCCATGCCAGCAGCTGTCCCATTGTGGCCAGAGCACAGGGGGCCCCAGGGAGGGTGGCCGGCCGTGATGCGGGGAGTCCTATGAGACTCAGAGCTCCTCACTGCTGGCCCCAACGAGGGGAGAAGGCAGAGCCCAGTGCCCTCAGGGCAATAGCAGCAAGAAGCTGCAGGATAGGAACAAGGGCCTAGATTCTACGCCAGAAGTGACAAGAGCCAGAGATGGGCCCGCTGGGCGGCGGCGGAGGTGCTGAGGCACCTGTGGGGCCAGGGGTTTGTGTGGAGCACAGAGTGCAGAGGGGAAGGCCGCTGGGGTGAGCACAGAGACCAACAGACCCGACGGCCCCTTGTGGCCCCAGGCAGGGTGAACCTGCCTCCAGCCGCTGGAGGCAGGACACACACGGGCTGCCCACTGCTCCCACACAGCCTCCCACGCTGAGTGAGAAGAAGGTGAGCAGTAGGCTGGGGATGGGGAAGACGGAAGGGGAGACCGAATCCCAGACAGAGGCTGGAGCTGGGCCAGGAGAGGGGGTGCTGTGGCTCCAGGGGGCTTGGCAGGCTCCTGCTGCTGCCACAGAAGCCACAGATGGGCAATAAGGGCCAGAGAGGGGCAGGCGGAGCAAGGCTGCAGGCAGCCCATCGCCCAGCCCGGGAGTCTCCCAAGCCCACCAGAGTCCAAAGGCCCAGCTCCACAGCCTATGACTGGCCTCCAGCTGGCCCAGTGTGGCATGCGGACCCTGTTCCAGGTCCCTCATGCTCATTGGGGGTGCTGGTCTGACTACAGTGACCCCCCCCCTCCCCCACTGCCAAGGCTGCACAGCCAGAAGACACCACGGTCTGAGGTGAAAACAGACAACCCAGGGCACTGCAGGGACACGGTTCCCTGGAGGGGGCAGCTGGCAGATATGGGCTCTGCCAATCCCTGGGTTCCTGGGCAGGGCTGGCCAGGGAACCCCCCTGATGGGCTGGGCAGCAGGAGCGGAGAGAGGGGACTGGCCATGGCTCTGATGGGGGAGACTTGCAGGCCAGGCCCACAGCTGCTCATGCAGTGGAACGCCTTGCAGCGGCATGGGGGGTATGGGTGTGGTTCTCAGCTGCGGGGAGGTGCAGGGGCTGTGTGCCCGGTGTGGGGTCACACCTCCCCAGTGCTGCCAGGGGCAGGACAAGCCCCCACGTGGGCCTCAGGGAGAGGCGCTGACACTGCCATTTCTCAAAGGATTTGTAGACATGACATTTTTTTCTTTTTAAGACCCTGGCTAGAGAGAGTGAATTACCTGACCCACGAGCACAGCGCCCTCGCACCAGCACCCGCCTCCTAATGACCTGTACCTCTTTGCCCTGCCCTGTGGTCCACCGGCCCAGCGCCCTGTCCCGGCCCACCCACGTCTCCTGACAAGACGGCTGGCCCCGGTCTGCAGGGTCTGCCTGTTGCCACACTGAATAGTTTCTGCTATACTCCCAGCTTAGGGGGGTCCTGGCGGTAAGGAGGTGTTGAACTTGGAGTTTTTTCTGCACCAGCTGAGCCAGGGTCTTGCTCCTTAGTCCGCCAGCATGGGGACATTCACGGACAGACCAGCTAGGCTCCTCCCGTCCGTGTTCACTGCTGAAACGGTACAGACCCATTGCTCAGGCGAGAGGAAGGAGCCCCTCTCCATTCTCCTGAGCTCCTGGCCATGAGGGGGCAGTGGTCCGCTGAAGGCACATGGGCCTGAATGACCGTGAGTGGACACCTTGAGAGAGCACTTGGTCACCTTCATGATTATGAGTCCACTTGACTTTCCCATCTCTCCTGCATTAATATTGGTGGGACCAACATTCTTCCAGAAACCTGCCCATTCCACGCTGGGTTGCAAGTGCACTGGGACACTGTTGCTCATAACAGACGTTATTATTCGTAAAGTCTCTTATGTGTACGGTCTTCTCCCTTTGTCACTTTCCATTTTGCTTTTTTGGATGTTGGCTCTGTTCCCATGGCTTGTCTTGCCAGAGGTATTTCTTTCTAACTGTTTCAGTAGGTTTATCTATCTTCTGTAATATTTTCTTTGCTTTTGCAGATTTTTTTCAACTGCTAGAACCAACTGGTGCCCATGAACAGCTTAAATCTGTGCTTCTCGTGAAGTAGAACGAAGGTGTCCGGGATGGAGGGATCTTGGGCTGGCGTCCGGACCAGGTTCCTGGCTTCCCTGGCCTGGTGAGCAGGGTCCTTCCAGTCCCAGGATGGGGGTCTGCATTCCAGCTGCCCACCGTGCAGCTACAACTACCGGGCTGTCCCAGGCCCCCATTACCAGCCTCGTGCCTGTGCCCTGGGCTGTGGCTCCTCTGCTTCACGGTGAGTGACTGGGGGCTCCTACTGCTTTCTGTCACACTTGGCCTAGGTCGCTTCTTCACAACAGCTTCACTGAGGTATAATTCACACACCGTGTCATCCACCCACTGTAAGTGTACAATTCAGTGGTTTCTAGTATATTCACAGGGTTGTGTAACCATCACCACCATCAATTTTAGAACATTTCCATCACCCCAGAAAGAAACCTCATAACCCATTTCCACCTCCCCCAGCCCCTGGCAACCACTAATCCACTTTGTGTCTCTATGGACTTGCCTGTTCTGGACATTTCATATGAATGGACTCATACCCTATGTGGCCTTTTGTGACTAGTGTCTTTCACTTTGCACAGTGTTGTCAAGGTTCATCCATGTTGTAGCATGTGTCAGTACTTCATTCCTTTTTGTTGCCGAATAATATTCCATTGTGTGGAGAGATCACATTTTACTTGTCCATTTATTAATTGATGGACACTTGGGCTCTTCCCATTATTTGGCTATTATGGATAATGCTGCCATGAGCATTTGTATGCAAGTCACTGTGTGGACACGTTTTCATTTCTCTTTGGTACATGCCTAAGAACTGCTGGGTCGTGTGCTGACTCTGGGTTTAACTTTCTGAGGAACTACCCGACATTTCTGCAGCAGTGGCTCCGTTTTCCATTCCCACCTGCTTGTTTTAAGCAGAGTCTATCCTTTCCTGTTTCCTTGGCTTCCTCTGCACATTCCCTCCAACCCATGGAAGGCCCTTCTCCCACTTCTGACACAGCTGAGGGCAGGAGCCTGCTGTGGGATCCCTTCCTACCCTCTGCACCCAGTTTTACAATGTGCTCTGTTTTACCATCACTGCGTGTTGGGGGGAAGCGGGGCTCAGTCCAGCCACGTGTCACCTGCAAGGACCACATTTTCTGATTCAGTGTTAGAGAAATTCAAGGTCCAACAGTGTCCAGGTGTCTCTAAGAGGTCCCCCCGCCAATGTCTCTAGGGCAGCAAAGAGAATGGTGGCCTGCCATGACCCCCGTGGAGACAAGATGCTAGCATGCCATGTCACCAGTGAGTCGGAGGTGGCATGTCGCAGACATGCTCCAAGTACAAGCCTGGGAGTCAGGAACACCATTCCCGTGGATGGGGGTTGGTGCGCACTGTGTCTGTGAACCTGAGCTGGGAAGGAGACAGTTCAGCAGCTCCACTGTGCAAAAAGCAGCTCCCTGAGAGCTCAGCACCCAGCTCAGGATGCCGGGCCCCTGGAGAGGAGCCTGGATTTGTCAAGAATGGGTGGGACCCAAAGCTCTAAAACTCCTAGAAGAAAAGCAGGGAAAAGCTTCATGACATCGAATTTGGCAATGATTTTTTGGATGTAACATCAAAAGCACAGGCAACAAAGGCAAAAATAGACATGTGGGACTTCATCAACATAGACACTTTTATGCATCAAAGGACACAAGAGAGTGAAAATGCAACCTACAGAATGGGAAAAATATTTGCAAATCATTTATCTGATAAGGGGTTAATATCCAGAATATACAAAGAACTCCTGCAACTCAAAAACCACAAGAAATCAAATAACCTGAATTAAAAATGAGCAAAGGACATGAATAGACATTTCTCCAAAGAAGACATACAAATGGTGAACAAGCATATGAAAAGATGCTCACCATCACTCATCATCAGGGAAATGCAAATCAAAACCACATGAGAGCAGGGCCGCCCGGTGGCGCAGTGGTTTAGTCCACGCTTTGGCAGCCCGGGGTTTACGAGTTCGGATCCCGGGCGCCCACCGACACCCTGCTTGTCAAGCCATGCCGTGGCAGCGTCCCATATAAAGTAGAGGAAGATGGGCACGATGTTAGCCCAGGGCCAATCTTCCTCAGCAAAAAGAGGAGGATTGGCCATGGATGTTAGCTCAGGGCTGGTCTTCCTCACAACAAACAAACAAACAAACAAACAAAACCACATGAGAGTCACCCTGAGGGCCTAGTGGTTAGCGTCCCCGGCTCTCACTGCTTCGGTGGCCGGGTTCGTTTCGCGGTCGTGGAACCACACCACCCGACCATCAGTTGCCACTCTGTGTTGGCAGCTCACATAGAAGAACTAGAAGGACTACAACTAGGGTGTACAACCATGCACCGGGGCTTTGGGGAGGAAAAAAGAATCACAATGAGCTATCGCCTCACACCTGTTAGAATGGCTGTTATCAAAAAGACGAGACACAAATGTTGGTGAGG
Source organism: Tapirus indicus (assembly GCA_031878705.1). NCBI lineage: Eukaryota > Metazoa > Chordata > Mammalia > Perissodactyla > Tapiridae > Tapirus > Tapirus indicus. The sequence goes on from CM062935.1 coordinate 946,518, forward strand.
ACGTGGAGAAATGGGAACCCTGGTGCACTGTTGGTGGGAATGTAACTTGGTGCAGCCACTATGGGAAACATAATGGAGGTGCCTCAAAAAGTTCAAAATATAACTACCATATGATCCAGCAATCCTACTTCTGGGTATTTATCCAAGAGGACAGAAAACAAGATCTTGAAGAGATATTTACACACCCACGTTCATAGCATTATTCACAATAATCAAGAGGTGGAAGCAACCCGAGTGTCCACTGACAGAGGACTGGATGTGGAGCACAGGTGGTGCACACACACCTACACCGGACCACCAGTGGCCGCTGTCTCCGGCCTGACCCGGCTCCTCCACCTGCACAGAGCCACCAGGCACCTTTCCACCACTCAAATCCAACCCGGGGAGCCCGGCTGAATGCAAAATATAATCTAACTTTCTCCCAGCACACCCTGACTATCATGGCTGTGCCCTCTGCCCCCACCCTCCTGCCATGCTTCCCTCCCAGGTCCTGGCTCTGCCAGCAGCTCCACACCTTCAGCCCTGGCTGAGGGCTCTGTGAGGACACACTTGCCTTCTCCAGGCTTCATACCACACTCAGTTCCCTTGGCACGCATCCCTTCCGACAATGACCTCCCCTCTTCTCCATCAGCAAATTCCTGCTCATCCCTCTCTGAGGAGGTATTTGTGATACATATATCCAATAGAGGACTGGTATCCGGAATATATAAAAGACTTCTACAAATCAATAGGAAAAGCACCGACAACTCAGAAGAAAATGGGCAAGACTGGCATCCTCACAAAACAGGACACCCATGTGCAAAAGTGTTCAACTTCATAAGCCACCAGGGAAATGAAAATTAAACTCTCATGTGAAGCCATTACATAACCCTTAGGAAAGGAGAGGAAATACTGCTGACAAGGATGTGGCGTGCCAGAGCCTCACACACTGCTGGCAGGAGGTGACCTGTCCCCTGCCCGGGAACACCACCTGGCAGCCCTGGGACAGTTGCACGAGGCTATGTCTCCAACCGAAATGCACCCTCAGCTCCAAAGGACCCGGATGCTGGCAGCACGCCTCGTGACAGCCCAGACCTGGAACTGCCCAAGTGTTTGCTGAGGTGGGTAGATGACTGAACTGTGACACATTCACACAAAGGAGTGACGTGTGAATGAACGAAGCATGAGCCAAGGCGACAACATGCATGATCTCATGTGCTAACACCAGGAGGGGCCAGACAGAAGGGCACCGATGGTGTGATTCCATCTACATAAGGTGTGGAAATTAACAAAAGGAACCTTAACTAAACTGGAGCCGGGGAGGCCTGTAGGGGGAGGTCTCACCCCATCACACATCTTCAATTACACCAAACAGGAAGAGACAGATGCTTACATCTTCCAGGGGAAGTACGACTACTTCACTACTGAAGGAAGGTTTCTCTCTCCACCCAGCAACAGCTCAGCCAATGAGAAGCTGTTGCCGCCCTGAACTGCTACTTTCCCCCAATGGACTTTCCTTTAGAACAGCCTCCCCCACTCCCCCTTTTTCTCTATAAAGCAGGTCCCCTCCTTTGTTCTCTGGATTTGTCTATGCTTTGACATAGCATACACATCCCGAATTGTAATTCTTTTGCTATTCCCAAACAAACTCATCTTGAGATAAAATAACAGGAAAATTTGCTTTTCAAGTTGACACATATGGTGTCAGAAGAGTGAGATCCAAAGGAAGCAATCCCCCGAGAGATGGTGTACCTGCACAGAGCCCCTTGTGCTCATCGCATCTGTGAGTTGCCACCTGCTTTCGGTTTGGTGCGTTTCCTCTTGGATTTCGAGCTCTGCTCCCTTTGTGTTCCGAGCTCTCTCTGAGCTCTCAGACTTTATTCGGGATCGAGAGAAGCTTGTCCTCTTGAGGAGTGACTTTGTCCTCAGGTTCACAGCTCTGTCCCTGGGTTCAAAGTGTCATCCTTGGGGTACAATCAGTTACTTTTGGGCCTTGGGCTCGCTGAAAACCCAGTTTTTCTTTGGTTTTCAGATTCCTTTTGGAAGCAGGGCTGGGAATCCAGCAACTGTCTTTTGTTTTTAGATTCCCTCAGGGAGCAGGGCTGGGACTCTAGCAACTTTCTTGGGTTTTCAGAGGAAATTTCAGAAATGGGATCTCAGTCATCTAAATGTTCTGAGTGCAGCCCTCCTTCAGGGCCCCGACTGGGTTTATGTTTAAGAACTTTGGGCCCCCTGCATTTTGCATTTTAAACTGAGTGGGCCAAACAGACAAAAAGCAGTCTAGAATTGCAATAGCCATTATGGGAAACTTTCAATATCCCCAAACTTGCTTTTCTTAAAACAAAATTGAAAGACTGCAGCTCTAAAATTAAGTAAAATGAATGGTATGTCTATTTTCATTGATACCTGGAGGCTTCTGGATATGCACAAAGCTGTAAAGTCACCTCACTGCAAGATACCTTGTCTAAATTAGCTGAAACAACTGAAAAACTGGGGGAGAACAAAATCACTTCTGAAGCCTCGTGCTCCCCTCCCCCTTCTTCTCTGTCTCGGGCGCCATCTTGTTTGTCTCCCAGACTCCCTGTCTCAGACCCCACCCGGCAGCCACCTTGTGCCCGGGCTCCGCCCCTGACACCATCTTCCTCTCTTCCCCTCTGCCAAAACCTGCCCCCTTATATTCAGACCCTCTGAGGAGTCAAATGCTAACTCCCTAATGACTATTTCTAAGTTAACTGGAGCAAATAAACAACTAGAAGGAAAAATTCAAAGAGCAGTTACCCTAGACTTTTGATAATAGACAAAATGACTCCAAAAACAGCTCTAAAAAGATCCTTACAGCCTGCAAATAAAAATCTTTAGTGAAAGACTTTGGCCACATGAACAAGTAACCTTACCTTAGTCCATTTGCCAGAAATACAGTTTGGATTCAACTATTCCTTTGAGTTTTGTACCTGAGACATGGCTAAAGGTTTTAAAATGAAGGCTATGAGATCTCTGTTTATGTCTGTGAGTCTACGTATGTACTTTATAAAGATGTGATATTTTTCTACGTCTGGATGGTATTGCTAGAATTGATTTGTAAAAAGCTCTATTTGATTGGCTTGTATTAAGTGCTTATAAATTAAGTATTCCTAAATCTCAGAAATATGATAGAAACTAAAATGCTTTTCAGGTTCACATGATCTAGGATTAATCTTCAGTAAATAAAAGCTAGCTTAAGGTTGTTGGTGTAAGTAAAAAAAGAGGCTTGTGTTCAGAGTTGTTAGTGTTGGGTGTCTGCAAATGTGGAACTTTCTGTCTGCCTGGGTTTGCTAGTCAAGTGGGCTCATGCTGTCTCTGTTACAAAATTTGTCAGCAAGAAAGTAACTTAAGATGATGGTTGGCTATTTAATGTCTAATCCAAGCATGATTGTTTAAAGCAAGTAGCTGAAATAAATGTAAATAAGATCAAAGTTTACATTAAGTTAAACTAAATAATGGATAGTCATTGAGTACCTAAACTGTTTTCCAAACAAGATAAAATACTAAAACATTAATTACTGAACATAGGTTTATCTACTTTTGACTTCCTATTGCAGAGAAACTAAAGATAAATTTAGGTCTGCTAGTAACCACGTCTTGTGCCACATTGAAAGATTGCAATATTCAAAGGGCACACACTCCTAGAAATTATGAAATGTATTTATAAATCTGGCTGTCCACGATTGTTTACTTCTTTAGTTTTCACTAGCAATTGGGGATCCTAAAGGTTAAGAATTCTGATATGTGTAACTAAAGCTACTAGAAACAAAAAGGGAAACATCTCTCTTGATACAAGGAAACTAGGATGTGTGTTTCAATAAAAGAAGGTATAAGAAGTGGAAATGCACTCTGTTGAGGGAAAAGAAAGTAAATTTGTCCTAAAGAGAGGCTGGTGTTTTGGAATGGGAAAGAAGAAAAAATAGGACAAAATGTGAATGTAAAAAGAAAGTTTTAGAAGGTTTATGGAAAGGAATCTTGGGAAAATAATTTTATTAGCCGTCAGGACTGGTTAAGATTGGAATGAATAAATTTTAATATCAAAATAAGCGGATGCAAAATTAAAATTTGGCTTTCTTTTCTGTTAAGAGGACAAGGTTTTCTCGGGCTACTGGTCTGCTCTTGATAACAGACTGTGAAAGCTTCTTTACCTGTAAGCACTACGCCGAGAAAACAGAGATTCTGTGTTTTGTCAAAATAATTTCCTGTGTTGTTTCTGTCAGGTCTTTAATTACTTAAGAGCACTGAGTCTTCCTAGTACTGAAGGAGTTAAGTTTTGCTTATAACTATGTAACCTTTTGTTTTTGCCTTTGAAACCGGTTAATGTCACTTTGGTCAAATAGATACTTAAGTATCATTTCATAATGATCTGTGATTCTATTTGATCAAGTGCCCAAACCTTTTGATATTTTTGACAAGCTTCCCCAAAATATTCAAATTCTAAATGACAACTTTTCTACCAGGATGTAACTATGGGGTTTTCTAGGGGACACCTGGGACATCTCAAACTATTTATTCCCTTTCCTTATAAAAAAAGATATCACACTAATTAGGCTTATTTGGCATGTCAAATTACACAAGAAGCATGGTTGAATAAGAGACAATAAACTTTTTTAGGTTATATTGTATGGGTGAATGTTACTAAAAAGTGTTCTAGAAATTGTATAAAGTTCCTAAACATCTGATATATCATAATATAATGTTATTACCTATAATTCTAGCTACCATCTAAACTCACAAAAATACCCACATTTTCTTGTCAATTGTCAATTACCCATTGCCTTTTTTAAAAAAAGTCTTTTGTCAGTTAAAGAGAGTTATTGTTTTACTCTGATGCTTTTAAAAACATGCTTCGTTTTCAAAGAGAATTATGGAAAGGACTCTGACATAAAAAGTACTCTGGACACAGGTGTTGATAACTTTGAGATCATAACACTGAGCTGGGTGGGAATTTCTGGAACTCAAATGGAGAACTGATTGTTTTAATGTTTTGTTTTCCAGATGTAAAGGACCCCTTTTTCTCCTCTCTTTTAAGCTATTTATAACTTACAGCAATTTGGTAAAGTGTATCTTTGCAACAAAGGTTGAAACATTTATGTTTTTCTCTCCACCTGATCCCTCCAGATTCGGAAACTCTTAAGGATTCTTTTCGTGACAATGTGTGTATTTGCATGGGTTCAGTGAAGGTCTGTTCTTGTAACGGGACAAAACTGAAAGTACTGGCTACGTTACCAAGGCTTTGACTAGAACGCTATATTCAGGAAAGATGTACCCAGACTCGGATATGACCAGACAGCTTTAAGGAACTGCTTGAAAAATTGGCCTAGTACCTTGCTTACAATAGATTCCAGCAAAGCAATCTTAAAAAAGAGCTTATATGGTCAATCACTATTTTTGCTGCATTTATAATAAATAATGAGGCCAAGTTTAATGCAAACAAATTAGTTTTACTGTGATTATCTTTAATAAATAATGGGGATTAATAATAATTAATAAAATGGGGGTTATTGTGGAGAGAGAAATTATGTTTGCACCTTTGTAGATATTAAAGTCTAGTCCTATTAATTGTCTTTAAGGTTTTTTTATATCTGTCAGCTGGACTGGATCCTAAATGTCTGGCTAAAATACTCCAAACTGACTTTCCGAATCTTACTGCCTTGAAATCCCCTTGGAAAGGACTGTAGCAGGTCCTCCTCACCACCCACATGGCAGCCGAACTTCAGGGACTCGAGCCTTGGGTGCCCATCTCACAGCTGAAGGCCCCACCTGACATCTGGTCCTGACAAACCCTGGAGACTCCAGGTCAAACTGACCTGGAAGAGGAGCAGCTGGCGTCTGAGGCAGACAGCTTCCCCAGATGACTGGACCAGGCCTGTGTACTCTCTCCCCACTGATGTTTCTTACTTGATTTCCCCCTCTTTCCTGGAAGGACAGTGCCCTTATTCACATTTCCCAATCCCTTGCAAAAGGGGAAACCTCTCTGATTGCTGGATTTGCCACCAGAAACCTCTATCTGTCCAAGACAGTAACGACCCCTTAGGTCACCCTGTAAGTGACTTCACTGGGGTTCCAGATGCTGTTGTTTGTCTAAGTTGATCTGCTCGTCCATTTCAGGGAGTCAGGGTGCTAAGCCTGCCTAAACTCCTTCCTTGCTTTAATTTGACCCAAACTTGGGAGGGGAAAATGAGATCTTTTGAATATTTGTATGAAAGATTCTGTGGAGCTGTCAGTGTAACCCAGGCCGCCTGTAAATTTCTAGATACCCATGCATTTAGGCAACCTCTCGGTGTGTGACAACACGGTGTCTGAGCCTTGGTGATATAATGCTAACGCCCCTGTGCCTATGAACCAGTCTATAGATGATGTCACTTATGCGGGGGCCTTATATACACCCCCAGGTTACGTCTTCATCTGTGGAGGTTTCAGTGACGGCCTTTATGCCTGGGCAACTCATTGCCCTGACAGCTGGAGAACACAAGGACAGCGTGCCCTGCCGTATTCACTGTCCTGTTCTCTGTGCAAAACCAAAGAGACCTCTCATTGGTCTCTCCCACTGAATCTCCATAGTCACCCTAAACAAGAACTCCCAGGAGGAGCACATGACTCTGGGTTTGCCTCTGTGGGAAGAGCTTTCTTCCCGTGGATCAGAGTGAGTGCCAAGGAACAAGTGATCCGGAATCTCTCCCCGACTCTGGAAGAGCTGGCCGACTCCACAGCCAAAGCAGTTTTAGCTCAGCAACGGTCACTGGACTCATTGGTCAAGGTAGTCTTGGATAATCGTGTAGCCCTCGATTATCTGCTCACTGAGCAAGGAGGTGTCTGTGCAGTGGCGAACACCTCCTGCTGCATGTGGATCAATGCCTCTGGGGAAGTAGAAACCCAGCTACATGAGACGAGAGAGCAAGCACAGTGGCTACCCCCAATTTCTCCTAACAATCCAGTCCTTTGATTTGTCCAGCTGGTACCTTCAGGTCTGGGCTCCTGGTTTAGAACCATCCTGCAAACTGGGCTTGTCGTATTGCTCTTTTTTTTTTTTTTTTTTTTTGTGGGGAAGACCAGCCCTGAGCTAACATCTGTTGCCAATCTTCCCCTTTTTGCTGAGGAAGACTGGCCCTGGGCTAACATCCGTGCCCATCTTCCTCCACTTTATATGGGACGCCGCCACGGCATGGCTGACAGGCAGTGCGTCGGCGGGCGCCCGGGATCCGAACTCGCGAACCCCGGGCTGCCAAGCGCGGACTAAACCGCTGCGCCACCGGGCGGCCCCTTGTCGTATTGCTCTTAATCTTACTCTGTGTACTTGTTGTGAAGTTCTCTACCTATTGCCTTGTTGGACCCCTGTAAAAAGACGTACCTAATAAGGTGATGCTATCCCAGCACTTCAAGGTGATCTCCAAGGCCTGTGACCTTGGAGAAAATAGACTTTAGGCGGGAAATGCCTGAGAGTTCTCCCTCCTAATCTTCCTTGTTGCTCAGACGTGGCCTAAATGGTTTCCAATTGCTATGCACTTTCCCTCCCACATGGGACATGGCAACCAGGAAAGGTCCTTCCTGGCACCGAGGGACACGACCACGATGTGCGGAGACCCTCATGTTGATCAGTGGTGCTTTTGGAAAAAGATCTTGATCAAAAGGGAGAAATGCGGAAATTAAAAAAGGAAATCTCAACTAAACTGGAGTTGAGGAGGCCTGTAGGGTGAGCTCTCACCCCCATCACACATCCTCAATTACACCAAACAGGAAGAGAGGGACACTTGCATCTTGGACAGGAAGTAAAACTAAATTATTACTGAGGGAAGATCTCTCTCCCCAGCCAGCAACAGCCCAACTAACGAGAAACACTGCAGCTCAGCCAATGAGAAACACCGCAGCCCAGCCAATGATGTGAGACTCTGCAGCCCAGCCAATGTGAGAATTTGCAGCTCAGCCAATGAGAAGCTGTTGCCGCCCTAAGCTGCTACTTTCCCCCAGTGCACTTTCTTTAGAACAGCCCTCCCTACTCCCCGCTTTTCTCTATAAAGACAGCTCCCCTCCTTTGTTCTCTGGATTTGCCTATGGTTTGCTATAGCATGCACATCCCTAATTGCAGTTCTTTTGGCTATTCCTGAATAAAGTCATTCTGAGGATAAAATAACAGGCAAATTTGCTTTTTAAGGTGAGAGGTACAAACCAGGCCATGTTCTGTACTGCAGAGAGGTAGTGGCACCCCCTGGGGCATCAGCTGGGGGCAGAGGGGCTCAGGAACTGTGGGAGTCTGCTCCTGCATGTCTGTGTGAACTCCCTGGGCCCTGTACTTGGGACAAGTCCACTCACTTCTCTGCTGGTATGCTTCGCTTCAACACGGAACTTAAAAAACCTCCCTCCAGGCAAACAGGGACTCTGCCTGCCACCTGCCTGGAAAGGACTCACTGGCATGCGTTCTAGGAGCCGCCTGATCTTTAGAGCCTCCCTCAGACCTAGAAGGACCTGAGCGCACGGCTGTGCATTTCAGCCGTGGCTTCACAGGCATCTGAGGCAGAGTTGCTGCCAAGCCACATCTGGGAACAACTGTGTGGACAGTCACCTGACCTCACGCCCAGAGAGGACGCTGAGGTGATGGGTTAACAGCAGGGCAGCACCTGGGTATCCTGAGAACAGCCTCTGTGGGCCAGCCCGCTGCAGGACCCTCCATGCAGGCCCCTGGTACCTCGGGCCTGCGACCTCGCCAAAAACGGGAGCAGGGAGTTCAGCTAGCACCCACCGCCAGCTTGGTACACTTGCACACCTGCACTTTCCTTTCCATTTCCTTTTCTCCCCTTAATTTCTCAGCAGTTACTTTTGCCAAATTTTAACCTCTGTCTTCAAACAGAAGAGAAAGATTTTTCCCTGTCAGGCCCACAGGGATACCAGCAGAGCAGGGGAGGAGAGGGGGAGCCCCAATTTACCCCCAGTGGCCTAGGCCCCACCCATCCATACCCCCACACGCCCCCACCGCGCCCCAGCTGCCACCAGCCTCACCTTGTCCAGCAGCATGTTGCCCCGCTCCTTCAGCAGGCTGTTGATCATGACGGTGGAGGCTCGGGAGCAGTTCTTGTCAGGGTCTCCCAGGCCCTCGAACATGGTTAACAAGAGGCTGATGAGTTGATTTGGCGGGAGGCGCTTCGCAATAATCTAGGAGGACAGTTGTGTCAGGAGAACAGAGAGGGAGTGTCAGCATCCCTTCCAGGCATAACATCCCAGGGCCTGAGCTTCTGGGAAGGGTTGACACCATCCCGCATCCCTCTTCCAGCCTTCCTCGCTCTCTTTCAGGCCCTCTGCGCCTTCAGGAGCTCCTGCTGGGGTGGCAGGGTGGGGTGGCCCACGCACAGGAGTACCCCGCACCCTACCCACCCACCCAGTGGAGCCTGGCTAGGCCTAGGACAGCCTTGAGGGCCTGCCAAGGCCAGGCCACTGGAAGGTGGCCCCCGGGCAGCTGCAGGGCCCGGGGCAGAGCGCTCTCCTGGAGGCTCCTTTGCCCGATGGGGTGGGCACCAAATGGAACAACAGTACCCTCTTGGCTTGGGGCTGGGGGCTGGGGCTGCCTTCTCAACCCTTCGGAGCCAGGGGCTGAGCTGACCACACCCTCCCTGCTGGGCCTTGGAGGGAGGACCCCAGGGAGTGCAGGAGGGTGACAGAGGTGGTCAGAGGTAGTCCAGACAGCTAATTCTCTGAATGAAACTTGCCCATGTGCCCCGTCCCTACACCCCAGGCCCACTGGCCCCATGGTGCGCCCTGTCCCCGTGCCCTGCAGAGCCCATGAAATGCACGGTGCTGCTGTGAGAGCCCCTCTCTGCCCCAAACAGTGCCAGCCCCCTGCCCCTGGTGGATGCTCCGGCAGGAACCTCGGCTATGCTGTGGCAGGTGTGAAAGAGGATAGCAGGGTCGGGGTGCACGAGGCCTTCTTTGAGGGCGAGAAGCCGCTCCGCCACATCGTCCCGGTAGTCTCGGGAGAAGCCTGCAGAAGAAGGAGGGAGCGTGGAGCTGGGTGGAGGCCTATGCTGGCCACCCGAGGCCCAGACTCTGCTCCTCATCCCTCTGGCATCACTGCCCAGCCAGCGGCTCACCCTCATAGCCCAGCTGGAGGTAGAGCAGGGAGTAGACACAGCTCACGGCCTCCTGGCGGGTGGCAGGCCACAGGTCCGCACACCGTGGGGAGAACAGGCCGATGAGGAGGCCCAAGTTGTGGAAGGGCACCACAGCCTGGAGAGGTAGACGGGGGGTTGCTGTGGGGACACTGGGGAAGATGGCCAGAGAGGGGCGCTGGGGCCCTGAGGATGCCAGGGGTAGGCAGGTGCCACCTGTACCACCTGAACCCAGATAAGGGCCAGAGTGTGGCCAGGGGGGCAGCCCCCGTCCCCACAGCCCTGGGCCCTCCCTGTGGCCAGGATGGCCCCTGGTGAGCTCCTCCGCCTGCAAGGCAGGCTGGCCCACCTGCCCCTCACCCCACCGTGTGGGCTCCACTTAGCTCAGCTCTGACCATATCCAGTCTACCCAGTCCCTGAGAGGGGAGGAGGTGTGCGCAGGCAGAGGGACGATCCGGGGACTAAGAGGGAGCCCCCACAGCCACCAGAGGGGGCAAGGCTCTGCTGATTCAGCCGACACCCGTGGGAAGTCCCCTCCCCTAGAAGGCAAACTCCCTGTCGTGTAAGGGGACTGCACGAGATCCCTTTCATCCTAACTGGGTCCTGGTCCCATCTTTCTGAGCCTTCTTTTCTCACCTCAAATACTGAGCCTTCCCCACCTTGCTCTGGGCAAACAGCCTTATATCCTCCTGCCCTGGGCCTTGTGACATCAGTTACCCACCCCAACTCAAACCCCTCGGCCTTCCTGCCTCACCTGCGCCCTGTCAGCCCCTCACATGTGAGGCCTTCCTGGGGCGCATGGCTCTGCTGAGGGCTCGCCTGAAACTCCTCATCCCCCAGGTCACCAGTGTGGGAATTTCCAGTGAGAAAGAAGGCTGGAGTGTGGGATAAAGGACCATGGGGGACCAGCTGCTCTTCCTCTTAGCGAGGTCACGTCAACGCACAAAGATGAACTCTATTTGGACTGGGGTTATGTGAAAAACAGGCCACAAAGGAACTTGAGTGGGAAAAGCCTGTCTAAGCATGCACAGAGGCGAAGACCATTGAGAGACACACCACAGATCTGGCCACATAAAGAGTGAAAGTTTGAGTAAATAAACAAAAAAACACAAGAGTAAAAGCCTACAATCATCCTGATACGTGACAAAAAGATATCTGAAAACACCCAATATCTATTCCTGATAAAAATCCTCATTAAAACAAATAGATGGATGCTTCCAGAACACCATAAAAAAAGTATTGCCAATGAAATCAAGCTTTGCGCTGGAACAGTGAAACTCTGTGTAAAGGCTTGGGGCCGCCACCAGCTTTCTCCTTGTTTGGGAAGTGCTAGACGACAGAAGGAACTAAGATGCATAAGTGATGGGGAGGAAAAGGCAAAATTATCAGCATTTGTAAATGATATGATCATATATCTGAGAAACATAACAGAATTAACTAAAACTTCATTAGAAATAACAAAGGAATCTTATCAACTACCCAGTTTCTAAGTATCCAAACATAGTTTTCCTATATACCCGCAATAAGCAATTATTAAATAAAATTGAAGAAAAGTTACCGCAACAATGGCAACAAGACCTCTAACCCAGAGCACGCTCCACACAGCGGCCGCCCAGTGTTTCTGAGGACTGCACGGCAAGACCCGCTATTAAGACGCTACTGCTCAACAAGTTAGTCCATCAGTTCCATGCAATTCCCATCAAAATTGCGAAAGGACTATTTTAGGACTGTGTTAAATTGACCCTAAAGTCACCTGGATTAATGGCCTTGTAAGAACAATGATGAGATTCTGAAAAAGTGTCACAGTGAGGTACTTGGTCTCAGCAGACACTCAAGTGCATGGTAAGCAAGCAGGTCTTGGAACAAGCACCCCCCGCCGCCTCCCCCCCAGCACAGGCCTTTTCCACAACATGCCGTGTGTGCATGCGGGCCCCCTGTCTTTGCCCAGACTGCTGCTTCTGCCTCAAATGCCCTCATTTTCTCCTTTCACACCGGATCCCCATCACCCTTCCCTCACTTGGGGAACATATCGCACATTAGTCCCAGCTAAAGCAGGGGCTCCCAAGGACGAGGATGCCAGCAGATTCGACTCCGAGGGGCCCTGAGGACAATTCCTGGCCGTGATGGTTGCTCCATCCACATCTCCAGAAAGAGGACCATGGGCCTCACTAGAATGCAGGATGAGCCAGAGCAGCAGCCAGAGGAAGGGTGTTCTGGGATGAGGGTCGCACACAGCGGTCCCCAAGCCAAGGGACCAGGCCCAGGGCCAGGGCAGTGGCTGTGCAGGCACTGCGGGTACTCACGCTGATGTGCAGGTGCTCCAGGAAGAATCGTAGCAGGCAGGAGCTCAGGCCAAGTGCCCGCGCCCGCTCATGGCCCCTCGGGGACTTGATCCACGGGCTCAGGTGCTGGGGAAGAGGGGGCTTCACACAGGCGCTAGTTCGGGGGACAGCCCAGGAGGCAGGAGCCTATGCCCCATGGTGGGTCACTGTCCCTGCCAGGCCACCCTTCCCAGCTGCAGAGGCTGGTGGGCCAAGTCAGAGCAGGTCATCTGCTGCCACTCACCCTGCCCCCTCACTCTGTCCTGCTGGCCTGGCTCACAGACATGGCCACCCCAGGTGGACCCAGAGTGAGCCAGGCCTCAGAGGAACAGGGTGAGCAGGCCGGTCCTGCCCCAGCCCACTGCAGTGCTGAAAGGGCAGGAAAGGACACAGCACGGCCACCACCACCTGCCCATTCTGCCATCTCCACAGCTGGGGCACCTGCAGGCCTCTCCATCCGGTGCCGTGCGACGGTGAGGAGAGGAGAGAACAGGCTCTGCCTGGGGCAGGGTTGCTCCACCTGCACATCCGCGCAGGCAGGAGGGGCACCGCCTGGCCCTCACAGACCCCCCACTGGCAGAGAGCATCAACTGTCCCTGTGGTGCCCCCATGGCAGGGAGGGCCAGGAGAACTGCGCAAGGGGCTGGCTGCCAAGTGGGGCACCCCTCCCAGGGCAGTGCGCACCCATTCCACACCTCCACCATGATCTGCAGGCCCTGGGGGGTCATGTTGCGCTGAAGGAGGCTGGTCAGCAGATCCTCAAGGGCGTGCATGGTGTCCAGGTACAGGGACTGGAAGAAGATGAGGTGCCAGCCCCACTGGTGACCCCACTGTCCACAGTGGCCCTCCCGCTGTCCCCTCCCGCCCAGATGCAGGCCTGCAGCGAGGGACACGCGGTGATACCTCCTGGTGGCCGTCCTCCCCCTCGGGCCTGGGCACCACAGCCATGATGCTGTGCAGACAGCCGCGGATCACATCCGCCTGCGCCTGCTCTTCCAGCGCTGGCTCCAAGGAGCTGAGCCACAAGTTAAGGGCCTCTCTAGCCCCACGTCACACCCCTCGCCCAGAGCGCACACACAGACAGGCCCTCACATGTAGGCACACTTGCATGCCGGGAGGAAAGGATACACCAGGTAAGTGCAGGCGAGCATGGCCTTCTTCCGAATGGGTGTTCTCAGGAAGTCTGGGGGCTCTGCCTTGATGAACTCCTGGGGGCGGCAGACACATGACTCAGTCCTTGGCCAAAGCACCTGCTTTCCTTGCGGTCAGGCGCTGGCTTCAAGACAACTCTATCCCTCAACCTATGCAGGTACTGGGGCGCCTCCTGCACGCACCTCCCAGTCCTCCCCAGGCCCATCTCCTGCCTGCATCAGCGCCCTCGAAGCCGCCCTAGGACCCGGCCAGGCCCCACCCAGTGCTCACCATCATCTGCGCCACCAGCTCCGCTTTCCGCGAGAAGTGGAAGGAGCCAGCTTGCGCACTGCTGCAAATGGCCTGGCTGGCCATGCACACGCTCTGGACAAGGCACAGCTTCAGAGCTGGGTCCTGGAGGGACATGGGGCTGCAGGAGGCTGCCAACACCCGCTCCCCAGCACGGCTCTGCCCTGAGGCGGCGGCCACTGTCTCTCAGCCCACAGGGCTGGGCCCAGAATGGGCAGCTTCCCCAGCAACAGAGGCGAGACCACACAGCTTCTCTTCCCTCTGCAGCCAGAAGCCCACTCCTCTCTATTCTTAAGGGGCTCTCAGCCAGTCCTCCTCCAGCTGTCATCAAAGCCACGTGGCCCAAGACGGGGTCTGTGCAGGAACCCCTAAGGCACTCAGCTCTCTGCCGGCCCCGGGGCAGCAGTCCCTGGTCAGGGCCCTGGGCAGACGACCGCAGGCAGACGGGCCTCCGGGGGGTCGGGGAAGGAGATGAGAGAAGCTGTCCTGGGGAAACAGGGGGCCAGCTCCCCCACTCTAATGCGCTTGGAAAAGACACAACTCTCAGAACAGCCCCATCCCCCAGCCAACCCCAGGAGCCCCGGGAAGGTCTGGGAGGGCCCGACTGCTTCCAGAGAGGGGCTTCCAGGTTAGTGCCAGAGATTCCAGAAGGGAAACATGTTAGTGAGGCAGAGGGCCCGGACGCTGTCACTGGCTTCAGAACTCAACCCTCCCTGAGGCGCTCACTCAGAGGGGAGTGGAGCCAGGGCAGAGGGTCTGCTACCAGAGGCTCCTGTACCCGGCCTGTGAGCCCACCACCCAGATGCTCAGAGACGGCAGAATTCCCCCTTCTTCCCACCCACTGTCCAGCTTCCGGGCCAGAGCAGGAGCTCCTAGACCCCCATTCTGGCTGCTCCAAGATAAGTGGGTACAGGCCCTGGAGTGATGTTCCAGAATGCTCTCCCCTGGACCAGGACCAAGAAACCCCAGTGAGCGACCCCTGGCTTCTGCCCCTGAAGCTCACAGCCCGGCCCAGAGGAGAGAGGAAGGTGTAGCTCACGCTCCCACACACTGTACCTTGGTCTCTACCTTTATGCCCAGAACCTGAACAACAAAAAGTGAGAGGAGTTAAAATGTGACCCTCCGGCGTCAGCGTTCCTCCCTTGCCGGCGCGGCGCCGCTCCCCCAGGCACCCCAAGGTGCCCACCTTGGTGTGGAAGCACTGGAACACGTTCCGGAGGATGTCCGACTCAACCTTGGCCAGCACCAGCTCACGGGGGGCCTGCGCCGCCACGTGCCCGTAACAAAGGATCAGTGCACTCTTCACTTTGTCCACCTCATTCTCACTTCGATCCTGAGAGGCCAGAGAATTGCAGGACTGCAATCATACAGTTAATTACAGCCTCCCAACAGGAAGCCTTGCACTCAAACTCCCCAAGTCCCTTGGGAAGAAGGGCAGAGCCCAGCTGGTGAGCAGCACCACCCCACCCCAGGGAGAGTCCCTCTGCCAGGGATATCCAGGCTGACCAGGCTCAGGCCTGTGGGGGACCAAGTGGCAGAGAGGCAAGGACCGAGGAGGGAACCAAGGTGGGAGGGGCAAGCAGGAAGAAGAGCTGGGGAGCCGAAAGGCAACAGAAGGTCCCCGTCCTCGCTTGAGCAGCTGCACAGGAGCCCCTCCGTCCTTGGGGCTAGTTCACATCTATGTGCACAGAAAGGGTGGGCTGGCCCTGCATGCCTGGTGCAGCCCTGCGATTCTGTAACTGGGACAGGCACTGGGAGACAGAACACCGAGGGACAGGGGCGGGGGTGAGGTATGCACCAGTGTCCACCCCTCCTGAATCAGGCTTCTGCAAGAATGCAGCCTCCGCCGGCCACCAGGGGGCTGATGCACAGATCGCCAGTGGGACAGGAAGGGGGCAGTTTCCATCCTCGTGGCCCAGAGCCCCTCTCATCACCCTGGCTGGCAGGGGGCCACATGCCCCTTGTCACCACCTGGGAGACCACACATGCCAGCCCCACCCACGAGGGAGCGGAGACTGGATGCCAGCTCCCTGCCCCACCGTCAGCCTGCATGGAACCCTGAGCCCAGGAAGCCCCAGGACCCTCCACCCCCAGGACCTCAAAATGCCATGGCTGAGACAAATCACAGGCCAGTCCCACCCCAGACCACCCCCACCGGGTGTCAGCCTGACATCGGTACCTTAAAAATGTTGAAAATGCCAATGGATTTTCTGAACACATCCGACCTTACAAAGTCCTCCAGCTGGGCCAGGGTGTCGTCCAGGTGGGAGATGGCACAGATCCCAAAGCAATGAGCAAGGCCCTGGGGAGGCACACAGGTGTACTCACACGCCGCACATGTGTGCACATACATGCCCATCAGTGCACACTGCACATGCATGCACACACCACACAGGTGCACCTACGTACACCACATGTATGCATATATGCACACACACACGTGCACAAATTGGCTGAACGCCTGAAGAGGACAGAGGGTGACCACTGTCAGCCAGCCTGCTGGCATCCAGGGCTTCCCAGGGGAAGGGGACAGCACCTGGCGCTCGGCCTCCTCCTGGTAGCGGGCCGTCTCCAGCAGCTCCTGCAGATGCTCTCTCACCACCTCCTTCCTTGAGGTGGCGCCCAGGGTGGTTCCTATGCATTTATACAGGAAGTTCTGCAACAAAGCCAAAGAACGTGGTTGTGCCTAACTCGCAAGTAGAGGCGTGCCCAGCACTACTCCTGGACACTGCTCCTGGTGGTGTCCACACTGCCGACCAGACGTGGGAGGGGTGGTCAGAAACCCACGACACTGGCCACTGCAAGGACAGGGTGAGTTCTGGGCAGTGTCTGAGGAGCAGGACGGGGCTGTGGGCTCCTGCCCAGACATCAGCCACTATGAGGAGGCTCCCAGGCCTTCTCTTCCTGGCTCTGCCAGGGCCATTAGAGACAGGCTTGGCCAGCAAGTGACACAGAATCAGGGCCCAGGCACTTGGAGCCTGAGAATCACGCCCAGAGCCCCTAGCTGGCTGCCCCCACGCACCTTCTCCTGGGGGGTCTCGCTGTAGCTGGGTAGCTGCTTGCACATCTCCAGGCTCAGCTGGCAAATCCACGTGTTGTCAGACACAACAGCCAGAGTGTCCCGAAGGAACTGTGGGTAGGAGCTACACCAGTGAGGGGCTGCGAGCTCGGCCCTTCACAGGGCTGGCTGGGGAGGGGCCCGAGGCCCAGGGGTGTCATGTGCAGTCACCTCAGGGTGATCCTGTGCCATAACTCTGAATGGTCTGTGGATGACCTTCAAGCCCAGGCAGAGCGAACCCTGGGTGGTCAGACACGCAACAGGCTAGGGGTGCAGATGGCTCTGGGCCAGGCAGGGGACAGGAGAGAAGGCTCCCGTGGCCAGGGCAGCTCGAAGCCCCTGTAATTTGGCCCTGTCACAGCAGCGTGGGCAATCTGTGGGGGCGGCAGTCAGTCTTCACCCCAGAGACACCTGCCTGTCCCTCTGCCCCTCCCCAGGACACTACCAGATCAAGGCTTCACGACCCTGGGAAGGTATAGTCCCCACTAGCATCTGCTGCCCCAGGCTCTCCCATCCAGCCCAGAAAAGGTCTCCATGCCCAGGATAGGCCACACCCTCAGTCTCCTCTGCCTTCTCACCATCAGCAGCTTTTCCTCCCATTCCTTCTGTGACAGGGTTTCCACAGTATATTCTGAAATGACCAGTCACCTAGTCAGCCTGGCAGGCAGGCCCATCCCAACAGGCAGGAGTGGAGGGCTGGAGCACCCCGTCCAGCTCCCGCCCAGGACCTCCCACCAGGCCCACCCCATCTTCCAGAGCACAAACGAAGCCCAGGGCTGTGCCCACGTGCCAGGTGCTCCCAGGTGACACCCAGCAGGAAGCACCTTTCCAGCCCCACCATCCAGGTCCTTTCGTGAACCATAGTGGAGGGCATTTCTTCCAACTTACAAAACCCTAGGCCCCACTGGCCAGCCCTGATGCCAACTGGAAAAAACGGGGTCGCGGTGGAGAGGCGGCGCCCACCTCCCGGGGCCTCACCGTCCAGGTAGTCCAGCAGCAGGGGGATGGTTGTGGCCCACCGCTGACCCAGCAAAGGGTGGATGTCACAGTGTAGGACGTTCAGGAGACGCAGCGAGGCCACCCCGCGGCCATCCCCCAGGTAGGGGTTGGAAGACACGGCCTAAGGGAGGCAGAAGTGGGAGCTCCGCCCACCCGAGGTGGAGTCAAGAAGCCCCCCTGAGATGCAGCTCTCCAAAACCCTGCCAGAGCGCCCAACCGGCCCCCGCTGCAAGGCAGCGTCCTTTCCGCAGCCGTGGCAGCGTAAGGACGGGACCTGGGGACAGGCTGGAGGGGAGAGCCCACTCCTCTCCTGACGCCCCTTGGAGTACACTGGCTGCCAGGTGGCCACCAGCGGCTGTGAAAGCCAAAGGCTGAAGTGCTGCTTACCAGAAGCCTCGTGGTTATGGCGTAGGGAGACGGAAGGGTCCCTGCAAAGAGATGGTGGAAACACTCAGAGGGCTGCCCGCAGCGACCCTGTCTGCAACCCTGGGCCACTCTGGGGGAGGGGAGGGGAGCTAGGTCAGGGGTTAGGGGTGGGGTGGGATCAGCGGTTGGGGATATGGCAGGGTCAGAGGATGGGGTGGGGTCAGCGTCAGGGTCAGGGGTTAGGGGTGGGGCGTAGTTGGGATCAGGGTCAGGGTTGGGGATGGGGCTGGGACAGGGTCAGGATCAGGGATGGGGTGGGGTCATCATCAGGGTCAGCGGTTGGGGATGGGGTCAGGGTCGGCGATGGGACCTCTCCGCGTACCTTTGCTATCGTCGTACTGGATGAGGAGGGCATCAGACCCCACCTCCCGCCTCTTCTGGGCCAGGTGCACGAGGCTCTTGCACAGTGGGGTCAGAGCCCCGGTGAAGCGCAAGGGGGTGAGGAACTCAAGCAGGTAGGGCCAGAGGACCTGGAGGCAGCGCTGTGGTCTGTGTAGGCCCAGCAGCGCGCCCCGAGGGGCTCCCGCCACAGGCACTGCCGGGCCCGGGAAGTCTGGCCCGAAGTGTGACAAGGTGGCCCCAAGAGCGCCCCACCGCTGTCCACTGTGGGTCAGCATTCATGGGCAAGGGGTCGTGGGCAGGGGCAGGCCTGCACACTCACATCACTCATCCTGTCCACAGTGGTGCTGACCAGGTAGAGGGTGCTCACGCTGACGGCCCGCACACTGTCGGCCATGGGGTCCTCGCTGTCGGGGCCCGGCCTCTGAGGGTGGGGGAAGAGTCAGGAGCACACATGGGGCGAGCAGCCATGTCACTCTCCATGCTCCAAGGTTACACGGTCGTGGGCTCTGGGCCATGAGGACACAGCCTGTACGGAAGCAGGACAGATCCTTCCCGGCCTCCACCGAGGAGACACCCATGTCACCTGCCACAGGCAGTAAACACACTCTATGCTCAAATCACCCAAGCAAAAAGGCTCACCAGGCTTAGTTCTAGTCTCCAAAATAAAGGAAACCTTGAGCATTTCCTGTAGGCCACTGACTCCACAAGAAATAACTTCATCCTTGACTTTGGCAATGCTGACATCCACAGAAATGAGAGGACCTTTGTGGAAATGATAATCACCCAAGAAAACTCCCATTTTCTATCAAGAACAGACTACGGCCTCAGCAGCCTGCGTAGGCTAGCGGTTTCTCTGGAGACACCTGTTGTCCTCTTTGCTGGTGAGACAGTGTCCAAAGCCTGGCTCCCTGGGAAGCTCCCATGCAAGGAAATGACTTCTGTTTCTAAATGCTTTGTCTGAGCCTTCTATTCATGCTTTGAAAGATCAAAAAGCAAACACTGACCAGCAAAGAGAAATCTGCAAAACTGCAATGATTATAAGAGACTTTTAAAATCCCTCACTTAGAAATCAAAGGTCAAGTAGAAAAAATAGGTATATTTAGGCCTTGAATAACAATTTTTAAAGCATGCTCTAAAAACACAGCTGGGGGGCCTGCCTGGTGGCCTAGCGGTTAAGTTCGCACACTCTGCTTTGGTGGCCCAGGGTTCACCAGTATGGATCCTGGGCACAGACCCACGCACCGCTCCTCAAGCCATGCTGAGGCGGTGTCCCACACAGAGCAACTAGAAGGATGTATAACTATGACATACAACTACCTACTAGGGCTTTGGGGAGAAAAAAGGAAAAAAGGAGGAAGACTGGCAACAGATGTTAGCTCAGGGCCAATCTTCCTCAAAAAAAAAAAATTTATAGCTAGAACTTTATACCAAACACACATGAACAACTTTGAAAGCCTGACCATCTATTAGGCCAAAAAGAATATCTCAACAAACTCTTAAAAGCAGAAATGAACCTGACCAGATTCAGCAATAGACAATGCAATAAAATGACAAATCCAACATAGCCATGAAAATCTATTCACTTAGAAAAATTTAAATATCCTAAAAGAAACTTTGGATTAATAAAGAATCAAAATAGAAAGGGCAAACTATCTGATAGTGAATACTGAGACCACATACAAAGTCCATCAGAAGCAGAAATATTAGGACACACAGACCACGAACATAAACTTAACCTAAAAAACATACTATAGGTGAGAAAATATTAATATGAACCAAGAACAAGAAAAAAATGTGAAAAATTTTAACAGCTGAAATACGGAATTTGTTAAGGAAATGAACAGTGAAATGACTGTCACTAAGGAAGAAATGACTGACTTGGAAGAACAGATTGAAACCTTTAAGGGAGAACAAAGAAAGAGATAATAGAAACACTAGAATTAGAGAGAAATAAAAATGGAGAGCAAGAAAAATTTAAAGAAAGAAAGGAAACAAATTCCCCAGAAATAAAAGATAAAAAGAATTAATCTGAAAAGGGTCCACAGAGCTGGAGGCAAGGACAGTTCAAAGTGAGCCCAGAGCATGCTTCTGCACCAGGAAGTGAGGAAAGGCTCAGGGAATGACGGAGACATGCCACAAGGACATAGGAGCCAGCTCAACCGGGGCTTCCATTGGCCAAATTCGGAACAATTTGACCACCAAAACCAATGACGGAAATGGATTATAGACCATTGTATAAAATAGCAACCCATGAGTCCAAACTGAGATATATATATATGAACACAACCGAGGGCCAGAGAACAAGTATAGGAAAATTAATGGAGTTAGAAAATCATCAAATGTGTTCAACATCACTAATCATCAGGGAAATGCAAATCAAAACTACACTAAGATATATCACCTTACACCTATTAGAATGGCTACAATCACCAATACAAAAAACAACAAATGTTGGAGAGGCTGTGGAGAAACGGGAACCCTAATTCACCGCTGGTGGGAATGCAAACTGGTGCAGCCTCTATGGAAAACAGTGTGGAGAGTCCTCAAAAAATTAAAAATAGAAATACCTTATGATCCAGCAATCCCACTCTTGGGCATCTACCCAACAGACATGAAATCAACCATCCCACGAGGCTGAGGCACCCCTATGTTCACTGCAGCATTATTCACTATAGCCAAGAAGTGGAAGCAACACAAGTGTCCCTCGACTGATGACTGGATAAAGAAGATGTGATATATATATATACAATGGAATACTACTCAGCCACAAAAGAAGACAGAATTGTCCCATTTGCAAAGACATGGATGGACCTAGAGGGGATTATGTTAAGTGAAATAAGCCAGAGAGAAGGACAAATACCACGTGATTTCACTCATATGTGGAATATAAACTAACACACGGACAGAGAGAACTGGTTGGTGGTTACCAAGGGGAAGGGGGGTGGGGGGTGGGCACAAGGGGTGAAGGGATGCATCCATATGGTGATGGACAAATAATAGTGTACAATGAAAACCCCACAATGTTACAAACTATTAAGACATCAATAAAAATTAAAAATTAAAAAAAAAAAAGAAAACCATCAAATGATGCTAAAACTAGGAGGTAAAAGTTTAATTAGCAAATTATCAGAGTTTATACATGTCGTAGCATGTGTTAGAACTTCCCTCCTTTTTAAGGCTAAATAATATTCCATTGTGTGGATACATGACACTCTGTTTCTCCTTTCATCCCTCGATGGGCACTTGGGCTGCTTCCACATTGAGGCTATTGTGAATAACGCTGCTATGAACAAAGGTGTACAAATCTCTCTTGAAAATCCTGCTTTCAATTCTTTTGGGTACATACCCAGAAGTGAAATTGCTGGATCATATGGTAATTTTCTGTTTAATTTTTTGAAGACTCATCATACTGCTTCCTATATCACCTGAAGCATTTTACATTAGGGAACTTGGCTTTGGAGACATTCCCTGAGTGATAAGATTGTTTTGACTGCCTGAGGCACTAAACACCTGCTTTCTTTCGGAGAGTCTGGAATTTTGGTGGTTGTGGCTGGCAGAGAGTGCCTACGTGGGCTGCCTCCAATAGAAACTTTGGACTCTGAATCTCAAACAGGCTTCCCTGGGCAGAAACCTTGCACTTGTGTTGTTGCATTTCACTGCTGCAAGAGGGAGAGTGTTCTGTGTGGCCCCTTCTGGGAGAGCACCAGAAATCTGCACATGGATTGTAGCAGTGAGAACAATCACCTCTGAGTCCTGCAAGTCCTTCTAGTGAATTACCAAGCATGCAGGTGGTCTTAGGACCTTTGACCCAGAGATATACTACCAAAGCTTACTCAAGAAAAACAGATAACCTAAATAGTCCTTAGTCTATTAAAGAAGTTGAATTCATGGTTAAAAACTTTCCAAGAAAGAAACCTCCAGGCCCACATGACTCCATTGAAGAATTCTACCAAAGATTTAAGGAAAAAATGACACCAAGTCTTCACAAACTCTTCCAGAAATTAGAAGAGGAGGGGACATGTCCAAACTCACTTAATGAGGCACCAGCATTACCGGTGAAAGACATTACAAGGAAAGTATAGATCAATATCGCTCCTGAGGAGATGCAAAATCTCTCAACAAAATATCAGCAAATCAAATCCAGCAATATACTAAAAGAATAATAACATGACCAAGTGGGGTTTATCTTGCATTGCAAGGTTCATTCAACATTTAAAAAGCAAGTATTTATGTCCAAAAGAATTTAAAGCAGGATCTTTAATAGTAAAAGACTGAATGTGTTCCCCTTAGACTGGAAACAAAGCAAGGACGTCTACTCCCTACTTGTATTCGGCATTGTACTGGAGGTTGTAACCAATGCAGTAAGGCAGGAAAAAGAAACAAAAGGCTTTCAGACTGGAAGGGAAGAGTAGAGCTGTCTATTAGAAGAAGACATCATGTTCTTTGTAGAAAATCCCAAAGAATCTGTAGAAATCAAGGCCACAGGCTACAAGGTCAACATATAAAAATAAATTGTATATCTATACACTAGCAATGAATAATTAGAGATTGAAGTTAACAAAACTATACTATTACAATAGCACTAAAACATAAAATAGTTACAAATCTAACAAAATATGCACAGAATCTGTATGCTGAAAATTACAAAATACTGATGAAAGAAATTAAAGAGGACCTAAACAAAGTAGACACATACCGTTTTCATGGATTGGAAGACAATATTATAAAGATATCAATTCTTCCCAAATGGTCTACAGATTCAACACAATCCCAACCAAAATTCCAACAGGTTTATTTTTGTGTAAATCAACAAGATGATTCTAAAACTTAACATGGAAAAGCAAAGGAAGTAAAATAGCAAACACAATAGAAAAAAAGACTGAAGTTGGAGGACTCACACCACCCAACTTCAAACTTACTATAAAGCTGTAACAAGACAGTGCGTACCAACAAAAGGACAGACGCAGCTTAGTGGAACAAAACAGAGTCACTCGATTTTTGACAAAGATGTAAAGACAATTCATCCCCGTAGAAAGAAGAGTCTTTTCCACATGCGGTGCTGGAACAATTGGAGATCCACATGCGAAATAACGAACCTCAACCCGTACGTCACATTTAAACAAAAGTTAACTCAAAACGGATCATAGATCTAAATGTAAAATTTAAAACTTCTGGGAGAAAACATAGCAGAAAATCTTGGTGACCTGAGGTTAAGCAAGGATTTAGTAGCTAGGACACCAAAAGCATAATCCATAAATTAAAAAGCTGATGAGCTGGATTCTAAAATATTAAAACTTCTGCTCTTTGAAAGACACTGTTAAGGAAATAAAAAGACAATATGCAACAGACTTGTCAGAAAATATTTACAAACGATAAATCTGAGAACAAACTTGTACCCAGAATATGTAAAGAACACTCAATACTCAATAATAAGAAAACAAACAATCCAATTTAATAGGCAAAAGATATGAACAATCAAAGAAGACATATGATGGCAAATAAGCACATGAGAAGATAGTCAATGTCAACAGTAATGAGTGAAACACAAATTAAACCCAGTTAGATACCACCCTGCTAGAATGGCTTAAGAAATGAACAAACAAATCACGCTGACCAAAAAACCCCGAGTGCTCACAAGGGTACAGAGCAACAGGAACTCTCGTGTACACACTGCCAGTGGGACCGCCACGCTGGAAAATAGTTTGGAAGTTTCTTATGAAGCTAAACATACATTTTCCATTTGTCCCAGCATTCCTACACCTGGGCATTTACCCACCGTGTACAAACGCGTGCCTTGCAGAAACCTGTACCCAAATGGTCATGGTGGCTTTATTCGTAATTGCCAAACCTGGAAACAATTTAAATGTCCTTCTACTGGCAAATGGATAAACAAACTGTGGTACACCCATACAATGGAATACTACTCAGCAGTATAAGTGAACAAATTGTGATACATGTGACAACACAGATGACCTCAAACGCATGATACACGTGAAAGAAGTCACATTCGAAGGGCTCTGCACTGTCTGATTCCACTTAGATGACATTCTGGAAAAGGTGGACTGCAGGGACAGAAGGCAGATGCAAGCTGTCACGGCCTCGGGGTGGAGGAGAGGCTGGGTACAAAGAGGCAAAGGGAATTTGGGCCCGAAATGTTCTGTGTTCTGATGTGCTGGTGGCTACATGACTGCGTGAACTTGTCAAAAAGCACCTAACGGTACACTTAAAAGGGTGCATTTTACTGTATGCAAATTATACTTCAGTAACTCTGACTTTAAACGAAAGTTGGGGGAAAAGCAAAAAGTACAGATGGAATAGCAAAATAATGATAAATAATAAATAATTCTAATCTGTAACTTATATTTTTCCAAAGACATTCTAGGGGAATCTAAGACCAGCAAAGCTTTTTGGGTCCCTTTTTCTCTTTCTCAATGCCCTTGTACCTGACTGCCTGTTCCAGAATCAGTCAGGGCTCGCTCCACCGTGTCTTCCTGACACGACGGGCCTTGCTCTGACCCAGGGACGGAGCCCCGTGCACTCAAAGGTGCACAGCAGGGCCTCTGCCACTACTGCTCACCTCTGTTTGCAGCGAATCAGGCCAACCACCCCAAGGCCAACTTGTCTCAGAGCGATAATTCCTTTTGGTTTTTTTAAAAAACATTTTATCGTGGACATTTTGAAACACATGCAAAAGTAGAAAGACTAATACAATGAACTGCACACGTCCATCCCGGCTCCCACCTGCAAGCAGTGCACCAAGCAAGAAGCTCCACACACACAGCTGCTGCTGCTTTCAAAATTATTTTAGTCTGTCAGGTTTCTTCCTGTTCAAAATGTTGACAAGGAATTACAGAATTCATAGTAGAAGCTTCTTCATCAAAAGGAATTAAAAGTACAATTCCTACCATTGGAGTCTATTTGTTTTCTAATATTAAAAGAGATCTTCAAATCCCCAAATACTGGGGACTGATAGACTTGATTCTCTTCAGTTTGTGCCTAATAACCCTGAAGCTGCTGTGAAGGTGCAGAGGTTGAAACTGGCCAAACTGACCGGTGGGCCCAACCTCCCTGAGGCCTGCGGGGAAAGTGCTAAGCCGTTCTCCGCCGGCGAGGGCTGACAGTTGCTATCAGAGGCAAAGGAACAGACGGCCGCGCGCTCTCGCTGAACTCCAGTGTTTCAACACAAATGCAGAGGTCCTGTTTGGGGGCATGCGGTGCCCTGTGCAGGGCCACCTCGGTTCTGAGCTGCCCTCGACAGACAGGCCTGATCTCTGGACTTGAAGAGAGCAGGCCCAGAGCAGGAGGGCCCAAGAGTCGCTATACTTACCTGCAGGCTCGCAGCAGTGACATCAAGACCTCCCAGTCGTGTCTGTTTATTTTTACCACAGTCTACCTTGCTGTCCCTCAAGAAGAAACTGGGATTTGCTTAGTAACTTTTTAAATAGAAAAGCCCCCAAAGAGAGCCAAGTGTCTATTCTGCCTCTCCTTCCTGAGTCCTGGGAGCTAAGAAAGTGAGCCACCGCAGTGCAGAGGCCCTGATTCAGGGACTAGAGAAAGCTGCTTGGCACACAGACCCAGGCCCAGGCATTCACCCACCTCGCTGCCCTCCAGCTGGGGCGAGGCAGCTGCTGACGACCACAGCCCCCAACAGAGGTGGGGAAATATGGGCTCAGGAGGCCTACAGCTCCTGAACCCCAGAACAGGTGGGTGAGGGGGTGCCCCCTTACCTCCATTTCGGGGGGCAGCGCACACTGCTGCACGATGTACTCAATCATCGCCTCGCCTCCAGGCTGCTCCAGGTAGCCATGGTGGGCCATGGCGCTGATCACCTGTACCACGGCCCGCTTCACCTGCCCAGAACCAAAGGAGAGCAGGGAGGGGCCTCAGAGAGAGCTCCCGGACAGTGCCACCATGATCTGGTTGGAACATAGGAATCTTGCCCTTTCCTCTGCCTGCACCTATGCCTGTTAACTGCACCTGCACCTATACTTATAGCTGTACCTGCACCTGTATCTGCACCTGCACCTATACTTATAAGCTGTGCCTACACCTGTACCCATACCTGCTCCCACACCTCTGCCTGCACTTGTCCTATACTCGCACCCCCACACCTGTATCACACCTACACCTGTACCCACACCCACCTCTGCACCACATCATACCTGCACCCAAAACTGTACCTGCACCTGTATCTGCACCTGCACTTGCATCTGCATCTGACCTGTGCCTGCACCCACCCCCATCTTCTTCACAGCCCCTTGGCTACACAGGCAGCCTTCTCGCCAGCCTGTGGATGTGCTCACACCCTCAGGGGAAGGCCTCTTCCTCCTGTCCCCAGCATCTCCCTCCTCTCCCAGGCACCAGACTTGCTGCTTCTCTGTCTCCAAACACACCCATCCCCTCTGTCCAGTACTCGGCCCTGCCTTGGGCTGTGGGGCTGGTGTTCCTCAGCATTGGTGCCTCTCACGTGCCATCATCCCTGACTCTGTTTCACCCTTCAGGGTGAGGTCCCTGAATCTGCAGTTGTTGCCCATACACTCCTAGGAGTTCTGAGCCTGCTTTCCAGCCCCACTTCAATAATTCCACCTGGTGGCTCAAAGACACGGCCAGGTCACTGTGGCCAAAAACAGCACCTTCTTCCCCAGAGCTGGCGCCTCTTCCAGGGCCTCCCGAGCGGTGGGAAACTGAGGTCAGCTATGTGGGCAACCAACCAGGTCTATGTGACACAGGCCCCAGTAAAGACCCTGGACACAAGGCTGAGGGCTTTCTTGGTTGGCCGCACTCCATGAGTGCTGTCACATCGCTGCCAGGGGAGCTAAGGCTGCCCAGAACTCCAAGGGGAGAGGACACCTGGGAGCTCTGGGTCTGGACCCTCCTGGGCCCTGCTCCATGTGCCTCTCCCATGGCTGAGGTTAGTCTCTGTCTTTTTGGTGTAATAAGCCATAACTGTGAGTGTGACTGCTCTCGTGAGTTCTGGGAGTCCTTCTAGAGAATTATCAAACCTGAGGGTGGTCTTGGGGACCACTGCCTAACTTCATACCTGGTTAACTATACGGGGTAAGATGTGGGGAAGCCTAGACACACCACTCCACAGTGTGCCACTCCTGCGCTCTCCCTCTGCTGTCTAGGTCTGGCTGAGGGGGCAGCTGCCTGGTCGGTGGTGGCTTCAGATCCTGGCCAGGCCACATGCCCTTCAGCTGCTCAGGGCACAGCTCAGGATGGCCCTGCCAATTTACCTTGCTGTTGGTGTCCAGGAGAGGAAGCCTCATGGAGGAGAGGATAAAGGGCTTCTTAACTTCCATCTGAGCAGCTGAAAGAAATGAACAGATGGCTCAGTCTCCCCACTGAGACCAAAGCTGGCTGGTACGTCCACCACCACAAGGTCCAAGGCCATGTTGCCAGGGGTCTGGCCCACCATGGCTCTCCACGTGGGAGAAGGACAAGAGCACATGAGCAAAAGCCCACCCACTTCTCTCCAGGGGACAAATGACTTTTTCCCCCAAGTAATATTATTTTACCCAATTAAAAAGCTAGAAGGTTGGTAGTTTAGGGCAGCAGGTACAAGAGCAGGCTGAGTCAGGTAGACCCAGGTTCAAGTGCGGGGGGCGCCTTTAGCAGTGTCAGAATCACAGGCAGTCTTATTAGACCCTCCCCCCAGCTCTGCCCCACAGGGCTGGGTGGGCTCGAGGGTCACTTTTCACATGTTCCCAGGTGAGCTGATCCTACTGGTTTCTAAGGACCCCACTGGGAGAACCAGCAATATAACCCTTTGTTTCCTGATATTTGAACGGGGATAGAAAGTGACTATCAAGAAGTGGTCGTGAGATCACTAAAAACAAAAACAAAGACACAGAGTGCATACACTGTGCAGGTGGCCTTTGAGGCACACTATGTGACAGCTCTTTTATTCCACAGGACTACACTAGGGGACAAGTGTTGTCATGACTCCATCTCACATGAGGAACCTGAGGCCACAGGGCTTCGGAGCAGCAAATGCCAGAGCCACCAGCAGTGATTCAGGCCTGGAGCCCACGCCTCTGCGCCCGCGGCCCACCCAGCGAGCGAGGTGGCAGCAGCAGGCACAGCGCCAGCTGCGAGAGTCAGTGTGGGCTACTGGTAATGGTAACACCAAATAACAGTAGGAGATGCACACCACACAAGCTGAGGAGATACAGATTCTAGCCTAACCGTGAGATAAACTGCTGCTCTTGTAAGATACTGCAAAGCGTCTTCCTGAGCACAGAACTGGGAGTGTGGGAGACACAGAAAGGTGGTGAAGGAGCACACTGAGGCTCAGACTTCTGTGACTCAGGATGGCATAAAAAGGACTGAAAAGCAGCCACCAAGGTGGACGAGATAAACACAACACACAACCAGAGGACTCGTGTCCTCCATACACAGAGAATCCCGACCTCCAATAAGAAAAAGAAGGACAAATCAATAGAAACATGGGCGAAAGACTCGAACAAGTCCCCACTGCCAACAGACGTGCAATGCCGCTGGACTCCATCACCTGCCAGTCAGGGAGGCCAAGGACAGCTGCCCCATGGGCAAAGACAAGTCTGGGACAAAGCCGCATGTGAGCAAGGAGCAGAGTGGCTGGGATGCTCGGAGGTGCTAGAGACCCTGGCTTTGGAAAACAGCTCGGCGTATCTGTGAAAGCTGAGGATCTACAGCAATTCCACGCAGGCAAAGCCCCTGCGGTGGCGGTGAGCCCTCACCCATGCCCTGGGCAGGCCGGGCCGAGGGCGCGGCGGGTGGGGCGATGGTGCTGTCTGGCCACTGACTGGGACTCAGCAACCAAAGGGAGCCAACAGCTGCTAATGCCACCACCTGGAGGGTCAGTGAAAACATCAGACTGGGCAAAGAAGGAAAACAGGAAAGAATGCAGCAGGATGATTCCATCTGCAAAAGTTCAGAAACAGACACGACCACTTTATCTCCCCGAGGTCACAGGAAAACCACAAGGGCAGTCGCGAGAGAGTCTGAAGAGCAGCTGCTGCAGAGGGGTTCGCAGAGGGCGGCTCTGAACTTTTCAGCTCACGTTTATATTTCCCAATAAAAGGTTAGAAAGGTTAAAGAATATAAACAAACAACCCAGTAGAAAAATGGGCACAAGCTGTGAACAGGCCCTGCTCAAGAAAGGGGACGCATGGACATCAGACCAGGGTTCGGGGCTCCCATGCCTGTGAATGTGGAAAACAGGCCACCAAGGATTGACATCCATCCAGTTCCATGTCCCTGAGGTTCAAAACAACAAACAAATACGCGAAGTGCAAAGTGAAAAACAGAAGCCACGGTCATCCGGCCACGCAGGGCTGACGTTTGACATGTGGTGCCTTTTACTGACGCTTGACACATGGTGCCTTTCCCTGCAGCCTTTCATTCACTCCTCATGTTTGCTGATACCTGCTATCAGCCAGGCCCTTAACGACTGCTGAGGATGCGACATAGAACGAGGCAGACGGGGCCCTGCCCCAAGCAGCTCGTGTCCTGATGGAGAGACATGACATGACCAGACAATAAATAAGCTCATCACAAACTGCAATAATATCATGAAAGGAACAAACAAGAGGCTGAGAGACTGACAATCGGGTGTCAAGTCTGGAAGGGTAGTTAGGGTCCAGGGGCTCTTCTGAACAAGGGACATCAAAGCCAAGACCCAAAGGAAGAGAAGGAGCTGGCCATGTGGTGCACAGGTGGAGGGGTGCCCGATGTGACTGAGAAGAGAGAGGCCCCCTGTGGGTGAAGCAAGGCTGGGGGGCAGTAGCCGGAAGAGGAGAGGCCGTGGTGAAGAGCAGGCACTCTGCTCTCACTGCAGTGGATGACCCAGAATGACCAACATCAAGACATTTTAGTAGAATTATTGGACTCTAAAGAAAAAGAAAAAACCCTTCGGACATCTGAAAACCAAACCAAACCAACCAACCAAACAAAAAAACACATAAGGCATATAAGAGGATAGAAAATTAGATTATCATCAGATTCAGAGAGTAAAGATTTATGCCAGGATAGGGCTGCCAGAAAATACAGGATGCACAGTTAAATTTGAATTTCAGATAAACAACAAATAATTTTTTAGTATAAGAATGTCCATGCAGGGGCCGCCCGGTGGCGCAGCGGTTTAGTTCGCACTTGGCAGCCCGGGGTTCGCGAGTTCGGATCCCAGGCGCCCGCCGACGCACTGCCTGTCAGCCATGCCGTGGTGGCGTCCCATATAAAGTGGAGGAAGATGGGCACGGATGTTAGCCCAGGGCCAGTCTTCCTCAGCAAAAAGGGGAGGATTGGCAACAGATGTTAGCTCAGGGCTGGTCTCCCCACCCCCCCCCCACACACAAAAGAATGTCCATGCAACAACATGGATGGACCTAGAGGGTATTATGTTAAGTGAAATAAGCCAGAGAGAGAAGGACAAACACTGCACGATTTCACTCATATGTGGAATATAAAAGAACACACGGACAGAGAGAACTGGTTGGCGGTTACCAGGGGGAAGGAGGGGGTGAGTACAAAGGGTGAAGGGATACATTCATATGGTGACGGACAAATAATAATGTACAACTAAAACCCCACAATGTTATAAACTATTAAGACATCAATAAAAATTAAAAGTTAAAAAAAAAAGAATGTCCTACGCAATATTTGGGGCATCCCATTTGTTTATTTGTTTTTGTTAAATCTGGCAATTCCATGCCAGAAGAAAATGGAGTAACATGGGATACTCAAGGAAATGTGAACCAAGAATTTTATAGCCGATGAAACTGACCGTCAAGTATAAAAAGCACAAATAAACGATTACTGACAAGCAAGAAATCAAGGAATATGTTCCTATGAGCCTTCCTGTGGAATCTACTAGAGAAGGAGCTTCAGACAACCAGAGGAGCAGAGACATGGGCCTCGGAGGGAGCCAAGCATCCTACCAACAGTCATCTGTAGAGCAAGGACTAAACAAGAGCCAAGAAGCGGGAGGACAGCACGTGCTGGCCACCTGCTCAGACAAGGCCTACGGAGCACAACTATTAAACAAGGGAGAACAGGGAAAGACATGCAAAATATTTTTCATGTTTTTAGTCATTTTATTGGTGGTGGCAGCATTAGCATTACTCTAGTGTTATCTTGTATGTATAACAGGAGATAAAACGAGTAAGTGGGGGATGATCTAATTCTACATTGAGAACCAAATCTCAGGGTGGAAGAACAGACGCAGATGTAAGAGGAAAGAATACAAGTAAAAACTGTGTAGTCTGTGTTGAACTGGAAGCATCAGTAAGAACTCAAAAGGTATCCTTTTATCTATCTATCCATCCATCCATCCATCCACCCATCCATCCATCTGCTGATAGATATTTCCTAGCTCTGTTTACTGAAAAGACCCAGAAACAGTGACCACCTAGAAGTAACAAACACCCCTAGCAACAGATTGTCATCATGAAAGACAATTTCTCACTAAAGGAAACTAGGGCTTTTTAGAGAAATGGCTGGTTCCAGTTCTGGGGCAAGAAATATATAAGATGAGCCTAGGACATCGGCTATCAAAGACCGCTGAGGTCGTGCCGAACGATTCAGAACTTGAAGAGGCTCCTGCTAGCCAAGATGACACAATTTGAGCTTCAATAATGGTAACAGTTGCAAATGAATTGAAATCCATCAAATATGTTTAAATCCATGAGCCCTTATCATTTTTTTTTAAAAGAAATGGTCACCTTTAGAGGATGACAGGGAACCAATCTATTATCTTAAAAATTGATAAATAAAGAAAAAGAATCAAGGATTGACCCTGCCTTCCTCATATGAGCCATACCTCTGGGGAACCGAACAGTAGATGAGGGGCAGCTCTTTATCAAGGTTTCCCAATTAACCAATGAAAAAGAAATGACAGATTAGAACACCACTGAACTTTCCCCCAGGCACTGAGCATCAATGCTGACAAGGTCACAGGAGAGAGAAAACCAGATGTCAGGTGCCCCCGGTCGTCTTGCCAAAGGGATTGAACCTGAGTCTGACCTTGTCTCTGAACCCAGCTGCCAATTTGTAAGAAATTCAGATCAAAGAGAAACGTGTTGACCGGCACCTTGAGAATGCAGTCAGCAAAACTCAACTGCGTGAAACTCTATGGGCCAAATGGCCCGGGTTCTTCCACAGATAAATTACAAGGGAAGGAAAAGAATGGAGGGGAACCCGTAGTTTAAAAGAGACTTAAATATGGGGAGTGGTTATTTAATGAGTTCTGAGATTCAGTCTTCCCAGATGAAAAGAGTTCTGGAGATGGCGCCACAATGACGTGAATGTGCTTAACACTACGGAACTGTCCACCTAAAAATGGTGAGGATGGCCAATTTTATGTTATGTGCATTTTACAATTATAAACCAACAAATAAACAATCCACCAATGGCAAGAGCCAGCCCCAGTGGCCTAGTTGTTAAGTTTGGCGCGCCCTGCTTTGGTGGCCCAGGTTCGGTTCCCAGGCGTGGACCTGCGCTGTTGGTGGCCATGCTCTGGTGGCGATCCATGTACAAAATAGGGAAAGATTTGTAACAGATGTTAGCTCAAGGAAAATCTTCCTCAGCAAAACAAAAAACAAAAAAACCCCACCAATAGCAAGCCTCCAAAGAAAGGAGAGACTTTAAATATAAACATATCATTTTTTTAATGGGCATGGCTCAACTATGGCACCTAAGGGATGTACGTTAGGATGATAAAACTATAAAACTATGAGGAAGTGATTACTATAAAATCAGGGTAACTGTTCCTTATTGGGGGCTGAAGGAATTATGACTGGAACCAGATACAGGGAAGGGGCTTCTGGAGTGACAAGTTCAGTTCAAGAGACCTGGTTGTAGATACAAAGGTGTTTGTCTTAGAATGAGTCATTAAGCCACAGATTGGTTTTGTGTGGCTTCTGCATGTGGTTTGTCTTACAATAAAAATATTTTTTTAATGGAAATGAACAACCTTGGAGAACAAAGTTGAAGGACATATTCTATCAGATTTAAAGATGTACTATAAAGCTACAAGAATTAAGAGAGTGTGATATTGGTGTAAGATCACCAGTGGAACGGAACAGAGTACTGAAATATACCTGCTAATATATAATGTTATGGGCTGATTGTGTCCCCCAAAACTCATATGTTGAATTGCTAATCCCCAGTACCTCAGAATGTGATTTTATTTGGAAATAGGGTCATCGTAGATGTAATTAGTTAAGTTAGGATGAGGTCACACTGGAATAGAGCAGGCTTTTAATCCAATCCTACTGGTGTCCTTACAGGAAGGATACAGACAGGTACCCAGGGAGATGCCTGCAGAGATGAAGGTGAAGGCAGAGATCAGGGGATGTTTCTACATGCCAAGCAACATCAAGGATTGACAGCAGCTACCAGAAGCTAGGGGAGGGGCCTGGAACACATTCTCCCTCACAGCCTCCGAAGGAACCAACCCCGCTGACATCTTAATCTTAGACATCTAGATTCCAGAATTGTAAGACAACACAGGTCTGTTGTTTAAGCCACCCAGGTTGTGTTACTTGTTAAGGCAGCCTTGGCAGACTTGCAGATGGTCACTTGACCTTCTACAAAGCACTAAAGCAATTCAGGGGGAAAGGAAAGTCTTTTCAACAAGTGATGCTGGAACGACTGGATGTCCATATGAAAATAAAATAACCTGGTTTCCCTACATCTCATACCATACCCCCAAATTAATTAAAAATGAATCATAGAAGTCATTGTGGAAGTTCAAACAATAAAGCTTCTAGAAGAAAACAGGAGAATATCTTCATGACTTCTGGAAAGGCAAACATTTCTTAGACATAAAGGCACTAACCATAAAAGAATATACATCTCCATCAATATGTATCTGACAAAGAATTCTTAAAAATAACCATAATAACTAACAATCCAACATAACAAAATGGGCAAAAGACTTGAACAGGAACCTCCCACACACAAAAAGATATCGGAAGGTCAATAAGCGTATGAAAAGATGCTTAACCAATTTACTCATTAGGAAAATTCAAATCAAATCCATGGTGAGATATCACCACACACCCACCAAAATGATTAAAATTAAAAAGACGGACAATGTCAAGAGTTGGCAAGGATGTTGGAGCAACTGGAATTCTCATGCATTATTATTGAGCATGTAAATAGTATGATAGCTGGTAAAACTATTTGGCAGTTTCTGATAATATTAAACACACACCTGTCCTCCTATGGCCCAGTAATTCCACACCCAGAGAAACGGGTGCACACGCCTACAAACTGATTTGTACAAGAATGTTCACAGCAGCTTTCTTCATGATTGCTAATAACTGGAAACAACCCAAACGTCCATTAACAGGAAAGTTAATTTTTTATTCACAAAATGTAATGGAATACTACTTGGCAATAAAAAAGGATGAACTGATACATACAACATGTATGAATTTCAAAAATATAGTGCTTAGTGAAAGAAGACGGACACAAAAGATTATCTACTATAATGAATTCATTTATATGAAATTCAAGAACAGACAGAATTAACTTATTGTGATAGAAGTCAGAAAAGTAGTTACTTCTTACGATAGCGGTGGCTGTTGTCTGAAAATAAGTACAAGGAAACTTTCTGGGTTTTTGGAAATGTTCCACATTTTAATTTGAGTAATGGTTATATGGGTGAACAATGTGTAAAATGTCACCAAGTTGTACACTTGAGATTTGTGCATTTTACTGAATGTAATTTATTCTCAATACTAGAAAATGAAATTCTGGGGGAAAAAATATGACTGAAGGCCAAAAAACTTCAAAAGATTTGATTTAAAAAATACAGAAGATAGGCAAAGATGATACAACACACACATAGGGAGTTCGAAAGAAGAATTTTCAAACATTGGAATACTGAAATTACAATAAAAAAAAATTCCTGAGATAAAATAAGATTGAAACTACATATTGAAAGAACACTCCACATATCTGGGGTAAAATATCACCCCAGGATAGCCAACAGTGTCAATAAAATTTCTGGATTTAGAATAAAAAAGTAAAAATCACTTGGGCATCCAAGCAAAAAAGACCAAATCACTTATAAGGAAAATCAAATTGTCATCAGATTTTTCAATAACAATAATTGATGCTAGAAGACAATGAAGCAACATATTAAGACACTCAAGGAAACAAAACCAGAGGCAAGACTTTGATATGCAGCCAATTTGACTGGAATGGCCTGACG
The DNA here is from genome assembly GCA_031878705.1 of Tapirus indicus. Classification (NCBI taxonomy): domain Eukaryota; kingdom Metazoa; phylum Chordata; class Mammalia; order Perissodactyla; family Tapiridae; genus Tapirus; species Tapirus indicus. Next base: position 982,404 of record CM062935.1, read on the forward strand.
TCCACCTAACACAAGACATGGCTCCCTGGACCATGGTGCAAGAAATGAGCACCTTTTCTCTGGGACCTGGAGGAATCCAAACATGGCCCCAACTGTTAATCATATTACGATATTTTCATTCAAAATTTGAAGACTTCTAAAAAGAGCAGGGCCCTGGTTCACCCCAAGCTGCTTTTGCATCCTGGATCTGCCACCTGGTGCTGATGCGAGGGCTGAGGGTGTTTCCAAACCTCACCAGGGCTTACTACCCTCCCCTACAAAGCAGACTCTAACAGTGCCTTCCTGTGGGTGCCCAGGAGGTTTACAGGAGCTCAGACACAGGAAAAGTACCTCAGACACAGCCGGCATTTAGGACAGAGCAGCTCCTGTGATGAATAAGACCTGGGGTGGGGAGAGGAAGTTCTGATCTAGGCTGCCCCTGCCAGGGGAAAGGCTGTCATCCATCCGGTTATACACCTTAAAACTGCATGATGTTATATGTCAATGGCATCTCAATAAAGTTGAAAAAGAAGGAATAAAATCTGGTTGCCATCAAGGAAAAAAAGTTTTTTAAGGACTTCTGATAGATCAACAAGCTATCAATGAACTTCTCATTGTAAGTCAAAATAAATGTATTTTTTAATTTTTAAAAACCACAATGAGATACCACAACACAGCCACCAAAGTGGCTAAAATTAAAGACTGACAAGTGTTGGCAAGGACATGAAGCAATGATGCTCATGCTGCTTGTGAGGTAGAAAGTACTGGGTACAAACAGCTACTTTGGAAAATAGAATGGTTTTATCTACCAAAGTTGAACATATGCAACCTTATGACTCAAAATTCTACTCCTAGGTATATACTCGACCGAATGTGCACAGGAGAAATATTAATAGTAGCTTTATGCATAATAGTGAAAAACTGGAAGCAGCCATTTACCCATCACCACTAGAATGGGTAGACTATAGTAGATTAATTCACTGGGTTACCTCACAGAAAGGGAAATGAATGAACTATACTATATGTATAAATTTCACAAACAGAATATTGAGGGAAAGAAGCCAGATACAAAATAATTCACTCTACAATTCTATTTACACATGCAAAATAGCAACACTGCCCTCTGCTGTCAGAAGTCAGACAGGGCTCCCCGTGGGAGGGGCCTGGGCAGCTTCTAGGTGTTCAGCTCCTCACAGGGCAGCGGACAGAGGGCTCGTTTTGTGGTAACTCACTGAGCTGAACAGTTAAAATGTGTGCATGTTCTGTATATGTGTTATACTGCAAAATTACAACATGATGGAGCTACATGTGCTGACACTATAAGTTCTCTAAGATGTACTAGAGAGCAAAAAAGCATGTTTTTGAACTACTGTTCAAAACAGTATGACTTTGCGTATATACACATATATACATATATAAATGCACAGAGAAAGAACTTAGAGGAAAAAATGAAACACAAGTGAATCGAAATGACTTCTGAAACATAAATGCAATGGAAGAATTAACAAAGGAAGGCAAGCAAGGTTAATCACTACCTACAAATGTTGAAGTTCCACTTGGAAATAAGCATCTCTAGCAAAAGTAAATAGCAAATCAATGAGAAAATGAAGGCGCGGCTGCCTCGGGCCTTGGCGCTGGACCAAGAGTTCCATTTCAAATGCTGCTCAGCCACTGGCCAGAGGAGCCATGCAGGCAAGTCACTTTACCTTCCCCGTCCTCGGTTTCCTCATCTGTGAAGCAGGGAGAGCACTGCCATGACACCCTCACAGGAGAGGCTGCCTGGGGGCTTGACTTTCTGTCTGACCACCACCATCCTCAGCGTCTAAGGCGCCCTTCCCCAGGGAGCCAGTGTGCTGATGGCTCCATACTCCGGGCTTCATGGCACAATTTGGGCCGTGGTCCAGGCTGCCACTGTCTTCCCTTGTCTCTGCCCCTTCCCAAGCTGCTGCTTCATCATTCCCAAACTCCGTAAGCTGCCTATGTCCACAGGCGCTGTTTGCAACCCGGCACCGACCCATAGTGAACCTAATGGGACAGGGGTTGGCACACTTGTTTTAGGAGCCAGAAAGAAAATATTTTAGGCTCTGAGGACCACTGTCCCATATTCTTCTTTGTCTGCCATTACAGCTTGTTAACATGTAAAAACCACTCTTAGCTCTCAGGCTGAACAAAAGCAGGCTGCAGGCCCAACGTGGCCCATGGCCATTGTTTACTGAACAAGACTCACCAAAAAACACAAGCTCAGGTGTGAAAATGTTCAAGCTTATTGCTGATTAAATTAGCCTTCAAAGCAGGAAACCTGAATCCTTCCATCTAATTGTGAGGAAATCATCAGACATGTGCATACTGAGGGACATCCTACAGAACTGGCCTCAATTCCAATGTGTGCCTTTGACTAGACCCCACATGGCGGGGGCAGCCGTAACAGACGACGTGTGACAAGTCTGCGAGACTGAGCCTTCCGTCCAGTGGGCATCTGGCAAATGCCTGGCCTGGGAGCAGGGCGCAGCGTCCCCGTGTCTGTAGCATGCTGTCAAAGGCAAATGTCGGTGATGGACATCTGCTGGTGGGCAGACGGGTACTACTCTTACAACTTTTCAAAAGTTTGCAATTTTGCAAAATAGAAAGTTGGGAAAATTTTGTAAAAAATTCAAAGCAAGATGCTCCTTTTCACCTAAAACATGGACAATATCTGCCTTTTCCAGGCAGTGCTCCACACTGGGCACTCACCGGCCGAGTTGATGATGTGCCTCAGGACCTGCAGGGTGCCCACGCGGGTCCTCTCACTGCTGGTGTCTAGCTTGGGTAGCAGGAAGGCCAGCAGGCGATCAGGTGAGCAGCAAGCTGCAGGCCAAGCACACATCAAAAATTGTAATGATCTGTCCTTTGCTCCCTGCCTGCACCTCGAAACCTGAGGACCGAGGAGGACAGACGTTCAGGGCTGCGGCCCTGCCAGGCCTCTGCCGTGAGGTCCCTAGAGTTACACACAGGCCCAGACAGAGGTGGACAAAGAGGCCCCTGCACCCACACCCAAAGCTGCCACCATCCCTTATACACAAGTGGTCCATCAGCCCCCACAGTGAGCGCAGAAACGCATGTCCACTGACGGCCTCCGTGCATGAGGCTGCCTGGCCGCCTGCTTACCCAGCACGGTAAAGCAGCGCAGCACCTCCTTCTGGTTGCTTATTACCAGCGGGCTTGACGACTCCACAGGCACACAAATCTGCTCCAGGGGACAGAGGACAGAGGTTACAGGGGGTGGTGCTGCCAACGTGGGCCCAGCTAGTCTGGAGGGAAGGACAGGTGCTCCTAAAGACGGCCTGAGGGCTCCGGGCTTCTATTTCAACCACCATGGCAGGCGCTGAGCCTCCACGTGCAGGTCACTCTGGCCTTTTCTTACCTGGCTGCATGGACGCACTCACCCCTGTGAGTAGTGGCTGTTTCAGGGACCTCAGCCCATGCCCTTGCAGTTGGGGGAGGGGAGACAGACAGCAGCACACACAGCTGACCATCTCAAGGGACAAGAGTCCTGGCTCCTTCCACACCCTGCCCTTCCCAGCAGCAGCCAGGAGAACAAATTCCCAAGAGACACTTCTTTATGAGAAAGGAGACAGTTTCCCACTTCCCTGGGCATACACTCTTGGACACAGCTGGAAACCACTAATCTCTGCAATTTGAAAAGAGCTGGAAACCAAAACACCTAGAGTTCATTCGTTCAAAATTATTAAAAAAAAAAAGGGTTGCATTGGTAAAAGTGAACCTGAGGATGGTGGCAGGTGTATCTGGGCTCCCCTGCACATCAGGTGACACTGAAGCCCCCCACACTCACCCAGGGCTGAGCCCCAGGGTGGCATCCCAGTCTTCACTCACCCCTCAGGGTCACAGCAAAGAACACTAGCAGGGCTTCTGTGCAAAGGGCCCTAAGGCAACTCCTCAGTAAAGCTCATCTTATGAGCCAGAAGAGGTGACCAACAGTACAGAGCGTCACCAGAACACAGGCTCCGCCCCAACCTGGGCTCTGCCAGTTCTCAGAAAACTGTAAGGAAGGAGGTGAGGAGGAGGTGCTGGCCACAGGGCTCTGCGCCAGGTTCCCAGGTAGCTCCTTGTCATTTCTACTGGAAAGACCTAATCTGGTCATAAAAGGAACCACAGCTTCCTGCCTGCTGCCTCAGATCACTCGCGCTGGGGGAAGCCAGTGCCACGTTGTGAGGACACTCAAGCAGCCCTGTGGAGAGAGCCTCCTGGCAAGGAACTGAGCCTCCCGCCGACAGCCACAGGAGGGAGCCATCGTGGAAGCAGACCCTGCAGCCCCAGCTGAGCCTTCAGGTGATGCGTGACTGCAGCCACATGAGAGACCCCGAGCCAGAGCCATCCAGCCAAGGTGCTCCTGGACTGCTGACCCACAGAGACTGCGAGATATAAACAGTTGCTGTTTTAAGGTGCTAAGTTTTGGAGTCATTGGTTACACAGCATAGATAACTAAAGCAAAGGGGCAGTCTTCTGGAAAAAAGATAAAATTGGATTCTCACTCACTCTTTCCCTAAAATAGATTCCAGATGGATTAAACAATAAAGTGAAAAAGAAAAATGGGACAATCTGAAAAATAATTGCAGAATTCAAAAGGCTTTTCTAAGTGTAACAAAACCTGAACTATAACATAAAAGATGGATAAATGATGTAAAAATTAAATAATTTAGTGTGGCAAAAAAAATCATAAACAGAACAAAAAATAAAGGACAAAGTAGGAACAGGTATTTATGCACATATGATACAAAACTATAAATAACTGCTACAGACCAATATGAAAAACACCTAAAACCCAACAGAAAAACAACAGACATGAATGGACAGCTCAAAGAAAATACCACATTTTTTTCCACCTTTTCAGCTTTTATATATTTATATTTCCCTATTAAGCCCATCCTCCATTCCCATCCCCATCCCACAGATAATCCTTCTTTGTTTTTACAGTTTTTGCATACGTGTATTGTTTCATGCAATCATTTTTATATTAAGTAAATGATATTGTGCTACATCTCTCATTTCCTCTCACTGATATATTTTCAGAGTTGTAAACTTTTTCTCCATAGAGATCTTAGGCATTCTTGGTTAGATTAATTCCCAGATACTTCATAATAAGATTCTGTTGCTATTGTAAACGGTATCTGTTTGTACTTTCTAGTTGGTCACTACCAGTGTAGAAAAATGCTGTTGATTTTTATAGGTTGGTCTTGTAGTGGCAACCTTGCTGAACTTATTATTAGTTCTAATGTTTGTGTACTGATTCAGTTTGTACATGAATTTCTAGATGATGAACCAATCACCCATAAAACAAATATTTATTGAGTGTTTACAAGTGACAGGTGCTATTCTACGTGCTGAGACATAGCAGTGAACAAAACTGGCAAAACTTCGATCTCATGTGGTATCCATTGTAGCAGGGGAGAGGCAAGCAACAAGCAATCCGTTACTGAGTGTATTAAAAGGAGGTCAGTGCCAAAGACAAGAACACAGCAGGGACCAGGAACCAAGGGTAGGTGGTGGGCAATGATGAACGACAGTCCTGTCCTCTCTCCCAGGCCTTATACCTCTCTCATTTCTGGTTCTTTCTTTGTAGAATTGGCCCTGGACCCCATTAACAGTTAGAGTGGGGGTTTTTCCTGCTCTTGACTCTAGCAGGAATGTGCCTGTTTCCCATTTATCGTGACATGTGCTGAGGGTTTGGGTGAATAAACTTTATCAAGTTAGAGAAGTTCCTTCCCAATCACAGTTGCTGAGAGTTTTAATGATAAACAGGTGCTGAACTTCATCAAAAGCTTTTTCCACACCAATTGAGATCAGAGGATATTTTCCCTAATCTGTTTTGGTAATGATAGCTTCTCAGTGCTGAACAAGCCTCCCATTCCTGGGCTGAGCCCTACTGTATCTTGTGTTTTGAGCACAGTGTTGGATCAGTTAGCTTTACTGTGTACAAGATCCTCACATCTATCCTCATAATTATATACTTAGATTTTCTTCTATGGTCCTGACTTGGATTTAGAAACAAGACTAGCCTCACAGAATTAATCAGGCAGCTCTGGACACTTTTCTGACCTCCAAATCCACCTGTATAGGACAGAAATTAATTGTTCCTCAAAAGTTTGGTAGGATTGTGGAAATTAATAAAAGAAATCTTAACTAAATTGGAGTAGGGAAGGCCTCTAGGGGATGCCCTCATGTCCTATCACCCACCTCAATTACACCAACCAGGAAGAGATGGTTGCTTGCACCTTTGGCAGGAAGTAACACTTATTTTACTAATAAAGGAAGATTTCTCTCCCCACCTAGCAACAGCCCAGCCATTGGGAAAGACCACAGTTCAGCCAATGAGAAACACTGCAGCTCAGCCAATGAGAAGCCGTTGCCACCCTGAACTGTTACTTTCCCCCCAACAGAGTTTCTCCAGACCCTCCCTACTCCCCCCTTTTCTCTATAAAAGCAACTCCCTTGTTTTCCGAATTTGCCTATGGTTTGCCATAGCACACATATCCTGAATTACAACTCTTTTGGTTATTCCCAAAGTCAAGATAAAAATAACCGGCGAATTTGCTTCTAAGTTGACAAAACTGAACCTTAAAACCCTGTGGGTCCTCAGTTTGTTTTAAAGAATGAAAGTCTTGGAATATTATTTCCATTTCTTTTTTGGTTTCGTCAAGTTCTCTATTTCTTCTCCTGCCAATTTTGACGTTTTTAATTTTTCTAGGAGTGTATCCATTTCATGAAGTTTTTCAAGTTCTTCACTGAAGAACTTACAACACTTAAATTACTGTTGAATCTCTCTATTGTAGCCCTCCCCTGCCTGGGACCTGGGACCAAGAATCCCGAGGGGCAGCCTGTATGTGCAGCCAGGAAAGGTTGGGGCCAGCAGGTCTGTGGGGCCAGGCTGACATCGCAGCTGGTATGGGAGGGGCCGCAGGCCCAGAGAGGCCCCTGGGGAGTAGAGCAAACCACACCACTCTGCTCCTCTTTCCAAAGAGCCACCTGCCCCCACTCTCTCCAGCTTTCTGCACCTCTTCTCTCTCACTCAGAAAGTCCCATGGACTGGACTCACGTCCTCACCGCTCCACCCACCTGCCTCTGTTCCCGCGACTTCCCTACTTCTCATCTGACCTTGGCGGGGGGGTGGGGGGGGCGGTGTGTACAGCTGATAAGCCTCCTCCAAGCCCCTTCTCCAGTAGGGTTCAGGACCTCTCCCCTCCCCCTCCTCCTGCACCCCCTCTGCTGGCTCCTGCTCCCAGCTGCCTGTGCCTCTTCTCCACTCGGTTTGCGCTCAGTCCCCTGGGGACCAACACCCAGTGCAGACGCCTCTACCCTGCTGGCCGCCTGCTCCTGCCACCTCCATGCCGGGGACTCTTATGTCACACTGCACCAGCCAGTGTTGAGCAGAAGACAAAGTGGCTGTATCGCAGAGAGCTGCACCCACAGGACTCAGGGAACGCCCGTAGTTCAGCCCCACCTGACTGGACCACCTACTCCTGGCTCTAGCTCCCTGCACCCTCAGCAAGCACCTTCACATGGAGGGCCCCAGCAGAGCAGCACCAGGATCTGCCCCTACCCCACTCCACCCCCAGTGCGCTCCCCCCACCCTGCCCCCATCATGCTCCCCGAGTGCTCCCAGCGGCTTTTCCCTATGGCGCCCTACCCCCAGCATGCTCCCCCCATGGCGCCCCACCCCCAGTGAGGTCGCCCTGCCCCCAGGTGCACCCTCCCAGAGGCCCACTCCTGCCCCCAGCCTACCTGAGCATGCAGAGCAGCCAAGAGTGAGTCGAGCTGGACCTCCAGCATGCGGCTGCCCACGCTTACAGCTGCCTGAAGGATCTGGCCCAGGCTCTGCTCAAGGCAGGGAAAAGAAGGGCTGTCAGCCCCACATCAAGCCCCCAGTCCCACCCCTGGCTGACTGTAGGAGACTCCCAGGGCTCAAAGCAGGAAGCCCTACCTCCACCTCTAGAATTCAGATGGGAATGGAGGGATCAGGAAAGGGGATCACAGGTGAGGCCCAGTGGCACAGGTTCCTGTCCAGTGCAAGGCGGTGGCAAGAAATCTGACCTGATCCCCACTATGAAAACGAATAAGGGAAAACCTCATTCAAAATGGAGTCAGGAAGCCCTGAAAGGAAAGCTTTCATCTATGTACCACTGTCTCAGCCTAGTTCATATATCCCAGCAGGAAGCAGCTTACTTTACATACCTCAGCAGGAGGAAGGAAGATTTTCTATTTGCCCAGCAACAACCCAGCCAATGAGAAACCGCCACAACCCTGCACTATCCACTCCTCCAATTAACTTTTGTTCAGACACAGCCCTCCCAACTTCTTCCTTTTCTCTGTAAAAGAATGCTCCCCTCCTTTGTTCTCTGGACTTGCCTATGGTTCACCACAGTTTGCTTGTCCCAAATTGCAATGCTTTGGCTATTCCCAAATAAACTAATTTTGCTGGTAAAATAACTGGCTGTTTTATTTTTAGAGTCAACAATACATGGTGTCAGAAGTGGGATCCAAAGGAGCTGAACCCCTGAGGAACTAATGACCCCAGGAACCATGTGTGGTACCCACTTGAGCCCCCCTTGTGCTCTCTCTTTTTTTTTTTTTTTGGTGAGAAAGATTGTCCCTGAGCTAACATCTGTGCCCATCTTCCTCTATTTTGTATGTGGGACGCCACCACAGCATGGCTTGATAAGTGGTGTGTAGGTCTGCTCCCGGGATCCGAATCTGCGAACCCCAGGCCACCAAAGCGGAGTGTGTGAACTTAACCACTATACCACCAAGCCAGCCCCTTGCTCTCCATTTCTGTGACTTGCCTTCTTCCTTTTAGTTCAGTAAGTCTCCTCCGGGGTTCAAGCTTCCTCCTTTTGGTTGAGCTCTCCAATTTTATTTGGGATCTGTTTTTGTTTTCGTGAAGCCATCATCCTTTTGGTGAGTACTTGTTTGTTTTTCTGAACTTCTAAGTTAAGACTGTGGGATCCTAATCCTCTAAATTCTCTCAGGAGGGTTCTCCTTTTGGGACCCTGGCCAGTTTTATGTTTAAAAACTATGGCCCCAGGGCTGGCCCAATGGCGTAGCGATTAAGTTCACACATTCCACTTCAGCGGCCCAGGGTTCATTGGTTTGAATCCTGGGCATGGACCTACTCACCACTCATCAAGCCATGCTGAGGCAGCATCTCATACAGAAGAGTTACAACTCTACACCTATGATACACAACTATGTACTGTGGCTTTGGGGAGAAAAAGGAAAAATAAAAGAGGAAGATTGGCAACAGATGTTAGCACAGGGCCAATCTTCCTCAAAAAAAAAAAAAAACCCTATGGTCCCTTCTCATGTGCATTCTTTTTGTGTGTGTATGAGGAGGATTAGCCCTGAGCTAACATCTGTTGCCAATCCTCCTCTCTTTGCTGAGAAAGACTGGCCCTGGGCTAACATCCATGCCCACCTTCCTGTACTTTATATGGGACGCCACCACAGCAGAGCTTGACAAGTGGTGTGTCAGTCCGCGCCCAGGATCTGAACCTGCGAACCCCGGGTCACTGAAGCGGAGCGCGCAAACTTAACTGCTACGCCACCGGGCTGGCCCCCTCATGTGCATTCTTAACTAAATGGACTAAACTAACCAAAGATAATTTAGAACTTCAATGGTCATTATGGGGAACTTTCGACCTCTCCAAAGTTGTTTTTCTTAGAACCAAATTAGAAGAACATGGCTCTAAAACTCAAAAAACTAAATAGGATACCTATATATATATTTTTTGGTGAGGAAGATTATCATTGAGCTAACACCTGTGCCAATCTTCCTCTGTTTTGCATGTGGGATGCTGCCACAGCATGGCTTGATGAGTGGTGTGTAGGTCTGCACACGGGATCTGAACCCATGAACCCTGGGCTGCCAAAGCGGAGGACGTGAATTTAAACCACTAAACCACCAGACTGGCCCCAGGATACCTATTTTAATTGGTACCTGGAGGCATCCAAATTCTAAGATCACCTCTTTACAAAATACCATTTCTAAATTAACCAAGGCAAATGACTGAAAGATAAAAAGGCTTCTGAGGCCTCTTTTTCCCCTCCCCTATCCTCTTTGCCTCCAGATGTGCGGTGGCCATCCTTGTACTTAGGCCCCACCTCTAGCACCATCTTCCTCTTTTCCTCCTACACCTTCCCTACCTCCTCTATACCCTCTGCTTTCCTCATTCTAATCCTCTCACTGAACTTCCCTTTTCTCCAAACTTCTCTTTATTCCCTCCTCTCCTAAACCTATTAAAAAGTGCCCCTTTAAAGCTAGGCCTTCTGAGGGTCCAAACCACTAAACCCCTAATTTCTTATATTCCCTGGACTAAAGCTGAATTACAAGCCATAGTCAAAGATTTTCCCAAAGTAACTGAGGATCCCCATAGATTTGCTGAAGAATTTAACATAGTTATTCAAACTTATCAATCTGGTTTCTCAGATTTATTTCAATTAATTCACATGCTTGTCACTGAAGGTCAGGCCCAACATTGGATAAAATTTGCCTGATGGGAAAATCCTGAAAGGGATTTAGAAAAACAGAACTCTAACTATTGGCAGGATGCCCCAACACTTGCTATAGAACTTCACTGAACAATTACAGAAGCTTTTCCTAAGGCTGTTGATTGGAACAAAATTCAGGCCTGCACTCAAAAAACCTGATGAACCTGTTCATGACTATTATAATCAACTTCAGATTGTTTTTAAGGAAAATTCTGGCCTTCCTATGGAGGTAAAATCCACTCAAGTAGCCTTTAACTCTGTGTTCACTAATGGGATGAACCAGGATCTTTCTCTTCTAGTTAAAATGACCAGAATGGAATGGGAAACTATGTCCACTCCAGATTTTGTTAATTTAGCAAACCAGCTTGCCCACACCCTAGATGATTCAACTAAAGGGAACACCACCAAAATCCTTAATTTTCAACTTCAACAAATGGAGGCCCCTAAACAAAATCAAAACCCTCCTGGTCTCTGCCATTATTGCAAAAAGCCAAGACACTGGAAGAAAGACTGCTACAAGCTTAAGTGCTCCAGGTGCTTTCATTCTTCTAACCAGCCTTCCCAAGGCCCTCCTAATCTCCAATGACAGGACTGCAAGCAACTACAGGGGCTCTTCCCAATCTTTCCCCTTAATGGACTTGGAGAAAGCACTCTCCAGACTGGGAATGAATCTCTCTCTGTCCTTGTTGACACTGGAGCTACACTCTTGGTGCTCAACCCCACTGTTATAAAACAGCCTCTGCTTCAGAGTATTAAGACAGTTCGAATAGTAGGATCTCAAATAAACCTCAACAGGTCCCTGTCTACACCTATCCCCTTTTGTTTGGGCCCTCTAAGATATACCCACCCTTTGTCCTTAGTTCCTCCACTCCTATTCATTTATTGGGCCAAGATTTCTTAGAAAAATAACATGCTGGAATTTGTTTCTCCCAAAAGGGGGAATTAATTCTAGTATTTGACAGCAGCAACCAAAATAGCCATCTAGGTGAATCAAATGACCCTTCACCTCTTTTATTTGCTCTGTCTCTGACAGCACTAAAGCTAATTCTAAGGACACTGATCATTTGTCCCTACTGGATCAGTTACCACTTTCCTTACGGGGAAAATCCTCAACTGATATTGGCAGAATCCACAGTGCACCTCCTATTAAGATCCATATAGATCTCTCCAAGCCTCTCCCAAGAATGAATCAATACCCTCTAAGTAAGGAGGCCCTCAAGGGCATTAGGCTGATGATAGAAGACTAGAAGGCCGACGGCCTCACTATCCCTTGTACTAGTCCCTGCAATACTCCTGTTTTGCCTGTGAGGAAACTGAATGAGCATGGATGCAGGTTTGTCCAGGACCTCTGAGCCATAAAAATATTGTCACCCCTTGTCACCCTGTTGTCCCCAATCCTCATACTTTATTAGCCTCCATCCCCACTGAAAGCAAATTCTTCACTGTGACTGATTTAGGTAGCACCTTCTTTAGCACCCCAGTGGACAAAGCTATCAATATCTTTTCGCCTTTACTTGGGAAGGAAAACAATATGCCTGGACAGTGATGCCTCAGGGTTTTACTGAAAGTCCTTCTGACTTCTCCCAAACTTTACATGTTGATTTAGATGATATAAAGTTTCCTGGAGGCTCTACTTTACTACAATATGTAGACGGCTTGCTTCTCTGCTCACCTTCCCAGGCCTCTAAGAGAGCGTCCACCTGTTAAAGCTTTTAGCATCAAAGGGCCACAAGTCTCCAAGGAGAACCTGCAATTTGTTCAAACTCGAGTTCATTACTTAGGGCACCTGATCTCAGAACAAGGGCTGCACCTACATCCAGACAGGCTTCATTGCATCCTGAACTTCCCCAAACCCAAAACCAGTGACAACTACAAGGTTTTCTTAAGTTGGCTTGCTACCGTCGGAACTGGATTCCAAACTTTTCTCTCGTGGCCCAGCCTTTATATACCTTACTAAAGAACATCAAACCTGACCCTATTACTTGGGAAGATCAGGATGACCTAGCTTTTAATACCTTAACGGAAAGCTTGATAAATCCTCCTGTCCTTGCACACCCTATCAATTCCCCTTTTTCCTCTTCATATATGAGGAGGGAAATGATCTCAGAGTACTCATCCAAAAACCTGGAGATCACCATCGCCCCATAGGGTCCTACAGTCAGCAGCTAGACTCCGTGGCATGAGGATACTCCCCTTGCCTCAGAGCCATTCCTGCCACTGCCCTCTTGGTCAAGGCCACTGGAGAAATCATCACAGGGTCCCCACTAACCATTCTTGTACCCCGTGCAGTAGAAGCCCTTCTAAATTCTCATCACACTCAACACCTTTCAACCAGTCATCTCACCTCCTGTGAATCCTCTTGCTAACCACTTCTCATATAACTCTTTCTCACTGTAACAACCTTAACACTGCTACTTTTCTCCCCTCCTACACTGAGGAAAGCCCTCACAGCTGCTTAATACTGACAGATCACCTCCTGACCCCCTGTGATTACTTAGAGGAAACTCCTTTGGATAACACTCTTTGTGGTTTACCGATAGTTCTTATTTAAAGGGTGAAAATGGTAAATATCACGTGAGGTATGCAATTGCAACTCCTTTTGAAGTCACTGAGGCGGTGCCTTAGCCCTCAACTACCTCGGCCCCAACAAGCTGAATTCCATGTTCTTACTCAGGCCTACATTTTGGCCAAGGATAAATCTAGACATTTATTTATTATATATACATATAACATTTTGGCCAAGCAAATATCTATACTAACAGTAGATATGCCTTTGGAGTAGCTCATGACTTTAGAATGCTATGAAAACAGAGAGACTTCCTTTCTTACAGTGGGGATAAAATTAAAAATGGCTCTTACGTCCAGAGATTATTAGATGGCACACTCCTGCCAGCCGCTTTGGCTATCAATAGGGTCCCTGGGCATTCCACTCGACTCTCTGGAAGCTGAAAGACACCACCTCACTGACATTTCTGCCAAGAACACTGCTCTCAAAAGAACCAATAACAACCCTCTGTCATAGTCCAAAGAGATGTTCTCCCAAATGATAACCTAGAAAAATTGACTAGAATGTCCAACACTTGGCCTCAGAAAAAAAAAAAAAAAAGGAAATCTAATAACTGTTAATTTGATAAAAAGAGAGAACTCTGGCTTGGGCCAAATAATAATCCAGTCCTGCCAGAGATTCAAATTCCCACTACTGACCACTGTACACACATCGAATCATTGGTCTACTGATGAAATGATAACCTTTTTGACATCCAAACCTCTGTTTGGGTCATTTCATCATTTATGAAATGATAACCTTCCCCATACTGGTGGGGGAAATATTAACAAGGCCACAAAAAGAGCTTACCTTGCTTGTCCCCCCTGTCCAGAATACAATCCTGGGAAACCTGTCTGCACCACCCCTGGAAACTTTAAACTGTCCAATGGACCATTTGAGGTTTAGCAAATGGATTTTATTCAGCTTCTCCCGTCTTACGGATATAAATATGTTTTAGTCATGGTTTGTATGTCTTCTCACTGGACTGAAGCTTTCTCTTGCAGACAGGCTACTGCCTTCTAAGGTGGCTAAAATTCTATTAGAAAAAATTATCCTTACCTGGGGAACCTCCCACGAACTTCACAGTGACCAGGGAACTCACTTCACCAGTCAAGTGCTTCAACAAGTCTGTACTGTTGGGCCAGTTCTACATTTTCACTGTGCGTACCACCCTCAGTCTTCAAGGCTAGTCAAGTGTACTAACGGCATCATTAAGACTCAACTGGAAAAATCTGCAGAAACCCTTCAACTACCCTGGCCAAAGGCACTGCCATTAGTCCTTCTAAATCTCAGGTCCACCCCTTTTGGAACCTATGTAAACTCTCACCCTTTGAGATAATCACAGGACGCCCGGTGCACCTGGCTCCTGCTTCTTTTGATTCACAGCTGATACAAGGAGATAAACTTCAATATTGTAAAGGCCTAACTGCTTCTGCTGAAGATAACCATGTTCTGACAGAGCAATCTTTTTACAGGACACTCCTCGAGACAAAGACCTTAAGCATCACTTGTTATAGCCTGGGGGTTTCATCTGTTGGAAAAGACACCCCCAGAAAGACTCTCTTCAACTCCATTGAAAAGGCGGCTATCATGTACTGTTGAGCAACCTTTGTGGGGCCAAACTCCAAGGAACAGACTCTTGGATACACATGTCACATCTAAAGAAAGCACCAAACCCTGACTGAACCTGCACACCAACTGGTGACCTGAAAGTAAAGATTTCCAGGAGTTGAAGCAGACGATAGCGGAAGTGGACAGTTTTCCTAAGACAATTGGACCCAGGCCTATACACTTTTTTCTCACTGTTGCTTCTCACCTTTTCTCCCTCTTTTCCAGAAAGACAATGCTCTTATCCGCATTTCCCAATCTACTGCAAAATGGGGAAACCTGTCTGAAGTTTGGATCTCTGATCAGAAGCTCCAATCTGTTCATGATGTTGGAGACCCCTTGGTCTTGCCTGTAACCAATTTCTCCTTAGCCCCAACTGCCACTGTCAACGATACCCACAAGCCTGTGGATGTTACCTTTGGGCCAGGCTGTTACAGCCTGGGGTTTCTGTACTTTGTTCCAGTCTCTCTCCAGTCATAACTGTACTAGCTCCACCTTTACCAACAGTACAACCTTTGCTCCCCAACGTACTTTCCCTTACCTAAACACGACCTGTTCCCCTGCACCCAAGGGAAATACAAATGGGCTAACTCTTCTTTGCGAGGCTTTTAGAAAAGACCCCTTTTGGAAGGGATGGCATCTCACAGAATGTCATCCCAACTCCTCTCATCACTGGCTTGAAAGGGTCAATCAGGAAATTCCAGCTAATGGGTCTATCAATAGCCAGACCTTCGCTGGAGTCCTTTACCCTCTACCTGGTTTCATTTTTGTCTGCAGTGGATGGCATTTCCCATGGGCATATGAATGTTTAGCTAGCTGGCAAATTGGAGGTCAATGCTTATTGGGACATTTAACTGTCCCTGTTAACATCCATAGCAAATCTGAGGCCTCCCACGGTCCACCCCATTAAGCCTCCATAGCCACCTTAAACAGGAACTTCCAGGAGACATACATGACTCTGGGTTTGACTCCATTGGGAGAGCCTTATCTCCCTTGGGTCAGGGTAAGTGCCAATGAATGCATGATCAGAAATCTCTCTCTAACATTAGGAGAGCAAGCCCATTCAACAGCCAAAGCAGTGGCAGCCCAACAACGATCACTGGACTCACTGGCTAAAGTTGTTTTGGACAAACGGCTTGATTACCTACTTGCTGAACAAGGAGGCATTAGTGCGATAGTAAATACCACCTGTTGCACATGGATAAGTGCCTCTGAAAAGGTAGAAACTCAATTACACAAGATCAGGAAACAAGCCCATTGGTTACAACAAATTTCACCGGATGACCCCTGGTCTTTTGTCCTATTTAGCTGGTTACCTTCAGGTTTTGGTTCCTGGTTTAGGACCATCATACAAACTGGATTTGTCATATTACTTTCAATTCTGCTTTATATAATTATTTTTAAGCTTTGTACCTGCTACCCGTCAAATCTTTGTAGAGATGACATACCCAATAAGTTGATGATAGCTCAGTGCTTCGAGATGATCTCCAATGCTTACAACCTTGATAAGACTTAGACTTTAGATGGGAAATGCCTGAGAGTTCTCACTTCTGCCCTTCCTTGCTACTTAAATGTGGCCTCACAATTTTCCAATCTGTGTACTTGCCCTCCAACGTGGGACATGACAACCCTCCTGGCACTGAGGGACAAAACCACCAAATGCAGAAAACCTCACTCTTGATCAGCAATGCTTTCAAGGAAAGATCTTGATCAAGAGGGATAAATGTGAAAATGAATAAGGGAAAACCTCATTCAAAATGAAGTCGGGAAGCCCTGAACGGGGAGCTCTCATGCACGTACCACTGTCTTAGCTTACTTTACATACCCCGCAGGAAGAAGCTTACTTTACCTCAGCAGGAGGAAGGAAGATTTTTCTCTTTGCCCAGCAACAACCCAGCCAAGGAGAAACTGCCACAACCCAGTCAGCAGACGCCACCACAACCCCAATCTCACTCTCCTCCAATGAACTTTCATTCAAAATAGCCCCTCCCAACTTCCTCTATTCCTCTCTAAAAGAATGCTCCCCTCCTTTGTTCTCCAGACTTGCCTATGGTTCACCACAGTTTGCATGTCCCAAAGTGCAATGTCTTGGCTATTGCCAAATAAACTCATTTTGCTGGTAAGATAACTGGCTGTTTTATTTTTAGAGTTGACACCACCCAGCACTGAATCTGAATAGCTCTCAGGGCTACTTCCTGCTGGGCACCTGCGCCCTCCCATCTGAGACAGTTCCTCTGACACTGGATGGGGGACTGAGCTCTGCACAGGCCACGGCACACAGGCAGGCACCTTGGACACGTGGAAGGTCTCAGCGTGCTTCTTGTAGAGAGCGAGGACTCCAGGCAGGAGCTTGGGGAGCTGCTCCTCCAGCTTCTCGCTGGGCAGCAGGTGGCTCATGGGCCCCAAGGCCTCCACCACAGCCAGCCGGAGCTGAGAGGAGACAGTGACGTGGTGTTAATGTCCAAACCAGCTTGGCCATGCTCGCAGTCAACACGGGACGGAAACGGCAACGAGCCTATTCACCAAGAGCCAGGGCAGTATGTGTGCGCAAACCCAGGTTACCACGTGACCAGGGGGTCCTAAAGGGCCAGGCTAGAGGGGCTGTCATCATGCCTCAGCTCTCCCCCCAGGCAGTGCTGGGGCCTCAGGGCAGAGTAGGGTGGGGGCAGGAAGGGGATGTCCACGGCAACTAGGCCTCAGCAAACAAGCTGCACCCTGTGGGGACCTGCAGGTGAGACCTTGCACAGGGCACCTCCACTCCCTGACAAGACCCCCACCTCCTGAGTGCAGGGCACTCCTGGGTGGGAGGCACATGTCAACTCCATGGCTCTATCCCCCTCCCTGCCAAATCCCTCCCCCTAAAGATCAGAAGAGGCCCAGGTGATTGGAGAGGGACTTCACAGTGGTGGGCCAGGCTTGGGGGTGGGACAGGGCGGCCAGCAAGGTGAAGCCACAGGTTCCTAGCAGACTGAGCAGGCCATACCTTGGCTTCACGGCTTTGCAGCCAGTGGTGAAAGAGGATGTGGTAGGCACTGAAGATGTCAGTAGCGAAGGCGTCCTTCCTGACCGTGGGATCCGGGGCTTGGTCCAGGTTAGCCAGATACTCCAGGGTGCTCTCGCTGAAGTGCTGCAGAGCTACGATGACCTCACAGCGTGAGCAGCTGTGGGTCACGGCTGCACAGATTCACTTGCAACACCCTACATCTGCATTGTTGCCCCTTCTAAAATCCTACAATGGCCTGCAAGATGCCCTCCTAAACACACTGGCCAAGTGCAGGACTATACTGGGATGAACAGTGTCCCCCAAAATTCATGTCCTTCCCAGAACCTCAGGATGTAACCTTCTTTGGAAATAGGGTCTTTGCAGATGAGGTCATAGTGGGGTAGGGTGGGCCCTAATCCAACACGACCATCCTTGTAAGAGGAGACACACAGACACACAGGGAGAAGACGGTCATGTGACGGCAGAGCCAGAGACTGGAGTGATGCACTGCGAGCCAAGACGCCAAGTATGGACGGCCACCTCCAGACAGGGGAGCCATGGCAGAGAGTCTCCCTCTGAGCCCCCAAAAGAAACCAACCCTGCCAGCACCTTGATCTTGGGACTTCTAGCCTCCTGAACTGTGAGAGAAAACATTTCTGTTGTCCTAAGCCTCCCAATTTGTGGTACTTTGTTACAGCAGCCCTAGGAAACTAGTACAGGTACCAACCTCCCCAAAACACCCTCAGGCCATAGCACCCAGCCCACTCCAGTCTGCTGGAAGGTAACAGGAGGGGGTACTGTGCCCACCTCACCCCTCACAGACACTCATGCCACACGCTTTGCAAGGGCTGCTGTGCCAGGCATAGCATGGGCCCCCAAGCATAAGCAGGAAGAAGTCCTGGGTACAAGGAGAGCGGGAAGGGCACTGAAGGTGGAGAGCACCAGGCTGAAGTGGGCAGACCCCGAGACAGTGCACTGTGTCTGTGAAGGTGACTGTGTCGTGGATTTCCAGGTGGGGAAGTCCGGGCTTAGGTATAGACCTGAGGTGGGCTGAGTAGAGGAAGAGGAGACTGGAAACGAAAGCCAGAGATGAGGAGGGAATAGCCAGGAGAGGCAGCGCCTCACAGCCAGGCCTCCCAAGGCCAGAGCTCCAGCTGGCCAGCCCAGCGCCTGAGAAGAGGCCGTACCAGTGTGTGAGACCACCTCGGAGGGGACTCCCCCCAGGAATCTGCAGCTTCACTTGACAGGGCTCACTTGCCCCCTGCCCAGGACAGCTGTAACCCAGCCCACTTATAAGGTTAATTTCTCAGCTTGGGCTTCCCAGGCCAACAGAAAGAATAAACTTGAATCCTGCATCTACATGAGAGCAATCATGGTTACAAGTTCTCAAGAGAGAGAATTTAAAGAAATTTTAAAAGAAAATCACCTCCTGGAGCCCAGGTAGCAGAAAGTTCCTGTCTCACTGGCCATCCTCCCGCTGAGGATGGGGCCTTGGAGGGTCCGGTTCAGGTGGGCTCTGCCCCTCCCCCCTCAGCAGTATAAGGCCTTGTCTCCCTTGTGCCACAGGGCTGCTGGAATCCAGGCCGCAGGTGCCCTGGGGCAGCAGGAGCCCTCTGACCTTGCCCGCCTCTCCTATCCTCCCTGTCCACCCTACTCTTTTGCCTCCTGGAGCTGTGCGATCAGGACATTGGTCAAATTGACCAGCGTTTCCAGGTATTTTGTAGTGGGAAGGTTTTTCAGGATAACAGACCACTATGTTGCCAGAAGAGAAACCTACTCCTCCAACTTGTTATTAGGTTCTAATTTTTAATCAGTTATACATACGCACATAAGATAAAAGAGCAATTCTCACACCCCTTCCCCCCAGTTTCTCTTCCTCTAAAAGCAAACACTAGGCTTCGGATCTTTCTCTCCATGAAGAATGCGTCTGCAATGTTCCTCACCCATTCCCCCCAAGGCCAGGGCCAGCCCTTTCTGGTCCTCCCTTCAGACCCCGCTGCTCAGAGCCAACCACTCACTTCACACCGTTCCGTGTGCAGACTGAGTGAGGGCCTCAGGTATGAGCCTCCTTGGTTCTCCAGGCACAAGGCACCACTGCAACCTCCACTTCTCCTGCCGCGCATCCTGGGTCTCCCTCGGCCATGGCACATGCGGCCACACCCCTCCTGACCCTCACTTCTCAAAAAAAGTCTTTATTCCACCCTCCAAGGGCATCTGGACAGGGTTCAAACTCCCAGCTGGCCGCTTCCGTCAGAGCTGTGCAGTGCTCTCCCGTGAGCGGGGGAGAAGCAAAGGCTGTTCTACTTTCCCACCCTCCTCTTGGACCATTTTCCCAAAAGCATCTTGGTGTGGGTACTGGGGGACCTTTCCATCTGGAACAGTATGTTTGTGGATTATTTCATGATCCCCCATTCCACTTTCTCTGTTCATTCTTTCTAAGGTGTCTGTTATTTGAATCCTGGCTTCACAGCCTAGCCTGCTAATTTTTCTTTTTCTCCTATTTTCCATATTTTTGCTCTATTTTCTGGGGGATTTCCTCAACTTTTCTTCCAACCTTTCTGTTATCATGTTTTTAATTCTCAAAAGCTTAGTTTTATTCTCTGAATGTAGCTTCTTCATAGCAACATGCTCTTGTTTCATGAATGCATCATCTTCTCCTTACAGATTTTCCTTCTTGTCTGTTTTTTTCTCCCAGAAGTGTCTGCTTCCCCCAAGTCTCAGGTTTTTTTTAATCTGCATGTGGCCTTGACTATCAGAGAATTTCCTCATGGGCAGTCATTTTTGCCTGCCTGTTGGTGCTGGACAGAGTGGCCAGGCCAACCATGCACCTGGCTGTCTGGAAATGTCAGTGCTGTCTCTGGGGTCTTCTCCCAGTCCTCTCCTGCCTGGCCACAGTGTCCTGTGAACTATATGAGTGAGAACCTTCCAATGTGCGCTTACTCCTGTTCTCGGCCCAGTGCCGCTGCCCTCAGCTGGACCTGAGCCTCCTTCCTACAGAGGACACAGATCTGCCCAGAACCAGAGACTGCCTGGAAGGGCAGGAGGCCTCAGCCCTCCCATAGCCCACCCATGCTGCTGATGGGCCTACGTACTCTACTGGCCTGACTGAGGCCACTCCAGTGGGCAAGACCCCTCTCTCCTCCAACTGCAGACACTGAATGTTCTATTTGTGGCAAGGAGTGCACATCTCCACACGAGAGCATCCTACAACAAAGAGTCTGTTGGCTAAACCCACTTGTTTCACACACAAAAGAAAATATCAACATGGTAGAAGCTGCAGGTGGGTTTGGGCCCGTGAGGAGGAAGGGACCAAGAGTTCTTCAGAACTGCAAGCCAGCTTTCTGCGAGGAGCCTGCACAGGTGGGAGGACTAATGAGTGCGCTTCCCAGAGGAGCTGTACCGGGCCACCAGCGACTCGGCACTCCGCTCCGACACCGGCTCCTATTCCGTGCCCAGCCTGGATGCGGCTCGTCCTAGCCTGTCCTCCCCACCCCCACGCTGCCCCTGCCTTGTTTTCAGTGAAGTATTCACTTAAGGTCCACAGCCCCACACCCCACTCGGCCCTGGCTCGGTCCATTCTGTGTCCTGCTCCAGCATTCCCAGCTCAGCCACCCCGCGATCCTGTCACAAATCCCTTCTTAGCCAAGACTAGGTCGAGGAGAGTTTCTCTCTTTCAAGCCAAGGAGCCTGCTTTCACTCACAGGTGGGAGGAGCCTGCGAGAGAAAGGCGTGAAGAGGCCGTGGCAGGGAAAGGAGAGGCGGGAGCTGGGGGGCTCTGAGGATGGCTGGCAGGAACTGGAGCCCCTCCTGGGCCCCTGAGAGTGGGGTGGGAGGTGGGGAGGGAGACCCTGGACCCAAAGCCATTGTGGGCAGGGTGGGCTGGAGCCCAAAGCTCTAGGACCCTACTATGAAAGCTCCCGGGTGTGGGCGAGGACTGCAGCTTTCCCGGGGTAACTCCGTAACCAACACCCCCGTGTCCGGTGCACCAAGAAGCAGCAGCGCAGGACAAGGACAGCTGGTAAAGATCTGACCCCTCAGCTGAGCTTTGTCCGGCCTCTGCCTGGGTCATGTCACCACGCCCCCCGCTGTAACCACGCCGCTCCCTTGCCAGCGCTTGGGGTGGAAGGCCGGGACCTCCTAACAGACCCCAGCTGAGGAGGGCTTGAGATTAATGAGGGTCCAGTTCTCCTGGTGGGCTGCCGCCAGCCCAGGTGCTCCTGCTCCCTCCCCTCAGGACCAGGGCTGGCAGTTTTCCTGAGAGGGGTGGGGACACTGGGGACACGAGGAAGCCGAAGGACAAGGGCTGTGTGGTGGCTGCTAGGGGAGGCCTAGGCCCTCCCTCCCTGTGTTTCAGGACCCTCTGCTCCTCTTCCAACAGGAATGCCCTCCCTTCCCACCAAGGGCCACACCACGAGGTGCTATCCCCTGCCCAGGCACACAGAGGGCGCAGACACAGCAGGTGGGAGGAGAGTAAATATTCCTTTCTGACATGCCCAGGGAGTGGTCACCGGAGCAGGGAGAGAAATGGGAATTCACTGCGGCTTTTAAGAAATCTCTCCCCTCCGCCCCCCCAGCATCCAGGCCTCGGGGGATGGAGGCATAGTGTGGGGGCATACCCAGCAGCAGAGAGAAGCAGCCAGGGGATGGAGGCCAAGTCTCTGCTTGTGGCAGTGCCCACCCAGCCCATGCTTCTGCAGTCACCCTTCCTCTAACTGTCCTGCCCCCTTCCTGCAGCCAAAAGGACCCACAGCCCCCCACAAAGGGGCACTGAAGACAAAAGGCCAAGGAATGGGCAGGCAGCACCCAGCCCCTGCCCTGAGGAGACCCCAGCTTACCACAGCAGAACACCACCCTCATCGTGTCGTGCTTGGCCATGCCCAGCATGGGCAGCATGGTATTGAGGATGGACGTCAGGAAGGGCACCATGCCAAACACTGCAAGAGGGGAGCACGTGACGGAGGCCCCGCTGCCACCCACCGCCCATCCTTCCTGTGCCCCCTGTGCCCCAGGGAGAGGCAGAGAGCACCCTGGCCGCACAGCCTTGAGCTCTTTCTGCACAGCCTGGGGCAGGTGGCGAGGAACTGAGGCACCAAGGGGCTCTCAAAGTTCCTCACGACTCGCTCAAGAACACGGGTGGAAGAAGGTCAAGGCCAAGCCGCCACCTACCATTGGAAACAGAGAGGTTGGCGAGCGTCTGCACAACAAAACAGTGGGGCAGGACCCCAGGCTGGAACTTGCTCAGCATCTCCTCCATCACTCTGCCGATGAACCGCTTTCCCACAGCCACAAGGACGTTGCTGGCAGCCTGCTGCCAGTCAGAAACCAATTCCTGTACCCAAAGAAAATCTGAACTCACACCCCAACCAACCAAAGGAGGCAGGACCTCACCCTGAAATCACTCAAGAGGCAAAAATGAGACACTGCCCTCAGTCATGCTGGCCAAGGACAAGCTGCCCGTTTTCAGGCTCACTGTGAGAAGGAAAGTGCCACCACTGTGGGCCAGGTCCCACGCTGAGCCCAGCACTGCCCCCCGACACCAAGACGTGGGCACTGGTGCCCCTACACTTGCCCTGAGAGTTTAGGGATTTTGCTCTCTGCTTCAGTCTCCACCTCTGAGGGCAGTCAGTGTGCAGGACCAAGGGACCAGGCCAAGGCCGTCAGACACAAACCCACATTCTTAACGTGCTTGGGTAGAAAGGCCTCAGAAAGAGCTCCTTCCCCAAGCCAGGGCCGAGTCTACCAAGCCACGGCAGGCACCTTGGCCGGCACCCCACGTACCTTCACCTTGGTCATCTCACTGGAGGCCAGGAGGATGATGGCCCTGGCCATCTCCTTGTCCAGCTCGCTGATGTGATCGCTCACGACAACCTCCATGGCCCTCAGGATCATCGTCCGGTACGGATGCGCCAGCTGAGGAGAGAAACCATTGAGGAAGGTCCCGGAAGGTAAGCCGAGAGCCTAGGCACCTCTTTCTTTCTCTACAGGGATTACTCAAGACAAAATCATCCCTCTCTGCCCCACCATGGGAGGAAAGAAACACATGACCATTCTTCATGCCCCCAGAACCTACTTAATGCCTCACACAAAGAAGGGCCTCGATAAGTATGTGCGGGGCACCGCTCTTCGGAAGGGCTGGGAGTGTTCTGTGCAAGACCAACGATAAGCAGATGGTAAGCCACTGGACTCCTGCCCTTCCATGTCCCAGGAGGAGCTGCCCCTCCTGCCCTCAGCTCAGTGGCCCTATCACAACACAGTTCTCTGCGACCAGGACTCGCTTGTCTCTCACAGCCCCTCCCCAGCTTATGAACATGCCCACGTATCCACAGACTTAAATGTAAAATGACAGCACTGCCCTGTGCCCCCCTTAGCCACAGTCCCACACCTTCTCCCCTGCTCCGGGTGGTCCTGGCCGACCCCATCTCCTGGGTTAATCCTCTGCAAGTCCTGCCACTGGCCCCAGCCCCACCTCTGCACTGACACAGCCCTCTCACCAGCTTCCTCCCAGCTGTGATCCCACCCAGCACGTGTCCTCTTCACCTTAACTGGGGACATGCCCATGACAGCTGAAGTTGCAGTGACAGGTAAGGGGCTAGCCAAGAAAGCAAGGCACTTCACTGTGATGACAGAAAACTCCAGAGATGAGCAGAGCCCAGCTAAGGGAAGGGCTTCAGCCCGCCAGGGGTCCCAGGGCAGTCCGGAGACTGGAGGTGAGGCCAAGAAATACACCGGGAGCCAGGAAAGACCAGGACTGGCCTCTCTCTGAGGACGCCCCCACTCCCAGGAACAACACGTCCAGCCAGGGGTGCGGACAAGGGGGGCGCACCATCTCAGTGCAGCTGGGGACAGGACAGAGCCTGCGCGAAGGGAAGAAAAGGGGCAAGAAAGAGAGGGACTAGGGCTGGTCGCACTCTGCGAAAACAGGGGCTCACAGTGGAGGGGGGCTGCTGCTCAGGCCCAAAAAAAAGGCCCCGGAGCGGCTGCCACCAAAGGCACCGCGTGACCCCAGGGTGAGAGCCCCTCCTCGACAAGGCACCACCGACCCTCCTGCAGAGGCCAAGAGCAGCTGCACTGGGCGGCTGGGTGCCCACATCTACACCAGCAGCCTTGCAGCTGCACCAGCAGCAGGTGGACACGTCAGCGCCGTCCAATGTGGGAGAAACGCCTTGTCACCAGCTTGGGAAAGAAAGCCAAGGAGAATGTCCGGGCACTATTTGAATGGAATGGACACCGTCTCGGCTTCAGTGTGTGGCGGGTGGATGGAGCACCAGGTGATACCCCAAGCCTGACCTGCTCACTGTGCTCAGTCACGCACGCTGTTCAGAGTTCTGAGCACCAGTGGCTGGCACCGACACGTGTCTGCTGAGAGTGTCACACACACTGATCCCTCAGCACTGGGCCACAGTGGACATGTTGCCTGTTCCTGAAAAAAGCCCACATAGATTGTATATATCTCTAGGTCTACTAACAGTTCACATCAGACCTGCTGTCATTTTCTGAGGGAAAACTTCAGTTTTAGGGTTTTTTTCCTCAGTATTAAATTTTCCAGCCATCCTGTGGGGTGGTGAGTCTTTGATGGTAAAGGTGATGGTCACGCTTCCCCTGTGCCGGTCCCTCTGGCTGTGGGTGCACACTTCCCTCTTTTCAGGCCTCTGCAAGCAGGGTTGTTTGCATTTAAATCCTGAATTAGATCATAATTATTTCAGATTTTTTAAGTTTGGATGCTCTTCCCCCGTGGGAGACCAAGTAGTCCTCAGGAAGCCCCTCCTCCCTGGAGACGAGCTGAATGCCTCCACTGGGGTGTCACCGAGAGAGCCATGGCTGGCTTAGGAGGCATTTTTTTCTTTGAAGAGTGAGAGAATTTGGGGGAAAGGACGGAAAATGAATGTAAATTGGTATGATTCTATTTAATCAAAATTCCTGCTAAGTTGGGAAGAACAGCTGTGACAAAGCAGTTGGAATGTTGACTTCATTTGGACTCACATTACTTCTTAAAATACTTCACTTTCTGATTCTTGGTCTTGGCAATACACTGCAAGGTGCATTATATACCCATTTTTAGATGCTTTTGTTTTCTTTTCTTATATATGAGGATGTTTGGTGGAGGATCTTTGCTTTTTTTCCCCAGATAAACAACAGGGAGAGATGGAATTCCTGGGGCTGAGTTCTGCGGGTTCTGCTCACAGCCCATCAGTCAAGTTGTGCGGGACAACTTGCCCCTCAGTGCAGTGTGACAAACTGGGTCATGTGGGCCAGTAAACCACTGATGGGCTATGTAACTACAAATCCTAGGTACCCATGAAAAAGATGCATTCCCTGAAAAATGTGTTCTAGTAATCTATATCTTTTTAAAAGAACAAAAATTTGGATATGCATTACTTCTGTTGTAGGATTTGGTCTGAATTTTGTTTTGTTTTATGGCTGTAAGTACTGTATTTTTAAAACCCTACCTCCATTAACAGTTGGAAAAGGCCCCACTCAGGAACACCCTTCTTCAAGGAAAGCCTCTTGTTGCTGGAAAGTGAACACGGTAACGAGCCTCTTTAAGTAAAAATATACAACTTATATGTGAGGAAAACAAAAATGTCCTAAAAACACAGCTGCTGGGTTGTGTTTTTTTGTTTTTTGTTTTTATTGTGTTAAAATACACATAACATAGGGGCCGGCCCGGTGGTGTAGTGGTTAAGTTCACGCATTCCACTTCGTTGGCCCAGGGTTTGCTGGTTCAGATCCTGGGCATGGACCTACTCACCGCTCATCAAGCCATGCTGAGGCGGTGTCCCATATAGAAGAGCTACAACTCTACAACTATGATACACAGCTGTGTACTGGGGCTTTGGGGAGAAAGAAAAAAGAGGAAGATTGGCAACGGATGTTAGTGCAGGGCCAATCTTCCTCAAAAAAAAAAAAAGAATTTGACTTTAAAAAGAAAATACACATAATGTAAAGTTTACTATCTTAACCATTTTTAAGTATACAGTTCAGTGATATTAACTATATTCACATTGTTGTGTAACCATCACTACGATTCAAACACATAAGCTCTTTTCATCTTGTGAAACTGAAACTCGGTCCCCATTAAACAATGACTCCCTATCTTTCTCCCCACAGCCCCTGGCCACCACCATTCTACTTTCTGTCCCTAGATTTTGACGACTCTGAGTATCTCACATACAGTCATGTTCTGCATAATGATGTTTTGGTCAATGATGGACTGCATATATGATGGTGGTCTCATAAGATTAGTACCATATAGCCTTGATGTATAGTAGGCTGTACCATCTAGGTTTGTGTAAGTACTATAGGGGAGGAAGAAATTTCCCTCTCTAGGTTCTTCTGGCTGGTCTAAGAATTAAATTGACATGAGACAGATTAACACAAGAAAAACAAACAAAAGTTTAATCACATGTATACATGGGAGAAACCCAGGAAAACTGAGTAACTCACCAAAATGGCAAAGCCTCACCTTAAATACCATCCTCAGCTAAAGATAAAAAGAGATGTTGGGGGGCTGGCCTCATGGCATGGTGGTTAAGTTCAGTGCACTCCACTACAGTGGCCCAGGTTTGTGGGCTTGGTTCCTGGGCACAGACCTACACCACTCATCAGCCATGCTGAGGCAGCAACCCACTTACAAAGTAGAGGAAGATGGGCACAGATGTTAGCTCAGGGCCAATCTTCCTCACCATGCCAGAAAAAAGATGTTGGGGGTGGGGAGAGTCAGGGACTTCAAAGGAAGGGAAGGCAATTCACAGGTAGGTGGAAAGGAGCAAACATTTGGAAAACAAGTGTTTGTTTGGCCACACAGAAACAGAAGAACACAGAGGCTTGTCTAGGCTCCTCCCTGTCCACCATCTAGATCAGGTTACGCTAAGGTGATAGCTCGCTTCCCAAGACAAGCTTTTTATCTGAATTCTTTTAAGCCGTTAAGGGGGAAGTAACAAGAAAAACTTTCTGAGTCTTTTGTTCCCTAAAAATAATCAACCTAAACTAATCCTCATGTTAAAGAGAAACAACTTAGGGCGGGAAATTTTGTTCCCCATCAGCACACTCTATGATGTTTACACAATGACAACATTGCCTAATGACACATTGCTCAGAACACATCCCTGTGATTAAACAACGCATGACTGTAAGTAAAATCATACAGTATTTGTCTTTTTGTGACTGGCTTATTTCACGTAGCCTAATGTCCTCAAGGTTCATCTACGTTGTAGCATATTGCCTTCCTTTTAAAGGCTGAAATTCCTTCCTTTAAAGGAATAATATTCCATTGATTGCATACCACATTTTGTTTATCCATTCATCTGTCGATGAACACTTGAGTTGCTTTCATGTTTTGGCTATCATGAATAATGCTGCTATGAACATGGGTGTGCAAATATCTCTTTGAGACCCTGCTTTCAATTTTTTGGGTACATACTCAGAAGTGGAATTATGGTAATATGGTAATTCTATTTTTAATTTTTTGAGGAACCTCCATACTGTTTTCTACAGTGGCTGTGCCAGTTTATGTTCTAACCAACAGTGCACAAGGGGTCCAGTGTCTCCAGATCCTCGCCAACACTTGTTTCTGTTTTATTCTAGCCATCCTAATGGGTGTGAGGTGATATTTGCATTTCTCTAATGATTAGTGATACTGAACATCTTTTCGTGTGTTTATTGGCCATTTGTACATCTTCTTTGGAGAAATATCTATTCAAGACCTTTGTCCATTTTTGAATCAGGTTGTTTGGTCTTTTGTTGTTGAGTTTTAGGAGTTCTCTATATGTTCTGGATATTAATCCCTCATCAGTTATATGATTTGCAAATATTTTCTCCCATTCTGTGGGTTGCCTTTTTACTCTGTGGATGATATCTTTGATGTACAAACTTTAAAAAATTTTCATGGACGAGTGACGTCAGCATCATGGCGGAGTGAGAGTCCCTCTTTGAATCTCTGCCCCCTACAACACAACGAAAACATCATTCACATTCCAACAGAGCTCAATCAAACACTACAAAGGACTTCTAAGAAACCCCTGCTGCCATACATCGGACGGTGGAGGCGCGGGAAGCCCAAAAGGACGCAAGGAGAGGTAAGAAGTTGTACTCCCCCTCCCCAATCGATCGGCAAAGACAGTGTGGCTCACAGACAGAGGGAGGAGGGGCGGCCCACAGCGGGGAAAACTAGCGCCATCCAGGTGCTCTCACAGACGGTTGAGAGATCCCCACTGGGAAGCTACGACAGACTGTTTAGGGGGTGTACCAAACACCCTAAGAGAGCCAGAAAGGAAACCCCCGGGTTGAGCAGGAGAAAGAGAGGACCCCCTCCCCCCACACACCCCGCGTTTCAGCATAATCCCTCCGCCTCAGAGCAAACCGCTCGCGATCTTCATCCAGTGGCAGCAGGGGGAAACTGCAGGACTAACTTTAATCATGACGGGTAAAAATAAAGCCGTCCCCATCGGATCCTTGCGAAAATATGTCAGGGCTACAGACCAAAAGGAAAATGACAAACACCCAGAAACCAACCCTGAAGGCACAGAATTTGATAACCTGAATGAGAGAGAATTCAAAATAGCTATCATAAACAAGCTCAACGAAATACAAGAGAACACAAAGAAACAAATCAACGAATTCAGGGATTGTGTCACAAAAGAGATTGAAACCCTAAAGAAAAACCAATCAGAATTATTGGAGATGAAAAACAAAATCAACGAGATAGTGGAAAAAATGGAGTCTTTAAAGAGCAGAACTGACAATATGGAGGAACGAATTAGCACTATTGAGGATAGCCACGCAGAAATGCTCCTGGTAGAGGAGGAGAGAGAGCTAAGACTAAAAAGAAATGAAGAAATTCTTCGAGAAATATCAGACTCAATGAGGAAAAGCAACATAAGGATAATAGGTATTCCAGAAGGAGAAGAAAGAGAAAAAGGAGCAGAGAGTTTGTTCAAAGAAATAATAGCTGAGAACTTCCCCAACCTAGGGAACGAGAGGGAAATAACAGTCAATGAAATCAATAGATCACCTAAATATAGAAACAGGAATAAAAAATCGTCTCGCCACATAGTAGCAAACTTGAAGAATACCCGTGACAAGGAAATAATATTGAAGGCAGCTAAACAAAAAAACAAAATAACATACAAAGGAAACCCCATCAGGCTCTCAGCTGATTTCTCGACAGAAACTCTACAGGCTAGGAGAGACTGGAATGATATATTCAAAATCATGAAAGACAAAAACCTTCAGCCGAGAATACTTTATCCAGCAAAAATATCCTTCAAATACGATGGAGAAATAATAACTCTCCCTGATAAACAAAAGCTAAGAGAGTTCGTCACCACAAGACCCCCACTACAAGAAATGCTCAAGAAGGCCCTGAGGCCTGAAAAAAAACAAATGAGAAAGGGGATACAAAGATTTCAGCAAGGAGAAAAGCAAGGAGACTAAACCAGAACAAAATACAGTTGGAAAACATCAAAAATTAATTTAAGCTCATCACTGGAAACACACATTCATGACACAATCTGGAATAAAGAGATAACAAATAAGGAGGGGAAGAGGTAAGGGATTGAACTGACCCAGCCTCAGGAAAAAGGAGGCATCTGAAAATGTACTTTCTTATCCAGGAGATCGCTTATATAAACCGCACGGTAACCACTAAACAAACAACCAGAAGAGAACCACACATGACAAATAAAGAGAAAACCAAGAGAATGAGCATGCAGAAATACCAAATTGAATTTGGAGTCCGAAACACAAGGGACAAGAAACGAAGGAAATGCAAAAGAACCAGAAGATGAACAATAAAATAGCAACATTAAACCCTCATATATCAATAATCACTCTAAACGTAAATGGATTGAATTCTCCAATCAAAAGACACAGAGTGGCAGGATGGATTAAAAACCAAGATCCAACAATCTGCTGCCTCCAGGAAACACATCTCAGCTCTAAAGACAAACACAGACTCAAAATAAAAGGATGGAAAACAATACTCCAAGCTAATGGCAAACAAAAGAAAGCAGGAGTAGCCATACTTATATCAGACAAAGTAGACTTCAAGATAAAAAAGGTAATGAGAGACAAAGAAGGGCAATATATAATGATAAAAGGGATACTTCACCAAGAAGACATACACTTATAAATATCTATGCACCCAACACAGGAGCACCAAAGTACATAAAACAACTGCTAAAAAACCTTAAAGGAGATATTAACAATAACACAATAATAGTAGGGGATCTTAATACCCCCCTTACATCAATAGATAGATCATCCAGACAAAAAGTCAATAAGGAAATACTGGACTTAAATGAAAAACTAGACGCAATGGATTTAATAGATATATACAGAGCACTCCACCCAAAAAAAGCAGAGTACACATTCTTCTCAAGTGCTCATGGAACATTCTCAAGGATAGACCATATATTAGGAAACAAGGCAAACCTCTATAAATTTAAGAAGATTGAAATCATTACAAGCATCTTTTCTGATCATAATGCTGTGAAACTAGAAATCAACTGCAAGGAAAAAACTAGGAAAGGGACAAAGATGTGGAGACTAAACAACATGCTACTGAACAACCAATGGGTCGTTGATGAAATTAAAGGAGAAATCAAAAGCTATCTGGAGACAAATGAAAAGGAAAATACACCATACCAACTCATATGGGATGCAGCAAAAGCAGTCCTGAGAGGGAAATTCATAGCAATACAAGCTCACCTTAACAAACAAGAAAAATCCCAAATAAATAACCTTAAATTGCACCTAACAGAGTTGGAAAAAGAAGAACAGACAAAGCCCCGAATCAGCAGAAGGAGGGAAATAATAAAAATCAGAGAAGAAATAAATGAAATTGAAACCAAAAAAACAGTAGAAAGGATCAATGAAACAAAGAGCTGGTTCTTTGAGAAGATAAATAAAATTGACAAACCCTTAGCCAGACTCACTAAGAAAAAAAGGGAGAAGACTCAAATAAATAAAATTAGAAATGAAAGAGGAGAAATTACAACAGACACCACAGAAATACAAGGGATTATTAGGGAATACTATGAAAAACTTTACGCCAACAAATTGGACAACCTAGAGGAAATGGACAAATTCTTGGACGCGTACAACCTCCCAAAACTGAATCAAGAAGAAATAGAGAATCTGAACAGACCAATCACAAGTAAAGAGATTGAAACAGTAATCAAAAACCTCCCAAAAAATAAAAGCCCAGGACCAGATGGCTTCCCTGGAGAATTTTATCAAACGTTCAAAGAAGATTTAGCACCTATCCTTCTCAAACTATTCCAAAAAATAGAGGAAGATGGAATACTTCCCAACACATTCTATGAGG
Source organism: Tapirus indicus (assembly GCA_031878705.1). Classification (NCBI taxonomy): domain Eukaryota; kingdom Metazoa; phylum Chordata; class Mammalia; order Perissodactyla; family Tapiridae; genus Tapirus; species Tapirus indicus. Next base: position 1,014,384 of record CM062935.1, read on the forward strand.
CCGACATCATGCTGATACCAAAGCCAGACAAGGACAATACAAAGAAGGAAAACTACAGGCCAATATCGCTGATGAACATAGATGCAAAAATCCTCAACAAAATATTGGCAAACCGAATACAGCAATACATCAAAAAGATCATACACCACGATCAAGTGGGATTTATACCAGGGACACAGGGATGGTTCAACATCCGCAAATCAATCAACGTGATACACCACATTAACAAAATGAAGAATAAAAACCACATGATCATCTCAATCGATGCAGAGAAGGCATTCGACAAGATCCAGCATCCATTTATGATAAAAACTCTCAACAAAATGGGTATAGAAGGAAAGTACCTCAACATAATAAGGGCCATATATGACAAACCTACAGCAAACATCCTACTCAACGGGGAAAAACTGAAAGCCATTCCTTTGAGGACAGGAACAAGACAAGGGTGCCCACTCTCACCGCTCTTATTCAACATAGTACTGGAAGTGCTGGCCAGAGCAATTAGGCAAGAAAAAGGAATAAAAGGACTCGAAATAGGCAATGAAGAAGTGAAACTCTCACTATTTGCAGACGACATGATCCTATACATAGAAAACCCCAAAAATTCCATTGGAAAGCTACTAGAAACAATCAACAACTACAGTAAAGTGGCAGGGTATAAAATCAACTTACAAAAATCAATTGCATTTCTATACACTAACGATGAACCAACAGAAAGAGAACTCAAAAAGACAATCCCATTTACAATTGCAACAAAAAGAATAAAATATCTGGGAATAAATTTAACCAAGGAGGTCAAAGACCTACACAATGAAAACTATAAGACGCTATTGAAAGAAATCGAGGAAGACATAAAGAAATGGAAAAATATTCCATGCACAAGGATTGGAAGAATAAATATAGTTAAAATGTCCATTCTACCTAAAGCAACCTACAGATTCAATGCAATCCCAGTCAGAATCCCAATGTCATTCTTCACGGTAATAGAACAAAAACTACTGAAATTCGTATGGGGCAACAAAAGAGCCCGAATAGCTAAAGCAATTCTGAAAAAAAAGAACAAAGCTGGAGGCATCACAATCCCTGATTTCAAAATATACTATAAAGCTATAGTAATCAAAACAGCATGGTACTGGTACAAGAATAGACACACAGATCAATGGCACAGAATTGAAAGCCCAGAAATAAAACCACACACCTATGGACAGCTAATCTTCGACAAAGGAGCAAAGAACATACAATGGAGAGAGGGAAGTCTCTTCAATAAATGGTGCTGGGAAAAGCGGACTGCAACATGCAAAAGAATGAAAGTAGACCATCTCACATCGCCATATACAAAAATCAATTCAAAATGGATCAAAGACCTGAAAGTGAGACCTGAAACTATAAAACTCCTGGAAGAAAATATAGGCAGTACACTAATTGAGACTGGACATAAAGGGATCCTTTCAGACTCCATGTCTACCCAGACAAGGGAAACAAAAGAAAAAATAAACAAGTGGGACCTCATCAGACTAAAGAGCTTCTACAAGGCAAATGAAACCAGGATCAAAATGAATAAACAACCCACCAGCTGGGAGAAAATATTTGCAAATCGATTGTCCGACAAGGGATCAATCTCAGTAATATATAAAGATCTCATACAACTGAGCAACAAAAAAACAAACAACCCGATCAAAAAATGGGCAGAGGATATGAACAGACATTTTTCCAAGGAAGAGATACAGATGGCCAATAGACACATGAAAAGATGTTCAACATCACTAATCATCAGGGAAATGCAAATCAAAGCTACACTAAGATATCACCTTACACCGGTTAGAATGGCTATAATCACAAAGACAAATAACAACAAATGCTGGAGAGGTTGTGGAGAAACTCATTCACTGCTGGTGGGAATGCAAACTGGTGCAGCTTCTATGGAAAACAGTATGGAGAGTCCTCAAAAAATTAAAAATAGAAATACCGTATGATCCAGCAATCCCACTCTTGGGCATCTACCCAATGGACATGAAATCAACCATCACAAGAGGCGTATGCACCCCTATGTTCATTGCAGCATTATTCACTATAGCCAAGAAGTGGAAGCAACCCAAGTGTCCCTCAACTGATGATTGGTTACAGAAGATGTGGTATATACATACAATGGAATACTACTCAGCCATAAGAAAAGACACAATTGTCCCATTTGCAACAACATGGATGGACCTAGAGGGTATTATGTTAAGTGAAATTAGCCAGAGAGAGAAGGACAGACACTGCCTGAACTCACTCATATATGGAATATAACTGAACACACAGACAGAGAGAACTGATTGGTGGTTACCAAGGGGAAGGGGGGTGGGGGGTGGGCACAAGGGGTGAAGGGTTACATCCACAAGGTGACGGACAAACAAAAATGTACAACTAAAACCCCGCAGTGTTATAAACTATTAAGACATCAATTTAAAAAAATGGTAAAAAAAAAAATTTTTCATGAAGTCCAGTTTGTCTATTTTTTCTTTTGTTGCCTGTGCCTTTGGTGTCACATCCAAGAAATCACTGTCAAGTCTAATGTCATGGAGCTTTTGTCCCATGGTTTATTCTAAGAGTTTTAATTTTAGGGCTTACCTTTAGGTCTTTTTTTTTTTTTTTTTTTTTTGTGGGGAAGACCAGCCCTGAGCTAACATCTGTTGCCAATCCTCCCCTTTTTGCTGAGGAAGACTGGCCCTGGGCTAACATCCGTGCCCATCTTCCTCCACTTTTTTTATATGGGACGCCACCATGGCATGGCTAACAGGCAGTGCGTCCGCGGGCGCCCAGGATCCGAACTCATGAACGCCGGGCTGCCAAGCGCGAAGTAAACCACTGCGCCACTGGGTGGCCCCACATTTAGGTCTGTGATCCATTTTGAGTTAATGTTTTTATGTGGTGTGAGGTAAGGCTCCAACTTCATTCTTCTGCATGTGAATAAGCCAGTTTTTCCAGCACCATTTGTTGAAAAGACTGTCTTTTCCCCATTGCATGGTCTTAGCACCCTTGTCGAAAATCATTTGACCATATATGCCAGGGCTTATTTCTGGGCTCTCTGTTCTATTCCATTGGTCTATATGCCTGTCTCTATGCCAGGACCACACTGGTTTGATTACTATAGCTTTGTAGTAAGTTTTGAAATCAGGATGAGTCATCTAACTTTGTTCTTTTTCAGAAATGTTTTGGTTATTTGGGATCCCTTGAGATTCCAAACAAATTTTAGGATGGCTTTCCTATTTCTGCAAAAAACATCATTGGGATTTTGATAGGGATTGCAACAATTGCTTATTTTTAAAGAAACAGTTTTATTTCCATTTTACGTTGCTCTGGAAAGTTCAATGGGCACAACACTAGTCACATCAGAACAAGATGTGGAGGGCTCCCCTGATGGAGGGGAAAGCCTCACTGGGCTCCGCATGCAGAGCCATGCAACCACAGCCCTCCCTGTCATCTTAGCACAGAAGGAACTGAACTGGAAAGGCTGAGGGATGCGCACCAGGCTGGCTCACTGATGATACAGGGCCAAAGAGAATGTGGATGAGATTTTCAGTTCAACCATTTTGATGAGTTGGCAGGTTGCCAACAAGCCCCTCACCCCTGCCCTTTTCCCCTAGAATTGATTGAGTCTGCTGACTGGATGACTGGGCCATCTGCAGGCAGGACCTCTGCATGTGACTCAAAGGTCAGTTGGCCACCACACGGTCCCAGTGCATGTGGTGAATATCAGCGTGCACCTAAGGCCCTGAACTGGGTATGCAAAAGCTGGTCACTTCAGTAGACTCAAACTTTAAGCCCTAGTAGGAAAACTCAGCATCAAAGTAAAGTCTCCACTCGAGTTGAAATAGTATCAAGTGTTAATTTACGTTTTGATGTTGGGCTATAACATCCCTTACATGACCGGGTATCAATTCCATTTCTAACAGATAGAGTGGGTTCACGTGGCTGAAGCTGAGTGGACCTAGTGTGACAGGGCTGATCCCCACACCCGAGCTTGCCTGTCGCTGGCCTCGTGCGGCCTGTGTGTGGAGATCAGGAATACGGACATGCTGAGGTGCAGCCGACTGAAACTCCCTTACATGAGGACGAGACTCTCGAGAAACCAGGTAAGAGTATGTGAAGTTGGAGCCAGCCCAAACAAAGAAGGAAAAACAAAAGAAAAACTTCAGGTACTACTTGAAAACTTGGTTTTACTATTGCTATAGACTGTATCGCCCCCCCGAATTCATATTGTGACGGCATTAGGAGGTGGAGCCTTTAGGAGTTGATTAGGTCATTAGGGTGGAGCCCTCAGGAATGGAATCAGTACCCTTGTAAAAGGGAACCCAGAGAGCTCCCTCATCCCTTCTGCCATGTGAGGACACAGCAAAGAGACAGCCATCTATAAACCAGGAAGCAAGCTCTCACCAGACACGGAATCTGCCAGCACCCTTGGACTTCCAGCCTCTAGGACTGTGCAAAATACAAGTCTGTTGTTTATAAGCCACCCAGTCTGTGGCATTTTGTCATAGTAGCCTGAACAGACTAAGACAAGTATTTTTGTCTCTTCCCCAAATCACTCCCCTTTCACTGGCCTGACAGCCATTGTGAAGGAGCCTGTTTGTCCATGTGTTCGCCTTGCCTGTGCTGGGCCTGGACTAACAGGAATGAGATGGGATGTGTCTAAAACCATGAGGCCAGCCACTGTCCCAGAGCAGTACCAGAAGCCTCAAGAAGTTGATATCTATAAAGTATCACATCTATCTCAAAAAGCTGCACTGAGGTCTGATGACTGGACAGTGCCTCATACCTTTTTTCTGTTGTCCCACATCCTTTTGGAGATTCAGTGGGATGTGAAATGTGCACACAGTCTAAGATGCAGCCCAATCAAGTGTGGTTACGATGAAACACAAGCCAGTGGCAGAAACGGGAAGTGGCCCAAACACCCTGGAAGCAGTCTGTGGCATCAGACGACATCGGGGGAGGGAGGAAGGTGCCTCAAAGGATTACACTCCATAGGCTAGAACTTCCAACTTAATATACATTTACTATAAATATGCAGTTGTGAGGCGTTTTCTTTTAAGTTGTTTAAAGAAACTAAAAAGGCTAGAAAAGGGATAAAATCATAAATGAACTAGGAAATGACAAGTATGTGGCACATGTAAATTTTGCTATGAATTGCTAAAAACAACAAAGGCTCTTTTAGCCACTTTTAGTATTCTTTGGCCATTTCCTCAAATAGCCAGGGCAGCCCTAATCTTCTTTGTCTAACAATCAGACACTGATTTCAGGGTGTCGTGTGTGGTGGAGCCTTTTAGCCACACAGAGAAGGGCTCTGACGCCCAGCACACATGCAGCGCGAAGCCAAAGAAGAGCAGGGTGGACACATACTGTGCCCAAGCATGAGGGCGCACTCCTCCCCGCTTAATCATTTCTCATCTCTCATCTCAACCAAAGCCCCAACAGACCGTCCTAGCATTCCTGTGCAAACACAAAAGGCGGAGAACAGCAGAGACAGCCGAGAAGAAGGAGAGACTCTCACCACGAGATGTCACAAAGCCACAGTGCAATCAGCTCAGAGACCACTCAGCAGGACTGGGCTATTTCCCCCAGGAGATGGCAGTTGATAGGTGAGAAAGACATAACTCACATTGTATAGAGATCCCTTTTTACATATCAAAATATCAAAGAAAACCAAAGGAAAAATGGTCTTTTGAGACTGTAAGTCTCTTCCCTTTCCAGGAACTGGCCTAAACCACGCACTGAGGAAAACTAGAAACGGTGCACAATTATCTCAGATAACAGGGAGCTAAAAGGGTCATAGGACCCCGGAGCCCAGAGAGAGCAGGAGTTTTTGGGAGGAGAGGGCTGGCTCGGAGTCTGTGCCCAGGCTCGATGGCGCCCCGACATCCCTGCAGGGCTCCACTCAATACAGCCCACGAGGGGGTTTCCGCAGCCGGTCACACCTCTGCCAAGTTAGCAGGGTCCGCAGGAGGCCCTGGTCCTTACACAGCTCCTCTCCGGAGGCAGCAGACGTGCCACAGCTTCCACGGCTCTCAGAGCGCTTGTCCACGTGCTCCTCTGACCACCCAGTCCCCCCACGACAGGGCCAACCCACAGGCCACAAGACAAGGCGGGTCATCTGTTCTGGAATTGCCCCGCCTCAAGGGAGCTTGGACTTGCAGGTGCGGCTTCCGACCCACAGTGCCGCGGGACGCCACAACTCCGCCCCAGACAGGGCAGCCTGTCCCCACCCCCGGTTCGCAGCCCCACCGGCCCCGCCCGCCCGCCCACCTCGCTGTACCTTCCCGTGCTGCCGCAGGTACTCCTCCCAGGCGCTGAGCGCCTCCTCCGGCTGCGACTCTCCGAGCGCGCACAGGGCACTGCACACCTGCTCCTGCACCAGCGGGTCCTTGTCGGTGACGGCGTCCAGCAGGATGGTGGACAGCTCTGCAGCGACAAAGCCCGGCGCGCGTGCTCAGGCGGGCCCCAACACACCCCCCGCCCCCCCCCCCCCCGCCAGCACCCTCAGAGGGGCTGGGACACAGAGCTGGAGGAGTACCGCCAGGCCGGAGCTACTCTCACACGTGTGCCCCCACAACCCCACCTCGCTTGCCGGGGTCTCTGTTGGGACACATTGGCTGTCTGCTCTGAGGGCACTCTGGCCACCTCTCCTCTGACCTTATGTCCCAGGGCATGCATGCTTCATGTCTCCCACCCAGCTGGAGACATGAAAAGCTTCTTATGAGAAGCAGAGGTTGCAGGCTCACGGGCACGTAGAAAGCTGCCCCCTGGTGGCCCTCTGGCCCATGCTCTGCCCTGCCCTTGCAGAGCAGCACCTTAGTCACACCACGTGCTCCTGCAGACGACTCCTCCTCATCTCACCCCCATCCACCAACGCCCCACACTTGGAGCCAGGTGTTTCCTGCTGAGCACCCCGGACAGAACCCTGTCATCCTCAGCGTCCGGCAAGGTCAAGGCATGGCACCTGCAAGCAATGCCTACAGATCTTCACCCCTGGGGATGAAGTTGTGGGACAAGGATGAGTCTCCTCCAGCCTCTACCCTGCTCTGGGCCATGCCGTCAGCAAACTGCTGGCCCTGGCTGCAAAGGCAGAGTGGCCAGCCAGCATGGACGCTGGACCCGGGGCTTGTGTAGAAAGGGGTGAAGACACATGAAGCATGAAGCCCCTGCACCCAGCAAACACTGTCCCCCACACCAGACTGAGCCTGTGGCCAAATCTGTCCCCCTCTGCTCCAGTATCTGCAGAGACAACTACTTTGTTTTCTTTTTTTTAATGAAATCTTAGAGCAAGTGTGTTCATGCAATGGACATTCCTTCAAACTGTACTCACTCAATGCCATGTGCTCATCTGCGTCCCAAACTCAAAAGCTAGCAGGTGTGACACCGAGGCCTGCCCGAGAGCCCAGTAGACACTCTACCCTTGGGGGCCCCACCCACCCCGCACACTCACTCTTCACATAGGACTCGGTCATTGCTGTGGTCTCAACTTTCCCTTGCCCACCATGAACACGGACAGCTTCTTCTCAAACCTGGAGTAACCAAAAATGCAACATTTAATTCATAAGCATCCTCAGTTTACTGAGTAGTTACTATGCTTGTATAAAACACACAATTTAAACAAATTTGTTCTGGGAGAATTGTTTCTGCCACACTTTGGCTAAGCCACTCGCCAAAAGGCACCATTCCCACAACAATTACCAGCTCTCCTCTGCCCCAGCACCTGGCAGCCCTGCCAGTGCAGTGCCAGCCCACAAGGGCTGGTCCCGGTTGGCCCACGGTGGCCTGGGCAAGCGTGATCACTACCTCCACCTACAACATCTTCTTTCACTCTGTGAAGAAGAGAGGGTGGACATAAGGCCTGGGTCACCGACAATCTGTCCATAGCAGAGAAACCTCTCCCTGAGGGCTAAGAACAACGGCCTTGACCACTGCAGGGCCAGGGTTCCCCACACCTGTGAATTCTAGCGCAATATTAAATGAGCCTCCTAAAGGCAGAGAGAGACTGGACAGGCAGCACAGGGATCTGATGGGCTCACTGGTGCCTGAAACCAACATCCAAACAGCCCATGGGATTCGAGAGTCGCAGCTTTCAAACATCACATGCCTTGAAGCACCACTTGCAACAGTTGGACCCAAAGAATAAAGTTCATCAAATATACAAGTGCCTCCGCCTCTCCACCATGTGGTCACACATTAGTCCTATGTTATACTTTCCAAGGACCTGTAAGGTCAGAGGGGCCACAGGCCTCAGCGTGGCAGCTGACTGCTTTCTAACACTTGTGTCCTCTATTCACTGGCAATCCCACTGCCTCTTCATTCCCGTGATCACCTCCCATCCATAAAAGGATGGAGATAACAAAGGAGAGATGCCACGATCTGCCCCCAACCAGGCAGGACATACTCACTGTCTGTGCACACACAGGGAGGAGGCAAAGTGAGAAAGCATGTAACACTTGGGAGGTAGTGGAATTAGAAATAAGTGAGAATTCTAGTTCCAGAAGGCAGACTGCTCCCAAACATTCACCCATCCCACCAAAACCTCAATGAAATGACAGAAAAGATGCATGTTTTAAAAGAATAAATCTGCGAGAAAAGATAAAATTAGCAGACCAGAAATTTCCAGGAATTCCAGGCAGATAGAAAGCAGATGGAGAAGACTCTGGTCTGAAGATGGTGGCATCAGCGAGGTGTTTCTCCTTTCTTCCTGGAAAGCATCTAAAAGTAACAAGGAAAACAAGAAATCAAAACACATATTCCATGGTACTGGTACAAGAATAGACACACAGATCAATGGAACAGAATTGAAACCCCAGAAATAAAACCACACACCTATGGACAGCTAATCTTCGACAAAGGAGCAAAGAACATACAATGGAGAGAGGGAAGTCTCTTCAATAAATGGTGCTGGGAAAATGGGACAGCAACATGCAAAAGAATGAAAGTAGACCATCTCCTATCGCCATATACAAAAATCAATTCAAAATGGATCAAAGACCTGAAAGTGAGACCTGAAACTATAAAACTCCTGGAAGAAAATATAGGCAGTACACTAATTGAGACTGGACATAAAGGGATCCTTTCAGATTCCATGTCTACCCAGACAAGGGAAACAAAAGAAAAAATAAACAAGTGGGACCTCATCAGACTAAAGAGCTTCTACAAGGCAAATGAAACCAGGATCAAAATGAATAAACAACCCACCAGCTGGGAGAAAATATTTGCAAATCGTTTGTCTGACAAGGGATTAATCTCAGTAATATACAAAGATCTCATACAACTGAGCAACAAAAAAACAAACAACCCGATCAAAAAATGGGCAGAGGATATGAACAGACATTTTTCCAAGGAAGAGATACAGATGGCCAATAGACACATGAAAAGATGTTCAACATCACTAATCATCAGGGAAATGCAAATCAAAACTACACTGAGATATCACCTTACACCGGTTAGAATGGCTATAATCACCAAGACAAATAACAACAAATGCTGGAGACGTTGTGGAGAAACGGGGACCCTCATTCACTGCTGGTGGGAATGCAAACTGGTGCAGCTTCTATGGAAAACAGTATGGAGAGTCCTCAAAAAATTAAAAATAGAAATACCGTATGATCCAGCAATCCCACTCTTGGGCATCTACCCAATGGACGTGAAATCAACCATCACAAGAGGCGTATGCACCCCTATGTTCATTGCAGCATTATTCACTATAGCCAAGAAGTGGTAGCAACCCAAGTGTCCCTCAACTGAAGATTGGTTAAAGAAGATGTGGTATATACATACAATGGAATACTACTCAGCCATAAGAAAAGACACAATTGTCCCATTTGCAACAACATGGAAGGACCTAGAGGGTATTATGTTAAGTGAAATAAGCCAGAGAGAGAAGGACAGACACTGCATGAACTCACTCATATATGGAATATAAGTGAACACACGGACAGAGAGAACTGATTGGTGGTTACCAAGGGGAAGGGGGGTGGGGGGTGGGCACAAGGGGTGAAGGGTTACATCCACAAGGTGATGGACAAAAATGTACAACTAAAACCCCACAGTGTTATAAACTAAGACATCAATAAAAAAAATAAAAACACATATTCCATTGCAGCAGAGCAAGGAGAAGGCAAAAAATCCCAAACTCCAAAGGGATGAAGGGCTGAAAATACAGCGGCTGTCAGGCGGGGCATGAGATGCGCGGGAAAGCAGGTTCCAGAAACAGCCCACAGCACACCCTTCTCAAAGGAGAGCACACCCTCATGTGGAACCCAGTTCCTGAGTTCCCAGACGTGGTGAGTCTGCGAGGTGAGCAGCCTGTCTCTGGGGCAGAGGCTTTGCCCTGTGAAAAGCCATAGCTGCCTATCTCCACTGCCTCGGAAAAAACTAGGGCTAACCCAGCTCAAACTCCACGAAGTTTGGAACACTCTTCATAGAGGTGCACACGGCTATGCTCACCCAACTCCAAAAGAAGCAAACAAAATAAATAAGCATAAGAGATGTCAGCTCCCAGCCCTGATGGGAGTAAGAGACCAATCTGCTCTCCCGACCCAAACAACTACACAACTGGACAAAACACATGGAATTGTAGTGCTCAGGGTGATGGGCATCGGGAGACGAGGGCCAGGGGCCCTGAGACCACTCCAGATCACCACCTGGAGGGCACACCCAGGCTGAGGGGCACTCAGGAGGGCCCAGCAATACACCTGAGTTGAGGAGATGGCCTGGGAGAGTCTCAGGAGACCTAGGTCCTGCTGGAGTTTGCAGGCTTTAGGACCAGAGAGAACTCCAGAGACCTGCAGAGGGTCCCCTGGTCACTCAGCTGATTTACTGGGCAGCAGAATAATGTCCCCAAAGAGGCTCATGCCCTCATCCCCAGAACCTGTGAATATGTTAACTTACATAGCAAAAGGGATTTAGCAGACAAGATTGAGGGTACAGACCATGAGGTGGTAGGATTACTCTGGATTATGTGGGTGAGACCAGCCTAATCAACGTGAGTCCTTAAAAACAGAGAACCTTTCCCACCTACATCTGAGAGAGGAGAAGAAGAAGGAGGAGAAATTCGAAGAGTGGGAAGGACTTAACCCACCGTGGCTGGCTTTGAAGACAGAGGAAGGAGGCTCTGAGCCAAGAAATGTGGGTGGCCTATAGAAGCTGGGAACATACCTCAACTTATAGCCAGCAAGAAAACAGGGACTTCAATTCTCCAGCCACAAAGAACCAAATTCTGCCAACAACCTGAAAGAGCAGGAAACAGATCCTCCCCAGAGTGCCCAGAAAGGAGCACAGCTCTACCAATCCCTAGATATTAGCCCAACGAGATCCACGTTAGATTTCTGACTTCAAGAACTTTAAGATAATAAATGCATTGTTTAAGCCACTAAGTTTGTGGTAACTTGTTACTGCAGCAACAGAAAACTAATATAAGTGCCATGTTTGAGAAGAAACCACCCGAGGCCAGGGAAAGAGCCACCCAAAAGGATTAGCAGAAACAATGCCTAGAGCTCACAGTGAGCCAAGAATGGGCCTGCTCCCAGAAGCCAGAGGGGAAAACCTCAAACCTCACAGGGCATTGGAAACAGAGAAAGACAAACACCGCATGGTTTCACTCATACGTGGAAGATAAACTAACACACGAACAGAGAAAACAGTTTGGTGGTTACCAGTGGGTACGGGGATGGCAGGTGGGCACAAGGGGTGAAGGGACACATTTATATGGTGACTGACAATAATGTACAACTAAAATTTCACAATGTTATAAACTATTACGACATCAATTTAAAAAAAAAACTCACAGGGCATTGGGAAGAGCACTCAAAAGGGTTTTGCCTCAGCAAAGAAATAAAATTAGCCCTAGACTAAATGCTATTCTGGTCTCACCTAACAAAGCTAAAAGCATGACCTAAAAGGATCAAACTGTTCCCAAGTAACTTAGCCACATCCCAGAACAAAGCTCAAGAATAACAGGAATGCCAAAATATCCAGCACCAACAAGGTAAAATAACAATGTCTGACATCCAATAAAAAATTACCAGATATGCAAAGAAGCAAGAAAATACAACCCATAATGAGGATAAATCAACCAATACAAACCGACCCGGAAATGACACAGAGGAAAGAATTAGTAGAAAGGACATTTAGACAGTTATTATAACTGTATATCATATATTCAAGAAACCACAGGAAGGACTGTCATGTTAACACAAAGAGGTTAAAGTAAAAGAATGGGGAAAAAAACCCAAGGCTGACACTAGTCATAAGAAAGCTGCAATGACTATATTAATATTAGACAAAGTAGATTTCAGAGACATAATCCTAAATAAACATTTATGCACTTAGTAACAGAGCTTCAAAATACACAAAGCCAAAACTAACAAAAATGAAGAAGTAGACAAATCCAAATTATAGTAGAGATTGCAATAATACCTCTCTCTCTGTAATTGGTGGAACAAGTGTACAGAAAATCAGTAAGGGTATGGAAGACCTGAACAATACTGTCAACCAACTTGACCTAAGCAGGATTTATAGAACACTACATTCATTAACAATAGCATATATATTCTTTCCATGGAATGGAAATGGAACATTTACCAAGACTGACGATATTCTGGGCAATAAAACAAGTCTCAATAAATTTAAAAGAATTCAAGTCATACAAAGTATGTTCTGTGACCACAATGGAATTAAATTAGAAATCAATAAGAGAACGCTGAGAAATCCCCAAGTATTTAAAAATTACTTAATATGCTTCAAAATAATACATGAGTCAAAAAAGAAATCAAGTGTGAAATTAGAAAGCATTTGAAGTGAATGAAAATGAAAAGACATATAAAAACTTGTGGGAAATTCATATTACTAAATGTCTGTATCAGAAAAGAAGAATGAGGGGGCCTCCCGGTGGCGTAGCGGTTTCGTCCGCGCTTGGCAGCCCGGGGTTCGCCGGTTCGGATCCCAGGCACCCGCCGACGCACTGCTTGTCAGCCATGCTGTGGCGGCGTCCCATATAAAGTGGAGGAAGATGGGCACAGATGTTAGCCCAGGGCCAGTCTTCCTCAGCAAAAAGAGGAGGATTAGCAACGGATGTTAGCTCAGGGCTGGTCTTCCTCACAAAAAAAAAAAAAAAAAGGAAAAGAAGAATGAGGGTCCGGCCCGATGGCATAGCGGTTAAGTTTGCGTGCTCCACTTTGGCAGCCCAGGGTTTCGCAGGTTTGGATCCTGGGGGCGGACAGACACACCACTTGTCAAGCCATGCTGTGGCTGCGTCCCATATAAAGTAGAGGAAGATGGGCACGGATGTTAGCCCAGGGCCAGTCTTCCTCAGCAAAAAAGAGGAGGATTGGCAACGGATATTAGCTCAGGGCTAGTCTTCCTCACAAAAAGAGAAGAAAAGAAGAATGATACCATTTTCCATCTTAAGAAATTAGACACTCGTGGCCAGCCCGGGGGCACAGCAGTTTAGTTCACGCTTTGGCAGCCCGGGGTTCATGGGTTTGGATCGTGGGCGCCTGCCAATGCACTGCTTGTCAGTCATGCCCTGGCAGCATCCCATGTAAAGTAAAGGAAGATGGGCACAGATGTTAGCCCAGGGCCAGTCTTCCTCAGCAAAAAGAGGAGGATTGGCAACGAATGTTAGCTCAGGGCTGGTCTTCCTCACACACACACACACAAAAACAAAAAACTAGACACTCAAAAGAAGCAAAAGAAAGGAAATAATAAATATCAGTATATAAATCAAAGAAAAAGAAAATAGAGAAAAAAAATCAATGATACTGAAGGCTAGTTATCTGAGAAGATCAATAAATTTGATAACCTCTAGCCTGACTGATCAGGAAAAAGAGAGAAGACACAAATTACCAATATCAAGAATGAGAGAGGTGACATCACTACAGATTCTACAGATATTAAAAGGATATTAAGAATATATTTCAGGGCCAGCCCCAGTGGCCTAGCAGTTAAGTTCCATGCACTCCGCTTTGGTGGCCCGGGTTCAGTTTCTGGGCCCAGACCTACACCACTCGTCAGCAGCCATGCTGTGGTGGCAATTCACAGACAAAAAGAGGAAGACTGGCAACAGATGTTAGCTCAGGGTGAATCCTCCTCAGCAAAAAAAAGAAAAGACTATATTCTGAATAACTTTATGCTAGTAAATTGGACAACTTAAAAGAAATAGACAAGTCAATTATACCTCAATAAAAGTAATGAAAATCTGAACATAAAAGAAACAAATTCCTTGAAAGACATAAACTATCAAAGCTCACTGAAAAAGAAATAGATAAGCTAAATACCCCAATATCTAATATAGAAATTGAACTTATAGTTAAAAACTTTCCCACAGAAAAAACTCTAGGCCTAGACAGCTTCCCTGGGGAAATGTACCAAACATTTAAGGAAGAAGCAATATCAACTCTACACAAATTCTTCCAGGAAAATTGAAAATAAGGGAATACTTGCCAACTGATTCTATGAGGCCTGCATTACTCTGACAACAAAACCAGACAAAAATATTACAAATAACGAAAACCATAGACCAATAACCTTCAGAGATACAAATGCAAAAATTCTTAACAATATTTTATCAAATCATATCCAACAACACGTAAAAAGAATAATACGTCATGACCAAATGGGATTTATCCCATGAATACAAGGTTAGTTTAGTATTTTTAAGTGCAGCCAATACAACTCACATCAACAGACCAAAATAGAAAAACCATTTAATCATCTCCATAAACGCAGAAAAAGTACTTGTCACAATCCAACATCCACTTATAATAAAAATTATCAGCAAACAGGAATAGGAGGGAACTTCTGAGCACCTAAGGGAAACCTATAAGAACAGCATCCTCAGTGGTGAAAGACTAAATGCTGTCCCTGTCAGACGAGGAACAAGGCAAGGACGTCTACTCTCACCATGTCCATCCACTGTCACACTGGAGAGTCTAGCCAGTGCAATACAGCAAGAAAAAAACAATAAAAGGCATTCAAATTGAAAAAGAAGTAAAACTGGTTTATTCACAAGTGATGTAATCATCTATGTAGGAAATCCTACAGAATCTACAATTGACACTGGAATTAATGCTAGCTAGCAAGATCATAGGATATAAAGTCAATACAAAAAATCAATGGTACTTCTATATACTAACAATAAACAATCAAAAATTGAAAAAGTCATACCATTTGCCAGTGAGTAAAAAAAAAAGTGAAATATTTTAAGGATAAATTTGACAAAAGACGTGTTAGACAATACACTAAAACTATCAAACATTGCTCAGAGATATTAAAGAAAACTTTAAAAAATGGAGAGAGATACTGTGCAAACATCATTTCTAAAAAATATCAATTCTTCCCAAATGGATCTACAGATTGAATGCATTCCCAACCAAAATCCCAGCAGGCTTTTTGTAAAAACTGACAGACGTGGGGCCAGCCCCGTAGCCTAGTGGTTAAGTTTGGTGCACTCCGCTTTGGGGTCCTGGGTTCGGTTCCCAGGCACGAACATACACCACTTGTCGGCAGCCATGCTGTGGTGGCAGCCCACATACAAAATAGAGGAAGACTGGCACAGATGTTAGCTCAGGGCTAATCTTCCTCAGCAAAAAAAGAAAACCTGACAGACTGATTCTAAAATTCACATGGAAATGCAAAGGACCTAGAATAAGCCAAAACAACTCTGAAAAAAGAAAACAACAAAAATAGAGGACTTATACTACCTGACTTCAAAACTCTATGGCCAGTTGATTTTCAACAAAGGTACAAAGGCAATTCAGTGGAGAAGGGAGTCTTTTCAACAAACAGTACTGAACAATTGGACATCCACGTGCAACAAAATGAGCTTCAGTCCATACCTCACACCACACGCAAAAACTCAAAATGCTTCATAGACCTAAATGTAAAACTTAAAACTGTAAAACTTCTGGAAGAAAACATAGAAGAAAATCTCCATGGCTGATAGCAAAAGCAAAATCTATAAAAAAAAACTTGATAAACTGAAATTCATCAAAGAACTTCTGCTCTTTGAATACACTGCTAAGGAAATGAAAACAAGTTAACACCACTCAGGCACACCTCAGTGACACTGCCACTCAGAGACACACACGGTGCAGTAAATGTCAACGCGTCACCCTCCTCACCCCACTTCTGCCTTCACACCAGGCAGTAGGTGCCCTGCTCCTGACTGAGATCCGATCCCTCATGGTGGCCTCACCTGACCACCCTGCCTTGATCACTGCCCCTTCTCAGTCTCCTCCATGCTCAGAGTGCTGACATTTGTCAAACACAGGTCATATCATGCATGCCACACCACGGCTAACCAGTCTTCACCACTGCCCACAGAATCAAATTAACGCCTTCAACATGGGCTGTCGCAACCTAGACCCGAACTCCTCTCTGCTTCTTTCTCACCCCTCTGACATTCTGTGTCCTGGCCTCCTGAAAACCCCAGGCCACAGGTTCAGCTCTCGGCACCTTTGTTCCTGCTTGTCCTCCACCAGTACGCCCTGCCCTACCTGCCCTCTCCACCATGGGGAATCCTGCTCATTCCTCAAGGGCCAATTCCTGTTACCTCGCCCAGGACACTCCCAACCCCCCAGCAAGTGATGAGTATTCCCGCAGCCCTCTGCTCATACAGTGAACATGGGATCAGCACGAAATATTAAGTGTTGTATGCTCCACTCTACCTTCTCCAGTGCACTGTGAACAGGGAGAAAAGTTTTGGTTTATATCCTTAGTGTGCACAAAATTCTTTAAAAAACTGTTCATTGAAGGAAAAGAATCAAAATCCTCTCTAAGGAGCCGGCCCGGTGGTATAGTGGTTAAGTTCACATGCTCCGCTTTGGCAGCCTGGGGTTCGGATCTGGGCGCAGACCTATGCGCTCATCAAGCCATGCTGTGGCAGCGTCCCAGGTACAAAATAGAGGAAGATGGGCACAGATGTTAGCTTAGGGCTAATCTTCCTCAGCAAAAAGGAAGACTGGCAACAGATGTCAGCTCAGGGTCAATCTCCCTCAGCAAAAAAAAAAAAATCTTCTCATAAGACTCAACATTGTAAAACTGTCAATTTTCTTTAACCTATAAATATGTGAATCAGGATATTGGAGGGTACTTGAGGAAACAGTTCCAAAGTTCACATGGAAGAATCAACATACGAGAGTAATCAATTAAATTTTGAAAAGTATATGAAAATGGGGATTTGTCTTATGTTTAGACTGTATTAAAATGCTACAGTAATTAAAACTATGCTATTGTTAAAAGAACAGATGCACAAATCAACAGAACCATATAGAAAGCCCAGAAATAAACACCAATAAGAAAGAAAAGGTGTTATACAAGAAAGGCAAGGTTTTAAATCATAAAGACAGATCAACCAATAAATAGTGTTAAAACAGCTAGTTAGGCACTTAGGGAAAAAAACTAATCTTCCCTACATCTTTCCTTACCCCAAAATAAATTCTAGATGGATATAAGAGTTAAAGGTAAAAGTCCTAGTAGAAAATACAGGTAAATATTTTAGTCTTGGAGTAGGAAAAGACGTTCTAAACCAGACACAAAACTCAGACACTAACAAACATTGCTCTGTTTGAAATATAAAAATTTTAAATTTCTGAAAGTCAAAACCATATAGAAATTTTGAAAGCCATATTCATGCACATACACCTATGCCCCCAACCCTACACGCTCACACACCTCAGCCAGTCACCAGTGCGGCATAAAGTAAATAAAAGACAAAGCAGGACAAATCATTCACATGGGTATGAGGAGAAGCTAACTTGTCTAATATTAAGACGCCCTGAGCCCACTGCCTACATCAACAGGACAAATAGGAAAATGGGCAAAGGGGCGAACAGCCAACAGACTGGGGACAGCCTGGCCTCTCCAGCGAGGCGGGCAGTGCACAGATAGTTAGTCAGGATTCGGGTGCCAGGTTCTCCTTGCGTCACAAGGGAAAGGCTCAGGTGGAGGCCTGGAACACAGCCATGCTCCACTGGCAGCAGAAGTCATTGGCGCTATGGCCATCGCAGGGTGAGGACAGCTGGCAGAGCATGTGGAGCGGCTGCTACAAGCCTGAATGGTCACACTGTGTGATGGGATCACCCGCCTTTCGACATCTATCTACAGAAGCCCTCACACGAGTGTACAGAGATCTAAAAAAAAAAAAACCACGAACGCCAATCAGGGGTCTCGTTAGATTTTTAAGAAAACAACCAACAGGAGAAGATGGTAGATAGGTAAGTATAAACTACCTTGGAAAAAGTCGAGCTTGACCATCAAGTGGAAGAGCAAAGTGTGCACAGCTGAGCAAGATGGGTTTTGTGAGGTCTCATCCGCTGCCCTTGCCCCAGGTCAGGCGGTCTATGTGCTGACCCTCGACACACAGGGGCATGGCAGCATAGATCCTGCTCTCCGTAGAGGAGACAGACAGACCCATGAGCACACTGCTAATGGCAAACCGAGGTGAACGCTCCCCTTCCCAGGGTAAGGGAGGGTAGAAACAGGGAAGGTTCTGGAAGGCTCCCCTGCATCCTGCAGGAAGCGTTTGCTGAGCACTGACTACTTTCCCGGCACCTAAGATGCACCATCTCCTTTAATCCACACGGCAGAGCAGGTCTGAGAGGGACACTGCTAGTTAGCAGCTAGTTAGCAGTGGGGCAGGACTCAACCAGGACTGGCTCCCACCAGCTCCACCCCAGACCCACACTGTGAAGCACACTAGGACAGGTCACAGGGCAGGGTGGACAGGGTCTTCCCTCCCTGCATTGCACACATTGTAGGTAAGTGAAGAAGCAGCTTCCTCCTTGTCCATCTGTACTCAACATTTATTCAACCGCATTTAGTAAATGCCCACCAGGCGCTGTCCCAGCCCACAGAGCCCCTGGCTTGAAGGATGCCCACGCATATTACAGCTGCCACATGACAGAGCACAGGCTAAAAGAGGCTCTGGGCCAACCGCACTGGGCCTGAAGAGGGTCAGAAGAGGGCGTGGGAGGCCAAGGAGGCCAGGCAAACCATAGCCCAGAGGCAGCCTTGAGCCTGTCTGGAGGGTTAGGTGTGCACAAGGAGACCAGGAATTCAGGATACCGTGCGGGGTCATGAGACTGCCCCACCCACGCAGCAGGCCCACAGGACTTTCCCTCCCAGCACAGGAACCAGAGAAAGAATCAACTTCCAGAGTCACCAACAAGAACCTGGGCTGAAAACCCGGGAAATACAGTTACACAGCTCATTGCTCACAGCCCCTTGAGAGCACTATTTCTCAACATAAACCATGCCAAGTTGTGTCACTGGGTTTGAAGGCAAACCCACAAAGCCAGGTGGCCCACCCACTCAATGAAGAAAGCACATTTCTCATGACACCCAGCAACCCGTATTCCCTGAGCATTGGCCAGAAGCAGATGAGAGCCACAGAAGCTTTCCGGGGCCTCGAGGAGATCAAACAACTCAGCTCAGTGAAGGGGCTCACAAGATCTGGGGCCACTGATCACATATGAGCACACCCTGACTGCTCACCTGGCCCTTAGTGGACCCTGTGTCTGAAAACCAAGCAGAGACACCTGCTTCTAGGCACATGGGACAGCTATGAACACGAGCAAGCACACGTCCCACAGGTTCCACCTCTGATCCACCGGTGTCCCTCAGTAGGCAGCAAACAGCCCTGGGGGAGTAAGAAACAGTGAGATGCAGGTCTGAACAAGTCATGGCTGCCTGGACATTGGTTTCAAGCTAACCAAGACAGCTCAACTTCAGGTCATTCCACTCTGACATGAAAAAGAGATCAGAGACACCTGCTCACTTGAGCCATGACAGCCCGAGGCCTGGGAATGAAGATACTGTGACAGTAGCATCTACAGGCCCTGGGTGCCAGGACGGTAGGTGCAACCATGTCACAACCGTGCCACTGCTGCAGTGGTCTCCTAGGGCCCAGTGCTCACTGGGCATCTTCACCTGGACTACTCATCACCACTCAAACCTGACAACTCTAACACTCAACTCACCATCTTCACCCCTGACCTATCCCCAGTTCCCACCTCACCCACCTATTTTCCTGTGTCATCACGCACTCAGCTATCTGGGTCAGAAATCAGCACCATGCCCTCCTGCTCCTCCATCATCCTCCTCACATCCTACCCTGACTCATCAACCATCTTCTCCACCTCTACCACCATCCCCTTCCAAAGTGGTCCCTGCCTCCAGGTCTGTCCCCTCAAAGCCAACCTCCACCCCAACCTCACTTGTTTCCCTACCAGACATCTGCTCCAGCTTACCTCCCCAGACAAGGCCACTCCTCTGGCTCCCCACAGCAATCCCTTCTGCCCCCCTCCCCCCCGCTTTGTGCTTGCCGCCCTGCACTCGAGCTTATGGTCGGTCCTGCCCCCACCCTGGCTGGGCCGGCAAAGGGGAACCTCTGTTAAGTGTGCACATCGGAACTGCCTGTGCCCACAGAGCCCTCTCCTCTGGCCCTAACGCTGCATTGCAGCTGTGCTGGCGCTGCAGGAAAATCGGAACCCCAAATCCGGGCCTAAGAGCCCAGGGACCGGGGCCAGCCCTGGCTCAGCACCACCTAGCTCTCACCTTGCCTGAGAGCTGGACTTCCGAAGGCCTTCCAGCTGTACGACCTACACTCTATGACCAATAATCCTCGTGACTTCGGACAAATTACCTCCCTGCCCTGGATCGCCTGCTTTAACGCCAGACAGGAAACGGAAAGAATACAACGGCCCCGCGCTTTGGGACTCGGGGATTTGCAGAGGAGCGCCGGTGTCCGCCGGGGGACAGGGACAGGCACTAGGACGCGGGCCTCCCGCTCTCCGGGGAAGTCGGCCCCGGGGCCGCGCATCCCGCGCCGGCGTGCGGAAGCGGTGAGCGGCGGGCTGCGGGCCTCCCTTCCGGCAGTGACGCGGCCAGGCCGGCTCCGCGGGGGCCGGCGCACCTAGGCCGGGAAGGGGCGCGCTGGGCCCTCGACGCCCGGGACCCCCACCCCCCGGCGCCCGCCGGTGACCTCGGAGAGGCGCCCCTGACTCGGCTTCCAGCGCGGCCTGGCCGAGGGGTCGGCCTCAGGCTCTCCAGCCCGGCCTACCCGAGGGGCGCCTCCCCGAGCGAGCGCCCACGGCCCCGCCCGCCGTTTACCTGAGGAGCCGCCGCCGCCGCCGCCGCCGCGGCCGGGCGCCGTGCTCTCGCCCAGCCGCAGACGGGGTGGGCGGGGCCCCGCGCCGACCCCCCCCCCCCCGCCCTCCACCAACCGCGGCCCTGCGCGCGGCAGCCCGGCCCCGCCCGCACTCAATCTCTTCCCTCATTGGTCGGAGGCGCGTCCCTCTCGCGCTCTCCACCCCGCCCACCGAACCCCAGCGAGCCCGAGTGCGCAAACTCCGCCTTGCGCTCGGTCCCGCCCCGGCTGCCCGGTGACCGCCGCACCCGACTGTTGGGCGCGCGCTCCCGCTTCCTCCGTGCGGGGCCCGCCCTCTCTCACGCTCTGCCGGTGTCCCCACCGGACACGTACGCCCCGACGATCCCCGCACACAGACACCGCCCCACACACCGGTGACGCATCGGGGACAAGGGCTCGGCGTGCCATTTCGCCCAAAGCTGGTCCCCTTGCAAACACATACCTGTCCAGGTACACACGCCAGGTTGGCCCGACCTGGACACACACGGGCACTCTCATGCTCTATATCTCTCACACATGAGCACACACTGAACACCCAACAAACTCCTCAGAGCCCCTGGAGCCGCCGACCCCTCCCCGAACAGGTACACACGTACTCATGGGAGCCCCACTTTCAGTCCACAATAGACCTGGGGATCAAGGGGAGCAGGCCTCTGAGAGGCAGATAATAAGCAAGTAAACAGCTCATGAGACGCACGAAGTGCTGTAAAGGGGTGCAGCTGGGGGAGTGGGAGGAGGTACCATGGGGCAGAGAAAGGAAGAAGCTGGGAGAGGAGCCAGTGTTCTGGCCAGGGACACTGGCTCCTGCAAAGACCCCAAGGCCGAAGTGGCCTGGATGTGTTTGCAGACCAAAAATAAAGAAGTGAGTAGTGTTCCAGAAGCTCAGGAAGTGAAAAGAGTGATTTGAGAAGGAAGTGGTCAGCAGTACTAATCCACCACCTGACAAGAGTCTGCATCTTGCTGCAGGTTGGGTCTGCGGAGAGCTGTGGGTAAGAGCTGAGCAGGCAAAGTGGGGGCCCCAAGGTAAACACTGGGGCAGGGTGGCAGCTGAACAGTGTGGGGGATGGGGGGCCCACAGAGAGAAGGGCTTGGGCCTGTTTCTGTTGTAGGGATGGAGCCCAAAAGAGAGGGACAGAACTCAGATGGTGGGGAGAGCAAGATGGTCAGCAGATGGGGCCTGGCCCCTCAGGAAGAGCCCCACACCCCCAACCAGGTGGGAAGGGAGAGGGGTTAACCAAGGCATGTGGAAGTTGCCAGGGAGGGTGGCAGGAGGTCTTTTCCACCCTCACACCTGATGGCTCACTCTCCTGAGTTCCCCACGGCCAGTGCCCAGAATGTTCCACTGGCCCTGCCCCCTCCCTAGCCTCAGCCGGACTTCTTCACTCCCCAAACACACTAGCTGCCCTGGCACACATCACAGCTGTCATTTAACTTTTATTAAATCATTAATGCCAAACTCCCTTCTGCAACAGTAAGCTCTATGAGAGAAAGGCCATGTCTGTGATTTGCTCCCAAGTGCTCAGCACCAAGTCCAGCATGTGATGGATGCTCAATGAATCTCTGTGGAATAGGTGGATGACCTAGGGTGCAGGGAGAAAGGAGGGTAAGAATTTGCAAAGGGAGGGTGGATAGAGCTGGTGACTGTTCTGGAGCCTGCCGTCATCTCTCCACACAACACTGGCTGGCTACCAGTTGTGTTCTGGCACTGCTGGGAGCCAGAAAGGTGAGAGGGGGCTCAGGCTCCCAGGCTCCACGGCAGCAGCTCAGCAGCACAGCCACCCTTGGCCGGAGCCACATGGTTTTCCCTTTCACTGTTCCAGTTCCAGACACAGCGCCTCTCTAGCCCTTCTAACACCTGAGTAACATTAAATTAATGCATTAAATCCGTCTGCTTGAAGTACCTGGAGCAGGTTTCTCTTTTCCTAACCGCAGGGTCAGCAACAAACCAGTTAGTTTGTCCATATTTTCTATATTCCAGGCAATTTGCCAGACAAGGGCTGTGGGTGAGCAAGGGAATATCAAACACAGGCCTTGCTCTCAAGCAGCTCATGGTCCAACAGGGATGAGAAAATGTGTCTTACCAGTTCAAATCAGCAGTCCAAGGCCTTCATTGCAGTGGGCACACCACATCCACCATGAATCCCAGTGGGGGACACGTCAAGTCCACAGACACTCACCAAACGTCCATCAAGACCCAGGACACTCCCAGGATGGCAGCTCACAGTAGAGACCACATATTTGGGCCTCAGTTGCACCATCCATAAAACGGGCATCACTTGGTTGTGCTCTTATTTGAGATCCTGGACATGAACTGCCTACCACAGGACAGGCCCGTGGCATGTGGTCTGTGAATGGAGGCAGGAGGGAGGTGGTAGTTGCAGCTGCTACGAGCGCTTAAAACGGCGCCTGGCACACAGCGGCGCTCAGTAAATGTTAGCTGTTACTCCCCTCCGTAACAATGCTCACAGAAGACTCCAGGGGCCAGGGGAAGGGAGGGGCCATGTTGGCTCCTCTCTCCTGGAGCTGGAGGGTCTGAGGTGGGCCCAGGCCAGGGGCCCTTGCTTGCTTTGGGGATGTGTCATCAAGTGTGCAGAGGACTCTGGGGGAAAGGCCTCCTGCAGCCTTGGCCTGGGCAGGAGAAGCTTCTAGGCCTCAGCAGAGGAAGGCTGGGTGGCTCCCCCACCATGCCCTTCTTCTGGCTCAGTCTATATTGCAGCCCACCTGGCTGCCACCTTAGTACCCTCCAAGGACAAGGGGAGCGGTTGAAACAGTTACAGGCACACGTTGTATTCCTTTTTCTTATGACCTCGCAAACTCACCCCTCCCACCGGCTCCGTTATAGGCCTTCTGTGGCCAGTTACACCCAGGGGGGCCCACAGAGGCCTCACTCTAGCTCTAGCTCTTGGGGTTCCTCACCCCACAGAGAGTGAACCCCATGCAGGGTAGGGCTGGTTCCAGCAAGATATTCTCAGGGCTGGCAGGTCCTGGGGGACAGAACACTCTGTCTGAGGACACAATGCAGGTGCAGCTCTAGAATCCTCCATTCTAGAATCTGCTCCTGCTTTCTCAGAGCCTGCCCTCCCCCACGCCAGTCCACGGCTGTGCTAGCCTCCCACTCGGAGCTTTCAGCCCTGGTCATTCCCCTGCCTCTGTCCCAGTCCCAGAAAGACTTCAGAAACTTGGCTGCAGCTGCAAGGGGGTGCAGGTCCCACCTGGCCTCCTGCGCCCTGTGGCCCCTGCCCCTCTGACACAAGTCAGGCCTCAGCTGTCCCTCCCCCCAGGCACCCCCCGCCCTGCTCCCAAGGCCCTGTAGTGAGCTGGACGGTCCCAAACCCTCCCGCGGTGCCCTGCCCTCCATGAAGAGCAGTAGCAGGCGGAAGCTGGACCAGCGAACCTTCATGGAGCAGGTTCGAGAATGCAGGGACAATGGCTACCTGCTCTCCTCCAAGAAGATCGGCTCTGGGGCCTTCTCCAAAGTCTACCTGGCCTATGCCACGCAAGAGCGCATACAGCACAACTCCAAGCTGGCCTCTGACCTGCGGGGCAAGCGCCATACCATGGTGAGGCAGGCCCACCTCCTCCCCATGGGCAGAAGGCTCCGTGGGCTGCCCTCCAGTCCCGCCTGGCAGTTCCTATCCTAACCCCACTCAGGCACCTCCCAGCTGCTGTGGCTTCCACCTGGTCCTGCATCCTCCCTGGAGGCCAAGGCTTCTGCCGGCTGACCACTCCCCATTTTCGAACCCCTTGAGCACATAGGTGCCTGAGACGGGGGAGGGGGAATGTCAGCATTGCCCCCCGAAGATGCTGCTTACCCAGCCTTGCTCCCACAAGTTCAGCAATGTGCACAAAGGACATGGGGCCTGTCCTGCCACATCCCATCCCAAGGGGCTGTGGTCTATGCACAGCGCACAGCGGCCACTGTCCACCCCTGCAGGTGGCTATCAAGATCGTCTCCACTGCCAAGGCCCCTGTGGAGTTCTCCCAAAAGTTCCTGCCCCGTGAGATCTCATCACTCAATGCTACCTACAAGCACCTGAATGTGGTGGGCAGAGACCCCGAGACAGCCCGTCCCCTTCCTGCCCATCCCCTGTGGCCAGCCCTTACCACACCTGCTGCCCACACCAGACCCGCCCCCTTCTCCACCTGGGACCATTATACTTGGCACCCAACCCCACCCTGAGACTCCAATCCAGTGCACTGGACAGCCTCTCCTTGGGGTGATAGCAGATGGATGGGGGTCTGGCAGGTGCAGCTGTATGAGACCTACCAGAACAGCCAGCGCTCCTACTTGGTGCTGGAGCTGGCAGCCCGCGGTGACCTGCTGGAGCACATCAATGCGGTGTCGGACCACCGCTGCTGCCCAGGGCTGGAGGAGGAGGAGGCCCGCAAGCTGTCCTGGCAGCTGGTCAGCGCTGTGGCCCACTGCCACAACTCGGGCATCGTACACCGGTGAGGGTGCCGCCCAGCCCACCCACCTGCCCACACGGAGAGGCCACCTGAGCCCAGGCCCAGCTCCACCTCCCCTTCCCCATGCAGGGACCTGAAGTGTGAGAACATCCTGCTGGATGACCGAGGCTTCCTAAAGCTGACCGGTGAGCCTGCAGCCCGCCCCAACTCTTGATGCAGCCAGGCCCGTAGCTTCTACACTGGCCTGCTCCAGACTTTTGACCCCAGCCTGGCTTGACCTACCACCTTCCCAGGAGCCCTACAACCCACCCTCACCCACAGCCTGAGCCCACTTGTCTAACCCCACCCTTGCCCACAGCCACACTTGCAGTCACCCACATGCTCCACATCTGCCCGACAGTCATCCATCCTGAGCCCACTTTCCTACATCCCTGCCCCTCACCCACTGTACTGCCCTCCCCGCACGCCCTGTTGCAGACTTTGGCTTTGCCAACCAGTCGGGGCTCAAGAGCTCACTGCTGAGCACCTTCTGTGGCTCTGTGGCCTACACAGCCCCGGAGATCCTCATGAGTAAGAAGTACAATGGGGAGCAGGCCGATCTGTGGAGCCTGTGAGTGTTGCCCCACCGGCACCCCCTGGCCTCTGGCCAGGACACATGGGAGGGCCAGGGAGGGGCACACCCTGAGGAGCCTGTGCCCCCAGAGGCGTCATCCTCTATGCCATGGTGACCGGGAAGCTGCCCTTCAAGGAGCGCCAGCCCCACCGCATGCTGCAACTGATGCGCCGTGGCCCCACCTTCCCACCAGGCCTATCCCCAGGTGAGCGCTGCCACCCTGTGTCCCTCCTAAGTCCCAGCTTGGCCCTAGAGATTGGGCAGCAAGAAACCTGGGTCTGAAGAAGGGCCATCCTGTGCGGTGGAGGGAGTGGCAGGGGCAAGATTGACCTGGCATCCTCCCGAGCCCAGGTTGGGAAATGGACTGTCCACGCACTGAACAGAAGGGTAAAGTGGGGCTGGGCTGGGGAAACCTGACCCAGAACCGTGGTCAGGAAAGGCAGTGGCCCCACTGAACTTGAACTCGAGTTCTGCACTAGCCCAGGGCAAGCCGCCTCGCCTCTCTGTGCCTCAGTCTCCCCATCTGTGAAATGCAGGCGCCCCTCAGCCATTTGCAAGGACAGAATGGGATGACCCATCCAAGCTGCCAGCATTGTTGGCGGTGATGGGCGCGGGCTGGGGGCGCGACAGGCCACAGCAGCAGCCATGAGCCCTCGCCCGCAGAGTGCCAGGACCTGATCCGGGGTCTGCTCCAGCTGCGTCCGCGTGCACGCCTGGGCCTGCAGCAGGTGGCCGTGCACCGCTGGATGCTGCCCGCTGCGCAAGCGCTCTTCCGCACCGTGTTCGGCTCCGCGCCAGGTGGGGCAGGATCCCACGGGTAAGGAGATGCGTGGGCCCACAGGGCCCGGCGGGACCTCCAACTGCGGTCCGTTGCAGAGAAGCTGGCAGAGTCCCAGCTCCCAGCGCCCCAGGACGACGTGGAGCACAGCGCGGACTCAGAGCACCCAGCAGCAGGTCGCCTCCCAAGACCGTGCCTCTGGCCTGGCGCCCGAACCCCCCGAGGCCTGCCTGAGAGGAGAGGTGCGGGCTCTTCCAGGCTGGGGCTCCGGAGTATGGTGGCAGCCAGTCCAGGGGTGGGCGCCTCCAGGCAGCTGCTGTCCTTGTGCTCCATGTCTCCCATCAGGAGCGTGCCTGGGCACTACCTGGTCAACTGAGGACAGGCCAGTGAGTGGAACGAGGCCAGATAAAGCGTTTCTTCTGTGGAGCCGAGAGTGTGGGACCTCTCAATGCAGAAAGAGGGCAGCCAGCGTTGGGGCACCTGGTAGAGCTCCTTATCCAGGGAAAACTCTGACTACACACACCCCATGCCAGTTTTAATTGGGGGGAGGG
Source organism: Tapirus indicus (assembly GCA_031878705.1). NCBI lineage: Eukaryota > Metazoa > Chordata > Mammalia > Perissodactyla > Tapiridae > Tapirus > Tapirus indicus. The sequence goes on from CM062935.1 coordinate 1,041,899, forward strand.
AGAATACAGAGGGGACTACAATAGAGGGAGATAGACACCTGGCACCCAAGAAGCACCCAGCCTCAACGGAAGAGTGCAAGTGGAGTGGTCTCCCAGCTTGGGAGGCAGCACCAGGTCTGAGGACATGTTGGCGGGGGGCAGTGTTGGGACCTCCTGGGGAGCCGAGCTTTCCCTGCAGCACCAGGGTGCAAGGGTCCTGTGCAAAAGATGGCACCAGGAGCCGGGGCCGGCCCGGTGGCGCAGCGGTTTAGTTCGTGCTTGTCAGCCCGGGGTTCGTGGGTTCAGATCCCGGGCGCCCGCCGACGCACTGCTTGTCAGCCATGCCGTGACGGCGTCCCATATAAAGCAGAGGAAGATGGGCACGGATGTTAGCCCAGGGCCCGTCTTCCTCAGCAAAAAGAGGAAGATTAGCAATGGATGTTAGCTCAGGGCTGGTCTTCCTCACACACACACAAAAAAAGATGGCACCAGGTTGGGTGGGAGGCCCAGGAAGGGAGCACAGTGGAGTGAGGACCACAGACAGCCTACCAGGCTTGAGAACTGGAGAGACCACACATGGAGCCAGGGGAGAACCAGGTTCTTGGGCCCATAGTGGGCTCCAAGGAAGCAGAGGGTGGTTGGGGGAAAGGCTTGGGCAAAGGGCAAGGCTGCAGGCAATCAGGAAGACTCTCAACATGGTAGGCAAGGGGCACTGGGGAGCTGAGGCTTAGGGAGCCAACCAGGGAAAGGGCCTAGCTAGCTGGGAGAGTGAGGGTGTCAGGTCAGTCCAGGACTGAGAAACAAGACTTGAGGAGCTGGCAAGGAGCTGAGGGCAGGGCCAGGGCACAGGTCAAGCAGGAAGCTGAAGAGGATGAAGGGGAGGCAGCACCCAGCAAACTCTCCAAGGACAGGCCAGGGGAGCGCAGCCCTAGGAGACCCCACGACAGGTTGTGGCTCGTGAATCTCAAGAGGTCATCCCTTTGAGGCTGAGTCTCAGGCAGGACAAGCTGAGGGCCCCAGGATGGAGGGACCTGGGTGGGACTGGCAGCAAGGGGTACTGCTTGCACCTGGGTGCCTGCCTATGCTTGGACGCCTGCAGCACCCTTGGGACTGGGAAGCTCCAGCTGGCCTCTGAGGCTTGCAATGCTTTGCTGTCCAGCCCCACCACCATGCCTGGGAGGAGGCTCATGGCTCCACTGGCCATCCCCCTAGAGATACCTGAGAGTCATAGGGCCTGGCCAGCTCTGGCTCCACAGTGCTCCTCAAGTACTCCTCTGAGCAACTTGCTTTCTTGCTGGAAGCAACAGGGCACAGGGAGGTGCCCTCAACGCTCCCATGTTTATTGGGCATTCGCCCTAGAGCCCTCAGCATGGACCTGGAACGTAAGTGTAGCTCTGCTTCTCAGCAGGGCACAGCCTCCGAGCAAGGGGACCCAGAGGCCTGCAGGCGATTGCAAGAAGGCCTGGTCTGGGAGGCCTAGACTGATGGACTAGCAAAGGTGGGATTGGAGTTGGTGGTGGGCTGCAGGGACCTCAGGTGGGTGCAGCCCCCTCTACTTGTGGCTTCGGAGCCAGCTCCCGCTCCTGCTGCTCCCGCTCACACTGCTCCTGCTCCTGGCGGTCGAGCTGCTGCAGCTGCTGCTCCACATCCTCAGGCACCTGCACCTCCAGCAGGTTCTCCATGCCCTGCTCCGGCTCATCCCCAATAAGCACCTGCCAGCAGGGGAGGCAGCTGAGCAGTTGGCTGGCACACCATGGACATCCACCCCTCCCCCAAACCCTATACCCACCTGGATGAGTTTCTCACAAGTCACCCGGACATCAGGCTCTGGCTCCCAGCTGTGCAGCTCACGCAGAATCAGGTAGGCTCCCTGATCCCTCACCTGCTGCCGACCAGGAGCTGTGGCTGTCAGCTGGGAGAGGGCAGACGTTACCCAGATGCCAGTGTGTTCACGTATGTGTGTTGAGGGGTGGCGTTAATGCAGCAGGACCCCTACTCACCAGCATGATGGCCTCAATGAGCATCTTGCGGATGTCGGGATCAGGGTCTCGCTGCTTGTCTGGCGGCAGGTACTGCAGGTCGACAGGCAGCCCTAGACGTGAACGTGGGAGTCACTAGGCCCCTATGCTGGATCACTAGGCTACACCCTGCCTGTGTAAGCCCCATCTGTGCTCAGCAACTCCCTGCCGGAAGGTTTCAGAAGGGGGCCTGATCTGGACACCTCCTTCTCCCTCTCCCCTTACTGGCCAACCCTGAGGCTCCATTCAAACCACTCACGCTCCATCTCCTCCTCAGAGAAGTCCTCAGGCCCAGCCAGGGGCAGTAGTAAGTAGGGAAGAATGTCCACCTCAGGCCCAAGCAACCACTCGTGGTGTCCTGGGGGGAAACAGGGATGGGGGCCAGTCCTGAGAGGCCCGAGTCCAGTCTCTTTCCCCCCATTCCCTCCCACCGCAACGCCCCACACCACTCACGGTGCTCGAAGCAGCAGTTTCGCAGGGTCCCCACCACCCCGCCCCTGCGCACCGAGGAATCTGGGTATTGAGTAAGGGGCAGCACACGCTGGACCACGCACCTGGAGAGAGGGACCATTCAGTGCAGTCCCTGCTCACTTCCACCCCCTCCCCGCGGGCGCCCTGGGCTTCACCTGTCGGGGTCCAGCAGGAAGGAGCGCACCGCGGGACGCTGACTGAGGTTGGAGAGCACCGGCCCCAGGTAATGCAGGGGCGCACTACCGTTGTAGCCGGGCGTGCACAGCGCGCGCACCAGCCGCTCCAGACCCGACTCCTCCGGCTCTGCGGCCGCCAGGGCCGCCATCAGTGCGGCACACGGCGCCGGCTCGCGGCTGAGATTGGCCAGCACGGCGGCCGCCTCCTCAGCCCAGGGCCACTGTGGATCCAACGCGCGGCCCACCAGGCGGGCAGGCAGCCCGGGCTCGGCCGCCAGTAGCGGCTCGTGCAGGCCGGGGTCCGCGGCCAGGTTGACGAGCGCGCGGGCGGCGTCACGGGCCGGGGCCGGGGCCGGGGCCGCCGCCAGCTCGACCAGCGCCCGCAGCAGAGCCGCCTGGCCGGCCAGCAGCATGCGGCCTGGCTCGGAGCCGGTCAGCGCCAGCACGTGCCGCGCCGCCGCCGCCTGCAGGTCCACCCGCGCCCCGGGCGCTAAGAAGGGCAGCAGCTTCGCCGCCTCCGCCTCCGGGCCAGCCTCGGGCATCGGCGACTCTGTGGGGGCGACGCCACCAGCCAAAGAGCCCCTGTCCGCCCCGGCCTCCCGGGCCTCTCCCATGACGACCCGCCCTTCGCAATCACCCGTCTGGCCCCCGCGGCTCGGTGCGCTCAGCCCCGCCCGGCCCCGCCACGTGAGCCGCGGCCCCGCCCAATAGGGTAGCGGAAGCCGCAGCGACCAGTCCAAGGCTGCCGACTCTGCGCGAGGGGCGGGACCGGGGCTCGGAGGCGGGGCCACGCCGAGGCCCGGGGGATTGTGGGACCCGGTGCCCGGCCGGAAGCTGCCAACCTCGGGTGTGTCGGGCGGCGCTGTGGGTCGCACGAGGACAAACATCGAACTCCCAGTAAGGCTAATTCTTTGGGGGGACCAGCCGCTGTTAGCAGGCCGATTACATCGGTCCTCTTCCTGGATTGGGCAGAGATCCATCTTCACTGGCAGAGAGACGCGACCACTTACATTGAATGACTTTGTAATGTTAGAGCAGAATATAATGTATTATATTGTTGGAATATAATGTATTCCCGGCGTAATCTCCGCTTGGTTATATTTTCATTTTTATATACTGTTGTATTCCATTTGCTAAAATTTTGTTTAGAATTTTTGCATCTATGTCCATGAGGGATATGGGTCTGTAGTTTTCTTGTAATGTCTTTGTCTGGTTTGGGTATCTGGGTAATATTGGCCTCAGAAGGATTGGGGACGTTTGCTCTCCTCTTCAATTTTCTGGAAGGGTTTGTAAAACTAGTATTATTTCTTCCCTACATGTTTGATAGAACTCTCTGGTGCAGCCATCTGAGCCTGAAATTTTCTTTCTGGGAAGATTTTTCAACTACAAATTCAATTTAATAGGTACATGGCTATTCAGGTTGTCATTTTCTTCTGGGGTGAGTTTTGGTAGTTTGTGTCTTTCAAGGAATTAGTCCATTTCGTCTAAATCGTTAAATTCATGGCTATGAAGTTGTTTGTAATATTCCCTTGTTATCCTTTTAATATCTGTAGAATCTGTAGTGGTGTCACCTCTCTCCTTTGTGATATTGGTCATTTGTGTCTTCTTTCTCTTTTTGTCAGTCTTGCCAGAGGTTTGTCAATTTTATTGATTTTAAAGAACCATCTTTTGGATTCATTTATTTTCTCTATTGTTATCTTTTTCGATTTCATTGACTTCCACTTTGACTTTAGTATTTCCTTTCTTCTGCTTACTTTGAATTTAATTTGCTGTTCTTTTTCTAGTTTCTTAAGGTGGAAGCTGAGGTCATTGATTTGAGGCCTTTTTTCTTTTCTCATAAGTTTTCCCCCTCATTTATTCCTTGACTCATGAATTATTTGTTATGTACTTTACTTTTACATAGGTTATAAATCCCTTAATAGATTGATACTTTTTTATTTCATTCACACTGAGGGCTAGGACGAAGCTTCTAGGGGCAGTGATGCCCAGGAGAGCCACTCACAGGGAACAGCATGCCCCTGAAGTCAGTACGTCATCAGGCCCAAGAGCTAGGATTCGCCCCCCACTAAGACCCACAGAAAGGGCACCTCATAGCCTCGGTCTCGACCTAACCTTGCATGAAAGTTCCATGGAAATTGAGGAAGAAGGTGAGTCCATGGAAGTGTCCACCTCTCCAAGGAGGCCACATGCATGGGAGACACAGATCCTGGCCATAAGAGTTGAAAATTTCTCAAGAAATGGAATTGGAATATTATGGATAATCTAGGTAAATGGCATCCCCTGGTGGGTACTTTTGACTGAGACAAAAACGTGCACCTTCAGGGCTCACTGGTGTCCAGAGGACCAATGGGCAAGCCCTTGCTTTGACTGATTGGAGGAAGTGTTTACAGTAATCACCAGTAGGGAGCCTTGAATATTCTGAAGATAGATTAAAAGATCCAGAGTTTTTGGAATTAATTTCAAAGTTAAAGAAAAGTTAAAAGAACTGTACTAAACTCCCACACGCCTTTGACCCAGAAACCTCAAATCCCAAGTTATACCAGTTATCCCAATAATGACCTTTTAGCAAAAGGTGGTGTCATGTCTCTTCAGTCTCCTTCAGTTCACAACAGCTCTTGGGTCTTTCTGTGACCTTCATACCCTTGACACAGACCACTGGTCAGCTATTTTGTAGCATGTTCCTCGATTTGCATTTGTATGGTTGCTTCATGATTAGATTCAGGTTATATACATTTTTGGCAGGAATACCATGGAAGTGATGCTGGGTTCTTTTCATCGCGTCCTATCAGGTGGCATGATGTCAATTAGTCCCAGCACTGAGATGTTTATTTTGATCACGTAAGTAAGGTGGAATTGCCCAGGCTTCACTGTCAGGTTACTCTTTTTCTCTTTGTCGTTAATAAATATTTTAGGTGAGTTACTTTCAGACTGTAAATATCCCACTTGTCATCCACCTTTCAATCACTAATTTTTGCATGTATTATTTTTTTCTCTGAATTAATTATTACTATGATGGTCGCCAAATGGTGATTTTCTAATTTCATCATTTATCATAGGGAGAAAAGCTTTGTCGTTACCTATTTATGTCAGCAAGGACTCATCAATTCCTATTTTTCTCAAAGAAATATAATACTTTACTCTCATTGTTTTGATCCTCGAATTGTCCTCAATTTGGCCAGTGGAAGCCTCTTCAAGGAGGCTCCTGTGTGTTTTTAAAAATAGCTTTATTGAGATATAATCCATGTACCATACACATCACCCATTTAAATTCAATGGTTCTTGGTATATTACATTATTACTTTTTAAAAATGATAGTAAAATACATATAACAGAATTGGCCATTTTAACCATTTTTAAGTGTACAATTAATGGCATTAATTACATTCATTGTTGTGCAACCATCACCACTCTGTATTTCCAAAACTTTTTCATTACCCCAAACCAAAACACTGTAACCTTTAAGCATTAATTTTCCATCCCCTCCCCCTACTCCCTAGTGACCTCTAATCTACTTTCTGTTTCTATAAACTTGCCTATTCTAGGTACCTCAATGGTTTCATCTTATGTAGCTATGATACAGTGTCAAAACCAAGGTGTGTGTGTAGTTCTAGGCCATTTTATCTCCTGTGTAGATTCTTGTAACCAATCAACATAGAGAACAGTTTCACCACCACAGAGACCTCCCTGTGCCATGCCTTCTCCTGATTCCATCCTTAACCCCCAACAACCACTCATCTGTTTTTCATCTCTAGAGTTTCGTCACTTCAACAATGTTATATACATGGAATCATGCAGTATGGGATGTTTGGAGGTTGGCTTCTTTCACTCAGCATGATTTTCTGGAGATTCATCCAGGTTGTTGCATGTGTCAATAATTTGTTCATTTTTATTGCTGAGAAGTCTTCTATGGTGTGGGTGTGCCACAGTTTGGTTAACCATTCACCTGTTTAAGGACCTTTGTGTCACTTCCAGTTTTTGGCTATTACAAATAAAGCTGCTACAGACATTGGTGTACAGGTTTTTGTGTGGACACAAGTCTTCATTTCTCTGGGATAAATGCCCCGCAGTACAATCGCTGAGTCATAGGTAGGGGCATGTTTAGTTTTCAAGAAACTGCCAACCCTCGTGCAGAGTGGACCGTTCTGCATCCCCACCAGCAGGGTGTGGAGATGCATTTGTTCCACATCCTCTCCAGCCTGTGGCGGTGTCACCTTCTTTGGTTCTAGCCATTCTTAATTTGCATTTTCCTAATGGCTAGTGATGTGGAGCATCTTTTCATGTGCTCATTTTCTATCTGCATTTTCTCTTTGGTGAAATATCTGTTTCTTTTGGCCATTTTCTAATGGGATTGTTTGGTGTTTACAGTTAATTCTGAAAGTTGTTTATATATTCTAGACATGTGTCCCTGGGATATATCATTTGCAGATATTTTCTCCCAGTCTGTAGCTTGTCTTTTTATCCCATTAACAAGGCCTTTCACAGAGCAAATGTTTTAAAATTTGATAAAGTGCAATTTATTGATTTCTTTTCTTTCATATACTATGCCTTAGGGATCATGTCTAAGAACTCTTCGTCAATTGCTAGGTCCAGATGATTTCTTCTAAAATTTTTATAGCTTTACATTTAAATGTAGGATCCACTTTGAGTTTTGTCTTTGATTTTATGCCATAAGTTTTTTTAAATCAGTAAATATGCCTATCTTTTCCTTATGAGTGTTCTAAGTTAATATCTTTTCTAAATTACTTTCTATCTAGTTTTATCTTCTACATTCCAATCTTGAGATCATCTGAACGTTACTCTTGTAACGTTGTGAGGAAGGGGTCCAGCTGTGTTTTCTGTCTCCACACTCTGTGCCCATCACTATTCCTGAGTGCTTTAGACATCGTAATTCATCTCGTCCTCACCGCAGCCCTGTGAGGAGTCAGCATTATTACCCCCATTTCATAGATGGGGACACTGAGGCTTAGAGAACTTAGGTGACTTGCTTAAGGTCACACAGTTAGGAAGTGGAGAAAATATATGTATATTTGCTATTTTGACTTCTACAGTGAAAATCCCATTCTAGCTTTTTATACATTTTTCTATTGGGTTGTGTGATTTTTGTTATTGATTTGTAGAAGTTCTTTATATATTTTGGAGATGAGCCATTTTTAGTTACATGTATTACAGATATCTCCTCCCACTCTGTGGCCAGACTTTTTACTCTCTTAATGGTATATTTAGATCAATAGATTTCTTAATTTAAAAAAATTATATGTTAATATGTAGTAATAAATAATGTTTTCTTTTATGATTAATGGGTTTTTTGACCTGTTTAAACTTGCCTTACTTTCTCACATTTGTATTTTTAAAAGAATTTATTCCTTTTATAATTTAAAACATGAAACACCAGTAGAAGCAGACAACCATGGGCTTCATAGTCCTTGTTTTAGCATGAATAGTTCCTTTTATAAAAACGTTAAGTCCTCTTGGAAGAAAATATAGGCAGTACACTAATTGAGATTGGACATAAAGGGATCCTTTCAGATTCCATGTCTACCCAGACAAGGGAAACAAAAGAAAAAATAAACAAGTGGGACCTCATCAGACTAAAGAGCTTCTACAAGGCAAATGAAACCAGGATCAAAATGAATAAACAACCCACCAGCTGGGAGAAAATATTTGCAAATCATTTGTCCGACAAGGGATTAATCTTAGTAATATATAAAGATCTCATACAACTGAGCAACAAAAAAAACAAACAACCCGATCAAAAAATGGGCAGAGGATATGAACAGACATTTTTCCAAGGAAGAGATACAGATGGCCAATAGACACATGAAAAGATGTTCGACATCACTAATCATCAGGGAAATGCAAATCAAAACTACACTAAGATATCACCTTACACCGGTTAGAATGGCTATAACAACAAAGACAAATAACAACAAATGCTGGAGACGTTGTGGAGAAATGGCGACCCTCATTCACTGCTGGTGGGAATGCAAACTGGTGCAGCCTCTATGGAAAACAGTATGGAGAGTCCTCAAAAAATTAAAAATAGAAATACCATATGATCCAGCAATCCCACTCTTGGGCATCTACCCAATGGACGTGAAATCAACCATCACAAGAGGCGTATGCACCCCTATGTTCATTGCAGCATTATTCACTATAGCCAAGAAGTGGAAGCAACCCAAGTGTCCCTTGACTGAAGATTGGTTAAAGAAGATGTGGTATATACATACAATGGAATACTACTCAGCCATAAGAAAAGACACAATTGTCCCATTTGCAACAACATGGAAGGACCTAGAGGGTATTATGTTAAGTGAAATAAGCCAGAGAGAGAAGGACAGACACTGCATGAACTCACTCATATATGGAATATAAGTGAACACACGGACAGAGAGAACTGGTTGGTGGTTACCAAGGGGAAGGGGGGTTGGGGGGGGCACAAGGGGTGAAGGGATGCATCCACATGGTGACGGACAAAAAATAGTGTACAACTAAAACCCCACAGTGTTATAAACTATTAAGACATCAAGAAAAAAAAAAGGTAAAAAAAAGTTAAGTCTTCCAGTTCTCCAGGCCTGGCACTTCTGGCCTGGCTTGGCCTAGGAAAGAGCCACCCACTAGGCAGCACCATAACAAGAGCCCCTGCACAGTTTGGGGGTGACGGGGAAGGTGTGGGAGAACAATTCTAACCATAAAGCCACTGAGAAGAAACTTCTAAAGTCAGAGGCTGAAAATACAGGATAGAAATCTCTGCTCAGGGAGCCTGACAGAAGGGTGTACACAAAGGGCCCTTCACAAAAGCAGTCCTAACAGCCAATGTGCGCCTGGGCCCCAGGGGGGTGGTCAGTGCCCCCCGAGGTCTCGGCAGTTCAGAAGGAAGTCGAGGCCCTCTGAGACCCTGCACTTCACAGACAAGGTTGGTCTCCTGGCAACTCTTAGGTTGAAGGGTCCAGAGGATGCTGCCCTCTGTTGCTTCTTGATAAAGCACCTGAGGCCCCGTCATCGATTCTTCTCCCTTCCAGTCTCACAGGAACCAGATGCCAGCCGACCCCTGGTTTCACCTGCATCAAATGACTGCAGCCCAGCCCCCGTGGCACCCAGACCCTCCCCTCTCCTATACGTGGCCACTCGCTGGCCTGTTAGTCCCCCTCCCATCTTGACCCCCATAATTGACCAATGAACGCTGGCTGAGTGCCTGAGCAGGGATGCACCCACACTATGGGGCGCTCTCCGGGTAGACAGGCCCACCCCACCAGGAACGCTGCTCCACCATGCCCCCAGCTCCTGCCTTGCACATGTGACTGGCCGGCAGGTTCCTGACACACCAGTTGGACCTCCCTGCCCACGCCAGAGGCCCCCAAAGATGGAGATGGTATGCAATTTGCTGACCGTGGCCTCTGGACTTTATTCCAGCCCTGGGCCTTGGCCAGGGGTAAGCAGCCAGCTAGAGAGCCACATCCTGACTCTGTGCTGGAGTGAAGGGGAGGCTGGGGATGGGGCCGGGCAAGGCCGCCAGTCAGGTCAGCTACAGCTGTCAGGGTCCGTGTCATCTGGCAGAAAGTATCGCTGCAGGGTGGGCTGCAGGAGCAGTGGGGGCAGCGGACGGACAGGCCTGGGCCAGCCCGCCGGGAAAGGCTGAAGTTCCACCCGTGGCAGTGGCAGCTTCAGCATCTGGATGGAGCCGTCGAGGGTGCGGCCTGCCCAGAGCCTGGAAAGCATCTGGCCTGGGGGCCAGTAGGACAGTGAGGCCTTGGGGCGGGGTTGATGCCCTGTAAGACCCAGGCTGGGGTGGAGATCAGGGTCCAATTCTACCCCTGTCCCCACTCACCCCTCAGTCTCATTGGAGATGCCTGGACCTTGGCCTCTTGAAGCCGGAGGATAGGGTAGTGCCTGGGGGGTAGTAAGGCCGGTTTGGCTCAGCGTGCCCCTCAGCCGCCCTATGCAGGCCTTGCCCCAGCCTGTGCCAGCAGCCTTGAGACCCACTCACCGGTGATCCCGGGGCTGTGGCACTACCGTGTTGGGCACCTGTGGGCGTGGGCTCAGGCGCAGGCTCTCGGGCTCCTCAGGCAGGGAGATCTGCTGTCGTGCCCGCTGCTGCTCGCAGAAGAAGTTAAGCGCATCAATTGGCCCCAGGTCAAGCATCTGTGACTGTGACCAGTGCGTCTGCTCCAGCGGCAGTGGCTCGTTGGGCAGTACGGCCGCCACTGAGGAGCGCAAGTGGGCCCCAGGCAAGGAGGAGAAATGCAGCAGTGTCTCAGAGAGCGCACGTCTGGTCCAACAGATGCGTATCTGTGAGAGCATCTGCTGAGCCTGGGACTCCGGGGCGGCCAAGTTCGGCTCCCCAGGCGAGACCACCAGTGAGGGCGTCGAAGAGTGAACCGAGGGTGTCACGGAGATGTGAACAGGTGCCCCAGAGACCATCGAAATCTGTGACAGGGTTTCCTTGGGAGGAAGGGGAAGTACGGAGGTCTCAGAGACTTTGGGCAGCATCTCTGACAACTTGGCTACAGAAGGCTGTGAGATTTCCATCAGTGGAGTAGGTGGCAAGTCCAGGACACACCCGGGCCCAAGGCAGAGGCTGCCCCTCCCTACAAGGAGGTCCAAGTGGTGCTGCCCCTGGGTCCAAGCCTGAGACCCGGCTGCAGACGTCCCCCTGGGAGGAGCAGGAACATCCCAAGAGACGGGGGAGAGGGGACCACGGAGGACAGATGAGGCACAGAACTAGAGTGAGGCGATGAGCCTGCCAGCCTCACTGCCCCCCCACTAATTTGGGGAAAGCCTCGGGGAGAAGGCAAGAGGCTCCAATGGCAGGTCGCCTGCCCCACCCCTGCCAGCCCAGACCTGAAGCTGCTGGATCATTTCATCCAGCTTCTGGCAGCAGCGTTTGCGCAGCATGGCTTTGGAGTCGAGGTCTCCGCCCTGGACCCAGGTCATCATCTCCTTGAACAGGAAGCCCTGCGGGTCCTGAAGGCCTAGCCCATCCAGCAGCTTCTTGAGCTCAGGCCTAGGACAGGTGTGAGTGGCTTATCTGGAGGCCTCCCCCAGCTGGCAGGGAGGCAGGGTAGAGAGTGGGACTCACCGGCAGGAGGCTGGCGAGTAGAGGAAGAAGGACATTAGCTCCAGCACCACCTCGCGGGACTCCAGGGAGCAAGCCAGGAGCAGCTGCAGTGCCAGCATCACGAATCGCTTCTGCGTCCCGTCCTGAGTGCAGAGGAGGGGAAGGCGATCGATCGGTGCGGGAGGCCTGGGGCATGGCCGGTGGGGCGGGAGTAGGGGCGCACCTCAAGGCTGGGGGGCTGGTCCAGGTTAAGCAAGCGCAGGAGGATGACCTGTAACCGGCTACAGAGGTCTCTGCTCATGTCGGGCAGCAGCCTCAGCAGCGCGAGCAGGATGTGCACGCAGTCCGCCCAGGACGCCTCTTCCAGCAGTTCCGTGAACAGAGAGGCCAGGCCCTCCACCGTGCCCACCTCGGGGTACGCCTGTGGGGACCGCATGTCGAAGCCCTGCCCCACCCCCACCCCCCACCCTCTGCTTCCCACGCCTCCGAGACTCCCCCGAACCTCCAGGGTGAAGATGGGGAACAGCTTTTTGAACCAGTTCTGGCACACGAAAAACTGCAGGAACCTGGGCAGATGCCCGAAGCGCTCTTCCCAGAGCGAGCGCTGGTAGGGGTACCTGGGGTGCTGGTAGGTCTCGGTCCTGGCGGGGGCGGCATCGCGGGAGCTCGTGGGCTTCGGGGTCAAGTACTCCGAGCTCTGCAGAGGTGGGGGGACAGCTGCAGGCCCCGCCTCCCCTCACCACCTGCTCCTCCCCACAGCCCAGCCTGGGGCGCCTACCTGAGCCTCCGGCTCTGGCTCCTCGGACTCGGAGAGCTGCCTATGCGGGCTCAGGGAATCTGACGCCCAGTCCAGATCCAGCTCTTCCTTCTCCTCCTCTTCGTCCTCCTCCTCCTCCTCCTCCTCTTCGTCCCCCAACCACTGGATCCGCTTCTTCTGCCACTCAGCATGGTGTCGTCTGATGCCCCGCAGCAGCCACAGGCTGTCCTGGCTCTCACCTCGCTGCGGAGGGAAGAGCGTGAGTGGCGGCCACTGGCACCCTGGGGGGACTCGGGCTCCCTCCCACAGAGCCCTCCTGAGCCCCGCCCCTTGCCTTAAGTCTGCGGGGGCTGGTGAGCTGCGCGAGGGCTCCGAGGCAGCCGACCTCCCTGGGCAGCCACATCTGCCGCAGCACCACGGAGTTGGGCACACAGCCCGGGAAGTGGATGGGCCTTGGCAAGTACTGCAGGTGGAGCACGACACAGTGGGCTGAGGACCTGAACTCCACCCCATCCCAGAGAGGGCCAAGGCAGAGCACCCGGGCCAGCAGCCCAGTGCTGCCTGCCCGGTGTCCAAGAGCGGAACTGGGCTCGCAACCCCTGCCCACAACACACAAACAGGCAGAGAGAAACTTCAGAAATCAGGTGGAAGGGCAGTCAGTGAGTCACCAACTGTGGTAACTGAGGAGGGAAATCTGGGCAACGCTGGCCTCTGGGGAACACTGACACCCAACATGGTCTCAGGACTCTCACCCCATAGGTCTCAGCCCCCCTGGAGCAGGGACGTCTATAAGAAGCATAGGGCGGGGGGAGGAGCTTGGAGAGGCGACTGTTGAGGGCTTGGGTAGATGGTGCAGCAGCTGGAAGGATCAGTGACCCACCTGGGCAGGTGGGAGTGCCAGACAAGTGCTGGGGAGGGCTGAGGCCTGTCTGGGCATCTGAAGTAGGAGAGTATGGGAAGGTGATGGACTGCAAGGGGCCGGCTCCCTCTGACTGTGCTCCCCTGAAGGGGTGGGACTTTGGTCTCCTAGACAAAGTCCACAGGGGACCCACCCACCCAGCACTTTCACTGGGGAGGGGTTATGCAGGCCCAACCAGCTGGCAGAGGCTCTGGCTTTGCCCAGTGTCTGCTCTGAGAGTCCCTGGCCTCTGGCAGCTGGCTCCCAGAGCACAAGGAGTCAGAGCACACAGAGAACAGCGACAGCCAAACTGGGCCAGGTAGGGTGGGGGAGGGCTGCAGGTGGGCATGGCCCTCAGGTCAGATTTGGACACAAAGGCTTGCAGCACAGAGAAAATGGGGAGCACAAGAAAGGTGCTCCTGGAGGGAGGTGCCTCTGGGGAGAGTGAGGGGCTCTCACCTTGTAGGGCTGAATGGTGGCGGGAAAGAAGCCCCCGAGGTTGGAGAGAAGCTCCTTGGGCCGCCTCTTCAGCAGCAGGGGGATCTGGGGACAGGACAGGGGCTCAGAGCTGAGTATGGACCCCAGTGCCCCTGCAGCTGGGCCCTTGGGTGGGCAGCAGCCACCCTCCTGGGCCCCTCACCCTATGCTGCAGGTGGGAGGATGGAGGGTCCAGGGCCACGGGCTTCTCCCCACAGAGCTGCTCCGACTGCAGCTGCAGGGCCAGACTGAGGCCCAGGGTGCAGCTCAGGGAGGAGCGGGCCAGCAGCTGGGGTGTGGGAGGAGGAGTCATAGGGTGGGGGGCAGAGGTTATAAGGTCAGGGCAGAGGGTTGGGAGGGGTGGGAGGCTTCACCTGGGATGCCCTGCTGTGCACCCTCCGATGGGTGGGTGGGAGGGGCAAGGTGATTCGGGGAGGGCGGGCAAAGCACTGGCTCAGGGCCCCCAGGCCCTGTGGGGGCAGGGCCGTTGGGGCTTCAGTGCAGACTCCAGCCTGCCCAAGACTGGGGGCAGCTCTGGGCAGGGCGCACACGTCCCAGGTCTCTCTCTCCGTTGCGAGGGTCATGGTGTTCCACTGCTGAGACTCTCTTTCAGAATGCACGCCCTGGGAAGGGTGGCAGGGCAGACAGGAGGTGCCACAGGCCCAGGGCGAAGTGAGTGGCTGGGGTCAGGGCCAGGGTTGCGGGAGGCCCCATACCTACCAGCAGGCCAGGGCCGTAGATCAGACGCAGATAGTTGTCAAAGGCCTCCTGGCGCTGCTGCCAAGAGGGTGGGGGCCGGGCCGCTGGGACCACCAGCCCCAGTCTTAGCTGCCGAAGGTCTCGGTCCCGGGCAACTAGAGCTTCCAAGTCCTGGGGTGGGAGTCAGGGGTCAGCCCATTCTTCCTTGAGCCTTGCCATGTGCTGCCCAGACAACCACAGGGATCCAAGGCCTGCCCCAGGGACTGACGGGGAGTGGCCTGAGCCTGGGCAGAGGGCAAGACTGGGGCATTGGGGTGGTGAGGGGGTCAGGACCCACCCCACCTTCTCCAACACTGGCTGCTGAAGCACTGCTGTCTGGTGATGGATGAAAGACAAGGTCGTGCTGCAGACAGGGATGAGCACAGGTGGGACAGTGGGCGGCATGACTGGCGGGATCGGCAGAGGCTGGGACAAGGACCCAAGGGATGGCCAGGCCCCTGGCAGGACACAACCAACAGCCAGGAGTGGGGATGCCAGGGCCGGGACAAGCTTGCAGTGGCCCAGGAGGCCTCAGTCCTCATGCTGGAGGCATGAGGCCCTGACCCAAGGGAGCTGGGTGGGGGCCTCCAGGACAGCTCGGCGGACCTGCTGGCGGACCTGAGGCTGGCCGCCCCATGCAGGTTGCCAAACTGCTGCAGCTGGGCTGAGGTCAGCAACTCCTGGCTGGTCAGTGGAGGGTCATCTACCACATCCGAGACCTTCTGGCACAGCTTCTGAGCAGGAGAAAGAAGCCTAGAGCCGTGGCCCAAGGGGCTCGTCTGCCCACAGCAGCCCCAGCCTGCCCACCCCGTGCTCACTGCACACCTTAACCAGGTAGGACGTGGGCAGGTAGACCCTGTGGGACACCAGGCAGAGGCGGGAACCCAGTGCCAGCACCAGGTCCCCACTGTTGCTACAGAAGGTCAAGGCCTGAGGGGCGCCATTCAGCTGCAGGAGCCTAGAGGGGTGTCCAGGGCAAGAGTCCAGCTCTGCTCCACAGAGTAGGAAACTGAGGCAACAGCAGGGGCAAGGCTCTCTCTCCCCTGTCCAGCTGCTTGCTGGGCTCTGGTAAGGACAGAAGTAGGAGAGCCCAGCTGGCTGACACCAGGCTCCCAGCCCCTCCCGCCCTCCTGGCCCCAGCCCACCGCAGCAGGCGGTTCTCCGCTGTCCAGATGCGGATGGTGCAGTCCAGGCTGGAGCAGGCATACAGCTTGAGCGTGGGACAGCAGCACAGGCCTGGGGGCCAGAGTTCAAGGTCAGGGACCAGAGCCATATGGTGGCCTGGGCATCACTTTTGCCCTGCACCCTCACCGGTGATGTGGTCCATGGGGTCATCCTGGGGCCGATGATCATAGCGTGGGCTGTTGCCCAGGCCAAACTGCACCAAGCCATAGGTGGCGCTGTCTGGGTCCTCAAAGCCCACGGTGACGCGCTCCCCAAGTGCACAGAGCACCACGGCTGGGTGGCAGCAGGAGAAGCTGCGCAGCAGGCTCAGGCTCTCTTCAGCATACGGGAAGACTCGCCACATTTTCACTGTCAAGTCTCCGCCTGTGTGGGTGGGAGGCAGGGCTGGACCTTCGCGAATGGAAGGGGTTCCCAGGCCAGCTATGGGGGCAGGGGAGGTACTGACCCGAGGACACGATGCTGTTCCAGGTGGACGCAATGGCAGTGACCGGGCCTGGGCTGTGCGCCTCCGAACGGAAGATGGTCTTGGAGGAGCACCACTCGAGCACCGACAGCGTGCCATCCATGTGCCCCACCACGGGCAGGTACCTATGAGCAACAACGGCCTGTTGGCGAGGGTCCTGTCGCCACACCTGGCCCTGGCTGGAGGGCTCTGGCACCCACCGGTTCTTGTCCTTCCAGGCCCAGGCCATGTCGCTTTGGCACGGCTCGCCCCCGTGCTGGCGCACAATCTCCCAGCTGACATACGCACTGCTGGGATCTGTGAGGTGGCTGTAGAGGTGCAGGCAGCAGGGCCTGGGCTCCGGGGGCGGGGGCGGACACACGCGATGCAGCACACGCATGGGGCAGCGTGCCGCGTTGGCGCACACCAGGTGTCCGGCGCGCGTCAGCAGCCACAGCATTTCGCGTGGCAGGCAGTAGGCCACAGCAGCCGCGCAATCGTTGGGCTCAAGCAGCAGGGCGCTCACGGTGCGCCCGGTCGCGACGGACACCAGGTAGACCGAGCCGTCGGCGCACGCGCACACGAGGCGCGTTGGCAGCGGAGGGTGCGAAGACCCCGGCAGCGGTGGCGCCACCTGCAGGTGGAGCACTGGCGCAGACAGCTGTGCCAATGGTGAGTAGAGCTCGCGCAGACGCCACAGCTCCAAGCTGCTGGCAAGCAAGGAGAGCACGGGCCAGCCGGGGCCGGCAGGCGCCAGCAAGCGGTTCACGCACAGGGACGGCACGTCCCGGCCCCAGCAACATAGCGCTACCTCGCCCACCTGTGCTGCAGCCTGCAGGTCCCACGTGCGCAGCGTCCCGTCCTGCGAGGCCGACAACACCAGGAATGTGTTCGGGAGCACGGCCATAGCTGTCACCGGGCCTGCGGGAGGGGCGCGGGTCACTCAGGCGCACCAGGGACTAAAGGAAGGGGAGCCGTCAGCCTGGATTGCGGCCAGCGCAGAGAAGCGTGGCCAGAGCCGGCAGAGATTCTGGACAGCTCAGAGCTCTTTAAGGCAGAGGGCCGCACACAGGGTGGAGAGAGAATGGGCCTCAAGGGCCACCGTGGCGCAGCGCACCTGTGTGGCCCACAAACACCATCCGGATCTGCCAGTCAGACTCCCACACCTTCACGGTGCTGTCCCGGGAAGCCGTCACCATAGCCTCTGCCGCTCTGCAGTACGCCAGGTCCGAGATGGTGCTGGTGGGGAGGGGAAGGCTTGGTGGACTCGGCACTGCCTCTTGTGCACGCCTGCATCCCTGCCATAACTGGCGTTCCCTCGCGGATTCGCCTCATGTTCCCCCTGTCCCTGGGCCCGCCCCCTCACGTTTTGTGCAGATCCCGGCGTACATCTGTGAGAGCCCAGGTGTGCAGATCAAAGGTGAGCACGGCCGAGCCGTGGGCCGCGAAGCAGCGTGGGACGTGGTTGGGAGGCAGGGGCCCCAGAGCCAGACGCGAGAGCTCACCCACGGAGCTTGACCGTACCTGCAGAGGTGACCCGCACTGCACCAGGCAGCGACCCCCTGAACAGAACTTCCAGAGCGCCAGGCTGCCACCTGCCTCCGCCACTAGCAGCAGGCCCAGGTCAGGTACTGGCAGGCAGCAGATGGGCTCACGGCCTGGCAACCTGCCCACCTCTCCTGGCTGGCTCAGCCATAGCAGGCTGAGGTCGGGCCTGAGTATGGCCACCCCCACGGGGCCCCAGCCCACAAAGCGGCCCACGGCACCCAGTGGGCCCAGCACTGCCACCAGCCCTGTGAGTGCGACAGGGGCCAGCAACTTCTCCTGGGCCCAGCCGTCCTCTCTGTGCAGGTGCAGGCAACCCGCGCCGTCCAGCACCACGAAGCGTCTGCCCACTGGGTCCTGTGCCACCGAGTGCAGCCCAGCTGCCACCTCCAGGCGGCGCAGTGGCTCCAGCCCGTGCGTCAAGCGCGCCACACGCAGCTCGGCTCTCTTTTCCTGCAGGCCAGGATGTATAGGCCTGCAATCAACTTGGGGGGCGTGGGGGGAGGCAGCACCCACCCAGGGGAGCAGAGAGGATTCAGCTGGGGTTGTGCTGGGGACCTCTAGGGGAAGAGTCAAACCAGGAGAGAGGCCTTAAGGCAGATGCCACGGGTGAGCCGCACCTTTTCCATGATGTCGTGGAGGCCTGTACGGAGGAGCAACCACAGCTGGCGGGCACGGGCGTGCAGGGTCAGGTTTTGCCACCGTGAGCTGCTGGTAAAAAGCCCCGGGACCGGCTCTGAGAATGATGACTCTGTGGGCCGGTGGTGGAAGCGCCATCACTGTTTGGCCTTGGGCCCCCAACTTTTGAGGTCATGGGCAGCCAGGAGCCCTCTGGAGGTCCCTGCAGGTTAGGGGACTGCCCGGGGAGCATCGCGTTCTGGGTGGATAGAACCCGCGCCTGAGTGGGGCCTGCTTTAGGTGAGCCATCTAGGAGCAAGGCCAGGCCACCTCACCATTCTTTTCCTTGAGCAGCCCTGGGTCCGGGTCATCATAGCCGTCAGCATCAGACAGGTCCAGGTCCAGAATCGGGTTGTCACCTTCTTCTGAAAAGGGGTTGCTCGCACCCAACACATTCATTTCACTTGCAGCAGCTGCAGGTCCAGGCCGTTCAACAGCCCCTCCAACGGTTGCTAGGATACCGGATGACGCAGGCCCCGCCCCCGACGCAAGCCCCGCCCCCGACGCCAAATCTAGATCCGCACTGTCACAGAAACTTTTATTGGAAACAAACGAGCTGCAGCAAAGTGACACTCAGTGCACGCTGCCCAACGGGCGAGGTGGGGGATACAGGTGGGCACCAGGGGCCAGCCCAAGCCCAGGGCGGATGACCGCTGGGGCCAGCTTGCCGGGTCTCGGGCCCTTTGGGCTGGAGTGTGCAGGCCCAGGCCTGACCCGGTACAAAATACAAAAATAAACTCTGTGGTCCAGCTGTCCCTGTCTGTGTCAGTTCGTCTGGGCAGGGCAGTGGCTCTTCCCACCAGGCCCTGTGCTGTGCTGTCCAGTCCAACTACAGCGGGGCAGCAGGAGCCTGTGGGGTGAGTGGCCGGCGATAGGCTGGAGCCTAAGGGGTAGGTGGGCGTGGCCTTGGGCGGTGCTGGAGCTGTGGTAGCGCTAGTCTCTGGCCAACAGCTGGGGAGGCCCTGGGGCCCCTCAGGTGGGCAGGTCCAGGCACTGGGTGAAGCTGGGGCCTCCGCTCCTCCTCCTCACATACAGATCACCGGGACTCTGGGCAGAGAGTGGCGTACAGTGAGCCTTGAGGAGCCGACACCCAGGAAACCAGGCAAAGGAGGCCTCCACACTGTTTGCCAACCCCAGGCTCCAGAGAGCCAGGCCACTGAAACCATCACACACCTGTCCTCCTCCATGGCACTGGTCTCCTCGGGTCCGCCCTCACTGCCACCACCTCCGCTCTCTTCCTCTTCGTCCTCCTCCTCTCCCAGCTCCATGTCCAGCTCATTGCCCACCTCCGAGGGAGTGTAGGTGGATCCACTGTGGGGGTGAGGGGATGGTCTTAGGACTGCCTACCCCTGCCCTGCTGCTGACCCCAGGGAGGACAAAGTCAGGAGGGCACTGCTGGGGAAATGGTGCGTGGGCTAAACAGGGAGCGGGGGGAAGAGAAACAGGTGCCAACCTGATGGAGCGGCAGCTGAAGAAAACAATCCGCTTAAGCCGCTTGTTGTAGAAGAAGTAGTTGAAGGACCAAAGGCTGCCATCCTCCCCGAAGGGGTCTGAGTCCAAGTCTGGGTTGTAGCTAGGGAGTGTGGGGCGAGAGATGGTGTTAAGCCCCAAGTGCTGCAAACACTCAGGGCCTGCCTCCAGGGATGCCAGCCCACCTGTAAATGTCGCATTCGGCCAGGCAGATCTCCTCATCCACTGCGTTCCACAGCTGTGGCTTCAGGGCCTTGAAGTCCTCCCGCACGGCCGAAAACAGACTGCAGTTAACTGCATTCACGACCTATAGGATGGTCACGGGGAGATGACTAGGACCCAGGACAGCAGGTATGAATTGGGCAAAGCCCAGGGGCCACCAAAAGTTGTGAAGGACAGTGGGGATAGCTGTGGGGTTGCAGGTCCCGTCCCCCGCCCCGCCCCTCACCCAGCTGAGGCTGGGCTCCCGGCTGAACTCGTGGCTTCGAGCTGTGCTGAAATCATAGTCAGGCCGGAATGACTCATTGAGCGTGGCGATCAAGTAGAAGAGGGTCTTGCGGCTGCACTTGTCGCTTAGGGGGCTCTCGTCCTCACCACCTTGGCTCTTGCTCAGTCTGCACAGAGAGAAGCATCAGCCTAGCACTGCCCTGCACCTCACAGCTCCAGGTAGGCAGGCCCTGCCCTGGCTCACCTGCTGGGGCTGAGGCCCGAGGTCTGGGGCGGGGACAGTGCTTCTAGCACATGTGGCTGGCCCTCCTGGCAGAACTGCTTGAACATGTGCTTGTCGTCTCCTGCCATCTTACATGAGTAGCTCTCAATCCTATGGGATGCAGGCGGGACCATGGAGCATGACACCCCCCAGGTTCAACTCAGGACCAGGGCAGAGGGACCTCTGAGACACCAGCCCCTAGAACCCCGGCCTCACCTGCCAATGATATGGGCATCTCCAGTCTCCACTGTCAGCTGCGAGTTGATGGCCTCGAAGCTCGAGTTCTCCAACAGCTTCATGTCCTTGGGGAGGGGGTCCTGTGCTCCGAGGGGCTAGTGCTACCTGAAGGTGGGAGGCAGTCCATGGGTATCTGGGCTCTGGGGCTCTGTCGTCAGCCCTCCTCCCAGTAGGTGGAGCCGCTGTAAACAAGCTGGGTCCCTCCCGCAGCCTGCTCCCAAGCCCTCGGCACTGGTAGGAGAGACGATGAGATTCTGTTACCCGAGAGTGGCAAGTCCAGGCCCCAGCTCAGCCACACCCCCTGCACCTCATACAAGTTCTGGGGCCAAGTTGGGGGCCCACTGGGGCTGCTGCTCACCCTGGGGCTGCTGGTTTAGTCTCTCCCTCAACACTTCCATCCCGAGAGAGGAGCCCACCCACCATGGGGGTCTCACTGTGAGCCCGCGAAGAGACAGGACCCTTGCAGTGCCCCTTCGGCTGGGCGCCTCGGCCAGGATGAGAACCCGCACCCAGTCAGGAACCAGGACCCCTGGGCCCAGGCCCTGCGGTCGCCTGGACGCCGCGCTCTTCCCTGTTCTGCAGGCTGCCTTCCGGCGAGGGACAGAAGGAACCCAGAGGCTCCTCCGCCCTCGTACGCAGGGGCACCCGGCGGGCGGAGGAAGCCCCAGCCCCGGAGGGCCTGCCCGCACTGCGCGCCCGGGCCCCCGGACGCGCACTCGCCGCGCGGCCTGCTGGGGGCTGTAGTTCGGGGCCCCGGGCGGCGCCGGCGCAGGCGACACCTACCTGCTTGCTGCGCTCGGCCGGGCCGGGGCCGGTCGGGCCGGTCGGTGCGCGTCGGCGCGGGCGGGAAGGCGGGGCGGGCTCCGGGAGCGCGAGCTCCTCAGGACCGGAGGGCGGCGCCGCGGCCTCCGCTCGGGCCGCACTGTGTCCGGGGGAAGAAGCGCCGCAGCGACGTCCCGTTACTCCCGGCCCTGCCGGCGCCCCCGGGCCGCGACCGCGACATAGTCTCGCCCCTGCACGGCGCCCGACGATCGCGACCGACCTGTCCGCCGACCGCCACAGATCGCCCCGGCAAGCGAGCGAGCGACCTCTGCCTCCCTCGGCCGGACAACAACAAGCGTCTGCAAGGCCTGGCCCCTCGCCTCTGAATGGTCCGCTCCAGCGTCCGGGATCGAGAGCCCGATAGCCATTGGCGGCACTACCCGCCGCTCAGTCCTGCCTTCCACTCCTACTGGCTGCGGCGCCTGTCCATCACTCTTCTCTCGCGCGAACCCGCCCTCCCCGCTGGCGTTCATTGGTTACGGGCCATCGCCTGCCCCGCCCCTGGTGGCCGCCGGGGTTGGGAGGTGGCTGGCTGACCCGAGCGGTGTGGGCCGGGCACCCGAGCGGGGAGAGCCAGGAGGGGCTTGGGAGCGGCGTCCAGCTCTCGCCAGGCGCAGGAATAGACCCGGACCGCCCGGCTGCAGCACCCGCCCGCCCGAGCCTGTACGGCGGAGGGGCCGCGCCCGCCTTCCAGTGGTCGCCGGTGCTTCCGTCCCTGACACCTTGCCCCGGCGTACAGGCCCCCAGGCCCAGCCTCAGTCGCCCGTGTCCGGAGACCCTCGGGCCGTGTCCATCCTGGGCAAAGCAGGAGGGTCAGACTCGACACCCTCCCAGGCTCCGATGCTCTGGCCGCGCCCGGAACCCCAGGCTCCCGGCCCCGGTTTCCGGCCGGCGGAAGCGCTCAGCGGCCCGAGCCCACGGAAGCGGACTCGGAAGGCGGGCCGGGGCCGGACCGGAGATGGCGCCGCCGGCGGGCGGCGCGGTGGCCCCGGACCCGGGCTCGGCTGCGGTGCTCCTGGTCGTGCACGCCGCGGTGAGGCCACTGGGCGCGGGGCCGGACGCCGAGGCGCAACTGCGGAGGCTGCAGCTGAGCGCGGACCCCGAGCGGCCCGGGCGCTTCCGGCTGGAGCTGCTGGGCGCGGAGCCCGGGGCGGTGAGTGGGGGCGGCGGGGCGCGCGACCAGGCGGCCCGCGCGGGGCCCGGAGCCCGAGTCCAGGCCCCTCTGCTAGCCAGCTGCGTGCCCTTGAGCAGTAACTTTTTCTTGCTTCCGTTTTCTTGTCTGTAAAATGGGAATAATGTTGGTAGCTACCTTTATAGAACTACTGTGAGGGTTTCATAAGATAATACTAACGAAGGGCTTAGGACAGCCTAAGTGGCCTATAAATGCTATTTCATATTCTTTTCATTATCATGCAGTATGTGCTGGGGAGGCACTGAGCCCTGGACTCTCCCCCTCCTCAGGTCAATTTGGAGTGGCCCTTGGAGTCAGTCTCCTACACCGTCCGAGGCCCCAGCCAGCATGAGCTGCAGCCTCCACCTGGAGGGCCTGGGACCCTCAGCCTGCACTTCCCCAATCCTCAGGAAGCTCAGCGGTGGGCAGCTCTGGTCCAAGGTGCCACCATGGAGGGACAGAATGGTCAGTGCCCTGGGGCAAAGATTCATTTGGTTGGCCAGGGATTGTGTTATTGCAGGAAAAAAGCGGAAGTAGCCCGGCCCCCCTGGCCTGGATGGGGGAAGTAGTGGGGAAAACTGGGCCCACCTCACCCACTGCTGGGGTTCTGGGAAGGCTCCCAAGAGGGAGAAAGTGGAGAAAAGGAATAGAGGCCAAAGAGCTGGAGCCTGGAGCATCAGACAAGTTTGGAAGGGCAGAGCACGCAGGCCCTCAGGACCTGGGCGAGAAGACAAACTACATCAAAAGCAATGGGAAAGCATTCAGTGGGAGAGTGCCAGGCTCAGCCTTGAGCTACTTAAGACTGACACCTGCATTCGTGTGGGGTGGTGCAGATGGAGCTGGAGAGAAGGATGTTTCCAGAGATGCTTAGGAGATGGAACTGGCTGCATTTCATGGCTGTTTAAGTGGAAGAGTTAGTAGTTGAGACAGAAAGATGAAGGTACCAGATACTGTGGGGCTCTCAGATAGAGGGCCCGTTTGGGAGGGCACGGGGGTGGGCAAGTTCTTACACATTTAGGGGGAGGGAGATAGATGGATCTGGGCTGGAGCTGGGGTTCTGGAGAGGTAAAGATAGGAGGTATAAAAGGTCAACCAAGGTTACCAGGAAGCAACAAAAACAAGAAGAGAAGAGGGCCCCACGGCAGGCAGACAGTGCACCCGGCAGACAGCGCACACAGCGCACCAGGCAGATAGTGCGCACAGCGCACCCAGCAGACGGTGCACCAGGCAGAGAGCACACCAGACAGACTGCACGAGGCAGACAGCACACACAGTGCGCCAGGCAGACAGTGCACCAGGACCTCAATGGGAGGTAAGAAGGGGAGACAGCAGTGTGCCCAGCTCTCTAAGGACACCCAGGGCAGGCAGTTGTCTAAGAAGGTTTGTTTTGACTGGGAGCAGCCCAAGGTGTTCTGGCTGATAGTAGAGATGGGAGAGGGGAGGAGGGCCCTGAGGGCACCAAGAGGAAGCCACCCTGACTACAGGCTCCCAGTGAGCAGGAAGGGGCAGGCTCCTTCTGAGGACCTGCACTGGTTCTGCTGTGAGGCCAAAGGAGCATCCCTGGCTGGCTGAGACGACCTGTAGAGGCCAAGAGAAGTGGCCTGGCCTCTGTGGAGGAGGGGCACAGGTGGACCTGGACCAGAGAAGGGTTCAGAAGGATTCCAGAGCCCAAGGACAAGCCAAGTGCAGCTCCAGCTCTGAGAGGAGTCACCAGGGATCTCTGAGGGGTTTGCAAGGGCCAAGGCTGGGGGGAAAGGCCTGGCTTGAAGCGTGGCCAAGGCAGGGACCTGGCATGAGTTGAGATGAAGAGGGAGAAGATAAAGGTCCTGGAAGCCTGAGGTCAGAGAGCAGAGGCCTGGGTGAGTACTTGGCTAGGGGGCTGGATCTCAGGAGACCACCAGCCCACCCGCCGTCTTCCCTCCTAGGCAGTGACAGCCTGCCCCCAGCCCTGGGCCCAGAAACATGCCCTGTTTCTCCACCCAGTTCCTCTGAAGTTCCCACAGCCAAGGTCCCCCAACCCAAGTTGGATGTGCCCTGGAGCCCTGGAGCCTTGATGGAGAAAGGTAAAGGCAGGTGGCTGGAAGGGGTTGGGTGAAGCAGCCCGTTCCTGACTGATGGTTCTCTATCCCTGCAGAAGAGCTGGTGGGGTGCCTGACTCGGGCCATCGAGGGTGGGGATAAGAAGGGGGCAGCCCAAGCAGCAGCCATCCTGGCCCAGCATCATGTGGCCCTCAGGTTCCAACTCCAGGAAGCCTGCTTCCCTCCTGGCCCCATCAGGTGAGGCCTGGGACCTCTTCCTCACCCTGCCCTCTCGACCCTCCCAGGTCCCCCATCCTGTCCCTGACCTACATTTCTGCCAGGCTACAGGTCACAGTTGAAGACGCTGCATCGTCTGCTCACGTCTCCCTACAGGTGCACCCCCACTGCACCATTGCAGCCCTCCAGGAGCAGGTGAGCACGGGGTCTGGGAGCCCTGCTGGAGGTGAGTGGGCCCTGACTGACACTGCCTGGCCCTGATACTCTGGCCCCAGGTGTTCTCGGAGTTTGGCTTCCCGCCAGCTGTGCAGCGCTGGGTCATTGGGCGGTACCTGTGTGTGCCCGAGTGCAGCCTTGCTTCCTATGGGATCCAGCAGGACGGGGACCCTGCTTTCCTTTACCTGCTCTCAGCCCCTCGAGAAGCCCCAGGTCAGTCTTTGATTGGGGTGGGGTGAGGAAGGTGGGCTGCAGCCTGACATGGCCCTGAGCCCCACCCTATCTACTGCAGGTCGCAGCCCTCAGCGCCCCCAGAAAATGGATGGGGAACTAGGCCACCTGTTTCCTCAGTCATTAGGGGTGCCTCGAGCCCCTAAGCCAGCCAGCTCCAGCCTCCCCAGCCCCCTTCAGGTGTGCAAGGGACTGGGCAGGGTGAGCCTGGGCAGCTGTGGGCATTGAAAGGAAAGGGTAATAACCAGCAACTGTCTCCCCCGCTCCCCAGCCTGGCTGGTCCTGCCCTTCCTGCACCTTCATCAATGCCCCAAGCAGACCCGGCTGTGAGATGTGTAGCACCCAGAGGCCCTGCGCTTGGGACCCCCTTCCCGCAGCCTCCACCCAGCAGCCACCAAAGGTACCAGAGGCAGAGCCTGGGGAGGGGACAGGGGCAGGGCAGCAAACAAGCTGAATTGACTCTTCCCTCCGCCCCCAGGTCACAAGGAGAGAGGATGGCCCTTCCCTTCCAGGCCCGAGGTCCCTGGACCCCCTCCTGAACCTCTCAGGGGACCTCTGCTGACTGCTCGCTGGGGACAGAACCAGGTTGGGGGAGGGGCCACCAGGCAGAGTCATTAAAGACACTTCTGAGCCAGCCAGAGTGCCCTTTCACCGTGCCTTTGTGCAGACTGGGCTGCTGGGAGGATGGAGAGCAGGGCATAGCCCCACTCAAGATGAAACTTGGCAGAGAGGCAGGACCTGGCCCTCATCAGCAGGCAGGGCTTCCTAGCCAGGCCCACATGGCTACTGAAGAATGTAGTTGGAGCCCAAGTCCCAGGGGTCCTAGGAGCATGGCACCAAGATCTCTTCCCAGACCTCAAGGGCTTGCAGAGCCCAGTTGGTGACCACTGGGATGAGGCCCTCTGATTCTTCCACCTAGCTGACCATGCCTCCTATTGTCCATCCAGAGCTCTTCAGGCACACACCTTTCACATACTCTACCCTTTACATTCTCCTCTTGGGGACAAGAAACACTCATGAGTGGGAACCCTGTGCTGCTGCTAAGACACCACCTCCATGGCTCTCCTGCCAGACAGATCCACTGCTGCCCTCCCCTCACAGCGTGCTGTGTGAACCCAGCCACTGCCTGGCTGCCTGGCTTGGAGCCACCCACAGCTGCCCTGTAGATTGCCAGGAGGTACCATTGTATGACAAACACTCTGACGCCTGTCCACCCTGCTCTCCTCCAGAATGACCCTTATCAGTGGACAGCATCTCCAGCTGTCCAGGCAGGAGATCAGGAGCACACTCTAGGTAGTCTCTGCCTTATGTTTCTCCACACAGCTGGGAGCTGTCTGTCTCCCCTCTCCCAGCCCTGCCCTCTAGCCCCAGGAACATCTACAGCTCCTACTTTAGGCCGGTGTTGAAATGCTGCCAAGGGCTCTGTGCTGCTCTCAGAACGAAGGCCAAGTGGTTCAATAAACTGACACTTGGTTAGTTACTCCAGCAGGTTCTTGGGCCCCTGGACCAGCTGGGTTGCCCTTTTCACCTCAGTAACTAGGTACTCTCCACCCTGATGTCACCTCCTCTAACAGCTAGTTCTCTGCTTCCTGTCTCACATCCAGTACTGACTAGACTCCCAGCCACCAGTCAGTGCAGGGCTATGTTGGTCATACTGTATGGTCATCCCTGGAAGCTCTGAGGGCAAGGGCCTTAGTCCCAGAGTCCCCTGCAAACCTGTACTCCCATCACGCAATAGTTCCAATGTGTGTGTTGAGAAACTTAATTTATTTCCATGATGAAGGCTGAAGGACCTGGAGCTAGAGCCCGGCCTCCTGCCCCCTCCCCTCTTGTCCCAGAGGAAGAGGAACTTGGCTGAGAGGGCCAGTTGAGGCCCGAACAGGCCCAGGGTAGCTCCTTGGCTTGAGGACCCATTCAGGCGGGGGGCAAGCAGACATTGGGCAGC
The DNA here is from genome assembly GCA_031878705.1 of Tapirus indicus. Taxonomy (NCBI): domain Eukaryota; kingdom Metazoa; phylum Chordata; class Mammalia; order Perissodactyla; family Tapiridae; genus Tapirus; species Tapirus indicus. The sequence continues at coordinate 1,069,374 of CM062935.1, forward strand.
ATCACTTGGGCGGCCGATATGCCAGCTTCCGGCTCTTCAGGACTGACCACTTATGCCGCTTCATGGCGTAGACCAGGGGCAACAGCAAGCCCATCATCATCAACATCTGGGGATGAGGCAGGCTCAGAAGACAGAGGCAGGAAGGATCCCCGCCCAACTCCCAGCCCTTCTCCCATGCCCACTGTGTCCCTTGCCCAACCCCTTCACCTTTAGCCCCATGCGTTTGCGATGGTCGTGCTCTGGCTCAGATGCCCAGCGTAGGAAGGTACACACGTCCTTGGCTACCTGGGACATGGTAGCTGGGGTGCCTAGGCCAAGGACAGGTGGTAAAGGCTGCCCTTGGGGGCCCCTGCCCAAGCTGGGGTAGCCCACAGAACACCCCCTTCCATGGAGCAGAGATGGGTTCCTGCCCAAGGCTTCAAAAGGGATGGGACCCCTCCCCCGGCCAGCACACACACAGGAGTCTAAACTCGACAGGGCTGTGAAGGCTGCCCATGAGCCTCAGATATGAACAGCCTAGGAGGGTGCAGGATCTCTTGGGCGTGAGAACACAGGGGAAGCATCCTGGGCAGTGGGGAAAGTAGGAGCCAGCTTGCCCATCCCCACAGTGGGGGCCTCTCACCATCATCAAACTCCAAGACCTCGGTGTAGATGGGAGGGGCCATGCCAATGGCTTGGCCAGGGAAGTAGGGGTTGAAGTAGAGGCCCTCTCGTAGCGACACCCCGGTGGGTGGCTCACAGTAGCCAGTGAGCAGGGAGAAGACGTAGTCCTCACCACCGTGCCTGGTACCAGATCCATGTCTCCTCAGCCCCTGGCAGGAGGCAGACCTTCCTCCCCCTCCCCACACCCCCCTGCAGGCAGCCCGTGTACCTAGCTCGCACGATGTAGCTGAGGTCAGGGGGCAGTGCTCCATTGTTGGCTGCTCGAGCGGCCTCAGGGTTGGGGTACGGTTTTGGGAAGTAGTCAGACAGCTTCCCTGGCCGCATGAACATCTCCCCATCCTCATTGGGGCCGTCCTGAACCTCCACCTGCCACCAAGAGCACCATCACAACCCTGCTATCCACCATAGCGGGAACCCCAACCCCTGGGTCATCAGCATCCCAGGGCCCGCACCTCCTCGGCCAGCGCCTTAGCTTCATCCTCTGTGTAGCACACGCCCACCAGGTGGCGGTAAGCCACGTAGTCCATGCTGTGGCAGGAGGAGCACACCTGCTTATATACCTGGAAACCCCTCCGGATACTAAAGACAGGAAAAGGATTAAAGATGCTGACGATTTCACCCCACCCAGTCCACCCAGAAACTCCCCCAGCCAGCCACACACCTGGTGTGATCCAGGGATGAGAGGAGGCCACGGTGGGACCACGGGTAGCTGGGGGGGTGCAGCTCCAGGTCACTGGCACTCACGGCAGAATGCAGAGCCACAGCCAGCCCTGCACCCCCTGCCGCCAGCATGCCCAGCGCTGACAGCATCACTTTCCGGCCCCGGGATAGGCCGGACTTCGATGACAAGGACACTGCCTGCAAGAGCCCCGCTCAGCGCCTGCCAGAACACCGCCCAGCCCTACCTGGGTATCTGACTCTCGGCGCCTGCCTCTCCCACTCACCCACCCGTCACTGGCCACCCCCTGCGGGCGCCAACTACACACCCTGCGCCACTGCCGGCCCCACTCCTCCCCGCTGCTGACCCCCGACCGTGATTCGGCCCTGAGGAGGGGTGTGAGACGTGTTCTTGGGTCCTGGGCCGGGGAGCAGGCCGAAGTGAGCAAGAGTGCTGGGACAGGCCAAGGTCACAAGCAGCTGGCCGAGGTCAGGCTGAGGTCACTTCAGGACGCGGGCCCGGTCTGGAAGGCGGGACGGGAGCCGGCCTGGGCGCGCCCCGGGGAAGCCCCAAGCCCCGACCCGGCAGCGAGCCCCCCACCACCCCCACGCCCGGCACCAGGCGCCGCTGCTACTCAGAGAAGTGGGCGCCGGGCCCTGCTCCCAGGCGCCCAAGGTCGACAGGCAGCGGGGGTCCGGCCGGGCGGGGGCGCGGGGGGCCGAGGTCGCTCCCCCGCTGCCTGGCCCATGCCAGGAGCCTCCCCGCCATGACCTTCACGGGGCTGCGGGGCCGCGCGGCGGCCGGGGTCCGGACCAGCGCTCACCTGAGGCGTCCGCAGCTGGAGCTGCCCGGACCGCGCGCCGCAAAGCAGCCCCCGGGCCCGCGCGCCCGGCAGCCCCGCGCCCCGCGGGCCCAGCACCGCCCCGCGAAGCGAAGCCGCCGCCATCTTGGCCCTCTTCAGCGGGCGCCGCTCCCGTCGGCCCCTGCGGCGCCACAGGAGTTCAAACCTCGCGAGAGCTGAGGGGCGCGGGGCGGGGCCGAGGTTTGTTCTTCCGGGCTGGGGCACCGCCTCGCCACGCTTCTCCGGTTGTCGTGGAAACCGGCGGGGTTGGGCTGCCCGGGTCGAATCGCCCCGTTGCGGTGACAACGCCTAACTTCCCCAGTTTCTCCCGCCCGACCGCGGGTCTCCGGGGCTCGGCGGCGATGCGCCCCCCACGGCTGGCCGCCCCCAGTCCCGAGTTTGCTGCGTCTTCGAGGCCGTCGTGCGCTTTCGTCCAGCAGTATTTCCAGACGTGGCGCGGTGGCGCCGCGGTTCCTGCCCCTCCGGTTGCCGTGGCGGACAGACTCCCAGAGAGAAGGGGCGGCCTGCCCGGCCGCCCAGCGGGGTGGGGTGGGGGTCCCGCGGCCCGCCCCTGCCCTCCGGGTCTCCGCGCTCCCCCTCGGCCATAGGCAGGGCCGCGGCTCCAGGAAAGGGAGGGCAGTGCGGGGAGGCTGGGGGCTCCAACCCTGCCCAGGCCCACACGCGTGGGTGGGGTGGCATCTCTTCAGGCTGACCACTTTGCTTTCCCTCATCCATTTGGCAAGGATTTATTAGGCCCATATTATGCCCAGAAACCGTCAGACGCAGGAGCCACGAGCATGGCAGCCAAGGTCCCTCAAGAAATTACTACTGTCAGTGAAAATGGAGGAGTAAGGAGCTCGGAAAATTTGCTCCCTCTCCATAAAAGGAGGGAAAAAAAACTAGCAAAAATCGAAGTCAACTTTTCAGAACTCTGGAAATTAATTAATGGCTTTCAGCCTTCCCGAGAGTGTTTAAGAAAAACAACTGAATCTTGGCAAGAACAGTGAGCTTTGTGGTGTTTTAACTTTTTCTGGTCCAATGCTGCTGTCCAGCTCATTGGTAGTCTTAGAAATAATGGCCCACATTCCTGGTACTGGAGGGAGCAGAACACCCTCATTGTCCTTATTTAACCTGACGGCTCCCTGGAAGATCCCACTTACAAAGGTGACTCAGCTTGCCCAGGGCCAATAGCCTACCTCCTGAGGCTGTTTGTTGAAGGCAGTTATAAGCAAGTGTAATTTGAAAGCTGCCTGACACAATGGATAACAGCTGGGGAGAATAATAACAGACTAACTAAAAGCTTACAAGGAAGACCTGAGAAATGCAGTGTCTATAGGGACATTGAAAGGCCCTGCATACAGTAGTCCTCCCTTATCTGCAGTTTCGTTTTCTGCAGTTTCAGTTACCTGCAATTAACCACTGTCTGAAAATACATGGAAAATTCCAGAAATAAACAATTCATAAGTTTTAAATTGCACACTGTTCTGAGTAACATGATGAAATCGCTCACTGTCCTGCTCTGTCCTGCCTGGAAGGTGAGCCATCCCTTTGTCCAGCATATCTATGTTGTATATGTTACCCATCAGTTAGTCACTTACTAGCCAGCTGGATTATCAGATTGACTGTCAAGGTACTGGGGTGCTTGTGTTCAAGTAACCCTTGTTTAACTTAGTAATAAAACACAAGAGTAGTGTTGATGGCAATTCGGATATGCCATAGAGATGGCATGAAGTGCTTCCTTTAAGTGAAAAGGTGAAAGTTCTTGACTTTGTAAGGAAAGAAAAAAAAATCATATGCTGAGGGTGCTAAGATCTACAGTAACTTTTATTACAGTATATTGTTATAATTGTTATGTTTTATTATTAGTTGTCAGTTTCTTACTGTGCCTCATTTATAATTAAACTTTCTCTTAGGTATGTATGTATAGTCATGTGTCACTTAATGATGGTGATACATTCTGAGAAATGCGTCATTAGGGATTTCATCATTGTGCAAACATCATAAAGTTTACTTACACAAATCTAGATGGTAGAGCCCACTACACACCTAGGCTATATCGTACTAATCTTATGGGATCACTGTTGTAGATGTGGTCCGTCATTGACTGAAACATTGTGTGGTGCATGACTGTATAGGAAAAAACATAGTGTATATAGAGTTTGGTACTATCCACGATTTCAGGCATTCACTGGGGGTCTTGGAACATATCCCCCACAGATAAGGGGGATTACTCTATTTCTGGAATACAGAAGGTCACAAACATAAGTAACGCTGCGCACATACTCATGAACGACCTCAAAAAGCCCTAGACACTCGCCTCTGGCTGACCTCGAGGCTCCGTGCACAGGGAAGCGAAGCCTAGGGCAGAGCTGTGAACAGCCTGGCTGAGTTCTGAAGGCATGTCCCAACAAGCACACAGAGCCACTTGCGAAAGACTGGGAGATTTATTGGTTTCAGGCATTTAAGGAAATCTCTGTCCAATCATTAGCTGAGCACTAAGCTAAACAAGTAGAGACTTCAGTGGCTATACATGACAAAAATATAGACTTTACAGGATTCATTCAGAAAAGTTACTACACAAATACAACTACCAGAGCAGCAATAACAAAACCTAGAATCTGACTTCCAGAATTGCCACATTACATTATTTAAAATGTCTAGTTTTCAACAAAACAAATTATGAGACATGCAAAGAAACAAGAAGGTCTGGCCTAATCTACTCAAGGAACATGAAATCAACCATCACAAGAGGCTGTGCACCCTTATGTTCACTGCAGCATTATTCACTATAGCCAAGAAGTGGAAGCAACCCAAGTGTCCCTTGACTGATGACTGGATAAAGAAGATGTGACATATATATACAATGGAATACTACTCAGCCATAAAAAAAGACAGAATTGTCCCATTTGCAACAACATGGGTGGACCTAGAGGGTATTATGTTAAGTGAAATTATTCAGAGAGAGAAGGACAAACACTGCATGATTTCACTCATATGTGGAATATAAACGAACACATGGACAGAGAGAACTGGTTGGTGGTTACCAGGGGGAAGGGGGCTGGGGGGTGGGCACAAGGGGTGAAGGGATCCATCCATATGGTGACGGACAAATAATAATGTACAACTAAAACCCCACAATGTTATAAACTATTAAGACATCAATAAAAATGAAAATTAAAAAAAAAGGTGTGTCCTATAAGTAGGGAAAAAGAACCAATAAATAGGAACTATCTCTGGGCAAGTCTAGATATTGGATTTAGTGGACAGTCTTTAAATTGGCTACTTAAATGTTCAAACAGCTAAATAAAACCATGTCTAAAGAACTAAAGGAAAGTATGAGAGTAATGTCTCATCAAGTAGAAAATGTCAATAAAAAGATAGAAATTATAAAAAGGAATCAAATAGAAATTCTGGAGTTGAAAGGTACAACAATGGAAATGAAAAATTTTACTGGAGGGGCTCTACTGCAGATTTGAGTAGGTAGAAGAAAGAATTAGCAAACTTGAAGTTAGTTCAACTGAGATTGTCCAGTCTGAGGAACAGAAAGAAAGAAAAACTAACAGAGCCTTAGAGACCTGTGGGACACCATTAAGCATACCAACTTATACATAATTCTCTTTATTATGTATAATTCTTATATATAATAAAGGAGCAGAGGAGAGACAGAAAGGGGAAGAAAGAATATTTGAAGAAATAATGACTGACAACTTCCCAAGTTTGATGAAAAACATGAATCTACACATCTAGGAAGCTCAATGAACTCCAAGTAGGTTAAACCAAAAGACATCCACACCTAGACACATCATAAATTGTTGAAAGTCAAGGAAAAAAATCTTGAAAGCAGCAAGAGAGAAGTGACTCATCACATACAAGTGATCCTCAATAAAATTAACAGATTTCACATCAGAAACCATACAGGCCAGAAAGCAGTGGGATAACATATTCCAAGTGCTGAAAGAATAAACCTGCCAACCAAGAATTCCATATCTGGCAAAACCATCCCTCAAACAAGGGAGAAATTAAGACATTCTTAGATAAATAAACTGAGAGAGTTTGTCATGAGCACCCTGCCTTCTAAGAAATACTAAATAGAGTCCTCAGGCTGAAATGAAAGGACACTAGACACTAACTCAAATCCACATGAAGAAATAAAAGCACCAGTAAGGGTAACTACATAGGTAGACATAAAAACAAATATAAATCATTTTTGTTAGTAACTTTTTTTTCTATCTGATTTAAAATTGCCTGCATAAAGCAATAGCTATAAATATATGTGGATAGGCACAGAATGTATGAAGATGGAATTTGTGGCAATAACAGCATAAAAAAAAGGAGGGAACAGGGGCCGCCCGGTGGCGCAGCAGTTTAGTCCGCGCTTGGCAGCCCAGGGTTCGCGAGTTCGGATCCCGGGCGCCCGCTGACGGCACTGCCTGTCAGCCATGCTATGGCGACATCCCATATAAAGTAGAGGAAAGATGGGCACAGATGTTAGCCCAGGGCCAGTCTTCCTCAGCAAAAAGGGGAGGATTGGCAACAGATGTTAGCTCAGGGCTGGTCTTCCCCACAAAAAAAAAAAAAAAAAGGAGGGAACAGAGCTATCTAGGAGCAACATCTTTTAATTCTGTTGAAATTAATTTAATGTTAATCTGAATCAGACTGTTATAAATTAAGATGTTAATCGTAATTCCAAGGGCTACCACTAAGAAAATAACTCAAAAAATATAGTCAAAGAAATAACAAATGAATTAAAATGGTACATGAGAAAATATCTATCTAATACAAAAGAAAGCAATAATGAAGAAATTGAGGAACAATAACAAAAAAAGACATGACATATAGAAAGCAAATAGTAAAATAGCAGAAATAAATTGTACCACATCATTAATTACATTAAATATAAGTGGATTAAAATCTCCAATTAAAGGGCAGAGATTGGCATAACAGATTAAAAAAATCGTGATCCAGCTATATGGTGTCTATAAGAAATACACTTCAGATTCAAAGACATAAATAGGTAGAAAGCAAAAATTTGGAAAAAAGATGGACCATACTAAGAATAATCAAAAGAGAGCTGGGGTGGCTATACTAATATCAGACAATATAGACTTTAAGACGAAAATTGATACTAGAGTCAAAGAATGATATTTTATAATGCAAAAAGAATCAATCCATCAAGAAGGCATAACAATTATAAAAATATATTTACTTAACAAAACCCCAAAACACACGAAGCAAAAATTGACAGAACTGAAACAATTCAATAATAGTTGGAGACTTCAGTACCCCAGTCTCAGTAAAACAACCAGACAGAAGACCAGCAAGGAAAGGGAGGACCTGAACACCACTCTAAGCCAACTAGATCTAACAGACGTCCACGGAACACTCCACCCACCAAAAGAAGAGCACATACTCTTCCCAAGTGCACATGGAGCATTCTTAGGATAGACCATATGTTATGCATAAAACAAGTCACAATAATTTTAAAAGTAGTAAAATCATACAAAGTACAGTTTCTGACCACAATAGAATGAAAGTAGAAATCAATAACAGAAGGAAAGTTGGGAAATTCACAGATATGTAAAAATCAAATAACATACTTCTAACATGTAATCACAGGGAAAATTAGAAAATACTTTGAGGTGACTGAAAACAAAAACACAATATATCAAAACTTATGGGATGCATTAAGAGCAGTGCTAACAGGGAAATTTAGAGCTTGTTTTAAAGAGAGGTTAGTTATTTCAGAATGGGAAAGAAGAAAAAATAGGACAAAATCTGAATGTGAAAAGAAAGTTTTAGAAGGTTTATGGAAAGAAATCTTGGGAAAAGAATTTTATGAGCAGTCAGGACTGGCTAAGATTGGAATGAGTAAATTTTAATATCAAAATGAGGATGCAAAATTAAAATTTGGCTTTCTTTTCTGTTAGGACAAGGTTCCTTGGGCTATTGGTCTGCTCTTGGCAACAGATTGCAAAACCTTCTTTATCTTGAAACAATATGCCTAGAAAACAGATTTTGTGTTTCATCAAAATAATTTCCTATGTTGTTTCTATCAGGTATTTAATTACTTAAGACAACTGAGTCCTCTTAGTATTGAAAAAGTTAAGTTTTGTTAACAACCAGGTAACCTTTTGTTTTCACCTTTGAGACCTGTTTTTGTTATTTTGATCAAATAAATACTTGAATACTATTTCATTATGATCTGTGATCCTATTTGGTCAAGTGCCCAAACTTTTTCATATTTTTGACTAACTCCCAAATAGTCAAATTCTAAATGACATTTTTTTCTACTAGGATGTAACTTTGGGGTTTTCCAGAAGGCACCTGGAATCTCTCAAAAGATTTATTCCTCCTCCTATAAAAAGAGAGAGATTACACTAATTAAGCTTATGTGGCATGTCAAATTACATGAGAAGCATGGTTGAATAAGTGATAATAAACCTTTTTAGGTTATATTGTATGGGTGAATGTTACCAGAATGTCTTCTAGAAATTGTATAAAATTCCTAAACATCTGATGTGTCCTAATATAATGTTATTACCTGTAATTCTAGTTGCTATCTAAAATGTATGTCACAAAAATACCAAATTATCTTGTCAATTGTATTTACCCATTGCCTTTTTATAAAAAAAGTCTTTTGTCAGTGATCATTATTGTTTTACTCTGATGCTTTTACAAATATATTTCATTTTTAAAGAGATTCAAGAAAAGACTTTGACAAGTACTCTGGAATACAGGTTTTGATAACTTTAAGATCATGACACTGAACTGAGTGGAAGTTTCTGGAACTTGAGTGAAAGATTGATTGCTTTGATGTTTTATTTTCCAGATGTAAAGGACCCCTTTTTTCCTTTCTCCTTTCAGCTCCTTATAACTGACAGCAATCTGGTAAAGTGTATCTTTGCAACAAGGTTGAAATGTTTATCTTCTTAGCTCTACCTGATCCCTCCAGAATTCAGAAACTCTTAAGTATTCTTTTCATGACAATGTGTGTATTTGTATGGGTTCAGTGAAGGTCTGTTTTTGAATGTCTGCTGTGATACTCAAAATTGTTGCTTCCAATCTTACTGCCTTGACATCTCCTTGGAAGGAACTGTAGCAGGTCCTCCTCACCACCCACATGGCAGCCGAACTTCAGGGACTGGAGCCTTGGGTGCCCGTCTCACAGCTGAAGGCCCCACCTGACGTCTGGTCCTGACAAACCCTGGAGACTCCAGGTCAAACTGACCAGGAAGATGAGCAGCTGGCATCTGAGGCAGACAGCTTCCCCAGATGACTGGACCAGGCCTGTGTACTCTCTCCCCACTGATGTTTCTTACTTGATTTCCCCCTCTTTCCTGGAAGGACAGTGCCCTTATTCACATTTCCCAATCCCTTGCAAAAGGGGGAAACCTCTCTGATTGCTGGATTTGCCACCAGAAACCTCTATCTGTCCAAGACAGTAACGACCCCTTAGGTCACCCTGTAAGTGACTTCACTGGGGTTCCAGATGCTGTTGTTTGTCTAAGTTGATCTGCTCATCCATTTCAGGGAGTCAGGGTGCTAAGCCTGCCTAAACTCCTTCCTTGCTTTAATTTGACCCAAACTTGGGAGGGGCAAACAAGATCTTTTGAATATTTTTATGAAAAATTCTATGGAGCCACCAGGGTAACCCAGGCCGCCTGTAAATTTCTAGATACCCATGCATTTAGGCAACCTCTCGGTGTGTGACAACACGGTGTCTGAGCCTTGGTGATATAATGCTAACGCCCCTGTGCCTATGAACCAGTCTATAGATGATGTCACTTATGCGGGGGCCTTATATACACCCCCAGGTTACGTCTTCATCTGTGGAGGTTTCAGTGACGGCCTTTATGCCTGGGCAACTCATTGCCCTGACAGCTGGAGAACACAAGGACAGCGTGCCCTGCCGTATTCACTGTCCTGTTCTCTGTGCAAAACCAAAGAGACCTCTCATTGGTCTCTCCCACTGAATCTCCATAGTCACCCTAAACAACAACTCCCAGGAGGAGCACATGACTGTGAGTTTGCCTCTGTGGGAGGAGATTTCTTCCCGTGGATCAGAGTGAGTGCCAAGGAACAAGTGATCAGGAATCTCTCCCCGACTCTGGAAGAGCTGGCCAACTCCACAGCCAAAGCAGTTTTAGCTCAGCAACGGTCACTGGACTCATTGGTCAAGGTAGTCTTGGATAATCGTGTAGCCCTCGATTATCTGCTCACTGAGCAAGGAGGTGTCTGTGCAGTGGCGAATGCCTCCTGCTGCATGTGGATCAATGCCTCTGGGGAAGTAGAAACCCAGCTACATGAGACGAGAGAGCAAGCACAGTGGCTGCCCCCAATTTCTCCTAACAATCCAGTCCTTTGATTTGTCCAGCTGGTACCTTCAGGTCTGGGCTCCTGGTTTAGAACCATCCTGCAAACTGGGCTTGTCGTATTGCTCTTAATCTTACTCTGTGTACTTGTTGTGAAGTTCTCTACCTATTGCCTGTTGGACCCCTGTAAAAAGACGTACCTAATATGGTGATACTATCCCAGCACTTCAAGATGATCTCCAAGGCCTGTGACCTTGGAGAAAATAGACTTTAGGCGGGAAATGCCTGAGAGTTCTCCCTCCTAATCTTCCTTGTTGCTCAGATGTGGCCTAAATGGTTTCCAACTGCTATGCACTTTCCCTCCAACGTGGGACATGAGGACCAGGAAAGGTCCTTCCTGGCACCGAGGGACACGACCATGACGTGCAGAGAACCTGACTGTTGATCAGTGATGCTCTTGGAGAAAGATCTTGATCATAGGGAGAAGTTTGGAAATTAACAAAAGAAATCTTAACTAAATTGTAGTCCGGAAGGCCTATAGCGGGAGCTCTCACCCCCATCCTCAATTACACCAAACAGGAGGAGACTGACTTGCCTCTTGGACAGGAAGTAAAACTACTTCTCTATGAAGGAAGATTTCTCTCCCCACCAGGCAACAGCCCAGTCAATGAGAAGCCGTTGCTGCCCTGAAGTGTTACCATCCCCCCAATGAACTTTCCTTTAGAACAGCCCCGCCTTCTCTCCCTTTTTCTCCATAAAAGCAGCTCCCCTGCTTTGTTTTGCAGATTGCCTATTGTTTGACATAGGATGTACGTGCAGAAGTGCAATTCTTTTGGCTATTCCTGAATAAACTCGTTTTGAGGATAAAATAACAGGTGAATTTGCTTTTTAAGTTGACAGAAGACAGGCAGCCCACAGACAAGCGGCACCTGACTTATCAGGAGAGACTTGAGAGGAGCCAACCTGGGAGGTGCTCCGGGCGCTGTCAGTCTCTCCCAGCCTCATGAGCCAGACAGTTCGTTTAACACAGACAATGACTAGAGGCTCCAGCCAGACCTTGGGGACAAGGGGGTCAAAGACAGGCTGCTAGTCACAGTGGGGTCTCCAGCACCCTAGCTCCACCCTCATCCCCATCAATGCTGGACATGGAGTGCACATCCCCCTCAACAGGAGATCTGCAGTGACCTCTCTGGAGAGAGGCCCCAGAGGGAACCCCTCCAGGTGTTGGGCCTGGAGGGAACACCAGCTGATCCCCCCACTATGGAGCCCCAGGTATAGAGGAGAGCCTCTATGAGAATAGGAACCCTGCCACAGAGACAGGCTTGGGTGGGGAGGAGTGGGGGCCAGAGCTGCCTCCTCGGGACTTCCCAGGCCATGCCATTTGGGACGTGGTACCAAAGGGACACTGGTCCTTGATCATCCAGGCAGTGCAGCTCTCCCTCCCTTGTGACACTGAGGCCTGTACAAGGTTGTGCTCATCTCACTGCTCTGTGGGGTACTGGCAGAGGCACCTTGGCCCTCCCGTGAGGAGAGGCCTCGTGGGCCTGATGTGGCCCTGACATCACCAAAGAGCCACACTTAGCTTTTTTATTCCCTCCAGAAGGGACTCTGGATGTCCCAGTTCCTTTCAGGGATCTCAGGATAATCACTGGCTTCTCTCTCTGCCGGCCCATCAGTGCCCTCCCCCTTGGGGCTGTGTCCCTGTGGCCTCTCAGTTCCTGGGTGGTGCTGGGTGGGCTCCGCTGCTCTGCCTCTGTCCCGCACTTCGTGGGCACCTGGCCTGGGCTGGTTCAGCTTCAAGGAAGTTGGGCTGGGTGCTCCTACCTGCTCGATCCCGAGCCCACACCAACGTTCTTGCCTTGGCTGGGCCCCCATAACCCACACCCTGGGCCTCCTCTGCAGGGCTCCAGGGTAAGCCCTTTGCCCCCTTAGTCCCAGCGCTAAAGATGATGTTATGCGGTCTCTGGGTGCCTCAGCCCCCGTCAAGCCCCCAAGCCCTGTCCATGGTGTTTCCTCTTAACCTGCACTGTGCTTCCCACAACACTGGACTGTGATATGCAGAGACCTCCAGGTCTGGGAGCATGCACTTGGGGCTGGGGCTGGGGCAGGGGCAGGGTCTGCACTTGTCACTTTCAGATCCCAAGCCCCAGGGCCAGCTGGTCCCAGTGTCCGTCCAAGGCTCCCCTCCCAAGGCTGATGAGGCTGGGACCCTCACTCCTGCCAGCAGTACCCCAGCTGGCAGGGATGCCACCTAGTATGTGGACCAGGGCAGTGCCCTCTAGGAAAAGGCATGTGGCATGCCAAGCCCCACAGGCAAAGTTTCTCACCCACAGGCCCTGGAGCCCCACACGGACAGCAGACAGTGGGCCAGGAGCCCAAAGGACAGCTGAAACAAAACATCTGTTTATTTTCCAGGAAGGAGAGAACATGGGAGTGTTTGGGGAGTTCCCTCCCCAATCTTCATGCCACAGGGCAGGCAGACGTCACTTCCAGAAGAGCACATTCCAGAAGAGCAGCCAGCAGGGGTAGAGGCCCAGAGCCAGCAGTGGAAAGAGCAGGGCACCGTAGGTGTGGTGTTCTAGCACTCCCTGTGCCAGTGCCGCCAGAAAGAGCTGCCAACCCTCGGCCAGTGACAGTGGTGCCTCCTGCAGCTCCCGCCACAGGAACAGGCTGCCCAGGAGTGTGGCTGCTGGGCTTGTCAGCACCAGCAGGGTGGCATAGAGTGACCTGGGTGGAGAATCAGGGTCAGGGTGGGCTCCAAGGTGGGGGCACAGGCACTGGGGGCGTGGGTTATGGTGTGAGGGCGGAGTCTGTGGTGAGGGGCATGTCACGGTGGACTCCGTGGTGGGGGCTAACCAAACATACCGGGGCCCACAGGGCTTGGTGAGCGCAGCGGTGGGCACCATGGTAGCAGCCAGCAGGAAGCCCAGTGAGAAGTTGGTGAGGGTGATGCAGGCCAGCTGTAGCGCCAGGTAGATCAGGGCTACCAGCTTCAGTGCCATCCAGCCCCTGTCCGAGGCCTGAGCGCTCACCACCCTGCAAGGCAAGGGACTCAGGCAGCTCTTGCATGTCCAGGGTGCCCCCTGCCCACACCCGCCCAGCCCAGCTCCTCACCGGTGAGTGTTGTGTGGGAGGGCCAGGCCAGCTGCATAGATGGCCAGCAGTGTCAGCACCACAGCCTCGGCCTCGGCCACGGGGAAGTGCTGGGCGGCCACATGTTGGCCCAGCACTGGAAGGATGTAGAGAGCCAGGCCCATGGCCTGTGAGATCAGCAAGGGCGCCACAAGCAAGGCCAGCCCCACACCCTGCAGGACACATGGGCACTTGGAGATGGGCCCTGGGACCAGGGGAGCCCCAAGGATCCTCACCACCACTCTACTATTTGAGACTGAGTGGCAGCACTAACCACTATCCAGGACCCTAGAAGCCCACCCCAATGACAGGAGGGGGGCATCGTCACCTGTGCCGGGGGTAGAGGAGGACTGGGTCCAGAGGCCCCCCCAGCCTCCTCAGGGCCCACTCCGGCCTCGTGCAGCTGCATCCACAATTCCAGAGCGTGGCCTAGTCAAGGACCCTGACAAGAGGTGTGATAGGATCTGCCCGGTGGGGGACCCAGGGCTCACCCCCACCCCCCACCTTGAGGATGGAGGACTCTCCTCAGCCTGGAGAGGAGGGGACCTGAGGCTGGCCACAGCGGTGGACAGAGGATATCTTGAGACCAAGGACCAGGAGCAAAAAGCCAGCAGCAGGCATGTAGAGGCCGATGGAGACGAAGCGGGAGAGCGCAGGGAGCAGGTAGAAAAAGAAGGACTGGTGCAGGCGCTCCAGAAGGTGGTTGAGCTTGCGGAACATGCCCTCCAGAGCCCTGCCGGGCGTGGGGCAGAGTAATGACCAGCCAGACCTCCCCAGGCATCCCCCACCCCGCCCCAAGCAAGGAAAGGGGGGACCAGAAGCCACTTACTTGCCCACTGCCACCAGGTCATACTTATACTGGCGGAAGCTATTGATGCCACGTAGAGTTAGGGCCTCCACACGGTAGCGCAGGAAGAGGCCATGGGGGCCATGGGGGCGGCCAGAGGCCTGCTGCAGGACCATGAGCAGCAGTGTCTGCAGACCCTGCAGGGGCCCGTCTATCGATGCCCAGTCCTGGGGCTGCAGCTTAGAGGGTTTGGGGACAGGGTCAGATAACCCCCACACGTAGACCCTGTGCGCCCCAGGCAGGAGGACCTACCTTGCCCTGCAGTGTGCACAACAGCCCCCCTTTCTGGCAGAAGGTCTGGAAGAGGTTGAGCAGATCGAGGTTGGGCAGCTGCCCGTTGAGCCCTTCCACGGCCACATCGAGGCTAGTGACCACATCGCTGCTCAGCTCCAGGGCCACAGCTGCCTGGATGGCCCCAGCCCGGCCCTGCAGAGGGGACGACTGCATGCCTGTGGGAGCAGGTGAATGAGCTGCCAGTGCGGGACTGGTGAGGACAGTGATCCTGAGAGAGGGGCCAGGGCAGGGCAAGAGCACCTACCAGTGACGTTGACATCGTGGTAGGCTTCAAGCCAAGCCTCAGTGCCCAGAAGGTCGTGTTCTGTCACCAGGAAGATGATGTCTTTGGCCCAGTAAATCTGCCCTGGAAGCCAGAAGCAGCATCAGCAGGGCCTGGAACAGTGACCAAACCCTCCCTTGCCAGCAGTAGCCCCTGAGCCTCACCCCGGAAGTGGGCAGCGAGTGCCAGCAGCAGCCCGACAGCCTGGCTGTTGGTAGAGTCGGGGCCACAGGATACGGTGAGCACCAGGGACTCAGTGCTGGCGGCGCGAGGGGCCCGCAGGATGCCGTACACGTTGGTACCTGACACCATCTGCATGCAGTATTGGCGGGGAAGCCTCAGCTCAACCCCACCCACAACGGCTGAATCTTCTCCCTTTTGAGGCCTAGAATGACCACTAGGGATTTCCCCGGTCCCAGGATATTCCCCCATTGAGCTTCCTGGCCTCAAGCCACCCCCTCAAGGTGCTTTTTGGTCCCAGGCACACCACCTCCCCCACAATACATAGCGCTCGTGGGTCTCATCTGGAAAGGGCAGTGTCCGGGAGAAACTCTGCGTGTAGACCTCCAGCCCCACTGACCGCATCGTCCGCTCCAGCCAGGCCACTGGCAGAGCCCTGGAGACACAAATAGAGCCTCTGAGCAGAGTTCCCTGGCCTTGCCCACCACGGCTTCCCTCATACCTACTGCTCTGCCGCTCACCCCGACTTCCTGCGGTGGGCAGCGAAGTCCCGGGCAAAGCCCCGGGCACGGTCTCCGCCCGCAAACTGCTCCTCCACCATGGTGGAGCCCATGGCGTTCTCCGACATATAAGTGCGCTGGGTCAGCGGCGGGAAAGCCAGCGCCAGGAACCAGGCGATGCCTGCCACGTAGCTCAGCACGCTGCGGGGAGAGGGGACGGAGGGGCCACCGGAGCGTTAGCGCGTCCGGGACCCCGGCCGTGGCCGCATCCTCTGCACCGAGGATCGAGGGGGCGTGTCTGAGGGACCTGGACCCGGAGTCCCCGCACCCGGGCCGGCGGACGGGAGAGCTGGGCCTGGGCCTGATGCCCCGAGTGACGCCGGCGGAGGGGAAGGGCGGGCGCGAGCAGTTCGAGGGGCGCCGGCAGCCGCGGCCCCGGCCTCCGCCCTCACCAGAGCGGCGCGTTGAGGCGCAGCACGAGGCGGGCGAGCGCGCGCCGGCGCACCGGGTCCGACAGGAGGCCCATGGCGGGGCGGCTCAGGGACCGCGCTCCCGCCGCCAGCTACGGCCCCCGCCGGGCGCGAAGCTACTGTCAGACCCGGGGCTCCAAGCCCGCCGCACTTCCGGTCCCGGCGGCCCTCGCGCCGCCGCGCATGCGTGGCCCTGTATCCAACGAGCACCCCGCCGCGCATGCGCGGAGCAGAGGTTGTGGGGCGGGAGGGCTCGCGTTTGGGTTTCCAGCCCGCGGAGGGCAGCCTCCGGCAGAGTTGGCCCGGCAGTGTACGGCGCCGGAGGAGAGCACTGAAGACGACTGGTCGTGGCCCGGGCTAGTCGGGGGCAAGTGAGAAAGCTCTGGCTCGAAGGCTCACAGGAAAATCAGAGAAGGGTGATGACTAGGGCAGGTGGGTAGAAAACCGGAGGCGGTGACCAGAGCATGGACTCCCGGAGGAGATTCTGAAGGTGCTGCTGCTGGCAGCGACAGGTCTGAGTGCCGTGGGGTGGGTGGGAAGTAAGGGGGCTTCCGTGGACTGAGAGGCCAAGGCACTGGCCAACTCATTCGTATGGATGTCCATCACTAAAAAAGAGCACCGAGGTCAGCGGGATCAGATGACCACAGGGAGAAAGGTGCAGGTGATACTTCGGGCCAAAATGGGTTTCAAAGGAGTCAGGGCATGTGGAGTAGGAAGTGGGGAGCACTTCTGTCCAGGCGTAGAGTTGCCTGGGATATTGGGGGAGAAACAGCTCCTGGATGCAGGCTGCGGGGGCTGGTGATCAGGGTTCTGGCAGGTCTGAGGGCTGGAGGTAGAAGAAGGGGGAGTCTGCTGAAGAGGAAGGTGCGGTGGTGGGGCAGGGGCGAGTGTCTGTGTCCAGTGAGGAAGGGTCAGAGCTGAGAAAAGATTCCAGGTGAGAACATATGGGTCCTGGATGTGCTAAGGGGAGGATAAAAGATTCGACCACAGTCTAATGGCCTGGCTCATTCTGCCAGGCCACGCCTCACCGCTCAGCTGCCTTGTACCATTCCTGTCACAAGCTGCTCTCTCCACCCAGAGACACGCTTCCCCCCACCTTCTTCAGGGTTAGAATCCTGAGGCTGCAAGACGTATGGAGTTCATGTGTGGGGTAGCGTCCCTAGTCACCCCCAGGAGCTAGCACCAGGCCAGGCTCTGAGGGCATGGAAGTGCTGTGAGGAGAAGAAAGTACAGTGGACTGTGTGGATTTTATTCTGGGCATGGGTGGCTGGATGCTCAGTCCCCCAGCAAGATAGAGGCCTCGTGTACATGCTGCCGGACCACACGGTCCAGCAGGGTGTGCACATCACGGGCGGCCCGGGCAGCGGCCTCTAACACCTGCTCCAGGTGGTCCTCATGCAGCCTGGCGTCCATCTCAAGCAGTGCAATCTGGCCTGAGGCCGGCAGCAGGGCCAAGGCCAGCTGGGGACCACCAGCTGCTTCCTCCACGTGGCTGAGGTCTGCCAGGGCTGTGCCGTCCACAAAGCCAGCTGAGCAGGCACACACAAAGTCCCGCATGGGTATCCCAGCGTCCAGCACTGCCAGTGTGGCTGCGTTCACACAAGCCGCATAGGTCCCACCATCTGCCTGCAGCACCTGTAAGGAACCCCCCCCCCCAGCGGCATCAGTCCATTAGGGTGCTGACCCTCATCCCCCTCTCACAGCCTCCATCCCCTCGCTGAGTTGAGGGCTGCTGCCTGCTCACCTGCACATAGATATCAATCTGGGAGCGTGGGTGCAGCTGTGTGAGGATGGCTGCCTCGAAGGTCTGACGCAGCTGCAGGCCCATCTCACAGGACTTCCGGTCCCCATGTGGCCGCCGCTTGCGCTCACCTGTGCTGAAGGTTGCGGAACTGTACTGACAGTTCACCAGGGCCCTGTCTGGCAGGGCTCGTGCCCGGGAGCCCCGGATCTACGGAAGGAAGGACAATGAGCCAGGCCCACTCCTCCCAGCTCACACTACCCCCTCCTCTGACTCAGGCCTGAGACCTCAGCCTCCCTCCTTCCTCTCCTTCTACCTCCAACATCTCAACAAACGCAACTACTTTACCTCCAGAATATAGCCTGAGGGAGGGCCACTGGCTAGTCTTCAAGCCACCACCTCTGGATCTCATCTCTCTTAACAGGCCTCCCTGTTTCCATCCTTGCCTCATCCCCTCCCAACCCATTCTCCATTTGTAGCCAAAGCCAGAGTCTGTTTACAAACGTCAAGTCTGATTCTACCTCCTCTACACAGTCATCTATCCTACTTACCTTCCAAAGGCTTCCCATCACGTGTGAGATAAAATCCTATATCTTTTCTCTGGTCTACAAAGCCTTAAGTTCTCTCTTCTCTGGAAACCCCTAGATTTCTCCCTAGAAATCTCATTTGGAATTATTCCCCATCTCCCCCACCAGCAGCTTTTGTGCTCTGCAAACGTGCCGTGCTTGTTTCCACCCTCTGGCCTTTCCCCTACTGGTTCCCTCCCGTTGGAAGGCTGGGTTCCTAGACTCATGCGCTAAGCAAACATTTTTTCCATGCCTGCGCTGGCCAATACTGTTTCAGCGCTAGAGGCATGGCAATAAAACCAGGCGGTTTTATTCCCTGTCCTCACGGAATTTATGTTCCAGTGGGGAGACAAACGATGGGAAAGATAAATTATGTCTGAGGTGGCAGGTGCAGAAAGGTAGGGAAGTGTGTGATCGCAGGGGAGGGGACTTGCCACGTGGATAAGGTGGTCTGGGGAGGCGTCATCCGGACGGGGACGTCAGAGTAGAGAGCTGAGAGGTAGGGAGCGAGTGGGAGCGCGCCCGGCGCTTTGGGAAATAGCAGAGTGAAGAGCGCAGGGGAGAGTGGCCGATGAGAAAGGCAGGGACCACCGCGCATCAGTTAGGACTTCGCTTTTACTCCGAGTGAGCCGCGGCCCTGAAAATGTGCTGCGTAAACGGAGGTGCACGCCGGCCGTCGCCTCCCAAGCCTCGCTCGGCCCAGCGGCCCCGCGCACCCCACACAGCGGCCGGCGCTCGACGCCTCCGCCCGCCCCGGAGTCGCCCGGCGCGCGCACGCACGCGCGCCCACTCGCCTCGTGCGGCCCGTAGACCACCGCCAGCGCCTTGGTGTTGCCCTGCTCGATGTAGGCCGAGCCGTCGGCCTGCGCGAATACGCCCATCCGCGCCTGGATCTTGCGCAGCTCCCCGGCGCGCCGCCCGTCCACCCGGTAGCCTTGGTCCGATAGGAGCTCCAGCCCCGCCATGCCGCCGACCGCCAGCCCCACTTTTGCCTCTTGGAGAACTACAGTTCCCGGCGGCCCTGAGCCCTCACTTCCGACCTCCCGGGACCGACGGCTTCCGGCGGTCCGACTCCCCACTTCCGTTCTCAGAGACCTGCGGTTCCCGGCAGCGCCACTTTCCTCACTTTCGGTCCCGGGGAACTTCGGCGGTGCTGACCCGTGAAGAGAAGGGTCCACCCGCCGCGGGTTCGGGGAGCTGTCCTGTGGCTGAGGGCTGTGGGCCCCCGCTGGGGGCAGAGTTCCCAGTCCGGCCCGTCGGGTAGTGCTGTTAGGCGGTTCCCACCCGGACTCCCCCCGGCCGCCCCCGCTAGCGCCTGAGACCCGCCGCAGGGCCCGAGGGTCCCACCGGGCCCGCTCCCCGGACGCGCCGGCTCGCCTTTGCTTCTTGGCGCCTGCAGTCTCCGGGGTTCGCTGGGCGAGGCCGGCGACTGCGGGAGGAAGCACCCTTTCGTTTCTGATGGCTTCTGGTTCTCGGTCCTCATGTGTTCATCCGAGTCCAGACGCACTTTCTGTTCTCTTTTTCTTACCGTTTAGTTTTTACATCTGTTCTTTTTCAGAAACAGATACATAACTTACTTTATACATATACATGGTCGTGTTCTTTTTAGAGCAGTTTGAATTTTGTTTTCCTTGTTGGCGTGGTTCTTCTGTCCGCAACCCCCCATCTACCTTAACCTGATCAATGGTTCTTTCCACGTTTTTCTCCATACTCGTAATTACACCGACATACACAAATACATGCAGTTGTACACGTTCAGCTATACTGTGGCTTTTGGAACTCTGGTTATTCTTTGAAATGGGATCACTTCTGTGGAAATTACTAAGACAAACCTTAACTAAACTGGAGTGGGGAGGCCTGTAGGGGGAGCTCTGAGCCCCATCACACATCGTCAATTACACCAAACAGGAGGAGAGGACACTCGCATCTCCAACAGGAGGTAAAACTACTTTACTATGAAGGAAGATTTCTCTCCCCACCCGGCAACAGCCCAGCCAATGAGAAACTCCACAGCTCAGCCAATGAGAAGCCGTTGCCGCCCTGAACTGCTCCTTTCCCCCAGTGGACTTTCCTTTAGAACAGCCGCGCTCTACTCCCCCTTTTCTCTATGAAGGCAGCTCCCCTGCTTTGTTTGCAGGATGCCTGTTGTTCGCCATAGCGTGCACCAGCTGGACTGCAATTCTTTTGGCTATTCCTGAATAAACTGGTTTTGAGGATAAAATAACAGATGAATTTGCTTTTTAAGTTGACACTTCATATGCTTCTGTTTTTCACTGAAAAAATACCTTATGAAATCCATCCAAATAGTCCTGTGGAACTATCATTAATTTTTTGTTGGCTGGTTGATACCCATGGATGTACATACCAGGATGTATCCTGGCCACTGCCCCGTTGTGGACAGTGAGTGTGTGTTCAGGGGCTTATACTTGAGGGATGAAACTCCAGGATAGGGACTTTCTGGGTGAAGGCTGTAAATGTGAGTTCCTTTTCCCCTCCTTTTCCATCAAGAAAAAGTGTTACAGTTTTTTACATAATCCTTGCCAGTCAGTGGAGTGTTATTGACATCGTTGTTACTCTCGCATTTCCTGACCTGGTGTATTCCAGCCTCTCATGTCAGTCCAATCCAGTGGAACTGCCCGTGGGTCTACAGGAGGGAGAAATGAGGGGCTTTCCTTCCTGTCTCCAGGTACCTCTTTCCCAGTGGTCAAGGTCACCAGCAGGGAGCTCATTTCACCCTCTACCAGTTGCATTATTCAGCCCCTCTGCAGCACTTAGAAAGCCAGATCTCATGCTTCAAGTTTGAAAGTGGAAGGATGAACCAGCGGTGTTGCTACACTCACCAAGAGAAGGTGACATTCACAGAAGCCTAAGCAGGTGCACAGGCCCATGTCCCCATGCGGCCCACATGTGGCATTTTTCAGGTCTTCTTATGCCCTCCTGTTATATCCAAATGCAATAAAATGGCCTCTTTTTTCCCTTTAAGAATGAAGATACCCTTACCCTTTCCAAAAAGGGATTGTGTAGCGGTTGTATGTCTGTTTATCTCTTGCACAATCTTTGACTTCAAATAACAAAAAATAATTATATTATCTCTTGCAGTTCTGGGGGTTGCCTGGGCTCATCTAGGTGGTTTGCACTTAGGATCTTTCCTCCGTACAGTCACTGCAGATGGTGGCTGAGGCTGGTGTTGTCTTGAAGACTTCCTCCCTCACATCTTTTGTGGTTGGTGCTGGCTGTTGAGACAGCACACCTACACATGGCCTCTCCATGCAGCATGGCACCTGGGTTCCAAGGTGACTTCCCAAGACAACAAGGTGTGTGTGCATGGTGTTTTAAGACCTAGGCTCAAAATTCACATGGTGTCACTACCGCCAGACTTTATGGGTCAAGGCGGTCACAAAGTTCTGCCCAGGCTCAAGGGGAGGGGACACGGACCCTGCCCCTCAGTAGGAGCAGGGTTAATGTCAGGCTGTTAGAAAAGAAGGTGGGATGGACATACTGTGGTGGGCTAGGGCCCCAGTCCTGCAGGCACAACGTCCCTTCCAAGGTGGTGGGCTCCTAGAAGACTGCAGCATGGGGGCTAGTGAGCCAGCCATAGCCCTGCCACTGCATGTGGTCCAAGGCCATGATGGCCATGATGGCCATCATCCTCCGCCACTAGCTACCCTCGATCCCCCCACCCTCAGCTCTTCAGCTGGACCCAGCTGGTTACTGGTGGAGTGACCCAGGCCTTTTTCCCTCGGCAATGTGAACTCTTACAGTCCCTGTTCATACTGGGTAGAGATTGCTGTAGTTGTCCACTGATGCAGGTGGAAGCCCCACAGGTGCTCGGCCCCCGTTGTGCAGTATTGGCTCTAGCAATTCAGGATGATCAGGATGTTTGTCGTGGGCCTAAGGAGCCCAGAGTGGCCGGTGGTGGCTGTTCCAGATCAGTGGAACCCTTGCTGTGTCCCCTAGTGGAAGTGTTCCCCACCCCTGGGAACTAGGACCTCCAAACTAGCAGCATCTCTGGTTTACGCCATGAGTCATTCCTGCCCCCTTGGTTCTCTGACCCTTCTATTCTAGCCATAGGTCACACACATGGGTGGGTCCAGGTCTTGGGGTCTAAAGTTTATACAAATTTGGGAGCTGTTTTGGGGATCCCCATGACCACCCCTGGGTTCAGAGATTTGCTAGGAGGACTCATAAAATTCAGCACATATAGTTATACTCATGGCTAAGATTTATTACAGAGAAAGGATATTAATCAAAATCAGCGAAAGAAAAGGCACCCGGGGCGAAGTCAGAGGAAATCAGGTGCAAGCTTCCCATGTCCTCTGCTAGAGAAATAAAGCAGGACACACTCCATCCCCCAGCAACAAGGGGTGAAAGACTGTGTGAAATGTCGTCCACCAGGGAGGCTCCCTGGAGACCCAGTGTCCAGGGCTTTTGTGGGGGCTGGTCACATAGGCACCCTCTGCTTGGCATGTACTCAAATTCCAGACTCCCGGGAGGAAAGCAGGAGTTCAGCATGAACCATATTTGTTTGTACGAACAGTTTAGGCTCAGTGAGCCACTCTTACAGGGAATGGTAGGAACCCTCCCAAAATCTATGTTCCCAGACACCAGCCAACTTTGCAAGCATGCCTTCTGAAGGAGAGCAGTCTCAGGCCCGCTGTGTTAACACTTTTTGCACAGGGCCTTCTTTAAGAAATAGAAGACAAAATCATATATCCAAAATTGGGAGATTGTTCTGGATTACCCGGGTGAACCTCAAATGTAATCCTTTTAAGGTGGAAGCAGAGGGAGATTTGGTTACAGAAGAAGAGAAGGTGAGGTGATGATGGAGGCAGAGACTGGAGTGATGCAGCCAGAAGCCAAGGAGTGCTGGACGCTGGGCGAGGCAAGGAACGAATTCTCCCCTGGAACCTCCAGAAGGAACTGTTCCCTCTAACACCTTGATTTTAGCCCCATAAGACGCAGCTTGCACTTGTGGCCTCCAGAACTGTAGGAGAATAAATTTCTGTTGTTTTAAGCCTTCAGAATTGTGGTAATTTGCTAGAGCAGCTGCAGGAAACCAACACCCCAGGGAGTCGTAGCCCCCACGTGGCACAGCCTGGTGCCTTTGCACAGCCTCTGGACTCCAGGGGACAGATGTGAGCTTAACAGGGTCCATCTTAGCTGTCTCTTTCCCTGATTCTCCTTGTTAAATGCCTAGCTGGCTGCCTTTTCATGTGTTGCTATTAGTTTCATTGCACAATTAGCTTTTTCGTAATTTCTCACCACTAAGGTCTCCGTTGTCTTCCACAGCGTCACACTCAACGTCCAAAGAAAGTCAGCCGGCTCAGCCATGCTGTGGAGCTACTAGTCCTCCCATCTCGCCTCTCACCCTGGGCAGGGTCTGGGGGAGCTGGGGGTGGGGTGGAAACCTGCTTCTTCCGAGTGATACCCCTGATCTACAAGTGGGTATTGGGGGGATGGTAGGCCTTATCTTCTCAGCTCGTCCTTCCCAGTGTGGAACCTCTGCCCTACAACTGGGAGCTGGGGAAAGGGAGTCCCCACATTACTGGCTGCACCCTCTCGGAGTAGAGCTGTCATGACCTGGAGCTGGGGTAGGAGGGGGCAGGTTCCGGCTCAAATGTCACAGATTCCTGCTGTCCTTACCAAGACTTAGTAGACCTCCTTGAATGAATGCTGTATGCCCTTTGGTCAATATCCAGAGTGAGAGGGTCATACAGCCCTCCTAGAAGTCCTGCCCCCACCAGGCCTCTCAAGGTCAAGGCTTGGCACAGGCACGCTCTCACTTCCACCACATTCTTCTGGTCAAAATAAGGCACAAGACCAGCTCTGATTCCAAGGGATGAGAACTGGACCCCGCCTCTTGAGCGGAGGGCAGCACGTGCGTCCACGGGTGGCAGCAGTTGTGGGTGGCCGTGGATGCCCCAGGTCCTCCAGCAAGGTAGACAGAGCTGCTTCTGCCAGGAAGGAGGGCTCATGGGGGTTTGGGGGTTTAAGATTCGAGTGTCTCCACTCAAAGTTCCCATGCGGGTCTCGAGGTGCTGACTCTACTTTTATGATCAGGTCCTGGGTTTCCTTGCATACAGGAGGCTGCACTAATCTTCTATTGCTGTGTAATAAGTTGCCACAAGTTCTGAGTCGTGGCTTAAAACTCCATGAATTTGTTAACTCACAGCTCTATAGGTCAGAAGTCTGGGCACAGCGTGGCTGTATCAAAAAATTGGCCTTGAATGACTGATGTGACTTCCTTTCAGCCTGAAGAACTTTTGTAGTATTTCTTCTAATCTGTAGATCTGCTAGCAACAAATTCTCTTTATTTATCTTGGATTATCTTTATTTCACCTTAATTTCCTAAAAGATCATTTTCCAGAATATAGGCTTCTTGCCTGAGTTTTTCAATGACGTTGAATATGTCATACCATTGTCTCCTGGCCTCCACTGTTTCTGATGAAACAAAATTAGGTGTTGATCTTATTGGGTTCTCTTATATGTGATGAGTCTTTTTGGTTGTTTGTTTCCAGAGTTACCTTTAATGACCAGGTCTGAACAAAAGCATGCACATCTTCCCCTGCCCCCCCACCAAGCACACACAGCTTCCCAACCCAGGGAGACACCAGTCCAGGAAGAATTTAGAGGAGTCCCAGGGCAGCCCCTTCCACTCCATTCCCCAACCCTGCTGCATAAACTTAAGATCCTCTGGCTTAGGAAGAGAATTTAAAAAAAAATTTTATTGATGTCTTAATAGTTTATAACATTGTGGGGTTTTAGTTGTACATTATCATTTGTCCGTCACCATATGGATGCATCCCTTCACCCCTTGTGCCCACCCCCACCCCCCTTCTCCTTAGTAACCACCAACCAGTTCTCTCTGTCCGTGTGTTCGTTTATATTCCACATATGAGGGAAATCATGTGGTTTTTGTCCTTCTCTCTCTGGCTAATTTCACTTAACGTAATACCCTCTAGGTCCATCCATGTTGTTGCAAATGGGACAATTCTGTCTTTTTTATAGCTGAGTAGTGTTCCATTGTATATATATATATACCACATCTTCTTTATCCAATCATCAGTTGAGGGACACTTGGGTTGCTTCCACTTCTTGGCTATAGTGAATAATGCTGCAATGAACATAGGGGTGCATAAGCCTCTTGTGATGGTTGATTTCATGTCCGTTGGGTAGATGCCCAAGAGTGGGATTGCTGGATCATAAGCAATGCTGGATCATCATTTCTATTTTTAATTTTTTGAGGAATCTCCATACTGTTTTCCATAGAGGCTGCACCAGTTTGCATTCCCACCAGCAGTGAATTACGGTTCCCATTTCTCCACAACCTCTCCAGCATTTGTTGTTTTTTGTCTTGGTGATTATAGCCATTCTAAGGGGTGTAAGGTGATATCTTAGTGTAGTTTTGATTTGCATTTCCCTGATGATTAGTGATGTTGAACATCTTTTCATGTGTCTGTTGGCCATCTGTCTATCTTCCTTGGAAAAATGTCTGTTCATATCCTCTGCCCATTTTTTGATCATGTTGTTTGTTTATTTGTTGTTCAGTTGTGTGAGTTCTTTATATATTACGGAGATTAATCCCTTGTTGGATATACAATTTGTGAATGTTTTCTCCCAGCGGGTGGGTTGTCTATTCATTTTGATCCTGCTTTCATTTGCCTTGTAGAAGCTCTGTAGCCTGATGAAGTCCCACTTGTTTATTTTTTCTTTTGTTTCCCTTGTTTGAGTAGACATGGAATCCGAAAGGATCCCTTTATGGCCGATGTCAATTAGTGTACTGCCCATATTTTCTTCCAGGAGTTTTATAGTTTCAGGACTCACTTTCAGGTCCTTAATCCATTTTGAGTTGATTTTTGTGTATGGCGATAGAAGATGGTCTACTTTCATTCTTTTGCATGTTGCTGTCCAATTTTCCCAGCACCATTTATTGAAGAGACTTCCCTTACTCCATTGTATGTTCTTCGCTCTTTTGTTGAAGATTAGCTGTCCGTAGATGTGTGGTTTTATTTCTGGGCTTTCAATTCTCTTTCAATTGATCTGTTTGTCTATTTTTGTACCAGTACCATGCTGTTTTGATTACTGTAGCTCTATAGTATATTTTGAAATCAGGGATTGTGATGCCTCCAGCTTTGTTCTTTTTTTTCAGAATTGCTTTAGCTATTTGGGATCTTTGGTTGCCCCATACAAATTTCAGTATTTTTTGTTCTATTCTGTAAAGAACGTCATTGGGATTCTGATTGGGATTGCACTGAATCTGTAGATTGCTTTAGGTAGCATGGACATTTTAACTATGTTTATTCTTCCAACCCATGTGCATGGGATATCTTTCCATTTCTTTATGTCTTCCTCGATTTCTTTCAATAGCGTCTTATAGTTTTCATTGTATAGGTCTTTCACCTCCTTGGTTAAATTTATTCCCAGATATTTTATTCTTTTTGTTGCAATTGTAAATGGGATTGTCTTTTTGAGTTCTCTTTCTGTTAGTTCATCATTAGCGTATAGAAATGCAACTGATTTTTGTAAGTTGATTTTATACCCTGCCACTTTGCTGTAGTTGTTGATTATTTCTAGTAGTTTTCCAATGGATTTTTGGGGAGTTTTCTATGTATAAGATCATGTCGTCTGCAAATAGTGAGAGTTTCACTTCTTCATTGCTTATTTGGAGTCCTTTTATTCTTACCTAATTGCTCTGGCCAAAACCTCCAGTACTATGTTGAATAGGAGGGGTGAGAGTGGGCACCCTTGTCTTGTTCCTGTCCTCAAAGGAATGGCTTTCAGTTTTTCCCCGTTGAGTAGGATGTTAGCTGTGGGTTTGTCATATATGGCCCTTATTATGTTGAGGTACTTTCCTTCTATACCAATTTTGTTAAGAGTTTTTGTCATAAATAGATGTTGAATCTTGTCAAATGCCTTCTCTGCGTCGATTGAGATGATCATGTGGTTTTTATTCCCCATTCTATTAGTGTGGTGTATCACGTTGATTGATTTGCGGATGTTGAACTAACCCTGTGTCCCCGGTATAAATCCCACTTGGTCATTGTGTATGATCTTTTTGATGTATTGCTGTATTCGGTTTGCCAATATTTTGTTGAGGATTTTTGCTTCTATGTTCATCAGTGATATTGGCCTGTAGTTTTCCTTCTTTGTGTTGTCCTTGTCTGGCTTTGGTATCAGGATGATGTTGGCCTTGTAGAATGTGTTAGGAAGTATTCCACCTTCCTCTATTTTTTGGAATAGTTTGAGAAGGATAGGTATTCAATCTTTGAATGTTTGGTAAAATTCTCCAGGGAAGCCATCTGGTCCTGGACTTTTATTTTGGGGGAGGTTTTTGATTACTGTTCCAATCTCTTTACTTGTGATTGGTCTATTCAGATTCTCTGTTTCTTCTTGATGCAGTTTTGGAACATTGTATGCATCCAAGAATTTGTCCATTTCCTCTAGGTTGTCCAATTTGTTGGCATATAGTTTTTCATAGTATTCTCTAATAATCCCTTGTATTTCTGTAGTATTCATTGTAATTTCTCCTCTTTTGTTTCTAATTTTATTTATTTGAATCTTCTCCCTTTTGTTCTTAGTGAGTCTGGCTAAGGGTTTGTCAATTTTGTTTATCTTTTCAAAGAACCAGCTCTTTGTTTCATTGATCCTTTCTACTGTTTTTTTTTTGTTTGTTTCTATTTCATTTATTTCTGCTCTGATTTTTATTATTTGCTTCCTTCTGCTGATTCAGAGCTTTGCATTTTCTTCTTTTTCTAATTCTGTTAGGTGCAGTTTAAGGTTATTTATTTGGGATTTTTCTTGTTTGCTAAGGTGGGCTTGTATTGCTATGAATTTCCCTCTCAGGACTGCTTTTGCTGCATCCCATATGTGTTGGTATGGTGTATTTTCATTTTCATTTGTCGCCAGATAGCTTCTGATTTCTCCTTTAATTTCATCAATGATCCATTGGTTGTTCAGTAGCATGTTGTTTAGTCTCCACATCTTTGTCCCTTTCCCAGTTTTTTTCTTGCAGTTGATTTCTAGTTTCATAGCATTATGATCAGAAGAGATGTTTGTAATGATTTCAATTTTCTTAAATTTATAGAGGTTTGCCTTGTTTCCTAATATATGGTCTATCCTTGAGAATGTTCCATGTGCACTTGAGAAGAATCTGTAATCTGCTGTTTTTGGGGTGGAGTGCTCTGTATATATCTATTAAGTCCATTGCGTCTAGTTTTTCACTTAAGTCCATTATTTCCTTATTGACTTTTTGTCTGGATGATCTATCCTGTGATGAGTCATTTTTATTTTGTGACTTTTGAGGTTTTCTCTTTGTCTTTCACTATATTGACTATGATATGTCAGCTCCTAGGGACCACCCACATCTCTTGCCACATGGCCCGGTCCAGCAATGGAGAATCTCCCTTGCGTGGAATTGCTTTCAAGCATTGCATCTCTTCCACGAGGAAGAGACCATCCTTTTAAGTGCTCACCTGATTAAGTCAGGCTCACCCATGATAATCTGCCTTTATACCTCACCTGTGTCAGATAACATAACCTAATCATGGGAGTAAAATTCATTCTATTCACAGTCCTGAGATTATGCAGGGCATGTCCACCAGGGCAGGAAACCTTGGGGGCCTTCTTAGAATTCTGCCTAACACAGTCCACGCTCCAGCTTCCAGAGAGTGGCTGAGTGGAAGCTGGCTGCCTGGAGCCTGTCATTGTTTTGGGTAAGACCTCCAGTCCTGTCAGAGATACTCTACTCCATATCCTTAGAACTGGGATTATTTTCTAATTATAGAAACTATTAAAATTGTCCTTATTTCCACTGAGGTTAAGTGCAGTTGCCACCCGGTCTCCTAGAACACTGTTTTCGGAGGTGACCCCTGCCAGAGTCACCACTGGTGACAACACCCCACCAGAGGTCACCGTGCCACACTGAGGTAGCTGGGGAGGGACATGCAATCTAGGAGAACCTACCAGTTAACAAGTGGGAACTGCACTGGGCAGACCAGCAAAAAGGAAATGTGAAAAGAATGATGATCAGAGTGGAAGAAAAGGACACAGAACAATGGCCCCTGCATAGGACTGCCCATTAGAGGACAGGCTGAAGAAGAAAGTTCTTTCTATGTCCTAAAATGAAAATCCAATTTTCACTCTTGGGGGTAGCTCCCCTGCCCCCAGGAATCTGCTGTCTGCAGACCTCTCGTGGGGCCTCCTGCTGGCCGCCCCACCCCCTTCCCTGAGGTTGCGGCCCTGAATGTGGTGCCTCGCCCAGGATGCCTGCGACAATGCCACTCCCTGCCACCCCCACAACAGTCCCAGCACCACCTGGTCATTCTCTTTGCCTCCAGCTCCATCCTAATGCACTCATAGGCTCACCTCATGCCCCAGAGCTCTGACCCACCCTAGTCTCCACTGTCCAGCTCCTACTGCTACTGGGCCAGAAATGCCCCCTTCCTCAGGGCAGCTCAAACACCCACCCTTTGACCCCTTCAGATGCTGTGCTGGCCACAACCTCCTCAGGGACTGTGCCATCCCCAGCCCCATAACCTGGCACAAGCAGGTGGGAACACTGCAGCTGGTGGCCAGTGGGCAGCTAGATGGGCCGGGGGGATGCCTGGATCTTGCACCCCACCCCTGCAACACACCGTACTAGACTGGGATGAATAAGCTTCTGTTCTCCAGGAGGGACCTTCCTAGAGGGACACCAGGGCCTGGGGCAGGTCTGGGCTCCTCTAGTGGTTTGACCCTCAGGGGGCCAGAGGTCACAGGTTGGGTGCACCCCGTTCCCATTGGTCAGAACTGCTGGGCCCCGGCTCTGAAGCCCCGGAATGTGGCCAAGGTGTGGGGGCAGGGCAGGTGCTGACCTCACAATGGCGGGATCCGATGTCCCTGGCCAGCCCACCGACTGCCAGCAGCTGCAGACCACCGCTGCTGGGCATGTCCCTCCTCAGCAGCTACGAGGGCCTGCGGCAGGAGATCCAGCGGCTGGCGCAGGAGAATGAAGAGCTGCGGCGGCTCGTGCAGCTCATCCAGGAGAACCAGGAGCTGAAGCTGGTGCTCAGGAACAGGGGCAGCAGCCTGGGCTTCTGCAGCTCCGGGCTCCTGGCTGAGGTGGCCGCCAGCCCCCGGCCGTCCCGGCGCAGAACCATCAAGTTCAAGGATGCTGAAAGAGGTGAGCCGTGCCAGGCCCTGGGGGCTCCTCAGAGGCAGGAGGCTTCCCTTTTTCCACTGTGCCAAGACGGGGAAGAGTGGGGAAACCCCTGCTCTCGCGGGGCTCTGACTTGTCAGGTGCTGACAGGTGCTACGGAGGATTCGGAGCAAAGCAAGGGGTGAGGGGCGGAGGTGGGGGGCTCTTTTAGGAGGTGTAGCTGGGAGGAGGTGACATCAGAGCAGAGGTAGACTGAAGTGAGGGAGCCACGAGGCTGGGGTAGACCTTTCCAGGTGAGGGAACAGTGCAGAGGCTCTGCGGTGGCGGTGAGTTGGGTGTGTTGAGGCCTGTGTTGCTGAAGTGGAGGGCAGACAAGGACCAGGAGGGCCTTACAGGTCAGAGGGAGCCTGAGGGCAGGCTCTGTCCCCCGGGCCTGTGCCCTCTAGGCTCCCTGACTGATGGGGGGTGAGAGGCACAGTCCCTCTCCTGGTGAGAAGTGGCAAGCTTGGCCAGCGTGGGGAGTAAAGAGTGGTTGGGCTCTGAATATACATTTTGAAGGTCGAAGTAACAAGACTTCTGGCAGGTTGGGTGTGGGGTGTGTTGATGCAAATAATCAATACCCAATCTATGGATAAGAAAGATAGAGTGATATTTATTGAGCTAATGTGAGGACTAGCCAGGAAGCGCTCTCTTCTGTAGGGAAGAATGCACTCCAGGGAAGCATGGTTTACAGCATGGTTATATACCATTTCTGAACAAAGAACATACATCAAGCATGACAGGAATACAACTCTTTTCCCCCAAAGTCACAAGGAGATGTTTTGCCAAAGTTTAGCTTATACACAGCAGTTCAACTTGACCTTGGCTCTCTGGGAAGAAAAGCTTATCTCCAAAGAAGTACTGGTATCAGCGTCAGAGAAAGGGAGACATTCATTCCTATCTTTAAAGAGTGCATTCTTTGCTTTCGGAAAATGTTTGAAGCAGATGTACAATGCATGTTTGGTGGGCCATAAGTCAGGCTGCTCTGGGAAAAACAAGTTTTATTTTATTTTAATTTTTGTTAGCAAATTCTACCATGCAGAATACTAAACTTTATTCACTTTATGTATATATTTAACAGATCTAAAGTATTTAATTCTTGCTTTGACAAGAAATGAAAAACATAGGAGCACTGACTTACTCCTCCTTAGGAGAAAAGGGTTATATGTATAGCTACAGAGAGTTACGGCTCCTCCTTTACATACAAATAAATACATGATTAGGCTGAATCAGGATTAGACCAAAATGGCTTACCTATACACCTCAATATGTGAAAACTTATTATTTTCATCAGGCATGAGGAAGAGGGACTTGAGGGCAGCTTGCAGGGTTTGGCTTGAGCACTGCAGGTGGGGAGCTGCGCCTGGAATGGGCAGGCTGGGAGGTGACCCCAGGTCTCATGGAAACAAGCACCATGCTTTGGGGAAGTCTGTGGCTATGCAGAGCCAAGGGGAGACACAATGGGCAGGTGGGTACTCAGGGTCATGTCAGGCCTGGAGCTGAGTTTCATCCGTGCTGCTGAGGGACCGTGGATGTTACCAAGGGGAGACTCTAACTAGAGATGATATCTTAGACAGTTTGAGCTGCTACAACAAAACACCACAGGCTGGGCAGCTTAAACAACAAACTTTTTTTTTTTTTTTTTTTGCTGAGGAAGATTTTCCCTGAGCTAACCTCTGTGCCAATCTTCCTCTACTTCGTATGTGGGTTGTCGCCACAGCATGGCTGCTGCGGAGTGGTGTAGGTCTGCACCAGGGAACTGAACCCAGGCCACCAAAGAGGAGTGTGCCAAACTTAACCACTAGGCCATGGGGCTGGCCCAAATGACAAACATTTATTTCTCACAGTTCTGGAGGCTGGAAGTCTGAGATTAGGTGCTGGCATGGTTATTGGTGAGGGCTCCCTTCCTGGTTTACAGATGGCCGCCTTCTTGCTGTGTCCTCACATGGCACAGAGAGAGAAGGAGGGACAAGCTCTCAGGCCTCAGGGCACTAATCCCATCATGGAGCCCCACTGCCATGACCTAATCACCTCCCAAAGGCCCCACCTCCTAACATCACATTGCGGGTTAGGCTTCAACATAAGAAATTTGAGGAGACACACTCAGTCCACAGTAAAGGGGAACCACTCGGGACACACATCATTCAGGAAGACGTGGTGAAGGAGGTTGGCAGGAGGGAGGCAGCGAGGCAGGGCAGGAGCCCGAAGCAGAAGGTGCTTCCCAGAGACAGACTGAGGAGTGGGTGGGCGCACAGGACAGCCAGAGGAGGAATGGGCACTGGGTTGGCTAGGTGGGTCTTTGGTGATCTTGCTTGGAGCGATTTCAGTGGAGGGGGTCAAGAGAGCCCAGGGGTGAATGGAGGTGGAAGGGGGCACCCTGGGAGCAGAGCAGCCCAGGCTGCGGCTGGAGGGGCATGGGGCCTTTAGAAGATGCGATTGTGAGCTGACAGTCATTAGCTGTGGGGTGAAAATGGGGCGGGCGGGGTGGGCAGGGTGATGCCTGTGCGTGCAGAAAGGCTTGAGGCTGGGGCAAAGGTGGGCTTGGCTGGGAGCACAGCCCCTAGGCTGAGTATAGGATGGCAGGTGGGGGTGGGGTCGTGAAAGTCTTTCTGGATGGATCTTCAGCTGAGAGTCAGGCTGTGTTGCCGAGGGGCTGGTTGCAGCACAGCTGCCGTGAGCCCTGCGGGGATGGGGGCCCTGGATTGAAGTGGGGCCGCTGACCAGTATCTCATAGTTTGCTCAGAGCAGGTGAGGGTAGGGCTCCTGCATCTTGGCTGCAGTGATTGTCTAGGGGCCCGGCTGGACGTGAGGGATGTAGAAGGCCGTAGGGAGGTTGATGGGCTAGGGGTCTGGGGGCGGTACCACGGCAGGCACCTGCCACTGGATAGGCAGTCATCTGGACAAGGTCATAGCCCATCCTCTGGGATGTGAGTCCCAGATGGCTGATCCCAGGGCTGAGCCCTGTGTGCGGGGGAGCTGGAGCCCACCATGCTCAGCCCAAGCAGGGCTGGAGGAGGGAAGACACCAGCTGGAGCCTGGGCTGGTGGAGGAGACCATGGGCCAAAATCAGAGGGTGTGAGGGGGGAGTCAGAGGTCACAGAGCCTGGCATTGCTCTGAATCATCAGATCTCATGTCTGTCTTTCTTGTGGTGACCTGAGCCAGGTGCTTGGTCCAGTTCCTTCAAAACCACGTCTCCTTTCATTCCCCATCTGCCCTTTAACACCCACATCATACAGAGGATGCTGAGGCTGCCAGAGGCCACCAGTCAGTGGGAAGCCCTGTTGCAGCCTGGCTCCCAAGCAGCCCACCTCCTGTGGGCCTCCCAGGACCAAGCAGGCTTCCAGGGCCAGCAAGGCTCCTGGCGAGCCGGGAAGCCTGAGGTGTGTGTGGGAGGCCCAGAGCATAGGTGGTGGCCCTGCCTGTCTGGCTTTCTCGCCTGGCACATCAAGTGAGGTCCCCTTCACCTGCTGTTCCCTCTGCTTGGGACACGCCCCATCCCCCATGGATCTCTCTCCGGAGCTCTGACAGGCCTTCTCTAGGCCTCTCACAGCTCATGCCCACCCCAGCCTGGGCAGGCACACAGGCAGCTTTCCTCCATCTGCCCCATCGTCGCGGGACTGGCCGCGACCTCTGGGGACATCAGTCCAGGTGTCGCGAGGGTCCTGCCCCTCCGAGCCTCGGCTGCGGTGGGGTTGGCTCCGGGGTGGGTGGTGTGGAGGGGCTCTGCCCACAGAGCTTGCGCGCACGTAGGGAGTGAGGGGGTTCTGCGGGGCGCGCGCCCCAGGCCCCCCCGCCGAACCCCTCCATTCCACCCCGTCGCCCCGCCCTGTCCTCCCCGTGTGGCTGCCCGGCGCCAGGGCGCAGTCCGAGCTCATTTGGGCTGTTTCTTTGGGGGGCACCCGCAGGTGGGTCCCCAAGGCGCCCACGCTCGGCGAGCTCTGGGCCGGCGCGGGGCCTGGCGGCCGGCGGAGCCAAATCACCCAGGAGCCGGGGCCGCGCCAGCGCAGCGCCGCCGCCAGGATCCGGCTGGGAACGCCCGCTGCCTCCGGCCCAGTTCGGCCCCCGCCCGGCCGTCCTCGGGGTGGCTGGAGGCGGAGGAAGGAGGCGGCTCCGGGAAGGCCGAGCCTGACGCAACCGGGACGGCCGGGCGCGCCGGGACCGGTCGTGCGGGGGGCGGGCCCCGCTTCCGGGCTGGGGGCGGGCGTGGGGAGGGCACGGAGGGAGAGTAGCCCAAACAGACGGCGAGCGACCCGGAGCTGACTGGTCAGGTGGGCCCTGCACCGGGACCCCCCCGCCCCGCTCCCCGCGGCTACCGGCCCCACTCCCCCGACCGCCCGCTCATCCCCGCCCCCGGCCGCCGCCCCGCTCCGCCCTCTGCGCAGGCTCCGCCCCGTCACCTTGTCCCAAGCGCCCTCGACTGAAGGTCGAGGAGTTGCGAAGGAAGGCTCCCCTCAGCGTCCCCCAGCCCCCGTGCCTCTTCGTGCTAAAAGGGCTCTGATCCCCCAGCCCGAGGGGTCCCGCGGCGCCTCCACCTCTGAAAGGGCTGCTCCAGGCCCTGGGTTTCTGCCCCATCCCGGAGCACTGAGAACTGGGTAATGGGGGGCTCGGCGCCCCGTTTTTCCCGGCTCTGGCTCCGCCTTAGGCTGCCCTCTGAGCCGGGTCCTGCAGCTCTGGCTCCGCCCAGGGCCCCTCCTGAACCTGGAATCCCCCATCCTCTCCCCGTCCCAGCTCTGCCCATATGTGGGTGACCCCCAGGCCTCCCCGCTGACCCGCTGCCTCTGTCCAGTTTTCCCAGGACTACAAGCTGAAGAGTCACTGCTGGACTCCAGCCCTATCAGCATGGGCAGCCCTGAAGGGCGCTTCCATTTTGCCATCGACCGTGGAGGCACCTTCACAGACGTCTTTGCTCAGTGCCCAGGGGGACATGTGAGGGTCTTGAAGCTGCTCTCAGAGGACCCTGCCAACTATGTGGACGCACCCACTGAGGGCATCCGCCGAATCCTAGAGCAGGTGGCCAGGGCAGAGCTGCGGGGTGGGGAGGGACCCTGGGCCACAGGCCTGACGCTGACCACGTGGTTCCCAGGAGGGGGGCATGCTATTGCCGAGGGACCGACCACTGGACACCAGTCGCATTGCCAGTATCCGCATGGGCACCACAGTGGCCACCAATGCACTGCTGGAGCGGCAGGGGGAGCGGGTGGCGCTGCTGGTGACACGCGGCTTCCGAGACCTGCTGCACGTGGGCACCCAGGCCCGCGAGGATCTCTTTGACTTGGTGAGCTCCCCCTGCCAGTGGACGGCGCCTCATGCAGCCCGCATTTTCCCAGGGATGCCCTGGCCCTTCAGGGAGGGTCCTGGGCAGAATCAGTGCCAGCCCGGGGCCACCAGCTGAGAGGTAGAGCGGAGGTTCTGGACACTCGTAGGGGACACTGTGTCCCCCCAGCCCTCAGAGTGGTCACATGTTGTCCTGTTCCTGTCTGCCACATTCTGGACCCCGGGTGTGGGGCAGCCCAAGCCAGCCTGTTCAGGGTGAGGAGTGGGAGCCCACTCCCACCCCACCCCCACCCCACCCACCCCCAACTCCCACCCCACAGCCACTGCTGGGTCCAGGAAAGGAGCTGTCCTTGTGGGGGGCCAGGTGGCTGGCTGGACTCAGATGCCTGAGGGCAGAGAGCCGACCCTTGGGTGGGCCTTGCTGGGGCCACCCATCTGACTTTATATCCTGGGCCTGTTGGCTGGCCTGTTGGGACACATCCCCTCGCCTGCACTGCCCCACCCACGCAGGACCCCAGCAAGGACCCTCAGGCCTGGCCTCCTCTGAGCCTCTGCTTGCCCCCAGGCCGTGCCCATGCCCGAGGTGCTGTACGAAGAAGTGCTGGAGGTGGACGAGCGTGTGGTGCTGTATCGCGGGGAGCCAGGCGCCGGGACACCTGTCAAAGGTATGGATGCCTCCAGTGTGGGCGTATGGGGGCAGCAGGCCCTCACAGGCCTTTGACGGGGTACTGGTGGGCTTCCTGCAGGCTGCACGGGGGATCTACTGGAGGTGCAGCAGCCCGTGGACCTAGGAGGCCTACGTGGGGAGCTGGAGGGGCTCCTGTCCCGAGGCATCCGCAGCCTGGCTGTGGTGCTCATGCACTCTTACACGTGAGTGTGGGCTGGCTGGGGGCCATGAGTGATGGAAGGTGGGCAGTGGGCTGGGGGTGTGAGGTGCAGTGCCACTGGGTCGTTGTAGGTGGGCCCAGCATGAGCAGCAGGTGGGTGCACTGGCCCGGGAGCTGGGCTTCACACATGTGTCACTGTCCTCGGAGGCCATGCCCATGGTGCGCATCGTGCCTCGGGGGCACACGGCCTGTGCCGACGCCTACCTGACACCCACCATCCAGCGCTACGTGCAGGGCTTCCGCTGTGGCTTCCAGGGCCAGCTCAAGGTGAGGCCCCCTGCCTGCCGCTCCCGTTGCCCCCACCCTGCGCCTGCCCCACCCATCACTGCCCACCTGCCTGCCCACAGGACGTGCAGGTGCTGTTCATGCGCTCTGATGGCGGCCTGGCGCCCATGGACTCCTTCAGCGGCTCCCGTGCTGTGCTCTCTGGCCCCGCTGGGGGTGTGGTTGGCTATTCGGCCACCACCTACCCGGTGGAGGGTGGCCAGCCTGTCATCGGCTTTGACATGGGAGGTATGAGGGCTGAAGGGTGGGGTCCCAGGGAGTCTCAGTCACCAAGCTGGGCAATGCCAGGCATCTAGGTCTGTGAGGTGACTTCTTACTACCTATCTCCCCCAGGCACATCCACCGATGTGAGCCGCTACGCTGGAGAATTTGAGCATGTTTTTGAGGCCAGCACAGCCGGTGTCACCCTCCAGGCCCCCCAGCTGGACATTAACACAGTGGCAGCTGGTGGGGGCTCCCGCCTCTTTTTCAGGTCAGCGCCCCCCCACACCTGGGCAGGGACCCCCACCCCTGCCTCCCAACCCACCTCTAATTCCAGCCCTCCCTCTCCCAAGGTCGGGCCTCTTCGTGGTGGGGCCTGAGTCTGCAGGAGCCCACCCTGGCCCCGCCTGCTAC
This sequence comes from Tapirus indicus, assembly GCA_031878705.1. Lineage (NCBI taxonomy): Eukaryota > Metazoa > Chordata > Mammalia > Perissodactyla > Tapiridae > Tapirus > Tapirus indicus. Next base: position 1,107,077 of record CM062935.1, read on the forward strand.
CGTAAAGGTAAGAGCTGGTATCCACCCTGCCAGGCCTCTTCTATGTTGCCCAGGCCCACCTTAGCCCTTCAGTCCTGCCCCCACTGCCCACTCCTGGCCCCCTGCCTCCAGCCCCCAACCCCCACACTGTGCACACCTCCCAGGGGGCCCTGTGACAGTGACGGATGCTAATCTGGTCCTGGGTCGCCTGCTACCTGCCTCCTTCCCCTGCATTTTTGGGCCGGGAGAGAACCAGCCGCTGTCCCCTGAGGCCTCCCGAAAGGCCCTGGAGGCTGTGGCCACCGAGGTCAACAGCTTCCTGACCAATGGGCCTTGCCCGGCCTCCCCGCTGAGCCTGGAGGAGGTGGCCATGGGGTTCGTGCGTGTGGCCAACGAGGCCATGTGCCGGCCCATCCGCGCACTCACGCAGGTATGTCTGCCCTGCTCTCCAGCCCTGCCCCCAACCCCAAACCTCCCACTCAGGAGGTGGCGAGGGGTGGGGTGCCAGACAGGTTAGGGTAGGCTCCTGACCCCCTTCTGGCTCCCCAGGCACGAGGCCATGATCCCTCGGCCCATGTACTGGCTTGCTTCGGGGGAGCTGGCGGGCAGCATGCTTGCGCTATTGCCCGGGCCCTGGGGATGGACACTGTGCACATTCACAGGTATCTCTGGGCCTGCTGCATGTGTCCTGGGTGGGGGCCTGGCTTTGAGAGGTGCCGTCCCCCTCATTGCTGGGTGGCCTCTGTCCCCATAGACACAGCGGGCTGCTGTCAGCACTGGGGCTGGCCCTGGCGGATGTGGTCCATGAGGCGCAGGAGCCTTGCTCCCTGCCCTACGTGCCCGAGACCTTTGTGCAGCTGGACCAGAGGCTGAGCCGCCTGGAAGAGCAGTGTGTGGATGCCCTGCAGGCCCAGGGCTTCCCCAGGTGGGGCTCTGGGGGTGGGCCGGGCCAGGCAGAGGGCTCGCAGCATCCCAGCCACTCCCTGGGCAGGTTTACCACCTGGCCTCCCAAACGGTGCTGGGCCCCTTTGGGCGGTGGTCAGGGAGGGCTGGACTCCAAGTGCTGGTGGAGGCAGGACAGGGGTCCTTGTGGGGCACTCTGTGTGAGTGCCCTGCCTGCCCACCCAGGTCCCAGATCAGCACTGAGAGCTTCCTGCACCTGCGCTACCAGGGCACGGACTGTGCCCTGATGGTGTCGGCCCACCAGCACCCAGCCACTGCCCGCTCGCCCCGCACTGGTGACTTTGGGGCAGCCTTCGTGAAGAGGTATGCAAGGTCTGCATCCTGGGAGCCCTGGGCATGGCCTGTGGCCTGGCCACCTCTCCCTGATGGCTCCCTTGTGGCCCTTGGGCATACAGGTACATGAGGGAGTTTGGTTTCATCATCCCCGAGCGGCCAGTGGTGGTGGACGACGTGCGGGTGAGGGGCACCGGCCGCAGCGGCCTTCGTCTCGAGGACATCCCCAAAGCCCAGAGTGGGCCTCCCCGGGTGGACAAGGTTGGTGGCCCTCTCTATGCCCACCCACCCACACCCACAAGGGACACAGGGACAGCTGTGGAGGGAGGGACCCAGGGACGGTGCTGGACCTGGGAACCTCAATCCCCGCCATGCTCCTCAGATGACCCAGTGCTACTTTGAGGGGGGCTACCAGGAGACCCCTGTGTACCTGTTGGGAGAGCTGGGCTATGGGCACAAGCTTCAGGGGCCCTGCCTCATCATCGACAGCAACAGGTGGGCTGAGGCCTGGCCAGGGTGGGGCCATGGGGGTGAGGGCTGAAGCCACAGCTGCTGGGGCCTGGGTGAGCTGTGGGGCCCTGGCAGGGGCATTCTCTGACTCAAGGCTGCAGGAGTCTGAAGAACTCGGGGGTCCCATCATGGTTGGGGTGTCCTGCGGCCTGGGGATGTGGGGACCCTGGTTGGGAGGAGTGGTCTGGCCTGGCCCCTCCATCCCCTCTGCACTCCTGCCCCAGCACCATCCTGGTGGAACCAGGCTGCCAGGCAGAGGTGACTGAGACTGGGGACATCCGAATCTCCGTGGGGGCTGAAGCCCCCAGCACAGTGGGCGCCCAGCTTGACCCCATACAGCTGTCCATCTTCTCCCACCGCTTCATGAGCATTGCTGGTGAGTGGCTGCCACCATCCTTCCCCACAGCCACACTCGCTGTGGTGTAGGGTGGGGGGTCTGCACATTGGGCAGAAGTGGGCGCAGGTGGCGTGGCTAGCAGGGGTGTGCAGAGAGAAAGTGTGACCCAGGGGAAGGGGCAGAAGCAGAGTCCCTGCTGGCAACAGGGCCGGCAGCGTGGTCCTGGCCCTGGGATGGCACAGCCCCGGTGCATCAGCAGGCTTTGGGCAGAGTGGGCACCTTCCTCCTACTGGCAGCCGTGTGACCTGGAATTGCCAACCTGTCTGTGAGCAGGAAACAGGCTCGGCACAGTGAACCCTTTGGTGCAGGCTTAGGCCGGGGCCAGCTGGGGCCCTCGAAGCCTGTGCCTAGGCATCAGGTTCTTACTGTGCTAGGCAGGGCGGAGGGTTGTATGGGCACCAGGTTCTTGCTGGGCTCCAGGCGGGGTGGGGGGAAGGTGGTGCTCCTCACACAGGCAAGACGTGGCCTGGCCGTGGCCTCACTGTGTCCAGGTGGGCCACGGCTGCCTTCGGGTCCTGGGTCTGGGCCTCAGGGGCCTTGAAGGTGGCAGGTGCTGCCTCTCCATATCCTGGGTGGTGCTGTGGGTGGGGTGGGGCCAGCGGGCGCCTGGTCACTCTGTGCCCCCAGAGCAGATGGGCCGCATCCTGCAGCGCACAGCCATCTCCACCAACATCAAGGAGCGCCTGGACTTCTCCTGCGCCCTCTTCGGGCCCGATGGAGGGCTGGTCTCCAATGCCCCCCACATCCCTGTGCACCTGGGTGCCATGCAGGAGACGGTGCAGTTCCAGGTTCGACGGGTCCCTCTCCCTGCCCTCCTTACCCCTCCCCCTCCCCTGCCCCTTCCCTACTCTGTACCTGTCTCCTGCCTTCAGATCCAGCACTTGGGGGCTGACCTCCACCCTGGCGATGTGCTGCTGAGCAACCACCCCAGCGCAGGGGGCAGCCATCTGCCCGACCTGACCGTCATCACACCGGTGAGGACACGGCCTGGGCACCCAAGGGGCAGGGTGGCCCACCAGCTGATGCCTGAGTACCTGGGGGGCAGGGCAGCTGACCAGCTGACTGTTGTTCTCAACCCCTAGGTGTTTTGGCCAGGCCAGGTGAGGCCTGTGTTCTACGTTGCCAGCCGTGGGCACCATGCAGACATTGGGGGGATAACACCAGGCTCCATGCCCCCCCACTCCACCACCCTGCAGCAGGAGGGTGCTGTTTTTCTGTCATTTAAACTCGTCCAGGGAGGCGTCTTCCAGGAGGAGGGTGAGCAGGAGTGGGGCTGGGGTCAAGGGGTGGGGATTCAGCGGGCTGGTATACTTGGCTACTGCCTAAGCCAGGCCGGGCCAGATGCAGGGACGCAGCCCACTGGCCCAGGCCTGCCTCGAGGCAGGGGGAGCTGGGCAGTGACCCCATGGGGAGGTTGCAGATCATCTCTCAGAGATGATCAGAGTGGCTGAGATGAGTTCTGCTTGGGCCCAGCAAGGCCTCAGTGGTTTTGGGGTGGGGAGTTGCCAGGATACCCAAGGGACTGGGTGCAGGAGGGGGAAGAGACTGTTTCAAGGTGGGCAGCTGCTTGCGGTGTTTACAGTCTGCACTGGGTTTGCACTGGGTCTGGGGGCTGCAGAGAAGCAGTGGGGCCAGGGGCCAGGGGCTGCAGGCTCTTGGAGAGCTCTCCTGGGCCTGGGCCCAAGTCATTGGGTGGTGGGGTGAGGGGGTGGCTGTGAAAGGCTTCAAGTCTGCCTGTGCACCATGAGAGCCCCCTGCTTGTGTGCACACTGGATGGGGCGGGGGTCTGAGGGTGGCCCGGAGGCTGGGCAGGGAGTGGGGTGGGGCAGCTGCAGGCACCCTGGATGATGCCGAGCCTCAAGCTGGGCAGCAAGGTGGGCTGGGGACAACTGTTTGGAGGTCAAGGTTGGCACTTGACTGGATTTGGGAGCAGGGGCAAGGAATCAAGTTTGGACAGCTGGAGGAATGGAGGCTCTAGCACTGAGAGGGCACAGAGCAGCTGCAGGGAAGGGGGGACAGAAGCTTTAATGGAGCCTGGGGGGCAGGGGCAGCAGAAATACACAGCTGGTCTAAGGCCGCAGGGATCTGGGAGCCCAGGGGGGCATCCCAGAGTGAGAGGAGGTGACATGGGCAGGGTGGAGGGTGGGGTGACAGAGCCACAGGCTGCTGTGGGTGCTGAGGACACAAACAGAGTGACCTAGGCCTGGCCACTCTCTTGGTCAATGTGGGGCGGGAGTAGGGGACAGGGATCATGGGAGGGACATGTGCAGACACATGACAGAGGACCCAGTGGCCAAGGAGCCTCAGAGAGGACCCTGACCCAGACTCGGGAGAGGGCTTTCTGGAAGCGGGGAGTGGCCCCTAGGGCCAGGACCTGTACTACTTACCAGTGGATGGAGGCCTTGTTCAGACCTGTTAGAGGGTGGGCACAGACTCTTCCAAAGCAGCTGGCTGTGGGAGCCAGTGAGGGCCATGGGGCCGAGGGCAGTGTGAGTGGGGAGGGTCAAGGGAATAGTTTTTCTCCTGGGAGAGGAGAGGGAGGCCTGGAAAAGGCAGGAGCGAGTGGGGCCAAGTGGTGGGGAGGCAGGGCAGGAGGAATGAAGGAGAGAGAAGGGTATGCTAAGGGACAAATCACCCCTGGGCACCCCTCCAGGCACCTCAAGCTCCTGAGAGGTCATAGGCAAAGCTGCCTTCCCCGGCTCTGGGTGCCCATGGGGCTGGGGTGTGGGAACAAGGTTCAGCAGATAGGGGGAGGCTGGGGTTTAGGGGGCACTGGAGGAGTCAGAGTTGTGGGGAGCCAGTGAAGGGCCAACATGGGGGGCCGGCAGTGCCCAGTGGAGGTATAGCAGGTGTGGAGCAGGGCACCAGGCGGTCCTGGGGCTTGGAAGGTGGCTCATAGGTGACCCCATCCATCCAGCGGTAACTGAGGCCCTGCGGGCACCAGGCAAGATTCCCGGCTGCAGCGGGACACGGAACCTGCACGACAACCTGTCAGATCTCCGTGCCCAGGTGGCAGCCAACCAGAAGGGCATCCAGCTGGTGGGGGAGCTCATCGGACAATACAGCCTGGATGTGGTGCAGGCCTACATGGGCCATATTCAGGTGGGCCTGGGGGGCAGGAGCCTGGGGGCAGCTCTGTGCTTGCCCTGGGGCAGCTGGGCGGGGAGCGACGGGGGCACCTGGCCCACCTGGAAGGCAGCGTGGCTGCCGCTGAACGTACTCCCTGCCAGGCAAACGCTGAGCTGGCTGTGCGGGACATGCTGCGGGCCTTTGGAACCTCCCGGCAGGCCCGGGGGCTGCCCCTGGAGGTGTCTGCGGAGGACCACATGGACGACGGTTCCCCCATCCGACTCCGCGTGCAGATCAACCTGAGTCAGGTCAGGCTGTAGGGGCGGGGCCTCCTGGGGCGTCAGGGGCGTGGCCGCCTGACTGCTGACGCCCTCTCCCGTCACCTCCCGGTGGGCAGGGCAGCGCAGTCTTTGACTTCAGCGGCACCGGGCCCGAGGTGTTTGGCAACCTCAACGCACCGCGGGCCATCACGCTGTCGGCCCTCATCTACTGCCTGCGCTGTCTGGTGGGCCGTGACATCCCGCTCAACCAGGTGCGCAGGGGTGTGCTGTGGACGTGGACAGCAGGTCGATCCCAAGCCCCTGGTCACCCGGAGTGAGCCTGGGGGCGAGGTCAGCCCAACGCCCAACAACGGACTGATACTAGGGGTGCTGGTGGAAGGGACGTATGTCTACCAATTGCCCCTAGAATTGGCCCCTCCCGCACAGGGCTGCCTGGCGCCGGTGCGCGTCGTGATTCCCAGAGGCTCCATCCTGGACCCGTCCCCTGAGGCGGCCGTGGTGGGCGGCAACGTGCTCACGTCGCAGCGCGTGGTGGACGTCATCCTGGGGGCCTTCGGGGCCTGCGCCGCCTCCCAGGTACGGCGGGCGGGTGGGCGCCGCTCGAACGTGCTCGGCGAGGGGGGAGGGCCGCGGGCTGGGGCAGCCAGGGAGCGGGTGCCCCCAGCCGAGCGCAGCGGCCGCTTGCCCCTGCCAGGGCTGCATGAACAACGTGACCCTGGGTAACGCCCACATGGGCTACTACGAGACGGTGGCGGGCGGCGCGGGCGCGGGTCCCGGCTGGCACGGGCGCAGCGGCGTGCACAGCCACATGACCAACACGCGCATCACCGACCCCGAGATCCTGGAGAGCAGGTGAGCGGGGCAGACTGGGGCGGGCCGGGGGCGCGGCCGTGGCGGGCCGCTCTGAGCCCCTGGCCTGTGCAGGTACCCGGTCATCCTGCGTCGCTTCGAGCTGAGGCTGGGGTCCGGGGGCCGCGGCCGCTTCCGGGGCGGCGATGGCATCGTCCGCGAGCTGCTCTTCCGCGAGGAGGCGCTGCTGTCGGTGCTGACCGAGCGCCGCGCCTTCCGCCCATACGGCCTCCGCGGTGAGCGGCTCCCCTCCCCTCCCCCTGCCCAGTCTCTCTCCCCGCTCCCGGCCGCGTCTGTTCCCCACCCTCCGCCCCATTTCCCCCCATCTCCCCACCAACCCCCTATGTCTCTCCCTTCCTTGCCTCCTGGACCACCAAGTACCTCGCCTCTTCACGCAGGGGGTGAGCCCGGCGCCCGGGGCCTAAACCTGCTGATCCGCAAGGACGGCCGGACTGTGAATCTGGGCGGAAAGACGTCGGTGTCCGTGTACCCCGGGGTAAGGATTGCGGCCTGGCCGGTCCCATTCCCCCCGCCCCCAGCGGCCCGAATTCCGCAGAGGTTGAACAGAGTTGAAAAATAACCAGAGATTGAGTTTAATTTGGCTCCTGAAGGACTGGGGGCCGCACACCAGGTCTCGGTGGTCCAGGCCAGCCGCTATGGATGCGCTGCCCCGGTGGGGGATGGGATGGCAGCGGGGGGAGGGGCAGGGTCCATGCCCGCACTGAACCTGGCCCTCTGCTCCACAGGACGTATTCTGCCTGCACACACCAGGCGGCGGGGGCTACGGGGACCCGGAGGACCCCGCCCCAGCACCCGGATCGCCCCCGCAGCTTCCAGCCTTCCCCGAGCGCGGCAGCGTCTATGAGTACCGCAGGGCCCAGGAAGCTGTGTGAGAAGGGCCCACACAATAAAGATCCCTTTCGTCGCCCTGTTCCCGCGGCGACTGGCCAGGCTCATGCTTTGCGTCCTGTCCGTCTTCCACCGGCCTCACACCTGTCGCCTTCGTGCCTGCCTTAGGAGGACATCGAAACTCGGAGCCGAAGTCCCACGGCCAGGTGGTCTGTGAGCCCCGCCAGGGCGGTGCTGAATGTCACCTGTTCCACTTCCTGGGGATGGGAGTCAGGTTGAGGCCTTGCCCAGCGCCAGCCGGCCCAGCGCCCTGAGCTCTGGCACTTACTGGGCTCAGCGGGCCTTCGGGCACTCCCCGGTATGTGATGTAGTCCAGGCGCCGGCCCCGCCAGGGCTTAGCCCGGCGGCCTCCGCTGGGAGGGCCTGCCAGGTAGCGGTGGCGCCCTTCCTCCTGCTCCAGGGCCCTGAGGAGGGGCGGTGTCACAAGGCCGGGTCACTCTCCGTTCCAGGCGGTGCCTGGCCCCCAGGTCGCCACTCACCTCCGCAGCATCTCCGGGGAGCAGGCCACTGAGTGGCAGAGCATGGAGGTGTTCAGCATCGTTCCTGTGGGAGGGCCGGGGGAGGGCAGTATCAGCGGGAGGCTCAGCCATCGAGCCCTCCCTAGGTCTGTCCCCCGCCCGGGTGCCGTACCCAGGGCCCAGGGCTGCTCCCGGCGCGTGCCCAGCCGGCAGGGGTCCCGGAAGCGGCTGAAGAGCTGGTGCTCCTGCTCCTGCGCATGATCTGCGGAGAGAGGCCGGCGCTGGGTGGGCGGGGCCAGGCCGCGCGGCCACGCCCCCCCCGCCGCCACCGCTTACCTGGAGAGCAGTTGTCGAAGTTCAGGTCACCCAGCAGCACGCTGAAGGCCACGGCCTCGTCGCTCTGGCGGCTCTCGGCCTCAAACTGCTCGGCCCAGTCCAGCAGCAGCGTCAGCTGTTTACAGCGCAAGGGCCCATCCTCTGCCGGGGGTGGGGGGAGGGTGGGGGAAGGATGGCTCAGCCCAGGTTGCCATTCCGCATCCTGAACTCTCAGCTGCAACCCTCCCCAGGCCCCGCCCGGCCCTGATCTGTGAGCCCACCCAGGCACTCCAAGGGGTTCGCGGAGCCTGGGGCAGTGAACACACGAGGGGGGCAGCGGAGGTGCAGCCAAGGGTTGGGACCCGCCGCCATGCAGAGAGTGGCCGGACGCCCTGCCCGCGAGCGGTCGATCCCGTCTGCCGGGCTCACCAGTCGGCGCATGCAAGTGCGTGCAATGCAGGAAGCCCACGATGCGGCGCCCGTCCAGGATGCCCAGCTGTACCTGCAACACCACGAACGACCCCAGCAACCCTCGCTGGTGCCACCCCACGCCCCGCCCCCTCCCCGGCCAGGGAGCACAGCGGCCACTGGGCGGGTACCTGTGCGGAAAGCAGTCCCTTGGAGGCCAGCGCGTCCTCGCGACGCGCGTGGGGGAAGGACCAGAAGGCGGCACGCAGCAAGGGGTAGCGCGAGGCGAGCAGCAGCCCGCTACCTAGCAGCTTGAGGTGCGGCCCAGGCTGCAGGCCGAACGTGCCGACGTCGTACAGCACGGGGCCCAGATTGGGCCCCAGGAGGCTTACCAAGCGGCGCGCCGCGCGCAGATCGAACACCTCCTGTAGGCACACGAAGTCCACACCCGCCGGCAGCGCGGCTATCAGCACCCCACACGGCGCCCCTGGCCCTGGTGGGCTGCAGCCAGTAGCCCCATAGCGGGAGGAACGCAGACCGGCGAGCAGCACGGCGCCCACGGCCTCGGCCCGCCGCTGGCCGTGCTGCAAGTTGCTGAAGCGCGCTAGCCCGTCGGGGAGCAGACACAGGTTGGCGCTGAGGAAGCAGAAGCAGCGCGCGGGCTCAGCTGGGGGGCGCCAGGGCGCGGGGGGCGCCCAGCACTGTGGAGGGGGCTGGTAGCAGAAGGGGCGGCGCCAGGCCTGCAGCAGGAACCAAAGCAGCAGGCCTGGCAGTGCCAGGGGCAGGCCGAAGAGCAGCAGCAGCAGCAGAGACGCTCCGGCGCCCGCCGCTGCGCTCAGCCACCTCAGGCCGCTCGGGCGCGCCGCCGGCGCCCAGCAGCCCAGCAGCTGGTCCAGGGCCCAGTAGGCCGGGAAGAGCAGCGCGCAGGCTAGGCAGTGGAGGGCGTCCAGCACAGGGTGCGGAAAGGGCGAGGGCCGTAGGACTCCGGGCGTCGGGGGCCAGTCGGGCGGGGATTGCATGGCGTGCGGGGCTTCAAGGCCGCCGGTCGCCCCAACAACTCATTCGCTTCCAGCGTGCTAGTCGATTCGTCGGTGCGTCAGCAGGAGCTGCAGGAGAGTCACAGGGGTCAAGGCCACGTGGCGCAATCTGTTCGCGGAGACGGGAAGGCGCTGTGCCCGCGGCCTGGGGGCGCAGGTGCAGGCGGAGACGGAGCTTTAGGGAAGCCGTCCTCTCCTCACCGGCGCGGAGTCCCGGCGGCCGTTGGAGAGAACAAAAGGGAAAGCGAAAGGGACCCTGGCCTCGCAATCCCGCCCCAGGTCCTCTGCCCCGCCCCGCCCTCCCCTGAAGGCCACAGGAAGAACCCCCAGACCCGCCCGACGGCAGCGGGGACTGGGGTGGCACCGGCACCAAGTGGAGGGCGACCTTTTTTATTGTGGGCAGGCGCAGCGCCAGTGAGGAGAGCTCGGTGCGCGCTGCGTCCTTCTCCCTCCCGCAAGTCAGCGTGGAATTGCCTGGGCGCTCCTGTTGCCCAGACTGCGGGATCTACCCCACCCTCACCCGTCTCGAGACCCCATGAGGGCGCGATGTCCAGCACCTGAGTTCAAAGACACGTCCCCAGATGAGAGACAGCCTTGGAGTGAACTGACCAGGCACCCACTCAGCGCTCCGCGGAGCCCCCCGAAAGGCCAGCCCGAAGTGGTGACGGTTCTGTGACCCTACCCCAAGGAGCTTCCAATCAAGCGGGAAGAGACCGTTGTTGGTTTGGCCCTGCGCAGCTGCTCCCCCGGGCACGCGAGCCAGATGGAAGCCGGCTCCCCTCCGCGGAGCCCTCTCGCACCGCTCCGTTGGTTCCCGGGACTCCGCGGTCTCGCGCTCCCTCAGGCGCTGCGGGCCTCCCTGGGCCCCACCTTTCTAATTCAATCTGTGAATGAGTCCCTACACCTCTTGCCATTTGGCTCTTAAATTGCCCTGGAGTTTGGGTCCGGGTTGCCCTTCACCCCTGCTAGCAGGGAGGTGGAGGGGCTTCTGCCCTGGCCTCAATTCTCTAGGAGTCCCTGATCCCCTTTAGAAATCAAGATCTGGTGCTGGGTGTGTTCATTGCTCCTGATTTGTCTTGCTGCTAGGCCTTCTCAGCAGACAAAGCTAGAAGATCTCTATGGATCTCTACATATCTAGATGTAGAGTCCTTCCCTGCCCTTCCCAGGTCTGGCTGGATCCCCAGAATTAGCAGGCCTGGGAGTAGGGAGGGCAGAGAGACAGGGAGCTCTGGGGCCAGGGGGCTCCAGCACACCCCTCAACCCTCTCCTTCCCTCACGCTTCCTGGTTGCTGACACTATTCCCCTGTTTGAACCCAGACCCTGGGGCTCCTCTGTTCCCTGGCAGTACTCTGGCTGCTCCAGAAGCCTCCTGGGCTGGGATCCTCATTCCCACCTCCCACCGCAGCTCCAGCATCCTCCCCTCCCTCGGGGCAGGTCCTCTCCTTTCCGCTTTGTGGGCCAGAGGCCCCCCTGAGGGCTTCTGCACACTGCCCTTCTCTCCTTGCACTTGCCCTCCCAGGGACAACCATCCTGGCCTACACTCCTTAGCTTTCTGCACCATCCACAAGCCCTTCCCCACTGAGTCTGCAGGTCATCTCCCGGTGCCCCCTCCTATCCCCATTCCCACCTCTGCCCTGCTCTGTTCTGCTTTCCCTCCTGCCTGTGCTCTTCAGCTCTGCCCCTGCATCAGCTGGGGACTGCCCTCACCACCCCAGGTCTTGGGCTCCTGTGGAGCCAGCCTCTTCTTCCTTGGGAAGGGGCCATATCTCCCTGGGCTGCCTCCTGCCCAAGTTGGAATGAAGATACTTTTTCCTGGCTCCCCTCTCTCTAATGTCTTCCTGCCCTCAGTGAAGATCCAGAAGCTTCTGCCCCCCGCCCCCCCTTCCTGGCCTAGTACAGAAGGAGGGACTCCCACAACCACATCCCTGTCTTGCTCCCACCTCTGCCTTCTGCTCTACACTCAGGCCTCAGCTCCATGCAGATCACCAGTGCTGGTGACAGACACAGCGCTTCCCTGCCAGCTCAGCTCCTTCCCACTTCCTGCTCTTCCCACTTTGAGTCTCAGGGTCTCCCACTGCTCCCACCTCCAGGCAAGGGGAGCCTTAGGGCCATCAGAACACTCCCTTGGTCAGATAGCTGGTCTCTTTGGTATTGGGACTCTTGCCAAGGGCCCCAGAATGGGCATGGACTCCCAGGGCAGGCAGGACTGAAGGGGCACGGGGAGGAGGTAGCTGGTGAGCCACCCCAGACGAGGCAGCACCACCCAGGAGTGCTGGTGCAGGCCCTGCGGCCTGCATCTGAGGGGAGCTTTAATGTCTGTGCACCAGGGTGCCGGGCAGAGCGAGCCTGGGCCAGCAGGCACTGGCTGGTGTCACCAGATGAACATGGGCTTGCCGTCGTCGTGCGCCAACTGGCTGAGGCAGGAGAGCAGCAGCAGTGCGTCGGTGAGCATGCTGGGGTGCACGGTATCCACCAGCACGCGCTGCAGGAAATCCACCGTGTAGGAGCCACCTTCGGACGCAGCCAGCTCGGGCCGCTCCCGCAGGATGCCATAGGCGTTCACCAGCTGCTCGGTCAGCGCCGGGTGCACCCGCCCGTTGTAGCCCAGGCTCTGCAGTCGGTTCATGATGCTCACGTAGCGCTGTGTGAGTGTCTGGCACAGCTCCTCATCTAGCTTGTGGTTGCTGGGGTTCAGGGAGGCCTGAGGGGAAAGCAGCCGTCAGCGACCCTCCTGCCCCACACCAGTGCACTGGCAGGTGAGGGGCGAGTGAGGCTGAGGGGTATGGTTGTGGGAGGACGGTGATCAGGAGTGTGCTCAAAGGTGCTGTCTGGAGGTCCTGGGAGAGGTCCTAGGGTAGGAGGAGCCCAGTGGGCAGAGCCTGAGCGGAGAGGTTCCCGAGGCCCCATCCCTGTTGTCTGCTCTACCCACCACCAGGGATTCGGGACTGATCTGAAGCCACAAGGGACTGAGGAGAGAGAGCATGGTCAGGAGTCTGGAGATGAGGGGGCTCCTAATGCCCCCAGGGCTGCCCAACCCAGGAGACACCCCTCAGGGGTTTTCTCAGGCCTACTCCTGGCTCTCTGCCCTGCAACCTCTCAGCCTCCTCTCCAGGCCCCTCAGGCTGCATCCTCAGCACACTCGGGCCTGCACACCCCCTGCACAGAGTCCCTTCCCTCCCCTCACGCTGAATTGATGACCTCAGGCCCAGAGCCAAGCACCCTTGGTGTCAGACTGGGGGTCCTGCTGCCCCACTCCTGGTGCCTGCACCTGGGGACTGGCAGCAACTGGGTCAGTCTCCACCTACTTCTTCACTGCCTGTGCCCCCCCCCAGCCAGACAGTGACTGCATCCCGCAGCATCTCACCATGAAGTCAGCCCCTCCTCTCCACCCCTCCTGCCATTGCCTCCTGGGCATGTGACCTGGGCAGTCACACAGGGACTTGAGGAGTGACTGAGCCTGCCTCAGGGAGGGCATCCTGGAGGGAGATGGTGCTGGGCTATCTGGAGGACCAGGACAACAGAGGGAAAGAAGCTTCCAGGCTGAGGAACAGTGTGCATGGCATGGGCGATGCCAGGAGGCAGCGCACAGAGCGAGGGGCCCATGGGGAGAGCCAGTTTCAATGGCTGCTTCTGTCACCATACTGGGTTTGAGCCTCAGTTTCCCTGCTGTGACGTGGAGGAAACAGCACCACGTGACAGGGCTGTTTTGAAGATTAAAGGAAATGTCTCCACAGGGTGCTGAGCACTGCATCTGTGCTGCCCAGCGCCGCTGCGAGGATCCCCATGCCATGGGACACAGCAGAGGGCTCTCACATTGAACAGAGTTGTGTTTCAAAGGACTAGAGAATGGAGGGGCATCCTGAGATGTTGAAATTTGCCAGGGTGAGGCCAGGATCTGGGTATGGAGGAGACTGCAAGGCAGCACCACCCTCTCAGCCCCCGGCTCCCACCATCAAACTCTCCTGCTCCTCGTAGCACCTGTCACCTTTGCCCCTCTAGCATATATATTTATGGCTTTTCTTCTTTATTGAAGGTCTCCCCAGGAAAGGGTGAGCTCCCTGAGGGCAAAGACTGTCTATTTGGCATGCACTTGGTGTACACTGAATGCCGTGTACTAGTCAGGAGGAGCAGCCATGCACCAGTAAGGTGACAGCAGTTTGGACCAGGGGGTAGGAGTGGCGGACAAGAGAACATAGATGTGGATACGTATGCCAGAAAAATCTTTCCAGGGAGAAACAGCAGGACCTGGTGTTGGATGAGAAGAGAGAAGAGGCATGAGCAGATACACACACACCTCCAAGAGAGCGCCCACACGCTTGTCTTCCGGTCTCTTTCTCCTGGAACTCTGTGACATTGACCACATGCTCCATGACAGGGGAAACGGCAGCAAATGTCACAGAATCAGTGTGGTACTGCCCTTGTTCTCCGAACACAGGGCAAGTGCGTCAGAAATCAACAGTAAAAAGACAGCCAAATGCCCCTCAGATGATGGAGACTGGAAAGTGCGTCCTAACTGACTCACGGATTAGAGAGGAGATCTGGTTCAGTTTGTGAAATATTTCGACCTGAGCGGCCCCAGGCCCACCTGTCCAATCCTGGGGGACGCAGCCGAGTGCCATTCCCAGGCAGGCTGGAGCCGTGAGCCTGCTGCATTCCCGACCAGGGGGAGATGAAGAACCCTCCTCCTGTGCCTGCCTGGTCCTGCTGCCAGCTGGCTGGCGCTCCTCTTGTGCCAGTTGTTAAATATTTTTAATATCTCCCTGACTAGAGGGAACTTCCTTGCCCTAAATCTATTTATTTAAAAACAAAAGAGATGTAAAATAAAATGACTTAAGTGCTCAACCCAAGAAAGAAAAATAAAGCAAATCTATAGGAAGCAGAGGAAGGAAATAATCAAGAGCAGAAATGAGGAATCCGAAGGATCGATAGACAGGATCAGCAAGACAAAACTGGGCAAGGTAGACACATTCCGCTGAAGACGCCAGGCACCCCCCGCCTTTTGGGAATGAGACTCCCAGCTGAGTCCCGCTGTCCAGCAGCAAGGCCTGACGTCACTAAGTTCGAGCCAATGGGATGAGACCAGGACTGTGAGCTCCGCCCCCTGGGCCGAGTTCCCAGACTGCGGACCCGACACAGGTGCGAGGGGGTGGGCAGCAGGGCCTGACAGCCATGTGGAGAGACGAAGACCTGGCTTATTGAAGCCCCTGCATTTCTGTCACAGTAGCCTGGCACGGGCTCTAAAAAGGTCGTGAAGCTGCATAAGTCATAAATAATAGCAAACTGAGCATCCTGGTGCGTTAAAACACACCAGAGATGCGGTGTGGTTTATGACCAGAATGTCTTCTTGGGCGTCTCAGTACATTAAGAGAACAGGGAGGGAGCACCATGTGATCATCTCAATGAGAGGCAGAAAAAGCATTCTAAAAAATTCGATATTTGTTCATGATTAAGGGGAAAAAAACCAAAAACTCTCAACAAATGAGGAAGAGGGAAAACTTCTTAACCTGATGTGGCAGATACTGAACCTGGCTCATCTGGCTTTTGTGCTAGTGCCTGCTAGTGCCTTCCTGAACTTTAAGAAGTTGAAAGCTAAAAATCACCTTTTCCAGACTCCCTTGTGGCTTTGGTACCCCTGCGACCTGGGTTTCTGCTGGGCAGATACATGTGGGTGGAACTTCCTGGTAGAAGTGAGCGCCTGGAGGAGGCGGTGCACAAAGGGAGAGCAGGTTTTCAGGATTGTGCAATGGCTATGGCAGTGGTTCTTCAGGGGCAGCTGTGCCAAATTTCTGGCATCTGACAGGATGTCTGCGTGCTGTCCCTAGGGCAGTCATGGCAATGGTGAGTCCACTAGAAAAGTATCTTGGCATGCTGGCATTTTTACTGGCTGTATAGCAAACAAGCCCAATTTCATGTCCTTCCTGGAGCTTCTCCAGCCACCTAAACATTTATAACGAACCTCGTTCTGCTTATGTCAGCTAGTGTGTGTTCTGTTATCTGCAACCAAAAACTCTGATTTGCCTAAAGAAGATCTGGCAAAAAGCCTAGAACACACATCATACTTAATGGGAAGACTAGATGTGTGTGTTCCTAGTCAAGTCAGAAACAGGATGAGGTTGCCGTATACCTCTTATAAATACTATACAAGATGATGGTCTATGTAGAAAAGCAAGATGATATACAGGCTATTAGAACTAGTAAGAGGCTCTGGCAAGGTAGCTGGATAACAAATCATTACACAAAAATCAAAAGCATTCTCGGCAGGCAGACCAGCGAGTGGGACTCTGGAGAGCATCGGGGTGCACCATGGACTCACCTGGGCACAGTCACAAGGTACCACCCTCAGTCACCCTCATGCTGATGCAGCTGGACTCTGGGTCTCCTAGGACTAGGGTGCTGAAAGGAAGGGAGCTCAGAGCATCTCCCATAGAGCAGAAGGTCTTTGCAATTGGGTAGAAGAGGTGACAAGCATGAGCACTGGGACAACTTTTAGTTGGGCTTAAAAGATGGCATAACTGCGAACTTATAAAAAAAGATGGCCAGGTGCTGTGAAAAAAGTCAACCAGGCCTCATTGAACAACGGAGCTCTATTAAAACATTTCAGCTGTAAAGCTAGCAGCATTCATGAAAGAAACAACCCTGGTTTGGACAACACCAGGTTTAACCAGATTTACTGGGTTTGGGTAGAATTTAAAGATTCTAGCAACCACCAACATTGGAGTTCAACGTGCAGAAAAACAAACAAGATATTTTGATGAAGGGAAATAAAAGGCTGGGCAGAGTGGAATTAGATGCATATAGGAACCAACGAATGGTCCAGCCAAGCGGGCAGGATGGCCTTAAGATCAGGATGCATCTTTATGCTCCTCAGATGCGACCAGACTTCAGCCAGCCTGCCGTGGGTCCTACTGAGGGCCAGCCAGGGAGTGTTTGCCAGGGTCTGGAAGGAAACTTCTGTGCGGGGGGCTCCAGTGGAGCTGCTTCTCGGGAGCTTGGTCAGTGAGTGTATGGTCCTGGCAGCGCCAGTCATTGCTGATGGAAGGTGAATGGGGGCAATGGCCCTGGAATTGGTGAAGGTGGCCATTGGGCAGAGTGACCAGATGAGTGTTGTGGTGATAGCCACAGGCTCCTCGGAGGCCGCCAAGATGGTAGCTGAGGCGCTGGCTCAGGGGACACCAAGCTCCTTGACCTCCTCAAACACCAAAAAATTGCCTTACATACATTCTGCTTTTCTCCTCCTGCCTCTTCTTTAAAGAGCTGCCATTTAGTGCCGTGGCTGCTAGGTTCCATGGCATAAGCAATAAGACGCCTGCGAGTGAGCAAAGCCCTGGGAACCAGAGGACTTGCACAGCTAGCTCCCAGGTCCAAGGTCGATGTATGTTTATCATCTTCAGTTAAACGGGCTCCTTCAAGCAGTAGGAAACCTCTGTTCACAGTTTAATATCTAATTCTACATGGGCGACCAGACCTGTGCTTATAACGAAATGTAGCCTTTGCCAACGAGATATCAGATGCAGCATTTTAGAGGCATAAATATTGTACTTCTACTGAGTTATTTGTCGATTTTTAAATGGCCATGGTCAGTCTGCACTCGTGACACAGCAGTGGTGGCGGCAGTCCTGGTCAAGGGTCGCTGAACTAAACATGACCAAAGCGGGCCCCTCTGACACAAGCAACAGAAACGACGGGTGCGTAGGAATAGCCAACATTGTAAAGATGGGGAACTTCCCCAGTTTAATCTATACAGCAACACAAAGCTAAAAATTTGAACTAGGTTTTTCCTGGAACTTGATGGACTGATCCTAGAATTCATATTGAAGAGTGAAGGGCCAAGAGGAGCTGAGGTGACCTGGAAGAAGAGAGAGGTCCAGGCTCCATCACCCCTCCACGATGAGGACATGATGGGCTGGGGAGAGTCCACACACGTGGGCCTGGGAGAGGGGCCTGAGGCGGGCTGGGGAGCTCCCCTGTGCCCACATGGCTCCAACCTTAAGCAAGACATGAAAAGTACAAACAATAAAGGAAAAGGTGGATAATTCTGACCACATTAAAATTAAGAACCTAACCAAAGGAAGCCTGAACAAAACGAAAGGGCAAGCTCAAACCTGGACACAGATGAACCCACTGCAACTAAGCATCGTTCCTGTCCAATCACACACCCGGGTCTACAATCTACAGATAGAGACAGCCCGAGAGAAAGGGGCTGGGAGCACAGAGGGCTATTTCCTAAGGGAAGGCAGTGGAGGCAATGCCCATCCCCACTCCCAGGCGCATGGTCCCACCCTGTGTTGGCGTGTTGGTTGGGGAGGGATCATTCTGAACAGTGGCTCTT
Organism: Tapirus indicus; assembly: GCA_031878705.1. NCBI lineage: Eukaryota > Metazoa > Chordata > Mammalia > Perissodactyla > Tapiridae > Tapirus > Tapirus indicus. The sequence goes on from CM062935.1 coordinate 1,124,854, forward strand.
GGGCATCCAGCCAAGCACAGACCATACCCACGACTGCTCCTCCTCCTCGGTGCCTTGGAGAGCCTCCCACACGCAGTGGCAAGGGGACGTGTCCAGGCACGTTTGAAAAGCATTGTCCTCCGTGTCCCTCAGCGGGAGCAGGTGCAATGGACGACATGATGGGAATACACTGGAATGAGCTGGGGCCTGAGGTCCCTGCCATGAGGCCGCCAGCTACTCACAGGCTCTGGGACCTGCTTCCCCTGTGCCCCCCAGTAACCCTTGAGGGCACCAACAGGGCAGGGGAGAAGGTGTCAGCTCTGCCAGTCTGGGGAGGGCCCTTGGGATGAGGGCTGGCAGTCCGGAGGCCATTACAGTGGCAAAGCGGGAGAGCACAGCCCTGACTGTGCTTGGGACCCTTCCCTGGCTTGTCCTTTGGGGAGGCCATGTAGCCGGGACCACAGGCTCCTGCTGCCAGATGCCCTGGACACCCACTGGCCACTTGGACTGAGCACTGTGCTTCCTTCATCCCAGGGTGCCCTCGGATTCCACTGCACTCAGCCTGGCGGGAGTGCACCCCCCCACACACACACATAAGGGCCTGCTCCCCATCCCTGCCAGGTACCAGGGCAGGCCCTCTGGCGGTGAGTGGGAGACCAGCGCCACACACCTGGATGATCTTCTCTGGAATGTTGGAGACTGTGAAGCCGTAGAGGCGCACGCGCTCAGGGAAGATGCTGGACAGGATCCTGCGGTCCAGCTGGAAGGCAATCTCCCCTACCAGCCTCTCCCAGGCCAGCTGCTTCGAATCTGGGGACAACAAGGGGTGGAGGGAGTGGCCAGTGGCTGTGGTCAGCAGCCCATGTGGGTGCTAGGGAAGTCCCCAAGGGCAGCAAGGGAGACCACCAGACTTGTGCTGAACCCCCACTGCGTCACTGACCTCGGGGGCTGTCAGGGAATTTGCTGGCCTTTCGGTGGGCCAGCTTCCGCTCCAACTCCAGGATACTTTTCCGAGACGTTTCCATGACACGTGGACCCCGGGCGTCGTTGACTGAGGCCGGGGAGGACGAGGTTCGAGGTGGGGAGTGGGGGTTGCGTGGAGGGGAGTGGGGGGTGGGCGAGGGCTGAGTGGGAGAGTGGTGCTCCCGGGAGAGGGAGTGGGGCGTGCGCTGGGCAATGTGGGTGGTACTTGAGGGGATGTGGTTGGTGGCAGCTTGGGGGGCGGGAGTGGGGGCAGAAGGGAGGTCTGTGGCAGTGGGGGCGGCAGTTGGGGAGGTGTGGTCAGAGGCAGGAACCACTTGTCCCTGGGGGGCACCAGGCTGGGTCCGGGCACCTGAGGTGCTGTAGGAGAAGGCCGTCATGGGGCCAGGAGTGCCCCTGGCACCAACTGGGGTGGAGGTCTGGATGGGCGCACCCATGAACGTCACGCTGAGGGGCTCTGGGTCCTGGGTTGGCCCGGGGTGCTCAGTGGAGGGTGGGACTAGTGACATGGGGGGACAGAAAGGAGAAGAGGAGCATTAGAGCAATGCAGGACCAGGGACTGGCCTGGCAGGGGGCCCCCTCACCCCAGGATGCCCTGCTGCCCCTCCCCCTGCACCGGCTACCTTTGGAGGTGGCAGCAGGCCCCGTGCCAGCTGAGGGATGAGGTCCAGAGGGGCATCCTCGGAGTGGCTCTGTCAGTCGCACCCTTGGGGCCTCTGATAGCACCCGATTGCTAATGGGGTTGGCGAGAAGGTTCTGAGACATACCTAGAGGGGCAGCCGTGGAGGTGAGCAGGGGGCTACTCAGAGAGACGGCCACCGTGCCTGTCGTAGGGGCCATCAGGGGGCTGCTCTGAGATGTAGCCATGGGGCCGGCCAGGGGGCTGCTTGGAGTCAGGGGGCCAGTAGAAGGCAGGCCCAGGGAGCTGGCCAGCGTGCCTGCCTGGGACACCGCCATGGGGCCGGCCAGGGGGCTGCTTGGAGTCAGGGGGCCTGTGGAAGGCAGGCCCAGGGAGCTGGCCAGCGTGCCCGCCGGGGACACCGCCATGGGGCTGGCCAGGTGGCTGCTCAGGGGGCTGGTCAGAAGGCTGGTGAGTAGGCTGCTCTGTGATGTGGGCCCCGGGCAGGGCAGCAGTGTGTTGAGAGGGCCCGTGAGGGGGGTCATGATGGGGCCGGCCGCAGGGCTGGGCTGTGGACTGTTTAGCATGTCAGCCAGGGGTGCCAGAGCCACTATCCCCACTTCTTCCAGGACAGATTCATTTGCTGCTGCCGGGGACAGGGGCAGGAAGACACCTGGGGGACACAGAGAAAGCACTGAGACCTCAGGCAGGCCCCTTGGGGATGGGGGCTCTCTCCCCATGGTGGCAGGGCCTGGGCCAAGTCACCCATCTGCCTCTGATGAGCTGACCAACCCTCTCTGAGCTTCATCTCTTAGGTGGGCCGGACAATGACCCCTCTATCTCCGAGGGAGATCTGTGGGGTGGCTCGGCGGATCTCAGATGGGGGTTGGGCCCCTTGTCTCTTCGTCCTCAGAGGGAGCTAACACCTGCCCTCTAGCACAAGGACCTTTCACAGCTGCCTGCCCCTCAAATATGCCCCCTGCACTGAGCTGCCGACCCTTGCTGAGGAGAGGAGGGTCTTCTGGCAGCTGGACCCCCAAGTTGGCAAGTTGACCCCTCTGTTTCCTGGTGGGGAGGAGTGGGCCTGGGCCTCCTGACCACTGTCCTCTCGGGGACAGCTGAGCCTCAACAGGTGGGGTACTCTTGGGGAGGCCAGAGCTAGAACAGGCGTGGAGCCTCACGTGGCGCCGATGGTGTGCCCGGCCCCTGCCCGCGGTGTCTCCATGAACAATGAATGCAGGCGCAAGAGGGCCAGTCGGCCCAGGCACACTTCACGCTCCTGGAGCCCCGCCTGGGGGCCTGGGAGCCCATTTTCCCTGGGTCCCTGAGGAGAGTGCCCTTGAATGACCATGTTAAGGGGAGAAGGCCCCTGAGGGCACAGCAGCTCAGGGAGGGTGCAGGGGAGGTTTTTGTAAGCGTGCAATTTAACTGAAAACTTCCACTTCTTTTTTGTTATAAAAGCAGTACACACTCATTATAGGGAAAGAATAGAAATACAGAAGGTAAAAAAAGATGAAAAACCACTGGTAGTCCTATTATCCCACAGTCAGTCATACTATAAAGCTCTGTGTTGCCTTGAAGACTTTCTCCACATATTAACATAGATCGGGGTGGAAGAACTTTTCTGGAAAGGGCTAGTAGGAAATATTTCCAGCATTGCTGGCCATCTGGTCTCTGCTCAGCTGCTCAGTTCCGCCGTGGTTGTGCGAGAGCAGCCACAGACAACACGGAAGTGAATGCGCACAGATACGTGGCAATAACACTTGATTACGGACACTGGTATCTAAATTTCACGTACTTTTATATGTCATGAAATAGTGTTCTCCTTTTGATTTTCTTCCAACCATTTAAAAATGTAAAATTCATTCTTAGCTCCGAGGCCACACACAAACGGGTGGCGGCTGTACGGGTGGCCTATGTCCTTGTGTGCCCCATCTCTTCTTCACGGGCCCACAGCATGGCGGCCTCCAGCAGCAGCGTCTCTGCCAACCGCACTCATGGTGGCCGCAGAGGTTTCCACCTTGTGCAACGACCGTTGTGTACTGAGCCGGTTCCAACTGTTGGGCATTTGAGTTGATTCCAATTTTCCCAATGACAGATCATTTTACCACATAAATCTTTATTATTGATTTTTCCCCTGAAAACAGATATTTTATTTTTATTTTTCAATTAATTAATTAATTAATTAAAATTTTAATTTTTATTGATGTCTTAGTTTATTACATTGTGGGGTTTTCGTTGTACATTATTATCTGTCTGTCACCATGTGGATGCATCCCTTCACCCCTTGTGCCCACCCCCCACCCCCCTTCCCCCTGGTAACCACCAACCAGTTCTCTCTGTCCGTGTGTTTGTTTATATTCCACATATAAGTGAAATCATGCGGTGTTTGTCCTTCTCTCTCTGGCTTATTTCACTTAACGTAATACCCTCTAGGTCCATCCATGTTGTTGCAAATGGGACAATTCTGTCTTTTTTTTTTTTTTATGGCTGAGTAGTGTTCCATTGTATATATGTATCACATCTTCTTTATCCAGTCATCAGTCGAGGGACACTTAGTCTTGCTTCCACTTCTTGGCTATAGTGAATAATGCTGCAGTGAACATAGGGGTGCACAGCCTCTTGGGATGGTTGATTTCATGTCCATTGGGTAGATGCCCAGTAGTGGGATTGCTGGATCATAAGTGAAAACAGACATTTTAGAGGTTCTTAATGCATGCTGCCAAATCTACCTTCTTTAAGAAACATTTTGACATTGCTTGGAAGTCCCCGGGCATGTCACTTAAATCTCTGCCGATGCTACACTGCACAATGTGTGGCAAGATGTCGCACCACTTTATTTTCATTTTAAGTTTAGTTATTTCTTTTCCCAAACAAATAAACTAAAATTGCATAATCAAATCAACCAATCTTTTCTTTTACCATTTCTTGTTTTGGCTTTTTGGAAATTTTTGCTTTAGAATTAAAGAGACAGAAAAGCTTGTGGGCCAAAGGGAAGTAGGCCATGGAGAGGAAGAACATGAAGGAGAGGGAGCAGCTGGTGGCAGATTTGGGGGAGACATCAAAGAGCCCCGATGGGGGAGAGAGAGGGATGAAGTGGGGGATGGAGATTGGAGTTGGGGTGTTAGTCTTTCTTGGCCTCTGTTTCCTCTGAGAGGAGCCCAGGGTCTGGATGATATGGGCAAGGACCACTTGGGCAGTGTCCTCAGGATGGCAGGAAAGAAGACAGTCATGGATCGTCTGTCCCTGCACAGCTGGGGAGCTGCAGGAGCGCCAGTGGTGCCTCATAGCACAACAGGGTCCTCGCAGGGTCTCTGAGACCCAGGTGATCTAGTTTCCACCTCACTGACCGCCCCCCCTAGGTCTCCTCGATGTCCTTCTAGGACATCTCTGGGGTGTTATTCCCACTCAGTGTCTCAGTTCATTTTCCTTCTTCCTTCCGACACCGACTCCCACCAGGCTCTCACTCGCCTTCCACCCAAGCACTCAATGAGGCACCGGTGACCCCACGTTGCAGAATCCAACTCAGTCCTCAGGCTTCGTCTTCCTTGTTGGCTCATTCACACAGTGGAGAGCTCCTCCTTATTGACACCCTGTCTTGGTTTAGTGTCCGGGTTCCTGGTCACCTGGCTTCTTCCAGGTGCTGCTGGTCCCACCTCATCTACCCTCCTAGGGGCAGCCCCAAGCTCCCCTTGAGTCTGCTCTTCCTCAGTGAGCTGATGCAGCTTGGGCACTGGGGGACCAGCTACATGCCCTGCTCACACTCAGGCTGGACTCCAGACTCACACCCCCAACGGCCTGACCCACTTTTTCTGGGGGTTCTGCTGGGGACTCCAGCCTGGCACTCCTTCAGTTCCCTCTGCAGCCCTGGTGCGCTGTCAAAGGGCATCTTTGCCCTTTCAGTAGCTCAGGCCCCATGCGGTGCAGTCGGCCTCAACACTTCTCTTTCACTCACACGCCGCATCCAATTTGCCTGCAACAGCTTCAAATATATCCGGAATCGAGCACGTGGACCAACAGCACTGCTCCACCCTGGTCCACACCAACGTTACCCCACCTGGATTCTTGAGGGAGCCTCCTGGCTGGACTCCTGATGCTGGACTTTTTCCCCAAACATCAGCCAGAGTGTTCCGGTTAAAATGCCCACCAACTCACTATCTCGTTCTGAGTCCTAGGTTGTTCAAGGCCTCCCATGATCTGGCCTGTCACCTCTCTGACTTTGATGTTCCCCTGATCTCCCCCCACACTCTCTGCTGCAGCCCCTTGGGCCTCCTTGCTGTTCCTCAAATGCTCCAGGCATATTCTTGCCTCTGCCTTTGCCTTAGCTGTTCCCTCTGCCTGGAACACTCTTCCAGTGTGCACAGCTGGCCCCCACACTTCCACCCATCCCTCCTCAGAGAGGTCTTCCATCTAAAATCACCAATTTCCTTTACCTAGGTTGTTCCTTCCCCTTTTCCTGGACTGTTTCCTCCTAAGTACTTATCTCTTTCTAAGATGCTCTACATTGACTTATTGGTTTGTCCTATCTCCCTCCACTAGAGTGAAGCTCCACGAGGGCAGGGGTTTGTCTGTTTGCTGCTGTTTCCCAGTGCCTAGAACAGTGCTTGGGCCACAGAAAGTGTTCAATAAATATAAAGAAAATGATGTGTATATGATCAGAGATGAAACTTGATGATTAAAAAAAATTAGTCAGGGACCTGTCCCCGTGGCCTAGTGGTTAAGTTAGGCACAATCTGCTTCGCTGGCCTGGGTTCAGTTCCTAGGCATGGAGCTACACCACTTGTGAGTGGCCATGCTGTGGCAGCGACTCACATACAAAATAGAGGAAGGTTCAAAACAGATGTTAGCTCAGGGTGAATCTTCCTCAGCAAAAAGAGGAAGATTGGAGACAGATGTTAGCTCAGGGCAGATCTTCTTCAGAAAAAAAAAAAAAGGTCAGCATAGGAATTGAGGTCTATTTGACTTGAGTTTGTGCCCCTAAGCACTGAAAGCTTAATCTGACCACAGAAGGAAGTGTCCATAAAATGACCTTATAAACTGCAACCACTGAGACAGCCATATAAAATGCAAAATTGAATCAGATAGTATGTTACTATCTGAAGGAGTTGTGTGGTTGTCAGAATACAAAGAGTGCAAGATTCATCAGGGTCTGCAAAAATCAATTGTATTTACAAACACTTGCAATGAACAGTCCAAAAACAAAATCAAGAAAACAGCATTAAAAAGAATAAAATATTCTGGAATAAATTTAACAAAAGAAATGCAAAACTTATACTCTGAAAACTGAAAACATTGTTGAAAGAAATTAAAGAAGATCTAAATAAAGAAGATAAAATAAATAAAGAAGATCTTTAAAATAAATCTTAGATCTTCTAAATAAAGAAGATTTAAATAAATGGAAAAACATCTCATGTTCAGGATTGGAAGATTTAATATTGTTAAGAGAGCAATACTCCCCAAGTTGATCTACAGATTCAATGCAATCCCTATCACAATCCAAGCTGGCTTCTTTGTAGACACTGACAAGCCGATCCTAAAATTTGCATGGAATTGCAAGGAACCCAGAATGGTCAAAGCAATATTGAAGAAAGTAGAAAGTTGGAGGACTATGTCCCAGATTTCAAAACTTACTATCAAGCTACAGTGATCAAGACTGTGTGGCACTGGCATAGAGACAGACATATAGATCAACAGAATAGAATAGGGATTCCAGAAATAAACCCATACATCTATGGTCAACTGATTTTCAACAAGCGTGCCAAGAGAATTCATTAGGGAAAGAATAATCTTTTCAAAAAATGGTGCTGGGAAAACTGGATATCCATGTGCAAAAGAATGAAGTTGGACCCTTATCTCATACCATATACAAAAGTTAACTCAAATGGATCAAAGAGCTAAAGTATAAAATTCTTAGGAAAAAACATAGGGGTAAATCTCAATGACCTTAGATTTGGCAACAGAGTCTTAGATAAGACACCAAAAGCATGAGCAACAGAAGAAACAACAGGTAAGTTGGATTTCATCAAAATTAAAAACTTCTATGTTTCAAAGGACACTCTCAAGAAAGTGAAAAGACAACCCACAGAATGGGAGAAAATATTTGCAAGTCATATATTTGATAATGGACTTGTATCCAGAATACATGAAGAACTCTTACAACTCATACAATAATAAAAGGACAAATAGCCCAATTTAAAAATGGGCAAAGGATCTGAACAGACATTTCTCAAAGATGATATACAAATGGCCAATAAGTGCAGGAAAAGATGCTCAACCTCATTAGTCATCAGGGAAATGCAAATCAAAACCACAATGAGATACCACTTCACACCCACTAGGATGGTTATAATTCAAAAGTCAGATAATAAGTATTGGCAAGGATGTGAGGAAACTGGAATGCTCATAAGTTGCTGTTGGGATTGTGAAATAGTGCAGCCACTTTGGAAAACAATCTGGCAGTTCCTCAAATAGTTAAACACAGAGTTACCATATGACCCAGCAATTCCACTCTTAGATATGTACCCAAGAGAAGTGGAAGCATACGTCCACATAACAACTTGTACATGAATGTTTATAGCAGCCTTATCCATAATAGCCAAAAGAAAAGAACAAAAGTCTATCAACTGGTGAATGGATAAACAAAATATGGTACACCCACTGATGCAATACTATTCATCCATAAAAACAAACAAAAAACCCCCCTAATCCTACCTAGAAGTACTGATTCACGCTAAAACATGGATAAATCTTGAAAACATTAGGCTAAATGAAAGAAGCCAGTCACAAAAGCCACATATGTATGATTCCATTTATATGGAATGTCCAGAATAGGCAAATCCATAAAAACAGAAAATAAGTTAGTGGTTGCTTAGAGCTGAGGAGGATGGGTGGTAGGAATGTGATAGTTAAAAGCTTTTTTTGGGGGGTGATGAAAGTGTTCTAAAATTGATTGTGGTGATATTTGTACATATCTGTGAATACACGAAAAACCACTGAATTGTACACTTTAAATGGGTGAATTGTATGGCATGTGAATTATATCTCAGTAAAGTTGTTATTTAAAAAAGGGTTCATCCCATGTCTACTCGGATGAGGGAAACAAAAGAAGAAATAAACAAGTGGGACTTCATCAGACTACAGAGCTTCTACAAGGCAAATGAAACCAGGATCCAAATGAATAGACAACCCACCAGCTGGGAGAAAATATTCGCAAATCCTATATCTGAAAAGGGATTAATCTCTGCAGTATATAAAGAATCTGCAGTATATAAAGAACTCACACAACTGAGCAACAAAAAAACAAACAACTTGATCAAAAAATGGGCAGAGGATATGAACAGACATTTTTCCAAGGAAGACATACAGATGGCCAACAGACACATGAAAAGATATTCAACATCACTAATCATCAGGGAAATGTAAATCGAAACTACACTAAGATATCACCCTACACCCATTAGAATGGCTATAATCACCGAGACAAAAACCAACAAATGTTGGAGAGGTTGTGGAGAAACGGGAACCCTGCTTCACTGCTGGTGGGAATGCAAACTGGTGCAGCTTCAATGGAAAACATTATGGAGATTCCTCAAAAAATTAAAAATAGAAATACCTTATGACCCAGCAATCCCACTCTTGCGCATCTACCCAACGGACATGAAATCAACCATCCCAAGAGGCTTAGCCATCCCTATGTTCATTGCAGCATTATTCTCTATAGCCAAGAAGTGGAAGCAACCCAAGCATCCCTCAACTGATGATTGGATAAAGAAGATATGGTATATATATATATACAATGGAGTACTACTCAGCCATAAAAAAGACAGGATTGTCCCATTTGCAACAACATGGATGGACCAGGAGGGTATTACATTAAGTGAAATAAGCCAGAGAGAAGGACAAACACCACATGATTTCACTCATATGTGGAATATAAACGAACACACGGACAGAGAGAACTGGTTGGTGGTTACCAGGGGGAAGTGGGGTGGGGGGTGGGCACAAGGGGTGAAGGGATGCAGCCCTGTGGTGACGGACAAATAATAATGTACAACGAAAACCCCACAATGTTATAAACTATTAAGATATCACTAAAAATGAAAAAAAAAAATAGGGTGATCAGCGAAGGCAAAAAAATAAATAAGTAAAATAAAAAAGGGTTCATTGGGGTCACAGACATGGGGAAAGACACATTCAAGGTTCAGGGGCCAATTAAGTGCACCCCTGGGTAGCATTGCAGGCTCTGCCAGCACAGAGCATGGAGGAGTGTGTGTCCATTGCTCAGGGCCAAGACTGTAATGGCCTCAGTCATGGACACAATAACCATAGGGTTTGTGACCTATCAGGGTCAGCGATGAGAATCTCAGGAACAGCCTTGCCGAGATCTCTGGCTGGGAGATGGGGAACACTAATAATACTTCTGCCAGGACATCAGGTGTGAACAAGAGTGTCAGAGCTAACAGGAGTCAAGGGCCAAGACTCTGTTAACGAAATTTCAGTCCTACAGCTTTGTATTCTAACGCAAAATGTACAAGTGATTGTTTTAACTTTTTTATAATTTATATTCAATTGATTTAGATTTGTGAGTCGAAATTTTTCTAGGTTTACGTACAGTATTAGAACCATAAATAGAACTTTAGATTCACTGTCAACCTAAACAGCAAATTCACCTATTATTTTACCCTCAAAACGATTTTATTCCAGGATAGCCAAAAGAATTGCAATTCAGGATGTGCATGCTATGGCAAACAATAGGCAAACCCAGAGAACAAATGAGGTAAGCTGCTGTTATACAGAGAAAAGGGGGAGTGGGGAGCGGCTGTTCTAAGGAAAGTCCTGAGCGGGAGGACAGGGCAAGGGGAGGTTCAGGGCAGCAATGGCTTCTCATTGGCTGAGCTGTTGCCGGGTGGGGAGAGAAATCTTCCTTCATAGTAAAGTAGTTGTACTTCCTGTTGGAGTAATTGAAGATGTGTGATGGGGCAAGAGCTCCCCCTGCAGGCTTTCCGGACTACAATTTAGTTGAGGTTTCTTTTATTTATTTCCACAGCTGCCTTTATATATTTTATATGTAAGAATTATTTAGGGTCCAGGAAGGTTTGTTTGTTACATCAGACAATTGAAGTTAAAAAGAAAAGCAAACTTCTTAGGTTTACAAGCGCAGTTTACAAGGCTTTAAACTGTTTAACCGAACTTCTGATTTCCTGCCTAATCCTGCTCCTCGCAGGGGCAGCTCCAGCCTTCCCGCTGCCAGGCCGGGACTTTGGAACGGCCCCACTCGGTCTCCCCAGCTCATCGCCTCGGTCAGGACACGCGCCTTTACACTGTCCCGTGTGCCCACCTCCCGCCCCGCCTCCCGCTCCCGGCTGCAGCGGCCCTCGCAGCTGTCCCTCCCCGGTCTGTGCCCCGTCTGCAGCCTCTAGGGCCTCGGACCCCTCCCTCTGGCGCGGACGTCTGCCCGGCTACGACCAGGCCGGGCCCACCGCGGACAGGGGCGGCCGGGCTGCCAGACCCCGGTCCACGCAGGGTCAGAGGCCCGGGCAGCCAAGGCTTGGGGGGTGGGCTGCAGGTGGCCAGAGAGGGCGGGGCGCCCAGGCAGGCCCTGATGGGGCGGGGCCCAAGCGTGGGGGCCGAGGGTTTGGGCGGGAAGCTACTGCTTTTGGGAGGATGACGAGGGAAGCTGGACCCACGAGGGGAGGCTGGTGAGCAAAGGCGGCTCTAGCTGGGGGTTCCAAGAGGGCTGGGGATGCAGGGGGCGCGGGGGACAGAGCGAGGGGGATGGTGACAGGTCCTGAGGGGGGACGGGGTCCTGAGGGAGGGGACAGGGTCCTGAGGGGAAAGACGGGGTCCTGAGGGGCGTGGGTCCTGGGTGGGATGGGTCTAGGGGTCTTAGGATTAATCTCCGTGGTGGGTGGTAGGGTCAGGGGTGGGGGGTTGGGCCTGAGCGGAGGTGGGGTGGGGGGCAGTTCTGGTCCTGGGGAAGATGGGCCCTGAGGGGGTGAGAAAGTTTCTGAGGGGGGTATGGTTGGCACCTGATGTGGGAGGCGTGGGTCCTGAGTGGAGGGACGGGTCCTGAGGGGAGGGAGGAGGCCCTGAGGGAGTGGACAGACCTTGAGGGGAGGGAGGTGATGGGGAGCAGGGGTGGTAAAAGGCCCTTCCGGAAAAAGGCAGAAGGCGCCCCTGCCCGAGAGGGGAGAGGGGCCGGCAGGCGGTGGGGCCGGGGAGGAGGATGGGTTTAGGTGAGGAAGGTGTGGGGAGTGGGGGAGTGTGCCAGGCGGGAGGAGCAGCAGAGGTCCCCAGCCGCCCTGCCCTGACCGGTTTTCCCATCCTGACCGCCTGTCCTGTCCTGACCACCTTTGTGTGGGGGAGCCAGGTCTGACCAGTGGGGGCAGGAGCCGGTTTTTGGAGCAGTCGGTGTTTGAGTGACTTGCCCGCAGTTCGGCCCTCATTTCCTCTCTACTCCAACAGTGCTGCCTCCCCGTCCATCTTACATCTTCCGAGACACCCCAGTGCGGAGCTCTGAGCGAGTCGCAAGCCCTCAGGAGCAGGAGGCTCTGCAGTTCTAATCCCATCCTGGCTCCACCTCCCACCTGCCACGTTCCCTGGGTCAAGACCTGAGCCTCTTGGCGCCTGTTTCTTCCCTGTGAGGTTAATTCAGCCAATAGCCAACGTTCACTGATTTCCTGCCACTCAGAATGCCCACTCTGACCATGAAGTCGTACTTTCTGCCTTGCTCAGAAGATCACTCCCGGCCACCTAATTTTTGAGCCTCTCTAGATCTCTGGTACACTAGCCTCTTCATTTTCTCCCCATCTGACAGCCCACCCTGGTCTCCACCTCTCTCTGTGATGTGCCCAAACTCTTGCTGAGTCGTCAGCAGCTCCGCCTGCCTGCCTCCCGGATGCCTGCTCCCCACCCCCACCCCCAACCAAATGCTGCTGGAGAAGGTTGGTGGCTGCTGCCTTTATAATCCACAGATGCTAGCACTATTTGGGCCCGCCGCACAGACAGACCTCCCAGGTTCTCCTCTCAGTTCCTTCTGCCATTTCCACTCTGTTCCAGACCTTCTTCATCTTCTTCTCCCCACCCTTGCTCTTAAGAGAATGACATTGTTACAGAGAAAACTGAAGCCATCATTCTGGGGTTTCCTCAACTTCCCACTGACGTTCTCATTCACCCTTTCCTTCCTCCTTCCCTTCTCTTACAGTGGAAGAGATGCTCTTCCTTCAGTCAAGGGCAGCTTTCACTCTGTAAAGTATCACTTTTCTCTTCATATCCTCCAACAGTCTCTCTTGGCTCCTTCCCTCCACATGTCAACAAACTCAGGTCTCTGCCATCTTGAAAAGAAGCTCTGAACTCCGTGCCCCTCTCCAGCTACTGCCCCCCCAAGCCATACTTCATGAACTAAGTGTCAACCATCTATTCTCTCCATTTTCTCACTCACTCTTCCACTCACTCAGGGGGCCTTTCCCACCTATGGTGGGATTGAAATCACCCTAACCAAGGTCATTAACGCCAAGTCATTAGCACTTTTTTTTTTTTTTAGCATTTTTCTTGCTTGACCTCTCAGCAGCTTTATTCTGTTGACACTCTATTCCCTTCAAAGCTGTCTCTTGACTTCCGTGACATTATGCTTTTGAAGTTTCCCTTATCTCTCTGGATGCTCCTTTGCCAGCTTCTCTACCTGTCCCGACTCAGGACTTGTCCATCAGTAGCTTCTTACTGTACTCTCTTCCCAGATGGTCTCACCCCTCCTGCAGCTTCAGTCATCAACAACTCTTGAATCTTTTCTCTCTAGCCCTGACCTCTCCTCTGAGCCTCAGGCTCATATTGCCACTGCTTCCTGGACATTCCACATGGATGTCACGCGGATGTCTTAAAGTCAGTATGTCCAAAATACAACTCATTCGCTTCCTCCAAAACTGCATATTCTTCTCCCAGGCTCACCCTGGGTAAGAGCACAAATAGGAGGCCCACATGCCATATGTCAAAATAGTTAAAAGTTATCAGTCAAGCTAACAAACTGTTAAATTATGTTCTGTCTTCTTACCTGACAAATAAACCTTCATAACAACCTGGAAGGTCAGGTTTGAATTTAGGATTCTTGTACTCTCAGGAGTTCCATGCCAGAATGTGGTGGCTTGGTGAGAGCTTGCCCCTGGCCCCTGACCCTCATCCTGCATCACTTCTCTTCCTACCTGAGGTCGGTCCTGCACTGCAAGGGGCCTGGCACGCACACTTGTGAGCACCCACGAGCCCAAGCTGCATTTCTTTCCATGTTTCTCCTAAATGGGGATGGGCCAGAGCTGTGGACTGGAGGGGTTAGGAGGTGGTGCTGTGTACAAGAGTACAAGGGAAGAGAAGGGAGGGCCCAGAAAGAGGAACTGAAGATCAAGTCCAGGAGAGTAAATAGAGAATAAGCTTCACTTGAGGAGGAAAGCAAGTCACAAGGAACGGGCAGGGAACTGGCAGGGTGAGGAAGTGGCCGGAGAAAGATCCTCCGAGGCAACTACGGGGATCTGTCTTGCCTGGGCCTGGGGATGGAGAGGTTGCAGTCTCAGGAAGTTTGCCACCTCAGCTGGAGCAGCAGACACATTCTGGACTCTTTTTTTCATCCCTCACATCCAAGCAGTTAGTTTTCTTACTAAATAACTTGAATTGATTTCTCTCTACCGCTGGTTCACACCATCATCACCCACCCGGATGGCTGCAAGAGCCTCAGTCTAACCCAGCTCCCTGCCTCACTGTTGTCTCTCTTGAATCCATTTTCCCCGCAGTAGCTGGAATGAACTTTCTGAAGCACAAACATGACTACTCCCTGTTAGAAACTACCATCTCTGCTTATTGCCTTTAGCAGCAAGTCCAAGCGTCTTAGCATGTCATTTGTGGTCCTTGGCAATCTGACCCCTGCTGACCTCTCTAGCTGCATTGTTCACCTCTCTCTGGCCCCAACACACACAAACACACTATACACACACACATCCCACACATACACTCAAATACAAACATCACACGCATACCACACATACTTACACACATTCACACACTATCACACACAGCAACTCGCAAAACACACACACATCACGCATACTGCACTGTCAGACACTCATGCCACACATATTCACACACAGCCACACACATTTTTCTCACACTTACACACTCTCAAAGTACACATACCACATACTCTCATACATTCTCACATACACACATACCACACACTCCAGTCACTTACACACCCACACCACACATTCCACACATATACCATACAATCCACACACATCATGCTACACACTCACAGACCATATACACTTGCACACCATATTCACATGATCACACCACCCCCTGCTATTGACTCTGAGACAACAGACAGGTGATTCATATCACACAAGCTCACACACACCCCACTCCACACCCACACCCATACACGCTCACACACAAACCACACAGTCACCACACACATACACAGCCTGGGCTTTAACCACGCTGATCTCGTTCTCATTCCTGCAACCCCCAGGTCCAGGCCTTTGTTGCTCCTCCTCCTGGAATGCCCCTTCCCCTTCACCACCAGCTGTCTGGGCTCACCTCGTTCAGAAAGCCTTTCCTAACTCCCTAAGCTTGACCCTTCAGGAGGGGAAAGACTAGAGGTGGTCCAGGGATGTTCTTAAGAATCAAACCTAAAAGGAGACTTGCTTGGTTAGCCTGGGAGTAGGAAACCAGAGTCTGGTTTCTTAAACTGTGAGATTTCTTAAATGTTGTGCCTCCCTGTGCGTATTATATTTGTCACCCCGTCTGTTTTCTCCAAGTCATTAGCAATATAACCTTTCAAAGGAGAGGGGCCTGTGTGCTTGTGATCAGTAAGGGGGGGCTGTGAAGACAGGTCCCATGGGACAGCCAGGTTGGATGGCAGGGAATCCAGTGGATAGGGAGTGGGGGAGGCAGTTTTCAAGAGTAAAGGGAAGACAGCTTCCAGCTGGAAGTAGGACAGTAGGGGAAGGAGCACAGGGGGAACCTGGAAAGGCCAGGTTCTTAATCAGAAACATGTCTAGTTTGGGGTGAGCTTAGTTCTGGGACTCATCGGACCTGCAAGATCCTCTGAGGGGATGTCTGCTTCTAGTGTAAGGTTGAAGCCCATAGAAGGTGGGCTGTCTGGGAGCCAGCCTGGGAGCAGCAGCAGTTAAGTTGAGCCAGGGAGTGGACGACCCAGCTGAAGGTGCTCTTGGAACTCAGAAAGAGGAGGGTTATCAGTCCCAAATGCCATGCAGAGGTTGAGAAGGATGTGGCACCCTGGAAGCCACCTGTGACCTTTCTAGAACAGCAGAGTGTCAGGGTCCACTGCCAAGCTGTAGAGGCTTAACTGGCGGAGACTGAAAGAGCAGAGCCCTCCTCTCAGGGAAGGAGGATGGTTTCACGCCTGACTGTGAACAGAGGTGAGTGACCAGCAGGGAGGACGAAGTGCAGGGCCCGTGACAGGCAGGTCACTGCAGGGACGGATGAGCTCTGAGCATGCGTGGAGGAGTCTGCCTTGGAGAGGAGAGCACACAGCCTTCTCCAGGATAGGAAGGACATTGCAGGGAGGGGGAGAGATGTGGATGTAACAACCACTGTTTGTCACCTCCTCACCATATGTAACCTTCCCCAGCACACGGTGACAGCCACTGACTCCTATTGCCACAAATAGGACCTTGCCACTGCTAGAAACCCCCCCCCCGATATCTTCAATGTCAACCACTTTCTGCCCACAGCTTTCCATTCTTCTGCCACCTCCCTTGTTCCTGTCACCACACTCAGCTGTGCAGCCTCTCTGGCCTCCTGACCTCTGAGTGCCCTCCTGTCTCAGTCCTTATGCCCCAGGCCTAACCCCGCAGATCTTCACTTCACCTGCTTTTCTGCCAACACCTGTACCTTCCTTGCCCATTCTGTCTCACACTACTCCATAAGTCTTCTCCAGCCCCAGGGCTCTGTCACACACTAATGAGTCCCAAACCTCAAGCTTCAGTCCTGGTTTTTCTTCTTGGCTTCTAGACTTGGGTTGTAATAGCCTACTGGCCATCTCTAAGTGGAGAGTAATGGGGGTGAGGGATGGAGGAGGAGTGGGGAGACTGGGGGTGAGTGACATATTGGACCCAGTAGGGCAGCACATTTGGATTCCAGAGCCAGGGAAATTCTCAGTCTATGGAAGTGCTTGGAAGTTTAGTGAGGGGAGGGCTGTGGGCAGGGGCTCCTACCATCAGGTGGATGGGACTGCTGCCTAGTTTTGCCCTGTCATCCTGGTGGTTCTGTGTCCTCACCCTCCCCTCATGGTGGGGCCACCTTCTCACAAGTTTGTTACTATCTCTGCCCCTCTCTGCCTGACTTCCCGAGACCCCAGCACACAGAGTGCCTCCTCTTTGGTGCAGGGTTGCCCTTCCCTCCCAGATCTCCTTGACCTCAAGCCCCTTACAGTTACCCTGGCGTTGGGAAAGGCTAGCCGCTGCCTCGCCAAGCCCGCTGGTGAACCCGCTGATGCCCAGGCCGCCCGCCTGCGTCTTGATCGCCGACTTGAGCTCGTGATTCTCCCGAATGAGCCGCACCAGCTTCTTCAGTTCCTCATTTTCCCGCACCAGCCTCTCGATCTGATGCCGAAGCCCCTCATAATTGGTGAGTAAAGACATGCCCCAGGGCAGCGGGAAGGGTGCAGCCCACGGGAGGGCACTGCACCTGGAGGCTGCCCAGGGCCCCGGGCCTTGCCCGGGCTGGAGGAGGGCGCCAGAGTTTGCAAGTAGCAAGGCTGGCCTAGTGGGCCCTGGGTATTGTGAAGTCAGAGGCTGTGCCCTCCTCCTTGCCCTCCCTGCTCTAATAGGCTCAGCTCTCCATGCCTCCAGGCCTGTGCACAGGCCCTGCCTTGGCCTGGAATGTACTGGCCCCTTCTCTGTTTGGCCAGCTTTGCTCTCAAGATGCCTCCTCTGTGAAGCTTCCTCTCACCCATGGCAAGCTAATCGCTGCCCTCTAGGCCTCCCCCGCAGACTGTTCCTCTGTCAGCACTTATCCTGCTCCATGCAGTTAGCTCTTTAATGCTGTTTGGCTCACTTTACATTGAGGGCAGGGATTGTGTGACTCCCCAACACCCAGCAAAGGGCCTGGTGCAGTGCGAGTAGGTAACCAGTGAAAGTCTGTTGAACAAAAATTCATCACTCACTTTCCTGGCCAGGGTGCCCTTGCCTTGGGATCTTGGGCACACCTGGATTTAGCCTGTCAGCCTTCTCCTGGCGACATTCTCTCTTGGACACCTGGATACTGGACCATGCTTTCTTCCAACCCCAGATGCTCAGAGCCTTTCTCTGACTGCTGGCCGAGGGGCTCCCTTGTCCAAGCACCTTGCTCCCTATAGCTTGGAGTTTCTATTTCTGGTGACTCAGGTCCCCTATTCCAAATCCCCTGGTGGTGCCCCCTCTGTGCCCACACCTCTATTCTCTGGCTCCTTGAATTTTATTTAATTTTTTTTTGATGAGGAAGATTGGCCCTGAGCTAACATCCATTGCCAATCTTCCTTTTTTCGCTTGAGGAAGATTGTCACTGAGCTAACATCTGTGCCCATCTTCCTCTCTTTTGTATGTGGGACACCAGCACACCATGGCTTGACGAGCAGTGTGTAGGTCTGTGCCCAGGATCCAAACCTGAGAACACCGGGCTGCCCAGGTGGAACGTGTGAACTTAACCACTTCGCCACCAGGCCAGCCCCGCCTTGAATTTTCTTGACAGTAGTCTTCAAGAACCCAAGACTGCATTCCTCTCATCAGGTTCCAGGAACTCAGATCTCTGAGTCCTTATTGTGCTTCCTTTTTTAAGAGCTATCTACACAGAGAACTTTTTGGACCTGACCTTGGGAGTCGAGTGAGACTGTGTCCTTGTGATCTCCACTGGTTCTGCAGGCATCCGCTCTCAAACAGGAGATAGATATAAGCCAGAGGGCACAGTCCTGGTAGGAGGGAGGGGACATGGATGGGGTTGAAGATAAGCCAGGGCTGGGGTCAGTGTGGGTTGAACATTCCACCTGGACCTCACAATGGGGGCCTGCCCCCCCCCTTTCATGCCTTGACTATAGTCCTGGCTGAGTCACTCTGGCCCTGGGGACCAGGGCTGAGATCTCTTCAGTGGAGCAGATCTCTCCATACCCTCGCTCTTTATAGAGCACCTCTGCTGGGCTCTCCTTCAGTACATGAAAATAAGCTTATCACTGCTTTCTCAATCCTCTCCCACCATTCAGTCTTGCCCCACTGTTGGCCTCTCCTTGGGTTGATGCCGTCTTTGCCACCTGTGATGGTTAAATTTTGTGTGTCAGCTTGGCTAGACTATGGTGCCCAGGTGTTTGGTCAAACACTAGTGTAGACACTGCTGTGATGGTATTTTGCAGATGTGGTAAACGTCTATAATCAGTTGACTTTAAGTAAAGGAGGTTACCTTCAATCATGTGGGTAGGCTTCATCCAATCAGTTGAAGGCCTTAAGAGAGAAAACTGAGGTTTTCCAGGGAAGAAGGAATTCTGCCTCAACACTGTCCCAGAAATCCTGCCTGAGTTTCCAGTCTGCTGGCCTGCTCTACAGATTTCGAACTTGCCAGCCCCCACAATTGTATGAGCCAATTCCTTAAAATAAATCTCTTATTATATATGAACTCTGACTGATAAATCATCTCTATTTCCTTTTGTACCAGTTCTTCTTTCCTCCAAAAAATATGTATTGAGCACTAACTGTGTAGCAGGCATTGTGTCAGGAATTGGGGGTTCGGTGATGACCATCATCAGACGCTGTCCCTGACTGACGGGCCTTACAGTATACTGGGAAGCAGCTGTGAATCAAATGTCACATGTAAATGTCAGTTACCACTGTGATGAATGCCACATGTGGTGCTGGGAGAGGGTGTAGTGGGAGGGTTAGACCCAGTCAGCCCAGGGACAGACTTCCTTGAGGAAGTGATGATTGAGATGATGTGAAGGAGGAGTTTCCGGTGTGGGAACAGCTTTGCGCCAGGTTGGGAGGAAGCCTGAGAAGGCTGGACTGGCACAGCCACAGGCAGAGGCTGTGGGGCAGTGTGCTCCACTGAAGGAACTGAAAGAGGCTGGCTTGTGTGATAGAACAGAGGAGGAGAGTGGATGTATGTGCTGGAGAAGGACAGAGGGCCCAGGCTGTGATAGGGCCTTGTGGCCACGGGCTGACGTTGATCTTCATCCTAAGGGCCTTGGGAAGCGGAAGGGCTTTAAGGAAGTGGGTGTGGGAATGAATTGAAGGCGGAAGAGCTGCTGAGTGGAGCACAGTAAGGAGGCCACCGCAGTCATCTAAGCAAGTGACGAGGGTGGCTCAGACATGGGCGGTGCCGTCGAGGTGGAGAGAAGCGGGCAGAGTTGAGAAACGTTTAGCGGGTACCGGATGGACTGGTCTGCCTGCGTGAGGGCAGTTGCCTTGCAGTTTCTGGTGTGGGTGCTGCAGCTGCTGGTTACAGCAGCCAGCGGGGGGGCCGCGCTGAGAGCAAAGGTCCTGAGTCGGGTTTGGATGTGCTGATGAGACCAGGCGCCGCTGAGGCCTCCAAGGAGTTATGTCAGGGAGGCCGTGGTTAATGCTCGGGGTCCCAGAGGAGAATCCGCTTGTCGGCTGGAAAGATACATTTTGGAGTCATCAGCTTCTAGATGGCAAAGGAAGATGCACGAGTGGATGAGGTCACAGAGGGAATCAGTAATGAATGAAAGACAATAGGCTTTAGGCCACTGTGCCTTGAAGAGCAGGACAAGCCTGCAAAGGACATAGAAATGTCCACCAGGATGGGAGGAAGCCTGAGAAGGTTGGACTGGCACAGCCACAGGCAGAGGATATTTCAAGGCTACAGAGCAGCAATCGCATTGAATGCTCCTGCAAGGGCAGATGAGATGAAGACTGAAAAGTGTGCCTCAGCGTTAGGGACTCGGACGTCATTGGTGACTTAGTGAGGGAGGGCTGTTCGGGTGGAGTGATCCGGCCAGTGCCGGATTCACGAGTCTGAGACTGGAATGGGAAGGTAAAGAGAGGGGGGCACACACAGCTCCTCTGTGAGGTTTGACTGGGTGGAGCTGCAGGCTCCCCATCCCCTTCCTCCTTTTGCAGTCTGGTGCTAGGGCAGACTGTGACCCTCACTGCATGGTCACTGGTCACCGTGCCGCTGCTGCCTCCAGCCTCTCCTTAGAGCTGCAGCAAGCAGTAGAGACCCAGGGCTCCCCCAGAACGTGGAGCTGCAGCCTCCTGCTCCTTTCTCTGTATCATCTTTTCTGAGCTCCGTCTGCTCTCTCTACTCTTATTTCCTCTTCATTCTAATGTTCTTATCATATTTTTTTGGAATATCATGTATACAAGTGTCTTTTGTATCCAAATCTATTGGGTTTGAGTTTGGGGTAGAGAGTAGCAAAAGTGTGGAGAGCAAGTGATTCATCCAAAAACTTATCCACGTTAGTTTGGATCATGCATTTGTGCGGCGAGAGTCTGGGGAGTGAGAGATATCGGGCCACCCTTTGCTGCCTTCTGTTCAGCTCTTCTGTCTGAGCTCTTGGACAGTGTCACTTTGGAAGGGCCCACGGTTCCTGACTGCAGGGAGGTTGGACTTGGCAGGAGTGACAGCGTCCACTCAGGGTGTGCGTTCCTCCTGGGCTCATTAGGAATTCACTACAAACAAACCTTCAGTGTTTTCCCACTTGCTTATGCTGAGTCAGATCTCCCCTCTTCTGCTCTTGGGTCACTGGCTTTTGCACAGTTTGTCCCCATTTAAATTTGCCTCATTAGATTTAGCTCAGCATGCCAGCTTGGCAAGGCCTTCAGGGATCTTTGCTCCCATCCTGGCTTGGGATTCTTTGTAGGTTTAACAGGCTTCCTTCTAAAACTATCTTCTCGAGGCATAAAATTGCTGAAGAACAGGACCTTTAACCAGGAGCCCTCTTTCCAACCCCCTTCTACCTCCTGTCTACACGGACAGGCTGTAGTGTCCTGCCCCCACCCGGGGTGTACTGGGAGGCACCTCCTAGGAAGGAGCCATACTGCACGTGGTCAGTGCACATCCTAGCAATACCGGCCATGTGATCGTTTTGATCCTGCTTGCTGTGGCTGTTTGTAACCTCAGGGTTGGCTAGCATGCAGTCGCTGCCTGTTGCTGACAAGGAGCTCCTGGGAGAGATTTGCCCAGTCTGCACTCCCACGGATTCAGCTGACTCTTGACTGTCAGGCCCTCCTGAATGTCAGTGGTGACTCCTCCCTTCCCCTCTCCTTCACTTCAGGTAGTGAAAGGGCCATGGCCAACATTTTTTGAGTGCTTACTGTATGCCAGGCCCTGTTGTAACAGTCCTAACACCCCCTGCCCCGGGCAGATGGTATGAATACCTCCCCCATAGATAAGGGCACTGAGGCACAGCCGTGTCCAGTGCCTGGGCTCTCCCCCAGGTCCCCACAACCAGTCCATTCTTCCTACATTTTCCCAGCCATCACGGTTTGGGCCTGGTGCAGGCAGCCTAGTCTCTGGCCTGCTCTTCCTGCCTCCAGCCTTGTCCTTTCTGCTGTAGCTTCTCTCTGCACAGCTGCCAGGGGGGGTCTTCCTGACACCCCATTGGATGGAGGCTCTGCTCAAAGAGAAGACGCAGGGTGATGTCCCAGG
This sequence comes from Tapirus indicus, assembly GCA_031878705.1. NCBI lineage: Eukaryota > Metazoa > Chordata > Mammalia > Perissodactyla > Tapiridae > Tapirus > Tapirus indicus. The sequence continues at coordinate 1,147,070 of CM062935.1, forward strand.
AGAGGACAAGGGCCACAGCATACTGCTCTGGAGCCCAGCGGCCAGTATAGGCCCTGGCACACAGTAGGTGCTCAGTGAAGGTAGGAATATGTCTTTATTCAACCGTTTTTCTTTTTTTCTAAGAGAATTCCCACCATGAAGCTGGATATGTGTTGGCTAGCAGTAGAAACAGGCCAGGTGCTAATTGGCCTTCTGAGTGTCTGAGGATGTGCCCCTGCGTTTCTGAGGGAGCCAGTTGTCCCCTCAGTGAGTCTGGAGGGCTGTGGGAAGGCAGATGGCCCTGGGGAGGGCAGGGGCATCTGCTCAGCTACCCAGGGCCCTGGCAGCCAGAGCCAGGAAGAGAGGTCTCAGGGGAAAGACTCTCCAGGTGTTTTCTAGAGACAGAGTCTTCTGGGAGTGTGACCTTGGTCACCAACTCCAGGGGTCATCCAGTCAGCCCTCACGAAGGGCTCAGGGACTAGAGGCTGGGGCGGAGACTGGGAGGGCTCTGTCAGGCTCTGGAGCCCTGGCAACTTCTCTGTGTTGTTAGTTCTTCTCTGCTTTTTGCAAAGCGTGATTTGGAGGGTAGCAAGGAGTGGGAGAGATGGGGAGACCGCTGTGCAGGCTGGGAGTTGAGAAAGGCAAAGGGTAGAGCAGTCAGCCCCAGGAGAGGGGAATAGGCTGAGCGCCGGGGCTGCTGGAGGCATGTGGTTGGGGTTCTAGACCCTCAGACTCCAAAGGCCCAACCTCACACCTGTGTCACCCCCAGCTCCGATGCACAGTTGATTCCTACTCCTTTAGACCTCAGCTTCGGAGCTGCCCCTAGGGCCCTCCCTTCAGCAGGATCAGAGTAGTTACATGCCCTGTTTCAGACTTTGTCACGTGGGCTTGGGGCAGGCTCCAGCCCTCTGTGACTCTGCTCCTACACCTGTGCAGTGGCGTGATCATGCTCTTTCCTCCTCCTGTGCTGGTGAGGCTTAGACGAAGTGTGTGTGTTAAACAGCGAGGATGATGTCTGGCACAGAGGAAGAGCTAAATGTGTGTTCTTGTCAGCCCACAAGTCTTGAAAGCCTGCCAGGTGCCAGGCGCCATTGTGGGTCCTGGAGGACAGCGGGAACAGGCAGAGAACCCCTGCTCTCTCTGGGAGCTGCCCAGCACGGGGTAGGCTGGAAGCTGTCGGGGGATGGGGAGCACTAGGCTCCCCAGCCCTGTTCCCTGCCTGGAGGGCATTCACAAAGTCTGGGTGGTGGAGACAGAGGGCACAGAGGTTAGGGGGGCCTGGGATCTGACAGGGCTGAGCGAAGCTCTCCGCACTACAAGTTACAGCCAGCTGACCAAGGACCGTGTGACCTTCTGCATGCCTCAGTTTCCTCCTCTTCAGCATGGGGTGGTGATGCCGTCTCGTGGCTACTGTGAGGACTGTGTGTTTGGTTATTTGCTCCACAGCAGGCGTTGAGCACCATCGCTCACCAGCCCTGCTGTCACGGAGCTGACATTCTGGCAAGATGATGAGCACACAACAGATAAAGGATGATAGGGTGGTGGTGCCGCGTGCCATGGGAAGGAGTAAAGTAGGAGAAGGGGAGAGCAGGGGGTAATGCTCTTTAGTGCAGAGTGGTTGGGAGGGCCTCCCTGACAAGGTGACACTTGGGAGGAGACTTGAAAGAAGGGAGGGAATAAGAAATGAGGATGTTTGGGTCAAAGCCTTCCAGATAGAAGGGACAGTCAGTGCAAAGGCTCTGGGGCATGTGAGCAGGTGCATTTTTGAAGACCATCAAGGAGGCCTGTGAGATGGAGCGGAATGAGCCACAGAGAAAGAGGCGTGATCCGAGGCAGAGAAGCAGGGGATGGGGTTTGTGGCTGAGATAGGGCCTTTGGGTTTTACATCCAGTGAGATGGAAGGCTTGGAGGGTTTTGAGTAGAGGAAGGAGCTACTCTTATCTAGAGATCTGTCCTGGTTTTTAACGACCAGTTCATATGGCTGTACAATCTGTGAGCCCCAGGGCTGCAGGACAGTAGCCTCTGTTGGGTCCCTCGAGTCCACTACCAGCACTTTGAAAGTTCTCGGTGAATCCTTATGGAGCAAGCGCATGGACCCTGCCCGGCCCTGCCACTTCCCTTGCTCCCTCAGCCTCTGGGTAAAGTCCAGACCTCTCTGCTTGCCCCCCTCAACTCCTGCACCCCCACTCCTCAACAGTTCACATGGACTTTATGTGTTTGTGGATGCCAGCACCTCCCCTGGATGCTTCCCTATTCCTCACGCGTCTCCTTCAAGCTGGGCGCTGTGCCCACCCCACATGCCATGTGGGCCATCCTGGGCCCAGTTCGCGCCTCCCCCTTGCTCTGGGATACCTGGGCCTGACCTGGCCTCTGTGTCAGACCCTTGCTGGCCCTGCAGCCAAAGGCAGTTCCTGAGTGGATGAGTGAGTCAGCCCTCTCCCCAGCCTCAGCTCAGCCCCTTCGGAATAGACCCTTCGAAAGGAAGTTTCATCAGGAATCTCCTTAAACACACAGGGAAGTGGCAGGTGACAGAGGGGCCTGGTTTTAGGCCCACATCTGGAGGGTGGCGTTTAAATCCTAGCTCACCTCCTACTGGCTGGGTGGGACTGGGAATGGGAGGTCACCGGAGGCTGGGCTGGCTCATTTGTGGAGTGGGGTAATAACATCCACCTTCGGTGTGTCTTAAGGGTCAGAGGACGTCTAAGGCTAAGGGCTGAGGGCAGTGCCTGCACATGGCACTCCACACTGGTCAAGGTGACTTCTGAGACTGAAGTCTTCATCTGCCTGCGTCCAGGGCTCATGAGGGACTGCAGGAGCTCATGGGCTCACCACCGACAGACACACGCTAGGTTGTCCTGAGAAGGTCACCAAACCAAGTGCCAGATATCAGGATTGGCACAGGATTAGAGCCCAACCTGCAGGGCAATGGCCAACCACCTCTGCAGTCCCTCGGGCCTCCTTGCCCTTGGCCCAGAGGCCGCCCTGGTGCCCACGCCTGCACGTTAGCCCTCCGTGGGGATCTGGGCTCTGAGCCTGGAGTCAGCTTGTCCAGCCTGCTTGTCCCTTACCTGGGCTCCAGCCAGATCTCGGTGGCTGGCTTGCTCCCTGAGGAAACGTCACTTCTTCCTATGACATTTTTGGCCAGCCCTGTCTGCCTGGTCCTAGGAGTGTGTCTCTGCTCTTCTCCCTTCTTCACCTAGATCAAAAGTAAAGACTTTCCCTAACCCAGTCTCCTTAGAATCTCCCATGGAGTCTGGGTTTCTGACGCGAGATCTTTCTAGATCTAAGCTCATTTGCTGGGTGGTGATGACGGACACCTGCTTAAGCCAGTCAGTGTTCAGACCCCCTGTGATGATCCTCTCTCTCCATCATCTTCTCCTACAGTGTCTAGGCTGATGTCCCTCAGGTGGGAGACTTCTGACCCCAGAACCCTCCTTCAACCTGTCTGGGTCCTTGGGCCTCAGCTTGAGGAATATTGCGCCACAATTCAAGGACGCAGCTGAGTACCCTTATCTGGGGAGGTCAGGACTCTTGGTTTGTCTGTTACTGAAAAGCTAGTTATAGGAGGGAATCTCCCCAAAATACGATTTTGTTATAATACTTGTTTTGAAATGTGAATTTGTCTCAATGCGACTGATGTATTTGGGAACAATTGGGGCATGAAGCAAATTTTGTTTGTTTGTGTGCAGTTTTGTCCATGAGAAACATTAGGTGAAAACGGAAAGCAAAAACAGTACCAGCTAAACAGACCACAACCTGGAAACGCAGGAACTCGCACACCGCAGACATCTGCCAGCTGCCCCGGTTCACCGCATGTCACTGCCCCACACTCGGTGTTGCAACTCTCCATGTGATTTCAGACAACCCAGGAGCCCCAGCCTTCCCACCCCCACTTCTACAAACTGGCGTCAGGTCTTCTTCAAGGTAAATGCCATATTTATTTTAGTAATTTTGTATTTCTTAACTATCTAACATATGTAAAACTGTGCTATCATTTTTATTAGGTTCCTATCACTTTTCAAATGTATCACTGATGAGTTTTTTGATTGTTGTGCCTCTAGCCCCATTTTTCTTGCAAGTCTTTTGTTTTTTACTGTGCAGTTTGGACCCCACTGGGCCTGCCATGTGCCTCTGGGTGGTTATTTAACCTCTATGAGCCACAGACTCTTCACCTGTGAAATGGCACTCGTAATCCTGCCTCCCCCAACTGTGTTTCTGTCTATTCAGCAACCGATGACTCAGGCAAGTCCCAGCTGTATGGAGATGCGTTGAAAACCTGGGCACACGGTGTGGACAGACAGGAGAGGTGCCTGCTCCAGCAAAGTTGCATCAAGGGCAAGGGCCCGAAAGGCATTAGAGCAGGGTGATGGGATAGAAGGGACAGGTGGGCAGGGCAGACTGCAGGGCCTCTGAGGGGACAGTGTGGCTGAGAGCTGGGGATGAGGGGGCAGAGCAAAGGTCCTGTGGCAGGAACCAGTGTGCCATGTGGAGGAAGAGCACGAGCCAGGGAAGAGGAGGCACAGTCGGTGAGGGAGGCTGGCAGTATGCACAGGGGCCTGTACACAGGAGGTATGCAGAGCAGGCTGGCTTGGAGGTCTATGCAACACAAGATATATAAGCTCATAGGAAGCGCTCTATAGGTGTCGGCTACTGTATGACCCTGTGCTGAGAGCAGGGGAGAGGAGGGAGTGCTGAAACTGGGGAGAGTGGAGGAGGTGTGGCAGGTAAGCGAGGCTGGCGGGCCATGCTGAGGCCCCTGAGGCATCACTGGGAGGACACCAGGCTGCCCTGCCCTGAGACTGTCCTCCCAGCCTTGGACTATCTCAGGACAGGATGGAAAAGGCCAGTCAGAGGGGGCTACAAAGGGGCATGAAGGCCCAGGGACACATGGTATGGAGCAGACTCTCTGCACATGGGGGAGGAAGGGCAGACGGAAGCCTTGGGGAAGCCCAGGAGGCGGAAGGGAAGGAAGGCATGGAGGGTGGAGGGGCTTGGCCCTCAGCAGGTCTGTGGACCATGTAGGAAGGGCCTAGATGGAAGTCAGATGGGAGGGCACCTGGAGATTTGCACCTGGCGGGACTGGAGGATCAGGGTGAGAGGTATGTGGCCTTGACGTCAGTGGTGGGAGGCGGACTGCCCCAAATGGTGAGGTGGCTTAGTGGAAGGCTGATCTAGTCCATTCCTGGAGCACATGGGCTAAGGAGGAGCCTCAGTCAGCCTTGCTCTGGGAGCCTGCAGGTCAGGAGGTGAGCTTGTGGGGTGGAAAGAGGATGAAATCCTGCAGGGGAAGTGCCTGCGTGAAGGCCAGGAGTGGGAGGAGCCAGGGAGGACACTGCACTCAGCCACGATGGCCATCTGCCGAGTAGCAGGTGAGGGCTGGCAAGGGATGAGTAACTGCCAAGACCAGCGCTGAAGTCAGGGAGAATGAAGGAAAAGAAGGGGAGTGGAGACTTGGCGACTGGGATCTTCCACGGAGCATGCTGAAGGGCACTGGCTGGGCAGAGGGAGAGGGGGACAGACGACAGACAGATAACTTGCAGACGATGTTAGAAATGGCACCTTCAGGAGGAAGTCAGACTGGGGCCTGGTCAGAGGGAGGTGTCTCACCTGCCAACATGGCGGGGCAGGGTGGGATGCACCTCTGGGCGGCTGGGGCGCTCTCCAAGGACTCCAAGTCCCCTCTCAGACTCGGTTCTCAGTTCAATGGCCATTTATTGAGCACCCTTGTGTGTCAAGGGCTGGAGACACAAAATAAATAAGCTCTCTGTCTTCAGGGGACAAAGTGACCAGAGCTACAATGGAGTCACATGCAGGGAGCTGTGAACCCAGAGCGGGGCCCTCGGTCAGCAGGGGCAACGCCTTCCTGGGGACCCTCAGCTGAGCAGTATATGGAACAAGAGGCCCAGGGGAGGGCGGGAGGGTGTGGTGTGATATCAAGTTTGAGGGAGGGGCTGGCAAGGGGAGCAGGTGGAGCTAGACCTAGGAGGACCTCGCTGCACCACACCAAGAGCTCAGATTAGCTGCAGGCTAAGGGCGGCCTTCGAGGGCTTGAAGCGGGAGGGGCTATCATCACAGGCTTGTTTTGTTCAAGACTGGAGGTGGGGAGGCCAGTGATTGAGAGGCTCTCGCAGGGGTTCAGGTAGGAAGCGATGTGGGCCTTGACCAGGACAGCAGCGCTGGGAGTGGAAAGGAGGGTGCAGGAAGAAAACCGCCACTTCTTTCATACAAGTTAGAAGCCAGATCCTGAAAGACTGGCATCAGTGAGCGAATCACCCATAGGAGGGCTAGTTCCTTTTCTTTGGGTGTCTTTTGGGCACAGGCCTTGAGGAATCTCTCCCATTCCCACCCCTACCTCCACGTTGGATTGCTTCGTGCTGGTTAACACAAGGCAGTTTAATGAAGACTAGATTTATCGAGCACCAGCCACATGCCATACGCCATGCTAGGCATCGAGGTGGCAATGGTGGCACCACAAACGCTACAGAGGATTACAATGAAGTGGGACATACAGATCAACGAACAGGCAGTGACCACAGGGGGCCGAGGGCTCTGATGAAGCTGGGGCAAAGGGCATCTAGCCCTGGCTGGCGGGTTAGGGGAGTGTCCCTGGGGAATGACTTCTGAAGATCTAATCAGTAAGAAGGAGCCAGCCAGGTTAAAGGAATGTCAGGTGGGTACAGGGAGGGGAGTGTGCAAAGACCCAGAGTGGAGGGAATTTGGGACAGCTGAAGTGTGCACGGCAGGGATGTCCACAGAGGCCTATCCCACAGGGCCTTGAGGCCCTGTGCATTTTATCAGAGAGTGTGCATTTTATCCTGGGTGGTGCGGGGTGGGGCAGGGCAGTGGGTCTCACCCAAAGGCTGTACATTTGGAAATGTGTGTGGGTTTTTTTGGCTGTCACAAGGACTGTGGGGTGTCAGTACCCAAAATGCTAAGCCTTCCTGCGCTGTGCTGGGCAGGCCAGCACAGACGTGAGTGTCCCTGCTGAGAAACACAACATCTTCAATGCACAGCCAACAAAGAGTATTTTAGTTTCCAAACGTATTTTTTATTATCTTATTGTTGTTAATCTTTAATTTTATTACCTTGTGATCAGAGAACAAGATCATTATAATATCATTGCATGTAGCTGTCAATCCTTCATTTTGATTGCTGGACGCTCTTCCATTCTAAGCATGTATCACAATTTATACATCCATAATCTTGTCTGTGGACATTTGAGTTGCTTATAGGTTTTTGCTAATATGAACAGTGACACAGGGAACATTCTTATACATGTCTCCAGGCATACATGTGCAAGTTTATCTTGGGCATACCAAGGAGTAGAATTCTGGGTTGTAGAAATGTAAGTTTTCAACTTCACAAGATAATGCCAAATTGATTTATTAATTACTCGCTTACCAGCAATGTGTAAGGTGATTCTGTTGCTGTATGTCTTCTCCAATACTTAATATTGTCAGACTTAATCTTTTCCAGTTGAATGGACATTACCTGGTATCTCATTGTGGTCTTGACTTCATTCAGTCATTCAACAAACATTTACTGAGTGCTTACCCTGTGCCAGGCACTGCTTTAGGACTGGACTTGCATTCCCTTGATAATTTTTGAGGGTGAACATGTCATCATATGTTTCATGTCCATTTGAACTTACTCTTCTGTGAAATACCCATTGCAATGTCCACCACAGGGTCTTCTTAATCTACTAAACATCCAGCCCCACCCACAAGATGACCGAAGGCCACCCTGGACAACCATCTGCTCAGAAGTGCAGGAACTATCACTGGCCAGCAGTGGACTTACACCTTCTTTTTCTGAAGGAATCATGGAGTGATTTAGTAGCCATCAAGTTTCCATCTTTGGATGTTGCTCGTAGGTGATAGCTCACATGCAAGGAGATGAGATCCACATCAGGCAGGGTGAGAGTTACCGTGGCTTCCAAACAGTAGACCTCACAGGAGCCATTATCTCTTGTGACATTTCCATGGGTGTGGCTTCCGGGGTCCCCACAAGGGACATGCCCTATTTCAAGAGTCACTGTCCTTGAGGAAACTCAGAGTTATGGCTTCCTCTCAGACATTCATTGTTCATTTATAGTTCCTCCCTGTCCACCTGCAGCTTACCAGTGGGGTAATTGTTACCAAAAGCAGTGTTGCCTAGTTAAATCGTTGACATTCTTGACATGGTTCCCAGGGGAACAAAGCTAGAGAGTTAACCAAAGGTCAAATTCTCAAGCAGAAGAGGAAAGGATGTTGTTAACCTTTTGGCTATATTAATTTTTTAAAAACCGGGGGCCGCCCGGTGGCGCAGCGGTTTAGTCCGCGCTTGGCAGCCCGGGGTTCGCGGGTTCGGATCCCGGGCACCCGCCAACGCACTGCTTGTCAGCCATGCCGCGGCGGCGTCCCATATAAAGTAGAGGAAGATGGGCACAGATGTTAGCCCAGGGCCAGTCTTCCTCAGCAAAAAAGGGGAGGACTGGAACAGATGTTAGCTCAGGGCTGGTCTTCCCCACACACAAAAAAACAACAACAACAAAAAAAAAACCCAACTGTATTGAGGTATAATTCTCATGCCATAAAATGTACCTATTTTAAGTGAACAATTTGATGAGTTTTGACAAATGTACGTACCATGTGACCACCACTACAACATGGTATAGAACATTTCTATTACAGCTCAAAATTTCCCTGTGCCTTTCCCTAGCAAGTCTCACTTCCCACCCCTGGTCCTAATGGATTAGTCTTTTCTGGAGTTTTAATCATACAGTATATATTTTTGCGTGTCTGGTTTCTTTTGTTCAGCATCCTGTTTTTAAGATTCATCCATGTGGTTGTATTAGTTTGTTCCTTTTTATGGCTAAGAAGTATTCCATTATATGACAATACCTCAATTAGTTTATCCATTCACCTGTTGATGGACATTTCAGTCATCTCCATTTTTGGCTATTGTGAATAAAGCTGCTATGAATATTTGTGTATAAATCTTTGGATAAAAATCTAGGAGTGGAATTGCTAGATCACATGGTAAATATCTGTTTAACATTATAAGAAACTGCCAGGTTGTTTTCCAAAGTGATTTGTACCATTCTACTTTCCACCAGCAGTAAATGAGAGTTCCACTTGCTCTACATCCTTGCCAGTATTTGTTATTGTAAATCTTTTAATATTAGTTATTCTAGTGAATGTAGAATGGTATCTCATTGTGGTTTTAATTTGCATTTTCTTGATGACTAATAATGTTGAAAATATTTGCACGTGCTTATTGGCCATTTGTATATCTTCTCTTATGAGGTTCCTAAAATCTTTGGCCCATTTTAAAAAATTAGGTTGACCACAGTCCCAGGGAGGGGTTTTGGCTTGGTCCCAGAGGAAAGGTCCCACCCACCAAGCACAATGGCTGGTGTGACCTAGGAGCAGAGGGTGGCAGAAACTGAATGAGCTCCTGGCAGCAGTGAATGCCCATAGCACTGTTGCAGCCCCAAAGTGGGGAGCACAACTCTATGGGACTGTGGGAGCAGGTGGCAGCAGCCCTGAGCCCCCATGTGATCACTCTCTCATCTGGTGGGAGAGTCCACAATCCCACCATGGGGGATTGGTTTTGGCTGGGTACCAGAAGGGAGGTCCCACCCACCAAGCACAAGGGCTGGTGCAACCTAGGAGCAACAGCGGCAAAAACTGAATGAGCTCCTGGCAACTGTGAACACCCATAGCACTGCTGTGACCCTGAGGAGGGGAGCACAACTCGGTGGGACTGTGGGAACAGGAGGCAGCAGCCCTGAGCCCCCTGCGTGACTACTTTCCCCTTCAGTGATAGACCCCACAGGGCCACTGCGATCCCAAGGAGTGGTCCAGGCTCAGACAGGCACAGCTGACAGCGATCATGGCAGCAGGCTCAGATTGCACAGCTCCTGCCCACCCCCCAAGTGGAGGCAGGTGGAACCTGAGTCCAGAAACTATCACTATGTGCTGGCACAAATCCACTCCATCAAATGGTATAAAGAAATGTCAATACTCCAGACCAGAAGGAAAAAGACGAACACCAGAAATCAATCCCGAAGTCATGGAAATCTACAGTCTAAGCAACAGAGAATTCAAGACAGCCATCATAAGAAAACTCAATGAGTTACTAGAGAATTCTGAAAGTTCAATGAAATCAGGAATCAAATTACTGAACAGAGGGAATTCTTTGCAAAAGAGATTGAAACTATAAAGAAAAACCAATCAGAATTGTTAGAGGTGAAAAACACAATGGATGAGATAAAGAAAAATCTGGATCCTTAAACAACAGAGCTGACAACATGGAGGATAGAATTAGCAATCTAGAGGATAGGAATACAGAAATGCTTCAGATGGAGGAGGAGAGAGAACTTAGACTAAAAAGAAATGAAGAAACTCTCCGAGAAATATCCGACTCAATTAGGAAATGCAACATAAGGATTATAGGTATTCCAGGGGGAGAAAAGAGGGAAAAAGGAGAAGAGAGCTTGTTCAAAGAAATCATAACTGAGAACTTCCAAAACCTGGAGAAGGAGCTGGAATTACATGTAAAAGAAGCCAACAGAACTCCTAATTACATCAGTGTAAAAAGACCTTCTCCAAGGCATATATTAGTAAAGCTGGCAAAAGTCAATGACAAAGAAAAAATATTAAGGGCAGTGAGACAAAAGAAAATAACCTACAAAGGAAGCCCTATCAGGCTTTCAGCAGATTTTTCAGCAGAAACCTTACAGGCTAGAAGAGAGTATAATGATATATTCAAAATTTTGAAAGACAAAAACTTTCAGCCAAGAATACTATATCCAGTGAAAATATCCTTCAGATATGATGGAGAAATAAAAACTTTCCCAGATAAACAAAAGCTGAGGGAGTTCACTGCCACAAGATGACCCCCCTACAAGAATTGATCAAGAAGGCCCTCATACCTGAAAAAAAGAAAGGGTGTACAAAGCCTTGAGCAAGGGGATAAACAGGCAGACAAAATCAGAAAATAGCAACTCTCTACCAGAACAGATTAGCAAGCAATTATAAATCTAAAGATAAAGGGAAGGAAAACATCGAAAATAAATCTTATCACTTCATTTTAACCACAAATTCACAAGACATAACAGAATAAGTTGTGACAGCAACAACTTAGAAGGGGAAGAGGAAAGGGATTGAAACCTGCTTAGACTAGGGGAACAAGAGGCTATCAGGGAATGGACTATCTCATCTATAAGATCTTTTATACAAACCTCACAGTAACCACTAAACAAAAAATCAGAACAAAGACACAAATGATAAATATGAGAAAACCATCATAGAAAGCCACTAAACTGAATTAGTAGTCCAAAATACATGGCATGAGAAACAAGGGAAATACATATCAACTGAAAAACAAGTGATAAAATGGCAGCATTAAGCCCTCATATGTCAATAATTACTCTAAACGTAAATGGATTGAATTCCCCAATCAAAAGACACAAAGTAGTGGAATGGATTAAAAAACAAGATCCAACAATTTACTGCCTCCAGGAACCACATCTCAGCTCTAAAGACAAACACAGGCTTAGAGTGAAGGGATGGAAGACGATACTCCAAGCTAATGGGAAACAAAAGAAAGCAGATGTTACCATACTTATATCAGACAAAGTAGACTTCAAGATAAAAAAAGGTAATGAGAGACAAAGAAGGGCAATATACAATGATAAAAGGGACATTCCACCAAGAAGACATATCACTTATAAATATATATGCACCCAACATGGGAGCACCAAAGTACATAAAGCAACTATTAACAAACCTAAAAGGAGATATTAACAACAACACAAAAATAGTAGGGGACTTTAACACCCCACTTACATCAATGGATATATCATCCAGACAGAAAGTCAATAAGAAAACAGTACACTTAAACAAAAAACGAGACCAGATGGACTTAATAGATATATATAGAGCACTCCATCCAAACATAGAAGAATACACATTCTTCTCAAGTGTGCATAGGACATTCTCAAGGATAGACCATATATTGGGAAACATGGCAAGCCTCTATAAATTTAAGAAGACTGAAATCATAAGAAGCATATTCCGACCATAATGCTATGAAATTAGAAATCAACTACAAGAAAAAAACTGGGAAAGTGACAAAGATGTGGAGACTAAACAACATGTTATTGAACAACCAATGGATCATTGAAGAAATTAAAGGGGAAATCAAAGACTATCTGGAGACAAATGAAAAAGAAAATACACCATACCAACTCACATGGGATGCAGCAAAAGTGGTCCTGGAGGGAAATTCATAGTAATACAGGCCCAACTTAACAAACAAGAAAAATCTCAAATAAGCAATCTTAAACTACACCTAAAAGAATTAGAAAAAGAACAAACAAAGCCCAAGTCATCAGGAGTGAAATAATAAAAATTAGAGCAGAAATAAATGAAATTGATACCAAAAGAACAGTAGAAAGGATCAATGAAACAAAGAGCTGTTTCTTTGAGAAGATAAACAAAATTGACATACCATTAGCCAGACTCACTAAGAAACAAGGAAAGAAGCCTCAAATAAATAAAATTAGAAATGAAAGAGAAGAAATCACAACAGATACCACAGAAATACAAAGGATTATAAGAGAATACTATGAAAAACTATATGCCAACAAATTGGACAACCTAGAAGAAATGGATAAATTCTTAGACTCATACAACCTCCCCAAACTGAATCTAGAAGAAATCGAGTATTTGAATGAACCAATCACTAGTAAAGAGACTGAAACAGTAATCAAAAACCTCCCCAAAAATAAAAGTTCAGGACCAGATGTCTTCTCTGGAGAATTTTACCAAACATTCAAAGAAGATTTAATACCTATCCTTCTCAAACTATTCCAAAAAATAGACAAAGATGAAACACTTCCTAACACATTCTACGAGGCCAATATCACCCTGATACCAAAGCCAGACAAGGACAATACAAAGAAGGAAAACTACAGGCCAATATCGCTGATGAGCACAGGTGCAAAACTCCTCAACAAAATATTGGCAAACCGAATACAGCAATACATCAAAAAGATCATACACCGTGACCAAGTGGGATTTATACCGGGGACACAGGGATGGTTCAACATCCACAAATCAATCCATGTGATACACCACATTAATAGAACAGGGAATAAAAACCACATGATCATCTCAATAGATGCAGAGAAAGCATTTGACAAGATCCAACATCCATTTATGATAAAAAACTCTCAACAAAATTGGTATAGAAGGAAAGTACCTCAACATAATAAGGGCCATATATGACAAACCCATAGCCAACATCATATTCAATGGGGAAAAACTGAAAGCCATCCCTCTGAGAACAGGAAGAAGACAAGGGTGCCCACTCTCACCACTCTTATTTAACACAGTACTGGAAGGTTTGGCCAGAGCAATGAGGCAAGAAAAATGAATAAAAGGAATCCAAATAGGCAACAAAGAAGTGAAACTCTCACTCTGTGCAGATGATATGATTTTATATATAGAAAACCCTAAAGAATCCATTGGAAAATTATTAGAAATAATCAAAAACTACAGCAAAGTTGCAGGGTACAAAATCAACTTACAAAAATCAGTTGCATTTCTATACTCTGATAACGAATTAACAGAAAGAGAACTCAAGAAGACAATCCCACTTACAATCACAACAGAAAGAATAAAATATCTAGGAATAAATTTAACCAAGAAGGTGAAAGACCTATATAATGAAAACTATAAGACACTATTGAAAGAAATCGATGATGACATAAAGAAATGGAAAGATATCCCATGCACATGGATTGGAAGAATAAACATAGTTAAAATGTCCATACTACCTAAAGCAACCTATAGATTCAGTGCAATCCCAATCAGAATCCCAATGACATTCTTCATGGAAATAGAACAAAGAATACTAAAATTCATAGGGGCAAGAAAAGACCCCAAATAGCTAAAGCAATCTTGAGAAAAAAGAACAAAGCTGGAGGCATCACAATCCCTGACTTCAAAATATACTACAATGCTATAATGATTAAAACAGCATGGTACTGGTACAAAAACAGACACACAGATCAATGGAAGAGAATTGAAAGCCCAGAAATAAATCCACACATCTACAGACAGCTAATCTTCGACAAAGGAGCTAAGAACATACAATGGAGAAAGGAAAGTCTCTTCAATAAATGGCGCTGGGAAAACTGGACAGCCACATGGAAAAGAATGAAAGTAGACTATTTTCTTTTGCCATATACAAAAATCAACTCAAAATGGATCAAAGACTTGAAAGTAAGACCTGAAACTATAAAATGCCTGGAAGAAAACAAAGGCAGTACACTCTTTGACATTGGTTATAGAGGGATCTTTTTGAATTCCATGTCTACTCGGACAAGGGAAACAAAATTAAAAATAAACAAGTGGGACTTCATCAGACTAGAGATCTTCTGCAAGGCAAATGAAACCAGGATCAAAATGAAAAGACAACCCACCAGCTGGGAGAAAATATTTGCAAATCATATATCTGATAAGGGGTTAATCTCCATAATATATAAAGAACTCACATAACTGAATAACAAAAAAACAACCCGATAAAAAATGGGCAGAAGATATGAACAGACATTTTTCCAAGGACGATATACAGATGGCCAGTAGGCACATGAAAAGTTGTTCAACATCACTAATCATCAGGGAAATGCAAATCAAAACTATGCTAAGATATCACCTTACACCCGTTAGAATGGCTACAATCACCAAGACAAAAAACAACAAATGTTGGAGAGGTTGTGGAGAAATGAGAACCGTAATTCACTGCTGGTGGGAATGCAAACTGGTGTAGCCTCTATGGTAAACAGTATGGAGATTCCTCAAAAAATTACAAATAGAGAATACCTTATGATCCAGCTATCTCACTACTGGGTTTTTATCTGAAGATCCTGAAATCAACCATTCAAAGAGGCTGTGCACCCCTGTGTTCATTGCAGCATTATTCACTATAGCCAAGAAGTGGAAGCAACCCAAGTGTCCCTCGACTGATGATTGGATAAAGAAGATGTGGTATATATATATATACAATGGAACACTACTCAGCTATAAAAAAGACAGAATTGTCCCATTTGCAACAACATGGATGGACCAGGAGGGTATTATGGTAAGCAAAATAAGCCTGACATAGAAGGACAAACACTGTATGATTTCACTCATATGCGGAAGATAAACTAACACACGGACAGAGAGAAGAGTTTGGTGGCTACCGGGGGAAGGGAGTTGGGGGGTGGGCACAAGGGGTGAAGGGACACATTTATATAGTGACTGACAAACAATAATGTACAACTAAAATTTCACAACGTGATAAACTATACTGACATCAATAAAAAAAAGAAAAAAATTAGGTTGAGTGTCTTCTAATTATGTATTTGTAAAAGTACTAACATAGTCTGGATACAAATCCTTTGTCAAATACACATATTGCAAATATTTTCTCCCAGTTGTGGCTTTTCTCTCAGTGAAAGGACTGTTTCATTTTCTTAACAGTCTTTTGAAGAGCAAAAGGTTTTAAGTTTATCAAAGATTTTTTCAATGGTCTGTGCTTTTTGCATCCTAAGAAATCTGTCTACTCTAGGGTCATGGAGATATTCACCTAAGTTTTTATCTAGAAGTTTTTATAATTTTAGCTTTTACATTTAGGTCTATGATCCACTTCAAGTTAATTTTTGTGTGTGATGTGAGGTAAGGGTTGAAGTTCTTTTTTTTCTTTAGATTCATATCCAATTATTCCATTACCATCTGTTTAAAGAAATATATGTAGGTCTATTTCTGGATTCTCTATTCTGTTCCACTGATCTATATGTCCCTCCTTATGACACTATCACACTGTCTTGATTATTGTAGCTTTATAGTAAATCATGAAGTCAGGTAGTGTAGGTCTTTCCACTTTGTTCTTCTTCTTCAGAATTGTTTTGGCTTTTCTAAATCTTTTCCATTTCCATATAAATTTTAAGATTTTTATCAATTTCTATAACAAAGCCTGCCAAGATTTTGGTTGGGATTGCGTTGAATTTCTAGATCAATTTGGAGAGAGTTGACATCTTAACACTATTGAGTTTTCTGATCCATGAACATGGTACATCTCTCTATTTAGGTCTTTAAAAATATTTCTCAGAAATGTTGTTTTATAGTTTTCAGTGTACATGCATTGCACATATTTTGTTAAATTTATCACTGTGCAGAAAACAGTTAACATAGCAGGCCTGAGACTGCCATCCTTAGAAAGGTCTGCTTGCAAGGCTGGCCCTTGGTTGTCATCTGGGAACTTGATTTCAGGAGGGTTCCCACGATTCCCAGGACTGATAAACTGATAAGAATGGCTCACTGTGCCTCAGCAGTTTGTTCAAACAGCATGGCTTATGCTGAGCTTCTGATTTCCCTCTGAGAGTCTAGAATTTTGGTACACGCTAGGCAGAGGGTGCCTATATGACAACCCCTATAAGAACCTTGAGTCTCTAATAAGCTTCCTTGATAGGCAACATTTCACACATGTTGTCACAACTCATTGCTCAAGGAATTAAGTCCATCCTACGTGACTCCACAGGGAGAAGACGCTTGAAATCTTGCACCCGGTTTCCTTCAGATTTTACCCCATGAGTCTTTTCCCTTTGTGGATGGTGCTGTATAGCCTTCCTCTGTAATGAGTCACAGCTGTGAGCAGGCGTGTACGCTGAGTCCTGTGAGTCCTCCTAGTGAAGTGTCACACCTGGGAGAGGTCTTAGGAGCCTCTGCCATAATCCATAAGCAGTTTTGCTTTTTGTTGTGTATATAGTTTTAAAATTTCATGTTCCTAGCAGTGTAGTTATGTGACTTTTTTTATTGTTGACTTTGTATCTGATGACCCTGTCAAACTCATTTGTTAGTTCTAGTAGCTTTTTGGAGATTTCTTAGGATTTTTTATGTCATGATCATGTTTCTATAAATAAACATGGCTTTTTTTTTCTTGCCCTATTGTAATGGCTAGGGTCCCCGGTATAATGTTGTTGAGAAAAGTCAGTTGACATCTTTTGCTTTGTGGGGGGTATGCTCAGGAGCTCTTGGTGGGGCAGATCTGCTTCCTCTTCACCATCACGAGCTTCTGGCTGTGCAGTATGGCCCTGGCTGTGTGGATGGCAGCCTTGCACAGATCACGGTGGTACTTGTTCTTGTGGATCATGTGCTGCATGCTGCTGAGGGTGGCCCGGCCGTTCTTGTTGATGGTGGTCTGCATGTAGGAGGTGGCCAGCTTTTGCTGGCCGGATCTCTGCTTCACACCATGACACCTTTGCTGTTGGCGGCCAGCTGCGTGCCCGTAGTCTTGCGGTGGATCAGCCCATTGGAGCAGGAGGAGTGGCGGGCCTTCAGATTGTTGGCTTCAATGCTGCATGTCTGCTTGTTCCTCTCGATCAGGAAGCTGGAGCTGTTCCGCAGGACCGTTCCTTGCAGATGCACAAACATGACAGCAGCTAGTCTCGCTGTGGCAGCTGGAAACTGAAAAGACATCTGTGTCCAAATTTCCCCTTTTTATAGGGACACCAGCCATATTGGATTAGGGGCTCACCTTACTCCAATACGACTTTATCTTAACTAATTACATCTGCAATGACTAATTTCTAAATAAGGTCACATTATGAGGTACTGGGGATTAGAACTTCAACATATGAATTTTGGGGGGACACAATTCAACTCATAACGCTGGGCCTATAAAGTAAACTAGAGAATTTTATGAGGTCAGCATAATCTTTTTTTGTTAGTTTTGGTAGATTATGGGTTGATGTTGTCAACCTTAAAAATAAAACAGCCAATTATTTTACCAGCAAAATGAGTTTATTCAGGAAAAAACAAAGAATTGCAGTTTGGGATCTGCATGCTATAGTAAAAGCCATACACAAGTCCAACAATCAAAGGAGAGGAACATTATTTTATAGGGAAAAAGGAGAAAATTGGGAGGGGTTGTTTTGAACGGAAGTCCATTGGAGAAAAGCAAGAGTTCAGGCTGGTGATGGTTTCTCATTGGCTGAGTTGCTGGGGTGGTGATTTCTGTTTGGGATGCAGTGTACATCTCTCCCTGTTGGGGCCTGTACTTGACTGTCTTCCTGTTGATGACTTCTTTCCATTGGGGTCTGTAATTGACTGTCCTCTATAATTGACCTCGAGTGGTACTGTGTGAGAGCTCCCCCTTTCTGGCTGCCTGACTTTATTGTAAATGAGGTTTCCTTTTATTAATTTTCACAACATCTTATTGATTTTGGAAATTTTTCAGGCATTATCTCTTCAGACATTACTTCTCCATTCTTTCTTTTCCCACTGGGACTCTACTTATGTTTGTTTTTTACCTTTTCCCCCACGTATCTTATGCTTTTTTTTCTCTATCCGTTCCTTTTTCTCTGTGAGTTTGGATAGCTTCTATTGACCTTTCAGTTCACTAGTCCTTTCTTCCGACTTGTTTAATCTGCTCTTCAACCCATCTATCGAAGTTTTAGTTTCAGTTAATTGTATTTTTCCATTCAAGATGCTCAGTTTGATTATTTTTTATAGAACCCAATTATCTGGGGAAATTCTCTATATTATCTTCCATGTTTCTCCATTTCCCCCTGCATTTTCCTTAGCATATTAACCATATTTATTTTAAAGTCTTTTTTTTTTTTTTTTGCTATCTCCAATCTTTGAGTCACCTCTAGGTCTGTTTCTATCATCTTAGTTTTCCTCTTGGTTTTCAGTCATATAAACTTATCATATAAACCTAGATATTGTGTATAAAAAAACATTGTAGAGGTTCTGGATGATGTCATCTTCTTCCAGAAACAGTTCTCCCTGCTCTCTGCCAGGCAGAGAGAGTGGGCTGAGTACATTTGACCATCAGGGCAGAGCTAAGTCAAGTCTGGGTTGTGGTTTTGGCAAGGCTCCATCCTTAATGCTCCCAGGTGGAGCCCTCCAGAGTTGGGGTCTTGCCAGGGCTCCTTCCCCTGGTGGGACTTGAATTCTTGTTTCCTCAGTGCAATGTGTCTAGAATGCCATAACTGAAACTTTTCCCTCACAGCTAAGGAGTTTCTCTTCATGTTTATTTCTTGCATTCTTGCTTGGCTATATACATCTTAAAAGTATTTTATCTAGCAATTTTATGTGTCAAGAGTGGGAGCTGGATCCCAGGTCACCATCTTGCCTGGGAGTCCTCTGAAGGGGTTTAAGCAGGGGAGTGACATCCTCTCTGTCTGCAGTGCCGAGGACAGGGTGGGGTCTGCTGCAGAGATGGTCCTGGTCTTGACGTGAGAGAAGGGCATAGATGTGAGAGGCATTCAGAAGATAGAACCTGAAATGCCCCAAGGTCATGAGAGCAAGTGGGGCAGAGACGAGGATTTGGAGCCTGGCGCTGGAGTCCTCCCAGAGCCAGGAAGCTGCCGGATAACAGCAAAAAGCAGGCCGGAGTGGGATGAAGGAGAGTAGAGAGCATGGGCTTCAAAGGAGGAAGTTGCTGCACAAGAGCTTAAAGGTTGGAAGTTGCAATGGCAAGGGAGGAGATGCGGATCATGAGAAGTGGGTCCAGGGGAGTGAGGACCAGTGGAGAGAAGCAGCAGTCTTCAGTGGTGAGGATGCGACTTGGGAACTTGCAGTGGGTGGGTGGGGGTGAGGGGTTGTTGGCATTTTGGGCGTTCTGAAAGGTCTCCAATGCCCAACAAGCCTGAGACAAAGAAGACATTCAAGAAACAGAATGTTTTGGTGGCAGAATGGGCCAAGCCATCCTGCTGCCTGGGATGCAGCATCTGGGCCCCGCGGGGCAAGGGGCTGCTGCGGGAGCTGCAGCACTGGGAGCAGGCTCCCCTCATGCCCTCCCACTGCCCCCCAGGGCAGGCCCTTCCTGCCTGCACCATCACCGTCACCGTAGTCCTCGCTGATCTTCCTCTTTACTCAAACCACTTCCAGGCCCTTCCCTGGAAGATTCCATGGTTCACCACTGCCTGCAGTGTGGAGTTCAGATTCTTGACTTTCCCCCTACGACTGTCCACACCACCCTTGGCCATCCACAGCTCCCCCATGAAGCCTATCTTTCTTCCACCTGCTTCCCCCAAATGCGCCTCCACACATTCCCCTGGGCTTTTAGTTTTGCTGCCCACACTCCTGAGGTGCCTCCTGGCCAATGCTGATGTTGAGCCAAGGTCCAGAAGGCTGCAGTATTCTCTCTCTCTGGTCCTGGGGCAGACGATGCTTGTGTGGCTCGTGCCACGTCAAGTTCATTCATTCATTCCATGGTCAACATGTACGGCGTGCCTGGCACTGGACTAGGTGCTGGCCTGTGTGTTAAAATGCACGGTTACAGTCTCTTTTGAAGGCACTTCCAGGTGAGACCCACTGAACGGTAACCCTGGTTAGCCAGAGGGCAGGTGGCACAGGGCACCTGTGCTGGGTGTTAAGCGAGCTGGGGTCCTGTGCTGGCCTCACTGTGGTTTTCTTTTTTCGTGTGTGAGGAAGACCAGCCCTGAGCTAACAACCTTTGCTAATCTTTCTCTTTTTGCTGGGGAAGACTGGCCCTGGGCTAACATCTGTGCCCACCCTCCTCTATTTTATATGGGACGCCGCCACAGCATGGCTGACGAGCAGTGCGTCGGCAGGAGCCCGGGATCCGAACCTGCGAACCCCGGGCTGCCAAGCGCGAACTACACCGCTGCGCCACTGGGCCGGCCCCTCACTGTGGTTTTCAACAGGCACCGATGACAGTGATGCTTTGCAGGGCAGGGAATATGATGGAGACATGGACACTTTATGTCATTTAATCTTGAAAACAAGAATGGGTTTAATGATTACTTAATGTAAATAAACATTTTTGATTGAAGAATAAATTAACCTTGTTGGGCCTTAATATAGTTTCTGTGTCAACGCTCTCCAGCAGAAGCCCACTGGACACGTCCACAGTTGAACAGGTCGGGGTTACTGCTTATTGTGGCGAGGGAGACCACACACTGTGGGGAGCCGTGGAGAGTCCCAGGAAGGGGGTGCTAGAAGGGACTTACTATGGGATTTGGCTTGTTTGGGTGACTTGGGAAAGGCTTCAGGAACCGGGGCTTTGCTCTGGATTGGATGCTGTCAGGAAGGGGAGTAATTTTGTGACAGTATCTCAACACATCTTCTTGGGAAGGAGGACAGGCTAGAGGCGAGCTAAAGCTGTCAGTTGTGAAGAGGCAGCAGCCACTCAGATAAGGCAGGACAGGGCGCTGTCCGTCTTCTTTATGGCTTGGACAATGCCCACGTTTTGTCTGTGTTCAGACATGATTATGGAGGGGTCTTCTTGTCTTGACCCATCTCAGTCACAGAGGAGCCTTGCCTGATGCTGGTGTTGAGTGAAACTGCTTATGTTCTAAACGAGAAAACACCAAGGCCTATATCTGAGAGTGCCAGGCCAGCTGCTAGTGACATCAGGGCCTAGCTGATAGGACCAGGCCAGCTCCCAGATGTTGGAGGCTGCTTTTTCCCTCACCTGAAAAATCAACGTGGCTAACCTCACAATTTCTGGGCTCCATTCAGCTTTGTGAATCAGTGTGAGCACCTCTACACAGTCTCCACCCAGTCAGAGCATAAGCTGCCCCTTTCTCCTCCTTGGGTGGGTCGTAGCAGACAGCAGGCCAAGCTCCACTGGCAGAAACGGCCCGCCTGATGCCTTTGCAGCACTGCAAGCTGCCTCCTGATGCCCCTGGCCCCTGCCGTATCTGCTCCTAGCTCCTCTCTGGCACATCTCAACAGCTTCCTCTCTTTTTTCACCTGTTGGCACCCCCACACCTTCTCCTGGACATTCTGTTGCTAGACTCGTCTTCCTAAACACAAAGCCAGCTGTGGCTCCTGCCAAAGTCCCCTTCACCTACAGGACAGGTCCAAGCTCTCATCCATGTGTGGTCTTGGCCTTTCCTCTCGCAGTTGGGGCCTCTGCTCTACATCCTCTGGCCTCCTGGCCCTTGCCCTGCCCTGCCCCGCACCTCCAGACCCTAGTGTCCCCAAGGAGCCTCCCTAAAGGGCTAGCATAGCCAAGAGTTTATTCTCCTTGAACTCCTAGAGAAAACACTGTCCTTGCACATTTCTCTTGGTGGCTATCCCTGAGCTCCTCCTCCTGCCTCAGTTGTTCTCTTTCACCCCATGAATGCCCCATGTTTCCTACTCGGCATGAACTCCTGCCAGGTCTGCGCACTAACGCTGAGCAGTTTCCTGCGCGCTTCGAGCCCTGGTGGGCAGGGCGCCCTGTATGAGGAACTGCACCTGCTCAAGGAGACAGCAGCGGGAGGGGAGGTGGGGGAGGGGAGCTGCAGCACCTGCCCGGTGCTCAGCACAGGAACAAGCACAGTGACTAAGGGTAGTGGTGCAGAGCGGGCAGCTGCTGTGCAGGGTGAGGTGGACTCCAGGAAGGGGCCCAGGTGGCAGGGAAGGCAGTGCGCATCCCTGCCTGTGGTTCAGGCTGTGCAAGGTCAGGCCTGGGGGCTGAGGAGCAAGGAGACAGCAAGAGGCAAGCTGGAGCAGCCAGCAGGCAGCCAGCAGGGCGTGTGTGCCAGACAAGGAGTGTGGACTTCACCCGCTGGTGACCATCCGAGGGCTCAAAGGAGGTGAGTGGTGTGACGCGTATTTGGGAAGCATGCCAGGTGGCGGGGCAGAGGGTTGGTGGAGGCGAGCACGAGGCCTCAAGAGGCAGGGGAAGGTGAGCAGGAAGAGTGTGAGGCAGGATAAATGAGGCGAGAGAGGACAGCTGTTTCTGGTCTGGGGAGCTGGGGTAGATACCGTTGTTGGAGACAACGCAGGGGCAACAGGTTTGCGGGGAGGATGCACTTGGCTTTGGGCAGGCCACAGCGGAAGTGCCTGTGGAGACTGGGAGGGTGCTGGCTTGCAGCGTGTGGGTTCCTATGTGGACACTGGGGTGCTGGTGCCAGTTCAAGGAGTGGATTGATAGGCTGGCAGGGAGGAGGTGGAGCAGCCCTGGGAGGGGGTTCTCAAGCCAAGCCGGCTAGAGGGTCCTGCGGTGGGGAAGGCCGCTGTGAGGAGTGTCCACTTGGGCTAGGAGCTCGGGAGGGCTCAGAGCAGGGAGGTCCTTGGACAGAGCTGGGCCCTGGGCAGCGGAGGGACCCCTCTGTGGGGAGGGTGAGGATACGGAGAGCTGGCTGACCTCTGAACGTACACTCTAGAGCCAAGGGTGGGTGGGTGAGGGTTCCAGAGTTGAGGCAGCAAGACCACAGGAGAGAACATGCAAAACAAGCTGGGGCTGAGGGCCCAGGAAAGGGTGGGGCCTGGAGAGGCCGGCAGAAGGTGCCAGAGGCAGGCCAAGGAGCCCGACTGACAAAGCCCTTGGAGTCTTTGTCCAGCTCTCCACCAGAGGCTTCAGTCTGCAAGTTTCTCGAGGAGAAGGGTGGAGGAGAGTGGAGGGCCTTTGTCTGAGCCAGGCCTGGGTGGCACTTGAAGCGCCCACTCATGGGCTCCCTGGGGGCTTTGCAGAGCCTGAAGAGTGTGACGGAACTGCTCTGGGGTGGGTCAGTGACTGCCCCTCGGGCCCAGGGTGAGGTGGTAAGTGTCTCACAGGACCCTCCATCATGCTGTGCAGTTCCCAGGAGTGAGTGGCAGGTACAGTCAGGCCACTTACCATCACGTGACCCAGGCACCATACTTAACCTCCGGGAGCCTCAGAGCCTCAGGGTCCCCATCCGTCAGCTGAAAATCCTGGCACATACCTTATGACGTGGCTGGGAAGATTGCAAAGGAGAAGGAAGCAGGGGTAGAAAAGAATTAGCTACTGTCGTTAACCTCCACCACAAGCTGACCCCCACCATCACCGCCTGGTCCTGCTCCCTTCATCACCCTGGCGATGCCTGGAGCTCCCGCCCCACGTCATGGAGAAAACAGTATGAAAAGAGAGTGACAGAAGAGAATGCAGACAGCAGAAGGTCCCCTTTATTGGAATTTTAAAGACAGCAGAATGAGAGGAAGGCATCCTCCTCCCCGGAAATATTCCCATCCTCTCTGCCCTCAGGGCTCGGCACAGGGACGAGATGCTCACCCCTCAAGTCCCCCAGAGGGCAGCGCTCCAGGGTGGGGGTGTGGAGGGGAAGGGGGTACTCTGTGCCAGGCGGGGGAGTTAGGACAGGAGAGGGGACGTGCACCCTCACCTCTTGGCTTGATCCCTCTCCCCTGGGACCTGGTGTTGCCCCCCAGACCCTGGGGTGGGCTGGCAGACGGCTCATGCAACAGTGAGTGGGCAGGAGGTGGCATGGAAACCCGGCCCCGCTGCCCTTTGGCGGGGCGGGAGGGCTAGAAGGGGCCATGCTGGCCACAGCGGGTCCAAAAAGAAGTATCTGCAGTGTACACACACAGGAGGGTTGGAGAGGAGCTCCCTCTGTCCCAGGCTGTGCCCAGGGACAAGAGAGGGGAGGTACAGATGGCACTGATAGGCCAGGCGCAGGATCCAGACCAGCCACGCCACCTGAGTGGGGCCCTGCGCAAGCTGGGGGCTTGGGCTACTCCTTGGCGCGGCCGATGATGGTAAGGATGTACAGGAAAATGTTGATGATGTCCGTGTACAGGTTCAGCGCGGCAAACACATATTCCTCCGGGCTCAGGGACAGCTGCTTGTTCCCCAGCAGCAGCTGGGTGTCCACTGCCAGGAACTGGGGGCGACAACACAGTGGCGTTGAGGGACAAGCTGGCTTGCCCAGCATCCCTGTCCACATCCCCGCCCCAGCTGCCCACCCCCCTCACTCACACAGGTGAAGAGCAGAGCACCAAGTGACGCATACACGATCTCCAGGATGCGGTTCCGAATGAAGATGCAGAGGATGGCGAAGATGACCAGCACCACCATGCTCACCAGGAGCACGCCCATGCACGAGGTGAAGTCGTAGCGGGTCTGAGGGTGCAGGGAGAGAGAGGAGGCCCTGGGTGCTGGGCCCCGGAAGCCCTCTGGGCCCTCAGGGCCGGTAGCTCTGCCTTGGGGAGCCCCTCACCTGCATGGAGAAGATGACCACTGTGAAGCAGACGGTGGTGGTGATGCCTACGGCCATGATGACTGCCTCGGTGTTGTAGAAGCTAGCAATCATGCCCACCATGTAGGACAGGCTGACGGTCAGGACAGACTGCGGGGAGATGGAGCCTTCGGTATGGGGAGCTGCTCCCCCACCCCCCATCCCCCTCTGTCACTCCAAAGACCCTGGCTGGGGACCAGGGGCTCAGGTTTTGGGGTTACCAGTGCAACGAGGTTCCAGGGGTGCTTTCGCCGGAAGTCCCCACAGCAGCTGAGGACGATGAGGGAGATGAAGAACACGGCATAGGAGACATAGTAGGTCCAGACGTTCTCCCGGACGAAGCCCTTCACCTC
Organism: Tapirus indicus; assembly: GCA_031878705.1. Taxonomy (NCBI): domain Eukaryota; kingdom Metazoa; phylum Chordata; class Mammalia; order Perissodactyla; family Tapiridae; genus Tapirus; species Tapirus indicus. The sequence continues at coordinate 1,172,393 of CM062935.1, forward strand.
CCCAACAAAAGTGAACACGGCCACGGTGGAAAGAGTCACAGACAGCTGCAGGGTCAGCACCAGGAACACCTGGGGACAGAGCCAGCTCAGAGTCCTGCCCCCTGCCACTGCCCCTGCCCTCCCCAGCCTCTGTGGCCCACCTTCCGGATGAAGGCCTGGCGGATGCTCTTGTCATCCCAGTTGGTGGCAGGGAAGTCCTGATTGTCGTAGTAGGATGGGGGTCCCTCCTCATGATAGTTCCCATGCTGAGGTGCTGAGGAGCAGGATGGGCTGGGTCAGTGCCACTGGCAGGCGCCCGGCACCCCTGCCCTCCCCCGGCCCCAGTACTCACAGTCAGGGTCCTGTACTGGGAAGACCTGTGGTTGTCCGTAGGGGTTGGGGGGAAAGGGACTCTGCGGATATGGCCCTTGAGGGTAACCTCCTTGGGAGTAGGGGTCCTGAGGGTAGCCCCCTTGGGGATAGGGCCCCTGAGGATAGCCCCCTTGGGGATAGGGGCCCTGGGGATAGCCCCCTTGGGGGTAGGAGCTGGGGCCCTGGGGATACCCTGGCTGGCCATAGGGGGAAGGCTGGAACGGGGGCTGTGGGTAAGGGGCCCCAGGGTAGGGAGGCATGGAGGGCTGGGGCCCTCCAGGATATCCAGGATTGGGGGGAGGATAGCTGTCCCCAGACACCAAGAAACTCTTCTCATGGGGCATGGCCTCCGGTTCTGTGGTCTCCCCCTAGAGAAAACAGAGAGAACATTCAGCACTGCGGTGACATGTCCCGGAACCAGCTTGGGGCACCCCAACTTGCTGCCGGGAACCAGGATGCAGGAGGGGATTCATGACCTTTCCCCTAGGCTGCCTGGAGCCCCGAGCACTGGGGCCAGGAGAGGACCGGGTGGCTGGGCATGGGGCTTCAGAAGGGGGCCCTCTAGGCCGACCCCAAAGGTGGAAGAGGGCACAGATGAGGGGATGACTTTGTCAGCCTCGGGATGTTTTGGCTTCGGTCATTTCTTAGAAGGCGCTGGGGCCTTCTCATCACTGCAGGGGCAGAGCTCAGCCCTGGTCCGGGAATGGGGCCCCGTTTCCGGGAGGTGTGGGGGTGTGCCCAGACCTTCCCCCTCGCATCCGGCCCCTTAAGCAGCTTTAAGGGGCCACAGTCGACGGCTATTTCTATCCCAGGAAATCCCCACGCCATCTGTGACCCTCTCCGAGAGCAGGGCCCGACCGCGGCTCGATCCCGGGGTGGGGGCAGCAGGCCTGGATCGGCCGCCAGGGTGCCTGCCAGTGGGGTACGCCAGGAACAGCGGGGTGCGGGGGATGGTGTGTGGGGGATGGAAGCGACCAGAGGGCGTCGGGAGAACAAAGCAGGCGTGGGGGCGAGGCGGGTGGGGGCGGCGGCCACGGAACCCGTACCGAGGGCGGGATGGGCCCTCTCGCCGGGTCGGGGGGCGCTCGGGCCGCGGGTCCCGCCGCCACTGCCGCCGCAGCGCGCCGCCCCCTCCCTCCCGCTCTGGGCCGCGGCTGCCCGCACCGCCACTGCCGCCCCCGGCCCCGAGAGGGCCGCGCGTCCAGGTCGGACCGACCGACTGACCCACGGCGGCGCTGCTCGGCTGCGCAGGGCCGGAGCGGGGGCGGGGGCAGCCGGGCGGGCGGCTGGGCAGGTAGACACGCTGCTGGGCTTGGGCCGGGGACTCACCACGCGCGGGGCGCCGCAGGACGGTGTGCACGGTGTCCGCTGAGCGGCCGCACGGTTGATGGCCCCTGCCCCCGCGCCCGCACCCCCTCGGCGGCCGGCTCGGCTGGGCTTGCGCCTGCGGCTCGGGGACGCAGCGGGGCCTTGTGACGGGGCGGGGCCTAGGGCGGCGCGGGGCGGGGCCTAGGGCGGCGCGGGGCGGGGCCTAGGGCGGCGCGGGGCGGGGCCTAGGGCGGCGCGGGGCGGGGCCTAGGGCGGCGCGGGGCGGGGCCTAGGGCGGCGCGGGGCGGGGCCTAGGGCGGCGCGGGGCTGGGCTCCGCAGGGAGTATGGGACTTTCTCCGGGTGGCACTTACCCGCTGCTGCCGCGATGCTGGCTCTTTTCTGAATCCCAAGCCCAAGCCCCGCGTCCCACACTTCGCCAAGGAGTAGGCTTGGACCATGGAGGCTGAGGACTCCTGGAGGGAGAGGCCAGGCCTGGTCAATTTGGTTCAAAGAGTTGAGAAATTTATTCCTAAATCTCGGATTTGCTGAGGCTGCCAAGCACTCTCCATCCCTCCTTGGCTTTAAAACACCACTTTCCCTTTTCATCCAAGTCTGTCCCAAATCAAGAGGCCTAATCGTCTAACTGCTGCATCCTCTCTGCCAGTCACTGCGACCAGCTTTTCCAGGCCCCTTACTAGCCCTTTTATCTTCACTTGTCTTCCTCACATCTTCATAAGCTGTAAGGGTAGCATTCTCACCCCTGTTTCACTGCTAGGGAGCTGAGGCTTAGAGATGCCCCAGGTCTGGAGACCAGGTTAATTTCTTCCCTGGGCTTCAGCGGTCCTCCTGAGGAAGTGCTGACTCCACAGCCAGGGATGACTCCTGCAGCTGTACCTCTCCCCCTAGGGCCTAGGGACCTTCCTGTGCTATCCTGGCTCTTGGACAGTTGGCCTCTCCCCCACCTCGCAGTGGTTTGGAAAAGGCTCTGTCCTGTGCCCATGGGGCCGGTTCAATGTTTAACAACTGGATCTAGTGAGGGGAGGCCCTGGTCTGTACCTTTTGCTCATGCCTGTGGTGTAAATATTCCCATCATGGCTGATTTCAAGCTACCATGAGTTTAACAACTGGTTCACAAAAAATCCTGAAAATGTAACACTCTGGTCATGATATGAGCCGCTCCAGTGTACCTCTGCCTGTGGCAGAGCATCTACAGCAGGGATTGGCATGATAAGTAAATTATACAAGATGTTAGAAGGTGATGAGTTCTAGGATAAGAGAAAATATAGAGCAGACAGGGACAGATTCAGGTTTTGTAAAACTAGAAGCTCATACAATTTGAAGGGCCTTCTTTAAGAAAAATAGTTTAAAATGTCATATATGTTGAGGTTGGGGCCTTGGAAGGGGCCTGTGCAATTCAGAGGTCCTCAAGGACTTTTAGGTTCGAATTAAATCTGCCATTAAGAACTGGCTAAGGGAAGTCACAGGGGAGCGGTGACCAGATGGCACTGTGGGAAAGGCCAGTCCAGGCAGAGGGAAGGGCCATTGCAAGCGTGCTGAGGTGGGAGTGATCTGCTGGAGGAAGAGTCTGGAGTTGACTGAGCATAGAGGAGTGCAGTGGCGATGGGACCAGAGAGGGGACTGGTGGAGCCTGGCAGGCCCTCCAAAGGACTTTGGCTTTTACTGTGAGTGACTTTGGCTTTCACCATGGCCAGACCCATAGCAGGTGTTGGTATTACTTTCCAAGACTCACCCTGCTCTCTATGTTGAGGATGGACAGTGGGGGTGGGCAGGACTGGCAGAGGGAGATTAGTTGAAGGTTAGTGTAGCGACCCAGTCGAGAGATGATGAAAGGCTCAGCCCAGGGTGGGGCGGCCATGGTGCCAGGTGTGCAGCCAGAGGTGCAGGCTGAGCAGGTCCTCAGGCCTCTGGAGGAGCAGTGGGAATGGAGGATGGGTTTCAGTGGGCTGAGGGGTAAACGGGAGATGGGAGATGGAGAGCAGTAGTGGGCACAGCTCTTTGAGAGGCTGAAAGCAAATGGAGCACGGGCAAAGAGGGGGCATTCCATGGCAAGAGGGAGTGTGGATAGTAAAGCTGCAGCCTGTAAAGGTGTGAGGCCCGGCACTGCCGTGGGCCCGTCTGTGCCTCCGTCTCACCTTCTGTGATGAGGATTCGCTGCAGCCAGGCTTCTAGGGTTAGCTGTGGTGATGATGATGAGACGATGATGCTAATGTAAGATGGGAAGACTGGGCAGGTGTCCAGGCTGGAGAGAGAGCCACAGGAAGGGAGTGGAGGTGGCGGGAAGAAGGCTGCACTGGGACCGGAGCCCTTGTAGGTCGAGGACAGGAGCTGCTCACCCTCAGCTCTCACGGCCTGGTCACTTGCTAGGTGTGAAGGGTGAGGAGCACGGTGTGGGAAGGTTGCTGGGGAGAGCTGAGAGCCAGCCTCAGCCAGGGGCCGCCTGGAGACACCAGCTGCTCATGCTGCAGGGGAGGGAACACAGAGTTGGGAGGTCCTTGAGTGGGGGACAATGACTCAAGCCCCCTGGTGGATTTAGTAGGGAGAGTGATTGGCCATTTTGAGGTTCACAGGGAGAGGCCAGTGGGAGTGGAAGACCGCCAAGGGCCACTTTCCCCACCCTGCCAGCCAGTGGGCTGAGGTGGGACAGATGGGGCTGATCAGCTGGACTGAGCCCAGCCAACACCTCCTGGGTGGCTGGGGGCTCCGCAGGCTGTAGTGCTGGGGGGTAGGGGTGGAAATTTGGCAGGAGGGGCCTGTGAATAGGAAGGGAATCACTTGAGTGGCAGCCACCCAGACCCAGCATGGCAGGCCCCTCCTTCCCTCCTTCCCTCAGATAGTTTCACTTTTGTTTTCCTGTCCTGGGCCTTCTGCCTGTGGAGCAGGCACGAAAATCCTAGCTGAAGGCCTTGGCTGGAGTAAGTGTGGGATATGCGCCACCCATGATGAAAGGGGGTGCTAGGGGGTTGGGAGGGGTGGGGCGGGACTGTGGGGCTGCTCCCCTACCCGGCCTCACTCCCGGTCTGGCCCTCAGGGTTGCGATGGCGATGGAAGAGGTGGAAGTGGGGGCGGCAGTGGAGCTTAGCGGGCTGCCCCCGGACATCCCAGATGAGCTACTCACTCTCTACTTTGAGAACCACCGACGCTCTGGGGGGGGACCTGTGTTGAGCTGGCAGAGACTTGGCCGTGGGGGTGTACTTACCTTTCAAGAGCCTGCAGGTGAGGGGCTGATGGAAGGGGGCAGCCTGGGCTCCCCATCAGCCATGACCCTGACGCCCCACTCCACCCCTGTCCACAGATGCAGCGAGGGTCTTGGCCCAGGAGGAGCACACACTCCACGGTGCTCGGCTGAGCCTGCGGCCAGCCCCACCACGCGCCCCTGCACGCCTGCTACTGCAAGGACTGCCCCCTGGCACTGCACCCCAGCTCCTGGAGCAGCACGTCCAGGCCCTGCTGCATGCCACGGGGCACCCGGAGCAGCCCTGCCGTGCCCTGGCCAGTCCCCGGCCAGACCGGGCCCTGGTCCAACTGCCCAAGCCCCTCTCTGAGGCAGGTGAGAGGTGGGGTGGAGGCAGATGTGCCTGCTGGGGGAGATGCCCTGCACTGACTTGCCCCTCCCCACAGAAGTTTGTGTCCTGGAGGAGCGGGCCCGGGCCCTGAGCCTGGAGGGGGCTGAGGTATCCCTGGCCCGGGTGCCCCAGGCCCGAGCGGTGCGTGTGGTGGGAGGCACCCACCCTGCAGACCTGCTGCTGCTGGAGCTGTACCTGGAGAACGAGCGCCGCAGCGGCGGGGGGCCCCTGGCGGGCCTGCGCAGCCTGCCCGGGCGTCTGGGCACCGTGGTTTCCTTCCAGCACTGGCAGGGTAAGTGGGGCTGGACGGACCTGGCCTATCCCTCCCTACCCCTTGGAGCCCTGATGGGCCTTATGTCCTCTCCCTTCCTCCAAGCGGCTGAACGGGTGCTGCAGCAGGACCACCGGCTGCAGGACTCAGAGCTGAGCCTCGTCCCTCACTACGATGTCCTGGACCCCGAGGAGCCTACTGAGGACACCAGTGAAGGGGACCACCTGGCCAAGTTGAGGCCTGGGGCCACTGAGCATGCTCTCTTGGAGGCTGGAGGGCCAGAGAGAGCACTGAAGGGTGAAGGGACTGTGACATTGGGCTCTGAGGAAGCACCAGGGCAACCAGGAGCCTCTCTGAGGACAGGTCCCATAGGGTCTCAGGGGCAGGCCAGGCCAGTCAGCTTGGGGCCCCAGGGGTCTTCAGAACAGGAGAGGCCCATGAGCCTGGGGACTGTGGGGTCTCCGGAGCGGGTGGGGTCAGTGAGTCTGGGGTCTGTAGGGTCGCCAGGGCAGCAGGGCCTGGTGGAGATGGTACTGTCGATGGAGCCAGGAGCGATGCGCTTCATACAAGTCTATCATGAGGACCTTCTCGCTGGCCTGGGAGATGTTGCCATTTTCCCACTCGAAGGATCAGATGTGACTGGCTTTCGGGTGAGTTACCCCTGAGGATTCCTCACCTTTGGCCTCCTGTCCCACTGGGAGCTCTGGGTACCTTTTTTGTACCCTAAACCTGTAAACTGCCCCCGCCTCCCATGGTCCTACAGCTCTCTGGAGCTCTGGCTCCGTGCCAGGCGGCCAAGGAGTTTCTGCAAAGTCTGCTAGGCAGCATTAGCTGTCACGTGCTGAGCCTGAAGCATCCGGGCAGCGCCAGGTTCCTGCTGGGCCCAGAGGGGCAGCGCCTTCTTCAGGGGCTGGAGGCTCAGTTCCAGTGTGTCTTTGGGATGGAGCGTCTGGCCAGGGCCACCCTGGACACAGACCCTGGAGAGGTAGAGATGGAGCTCGCCCCTGCCCCTCCCCTTTCTCACACCTCAGTGCCAGGCCCCTCCTCCACCCTTGTTCAGAGGCCTGCGAGGGGTCTGTGCCCAGTGGGCCCTGACATTCTCTCCCTACAGGTGGACCCCACTGAGGCCCTCCAGGCCTTCCCTGGCCACTCCCACACCCTGTGGCCTCCAGACAGTACAGGCAGTGACCAGGAGAACATGAGCCTGGGTAGAGCTCCCTGGGGACCCCCAGCATATCCTATGTTCCTTCCTCGATCTCACTCTCTGCCCTGCCCTCCAACTTCTCTTATGACCCTGCATCCCCTAAACCCTCTCTCCATCTTTCACCCATTCCCAAACTAGTCCTATCCTAAACCCTGGCTAGGCTTGACCTCTGACCCAGTGCCTCTCCCTGCCCCTAGAGGAAGTCCGAGAGCTGCTGGCCACCCTGGAGGACCTGAATGGGGAGGACTGGCTGCCCCTGGAGCTGGGGGAGGAGCAGCCAGAGGAAGAGGCGACTCCAGGGTGCTCAGAGGAGAAGCCTGCTCCCAGGGCTGGGGAGGAGCCCGTGGCCGCCAGCACTGGAGCTCCTGGGCGGCTGGAGGAGGAGGCCGCATTGCAGTTGGCTCTCCACTGGTCACTGGAGCCCCAAAGCCAGGTGGCCGAGCAGGAGGAGGCTGCTGCGCTGCAGCGAGCCCTGGCCCTCTCCCTGCTGGAGCCACCCCCGTTGGAGGAAGCAGAGCTCCTGGGTGGGGGGACTGGTGGCCAGGCCCAGCTGGTGGTGCATGTGGCCTTTGAGCAGGACATGGATGAGCTGGAGCAGGCACTAGGGGCTGCCTTGGAGGTGCACCTCTGGGAGGAGACAGTGGGGCCCCAGGGCTACATGCTGCCCACAAATCTGTATGCCCGCCTGGAGCAGTGCCATGGTGTGAGTGTTTCCCTTCGAGGTAACTGCACCGTCCTCCGTGGCTTTGGGGTCCAGCCCACCCGTGCAGCCCGCCACTTAGCAGCACTGCTGGCTGGCCCCCCGGATCAGAGTTTGGCCCTTCTCTTGGCGGCTTCAGGCCCCACTTGTGAGTCTGCACCCCAGACTGGGGGAGGGTGGGGTAGGCCAGCTATCGGGGACCGGCGCCCAAGACACAGCCTGGACCCCTTCCTTCCCGTGTGTCAGTGCCACAGGAGAGGCTGAAGGGGCCCTTGGGCAGGCTGGAGTGTCTGGCTGAGAGCAGTGAGGAGTTCCAGGAGGTGGTGCAGGCCTTCTACAACACCCTGGATGCTGCCCACAGCAGGATCCGCATTGTCCGGGTGAGTCCATGCTGTCTTGCCAGCCTCATGGCCTCCCGGGCTCATGGCACCATTTTCTCCTTGCAGAGCCTGTGCCTTGTCACTCTTGCCTACGTCAGAGTCAGCTGGCCAGGAACTGCCCAGCACGGGGTAGGCTGGAAGCTGTCACAGCTCCCCAGCCCTGTTCCCTGCCTGGAGGGCATTCACAAAGTCTGGGTTGGGGAGACAGAGGGCACAGAGGTTAGGGGGGCCCCAGGACCTGACTGGCTTCAGCACGGGTCCCCATTTTGCCAGTTACAGCCGGCTGACCAACCGTGGGCAGTGTGACCCTCCACACCAGTTTTCTCGTCTGCAGAATGGGGTGATGATGCCATCTTGTGGCTACTGTGAGCATTGCTCATGCCACAGAGGGGTACCTTGTGCTGCTCTGGGGGCTCTTCTGCCTCCCATGAGGTCTGCTCCAGTAAAAAGAGGGCTCGCTGCCATGCGGTAGCCTCCTCCTCCACTTTTACTTGCTAAATGTGGCAACTCTGGGAACAACTGGTGGGGAGCCCCAGGAGCCCCTGCCTGTCAGGGCAGGAAGGAAGAAAAGGCTGAGCAGGAGGGACCAGGGTGGCAATGGGGGAGGTTGGAGGGCAGTGAAAGCCACAGTGTCTGCACGGCCAGAAGGAAGGACTGAGGAGGCGGCTGTGCCAAGCTGCTCTGCTCTGCTGGCAGGTGCATGTGAGGGCAGTGCCTGGAGCTGGAGGGGGTGGGGGCAAAGAGTACCTGGGAGGTGAGGGCAGGGACAAGTCTGAAATTGAGCGGGTTATGGAAGGAGGGAGGAGGGAGTTACTGGAGCAGAGCACAGGGTTGAGTGCTCTTGGATGAGGGGCGGAATCACAGAGGGCTGGCCGCAGACAGGCGAGAAGGAAGGGATGGTGGAGAGCTGGGCTTGATGTGCCGGGGAGGCCAGGCCAACGCTCTTGATTCTTGATGCACGAAGTTGTGGGTGGGCCAGCAGCGTCAGCAACCTGGAGCTGGTCAGAAATGCAGAACCTCTGGCCTTCCCCAGACCTGGCCCGGTCACCTGCCAAGCCGCCCCCACCACTTTCCCAGAGATGGTCACTGATACTTTGGATAAAGTACTTTCCATTTCTGGTCTCAGCAGTTGTCACTTCTGCGCTTTAAGAGAGGAGGGACATGCTGCACTCCTGTCCCTTACTCTCCTCGCTGGTTCTGCTAGTTATGTGCACTTGATTCTTCAAGCGAGCCCTTTGTGACTTTCGATGGTACACTTGAGTGTTTTTTTTCACTTAACAACTTTGGAGACTGTTGCCTTCCTGCATGGAAGATGAGAAAATGGGCATCCCTTCCCCCTCTTTCACCTCCTCCTCCCTCTTTATCTCAGTTTGGTCAGTGACATTATTTTTACTATGTCGTCAAGGTTGACAAACAAACATCATCTTCTATTCTGTAACTATCTTTACAGAAGCTCCATGCGTGGGCGTGGGCCATAGGTTGATGCATGTATAATGCTAACGAAAACTTATTTACCATTGAACCATAGAGGAAATAGGGAAATGAAATCCTAGTTATTAAAACTGTGTTGCATGAAAAAGAATATTCTAGGATTCAAGGATTAATAGCTCTTAATTTTTTTACTTCATTTTTTCTGTGTTGTGCTTGGCTGCTGGGTTACTCTTAGTGCCCCCTCATCACCCTCCTGCATAGATTCTTTTTCTGTTTAGCAGAAGTATCTCCTTGAGTGGGTAGTAAACATCTTCAACTTTCAAATTTATGTTGCCTTTTACAATTAGAGATAATTTGCAACTATAATTTGGTATTGGTGTAAACTTTTTTCTCAAACAAAAATTGCTATGTATTTAAGACATTTCTGCTAACTCAAATAAGCACAGGTGGTTCTTGCATATCTTAATATGTCCTCATTTTGTCCTCTCCATTTATAGTTTGGCTGGAAAGAGTGTTTAGGATCGAAATATGTTTTCCTTCAGATCTTTGAAAGACATTACTCTTTTTCTTTCCCCTTTGAAGATCATGTTCTTGAAGAGTTAAAAAAAAATCCCTCTGTGATCTTTTAGCATCCAGTATTGGTGATGAGAAGCCCCATGTGAGAATGTGAGACTTTTTTCCATTTGTGTATCAACTTTGGGTGTGTGTCTGTGTGTATGTGTCTGGACACTTTCTTTCAGTTTGAAGGTTGGCGTTTTCCCAGCAGGTAGGTGCCAGGGATGTGTCTTTCCCTGTTGTCCTACTTGGCATTTGATGGATCCTTTCCATCTGGAGATGCCACCTTGAGCTTAAGGAAACTCTTCCTCTGGGCCCTCCTGTCACCTGTCTGTCATCGTCCTGTGGAGTTCCTGTTCTGCAGATCTTGGCCCTCCTCCGTCTGCCGCCCTCTCCCTCATCTGTCCTCTCACAGCTTCCATCTCTTTCCTTTAGCTCTGCACTCTGAGTCACTTCCTTAACTCCATCTTCATCGTCTTATTATTTAGCCTATTCTCTGGATTTAGTTCAGCAATTTCATTCTTAATGTAAGAACTCTCTAATTTTCTGTTTCTTTTTCACAGCAGCAAGTCTTGTTTTATGGATATAATGTTCTTTTGCATCCCTCTGAAAAGACTAGTTAGAATTCTTTGGAAGCTCTGTGTGGGTCCCTACATTGGCTCCTCCATGGCTGACTGTTGGGTTGGTCACGTGGGTCTCCCCAGCACTGAGAGGTCCAGGGGCAGCTCTTGGTGTTGGGAGTGAAGTCCTGCAGGCTGTGTAGGCACCTGGCTCAGCCTTTGTCCGCAGAGCCCTGGCTGTGGGTGCTGAGTTCTGGTGAGTGGTTGGGTTTACCCACCTGCAGGCCTCCCTGGAAGGATCAGACTTCCCTGGATGTGGGAGGCCTCCCTGGAAGCCCTCCAGTGCCACTTGGGGGCCCACCGAGGGGGCTAAGGTCTACCTAATGTCTGCTGCTGGACAGAGCACAATTGGAGCTGTGAGGTCTCCCCAGACCCTGAACGCCTCCAGGAGAAGGCCCCTAATTTCCTGCTCAGCTCTGTCCAGGCTGCCCAGGGGGTAGGTTGGGTTTTCCAATTGCCTGGCCCTGACAGCTGCCGCCGCGCAGGTGGAGCGAGTGTCGCATCCGTTGCTGCAGCAGCAGTACGAGCTGCACCGGGACCGCCTGGAGCAGCACTGCGAGCGGCACCCAGCCGAGCAGGTCTTGTACCATGGCACATCCGCGCAGGCCGTCCTGGACATCTGCGCGCACGGCTTCAACCGCAGCTTCTGCGGCCGCAACGGTGAGGCATGGACCCGGCAGGGGTGTGGGCTCTGCCGACCGTGACGAGCCTGACCCCCGCCCATCCCCCCCACAGGCACGCTCTACGGGCAGGGCGTATACTTCGCCAAGCGCGCCTCACTGTCGGTGCAGGACCGCTACTCGCCTCCCAACGCCGATGGCCACAAGGCGGTGTTCGTGGCGCGGGTGCTGACCGGCGACTACGGCCAGGGCCGCCGGGACCTGCGGGCGCCCCCTATGCGGGCCCCTGGCCACGTGCTCTTGCGCTACGACAGCGCGGTAGACTGCCTCCGCCAGCCCAGCATCTTCGTCATCTTCCACGACACCCAGGCGCTGCCCACACACCTCATCACTTGCAAGCACATGCCCCGGGCTTCCCCCGGGGACCCCTCTGGGCTCTCGGGCCACTCCCGGGGCACCTAACCCTAGAGGCCCCTCTCAGCCCAGCCTCTGGCTTCCTGCTCCGCGGGCTCTGCACAGCCTTCCCGCCCCCTCGGCTGCCTGAGGTGCCCCTGGGGGCACCCCTGCCTCTTGCAACGGCGCGGGGGCCGGCGGTGCGGACGAGGAGGGCTGGGGCCGTGTCCCCGCCTGGGACCGGTCTCCCCCTGGGCCGGCCCAACCGCCAGGGGTCAGCAGAGCCCAGGAGGAGGGTGGGCCGGCCCGATACTGCCCGCCTCGCCCAGACCTCGCCCAAGGGCGACTCCACCGTTTCAATAAACGTGCACGTGAAACTAGGCGGAGGGGCGCACTGGAGCTCCGAGTCCGACCTCTGTTTGGCGGGCGAGGGACCTGGTACGGCTAGGGGCGGAGCCGGGGGGCAGAGTTCTCTGCTCCTCTGGGGCGGCCCTGGGCAGCCGGCCGAGGCGGGACCCAGCGCGCACCCAAGCGACCCCACGTCGCCTTGGTGTCACGCACGCTCCCGCAACGACGTCTCCTTGCCGACCGGCGCGCTCTGTACGCGCAGAAGGGCTGTGCCGGGCCGAGCGGCACTCGCGCTCCAGCCCCGCCGCCTAGGGAGCCCCGGCCCGCGCGCACACGGGCGCCCGGATCGCACGGGCGGCGCTCGCTTTGGGGCCTGGGCGGGGCTCCGTGCTCGCCCCGCCCGCGTCGCCCCGCAGCTCTCCTGGCTCCGGCAGTCTGGCTGCGGCGGCCGAGCCGAGCCACCAGGCACGTAAGACCCGGGCCGGGACGGAGAGGCGCGCAGCGTGCAGAAGCCGCGGGTGGGGTGGGGGCTCCTGCCGCAGGCGTCCCGGAACTAGGGGCTGCGTCGCGGCCCATCCTCCCTCGGTAGGGCACCACCTCTGCGCGCCCAAGACTGCGGAACTGGACGGGCGGTGCCCAGGGTGTGGGCAGGAAGGGCTGCTGGGGAGGCGCGGCTGCCGGCGGGGCGCCCGGCGGGGGGCTGGAGCAGAGGCGGCCGGTGAGGAGCCTGTGGGAGGTGGGGCGGTGTGGCCCCTCAGCTCGGTGCCTGCGGTCTCCTTCCCAGCCCTTCGCCTGAGGGCGGAGGCACAGAGCCCACATTGTGTGCCCCCACGCCACCCCCACCCCCGCCGGGACAGAGCCCCATTCACCTCCTGCACGCCAGCGTTCTTGGGGACAGAGAGCTCAGGAGTGTGCACGCGTGGGTGTGCGGGTGTGCGTGCCGCGCAGGGTGGGCTGCTGGAGGGGTGCCTGGGCTCCCTCCCAGCCTTGCCGCAGCCCAGCTCCCACGGCCCACGCCGCTGCGGCTCCAGCTATTTATAGGCCTTCACTGCAGAGAGCAAGGTGGGACTGCGCAGGGCTGGAGTAGGGTAGGGAGATGGGGGTCCTAGAGGCTGAGACAGCTTGGAAGTAGAGCGCCAGTGTCCAGGGATGGGGTCGGGGTCCTTCCCTGACGGCCGAGTGGGGAGGTGGGTGGCGGTCAGTGTTTCCTGATGGCCTGACTTACCTGCTGATCAGAGGACTAGAGAAGACAGGGTGGAGGTTTGGGATGGAGAGGGTGGAGGCCAGTGTCTGAGTGATGGTGTGGAGGGTGGGGTCAGTGTCCTCTGATGGGGTGAGCCCCTGGGTGACAGCATGGAGGGGTCAGTGTTTGGGTGACTAAGAGAAGGGAGTGGCAGTCAGTGTTGGGGGAGCAGTCAATGTTCTGGTGATAGATTGGAGGGAGTGAGGTCAGTGTCTGGGTATGGGGGTCACTGTGTGGTGTCTGAGAGATGAGCTGGAGGGGGTGAGGCCAGTTGTGCATGGGGGGTTGAGAGGTCAGTATGTGGATGAGGTGGGACGTAGGAGGGGTGTGGGTGTCAGTGTCCAGGAGATAGGGTGGATGGGTTGAGGTCAATGTCTAGGTTAAGAAGGGGGCGGGTCAGTGTGCAGTATCCCCCCACAGAGGTGTAACCCCTTCCTGCTCCCTCTCCAGGAGGCCATGTCCGGCGAGGACCACGAGGTGCGGGCAGTGGCTGAGGATGGCTCCAGCGGAGGCAGCAGCTCGCCCAGCCCTGGGGACACACTGCCCTGGAACCTGGGGAAAACGCAGCGGAGCCGGCGAAGTGGAGGTGGCTCTGGGGGCAATGGGAGTGTCTTGGACCCTGCTGAGCGGGCAGTCATCCGCATTGCAGGTAACACCAGACGACCTTGTCTGTCCAATTCATAAGCACTCGCTTGTTGACTGAACACCTGCTGTGTGCAACGTGCAGGTGTTAGGACTGGGATGAGAGTCCTGAGGGAGATCTGCAGGTCAGAGAGGACTCTGCCGTCCTAGGTGAGTGCAGATAGCACAACGCCACCTGCTGGCCCCACCTAGTCAGCTGCATGAGGCCTGAGGTGGAGCTTGCCTGGGTAGTGCCATCATTGGTCTCATGACAAGGGTTCAGTGCCCAGATGCCATGATGACTTTTTTGGACTTCTGGGGCAGAGCTGCCTTCCAAGTGTCCTGGTCTTGGCTGCCACCATGGGGTGTGGGTGGAAGCGTGTAGGAGCAGGACAGGAGAGCCCTAGCCCCTTCCTGAGCCAGGGTCTGGCCTTGCCCTCTAGCTGCTGCCATTTTGGGGAGGAGGATGGGAAAGGCCCAGTGAGAGGCCCTTGACAGTGGAGGGCTGGCAGCCGGACAGTGGCCCCTCCCTTTGGGAGGTGGGTGACCTAGGCCTGGAGGCCATAAGGCGGGATGTGCTGGGAAAGAGAGGAGCCAGTTGAGGGTCTCAGGCTCAGGCTGCAGAGTACTGACCCCATTCCACCACTGGGACTGGATGATGCTGAGGCCTCTGGAGGGCAGGGCTGGCCCCTGCAGGAGGTGGGGAGGGTGGATCGAGGCTCGTGGGGAGAGGCCTGGAAGCCAGCTGCTGAGCGAGGATGGTGCTGCGGTCAGCAAGGACCTTTGTGGGTGGAAGCAGAAGCAATAGCTTGTGAAAACGCAGAGGAGCAGGGCCGCCCCCACCTGGGGGACCAGCCTCCTGGTGGTGCATGACCTGCCAGTCTCATTCACATATCACATATGGGTTTTAAAGAAAGAGGTCCTTTTTTACCCACATGAAAGCACATCATGGACGTCCTTCGGCACCCCAGACCTTCCTCAGCATCAGCCCCTGCCCTGGCGTGGTGGTCCACAGATCTCACTGCCATGAGCGACCTGCAGCCAGCGTCCCCTGGCAGGCTTTGGTGCGGGTGCCTGACGACTTTCTTAGGACTGATTCCTAGAAGTGGGGCTTCTGGTTACAGGGTCTGCAGTATTTAAGGTTAGAGGGGAATATTGCTAGGGATGTTCCAGAAGGGAGGACGTTTGTGATCACTGGAAGACAGAGGGGCTTTGCCAATTTGATGGGTGGAAAAGAATTTGTCTTTTATTTTTACCAAGCATTTTCCCCCCTTGTAAATCCCTATTTCAGTCCGTTATACTTAATTAAAATTTTTTTGTTTTAAGGGATCTTTTTATATTGAAGATACCAACTTGAACTCTGGCGTTGCAGTGGAAGGATTCTTAGTAGCGGCGGAGGCAGCGGGGGGAGGGAAGGGGCGCGCCTGGGGGCGGCCAGGTGTGGTCGCCGGATCGGGCGGGGTCGCTGGAGAGGTGGGGGCCGGCGAGGGAGTGGCCGCTGCGGGGCTGGGAGCTGGGCGAGGGGAAATCGGGCTGTGGGCGGGCCCGCGACCCGGGCGGGAGCGGGAAGGGGTGTGCGCCCGCTGGGAAGCGCGTGGGACCGAGACTCGGAGTCCGCTGGGCTGAGCCAGCTCCCCTGGGCCCCGCGTCCCGGCCCCGCCCCGCCCGTGGGGCATCCTGGGTGCGGGGGCGGGGCGGGGGCGGCCCCTTTAAGCGGCGCGCGCGGCCTCGGGGACAGAGTGGCCGCCGGGGGCTGGAGGCCGGCTCTGCGCCGCAGCGCCCCGCCGCGTCCCGCGCCCGCCGGCATGGCCGCCCCGCTGCCGCCTGGCCCGCCGCCCGACGAGCGGGACTTCATCCAGGCCTACGAGGAGGTGCGCGAGAAGTACAAAGGTAGGCGCCGCCGCCCCGCCCACCTTGCGGGCGACCTGCCATCGGCCGGCCCTGGTAGGTCCTCCGGCCTGACAGCCCGCCTCTGACACCTGGTCCGCGGTGGCCGTCCGGATCGCGGCCCTGACAGAGCCCAGTCGCCCGCCTGCCGCGCCCGACCCCCACGGCCGCGGCGCCCAGGGCAGAGGCAGGCGCGCTCGGCGGAGCCCCCGCTGTCATGCCCTTAATAGGGCATCGCGGCGCGGGTGGGTGGGGTGGGCCGCACCGCCGGCGGGGGCTCGCCCGGGCCAGTGTCCAGTGTGCCGAGTCTGTGCCCAGCAGACACGTGGGTCAAAGCTGAGCTGTCCCCTGCCCCTCAGCTGGGTGCCTCCCCCGTGGGGCGGGGGCGGCTGCCACCGCCTGGCAGTGGGTCACATAGTTATGGCCTCTCCTCACCTCCCGAAACTGGCAAGCGCTTGGGCTGCCGCCCTTGCTTGGCGGGGACCCCCGGTACACCCCTTCTCTGTCCCCTCGAGGGCAGCTGTGGGCTGGGGAAGTCAGGGCAGCCTCCTCTTCCTATTTAGGGGAGTCCCCTTGCTGTGCTCCATGCCCCTGGGGCCTCTGGACCCAGGCCCTCGCTGCTGTCAGCTGCCCTGCAGCCCAGCTGCCTGGGTCGCCCGGCGGGTATGGACGCAGCCCTGGCTCCCGGCCCGCAGAGGCTTAGGGGCCAGGGAGTGAGCTGCCGGAGAGGGTCGAGGTGGGGGCCCTGGGCAGAGCCGACCAGAGCAGGTTCCAGCTCCACATGGCTGGTTCTGCTGGCTCTGCCCCCAAGGGCAGCTCAGGGAGAGAGGCCTTGCTGGGGTGGAGCCTGGAGCCGGCAGGAACCCCTCTCCCCACCCACTCATCTCACCCAGGAAGGGGAGGTTTCCCGGAGCCCAGGACTCTCTCTGCCAGGCCGTCCTCCTCTAACAGCTTTCACTGGGTCCCGGGCAGGGTGGATGGGCCATGTGGTTCTCCCTGCCGATGCTGTAGCCACCCCCTTTGCCTCTGTGACCAGTTTGCTTGGGCCCGGTAGAGACACTCCTGTGACAATGAGCTCCCGAGCCTGACCGCTGCCCCCACAGGGAGGGAGGGTATGTCTGGAGAGGGCCAGCCTGCTGCTCGTCCTCTGCACTGCTGGCCCGGACTTGGAGGGTGCAGCTGGACAGGCCCAGGGCGGGGAAGCAGCTCCTCACCTGGGCCACAGCTGTCTTGGCAAACCTTGGGACGGAACTGTTTATGAACTGGCCGCTCTGTTTAAAGTGGGGACAACTACCCAGAATAAGTAGTATTTTGTTCCAGAATCCTCCTTGATCTGATCAGGTCGCAGGGCCGTGTGTGGGTCCAGAGCCCATGCCAGGCATCAAGCTGAAGCTTCCTGTCCTGAGGAGCTGTGTTCCCTCTGATCCCTGGGGTGAGGTCCATCTCCCAGGAGTGAGTCTGACAGCTCCCTGGGGCTTTCTCATCTCAGTGCCTTCTCTAACTGGCCCAGCTCCCTGGATGCCAGGGTTGGTGTTGGACACTCTGGGCTGGCTTGGTCCATGCCTGCCTCTTGAACTTGGCGGGTGGTGGCTGATGAGAGGGCAGTGGACAACTTTTGCCTGGTTCCTGCTTGGGGGTGCCGGGGCACCTGCTTGAAGGGGACTTGCCAGTGCCATGGTGCAGCTACCCTTTGTGTGTGGCCCTGGCTGGAGGGCGGCTGAGAGTTGCTAAGCAGGAGAGTGGTTGCTGGGGGATCCCTGTGCAGGGCCTGGAGGAGGGAGAGCTTCTGGGGCATACTAGGCAGTCCTACATCTCCTCGGCTCCTGGCTTGAGCCAAGGAAATGGGTGAGGGGCTGGGCTGGTGCCTGTGGTCAGGCCTGGCCCACTGCCAAAGCCCAAGTGTGGCCTAGAGGAGACCAGAGGTAGCTGGGTTATGGACCATAGGCCTGACCGTTGTGAGCCTCTTGGACCTCCTAGAGGCCTGAGGCCCTGGCCCATCCTGTCCCTGGAGGTGGAGGGCTGCCCCCAGTGAGGGGGGAGGCCATGGCACCTGATGTCAGATGGCGAGTGACTGCAGGGGCTCCAGGTGGGGAGGAGGTGGGGGTGCCCCTCTCTTGGGGCCCAGCACAGCACTAGCTGGCTCTGCCCTCAGGGACCCCCGCCCAGTCCTGCACTCCCACTCCTGGTCCATCCCTGGGGCCGGGAAGGGCTCTGGCTTCTGCCTCCTGGCTTCTTTCTGGCACCGGCACCCACCCTCACCACACTCTTACTTACAAGATGCACCTTCCCCATCTGCTTCTCTTAAAGTCCAGCCTCTTAGCCCCTCACCCTAGTGACCTTCATCCCCACCCCAACCCCACAACACCTCAGGCCCTACCCTGGACATGTCATTCCCCGGCTCTCCCCCTGGAAATCCCCAGTTCTCCCTGCACAGTCACTGTTCCTCCCAGAACATTCGCAATTTCCTGTCTGCCTGAGCCCCTTGCCCCTCCCCATCCTCCCTGCCATCTCTCCAGGGCAGATTCCTGTGGCTGAGGCCACTGGGGCCTGTTAGCGGGAGAACTCTGGGTGTCCCATGGGAGGGGCCTCTTGTGCTGAGGGGCTGTATGGGCTGGTGGCTTACAACCAGCCAGCCGGCCCAGCTGCAAGGAGTTGTCCTGACTCCTGGGTCCCCAGAGCCTGGCCTGCCACAGCTCACAGAGGCTGGGCCGTCTGCTGTGCCAGGGGAGCCTGGAGAGGCCTGTGGTCAGGAGTGGGAGGTCAGGGAAGGGTTTGGGGTGGGGGGGAGAGTTGAGGTGATACAGGTGAACGAAGGTGAGGGGGTTTGGTGAGGAAGGAGCAGCCCCGGTCCCCCAGGCGGTGCTGTGTGCATAGAGCTGGAGGCCTGTCCACAGGGTTAGGGCACAAAGTGCAGGGCAGGGAGTGGGGAGTGGGGCCGGCCAGGAGGGCCTGGGCAGCCCGAGTAGAGACTTCAAGGTTGTCCTGTCAGGGCTGGGAGCAAAGTGGCAAGTCAGTGTGGAGGGTAGGGCTTGGGGGTGCTGACAAAGCTGCTTCAATGGTCCTGGAGGGGGCAGTGGGTGTGGGGGGCCAGAGGGGTGGGTGAGTGTCGGGCAGGGCTTCCAGGCAGGGGGTTGGGGTAGGGAGCCTACAGGAGCCACCCACCTGGGAGACCTGCGTTGGTCTGGGGAGAAGGTGGGGCTGGAGAGAGGTGGGGGGAGTGTCTGTGTGTCTGCGGGGCGTGTGCTGAGCACTGTCCTGTGCTTGCTTCAAGACTCAGCTGGAGGGGCTTCCCCACCTCCCTGGAGGCCCTGGGCCTACCCGGAGCCATTGTGCCTGGCACCCTGCTCACTGGCCCACCTCTCCCGTCCTAGACTCTGCACATGGTTATCTGTGTCCCTGGCATCCGCCCCAGGCCCTCAGCTAGTGTTTGCAGGGTGCTTGCGTGGGCGAGTGGGTGATAGCTGGCAGGAGGGGAGGATGGCAGTTATTTGGGGCTCTTTGGAGAGGGGTTTTGATCTGTGTTTGCTGTCAAGAGTAAACCATGCTCCAAAACAAAACGACCAAGCACTGTGGAAGTATCAGAGAACAATGGTGAATGGCACACCTCTGGCCCCCGGTCTTGCTGGCTGGGGTGACCACAGTTTGTGTGTGTGTGTGTGTGTGTGTGTGAGAGAGAGAGAGAGAGAGAGAGAGGGAATTCAGTGGTTTTGAGCATATTAATAGACTTGTGAAACCATCACCACAATCGATTTCAGAACATTGACATCACCCAGCCCCTGGCAAACACTGATCTACTTTCAGTCTCTATGGGTTTGCCTCTATTGGATATTTCATATAAACGGAATCATGCAATTTTGTGTCTGGCTTCTTTCACTTAGCATCATGTTGTCAAGGTTCATCCATGTTGTAGTGTGTGTCAGTACTTCATTCCTTTTTAGGGTGGAATAATATTCCATGGTGTGGATGGACCACGTTTGTTTATCCTGGCGACAGTTATTGGATATTTGGGTGGTTTCCACCTTTTGGCTATTGTGAATAATGCTGCTGTGAACATTGTCTGCAAATTTCTGTGTGGACATATGTTTTCATCTTTCTTGGGTATATACCAAGGAGTGGAATTGCTGGATCATGTGGTAATTCTATATTTAACTCTTTGAGGAACTGCCAGATTGTTTTCCAAAGCAGCTGCACCGTTCTGCATTCCCATGAGCAGTGTATGAGGTTTCCGGTTTCTTCACATTCTCACCAACACTTACTATTAACTGCCTTTTTGATTGTAGACACCTAGTTCTAGTGGGTATGAAGTGGTATCTCATTGTGATTTTTTTGTGTGTGTGTGAGGAGGATTAGCCCTGTAACATCTGTCGCCAGTCTTCCTCTTTTTGCTGAGGAAGATTGGCTCTGGGCTAACATTCGTGCCCATCTTACTCTACTTTTATATACAGGTCGCCTGCCACAGCAAAGCTTGATAAGTGGTACGTAGGTCTGTGCCCAGGATCTGAACCTGCGAACCCGACGTGGACGTGGACCGCATGAACTTCACCACCACCCACCACGCCCTGGGGCAGGCCCCTCATTGTGATTTTGATTTGCATCTCCTGGTGGCTAATGATGTTGAGCACCTTTTCATGTGCTTATTGGTCATTTGGATGTCTTTTCAGAAATGTCTCTCCAGATCCTTTGTCCCTTTTTAAATTGGGTTTTTATATCTTTTTGTTATTGAGTTGTAAGTGTTCTTTATGTATTCTAGATACAAGTCCCTTATCAGATAGATGATTGCAAAAATTTTCTCTGATTCTGTGGGTTGTTCTACTTTCTTGATGGTGTCCTTTCTAGCACTAATTATGGTGAGTCTGGTTTATCTATTTCTTTCTTGGTTGCTTGTGTTTTTGGTGTCAGATGTAAGAAGCTATTGCCTATTCCAAACTCATGGAGATTTACACGTATGTTTTCTTCCAAGAGTTTCATAGTTTAAGCTCTTGCATTTAGGTCTTTGATCTACTTTGAATTAATTTTTGAATATGGCCTGAGGTCGATGTCCGACCTCATTCTTTTGCATGTGGATGTCCAGTTGTCCCAGCACCATTTTGATTATAGTTGTAAAGATTATTCTTTCTGCGTTGAGAATGGTCTTGGCCCCTCATGCTTTTTAATGGGTACTAAATAT
This sequence comes from Tapirus indicus, assembly GCA_031878705.1. NCBI lineage: Eukaryota > Metazoa > Chordata > Mammalia > Perissodactyla > Tapiridae > Tapirus > Tapirus indicus. Next base: position 1,193,077 of record CM062935.1, read on the forward strand.
TCCATTACATGGAAGTACCGCAGTTTATTTACCTGGTCCCTGTACATGGATGTTTGGGCTTATCATAAAAATTATTGTATTCTAAGTTACTCTCTGGCTTAGATGAGCCCAGCGGATACAAGGCAGACTGGTTCTCCAATCCCTTGCCAACTGATTGACGAGAAAATTCTAATTTGTTTTAATTTGCATTCTGTGATTATTAATTATAATAAACATCATTTCATAGTTATTATTTGCATTTTTTCTTTTATGAGTTACCTATTCAAAAGCATTGTTTATTTCTCTATAAAATGTTTTTCTTTCTTTTTGAATTATAAGAGCTCTTTACATGTTATGAATATTAACTTCCTTGTCTGTTATAAATGTTTCAAATTTTTCCCTGTTACTTTTTCAAAGTAAATTTTTTATTGAAGTATAACATTTCTGCAGGAAAGTGTGCAAGTTGTATATATGCAGCTTAGTTAAATTTCCCAGTTGTCTTGTGGCCAGCACGCAGATTATGAAACCACTTTTCAGCCTCTTCACAGTCCCCTTGTGCCCCTAGCTGCTCTCCTGACATCTCAGCCCAGGCATCAGTTTTGATCGCTTGTCATTTAATTCTGTCTATGGTGTCTTTAGCCAAATCAACTTTTAAAATTCACCAGTGTTTTACATTATAGCATTTGGATTTTGTGTCACGTTTAGAATGGCCTTCTTTTATAAAAACATTTGCTGAGAGTTTCTTCCAGTCCTGGGGCATGTTTTTGTTTTTTAGTATCTTCATCTTTGATCCATCTGGACTCTGTTTTGGGCTGAGGTATGTGGGAGACTGGGGTGTCATGCTCAGGGCCTCGACATGGGTCAGTGGGCGATGAAGAACATTTAAAATATCTCCTCTCCTGCCAGACTCAGGGCAGGGTCCATGGCCTGCTGCACCTCTGTTACGTGGCAAGCGTGGCTTGAAAATGAGCGGATGGATGGGAGGGGCAAGTGGACCTTGAGCTGCGCCCCTGTGGGAATCCTGCCTGGCGTGAAGACTCCTTGGGTGCCCAGAGAAGTTGCCAAGGAGAGACCTGGTGGTGGCGGAGGGCCGGGCGGTGGCAGTGGCGGTGGAGAGCAGCTTGGAGACGGAGTGGCATCTCTGCAACAGGGAAGGTGGAAGAACAGTAGTTTAGCCTTTGTGTGTATCGATGGAGGTAACTGTGAGACCAGTGCACGTGTGGAGATGCGAGATGCTGCGGAGTGCCGGACTGAGCTGGGAGAGACCAGGCTGGGGACAGTGCTTCAGGGCCCTCACCAGGAAGAGAGGAGGCCCGTGCTCTGAGCCCAGGCAGCAGGGAAGCAGAGCAGGGGCCAGGGCAGGGGCAGAGCCATACCACGGGGTCCTGGCGGCCCGGTGAATGGGAAGGGATGAGAGGGCCAGCTGGGTGAGAGGTCTTGAGCAGAATGTGGCCTGAAGAGTGCCTGACCCTTGGTGATAAGGGACATTGAGGACCTTGGTGAGACCTGGTTGGGGGAGTAGTCAGACTGGAGGTGCTGAGGAGCGTGTAGAAGGTGAGAAGGGAGGTGCGAGGCTATGTGGGAGGGAGGACACCCTCTAGGATGGAGCGGTGACCCAGAGACTGTGCTATCTGTAGAGTACAGCCTTGGCAGAACACTGGCCTGAGGTCCTTGGGGAAGGGGCGCTCTTGGCCCAGAGGGGCATCAGTGGCCATCAGGGGCATGGGCCATGCCGAGTGCTGGGTGACCTCTCTCATTTACCCAGCCTCTGTGTGGATTGTGATCGCCCCCTGCCACTGAGGGTCCTGTGGTTCAGAGGGGTAGAGATTTCCCCAGGATGGGGCCGTCGGCTCCAGGGGGTGCCCCTGGCCTCAGTCTCCCCAGGGAAGCCTAAGGGGAGCTGGCAGCAGAGGGGCCAGGATCTGGGCACCTTGAGAAGGGACTCAGGGAGGCCAGGGAGGGATGATGCAGGTGGGGGGCCAGATGCCTTGATCCTCCATGGCATGAGGCCAAGTGTAATGCCCAGAGGCAGGGAGATGCAGGGCTCAGAGAGCTGGTGCTGTGGGTGCCTGGTGGGGCTGTGGGTGGTGAGGTTGGGGACCCATGAGAGGGCATGGGCTGGGTCACCTGGTGGTGGCCCAGGGTGATGGTGGACCACGTGGAGGAGGAGTCAGGAACTCCTTCTCAGGTGATGGGAGCAAGGTGCCCATGTGGAAGACTTGGGACACAAGTCTGCAGGACCTGCTCCCCTTCTCCCTCCCTCCCTCCCTCTCCTCTAGGGGAGCTTGGGTCATGGTTTAGCTGCAGAAGGGTTGTCCCAGCTGGGTGGTCAGCCCTTGGCAGGGCTGTGCAAAGGGCATCTGGGACCAGGAAGAGGATGGGGACGGCATTCTGCTGCCCACTCTGGTTCCTGGGGTGGGGGCAGATCCAGGGCCAATGCTGCAGGGAAGGAAGGCCCTAGAAGGACATCTGGTGTGGCTGTTCTGGAGTCTGGGAGACCTTTGGCAGGCTGGTGGGTCAGGTGGGCTGGGGCAGCACTGGTGCCTAAGACAGTGTGGGTAAGGGAGGCCCTCCACAGGAGGCAGGGTGGGGGGCTGGAAGTACGGGACCGCAGGGTGCAGAGGTGAGGCAGCTGGTGGGAAGCTGGAAAGAGGTGTCCGCAGCGGGTGTCTCTGGGCATGTGACTTTTATGAACTTTATTCTATTCTTTTTTTGTTTTCAAATGAGTGTGTATTTTGAACTTTTGAAGTGTATGTTTGTTCTCCTTTATTATTAAATGAACGGCTACACGGGAAGCTCATTCAAGAGGCACAACTGAGCCTCGGTGTTGTTATTGCCACAGGAGCTCATGGTTGTTGACAGAATACAGATAGCCCCAAAGAACACTCCCCGTGTGAGGTTCCTGTGGCTGCTATAACCAATTGCCACAATCCAGGTGGCCTAAAACCATAGAAATTGATTCTCTCACAGTCCTGGAGGCCAGACGTCCAGAGTCCAGGTGTCAGCAGGGCAGCACTCCCTCGGAGGTTTTAGGGCAGATTCTTTCTCTTGTCTCTCCCAGCTTCTGGTGGCTGTTGGCTGCATCACCCCAGTATCTACTTCCGTCTTCAACGTGGCCTCCTCCCCTGTCTTCTCTTCTGCCTCTTGTAAGGACACTTGTTAGATTCAGAGCCTCCCTGAGTAATCCAGGATGATCTTATCTCAAGATTCTGAACTTAATTACGACTGCAAAGACCCTTTTTCCAAACAAGGTAACATTCATGGATTCTAGGGATTTGGAGGTGGACATATTCTTTTGGGGTTCGCCATTCAACCCACTGCAGTCTGCCCCCTGGCCCCCTAAAATTCATCTCTGTCACATGCAAAATACATTCACCGCATGCCAACATCCCCAAAGTCTCAATCCATTACAGCGTCAACTCTAAGTCTAAAATTTCATCTAAATCTCATCCACTCAGAAGTACTAAGTCTCATCTAAATTGTCTACATTAGCTACAGGTGAGACTCTGGGTATGGTCCACCCTGGGGCAAAATTCCTCTCCAACTGTGGACTTGTGAAACTAGAAAGCAAGTTTATACTTCCAGAATATAATAGTGGGACAGGCGTAGAATAGACATTGCCATTCCAAAAGGGAGAAATAGAAAGAAAGAAAGGGGTCATCAGTCCCAAGCAAAGTTGGAGATCCAGCAGGGCAAACTCCACTAGGTGTGAAGTCCTGAGAACACGCCTCTGTGGCTTGGTGCTCTACCCTCTGCCCCTCTGTCTCTGCTGGCCTCTGCCTCTGTGCCCACGGCTCCATCCTCTGGGCCTGAGGCTCTGCGCTTAGAGTAATTTTTCCTTTTTCTTGAAGGGTAGCATATGTTTGAAGCTCTACCATTTCCTGCCTATAGAATCCCAGAATTCCAACAGCCTTCCTTCATTTCATCCTGTCTCTGTCTTCTTCAGTCCAAGCTGGCAGTGTTTCTGCTGGTACAGCATTCTCATAAACCTTGCGGGTCTCCCATGTCTGTCACAGGGGCCCACACCATTAGGCAGGAGGATTCTCCACAGATCTTTTCTGGATGACCCCTCTCTATTCCTGGCTTGTCCTGAGATGGTTGAGTGGACCTATGGGTCAGACATCTAATCTCTTCAGCAGAAAGTTGTCCCTCACACCTTTGGCTTTCCCTCCAGAGCATGCTTTCCTAACAGTGAGTCTCCCAACATAGGCATCCTCTGCAATCTGTATAGACTGTGAATTTCCCAGATCACCAGTGCTAGTTCCTTTCTTGCTTAACAGTTCCTTCCACAATTTATGTCTTTCCTTCTGCGCTTTACTGTGAGCAGCAAGAAAAAACCAGGTCACATCTTCCACACTTTGCTTGGAAATCTCCTCAGCTCAAGATCCAAGTTCATAACTTACAAGTTTTACTTTCCACTTCACCGTAGAACACAGTTCAGCTAAGTTTTCTGCCACGATTTTATAAGGATCACCTTTCCTCTAGTTTCCAGTAATATGTTCCTCATTTCCTTCTAAGTCCTCACCAGCCACATCTTTAACATCCATATTTCTACCAACAGTCTGTTCAAGGCAATCTAGGCTTTTTCTATCATGCGCCTCAAAATTCTCCAGCCTCTTTCCATTACCCAATTCCAAAGCCAGTTCTACACTTTTAGGTATTTGTCATAATAGCACTTCACTCCTGGTAACAGAATCTTGATTAGTTTCCTGTGTCTGCCATAACAAATTACCATGGCAGGTGGTCTACAACAGCAGAAATTTATTCTCTCACAGTTCTGGAGGCCAGAAGTCCAAAATTAAGGTGTTGGCCTTTCTCTGAAGGCTCTAGAGAAGAATGTTCCTTGCCTCTTCCAGCTTCTGGAGGCTGCTGGCGTTCCTTGGTTTGTGGTGGCCTCACTGCGTTCTCTGCCCCCGTCTTCACATGGCTTCTCCTCTGTGTGTCTCTCCTGTTCTGTGTCTTATAAGGACACTTGTCATTAGATTTAGGGCCCACCCAGATAATCCAGGATGAATCTCATTTCGAGATCCTTAACTTCATTATATCTGCAAAGACTCCGTTTCCAAGGTCACAGTGGAAAGTACCAGGGATTTAGCTGTGAACATATCTTTTTGGGGACCACCATTCAAACCCTCCCTGCAGGTCACCCTGCATGGTTGGTTGATGTATTGTAACACTTCTACATCTTTTTGTTTTGTGCTTGTTCTTTTAGAAAAATGTACACAGTGTTTTGTAGTATACTTTAATTTATTTATAATTTTGTAATTTAATGTTATGAAGTATTTTAGACAAATGTAACTTCTTTTTACTTCATGTTACAACACGAACATCTTTCTATGATGTTAATTTACCATATAATATTCCTTTATGTGGTAACCATATCATATTTAAACTAATCCTCTCTCATAGAACATTAAGGTTATTTTTGTTTTGTTTTTTGGAATTGGAAACTGCTGCATGAACAGCTTTGTAGCTGGATCCTTGTGTGTGTCTATGACTTTTGTTAGAAATAGAATTTCTGGGTCAAATAGTATGTAAAATTTAAGCTTTATCTACACCAAGATACCATTTTTCACCTGTCAGATTGGCAAAAATCCAAAAACCTGGATTTCTGGATTGTATTGGTGAAGCTGTGGGAACCAGGCCAGTGAAAGTGTCTATCAGATCTAAAAGTGCAGTGAGTGTGTAAGAGCGGACGATGGGAACCAGCACCCTGGGTGCCCACTCAGTGCCGCCTCTCACTGGAGGAGGGGCCAATGTCTCCACGGGCAGACGCTGGAGACCAGTGAGGTGTGGGGTGACCTAAAAGCAAGGGTCAGAACGGTGCATGTGAGATGTTGCTTTTTGTGTTAAAAGGGGGGAAAACCAAGAATCAGGTTTGTGTTTGCTTGATTTTCCGTAAAAAAATTTTGGAGGAATAAACAGGAGGCCAACAGCGATTCTCACATACTGTGTGTGGGTGGGAGGGGACAAGCTAGGAGGGAAAGCTGATGTCTCCCAGCTGTGCCTGAGAGGGCTCACTCCCTACACCTGCCCAGCACCCAGTGTGGTAGTTTCAAACAAACAACTGAACCTTGCCAATCTGATATAAAATTATGTAAGTGAGTAAAGGAGGCAATTATTAACAGAGTCCTTGAGTGGGACCAGCAGGAGGGTTGCTCAGAAGCGCAGTTAATGTAAATGCATCGGTTAACTTGGGGGGCGTTGGTTCTGATGTTGGGCCTCTGCATTCGGGAAAATGAGTCTCTCCATGGGGCCGTCTCTTTCTTTGTGCATGTGAGGCTTTCTGCAGTTAAGGTCTGATTTTTATTGATCTAATTCTAGAGTAGCTTATATCTTGCATTGCCAATGAAGGGTTTTTCCTGTTATGTTTTCTGACTAGTTACACTGGCCAGTGAGAAATCTCTTGGGTTTTTTGGAAGTATCTTTGAAGCTGGCCACTTTGCTGAGCTCTTGTATGGGTTCTGATAGGGGGTCAGTGGGGTTTGTTAGGTGCTGAGCTGGGCAGAGGTTGCGACAGGAGAGAGCACTAGGGTGGACTTTCTCCGCCCTCACATGCCTGGATCCAGCTCGTGGAAGGAAGTGAGGCGCAGGCTCACCCTGACCTGCCTGCTGCCAGTGGGCTCAGGAGGCAGTGGAGATGTTGATCAGTGGACAGATTGGAAGGTGGAGCTGCCAGGATGTGTGGGGCTGGCCGTGGTGGGTGATGACCCCAGGGGGTTGGCCTGAGCCACTGGGTGGTGGATGGTGGTGCACCCACAGAGCTGGGAAGACAAGAGCATTCCAAGCTCTGCTGGGATTTGCTGAGTGTGAGAGGCAGAAGCTGGTGCGCAGGTTGGAGCCTCACTGGACATGTCATCTTGGGACTGAGAGTATAGCGGGCATCTTGAGTCATGGGAGAGGGTGAAGTGGCCCAGAGGAGCATGTGGGAGGAGGAGGGGACGCGGCGCGATGGAAGAGGGCCGAGGACAGAGGCAAAGCCCCTGGGGCATGGGAGGTGGGGGAAGTGAATGAATCGTTGTGGTGAAGGGGCTGGTCCAGGGTCCTGAGGCACGACTTTGGGCAGGCACCCAACCCCTGCACTGGTGAGATCCACCTGCCCTCCGCACCCAGGGTTCTGGTCGCCGGAAGCCCAGACCTGTGGGTGTCTCCTGTAGGAAGTGAGTAGCCATGGCTTCAAGACCAGGGAAGCCACGTGCACGAGCGGCCCAGAGGGCACTCTTGAGGGTGACCAGCGGCGGAGGCCCGGGGACTGTGGGGTGGGGTGGGCAGGCCCAGCGCGCCCGGATCCGGCCTGGTGGCCAGGCAGTCCGGCTGGAGTTAGCGGGGTCAGGCGCCAGGGAGGTGGGGGCGGTGCACAGCCGGGAGCATGCGCCAGGGCGGCCTTGCCAGCCGCATCGATCAGCCGAAGCCCCGTCCTGGGCCGGCAAGCCCCGCCCCGCGCCTCCCGGCTCCTCCCCCAGGCTGCGGCTCTGGCCTGGGCAGTGCGGTGCGGGGCCGGACTCTGCGTGGCGGCAGCAACGCCGCCCTCAGTCCCAGTGGAGACATGGACCCCTCACGAGCCATCCAGCACGAGATCAGCTCCCTCAAAGGTGCGGGCCGGGGACGGGGCCCGAGCCGGGGGACGCCAACCAGGCAGTGACCTCTGGCTGGGTACATCCCGCCGCAGGGCAGCAGTCTGCGTCCGCCGTCCCAGGGGCGGCTTTAGGGGTGGGGAGCTGGAGCCGCGGGAGACCCCAGGCCCATGCCCCGCCAGGGCTTCACCTGGTGCGGGGTCTGCCCTGGGCTGGCTGGGGGCGACTCTAGCCGCAGCCTTGCAGCTCTGCAGTGAGCGTCAGGGGGCGGGGCGGGCTGCGGCGGCGGGGGGCGGGGCGGAGGTGGGAGCTGGCCTTTGTAGCGGGTCAGCCCCTTCTCTCCTCCAGGACTCTGCTGAACCCCCGCCCCGCCTGCACCCCTGCAGCCCTGCAGCCCTGCAGCCCAGCGTGCGAGGGGACGGGCAGGGCCGTGGGGATCACCGTGGGGAGGCGCCAGGCGGGCTGGCCCCGAGCTGGTCCGCACTGCAGCTCTTTGTTCTAGGGTGGGGGGGTTGGGGGCTGCCCGAGGGCCCCGACTGGTTGCCTGGAAACCTGGAGGGGCCTGGAGTAGGGGGGAGGGGGCCTGCCCTGCCTGCCCGCCCTGGCCCTCCCGGTGCTGAATCAGCAACTGCGGCTGCGGTTCCCGCAGGGTGGGGGCAGGGCAGAGAGGAGCATTCTCCCAGCCCGGGGATCTGGGGGGGTGCCCCAACGCAGGCGCGGATGGGGGGGTCAGGGGGCGGTGTGCAGGAGCAGGCGAGGCGGGCTGGAACATCTTGCTCCAGGTTCCTCCCCGCTCCTCCTCTCATCCCCGAGGGCGCCCGGGCTGGTGGGAGGGAGGGGGATTCCCCAGCGTGCTCTGCTCGCTTTCTTCGGGGCCTCTAGTTGCTGCTCTCTCCTGCAGGGAATGGCATGGGGGGTGCCGGCGCTGAGTGGGCTGGCCAAAGACCCACGCAGGCCTGTGTAGGAGGAGGAGAGACCTTAAGTCCAAGTGTTTGAGGGGCCTTGAGTGTGACTTGGAATCATTTGGGGGGGGGCATGGGGATTAGGTGGGGGAATCGTACCAGAACGTACGGGGATGGACAGTGGTGGGGGGAGCGCAGGAGGTGAGTGCGGGGCTGTGGGGTGCGCATGGGGGGCGCGCAGGAGGGCTGTGGGGGAGGGCTGAGGGACAGGCCAGGAGAGTCGGCCTGTGGGCATAGGGCTGGGCCGGGCCACTGGCCTAAGTGCTGGCCTGGCCCACAGTTAGTGTTGGTTCCCGAAGCCACAGCCCTAGAAGCGGGAGGGTCTGCAGGCGCTGCTGGGCTGAGGGGGCGTGGCCGCTGCCCACTCCCGCCCCTGCGGTGCGTCTTCCCTGAGCCGGGCGCCCCACCCTCCCAGAGCCGGGCTCCTGGTGAGGCTGGCCCCCTTCCTGCCTGGCTGGCTGTAGGGGACAGGCGGAGGGACAGCGGTGCCGCAGGGCTGTGGGAACAGTTGGCTGTGCCTTCAGTGTTTCCACCGCCACCTCCGTCGCAACTTAGAGCGCGCGCGCCGTGTGTGTGTGTGTGTGTGTGTGTGTGTGTGTGTGTGTGTTTTGGGGGCGCTGTTTGGAGTCGGCTCTGCGGTGTCATGGCAACGGCCCATGAACCCGCCCCTAAGCGCTGCCTGTTGGCTGCCTGCCCGCCGGCGCCTCCCACCATGGGATCCCCCACCCCCGCCCTATTTATAATCAGTTCCCGGGTTAGTCGCGCATGGTGGGAATGGGTGTGTCGGCTTGGGGGAAGGGGGAGAGCGCGGATCCGGGTGTGGGTTGGTGCAGCACAGCGTGGGAGAGGGGGTATTGGTGGAATGGCGCAGGCACAGGATTTCCGTGGTTGGAGCCTCAGTTGTGGAGACCTGGGGGTGACTGATGGGTGTGGCTGGGCCAGGCTCCAGGGCCCCCACGTAGAGCCTGCAGCCCCTTCCCCCGTCCCACTGCTGGCCCCCCTTTCACTTGGTCCCTAACCCTCTGCTGGTGTAGTGCGCCTCAGGCTACCCAAGGTGGGGTGTCTGTGTGGCGGCATGGGTGATAGGCCTGGGGTGGTAGGGGCTTGGTAACTTTGATTCCCTGTGGCAGCTGAGAGTTTCTGGCCTCGGACAGCTGGCTGGGGGGGACGGGTGGAGGCCCCACTCAGAGCCCCCCACCCTCTGCCCTGCTCAGAGTGCTTTGGGCTCTGAGCGGAATTCTTGCTCCTGGGCCACCCTTGATCTGGCCTGGCATCAGAAGTGTTAAATAGGGTGACCACTGTCGCTGGCCTGGCATTTGGAGGTTGTGTCCCTTTGCCTATTTGATGGACAGCAGCCAGTGGTGCCTGAAGCCCATCTGTCCATGTGCTAAAGCAGCTGTCCCTGCCCTTCCCTCTCAGACCTCTGCCCCCAAAGACCCCAGCTCTCCTCTCAGACCTCTGCCCCCCAAGACCCCAGCTCTCCCCTCAGGTCTCTGCCTCCCGAGACCCCAGCTCTCCCCTCAGGCCTCTGCCCCCCAAGACCCCAGCTCTCCCCTCAGACCTCTGTCCCCCAAGACCCCAGCTCTCCCCTCAGACCTCTGCCCCCCAAGACCCCAGCTCTCCTCTCAGACCTCTGCCCCCCGAGACCCCAGCTCTCCCCTCAGGTCTCTGCCTCCCGAGACCCCAGCTCTCCCCTCAGGCCTCTGCCCCCCAAGACCCCAGCTCTCCCCTCAGACCTCTGCCCCCCAAGACCCCAGCTCTCCCCTCAGACCCTCAGACCTCAAGTGCCCCCCCCCAGGCCCAGACGGCCCAGCAACCCCCCTTTTCAGATCCTTGTGAATCCATGAAGCCCTGAGACCACAATCCTGAGTTGGGTCCCTGGCCTGAGGACTCCTGTCCTGTCTGCCCCCCACTTCCCTTCTGCCCATTCTGCCACCCTTTTTAGATTCTTGGTCCTGAGCTACTCCTGTTCCCCCTCCCTCTAGGCTTAGGAACCTTGAAGGAAGTGTTTAGAAACTGATGTAATTTCTGACGGAGCTGTGGGGCCTGGGAGGGGAAGGGGAGTGCTGTGGGGGTGGCCGCCACTGCGAGGTGCCCCCCACTCTGTGAGGGGCCCCGCTGGCTGTGGATGGGAGGGGCCGCCCATGCTGCTGAGTCAGAGGGGGCCGGCCTGGGCGTCCTGGAGGGCGGGCGAGTGGGAGGCTCGCGCAGGCCGCGGGCAGGCAGCAGTGCCGGCAGGATCGCACCGAGCCAGGGAGCCCGGCGCCACCACAGCCCCGGAGCCCGCGCCCTCAAGCTCAGCACCGCGGCCCGACTGCTCCGCGGGCCAGCCCTTGTCACACCCTGTGCCGAGGCCACCCCGTCGCACCTCCTGCCTGTGCCCCGCCCGCTGCCCTCGCCTCACCAGCTCCGGCAGCCATGGTGGCTGGCATGCTCATGCCGCTGGACCAGCTGCGGGCCATTTACGAGGTGCTCTTCCGGGAGGGCGTGATGGTGGCCAAGAAGGACCGGCGGCCCCGCAGCCTGCACCCCCATGTGCCCGGCGTCACCAACCTGCAGGTCATGCGCGCCATGGCCTCCCTTCGGGCACGGGGCCTGGTGCGGGAGACCTTCGCCTGGCGCCACTTTTACTGGTACCTCACCAACGAGGGCATTGCCCACCTGCGCCAGTACCTGCACCTGCCGCCCGAGATTGTGCCCGCCTCTCTGCAGCGCGTGCGCCGCCCTGTTGCCATGGTGATGCCCGCGCGCCGCACCCCCCATATGCAGGCCGTCCAGGGTCCCCTGGGCTGCCCACCCAAGCGGGGGCCGCTGCCAGCCGAGGACCCTGCCCGTGAGGAGCGGCGGGTCTACCGCCAGAAGGAGCCTGAGAAGGGGGCACCCGAGGCCCCTGTGGTGCCCGCCACCCCCTCAGAAAACCTGGCAAGGCCTGGCCCGGAACCTGCCCCAGCCACAGGTCAGCTGTGTCCTGGCCCCAGCGTTGGGAGGTGGGAACGCTGGTGGGCTGGGGTGGGCAGTGCCTGTGCGGGAGCTTTGCTTGTACCAGCAGGTGGCGCTCTCTCTGCCTGAGGGTGCTGGGTGCTCTGGTAGTGGACCCACGTGGCTTCTCCTCCTGGCTTGAGGACCCTGGGGTGAGGAGGCCAAGGAGGAGCCAGTAGGCTGCTGCCAGCCCATCCCCAGGCACGCCCCGGGGCTAGGGGTGGGGCTTGCAGTGCTGGGACTGGCAGGAGCAGCTGTTAGCACAGCCCTGCCCCACCCCAGTTCAGCCTTGTCCCCAGCACTGCCCTCTTCCTATGCCCCCGCTGTCCCTGCTCACCCTACTCCTGGTCCCAGTGGCCTGTCTGTCCCACAGCCCTCTCTGCACAAGGCAGGGTGTGCAGAGAAGGTGCTGGGATGGGACAGGGTGTACCTGCTCTCCAGCAGCGTGGCCCAAGCAAACTGCCTGACCTTTCTGAGCCTTGACTCTGTCCAGTGGGGGTGACACTTGCCCCTGTGTTTTTGTGGCTCAGATGCTGTACTGTGACTGAGTGCTTGGGGGCTTGGGGTTGGTGATGGCCAGGGGGCAGTGGCAGGGGGAGGGAGAAGAGCAGAACCCAGGCATGAGCATTGCTGGCAGGCCAGAGGCTGGGCGTGGCAGGTGCTGGGCCCAGCCAAGGGTGTAGGCAGACCCTTCCTGGAGGGAGCTGGGTCCCAGAGGATGGAACAAGTCCTGTTGTCCCAGGGGTTGCCAGTGACCCCTTGTCATGCCCCTTCTCTGTGGCATTGCTTTGTCCCTAAGCTCCTGTGCTGGCAGGACCCAGGTGGGCAGATGACACGTGTCCCGTGTAGCTTGAGGCTTGTGCGTGCATTCTTGGAGCCTGATGGCCTTGGTGCCAACTTGGGGAGGACTGAGTCCCCCAGCACAAGGCAGGCTTTGTCCCTGCTTCACTCTTTGTGTCTCACCACCTGGGGAGGAACTTGTTCTCTAAGGGGCTGGGAAGGGGTCCTGGGGTGAGGTTAGCAGGGTGGCCAGGAGTTTGCCAGGTGAATGGAGGTCAGGGGGGTTACCTCCCAAGGTGTTGAGCGGGAACCCCAGTTCTGGCCTGGTCTGGGTTGGACCTGAGAAGGGCACGCTGTGGGAGCCCATCTTGGGGTAGAGCGGCGGCCTCTGGGCTCTCCCTGTGGCCTTGAGCAAGTCGTGTGGCCTCCCCAGCTCCTGTTAAGGGGGTGACAGTGTTTCCCACAAGGAGACAAAGAGTGGTTGGCTGGGCACTTGGTCAGCACTGACTAGCATCCAGTGGCAAGGTCCCAGCCCAGGGGGCCTTCTACCCTGGCCTTCCCCTCGCTGGCGCCCCTGCCCACCCTCAGTGGTTTGGCAGACCAGTCCTCTCCGCCTTCTTGGGTCGTGGGTGTGGTGAGCATGAGTCTCTCCCTCCTTTTCTCTCCTTCCTTCCTTGTCTGTGGCTAGGTTCGGTGGCTGGGTGGGCAGTTGGCAGCAGGGCCTGGAGGGAGACTGGGTGTGGCTGCAGTGGGCAGAGCAGAGGGCACCCCCCAGCCCTGACGGTGACTCAGTTTTCCCTTCCCAGCCACAGCCGCTGGTGGCAGCTCAGAGTTTCCAACAGGAAATGAGCTCCAGCTCCAGGCTGAGTCAGGGCCTGCGGGTGTGGGCTCCCCTCCTTCCCCTCATCTCTCCGGGCCGAGCATAGGACCCGAGGGCTACTCTCGCTCCAGGAGGATGCCCAGGGTGCCTTGGGTGTCGTTGTCTGCAGGGGTCATGATGGCTCCACACTCCGGCTGGGGCTAGAACCATCAACTTCTCAGTTTTAAAAATTATCAAGTAATGAAGCACAGACCCTTTCCTTCCCCACAGCGTCCCCCCTCTCCAGTCAGTTGGCAGAACGGCAAGGTCAGGAGCGTGTGGGGCCAACTGCACTGGTCACCAGAATGGCCTTGATCAAATGGGCTGCCTCTGTCCATCCAGCCCTGGCTGGGGAGCCTCGGATGCTGCAGGGCAGTTAGATGTGCCTGTTGCACCTCGGTCCCCACTGGTGAAGCCCGACTGCCTCCCTGTGCCCTGGTGGTCTGCTCATTCGTCTGGGAAGGCGTCCACCTGCTTGTTCAGCCACATACTGGCCAGACCCTGACTGAGCCCCTGGCCCAGGGAGCCCCTAGCATCAGGGGGTGAACTGGATGAGGAGTGAGCAATGAGGAAGCAGCTTTAGGAGCAGTCAGGGCAGGCCTCTATAAGGAGGTGCCCTGAGCTGAGCCCTGACCCATGAGAGGACTCCGCTCTGCCAAGAGCAGCCCAGCCAGCAGAGGCAGGGACAGAGGGAGGCCGGGTGGCGGGAAGGCAAGGATGCGGGAGGGCCGGTGGCTGTGGCAAGGAATTTGAGTTTACTTTGTGTGGTGGAAAGCCAGTAGAACAGGTTTTACACGTGAATTTCACTTATGTTCATTAGTAGTGCTTTGCCTGGCTCAAAATTCAGAACAAACTGAAACATTTATCGAGAAAATGTGCCACCCAAACGCACTCAGTATGTCTGCTTCAGAGGCATTTTATCCGTCACAAGCAAGTGGCCCTCGAAGACATTACTTTTCCCCACCCTGCCTCCCTCGTGGTACTTGTCCCGGGGGGATGGAGGGGATTTGGAGGCAGCACACAGCTGCCCTGCTCTTTGTCATGGCTGCATAGCACCCTGCATGGGCCGTGTGGGCCCAGCTGTTTTGCGACACTCGCTAGCTTTGCGTCTGGGTCGTGTGGTTGAGGGGATATCTGTAGAACTCTGGCAGGTCTTGTAAGTGGGTTTACGGCAGGATTAAATTGCCTTTACCAGGGCCTCTGGCGGCTGGGCGGGACAACGTGTAGATGAGGGACGTAGAAGCAAGGACACAGTTAGGAGATGTCACGTTTGTCCAGGCTGGAGGCCATGGTGGCTGGGATTGAGCTGGTTGTGGGGGATGTGGACAGAGGAAGGGGCTGGCTGTGGGGGCTGAGGGAAGGAAGGTGTCAAGGAGGGGTGGGGAGTGCAGGACTGGTGGGGCCTGCGGGCTGGGCTGGGCTGGGCAGGGCAGGCACAGTAGGGAAGACCAGTGGGCCCCATGGCTGTCCCTGAGGGCTCAGGGATCGCAGGCAGGCTGGCCCACTGCACCCCTCCGAGCTGGTCTGACCCGTTGGTCTGCTGGGCTTCGGTTCTGCTGGGCTCGCTGACTCAGGGGTGGCCGTGAGGAGGAGCCACAGCTCCCAGAGCTGGGTGGGGAGGCCAGGGCATGAGCGAGCCCTTCCTCTGCCTCCCACCCCTTCCCTCCTTCCTGCCTTCCTCTCCTTTCCCCTCTGTTGGCTCTTGGAGTGGCCTGGCCCGTGCTAGGTGGCCATGGACAGATACAGCATGGAGGAACTGATTCAGCTGGTCCAAGGTAGGCTAGGGCCTGGGTTGAGGGGCTGTTGGCATGCGGGAGGGAGGGACCACAGCCTCTGGCTGGGCTGGGGCTGCCCGCCTCGCCTGGGAGTCAGAGCTCAGGGATGCAGGGATGAGCAGGCTCCCTCTCAGAGCTGCCCCGGGGTGTGTCTGCTGTGGGAAGGAGGCCTCTGGAAGCAGCAGGCCCCATCCCAGGTCTCTGGGGGTGTGGGCTGCCCACTGCCCTTGAGGGTCTCTCTCGCCTCCAGGGGCATTCTCGCCTCCAGGAGCCAGTCCTCCCCTGGGCTCCCCTAGGCTTGCCCCAGCCCCGCCCAGCCACCAGAGCAGGCCACTGCAGGCCACTCTCCTTCAGAAGGGAGTTTCTGAAGTGCGAGGCTGGTGAACAGGAGCCTTGGGTGGGCCCCGCCCCCTCCTCATTGCCCCTCGTCTCCCCATGTGGACCAGAGTGCCCCTACCCTGACGGTCAGTGGCCAAGTGTGGTTTGCTGTGCTTTGCTGCAGGCTGACCATGCTCACCAGAGAGACCACCTGGGCTCAAATCGCAGCCTTGTATGACTGCGGGCAAGCTCCTCACCCTCTCTGTGCCTTGATTTCCTCATCTGTACCATGTGATAATAGCGTAGGACTTCATAGGGTTCTCTGAGGGTTAAAATAGGATGGTGCTTGACACACAGGAAGTGCTACAAAATGGGATATAAATCCTTAGATTTAGTCCTCAACCCTCTGCTGGGGCCTGAGAGGGTCCAGGCTTCTGGGAGGAGAGGGCTAGGATTGTGACCTCCCATGTCCTGTTTCCTGGGGGCACTGAGGTCCAGGGCAGCCCAGGATGTGACGTGGGCCTGCCTGATGACAGGGACTTCTGGCTCAGGCCTTCTGCAGACCAGAGGCTGCTGGGGTTCTGGGGTGGGGCCAGGGCAGGCTCCAGGAGTGGCCTGGGGGTGGGGAGTACAGCCCCCGTGGTGGGGGGCTGGTGTTCACGTGGCCCAGCCCGATTTGGAGCCACTTGGGTCTCTGACAGGTGGTGTGACCTTGGGGAGGCTGTCCCATCCCTCGGGGCCAGGTGTTGTGTTGAGGGCCCCTCTGGGAGAAGAGAGCAGTGCCCTCTTGCCCGTGTGGCCTTTCCCAAGTACACCCCCACTGTTGTCCACACCCCTTGGGGCGGGAGCCCTGAGCTGTGATCCCTGTGCCTGTGCGAGGCCTTGTTCTGAGGCAGCTTCTTATTATTAGAATCACCAGTGGGAACCTGGGGGGGGCTGAGTGTCGGGTGGCGCCGCCCAACTGGACTCCAGTGAAGGCCGTGGGCCCGGGTGCCCTCACTCTGCATGTCATGTTCTAAGTCTGGACAAATGACGGGCCTTGCTTGCCCTCCTCGGATATTTATATCCCCCTGGGCCCCCTGCCCACCCCTCCCCTCCCCCATGGACACAGGCACTGCTGCTGACAGCAGCACGGCCGTGCCCTCCTCCCACCACACCACCGGCTCTGCCGGGCTTGCTGCCGCCTCCGAGGGGCCTGTGACCCTCCCCACACCCCACACCCACTCCCTGTCTGTCCCGTGGGCTCTCGCTGCTGTCCTCAATGAAGATCGTGCCGGGTAGGTGGGGCAGCCTTTGAAAGCCTTGTGAAAGCCCAGCTGGGGCTGGGGGCCGAGGGGCAGGGACCGGGGACTGGAGGGCCAGGGGCTCTGTCCTTATTTTCCTGGGCACAGCCTGCTTCCCAGGCCATCACCCCGGCCCCTCCCTCCGACACTGCTGCCCCAAACGGGGGGCGTTGGGACTGGGGGGGGGTGCTTGCCTTTGAGTGTGGGTGGGTCAGCTGCAAGCCTGGGGGGCCAGCAAGGGCTGGGGTGCTGGCATGCATCCCCTTTGGCTCCTGGCAGCTGTCACCAGAGGGCACCCTTGGAGGCAGAATGGGGTGCTCAGGCACCTCGGTCACCCTTCCTGGTGGGGGCAGCGGGAGGGGTGGAGGACTCATGCTGAAGCTGCCCTGCTGTGCTGGAGGGGCTGCACTTGGCCCCGTGTCGCGGCAGGCCCCTCCTCCCGGCGGGTGTGGCTATGGGTAAGCAGGGGTTAAGATTCCAGCTAACCTTGAGCGTGGTAGCTCTGCACAGGGACAGCTGAGCTGGGCGCCCGGGGGAGGCGGGAGGGGAGCGCCAAGTGGCTGAGTGGCCGGGAGGGAGGAGGGAGAGGACGCAGGCGGGAGCACAGTTGGTGCATCGGACAGGACTAGTCTAGGGCGCCAGGCAGATAGTGCAGTAGGGCGGTCCCCGCAGGCGGGGCGGTCCCTGGTCCCGGGCCGCCCCCCTTGCCCGCCCTCCACGCAGGGAAGGGAAGGGGCTGCCAGGCCTCCCGCTGCCGGTTCCGAAGGGAGGAAGGGTGGCTCCGCCTGCTCTGCCCACAGCCGTGCGGCCCCAGAGCCATGGAGCCCTCGGGCAGCCTGTTTCCCTCCCTCGTGGTCATGGGCCACCTCGTCACCCTGGCTGCCGTGTGGCACTGGCGCAGGGGGCGCCGGCGGGCTCAGGATGAGCAAGGTAAGCGCCTGGGCAGCTGTCGCCAGCCGCTGCCCTTGCCAGGGGGCTGGGGGCGGGGCGAGGGAGGGGCCGCCTCCCTCCCGCCCCACATTTCCCTGAGCCCTCCCCTTCATGTCCCCGAGCTAAGCATTGGCACTGGATGGGAAAGCAGCGGTGCTCCGTCTGCCTGGAGCATGGGCAGTGCCAGAGCGTCCCCTCAGTAAGGGAGGCCCCTCCCCAGCTGGCAGGGACAGGGTGAGCACAGGTGACTGTCAACACAGAAACTGCAGCTGGCAGGTCCAGGGTGGGTGTCCTGGGGCAGGTCCTGGGAGAGCTCCCGACCTGTCCTGAGGTGGGCTGGGCCTGGGCAGAGGCTCCCGCCCACAGTGAGGGGTGAGCAGGTGCCTGAGCACCCTCTGCCAGGGCCCAGGGCCGCACTGGGAGTACAGCCAGACCTGCTTTGCCCTCCCCTGCTCAAAGTCCCTGCTCTGGGCTGCAGCCGGCGGTGGCAGCCATGCCCAGCACAGGACCGGGTGGGGCCTGCCTCCACTCTAGTGAATGGAGCCGGGTAGGGCGGTGGGGACTGGGTTTCTGGCCAGAGGGACTGACCAGGACATGGAGGTTGTGCTCAGGTCTGTGCTCGGGTGCCCCCACTGGACTTGAGTCTGAGTCAGGATAGGGCTTCTAGGCGTGGCTTTGGGGGCTGGGGAGCGCCTGATGACTCAGCTGCAGGGACATTCAATAAGATGCATAAGCCAGGGCTTCCCCCCCGGATTTGGGCCCTCCCTCCTTAGGCCCACTTTTGTCCCCTGTCCTCACGTGGGGAAGGGGCTCCCCTTTGGCCACTATCCTGGCCTGCTGCCGGCCCCCACGGCCCTGCCGCAGCCCCTGTTCTCAGCCAGCGGCTCCCGCCCCCACCCCCCTGCCGCAGCCTCTCCCCCACATCCTGCTGGGAGCGGCCTCCTGGTGGACGTCAGTCTAGGGGAGTTTCCCGGCGCCCGGGCGTCCCCCGGGGCTCCCCTCTGCGCGAGCCTGGGCACCCTTGAGTTCCCAGGCCTCTTTGTCCTCGCGGGCAGCCTCCCCCTGCCCTAGTCCCTCCGGAGCGGGGTCCTCTCCCTCCGAGCAGGGGCGTGGCTTCCTGGCCCGCGCTGGGCGGGGCGTCCAGCCAGGGGCAGGTTCTCCGGGTCTGGGCCGCGCGCCCGCCGCCGGCGTGGGGCGGGGGGACGGGTGGGGAGCGCGGCGCCTGTGGCCTCGCAGCGTGGGCTGGGAAGCGGAGGCAGGGCGCGTCCTGCTTGCTGTCCTCAGTGGGCGACCCGGGGCTCCCAGGCTCATGGCTGCGGCGGGCACATGGGGGGCGGGAGGCACCTTCGCCGCGCAGAAGGACGTTGTACTGGAACGACCGTGCTGGCTGGACTGGGGCTGCGAGCGGGCCCGCAGGGGCTACCTCTACGGGCAGCTGTGCTGCGTAGGTGGGTGCGGCTGAGAGGGGTGGTGGCGCGGGAGGGGGCACCAGTCTCCGCTGAGAACTGGAGCCTGGGCCGGGAGGAGGTGGTGCCCAGCCCAGGTGCAGCCCTGCCCCGCGCTCTGCTTCGGAAACACCTGGGGAGGAAGGCAGTGAGGTCCCTTGGGCCCCATTTGTTCCCTCTCTGGAGAAGGGGGTGGGGAGGTAGGCGGGCCGGCCTGGGCTTTGGCCTTGGTTTCTGGGCACCAGGCAGTTGGCAGTCAGGACGGTGAGGAGGGAGGGAGGTGCTGAGGGCGGGGCTCCGGGTCTTCTGTAAACGGGGCTCTCCTTGGCCAGCAGGGAGCTTTCTCAGTCTATAGGCTTCCCACCCCAGGAGCGGCTTCAGTAGCTAGGGGACCTCCAGCCTGTTTTCACGTCTGTAAAAGGGAGTGATGATACTCCTCAGAGGACCACGGGCAGCCCTATGGGACACTGGGCTGGTGGCTGAGGGTCGGCTGCCCAGGCACTGCAGGGGTCAGGCAGATGTGCAGGAGCATCAGTACTGGGACGAGTGTGTCCTGTGGAGGACTAGCTGGGCATTCAGTGGTGTTGGAGGGGCCAGCGTGGCCTGGTTGGGGGCACACGGGGCTGGGCCAGCCTGGGAGGGGTGGTCTGTCGGTTTGAGGGTCTGAACAGGATGGACGGGGAGGAGCATCTACAGCCAGGGGCTGGCAGGCAGGGCTGGGAGTGAGGGGCTGTGGAGGTGGGGAGAGAATGAGCTCTGAGACCCGGGGAGGAGCTCGGGGGAAGGAGGCTCCACAGGCAGGAGGGCTTCCAGGGGAAACGGAGGCCGGCCCCCACCAGGGCAGCATGCTTGCAGGCCCCTTGGTGACAGGGAGAAAGCT
Source organism: Tapirus indicus (assembly GCA_031878705.1). Classification (NCBI taxonomy): domain Eukaryota; kingdom Metazoa; phylum Chordata; class Mammalia; order Perissodactyla; family Tapiridae; genus Tapirus; species Tapirus indicus. The sequence goes on from CM062935.1 coordinate 1,212,841, forward strand.
GGAGGAGGGGCTTGGGCTGCGGCCTGGGGTTGAGGCTTCCACAAGTCTTGGATGTCAGGCTGGCTCCTCCTGGTTCCACCTTCTCTTGGAGTTCCCTGCTCCCACCTCCTGACCTGCTCCCAGGGGTCTCTGGTGTCTGTGCCCCTCTCCAGAAAAACACCCTACCCCTGCAGTCAGGGACCCTGCCTCTCTGTTACTGCTGGACTAGTCCAGAGCCTGCATACAGTAGGTGCTCAATACAGGCTTCTTGAACTCTTGGACAGCTGCTAGGGCCAGGGGTTCTCTGAAGAGGCATTTCTACAGGCTCCAAACCTGGGGAGGGGGCGGGTGGGTGTGTGAGAAGTTCCCCGCGTGCACTGTACTGGGAGCACTACCAGCGTGGGGTCAGATTCGGGGTTTTGGAGGGCCTCTGGAGGGTGAAGAGCTGATGTCTGGTGGGGTCGTAGGGGCTGCCATGCGGGGCCAAGCCTCCTCAGGCCCTTCCCAGATGAGGGTATGGGGTGTGTAGAGCAGGAGGGTCTCCCTGCTTTTCACGCTAGGTTCAGAGTCCAGGCTTGGAGCTAAGGGGTCTCTCTTCAGAGGTGGGGAGGGGGCATCAGACCTTTGGCAGAGCCCTGGGTGTCTGGCTGTGCTCCTGGGTGTAGGGGGTGGTGGGGCATAACCAGCTCTGCCTGGCTTGGGTACCCCACACCCCATGGGGTTTGGGCGCCCTCCCGTGGCCACAGAAGGGCATCAGGGATGGAGGTGGGGGGAGCTTTTCCTGGAACCTAGGCGGGAGGCACTGCGGGAGGGGCAGCGGCTCACAGCTGGATCACATCAAGCCAGATGCTCCAACTGGAAAATTCTTGTGGTTGGGGTGGTGCATTCTTTCTTGTGGTGGTCGGGCGGCCGGGGCAGTCCCGGTGCTGGCTGTGAGCAGCTCTGTCCGAGACCTGAGGGAGCCAGGCAGTGCCCCTGTGCTCTTTGCCCCTTTCTTCCACCTTTATGATTTTGAATAGCTGCTATTTGTTAGTTCCACCCACCGACTGCAAACAAACCCCTCACCTATCCTGCCCCCACTGCTCCTAGGTGCAGCTTCTTTTCCAGTGAGTCACTGTGCCTAGGCCCCCTCCCCAGCCCTGACTCACTGACTGGGCCCCCTCTGGGTGCTCCTCACTGCCCCCAGCCCCCCCACCCCCCATATGGGGCAGAGTTCCTGCAGCTCCGGGCTGGGCCATCCTGCCTGATGAGTCAGCGCTCAGCTATGTGCCCACTCCTGCCCTGCCGTGTACGCTGCCTACAGATAGGATGTGCTGGTGGGCAGCTCAGGAACGGCCAGGCCAGCACAGCACCACAGTGGCCCCTGAGCAGGGGCTCGGTGGAGCCTAGCAGGGGCAGGGGCGGGGGCCACGGGCACAGGGCATTAGGTCTATGAGGAGGTGTGATTGGAGGTTGCAAGAAAAGGGTGTGCAGTTGATCCCCCCCAAGCCAGGTGTCACTCAGTTTGGGGATCCCTCCTAGAGTCCCTCCAGCAAGTAGGGTAGGCAGGCTGAGGGGCACCCTGGGCTGAAACCTGATGGTGTGCTTTCTAGAGAGGTGTGGCGGGTGGCTGCCCTGGGCCCAGGCACACTCAGGCACCCCTCCCTGTGGTGGGGGCATCCTTCTGGGTGGCCATGGGGATGGCGTGTGGTCCTTTGTGGTCTTGGCCCTAGTCAGTATGCAGTGAGGTGCCAGGTCCCCTCATACCCCCAGGTCCCCCCAGGGGCTGCTGCAGGCGGAGTCAGTGAGGAAACCCCTGGTTTCCTGTTTCTGCTGGGCCCAGGGTGTGGCTGTGGGGGAGGGGCCGTCTTCCTTCTTCCCGGCGGGACACTCCCTCTCTGGGGGGTGGGCAGGGCCGGGTGGGGCCCCGGGGGCGGGGACAGCACGCTGGGGAGTACAGCGGGCAGGGAGTGGCCACACCAACTCGGCTCAGAGCTGAGCCCGCCGCCACAAGCGAGTGTGTCCTGAGCCACAGCAGCCTCAGCCGCCTGTGTGCCACGCGGGACACCGGAGTATAGCCCCTGGGGGCCGAGGGACGGAGCGCAGAAGGGGCACCATGTCTCAGCACCGGCTCCGTGTGCCTGAGTCCGGGGGCCTGGGTTACAAGAGAACCAGCTCAGAGGACAACCTCTACCTGGCTGTGCTCAGGGCCTCAGAGGGCAAGAAAGGTAGTGGTCACTCCCTGTTGGGCAGGTCAGGTGTGGGGCTGGAAGGGCCCACTTCCTGCAGCAGGAAGCCTGGCCCTGGGTGGGGGTGGTGCCAGACTCTGAGGGTCTGAATTTGGGGGACAGGTTCTGAGTCATTGGTTAGGGCTTTGGGCAGTGTGCTGTGTCCTAGCCCAGGTCCAGAGCTGCCGGGCGGGGGGTGGGCAGCAGCCCATGCCCAGCACCGAGAGGGCTGGCCTATGTTGGCAAGGCTGGCAGTTGCCTCTGGGCTTTGGGTATAGGGCTTTGGTGGGTGGGAGGCTCTCTGCACCCTGTGAGAGGCCCATTGCCCTGACAGGAGGACATAGCTTCCCCACCCCGCCACACCCCTGACCAGTCCTGGGTCCTGGCCTGGAGTCTCTCTGCTCAGGTCTCAGGGAGGCAGCATGTGTGGGGGTGGGGCAGGCTGGGACTTGTGCTCTGTGGGCTCTGGGTGTGGCTGCCAGCTCTGGACCCTCCCATTTTGGGAGGGAGACAATAGGGGGATTGAGCAGGGGGCACCTAGTGTGCCTGGCCCCCCCTCACCTCCCCCACGCCTGGACAGGGCTGGCTGGGCCTGGGTGCCTCGGCGAGGTGGGGGCTGGGTCTCAGTGTGTGATTCTGAGGCCTTCTTTAGTCACCAGCCACTGTATCTGCATGGGGGTCGCCCCCCAGGGGCTCCCAGGGCTTCTCCCAGGCCCTAGGTGACCTGTCCTTGTCCCTCCCAGACGAGCGGGACCGAGTGCAGAAGAAGACCTTCACCAAGTGGGTCAACAAGCACCTCATCAAGGTTGGTGGCATGTGCGTGCGTGCACGTGTGTGTGCATGAATGCGTGGTCACGGGGGTTGAGGAGGTTGTGGGTGGGGGCGAAGGAGGGTGCCCTGGCCCTCCAGCCAGAACAGGGGCTGACCTCCCTGCCCACCCACCCTCCCGCCTACCCGAGGCTGTCCCCACTGCCTGGAGCTCACCTTTCATCTCTGAAACCTGTTATTTTCTGTCCTCTTCCTCCCCACGCGCTCCTGTCTCCTGTTTCTTTCCTCCTCCTCCACCTCCTCCTCCTTGTCTCTCCTTGTAGCACTGGAGGGCAGAGGTAGGTGCCTCCTTGGGGTGGTGTGTGTTCTGTGGGCCCCCTGCCTCTTACCCCCTGGGGTCAACACCTGCCCCCCCAGGGCCTGCTGTTGGCTCTGGGGGATCTGCGGCCAGCCCAGCCCCTCTGTCCCCACAGGCCCAGAGACACATCAGCGACCTGTACGAAGACCTCCGTGATGGCCACAACCTCATCTCCCTGCTGGAGGTGCTCTCAGGGGACAGCCTGGTATGTGTGCCCCTCCCTCTATGGTCCCGCCTGCCTCTCACCTGGACACCCCTGCCTGCCTTCCCTCCTGGGGGCCTTTTCCACATGCCCACTCCATGTCCAGCCCGGCCTTGCCCCCCCACTGCGCCTCTCGGTCTGGAGTGTTGGGCCTGACCTGGGAGTGGCTCCAACCCTTGTTCCGTGGGCGCACGGCCCTGCTGCCCTCTGCGTCGGAGCCCTGACACAATAATCTCATGCTCTGCTCTGCTTTGGTTTCTTTGCTGCTTGGACTCTGAACCTTGACCTCTGCCCTTTACCCTTTGCCCTGCTCTGGCTGGGCAGCCAAGAGAGCGGGACGTAATCAGGAGCTCACGCCTGGTGAGTGGTTGTGCCCACTGGCCACAGCGGCACATGGGCTCCCCGAGACCAGGAGCCCAGCTCACCTGGGGCTGGTGGCCAGTCCAGCCTGACCTGTGCCTGGTGCTTGGGCGGGCAGATGGCCATGCATCGAGCTGCCTGCTGTCCCACTTGCTGCACTGCCTGGGGCCAGGTCTGGGACCTGCTGGGGCTGCCACCGCCAAGCAGGAGGACCCCCTCCCTCAATGCCGCTTCCCTCCACCCGCGGTTTCCTGGGTATTGTCTCCTCCCCACCCCTTTCCTTCCTTCCCGCAGTCTGGGCCTGGCCGCTGGACTTTCCAAGCCCCTGCTGGGCCTGGCCCCTGGGCCGGTGGCCCCCCTTTCTCAGCTGGGGAGGGTGAACCAGGGACATGGGAGGGGCTGCTGCCTCCCTGGGGAAGACCCCTGGTTCAGTCACCACAGATGCCTTGGGGGGTTCTGAGGGTGGGCCGGGAGCTGCAGCTGTAGGTCGGGCTGTGCCTCTGCGCTGTGCTTGCTGACTGGCCGTGCCTCCTCTCACAGCCCCGGGAGAAAGGGAGGATGCGCTTCCACAAGCTGCAGAACGTTCAGATCGCCCTGGACTACCTCCGGCACCGCCAGGTAAGGCTGCCCAAAGGGGCACAGGCCCCAGCCTCTCCCCGCCGGTCCCTGGGTGTGACTGAGGGCAGCTCGCTCGCAGGTGAAGCTGGTGAACATCAGGAACGATGACATTGCCGACGGAAACCCCAAGCTGACTCTCGGCCTAATCTGGACGATCATCCTGCACTTCCAGGTAGAGGGGCCCCCACTGCCCCACAGCCACCACTGGGAGTCTCTGGGCTGGCCTGGCATCTGGCAGGGTGTGCGGCCCGGGAGCTGGGGCGTTTGGTATCCTGGCACCTCAGAGCTTTCCTGCCAGCCCCTGCCCCAGCCCACGCCCCAGCCCTGTGCCAGCTCCATGGCCTGAGGACCCAGGCCTCTCTCCAAGGCCTGTCTTGTGCCCTCTGGCCCTGGCTGGGCAGGGCTCACAGAGCCTCCCTGCAGAGGAATGCGTTCTCTGCTCGCAGTGCAGCCGCCCGCCTGGGGGAAGGTTCTGGAGAAGCACCACTGCACTGGCTGACTCATCCACTGCCTTCCCCGGCTGCACAGGAAGCCGCAAATCTGAGAGCTGGGCAGGCAGAGCCTGGTTGGCACAGCAGCTGAGTCAGACAGGCCAGCAGGCCAACAGACGGCTAGGGATGGGCAGGTGTACAGACAGCTAGACGGGCTGGCAGACCTGGGCCTGAAGGATTGGACTGAATGCAGGGCTAGGCTGGTGTGTGGCTCCAGCATGCCCGGGCCAGGCTGCCAGGCGTAGCATGCCCAGCCCCCAGAGACCCCACCCCCAGCCTGCAGCCAGACAGGCAGCCTGTTCCAGATCTGGGGCCCCGGGCTAGCTCTTTGCCTACAGCTGCTCTCCTTGGGCCCACCCTGACCAACTCGAAGGGTACAGGATGTGTCCCAGGCCCCCACTCCCCAGCCAAGGGAGCTGGGGCACCCACCATGTGGTGGCAGCCGGGGCCCAAGCTCTGACTTATTCTGTGGAAGCTGCTGGCTGGAGCGGCCTGGGCTTGTGGCGCTGAGGTGTGGTGGGTCCCAGTGGCTCCCCGGACGTGGTGGGGGGGGCCCTCTTTGTCTCAGCTGGCCTAGTGGCTCCTTGTGTACCCTGACTGGGTGCCGAGCTGCCCCTGCCCTCAGACAAGTGGTCATGGGCAGCTGTGGCTGAGCTCCTGCCTCCTGCACACTGCACGGGGCAGATCTCGGACATCCAGGTGAGCGGGCAGTCGGAGGACATGACGGCCAAGGAGAAGCTGCTGCTGTGGTCTCAGCGCATGGTGGAGGGCTACCAGGGTCTGCGCTGTGACAACTTCACCTCCAGCTGGCGTGACGGCCGCCTCTTCAATGCCATCATCCACCGGCACAAGTACGCAGCCGGGAGCAAAGGGACTGTGGGCGGTGTGCCCCTGGAGCATCTCAGCTGGGGACTTCCAGCAAGTTGGAGCGGGGAGGGTGTGGAAGGGGCGAACTTGCTGCCGAGAGCGCACTGCCAGCGGGGACCAGTGCCGGCCCTCCCCTCTGGGAGGGTGCAGGCGAGCAGCCCCAGCCCCACCCAACACTTCCCGCCCCACTCTGGGCCCCTCTGAGGTACTGCTGGCTTCCTTGAGGCCATGAGCGTCTGTCCCACGTGGACACCCCAGCAGGGGCCTGGGTGGCTGGGCCACAGTGGGGACAGCCCCCAGGGGACCTCAGCCCCCGCCCAGGACTTGAGACCTGGTGAGCAGGGTGGCTGGAGGGAGCCCAGGCTGACCGGCACCCTCTACTCCATGCCCACAGTATGCCCCTTGAGCTGCAGGGGACGGGGCCTGAAGTATGCAGCGTCCACACACGGCTGCCTCTGTGGGCAGGGTTGGGTGCTAGTGGGGAAGGCAGTGTAATTTTCAGAGTGAGTGTAGGGTTGGGGTTCTGTGTTTGCAGGGATACGTGGAGGGATCTGTTTGTGTGCGTCCCTGTGCTGACTGCCCGATGGGCTTCACTGTCCCTTGCATCCTTGCTTGCCTACCCCACCTGCCCCTTTGTCCGCAGGCCCATGCTCATCGACATGAACAAGGTGTATCGTCAGACCAACCTGGAGAACCTGGACCAGGCCTTCTCTGTGGCAGAGCGGGACCTGGGAGTGACAAGGCTCCTGGACCCTGAGGGTATGTGCTGCTGCCTGCTCCTCCCTCTCTCCTCCCCTGCCGCTTGCCGGGGGCCCCTCTGACCTCCCTCCCCCATAGATGTGGACGTCCCTCAGCCTGACGAGAAGTCCATCATCACGTATGTTTCCTCCCTGTACGATGCCATGCCACGTGTGCCTGATGTGCAGGATGGGGTGAAGGCCAACGTGAGTGGTGGCCAGTGGGCCTGGGTGGGGTGGGATGGGGGCCCCTGGTGGCCTCTGACTGCCCTGCCTGGCCCGCTCAGGAGCTGCAGCTGCGCTGGCACGAGTACCGGGAGCTGGTGCTGCTGCTGCTGCAGTGGGTCCGGCACCACATCGCCGCCTTTGAGGAGCGCAAGTTCCCCTCCAGCTTCGAGGAGATCGAGGTGGGCCTGTGCATTTGCAGCTTCCTGTGTCCACTGTGGGGCCCAGGTGTGGCTGCTGACACCATTTGTCCCTATAGATCCTGTGGTGCCAATTCCTGAAGTTTAAGGAGACGGAGCTTCCAGCCAAGGAGGCGGACAAGAACCGGTCCAAGGGCATCTACCAGTCCCTAGAGGTGAGTGGGAGTCCCTGAGGGAGGTGAGTGTGGGATCCCGGAGGGTAGTGAGTGGGGGGTCCTGGGGGAAGATGAGTAGGGGCCATTTTGGAGGTGAGGCTGTGCAGGAGCCTGAGGCCTGAGGGTTCCCTCCAGCAAGCTTGGCCTGGCCTTGCTACTGAGCTTCTGAGACCAGGACTGTTCCAGGTCAGGCGGGCTGGGGGCCTGGGTGGCTTGGCACCCCCACTCTTTTGCTGGCCTAGGCCTGAGCTTGACCCCTGCCCACAGGGAGCGGTGCAAGCAGGCCAGCTTAAGGTGCCCCCTGGCTACCACCCGCTGGATGTGGAGAAGGAGTGGGGCAAGCTGCACGTGGCTATCCTGGAGCGGGAGAAGCAGCTCCGGAGCGAGTTTGAGAGGTGGGCGGGCGCTGGGGGGGGCGGGGTGTAGCTCGCGGGTGAGCGGGTGGGGCCCTGCAATGGCAGGAAAGCCACCCGAGGGTGAGTCACTGCCTGGGGAGGAAATTCCCCCCTCAGGCTGGGAAACCCATACTCAGGCCAGCGTGACAGTGGGCTGCAGGCCGGCAGGGAGGCCAGGAGCAGGAGGGGAGCTGTGCTCTGTGGCCGGGAACCTGGCAGGCCGACCCCACTCACAGTGGGTCCCTTGGGCGCCTTGGACTGCAGGCTGGAGCGTCTTCAGCGCATCGTGAGCAAACTGCAGATGGAGGCTGGGCTGTGCGAGGAGCAGCTGAACCAGGCCGACGCCCTGCTGCAGTCGGTGAGGGGGAGGGACGAGGGTGGGACTGGGCAGGCGGGCTGGAGGGAGGCTGGAGGAGCTCAGAACTTGCCCCACCCGGTGGCTAACCAACCGGAGGGCGGGGAGCACGCTCCAGCTCCTCCCTCCTGGGGTGAGGCCAACTCTCACCGCTTGCTTTGGGCAGAGCTGGGTTCTGGGCGCTAGGCAGGACACAGAAGAGGCCGTCCTACCTTGTCCCAGACCTGCCCCATGTGGCTGCTCTCCAGAGGGGGTTGTGGGGAGGCGCCTAGACCCATAGGGCCCAGCAGGGGCAGAGCTGTGTAGTCGGAGCAGGAGCTTGTTGAAGGAGAAATTTCCAGGGCTGGATGGTGGAGGATGAGGCGTGGGAACCTGTGGACGAGGCCATGAAGGGTCTGGCTCCTTGGACCTAGCAGAGGCCTTTGGACTTGATCCTGTTCCCCCAGAGAGCTAGGAGCTGGCAGTTTAGCCAGAAACATGCATCAGGAAGATGTGCGGGACTGGGCGGGATCCGGGCTCCGAAGCCCTTGTGTAAGCAGGTGGGAGGCCGGGCGGGTCAGGTTCTGAGGCACGGCGACCACCTTGTAGGATGTCCGGCTGCTGGCTGCAGGCAAGGCACCACAGCGGGCAGGTGAGGTGGAGCGGGACCTGGACAAAGCGGACAGCATGATCCGGCTGCTGTTCAACGACGTGCAGACTCTCAAGGATGGGCGGCACCCGCAGGGCGAGCAGATGTACCGAAGGTGGGCTGCGCCCCGCCCTGGGGGACCTTGGTACCTGCGGCCTGGTTCCAGCTGATGTCCTCCCGACTCCTCCACTGCCTCCAGGGTGTACCGCCTGCACGAGCGCCTGGTGGCCATCCGCACTGAGTACAACCTCCGGCTGAAGGCGGGTGTAGCTGCCCCCGTGACCCAGGTGACCCAGGTGACACTGCAGAGTACACAGAGGCGCCCTGAGCTCGAGGACTCCACTCTGCGCTACCTGCAGGATCTGCTGGCCTGGGTAGAGGAGAACCAGCGCCGGGTGGACAGTGCCGAGTGGGGCGTGGACCTGCCCAGCGTGGAGGCACAGCTTGGCAGCCACCGCGGCTTGCACCATTCCATTGAGGAATTCCGGGCCAAGATCGAGCGGGCGAGAAGTGATGAGGTGAGCAGGTGCTCATGGGGTGGGCAGTGGGTGGCAGGCCAGGTCGTGGCCAGTGCAGGCCTCACCCCTCCTTGTCTCCTGCAGGGCCAGCTCTCCCCGGCCACCCGGGGCGCCTACCGTGACTGCCTGGGTCGGCTGGACCTGCAGTATGCCAAGCTGCTGGTGAGTAGGGGGCCAGGCAGGGGGCTGGGGCAGGTGGCAGGGCTGTGGCCTGCTGACACACACCCTGCCCACCCACAGAACTCCTCTAAGGCCCGCCTCCGGTCCCTGGAGAGCCTGCATGGCTTTGTCGCTGCTGCCACCAAGGAGCTGATGTGGTTGAGTGAGAAGGAGGAGGAAGAGGTGGGCTTTGACTGGAGCGAGCGCAATGCCAACATGGCTGCCAAGAAGGAAAGCTACTCGGTGAGGCGGGCAGCTGGCCTTCTAGGCCCTTCCATGGCCCCTCCCCAAGCTCAGGAGTCCCTCGGTGGCAGCCAGTCAGGTCCAGCTCCAGGCCCTATGAGGCCCACCCTGGGCCTCGGAGGGTGCTTGATGGGAGATTGGCGGGCCCTGGCGTGGCCCTGACTCCGTTCCTGAGAGTGGCTGCCTCTGTCTCAGGCCCTGATGCGTGAGCTGGAGCTGAAGGAGAAGAAAGTCAAGGAGATCCAGAATACTGGGGACCGGCTGCTGCGGGAGGACCACCCTGCTCGGACCACAGTGGAGGTAGGTCGGGGCTGTGGGGTCTCCCCGGAGCCCTCGTGGTGGAGGTGGGGCTGTGGGGGAGACCAGCCTGGACCCCTCGTGGTGGGGGTGGGGTAGGGCTATGTGGGGGACCCCCTGAGCCCCTCATGGTGGGTGGGGTCTGATGAGGAGCTTGCTGTGTGCAGTCCTTCCAGGCAGCCCTGCAGACCCAGTGGAGCTGGATGCTCCAGCTGTGCTGCTGCATCGAGGCGCACCTGAAGGAGAACACTGCCTACTTCCAGGTGAGAACCAGGCCATCCTCATCCCCGGCTCAGTTGCAGCATCCTTGAGCAGTCTCTAGACCACTTGCAGATGGGTGGCGCCTCCCTGTGTCTGTGCAGATTGGGCTAATTCATTCCTGCACTCTGTCCTACTGAGCTATCAGCATCCCCCCCAGTTGGCCCAGTGTGACCCCTTCCTGCTGCCTCAGTTCTTTTTAGACGTGCGGGAGGCTGAGGAGCAGCTGCGGAAGCTGCAGGAGACGCTGCGCAGGAAGTACACCTGTGATCGCTCCATTACCATCACTCGCCTTGAGGACCTGCTTCAGGATGCCCAGGTGAGCCAGGCCAGGGCTCTGCAGCCTGATGAGAGGCGGATGCTAAGGCCCAGGGCACTTGTGGCCTGCAGGGATGAGGGCCGGCGGCCGCCAGATTCAGGGATGGAGCGGCATAGGCAGGGGCAGGCGTTGGCGGGGGTTCTGAGGGCCAGGTGGAGTGCAGGGAGAGGCGGGCCTGGTGTCTGGGCCACATTGGTACTTTGGAAAAGTCCCTCTGGAGGTGGAGGGGCAGTGACTAGAAGGGCCAGCAGGGGTTGGGGGGAAGCAAGATGGGAGTTGGAGGTTAGTGCAGTACAGGGGTGTGGGGGAACCGGGAGGTGAATGCCAGGGTCCCAGGGTGGAGGCGGATGGCTGGCCAGACCTGTGGTGAGCCCCCCAACCCTTGAAGCTTCTGGGGCAAGTTGAGGCCTGAGTCAGCCTCCCTGTCACCAGCCCTTTCACTGTAGATGGGTCTGCTGGCATTGTGTGCCTGACATCTGGGGCAGGCACAGTCAGAAGGACGGAGGAGGCTGCTGGGTGTGGTGCCTGCATGCTCTGGAGCAGGGGTAGGGGGTGCCCAGGAGGGGCTCTGGGGGTGCTCGGCCAGAACGATGGAGGAGAGGAGGCTGGAAGGCTCTGCTGGCTTGGGGGCTCCTGTGATCAGGAGTTGAGGTCGGCGAAGGCTGGGGTCCCAAGAGGCTCCCTCTGCTGGAGCATTGGCCTGGGAGAGAACTGAGAAGTGCAAGGAGCTTCAGAGTGGACTCTGACCCGCAGCCTTGGACAGTTCTTGGTGGGGTTTGGCTCTTGGAGGGCTAGAGAGGAGGAGGCAGGTGATCTGCAGTGGGAGGAGAGGGTGGAGGGGGAGGATGTTGTGGGGCCAGAGTGCAACTGGGGCCTCTCTCTGGAGGATGCAGTGTGTGACCTGGGGCAGGGGGTGGGCCCTCTGTCCTGGCCTGGAAGGAAGAAGGGTCAGTGGGACCTGTTGGGGGCCAAGCTCTGGGGTCCTGCCCAGGACATGCCTCCTGTCTCCAATTGTTTGGCCCCACCGCACCCTGGGGACAGTGGGAAGGACCCCCTGATCTTGGGGCAGGGCGTGCCAGGGGTGCTTGCTCACTGCCCGGGGCGTTGTGTGGGTCTTCACAGACCCTCCTCCAGGCACTTGGCGTCTGGATGTGGGATGCTGGTCTCTGAGCCGCCCTTCCCTGCAGGATGAGAAGGACCAACTGAACGAGTATAGAGGGCACCTCTCAGGCCTGGCCAGGCGGGCCAAGGCCATCGTGCAGCTGAAGCCTCGCAACCCAGCCCACCCTGTGAGGGGCCGTGTGCCATTGCTGGCAGTGTGTGACTACAAGCAGGTGGAGGTGCGGGCAGGGCTCAGACACATGGGGCTGTGGCTGGGCAGGGCTTGCGCATAGGGGTGTGGCTGGGGGGCTGGTCGTGGCCACGCTGTGACAGCTCTGTCTGCCCCAGGTGACCGTGCACAAGGGTGACGAGTGCCAGCTGGTGGGCCCTGCACAGCCATCCCACTGGAAGGTGGTCAGCAGCTCTGGCAGTGAGGCTGCTGTGCCCTCTGTGTGCTTCCTTGTGCCCCCGCCCAACCAGGAGGCCCAGGAGGCCATTACCAGGTGGGTGGTCCGGGGTTTGGCGGCTGGAGTGGATGGCAGTGGGCGGTTCCCAGACACCTCTGACTATGTTCCTGACCTGCCAGGCTGGAGGCCCAGCACCAGGCCCTGGTTGCACTGTGGCACCAGCTGCACGTGGACATGAAGAGCCTTCTGGCATGGCAGAGCCTCAGCCGTGATGTGCAACTCATCCGCTCCTGGTCCCTGGTCACGGTATGACTGCCCGCTGGGCTGCTCTCGGGGCGGGTGCAGGAGGTGGCTTCCTGCAGGCTGAGCCTGCCCCGCCCATGCTCAGCCCTGCGTGCCGCATGCCGCCCACAGTTCCGCACACTGAAGCCAGAGGAGCAACGCCAAGCTCTGCGCAGCCTGGAGCTGCACTACCAGGCCTTCCTTCGGGACAGCCAGGATGCTGGCAGCTTTGGGCCCGAGGACCGGCTACAGGCTGAGCGCGAGTATGGCTCCTGCAGTCACCATTACCAGCAGCTGCTACAGAGCTTGGAGCAGGGTAGGCGGTGGGCAGGCCTGGGCGGGTGGTGGGCTGTGGGCTGAGCAGCCATGTGAGCAGGACGCCTTCCCCAGGTGAGCAGGAGGAGTCCCGGTGTCAGCGCTGCATCTCAGAGCTCAAAGATATAAGGCTGCAGCTGGAGGCCTGTGAGACGCGCACCGTGCACCGCCTGCGGCTGCCACTGGACAAGGAGCCTGCGCGGGAGTGTGCCCAGCGCATCGCCGAGCAGCAGGCAGGCGCCGTCCAGTCCCGTCCCCCTCCCTCCTTCCCTCACCCCCCTCCTGGGCCTCCAAGGGGGGCTGTGCGCCGGGTCCCGTGGTCATCCTGCCTCCTTCTCCGTCTCTCCTCAGAAAGCGCAGGCTGAGGTGGAAGGGCTGGGCAAAGGGGTTGCCCGGCTCTCTGCCGAGGCCGAGAAGGTCCTGGCCCTGCCTGAGCCATCACCTGCTGCCCCTACTCTGCGCTCAGAGCTGGAACTGACCCTGGGCAAGCTGGAGCAGGTCCGCAGCCTGTCCGCCATTTACCTGGAGAAGTGAGTGCACCTGTCAGTGGCCCAGGGTGCTGTGACCACTGGAGAGTTCTGAGCAGGGGATGGCCTGACCCCTGTGTGCTGGCAGAGGACAGGCTGATGGGCGGGGAGACGGGGGCAAGGAGGTGGGATCTGTTGAGGGACCCAGGGCACCATCGTTGGAGAGGTCAGGAGGGTGGGGGACACCAGAAGAGGAGGTGGCCAGTGGCCGTGAGGTTCAGACATGGGGCTCGGCCACATGAGGGGCACCGGTGGGCGTGGGGGAGGGGCTTCTTGGTGGAGGGTGGGAACGAGGACTTGTGCCAGGTGGCTAGGGGTGAATCAGTGGGTGATAAACCAGAGGCCCTGGGTGGTGAGAGGGCCCGATGCTGAGGTCTTTTTGGGGGGCCTGCACCCCCCGTCTCCCAACTCCCCTCCCCCACCGTTCCTTCTCTCCCCAGTGCCCCTGAGAAACACAGAGTCCTCACCAGGCCCCCCTTCTTCCTGTCAGCCTGTCACCCACCCAGCCACAGGGGCCTCTCCTATTCTTCACAGTTTATTTCAGCACGTACGTTCATGTGATTCAAGTATTCACTTCTAGAAGCTTCCTGAGAAGTTGTCCTCCACCTTCTTCCCTCGCTGAACCCCTCTCTAAGGGCCCATTGTCGTTTTGTGGTCTTTTACGACACTGCAAACAACGCGTTCAGCCCTATCTGCTCTTCTCCACAGAGGATGACATGCTGTTTGAGAGAAGCGTCACCATCTGGCATATGGTGTCCCCCACACCCAGTCTGGGGCTGGAAGGCTGAGGGCTTCTCCCAGGCTCCAGGGGCGGCTGGCTGGGGTGCTCCCCACCTCGGCGCTTTGGAGCCTGCTGTTCCCCTCGCCAGCACAACCTCCCTCCAGGACTCAGGCTGCAGCCCAAGTGTCTCTGTGTCTAAGAGGTCCCCCTACCCTCTGCCAAGGCTCTGTTCCACTCCCTGAAGCCCTTGACCCCAGGTTCAGCCAACCACCAGAGCTCTGGTCCCACCGTGTTGGGCTTGCTGCTCTCTCAAGCCCACCCCCTCCCCAGCTCTGAGCCCTGCTCTCCCCTCAGGCTCAAGACCATCAGTCTGGTGATCCGCAGTACACACGGAGCCGAGGAGGTGCTCAGGGCCCACGAGGAGCAGCTCAAGGAGGCCCAGGCCGTGCCTGCCACTCTCCCAGAGCTCGAGGCCACCAAGGCCGCGTTGAAGGTACCGCTACTGGGCCTGCGCCTTGCCGCAGGGGCTGGGGGCACTGGGGGCCAGCAGCAGGCCTCGGGCTGAAATAACACCCACCCCTCTGGGTCCCAACAGAAACTACGGGCCCAGGCAGAGGCGCAGCAGCCCATGTTCGACGCCCTACGGGACGAGCTGCGGGGGGCGCAGGAGGTGGGTGAACGGCTGCAGCAGCGGCACGGTGAGAGGGACGTGGAGGTGGAGCGCTGGCGTGAGCGGGTCACCCAGCTGTTGGAGCGCTGGCAGGCTGTGCTGGCCCAGACTGATGTGCGGCAGCGTGAGCTCGAGCAGCTGGGCCGCCAGCTGCGTTACTACCGTGAGAGTGCAGACCCGCTGGGCACCTGGCTGCAGGATGCTAAGCGGCGGCAGGAGCAGATCCAGGCCATGCTGCTGGCCGACAGCCAGGCCGTGCGGGAGCAGCTGCGGCAGGAGAAGGTGGGCATGGGCCAGACATGGGCAGGAGTGGGGCGGGGGTGGGGGTCGTACTCGGTCACCGCTGACCACTCTCCTCTCCCAGGCTCTGCTGGAGGAGATCGAGCGCCACGGGGAGAAGGTGGAGGAGTGCCAGAGGTTCGCGAAGCAGTACATCAATGCCATCAAGGTGAGGCTTCCCAGCTGCCTGCCGCCCTCACCGGGGCCTGGTCTCCCGGGAAAGACTTGCTGGGAGGTGGGTCTGGGACCCCAGGGGTGCCCCCCAAGCCCAGTCCTCAGTGGTGAAAGCCTGTGGGCAGGTTCAGGGGCCGGGCGAGGGGAGGGTGGAGCTGGCGACTGACCAGAGTGTTCTTGCAGGACTATGAGCTCCAGCTGGTCACGTACAAGGCGCAGCTTGAGCCAGTGGCCTCCCCTGCTAAGAAGCCCAAGGTCCAGTCTGGGTCTGAGAGCGTCATCCAGGAGGTAAGGCTGAGGGGCAGGGCTGGCAGGGGGTGGGCCGAGCCTAACCTAGACTGAGGGACTGGGTGGCCCTCATGGGCCCCACGGCTTGAAGCAGGGCTGACTTGCCTCCTCCCTCCCACCCCCCAGTATGTGGACCTGCGTACACGCTACAGCGAGCTGACCACACTCACAAGCCAGTATATCAAGTTCATCAGTGAGACTCTGCGGCGCATGGAGGAGGAGGAGGTATGACCCGACGGGTGGGGAGGCCGTCCTGCTGCCCGCCCCGCCCCAGACGCAGCTGCTAGGAACCTGTCTGAGAACACTTAACACATCTCTCCCCGCTGCCCTCCTGCCTGGTGCCGCCAGCGTCCCTCCCCTGCGGCACAGCCTGCCCCACCTTGGCCTGGTGCTGCACTGCTCTTCCTGCGGTGGCTGGTGCCTCTTCTTTCTCCTCTGTGTTGGCACGTTCCCTGCCGGATGTCTCACTGGCTCTTTCGTGTGCGTTCTTTGGGATTCCTTGCTGGCTTCTCCACTTGGTGACTTGTTCTGGAAGAGCTGGGGGGTGTCAGGTCATGGGGACTAGGGAAGGGTGTCCTGAGGTGCCTTGGCAGGGCAGGGTGCTCACCTGTCCTGTTCCTCCTACCTCCTGGGTGGCCTTGTCGTCTGGCCTACCTGTGTCCTCTTCTCTGCTCAGAGCCGCAGGCTTGCAAGTCACTCTTTGGAGCTGGCTCAGGTCTGCACTGCTGTCCCATGCTAGCCACCCCGTACCCTCCCACCCCACTGGGCTATGGGAATGGACCTGGGTCAAGGGAGAGGGGCTCTATGGCAAGAACCAGGCCAGCAGGCATTCAGCAGTGCTCAGGCAGGGCTGTGCAGTGGGTGCGGCTCACAGGCACTGCGAACTTCCTGCTTTGCTCTCTCTCTCTCCCTGTCCGTCTGTCTCCGTCGCCTGTCTGCGGGAAGAGGGGAGGACACCTGGGTCTCCTTCCCCGGGCTGGTGAGCACGGTGGGGCCAGGCTGCGCTCGCTGCCCTGAGTGCCCTGGGTGGGTGCACGCTGTCTCCCTCGGCCGGGCTGTGATCTCTGTCTTCCCTTGACTTCCCTGCACCGTGCTGTCGGAGTGAACTGTGGTGGTGCCGTGTCACGTGAGGGCCTGGCAGCCTGCTCCATGCTCACCGCTCTCTCTGATTCTCTCCCTCTCTCTGCCGCGGCCACAGAGGCTGGCTGAGCAGCAGCGGGCAGAGGAGCGGGAGCGACTGGCCGAGGTGGAGGCCGCGCTAGAGAAGCAGCGGCAGCTGGCTGAGGCACATGCCCAGGCGAAGGCACAGGCAGAGCGGGAGGCACAGGAGCTACAGCGGCGTATGCAGGAGGAGGTGGCTCGGCGGGAGGAGGCAGCGGTGGATGCGCAGCAGCAGAAGCGCAGCATCCAGGAGGAGTTGCAGCACCTGCGGCAGAGCTCAGAGGCAGAGATCCAGGCCAAGGCTCGGCAAGTGGAGGCGGCCGAACGCAGCCGGCTGCGCATCGAGGAGGAGATCCGCGTGGTGCGCCTGCAGCTGGAAGCAACTGAGCGCCAGCGCGGTGGGGCTGAGGGTGAGCTGCAGGCACTGCGTACACGGGCAGAGGAGGCCGAGGCGCAGAAGCGGCAGGCACAGGAGGAGGCAGAGCGCTTGCGGCGGCAGGTACAAGATGAGACCCAGCGCAAGCGGCAGGCTGAGGCGGAACTGGCTCTGCGTGTGAAGGCTGAGGCCGAGGCGGCTCGTGAAAAGCAGCGGGCCCTGCAGGCGCTGGAGGAGTTACGGCTACAGGCTGAGGAAGCAGAGCGGCGCCTGCGGCAGGCCGAGGCAGAGCGGGCACGCCAGGTGCAAGTGGCCCTGGAGACGGCGCAGCGCAGCGCAGAGGCGGAACTGCAGAGCAAGCGTGCCTCCTTTGCAGAAAAGACGGCGCAGTTGGAACGCACCCTGCAGGAGGAGCATGTGACTGTGGCACAGTTGCGGGAGGAGGCTGAGCGGCGGGCACAGCAGCAGGCTGAGGCTGAGCGTGCCCGCGAGGAAGCTGAGCGGGAGCTAGAGCGCTGGCAGCTGAAGGCCAATGAGGCACTGCGACTACGGCTACAAGCGGAGGAGGTGGCGCAGCAGAAGAGCCTGGCGCAGGCCGAGGCGGAGAAGCAGAAGGAGGAGGCAGAGCGCGAGGCACGGCGGCGTGGCAAGGCGGAGGAGCAGGCTGTGCGGCAGCGGGAGCTGGCAGAGCAGGAGCTGGAGAAGCAGCGGCAGCTAGCAGAGGGTACCGCGCAGCAGCGCCTGGCAGCAGAGCAGGAGCTGATCCGGCTGCGGGCTGAGACGGAGCAGGGGGAGCAGCAGCGCCAGCTGCTGGAGGAGGAGCTGGCGCGACTACAACGTGAGGCGGCCGCGGCCACGCAGAAGCGCCAGGAGCTGGAGGCTGAGCTGGCCAAGGTGCGGGCTGAGATGGAGGTGCTGCTAGCTAGCAAGGCGCGGGCTGAAGAGGAGTCGCGCTCCACCAGCGAGAAGTCCAAGCAGAGGCTAGAAGCCGAGGCCAGCCGGTTCCGTGAGCTGGCCGAGGAGGCTGCTCGTCTGCGTGCCCTGGCTGAGGAGGCCAAGCGGCAGCGGCAGCTGGCTGAGGAGGATGCAGCACGGCAGCGGGCGGAGGCGGAGCGGGTGCTTGCCGAGAAGCTGGCTGCCATCGGCGAGGCTACGCGGCTCAAGACTGAGGCGGAGATCGCACTAAAGGAGAAGGAGGCGGAGAACGAGCGCTTGCGGCGGCTAGCAGAGGATGAGGCCTTCCAGCGGCGGCGGTTGGAGGAGCAGGCGGCCCAGCACAAGGCTGACATTGAAGAGCGCCTGGCGCAGCTGCGCAAGGCGTCGGAGAGCGAGCTGGAGCGGCAGAAGGGGCTGGTGGAGGACACGCTGCGGCAGCGGAGGCTGGTGGAGGAAGAGATCCTGGCCCTCAAGGCAAGCTTCGAGAAGGCAGCTGCCGGCAAGGCAGAGCTGGAGCTGGAGCTGGGGCGCATCCGCAGCAACGCCGAGGACACACTGCGCAGCAAGGAGCAGGCGGAGTTGGAGGCCACGCGGCAGCGGCAGCTGGCGGCTGAGGAGGAGCAGCGGCGCCGTGAGGCCGAGGAGCGTGTGCAGAAGAGCCTGGTGGCTGAGGAGGAGGCTGCACGACAGCGTAAGGCTGCACTGGAGGAGGTGGAGCGACTCAAAGCAAAGGTGGAGGAGGCGCGGCGCCTGCGCGAGCGAGCAGAACAGGAGTCGGCTCGACAGCTCCAGCTGGCCCAGGAGGCTGCCCAAAAGCGGCTGCAGGCAGAGGAGAAAGCTCACGCCTTTGCAGTGCAACAGAGGGAGCAGGAGCTGCAGCAGACACTCCAGCAAGAACAGAGTATGCTGGAGCGGCTGCGTGGCGAGGCAGAGGCTGCACGGCGGGCGGCTGAGGAGGCAGAGGAGGCGCGGGAGCGGGCTGAGCGAGAGGCGGCGCAGTCTCGGCGCCAGGTGGAAGAGGCAGAGCGGTTGAAGCAGTCAGCAGAGGAGCAGGCGCAGGCCCAGGCCCAGGCCCAGGCCGCTGCAGAGAAGCTGCGCAAGGAAGCTGAGCAAGAGGCGGCGCGGCGGGCACAGGCGGAGCAGGCAGCCCTGCGGCAGAAGCAGGCAGCTGATGCAGAGATGGAGAAGCACAAGAAGTTCGCTGAGCAGACACTGCGGCAGAAGGCGCAGGTGGAACAGGAGCTGACAACACTGCGCCTGCAGTTGGAGGAGACTGACCACCAGAAAAGCATTTTGGATGAGGAGCTGCAGCGGCTGAAGGCAGAGGTGACAGAGGCAGCCCGCCAACGCAGCCAGGTGGAAGAAGAGCTCTTTTCTGTGCGTGTGCAGATGGAGGAGCTGGGCAAGCTCAAGGCACGCATTGAGGCAGAGAACCGTGCACTCATCCTGCGCGACAAGGACAACACGCAGCGTGTCCTGCAGGAGGAGGCTGAGAAGATGAAGCATGTGGCAGAGGAGGCTGCACGTTTGAGTGTTGCAGCCCAGGAGGCAGCGCGGCTGCGGGAGCTGGCTGAGGAGGACTTGGCACAGCAGCGGGCCCTGGCCGAGAAGATGCTTAAAGAGAAAATGCAGGCAGTGCAGGAGGCCACACGGCTCAAGGCCGAGGCAGAGCTGTTGCAGCAGCAGAAGGAGCTTGCGCAAGAGCAGGCCCGGCGGCTGCAGGAGGACAAGGAGCAGATGGCACAGCAGCTGGCACAGGAGACTCAGGGCTTCCAGCGGACATTGGAGGCAGAGCGGCAGCGGCAGCTGGAGATGAGTGCAGAGGCTGAGCGCCTCAAGCTGCGTGTGGCTGAGATGAGCCGGGCCCAGGCCCGTGCTGAGGAGGACGCCCAGCGCTTCCGGAAGCAGGCCGAGGAGATAGGTGAGAAGCTGCACCGCACTGAGCTCGCCACGCAGGAGAAGGTGACATTGGTGCAGACGCTTGAGATCCAGCGGCAGCAGAGTGATCATGACGCCGAGCGCCTACGGCAGGCCATCGCCGAGCTGGAGCGTGAGAAGGAGAAGCTCAAGCAGGAGGCCAAGTTGCTGCAGCTCAAGTCCGAGGAGGTATCGACTCTTCACATGCAAGCGGGTGGGCTCAGGGTGAGGGTTTCCACTATCAGATGGGGTGGCAGGGTCCCCCGGGGTCCCCAATGTCTCTGACTGCTCCCTGCCCCCTTTACAGATGCAGACAGTGCAGCAGGAGCAGCTGCTGCAGGAGACGCAGGCCCTGCAGCAGAGCTTCCTCTCTGAGAAGGACAGTCTGCTACAGCGGGAGCGCTTCATCGAGCAGGAGAAGGCCAAGCTGGAGCAGCTCTTCCAGGATGAGGTGGCCAAGGCGCAGAAGCTGCATGAAGAGCAGCAGCGGCAGCAGCAGCAGATGGAACAGGAGAAGCAGCAGCTGGTGGCCAGCATGGAGGAGGCCCGGCGGCTGCAGCGTGAGGCTGAGGAGGGTGTGCGGCGCAAGCAAGAGGAGCTGCAGCGCCTGGAGCAGCAGCGGCAGCAGCAGGAGAAGCTGCTGGCTGAGGAGAACCAGAGGCTGCGTGAGCGGCTGCAGCGCCTGGAGGAGGAGCACCGGGCCGCATTGGCACATTCGGAGGAAATTGCTGCCTCACATGCCATGGCTGTCAAAGCCCTACCCAATGGCCGAGATGCACCTGACAGCCCAGCCACGGAGGCGGAGCCTGAACATGCCTTTGATGGCCTGCGGCAGAAGGTGCCAGCCCAGCGGCTGCAGGAAGTGGGCATTCTGAGTGCGGAGGAGCTGCAGCGGCTGACCCAGGGCCGCACCACGGTGGCTGAGCTCGCGCAGCGGGAGGATGTGCGCCGCTACCTGCAGGGCCGCAGCAGCATCGCTGGGCTGCTGTTGAAGCCTGCCAACGAGAAGCTGAGTGTCTACACAGCCCTTCGGAGGCAGCTGCTGAGTCCAGGGACAGCCCTCATCCTGCTTGAGGCCCAGGCGGCCTCGGGCTTCCTCCTGGACCCTGTGCAGAACCGGCGGCTAACAGTCAACGAGGCTGTGAAGGAGGGCATTGTGGGCCCTGAGCTGCATCACAAGCTGCTGTCGGCCGAGCGCGCCGTCACCGGCTATAAGGACCCCTACACCGGGGAGCAGATCTCCCTCTTCCAGGCTATGAAGAAGGACCTCATCGTCAGGGACCACGGCATCCGCCTGCTGGAGGCCCAGATCGCCACGGGCGGCGTCATCGACCCCGTGCACAGCCACCGCGTGCCCGTGGAGGTGGCCTACCAGCGTGGCTACTTCGACGAGGAGATGAACCGCGTCCTGGAGGACCCGAGCGATGACACCAAGGGCTTCTTCGACCCCAACACACACGAGAACCTCACCTACCTGCAGCTGCTGGAGCGCTGCGTGGAGGATCCCGAGACGGGCCTGCGCCTCCTGCCGCTCACAGATCAGGCTGCGAAGGGTGGTGAGCTGATCTACACCGACTCAGAGGCCCGGGATGTGTTCGAGAAAGCCACTGTGTCTGCGCCATTTGGCAAGTTCCAGGGCAAGATGGTGACCATCTGGGAGCTCATCAATTCCGAGTACTTCACGGCGGAGCAGCGGCGGGACCTGCTGCGGCAGTTCCGCATGGGCAAGGTCACCGTGGAGAAGATCATCAAGATTGTCATCACGGTGGTCGAGGAGCACGAGCAGAAGGGCCAGCTCTGCTTTGAGGGCCTGCGTGCCCTGGTACCTGCTGCTGAGCTGCTAGAAAGCAAGGTCATTGACCACGACCTCTACCGCCAGCTGCAGCGGGGCGTGCGCTCGGTGCGAGACGTAGCCCAGCTGGATACCGTGCAGCAGGCCCTGCGGGGCACCAACGTCATCGCGGGTGTGTGGCTGGAAGAGGCGGGGCAGAAGCTGAGCATCTATGAGGCCCTGAAGAAAGATCTGCTACAACCAGAGGTGGCTGTGGCCCTGCTGGAGGCCCAGGCCAGCACTGGGCACATCATTGACCCCGCCACGAGCGCCCGGCTGACCGTGGATGAGGCAGTGCGTGCCGGCCTGGTGGGGCCCGAGCTGCATGAGAAGCTGCTGTCAGCTGAAAAGGCCGTGACAGGCTACAAGGACCCCTACTCAGGGCAGAGTGTCTCCCTGTTCCAGGCCCTGAAGAAGGGCCTCATCCCCAGGGAGCAGGGCCTGCGTCTGCTGGACGCCCAACTGTCCACAGGCGGCATCGTGGACCCCAGCAAGAGCCACCGCGTGCCCCTGGACGTCGCCTGTGCCCGGGGCTACCTGGACAAGGAGACCAGCAAAGCCTTGTCAGCGCCCAGGGATGATGCCAAGACCTACTTTGACCCAAGTGCGCTGGAGCCGGTGACCTACAGCCAGCTGCAGCAGCAGTGCCGGCCTGACCAGCTGACGGGGCTGAGCTTGCTGCCACTCTCGGAGAAGGCTGTCCGGGCCCGGCAGGAGGAGCTCTACTCTGAGCTCCAGGCCCGCGAAACCTTTCAGAAGGCCACCGTCGACGTCCCCGTGGGCAGCTTCAAGGGTAGGCCAGTGACGGTGTGGGAGCTCATCAGCTCCGAGTACTTCACGGAGGAGCAGAGGCAGGAGCTGCTGCGGCAGTTCCGCACGGGCAAGGTCACCGTGGAGAAGATCATCAAGATCCTCATCACCATCGTCGAGGAGGTGGAGACTGTGCGGGAGGAGAGGCTCTCTTTCAGCGGCCTTCGTGCCCCGGTGCCGGCCAGCGAGCTCCTGGCCGCTGGGGTCCTCAGCAGGGTCCAGTTTGAGCAGCTCAGAGATGGCAGGACATCAGTCAAGGACCTGTCGGAGGTGGACTCTGTGCGGACGCTCCTGCAGGGCAGTGGCTGTCTTGCTGGCATCTACCTGGAAGACTCCAAGGAGAAGGTGACCATCTATGAGGCCATGAGGCGGGGCCTGCTCAGGCCCAGCACGGCCGCTCTCCTGCTCGAAGCCCAGGCAGCTACCGGCTTTCTGGTGGACCCTGTGCGGAACCAGCGCCTGTATGTCCATGAGGCCGTGAAGGCTGGTGTCGTGGGCCCCGAGCTGCATGAGAAGCTGCTGTCAGCTGAGAAAGCCGTGACGGGCTACAAGGACCCTTACTCGGGCACCACTATCTCCCTCTTCCAGGCCATGAAGAAGGGCCTCATCGTCAGGGACCACGGCATCCGCCTGCTGGAGGCCCAGATCGCCACGGGCGGCATCATCGACCCCGTGCACAGCCACCGCCTGCCCGTGGAGGTGGCCTACCAGCGCGGCTACTTCGACGAGGAGATGAACCGCATCCTGGCAGACCCAAGCGACGACACCAAGGGCTTCTTCGACCCCAACACACATGAGAACCTCACCTACATGCAGCTGCTGGAGCGCTGCGTGGAGGACCCGGAGACAGGGCTGCGCCTCCTGCCACTAAAAGGGGCAGAGAAGGTGGAGGTGGTGGAGACCACGCAGGTGTACACTGAGGAGGAGACCCGGAGGGCGTTTGAGGAGACGCAGATTGACATCCCTGGTGGTGGCAGCCATGGCAGCTCCACTATGTCCCTGTGGGAGGTAATGCAGTCGGACCTGATCCCTGAGGAGCAGCGGGCCCGGCTAATGGCTGACTTCCAGGCTGGCCGGGTGACCAAGGAGCGCATGATCATCATCATCATCGAGATCATCGAGAAGACCGAGATCATTCGCCAGCAGAACCTGGCTTCGTACGATTACATCCGCCGCCGCCTCACTGCTGAGGACCTGTATGAGGCCCGGGTCATCTCCCGAGACACCTACAGCCTGCTCCGGGAGGGCACCAAGAGCCTCCGTGAGGTGCTCGAGGCAGAGTCGGCCTGGCGTTATCTCTATGGCACAGGCTCTGTGGCCGGCGTCTACCTTCCCGGCTCCAGGCAGACACTGAGCATCTACCAGGCCCTCAAGAAAGGTCTGCTGAGTGCCGAGGTGGCCCGCTTACTGCTGGAGGCACAGGCGGCCACAGGCTTCCTGCTAGACCCGGTGAAAGGCGAGCGGCTGACTGTAGATGAGGCCGTGCGGAAGGGCCTGGTGGGCCCTGAGCTGCACGACCGGCTGCTCTCAGCTGAGCGGGCTGTGACTGGCTACCGCGACCCCTACACAGAACAGACTATCTCGCTCTTCCAGGCCATGAAGAAGGAGCTGATCCCTGTTGAGGAGGCCCTGCGGCTGCTGGATGCCCAGCTGGCCACGGGTGGCATTGTGGACCCACGCCTGGGCTTCCATCTCCCACTGGAGGTGGCCTACCAGCGCGGCTACCTCAACAAGGACACGCACGACCAGCTGTCGGAGCCCAGCGAGGTGCGCAGCTACCTGGACCCCTCCACCGACGAACGCCTCAGCTACGCGCAGCTGCTCAAGCGGTGCCGCCGCGACGAGAACAGCGGCCAGCTGCTCCTGCCGCTCTCGGACGCCCGCAAGCTGACTTTCCGTGGCCTGCGCAAGCAGATCACAGTGGAGGAGCTGGTGCGTTCACAGGTCATGGATGAGGCCACGGCGCTGCAGCTGCAGGAGGGCCTGACCTCCATCGAGGAGGTCTCCAAGAACCTACAGAAGTTCCTCGAGGGAACCAGCTGCATCGCTGGAGTCTTTGTTGATGCCACCAAGGAGCGGCTGTCGGTGTACCAGGCCATGAAGAAGGGCATCATCCGCCCTGGCACAGCCTTTGAGCTCCTGGAGGCACAGGCGGCCACCGGTTATGTCATTGACCCCATCAAGGGGCTCAAGCTGACTGTGGAAGAGGCCGTGCGTATGGGCATCGTGGGCCCTGAGTTCAAGGACAAGCTGCTGTCGGCTGAGCGTGCCGTCACTGGCTACAAGGACCCCTACTCTGGGAAGCTCATCTCCCTCTTCCAGGCCATGAAGAAGGGCCTGATCCTGAAGGACCACGGCATCCGCCTGCTGGAGGCCCAGATCGCCACGGGTGGCATTATCGACCCTGAGGAGAGCCACCGGCTGCCCGTGGAGGTGGCCTATAAGCGTGGCCTCTTTGACGAGGAGATGAACGAGATCCTGACTGACCCCTCAGATGACACCAAAGGCTTTTTCGACCCCAACACGGAGGAGAACCTCACGTACCTGCAGCTGATGGAGCGCTGTGTCACCGACCCTCAGACGGGCCTGTGCCTCTTGCCATTGAAGGAGAAGAAGCGGGAGCGGAAGACATCTTCCAAGTCTTCGGTGCGTAAGCGCCGCGTGGTGATTGTGGACCCTGAGACGGGCAAGGAGATGTCGGTGTATGAGGCCTACCGCAAGGGCCTCATTGACCACCAGACGTACCTGGAGCTGTCTGAGCAGGAGTGTGAGTGGGAGGAGATCACCATCTCCTCTTCAGACGGCGTGGTCAAGTCCATGATCATCGATCGTCGCTCAGGCCGCCAGTATGACATTGACGAGGCCATCGCTAAGAACCTCATCGACCGATCGGCGCTGGACCAGTACCGCGCCGGCACGCTCTCCATCACTGAGTTCGCTGACATGCTCTCAGGCAACGCCAGTGGCTTCCGCTCCCGCTCTTCCTCTGTGGGGTCCTCTTCCTCTTACCCCATCAGCCCTGCTGTCTCCAGAACCCAGCTGGCCTCCTGGTCTGACCCCACTGAGGAAACGGGCCCTGTGGCAGGCATCCTGGACACGGAGACGCTGGAGAAGGTGTCCATCACAGAGGCCATGCACCGCAACCTGGTGGACAACATCACTGGGCAGCGGCTGCTGGAGGCGCAGGCCTGCACCGGGGGCATCATTGACCCCAACACTGGTGAGCGCTTCCCCGTCACCGACGCTGTCAACAAGGGCCTGGTGGACAAGATCATGGTGGACCGCATCAACCTGGCCCAGAAGGCCTTCTGTGGCTTCGAGGACCCACGCACCAAGACCAAGATGTCGGCTGCCCAGGCGCTGAAGAAGGGCTGGCTCTACTATGAGGCAGGCCAGCGCTTCCTGGAGGTGCAGTACCTGACAGGCGGCCTGATTGAGCCCGACGTGCCAGGCCGTGTGCCCCTTGACGAGGCCCTGCAGCGTGGCACGGTGGACGCCCGCACTGCCCAGAAGCTGCGAGACGTTGGCGCGCACTCCAAGTACCTCACCTGCCCCAAGACCAAGCTCAAGATCTCCTACAAGGACGCACTGGACCGCAGCATGGTGGAGGAGGGCACAGGGCTGCGGCTGCTGGAGGCCGCCGCCCAGTCCAGCAAGGGCTACTACAGCCCTTACAGCGTCAGCGGCTCCGGCTCCACGGCTGGCTCCCGCACCGGCTCCCGCACTGGCTCCCGGGCTGGCTCCCGCCGTGGCAGCTTTGACGCCACTGGCTCCGGCTTCTCCATGACCTTCTCTTCCTCCTCCTACTCCTCCTCAGGCTATGGCCGCCGCTACGCCTCTGGGCCCACGTCCTCCCTGGGCGGCCCTGAGTCTGCTGTGGCCTGACCCTCTGCCCGCACCCCGCCCTCCTGCTCTGCATGTGGCCAGGCTCCCTGCCCAGGCGCTGGGGTCTTTCTTTAATGTTTAAAGGTGTCTTCCTCCCAAGCGGTGCCTAAAGTTTAACCAAAAAGACCAGACTAATATATTAATATATGTCTGCTGTCCAGACAGCCTGTTTCTTGGGGGATGGGGCCAGTCTAGCCACACTGGCCATCTCACCCCCAGGTCTCCCTACTCCTCTCTACCTGCCACTCACCACAGCCAGGTGCCTTGGAGGGTCCAGAGCCGGGCCCCCACCCCACCCCTCCCATCTCCCCAGGGAGGGTTCCGTCTGAGCGAGGTTCCCCCCAGCCTTGTAGGCCGGCTCCATGTGACACCCAACCACCAATCCTAGATGCTGGAGGCCGCAGGGTTCAGCCCTGTCCCTAGTGGGACCCTCGGGCTGACACTTTCTCCTGTTTCTGGGACTGATCTGCTCGCTCAGGGGGCCTTGCTGGGAAGGGAGGGGGTCTTGGGTTAGCCATCTCTTCCAGCCTGCCCAGAGAAGTCCCTTTCCCATGGGAAGATGAGGGTCCAGTCTGCAGAACCAGCTGGTCAGGGTCAGGCGCCAGCCTGTTCCCGCCTCCCGCCAGGCTCCTGCAGAGCTGTGGGCTCTGTTCCCAGCCCCCAACACTCTCTCCCAAGACCCTAGGCCTCTGGCTTCAGCCTTCCAGCCTCAGCTCCCTAGTAAGTGCCTTCTGTGTCTTCCCTTGCACCCCGGGCCCCAAGGACCCGGACCTGGGGTGGGAGACAGACCTTCCTGGTGGAAGGCTCGCCACTGGCCCAGCTCTCGGGCATGCCAGCCTCGGGCCAGGCTGGGTTTGGCTGGGCCTTCTGCTGAGCTTTTCTCCCCCGTAGGCCCAGTGGCTCCTGGAGCCTGTGGAACCCCGCCCTGGGGTGCTGCCTGCCTGTCTCTGCCAGGGAGCCTCAGCCCCTTCGTTGAGCCCAGGGACACCAGCTGGGCTGTCTGTGCTGACCCAGGCAGCACAGCCCGGTGCCAGTTCTTCCTGTTCCATCCAGCCCCTGGCCTTGGTGGCTTCCACCCCTGCCTCCACCCTCTGACTGAGCTTTGCATGTTCCACTAACGCAGGTAGGCAGCGAGTGGAGGTGCCAGGCTTCCGGCTGCCTCTATGAGGGCAGAACACTAACCTGACCATGGGCGGGCCTGCAGCGCTCGCCCCAATAAAAGCAATTCCAACTTTCCTGCGGGTGCTGTCTCACTTTTGTGCTGGGGTCAGGTATGTATTGGGGTAGGGTGGACACTGTAGCCTCAGGCTCTGAGGTTGGCCACTGTGTCCTGGTTGGAGGGGCAGAGGAGTGGGGCTGCAGTGAAGGCACTAGCCTGAGGCTGCATGTCTTGGGCAAGAGAAACTCAGACTGAGTGGCCCTGAGCAGAGGGTGAGGTGGAGGGCAGGGTAGAGGCCACGTGAGCCCAGGCCAGCTGGGGCCCCCTCCTGGACGTTCCCCAGCCCTTGCTGTCGGTCCAGGTGGTGACCTATAGTTTTGCCCAGCTCTTTAGGCTAGGTTCATGACTGGTGCTTACCTCTGAAGTGGCGGTCTTATGTGCCCCCGTGTCAGTAGGTCACTGGCTGTGCCCCACAACCATATGGAGGGGGCAGTGTGACCCCCTGGGTAAGTTGGTTTTTGTCAGCCAAGGGTGTAACCCTCTGGAGAAGGGTGCAGTCGAGAGCCAGAGCAGCCGGGCGGTGGATGAAGCATCAGCAGCTCTGCCGCAGTCCGCCCCTTGCCCCTCGGGCCCACTATCTCCTCACATTCGGTTTATTCCAGCTTCTCCAGGATCTTTTCTGGGAAAACTTACAAGAGGATGGATGGGGCAAACCACAGCCCCCCTGAGCCACTGGCCATGAGGTCGTGACTAATGCTCATCTCCCTGCTTTGCCTGGGGGGCAGTGACCCAGACCCTCATCCTTGGGGGTCTGAGTCCTGGTTGCCATGTCCTTGTTGGGCTCTGCTCTCCTTGCCCCCTTACAGTTAAAACCGGGCATGGAAATAGTGAGATGGCCCAGGGCAGCAGGTGGCCTCCATGTGACGATCAGGGTCACGTCTACCAAGATGGCGACCGCTTGGCTTGCTGGTCTGCTGGAACAAGGAGCTGCCATGGCCAGGTGGCAGCCATAGCTCTAAGTCGAGTGGGACACCTTATTGCTATGTCCCAGGTGGCAATGTTTTCCTTCTGGAGACCAGGACCATGAAGTTCTCACAGCCTAAAGTTGCAGGGACAAGCAGCACACGTTCATCAGTGGGTCACTGAGTGTGTGGTGGGTGGGCCACTTCTGCTTCTAGCCCTTGGTTCACAGACTCATGTGGTCCACCGACTGGGGCCATTGACTCAGGATAACCCCACCTTACGAAGGATAGTGCCTCAGTCCTACAGGGTGTCTACTGCTTCCTTCTGAGGCTGTCCAACATTCAGCCGGGCCAGAAGCTTCTGGAGAGTGTGGTGTCCCATGGTCCTGGACACATGCTGCACCCACTTGCTATAAAGGGGGGTCCGAGGTGACGTTTTGCAGGAACCCATTATGTAGACCAAGACTCTGAGGCACCTGGCTGGAACATGAGTCGGAACGAATCACTTTCCCACCGAGTTGCTGGTTCGTCTCTGTGGTTGGGATCGCTTCTGGGGTGTGTGTGTGTGTGTGTGTGTGTGTGTGTGTGTGTGTGTGTGTGTGTGTGTGTGTGTGTGTGTGTGTGTGTGTGTGTGTGTGTGTGTGTGTGGTGTGTGTGTGTGTGTGTGTGTGTGTGTGTGTGTGTGTGTGTGTGTAAGACCAGCCTGTGTGTGTGTGTGTGTGTGTGTGTGTGTGTGGTGTGTGTGTGTGTGTGTGTGTGTGTGTGTGTGTGTGTGTGTGTGTGTAAGACCAGCCCTGAGCTAACATCTGTTGCCAATCCTCCCCTTTTTGCCGAGGAAGACTGGCCCTGGGCTAACATCCGTGCCCATCTTCCTCCACTTTACATGGGACGCCGCCACAGCGTGGCTGACAAGCGGTGCGTCGGCGGGCGCCCGGGATCAGGGCCCGCGAACCCCGGGCTGCCAAGCGCGGACTAACCCGCTGCGCCACCAGGCCGGCCCTACCTCTGGGGTCTTTATTGCTGGGAGGCTGTTGTGCAGCAGTGAGAGGGGCTGGGCTGGCCTGGGAGAGGGAGCTGTGTTGTCAGCCTGTGCTTGGCCCCATTTCTGCTCCTGGGCTACTCTGGTCGTGAGCCTGTGTACGAACACTGGTGGCCAGCATCCACTGGCCAAGTCACCCGTCCATGGATGCCTCCTCTGCACGGGTGCTCCCAGTGGACATTGGCATGTGATGCAACACTGCACTCCCTGTGTCCATCCAGCACCTCCTTTTCCCAGTCTTCTAATTCTGCCCTGCTCAGCCCCTGACCAACCAGCCAAGCCTTCCCCCGGCCGGGTGGGAGTGAGTCCACATGTGTCCCGACTGAGCCGTTCTCTCCACACGGGGTGGATAAGCCAGTGTTAATTCTGGCCGGGGATTTCCCTCACTGCTCTCTGGGGCCAGCCCCCAGTGGAGCTGTCATCTGTGTCAGTCCAACACACCATGCCCACCACCGTGGACCAGGCCCAGATCTTGTCATCCATCACCTTGTCATGGGGACCCTCTACAAGGCCATGGTGTGGCAGTGGTGGATGACGTGGGGATTTGGGCCACCTGCTCATGTCGCCCTCTGGGCCCGCGTGAGCCTGCATCTGGACATCCACTTCATCTTACCCTGGACCCTCGCTGAGCCTGCCACCCTCATGGCTTTGTGGGTCTGCTGGCAGCAGCTCCTGATGGGGGCTCTGGTTGTGGTCACCGATGTCCCATGGTCAGATGGTCAGTCCCTACCAGCCTCAGGAGCACTCCAGGAACTCCTTGAGCAGCCTGCAGTTCTGTATTGCAGATGCTCTGTCCTCACTTCAGAACTTAGGGTTTGTGCTGCCGTTCTTCTTTAGGGCCTTGTCAGAGACCCCACATCACGCTCTCACGCACCTGCTACAGGTACGTCTAGTATGTGGATCTGCAGGTCCTGTGGCCTAAGTGGCAGGACCATTTGTACCACAGCCTTACCAACAGTGCCCTTCCTTTTTCTGAGCCCCACTTGAAACTAGAAGCCTTCATGTCATCCAGTAAACGGATTGATGTCCTATTCCCAAATGCATTCGTTGCTCTCTCTAAAACCCAAAAGCCCACGAGGTGCGTACTTCTTTCTTAGTGGTAGGAAATGCAAGGCTCAAAACTTGACCTTAGAGAGGAAGTCCTAGCATGCCCCAGGCCTCTGGACTCCTAAAAGCTTTTCTGAAGTGACCAGTTCTGAGTCTTCAGTATATAGCCCATGCTCTGGAGTGCGTGTGCCTTACCAGGACATCCAGAATACTTGCCACTTCCTGCTTTCAGACCTGGAGATGATGGTGGTGTCAGTAAGTGGGCCAACATTGTTTTTCTGTGCATTGGTCAGACTATACTATGACAGAACAAGAGTCAACATAGCCTGGGGCAAAATGTGAAGGTGTATGTTGTCCATCCCAGTGGGCATTCACTGCTCCTGACCATCTACCAGAATGGAAAAGAAACCTTTGCCAAGTCAAGAGCCACAGACCACTTATCAGAAGCCATGGTAATCTGTTCTAGAAAAGATTCCGTGACAGCACAACAGCTGTGCTTAGGGTGACTGTTGGTTACGTTTGTGGCACTCCACTGTCACCCCATGATCCATTTGGTTTCTGCAGGGACCTGACCAGTGAATTCAAAGGGAAGATGGTGACCATCACCCTCGCATTCTTTAAGTGTTTGGTGTCCTGCTAATCTCTGCCACTTGAACCTGGATGCAGTATTTTTTATTTATTATAGTGCCTGGGGAGGGGAGCCATCTCTAGCATTTCCACTTGGTCTTAACCATTGCAATAATTTTTTACTCTCTAGGCCGGAAAACCAGTGTAAGGATTCTGCCAAACGTTAAGTATGTCCATTGCAATTACGCATTGATGGACTGGCGAGATGACTGCCCAGTGGTTCTGTGGACCCACTGTATCCTCTGTGAGAGTGACCCAGACCAGGACTCCATGTATTTCCAGACCCCATGTTCCCTACACAAAACAGGGAGCCCGTGTATCAGTGTCAGCGCAGGCCCTGATCTGGGTGTGCACAGTTGTCCAGATAAGCGGCTGTAGGTCCTTTCAGAGAAGGCCTTGGGGCATCACTGCTGTCTATACCCATAGTGTTCTCAAGGGGACCTAAGAAATCTTTCAGCTTTTGGGCTCTGGGTCTGAGAATTGGCTTAGGTAGGGAAGCAGAGCAAGCTATTGTATTTTCCATTGGGGCAGATGACCTCAACCATATTCATTTTGAAATTTCTTTTGGTTCTATATAATAAGCTAGTAGTCCTCAAAGTGTGGCCTCTGGACCATGAGCATCAGGACCACCTAGGAGCTTGTGAGATGTGAATTCTTGGCCCCACCCCAGACCTATTAAATCAGAAATTCTGGGCTGGGTCCCAGCAATCTATGTTTTAACAAACCCTAAAGCTGATTGCCACATGCCAGGTTTGAGAACAACGATCATCGGCAATCCCCTTGCTGACTGCCCATCTATTTTACCTCTTAGAACACCATGTTTATAAGCCACCTTCTTATATCCCTGTGGATCAGGCCCTCGGACTGTCATTTCAAACATGCTGCCTGTATTAGTTTGCTAGGGCCGCCATAAGAAATACCACAGACTAGGGGCTTAAATAACAGACATTTATTTCCTCACAGTTCTGGAAGCCGGGAGTCTGAGATCAAATTGTCAGCAGAGTTGGTTTCTTTGAGGCCTCTATCCTTGGCATGTAGACGGCCGTCTCCTCCCTGTGTCTTCACATGGTCGTCCCTCTGTGTGTCTGTGTCCTGATCTCCCTTTGTTGTAAGGACACCAGTCAGATTGTATCAGGCCCACCCCAGTAACTCATTTACCGTAATCACCTCTGTAAAGACCCCGTCTCCAAACACAGTCACATCCTGAGGTCCTGGGGGTTAGGACTCAACATGTGGATTTGGGGGCACACAGTTCAGCCCCTAACACCCATGGTAATTCTGCCCTTCCCCCTCTGCCTCCATGCTGCACATTTCACCACACATCAGTCCTAGCGATTGGCTGCTGTAGATGGCAGGACTAACTATCCACCTGCCACCACAGATGAGCTCCTGTGGCCAGCTGGCCAGTCGGCATTCTAACTCCAAATCCCCTCTGTGGAGGATGCTTCCCGGGACCACACCTGGCACCACCTATCTCAGGTCAGTTCCCCAGAAGCCTGAGATGGCAATTCAGGTGCAGCTGGTTTATGGAGGGCGTGCTGTCAGGAAATGGTGACAAATGCAGGCTGGGGAGGGAGAGCAGCTGGGTGAGGGCGTGGTTTCAGCTGAAGTGTAGCTGTAGCCTGTACCACAGGGGTCTCAGGAGGATGAATTTCACCTCAGAGGTTTTTTTCTCCAGCAACAAGGGGTCTAGGCTGGTACCTCCACACATCAGTCAGTCATTGGCTGCAGGCTGCCCTTGGGGTGGGGCAGGTGGCTCCCAGGCATCTCTGAATGGGGCAGCTCTGTCAGCCAAGGGCAATACTCTAGCTCAGGGTGCTGGGGGGATGGGCACGCTGACCCCCCAAATAGGATTTGGGTGGATCACCAACCAATGTGCTTTAACGACAACAGTTCTACAGCAGCAGCAATATGACAGACCTAGATTTCCTGGAAATCCTTCCCACTACAAATCTTCCCGGTGAGACCTAACAAATACCTTCTCAGAACCTGAGATCATGAAAAAGAAAAGGAAATCCTTGGGGGTGAGAAATGAATCAGGACTTCAGCTGATGCTTCCCTGAGAAGTTCTGATCCTAGAAACCCAAAGCCTTGGGTTTTTAGAGATCCTCAGGAACAGGAAACAGGACTTGGGCCTGCACAAAAAGAGACTTTACATGAAATCTGGATCCTCAACGGGCTACACTCAGGGAAAAGGTGGACCAGAAAAACCCCACCCATTGGCAAATGGCGACAGAAAAGAAACTCACTGGATTCTGTTTGGGCTTTTCAGGAAAAAGCTTCTGCTGGGCATTTATAATCTCAGGTCTTCCCCCTCTGTGTTCTGGGGAACCCTATGCAGAAAAACTAAGTCAACATGGTTCCAGATTGATTATGGCCTGGTGCCTGGCATGAGCCAACGCAATCTTCTCTGGAGGTCTTGCCCCCAAGGCCTCACAGGACTCCCAGAGCTAAGGCCCATGCTTTCAAACATGATCTCACAATTTGAAATTATAAGACAAATGAAAACAAGCCATTATGAACAAGTCAGCATAAACAAAAGCAGAATTAGAACCCAAAGGACTTAGGATATTGGAATTATTCAATAAAGAGTGTATAGTAAGTATACCGAAAATGATTATGAAGTAAAAGAGAAAATTTAGAATATGAAAAATAAGATTCCATCTAAAAAGACCAAGAGGATTGTAAAAGAATTTGGTAGAACTTCTAGAAATGAAATATACAATAATAACATTTAAAACTCAACGGATTGGTTAAACAGCAGATTCGACACAGTTGAAGAATAGTAAATTGGAAGAAAGATCTGAAGAAATTACTCAGAATTCATCCAAGAGACATAAGAAGAAGGGAAATATGAAAGTGAGGTTAAGAGACACAGAGCGTGTAACAAAATAGTCTAATGTTGGTCAGTTGGAGTTCCAGAAGAAGATCCTGGAGAAAATAGAGATGATTTTTGAAGAAATAATAGCTGGTAATTATTTTCCAAATTGATTTTAAAAAATGAGTTATAATACATAATATCCAAGAAGCATGACAAAATCCAATCATGCAAATGAAGCATCCATATCAAAACACATTGTAGTAAAATTACAGAAAACCAAAGACAAAGAGGAAAAATATTAAAGCAGCCAGAGAGAAGACAGAGGATGTAGGATACCTACTAGAGGACGACATGTAGACTGTTAGCAGGCATCTCACCAGCAAAAGTGGAAGCCTCTTAAAGTGTGGTCCATGCGTCAGGAGCCTGGGCATCACCCTGGAGCTTTTGGAAATGCAGAATTCTGGGGCCTCCCACAGGCCCGCTGAATCAGAATCCTCATTATAACAACATACCCATGTTAACATTATTTTACTTTACTTATTTTTTTGACAATATAATATGTAAGTACTTATTCATTTATTTTTATTGAAGTATAGTTGACACACAACATTATATTTGTTACAAGTGTACAGTATAGTGATTCGACATTTATATATATATTATGAAATGATCACCATGGCAAGTCTAGTAACCATCTTCACTGTACAAAGTTATTACAGTATTATTGACTATATTCCCTGTGCTCTACATTACTTCCCCATGCACATTAATGTTATTTTAAAATAAATTTTAAATTTTTGTATAGTTCAAGATTTACAGCAAAAAGTGAGGATAATACAGCGAGTTTCCATCTACCCCACACTCAGTTTCTCCTATTAGTATCTTTTAGTAACATGGTAAATTTGTCACAATTAATGAATCAATACATTATTATTAACTAAAATCTGTATTTTATTCAAATTTCCTTATTATCCTTATTTTTTTACCTAGTGTTCTTTTCTTGTTACAGGACCTCATTCAGGACGCCACATTACATTTAGTCATCATATCACCTTAGGTTCCTCTTGGCTGTGACAGTTTCTCAAACTTTGTTTTTGATGACCTTGACAGTTTTGAGGAGTACTGGCCAGGTATTTTCCCACACTAATGCTTGAGAAGCACAAAGCTAAATTTATGCCCAGCTTTACCACTTAAGAAATAGGGTGAATAAAGATGTCCACTCTTTCCACTTCTATTCAATTGTACGGGAGGTTCTAGCCAGGGCAATAAGGCAAGAAAATGAAATAAGAGGCATCAAGATTGGAAAGGAAGAAGTAGAACTATCTCTATTTGCATAAGACATGATTTTATGTATAGAAAATCTTAAAAATCCACTAAAAAACTGTGAAAACCAATTAACAAGGTCAGCAAGTTCATAGGATACAAGATAAATTTACAAAATTCAATTATATTTCTATACACTTGCAATGAGCAATCTGAAAATCAAGAAAACAATTCCATTTAAATAGCATCAAAAAGAATAAAATTTAGGAATAAGTTTAGTAAAAGAAGTGCAAAACTTATATTCTGAAAATTACAAAGCATTGTTGAAAGAAATTAAAGAACTAAATAAATGGAAAGACGTCTCATGTTCATAGATTGAAAGACTTAATATTGTTTAGATAACAGTACTCCCCAAATTGATCTACAGATTCAGTCCCTATAAAAGTTCCAGCTAAATTCTTTGCAGAAATTGACAAGTCAATCCTAAAATTCACATGGATATTAAGGAATTCAGAATAGTCAAAACAATCTTAAAAAAGAACAAAATTGGAGAAATCACACTTCCCAAATTCAAAATTTACCTCAAAACTACAGTAATCAAAACAATGTGGTACTGGCATGAGGATAGACATATAGATGAATGGAATGGAATCAAAAGTCCAGAAATAAGCCCACATATCTACAGTCAATTGATTTTCAACATATATGCCAGGACCATTCAATGGGGAAAAGAATAGTCTTTTCAACAAATGGTACTGGGAAAACTGGATATCCATGTGTGGAAGAATGAAGTCAGATCCCTACCTCACACCATACACAAAGTTAACTCAAAATGGATCAAACATCTAAATGTAAGAGTTTATTAACTCTTAGAAAAAAACATAGGCATAAATGTTCATCATCTTGGATTAGGCAATCGTTTTTTAGATGTGACATCAAAAGCACAAATGACTAAAGGAAAAAATAAATAAATGTGACTGTCAAAATTAAAAGCTTTTATACATTAAAGGACACCACCAAGAAAGTGAAAAGAAAACTCATGGTATGGGAGAAAAATTTTGGAACTCATATATCTGATAAGGGACTTGTATCTAGAATACATAAAGAATACCTACAACTCAATAATAAAAAGACAAAAGCCCAATTTAAAAATAGGCAAGGGATCTCAATAAACATTTCTCCAAAGAAGATATACAAATGGCCAATAAGCACATGAAGAGATGCTTAATGTCATTAGCCATCAGTGAAATGCAAATTTAAATCACAACGAGAAACCACTTCACAGCCAGTAAGATGGCTATTATCAAAAAGACAGGTAACAACAGGTGTTGGAGAGGATGTGAAGAAATTATAACCCTCATACGCTGCTGTTGGAAATGTAAAATGTTGAAGCTGCTTTGGAAAACATTCTGGCAGTTTCTCAAAAATTAAACATAGAGTTCCCATATGACCCAGCAACACCACTCTTGGGAATATACCCAAGAGAATTGAAAATGTATGTTGACACAAGAACTTGTACACAAATGTTCACAGCAGCATTATTCATAATAGCCAAAAAGTAGAAATATGCCAAATGTCCATCAACTGATGATGGATGAATAAAATGTAGTACATCCATACAATGGAGTATCATTCAGCTAAAAAAGGAATGGAGTACTGATTCATGCTGCAATGTGGATGAACCTTGAAAACATTATGTTAGTGAAAGAAGCCAGTCATAAAAGACCATCTATTGTTGATTCCATTTGTGAGAAATATCCAGAATAGGTAAATCTATAAGAACAGAAAATAGGTTAGTGGTTATCTAGGGATGTGGGGGGGGGATTAGTGAGAAATGGGGAGTGACTGCTAATGGGTACAGGGTTCCCTTTGGGGGTGATGGAAATGTTCTAAAACCCATTGTGGTGGTGGTTTCACAAGTCTGTGAATATACTAAAACCCATTGAATCATACAGTTTCAGTGGGTGAATTGTATAGTATGTGAATTACATCTCAATAAAGCTGTTATTTAAACAAAGAAATCATTTCCTGGGGCTGAGGGGAGGAAGAGGATGGGGGATGATTGCTTGTGGGTATGAGGTTTCTGTTTGGGGTGAAGAAAAAGTTCTGCAACGAGATAGTGATGATAGTTGTACAACATTGTGAACATACTTAATGCCACCAACTGCACACTTACAATGGTTAAAATGATAAATTTTCTGTTATGTGTATTTTAGCACAATTTAAAAAAAGATTTAAAAAGTAATAGGGTGAAATACATTTTTTTCAGACAAAAATCTATGATGATATAACACCAAGAGATTCTTACCAAAGAAACTCCCAAAGGTTATGTCAGGAAAAAAGAAAATAACCTTAGAAAGATTGTATGACATGGAAGAAGAGAGTGAGCAAATGAACTGGCAAATATGTGGGTTGTCTAAACCAGTGGTTCTCAGGTCTTTGGTCTCAGGACTTTACAGTCTTAAAAATTCCTGAGAACCCCAAGAGCTTTGATGATGAGGGTTATGTCTATCAATGGTTACCATATTAGAAATCAAAGCTGAGAAAAAATTTAAAACAATAAACCTATTAACACAAATAACATTTTAGATGAAATATAACAATATTTTCCAAAATGAGTGCAAAAGGAAGGATTGTTTTAGTTTTCGCAAGTCTTTGTTATACCTGGCTTAATAGAAGACAGCTTGATTCTTCCATCTGCTTTTGTTTTCAGTCTGTTGCATACCACTCATCCCACAGACTCTGGAAAACTCTCCTGTACAGTCATGAAAGAAAGAAAGTGAAAAGGCAGATAATGTCTTAATATTCTTAGAAAAATACTTTTGACCTTATGGATTCCCCTGAAAGGGTCTTGGGAACTCCCAGGGATCCCAAGACCACAATTTGAGGACTGCTGGTCTAACCAGTCATTGAATGTATAAAACGATGACAACATTCAAAATATTAATGATAGAATTTCCATATGAACTAGAAATTTCACTTCTGGGTATACACTCAAAAGATTTGAAAGCAGGAAGTTGAACAGATATTTGTACAACCATGTTCATAGCAGCATTATTCATAATAGCCAGTAGGTGGAAGCAACCCAAGTGTCCACTGGGTGAATGGGTAAACACAATGTGGTCCATACATACAATGGAATATTATTCAGCCTAAAAAAGGAAGGAAATTCTGACACATGCTACAACATGGATTAATCTTGAGGACATTATACTAAGTGAAATAAGCCAGTTACAAAAAGTCAAATACTGTATGATTCCACTTATTTGAGGTACCTAGAGTAGTCCGATTAATAGAGACAGAAAGTAGAATGGTGGGTCTCAAGGGCTAGGGGGAGGGGAAACATTAATGGGTACAAAGTTTGAGTTTTGCAAGGTGAAAAGAACTCTGTATGTGGATGGTGGTGATGGCTGCACAATATGAATACACTAATGCCACAAAACTGTACACTTATGAATGGTTAAAATGGTAAATTTTATGTTATATATGTTTTACCACAATTTAAACAAATAACCATGTTCAATTTGGGGGTTAAAAAAGATGGAATTGGACTTCCACTCTGTCCAAGATGCAGTAACAAGGATCAAAGTTACTCTCCCACTTGAAAAAAACCAAAATGCCAGATAAAATCTATGAAACAATGGTTCTCAAGACATCAGACATTGGGCAATGAAGGAAAGTAATACCCAAGAGGTGGGAAACTAACAAGGTGAGCTTCATGATTGCTCCAGCTTCCTGCCTTGACAGTGTCCAGGCCTTGGCACAGGGAAGGCCACCCCGGTGGAGTCTCACAGACTCCCTGAGCTGAGATGGAACTGGGAGTCCAGGGAGACAGAAACAGCTAGAGTTTTCAGGGCAGGAAACTGGAGAGGAGAGAACTGTGCAGGGAAAAAAAATGTTGCAGAGCATCTCCCTGTTGAGTATTCAGTTGAGTACCGGTGAGAACACAGGTGTGAGGAATCCACCTGAGGCTGGGAAAGAACACTCAAAAGGATTAGAGGGAATAATCCCAGGTGGCCACACTGGCCAAGAGTACTGCCTATTCCCACCAGCCAGAACGGGAAACCTTATAGTTCACAAAACATTTGGTAGACTACTCAGAGCTGTCTTGCTTTAGTAGGGGGGAAAAGTTAGTCCTGCCTAACAAAGGCTTAAAAGCAAGACTTGAAGAGACCACACTGTTGCCAAGCAACTTAACTGCATCCCAAAACAAACTTCAAAAATATTTATAGGAAGGCAAAAATACCTGGCACTCAACAAGGTGAAATATACAACACTTGGCATATAATCAAAAACTGCCAGACATACAAAGAAGCAAAAATACACCATCCATAATGTGGAGAAAAAACAGTTGATCAAAATGACACAGGTGATAGAATTAGTAGACAAGAACATTAAAAAGAGTTATAACTATATTCTGTATTTGTAAGAAGCTTGAAGAAAGACTGAACATGTGAAGTAGAGATATGGAAGATATTAAAACAAAAGAACCAAACTGAACTTCTAGAGTGAGAATTATCATGACTGAGGTGACACATACACTGCATGCATATTAGACATTGCAGAAGAAAAGATGAGTAAAGCTGAAGACCTAGCAAAGGAAACTATCCAAAATGAAACATAAAGAGAAAAAAATGAAAAGACCATCAGTGAGCTGTGGGACAACTTTAAGCAGGCTAATATACATGTGATTGGAATCCCTGAAAGGGGGTGCATTAAAAATATGTGAAGAAATAACAGCTGAAAAATTTCCAAATTTGATGAAAACTATTAACCTACAGATGCAAGAATCTCAACAAACTCCAAGCACAAAAGATATGAAGAAAAAAACACCAAAGCAATCATAATCAAGTTGCATAAGACTAGTGACAAAGAGAAAATATTTAAAACAGCCAGATTAAAAATATACATTACATTCAGAGGGGCAAAGATAAGGATGACAGCAGATTTATTATCAGGAACAGTGCAAGTTAGAAGACCGAAAGAAGAAAAGCATGTCAACTTGGAATTCTTTTCTGAGTGAAAGCAAATTTCAAAAATGAAGTGAAAAAAAAATTACAGACATACAAAAGCTGAAAGAATTAACCAGCAGAACTGTACCATAATAAATGTTAAAGAAAGTCCTTTAAACAAAAGGAAAATAATACCAGATGGAAATCTGGATCTACACAAAGGAATAAAGACAATTGGCAATGGTAACTATGTGGCTAAATGTAAAGACTTCCCCCCTTATTATTTAAGCTTCTTCAAAAGATAATAAACTGTTCAAAGCAAAAATAATACCAATGTAATATGGGGTTTATAACACATATTGACGTAAAATATATGACCACAATAGCACAAAGGCCATGCAGGGAGAAAGGGAAGTACGGTATTATAAGGTTCTTACATGTCAAGTGGAAGAATACCACTTGAAGGTAGATGGTTATAAGTTAAAGGTGTATATTCTAAACAGGAAAGCAACCACCAAACTAACACAATCAAGAGTTATAGCTAATGAGCCAAAGAGGAGATAAAA
Organism: Tapirus indicus; assembly: GCA_031878705.1. Lineage (NCBI taxonomy): Eukaryota > Metazoa > Chordata > Mammalia > Perissodactyla > Tapiridae > Tapirus > Tapirus indicus. The sequence goes on from CM062935.1 coordinate 1,253,296, forward strand.
TGAAATCCTAAGTAAGTAGTTAACCCAAATAAGAGCAGGAAAAGGAGAAAGGGGAAACAAAGAACAGATGGGACAAATAGAAACAAACAGCAAGATAGTAGATTTAATCCCAACTATATTAATAATCACATTAAATGTAAATTGTTGAAAGAGTCCTATAAAAAGGCAGAGATTGTCAGATCATATAAAAAAGCAAGACCCAACTATATTCTGCCTATAAGAAACACGATTTAAGTATAAAGACATATGGCCCAACCCGGTGGTGTAGTGGTTAAGTTCGCTAACTCTGCTTTGGCGGCTTGGGGTTTTTGGATCCTGGTCACAGACCTGCACACCACTCATCAATCCATGCTGTGGCAGCATCCCACATACAAAAGAGGGGAAGATCAGCACCCATGTTAGTTCAGTGATAATCTTCCTCACAATAAATAAGTAAGTAAATATAAAGACATAAATAGGTTAAAAGTAAAAGGGTAGGAAAAGATATAAGACACTGACACTAATCATAAGAAAGCTGGAGTCGCTATATTAATATCAGACAAAGTAGACTTTAGAGTAAAGAATGTTACCAGGGAAAAAGAGGGTTCTTTCATAATTATAAAGCAGTCAATTCATCAAGAGGACACAACAATCAATTTTTATGCACCTAATAACAGTGCTTCAAAATACACAAAGCCAAAAGTAATAGAACTGCAAGGGGAAATTGACAAATCCACAATTATAGTAGGAGATTTCAAAACTCCTCCCTCAATAACTGATAGAACAAATAGACATAAAATCAGTAAGGTTATGGAAGTCTTGAGCAACACTACAAGCAGCTTGACCTAACTGACATAAAATACTCCACCCAAAGATAGCAGGATACATTATTTTCAGTGTACACAGAATATTTACTAATATAGACCATATTCTGGGCCATAAAATAAGTCTCAACAACTTTAAAAGGATTTAGGCATAAAAAGTGCTTTGTCTGATACAGTGGAATTAAATTAAAAATCAATAGCAAAAAATATCTGGAAAATCTCTCAATATTTGGAAACTAAATAATAAACTTCTAAATAATCAATGGGTCGAAGAAATCAAAAGGGAAATGAGAGAGTACTTCAAAATGAATGAAAATAAAACTACAACACATGAAAGTATGAGAGATGCAGCTAAGCCAGTATTAGCGAACCAGGTGGGCTCGCCTCCTGGTGAGTTAAATAAGACTCTACATCAGGGGAAGTTGTCTCACAAAGTAAAGTAGATTTGCAGCAAACAGGAGGCCATGAGAAATCATTTCCAAAGTCATGCTGTCCCAGAACAAAGGGAAGCAGGGACCTTTATTTCAGATGGGAATGAATATTCAAAAGGGAGAGGCGGGTATTTGCCTGCACAGGCTCAGTTGGAGAACGAGCTTCCACATAATAAGGGCTAAGCTCCTCCTGGGGAGATCTTTGCTTAAAAATAAGGCAAAGATCATGGGCATAGCTCCTGTGGTGAGGCTTGGTCAGTTTCAGGATGTTTGGTGGTTACATCTCCCTTGAGTTTCTCACATGGTCAGTTTCAGGATGGTGGTCTTTACATCTCCTTAACATACAAAAGGAAAACAAATAACTTGGAAAAAGTTAATTGTTTCCAAACCCACCTTTGAGTTTCTCAAGGCACCTAGTCCGTGACACCAGTACTTAGAGAGAAAGTTATAGCCTTCAGCACCTAGATTAGAAAAGAAGAAAGGTCTCAAAGCAATGACTTCAGCTACTACCTTAAGACACTAGAAAAAGGAGAGGAAATGAAACTCAAAGTAAGAAGAAGAATGGAAACAACCAAGATCAGAGCAGGAATCAGTGAAATGGAAAACAGAAAAACAATAAAGAATAGGGGAATATCAGTGAAACTGAAAGCTGGTCTTAGAGACGATAGCATTAATAAATCTCTAGCAAAACTAACCAGGAAAAAAATGAGAGAAGATGAAAATTACAAATATCAGGAGTGAGAGAAGTGACAGCACCACAGATATTAAATGGATAAAAAGGGAGTACTATGAACGACTTTGTGTCAATAAATTCAACAACCTAGATGAAAGAGACATTTCTTAAACGGCAAAAACTAACAAGCGTCACCCAAGAAGAAATAGACAACCTGCAGAACCCTGAATCTATGAAAGAAATGGAATTTGTAGTTTTAAATCCTTCCCACAAAACAAGTGCCAGGTCCAGATGGCTTCACTGGGAATGCTACCAAATATTTAAGGAAAAAATAATACCAATTCTACACAAACTATTCCAGAAAATGGAAGAGGAGGGAACTTCCTTAACCAAATAAAGGACATCTATGGAAAACCTACAGCTGACATCGTATTTAATGATGAAAGACTGAATGATTTCCCCCTATGAGCAGGAAAAAGGCAACATTGTACTAGAGATTCTAGCATCAATAAGGAAGAAAAAAAGAAGGAAAGAAAGAAAAAGCATCCATATAGGAAAGGAAGACGTAAACTGTCTTTATTCACCAATGACATGATTGTCTAAGTAGAATATCTGATAGATTCTACAAAAAAGCTACTAGAACTACTAAATGAGTTTAGCAAGATTGTGGGATACAAGATCAAGATACAAAAACCAATCGTCCCTCCATATTCTAACAATGAACAATCAGAAATTGAAATTTAAAAGATCATTTTATATTAACATAAAAATATGAAATATTTAGGAATAATTCTGACCAAAGATGTGTAACACTTAAACACTGAAAACTACAAAACATTGCTGAGAGAAATCAAGCCATCAATGGAGAGATAGACCTTGTTTGTGGATCAGAAAACTCACTATTTTTTTTTGTGAGGAAGACCAGCCCTGAGCTAACATCCATTGCCGATCCTCCTCTTTTTTTTTTTTTTCTGCTGAGGAAGACTGGCCCTGGGCTAACATCCATGCCCATCTTCCTCCACTTTATATGGGACGCCGCCACAGCCTGGCTTAGAAGCAGTGCGTAGGCAGGCACCAGGGATCCGAACCTGCGAACCCCAGAACCCGCTGCACCACCCGGACGGCCCCCCACTATTGTTAAGATATTCTCTCCAAAGAGAACTATAGAGGCAATGCAGCCCAATCAAAATCCCAGCAGGCTTTTTTTTAAGAAATTGACAAGCTGATTCTGAAATTAATATAGAAATGCAAAAGACCAAGAATGGCCAAAACAATCTTGTGAAAGAAAAGCATATTTGAAGGACTTAAACTATCTGACTTTAAGACTTCCTATAAATATATAGTAATCAAGACAGTGCAGAATTGGTGTCAACATAGACTAATAGATCAATAGAGTCCAGAAATAGAATCATGCATGTATTATCATTTGATTTTAAATAAAATTACAAAGGTAATTCAGTAGAGCAAGGATAATCTTTTCAACAAATGACACTGGAGCCACTGGCTATCTAAATGCCAAATAATTAACTTCACCCCTTACAAAAATGAACTCAAATGGATCATAATTGGAATCTAAAACTATGAAAAAATCTAAAAGAAAACATATGAGAAAAATCTTTGTGATTTTTGGGTTAGACAAAGATTTCTTAAACATAACACCAAAAACATGATCCATAGAAGAAAAAAATTGATAAATTAGACTTCATTAAAATTAAGAACTTGTGCTCTTTAAAATACACTGTTAAGAGAATAAAAAAACAAACCACAGATTGGGAAAAGATACTTGTAAATCACATAACTGATAAAGAACTTGTATTCAGAATATACAAAAAAGTCAACACTCAATAAAAGAAACAACTCTGTTTATTTATTTATTTGCTGAGGAGGATTCACCCTGAACTAACATCTGTTGCCAATCTTCCTCTGTTTTGTATGTGAGCTGCCATCACAGCATGGCCACCAAAGTGTGGTGTAAGTCCGTGCCCGGGAACTGAACCCAGGCTGCTGAAGCAGAGCGCTCCAAACTTAACCACTAGGCCACCGGGGCTGGCCCAAGAAACAACCCAATTTTAAAATGGCAAAAGTTTTGAACAGACACTTCATCAGTGAAGATATGTGGATGGTAAACAGCACACGAAAAAATGCTCAACATCATTAGTTATTAGGAAAATACAAATTAAAACTACAATGAGATGACACACACCGGCTAGAAAGTCTGAAATTAAAAAGACTGACCACATCAAGTGTTGGTGAAGATGTGAAGCAACTGGAGCTCTCAAACAAAGCTGGTGGGAAGGCAAAATGGTTCAACCACGTTAGAGAATACTTTGGCACCTGCCATAGGATCTAGCCATTCCAGCCCTAGGTATTTATCCAGTAGGAACAACGTGTCCACACAGAGACTTGGCCATTTATAGTGGCTTTATTTGTAATAGCCAAAAACTAGAGGGTAACCAAATGTTCCTCAACAAGTGGGCGGATAAACAAATCATGGAGTGTTCATACAGTGGGATACAGCTAAGCAACACGAGGAGTGAGCTAGTGATACCCACGGAAACATAGATGAGCCTCAAAATAATTATGAGAGTGAAAGAACCCAGACAAAAAAGAGGACATACTGTTTGATCCCATTTGTATAAAATTCTGGAAAATGCAAACTAATCAATAGTGACGGAGAGCAGATCAGTGGTTGCCTGGGGCTGTGGGTGAGGAGGGAGTGGAGGGAGAGATCACAGAGGGGCATGTGGTGATGGTTTCATGGCATACGCATAAGTCAAAACTTGTTCAAAAACAACCCTATGACCCAGCATTTTCACAAGTAGGTCTCTACTCTGAGAAGATCTTACACACGCACGAGGAAACATGGCCACTTTGCTGGTTACAGGGTGAAGTCGGAAGTAAACCACATAATACAGGTTATGTCCAACAGGAATAAGCAGAGATTATAATGAAAAGAAAAAAGTTGGAGTTAAAGTATCAGATATCAGTAACGTGTGAAATGGAGGGCACGGTCCGAGTTAAAACAGTTTAATGTCTTTAATTTTTCAGGACAAGGATGGAGATTTTGAGTAATTCTGGGCTTTGTTAAATATTCATGTTAAAAATGTAAGAGTAACCATTAAAAGAATGGAAATACAACATGTCTGCTGGTTAGAGTCCTGACAGGGAACGGGGTAGCTGAGGAGAATTTAACAAAGGGACCATTTACAAAGATGTGGGCAGGGGAAAGCAGACGGCCCAGGGGAGGGCGGCCAGGCGAGTTCTCCCGACCTGCCCCTGCTTGTCTTGGCTGCATCAGGCACATCCCCGTGGGGAACCGCCGGTCCTGTTGGGAGAATGGTTTCTCTTTTCCTTATTTCCTTGCCTGGTTCTGGAAAGTCCCTGGATGACAATTTAATATTACAAGTTTTATTATCAAATAACTGACCCATCAGGGAACACGCAGGTGCCTGGAAGTTCTGGGAGCCCAGTGATGGTCACCCTTGTGCTGCCAGTGGCACAGCCTGGTCAGGGAGGCCATCGGGCTGCCCCAGCCCGCTGGGCTCAGGGAGCAGGCAATTCCTCAGTGCTAGGAATGGATCAAGATGTGCCCCAGACAGGGGCTGGAGTCCCGGGAAATATGGTGTCCATGGGTCAGGGACCGAGGCAGTGCTGTCCCCTGGCATGGAGCTGAACCTGACGGTCCTGGGCTGAGGCCCTACGGGCACCAGGCACACTGCTGGCAGGGGGCCCAGCATGGGGCAGGGGAGGTCCCCAGGCAGGAGGCAGCTTCACACGCCCACTTGACACCTCCATCCCCTAAGGGTCTCTCAGGGACAGCCCCAGCACGTGTGGGTGGGGCCTCAGTGGCAGCACTGCCATGCCTTCCTTGTTCACAGGCAGGCAGGACCCTGATGTCCTGTCCCCTGAACTCTTACCCCCATCCCATTTGCCCTCCAGGGTCCAGAGACAGCACCGTCCCCAGCCTCCTCCTCCCCAGGCTCAGCGTGGTTGAGCTGTCCTTGCTTTCCTGGGGCCTCAGCTGATTCCATCTGACCTCTGTATTCAGCCCATCCCATAGCTCCCCAGAGCCCCCACCCTGTAACCAGCTGCACTGCGGGTCCTGGAGGGACGGATGGGGTGAAGAAAGAAGTAAGGGACTGGCTCTCCCACCAGGCAGAGAGGCCATCAGCTCATGAAACCGCAGCTGCCTGGGGTAGAGGGGGTAGAGGGCAGGAGTCCGCTGGAGGAGGCCTGGCCTCTGTGGAGGCTAGCCCCTGGGCTCCAGGCCATGATGGCATCTCAGCTCCTGTCTCAACAGGGTGTCCAGGAGGTGTGCATCCTGTGGTGCAAAGGACCCAACATGAAGCAAGGCAGGATCATGGGCCATACTGGGCACCCCAGGTCCAGAGTGATAGCAGCTGATTTCAGTGGCCCCTACAGGGCCTGTTCCCAAAAGGGACAGGATTTCTGTTATCTGTTGGGACATGGCTCCTTGCTTTGGTCTCCTCTCAGAATGTGAAGCTTTACAGTATTAGAAATGTGTTTGGAAGATGGGGCAATCTGAATATCAATAAAGAAAATAGATGCTTAGATCCATGAGTTAAAAAAATAATAATAAACACATGGACAGAGAGAGCTGTTTGGTGGTTCCCAGGGGCAAGAGGGATGGGGGGTGGGCACAAGGGGTGAAGGGATTCATTTATATGGTGACTGACAAACAATAATATACAACTAAAATTTCACAATGTTATAAACTATTAAGACATCAAAAAAAAAAAAAAACCCAAACAAAACTAACTGCTTATCTTTAGAGGATACTGGGAACCAACTTATTATGTATATTTTAAAACTGATAAATAGAGGAAAGGAATCATGCATTGGAAGATGGCAGAGTAGAAGCACCAGGAATCTCTCTCCCTGTCTAGACAACAATCACACTGGCAGAACCTGTCTGATGGAACTCTTACGGAACTCCAGAGTCTATTGAAAGTTTGTAACTTCCAGGGGAAGGCTTAGACAGTAAATCGTGGTGAATTTAGGTCAATTTCAGCTCTTAGCACAGTAGCAGCTACCCATCCCCCACCCCAGCCACACAGCAGGCAGCTGTGCACATGTTCCTGGAGCAGCTTGCACAAAGCTTGCAGGAGCTGGGGTAGACAAAAAGGATTCTCCCTGGCAAGTATTGGGGATCTGTGCTCTGATTGCTGATTGCTGCTTCTGATCACAGAGGTGCAGATGAAGAGGTGGGCAGCCATTGTTGCACCTCCCCCATTGTTGCAAGCCCCTCCCTCCCTGGCTGAAGTGACTTTCAGGGGATTTAAAGGGTTGGTACGCTTTCCCCCCACTTTGTTTTTCTCTTTCCCCCTCTTTGGGAACCAAACATTAAAGACTCAGGACATTCAAGAGCAACTGCTTATAAGAAGAAATTAGAAAATGACCAGGCATGCCCAGTGAAAGGTGCAGACTTCGAAAAGACCTGAGAAGACCCTAGGTTTACACCTCACACTGATCTTTGGCACAGAGACAGCCTACAAATAATAATAATAAATAATAATAATAATAATAATAATCAGCAAACCATGGGAAAGAGGGAGAATCTGATTTCCAGAGATACCACATTATTACATTCAAATGTCCAGTTTTCAACAGAAAAATCACAAAGCACACAAAGAAACAGGAAAGTATGGCCCATTTGAAGGGAAAAAAAAGTCAATAGAAACTGTCCCTAAAAAAGACCTGATGACAGACATACTAGACAAAGACTTTGAAACAATTATCTTAATGATGCTCAAAGAACTAAAGGAAAATGTGGAGAACGTCAAGAAAATGATGTGTGAATAAAATGGAAACATCAACAAAGAGATAGAAAACCTAAAGAGAAAACAAAAAGAAATTATGAAGCTGAAAAGTACAATAACTGAAACGAAAAATTTACTAGAGGGATTCAAAGGCAGATGTGAGCAGGCAGAAGAAAGAATTGGTGAACTTGAAGGTAGGACAATGGAAATTATTGACTCTGAAGAATAGAAAGAAAAAAGATTGAGGTAAACAGAGCCTGAGGGATCTGTGGGACATCATCAAGCAGAAAAATATATGCATTGGGGGAGTTCCAGAAAGAGAAGAGAGAGAGAGAAAGGGACAGAGAGAATATTTGAAGAAATAATGGCTGAAAACTTCCCAAATTTGAGGAAAGACATGAATATAAACATCCAAGAAGCTCAATAATCTCCAAGTTAAGATGCACTCAAAGACCCACAGTGAGACACAGTATAATCAAACTTTCAAAGGACAAAGACAAAAAGAATTTCAGAAGCAGCAGGAGAGAAGTGACTCACCACATATGAGGATCCTCAACAAGACGATCAGCAGATTTCTCTTCAGAAACTTTGGAGGCCAGAGGTCAGTGGGCCCACATGTTCAAAGTGCTGAAAGGATAAAACTGTCAACCAAGAATCCTATTTCCAGTGAAACTGTCCTTCAAGAGTGAGGGCAAAATTAAGACATTCACAGAGAAACAAAAGCTGAGCGAGTTGGTTACTGCTAGACCTGCCCTGCAAGAAATGCTCAAGGGAGTTTTGCAGGGTGAAATGAAAGGACACATTAACACATTAAAGGAAAACCCCACATGATCATCTCAATTGATGCAGAAAAAGCATTTGACAGAAATTCAACACTCTTTCATGATAAAACACTCAACAAACTAGGAATAGAAGAAAACTATCTCAACATAGTAAAAGTCATATATGAAAAACCCACAGCAAACCTCACACTGAATGGTGAAAGAGTGAAAGCTTTTCCTCTAAGAGCAGAACAAGGCAAAGATGTCTGCTTTTATTATTTCTATTCAACGTAGTACAGGAAGTTCTAGCCAGAGCAATTAGACAAGAAAAGGATATAAAAGACAAAAAATTGGAAAGAAAGAAGTAAAATTTCTGTTTTCAGATGATATGATCTTATATGTAGAAAGCCTAAAGATTGCACAAAAAGATGTTAAAACTAATAAATGAATTCAGCAAAGTAGTAGGATACAAAGTCAGCACACAAAAATCAGTTGCATTTCTATATACTAATAATTAACAATATGAAAAATAAATTACAAAACAATCCCATTACAATAGCATGAAAAAGAATAAAATACTTAGAAATTAACTTAACCAAGGAGGTGAAAGACTTGTACAATGAAAACTACAAATCATTGCTGAAAGAAATTAAAAAGATATAAATAAATGGAAACACATCTGTGTTCGTGGATTGGAAGACTTAATATTGTGAAGATGTCAATACTACCCAAAGTGATCTATAGATTCAATGTAATCTCTATCAAAATCTCTATGACAATTTTTGCAGAAATAGAGAAACCCACCCCAAAATTCATATGGAATCTCAAGGGACCCCAAATAGTGAAAACAACCTTGAAAAAGAACAAAGCTGGAGGACTCACACTTCCTCGCTTCAAAACCTACTACAAAGCTACAGTAATCAAGACAGAGTGGTACTGGCATAAAGACAGATGTATAGAGCAATGGAATAGAACGGAGACCCCAGAAATAAACCCTGGCATATATGGTCAAGTGATTTTTGACACGGGTGCCAAGACCATACAATGGGGAAAGGACAGTCTTTTCAACAAATGGTGATGGGAAAACTGGATATTCACATGTAAAGGAATGAGTTGGACCCTTACTTCACACCCTATACAAAAATTAACTAAAAATGGATCAAAGATTTAATTTTAAGACCTAAAACTGTAAAACTCAGAATAAAACATAGGACAAATCTCCATGGCAGTGAACTTGACAGTGATTTCTTGGATGTGACACCAAAGGCACAGGCAACAAAAGAAAAAATAGACAAATTAGACTTCATGATAATTTAAAATTTTTGTGCATCAAAAGACAATATCCACAGAGTAAAAAGGCAACCCACAGAGTGAGAGAAAATATTTGCAAATCATATACCTAATAGAAGATTAATATCCAGAATATGTAGAGAACTCCTAAAAGGCAACAAGAAAGCAAATAACCCGATTCAATAATGGGCAAAGGACCTGAACAGACTTTTCTCCAAAGAAGATATATGAATGGCCAATAAGCACATGCAAAGATGCTCAATATCACTAATCACTAGAGAAACGCAAATCAAAACTGTGATGAGATACCACCTCACACCCCTTAGGAAGACTACTATCAAAAAACCTCAGAATGTAATGTGAAAGCAAAGGCTCGAATAGATATTTGTACACCCATGTTAATAACAGCATTATTCACAATAGCTAAAACGTGGAAGCAACCCAAGTGTCTGTTGATGGATGAATGGACAAGCAAAATGTGTTATATGTGTACAATGGGATATACTCAGCCTTCAAAGTGAAGGAGATTATGACATATGCTACAACATGGACAAATCTTGAGGATATTATGCTAAATGAAATAAGCCAGTCACAAAAGGACAAATACTGTATGATTCCACTTCTATGAGGTACTTAGAGTAGTCAAACTCACAGAGACAGAAAGTAAGATGGTAGTTGCCAGGGGCTTGGGGGAGGGGCACAGATGGGCAGTGATTGGTGTTAAGAGAAGGGCCCTATGAAGGGGGGGCAGAGTGTGCTGATAGATTTCTGGTCTTGAGCCCCCCTGGGAGTGGGCAGTCACACCCTGGGGGACCATGGCTTAAGGGACATAAGCCAAGTGGAGATAGAGGACAAAAGCTGGGAAATGTTGGGAGAAGCCTTCTTTCCCACTCTGGCCTCCCCTTTCCTCACCCTGGTGAGGAGAGTGCTTCTCTGATGGGCCTGCCCTGAGGACACTGGACTGAGGGACGGTGGAAACACGAGCCTGCCCTTCACCTCCCTGGGCAGGGCTGCCAGCCACGTCCCACTCAACCATGCGCCCGTCCACATCTCCTCAAGAAGCTGAGACTCCACCTGCCCCTGTTTGAGAACGGGGGCGAGGGAGCAATTTGCCAAAGATGTGATATCTACAGTTGGGTTGAGAAGGCTCAACACTGTGGGACTTCACTCCATCTGGTCCTCCTCTGTCAACTCCTTTGTCTTTCTTCATGATTGGTTCAGGCCAGGCCAGGATGAGGCAAGGATTTATTGGGCTCCTTGAGTGACTGCAGGAGCATCACCTCTAAGGAGGCACCGGCGAGTCACAGATACCCTTCTTAATTTAGAAGCCATTTCATATTTTCATTACAATATATTTAAATTACAGCTTCACGGTCTCCAACAATGTTGGTGGCAAAGGTAGGCATTTATTATGAGAGTTTTCCAGCAGATGGCAGCAAAGTGTCTTGTTCTAACAAAAATCAGTATTTTACGCCAGCTTTCTGACAGAAGGAAGGAGTGTGGTGTTGGATCTGTGAGGCTCCACGTCAACGCCTGAGGAAGAAACGGTCCAGTGACCAAAGGGCCTTGTTGTCCTGACGTCATCCCAAACAACCGGTTCTTCTCAACACGATGCTCATCTGACAGGAGAACTGACGGTGAGCGACTTAAAGGAAATCACCCATTGGGGATGTTAAATACGGGGTGGTGGTCTTGAAACTTCTCCTCCTCAAACACAGACTTCTAATCTCCAAAACAGCGGTCACAGTTTTGGAAACTTATCAAACATGTATTCTTCCTAATGGTGAAATAAAAAACAAAAAACTAGAGCCTGGTTACTTTATAATATACAATACTCAAAAGATTATGTATTTTGCTTTATTTCGACTTCTTGGGGCATGGAAAAAATCAGCTGATGGGTGAGGATGGGAACAAAGCATTTATCCACAATCTTAGGAAACATGAAGATTTGATTTGCACATTAATAATAATATTGAGTGTTAAAAGTGTTTAAAAAGTTTGAAAAAGATATCAATCTAGGGGTCGGCCCAGTGGCTTAGCAGTTAAGTTCGTGCATTCTGCTTCGGTGGCCCAGGGTTCACTGGTTCAGATCCCGGGTGCAGACCTACTCACTGCTCATCAAGCCACGCTGAGGCAGTGTCCCACATAGAAGAACTAGAAGGACCTGCAACTAGGATATGCAACTATGTACTGGGGCTTTGGGGAGAAAGGAAAAAGAGGGGGATTGGCAATAGATGTTAGCTCAGGGTCAATCTTCCTCAAAAAAAAAAAAAAGATGTCAATCTAGGCTATGAAATAGACACTATATGAAAAAAATTAGGTAGTGTACTGCTATCGATTGCTCATCACAGTCCTCTTCCACTTAATGTCAAGAATCTATTCCTAAGAATCAGACATTCTCTGCAGAAATATTAGTTGGGAATCCATTTTAAATGGGAAATATTATAATGTAACCAGTGAAACAGTCATGTAAGTAACACACTCACATATAAGTGCATGTAAAATGCTAAACACATCACTGCCTAAAGGCAGTGGTGTTCTGGGCGCTCACACACCGTCCGCAGAAATGTGGTTTCTTCAGTCCCAGCCCCATCCCATCCACGCACATGCCCATTTGCTGTTCCTCGATCTTTGCGAAACACCCTCACATGATTACGATCATCTACCCATTGTATCTGAGATGTAACTCAAGATTTTCCCTACACATTGTTTTTTTTTTTAAGGTTCTTTTATTGATTTGGGGGGATATAAATATAAAGTGTTCCTATAAATATTGCTAGAAAGAGAATGGAGAGATACACGTGTTCTATGAAGTGTAGATATTAAAAACCCAGAGGTGTTCGGTGGCAGGAATGTTCCCCTTATAGGTGTTCTGTGGGCTGTACCTGCGAGGTTCGGCTTGAGTGAGGTGATTCCTGGGGTTCAGAAGAGCATCCCAACAACTAGACACATGGGATGAGGTGAATGGTTTTCATTTGGCCAGTGAGATGTTAGAGGAAGTGGCATGTGACATCTTCATAGCAGAGCATTTAGTTGCCAGGGTAAGACCCTCCAGAGTCCCCTTTCCCTCACTCCCCAAGTTTATCTATGGATTCAGTGCAATCTCTATCAACATTCCAACCGCCTTGTTTTTGCAAAAATTGACAAACTGATCTCAAAATTCTTATGGAATTGCAAGAGACCTGGAATAGCAAAAACAATCTTGAAAAACAACAAAATTTGAAGACTCACACTTCTTGATTTAAAAATTTACTACAAATTTTGTAGCAGAATTTACTACAAAGATTTAAAAACGTACTACAAATCAAGACAGTGTGGTACCAGTATAAGGATACACATGTAGATCAATGGAAAAGAATTGAGAGTCCAGAAATAAACTCATATATCTATGATCAATTGATTTTGGACAAGGGTATGGAAACCATTTAATGGGGAAAAAATAATCTTTTAACAAATAGTGCTAGGACTATTGGAGATACACATGCAAAAGAATGAAGCTGGACCCCTACCTCACATCATATACAAAAATTAACTCAAAATGGATGAAACATCTATATGTAAGAGCTAAACTATTAAGCTAAAACTAATATAATCTTAGAAGAAAACACGAGTGTAAATTTTTGTTATTTTGAATTAGGAATGGTTTCCTACATTAGACTCTAAATGCATAAGCAACCACAGAAAAGATGGATGAATTAGACTTCATCAAAACTAAAAACTTTTGTGCTTCAAAGAACACCATCTAGAGAGTGAAAAGACAACTCACATAATGGGAGAAAATATTTGAAAATCATCTATCTGATAAGAGACTTGAATCTAGAATCCATAAAGAACACTTGTAACACAATAAAAAGACCAAAAAAAAAAAAACCCAATTTAAAAATAGGCGAAGAATTCGAGTAGACATTTTTTCAAAGGAAATATACAAGTGACTACTAAGCATATGAAAAGATGCTCAATATCATTAGTCATTAGGGAAATACAAATCAAAACCACAATGGGATACCACTTTATACTTACTAGGATAGCCATGATTTAAAACAAACAAACAAACAAACAGAAAATAACAAGTGTTGAGGAGGATGTGGAGAAACTGGAATCTTCATACGTTGCTGTTAAGAGTGTGAAATGGTGCAGCCACTTTGGAAAACAGTCTGAAAGTTTCTTAAAAAGTTAAAAACAGAATTACCATATGACCCAGCAATTCTACTCCTAGGTACTGAGGAATAATTTCAAAAGAATTGAAAACATATGTCCATACAAAAACTTACACACTAATGTTCATAGCAGCATTATTCATAATAGCTAAAAAGTGAAAACAACCCAAATGTCCATCAATTAATGAATGGATAAAGAAAATGTGGTGTCTCCACATGATAGAATATTATTCAGCCATAAAAAGGAATGAAATACTGATACATGCTGACTCATGGATGAACCTTGACAACATTATAGTAGGTGAAACAAGCCAGACACAAGACCACACACTGTAGGATTCCATTAATATGAAATGCCCAGGGTAGGCAAATTTGCAGGAACAGAAAGTAGATTAGTGGTTCTAACAGGCCACCGGAGAATGACTGTTAGAATGTATGGGTTTCTTTTGGGAATGATGAAAATGCTGTGGAAGTAGATGATGGTGTTGGTTGCTCAACTTTGTGATATTACTAAAAAACAATGAACTGTACACTTTAAAGGAGTGAATTTTATGATATGTGAATTACATTTTGAGAGGGGGAGATACTTAGACAAGAATGGGCTGGTTTGGAGAGTGACGTCAGCATCATGGCGGAGTGAGATTCCCTCTTTGAATCTCTGCCCCCTACGACACAACGAAAACATCATTCACATTCCAACAGAGCTCAATCAAACACTACGAAGGACTTCTGAGAAACCCCTGCTGCCATACATCGGACGGTGGAGGCGCGGGAAGCCCAGGAGGACGGGAGGAGAGGTAGGAGGTTGTACTCCCCCTCCCCAATCGATCAGCAAAGACAGCGCGGTTCGCAGATGGGGGGGAGGGGCGGCCCACAGCGGGGAAAACTATCGCCATCCAGGTGCTCTCACAGACTGTCGCGAGATCCCCACTGGGAAGCGACGACGGACTGTTTAGGGGGTGTAGCAAACACCCTAAGAGAGCCAGAAAGGAAACCCCCGGGTCAAGCAGGAGAAAGAGAGGACCCCTCCCCCCACACACCCGGCGTTTCAGCATAATCCCTCCAAGGGCTGCAGCGGGCTCAGAGCATACCACTCGCGATCTCCATCCAGTGGCAGCAGGGGGAAACTGCGAGACCAACTCCATCATGAGGGGAAAAACTAAGGCCGTCCCCGTCGGATCCTTGTGACAATTTGTTATGGCTACAGACCAAAAGGAAAATGACAAACAACCAGAAACCAACCCTGAAGGCACAGAATTTGATAACCTGAATGACAGAGAATTCAAAATAGCTATCATAGACAAACTCAATGAAATACAAGAGAACACACAGAAACAAATCAATGAATTCAGGGATTATGTCACAAAAGAGATTGAAACCATAAAGAAAAACCAATCAGAATTATTGGAGATAAAAACAAAATCAATGAGATAGTGGAAAAAATGGAGTCTTTAAAGAGCAGAACTGACAATATGGAGGAACGAATTAGCACTATTGAGGATAGCCACACAGAAATGCTCCTGATAGAGGAGGAGAGAGAGCTAAGACTAAAACGAAATGAAGAAATTCTTCGAGAAATATCAGACTCAATGAGGAAAAGCAACATAAGGATAATAGGTATTCCAGAAGGAGAAGAAAGAGAAAAAGGAGCAGAGAGTTTGTTCAAAGAAATAATAGCTGAGAACTTCCCCAACCTAGGGAACGAGAGGGAAATAACAGTGAATGAAATCAATAGATCACCTAAATATATAAACAGGAATAAAAAATCATCTCGCCACTTAGTAGCAAACTTGAAGAATACCCGTGACAAGGAAATAATATTGAAGGCAGCTAAACAAAAAAACAAAATAACATACAAAGGAAACCCCCATTAGGCTCTCAGCTGATTTCTCGACAGAAACTCTACAGGCTAGGAGAGACTGGAATGATATATTCAAAATCATGAAAGACAAAAACCTTCAGCCGAGAATACTTTATCCAGCATGAATATCCTTCAAATACGATGGAGAAACAATAACTCTCCCTGATAAACAAAAGCTAAGAGAGTTGGTCACCACAAGACCCCCACTACAAGAAATGCTCAAGAAGGCCCTTAGGCCTGAAAAAAAAACAAATGAGAAAGGGGATACAAAGATTTCAGCAAGGAGAAAAGCAAGGAGACTAAACCAGAACAAAATACAGTTGGAAAACATCAAAAATTAATTCAGGCTCATCACTGGAAACAGACATTCATGACACAATCTGGAATAAAGAGATAACAAATAAGGAGGGGAAGAGGTAAGGGATTGAATTGACCCAGCCTCAGGAAAAAGGAGGCATCTGAAAATGTACTTTCTTATCCAGGGGATCTCTTATATAAACCGCATGGTAACCACTAAACAAACAACCAGAAGAGAACCACACATGACAAATAAAGAGAAAACCAAGAGAATGAGCATGCAGAAATACCAAATTGAATTTGCAGTCCGAAACACAAGGGACAAGAAACGAAGGAAATGCAAAAGAACCAGAAGATGAACAATAAAATAGCAACATTAAACCCTCATATATCAGTAATCACTCTAAATGTAAATGGATTGAATTCTCCAATCAAAAGACACAGAGTGGCAGGATGGATTAAAAACCAAGATCCAACAATCTGCTGCCTCCAGGAAACACATCTCAGCTCTAAAGACAAACACAGACTCAAAGTAAAAGGATGGAAAACAATACTCCAAGCTAATGACAAACAAAAGAAAGCAGGAGTAGCCATACTTATATCAGACAAAGTAGACTTCAAGATAAAAAAGGTAATGAGAGACAAAGAAGGGCAATATATAATGATAAAAGGGATAGTTCACCAAGAAGACATAACACTTATAAATATCTATGCACCCAACACAGGAGCACCAAAGTACATAAGACAACTGCTAAAAAACCTTAAAGGAGATATTAACAATAACACAATAATAGTAGGGGATCTTAATACCCCCCTTACATCAATAGATAGATCATCCAGACAAAAAGTCAATAAGGAAATAATGGACTTAAACGAGAAACTAGACACAATGGATTTAATAGATATATACAGAGCACTCCACCCAAAAAAAGCAGAGTACACATTCTTCTCAAGTGCACATGGAACATTCTCAAGGATAGACCATATATTAGGAAACAAGGCAAACCTCTATAAATTTAAGAAGATTGAAATCATTACAAGCATCTTTTCTGATCATAATGCTGTGAAACTAGAAATCAACTGCAAGGAAAAAACTAGGAAAGGGACAAAGATGTGGAGACTAAACAACATGCTACTGAACAACCAATGGGTCGTTGATGAAATTAAAGGAGAAATCAAAAGCTATCTGGAGACAAATGAAAAGGAAAATACACCATACCAACTCATATGGGATGCAGCAAAAGCAGTCCTGAGAGGGAAATTCATAGCAATACAAGCTCACCTTAACAAACAAGAAAAATCCCAAATAAATAACCTTAAATTGCACCTAACAGAGTTGGAAAAAGAAGAACAGACAAAGTCCCGAATCAGCAGAAGGAGGGAAATAATAAAAATCAGAGCAGAAATAAACGAAATTGAAACCAAAAAAACAGTAGAAAGGATCAATGAAACAAAGAGCTGGTTCTTTGAGAAGATAAATAAAATTGACAAACCCTTAGCCAGACTCACTAAGAAAAAAAGGGAGAAGACTCAAATAAATAAAATTAGAAGTGAAAGAGGAGAAATTACAACAGACACCACAGAAATACAAGAGATTATTAGGGAATACTATGAAAAACTTTACGCCAACAAATTGGACAACCTGGAGGAAATGGACAAATTCTTGGATGCGTACAACCTCCCAAAACTGAATCAAGAAGAAATAGAGAATCTGAACAGACCAATCACAAGTAAAGAGATTGAAACAGTAATCAAAAACCTCCCAAAAAATAAAAGCCCAGGACCAGATGGCTTCCCTGGAGAATTTTATCAAACGTTCAAAGAAGATTTAGCACCTATCCTTCTCAAACTATTCCAAAAAATAGAGGAAGATGGAATACTTCCCAACACATTCTATGAGGCCGACATCATGCTGATACCAAAGCCAGACAAGGACAATACAAAGAAGGAAAACTACAGGCCAATATCGCTGATGAACATAGACGCAAAAATCCTCAACAAAATATTGGCAAACCGAATACAGCAATACATCAAAAAGATCATACACCACGATCAAGTGGGATTTATACCAGGGACACAGGGATGGTTCAACATCCGCAAATCAATCAACGTGATACACCACATTAACAAAATGAAGAATAAAAACCACATGATCATCTCAATCGATGCAGAGAAGGCATTCGACAAGATCCAGCATCCATTTATGATAAAAACTCTCAACAAAATGGGTATAGAAGGAAAGTACCTCAACATAATAAGGGCCATATATGACAAACCTACAGCAAACATCCTACTCAATGGGGAAAAACTGAAAGCCATTCCTTTGAGGACAGGAACAAGACAAGGGTGCCCACTCTCACCGCTCTTATTCAACATAGTACTGGAAGTGCTGGCCAGAGCAATTAGGCAAGAAAAAGGAATAAAAGGACTCCAAATAGGCAATGAAGAAGTGAAACTCTCACTATTTGCAGACGACATGATCCTATACATAGAAAACCAAAAAAATTCCATCGGAAAACTACTAGAAACAATCAACAACTACAGTAAAGTGGCAGGGTATAAAATCAACTTACAAAAATCAATTGCATTTCTATACACTAACGATGAAACAACAGAAAGAGAACTCAAAAAGACAATCCCATTTACAATTGCAACAAAGAGAATAAAATATCTGGGAATAAATTTAACCAAGGAGGTCAAAGACCTATACAATGAAAACTATAAGACACTATTGAAAGAAATCGAGGAGGACATAAAGAAATGGAAAAATATTCCATGCACATGGATTGGAAGAATAAATATAGTTAAAATGTCCATTCTACCTAAAGCAATCTACAGATTCAATGCAATCCCAATCAGAATCCCAATGTCATTCTTCACAGTAATAGAACAAAAACTACTGAAATTCGTATGGGGCAACAAAAGAGCCCGAATAGCTAAAGGAATTCTGAAAAAAAAGAACAAAGTTGGAGGCATCACAATCCCTGATTTCAAAATATACTATAAAGCTACAGTAATCAAAACAGCATGGTACTGGTACAAGAATAGACACACAGATCAATGGAACAGAATTGAAAGCCCAGAAATAAAACCACACACCTATGGACAGCTAATCTTCGACAAAGGAACAAAGAACATACAATGGAGAGAGGGAAGTCTCTTCAATAAATGGTGCTGGGAAAATTGGACAGCAACATGCAAAAGAATGAAAGTAGACCATCTCCTATCACCATATACAAAAATCAATTCAAAATGGATCAAAGACCTGAAAGTGAGACCTGAAACTATAAAACTCCTGGAAGAAAATATAGGCAGTACACTAATTGAGATTGGACATAAAGGGATCCTTTCAGATTCCATGTCTACCCAGACAAGGGAAACAAAAGAAAAAATAAACAAGTGGGACCTCATCAGACTAAAGAGCTTCTACAAGGCAAATGAAACCAGGATCAAAATGAATAAACAACCCACCAGCTGGGAGAAAATATTTGCAAATCGTTTGTCCGACAAGGGATTAATCTCAGTAATATATAAAGATCTCATACAACTGAGCAACAAAAAAACAAACAACCCGATCAAAAAATGGGCAGAGGATATGAACAGACATTTTTCCAAGGAAGAGATACAGATGGCCAATAGACACACAAAAAGATGTTCAACATCACTAATCATCAGGGAAATGCAAATCAAAACTACACTGAGATATCACCTTACACCGGTTAGAATGGCTATAATCACAAAGACAAATAACAAC
Organism: Tapirus indicus; assembly: GCA_031878705.1. NCBI lineage: Eukaryota > Metazoa > Chordata > Mammalia > Perissodactyla > Tapiridae > Tapirus > Tapirus indicus. Next base: position 1,273,103 of record CM062935.1, read on the forward strand.
AAATGCTGGAGAGGTTGTGGAGAAACGGGGACCCTCATTCACTGCTGGTGGGAATGCAAACTGGTGCAGCCTCTATGGAAAACAGTATGGAGAGTCCTCAAAAAATTAAAAATAGAAATACCGTATGATCCAGCAATCCCACTCTTGGGCATCTACCCAATGGACGTGAAATCAACCATCACAAGAGGCATATGCACCCCTATGTTCATTGCAGCATTATTCACTATAGCCAAGAAGTGGAAGCAACCCAAGTGTCCCTCAACTGAAGATTGGTTAAAGAAGATGTGGTATATACATACAATGGAATACTACTCAGCCATAAGAAAAGACACAATTGTCCCATTTGCAACAACATGGAAGGACCTAGAGGGTATTATGTTAAGTGAAATAAGCCAGAGAGAGAAGGCCAGACACTGCATGAACTCGCTCATATGTGGAATATAAATGAACACACGGACAGAGAGAACTGATTGGTGGTTACCAAGGGGAAGGGGGGTGGGGGGGGCACAACGGGTGAAGGGTTACATCCACAAGGTGACGGACAAACAAAAATGTACAACTAAAACCCCACAGTGTTATAAACTAAGACCTCAATTAAAAAAATAATAAAAAAAAGAATCAATGTTCACAAATAATTTTAATGACATGGGAAGATGCTGCTGTTACTAAGTATATCATCATAAAATTGTAATTATTCAATAAAATTGTATTGTAAAAAAAAAAAAAAAAAGAATGGGCTGGTTTGCAAGCAGGATGAAGGGGAAGGAAGCCAGTCCCTAATTTCAGGGACTTATAAAGTTGGAAGAAACAACTGCTTCTCAGCTCTGAAGGGGAATACTTTGAGTGACAGAAGCCTATTATATCTCAGCCTTAAGTCAAGGATTAAGTCATGGGTAGCATGCACGCCCATGGTTAAATCCCTGATGGATTAACCAGGCACCTGGCAAATCCTTTCAAGTAACAAAATGGCTCAAGGAAAAGAGACTAAAGGTCCTGGATGGGACTGAAGTATTCGCGATTAAATCAAGAAAAGGAGAACTGGATTTGCAAAGCAGTGTATCAGTCAAAGTCTGTCTAGAAAAGATCCAAGGGCATGGCTGCTGGCTAACTGGAGTCCAATGGGTAAGAAAACAACTTGTTTTATTTAAAAGAATTTTTTACAGTGGAAAATTCATACACATACTAGAGTAGACAGAATAAAATAAAGAATTCCCATTTGCCCATACCAGCTTCAACAATTAGGAACTCATGGCCAATCTTTGGTCTCTAGACCTCCATCCTTTTCCCACATTCCATACATCTATTAAGAACAAGCTCTCTTTGACAAAATAATAATCGCAATACCTTTATCATGCCTAAATAGCAATAGTTTTCAATGTCATCAAATAATCAGTACCCTTACATTTGCAAATCTCCCACAAGCAAATAGAAGCCACAAACCATACTTGGGAATATCACACGTTATGAAGCCAGCCGAGCCGAGTCCACTTGGAGTTCCAGAGTGCACTGCACTGGGATTGTCCCCGTACCAGCCCTCCCCTCTGGAAACCAGAGCATGAGTTCCAGGAGCTGGGACAGGGATGTGGACCCCAGATGGGGACCCACGGAAGGCAGGCTCCCCTCCACAACTCGGGCTTCTGACTCAGGATTCCCATGGCCTCCAAGTGTCTCCCCAAACTGTCACCAGCTGAAGGGCAGGATAAAGTAGTCTCTGGGGAATCTGGAGATCTGGGGCAGTGGCCTGGAAATGAGGCTGCCCACTTTCCTTGCAGAGGCCAAGACTGTCTCCTCCATCCCACGTGCTGGGATATCCTCACCTTGAATCCTGGGATGGAGTCAATGGGGCCCAGGTTCAGCTAGGCTATCCATCTCTTTCTGAGTATTAGAGAGTAGACCATTTGCTTCTAAGTCTGTTGCTTTTTTTTAGGTAGACAATGATATCATTTGCCAATAAAGACAATTTTTTCTCTTTTCTCCCAATTCTCTTACTCCTTCATCCCTTTTATTTCCTTATAGAATTGGTCAAGACCTCCAGTACTATACAAACTATGAGTGGTTGTGAACATCTTTGTCTTTTTCCCACTCTTAAAGGGATGGTATCTAAAGTTTTTCCATTAGGCAAAATGTTAATGCTGGCTTTCAGTAACAAACAAGAAGTAGGTTAAAGAAGTTATGTTTTAGTGCTAATCTGCTAGAGTTTTTGTTTTTGTTTCTTTGTTTTTTATAATCATAAAAAGGTATTGAACTTTATCAATACTCTCCTATATCAATTGATATAATTGTTTTTTCCCTAAAGCCTATTAATGAAATGAATTATGTTGATAGTTTCTGACATTGAACCATCTTTGCATTCCTTGTCCTAATGCATTATTTTCTAAAACACTGTTGCATTTCACTAGGGAGTATTTTATTCAACACGTTTGCATCTATGTTCATAAGTTGTATAAGCCAACACTTTTCTGTCCTATATTGTCCTTTTTCTGGGTTTGGAATCGATAATACACTAGCTTCACAAAATAAGCTTGGTAGATTTTCTCTTTTTCAATTTTTTTTGGAACAACCAGAACAAGTTAGTAAGAAATTTTTTGAAAGTTTGGTAGGGTTCACCTCTAAAGTTATCTGGGCCTGGAGTTTTTGCAGTGGGAAATGATTTAACCACCATTTTTTTTTTTCAAAGCTGTGGTTTTGGGGTTTTTTTTTGAGGAAGATTGGCCCTGAGCTAACATCTGTTGCCAATCTTCCTCTTTTTCTTTTTTCTCCCCAAGCCCCAGTACACAGTTATATATCCTAGATGTAGGTCCTTGTAGTTCTTCTATGTGGGATGCCACCTCGGCATGGCTTGATGAGTGGTAAGTAGGTCTGCATCCAAGATTCAAACTGGCAAACCTTGGGCTGCTGAAGCAGAATGCTCGAACTTAACTGCTACACCACCAGGCCAGCCACTAACCACCATTTTAATTACTAGTCTACTGAAAGTCTCTCTCTCTCTCTTTTTTTTTTGCAGGGAAAGATTTGCCCTGAGCTAACATATGTTGCCAATCTTTCTCTTTTTTCTTTTTCCTACCCAAAGCCCCAGTGCGTGGTTGTATATCCTAGTTGTAGGTCCTTCCAGTTCTTCTATGTGAGCTGCCACCACAGAATGGCAACTGACAGATGGGTGGTGTGGTTCTGTGACTGGGAAATGAACTTGGGCTGCTGAAGCAGTGACAGCACCGAACTTTAACCACTAGGCCATCAGGACTGGCTCTGAGAGTCTCTATTACTCATTTTCCAGTTTTGATATTCTGTATATCTGTAGGAATGTGTCCATGGTATCTGGGTATTCAAATGCCTTGATTTTTTTTAGAAATCTTGTTTATATCTGTAGTTATTTCCCTTTTTAGTCATTATTTTAATTTTTATTTATATCTTCTCTGTCATTTTTTATCATTCTTGCCAAAGGTCTGTTTACCTTACTAATCTTTCAAAAAAAACACGAGCTTTTGGTTTTGTTATTTGCTATTGGTTTTGATTTTTTGTTTCACTGGTTTCTTCTCTTATTTAATTATTTTTTTTAAACAAGTTAGCTATTTTTAAATGTTTTAAATTTTTATTTAATTAATTTTTTTTGAAGAATATTGGCCCTGCACTAACATCTGTTGCCAATCTTCCTCTTTTTCCCTTTTTCTCCCCAAAGTCCCAGTACACAGTTGTGTATCTAGTTGCAGAGTTGTAGCTCTTCTATATGGGACACCACCTCGGCATGGCTAGATGAGGAGTGAGTAGGTCCGTGCCCAGGATCTGAACACATGAACCCCGGGCCACCACAGTGGAACGTCTGAACTTAACCACTATGCCGCTGAGCCGGCCTCCAATTATTTCTTTATTTCGTGTTTCTTTGGTTTGCTCCATTTTCTTTTCCCAATTTCTTGAGTTTAACTTTTACCTCTTTTGCTTTTAACCTTTCTTATTTCCTGATAAATGTGTTTAAAACAGTACATTTCCTTCAAAAGACTGCTTAAGCTGTACCTGACACAATTTATGTGATATTTCAATTATCATTTGGTTCTCAGTGTTTTTTAATTTGCTTTATAATTTCCATTTTAACCCAAGCATTATTAGGTAACATGCTATTTAGTTTCTAACCATGTGGGAAGTATTCATTAGGTCATGGGCCAGGATGATGCTACAAAGAGACTCAAAGAGACAGTGGCTTAAATAAGATAGAGACTTATTTCTCTGTCACAAAAAAAATTCCAGATGGGGGTGTGCAGGCTGGGGGTGCTGCTCCAGGACTTGTAAGAGATCCAGCTGCCTTCCTTTACCTGTTCTGAAGTCCATCCTGCACCAGTGTCTTAGCCATTGGGGAAAGGGAGAGGGGACACTGCACAGCTCTTTGTCCCAACTTTGTCACATGGCCACGACCCACTGCAGTGGCTGCAGTGGGACAGCCATGTGTCCATCTAAACCCAGGGAGGTCCTGTTAATAAAGAAAGAAAGAATCAATGGTGCAGTGATTGCTTCATGGGATTTTTGTTGTTAGTGATTGGTTAATCAATTAATTTAAAAATGAATTAACTTACTGCTTTTTGGTGAGAGGACCATTTGTGTGCTATAGACCATTGGGATTTTCCAAGACTTCCCTGTGGTCTGACAAATGGGCAGAAACATTCTGAAGGGGAGGAAGAGTATCCTCTACCCACTCTGGGTCCTTTCTGATTGGGCCACAAGTTAAATTGACATGAGGCCAAATAGCAGGAAAAAATCATACAAAGCTTTATAACGTGTATCAATGGGAGAGACCAAGGAAACTGAGTTTCTTTCAACAAAATGGCAGAGGTTCTTCTCTTAAATAGACAAAGGAGGATATTGGGGGTTGGGAGTGTCAGCTATGGGGGATTACAAGAAAAACACAGTAAACAAGAGTATGCAGATTTGTCTTTGCCTTCTGCACTGACAAGAATTTCTAGAGATAAAGTCATCCCCCTTCGTCCTGGTACGGAGAGGGAGATACCTTTACAAATGGAGATTTCCCTTACAAAAGTAAATATCTGGTAAATAGAACTTTGATAATAATGGGCCCAGCAAAGACCTTCCTGGTTTATTGCTACCCAGAGTTATCCATGGTGACCCGTCCCAGGGACAGGCCTTCCATCCCAAATCCCTTCAGACAGTTAGTGGGGGTGCGGAAAGTCAAAGCCTCCTTTAGAGAAAATAATCAAGGTAAAGAGACATATTCTGAGGTGGCCAATTCTGATCCCCCACAGTCCTGCCTTTGAAACTAAGAAGTTTCACAGTCCTTTCAAAACTTAAAGAAGTTTCATAGTCCAGAAGCTGAGTTAGTAGATTGTCTCATCTCACTGAACACATTTCTTAGTCCTGATTATAGATCAGTTAAGTTCATTTTGGAAGGCAGTGATGTAGGTGGGCTCCCACAGTTAGGCCTATATTGTGGAAGCAAGCAATCAGGTATCAATAAGAAGCATTTCTATGGAAACAAAAGAAAAACAAGGTTAATTGAGCAAATTATAAACCAGTTTCTGAGTTCAGAGGGCCGCCAGTTCAGAAGATTCCTAGATGTCAGCATTGAAGCAGCTTTTGCAGCTTAAAATGTCTCTGATGGTGCCATCAACAGGCCTGCTATCGTGATGATCTCTCAAGTTTATGTCAAGTTGCCCAGCTTCAGTTTTCAGGGCTTCAGGAAAAGGTGCAGGTTCAGTTCTCAATGATTCCAAATAAAAATGATGGGAAAATTGAAAACATTAGTTCAGAGATTTGTAGCCAGATATTTTAGGAGGCTAGAAGAATTCAGGATCCAGTCATTTATAGGTAGAAAACAAAAATCTCAAAAACAATTAACAAAACTAGGATCTACTATCCACAAATGCGTACTATAGTTTCCACTGAAACAATTTTTCTCTCTAAAATCACCCTTATTTTTACCAAAGGTAGCCAAATTAAGACTAACTAGTTTGTAAAATGTCTAGTTTCGATAAATTTGGCCCAATTATTTACATAAGTACAGCAAGAACAGCAATTGATCATATGGGCTCTTTTAATTCTGCTTTGCTGGAGCTTTTTATAGCTTTTTACAGATTGAACTTTAAAGGCCTCTCGAAGCCAGGAAAGCCACGTCAAGGATTTTTGTCATCAGACTTAACACGCAATACCTACACATTTGAGTGAATTCCTCTCTTCTTGAGGTCCCCCAAAATGTTGAGATTCCTTGCACTTGCCAGATAAGTGACAGTCCTTACTTATCCAGTAAGTGTTGTTTGGAATGCTGTAGACAAGGTACCAGGCCAATATTTTCACATGGCTTTATTCCATAAAGTCCAACCTTTGTCTCTCGAAAGCTGTCTTGTCATATCTGAGTTTGTATGCTTCTCAAATATGACATCCCAGTCACAGCTTTGGTAATATAACCAATGTTTCCAATTGTGTCCTGTAAGAAGGAGAACAGATTCTTATTGAACTTATGCAAATAACTATATTGCTATGAAATAAGAATATTCACTTACTGAGAGTTTCCACATTCTGGAGGGATCAGGTAGAGAGAAAAAGATAAATGTCTCAATTCTGCTTACAAAATTATAGTTTACCAAATTGCTATAGGTCACAGTTAACTTAGGAGAAAAGAGAAAAGTTTTCCTTAAGTCTGAAAAACAAAACATTAAAAAAATCAGCAATATTTCAAATAAAAATCATAAAAATTATAATCATCCTCATCAGTTCATTCAGTCCTCTTTAATTGATTCCTGATCTTAATCTTCTGTTAGTGGGTTAATAAAATCATCAGTTTCTCCATTAGAGTTCTGTAATTTCTTACCCAGTTCAGTTTTATAATCTGAAAGTTTATCAGAAACCTGTATTCTAGAGTAAATGTCATAGTCCCTTCCATGAATCTCTCTGAAGATGAAATATATTTGTAAAGGCATCAGAGGAGAACAATAACTGTAAACAACAAAAGACTTAAAAATGACAATTGACAATGAAAATTGGTTATTTTTGTGACATACAACACTTTAAAATAATAACCAGAACCAGACTGGTAACCAGGACAGATCAGGATTTTAGGAATGTTATATAATTTTTTTTTTAAAACACTTAGATCAATAACATTTACCCACATAATACCACCTAAGAAGGTTTATCATCACTGATTTGACAATGCTTCTCATGTAATTTAGCATACCAAATAAGCCTAATAAGCTTAGTATCTTCTTCTTTATAGGAAGAGAGAGCAAATTTCTTTGAGAAGTCCCAGGGGCCCTCTGAAACCTCCCAGAGGAAAAAAAAATTTTTTTCTTTCTTCCAGGTCAAAAGAAGGACTTCATTCAGGATTTGAATATTGGAGAGGGGGGGCTTGTCAAAAATATCAAAAGGTTTTAAAACACTTGGTCAAATAGGAAACAATGCTCAGTGTGAAACAATGCTCACTTATCCATTCAATCCAAGAGACAACAGAAACAACCCAGGGCAAACAGAGAGTTAAAATAGTCCAAAAACCTTAATAGAGAGACCTCAGTCCTTTTGAACATAGGAAAACAGATTTTCTGTCTTTTAGGTAAACTTACTCAAAGGCAAAGAAAAACCTTATCACCTGTGATTAAAGATCTAATAAAACAATACAAGAAATTTATTTTGCTAAAACACAAAAGCCTTTTATAATTTCTCTACCAAAAGCAGACGAAAGTTCAAGAAAATTATCCTTTAAAAGAGAACCAAATTTTAATTTTGTCCCGGTTTACTTTTTGACATTAAAACTCATTACTTAATTGGATTTATTTTAATCTTAGCCAACTTGACCATGCACAAAACTCTTTTTTTAGAATTTCTCTTTCACAAGCCTCTTAAAAGTTTCTTTCTATATTCAGAATTTGTCCCGTGCCTTCCTTTCTTCCCTTCTAGTACTTTAGGACAAATTTATCTTTCTTAAGAAAACAAACAAAAATATTTCCATTCTTCATACCTTACTAAAAAAGTTTATTTTACTTTCTTTGAATACAAACATATTTTCCTTATTAATTTTTAGTAGCTTTAATCACATATCAGAATTTTTTTAACCTTTAAAAACTTTAATTTTAAGTAAAAACTAAGAAGTAAGCAAATAGAAACTTTCTTTTATACTAGCATTCCGTAGCCTGACAAACCTACAAACATTTCACAATTTCTGGAAACATGTTACTTTATAGTACAATCTTAATAAAACACAAGACATGTTTACCAATAGACCCAAAACACCTTTTAGTTTTTCTGTAATAAGCCAAAAGTAGATAACTTAGATATATTTAGCAGTAACATTTCAGTATTTTATCTTATTTGAAAATGACCCAGATACTCAACAAACTTAATTTAGCAAAAACTCTAAAGTTTTAAGTTACCAGAAAGGATTTGGAAGCTGTTTATTTTTTCGGGTATACAGACCATACAACATAATTATTGTACCCAAAAACTCTTACTCATTTTCATCTATCTAAATTATTTGTTTCCAAGAATTGTGTTTCGATTACCCATGAAAACTTCATGAGACATTAGACAAAATCAGCTATCATTTCAAGCTATTATTTTGCTGACAAATTTGTAACAGGGACAACACGGGCTTATTCGACTAGTAAACCCAGGCTGCATATTGGCACTGCATCCAAACACCAGCAACTCTTGACGACATGCCTATTTCAATCAAACCAACAAACTTAAACCAGCTTTCATTCACCAAAGATTAATCCATATCATGTTAACTTGAAAGACATTTGGGTTAATTGCATTTAGAAATCATTGTTGTAAGTGCTTACTTTAAGCCAATTAAACAGAGCTCTTACTTTTAGCCATACCATCTGGAGGTAAAATATCACCCATACATAACATACATATAGATTAAACAACACAGGTAAACACAGACCTCAAATTTTTGTTATGAATCAGATGTAATACAAAACTCACTAGTTTCTGAGAAACTTTTGCATTTCAAAGAATGGCTCTCGGGTCCTAGAGAAGATGGGAGCAGAAAATCTACATCATAAAGGCACAGAGAAACCACTCAAGTTTTCTCCAAGATGGAGTTCTTGAGGCATATTCTGTCTTATCTAATGTCGCAATCTTTTGCCTCAATTAACTTTGAACTGTTTTCTAAAGCCACATCTCTGGCCCAGCAGAGATTTGTAAGACAAAGATGGTTGCTTCTAGTTCCCCAAAGAACTGGATTACAGTTTAAATGACAAGGAATTTTACCCACCCTTCCAGCTACATTTTTTTTCAATGGCCTTTTCTTATATCAGGGAAAATTTTAACTTAAGGGGTGAATTAAAGATGTATACATTCTAAAATTTCAGGACAATGTATCACACCTTTAAAAGTTTGCACCTCTTTAAGTGTACAATTTAATCCTAAACCAATTTATCTTGGGGGGGGCCTTATTATCCTAATATTAGCCTCTAGTTTTTATCTCATACAGTGTGGGCTCAGGCAACCCTCCTGACTTCCCCCTTCGTAAGTTTAATCACCACTGTCTTAAGGGCAGATGTATATGCTGTCTTACAATCAGGCAGGGGAAATGTTCTCTTTTCTCAGCGAGACACAGTGTCTGTTCCCACAATACAATCTATAATACAATCAGGCAAAAGAGATATAATCACTTTACATAAAACCCGTAAAAATATCAGTTTTTCTACAAAATTTCATCTGAATTCCATCGCCTCTTATACCTCTAATCATAGTTTTCATTAGGACTTTATCAATAGGTCTTGGTCTTATAATTTTGGATAGGGGAAGCATTCCCAGTCAGACGTTTTTAAAACATATACTCAGGCAAAGTTGATATAACTTCTTTATATAAAATTAGCTCAAACATTCCAACCTTTATAATCTTATCAACACTTCCACTTTTACTTTTTCTTTCAGTCTTAGGAATCTCCCCTGTTAAGCACTTGCGCAAGTCTCAGCACGGAGCCAACCGGCGTTCGGAGTTGGTGGCTGCCCAGTCGGGAACTGGTCGGGCTTTTAGAAGCCTGATTTCCCACTTTTCTTTTAGTTTTGTTTTGCTATAAAGTCTGAACAACATCTAAGGACAGTGTAGCGGGTCAGAAGTGTGCTGCTTGAGTGTCACTCCCTCAGGAAAGGTTGTAACACCCTCTTACGTGCCGCGGTTTCTCCCACCAGCAGTCTAAGACTGCCCTGGGGGCTCGGAGCACAGGTGACCAACCCCCATGTGTGCTTCCCCGGACGAGCCTTTAATTAATTAACATGAATGACAGTGGAGCTCCCTATGGGACCGCTACACATCACGAGGATGCTCCTGACACCTTCGCTGAGGTTCTCACCTGAAAGCGCCTTTCAGCCGGGAGGAGCAGTGTCCCTTCTCTTCAGAGCTGAACACATTCAGACTCTCATTTCTCTATCAAGCAGTTTGTTCAGACTTTATAAACACAATTCTTTCCAATTTAAGGCCAAATTAAAAAGGTCAGCCTCCCCCATCCACTCCAAAGTTCCCCCAGGCTCCACTGACCTAGGAAATTCCCCCTAGGATCCTCTTTCCTAGGAATTCCCCCCAGGTTCCCCTTCCCTCAGGTATGTACAAGGCTAGTCAAAAAAATTTTTTTCCTTTTCTTAATCTGGCCTTTTCATAATTACCAATAAAAACAATTATGACGAGACCTCTCACAGTTTTTTCCCCATAACTTAGAAGTTTTCCCAATTTAAATGATCCATCATCTGGCCATATTGATGAGTAGGGTCTTAATCTTGACAGCGACTCACCAAGGCCTTAAACTATGGATACAAGAGGCGTCCCCAAAAGAGATCCAGAGAAGTTTCACTCCAAAATAGCCTGAGAAAGAACAAAGGTTGAGATGACAGAGGCCCTTTATGAAAGCAAATGGGACCCCTCATGACAAACCCCTGGAGCAGACCCAGTCGGAGAAAGAGTGTGTCCCAGCACCCCAGTCTACTTGACTGGCCGCCACAGTGCACGCCAGTACACGCGTCCTCTGGATGGTGGAGACCAGAAAAGTCACAAAGCCAAGCTCTCAGGACATAGAATAAGACAAAAGCCCCACACAACAGGCTTATGGAGATGCCTGTGTCTTATGACAAATAACAACAACAACAAAAAGACAGAGACAAGGAGAAATAGTGACTATTTCTGGGAGGAAAAGGATCATTTAACCAATGAGCACTCAACCAGATCCTAGAGTCACTGAATCCAAGAAGCCAGCTTCACCAAGATTTTCTCCTGCTAATCTAAATTGAGAAAAGAAAAAAAACCTCACCACTCTCACTTCCAATGGACTCTGCAGGCAGAGATCCGGGAGACTGACATGGTAAGAACTCTCACCTCCTGCTGGCTCCTGTTAGGGGCCCGGGACCTCTCAGCTGCAATTCCAGGAGCAAGGAGTGTCCGGCCAGTAAGATTTTATCCCTCCACGCCAAACTGGAGGGGAGGAAGAGTACCCTCTACCCACTCTGAGTCCTTCCTGGCTGGGCTACGAATTAAATTGACATGAGGCCAAATAGCAGGAGAAAATCAGGCAAAGCTTTATAACATGTATACCCGGGAGAGACCAGGAAAACTGAGTTTCTTTTGACAAAATGGTGGAGGTTCTTCTCTTAAATAGACAAAGGAGGATATTGGGGGTTGGGAGTGTCAGTTATGGGGGATTACAAGAAAAACACAGTAAACAAGAGCATGCAGATTTGTCTTCGCCTTCTGCACTGACAAGAGTTTCTAGAGATAAAGTCATCTCCCTTCGTCCTGGTACAGAGAGGGAGATACCTTTACAAATGGAGATTTCCCTTACAAAAGTAAATGTCTGGTAAACAGAACTTTGATAAGAATGGACACAGCAAAGACCCTCCCAGTCTATCGCTATCCAGAGTTATCCATGGTGACCCATCCAGGGACAGGCCTTCCATCACACATCCCTTCAGACAGTTAGTGGGGGTGGGGAAGGTCAAAGCCTCCTTCAGAGAAAATAATCAACATAGAGAGACACATCTTGAGGTGGCCAATTCTGATCCCCCACAATCCCCTGTGGATTCAAAAAGCATGTGTGCTCTGTTTGTGAGCTGTGAGTGTCTAGTGTGTCCGTCGGAATCTACCAAACCAAATTTGCCAATGGTACTGCTGGATCTTTGGTGTGTCTCCATGTTTTCTGTCTCTCTGAGCTACTGGTTCTGCGAGGTGTGTGCTACTGGTGGAGCTGTTTGTCTGCCTGCCTTCATAGAGGGTGAGGGCTGCTGGCGCTCTCTGCTCTGTTGCTCCTTTTGTCAGTGTGGACAACATCCCTGCCTTCTTTCATGATGCTCGTCTGTACTTCTGAGACAGGATAGGGACGGGACTCTGCCCCTCACCCTTAGCCATCAGACCCGGCACCTCCCAGCTCAACTATTTTTGAAGTCAAGATAAGTACCTTCCAACCACAAAACTCCCCCCAAGCGATCAACCCTGACTCCCACATACTCACAAAGCCTGGAGACGACCTCTATACAACCTTCCTGAGGTGGCGGTAGTGAGCAGCACCACCATGTTGCACCTACCGGGCGGGCACAGGGACCACAACCCCGATGGGGCACGTGAAGAGGACACCACCAGGAAGTGGGAAGCAGAATGCCTCCAGAGGAGGAGAATCATGACACCGGTCTGCTCGCTTCACCCCATAAAAGACTCAGGATGGCTCCCTTCTGGAAGCCAGCCAGATAGCCACTTCTATGGTGCTGTCTCTCTTGTTTTATTGTCTCAGACAATAAAACCTTGTCTGAGACTTTGATTGGGCCTCTTACCAATTTCTATTACACAGAGAGCCTAAGAACCAGTAGGTATTATAGGGTGGGTATCATATTCTTGATGACCATGAAGGGACCCCATGGAGACGTTTCCCCAGAAGGGGACTGTGGGGGGCTGATGAGACTGCCAGACATGATTCCTTCACTCCCGACGAGCAGCAGATTGAACCTTTGTTTCAGTGTCACCATGGTTGGCAAGTCCTCTGGCCTCCTGGGGGTCCCCCCTTGCCCTCTCTCAAATGACGTTTTTTTCCTTCATTTTTTCTTTCTTTCTTTCTCTCTCCTTCTTTTCTCTTTCTTCTGGTATCATTAGTACCAGCCACCTGAATAGACATACATGAGTGATGGATTGAAACGGTGGGCTCCCTGGGCCTGATCAACCCAGCAGGTCATGGCCTGGTTGCACCTCCCCATCGACCCTTTGTGGACTTGGAGGTCTTTCAGTTGGTGGATAGGCTGCACCTCTCCACCGATCTAGGTACTTGGGCCGACCAGTGTCTTGTCAGTATACTCCTCAGTATTTTATCACCCTCTGCTCCCACACTTGGGGAGAAGAATTTTCTAATCTCTTCTGTCACCTTTCCAACCGCTCCTGTAGACCGGAAGGAGCCCATTGCTGCCTGTTTGAAATGGTTAAATAATACATGGGTTTGGGCCCTCTACAGCCTTGAAATGCTCATCTTCTCACTCGTTATTTGTCTTGTAAAACACATTGCCTCTTGTTTCTCAGTTGAGAGGGAATTCAGTCTTGATGTAAGTAGGACCTGGACTTGGTATAAGGTCAAGGAAATCAAAAGGAGTTTCGGCCCCATTGGTCCTCAAGTCTGCCTCCTCCTTTTGAGCTCTCGAGTCAAAAAAAAAAAGAAATCTTTAAAGAGTCAAGGGCTCCACCTTTTGACCTAGAGGTTCCAGGAGCTGTAAATGTTTACAAAGAACTGCAGAATCTTACCAAGCTTGTTCTATGTCTTGAGAGCTTGGCTTTGTGACCTCTTTGGTCGTGAGGGGTCCCAGTCCATCAGGGGCCTTGTCATCTCAACCTTCATTGTTTGTTAGTGCACTACCACCTGTGTAGCAGAAGCCTTTGCTTTCTTGGACTATTTTTGGGAGTGAATTTTCTGGATCTTGTGAGGGCTGCTTTTTTTGCACTCTCTTTTGGGGACACCTCTTGGATCCATAGTTAATTATTGGGTTGAGTCGCTATTAAGATCCTACTTGCCAAAGGTCAGAGGATGGATCCTTAAATTGGGAAAATTCTAAACTGAAAAAATATAGCTGAAAGGGTGAGTCAACCTCTTTCCAGTTCTTTGGGGAACTGGAAACAACCATCTTCATCTTGCAAATCCCTGCGGGGCCAGAGGTATGGCTCTAGAAAGCTGTTCAAAGTCCACTTGTCCTTTTCCAATCCCAAAGCCTCCCCTGTTCCTCTGAAAATGCTTGTAGATATTGGGATGTTAGAAACTGATAAGGCAAATATGCCCCAGAAACTCCATCTTGGAGAAAACTTGAGTGGTTTCCCTGTGCCTTTGTGATGTAGTTGTACAGGTAGATCAACATATAATGTCATTTGAGTTACAACCCAATTTCTGAGAAATCAAGAGCAACCTCCTTTAAAAATCCTTGCAGGACTGGAAATGCAGCTCTAAAAGCAGTTCAGGTCCCACCCACTTCCCTTATCTCAAAGAGCTTACAAACCCTCTGAGGATTATCTAGCCCATCACTAATTCCTAGGACTGAAGAAAAAAAAGGAAAAAGGCAAGAAAAATGGCCATAAGAGTACCCTTACCAAAAATCTAGCATCTTGAGTGTCTTCTCCACAAATATTAGTAAAAAGACTTAAGACAAAATTTGGATTCATAACTAGGGAGCTCTGTATTACTGCACCCGACTCATGGTAGTAATTTTAAAACGAGGGCTGTGGAGACTCTATATATGTGTGTCTATATGTATGCTATATATGTGTGACATTTTAGCTCTGGATGGTTTAATATCTAAAGAGCTCTACTCAATTGGCTTAAAGTAAGCACTTATATAAATTATTTCTAAATGTAAAGGAAACTAACCCAAATGTCTTTCAAGTTAATATGATAAATTAATCTTTGGTAACTGAAAGCTTGCTCAAGTTTGTTGGTTTGATTAAAATGGGCATGTCCTCAGAGTTGTCAGCATTGGGTATGATGCAGCCTAGGTTTACTAGTTAAATAAGTTCATGGGATCCCTGTCACAAATTTGTCAGCAAAATATTAGCTTAGAATGATAACTGATTTTGTCTGATGTCTCAAAGTTTTTATAGTCAATCTAAATAATTATTGGAAACAGGTAAACTAAATACATGTAAAAAGGTAAAAGTTCTTGGGGAAATTTTTAAACAATGTTTATGTGTTACAATGTATGTACTTAAAACAACCTAAGATGATGGCTAATTGCTTTAGTGTTACATAAAGTTTTTGTGAGTAATCTAAATATGATTGTTACAAACAAGTGGTCTAGATGTAAGTGAGATAATAGTTTACAGATAAACTTTTAGTAATAATTATAGTTTATGACATGGGTACTTAAAATAGCTTCCAAAATCTCTTTGGTAACTTGAAACATTGAAGTTTTGCTAGGTTAAATTGAATGATAAAAATTCATTGAGTATCTAGATCATTTCCAAATAAGATAAAATATTAAACATTAATTGTTAAATCTG
Organism: Tapirus indicus; assembly: GCA_031878705.1. Taxonomy (NCBI): domain Eukaryota; kingdom Metazoa; phylum Chordata; class Mammalia; order Perissodactyla; family Tapiridae; genus Tapirus; species Tapirus indicus. The sequence goes on from CM062935.1 coordinate 1,288,551, forward strand.
GTTTATCTACTTTTGACTTCTTATTACAGAGAAACTAAAATGTTTTTGTATCTGTTAGTAAACATGTCTTGTATTTTATTACAAATTGTGCTTTGAAATAGCGTGTTTCTAGAAATTACGAAAAGTGTTTAGAATGCTAATACAAAAAACAGTTCATAATTGCTTATTTTTTAGTTTTCACTAAGGCCTGTAAGGGTTAAAATTTTTAATTAGTATGTATAATTAAAGCTACTAAAAATTACTGAGGAAAACATCTTTATATTCAAGGAAAGTAAATGTATATTTTCAGTAAAGAAAGTATAAAGAATGGAAATATTTTTGTTTGCTTTGTTAAGAAAGATAAATTTGCCCTAAAGTACTAGAAGGGAAAAAGGAAGGCATGGGACAAATTCTGAATGTAAAAAGAAGGTTATAGAAGGTTTACAGAAGAGGAACTCCCCCAAAAAAAGAGTTTTATGGATAGTCAGTTTGACTAGGAATAAAGTAAATCTAATTAAGTAAATGAGTTTTAATGTCAAAAGTAAGCTGGTACAAAATTAGAATTTGGCTTTCTTTCTCGTAAAAGGATAATTTTCTTGAACTTTTAGTCTGCTCTTGATAAAAAGATTATGAAAGGTTTTTTTCTTTGAGTAGCCTACCAAAGGGATTTTATGTTTTATCAAAATAAATTTCCTGTATTGTTTTTGTCAGGTCTTTAATCACAGATGCTAAGGATTTTCTTACAGCTATTTAATTTGCTGCATTGTCCTGAAAATCTTTAATTATCACCATGGTTAAATGGATAACTAAGCATCGTTTCATAGGGACCTACCATATTATGTAGGTAAGTGTTACTGAGATAAGTGTTTTAAAAAATTATATAACATTCCTAAAATTCTGATCTGTCCTGGTTGTCAGCCATAATTCTAGTTACTATCTTGAAGTGTTGTATGTCACAGAAATAGCCAAGTTTCTTTGTCAATTGCCTTTTTGAGTCTTTTGTCATTTGCAGATAGTTGCTGTTTTACTCTGATGCTTTTGCAAATGTTTCATCTTCAGAGAGATTCATGGAGAGGACTCTGACACTTACTCTAGAATAAGTTTCTGATAAACTTTCAAATCATAAAACTGAACTGGGTAAGAAATTACAGACTTCTAATGGAGAAACCGATGACCTCATGAAGCTGCTAACAGAACATTAAGATCAAGAATCAATTACACAGGACTAAATGAACTGATGAGAATTATTATAATTTTTATGACTTTTCATTTGCAATATTGCTGACTTTTTGATGTTTTTTCCCCCCAGATTTAAGGAAATCTTTTCCTCTTTCTCTTAAGCTAACTATGACTTATAGCAATTTGGTAAAATTATACCTTTGTAGGCAAAATTGAAACATTTACATATTTTCTTCCTAACTGACCCCTCCAGGATTTGGAAACTCTCAGTGAGTTAGTATTGTTTTCATGGCAATATAGTTATTTGCATAAGTTCAATAAGAATTTGTTCTCCTTATAACAGGACACAATTGGAAACATTGGTTATATTACCAAAGTTTTGACTGGAATGTCATATTTGAGAGAAACATGCAGACTCAGATATGACAAGACAGCTTTTGAAGAACAAAGGTTGGCTTTCTGGAATAAAGCCACTTGGAAATGTTGGCCTGGTACATTGCTTACAGGGTTCTCAGCAACCTTACAATGTGAGTATAGAAGATCACTTCTCTGGCGGGTACAAGGAACCTCAGGATATTTGGGGGAACCTCAAGAAAAGAGAGGAATTCACCCAAATCTATAGGTATTGCAGGCAGAGTCTAAAGACAGGTCCTTGGCATGGCTTTTCTGGCCTCAAGAGGCCTTTAAAGTTCAATCTGAGATTCCTGGTGAAAAGTTCCAGCAAAGCAGATTTGAAAGAGTGTGTATGATCAATTGCTATTCTTGCTGTACTTATGTAAATAATTGGCCAAGTTTACTGAAACTAGACGTATTTTGCAAACTAATGAGTCTGAATTGGCTATCCTTGGTAAAAATGAGGGTGACTTTAGGGAGGAAAATTATGTTTCAATAAAAACTATAGTACACATTCATGAATATTAGATTCTAGTTCTGATAATTGTCTCTGAGGTTTTGTTTTATATCTGTTAGCTGGACTGGATCCTGAATTCTTCTAGTCTCCTGAAATATCTGGCTACAAATCTCCAAACTAAGGTTTTCAATTTTTTCTGTCATTTTCATTCAGAATCATTGAGAACTGAACCTGCCCTTTTTCCTGAAGCCTTGCAAACTGAAGCTGGACAACTTGATATAAACTTAAGACAGATTCATGCCTGTTGCTGTGTAAGCCACTCAGAAAGATACCCAAACACTCAATGACATCATCAGAGACATTTCAAGCAGCAAAAGATACTTTGACTCTGACATCTAGAAATCCTTTGACTGGCTGCTTCCTGGGCTCAGAAACTGGTCTATAATTTGCTCCAACCATTAACCTTGTTTTTCTTTCTTTCTTTTTTAGCTGAGGAAGATTAGCTCTGAGCTAACATCTGTGCCAATCTTCCTCTATTTTGTATGTGTGATGCCTCCAGAGCATGGCTGATGAGTGGAGTAGGTCCATGCCCAGGATCTGAACCTGTGAACCTGGGCCACCAAAGCAGAGCACATGGAACGTTAACCACTCAGCCATGGGGATGGCCCCAACCTTGTTTTTCTTTTTGTCTCTCTAGAAATGCTTCTTATTAAATACCTGGTTTAACTCCTCAACCCCATGCCAGGCCTATGCTCCTGCTGGATATATGTTCCTTTGTGGCCCCTGGCAAAAATATATTGCCCCATGAAGGCAACCCCAACACCACCTTCTTGTGTCTGAATCAGGCCTTGGCCTATCATTATCACTTAAGGGGAAATGCACCACAGGTTGATTGGATCCTCAGGGAATAGGTGTGACTGTCCACAACATTACCTCTGGGTCAAGATCCAAGAGGGCAATTGGGTTAATCCCGGCAGGAATTGGAGCAGCTGTAGGCTTGCGGCTCCCCGGGGCAGCTTTGCATACCATGAGGTAACTCTAAGAAATCTCACACAGGCCCTTGAAAAATCGGCTGTGAACACAGGACAAGCTCTCCAAAACATCCAGGCTTCTTTAGACTCCTTGGCAAATGCTGTAATGGATAACAGACTGGCTTTAGATTATCTTCTGGCTGAACAAGGGGGTGTTTGCACAGTAATTAACAAAACCTGCTGTACTTATGTTAATAACTCAGGGAAGGTTGAGACCAACATCCAGGAGATCTATGAACAAGCATCCTGGTTACATGGATATAACCAGCGGGCAGACTCTAATCTAATTCGGTCAACGATCAAGGGTGCCATCCCTGGCCTCACCGTGGTTCCTTTCTTTCTTAGGGCCCTTAATGACTATCCTGCTACTATTGCTTTCCAGTCCATGTCTCTTTAATCTATTGGCAAAGTTTGTATCTTCCAGGCTCCAGCAGTTTCATGTCAAGCTAATGGTGGCACGGGGATTCCAGCCTATCCCATTACAGGAACACCAGAGTCCCTATAGGGCCTTGGAACAGTCAGTGAGGGATTTTCACTCCTCCGGGATGTAGGGTCAGTGCCCCCGCTCAGCTGGAATTAGCTCCAGAAGACAAGACCACCAGCCCCTATCCCCTTAAGAATAAGGAGGGTAAAATCTTTCAGGGTGGAATGAGACAGAATAGGGACGGGACTCTGCCCCTCACCCTTAGCCACCAAATCTGGCGCTTCCCAGCCCAACTATTTTTGAAGTCAAGATAAGCACCTTCCAACCATAAAATTTTCCCCAAGCAGTCAACCCCCACTCCTGCATGTGCACAAAGCCTCAAGATGACCAGTATACCACCTCCCTGGGGCGGTGGGAGTGAGCGACACCGCCACGTTCCACCTACTGGGCAGGCGCAGGGACCACAACCCCGAGGGGGCATGCGAAGGCGACACCACCAGGAAGAGGGAAGCAGAATGCCTCCGGAGGAGGAGGATCATGACGCCAGTCTGTCCCTTCACGCCACAAAAGACTCAGGACGGCTGCCTTCGGGAAGCCAGCCGGAGAGCCACTTCTCCGGGGCTGTCTCCCTTGTGCTCGAGCACGAGCCCCAGTAAAACCTTGTCTGAGACTTTGGTTGGGCCTCTAGTCGGTTTCTATCACACACAGAGTCTAAGAGCTGGGCTCACTAGCACTTCTACTTGGCCAGAGATCGGGATCACTTTCTGTTGGTTCACATGGCTTCTTGTTTTAAGATTGTCCCTTGCAGACAACATATTGTTAGATATTGTTTGTTCTTTTTTCAAATCCCATCTGAGAATCTCTTTTAATTGGTGAGTTGAGCCCATTCACATCATGTATCTACTGTTACATTTGGGTTGATTTCTGCCATCTTATTCCATATATTCTGTTTGCTGTGCTTTATTTTTTTCCTTTTCTGCTTCCCATTGCATAAATCGAATTTTCTCTTGCTGATTTTAAAAGTCATATGTCGTGTTTTTGTTCTTATCTTGGCTGCTCTTAAGATTCATACTCACATTTGTTTCCTCCTCCTCCTCACTTTTCCTTCTCAGTACCTGTGTCTCCCCTAAGAGGTCGGCCCCTGGGCCTGCCTCCAGGTGTGTATCCTCGGGAGCAGTGTGAGGGAGTCTTGTTTCTTCTGGCTGGAGTTCCTCCTCTCCTTCTCTTTAGTCCTGTGGTTGTGACCTCTCCCCAACTCTAGTCTCGGGTAGCAGGCAGCGTCTCTCCAATTTGTTTCTTTTCTCATTTTCTCCTTCCTGTCACCTCCAGAATGCTCTCCCCCCCGGGACGACTTGGAGATCTGAGAACGTTGTTGTTGTTATGACCGCATTTGGATGGTATCTGAATGGCCGGCTATGAAAACCTAAGGTCCAAAGTTCTCTCCCTTCAGTGCGTTAGAACAACACGCCATTGTCTTGCATCCAGCGTAGCTGCTGAGAAATCCGACACCTCGACACCTCGACTGCGTCCCCTTTTCAGGCGATATTCTCTTTCTCTCTGAACCGTTTTAGAATCCTCCTCTTGTCTTTGATGCTGTTCAATCTCCCCCTTGTGTCTGGGCAGGGTTTTCCTTACATCTCTTCTGTATTCCTCCCTGAGCCCTTTCGGTCTGAGATCCTTCCTTTCTCTTTGATTCTGGGAAATTGAGTTCCATGGTTTCTCCATTCTCTCAGGTTTATTTGTTCACACCTGGATGTTGGCATGTCCACCTCCACCTGCACGTCCTGGTGTTTCCTTCATATTTTCCATCTCCCTTTCCTACCAGCTGGCAGCAGCGAGGCCTCGGTCTGATCACCAGGCTCACGATGCGTCCCAGCCCCTTCTGTCCTGCTTTTCCTGGACTCGTGGATTCCAGCCATTATGCTTTTCATACAGAATATTTGCCTTTGGTTCTTTTCCTAAAACGAGTGCTTGCCTCGTGTTCCTGGTAACTTGCTTTTTTCCCAAGAATATTTCCTCTAATGTATTGGTACCTCTGCCTCAGTAATTCTGCCGTAGCGTCTGCGTTGCTCAGCCCTCATCTGTGGACAGTGGTTCTGCTCCTTGGGTAGCAGCTGATCTGGCTGGCACTCGAGTCCTCCTTCTGCCTGGCTGTGTGCAGAGGAAGCACTGTGGCCTGACGATGCCCGTCCTGGCGGGTTGAAGCAGGGAGGAGGGGACGCGCCCCAGGGCACCACGTATCACCATCTGTCACTCCCGCGTGGGTGTCCGCTCAGAGAGAAGCACAGCTGGGGAAGCAGCCCCTGGGTTTGGAGGGCAAAGGATGGCAGAGGAGGGGCCCCAGGGGCTGCTGGTCAGTCTATACCTGTTGTGGCCTACATCCGCTCACCCAGGTGGGCATGTGTGGGGTCGGGACTTTACTCAAAGCCCCACAACAGGGCAGCAGAGGGGCCAGGCCAGGAAGGGCATAGACTAAGGAGCCTCTCTCCTGCCGTCCCTTCTCTGGCCCCTTCCTGCCCAGGCTGCAAACCCCCACACACAGAGCTTCTGGGGTTCTCATTAGGTAGTTTCCAGAATCCACATTCTTTTCTTGCTTTAGGAGTTTCTCCAGGGTTGATTTTGAGGGAGAAGGGGTCAGCAGTCCCCTTTGGGCAGGGAGAGTTTGCTAACAGACGTGAGCAGCCCCTGCCCCAGGTGCACATGTGAAGGGGAGGCAGGTAGTTTAGATCGGGTGGCTGGAAGTGTCCAGAGCCTGTCCTCGTGGGGCTTTGCGGGGTGGAGAGGGAGTGCAGAGACGTGGGGACTTGGGGTGGGTTCGTCATGCCCAGCCCACCCCGCCTTACCCCTGCCCTGCCTCCCCTGGAGCATCTCTGATTGCTTGGAGACGACAGGACCCCAACTGCCAGAGATAAGGGGGTCTCAGAGGCCACAGGGCCCACCAGGGTCCCCGTGGTTGGCTCTTCAGCCATACGGCCCCAGAACCAAAACAGTTGGGCAGACCCCCGTCTCACTTGATTTGTATAAGAACCAACAACTGGCTGTAGCAGCCCCAGCCCAGCTCCAGACCCTGGTCACTCCCAGACCTGGGCTCCTTGAGTAAAGGGGTAGTGGGTCTCCCTGAGGAAGGATGACCCAAGGATGTCAAGTCCTCTGTCCACCCACCCAAAGGGCCTGGGACAAACCGATGCCCTGATCTCAGGCCATGGTGGGCACTGGTCTGAGCTAACAGCAATTCCTGGGACTGCACGCAGTGGGTCACTGGGCAGGGGAGGCTGATGGGATCAGGCTGTGCGGTAGTGTCCCGGGTAACAAAGTACCACAAACTGGGAGGCTTAAAACAACAGAAACCTACGCTCTCGCAGTTCTGGAGGCCAGAAGTCCAAGGTCAAGGTGGGAGCAGGGCTGGCTCCTTCTGGAAGCTCTTAGGGCGAATGTTCCAGGCCTCGCTCCTGCTGCTGGCAGTGCTGGCATCCTTGGCGCCCCTTGGTGGACGCGTCGCTCCAGTCCCTGCCTCCGTGGTCCCACGGCGTTCTCCCTGAGTCTCTGTCTGTTATGAGGACACCAGTCCTGTTGGACTAGGGCCCCCACTCCAGTTGTTACCGCCCAAAAAAGGGGTTCGTCTGCCCGCCGGAAGACATGCCAATAGTCCAGAGGCAAGGTGGTAGGAGAGAAAAGCCTTTTTATTACAGCCTGCCAGCAAGAGGGAAGACGGCCGACTCACATCTGACAGGACCATCTTACAGAACAAAGGCTACAGGCCAGTTATATAGGGGGCTGTTCTCCGGGAGGGGGAGGCACCTGGTCTTAGTTCCTGACAACCTTTTGTTTCACTGGATGTGCATCAGGGACCGGAGCAATGCCCCACACTCTGATCTTTCAGTTGTCATGGATGATGGCTGTCAGCATGGACTCTCTGCCCGGGGGTCATCACATTCCTGAGGAACTCAAGAGAACAAAGTTATCAACTTACAGCAGCTGGGAGGGGCCACAAAACCCACAGAACATATCTGGGCTAGTTAGTCAGAGGTCATTCAAGGTGACAATACAGTTTCTTTTCTACAATATGGCTTCCCTTATGTCAACCCTGTCTTGAGCTGGTATCACAGTGTGACCCCATCTCAACCAATTACGTCTGTAGCAACCCTGTACCAAACACGGTCACATTCTGAGGTACTGGGGGTTAGGACTTCAACAGATCTTTTTGGGGGACACAATTCAATCCGTTGTCACCAAAAGGTGACAAAAGGAGTTTGGCCCTGATCCTTCATACAATGGGCCCAGTGAGCTCATGGACCAGATGGGGTTATGGGCCCAGTCCCAGAGTGGGTATAATGATGTCAGTGACACTGCCACTGACCTGGGCAGTATGGGGGCGGGGGCGCCCGCCAGTGTAGCAAGTGCATAAGAAGTGATGGCCGTGGATCACGACCAGGGCTTGTCAGAGGCCTAAGCAGGTACACGCCAGTGTCACTTCCCATACCTGCCGCAGACACAGCCCGGAGCCCGAGACGCCTCCTCTCCCTCCCCATACATAGAAAATGCCGGAAGCAGTCTCCTTTTATCTGGCTGGGACAGCAGTACGCCTTCCTGCTTCTCCTTTGGATTACCTCCTGGACGCTTTGGGGGAGACACATGCACAGCAGAGTGGGGAGCAAAGTCCCACAGTGACCCAAGAGGAGTTGTTCCCAGCACTTTCATGTGCTCCCTCCACGCGCACGCTCCCCTGTCCCCTCGAAAACCTGGTGGTTGGCCCTAAGGAAGAGCACATTTACAGGTCCTTTTGTGCTTTTTTAATGCAAATACAAATATGTATTTCCTCCTCATAGTGAACCGAATGGTGGCCCCCAAACGGATGTGTGCACATCCGAATCACTGGTACCTGTGAATGTGGCCTTATTTGGGAAAAGGATCTCTGCAGGTGAAAGTAGATTAAGGATCTCCAGATGAGACCCTCCTGGATTATCTGGGTGGGGCGTAAATCCGAGGACCAGTGTCACTACAAGAGACACACAGAGGTGAGAAGAGGCAGCTGCCACATGAAGACAGAGATGGAGGTAGAGACCGGTGATGCAGCCACAGGCGAGGGATGTCTGGAGCCACTGGGAGCTGGAAGAGGCAGGAAGGATCCTCCCCCGGAGCCTCCAGGGGGTGCACAGCCCTGCCCAACCCTGACTTCAGACTTCCGGCCTCCAGGACTGTGAGAGAATAGATTTCTGTTATTTTAGGCACCAAGTTTGTGGGAACTTTTTACAGCAGCCACAGGAAACTAAAGGCTCCCTTTCCTATATTAAAAATAGCATACTGGGGCCAGCCCGGTGGTGTAGGGGTTAAGTTTGTGTGCTCCACTTTGGCGGCCCGGGGTTCACAGGTTCAGATCCCAGAGGCAGACCTACGCATCACTTATCAAGCCATGCTGTGGCAGTTGCCCCACATGTAAAGTAGGGAAGATGGGCATGGATGTTAGCCCAGGGCCAATCTTCCCCAGCAAAAAAAAAAAAAAGTAGCATCCTGTAAGGCTGCTCTGCCCCCCTCTTCCTTTTAGGTCCTACAGGCTAGAGATCCCTCCACAGCATGCTGGAGAGCATCACCCTTTCCTTTTTGACAGCCGCCCGATATTTGGTGGTGTGAATGAACTCTGGCTTCTTAACCAGCCCTTGATGGTGTCTGAATCATTTCTAATCTCCTGCCCTTGCCGGCCAGGCGGCACTGAATAACCCTGTAGAGAGTCTTTGCTTAAGAGTGCAGGTGTGTCTGTGGGGAAATCCCTGGATCTGGCTAGGATCACAGCTGAACACACTTGCAGTTTTGGTCAATAATGCCAAGTTGCCCTTCATGGGGTTATTCCATTTCACACCTTGGGAGAGACACAGCTGGAGGGAGGTCTCCTTTTACCCCTTGGCCTTCCCCTTCTTCCTGCTTGGTGTGTAGACGTGACAGCCGGAGCCCCAGCAGCCTCCTTCTGAGCATGAGGAGTGAAGCTGAGGCTAAGAATTGCAGAATGTGCCAGCCTCAAACGGCCCCGTGGACTCATTTTAGGAGAGAGGGTAAAGCCCACTATGTGTACACCACTGTTATAGCAGCCAAATCTAGGAGCCGTGAACTTGGTGAGTTCCTTTGAAAGCCGTCTCCATTTTCTGATGGTCTCTCAGGCTGACGCCCCTGAGCAGGCTCTGCAGCTGCTCTAGGCTCAGGGGAAGCTACTCTGTCTTAGGACACAGGCACTTTGACAATGTCCAGTGTCCCTGGAAAGAGAGACCTCCATGGGGCCTGTGGTGCACCCCAAAAGGAGCATCCCAGCATGGACTGAGCCACACCCTCTCCTGCAAGTGACTGGTCCCCTTTGAGGACTAATCCAATGCGTGCTCTGTGTCCCGGTACAGATGAACCATGTGACCAGGGAAGCTGGGGAACAGGTGCCCCGAGCCGCCCATCATAAACTGGGGGTTATCGATTCACTGGCCATAAAGTTGGGCATGTGCAGCTGAGCTCCCCTGTCCAGAGAAGACGGCACAGGTGAGCAGGTGGCAAGCAGCAAGCCCATTTGCGTAAGCAGGTAACGCAGACACCCTCCCCGCACGTGCCTTCTGCCACCCCTTCCTCACCCCACACTCGGCCTCAGGCCCACACATCTGCCACCCGCTGATGGAGGTAGGGGGACTTCAAGCCTATGGATAACTCGGCCCAATGTCATGGCCCCAGCTGGGATGACAGCCCATGTTCCCCAGGGAGGACAGGGAGGGAGGTAGAGAAGGAAAACCCCTCGGGTAGAGAATTTGAAGCTGAAGTCTGGCCTCTCACGGAGCCTGAAGAAGGTCTGCGGAGCAGCAGCCTGTGCAGGCAGAGGGTCAGAGACGTGGCGAGAGCAGGACTGTGTGCGGGGGCCTGGGAGGGGCCCAGGGAGGCAGATGCGAGGAGGGTCCCCACCACCAAGGAGGCTCCAAGTCCCCTGAAGCCTGGTCAGTGAGATGGGGGCAAAGGGGTCCGTGCTGGTGGGGAGAGAGGCCCTGCGTGGACTCAACAGCAGCAACTCCCCTCGCAGAGGCTGCGGCTGCGGCCGCTTCTGAGCACCCCATCTGCCCCCTGCAGGAACCATGAAAGAGCCGACAGCACCGTGCCCCAGAGCAAGCAGCCCGCTTGCTAACGGCATCAAGGGGGAGGTCTCACAGAGGGGATGCTGGGGTGTGGAGGCCCCTCACACAAAGGCCTCAGTCCCAGACAGGGCAGCGTGATGCATCACAGTGGAATCCCTGGGAGCCCACCATCCCTCCACTCCACCTGGGATCACCTTAGCCCACACGGGATGCAGTCCCAGCTGCTGGAGCACACACCCCGAATCCAGAATCTTGGGTCCATGTCCAGCCAGCCTGTGCTTGATCAAGAACCCCAAGCCCATCCCCGCATGCAATCCAGAGTTTCGTTCAAATTCTTTTGAAAAGCCAATTGGGTGTGGATGCTGCCTCAGTCTCCCCAGGTCTGGGGTGGCTTTCAGCCCTCGGGGTGAGGTCTGGTGGACGGTGAGGGATGGCGTGCAGGCGCCTGGCTTCAGCAGTGCCTTCCTAAGGCAAGGGGGTGCCCAGCGGCAGCTTCGTCAGGCTGGAAAGGGCGGGGGGCGGGGTGTCAGGGAAGGGCCTTGCTGGAATCTGTCCAGTTCCATAGAAGCCGCTCCAGCCCAAGGTCTCTGAACCCCTAGTGCTAGCCGTCGCTCAGCCCTCTGAGAGGTGAGCTCTCCCTTCTCTGCTCACTCAGCTCTCCACCTTGGGGAGGGAGACAGTCCACAGCGGGTTGGGGAGACCAGGCCTGAGCACCCTCTGGATACAACGCATCCTTCCCTTGCAGCACAGTGGGGGAGGGGAGTGATGCCGAGGTCCTACCACCACCTCCGACTGGGCCGCGGGGCTCAGGGTAGCTGGACGGAAGCCTCAGCCTTGATGTAGCGGCAGGGCAGCTGATGTTTTGGCCCTCCCACCCTCTCGTGCCTGGGTCTTATTTCTTCATTAGCTTCCAACTCAAGAGGAGGGACATGTGATTCATCACCACCGAAGCCCCAGTGCTCAGTACAGCCCCAGCTAGCCGACTTGTCCTGGGTCCTGGGAGGCAAGTGATCTCCACCCAGGAGTGAGGGGCTCCCACTGCCCTGCACCCTGTGTCAGCCACAAGGCCGCACTGCTCAGGACAGTCAATTGTCTGCTGTCCCTCCTCCAGAAGTCATTTGAGGCCCCGGTTATAAGCAGCAGAAACTTGAGCAAAAAGTTAACTTGGAAAGATAATGGGAGGCCTACTGAATTTTAGGGGCTGGAGAACAAAGCCAGGGAGATGGGGACCAGAGGTGGCCCCAAGAGGTGAAAGGCAGGGATGGTGGTGGGACCCTCACTGCAGCCTTGTGCGTTGGCTCGCCCTGGACCACGCCCTCAAGATCCAGGGTCCCGGAGAGCAGCTGACCGTCCAGGCCCAAACCAGGCACGGAGGGGGAGTCCAGAGGAGATAGGAGCTGGCGGGTTCCCACATCCACAGTGGGGAGAGCTGAGGGAGGGGCCCAGCACCAGGGGGCATCACGTAATCCACGTCCCTAGACTCGCATCTGCCATTAGCCCAGTAGAAGCTGGGTCCGGTCATTTTGCACAGGTGTGTTCACACCTGATTGGAGTTGTTCATTAATTCAGCATTAATTGTGAACCCACTGTGTGCCCGGCACCAGGATGGGTTCTGGGCAGATGGCGGTGACTCCTGTGGGCAGGACTCCTGTTCCAATGAAACTTTTGAGGTGAGGGAGACAGACTTGAAGCAGAGTGCTCTGTCTTCCCTGAGAGCCGCTGGGATGCGCGTGGTGCCATGTGAGTGTCCTGCCTGGGGAGGAGTCCTGGGCCCTGGGCTGGGCTCCCGGAACAGACCCCAAGGCAAGGATCTGGGTGAAAGCCATTTATCGAGAAGTGAAACCAAAAAAGGCTGTGGGGAGTAGGGAAGAGGGATGGAGAGGGGAAGGGACGAGCCAGGAGGGGCACTGCCCAGTGAGTGAAGTCGCTGGAGGCAATAGATTCGTCCTGCAGGGAACTTGAGGCCGTCCCCTGGGGGTCCCCGTCCAGGGCTTGGGGGCAGGACTGCTGGACCCTTGCACTCTCCGTCTTTAGGGAAGGACTGCCCCCAGGGACTCACATTTGCAGTTGCTGTGTTCACAGGCCAAGCAGGTTCCCAGAGCCCAAGGGCCTCACTCTCAGGGGCTGGCTGCCGGCACAGGTGCCCACCAGGAGAGCGCGCGCACAGAGGGGGGAGGGCCGAGGCCTGTGGGACACTGACAGGACACTGACAGCGCCCGCCACAGTCCACTCCTTGCCCTGCTCAGATCCACTCCCTCCCCACATTAAGTTCATCCACTAACCCCTCAAAAATATGGCTAGGTGATTTCTAGAAAAATAGAGACTCACAAGAGGAGGGCTAGAAAGATGAGCCACAGCCCCCGCGGCTGCCATAACTGGTACCGTCCCCTCCACTCCAGATTCCTGTCTTCTCTTCACTGGCCTGGTGGGTGATCCAGACCCCTGAGGGGACTGAGCCCCTGGCTGCCACTCCCATGCCAGGCCTGGTGGTGTGTGTGGCGGCCATCCTTGCCGTGAACAGGTAAAACTGGGCCTGGATCACCAATAACGTCCGAGTGGACTCTCTGAGCTCCAAACACACCCCTTGCCCCCCGGTCAGCAGCAGCGACTCTATGGACCTCTCCATGGACCAGGGTCATCCGCTCCTGACAGAGTGGTCACCTCCTTTCTTTGCCTGCTGGTCTATGGGCACATGGAAGCCAAAATAACCAGGTGGCATCTGGTAGCTCTAGGTTCAGTGGAACCCCAACTGTGTCTGGAAGCAAACCCTCTCTGGACCTGGGACCTCTGGGCCTACAGAGCCCAGAGTGCAGGGTGGGAGCACAGATTCGCCAGGAGGGCCCCCCACCCCTTCGTGCCCAGACCCACATAGCCTACCTAGATATATCATGGCTATGGGTTCAAGATCTACACCTGTCTCTAAGAATAGCACCCAGCCGCACCAGGTGTGACCACCACTGCCTTAGCTGTGATGCTAAGAGGCTCTCCAACCATCTAAGGGCTGGCAGCACTGGCTGTGGACATATGGAGGCTGACCGTGGATCCCATGTCACACACCCGTTGTGGTGCCTCCTTTGCCATAAAGTGGGCCCCTTGGTTTGAGATGATCTTATGCAGAATCTCACGGAGGTAAATCTCTCTGTGAGCCCAGGAAATGCATTCTTCTCTGTACCCGTCAAGAAAGAGGACCGCAGCAGTTTGCATCTTCTTGGGATGGATAGCAATGCACATTATGTCTTGCCATAGGGCAATTTACTTTCCTGCCCACTGTCTCAATATGGCCCCCATGGTCTGGCAGTCTGCAGAGCATCACACCGGTCATCTACGGTGAGGATGTCATGGTTATGGGACCATCCCAGGGAACAGGATGCTCTGTTAGACACCACCCAGTCCCGAGGGTGAAGACAGACTGACAAAGGTGAACTGGGGGAAGCACTCCAGGAACCAGGAACAGCATGTGTGAAGGCCATTGGGAAACGGAGGCCAGCGGGGATGGAGTTCAGAGAGCGTGGGGATGGAGAGGGCCAGCGGGGATGGAGTTCAGAGAGCGTGGAGAGAGAGGGAAGTGGAGAGGTCTGCAGGCCCACGGGAGCCTGGTGAAGACTTCCATCTGAATCCAGAACAGCAGGAGGCTCCTGCAGGCTCTTGCATGCTGAAGGCACTGGGATATCTTTGCATCTGCTGCATTTGCTGTCAGATTTTCCCAGACCTGGATTAGGAACTCGAGAACTCTCTCTAGTGTCCCCTCTGTTCTCTGAAGCCCCAGGAAGCCTCTCAGATTTTGTAACTTCAGTCACATAACCTCAGAACCTCAGACCTCAGATATGGGTATGCAGGAAGTGTAACTGCTGGTTTGGTAACTGAGGCTAACTTCTACTTGAGCCCCTGTCCCAGACTGGGGCTTGGTCAGCTGGCTCCCCCTCTCCCAGGACAGTTGTCTGAGGTTTGGGCTTCTCAGGCATGCCAGGGGGCTGGGAGGGGACCTCGCTTTTGAGCCACCTCAATCTCCCTCTTTGGCATCGGTGAGATGCGCTCACCCCTTCCCAGGGGTCACCACCCCTCCTCCAGCTCCTAAGGTGCTGTGGCCCAGGTCCCACTTTCGGCTGTTTGCCCTTCTGCGCTGTCAACAGGCCCCACCCTCTTCCTGGTGAGCTCACCGCAGTTATTCTCTTGGAAACACCCCCTCCCCACCTTCAGGCCACGGGCTCAGCTGGTGCTGACTCCACCTCTATCTCCAGGGACTTAAACTAGGCCACCGTGATCGGATGTGTGGGTGTGTCAGTCTCCTGGGGCTGCCGGGACAAAGGGCCACAAACCAGGCAGCTTAAAGGAGCAGGAATTTGTTCTCTCTCAGTTCTGGAGGCCAGAAGTCTGAAATCAAGGCAGGGCCATGCTCCCCCTGAACCTCTATATTGACTCATTCCCGCCTCTTCCAGTGTCTGGTGGTTTGTTGGCAATCCTTGGCATCCCTCGGCCTGTGGATGCATCACGCCAATCTCTGCCTCTGTCATCACTTGGCATTCTCCCCTCGTGTGTCTGCCTTCACATGGTGTTCACACGGTTCTCTTATAAGAGCACCAGTCACGTTGGATTAGGGCCCACCCTAATGACCTCATCTTAACTTGATTATATCATCTGCAAAAACTTTATTTCCAAGTAAGGTCATATTCACAGGTACTGGGTTAGGATTTCAACATATCTTTTTGAGGGACACAATTCAACCCATACCAGCAGGTGACTCAGTGAGAGCCAATGTGATTTTTCTAGAACATGTGGAAGAGAGGCAAAGTGGGTTTCTTTTTGCCTGCTGTGATGATGTGAGCCTAGGGCTGCCACCTATGCCACATATAACCTGAGAACGTAGCCAAACAGCAGAAAATATAGCCAAGAAACAGAGAAAAAAATAAGCAGCGTGACTCTGTCTGATCCACTGGACTCTGTTCCCAAAGGCCTACTGCTCCCGGCTTCTCAGCCACATGAGCAAAAAAATTCCCGTTTCCGCCTAAACCACCTTCTGTGAAATTTGCTGTCACTCGGAATCCAAGCAATCCCAGCCGATGAGAGGGTCCTCTGCCCTGCTCAGGAAGCTGGTGAGAAGCTTGGCCTGGGCGAGGGGCAAATGACTGGGCCTCCCAGCCCTGCGTTTGTTTCAAGTCATTCCAGGCTGGGCCGAGGGGAAAGGCTGGGTGGACAGTCGGAGAAAGCACTGGAATGACAGGTTACAAATACACTGACCCCCAGCAGGGAGGCCCAAGGCCACAAAGAGATTCTGGAAGCTGTTCTTCCCCTGGGCAGCCCCCCAGCCACTTGCTGAAGTGGTCAGTCTTTGAGATGCTGCCCACAAGAGGGGCATTTTTTCCACATGACAGCAGGTCAAGGGGACACTCCCAGTGGGGCACCTGCTCTCCTGGGTGACAGGAGTTGTAGTTACTTCCGTCCAGCGGGATGTGAGAGGTACTGTGGCCCCCGGCCCTGGGTGCTTCTGCCCCTGTCCCCTTTGCAGAGATTTCAGCGTCACCCACCCAGTCGCCTCCCCAGCCTGCATGCTGGTGTGGGTGAATGGGTCACCCAGCGGCCGAGGTGGGCACCAAGGTGACGCGGCTTTGTGAGCGAGATTGCTCTATGAGCTGAGATGCCACATGGCGTCTTCTGCAGGGACCCGAGCATGAGGTGCGGTGCCTTTGTATGCTGTGTGCAGGAGAGAAAGGCGTGGGCAGCCAGGGGTGGGCCGCAAACACGTGCTCTGCCGGCCCTCAGGCAGTCCCTCTGCCTGGGCACCAGTCCATGCAGGGAGGGGCACGCATCCTCTCTCTCCAGCAGGTCCACGCGCCCTTTCCCGGGCCTTCCGGGAGAGAAACAGAGCTTTCTTTGCCCTCTGCAGCTGCAGCACAGGGCCTGGAGCTGCCAGGACACGCAGGCTGAGGCCGAGGGTGGAGCCAGCGTGGGGCGGCAGGCAGTGCACGCCGGCCTGGGGGACTGTCCAAGCCCTGTGTCAGCCAAGCCTCTCTTTGGAGTCAACAGTGTCTCTCTTTTTTTTAAGCCAGTTGAAGTTGGGTTTCTGTGACTGATGGAGCCCCTCCCTCCGTGGGGCCACTGCCCAGGGCTGCCACATGACTGCTTCTTTTCCAGCTCTGGGGTGGGGGCCCGCCAGGGGCAGGGGGTGCAGGGCCCTCGAATCTCAGGTTCCCCCAAACTCTCCAGGCTTTTCTATCACAAAGACACGTGCACTGGTAAGTGACCGACTCTTACTCTTGCCATGTCTTCTAGTGAATCTTTGTATCTTGCAAAGAAAAGCCTTTTGTTAGTTCAACGTACACCCCCTGCCAATCAAGAAGGTGGCAAACAGGTCTCTGCCTGAATCAGTTCCCCCAGGGGACTCCCCCCGCCCGCTCGGTGCCAGCCCCTTCCTCCTGGAGCTTGGAGCCCCCAAGTGGGAAAAGCCTCAGGCGTTGAGGCTGCTGTGCCCATGGGCCCTGGTCTTCTGGCCTCAGCCCCGCCAGGTGGAAGCAGGGGTCCTGCACCCTGGCTCCCTCCTGACCCCTCCTGGGCCGGCTTAGCTTCTTCTCCCAGCCGGCTTGCCCCTCCCCCAGCCTTGGCTCTGCTCCCGGCTCCAGGCCACATCGGGCACTGCCCTGCTGAAGTAGCTGGTCCACACCGGCTCCAGCCAGGCTGCCACCGGCCACCCCGGCCCCACTTGAGCCCATTGCCACCGTCAGACATGCCATAACATGTTCACTGGTTAGATTTACCCAGACGATGGGTCAGAGTCACCGCCGTGGGGCTCGGTGGGACTGGTTTGGGCTGTGTCCGCAGACCTGATTCTGACTGCATTCTCCCCTGAGGGCCCGGTCTGGCTCAGGCGGCATTTACCTTCTGGCAGCCCCTGCCACAGCATGGGCCCTCACCTGTGTGTGCACGTACGTGGGCGTGGGCACTGACCCCTTTCCCTGCCTGTTGTGGGCCCCCACCACCTGAAGGGTGACAGCTGGTGCAGGCAGGGCTGGGCCTGTCCTTAGCCCAGGTGGGAATGGGAGAGGGGACCTGGGTGGGGGCACCAGGTCAGGTGGGGCCTCAGGAAGGGGTACCCAGTGGGCATCGGCTTATATGTGCAAGGAGAGGACACAGAGATGGGAGATCTTGGCAGGGGACAGAGCCTGAGGAAAGGCCCAGTGGTGGCCACAAGGATGAGCCCTGGGAGTTACCGCGTGCACACACGGTGGGCTCCAGCAAACCGACTTGGGCTGTGGGAAGGAGCAGGGGTGTGGGACAGCCTGGTGGCGGGGCCTCTGCCCATCTCTCCCTCCTGATCATCCCCGTCACTCAGTCGCTGTGATGAGGGAGGCTCAGTGTGGAAAGAGGACTATGTGGCCGCTCAAGTTGCCATGGAGGGCCAGGCCATTTCAGGGTCCTGCTCAGTGGGTGTCACTGTCCCTGTCCAGGAGGAGCCCGGCTCAGCCCAGGACCCCCGGCCAGGTCTTCCCAGGCCCACTGGCCTCCCACTCCTCAGTCCCTGGCCCTCGGCTAGCCCAGTGGAGGCTCAAACAGAAGTGTGATCCAGCCCTGTCTTGGGTGGGGAGGTGAACACATGGACCAAGTGTCAGGAGCCAGGGGCACCTAGTCCCCCTCACCGGGGGAGGCCTGAGGAAGACTGGGGAGAGGGGGGATGGCTGCTCAGCCCCAGGGCAGAGACCCAGAGGCCAGATGGGGCGGCTGGTCCAGAAACTCTCTGGATGCTGAGAGGACACCCTGGCAGCTGGGTGGGCACGAGGGGATGTCTGCGTGCAAGGTGGCTGGCCTGTGCTGGAATGCGCCCCTTCCAGCCCACTGAGGCTCCCCTGGAGGCCTACACCCAGGCACTCCCCGGGCCTGGGGTGGGGGCTGAGAACAAAGCGGGAAGGGCAGGGTGGGCCGCGCTGTAGCGCTGTAGCGAGGGAGGGGCTCGCTCCTCCCGGGAAAGGCACCCGCCACCCACCCACCCGCAGCGTCTGCCCGCCTGCCCCAGCCTGCCTGCCTGCCCACTCCACCCAATATTTTCCAATGGAAAGTTCTGAGGGCAAGGGCAGTACCAACCCTGTGAACGACGAGCGCGGGCAGCGGCCTGAGTGTCACAGTGGGTGGGGTGGGGGGTGGGAAGCCCCCGGGCACTCTGTTAGGCAGCTGAGGGGGCCAGTCCATGTACCCCCAAAGGCTGGGATCCCCCTCCCTTGCAGACCAGACCTCTGGACATCCCCTCTCCTGGGAGGGTCTGGGGCCCAGCATGGCGATGGCGGTGAACACGGGAAAGTCCTAGGCTTGTCTGCTGGACACAGTGTCCACTCCTTGGTAGAAGCCAATGTTGGATGAAGGAATCAACAGATGAATGAATGAATGGGTCCACAGGGGTGCCCACCTGATCACCTGACTGAAAAACAGGTTAGAAAACCACGAGCCCCCCCCGCCCCCCCCCGGGAGCGCTCGCTCTGCAGGGAGTAACCTGCTTGTCCAGCAGGCCTGGGAGAAGAGTCTTCCAGGCTGGAGAAGGGGCTGGTTCATTCCAGGCCAGGTTGGGGAGGGTATGGCCAAGGTGTGTAGTTCCTGGAAGCAAGAGCTGACCAGTCCTGGCTGTCGGGAAGCCTTGGGTGGGGGTGTCCGGGCCCCAAGAGTGGGGTGGCTGGAGGAGGAAGGAGAGCCCAGCGAGGGCCACATGGAGCTGGGAGGGGATGTAGCCCAGGGGTCTCAGGGTCTGGCTGAGAAGGGGCCTCCGTGGTTGCAGAGGAGGAAGTGAGAGAACCCAGGGTGGTTCTGTAGCCCCTGATTCACTGATCCAGCTGGAGGGACTCCCCAAAGTGTGTGCACTGCCCCCCATTTCCCCTGACTGCCAGGTCACCCTCAGGGCAGGCTTGGCACTCATTGCCCCTCCCCAGCCCCATAGCAGTTTGGGGAGCTGGATGGGGAGTGAGATGGGGCCTGGGTGGGGAGTGAAAGCCCCCTGCCCCTCCACTGTGCAGGGAACGGGGTGGGGGGGGTGAGAAGCTCCAGTCTCTCGTGGCTGAGGGTGGGGGACCATTTCCCAGGAAACAGGTGGCTGGAGGGAGACAAAGCCCATAGGAGAGCACTGGGGCTGGACAGGCTGGACCACTGCTGGAGCCGCTGAGCTGTGAGGAGAGGGAAGGCTGGGCAGTGCAGGTGGGCAAAGGTGGCAGCAACTCTAGGGGCTCCTGGCTGCTCCAGCCGTGCAGCTCCCAAGGGCGGGGGCCGCATGCCCAGGCCTGCTGGGGCCAGGGCCACCAGCGGTGACCCCCAGACAGCCAGTCCACAGATGCGAGTGCCAGCCTTATGCACAGGGGTGTGTGGGGTCCTGGGTGGGCCATGTGGCTCCCCCAACCCTATTGCGGGTCCCCCTGGCCCTGCCACAGCAGGGCCACCTTCAGTGTCCCTCCCCCACAGGCAGCACTGTGCCCCGTCCACCGTGGGAAACCCGGCTGCCTGGAGGAGGGGAGGAGCCGCGCCAGGGCTCACCTGAGGGACCGAGGGGGCCCCTCCCCACCAGCAGCTCCCCAGGGCTTGCTCCCACCAGGGATCTCCTGGGCCTGGTGGGGTCCCTAGGCCATGGAGGTGACTGGAGGTGGCAGAGGTGACAGAGACGGTGGTGACAGAGGCTGTGGAGGTGGGGCTTGGCTGGCCAGGAGGGCAGCCAGCCCCGGTGAGGAAGGGCAGCCCCAGGGTAAGGTGGAGGTCGGGGCCGGCCCGGTGGGGCTGAAGCATGCCCCTGTTGCAGGCACCCCCAGGGCCCCTGGACACGCTTCGCAGCTGGCTGGATGGCATGGAGGAGCTGCAGGCCTCGCAGGGACCCCTGGCCCCTGACTCCATAGTGGCCACTGCCCAGCTGGGGGAACAGAAGGCACAAGGTGTTGGGGGCAGGGCTGAGTGGGGGCACCTTGGATCCCTGAGTCCTCTGAGCCTTAGACCAAGCCACTAGCACACAGCAGAGCCTGCAGACCCTCTCCCAGGTGGCAGGTGATGGAAAGACTATAGGCTCAGGGCCAAGGGCACTCCCAGAAGGGGTAGTGGTGGAAGGGCTGGGCAGGGGCAGCCAGCACTCTGCACCAGCCCCGTGCCCCATGGCCAGCACCTGCTGGAGGGGCAGGCGCTACAGCTGGAGCTGAGGCTGCAGGAGGCCTGAAGCCCAGCAGAGCTGCAGGCCCAGTGGGATGGCCTGGTGCAGTGGGCAGAGGCCAGGTGAGGCCATGAGGGGTGTGGCGGGAAGAGTGCCAGCACAGAGAGGTCACTGCTGACCGCCCTGTCTGGGTCCTCAGGTGGGGGCTCCCGGAGCAGCTTGTCCCAATAGCCCAGAGCTTTGAGGCAGCCCGTGGTGCTCTCCTGGCACAGCTGATCTTGGTCGAGCAACTCCTGGCAGAGCTGTGGCAGGGCCAGCTGGGGCCTGAGGGCCGCGAGGGGGCTGGGCAGCACCTGCGGTTACCACACAGGGCCCAGGGTGTGGGCCATGGCCTGGTGTAGGGCTCAGTAGCTGTGTTCAGAGGGTGTGTGCAAGGGGGCTGTGGCCTGGGCTGAGGGCCTGGAGAGGACTCCAGAGGCTGGCCAGAGGCTGCCAGAGCTGCTCGAGGGTGAGTAGTGAGTGGGACAGGCAGGGAAGATGGCCCCACAGCCTAGCTGGTCAGCCAAGGCATCCTCAATGCTCATATTTGGGGACCCCCAGAAAAGCCCCTCCAGTGCCTCCCACCCCTGCTTCAGGGCATCATCCTGGTGCTAAGGTCCCAGCCCACAAGTCCAAGGTCCCTCCTGGTGCCCACATCCCTGACCCTAGCCCCTTCCCTCTGGCATGAGCTGCAGAGGACGAAACTCAGCTGGTGAGGGAGCAGCTGGAGCAGCTCTGGGAGCAGGTGAGGTTGACTGGGAACAGCACCGCCCATGCCCAGAGGAAGCTGCTGCATGACCTGTGAACAGGGTCCCCTGAGCCCTCATCCCCAGTGAGCCCTACGGCCCAGCTGGAACTAGAGAGGCAGCCTCTGAATAGCCAGGGCTCCAGAACAAAAAGAGGTGTTTGCTCCCACCTTGGCCCACCCCAGGGTGGGCCAGGAGGGCTGGGGCAGGTACAGAGGGCTTTCTGTCCCCAGGCCAGGGCTGCCTGGGAAGATGCTGCTGTCCTCCCCGAGCTGAGTGCCCAGATGACTCAGCTAGCAGAGCGGCTGGAGCAGCTGGCACAGCACACAGAGATCCCTGGTCAGGCGGTGGCACATACTGCGTCTGTTCAGGAACTGTACATCCCACCGGGTACCTCAGGGCCTACCGGGGTCGCCATAAAGAGGATGCATGGCCAGGCCTGGTAGGTGGGCTCGGGTGCCCCAGGTGCACAGGAAGCCAGGTGGTGTGGGGGCAGGGCTTTGTGTCCAAGGCTGGGTTCTCAGGGTGGTCCTCTCTTTCTCTGGCTGTGTTCCAGGCAGAGGTGAAGCCTCTGGGGTGGCCCTGGTCAGAGGCTGAGGAGCAGGATACTGGGCTGAAGACCACCTGTGGGCCAGCCGAGCAGATCTGGTGGGGCCTGGTGGAGCTGGCGGCCAGCAAGGAGGGGCTGCAGCCCGAGAGCAGATGGGTCCAAGCCCTGCAGGTGCTTTGGAAGGTGGGGGGTGGGGAAGAGCTTGCCCTAGAGTCCCGTGGGAGGAGAAGGGTGACCACAGGGAAGCTGGATACTTGGGGGCTCTGGGGCTAGGGCCCTGTCTGCTGGTAGGAGGGGCCTCCGGAGACTGGCCCTCTTGGGAGGTGAAGAGGGTGCAGCAAGGAGGAAGGACAGCTAGGGCAGGCAGGGTTGACCAGAAGTATTTCTGTGGCAATTTCTGGACTTGGCCTCCATCCCTCCAGTAACCTCAAGTCTCCATGGCAAGGCTACCCTGCTCTCAGAGCTCTCTAGCTCTCTGGGATGGACCCAGAGCTGGGTCTAGCTAGCCAAGGACACTACCTCTGGGGACAGTACTGCCCAACCTTTAAACAGTATTGGGGTAGGGACAGAGGGCTAAGGTATCTGAGCACACCTTCCATCTTTTCTATCAAGCAGAGCTTCCAATTAAGATCATAGTGTTTCTATTTATAACTTCCACTTATGCAGTAACTGGAAAGAAAATATATATTTGGAGTAAGATTTAAAGAAATTTAATTCAAAAGTACAGGTTAGGTGTCTCTCCTACTTTAACACAACCTTGAGGCCCAGCCTGGGTGTCAAAAGAGCACGTTCTGCCCTGGCTCTGCCTTCCTCCTCCTCCTCCTCCTTCTCCCGTAATGTGGGAGAGCTGGGACTTGCACGAGACAGCTTCAAGGTTTTCCTCCTTGAAGTCCCAGATCCCCTTCTTCACTTGCTCTGCGAGGTTTAGTTCTTAGACTTGGGGACTGTCGTAGTTTGCACAGGCTGCCGTGGCCGAGCCCCACAGCCTGGGCAGCCTAAACAACAGAAGCGTATTGCCTCACAGTCCCAGAGGCTAGAAGTCCCAGGTCAAGGTGTTGACAGGGTGGGTTCCTTTCCAGGGCTGTGAGGGAAGCATCTGCTCCAGGCCTCTCTCCTTGGCTTACAGACAGCGTCTTCTTCCTGTGTCTTCACATCGTCCTCCCTCTGTGTGTGTCTGTCGTAATCTCCCCTTTTGATAAGGACACTAGTCAGGGCCCACCCTACTTCACTAGACCTCATCTTAACTAATTTCCTCTGTAATGATCTTCCAAAGGTCACATTCTGAGGGGCTCAGGGGTTAGGACTTCAACACACGAGTTGGGGGACACAATTTAACCCATACTAGGGAGTAACCCCTGCTGACTCTGCTGGCCTTTCCTCACCCCAGCCACAAGCATCCAGCACAACAGTGCCAGCAGTGCAGAGGCTGTGCTCCCCACTGACCACGCCCTGAGGCCGGGCCAAGGCTCAGCCCTCCTGCTGCGCTGACTGGGCCAGCCTGTGTCAGGTCTCCTTGGTGATGGAGGGAGGGGCGTCAGGCACAGGGTGAAGGGTTCGGGATATGGGGGTACCAAGGGGACAGAGGTAGCACAGCCTCTTGGAGGCAGACAGGTTATGAGGCTCCTCTGATGGCAGGGGTTCCCATGGGAGCCATGTGGAGAATAGCCCCTGTTGGCGTCTTTGCCATGGAGGGGCCCAGCCTTGCGAGGAGGGGCCGCCTGTGAGGGTACCTGCCACCAGGACCTGCTGCTAGAGCTGCTGGGCTGCTGGGCTGCAGCATCCGGCCCCTTGACGAGAGGTCAGCCTGCCTCTCTGCTCTGTGCCCACCTCACTCCCACCCGGCCCTGCATCCTGCTCACTGCTGCTGTAGGCCAGGCGTCCTGGAGGAGATGGCGATGCTTGCCACGGGCCACTTTGTGGAGGAGCTGCTCGCACTACCCCACAGACTGAGCCAGGACAAGCCCCAAGGGACCAAGGGGGGCCCCGTGGCCAAGGACTACAGCCTACACAGTGACCTCCTGGACCGGGCTGGGGTCAGCATGGTAACACTGCCCTTGGGTGCCCTGGGACCCCTCCTTGGACCATGCCCTCTGACCCACGGGGTGCTCTGGGGTGAGTGGGGTGGACTGCAGGGCTGGGCACAGCTCCTGAGGGGCTCTGGGTGCCCAGCGGCCAGCTCAGGCAGAGCACACCAGTTTAGGAGGTGGTGGCGGCAGGTAGAGCAGTGGACAGAGTTAGGCATAGGGGGCTCACCTCGCTAGCCTTCTGACACCCCCTATCCCCCCAAATTCCCTGAGGCCCCTCCCTACTGTGTAGATGGTACAGGCCCAGGCCTGGGGGCTGGAGGAGCTGCCTGTGGCCCTGGGGGCTGCTGGGCTGAAGCACTGGACTGAAGAAGTGCCTCAGGGGAGGCGCTGACTCTGAGGAGCCCTGGCCAGGGACAGCCTGGGAACCTGGGGAGTAGGACAGTCGCCCAGGCTTGTCCCCCAGGGGCTTCCTGGAAGAGCTGAGCTGGAGGCCACCACGGGGAGCTGGAGCCACAGAAAGAGGAGCCAGTGTGACAAGGACCAGTAGGCACACCTGGGGCAGGGCCAGATGCATGCAGCCTGCCCATGCCTTCAGGTGAGGGGCAGGTAGGCATGCTGCCCACCCCTGGGCATGCGAGACAGACCCAGGCCCGGCCAGCTTCACACCTCCTTCCCACAGCAAGAGGCTGGCATACACCTGGATTTCGTGGGCTGGCAGCAATTCCACCTGCAGTGGCTTCACCGCAGGAAGTAGCGGCTCCAGGAGCACTCTGGGCCACAAGCCATGGACAGCACCACCACGCTTCCCAGCAGGAGGTCATGGACAGTGTCCTGGTGTCTGGTGAGGAGGACTGGGGATGGGTGCAGTTGGCCCCGCACACCTTGCAGGGACATGGGCCCATTCCAGAGCTCTCTACTCTGTCAGGGTCAGCGCCCTCCAGCGGCCAGCAGCAGTCACACAGCATGGCCAGTGTCGGAGACTTGGCTGGGGACAAGCGCACAGGTGGCCAGAGGCCAGCCCAGGGTCCAGGGAGCCTCGGCCAGCAGGTGTGAGCGTGAGCCTGGTGGGCAGGGGTGAGGGCAGAGCCATGGGAGCTGACCCCTGCACCCTCCACCCTGGAAGCCTGACCCCCACCCCCGTGCCTGTGCAGATGTCCCGAGGTGCCCTCACGGTGGCGTCAGAGGTGGCTGGATGGCCCTGGACGAGCATCTGATCAGAATGCCCCGGGCAGAGGTGAGGACTGGAGAGCAGGGAGACTGAGCCCTCGGGGCCGAGACTGGGGGACAGGGGAGGAGAGGCCTTGGGCCCTGCCCTAGGCGGATGGCAGGTACCTGCTTTGCCCCTGTCCATCTGGGATCTCTGGGCAGTGAAGGGGAGGACCGGCCAGAAGATCCATGAGAGGTTCCTGTCCTGGGCTGTGGCCCCAAGCAGGCAGGCCCCAAAGTGGTGTCCCAAGGCTCTGGGCTTCCATCCCCAGCACCTCCAGCAGCCCCCTGCCCCAGAAGGGGGGTGCTAGAATGTGCATCTGAGGGGGGGGGCTAGGTACTCCTGGAATGGACAGGATATCTCCTCTGAGCCCAGGTGGAGGAGCTGGACCCGTGGGGTGAGGCTTGGCTATCTTTCCAGACAGAACTGGGAGTCTGCTGGGGACACAAAGACCCCAGCTCTTCCAAGGTCAAGGCCGGAGAGGGGTGCATGGAGGGGAGCCCCCAGGACATCGCGGCTCAGCCCACCTAGAACTAAGCAGCAGAGGAGGGAGCCGTCCCCAGTGAAATGAGCAAGGCCTGCGGACAGCCGACTGGAGGGGAAGCAGGGTCGGGTCCACCGGCGCTCCGGTCCTGCAATCCGATAACAAATTCGCATTTTGGAAAGCGAAACCGCGTGCACCGGCGGGTCCGCATTTCCCTTGCAAACTCCACTCAAAGGTCGTCCAGGCGGGCGGGGGACGCGCCCCCTCCCTGCTCCCTGCGCCTGCCCCGCATTCCTTCGCGGTGACTCTGGGGGAGGGGTGGAAAGGGGCAGGAATAGGAGGAAGAGGACCGTGCTCCCCGGCAGCCGCCCCACCCAACTCAGGGGCACCTCCTCGCGTAAGGTGCTTACAGACCGCCGGCCGGCCAAAGGGCGCGCGTGGGGTGTCAGACCGGCCCCGCGCTGGCTTCCCGGTACTGCTTGCCCCACCCGGCCTCTGGGCGCCCCACTGGGCCGCCACCCCCAGACGGGGGCGGGACCGCCGCGAGGAGGGGCCCGAGCAGGTTTAAACCCGGGTGGCGCCGCACGCGGGCCGAGGAGCGAGCAGAGGGACTGCGTACCGAGCCCCGGGGCTCCGTGCGGGCAGGTGGGACACCTGGGCCGGGGCCGGGGCCGGGCGGGGCAGCCACCGAGCGAAACCGTACCACCTGGGGCCGGCGGAGGCGGGGTGGGGGTGAGGGGGTGGGGGCGCGCAAGGCGCCCGCGAGGTGGCCCGGAGCTCCGGGCTCCGGCTTGGCCGTTTTCCCACCCCGCGCAGTCTGAGCTCCGGCCCGAGCAGGGAGCTGCGGCCCGGTCCCCTCCCCACCAGCCCTGGTGTGCGAGGGTCCCGGCAGTCGCCCCCGAACCCGGAACGCGGGTAGGAAGGCTGAAGATCCCCACAGGGGTGAGGGAGATGCCGCCCGCGGGGCGGGGGTCTGGCTCGCCCGCGGTTCCCGGCTGGACTGGTGCGCCGCTCTGGGCGGGCCCTGCAGGTATGGTCCCTCCCTGTCCCCCTGCAGGACGAGGGGCGTGTGCGGCTGGGCCAGGCCGGGGCGCTCCGGTGGGAGGCAATTAGGCTGACAAATTGAGCGGGCGGGCGCGTCTCCTGGCAGCTGCTGGGGTGAGGGAGGCCTGCGCTAAGCCACTGGGGGGCTACCTGCTGTCGGCGGTGGGCGGGCACAGGGACGCCCGGGTGGGGTCCTGTCAAGACCCTGTTGAAGCAGAAGCGGGGGTGGCTCTGCCCATCACGCCCCCGCCCCCCATGGACCTGGAACCCCACCACCCATCAGGTGGAGCTTCTCTCAGCCTTGATCTCTGCTCGGGGCCGGTGGGTGGGATCTTTCTGCAGCTGCCCACAGCCGGGCAAAGGCCAAGGTTGCGGCCTCCCTGCGTGGGCCTGAGGCAGCCTGGCCACCTGGTTCTGTTCTGATCTGGCTCAGGTGCACAGCCAGCCAGCTCCCTGCCCCCACCCCATCCCAGGCTGGAGTGGCGGGGCTGCCCTTCAGGTGCTGACAGATGGGGCCCACCCTCCTCAGGAATTGCCCTCCCACCCCTTGTCAACTGGGGGCCATGTGAGGTGGGGCTACTCCAGGGAAGCCACATGAGGGGTCCTCTCCCTTCTCAGATTCCGTTTGCTGTCTCTCCCAGCCCCAAAGCCACCAGCCCCTGTGGTCACACACCATGCCCACTTCTGTTGGTGGCCGCCTCTCTGGGACAGTGATCTTTTGGCTTCTGTGACATTGGGCTTGCCTGGGTCTCCCACCCGTGAAACCGCTCCCTCTCCCGCTCCCCAGGCCCTCAACCCCCCTCACATGCCCTGGTCTGTCTCTCCCGAGCTCCACACCCCTCTGTCCAGCTGCCTTCCCAAGGTCCCCAGAGACTCAAGGCGCCCAGTCCCAGGACCTTCCTCAGGTCCTGCCTGGGCAGGGCCCAGGGAGACTCATACCAGGCCCAAGGTCACTGCTGACTGAATAGGGCGTGGTCCTGCAGCCGCAGTGGCATGGGGCTCCAGGCCCCACACCCTGCTCTCATCCCCTCGGGCACACAGCCCCCCCCCCCCCCAAAGAAACCCCTGTGCAGGGCACTGGGGCCTCCTGCTCGTGGCGTTTGTATTGGCTCCTCTGAGTTTCCTGTCCAGGCGCTGCCCCTCCCCCCCACAACACAGCCAGTCTGGACTCTGGGCTTGCTGTCCATGTCCAGACCAAGAGCCACCCACGGCCATGCCCACCGCACTGCTCCTGCCCCCGCCGCGGCCCAGAATGCCCTTCCCCCCTTTGCTGGGTAGTGAGATGCCTCTCTTCTCTCCCACCCTCATCCCCTGCCAGGGGCAGGCACAGTGTTCTAACTCCCCTAGTAGCCCTGTTACCTGGTGCTCCTGCCGAGACTGGGGTGGGGCTGGGTGCTGGCCGCGCATGGCTCCCTCGGGCTCACAGACCCTGTGAAGGTGGTCCTGGAACAAGGCGCACTTTAGAAAAGAAACACGCTGGTCACTGTGCAGCTGGGCAGCAAAGCATGTGTTCAGGTCGGGTCCAGGAAGCAGAGTCTGACAGAGGATTAGGGAGTGGCCTCAGGATGACCCCTGTGGAAGGGAATAGAGGAATCAGATGGACAGAGGGACAAGCTGGCCTATCATGCAGTCCCACCCACCCCTAGAAGGAGGTCAGAGAACCCTGCGTTCACTAAGGTCACACCGTACCCTGAAACCCCTGAGACATGAAGGAGAAGGCAAGCAGGACAGACCCCAGCCCCTGTCGCTGCCACGGGTCTCGGGGCTGCAGCGGGCACTCACGGTCTCCTCTCCGTGACCCACTCCTCACTCCCCTCGCCCCCGCTGCACTGTCTGCTGCCAGAACCAGCAGAACCAGGCGGGAGGAGCCACATGGGCCACCACCCCGCCACAGGCCCCCCGCCTCCGCGTGGTCAGGTCAGCTCCCCTGCTGGGCGGGTCACTCCTCTTCGGGCCTCTTGGTCCTGGATGCAAGGAGCCAGAGTGCCCTGGTAGCGGCCGTGGCCTTCAGCTCAGTGTGACTGTGACTGTGGCTGTGCCTCCTGGAAGAAGCAGTCCTCCTCTGGGACCAAGACATCTAAATCCAGGGACCCCCAGAGCTGTGGGACAAGGGGCCCAAACTCCCAGTGGGTCCCACCCCTTGGTTCCTGGACCCATATGGTCTACCTGCTGAGACGGGACATTTTGGAGCAGTACCCTCCGGGGGAATGAGGCCTTCAGAGGTCTTCTTAAAACGGAGCCGCCTCAGCCTGCCCTGCCCTGCAGAGACCGGAGCCTCTCCATGGACACTGCAAGGCCCCAGGCGTCCACATGGGCTTTCACTGTCCAGCTGGTAACTTGCAGCCTTTTGTGATCTTTTTCCAAAGCCTGATTGCTTAGCAACGCCCCCCCATTCCACCAGCCTGTGCACTCGTCCCCATCTTAAACGCCTGGTACTGCGCCCTGAGCATGCCCGCCCAGCATGGCCCGCTCACCTCGGGAAGGCTGAAACTGTTGCTTCCTGGAGCCCAGCTCTCGTGGCCAGCGGGGTGGTGGCAGGCCCCTACGAAGCCCTGCCTCGGTGTCTGCCAGGTCCTGGCACCCACTGTCCGAGATTCTGAGCAGCAGGTCAGCTGCAGGGCGTCCCTGGGAGGCTCAGGCCCAGCACTGGTGCAAGGGGGGGGAGGGAGCAGGATCTCACCGGGAGGGTAGGCTTGATGTGGTCTCAGCAGGCAGTCCCATGGGCTGTGATGCCCCAAGTCCTGTAGAGGGACCGAGTCTGTGCAGCCAGGAAAGGCATGACCTTGGGGGAGCCAATTCCCAAGGGAGCCACAGTTGGGTCATCCGCCTGCAGCCCTCCCTGGAGGGGACTCAGTCCTGTAGTCCCTGATGGGGTCTGGGCAGGGCCTCGAAGCATCTGTCCCACCAGGTCTGTGTGATGTCAAAGCCCTGGCTTATTACTGCTGACAGTGGGGGGCTCTACACCTGCCTCAGCCATGTTGCTCCCCTGTATAACCCTGACCACTGAGAGGTCTTCCCCTGGAGGTCTCAGTCCCCCACCCCCCTGTTCACTTGCTGACCTACCCTGCTCCAGGGTCTGGGGGACGGCAGGGAGGGCAGGAGCAGGGAAGGCGGCCTTGAGTGACACAGCAGGTGCTCACGGTGCTGTGGAGCCCAGAGGCACAGACACGAGACGGGCCGGCGCAGAGGAGCACCCTCGTGGGGCCAGCCGTGGGGAGAGAAGCGTGAGGGTTCAGGGTTCAGGCTCAGCAGAGAGGACGGGGAGAGCTGGTCACGGGGCATGAGCAGCTGTGGGGGTGTGGGGGAGTTTGAGGCTCCTCACGAGACTGCTGGGCACAGGTGTCCAGGAGCAGCTGGACACGTGGTTCTGGCCTCTAGGACAGGCTGGGCTCGAGCTGCCAATTTCGGGGCTGAGGGCAGTCACAAGGAGCTCTATGACTTAATGGGTAAATGGAGATGGAGCAGAACCGGGGAGAAGGGGCCCCATGCCCTGGAGGTTGGGGGCGGTCAGATCCGAAATGCGTGTGCTGGGTTTGGCAGCGGAGTCGGAGGTCGCCTTAGCGAGAGCTGTGGAGTTGGGGCGTGGGGCGAACGGGGGGCCTGAGCCTTTTCCTGAGACCCTGTGTGGGGTGCGGGAGCTCGAGGACGGGCTTCGGGGAGCTGGTCGGGAGGCAAGGACAGGCGTGGACGAGTTTCCGAGCAGCTGGACAGTGCCGGCAGGAATGAGGGTGTGAACCAGGGTGGGGACTGCGGGTGTGGTTCCGAGGAAACGGGGAGTGAACCTGTTTGTGGGGCAGGGGAGGGAGGGAGGGAGGCCGAGTCGTTTTGAGGCTGTCATAACAATTATTACAACGGGCGGCTTAAGACAACAGAAACGTAGTATTCTCCCACGTTCGAGAGGCCAGACTCTGAAGCCAATGCTTCTGGCATTCAGTGGCCACTCTTGGTGTTCCCGGGCTGTGGCTGCATCGCTCCAGCCCCCTCTGTGGGCACGGGCCTTCTCCCTGTCTCTGTCTTCCTGTAAGGACGCGGTCCTTTTGGATTCGGGCCTTCCCTACTCCGTGTGGTCTCATCTTAACTTAATTCCGTCTGCAAAGACCCTATTTCCAAATAAGGCCATGGTCATAGGTGCCAGAAACTAGGACTTGCATGTATCCTTCTGGGGGACACGATTTAACCTGGCATAGACAGGGGCAGCCTGGATGAGGAGCTTGGTGTGCGAGTGTGATAGAGACGGGAGGTTAGGCCCCTGTCACCGCTGCTCAGAGAATAGGGGCACACGGGTTGTCTGCTGAGAGGGGGACAACCGCGGAGGGTGCTGAGGCTTTGAGCCAGCTGACCAGGGACCGGCAGGGCAGGGAGACCTGAGCCTGGCCCTGCCCATGGCCCTCAGCGAGACCAGCAGGCTAGCACTGAGTCTTTAGTCTCCCAGGCCCCCCAGGCCAGGTGTGGGCGCAGAGAGGCCAGAGCCCAGCGGGCCGGGGGAGGGGCAGAGGCTTGTGGAGCAGCGGGCCCAGGTTTGGGGAGGGTTTGAAGGAGGTCTCCTGAAAGAGGGGGCTGGAAGAAGGACAAGGCAGGGTGCTGGTATCCATGAACAAGTGGAGACCACCTAAGGGGTGGCAGGGCAAGGGCGGAGCCTTTGGGGAGCAAAGCGGGGCCCAAGCGGTTGGAAGATGTGGGTGCTGAGGCCGAGTCGGGTGGGGGAGCCACAGCCCAGGGGATGCAGGGCCAAGCTGGGACGTGAGCACACAGGGCCCCAGCCCTCTGCACCAGGAGCCGGGGTGGGCCTGAGGGTGTTGGGCTGGGGTGGAGGCCAGAGGATGGCCTACAGGAGAAGTAGAGCCTCATGTCCCTAGAGGCTCCCTGGCTGGTCTAGGGTCCCTGTGCTCACATGGTCCCTCCTGGGACCTGGTGGGGCAAGGAGATGGACCCCACCTGGATGCTGATCCTTGTCCCCCAGAAGGGCCAGCCACACCTAGAGGTGGATCTAGAGTTTGGGATTGACCCCTGACTATGTCTCCCGCCTGCCCACCAGGGCCACCCCAGGGCCCCTAACGGAGCCTTTCCATCCCCTGCAGGGAGCAGACACAGGACCTTGGGTAACAGTTCTGCACGACCAGCTGGGCACGATGAACGGCCATGTCTCTCCTCCTCTTGATGTCCTGGTCACCAACAACACGGAGCCAGCCATCGTCCCCAAGACTGTGAAGGCCATGCTGGGAGCTGGCACCCCATCTGGGCCCCCGACTGAGGCTGTCCCGTCCACCCAGGCCAGGAGCATCGCCGGGGTGTATGTGGAGGCCTCGGGCCAGGCCCAGAGTCTCTACACTGCCATGAAGCAGGGTCTCCTGCCTGGTGGGCTCGGGCTGGCTCTGCTGGAGGCCCAGGCGGCCACTGGGGGTCTCGTGGACCCTGCTCAGGGCCAGCTGCTCCCCGTGCCTGAGGCCCTGCAGCAGGGCCTGGTGGGCCTAGAGCTGAAGGAGAAGCTGCTGGCAGCCGAGCGTGCGGTCACTGGGTATCCAGACCCCTATGGAGGTGGGAGGCTGGCCCTCTTCCAGGCCATCGGGAAGGAGGTTGTGGACAGGGCACTGGGATGGAGCTGGCTAGAGGCCCAGCTGGCCACTGGGGGCCTGGTAGACCCCATCCGGGGCGTGCGTGTGGCTCCAGAGCTGGCCTGCCAGCAGGGCCTCCTGGATCAGGAGACGTGGAGTGGCCTGTCGGAGCACGAGCCTGGCTTGGGTGCCCTGGGCTTCCTGGACCCCAACACTCTGGAGCGGCTGCCGTACCGCGAGCTGCTGGGCAGGTGTGTGCGAGCCCCCAACACAGGTCTGGCTCTGCTGCCCCTTAAGACCACTTTCCGCACCCTGAGTGGGGCAGTGAGCTTGGCCGAGCTGGTGGAGGCAGGGGTCCTGGATGAGGAGACGGCCCGGGGCCTGCGGGAGGGCAGGCTAGCGGTGCCAGACGTGAGCGCACGTGCTGAGGTGCAGCGCTGCCTGCAGGGCACCGGTGGTGTGGCAGGGGTTGTCCTGCTGCCCGCTGGCCTCAAAAAGAGCTTCTTCCAGGCCGTCACCGAGCGCCTGCTCCCAATGGGCACCGCGCTCCCACTCCTGGAGGCGCAGGCCGCCACCTGTGCGCTGGTGGACCCAGCCACCGGCCGGCGACTGTGGGTGGATGAAGCAGTCAGGGCAGGCCTGGTCGGTCCAGAGCTCCACAGGCAGCTCCTGGTGGCGGAGCAGGCGGTGACGGGGTACCATGATCCCTTCAGCGGCACCCGCATCCCCCTCTTCCAGGCCATGAATAAGGAGCTGGTGGACAGGCCTCTGGCGCTGCGGCTCCTGGATGCCCAGCTGGCCACAGGAGGGCTAGTGTGTCCAGCCCGCAGGCTCCGGCTGCCCCTGGAGGCCGCCCTGCGCTTCGGCTGTGTGGACGAAGGGACTCAGCAGTGTCTCTCACAGGCCGCTGGCTTTTCAGACCCCAACACACAGGAGAGTCTCGTCTATGGGCAGCTGCTGGCCCGCTGTGTCACCGACCCAGAAACCGGGCTGGCCTTCCTGCCCCTTTCAGCGGGGACCCTCGGAGAGGAGCCACAGGGACCCCCGTTCATCGAGCACAGCACGCGGCAGGCCTTGAGTATGGCCACAGCCACCGTCTCCGTAGGCAAGTTCCAGGGCCGGCTCGTGTCGCTCTGGGACCTGCTCTTCTCTGAGGCAGTCCCTGTGGAGGAGAGGGTGAGGCTGGCCCAGCAGCACAAAGAAGGGGCCCTCTTGGTGGAAGAGCTGGCAGCTATGCTGAGGACCACCCTTGAGCAGGCCGCAGCTACTGCCAGGACCACTTTTGCTGGGCTGAGGGTTGCTGTGACGCCAGGAGAGCTGCTGAGCGCAGAGATCATCGACCAGGACGTGTATGAGCAGCTGGAACGAGGACAGACCACAGCCCAGGATGTGGGCAGCCTGGACTCGGTGCAGAGGTACTTGCAGGGCACTGGCTGCATCGCCGGCCTGCTGCTGCCTGGCTCCCAGGAGCGGCTCAGTATCTATGAGGCTCGCAGGAAGGGTCTGCTCAGGCCTGGCACTGCCCTCATCCTCCTGGAGGCACAGGCAGCCACAGGCTTCATCATCGACCCGAAAGAAAACAAGCAGTATTCCGTGGACGAGGCACTAAGGGCTGGTGTCATCGGACCTGAGGTATTCACAAAGCTGCTGTCGGCCGAGCGCGCCGTCACGGGCTACACCGACCCCTACACCGGGGAGCAGGTCTCCCTCTTCCAGGCCATGAAGAAGGGACTCATCGTCAGGGACCACGGCATCCGCCTGCTGGAGGCCCAGATTGCCACGGGCGGCGTCATCGACCCCGTGCACAGCCACCGTGTGCCCGTGGAGGTGGCCTACCAGCGCGGCTACTTCGACCAGACATTGAACTTGATCCTGGTGGACCCGAGCGACGACACCAAGGGCTTCTTCGACCCCAACACGCACGAGAACCTCACCTACATGCAGCTGCTGGAGCGCTGTGTGCGTGACCCCGACACGGGGCTCTACCTGCTGCCGCTCAGCAGCAAGCAGCCTCAGCTGGTGGATGGCGCCACCCGGCAGGCCTTCCAGAGCCTGCTGCTGTCGGTGAAGTACGGGCGGTTCCGGGGGCAGAGAGTATCCGCGTGGGAGCTGATCAATTCGGAATGCTTCAGTGAGGACCGGAGGAGGCAGCTTCTGCAGAACTACCGGCTGCGCAAGGTCTCGCTGGAGCAGGTCGCACAGCTGCTGGAGAGAGAGATGGGGAGGTGGGCAGACATCACACTGCCCGCGCTGCGGGGCCGGGTTACCGCCTACCAGCTCCTGGAGGCCCACATCATTGACCAGGAGCTCCTGGACCAGGTGCTGGTGGGGGCAGTCAGCCCCGAGGCTCTCCTCCACATGGACGGCGTCCGCAGGTACCTGCGTGGCTCGGGTGCTGTGGGTGGCGTGCTGTTGCAGCCCTCCAACCAGCGGCTCAGCCTCTACCAGGCCATGAAGCAGAAACTGCTGAGGCCAGGAGTGACCCTGGCCCTGTTGGAGGCCCAAGCGGCCACGGGAGCCATTATCGACCCCCACAGCCTGGAGACCCTATCGGTGGACGAGGCCGTGCGCAGGGAGCTGGTGGGGCCGGAGCTGTACGGCAGGCTGAGACAGGCCGAGGATGCTGTCACTGGCTTCAGAGACCCCTTCTCTGGGAAGCGGGTGTCCCTGTTCCGGGCCATGAAGAAGGGCCTTGTCTCTGTGGAGCAGGCTACCCGCCTCCTGGAGGCCCAAGTGGCCACAGGAGGGGTGATTGACCACACCAGCCACCACCATCTCCCCATGTCCGTGGCCACCCAGCGTGGCTGCATTGACCAAGAGATGGAGACGGCCTTGTCCAGCTCCTCTGAGACCTTCCCCACACCAGATGGCCGGGGACACACCAGCTACACCCAGCTTCTGGAGCAGTGTCTGAGGGATGAGGCCTCCGGCCTTCACCTCCTGCCGCTGCCAGAAAGTGTTCCTGCCGTCCCCACAGACGAGCAGGTCCGGGAGACCCTGCAGGCCACACAGGGGGCTGAGGACGGCAGGTCCCTCTGGGAGCTGCTGGGCTCCTGCCACTTCACCGAGGAGCAGCGCAGAGGCTTCCTGGAGGACTTCAGGGTGGGGAGGACCACCATGCAGCAGCTGCAGGCGGCCGTGTGCAGGTGGGTACAGGGGTCGGAGCTCCTGGCACGGGCCCGCATCACAGTGCCTGGCCCTCGGGGCGAGATCCCCGCCGTCTGGCTGCTGGATGCTGGCGTCCTCACCCAGGAGGCCCTGGTGGCACTGGCTCAGGGCAGGAAGTCGCCCACCGAGGTCGCCGAGCAGCCTGAGGTGAAGGCCTGCCTGTGGGGCACAGGCTGTGTGGCGGGCGTCCTGCTGCAGCCCTCGGGGGCCAAGACGAGCATCGCCCAGGCCATGAGGGACGGCCTCCTGCCCATGGGCCTGGGGCAGAGACTGCTGGAGGCCCAGGTGGCATCTGGCTCCCTTGTGGACCCTTTGACCAACCAGAGACTGTCGGTGGAGGGTGCAGTCCAGGCTGGCCTGGTGGATGGGGTGCTGGGTGAGCAGCTCCGGCAGGCTGAGGCAGCAGTGGCTGGTTACACGGACCCATACTCGGGGGGCACCCTCTCGCTGTGGCAGGCCATGGAGAAGGGGCTCGTGCCCCAAAGCGAGGGCTTCCCCCTTCTGCAGGTGCAGCTGGCCACAGGGGGAGTGGTGGACCCGGTCCATGGGGTGCACCTGCCCCAGGCAGCAGCCTGCAGACTCGGCCTCCTGGACGAGCTGACATGCCGGGCGCTGACCACAGTAGACGAGGACAGCAAGTTCTTCTTCGACCCCAGCACACGGGACATGGTGACATACCAGCAGCTTAAGGAACGCTGTGTCCTAGATGCCGACACTGGCCTGTGGCTGCTGCTGCTCCCCCAGGACGTGGCACTTGAGGTGGACAACCACACGGCGGTGGCCCTGAGGGCCATGAAGGTGCCCGTCGGCACAGGGAGGTTCAAAGGACTCAGCGTGTCGCTCTGGGACCTGCTGCACTCAGAGTACATCAGCGTCCACAAGCGGCGGGAGCTGGCGGCGCTCTGCCAGTCCGGGAGGGCCACAGCCCTGCGGCAGGTGGTCAGCGCAGTCACTGCCCTGGTTGAGGCCTCAGAGAAGCAGCCCTTGAAGGCTGCCTTCAGAGGGCTCCGGAAGCACGTGTCAGCCAGCGACCTGTTCAGGTCCCAGCTGATCGACAAGAAGACGTTGGATGAGCTGAATCAGGGGAGGAAGACTGTGCAGGAGGTGACGGACATGGACAGCGTGAGGCAGTTCTTGGAAGGAGGCAACTTCATTGCCGGGGTCCTTGTTCAGGGCACGAAGGAAAGGATGAGCATCTCGGAGGCCCTGAGAAGGCGCGTCCTGCGGCCGGGCACGGCCCTGGTGCTGCTGGAGGCGCAGGCGGCCACTGGCTTCCTCATCGACCCCGTGGAGAACCGGAAGCTGACCGTGGAGGAGGCGTTTGCGGCAGGGATGTTCGGCAGGGAAACCTACCAGAAGCTGCTGTCGGCCGAGCGCGCCGTCACGGGCTACACCGACCCCTACACGGGGGAGCAGATCTCCCTCTTCCAGGCCATGAAGAAAGACCTCATCGTCAGGGACCACGGCATCCGCCTGCTGGAGGCCCAGATCGCCACGGGCGGCGTCATCGACCCCATGCACAGCCACCGCGTGCCCGTGGAGGTGGCCTACCAGCGCGGCTACTTCGACGAGGAGATGAACCGCGTCCTGGCGGACCCGAGCGACGACACCAAGGGCTTCTTCGACCCCAACACGCACGAGAACCTCACCTACATGCAGCTGCTGGAGCGCTGCGTGCGCGACCCCGACACGGGGCTCTACATGCTGCAAATTGTAAAGAAAGGAGAAACCTACATGTATATTGATGAAACCACAAGGCAAGTTCTGCAATCTAAAACTACGAAGATGCACGTGGGGAGGTTCGCCAGTCAGATGGTCTCCTTCTGGGACCTGCTGTCCTCCCAGTATTTCACAGAGGACAGGAAACGAGAGCTCGTCCAGGAGTACAGAGCCCAGAAATTGCACCTAGAGCAGTTGTTGGAGATCATTACCACGACAATCGAAGAAACGGAAAAGCAAAACCAACTCATCAAGGTGGCAGCCATTGGCGGGGAGGTGACAGCTGCAGAGTTATTCAACTCTGGAATCATCGATAAAAAGACTCTGGATACACTGCACAGGGGGCAGGACCTCAGTGGGCTAGAACATGTGAAGACCTATCTGGAAGGCAGTGGCTGCATTGCAGGGGTGACTGCATCTGCCACCCAGGAGGTGATGAGCTTCTACGAGGCCAGTAGGAGAGGACTCATCCCCATGGGGTTTGCAACTCAACTGCTGGAGGCGCAGGCGGCCACAGGGTTCATGCTGGATCCCCTCAGCCACCAGAGGCTCTCTGTGGATGACGCCGTGGCTGCCGGCTTGGTGGGGGAAGAGCTGCAAGAAAGGCTTCTGCATGCTGAGAAGGCTGCAAAAGGCTACGTGGACCCAGCCACGGGAGACACGATCTCGCTGTTCCAGGCCATGAAAAGGAAGTTAGTGAAACAAGAGGAGGCACTCAGACTGCTGGAGGTGCAGGTGGCCACAGGGGGCATCATCGACCCACTGCACCACCACCGGCTCCCACTGGACACGGCCTACAGACGTGGCTGTCTGCACCAGGATGTGTACCCGCATATTGCAGATCGGAAGCACATGGATAAAAGGTTTGTGGATCCCTACACGAGAGAGAAGGTGACGTACCAGGAGCTGCAGGAGAGGAGCCGCCATGAAGAGGGGCTGAGCTGGGCTCTGTTCCCTGTGGTCAGTGAAGGAAAGGACTCTGAGTACATTGATGAGGCAACAAGACAGGCCCTCGAGGCCGAGCGGGTAGAGGTCACGGTGGGAAGATACAGGGGCCAGACACCATCCATGTGGGAGCTGCTGAACTCCGAATATCTGACCGAGGAGAAAAAGCGCGAGTTAGTAGCTGCATATAAGAGAGACACGGCCCATGCACTGGAAGGGGTAATAAAAATTATTTTTGAAATAATTGCTGACAAGGAAAAGAGCAATAAACAATTATGGTTCAGAGGACTCAGAGGACAAATCAGAGCTTCCGATCTGGTCCGCTCGGCAATCATCAGCAAGGAGACACTGGAGGAACTAGAAAGAGGGGCAAGCAAACAAGAAGACATCCAAGAAAACGAAGAAGTGAAACGCTACCTGGAGGGCACTGGATCCATCGCAGGGGTGCTGGTGCCCGCCAAGGACGAGCCCGGGCGGCAGGAGAAGATGAGCATCTACCAGGCCATGTGGAAGGGCGTCCTGCGGCCGGGCACGGCCCTGGTGCTGCTGGAGGCGCAGGCGGCCACGGGCTTCGTCATCGACCCCGTGCGCAACCAGAGGCTGTCCGTGGAGGAGGCGGTGGCCGCGGGCGTGGTGGGCGGCGAGATCCAGGACAAGCTGCTGTCGGCCGAGCGCGCCGTCACGGGCTACACCGACCCCTACACCGGGGAGCAGGTCTCCCTCTTCCAGGCCATGAAGAAGGACCTCATCGTCAGGGACCACGGCATCCGCCTGCTGGAGGCCCAGATCGCCACG
This sequence comes from Tapirus indicus, assembly GCA_031878705.1. Taxonomy (NCBI): domain Eukaryota; kingdom Metazoa; phylum Chordata; class Mammalia; order Perissodactyla; family Tapiridae; genus Tapirus; species Tapirus indicus. The sequence goes on from CM062935.1 coordinate 1,327,477, forward strand.
GGCGGCGTCATCGACCCCGTGCACAGCCACCGCGTGCCCGTGGAGGTGGCCTACCAGCGCGGCTACTTCGACGAGGAGATGAACCGCGTCCTGGCGGACCCGAGCGACGACACCAAGGGCTTCTTCGACCCCAACACGCACGAGAACCTCACCTACATGCAGCTGCTGCGGCGCTGCGTGCGCGACCCCGACACGGGGCTCTACATGCTGCAGCTGGCCGACCGGGGCTCCGCCGTGCACCAGCTGAGCGAGGAGCTGCGCGGCGCCCTGCGCGACGCCCGCGTGACGCCCGGCTCGGGCGTCCTCCGGGGCCAGAGCATCTCCGTCTGGGAGCTCCTCTTCTACCGGGAGGTGTCCGAGAGCCTGCGGCAGGACCTGCTGCGCAGGTACCGGGCGGGGGCGCTGACCGCGCAGGAGGTGGGCGCCGCCCTCACCTCGCTGCTGGCCCGGGCCGAGGACGGGAGCCCGCGCCCGGCCGCCCCGGACCCTCGGGGGGCCCTGCGTGCCGCCACCATGGAGGTCAAGGTGGGCCGCCTGCAGGGGCCGGCGGTGCCCGTGTGGGACGTGCTGGTGTCCAGCTACGTGGGCGGCGCCACGCGGGAGCAGCTGCTGGCCCAGTTCGGCTCGGGGACGCTGGGCTTGCCCGCGCTGACCCGCAGGCTGACCACCATCATCGAGGAGGCCGAGGCGGCCCAGGGGACCGAGCAGGCGCAGGGGGACGCCGCCGCAGGCCAGGCGGCGCCGGCGCCACCCGGGCGCGGTGACGGCGACGCCGGACCCTCTCCGGGCGAGGCCGAGGCCGAGGCCGCCCGTCGCCTCCAGGAGCAGGCCCTGCGTGCCGCCACCATGGAGGTGCAGGCCGGGCAGTTCCGGGGGCAGCCGGTGTCCGTGTGGGACGTCCTCTTCTCCTCCTACCTGAGCCAGGCCCGCCGGGACGAGCTCCTGGCCCAGCACGCGGCCGGCGCCCTGGCCCTGCCCGCCCTCGTCGCCATCCTCACCCAGGTCATCGAGGAGACGGAGGAGCGGCTGAGCAAGGTGTCCTTCCGGGGCCTGAGGCGCCAGGTGTCCGCGTCCCAGCTGCGCACGTCCGGGATCCTGGGCCCCGAGACCCTGCGGGACCTGGCCCAGGGCACCAAGACCCTGCAGGAGGTGACGGAGATGGACTCGGTCAAGCGCTACCTGGAGGGCACGAGCTGCATCGCGGGCGTGCTGGTGCCCGCCAAGGACGAGCCCGGGCGGCAGGAGAAGATGAGCATCTACCAGGCCATGTGGAAGGGCGTCCTGCGGCCGGGCACGGCCCTGGTGCTGCTGGAGGCGCAGGCGGCCACGGGCTTCGTCATCGACCCCGTGCGCAACCAGAGGCTGTCCGTGGAGGAGGCGGTGGCCGCGGGCGTGGTGGGCGGCGAGATCCAGGACAAGCTGCTGTCGGCCGAGCGCGCCGTCACGGGCTACACCGACCCCTACACCGGGGAGCAGGTCTCCCTCTTCCAGGCCATGAAGAAGGACCTCATCGTCAGGGACCACGGCATCCGCCTGCTGGAGGCCCAGATCGCCACGGGCGGCGTCATCGACCCCGTGCACAGCCACCGCGTGCCCGTGGAGGTGGCCTACCAGCGCGGCTACTTCGACGAGGAGATGAACCGCGTCCTGGCGGACCCGAGCGACGACACCAAGGGCTTCTTCGACCCCAACACGCACGAGAACCTCACCTACATGCAGCTGCTGCGGCGCTGCGTGCGCGACCCCGACACGGGGCTCTACATGCTGCAGCTGGCCGACCGGGGCTCCGCCGTGCACCAGCTGAGCGAGGAGCTGCGCGGCGCCCTGCGCGACGCCCGCGTGACGCCCGGCTCGGGCGTCCTCCGGGGCCAGAGCATCTCCGTCTGGGAGCTCCTCTTCTACCGGGAGGTGTCCGAGAGCCTGCGGCAGGACCTGCTGCGCAGGTACCGGGCGGGGGCGCTGACCGCGCAGGAGGTGGGCGCCGCCCTCACCTCGCTGCTGGCCCGGGCCGAGGACGGGAGCCCGCGCCCGGCCGCCCCGGACCCTCGGGGGGCCCTGCGTGCCGCCACCATGGAGGTCAAGGTGGGCCGCCTGCGGGGGCCGGCGGTGCCCGTGTGGGACGTGCTGGTGTCCAGCTACGTGGGCGGCGCCACGCGGGAGCAGCTGCTGGCCCAGTTCGGCTCGGGGACGCTGGGCTTGCCCGCGCTGACCCGCAGGCTGACCACCATCATCGAGGAGGCCGAGGCGGCCCAGGGGACCGAGCAGGCGCAGGGGGACGCCGCCGCAGGCCAGGCGGCGCCGGCGCCACCCGGGCGCGGTGACGGCGACGCCGGACCCTCTCCGGGCGAGGCCGAGGCCGAGGCCGCCCGTCGCCTCCAGGAGCAGGCCCTGCGTGCCGCCACCATGGAGGTGCAGGCCGGGCAGTTCCGGGGGCAGCCGGTGTCCGTGTGGGACGTCCTCTTCTCCTCCTACCTGAGCCAGGCCCGCCGGGACGAGCTCCTGGCCCAGCACGCGGCCGGCGCCCTGGCCCTGCCCGCCCTCGTCGCCATCCTCACCCAGGTCATCGAGGAGACGGAGGAGCGGCTGAGCAAGGTGTCCTTCCGGGGCCTGAGGCGCCAGGTGTCCGCGTCCCAGCTGCGCACGTCCGGGATCCTGGGCCCCGAGACCCTGCGGGACCTGGCCCAGGGCACCAAGACCCTGCAGGAGGTGACGGAGATGGACTCGGTCAAGCGCTACCTGGAGGGCACGAGCTGCATCGCGGGCGTGCTGGTGCCCGCCAAGGACGAGCCCGGGCGGCAGGAGAAGATGAGCATCTACCAGGCCATGTGGAAGGGCGTCCTGCGGCCGGGCACGGCCCTGGTGCTGCTGGAGGCGCAGGCGGCCACGGGCTTCGTCATCGACCCCGTGCGCAACCAGAGGCTGTCCGTGGAGGAGGCGGTGGCCGCGGGCGTGGTGGGCGGCGAGATCCAGGACAAGCTGCTGTCGGCCGAGCGCGCCGTCACGGGCTACACCGACCCCTACACCGGGGAGCAGGTCTCCCTCTTCCAGGCCATGAAGAAGGACCTCATCGTCAGGGACCACGGCATCCGCCTGCTGGAGGCCCAGATCGCCACGGGCGGCGTCATCGACCCCGTGCACAGCCACCGCGTGCCCGTGGAGGTGGCCTACCAGCGCGGCTACTTCGACGAGGAGATGAACCGCGTCCTGGCGGACCCGAGCGACGACACCAAGGGCTTCTTCGACCCCAACACGCACGAGAACCTCACCTACATGCAGCTGCTGCGGCGCTGCGTGCGCGACCCCGACACGGGGCTCTACATGCTGCAGCTGGCCGACCGGGGCTCCGCCGTGCACCAGCTGAGCGAGGAGCTGCGCGGCGCCCTGCGCGACGCCCGCGTGACGCCCGGCTCGGGCGTCCTCCGGGGCCAGAGCATCTCCGTCTGGGAGCTCCTCTTCTACCGGGAGGTGTCCGAGAGCCTGCGGCAGGACCTGCTGCGCAGGTACCGGGCGGGGGCGCTGACCGCGCAGGAGGTGGGCGCCGCCCTCACCTCGCTGCTGGCCCGGGCCGAGGACGGGAGCCCGCGCCCGGCCGCCCCGGACCCTCGGGGGGCCCTGCGTGCCGCCACCATGGAGGTCAAGGTGGGCCGCCTGCGGGGGCCGGCGGTGCCCGTGTGGGACGTGCTGGTGTCCAGCTACGTGGGCGGCGCCACGCGGGAGCAGCTGCTGGCCCAGTTCGGCTCGGGGACGCTGGGCTTGCCCGCGCTGACCCGCAGGCTGACCACCATCATCGAGGAGGCCGAGGCGGCCCAGGGGACCGAGCAGGCGCAGGGGGACGCCGCCGCAGGCCAGGCGGCGCCGGCGCCACCCGGGCGCGGTGACGGCGACGCCGGACCCTCTCCGGGCGAGGCCGAGGCCGAGGCCGCCCGTCGCCTCCAGGAGCAGGCCCTGCGTGCCGCCACCATGGAGGTGCAGGCCGGGCAGTTCCGGGGGCAGCCGGTGTCCGTGTGGGACGTCCTCTTCTCCTCCTACCTGAGCCAGGCCCGCCGGGACGAGCTCCTGGCCCAGCACGCGGCCGGCGCCCTGGCCCTGCCCGCCCTCGTCGCCATCCTCACCCAGGTCATCGAGGAGACGGAGGAGCGGCTGAGCAAGGTGTCCTTCCGGGGCCTGAGGCGCCAGGTGTCCGCGTCCCAGCTGCGCACGTCCGGGATCCTGGGCCCCGAGACCCTGCGGGACCTGGCCCAGGGCACCAAGACCCTGCAGGAGGTGACGGAGATGGACTCGGTCAAGCGCTACCTGGAGGGCACGAGCTGCATCGCGGGCGTGCTGGTGCCCGCCAAGGACGAGCCCGGGCGGCAGGAGAAGATGAGCATCTACCAGGCCATGTGGAAGGGCGTCCTGCGGCCGGGCACGGCCCTGGTGCTGCTGGAGGCGCAGGCGGCCACGGGCTTCGTCATCGACCCCGTGCGCAACCAGAGGCTGTCCGTGGAGGAGGCGGTGGCCGCGGGCGTGGTGGGCGGCGAGATCCAGGACAAGCTGCTGTCGGCCGAGCGCGCCGTCACGGGCTACACCGACCCCTACACCGGGGAGCAGGTCTCCCTCTTCCAGGCCATGAAGAAGGACCTCATCGTCAGGGACCACGGCATCCGCCTGCTGGAGGCCCAGATCGCCACGGGCGGCGTCATCGACCCCGTGCACAGCCACCGCGTGCCCGTGGAGGTGGCCTACCAGCGCGGCTACTTCGACGAGGAGATGAACCGCGTCCTGGCGGACCCGAGCGACGACACCAAGGGCTTCTTCGACCCCAACACGCACGAGAACCTCACCTACATGCAGCTGCTGCGGCGCTGCGTGCGCGACCCCGACACGGGGCTCTACATGCTGCAGCTGGCCGACCGGGGCTCCGCCGTGCACCAGCTGAGCGAGGAGCTGCGCGGCGCCCTGCGCGACGCCCGCGTGACGCCCGGCTCGGGCGTCCTCCGGGGCCAGAGCATCTCCGTCTGGGAGCTCCTCTTCTACCGGGAGGTGTCCGAGAGCCTGCGGCAGGACCTGCTGCGCAGGTACCGGGCGGGGGCGCTGACCGCGCAGGAGGTGGGCGCCGCCCTCACCTCGCTGCTGGCCCGGGCCGAGGACGGGAGCCCGCGCCCGGCCGCCCCGGACCCTCGGGGGGCCCTGCGTGCCGCCACCATGGAGGTCAAGGTGGGCCGCCTGCGGGGGCCGGCGGTGCCCGTGTGGGACGTGCTGGTGTCCAGCTACGTGGGCGGCGCCACGCGGGAGCAGCTGCTGGCCCAGTTCGGCTCGGGGACGCTGGGCTTGCCCGCGCTGACCCGCAGGCTGACCACCATCATCGAGGAGGCCGAGGCGGCCCAGGGGACCGAGCAGGCGCAGGGGGACGCCGCCGCAGGCCAGGCGGCGCCGGCGCCACCCGGGCGCGGTGACGGCGACGCCGGACCCTCTCCGGGCGAGGCCGAGGCCGAGGCCGCCCGTCGCCTCCAGGAGCAGGCCCTGCGTGCCGCCACCATGGAGGTGCAGGCCGGGCAGTTCCGGGGGCAGCCGGTGTCCGTGTGGGACGTCCTCTTCTCCTCCTACCTGAGCCAGGCCCGCCGGGACGAGCTCCTGGCCCAGCACGCGGCCGGCGCCCTGGCCCTGCCCGCCCTCGTCGCCATCCTCACCCAGGTCATCGAGGAGACGGAGGAGCGGCTGAGCAAGGTGTCCTTCCGGGGCCTGAGGCGCCAGGTGTCCGCGTCCCAGCTGCGCACGTCCGGGATCCTGGGCCCCGAGACCCTGCGGGACCTGGCCCAGGGCACCAAGACCCTGCAGGAGGTGACGGAGATGGACTCGGTCAAGCGCTACCTGGAGGGCACGAGCTGCATCGCGGGCGTGCTGGTGCCCGCCAAGGACGAGCCCGGGCGGCAGGAGAAGATGAGCATCTACCAGGCCATGTGGAAGGGCGTCCTGCGGCCGGGCACGGCCCTGGTGCTGCTGGAGGCGCAGGCGGCCACGGGCTTCGTCATCGACCCCGTGCGCAACCAGAGGCTGTCCGTGGAGGAGGCGGTGGCCGCGGGCGTGGTGGGCGGCGAGATCCAGGACAAGCTGCTGTCGGCCGAGCGCGCCGTCACGGGCTACACCGACCCCTACACCGGGGAGCAGGTCTCCCTCTTCCAGGCCATGAAGAAGGACCTCATCGTCAGGGACCACGGCATCCGCCTGCTGGAGGCCCAGATCGCCACGGGCGGCGTCATCGACCCCGTGCACAGCCACCGCGTGCCCGTGGAGGTGGCCTACCAGCGCGGCTACTTCGACGAGGAGATGAACCGCGTCCTGGCGGACCCGAGCGACGACACCAAGGGCTTCTTCGACCCCAACACGCACGAGAACCTCACCTACATGCAGCTGCTGCGGCGCTGCGTGCGCGACCCCGACACGGGGCTCTACATGCTGCAGCTGGCCGACCGGGGCTCCGCCGTGCACCAGCTGAGCGAGGAGCTGCGCGGCGCCCTGCGCGACGCCCGCGTGACGCCCGGCTCGGGCGTCCTCCGGGGCCAGAGCATCTCCGTCTGGGAGCTCCTCTTCTACCGGGAGGTGTCCGAGAGCCTGCGGCAGGACCTGCTGCGCAGGTACCGGGCGGGGGCGCTGACCACGCAGGAGGTGGGCGCCGCCCTCACCTCGCTGCTGGCCCGGGCCGAGGACGGGAGCCCGCGCCCGGCCGCCCCGGACCCTCGGGGGGCCCTGCGTGCCGCCACCATGGAGGTCAAGGTGGGCCGCCTGCGGGGGCCGGCGGTGCCCGTGTGGGACGTGCTGGTGTCCAGCTACGTGGGCGGCGCCACGCGGGAGCAGCTGCTGGCCCAGTTCGGCTCGGGGACGCTGGGCTTGCCCGCGCTGACCCGCAGGCTGACCACCATCATCGAGGAGGCCGAGGCGGCCCAGGGGACCGAGCAGGCGCAGGGGGACGCCGCCGCAGGCCAGGCGGCGCCGGCGCCACCCGGGCGCGGTGACGGCGACGCCGGACCCTCTCCGGGCGAGGCCGAGGCCGAGGCCGCCCGTCGCCTCCAGGAGCAGGCCCTGCGTGCCGCCACCATGGAGGTGCAGGCCGGGCAGTTCCGGGGGCAGCCGGTGTCCGTGTGGGACGTCCTCTTCTCCTCCTACCTGAGCCAGGCCCGCCGGGACGAGCTCCTGGCCCAGCACGCGGCCGGCGCCCTGGCCCTGCCCGCCCTCGTCGCCATCCTCACCCAGGTCATCGAGGAGACGGAGGAGCGGCTGAGCAAGGTGTCCTTCCGGGGCCTGAGGCGCCAGGTGTCCGCGTCCCAGCTGCGCACGTCCGGGATCCTGGGCCCCGAGACCCTGCGGGACCTGGCCCAGGGCACCAAGACCCTGCAGGAGGTGACGGAGATGGACTCGGTCAAGCGCTACCTGGAGGGCACGAGCTGCATCGCGGGCGTGCTGGTGCCCGCCAAGGACGAGCCCGGGCGGCAGGAGAAGATGAGCATCTACCAGGCCATGTGGAAGGGCGTCCTGCGGCCGGGCACGGCCCTGGTGCTGCTGGAGGCGCAGGCGGCCACGGGCTTCGTCATCGACCCCGTGCGCAACCAGAGGCTGTCCGTGGAGGAGGCGGTGGCCGCGGGCGTGGTGGGCGGCGAGATCCAGGACAAGCTGCTGTCGGCCGAGCGCGCCGTCACGGGCTACACCGACCCCTACACCGGGGAGCAGGTCTCCCTCTTCCAGGCCATGAAGAAGGACCTCATCGTCAGGGACCACGGCATCCGCCTGCTGGAGGCCCAGATCGCCACGGGCGGCGTCATCGACCCCGTGCACAGCCACCGCGTGCCCGTGGAGGTGGCCTACCAGCGCGGCTACTTCGACGAGGAGATGAACCGCGTCCTGGCGGACCCGAGCGACGACACCAAGGGCTTCTTCGACCCCAACACGCACGAGAACCTCACCTACATGCAGCTGCTGCGGCGCTGCGTGCGCGACCCCGACACGGGGCTCTACATGCTGCAGCTGGCCGACCGGGGCTCCGCCGTGCACCAGCTGAGCGAGGAGCTGCGCGGCGCCCTGCGCGACGCCCGCGTGACGCCCGGCTCGGGCGTCCTCCGGGGCCAGAGCATCTCCGTCTGGGAGCTCCTCTTCTACCGGGAGGTGTCCGAGAGCCTGCGGCAGGACCTGCTGCGCAGGTACCGGGCGGGGGCGCTGACCGCGCAGGAGGTGGGCGCCGCCCTCACCTCGCTGCTGGCCCGGGCCGAGGACGGGAGCCCGCGCCCGGCCGCCCCGGACCCTCGGGGGGCCCTGCGTGCCGCCACCATGGAGGTCAAGGTGGGCCGCCTGCGGGGGCCGGCGGTGCCCGTGTGGGACGTGCTGGTGTCCAGCTACGTGGGCGGCGCCACGCGGGAGCAGCTGCTGGCCCAGTTCGGCTCGGGGACGCTGGGCTTGCCCGCGCTGACCCGCAGGCTGACCACCATCATCGAGGAGGCCGAGGCGGCCCAGGGGACCGAGCAGGCGCAGGGGGACGCCGCCGCAGGCCAGGCGGCGCCGGCGCCACCCGGGCGCGGTGACGGCGACGCCGGACCCTCTCCGGGCGAGGCCGAGGCCGAGGCCGCCCGTCGCCTCCAGGAGCAGGCCCTGCGTGCCGCCACCATGGAGGTGCAGGCCGGGCAGTTCCGGGGGCAGCCGGTGTCCGTGTGGGACGTCCTCTTCTCCTCCTACCTGAGCCAGGCCCGCCGGGACGAGCTCCTGGCCCAGCACGCGGCCGGCGCCCTGGCCCTGCCCGCCCTCGTCGCCATCCTCACCCAGGTCATCGAGGAGACGGAGGAGCGGCTGAGCAAGGTGTCCTTCCGGGGCCTGAGGCGCCAGGTGTCCGCGTCCCAGCTGCGCACGTCCGGGATCCTGGGCCCCGAGACCCTGCGGGACCTGGCCCAGGGCACCAAGACCCTGCAGGAGGTGACGGAGATGGACTCGGTCAAGCGCTACCTGGAGGGCACGAGCTGCATCGCGGGCGTGCTGGTGCCCGCCAAGGACGAGCCCGGGCGGCAGGAGAAGATGAGCATCTACCAGGCCATGTGGAAGGGCGTCCTGCGGCCGGGCACGGCCCTGGTGCTGCTGGAGGCGCAGGCGGCCACGGGCTTCGTCATCGACCCCGTGCGCAACCAGAGGCTGTCCGTGGAGGAGGCGGTGGCCGCGGGCGTGGTGGGCGGCGAGATCCAGGACAAGCTGCTGTCGGCCGAGCGCGCCGTCACGGGCTACACCGACCCCTACACCGGGGAGCAGGTCTCCCTCTTCCAGGCCATGAAGAAGGACCTCATCGTCAGGGACCACGGCATCCGCCTGCTGGAGGCCCAGATCGCCACGGGCGGCGTCATCGACCCCGTGCACAGCCACCGCGTGCCCGTGGAGGTGGCCTACCAGCGCGGCTACTTCGACGAGGAGATGAACCGCGTCCTGGCGGACCCGAGCGACGACACCAAGGGCTTCTTCGACCCCAACACGCACGAGAACCTCACCTACATGCAGCTGCTTCAGAGGGCCACCGTTGACCCAGAAACGGGCCTCTTGTTTCTGTCTCTTTCTTCAGGGTGAATGGACTTTGTGTTACTGTGTCCAATCTTGAGTGTTATAATATTTTTCAACATTTTTCATTTCCTACCATTTTCCATTCTGTCCAACTTACTTGTTTTATATGTTTGGTGGCATTCTCCTTTTCTCTGTGTCCTTTTTGTTTCCCATGTTTTGTCATTTGGGCTAGAAGAACGGCGTGCTCTTTCTTGATGTTCGTCTTGACACCTTCTGGTCTTCTCAGTTGTGAATTTTCAATTCATTTTTATTTCACAGAAATTTGTCACTAGAGCATCCCTGATAAACTCTGCTATACTTCGTCAAAGTTAAAGGAAACCTCAACTAAGATTTAAGTGTCGGAGGCCTGTAGGTGGAGCTCTCAAGCTCTACCACTCATTGAGGATTACCTGAGCCTGAAGGGAGTGTAGGTTGCATCCCCATCAGGAGGTTTCCTACTGCTTTACTGTTCTAGCAGGAGGAGGAAGATATTCTTCTTGCCCAGGCGATGGAAAAAGCCCACAGCTCAGACAACGAGGAGCCATTGCCGCCCTGAACTCTTACTTTCTTCCAATGGACTTTCCTTTAGAACAGCCCCTCCCAACTACCCCTTCTTTTCTATAAAAACAGTTCCTCTGCTTTGTTCTCTGGACTTGCCTGTGGTTCACCATAGTTTGCATGTCCTGAATTGCAATTCTTTTGCTATTCTCAAATGAAGTCATCTTGCTGGTATAATAACTGGCTATTTTATTTTAAATTTGACAATTTAGAATGAAGAACTTTTTCTCTTGGCGCCTCGGCATATCTTAAGTGTCTACGTCTATATATTGCATCCATATTTTTATTAAATGCATTCCTTTACAAAGTAATTCTCCTGTTTGTGGACTAAGTCATTTTCCATCATTTCCTAACTATAGTTCAGTGGCTTATGGCTCTCAATTTGGGGTCCACCTGGGTGACCATACATCCCACTGCTGTGCTCAGTGAAGGCACAAGCTGATTCTCTCTTGGTGCAGATCTTCAGTCATTAATTGCAGAGTGTCTTAGGGGCAGGTGACAGAGGGCCAAGCAGGTGACAGAGGGCTGGGCCTCACTGGTCCCCCCTTTACTACACAAAGAGTTCTAAGCAGATGAGTGACACTTTCACAGGATCACCTGGTGCTGGGTGGAATCTTTGAGTATAGAGAGCGGGCTGCTGCAGTGGTCCCAGGGAGCAATGTTGGTCGTAAAATGATGGCAGCAGTAGAGATGGTGAAAGGGGTCAGATGCCAGCTATGCCAAAGGTTGGGAAAAAGAGAGGTGTCCCAAGTGACTCTAAGAAACCAGTGGGGCTGAAGGCCATTGAACAGAGATGGAGGAGCAGGAGTTCGGGGTTGGAGTTGTCCACCTTAAAAATAAAATAGCCAGTTATTTTACCAGCAAAATAGGTTTATTTGGGAATAGCAAAGAATTGCAATTCGGAACAAGCAAGCTATGGTAAAACCATGGGCAAATCTGGCAAACACAGGAGAGGAACGTTACTTCATTGAGAAAGAGGGAGTTGGGAGCTGCCAGGATGAGCAAAAGTCCATAGGAGGAGGGCAGGGTTCTGGGGTTGTGAGGGCTCCTCACTGGCTGAGCCGTGGCTCCCATTGGCTGGGCTATCGCTGAGCAAGGAGAAAGTCTGCCTTCCTCCTGCTGGGGTGGTAAGGTAGGCTTCTTCCTGTTGGAAAATGTAAGGTACACTTTTTCCTGTTGGGGTCTGCAATGGATGAGTTGGGGGAGTGAGGGCTCTCCCTCCTGGCCTCTAACTCCATTGTAAATGAGGCTCTCTATTCAGTGAAACCCAGCGAGGGTTTAAGTTTGAGAGAAGGCAGGCCCGTGTGTCCACTACTTTTCTCTCTAGAGAAAGGAAAAGGTGGGTGAGGAGTCAGCAGGTGTGAGAGGGAGATGTGGGAAGGTAGTGGGGGTTGGGGGGTAAAGGGGGATTTTAGACAAGGATTCTAAAGTGTGTCTTGCTGATGTGGCTAGAGGGTGTGGTGAAGGGGGCCTCCTGGAGGGAAGAGGGGGCTGCATGTGAGTGGGGGTGCGGCTCCCTCCTGATGATGGCTCCACTTTCCAGGGGAGCCATCAGCAGAAAGAGGAGAGAAAACAGGAAATCGCCATCCTGGAATGTAGTGAGCGTGTGGACGTGAAAGGGAACACAGAATTGCGCACCCGTGGGAGGTTTGACCCGTGATCATGAATTAAAGTCAACCCGTCAGCCTGCTTGTGTCCTTTTCTGTCACCTTCAGTGACCCTCCCACGTGTTCCTTGGAAGAGGGGGGACGCGCCAGGAGAGCTGACCTCCCAGATGCCCATCCCAGACCTTCCCTTAGGCCCTGGGGGAGCACTCTCGGGCGGAGCGGGCTGCCCCAAGCCCCGCTCCACGCTGGGACCACCCCAGGGAGGAAGCGGGAGACTGAACGGCATGTGTGTGGTCGGGAAGCGGTGCGGGAAGAACACGGGGCTCCAGGAGCCGGGCAGAGGCGGTTCCCCGAGGCCCCTGGCCCGGTCCACGCAGGCCGCCGCACGCCCAGGGAGGCCCGGACGGACTGGGCTCCAGGCCGGCGCCGAAACCCCTGGGGCCGGGTCGTTTGTCTCAGACTCACCCCTGGGCCTCCAGCCCAGAGCCGCCGCTGCCGGGGGAAGCCTGGGGTCCCGGACGGGGCGGAGCCTTAGACGGGGGTGGGGCCTAGGTGGGGATGGGCGTGACCTCTGGCGGGGTGGGGCCCTGCCAAGCGAGCCCTTGGGCGTGGCGGGCGTGGCCCCTAGTGGGGCGGGGCTCCGCAGGGCGGGGCCTTAGTCGGGAATAGGCAGGGCTTCGGACGGGGCGGGGTCTCATATGGGGCGGGGCTCCGATGGGGCGGGGACTGTGGGGCGGGGCCTCAGATGGCAGAGGGTAGGGCTTGGTATGGGGCGGGGCCTTAGCCGAGGATAAGCGAGGCTTCGGACCCGGCACGGTCTCCTACCGGGCGGGGCTCCACGGGGCGGGGGCTCAGCCTCCGCCCGGTAGCTCCACTCAGACTCCAGCCCCAGGAGGCGGCTCCGGAGGGCCGGGCTGGCACCACCCGGGGGCCGTCCGCGCGCCAACGCCTCCCAATTCCCGGAGAGGGGCTGGGGATCCAGGCGGTGACGGCCGCTCGGCTCCCGGCTGGGCGTCTGGGCGCCGGGCCAGGGCGGGCGGGGAGCGGCGGCGCGGGGCGGCGGATCGCGCGGAGGGCGGCGGCCTGGGCCCGCCGAGCCATGGCGGCCCCGCAGCCCGCGCCGAGGCGGAGCCGGGAGCGGGAGCGGGAGGACGAGAGCGAGGACGAGAGCGACATCCTGGAGGAGAGCCCGTGCGGCCGCTGGCAGAAGCGGCGGGAGCAGGTGGGCACAGTGGGGCTGGGGGTGAGGTGTCGTGCCCACCTCGGGCGGAGGACCACGGTGACCACGCGAGGCCGTGGGGGTGCTGGAGAAACCGGGACGCCCGAAACCTCTCCGCGGCCTCGCGCAGGTGGCTCCCTTCTTGGTTGGCCCTTGGACACCTTTGGCCTAGCCCCCACGCGCTGGTGAGGAACCCCCGATACTTTAAGGTCTATTCTCCTCCCAGGACCACCTCTCCATGCCTCTGGGACCAGCCGCTAGACCCCTGGGGACCATCTTCAACCCCCTGAAACTGCTCCAAATCCCCTCAGCACAGCCCCTGGATACCACTCTTTGACTCCTGGGGGCCAGCCCTCCTCCAGGCCCCCAGCTTCCCCCCAGAGCAGGCCAGGGCCTGTATCCCACGCTTGGGCCCGCTGGAAGGGTGTGGGCAGAGACCAAGCCCCCACTCTCTCCCCCCCCCAACACATACCAGAACACTCATAGCCCCCACCCCCACCACCAGGTGAACCAGGGGAACATGCCAGGGGTCCAGAGCACCTTCCTGGCCATGGACACGGAGGAGGGGGTGGAGGTGGTTTGGAATGAGTTGCACTTCAGCGACAGGAAGGCCTTCGCGGCCCACGAGGTGAGGCCCACTGCCCCCCCCGCCCTTACCCCACCCCATGACCACCCCATGACTGGTCCCCCCTTCCCAGGAGAAGATCCAGACCATGTTTGAGCAGCTAGCCCTGGTGGACCACCCTAACATTGTAAAGCTGCATAAGTACTGGCTGGATGCCTCCGAGGCCCATGCGAGGGTGAGCCACAGGCACACCAGGGATGGGGTGAGGCCATCAGCGGGTGGGGCGGCTGTGGAAACCCTCCCCGCCATTGGCGGAGCCGCGAGCCCTCCCACCCCGCAGGTCATCTTCATCACAGAGTATGTGTCCTCGGGCAGCCTCAAGCAATTCCTCAAAAAGACCAAGAAGAACCACAAAGCCATGAACGCCCGGGTATGGGGAGTGGGCTGGGGTGACGTCGGGGACAGGAAGGGGTCAGGGGCCATCAGGGACAGCGATTGTGCGGGGGTGCCGGGTGGCTTCGGGAACAGGAAAGGAGTTGGGCCCGGGCGGGGGTGCGGGGTGGGCACCGCAGGCCCAGCCGCCTCTCCCGCGCCGGTCCGACGGAGTCCGTCCGCCGCCAGGCCTGGAAGCGCTGGTGCACGCAGATCCTGTCCGCGCTCAGGTGAGGGCCTAGGCTTGCCCGCGCGCCACCCTGCCGCGCCCCTACCTCCCCGGCGCCCCTGACCCGGCTCCGCCTGCTCTCCCCCCACCACGCCCGCAGCTTTCTGCATGCCTGCAGCCCCCCCATCATCCATGGGAACCTGACCAGTGACACCATCTTCATACAGCACAACGGCCTCATCAAGATCGGCTCTGGTGCTGGCGGGGCGGGGCGGGGCAGGGGGGAGGGGCTGGGGGGACCTGCGGGGAACCGAGGGCCGATGGCCCCCAACGCCCCATCGCGTTGACGCCCGCTCTTTCTACCCGCGGTGGCTGGCGCAGTGTGGCACCGCATCTTCTCCAATGGTGCGTGGGGCACCTGGGGGGATGGAGGGCAGTGGAGAAGTGCCGTCCGCTCATCGCTGGTGCTCTTCATAGCTCTTCCGGACGATCTCCGAAGCCCCATCCGGGCTGAGTGCGAGGAACCGCGGAACCTGCACTTCTTCCCGCCAGAGTATGGCGGTGAGTCCTGGAGGGCTTCTCAGTGCCCCACGCTCTTGGCATCTGCCCTACCCTCTCTGACTTGCTCTCTCTCTTTCAGAGGTTGCCGATGGCACTGCTGTGGACATCTTTTCCTTTGGGATGTGTGCACTGGAGGTACTAGCCCCATGGCCACCTCCCAGCTAGCTCCCCTCCATCTCACCTATGCTGTCCCTCCCATGCCTGACCTGGCTCTGCCCCCCAGATGGCTGTGCTGGAGATCCAAGCCAATGGGGACACCCGGGTCACAGAGGAGGCCATCGCTCGGGCCAGGCACTCGCTGAGCGACCCCAACATGCGGGTAACCAGCTTGCCCTGCCCCTTCTGGCTGGCTCTCCATGCTCCATGTAGGGCTGGTGAGATGCTCTGGGCAGGTCTGGAGATGCAGTGAGTCAGTGCCGCTGAGGGGGTGTGTCAGCCCCACTGCACAAGGGACCACTCGCAAGGACAGCCTTACCCGGAGTGCATGTTGAGTTCAAGGCCTGAAGACTCTCAGGGCACTTTCTAAGGACAGGAAGACCAGAGAGATGCTGCTCCCTGTGTGGGCACTATTGTTCCGCCCATTTTATAGATAAAGAAACTGAGGCTCAGGGAGGCTAAGCACTTCACCCAAGGCTTTAGAGTAAGTGGAGCCAGTGTTGCACCCGGGTCTGCCCAACTCCACATCCCCACTTTTAAGCCTCCAGGAGACAGGCTAGAGGAGATGTGGCCCCACTTGTGTGTGGGGCATGGTGGGCAGGGGGCAGGCCAAGGGAGTATGGGATGGAAACTGTATCCACAGCCTCTCTGGCCAGAGTCTGGTGACTGTCTGGCTTAACCACATGGCCTCTGGGGAGCGAGGGAGGGAAGTGATGGGGCCGGGATGGGGCTGGTGGAGAGGTGGAGCCAGGACAGACATGAGGAGTAGTGGAGGGCATGGATGTGGGGTGGGGCAGGGACCCATTGAGGTCATCTCCAGAGCTGGGCCTGAGCTGAGGCAACCAGAAGAGGGCCAGGCTGGGATGCATGGGTTCAGGCTGGCCTGCACTGACCTCCAGGGGCCTGGGCTGACCTGCGGACACTTGCTGGCCCCAAGGCTGCAGGACAGGGTCTAGAGTCCTCCCTCGGCAGTGCAGGCTTCATCTGTGAATTGGGGGTGACAACGCCTACTCCCCACGATTTTTGTGACGGTTATGGACGTAGAGCATGGGAAGTTCTGGGTCCAGGGCTTGACTGTCCTGTTTGTAGGATCAGGTCTGGGTCTGGCTGCTAACAGGATGCCTCTCCCTAAGTGCATTCCTGCATGAAGGCTCCCATGGGGATTGGACCCTTGGGATCTGGGGACTTCAGGGCTGTCCTCTCCTCATACTGTGGGGCCAGAACAGAGAGACTTCTCCCACTGCAGCTTCTCCTCTCCACGCTCCCAGGAGTTTATCCTCTCCTGCCTGGCCCGGGACCCCGCCCGCCGGCCCTCTGCCCACAACCTTCTTTTCCACCGCGTGCTCTTCGAGGTGCACTCGCTGAAGCTCCTGGCAGCTCACTGCTTCATCCAGCACCAGTGTGAGGGGCAGGCTGGCCTGGGGGTGGGCCGAGGGCCTGGGGTTGGGATGTGGAAGGGGGCCCTCCAGAACCCGTGGCTCAGGGTCCACCACCCTGAGTGCTCCTGCGGCCTGCAGACCTCATGCCTGAGAATGTGGTGGAGGAAAAGACCAAGGCGATAGACCTACAGGCGGTCCTGGCAGAGATCCCCCGGCCCCCCCGGCCCCCGCTGCAGTGGCGGTGAGCGGCCTGCCACCCAGAGGCCTCCCTTCTCTGCCTGGCCAGCCCCCACCCAGTCCTGCCCCACTGGCAGGACAGGCTGGTCAGCTACCCCTCATGTGCTTCTTGCACCCATGCCAGGTACTCGGAGGTCTCCTGCTTGGAGCTGGACAAATTCCTGGAGGATGTCAGGTGAGAGCTGGTGTGAGGTTGGGGAACAGGCAGCTGCCAGGCCTGAGCCCCCAGCCACCCCCGGTGTGTCCCCAGGAATGGGATCTACCCATTGATGAACTTTGCTGCTGCTCGGCCCCTGGGGCTGCCCCGTGTGCTGGCCCCACCCCCCGAGGAGGCCCAGAAGGCCAAGACCCCAACGCCAGAACCCTTTGACTCAGAGACCAGAAAGGTGAGCCCCCACTCCTACTGCCCTGTGTCAGATCTCAGGCCTGTCCACTGCCCAGAGGGGTGCCTTTTTCAGGGGCTTCAAGCCCCTGCCAGCCCAGCTCTCCTCCAGGCTGCCAGGGACTAGGTTCTGGCTGACCCCTTTGTGGGAGTTGGGAGGCAGTAGGACAAGCTGGGATACTCCCTTTCTCAGAGGCTCCTGCCGCCTGCAGACCCTTCCCTGATGCCCTGCTGCTTGCCCCCATACACACTGGCCCCTGGCCCCACAGTGCTCCAAGCAAGCCTTCATCTGGCACTCTATCTACCCCCTAGCCCTCTCTGATCTCACCCGCTTGGCTTGCTGATTCCCTGACATTTGTGTCCTGGTGTCTCCTCCAAGGCCCCCAGGCACTGTGTTTCCCCCAACCTCGTCTCCTGCAAGGCTCCCTCCCTGGCCAGCCTCGGCCCCTTTCTTTTCCTTTCCACGTCCACACCCACTGGGTTCCAGAAGCTCTGGGTTTGGCTTTGGGTTTGTCTCCATGGTCATCACTCTAATCTGGGCAGCCTCCATTCTCCACCCAGATGCTGCACCAGCCCCCAGTCTGGCTGCCTTCTTCCTGGCTCCCCTCCATAGTGCAGAGCCAGAATTCATGTCCTAACAGCCACATCTGCCCACAGAGACGGTGGGGTCCTTAGCCCGACGCAGGTGCTCTGAGGTCTCATCCTGCTGGCATCCTGTGTGTCCCTGCTGACCCCATCCCCACCCCCAGCTCCCTCTTTGTTCAGGTGTTCTCTCCACCTGTGAAAACTCCTATTCATCCTTTAGTACCTAGCCTCAATGTCTACTCTTCTGGAAGTTTTACTTAACTCGGCAGACTGTAGCAGTGAGATGTGCTGTCTAGCCTCCCCTTAGAGATTTTTTTCCCATTTCCAATCCTTACTGTCCCTTCTGGGCCCCTTTGAGGTGGCATCTGCTCTTGCTGCTGAGTTGCTGAGTTCCAGCCTTTGTGGTGACCTTGCCCCCCCCCCAATCCCAGGTGATCCAGATGCAGTGTAATCTGGAGAGAAGCGAGGACAAGGCACGCTGGCATGTGAGCAGGGCCGAGGGAGGGGGCGACAGAGGCACGCAGCGGGGGCAGGGTGGACTCCAGGAGCCTAACCGCGCCCTCCCGCCTCCCCAGCTCACTCTGCTTCTGGTGCTGGAGGACCGGCTCCACCGGCAGCTCACTTACGACCTGCTCCCAAGTAGGCGGGGCGGGCCTAGGCGGGGCGGGCGCGGGCGCGGGCAGTGGCCTCATGCCTCCCCCCCCCCCCGCCCCCGCCCCGCCCCGCTGCAGCCGACAGCGCCCAGGACCTCGCCGCCGAGCTCGTGCACTACGGCTTCCTCCACGAGGTGTGCGGGCCGGGCGGCCCGGCCGGGCGGGCGTGCAGGGTGGGCCGCGCCCCTCCGTTCTCCCACGCGCCCCTCCGTTCTCCCACGCCTCCCTCCCGCCCTGCAGGACGACCGGACGAAGCTGGCCGCCTTCCTGGAGAGCACCTTCCTCAAGTACCGTGGAGCTCACCCTTGACCGCGCCCAGTCCCCGAGGTCCAGCCCTGCCGGCCCACAAGGGGAAGCTCAGCATTGGCCCTGGGCGGGGGGGTGGGGAGCTGGGGGGGGATGACCAGGGGCCGCCTTCTGCCTGCATGCCTGGGGGCTGATGACCCAAGGCCTGCTAGTGAGGAACCTCCGCTTCCACAGCTTCGGAGGAGCCCTGGGGTGGGGTGTGGGGGGGTTATACCCCACAAGTCTTTAGGATCAGAGTTCCCCCACCCAGCCTGCTTCCACAACTCAGCATCCTTTCCCATATCCTCCATTTTCTGGCCAAGAGTCCCCCTTCCCTACCCCGCAAGCTGTCTGGTCAGTGACTGAGCCCTCAGCATAGGGGAGGCGGCCCCGCAGGGAGCCACAGTGCTGGGGCACAGGGGTCAGCCCAGGACAGATATCTGCCCAGGGAAATGCTCCATCCCCATTTGGTACCACAGACCCACACAAGGAACCACCACCTCATGCCAATGGTGAAGCATCTGCAGGTGTCAGGCATGGTGCTGGACGCTGGGCAGGCCCCTGGCCTGGCCGGAGAAGCAGGCGGCAGAGGCAGTCCAAGAAGCTCAAGTTCCCAGCTCCATGTGGCTCTTGCACCCCATCCTCCATCCAGCGCAGACCTGCCCTGGATCCCCTCTATGACTTTCTGCTGCTCGGAGACAGGGACCTGCCCCCACTCTGCAGCCACTCTTCTAGCCCCTGCTGCCCCCTCCAAAGGGCTATGTTCTCTCCTGTATTCCCTGGGCTGGAGAGGTCAGGGTCAGGTGTCCACCCTGCTCCTCACTGTGCCTCCTCTCAAACTCGCCACCTCCCTAGTCCCCTCCCTCGCCTCCCCGTGGCAGCTGCCTCCCGGGGTCCCGGTCTCTCCCACTCAACTCCCCCCACCCCCACCCCATCTTCGATTCTCTTGGATCACTTCCCCTCCATTTTCAAATTTAGTTAAACACTCTTGAATGCCTTAAATTGCATGTATAAATTTAGCACCTTCAGATTTCTTTTTAAGCATTTCAAATGTCAAACCAGGAAAACTTACCACTGTATTAGTTCTCTGTTCCTGCTATAAGAATTTACCACAAACTTAGTGGCTTAAAACACAAACTTATAATTCTGTTGGTCAGAAGTCTGGTACAGATCTCACCAGGCTAAAATCAAAGTGTCAGCAGGGCTGCATTCCTTTCTGGAGGTTCTAGAGGAGAACCCATTTCCTGCTCCTCCAGGTTGATGGCCTGCAGGTGTCAGGCAGGGTGCTGGGCACTGGGCAGGAATTCATTGCCTTGCAGTGGTAGAGCTGAGGCCCCCATTTTCTTGCCTTCTGTAAACTGAAGGCCATTCTCAGCTTCTAGAGGTTGCTGCATTCCTTGGCTCATGGCCCCATCCTCCATCTTCAAAGCCAGCAACATTGGGTTGAGTCTTTCTTATCCATCTGTCTGGCTTTCTGCAGCCAGGAAAGCTTCATGTGATTAGGTTAGGTCCACCTGGATAATCCAGGATAATCTCCCCATCTCAAGGTCCTTAACCATATTTGCAGAATACCTTTTGCCACGTAAAGTAACATTCACAGGATCCAGGGGTTAGGGCATGGACGTGTTTTGCGGGGCGGGGGGTGGGTGGGTCATTATTCCACCTACCACATCACCCTTACCAACACCCAAAACAAAACAAACTTACCAACACGTATCTAATAAATTAAACATATAAATATAGTGAATCTCAAGTTACCTTAAACATCCCAGTACTCTACAAAATTATTCAAATTCTTACACTTTTCAACTTAAAATACAAATCTAAAATAACTTATGGGTCTAGTTGGAAATCCTGATGCTAAGATGTCTGATTCTGCATCATCTTAAACAGTTTGAGTGTCAAACGCATAACAGGTTGTACCAATGATTAAACTGAACTCAAAATTCTGGATGCCACCATTGCTTCGTTTAATCATGCCTATGTTGAGGTTTTCATTTTAACTTTTATCTTTTCAAAAGTGTATACATATTATTTTCAAAGTGGAATGAATCTTTTTAGGCCAATAATAAATGCAGTCGCCAACCCTGATCCTTTCCAAATTCAACTCTCTTAGCTGTTTCTCCAGGCATTTAAAATTCATGTTTCACAAAACCACGTACATGCTTTTACTGCTTTTTATTGTTTTTTGTACATTAGGTGTCCCCTGCTAGCATCCTCTGGGAGAAGGGGAGTCACTGGTCTCAGTCCCTTGATCCAGCATTATCCCAGTGTGATGGACATGGTACCCAGTGTGATGGATATTGTTACAGCTTCATTACCACGGGTCTCAGCAGAGAACAAGGTGTCCTAGGATTATATTTGCTTTTGTGCACAACTTTTTGTTTTTCCTGGAGTTAATAATTGCTTTTTTTAATTTGCTTTATTTTTTATTTGCTTTTAGTTTTCTATACATTGCTAACTCACCCTTAGATTCTCTTGCAGAAGTGTGAATTTCCTCTCAACACTTGAGATTCATTGCACAATTGACTGTTCAGTTTAATCTTTTCCTGGAGCCCCCACCACGCCAGCTGTCTGCCCCAAGCTGCTTGTTCTCGGGCCTGTGGCCCAGCTGCCAGCATGTTACTCCTTTGCCAGCACCCTGGAGCACCTCTTCTCTCTTGTCTCTGGTTCCCACACTTTCCGCTTCCTCATTCACCCTCTGTTTGAGGAACAACCACCTCCAAGTTTCCTGAGAGAGGGTGCATGAGGAGTTCTTATTCTACTCTCACATCTGTTTGTTAGCATAACTAGGTACAAAAGTTTGGTCAGGTTGGAAATTACTTCTTCCCAGGATTTTGAGGGTATGTTACTTTCTTCTAGTTCCAAGAACTCCCATGCCTTTCTAAATTCTGACCCTTTGTCTGTGATTTCTTCTCTTTCTGTCTGTGGATCTTCTCTTTGCACCAGTGCTTTGGAAATTCTCAATGATATCTCCTGATATAGACCTTCTCTTTCATCTGTTGTCCAGAGATCCAGACCCTTCAGTTCTAGGAAATTTTGTTTTTTGTTGACTTCTCCCTTCTGCTTATTTTCTGGAACACTTGTTACTTAGATTTGGATTTTTTGAGAGGTGTAGTATATGGTGGTCAAGAGCCATTCTGCTGCCTCCTACTGTGTGATATTGGTCTGTGCCTCTACTTCCTCATCTGTAAAAATGGGGAAACAACAGTACCCACTCCATGGGGTTGTTGTAAGGATTGCATGAGTTCATCTGTATAAAGTAATGAGAATAGTGCCCAGCACACAAGCACTCTGAATGCTATATTATTCATCAATGTCAAATTTCATAGGGGAAGCTGCCACCAGAAATGGTGCTTGTGCCCCCCCACCCTCTGCCACCAGTGGTGGTGGCAAAGTCCCAGCCCACCTCACCCCTTCATCCATCCCCCTCTATTACAGAGGCCTCTGAAGTGCCAGGCCAGTTCTAAGCACTGAAGAGTACTGACCAGTGTGATGATTACATTTTCTGTTTTCTAGCTATCCGGGTTCGTTGTTATACATTCTGGAAGATTTCAACTCTTTCAACCCTTCTATTGAACTGTCCATTTTCCTCTCATATTTTTCATTTGTAAGTGCTATTTTTCATTTGCTGAATGTTATTTCTTTGCAGCCTCTTGTTCTTGTTTTTGGATGCAACATTTCTGAGTATATGGTTTTAGCTTTTTTTCCTTCTTCTGCTTGCTTTATTGCCTCTGTTTTCTGAGTTTCTTTTCCTTTTCCTTTTTTGTTTTTTTCCTCTTCCTCAGGTGTCTGGGGACCCTAGGCTGCCCACTTGCACTTAACAGTGAGATGATCTTAGTGTTGGGGCTTGTTGCTTGGTGAGCCTTGAGGCCAGGGATCTAGCCAGGCCATTCCCCTGAGCACCCCCATCTGCCAGTCTTTTCTTTTGAGCTGGGAGGTGCTGCAGAGAGGAGCTTTCCTGAGGATTGTGGGTGGCACATGCTAGAAACCGGACTCAGAGCCAGGAGAGATGGTGGGGAAAAGGGCAGGAATTTCACTTAGTCCCCACTTTCAGAACAGGACCCTGCCCCTACGGCCAGCCCTCAGAGCCTCTCAGCTGGGGCTCCCCTCCCAGACACTGCCGGTAGGGAGAGAGTTCTGTGATCTCCTCCTTTTTCCAGCTGCACTTTCATGCACTATCCCTTGGACACTGACCTCCAGTGGGCTAAAGCAGCTCCCACTGCCCACCTTCCTCCAGCTCCACAATATTCCACCTCTTTGTCTTCATGGGTTTCTGCCTTTACAAAATCCTTTTTCTATCATTTTAGGAATGAGGAGGGGAGGGAAGTGAGAAAAACATTCTGCCACGTTTCACTGGAGGTGTCTGCATTTCATTTTCAACTCTCCCAGGGTTGAGGAGACGTGCCCAGCCCGGAAGGCACCTCGCTGCCTCAGGCAGGGTGGAATGACAGCTGACAACCTCAGGACCTGCACCGTGCGCTGTCTTCACCGAGTTAGGGTCTTGGGACTGGGCGGCTCGTGGCAAACGTCCAGGGCAGCTCGACGCCGCGGATGGATGCCAGTGGCCTTTGAAAACAGATCGGGGTTTAAGGGGACCCTGGGTGCACACCCTTCGACCGCACTGGTTCACGGGCCCGTGTCTTGGGTCGCAGTGCTACCGACTGTATGTGATTGAATCCCGACGCCGTCGGTTTCAAGACGCACGACAGCTTCACGAACCACTAGGACGGAGAAAACGCTGCCGTCCCTCGGGAGGCGCATCCTGGCCTCGGAGACGTTCCGATGCAGAGAAGAGCGTCTCAAAAACCGACCGAAATACGGTGATTCTTCGTCACCCCTCTCAACTCGGCCGTTCGGGCGGTGGGGCTCCTCCAGCCCAGGGGTCCGGCCGTCCTCCGCCTGCCTCGGGGCGGAGCGCGGCGACGGCACCTGTTTTTCCGTAAAGGAGGCAGAGAAAGGGCGCAGCGGCCGAGGGAGCGGGGAGGCGACGCGAGGGGCTGACCGGGAGACACTCGGGCCGGCGGGTCTCCGTCCGCGGAGGGCGGACAGCACCTCCCTGGCGAAGTCTCCCTTGACTCTTCCTCCTCCCCACTTGGCATAGAAGAGGCCAACAGCAGAGGCCGGACGCGCCACCCCGCCCCACACAGCCCCGGCCCCGCCCCTTCCGCCCCCCCCCCCCGCGGCGTTAAGTGTCCGTTGCCGCACCGGAAGCGCGTTCCTCTCTCCTTCCACGTCGCTGGCGAAAGGGCCTTTTATCGCGAGAGTTCCATTCTTCTCCCGGCGCCTTCGCCGACGCCCAGATCGCGCGAGACCGCGGAAAGAGCAGGGGAGTGTGGCGCGCGCAGCGGACGCGACGGGCGCAAGATGGCGACGGCGACCATAGCTCTCGTAAGTGAGTCTCCCGCGACCGCGGTCTGCTGCTCAGCTGGTGGGAGCGGGTCGTCGGCCCGGCCAGGGTGCCGAGGGCTCCCAGGGACGCGGCGGTGCCTCGGTCCCTCTCGGCCCTTGGCCGCGCGAGGCGGGGGCGGGGCGGGGGCGAGGTGGGGGCCGGCCCCAGGCCGCAGCTTCCGGCCCGCAAGCTGCTGCTTCCGGCGCCGGGCGCGGGAGGGCCGCGCCGGCAAGTGCGGGGCGGCCGGCCAGGCCCCGACGAGCAGCCTCAGGGCGGAGCCAGGCGGCGTTGTCCGCCTCTGCGGACCGGGTGCGCCTGCAGCCCGGCTTGAAGGCGGGGCTCCCGGGAGCGATGGCGTCCCTTCTTCCGCCTGTATGAAGGGGGCCGCCTGGCGTGCGGGGACCTGTTGGAAGGGATCCAGGCCCGCTGAGGAGGGTGGCCTGCCTTGTTCAGGGGTCTGGTGGGCACCGGAGGCCAGCTCCTACCCAGGGTGCCATATACGGGGTGCCCGAGGAATCATGCTCAGAGTGGTGTGGGCACCCGGAGGAAGGAACCCCTTTCTGTCCTGCTCGATGCTCGCCTCCGTTTCGGCTGCATGGGCTGATTAGCATAAATGGAGAACTCTACTCACACAGCACCTCCGGGGCGAAGTCTCACTTGACTATTTCTTTTCCCCATTTGGCATAGTGACTGACTCCTTTCCTGGATCCTTTATGGAGGCATTTAGTCTCTTTATTTACTTGCCACTCTCTCCCCAACTCGTATCCAGAGTGATGTGGTGAGGTTTGCTTGAGTGGCAGCTTTTGTGGGTGGCTGGAGGCTGGATTGATAGGGGAGACATCCAAGGATTCGAGAGTGTGGTTAGACTGCCCTGGCCAGGTCCTGAACTGGGGGCTGCCACTGGGGCAGAAACTGACTTCCAGGGGGAGAGGCCCCAGCTTGTGAGGGGGGCTCAGTGTGTGATTCTTGGGTGTAACTTCACTGTTCTCTGTCTACCATGTCCTGCCTCTTGCTGAAACCACAGGAGCGAATGACCTTTGTGAGAGGGAAGTTAGAAAAGAAGTGAGGGTTGAGGACTTGGTGACTGTCCGGGCAGCAGTCAGAGTTGGATGATGAAGGAGAAGTAGGCTTGGAGACAAGGACCAAGACTCCTGGGAAGGTGGAGGAGGTGTAGGAGAGGCCAGTGAGAGTAGACGCTTCCTTTCCCCGAGCATCCACAGAGCAGTGGCAACATCAAGCCCCGGCCTCGGAGGCTGGAGCCAGCAGCGCCTGTGCTCATGGGGACTGAGGGGTGAATTGGGGTTCAGCTCTGCTGTGGTGCTAGACACAGGTGGTATCATAGCAGAGGTGGTTGTGGACAGTAAGTCTGAAACCTGTAGGCTGGGGTTTCAACAGGGGTGTTTGTTGCTCGTCTGAATTCTGTTAAGAGGTTAACGTGTATATGTTAGTAGGTATATATAAACTGTAAAGACCCAGGCTTATCGCATCAGACCCTGGGAGTGAGGTCCGGCCGTGGTCTAACACATTTTTCTTCTAAAGTTTTGAATGGACAGGTTTCTAGAAGGGTTGCCTGTTTCTGTACTGTCCCAGTTGGATACAGTGAGAGTCTGTGTTCCGTGGTCCATGCATGCTGAGCAGCACTGGTTGCTGTCCTAAGCTGTGGCTTTGGCTCTTGTGGGAGGTGGGATGGAGTGGCACTGAACTTGGCTGACAGGGGTCTGGTGGGGAAGGATGCAGTAAGATGTAGAAGTGCCTCTTCTCACTGGGGTATGCCTTCCACCTGGTGCTGCAGAAACAGGCCACAGCCCCTTAGCAGGGGTGTGGTCTCCTGGCTGCATTGTGTCTCTTTGGCTCACTGTTCCGTTCTTCCTTTCTTCCCCATCCTCTGATGGCTGGGCAACTCTCCTTGGGGCTGTCATCCTTGGGTTCTGTCTGGTAGGAGCACTGGGACTGTCCCCCTGTCCCTGTGAGCAGAGTTGCTTTCTTCTCCCTCTATAGATCCCGGCCTGCATGTCACCACCCAAGGAGGCCTTCCCTGGCTACCATGGCTAAGTATGCCTCCAAGTCCCTATCTTCTCACTCTGTGCTTGATTTTTTCTTAGAGTTCATTAGCTACAGAAGTTCTCTTATGTAGGTGCTGGTTGGTATGTGTCTTGTCTTGTTTTTGCTGCATCTGCAGTGGCCAGTGTGGAGGCTGGCCATGCAGTAGACAGCATGGCACCATGTGAAGGGGACTGAACAGATGGAAGGGGGTATCCTGCAGCAGCCCGGCTCTGGGATTTGATGCTGGATGTTATAAAAATACTAATAGTCACTAAAATCTATGGCTTGCTCTTCATGCTCAGGGATTGCCTTAAGTACTTTATAAGGAGTGACTGGATCTTCAGGTCAGCTCCTGGAGACTGAAGCCTGGAGATGTTAAGTAATTACTTAAATTTTCTGGTTTTCTTATGGAAATGATCCTCCTTGTCCTGGGTTGTTGACCAGTGGCGGTGCCGGAGTTTGGGTTCCAGAATCTTGGGACTGCAGCTGCACTGCCCCCCAGAGGGGGTTTCTCACCCTTCAAGGGACTGCTGCCTGGTGCTGGGGGGTTTTGTGTACTTAAAGCCTGCCGTTTTCATTGCCAGAGGATGACAGCATGGGACTAGCTGTCGTGATAAATCAGTTTTCTCCAAACATCTGCTTAGAACAGAACCCTAGGCTCAGTGGGACTGGGGACTTCATTTCTGCCGTGGGTGGGGTGGGATGTCCTGTGTAGAGTTCCTTGGTGGACTGTTCTAGGAAGTCTCTTCTGAGCCACTTTCTCTCAGCACTGTCTTGGGTACTATGTTAGCTATTATAGTAATTCAGAAGAGCAGGAAGTTATTTATAAATGTGCCCTAAAGTTGGCCCTGTTCACAGGGGTCTTGGGGCTAGATTGCTTCCCCAGACCTGAAGTGACCTCTTGCTGTAGGCCTGGAGAGGCAGTCTCTGCTCTGGTGTGCCCTGGGGGCCACCAGAGAACTTGGGGCAAAGCCAGACTCTGACCCCACCCGCAGGGGCTGTGCACCCACTGGGTGGGATTCTTCTTTCCTTTGGTTTTCTCTGGAGCACCATTTCTCAGGAGCAGTGGTGCTGAGTTCAGAGCCGCTGCAGGCAGGGCACAGGGCTGGGTCTGCCACAACTTTCATGCCCACTGGCCACATTTCCAGTGCAGCCAGGCTTGTACTGCTGTCCCTTCTTTGAGGCTAGAGTGCCTGAGAGACACTCTGGCCAAGTCAGCCCTGCCTCTGGCTTTGTGCACGGGGCCCCGAGGGTGGGCATGGCCGTGCCCAGTGTTTCTAGTATCTTTGGTTCTCGTCCTTGAGCCGGAAGCAGGTTGAGTGTGTTCTGCTGTTTTCACTGGTGGCCTCTTAGAAGGTAGAGTAGGTCTCAGGGCCTTTCCACCAAGGTCCCCACCCCCACAATGTTGCCCGCCTCCTGCCCTCAGCCTGTCTGTGCCCCTGCCACCCTGCTAAGCCAGGTCGGGAGCTGCTCCTTCCATTGGGCTGGCTCTGCACAGCAGTGTTCTGTGGCCCCTCTGGGTGTGGGTTAGGGGCGTGGCCAAACTCTCAGCTGCCCTCTCCAGAGTTAGACAGCCCTG
The DNA here is from genome assembly GCA_031878705.1 of Tapirus indicus. Classification (NCBI taxonomy): domain Eukaryota; kingdom Metazoa; phylum Chordata; class Mammalia; order Perissodactyla; family Tapiridae; genus Tapirus; species Tapirus indicus. The sequence goes on from CM062935.1 coordinate 1,354,822, forward strand.
CACAGTTGACTGCTGGGGGAGGAAAGCTTACACATGTTGACCACCTGCCTGGCCTGCCACTCAGAGGTGTCTTAAGGAGGGGTGTGGGGCCCAGGCTTGGCCAGAGCCTGTGGAAGGCACTGGGGCTGATGCTGAGCAGTGGGCCGGCCCAGGTGTGTATGCAGGGTGCTAGAGAGGTGCCCCTGTCTGCCTCAGGAGGAGATGAGGGGAGACAGCCAGCAGTGCCCCTTGTCATCCTGTTCTGTCCCTCCTGGCCCAGCCTGTTGGTGGGAAAGGAACTGGTCTTCAGGACCTCAGCTTTGTGGCCAGAGGGCAGCTCTAAATCCAGGAGACGATGCCTTTCCTTGGCCCAGGGCAGGAGCCCAGCTGGGTTTTTCTACCCTTTCCACCCTGTCCCTCCCTGGAGACTCGCTGCCAACTCAGGGCTGCCCCAGATTCTGCTGTGGTTTCTACCAGGCCAGCCCCTTGTGTCAGGGCCCTGGGCAGGTGTGCTGGAGGAATGGTCAGGAGCCGGTGGGATGATGGGTGGAGTGTCGGGAATGTTCAGGGTTGAAGCCGGAGCTGGTTCCTTCCTGTGCTTCTGCCCAGCCTTCCTTGCTTGTCCGTGGGGAGCCCAGCCCTCAGCTGAGGAAGGTGAGAGACGACCTGGGTGGGTGGGTCTTGTGACTGTCCGTTACAACATCTCCTTCCTGCCTGCAGCAGGTCAATGGCCAGCAAGGAGGGGGGTCCGAGCCGGCGGCGGCGGCAGTGGTGGCAGCGGGAGACAAATGGAAACCTCCACAGGTACTGACCTTAAGCATCCTCGCCCTCAGGCCCGTCTGTCCGCCAGCCTGCCAGCCCGCCTGCCTGCGCATCCCTGGGTCCACAGAGACCTGGCTGGGGGTGGGGTGGGAGGAGCCCCAGGGACTCTTCTCTGCCTTCTGGGCAGAGGCACCTGTCCCGCCCCCTGTCCACCCAGCCTCAGGCCTGGCTCCAGCCTTCTCGTCACTGCCTCTCCCCTTAGTGTCTGCCCTGTTTCTGTGGTGGGTCGAAGCCTCATGTGTCTTTAGATGCCAGGCAGATGGTGACGATGGTCAGCTGGGGGCTGATCCTCAGCAGGTGCGAGCTCTTAGCCTTCAGTGTTGTGCAGGAGGGCAGGCATGCATTCCAGAATGTTCAGGGTATTGTTAAGAGTCAGAAATACAGCTTTTCATTTTAGAGCTCTAATTTAAGTAAAGCAACAAAGTGTAACGAAGTGCAAGTCAAAGCACAGGTCTCGGTGGGACTTGGGCCCGCTGCAGGGCTGATGTGGGCCAGTCTTGTCCTGCTCCCTTGCCCGGCCCTTGGAAGTGTCCTGTGGGAGGTGGAACTGGGCCTTGTTGTTGCTGGGTGATAGAATATTTGTGCTTCTCCTTGGCAGCGCCTGCCTCTAGAGGGTTCCAGGGGGGCTCAACAATGTGGCCTGAGGGAGTGTTAGGACTGGGCCCTCCTCGTCCCCCCCCCCCTCAGGGGAGGGCCGTGTAGTCTGGATCCTGGGAAGTTAGAACTTATGGGGGTTGAAGTTGATGGCAGGGGAGCCAGGGAGTTTCTCTATCCAGCCCTCCTCCACCCTGGCTGGCTATGGAACCAGCCATTGGTTGGTGGGAGAAGGGCCTTTTGTTTATCAAGACAAAGAGGAGATTGAAAAGTTTGTAAGGGGCTGAAAGGGGGTTGGCATGGATTGCCATGGTGACAGCCTGCTCTAGAGTCGCAGCCCCTGGCTCTTGGGGCCTCTCTCCCACTAAGGAGAACTGGGCTTGGGGCCAGCTGGGAGGGTGGAGAGGACAAGAGGGGCCAGACTAGGTCGCAGGGGAAGGGGCCTCCAGGGCTTCCTGCCCTTTGACCCTGTGCTGGAAACCTAGCTGGTCAGGATGGTGGTTCTTGGGGTTTGGGTCAGCCGGCCCCTTCCTGCCTCCTTTGTACCTCTGTCCTTGCTCATCACTCCTGCACTTGGAACTTGACTCTCTTCTCTGCCATCCCTCCCAAGGCTACGTGCTGGGGGCCCCACTGGAGGGGCCAGTGGTGATCTCTCCTTGCAGATGCTGGGCAGCCCCAGGCCCCTGAGCTGGTTGACAGGCAGATGTGCTCTAACCCCCGACACACATGCTCTTCTGGGTCTGGTGGCCTGGCTTTTCCTCCTGCTTACACGACTGTATTATGCTCCTGCAAAAACCTAAGAAATGAATTTTGACAGAAGGAATGGAGACTTAATCCTAGTAGCATCTGCTCTGGTCTGCAGTGGGCTGTGACTGCTTCCACCCCACCCCCCAAAGCATTTTCTGGTCCCTGTGCTTGCCTGGCTAGTGTGCTGGCAGATGTCCACTTCTGTCCTCCCGTGACTGGTCTGCTCCTGGCTTCACTTCCCTGGGAGCTTCAGCCCAGGGAGGAGGTTGGCAAAGGTGGGCTGGAGCCCTCCTTGGGGCTGTTGCGGCCCGGAAGAACGACTGTGGGGTCTCTGGGTGGTGTGCACAGTGCAGGGATAGGGGGTGGGGGGCAGCACAGAGATGTGCTGGGAGGGAAGCCCTTTCCCATACTTGCTCTGTGAGTGGTTCCTGGAACTCCTCTCAAGCACGGAAGCCGAGTCTGTGGCTGTAGCTGGGGCCATGAAAAGCTGTGGGGGCTTGGGCACCAGGCAATCCGGGAGTGGGGAGTCTCAGAACACCCAGAGGGCCCTGCCCCCTCCCCTTGTCTTGGAGGATAGCCAAGCTAGCTCTCTTATACCGCATGGGACGGAGGTTCTGGGGTCAGGCTTGCCGCAAAGGCTGGGCCCCTCATCCTATTTGCTGCTTGTCTTGGTGGCTCCTGAGGAGGCCATTTAGGCCTAGCCCCCACAGCTGCTCCAGGTTGGCCCAGGGCCCCCAAGGTACCTGCCTGCCTCAGTATGTGTCCTACCTGTGGGTCCTGGGAGAGATAGGCCTGGGACAAGCACAGGGACATTAGAAGGGCAGACCCTCATCCAGGTCAGGCAGGAGACAGTCTGTGCTAGGACAGTCTGTCCCTGGGAATGGGCTGGGCTAGAGGCCATGTGCAGTTGTGAGGAGAGACAAGTGGGATGGGGTTCCTGAGGCCACGTGAGGGAGGTCTTGGGCTTATTCTTAACCGTTTCCCTGCTCCTCACCTTCAGGGAACAGATTCTATCAAGATGGAGAATGGGCAGAGCACAGCCGCAAAGCTGGGGCTGCCTCCCCTGACGCCTGAGCAGCAAGAGGCCCTCCAGAAGGTGAGAGTGTACTTCCCAGGGCACCGTGGGCGTGGGGTGCCAGTCAGGGCGGAGGAAGGCCCATCTCCCCACAGGCCGGGCCCCCCAGTGCTCCTCACCACCTTCTCTCGCAGGCCAAGAAGTACGCCATGGAGCAGAGCATCAAGAGCGTGCTGGTGAAGCAGACCATCGCGCACCAGCAGCAGCAGCTCACCAACCTGCAGGTGAGCCGCCTGGGCCCCACCCTCCGGCCGCGGTGCTGGCTCTGCTGGAGGCCGCCCCACCCCGCCTGGGCCGGGGAGCCTCTACTGCCCCTCCCCTCCACCTCCACCATCTCCTCTTCCTTCTCTTCCTCCTCCTGTGCCTGCGGCTGTCCCCACAAGGTGTTGTGGTTCTCAGTTTCTCAAGGACTCCTTCTTGGGACGCCCGGGTTCCTCCCTGAGGCACGAGTGGCCCAGCCTTACCCACCTGTTGAGCGCCCGTGGCCCCTCCTTGCCCATTCTCTGAGGACCTGCCCCATTTCCCGAGTCGGCTCCTCTTCTTGGACTTCAAACTCTTGCCTCAGGTTGCCCCTGGGCCTATGTCTTCCCAAACTGCACAGCTGATGGTGCAGCATGTAGGGGCGTTCCTCCCTGCCCCCAGGGCCACAGATGGGAGCTATCAGGCCCTCACTCCTGCAGTGAGTCCAGACTACCTGGGCTGGGGCCCAGGGCTGAGAGGACAGGCTGGGGGTGCCTGCACGGGACCCTGCTCTAGACCTGTGGCTGGAGGCTGCAATGGCTGTGGGAAAGAGGCCAGGGCGAGGCCAACAGGTGCCTGGGCCTCGAGCCCCGCCCCCTGCCCAGCCCTCAGACATTTATGCTGCCGGGAGATGCCCTGGCTCTTCACTGTGCCCCCCTCCTCCCCCTCCCCTTCCCTTCCTTCTGCCCCGCCGGCCAGGCTGTGGGGCGGGGCACCTGGGGGCTCTGAGGCCCCCCTGGGCAGGTGCCGTCGGCTGGCCAGTTGGCCGGCAGTGTGGGAAGGCAGGCGGGCCTCCCTGGCAGGGCGAGGTGTGACGAGAGCGGGAGACTGCTCGGCTCCAACAGACTGAACTCTGTCTTTACTGTCTTTCAGATGGCAGCAGTGACAATGGGCTTTGGAGATCCTCTCTCACCTTTGCAATCGGTCAATAGAAATGCTCACTTCTTCCGGGGCTCATGTCCTTAGTCAGGGCTAGAGGGGGGCAGTGCAGCCCGCGTGCTGGGGACCTTGCTCCCCTGGCCGGCCCTGCCCGCCAGCTCGGGACAAGCGCAGCAGAGCGCCAGGCGTGGCGGGGCCAGTGGTGTGGGCGGGCACCCACTCCGGGACCACCCCTGGGGAGGCCTCCATCTGCTCTGAGGGCCCGCCTTAGAACTAACCGGCCAGGTAACTGCGGAGGGCAGCCGGCCAGGAGGGTAGCTGCCCACGCCAGGCCCACCTGCACCCATGCTGCCTGCACGCACGGGGTGCACCGCCCGGGCCTCCAGCCCCGCCATTCTCCAGGCTGCTTGGGCTCCTGGGTTGGGTTCAGGCCCCTGAGGAGAGAATCCTAATTCATGGCCCCATCAGACCCTGGAGGGAGGATGGATGGACGGGGTGGGTGGCTGGAGGGACCCGAGCGAGTGAGAGAGGGAAGGGCAAGGACTTGGGCCTTAAGCCTGGCTGTCATTGAGGGGTAGAGGCCTCGCAGCCAGGGAGCGGGCAGTGGCCATGGCCAGAGCAGGCCAGGGAGGAGGCAGAGGCCGTGGCCGTGACCACCAGGGGCAGAGGAGTCTGGGAAGGAGACTCCCCTTTTTCCCCCAGGGGCAGGCTGAGGAGGAGGCCAGGCCCCCCTCTGGGGAGTCCGAGGAGGAAACATGGCCATTTCTCTGGAGGTTGTCCCTGAGTGTGCTGCTCTCACAGGGGGGCATGGGCCTGTCCTCAAGGCCAGGCAGACCCAGTGTCCTCTCTGGGAAGCATCTGTCTATGGGGAGACACCAGGGAGAGGGCTCTTGGCCCACCTGCTGTTGGGGAGCCCACACTGAAGAGGAGATGTGCTCCTGTCTTGGCGAACTTTGACCTGAGGGGCAGATGGTTTCATGTCTGGGGTGCCTGGTGTGAGAGGGGACGTGGTTCCCTTTGGGGTTCTCTGGTCTCAGTGTAGAGCCTGAGGCCTATTTGTCGGGAGTCCAGTTTGAGAAGGGGAGTCCCATTTTGGGGAAATTCTTAGTTTGGGGGAGATGTGGACCTTATTTTCAGGCCCCTCTGTGAGGGAGGGGGAGGCCTGGCCTCTGCTATGCCAGCTGATGTCTAAAGAAGGAAGCTGGCCTCTGGTTGTGGGGACCTTTGTGGGGGTGAGGGGACCCTTGCCTGTGGAGGGGCTGGAGCCAGGACCTCATCTTCTTTGCCTGCCCTGGGCCTGTGGTCTCCTCCTGGGGACCTGGCTCTTCCTGGTGGCCCACCACATGTGGCTCTGGGAACCCTCCTGTGTGGCATGTCATGTGTGAGGTGGCAGGGGTGGGAACCCCATCCCTGAGGGCATGGGGAGGTCCCCTGGTACAGTGGCTGAGCTTGCCCCAGCACAGGGGCAGTATCCAAGCAGGGCCCTCAGCCTGCCTGGACTGTCACCTCCAGGCTCCAAGGAGCCCTGGGGCTTTTCCCTTTGACTCTGCCACCTCCTGACACTTGGGCATCCAGGCCCTCTGGGCTGTGGATGTGGGCTCCAGGCAGCCCTTTTTTGTGAAGAGTTCAAGGCATTGAGGGGCTTGCAGAGTGCTGAGCCCCTGCCTGAGTCAGCCCTGCACGAGCAGCTGCTCTTCGTTCTCTCTCCAGGGAGCCCCCATCTGGGCTCCTGACCTCCTCCCCTGGGGTGTCTTCTGGGCAGTAGCTGCCCTGTCTTCTGCCCCCCTCTCTTGCCTCCACACCAGTGGGTCCCTCCAGCTTGGACGGCTCCCCCTTCCCTCTTCTGTCGGAGCCCTTGGCCAGGACCCTGGGAGGATCTCCCAGCCCAGCCCAGGGTACCTGGCCCCTAGACTGGAGGGTGGGTTGGGTGGGAGGGCACACAGCCCTGGCTCCCGACTATCTGTCAGATTTGCTGCCAGTCTGCCTGGGACCTGGGCAGGCTGGGGTGCGTCCGTGTCCTGCCTTTGGGCCTGGCCTTCCTTCCTGGGGGTAGGGTCCTGCTGACCCCCACCACCCTGACTGCAGGGGCTGAGCCTGCACCGCGCTGCCGTGTGGGGAGCCCTCCCCACAGCAGAGCTGGGTGGGTGGGCCAGGAGTGGAATGGGCTGCCCAGCTTTCTGCCACCCTCTCACAAGCCAGTGGCTCTCTCTCCCCTTATGTCCTGCTCCAGATGGCAGCTCAGCGGCAGCGGGCGCTGGCCATCATGTGCCGGGTCTACGTGGGTTCCATCTACTATGAGCTGGGGGAGGACACCATTCGCCAGGCCTTTGCCCCGTTTGGACCCATCAAGAGCATTGACATGTCCTGGGACTCCGTCACCATGAAGCACAAGGTGAGACTTGGTCTGCACTGCCCCACCCCGTCCTGGGCTCTCCTGGCCTAACGGCACATCCCCGTGTCCAGGGCTTTGCCTTTGTGGAGTACGAGGTCCCAGAAGCTGCGCAGCTGGCCTTGGAGCAGATGAACTCAGTGATGCTGGGAGGCAGGAACATCAAGGTAAGGGCCAGGGAGATGGGCCTCGGGCCAGTGCACCACGTGTCCTATGTTTGGTCACCCAGGAAATGCAGAGCAGCCCTTCCAGAAGCCTGAAGTGCCAGGCCTGGGCTGACTGGGGACTATTCATCTGCTGCCTCTCCCCAGGTGGGCAGACCCAGCAACATAGGGCAGGCCCAGCCCATCATAGACCAGCTGGCTGAGGAGGCACGAGCTTTCAACCGCATCTACGTGGCTTCTGTGCACCAGGACCTCTCGGACGATGACATCAAGAGCGTGTTTGAGGCCTTTGGCAAGATCAAATCTTGCACGCTGGCCCGGGACCCTACAACTGGCAAGCACAAGGGCTATGGCTTCATTGGTGAGTTTGGGGAGGCAGGGCAGGGGTGGAGCCAGGGCCCGCTCAACACCGTGGGTGGCCCTGACTGTTGCTCCTGCCCTGCAGAATATGAGAAGGCTCAGTCATCCCAGGATGCCGTATCTTCCATGAACCTCTTTGACCTGGGTGGCCAGTACTTGCGGGTGGGCAAGGCTGTCACCCCTCCCATGCCTCTGCTTACACCTGCCACACCTGGAGGCCTCCCGCCTGCTGCTGCTGTGGCTGCAGCTGCAGCTACAGCCAAGATTACGGCTCAGGTGAGGACTGTTGTGTGACAGTGTCTGGTATAGTTGTATCCCCAATCCTTTGGGGACTGGGTTTTCGGATCATATTGAATGGAGGCAGTCAAACCAGGTACTTGACGCTCAGTCAAACCAGAGCGTATTGGCCTTTTGGGTTGCAGGAAGCAGTGGCTGGAGCAGCAGTACTAGGTACCCTGGCCACGCCTGGACTGGTGTCTCCTGCACTGACTCTAGCCCAGCCCCTGGGGGCTTTGCCCCAGGCTGTCATGGCTGCCCAGGCCCCAGGAGTCATCACAGGTGAGCCTGGGTGGGTCAAGTTTGCCTTCCTTCCCCTGCCCCTCTCCTCAGGGCTTGCTGCCTTTGGCTACCCTCAGCTTCCTGGCCTGTGTGCTCCAGGCATAGCTCTCTGCACCCAGGGCAGGCCATCCATGGCTGAGTGGTGCTGTGCTCCTTCCTGGGACGGTCAGGGGTGAGGGGAGTGACTGCTGGACCTGGGGTTTGCTGCAGGTGTGACCCCAGCTCGGCCTCCCATTCCGGTCACCATCCCCTCTGTGGGAGTGGTGAATCCCATCCTGGCCAGCCCTCCAACACTGGGTCTCCTGGAGCCCAAAAAGGAGAAGGAGGAGGAGGAGCTGTTTCCTGAGTCTGAGCGGCCAGAGATGCTGAGCGAGCAGGAGCATATGAGCATCTCAGGCAGCAGCGCCCGCCACATGGTGATGCAGAAGCTGCTCCGCAAGCAGGAGGTGGGTGGCCTGGGCTGGCCGGGTGGGTGGGGGCAGGGTGGTCCAGCCAGCCACAGTTCTCAGCTCTTGTATCCCCCCAACACACACAGTCCACAGTGATGGTTCTGCGCAACATGGTGGACCCCAAGGACATCGATGATGACCTGGAGGGAGAGGTGACTGAGGAGTGTGGCAAGTTTGGTGCTGTCAACCGTGTCATCATCTACCAGGAGAAACAGGGCGAGGAGGAGGATGCAGAGATCATCGTCAAGATTTTTGTAGAGTTTTCCATAGCCTCGGAGACTCACAAGGCCATTCAGGCCCTCAATGGGCGCTGGTTCGCTGGTCGCAAGGTGGTGGCTGAAGTTTATGACCAGGAGCGTTTTGATAACAGTGACCTCTCTGCGTGACCTTGGGTCAATTCCCCGGACTTGCTCCTTGTTTCCTTCGCGTTTTATAGTGATTGGTGGTGTCTTGGGCCTAGCCGCCCAGCGTGCGGATAAAGGCGCAGATGCTGCTGGCCCTGACTGTCCCTGTCTGACAGTGGTCCTGTGCTTATTGGGGGGGGGGGGGGTGCGTTCACGGGTTTAGCGGGGACGGCGTGGTGCCACCTTACCCGAGCAGCGGAGGACCAGCCTGACTGGTGCCCGTGGTGTGCCTGCGTGCAGGGTCCATGCCGCCTGCACAGGTGGTGCTGGGAGGAGGCTGGCCCAGAGCTCCTCGAGCCCCGGACACGTTACGTCGGCTATGCAAATAGAGCGCCGCGTTCGTCCGCCGCCCTGCCCTCGGGGAGCCCACGTCCCGGCGGGAGGGGTCGCGGGGCTAACTTCGGGCGGGCGCACGGACTTCAGATCCCACCGTGCCTCGCGCCCGGTGGCGGAAGCTAAGCTTCCCAGCAGGCTGTGCGCGGAGCCGCTACGAGTCCTGGAAGGGGCCGGCGCCGCGGGGCCTTGTGGGGGTTGTAGTCCCGGTGGCGAGGGCGGGCCTCGGCTTCCCGGCGGGCTGCGCGGCGCCCGGCGGTTGTCGGCGGGGCAGTCCGGCGGGCAGCGGCGGCGGTTCTGGCTGCGGCACAGCGGCTGGCGAGCGGACGGTCCGAGCCAAGCGGGCCGGGTGCGATGCGGCGCCGCCGCCGCCTCCCGAGAATCTGAGCTCCGCCCGGCCGCGCCTCCAGCTCAGGCCGCCGCAGTCCGAGCGTTGCGAGCGTGCCGCCCCTCCCCCGCCTCGCTGGCCGCTCGGCGCTCATGCGGGCCGAGCCCCGCCCCCGCCCAGCCCGCCCGCCGGCGTCCGGCCCGCGCCCGCCCGCACCATGCTCAAGTGTATCCCGCTGTGGCGCTGCAACCGGCACGTGGAGTCGGTGGACAAGCGGCATTGCTCGCTGCAGGCCGTCCCCGAGGAGATCTACCGCTACAGCCGCAGCCTAGAGGAGCTGCTCCTCGACGCCAACCAGCTGCGCGAGCTGCCCAAGGTGAGCGGCCGCCGCACTGCCGCCCCGCCTAGGCGCCAGCTCGGGGTCGGGTCGGCCCCGCTCCTCCGAGCCCTCAGCAGGCGCTGGCCCGGGCGGGGCACCGCAGCTCCAGCCGGCCCTGCTGGTTCTTACTGGCCAGAGCCCCACCCCGGCTAGCCCCACCCTCCTCACCCACCTCCGGCGCTGGCACCAGGTGGCAGCGGTCATCAGGAATGAGGATGGTCCCTGGTGCTAGAGAAGGAGCCGCAGAGTGAAAGCCGTGGGGGGAGGTGGACGGGGTCGTGGTGAATTTAGCTCGGCCTATAGATACTAACTTGCCAGGCTGCCTGGGGGGTGGGAGCCCAGCCTTCTCCCGGGACTGCTCTCCTCCTCCTCCTGGGGGCTGGGGTGACATGGGGAGCCCTTCTAAGGCGCTTGTCCTTGACAGGTTTGCAGTCTGTCTCACTGCTGCTGTTCTTTCTGGTCAGTTTGCTTTTTTTCTCCTAAGGCTATTTGAGAGAGGCGGTTAAAAGAAACAAATGACAAAAAGATTTTCTTTCTGGAGATGGGGTGCTAACTGGCCCAGTGCCTGGGGGCTGCACACCACAGAGGGTGTGTGGCGCTGCTCTGGGCTTCATTCCATGTCTAGGTCCCACCTTGGCAGCAGCACCTGTGTGCAGCCCCACATGCATCTGTGGTGTCTGTGGTGCTCCATTGTTTTCAGTGATTGCTAGGTTTTTGTTATAGGTCCAGGCTGGGCTGGTTGTTGGGGCTGTAGTAGCAGAAATCCCTGTGGGCTCCAGAGGGCCCACCTGCCAGGTGGTTGGGGTCCTGAGGGACACACAGGGCAGGAAACGGGGTCTTGCCCAGTCGGGAGAAGGTGGCTTCTGAGTTAAGATTTGAACACGTGAAGCCAGTCACATGGCAAGATGGTGGTAGGGAATGTGCCTGAGGTGACGTGACGAGACTGGGTGTCAAATTCAGGGAGTTGAGAGCGTAGCGAGGTGCATGCATGTCTTCTTTTCTCACGGTGGGCTGGGGTGATGTAGCAGGACCCCCAGTTCCTGTGTGATCTGGAGCAGGCAGAGGCCCAGAGAAGCCATGACGTGTGAGCTCGTGTCGGCTCTGGAGGGATCCTTTGTTGCAGCACCTGTTCCTCGACACCTTTTGTGTCCATAGCCCTTTTTTCGATTGCTGAATCTGCGCAAGCTGGGCCTGAGTGACAACGAGATCCAGCGGTTGCCCCCTGAGGTGGCTAACTTCATGCAGCTGGTGGAGCTGGACGTGTCCAGGAACGGTGCGGGGCCTGGGGCGGGTCTGGAGTGGAGCCTGGGGGTGGCAGGAAGGGTTCTGAGCTCTTCGAGGCTGTGGGGTCTCTCCGGGGTGACTGCGCTCTCATCACAGACATCCCTGAGATCCCAGAGAGCATCAAATTCTGCAAGGCCCTGGAGATCGCGGACTTCAGCGGAAATCCCTTGTCCAGGTGGGTGGGGGCGGTAGTGGGGTGTGGGAGGTCGTGCAGCCCCAGCCCGGGTGTCTGAGGTCCCCTTTTCTCTGGCATAGGCTACCTGAAGGCTTCACTCAGCTGCGCAGCCTGGCTCACCTGGCCCTGAATGACGTGTCCCTGCAGGCACTGCCCGGGGACGTGGGCAAGTGAGTGCCCACTTGGGGTGGGAGACTCGGCTCAGTCCTGCTCCTGCATCTCTCCCTGCCTCCCTCATGCCTTGCTCTGGTCTTTCTTTCAGCCTTGCCAACCTAGTGACCTTGGAGCTGCGGGAGAACCTGCTCAAGTCCCTGCCTGCGTGAGTGGGCTTGGGCCCCCCACCAGCCGCCGGCTCAGGCTGCAGCCCTGGGGGCCTTGGGCCATGTGACCAGGACGAAACTTGCTCTGTTTCCTTTGCAGGTCCTTGTCTTTCCTGGTCAAGCTGGAACAGCTAGATCTGGGAGGCAACGATCTGGAAGTGCTGGTGCGGAGAGGGTGGGGCCATCATGGGCAGGGCTGGGTCAGGCAAGGCAGGTGAGTCTTGGCCATCACTGTCACCGTGTGTCTCTTCTTGTAGCCTGACACCCTGGGGGCTTTGCCCAACCTGCGAGAGCTGTGGCTGGACCGGAACCAGCTGTCGGCACTGCCCCCGGTAAGTGAGGGTGTGGCTGCCCCCACCTCACGTCACTTCGTTTTCTGACCGTCTGTGACCACTCTCAGGAGCTTGGGAACCTGCGACGCCTGGTGTGCCTGGATGTGTCGGAGAACCGGCTGGAGGAGCTGCCCTCGGAGCTTGGCGGGCTAGTGGTGCTCACCGACCTGCTGCTCTCCCAGAACTTGCTGCAGCGGCTCCCTGACGGCATCGGTCAGCACAGGCACCAGGAGGGGCGTGGCTGGCAGTGAACCCGGGCTTAGAGGAGGGTCCTGGGGCGAGGATCTGACCCTACCCAGGCTCTGAGAGAAGTCCTAAGGAAGGGGAGATCGAGCTGAGATCTGGGGTGGGGTGACCACGTGCTGCGCCTGAGAGATCGATCGAGGCAGTTCGTGGTGGCAGCATGGGGATGGTAAGCTTACAAGGGCAAGTGAGCAGAGCTCATATGGGGCCTGGCAGCTCATCCCTAGAGCTGGGGAGCACCAGGCACATTTGGAGCGGCTGGGCGTGGTCCATTAGGGTTGCAGCAGGACAGGTAGGGTAGGAGGGATGAGCATCGGTCTGGGGGCAGGGTACGGGCTCTCAGTGTTCATTCATTTTCCGGGGCTGCAAGAGGCAGGGTGAGAGGCAGGTAGTTTCCGTTCTCCATTCTCCACCCTACTCGGCCCTGTCACCACCTCTGCTGAACAATAGGTCAGTTGAAGCAGTTGTCCATTCTGAAGGTGGATCAGAACCGCCTGTGTGAGATGACCGAGGCCATCGGTGACTGTGAGAACCTGTCTGAGCTGATTCTCACGGAAAACTTGCTGACGGTAGGGCTCAGTCTGGGGGCTCCCAGCTCTGGCAGGGGGTGGTTTCAGGATCAGCATGGGAAGTTAGAGAGGGTCGGGGGGGACCTTGAGGCATGCAGAGCGAAGGTGGGGTGCCATTGTGTGTCAGGGGCCGGACCTCTCCTTAAATAGGAGGTCTATGACTGGAGGTGGTGGGGGAAGGGGAGGGAGGAACCAGAACAGGGGGTAGAGACTGCCCTGGGCATTCCTGTTTTCCTTCTTCAAAGCCCCAGCAGTCTTGTGCCAACCTCTGACCCTGCCTTCTCCTGGTCAGGCTCTGCCCCACTCCCTGGGGAAGCTGACCAAGCTGACCAACCTCAACGTGGACCGGAACCGCCTGGAGGTGCTGCCACCTGAGATTGGAGGCTGCGTGGCTCTCAGTGTTCTCTCTTTGAGGGACAACCGCCTGTCTGTCCTGCCGCCCGAGCTCGCCCACACAGCCGAGCTGCACGTGCTGGACGTGGCGGGGAACCGGTGAGTGCCCATTCGCCTTATCTGGTCCGCACTGAGCTGACCTTGGCTGCCAGCCCCTGCTGAGCTGACCTTGCCCACTGGCCTCCAGGCTGCAGAGTTTGCCGTTCGCACTTACCCATCTCAACCTCAAGGCCCTGTGGCTGGCCGAGAACCAGGCACAGCCTATGCTCAGGTTCCAGACTGAGGACGATGCCCAGACTGGCGAGAAGGTGCTCACCTGCTACCTGCTGCCGCAGCAGCCGCCACCCAGCCTTGGTAGGTTGCTGGCTACCAGTGGCTGTGACCCAGGGGTGGATGTGGCGTCAGGCAAGGCTGGGGTCCCCTGACGCTCGTCTCCCATAGAGGACCTGGGGCAACGAAGCAGCCCTTCAGAGAGCTGGAGCGACGCCCCACTCAGCCGCGTCAGCGTCATCCAGTTCCTGGAGGCCCCCTTGGGTGATGAAGATGCCGAGGAGGCTGCTGCTGAGAAGCGGGTATGAGGAGGTGGGGTCCCTAGGCGGGGCACCTCCTCTGCACCCCCACCTAATCCCCTGCCCTACCTACCCCTCATCCCTGTGTCCATTGCAGGGCCTGCAGCGTCGAGCCACACCTCACCCCAGCGAGCTCAAGGTGATGAAGAGGGGTGTGGAAGAGCGTCGGAGTGAAGCCTACTCCTGTGGGCCGGATCCCAGACCACCCTCGCCCTTGGAAGAGGTGCCTGTGGGGACCCATGGGGTGCAGGAGGGACAGCAGCGTGGAGGGCTTTCCCCTCTCAAGAGTCCTGGCTGTGGGGTCCTGAGGGCCTGGGCTGGGCGCGGAGAGGGGACGAGCCTGGTGACGGGGCAGGGAGGCCCAGGGCCAAGACTAGGGCTGCGTTGGGCAAGGGGTACTGGGGCGTATTCAGGGGAACAGGTGGTGTAGACAAGAGGGGCAGAAGTGCAGGAGGAGCTAGGGGCAGCTGTGCCCTTGGTTACGCGAGGTGGAGATCTCGGTCTGTTTGCCAGCATCTCTTTCAGGTGCCCACAAAGGTGGCACAGGCGTCATCAGCTTCGGTGAAGAGAGCTGGGCAGGCCCAACTCTGCTTGTTCAGAAGTTTTTGGCAGCAGGTCTGGGGGGAAGCCTCAGGGCTCCTGGGCCACAGCAGGGCATATCTGGTGCTTGGGGGCCTGTTTCTGTGGCTTGGGGCACCTATACTGTGGAGCTGCTGTGCCCCTCTCGGGAGCGTGCTCACACCCAGGTGCCTGGCCTTTGTCGGGCTGGTACCCTCCTGGGAACTCATTCAGTCCCTGCTCTTCCAGTTCTCTGGAAAGAACGTTGAGATGCCGTGCCACAGAACTGTGCTTCTGCGTGCCTGAGGTTCAGTTTGGTGGCAGTGGGGCTTCCTCGGGGGCTGGGACAGAGCATCATCTCGCAGCCTGACCTGCTGCTTGACCCGCCGCAGGAAAAGAGGCTGAGTGCCGCGTCTGGCCTGAGCGAGGACTCGCACCCGTCCACCAGCACAGCCTCGCAGGGTGAGGCTGAGGGCCTGCTGGCCGAAGCAGACGGGCTGAGCCAGCAGGAAGCCATGCTGGCCACCCAGGAGGAGGCTGCAGAGGAGGCTTATGAGGAGGTGAGGCTGGCTTTGGAGGCTGCTCATTCGCCCAAGGGGGGCTGTTCCTTGCCCCTTGTCCCTCCTGGGCAGGGGTGTGGTCAGGACCAGTCAAGGTGCAGGTGGGCAGCACAGGTAGGCTCTCCCCTCTACAGAGCTCAGCAGGGGCCATGCTGCCCCAGGCAGGGGCGAGGGTCTCCACCTCACAGCCAAGTCATGGTCCCTACCCTCCCACGTCCATCACCACTGCACATCCCCTTGCAGACCATTCCCAGACCCCCAGGAGACCCTTTTTCTGGCCCTGACGGTGCTGAGCATTGGGGTGCTCAGAGCGCCACACGTGGGGCAGGAAGAGTGTCTTGGCCCCTGGACCTTCTTGGAGCTGAGCTGTTTTGTGCCCTTTACTAGGCAGCCTCTCATCCTTTTTCACACAGCAGGGAGCGTCTTAGAGCCCCTGTCTGCTGCTGCCTGCTCAGCAGGGCTTCCCCGGGCCCCTCGGGGGTGGGAGTGTGGGTGGGCCAGGCCACTGCCCTCACGCTCAGCTCCACGCAGCCCACAGTGCGCTTCGCAGAGGACACGCTGTTGCTGCCGGGGGAAGATGGCGAGAGTGAGGAAGGGCAACTGGAGGCCCCCTGGCCCCTGCCTGCTGGGAGACAGAGGCTCATCCGAAAGGACACACCTCACTACAAGAAGCACTTCAAGATCTCCAAGCTGCCCCAGCCCGAGGCTGTCGTGGCTCTGCTGCAAGGGACACAGCTAGACGGCGAGAGCCCGGCAGGGCCTGGGGGCTGGCAGAATGGCCCCCACACGCCCTGGGCTCCCCGGGCTGAAGAGGAGGAGGAGGAGGGTGACGAGGAGGAGGAGGAGGAGGAGGAGGCGGACGAGGAGGAAGAGGAGGAGGTGGGAGTGGCAGCTGAGGCCGAGGAAGAAAAGGAAGAGGCCGTGGTCTCTGTGCCCTCTGTCAAGGTGGGTCTCACCCCATGCACCTGCCTGACTTGGGCTGACCCGGCCCCCAGGCAGTGTCGTCACTGCTCCCAGGCCCCCAGGTCTAGGCTGGCATTGGTCTTAGGCGTCGCTTGCAACCACTCTTGACCTGTGTTCTCACACCAGCTGGCAAGGGAGGGGCCCATCCCCGAGGGTCGCTTATTCCACGATCCTCCCCGGGCTGGGCACTGACTCGGACCCAGAGGCCCTTGCTGGCCTTGCAGCTCCATCCCGGGGTTCTGGCGGCCACTCTCTTGCTGCCCGGGCTCTTCTGCCTTCTTGGGTCCTTCTGAGGGCTAGGCTTCAGACCAACCATGGGGCCCTCACCCGCATCCTTTCTCTGATCCTCAGGTGGCTCTTGTGGGCCCACATAGGGTCCTGCCTGCCTCTGGGGACACCCCCCCCCCCCGGTGCCCCTGTGTGTGGCACTGCTTCAGTGGGTCTGCTCCAAGTGCAGGCATGACATCATGACAGAGGGGGCGTGGATGGTTGAATTGGGATAGTCAGGCTCAGGCTCAGCTTCCTGTGGGGCCCACCCCTGACCAGCCAAGCCTGCCCAGTTTGGTGGTCGGCAACGGCAGCCACACGTCCAGACCAGCGGGGACTCCATGCCAGGGGGCAGCACCAGGCCCAGGCGGGGAGGGGCCAGCGCTCAGGCTGCGGGAGCTTGGTGTGGTCTTTTCTCTCCTTTCTGCTCGTGGCGGGGCCCGGCGAGGCGGTGGCGGGGCCGGGCGGTGGCTCACCTGCATGCCCTCGCTGGTCCTGTCCTAACAGGGGGTGTCGTTTGACCAGGCCAATAACCTGCTGATAGAGCCCGCTCGCATTGAGGAAGAAGAGGTCTGTACTCGCTCGCTGCTCTGCCCCGGGCTGCCGCTCGCCTCGCTTCCTGGGCTGCGGGCTCTTGTGTCTCCTTCCCCCTCTCCTGCGCAGGTCACCTCCCACAAGAGCTCCCGCGTGCCGCTTTAGAGTTGGGGTCTGGGGCCAAGGTGCCTCTACGGGGTCTGCTGGCCCTCTGGCACAGACGGACGGGGACACAGTGCTGGTCTCTAGGCAGGGCAGCCTGTCCCGGCAGGGATGCTGAGACATTTCCCGCCTTCCCACCTGTGGTGGCCCTGGAGCTTTGAGGTAGCCCTGTCCACAGGGTGACGGTGGGGCCTCGGGCCTCGACACCCATGGGCGGGCACCCCTTCCAGGCTGAGCTCCCTTGAGCCTGGCCGCCTCACTCTGCCCCAGCGACACCCACCCCTGTCCAGCTCCTCTGCCATACCTGGGCCAGCTCTGGCAGAGGTGGTCGCTGGAGAGGACTAGGCCCTTCCTCGTCCCCTGCTGGGCCCACTGGCAACCCCCACCCCTCACAGCCCTCCCTGGACACCCTGTCTATTCTGTTTCCAGCTGATGCTCACCATCTTGCGGCAGACCGGGGGCCTGGGCATCAGCATTGCGGGCGGCAAGGGCTCCACCCCCTACAAAGGAGATGATGAGGTGAGGAGCTGCCGTTTTTGCCCGGCCCTCTTGGCCATATCACCGCTCCCAGCACCTTCACCTTTTTCCGTGAAGCTTTCTGTGGCTCCGAGGGCTGTCGGGTGGTATCTTCAAGCGTCACAGCTCGTTTTCTTCTGGATGCTCCGCTCACGCTCGGGCTCGCTGCCCCCAGGAGAACACACATTCTTGGATGCTGGGTCCGGCCCTCCGCACGGCGCTGACTGCTGACCTGGACTGAATTCGTGCAGGATCTGAGAGTTTGAGGATGATTTAGCAAGCGTGCCCATGCCTGCAATCCCCTTTGTGGTCACACGTTTCTTTCCCCAACTACCTGTGTTCTGGGTTTGGAGTCGAAAACCTTTTCTGGAGAGCGACTTGTGTTTTCTAGCTCCCTGGCACGCGGGACCCGCGGCAACCCGAGCCCAGCTTCTCTGACCGCCCCGGCCCCGCTCCTCCTCTTCACAGGCCCTTCGGGCATCTTTGCAGCCTCAGCTGGGAGCGGTCTTCCTCAGCTGAGGGCTTCTGGCCTTTGCACGGCCACTGAGGGCCCATCCGCCAGAAGGAGCAGGACCGAGGCCTTCTCCATGGTCTCTGCTGCATCCTCAGGCTTCTCTCCCACTCGTCCTCTAGGGCATATTCATCTCTCGGGTGTCTGAGGAGGGCCCCGCAGCCCGGGCAGGAGTCCGCGTAGGTGACAAGCTCCTTGAGGTGAGTCCTGGCCACTGTCTGAGTAGGCCGCTGGTTCCAGGGATCCACACAGCCCTAGCCGTCAGATGCTTGGCTGCCTTCCCAGCCCCTCTCCTCTGAGAGCCCCGAACACGGGACCCCGGGCGAGGTGTAGAGCCGATAAGCTAGAGTCAGGAGGTCCAGCTGCCAGCCCCCTGAGGCAGAGACTCCCATCTGGGCGGGAGGCCCGGAGGGGAGGGGTGTTGGCTGTGCCAGTGGCAGAGGTCTCACGGAGGGGCTAGCCTAGAAGGTGGTCAGATCTCTAGTGGGTCTGGTCCTGCCCTGGAGTCCCTGCCTGAGCATCCAGGTGTGTCAGGGAGCTCACAGGAGGCTGTGTGCCTGCAGCTGTCACCAGGGCAGGATCTGAGGGCAGTGTGCCCTTCCCAAAGGGTCAGGAAGGGACAGTGGACAGGCGGCTGCAGGGCCAGGCAGGTGTTCACCCAGGCGGGGCTGATCCTGTACCCTAACCTCTACAGAGGAGCTACTGTGCCCGGGATGGCTGGGAGGGCAGAGGAGGGGAGAGCCTCACTGAGTCGGGGTTAGGGTGGAGGCGTGGGGCTGGGAATCATCAAATAACCCAGGCATCCTCAGCTGTGGGATTGCTGGCCTGAGGAGCAGGTGGCAGGGGGTCTCTGGGACTGGGGACGCAGGTGTGGACCAGCAGGAGGGGCATCTGCCTGCCCTTCAACCAACTCATGTCCTGAACTTGGGGGTGCACAGACTTGGTGGGGCGCCCTATGGCCTGTCGGCTGCTCTGTCTCCTTGTCCGTGGAGGAGGTGTGCGTGGAGCCTTCCCGTGGCTGAGGCTTGCTTTGATGAGTGCCGTGGCTTACAGGTGAATGGCGTGGCCTTGCAGAACGCAGAGCACCACCAGGCCGTGGAGGCGCTGCGGGGGGCAGGTGCCACTGTGCAGATGCGGCTGTGGCGGGAGCGCATGGTGGAGCCCGAGAACGCAGTCACTGTGACGCCTCTACGGCCCGAGGACGACTACAGCCCCCGGGAGCGGCGGGGAGGTGGCCTGCGCTTGCCCCTGCTCCAGCCCGAGACTCCTGGGCCCCTCCGCCAGCGCCATGTGGCCTGCCTCGTGCGCAGCGAGAAGGGGTTGGGCTTCAGTATTGCTGGCGGGAAAGGCTCCACACCCTACCGGGCTGGTGACGGGGTAAGGCGGGTGTGGCGGTGGTCAGGGAGGGGTGCTTTGGGTCCGAGCAGAACCAGGATCAGCCGCAGTAACACACCTGCTGGCCTTGCATGGCTCTTCTCTCCTCTTCTCCTCAGGGTATCTTCATCTCTCGCATCGCTGAGGGGGGTGCTGCCCACCGGGCGGGCACTCTGCAGGTCGGCGACCGTGTCCTCTCGGTGAGTGGAGGTGGAGGGGCCCACCCAGCCTCCTGTTTACCATGCTTGCCCCTCGGGGCCCATTGACTGCTGATAATCTTGTAGATCAACGGGGTGGACATGACTGAGGCCAGGCACGACCACGCTGTCTCCCTACTGACTGCCGCCTCCCCCACCATTGCCCTGCTGTTGGAGCGGGAGGCCGGAGGGCCCCTTCCCCCCAGTCCTCCACCACACTCCCCCCCACCCCCTATTGCTGCCACCACTTCTGTGGTCACTGCCACCTCTGGGGAGCCTGGGCCACTGAGGCTGGCCCCCAGCCTGCTGCCTGCTGCCTTGGAGGGGCCGTTCCCAGTGGAGGTGAGTCTCCAGCCTTTTCCCTGCCTGTGACCCTGCCTCTTCCATGTCCACACAGCTCCTAGTGTGAGACACTGGTCTGTTTGGGTGGGAAAGCAGATGCCCACACCTTTTCCAGTCAGGTCCCAGAACACCAGGCCTTGCTTATATGGTTGAGCTCTTCTCCCTGTGGTCTCCTGTGCACCCCAATATTGCTTCCCCGTGGTCGCCAGCAGGGATGGCCCCTGGCCCCAATTCCTGATGATTTGGCTATAGCCTCCCTGGGCCCACACACCCTTTGGGCTAGAGAAGTGCCTTTTGCTGCTGTAACAAGCCTGTTCCAGCTGGCCCCTCACGGCCCTCTGTGTCCGCAGGAAATCTGCCTGCCAAGAGCTGGAGGCCCGCTGGGGCTTAGCATTGTCGGAGGCTCTGACCACTCCAGCCACCCGTTTGGTGTCCAGGAGCCTGGCGTGTTCATTTCCAAGGTAGAGTGAGCGCCACAGGTGTCTCTATGCAAGGGGCCCCGGGCATAGGGCAGCGAGGCCCTCAGCCCGCTGGACACTGCCCTCCCCCAACAGGTGCTCCCCCGGGGCCTCGCTGCACGCAGCGGCCTGCGGGTCGGTGACCGCATCCTTGTGGTGAACGGGCAGGATGTGCGGGAGGCTACCCACCAGGAAGCGGTCAGCGCCTTGCTCCGGCCTTGCCTGGAGCTGGTCCTGCTCGTGCGGAGGGACCCACCGCCCCCGGGTATGCGGGAACTCTGTATCCAGAAGGCTCCTGGGGAGAAGCTGGGCATCAGCATCCGCGGGGGTGCCAAGGGCCATGCAGGGAACCCCTGCGACCCCACGGATGAGGGCATCTTCATCTCCAAGGTGAGAGCCCCGCCTCAGCCAGCCCTGCCCCACTGGGTCCCTCGGGGTGGAGAGAGGGGGCCCAGGGCAAGGGCCCGTCCTGAGGTACATGGCCTGGGTCTCCCTGCAGGTGAGCCCCACGGGAGCGGCGGGGCGTGATGGCCGCCTGCGAGTGGGGCTGCGGCTGCTGGAGGTGAACCAGCAGAGCCTGCTGGGCCTGACTCACGGCGAGGCCGTGCAGCTGCTGCGCAGCGTGGGCGATACGCTCACCGTGCTCGTCTGCGACGGTTTCGACACCAGCACCACCACACCCCCCGAGGTCAGTGCTCTGCCCCAAGGACCTAGTCCTACCCCCAGCACGGCCTGGTGGTGTTGTGATGAGCTGACCCTGTCTGCCTCGGGGTCTTGGAAGCACCCAGCCACTAAGAGCCGGCCACGGTGGGAGCTGTGGGACCGGGCACTGCCTGGCTGTGGTCTCGGCCGCCTGTGCCTGTGGAGGCTCTGGCCCCAGTGGGGCGGGGCACGTGAACAGACAGCGTGGTCAGCTCCTAGAAGAGGGCATCACCTGCAGGGCGTGGTCCCTAGGCCAGGGCAGGGTGGCTGAGAGCCAGGCCGGGGCCCCTCAGGACTGCGCATACAGATGTGCACAGGGACCCCACCTAGCTTGCCCAGGCACCGTTTCTTAGACAGTGACAGAGTTCGGTCCTCAAGACCTTCCATCCCAGAGCAGAAGCCAGGGTGGGGCACATGGGCGACCCAGCTGTCCTTTCTCCCAGCTCCCTGGAGGAAGTGTGTTGGCTGCTGGGACCAGGACTGGGCTCCAGATGCCTGGCTCCTGGCCTGGTTCATATTCTGGACAAACCTGGCCTCTGAGCCTCGGTGTCCCCCTCTGCTTGGGGGTCACGCTCTTTTCCTCTCTCCTGTATCCTTCACTGCCGTTCCTGGGGCCCCTTGGGATAAGCTGACGTGGCTGCATCCACCTGCAGCTCCCACGAGCCTCTGAGGGCTTCTTGCTGGCACCACCTCTGGGATGGGGCAGTCACCTTGAGGTGGCCCATCTGCAGTGGATCTTAGGGATGGCGACATACTGTCCCCTGTGCCTGCACTGCTAGCGATGGCTTGTTCCTCGTTCTGCGTGTTGCCTCCTGAATGGGAAAGGAGCTGGCGTTCGTGTTTTTTGCTCCAGGGCTGGACGCTGGGCTGCAGGCCCCCTCTCCGGGCTCTGGGGCCAGCCTCATGCTCGTCTCCCTTCGTCCTCGCAGGATTTGGTGGTTTCTGAGGGGTTTCTTACGACTGAAGCCTTGGACCGCATGGTCCCTGGAGAGGGCCTTGCCTTTTGTTTACTTATTTAAAGTGTATATTTACATGTTTACTTATTTTAAAGCTTTTTATTCAAAGAGAGAGAATAAATGCAGCTTTATGGTGAAGTGTTCAGGCATCCAAAGGAGTGGGGGCTGGTGTGACCCCGAGTCTAGTGGGGCAATGCCCATAGCTGGCCTTGCTCTCTGGGCTGGAGTTCTGGCCGCCCTCACGCCCTGTGTCTGGGGCTTCCTCCCTGTGTTGCAGTGTCTGTGCGGCTGTCCGGGTGTTGGCAGCGAGCTTGGGAGCCCATCTTTGTGCTTTTGGGGGATTTTTTGCAGGAAGGAGTCCCAAGGTACTGGGCCTGAGCTGAGAGCCTGCCCCGTGTCTGTGCGCAGGTCCGTGAGTGAGCCTCAGGCGGGTCCTGTTCTTCCTGGGAGTTTGTCCTTGGTCCCGGGACTGGCACTTGCTCTTTCACGTTGTCAGTGTCACTTTTTCTTACATGGGGTGCAAACATTTTTATCACTCTTAACTCTTTAAGAAAGGTGTCTGTGGGGTTACAGAAATCGAAATTTTTTATGAATTAAATCTTCTAATCTTTTTTTTTTTCCAACTTCTGGATTTTGGTTTTTGCTTAGGAAAACCTTCCCTGTTGCAAAATTGTCCAAACGTTGTCCCACGTTTTCTTCTCGAACTCCTATAAGTTTTACAGAACACCCAGCTCTGTAACCCACCTGGACTTGCTCTTTGAGGGAGTGGATATGCTGCCCCAACATGTGTGCTGAGTCTCATTTCCCCACGGATTTGGGGAAATGGGGCTTCCTTGTGGGTCAGCTCCAAGCTCCTTGGTGTCACAGTGTGTCCCGGGTGTGCTTCTGGCTGCCGCCCATGCCCGGGCGAGGCACGCTGCCTTCAGTATTGTCACTTGATGGCACGTTTTGATATCTAATTGGTCAAGTCACTCACTTGTGTCAGTTTATTTCCGTGTTTTCTCTTCCAGAGGAATCTGCCGTTCCGTAACAAACTTGGTTGGGACTCGGAGTTAGGGTGATCTCCGTCCTGTGACTGTGTGAACGAGTGTCCCTGAGCATTTGTAGGTTGTTCTTGTTTCCTCATTAACTCTAATCATGATTTTATTTCACCTCCCGGTGGAAGCCCTGAGGCCTGAGCAGTGGCTGCGGGTCCCCGTCAGGCCCATCCTGCCCTCTGGGGCCCTGGTGCTGTGGGAAAGGTAGAGGCGGCCGGTGGGCTTGCCTTGTGCCAACTTCAAGGGACCGTTCCATCTTGTAGTTTGATGTTTGCTGTACTTCCCTCTATGATATTTTTTAAATTTGGGGGGCTATTTCTACTTATAACCTGTAAGAATTGTTATGTGAAATGGGTATTGAGTTTCTGAAGTCCTTTTCTTGACGGTTTTTTCATGCCTGTGCCCGTGGGCTTGAGGCTCACCCCACAGGCTTCCTCTGGCCGGCTCGTCGCTCTAAAGAAAACGGAGTGATGTTCACACGTCGGGAGTCTTCGCAGTGTCTGCATTCCTGGCACCTCGGGCGGTCGTTCCCGCAGGCCTTCTGTGTTTCTGACCCCCCAGGGCGTGGGCAGAGTGCTCACAGTTCTTCACCACCCCCCATTTTTCTTCACCTCAGCCCACTCATCTGTGTTAACCTGTCTGTCCCCTATAGGAGTCAGGCTTTGCCAGCTGTCTCCCTCATTTTGTTTTGATTCTGCAAACCCGTCCCGGTGGCAGCTTGTGCACTGGCCATCTCTCTCGCCCAGCACTCTGAACAGTGCAGGGGCAGGGCTGTTAGAACTTGCCTATTCTTGCTCTACGGCTCGTGTGTCCTAGGGCTCCTGCACAGTCTTAGAGACCTGGCGGCAGGTTCATACTTGCTGTGGGGTCTTGGGCAGATGCTTGACTTCTCTGTGCCTCACTGTCCTCATCAGTGTAGCGGGGTGATAGCAGTGTCTGCTTCTTAGGGTTATTGAGAGGATTAAATAGAGGAAACAGCACAGTACATACCCGCCTTTCCATCAGCACCACAACCCCTGGGCAGATCTGGGCTCCTGAGCCATTTCCAGAGACCTCTCCCTTCGTTTTCAGCGTGTTCGGTACCAAGCGGGGGACATCCTCCCTCCCGCCCCTCCCCTCCCGTTCCGTGACCACATCTCTCCAGGATCTGTCTTCGTTTTCTCCTGGTCACACTCGCCAAAGTTTTGTGTATTTTAATGGCCTTTTTCAGGAGCAGGTTTTGGGTTTTGATCAAGACCGCCTTTCTTTTTCGGGGTTCCCTGGGTCTCCACTCTGAGAATGCTCTGGTCGCTCCGTCTACATCTCTTGCTTTTAATTTTTCTGCAGATCTGTCTGTAAAGAAGAGATTTTTCCTTATCAGCTTTTTTTTAATCCCGAAATAAGATTTTACACAGGAAAGATGTGATAAATACATGATTCTTTTCCTTTCATCTGTCATTTTTTGAGTTTTTAAGCTAGTACCTTAGAAACCTCCAAAGATGGCTGCTGAGGTGTTTTCCTGGTTTTGTTTTTAGAGTTATTATGAAATCAGCGGTTGGTATGTTATGTGTTTCAGTCCATTGTGTTTTGTGCTCACATTGTCCCCTTGATGGGCAGTGTGGCTCTGGTGTCCTTTCAGTGTGGCACCTGTCATTCGATAGCAGCTTTGCCCTGCTTCCTCCCCGTGGAGGTGGCACTTAGAGCCCGTAACCGGGCCGGCGCGGGTGCTCGTGGCTCCTGGGCTGTCATTGCTTCTGGGCTCTGCAACAGGTGGAGCCTGGGAAGTGGATATTTTTAGAAAGAAAAACACCATGAGTTTGTACTGTTATTTTCAGTTTATATCTAAGGTTATAGGGTTTTTACTAACTTTTAAAATTTTATATTCCTGTCTCTTTTTCTCATACTGAAAATTGTTTTTAAATAATATGGTGATCACTTAATTATTTTAAAATGCAATACCAATATCATTACTAATAACAAGACCATCGAGAGCAATTTCAGATTTCTCTATGTCCTTAGGATTTATCCAACTAGGACGGACAGTCAAAATACTGTGTTTCTAAGTCACTTGAAATAGTCCTTTCTATCGTAATGCTGCCAACTTGACATGCAGTTAGGCTGACTTGTTTTCAGTTAGGGATGACTTTAAAAAATCAGGCTTTTATTAGCATCAACCTCTACGTGGTACCAAAGCCAAAACCACACACGCAGCCTTTTGAGGAGTCTGACTCCCGTCTTTGTGCCCCTACAGGCCACCATTTGTATTCATTTTGGTTTATCCTGCCAGTATTTCTTTTAAAAAATATAAGCAAATACATAAAATAATTTTTTTTAAATGTGGGGAAAAGTGGCAAGAACAGCCCACTGAACCTCTCACTTGGGCTGTGCATGTCTCGCCGCTGTCGCAGGGTGTCCTTTGCAGCAGGGGCATGGTCCAGAGGCGCGCGAGGCATCCTGACTCTGACCTTGAACTTCTGACGAGCACAGGCCATCGCTGTGTAGAACACCCCTCACTGTGGGAGGTTTCGGTTGATGTGTTTTTGGCAGGATTATCACAGAAGTGACACTGTCTTGTCTGGGCCTCCCGCCAGGACGCACAGATGGCATTTGTCCCGTTATTGATGATCTCCACGGGGGTGTCGCCAGGCTTCCCCACTGCCGAGTGACTTCTTCCCCTTTGAAATTAACAAGTATTCTGCAGGGGGCACTTAGAGTGTGTGAGTGTCCCATTCTGCGCCAGACCTGCGCCCGCCGGCTCGGGCGCCCGGCCACATTTCTCGCATTAGGACCTTGGTGGGTGCCTCACGATGTCCTTGCCCCGTCGCTCCTTCTACCTTCATCGGCCGGCTTTCTGCCGTGTGGAGGAGCCTGCCCTCCTCTGCGGTTCTGTGTTCAGCCACTTACCCGGTAGTGGAGACTCGCCGGTTTCATCTTATTTCACAGGTGATACTGGTCACTTTTGCTGTTGATTTTGACACTCAAGTTGCCTCAGGGCTGGCTCATGAAAGGGGCTTCTGCTGGCCCTGGCCCCTCTGAACAGGACCCCGCCTTCCTTTGACTTTGACTTCCCGTGACTTTCTGGCACAAGAGGATGTCTGGGCTCATCTCATACTTGCCTGTTCAGCCCCGCAGTCACATTTCTCCGAGGTGCACTGGTTCCTTTTAGTGGAAAGTGGTATTTAGAAGCCAAAATCTGGGCCCGGGTGTGCCCTCGGGACCTCTCGGGGGCTGGGATCAACGCGTGTGCATGTGTGCGCATCTGTGTCGGCCATCATCTCGGTACCTGGAGGAGCACCGGCTCACGTCATGCCTGTATCACCCGTCCCAGTCAGCGCCACGGGGCAGCCCCTGCAGGTCCGAATGGCCTTGTCCGACGGGAGAAACCAGGCGGTGGCGGCCTGGCGCTGGTACATTTCACCCAGCCTCTCCCTGTGGGGCCGTCCTCCAGTCTGTGGGTCCCTGGCTGTCTCGTGCCTGCCCTGTGGTTTGACTAAGTTCTTCCTGAAGTTGAGAAGATAGGCTCCTTAGTTTTCTTTGTTAAACCTACCAGCTCCGTCAGATTCTGAGTCATGTTTCAGCCTCCCGCTGGAGCTGTGTTTCCTCAGGCCCCCAGGTGTCTGGTCGTCTCTGCGTCCGTGTTTAGCTGCTCACTGTGTGCGGGCTGAGGTTCACGCTGTATCTGCCTCCTGGTGGTGCCTTCTGTCGTGACACAGCGTCCCTCTGCCTGCTGGTGCTCGTGACCTTGAGGTCCGTCTTCCCTGCTGGGACCATTTTTTCTCCTTGCTTTCTCTGGGGCTGTCTCTCTGCCCTACCTTTTATTTATCATTTCAGTTGGGTTTTTGAAAAGATGACATAGCTGGGCTTGGGCTGAGCCCACACTGCCAGTGCCCTTGGGTCGCGAGGGCGTCTCCTGGGCCTCTGTCGCTGTGCCACCCCCTCCTCTGGTTCCTGCTGTTGCTGGAGGCCAAGCAGCCCCTTTTGTCTCTCGGCGGGGGTTGGAAGTGAGCCATCCCCATGTCCCTGCCACCTGTGTTCACCCTCAGTGCTGGCAAGAAAGCACATTCCATAGCAGACCTCATGCTGCCCCCTCCTCCCGTCCGCCCTGCCTGCCAGTCACCGGGCTGAGAGACACGAGCTCTTCTCGGGTCAGAGCTAGTCGGTTTTCCTTGCAGCATGTCCTTTGTTTCAGAATCCTTGTAGGCGCCTGCGTTGCAAATTCCAAAGGCAGCCTGTGGGTCTGCGAGTGTCTCTGTGACACTCGGCGCATCATTGCCCACTGGCCCCCCGGGGTTGTCAGTTCTCTGCTCCCTGGTCAGCCTGCCCTGCCCCTCACCCAGAGCAACGTGGCCCAGTGTCGCTGCCTCGGAATCCTGCTGCATGTCAGAACATCCTCCAGTGCCCGTGATGTGCAGACATGACCTGCACCCACCCCACGTCTCAGACAGCCTGATGGCACGGTGTCCTGGGTGACCAGCCATGTGGTCACTGGCAGATCCTGGGCCAGGGTTCCAGCCTGTCCCTGGAGCGGGCCGTTGAGATTGGGCCCCCCCTCAGCCCACTCCCTCCTCAGGTGTCCCCGGGCATCATTGCCAACCCCTTTGCGGCAGGCATCGGCCGCCGGAACAGCCTGGAAAGCATCTCTTCCATTGACCGGGAACTGAGCCCCGAGGGCCCCGGCAAGGTGAGAACCACCCGTGGCCAGCCGGCAGCCCCAGAGCCAGGAAGCCTGGGGCCATCAGTCCCTGACCACGTCTGCTCTGCCCGCAGGAGAAGGAGCTGCCGGGACAGACCCTGCAGTGGGGGCCAGAGGCCGCGGTGAGTGTCTGGGTCCTCCCCACCCTGCTTGCTGGGCTCCACACAGGCCTGTGGCTCTTAGCTGTGGCTGACCCCTCTCTGCTGGGGCACTACAGGGGTGGATGCGTCCCAGACCCCAGCACCCACTCCACAGCCCTCGAGACATCTCATAGCACTGTGTCCACTCTGCTCCCTAGGGTCGGAGCCCAGAGAGCATGAAGCTGGACTACTGCGCTCTGGCCGCCATGCCTGGCACTGGCAGTGTGCAGAGGGTCAGTGTCTCAGAGTCGCACCCCTGGCCTGGCCTCTGTCTGCCTGTCCCGTCCCTGCCTTAGCTCCCTCCCTTCACTTGAGACCCCATGGGACAGAGCATTTGGGTGGGCACCGCCGTGGAGTGTTCTTGTCTGGGGTGAGGGTGGGAGTGGGGATTAGAGGGGGCCAATTTGGGGCCTGCAAGGGTGGACTGGCCAGGGGTTCCCAAGCTGGCATTCCGTCTCCCAGCCTGGTATGCCTCTCACTCTCCTTAATTGTTGCACCAAGCCATGAGGCAGGTGCTGAGGATGCAAGGCACAGGGTGGGTGGGCTGGCTGGCTCTTGTGAAGGTCCTTGGCCCCAGCCCCCTCCCGTCCCTTGCCCTCAGACTCACTGAGCCAGCGGGGTGAGGGGAGCTAGGTGGCCCCAGAGGGCTGGGGGCGGGGGCAGGTGGAGGCCACCAGAGCCATCAGGGAGTCCTGTTGGGATTGGGCACGAGCCGCCCTAAGGAGGACAGGCTGGAGCAGCTGCAAGGAGCCACGGAGACCAGGGTTGGGGGGAAGAGGCCCAACAGTGACAGCTGGGCTGGGGGGGCGAATGCTGGGCAGGACGGACATTCGGTCCTCATTCCTCCCCCAAGAAATATAAATAACCCTCGCAGAGGGCGTGCCCAGCTAGCCACTGTTGGGAGACCCTGCAGGATCGTGAGTGGTTGAGGGGTGGGCTCCAGGAGGTGCTGACACTTCTGACCGGTGGGGAGGTTGTGCTGGATGAGGGCCTTGGAGGAGCAGGAAGAGGTGAAGGGCTGGAAGGGGCCTGGAGGCTGAGGGTGCCCACTCAGGGCTTCAGTGTAGACCCTCCCTCCTCTGGCTTTGAACAGTGAGAGCAGGAAGCCCTTGGGAGGGGTGGGAGCCCAGTGTCCTCTGACCAAAAAGGGGCACAGCTGTGGGGTGGCTGGTGGGATCCGGGTCCTCCCTGGCTCATGAACCTTTGAGGCGTGTGGAGAGGGTGGCCGGGGCCCTGCCTGTGGAGCAGGCAGCCCCACTGTGGGGAGAGCCTGCTGGCCTAGCTGCTCCCTGGCGTCTTGGCAGCAGGTGGTGGGCAGGGGCCTCAGCCTGGAGCTCCAAGAGCTCCCCATCACTGTTTCTGTCCCTGGGCCTCCCCCAGCCCAGCTCACTCTCTCCTGTCTCGTCTTGGTCTGTCTGTCTGTCTCCGTCTTTCCCTCCAAGCTCCAGACTGCCCCCACGGCAGCAGCCCACTGCCATGGACAGATACCTGGCTGCACAGCCCAGGCTGGGGGGGAGAGCAGAGGCCGAAGGCCAGGCCCACGCCACAGGCCTCCCTCCTGTTCTCCCAGCAGTGTGGGGAGAGGGGGAGAGCCTGGTAGACTCCAGGCCACAGCCATTTGGGGAGAACCCCTTTTTGCTGGCCGAGCGGTCGTCCAGGCCCGTCTGGGGACATCCCCTGGGCTGTGGTCGGGTCGGGGAGCTGAGGACCAGCCTCTGTGCCACCAAGGCAAGCACCCCGTACCCCAACTTCTCCTCTTTGTGGGGCCCCAGCCCTGCCCGACCTCACCCCACCCACCGCCTCTGGCTCCTCCAGGTGCCATCTGGGACAACTGGAGGGAAGATGGCTGAGGCTCCCCGCTCCCCCAGCTGCCAGCAGGTGAGTGCCTGTCGGGTGGGGGTGGAGAACAGTGCAGAGGGGTGCTGCTGTGCAGTGCCCCCTCCTCCGGCGAGGTGGTGTCAGGGAACAGCACCTCCCTCTAGCTGCTGCCCATCACTCTGTGAAGGCACAGCCTATGGGCACCTTCCTGGCCAGAGCTGGCTGACAATGGGGCCGGGGAGCTCCTTGTGGCTCCCCTGGGCAGACAGGGCTGGGTGGTCAGGGCCACCTCACCCCTGTCTGCCGTCTCGTCTGTGAGTCCCTGGGAGCCGGCCTAGCCCAGTTCCCCGCAACCTGTCCGCTGAGGCTCCCTGGTTCCGCTGTGTGGGGAGGGCCAGGCCTTGGGCACCCACCCTCACTGCACTGCTATGGGGCTAGGTACCAGCAGTGCCCAGCTCCCAGCCTCTGGCCCTTCCAGGCAGACGGGTGAGTGTTGGCCCCACACCTTGGGCACCCACCCTGGCCACCCACCTTGGCTCCATCTCTTTCTTTCTGTTTCCCCCCATCCCCTTACCTGAACCCCAATCCTTTCTTCTGGACCCCGCCCCTGCCCTTTGCAGACAAAGCCTGGGGTGATCCAGCCACTGGCTCAGGCCTGGCCAAGGGGCTCCCCGGCCCCCAGGGGCAGAGGTGATCTCCGCTGTGTGAGTGCCCTGCCCAGTGTGGGGTGGGGGTCGGAGGCAGTTGGGGACAGCTGGTGGCTGGGTGGGTGGTGGCTGCAGCCAGGACAACTGTCCTAGCACAGCTCATGCTTACCCCGCCCTCCAGCCCCCCTCCCCTGATGAGCTGCCCACCAACGTGAAGCAAGCCTACAGGACCTTTGCTGCCGTGCCTGGCCTGCACCCGGCCCAGGACGCTTCTGCCCAGGTACATGGGGGGCGCCTGTCTTTCCCTGCTGCACGTGCCCCTTGGTGTGTGCCCAGAGGGGCCAGATCTCAAAGCCTGCTCCCCCCAGCCCCCTGCACCTGGGCCAGCTGCCTCCCCAGAGCAGCTGACCTTCCGCGAGCGGCAGAAGTACTTTGAGCTGGAGGTACGGGTGCCCCAGGCCGAGGGCCCCCCTAAGCGTGTGTCACTGGTGGGTGCTGACGACCTGCGGAAGATGCAGGAGGAGGAAGGTGAGCTGCTGGCTGGTGGGCAGGCGGGGGGTGGGGGTCAGGCCCACGGCCTGACCTCCCCTTCCCTGCCCCAGCCCGAAAGCTGCAGCAGAAGAGGGCACAGATGCTGCGGGAGGCCACGGATGCAGGGCTCGCCCTAGACGCCCTGGACGGGGAGGCCCCTGAGGACGAGGAGCCAGAGGAGGAGCCGCCCTGGGCCGGCCCGGGCCCTGCCGCGGGGTGAGGGGGATGGGCCTGCGGGCGGCCAGCCACCATCTCCCCAGGCACCCCGTCCCTCCAGCACCCTGCCCACCTGGTCCTCCTGTCCTATTCCCTCTCCCAGGCTCGGCCCCACGTCCCCTGCACCCCTGGGGGGTAGCGCCCCGGTGCGGACAGCCAAAGCTGAACGGCGCCATCAGCAGCGGCTGCGCGTGCAGAGCCCCGAGCTGCCCGTGCCCGAGCGGGCCCTGTCCCCAGCTGAGCGCCGTGCTCTGGAGGCTGAGAAGCGCGCGCTGTGGAGGGCAGCCAGGTGAGACTCTGGCACCCCGCCCACCTGGGGCTACCCCTGCCCAGCCCCACCCTCTCTCTGGCTCCCCCACAGGATGAAGTCCCTGGAGCAGGATGCCCTCCGTGCACAGATGGTCCTCAGCAAGTCCCAGGAGGGCCGGAGCAAGCGTGGGCCCCTGGAGCGGCTGGCTGAAGCCCCCTCACCGGCGCCCACTCCATCACCCACCCCTTTGGAAGGTCTGTGTGTCCAGGGGGAGGTGGGGGCCTCAGCCTGCAGTGCCGACCTCTCCCAATGCCCACTTCTTGTCCCCCCAGATCTCGGCCACCAGACCAGCACCTCCCCCGGATGCCTGGTGAGGAGCCAGCACCTGTCGCCCTTCCCCACACCCCTCCCCGTGGAGTGGGGCGGGATCAGACTGCACCCCACCCTCACCGCTCTTCTCGCTCTCTGCCTCTCTCCCCTCACGCTGTCCTCTCAAGGCCCTGTCTGGGAGGAAGTTTGACTACAGGGTATTTGCAGCCCTGCCTTCTTCCAGACCTGTCTATGACATGCAGGTACCGGGCCCTTCTGGCCCTTTTGCAGGACAGCCCTGCATAGCTCCTGCCACCTTTCCACCTGTGTCTGTCATCCGGCCTGTCCCCTCCTCCAGCACCGTCCCTGTCCGTCACCCGTCCTGTTCCTTGGGGGTGAGGCCTCCCCACCCAACCCCATCCCTCAGCCAGGGCTGGCAAGGACTCCACGCAGGCTCACGCAGCAGGTTTCAGGCAGGTGTGGGGTGGAGTGCTGACCCAGTCCTTCTTCCCATCACAGTCCCCAGATTTTGCTGAGGAACTGATGTCCTTGGAACCGTCTCCCAACCCTGGTGAGTTGGCAGCCCAGTCCTGGGGGTGCTGCCAGGCTGCCTGGCCCCCACCAGCTCACTCCCCTGCCTCTGCCCACCAGGCCTGCAGGAGGAAGACGGAGAGGTGGCCATGGTGCTGCTGGGCAGGCCCTCGCCAGGCGCCCTGGGCCCCGAGGAGGTGACACTGTGCAGCAGCCGCCGCCCCATGCGGCCAGGGCGCCGTGGCCTGGGCCCGGTGCCCTCCTAGAGGGCCGGGGTACCGCCCCCTGACTTGGGGTGGGGGCCCTGCCAGCTCCACCGCCATCCTCACCCCGAGTCTTTTAACCTGGCTGTTAGCGTTTTAAAGAGATCCCTCAGGAGTTCTGGCCGCCGACTAACTGCCCCTCCCCAGCCAGGACCTTTTGGCAAGACTGTAACTAGTGACGTTTGTACAACCAAAGACTCTATTTTGTGGTTTAAGGAGAATAAAATTGACTACGTTTTACTTCCCGTCTGTCTGTCCCCCCCACACACACACTGTATGCTACTCCACGTCGGGGGGACTGGTTGGGCTCCCTGTTGCCAAGCAGGGGCCACCCCCAAGTGCCCTCAAACCAACGTCCTCCAGCTGGGGTTCCCGCCTGGCGCAGATGTGGCCTCACACACTCAGCCTTCTCCCCACACAGACGTGCAGTCGTGGTCCCATGAGTCTGGGCACCAGAGGCCTCGGCGGGGCAGCTGCACGTGATGGACCAGGACCTGCAGCTGCCTGGCTGGTGCCACCACACCTTGGGGACAGAGGCGCACCTCTGGAAGGGCCCAGGCGCACCTCTGGACCTGGATGGGCCGTCCTCGGCCGGGGGTGGGTGCCACCTCTCCTGCCCCAGCAGCTTCTGCGCCAGGCCCAGCTGCACCGCCGGGAACGGGTCCACCTCGTGCAGGTCGCACACGAGCGACTTCCAGTACCTGCGCCACCGCAGGAGGGGCACAGAGCAGGGTGGGGCCGGGGGTGCTGGGCATGCCCTCCCTGCCTTCCGTCTCCTCCCCTGAGCGCCCCCAGCAGCGCCAGCCGAATCCTCTCTAGGCGCTAATAGGCCATGTTCACCGTGTCCATGTAGTTTGCATCCTGGTAGCGCAAGGTGGCTGCCCGGCCCGCAGAGTCAATGACAAGAGGCCACCTGGGGGCGGCCACCAAGTCACTGGCCCCTCTCCCGCCCAGGACCACCGACCAGCTGTCGGTGCGGATGTGGTCTCCCACATCTTTCATCAGCAGGTTATGCGGCTCAGTGACCTGGCATTTCAGCCCGCGTGCCTCCTCCTCTGTGGGGCATAAGTGTGGGGCCCACCAGAGGGCCGGAGGCCCAGGGCCCCTCCCTGGGCCCCGCCTCCCCAGCCCCCCAGCTTTAGCCCCACCCACCCTCCTGGGTCTGCTTCTGCAGCTCCAGCCGGGCCGTGGCCAGCATCTCCTCGGCCTTCTGGGCCTCTTGCCATGGCCAGTCGACTTGGGCCGCCATTTCCCTCGGGCCTGGAAGAGGGCCCCACAGTCGGCTCAGAGCACGGCTTTACCGCCTGTGCACGGGGAGGCCAGACACCTCAGAAGCCCCACCAGCCCCCAGGAGGCCGCTGCTGGAAGGTGACTCCCCAGGCTTGGGAGGAGAGGACATGCCCCTGAACCCCAGACCTGGGAGGGAGAAACCCCACCTGCGGCGTGAGCTTGGCCTTGGCCGCGGGCCTCTGCTCTCGCTTATCGCTCAATGATGCTGCGGTCCGGCCAACAGCAGGCCTGCTGCACGAGCCCGGGCCCGGCCGGCCTCTTCCCTCCAGACCAGCTCCGTCCTCCCACACCTGTCTCCACCTCCCGGCACCAGGCTCCTTCCCCTCAGCTCCTCCCTGGTGGTCACTCACTTCGTGACGGCCAAGTCAGACGCCCCTCCTGCCAGCTACCCCCAACAGCAGCCATGCCAGTCGGCCTCCGCGTTCTGGAGCGTGGCCTCCATGAGGCTCAGGTCCCACTGCAGCACACTGGCCACTGCGTCCAGCAAGGCCACCTAGTGACAGACGACACTGGCCAGAGGGAGGGCGTGTGTTCTGTGTCCCGCTTTGCCAGGGAGGAGGTTCTGTCGCTCCCCATTTTAGAGAACTGAGCACCGACTGGGGATCGCGGCTCTCACAGCTCTCCAGTGAAGGGCCCAGAGACGCTGACTACCACGGCACAGCTCCCCCGGAAACTGAGACGCCGAGGGCCCTCAGTCTCCCTGCTAGGACCCAACAGGGCCCCACGTCCCCTTCCCCCGTCCCCTCCTCCCTCCACACCCGGTCTGCCAGCCCCCGGGCTCCCAGCCTGCCTCTGCCGCACACACAGGGGCCGGCCTGCAGCTCCTTTACTTTGCCACCTCCCTACAGACCTTGCCCTTGGGGCCACCCTCGCCCCAAACCTGGTCCAGCAGCAGCCCCTCATCACTGGCCTCCTCTGGAGTCCCACCCCACTGCAGAAGCGATAAAGGGGCCCAGAAGGCGGAGTTCTCTGGGTGGAGAGATGGGGTTCTGGCATTATTTTATTTCTTGACTCAGGTGATTACTCCTGAGTATTTCCTTTGTGGTCAGTCAAGCCACACAACTTTGGTTTGTGCTGTGTTCGGTATGTGGTTTGTATTCTACAAGAAAGAGTCCAAAGATGTGCAAAATGAAGGAGTGGATTAATGACTGGATGGGCAGATAGATGAGAGGAGGGTGGAGGGACAAGTTAGGTAAGTGTACGGAAGAGTGAGTCAATGAATTAGTAAATTAAAGAAATTGTGAATACTTAAAAGAATAATAGCTACCCCTTATAGAGCACTGACTATGTGACAGGAATTGTGCTAAGGAATTTCATTCATTATCTCATTAATCTTCAAAAAATAGGGACTGCTATTAGCCCTATTTATGAATATATGGAAACTGAAATTCAGGTAAGTTTAAGAATTTGCCAAAGGTTAGTTTGTAAGTAGAAGAACTGGAATAAATGGAAAACTAAACAGAGTGAACAGATGAAATAGTGTAATGAATGAATTTGTAAATGAGCTAATGAATAAACAAATGATGAGTAGATGAATAACTGATAAAAAATGAAGATTGGATTAACTGAATGAAATGATGCATGAAAAAAATTAATAATTGAAAGGATTTAATGGATGGATAAATTAGATAAGTAGGTGGTTGGTTGAGCAAAGGGATAGATGAATTGATGGATGCATTCAATCATTCAGCACAATTTTTTTGTCTCTTTCATGTGACAACCAAAATGTATGACATTGGAGAATACAATTGTGGCGTGAACTAAACATCATCCCTGTTTTCTCAGAATTTTCTGTCAAGTAAACAGTATGAATGTGTGTGTAGTAGACGTTTGAATTAATAGTAGGTAAATAAATGAATAAATGAGGGATGATTTAAGATGATAGTAGGGGTACAATGGATACAGTAATGAGTTGGATAGACTGGTAAGTTTATGAATCAATGACTCGTAAGTTAATGAGAGACTGTACGATGAAAGAGTAAATCAACTACTGGGGAAAAGATTGGATGAATGGATAAATTTATGGAAACTGATAGATGGAGAGATGAATGATAAAGGGATAATAAATGGATGGATGAATGATGATTGATAGTTATTTAATTTTACATCATTACTGATTTTCTGTCTACTTGTTTCATCAATTATTGAGATAGGGATGTTGAAATCTGCTACTGAAATTGTGGATTTATTTCTCCTTGTATTTCTATCAGGTTTTGCTTCATGTGTTTTGACGCTGTGTTAGTAGCTGCATAAACATTTAGGATTCTTATGTTCTCTTGATGAATTGATCCTTTTGTCGTTACGAAATGATTCTTTTATCCCTAGTAATATTCTTTGTTCTGAAATCTACTTTTTCTTATGTTACATAGCCACTTGAGCTTTCTTACGTTTAGTGTTATCCTGGCCTATTTGTTTCTGTCCTTTTAATTTTCACCTATTCATATCTTTATATTTAAAGTTTGTTTCTTACAGGCAGAGTATAGGTGGATTTTTTTAATCCAAAATGACATTCTCTGCCTTTTAACTGGGGTGTTTAGACCACCTACACTTAATGAGGTACCCGATGCAGTCAAATTCAAAACTGCCGTTTGCTGCTTGTTTTCTGCTGGTCCCATCAGTTCTTTATTTTCCTTTTCCTCTTTTTCTGCCTCCTTTTGGATTGCATAGTTTTTAAAATTCCATTTTGTCTCCTTCGTTTACTTATTAGCTATAATTCTTTTGATATTTTAGTAGTTGCTTTAGAGTTTATGCATCTGTAACACAATCTACCTTCAGGTGACGTTACCCTCACTTCACGTGGAGTATAAGAACGTAAACAATCTATTTCTACTTTCCCTCCCAAACTTGATATTTTTCTCACACATTTAAACCAAACAACTATAATTTGTGCAATTTTTGGTATGTGCCTCTACATATGTCATAAAACCCCGTAACACATCACCATTATTTTTGTTCCTTGTTTCTTCAATTATCTCTTCAATAAATTTAAATAATGGTACTTTCTTATATATTTATTGATGTAGTTCTCGTTTCTAGTGCCCCTCGTTCTTTTGTGTGGATCCGTACTTCCATCTGCTGTCCCTTTGCTTCTTCCCATAGGACTTCTGTGCACATTTCTATTTGTGTGTGTGTGAGGAAAATTGTCCCTAAGCTAACATCTGTGCCAGTCTTCCTCTGTTTTGTATGTAGGCCACCACCACAGCGTGGCTTAATGAACAGTGTGTAGGTCCACACCTGGGATCCAAACCCGCGAACCCTGGGCCACCGAAGCGGAGCAGGTGAACTTAACTGCTACGCCACTGGGCCCGCCCCCATTCACATTTCTTATAGTACATGTCTGCTGTGAGTCCTTCAGCTTTTGTCCATCTGGAAAGGTCTTTATTTTGCCTTCAGTTTTGAAAGACATTTGCACTGGGTATAGAATTCAAGGTTGACAAGGGTTTTTTCCTTTAGTACTCTAAAAATGTTGCTCCACTGTCTCCTCACTTGCATTGTTTTCAATAAGGAATCTGCCATCTCCTTATCTTTGTTCTTCTGTTTATAGTGTGTCTTTATCTACTGGCTGCTTTTAAGATTTTCTCTTTATCACTGACTTTAAGAAATTTTATCATAATGTGCCTTAGCATGATTTTCCTTCATGTTTCTTGTGCTTGGGGTTTGTTGAGCTTTTAGGAATGTGATTTATATTTTTCATCAAATTTGGAAATTATAAAGTCATTATTTCTTGAAATATTTTTTTCTGTTTCCCTTCTTCTCTCCTTTGGAGACTCCAATTCCTTATATATTAGGCTTCTTGGAGTTGGCCTGCATCTCATTGATCCTCTTTTCATTTGGAGGGATTCCTTTTCTCTGTGATTTTATTTTGGGTAGTTTCTATTGTTAAGTCTTCAAATTCACTAATCTTTACTTCTTCAATGTCTAATCTGCATTAATCCCATCCAGTGTATTTTTCATCTCAGACATTGTAGTTTTCATCTCTAGACGTTTAGGCATAAAGAGCTAGAGACAGAGGTAGGTGTGTGATACAGTTATAAGTTTTAATGTCCTTGCCTACTAATTCTGTCATCTGTGTCACTTCTGAGTCAGTTTTGATTGATCGATTTTGCTCTTCACTGTGGGTTATATTTTCCTGTTTCCTTGCATGCCTGGTAGTTTTACTAAACTTTTATTTGGAAACAATTATAGACTTACAAGAATTTGCAAAAATAGTAGAGTCCCATACAGTAATGGCATTGTGCACAACTACAGTACAATCTACAAACCGGGGTATCGACAGAATATGATCCACAGACCCCTCACTCGATTTCAACAATTTCACATGTATTTCTTTGTGTGTGTGGTTATGTGCAGTTTTATCCCGTGTGATTTGTGTAAGCACCGCCACAATCAGGATGCAGAACTGCTCCATAAGCACAAGGCTCCTCTGTGTCACTCCCTTCTAGTCCGGAAGCCCCCACAGACCCCTGCAGAACCCCTCCCACATTCAGGCACCTGTATCCAGGGGCTGAGCCGACTGGGCTGAAGCCAGGGTCTCAACCCACAAGCCCACTGGAACTCAGGGCCCTGTGAGCTGTGCTCCATCCCCCACCTTTAGCCTCCCCCTCGTGCTCTGGCAGCCCAGGAGCTCCAGCTTCCCGGGAGGGGAGCAGGGAGGGCCACCTGCCCACTGGAAGAGGCGTCCACATCCGGCCCTGCTGCTCTCTGCCCCGGTGATGTCCCGCAACTTCTCTGGGCCTCCGTTTCCCTTTCTCTAAAATGGGGTAATAATGGCAGCTACACCCCACAGGGCTTTCCAACAGTCTGATGATAGAACAGGTGAATCCCCAGAAGTTAGTAAATGCTCAACATATGCTTCTGTAATTGAGACTTTGTGCATCGGGGCAGAGGAGAGCCGCTCACAGTAACCAAGCTCAACATGAAGGGAAAGGATGTGACAGATTGTAGGGGTGACAGGGCAGTTAGAAGCCACTGGAAGAGAACAAGCCACAAAGCCAGCTCTCTAAAACACCGCAGTAGAAAGTCGAAGAACATAATAAAAACAGAAATTGAATAAAACAAAGGATCAAAGATAAGATGCGAGAAACAGCAAGTGAGGTAAAGAATAGAATCAGCATAGATAAGGAGAAGAATGGAAAATGATACTCAGTCCCACAGATCAGTAATTAAAGCAGGAGCAGCCAGAAATAGTCAACATGGGGGCAGGCAGGGCTCACAGCCCAAAGGAAAGGTCTGAGGCGCACGGTGAATATGGCTGAAATGAGTGGGAATTGATTAGGAGGAGACACAGAGAGTGGCAAAGACAACCAAACATAAGAAGAATTAGTGTCTCTAGAATGAGACTAACAATGGGAAAAAATATTTAAAGATAAAATACAGAAAAATTTCCTGAAATGAATCTTAAGAAAAAAGGGACAAAAAATATTCCAGGAAACAAAACAACTGGCATCAGACAAATCCAGATTAGGTTTTTGAACCTAAAACAAGAAGTTATTGGGGCCGGCCTGATGGCATAGTGGTTAAGTCATCGTGCTCAGCTTCGCCGGCCCAGGGTTCGCAGGGCTGGATCCCGGGCATGAGCAGACACCCCCTTGTCAAGTCATGATGTGGTGGCGTCCCATATAAAGTAGAGGAATATGGGCACAACTGTTAGCCCAGGGCCAGTCGTCCTCAGCAAAAAGAGGAGGATTGGCAACAGATGTTAGCTCAGGGCTGGTCTTACACACACACACACATTCAACACACACACACACACACACACACACACATTCAAGCACCCAAGAAGGAAAAGAAATCAAATTGGGCTCTCCTGAGACCTGTACGGAAACATTGAATGTTAGAAGTCAATGAATCAGTGTTCATTTTCCCCTCACAAAATTCTGAGGAGAAAAAGTAGCTCGGGAAGGTTCTACACATGGTTCTGCTCCCAGCTATGGCAGAGTAGGAGGTTCAGACCAGCCTTCCCAATGGCAGCAGTGGAAAGGACGGACAAAATGAACATATTGCAGAACGCGTGTCTGAAGGCACTGCAAAGACATTAAGGAAGTGAAGAATTGTGGGGCCAAGAGGCGA
Organism: Tapirus indicus; assembly: GCA_031878705.1. Taxonomy (NCBI): domain Eukaryota; kingdom Metazoa; phylum Chordata; class Mammalia; order Perissodactyla; family Tapiridae; genus Tapirus; species Tapirus indicus. Next base: position 1,394,280 of record CM062935.1, read on the forward strand.
GCACAGGAGAGGGGCCTAGCCCGGGCAGATGGGTTTCACCTGGCAACAGCCACCAAAGCTGAAAGCCACGCCCCGGTGGAGGGGAGGCCACAAACTGAGCAGGGCTTTTGGTAGATCACAGAGTCAAGGGGACACAATCTGTAATCCAGGGTGCTTGGCAAGGCTTTGGGTTGGTAGCCAGATTTAGCTCATAAAAATGCAGAACACTATTTTGGGGAATGCACTAAAAATTGATTCAATGTTTATCTGAGATTCAATTTGGGATGAGTGTCCTGTATTTTATCTGGCAACCCTGTCGGGCAGGAACCCTGAAGAACTCCATCCTTTGGGAAATAAAGCGACTGTTGTGGGAAAGACAGCCTCAGCTTCAAATCGCTGAACGCCTGCCTGGATGCATGTAATCCAGAGTTGCCCCTAGCCTTGCTGCCTGCCAGAAACAAATCTTCTTCGGAGGAAGACGGCATTGTCCAGAACTTTAGCATACCTCCAAGATTCTAATATGTAATGTAAAGCACCCAAAAAATAAGGAAACAAGATATGACTAAAACACAAGAAAAATGATGAACAATAGGAACAGAACCCAGATAAAGCCAATAATGGAGTTCTTGGACATTGACTTTAAAATAATTATGAGAGATATGTTCAAGGAACAGCTAGCCCCGGTGGTCTAGTGGTTAAGATCTGGCGCTCTCACCGCCTCTGCCCGGATTCGTTTCCTGGTCAGGGAACCACACCACCCATCTGTCGGTTGTCACACTGTGGTGGCTGCATGTTGCTGTGATGCTGAAAGCTATGCTACCAGTATTTCAAATGCCAGCAGGATCACCCATGGTGGACAGGTGGACAAGTCAGGGGAGCTTCCAGACTAAGACAGACTAGGAAGAAGTGGCCACCCACTTCTGAAAAAATTGGCCATGAGAACCCTATGAATTGTCTGATATAGTGCCAGAAGGTGAGAAGATGGGGCAAAAAGACCAGGCAGGCTTCTACTCTGCAGTACACAGGGTCACTAGGGTCAGAATCAACTTGACGGCACTAACAACAAACAAAAAATGTTCAAGGAATTAAAAGACAAGATTGAGGATTATGGGCAGAGAACTGGAAACAATAATAACCAAATGGAAATTCTAGAATATAAAAATACAAAAACTGAAATTGAGAGCTTAACGGATAAATTTAACAGCATAATAGACATAGCTGAAAATAAAATTAGTAACCTGGAGTGTAATATAAATGAAAAATATCCAGATTAAAGATGGAGGGACAAAAAGAAGGATCTGATGCAAATGTCACTGGAGTTGCAAACGTAAGGAAAAGAAAGGTGGTAAAAACATTTCAAGAGAATTTTTCAAAACTAACAAAAGATGTCAAGTCACAGCTTTGAAAATCCAGGATAAATACAAAAACAAGCAAGCACACAGACACCCACTGAAGCACACCGCAGTAAAACTGCTACAAACTAAAGACAACGAGAAAAATCTTTAAATTAGTTAAAGGAAAAAAGATATATTACCCTCAAAGGGGTAAAAAACAATTTTTAAGGCAAAATAAACTCACCTTTGGACAAACAAAACCTTAACAGTACCAACTTCAAAAGCAGATTTGCCTGTTATTTTATCCTCGAAATGAGTTTATTCTGGAATAGCCAAAAGAACTCCAATTCGGGATGTGCATGCTATAGCAAACCATAGGTAAACCCAGAAAACAAAGGAGGGGAGCTGCCTTTATAGAGAAAAGGGGGAGAAGGGAGGGGCTGTTCTAAAGGAAAGTCTACTGGGGGAAAGTAGCAGTTCAGGGCGGCAAAGGGTTCTCATTGTCTGGGCTGTCGCCTGGTGGGGAGAGAAATCTTCCTTCATAGTAAAGTAGTTGTACTTCCTGTCTGAGATGCAAGCGCAGGTGTCTTTCTGTTTGGTGTCATTGCCGATGTGTGATGGGGATGAGAGCTCCTCCTACAGGCCTTCCAGATTCCAGTTTAGTTGAGGTTTCTCATTCATTTCACAAGAGGATTCAGCGGCAAGCAGACCCAAATTGAAGAGAATAACAAAAGGTGCTCTGCAGGCAGAAGAGAGAGGATGCCAATGAGACATGGGGTGCAGGCAAGGATGAAGTATGATAGAAAGAATACACATGTGAGTAAATATGTGCAAAACAATAAAATGAGACTTAAAACACACAAAAAATTATAGCGTAGGGGGCCGGGCCGGTGGCGCAGCAGTTAAGTTCTCATACTCCCCGTCTGGTGGCCTGGGGTTCACAGGTTTGGATCCCAGGCATGGACTGATGCACCACATGTCAAGCCATGCTGTGGCAGCATCCCATATAAGAGGTAGAGGAAGATGGGCACGAATGTTAGCCCAGGGCCAATCTTCCTCAGCAAAAAACAAAAAAGAAGAAGAAGATTGGCAATGGATGTTAGCTCAAGGCTAATCTTCCTCACAGACACACACACATACAAAAATTATAGCATATAATTTGTTGGAAGAGGGTAAATGCAGTTAAAAGTGCTAAGGTTCTTGCAGTGTCAGGGAATTGGACAGTTGTATTAGACTTGAAGAATTCAGAGATGTTTTGTAAACTCTAGGGCAACTAATAAAAGATTAGCAAAAGAACGTTGTGGCAGACACACTCTAAGATGATGCCCAGTGGTTAATGCCCTGTGTAAGCCCTCTCTTTGAGGGTGGGTGGAATCTGTGATTTGCTTCTAGCTGATGGAATAGGCACAGGTGATGGATGTCATTCCCATGATTATGTTACGTTACATAAGATCCCATCTTAGCAGATTGACTCTCCTGCTGGCCTTAAAGAAGCAAATGGCCATGTTGTAAACTGCCTGTGGAGAGGACCGTGAGACAGGGAACTGTGGGTGGCCTCTAAGACTGAGGAGCTCCTCCAGCCAGTGGCCAGCAAAAAGCCAGGTCTCTGCCCTACGACCACAGGAAATGAATCCTACCGACAACCTGAGGGAACTTAGTAGATTCTTCCCTGCTCAAGCCTCCAGTGAGACCGCAGCCTGTGAGACCCTGAAAGAAGGCCCAGTTAAGCCATGCTCAGATTCCCAACCCTCAGAAACAGGAAGGTAAGAAGTGTGTGCTGTTTTAAGTTGCTGATTTGTGATAATTTGCTATGCAGCAACAGAAAATACAAATTTAAACCTAACTGCAAATAGTAGGGGGAAATGGAGCAATAAAAACATTTTAATGACTCAAAAGAAGGCAAAAGGAGAGTAGAAAGGAACACTGAGTAAGTAGAAAAGTTAAAGTGAGCACTAAGGAGGGATTTAAGAACATGGATAGATGCTTGACTACACTATATGTAAATGGAAAAGAGTTCCAAGGAAAAGACAGAGATTGTCAGGCTGGATTTTAAAAACTGTATGTTGCTTACAAGAAGCTCATGTTAAGTATAAAGATACAGAAACTTTAACAGTAAGACAAAATATATATTATTCAACAATGAATTAAAACAAAACTGTCAGTGTTATTTTAATATCAGACAAACTAAACTTTAAAGTAACAAGCATTACTAGAGTTGAAGAAAAAAGTATTTCAAAATGGTAAGGGATCAGTTCACCATCATGATATAGTACTTATAAAGCTGCGCGCATCTAATACAGGGTTTCAGAATATATCAAGTAAAACTATGAAGAGAAACAGACAAATCCACAATCATAGTAGGAAATGCTAACACATCTCTCTCAGTAATTGTCAGAACAAACAGACCAATAACTCAGTAAGAATACAGAAAACTTATGACATGGTTGACAAGTTCAACCTAACTGACATATTGAGAACATTGAACCCAATAACTGCAGAAGTCACATTCTTTTTGAGTATACATGGAAGATTTACCAAAATTGACTATATGCTGAGCTATAAAGCACATTTTAACAAATATCACATAATTAAAATCATAAAGAATACATTCTCTGAATACAGCTGAATTTAGCTTGAAATCAAATAACAAAAATATAACTAGAGATACCCATATATTTAGAAATTATAAAATACATTTTATAATAATCCATGGGTCAAAGGAGAAATGACAATGAAAATTATAAAGTATGTTGAACTGAATGTTAATGAAAATGCTACATATTGAAGGAAGCCATATCATGGGTTTAGTTGTGCCATCCACTCACAATTTGAGGGAACGCGGTAGCCTTTAAGAGATGTAACAGCAGAGCCCTTAGGCCACGGTGGACACGTAGCCTGAGCGAGAAATAAACTTTTGTTATTTTAAATCGCGAATTTGTTCCTGAAGACCTAGCCTGTCCTGACTGATTCAGAAACTGGTACCAGAAGTGGGGTGCCACCGCAGCAACAATCAAACTAAAGCTTGTGGTATTGGCTGCAGGCCCAGGGAGCAGGTGCAAATGAGCGGATATGAGGCTAACAGGAGGCAGGCCGGTCATGCAAAGGATGGATGTTTGGTGATGTCTCCAGGTGCTGATCTCTCAGAGAGATCAGAGGGTAGATAACGTGCTTCATGAACTTGCAGCTCTAGGAGATGAGGTAAGAAAAGAGAATGTTTGCAGCATGTATTGGTTATTACTGGCTGCTTTTAACAAGATTCTTCACAAAGGAGAGACTTCAGAATAAAATTGGCTGTTTTGAATGGAGAAATGAAAAACAATCGAGTCCCTTCTCACCCCAGATAGGGAAGGATAAAACTGAGAAGGCCTCTGCATGACAAATGCCAATGAGAATTCAGCCTCATGTCACGGATCAAGAAAAGGGAGTGGCGTCCCATCCACTGGTAAGATGTCGGAGTGGGTCCAACTGGCTCTGGTCTGTCCTCTCATCTGACCGACAAGCTTCTGAGTGCTGACCCCCCCATGGCTCCTCTGTTGCAAGCATGGGAAGTTCGAGGCACCCACAATCAATGAGAGGCAGAGACAGAGAGATGTCTCCAAAATAATGCTGGGTAGAGCTCTTGGCACATGAAACTGACTAGAGCCACTTAAAGAAGGAGTGAGAAGAGAGGGTGGCAGAGAACATGGGCATCACACGTCTACAGGCTGGTGATTTCTGAAGAGCGGGGCATTTGATGATCTGTTGCTTTTTCTGTTGGTTTGTTGGCATGGCTTAACATTTTTATGAGTGAATGGATTTTGCGGGGCCATCTGGTAGTTGTCCATCTTTTCTGTTGGTGGAAACCCCCACTGTGGAGGTCTTCCTGGCAGGTGGCCCCCACAGACGCAGATGTTCCTTCTCTCTGTTCTCTGTCTGCTACAGGGTCATATTAGAACAACAAGGAAATTTCAAGAACTGTAGGGTCTTTGAAAGGGAAAGACAAGCTAAACATCCCTAAATACCCAGATCAAAGCCTGAGGGACCTTTTGTGACCTCTTATGTCTTACAGATGCAAGAAGGAGGGACCAAACCCAAGTTCGATCCTGTACATCAGAAAATTACCATTTAAGCCCCACTTAAATTTGTAAGCAAAAATAGGGATAACCACTCTACCTGCTTCATAGGCTTTGTTGGGCTTTTTGAGGATGAGTTAGTTGATAAATATGACATCCTTGAGACAGGGTCTCAACACGGCACACAGTAAATAATGTGAACTATCATAGCAATCGTCACTGTTATTCTAAGAAAAGCCAAGTGGAAGAGCTGTGAATGTTCTACCAAAATAGTAAATCAAAGAAAATGTAGCAACAATGAAGAGATTATATAGATTAATAGCACAAGAGAAGAACTAAATTCTTCAGTTCTATTGCTGCAGAAAATGGATAGTTTTTGGACAATGACTAAATGATTGTAAGCTTAATCAGAAGATGATTGCAATTGCAGCTGCTGTTCCAGATGTGTTATCTCATTAATGGAACAAATCAATACAGCAGTTAGCATCTGTTATGCAGCTATTGATCTGATAAGTATGTTTTTCCTATCCCAGCAAACATTCACCAGAAGCAATTTGCTTCTACCTGGAAGTAACATCAATATACCTTACCATCTTGCCTCAGAGTAATGTCAGTTCTTCTGTGTCATAATTAGTCCACAGGGACCTTGACGGCCGGAACACCCTCAGATGATCCCAAGGCTTCAGAACAGCAGCTGCAGTGTGCTGACAGGACCTGGGGGCCAGTCGGTAGCAGATTCCCTGGCTGCCTTGGTGAGACACAGGCATGACGTGGTAAATTATGCCAACGATACGGGGGTGGCTACTTCAGTGCAGTTCTAAAAATCCAGTCGTCTAGAACAGTAGTCCTCAAACTTTCTTGCATGCATATCTCATTTTAAAATGCAAAACTGTGTACCTCCTTCTACATTTTAAAGTTGACATCTAAAATTTTTCATAAGCTTAAATAGTTGCAAAGGAAGGATCAAATTTCTGGTATACTGATGAAATTTTAAAATAAAACTCTTACTTTACCAATGGGATACAAATACCATAACCATTTGATGCCCATCATCACCCTTTTTAAACATACATGAAAATGTTCCTCTTTCATAATTAGAAGTGACACATTGTGGTCTTCTCCTTGAAATTTTATATCTATCCCACTTACTTCAAAGATTTCTATCCTAATATATTTTATGCTTTTTATTGATAATCCTATAATATTTCTCTGCAAAGAAATTATAGTTCAAATTAGGTTTTCTTTTTTGAAATTTAGTTTTTAAAAATGTCCCTGTAACTACAAAGCTCTACATTTAAAAAAATTCTTCTGGATTACGTTGTCATTACTTGTTACTGTTAGCATACAATTGTTCAAAATGACACCTACACTGTATTACAAAATTTGGATGTATAATCATTGAACACAAAAAATAAAATTTGTGTAAGAAAGGCATATTGTGGTAAAATAGATGGGATTTGTATCAGACTCATCTAATAAGCCCCCAGCCAGCCCTGGTGGTCTCGTGGTTAAGATCGGCACTCACACTGCCAAGAACTGGGTTCGTTTCCCGGTCAGGGAACCACACCATCCGTCTGTTGGTTGTCATACTGTGGCGGCTGCGTGTTGCTGTGATGCTGAAAGCTCTGCCACCGGGATTTCAAATACCAGCAGGGTCACCATTGGTGGACAGGCTTCAGCAGAGCTTCCAGACTAAGATAGACTAGGAAAAAGGAGCTGGCTACTCACTTCTGAAAAAATTGGCCATAAAAATCCTGTGAATAGCCGTGGAGCATTGTCTGACAGAGCAGAAGGGCAGAAGATGGCCCAGAAAGACCATGCAGGGTTCCCCTCTGCTGTGCACACGGTCGCTGGGAGTCGGAATCAACTTATCGGCACTAACAACAAAATAAGCCCCCAGGTTCCCTGGCCCCTGGCCCTCAGCTGCTGCCCAGGAACTGACACCGCTCGCCACAAGGCCTGGCGGTCCCACTGCCAGAGCCCAGCCTCAGTGTCTCCAGCTCCTCCTCCCACATCAGGACCCAAAGATACCGCACTGAAGAGCAGACCCCCCTTCTGTGGGGGCTGGCAAAGGAGACGATGAAGTGACCCAGAGACAGGGTAATGCCAATCCCTGGCGGGGCTTCGTCCTGCGGGAACTGGGGAGCAGCTCTCTCCTGCGGGGTGCTGGGGAGCTTGGCGAGGCATCACGTTCTGCTTCTCTGCGTCACCTTCCTCTTCCTCCACTCACGTTCGAGAGTGACACCTCTCAATCGTCTTGCTTCGCCCCCATGTTCCAGGGAAACGGAGCTACAACTATTGGCGCCCGAAGTGGTCCTAGAAAGGACCTATGAGTGCCTGCCTTTCTGAAAGCTACGACGGCCCCATCGCAGATAAGTGGGGGCCGTCCGGTGCGTCCAGTCTCAGCTCCAACCCCGCCTCTCTACTCTGCTCTGACGGGAGCCCAGGACTGCCGCCACGCTTCTCGTTTGCCTCTGCCTCCCTGCTAGCTCTGCCAACAAGAGGGAGAAGAGACCTGCTCCTTCCCGTCTGCCGACTGTTCCTCTCAGCACTGCCCCAGAGGGGCCACTCGCCCCGCAGGAGAAGCTGCCCCCAGCTGCATTGGGCTGCAATCTCCACTTCTCCCTCTGCTCCAAGGTCAGGCCCCACGCTGCCCTCTCAGAGGCTGGAGAAACAGCTGGGCAAAGTGCCTGCTCTCTGGGGCCCTCTGCTGAGCTCCTGAGGCCTGAGCAGCGGCCTGAGTAATGACCTCCCTTCAGAAACAAGCCCCCGGCTCACACGGCCCCTCCCATAAGCTTCTGAGTGCCGACCCCCCATGGCTCCTCTGTTCCCAGCCTGGGGGAGATGGCTGTCTCCGAAATTATGCCTATGACGCCTCCATGTCCCCCTCTTGCTTTTCTAGACTTCCAACAGTTGTTCACCCAACTCTTCATATTAAAGTCCATCTTTAAAGTTTAATAAGTTTTCTGTTTTTCTGGCTGCACTCGGACAGGTACAGTATTTGGCACCAGAATGGAAACAGACCCCAAAAGATACAATCATGCAAGTGACTTGGTCGTGCTCTTGTCCTTGAACTTGTACCAAGCTCCTCGCCAATGGGAAGGGAGATGCCAGCAATCCATGGCAAGACGCAGTGTCACAATGAGCCAAATTAGCCCCTGTGGTTGAAAGAGAAGCCCAGTTCCCTTCAGGAGAGACCCTGCAGCCCATCACCATGTGTACAGTAAACCTGCCTCTAAGCTCCCCAAAGGACCCCTGTCCATTTACGGGGATGACTATGCCCTGGAGGAAAGGCAATAGCCAGGAACTAAGCACTGGTTCCAAATTAATTCTCAGGGCCCCAAAACACCACTATGGTCTACTAGTCAAAGTGGGGGCTTATCGTGGACAGGAGATCATGGAATTTTGGCCCAAGTTCCTATTATACTGGACCTGGTAGTTCTGTAGACTCACCTTATGGTTATTTCCCCAGTTCCTGAATGTGTAAGTAAAAAAGATATTGTAAGATGCCCTCTGGAGAGGCCCATGTGACAAGACTGACAGACAGCAAGAAACCGAGGCCCTTACACAACAGCCCACAAGGAAGCAAAGCCTTCCCCAGTCGAGCCCCAAGACAAGACTGCAGCCCTGGCCGGCATCCTGACAACAGCCTGAGAGAGACGCTGTGCAGAGGCCCCAGCTAAGCTGTGCATTCACCCCTGACCCACAGAAACTGTGAGATAACCACGCTCTCTGACGCTGCTCAGCGCCAGCCTACATGGTCCCACTGCCGGAGCCCAGCCTGTGTCTCCGGCTCCTCCTCCCACATCAGGACCTAAAAATACCACACTGAAGGGCACACCTGGCTTCTCCGGGGGCCGACAAAGGAGATTTAGGGCAGTGAAAATACTCTGTGTGATACCATAATGATGGATACATGTCATTATACATGGGGTCAGACACAAACCCATAGAATGTACACCACCAACAGTGAGCCCCAAGGTACACTGTGGACTTTGGGTGACTACGACATGTCATTGTAGGTTCGTCCATTGTACAAATGTCCCACTGTGGTGGGGGATGTTGATAACGGGGGAGGCTGTGCATGTGTGGGTCAGGGTGTATAGGAAAAGCTCTGTACCTTCCTTTCAGTTCTACTGTGAGCCTAAAACTTCTCTAAAATATAAAGCCTTAATTAAAAAAAAAAAAGACTTCAGGAAAGCAGGAGTGGTAATCCCCACTACTTCTCCATTAAATTCACCTGTCCAGCCTTTGCAAAAACCAATTTAATAGTGGTGGAAGATGACAGGCTACAGTAAACTTAAACAGGTGACAGAGCCAATCAGGGTGGCCATGCTGGAAGTGGCGTCCTCACTGGAGCAGATCAACACAGCCTCTGGCACTTTGGTTCATAACTACTAATTTGGCAAATGCTTTCTTCTCAATATGCACCATTGGGGAGGACCCACAACAGCTCACCTTCACACGGCAAAGGCAGAAGTACACCTTCACTGTCTTAGCTCAAGACGATGGTCACTCTCTGGCTTTCTGTAGGGACTGTAGTCAGCAGAAAATGGTCCCCCAAAGATGTCCCTGTCCTGTTCCCTGGAGCCTGTGAATACATTGTGTTACCTGGCAAAAGGAAATTAAGATTGAAGATGGATTTAAGGTTGCTAATCAGCTGACCTTAACATAGGGAGATCTGGGTGATCTGGATGATCTGGGTAGGTCCACTGTACGAGGAGGACAAGGGTCCTTCAAAGCGGAAGAGGGAGGCAGGAAAGACTCAGAGGGAGCTATGACTTTGGAAGCAGGTCAAAGAGATGCTGACTTTGAAGACGGAGGAAGGGCCATGAGCCAAGGCATGTGGGCGGCCTGCAGAAGCTGGAAAAGGACAAGGAAACAGACTCCCAGAGCCTGCAGAAGGATCGCAGACTGCTGAGTCCTCGAATGTAAGCCACTGAGGCCCGAGTCTGACTTCTAACCTACAGAACTGCAAGGTAGTGAGTTTGCATAGTTTTAAGGCACTAAATGTGTGTTAATTGTTGTAGCAGCTACAGGAAACTAAACAGGAATCTAGATCCTCCTGACATCTCACTGGTCCAGGAAGTTCCAGAGGGTGGGAGATAAAAGCATGCCGGGGAAGTGGTTAGGGTTCACAGATCTGGGATGTGCCAGGACATCCTAAGGGAAAAGATAAATTGTGGAGACTTGTACCTCCTTCCGTCAAGAAAGAGGCCCAGTGCTTGGCAGGCCTCTGAGGGCTGTAGAGCAGCACATACTGAACTTGGGAATACCACTCCGCCCCATTTCCTGAGGGACCCTGAAGGCTGATGGTCCCAGCAGGCCCAGAGGTTCCCGCTGAGGCAGGAGCTGCCACCCACTGGGGCCACACATCTGCAGGTCTGGCGCGTTGAAGGTGCTGGTGGGGACAGCCTGGTGGGAGAGCCGCGGCACAGACTGAGGTTCTAGAGCAAGGCCTCGCCTGCTGTGGCAGAACACTACTCTTGCTTTGGAGAAGAGCTCCTGGCGTGCGATCAGGCCCTGCAGGGACTGGGAGTCCAACTGGGGCACCAGAGGACATGCAGTTACCCACGAGCGGGGGCCTCACCCGGGGACTCAGGGCGCGGCGGATAGAGCAGCCATCCACTGGCTGAGAGAAATGGTGCACACGGGCACGAGTACATTCCCTGGCCCAGCCATGTCACGTTCTCCTCTCTTTTGTCGTCTTACTGCTTGTCCACAACCCACACCGATGGGCTCCTGGGAGGGAGCTGAGGGGGGAGGGAAGGACTCGGCCTTGGGGCACAGACAGCCACATCCACGCAGTGGCACTGACTTAAGCTGACCGCTGCCACATGACAGCTCCTCTCTCGGGAGGTCCTGAAGGACAGTGGTGGAGGGAGATCCCCCAGGGGCACCTGGTCATCGCTTCCTCTGAATGGAAAGAGTGGCTTGTGGTGTGCAGACAAACTGACTCCAAGACACTGGAGAAAGGCTTGGCTGGCTCATCAGGAGCCTGAAACAAACAAGACTGGAACAATGGTGACGGGCAGGTCGGGAAAGGACCCGCGAGGACGTGCAGCCGGGGCAGGCTCAGGAGCACCAAGCACACAGGGCTGGCTCTGCGCCTCACGGTGACGCCCAGAGAGAGTCCACTGCGGAGGAGGACGTCACAGATGTCCCGCAAGCACCGGCCAGCCTCTCTCCTCAGCCACCCAGTGCTTGTGCTCAGGCCTGTGAACACAGTGGCTGTGGTGGCAGGGATGGTGGTGACACCCGGGCCCAAGAGCGTGAGCCCCTCTTATCAAGGCTGCTCTAGACCAGATACTGTCCTGCGAATAACCTTCTTTACACCAACTCGTCCACCCTGGCTGATGATGTGGACAGATCATCACAAACATGGGTGACACAAGGAGGTGGGGGGATGATGCTCTCCGGACAGACTTCTTGGAGTCGACCCAGAGCATGAAAACAGTTTTTCCGTGTGATGCCGACCAGGTGTCCCCAACCGCAGAGAAGGCTCTGGGTTAGCAAATGGACATGAAGACTTGTTCCCAGGGCTCACGAGCCACATGGCATGGTGGCAGGGCAGGGCCCACATGAGTCCTCAACCTCCGAGCGCCCAGCCCTGAGCAGAGCAGTCCTATTTGACACCTTTCTTCTTCTGGCTGAAAGCGAGGTTCCTCCTGGGTTGGCTGTTCACGCCCACCCTTTGGGCCAGTGCCGCCATCTGCGCAGACCTGCTAACGCCGTATGCACGGTCCTGGCACCCACCTTGCCTCTGAGCTGGAAACCTGCCTCACAGAAAGAGGTGAGGCAGCAGGGCCCGTCTCGCCTTATTCCACGTCCCACAGAGCAGCTGGCCTTAGAGAAGAGTGGACTGGCCTGCTGAAGGTTCAGGACTCCTACCTTGGAAGACTGGGTGCTGTTCTGGAAAATTCAGTGGGAGCCTACTTCACACTACAGAAAACGAAATGGGGGGAGGGGGCAGACATCTGTCCCACCGTTCCCTGACAATGAGAGCACCTCTAGTGACAGAAGGGACATCCTAACCAGGCTTTTTCTGGGTCTGACCCTGCCTGTGTCCTCTGCTTTCTCTCATTTCTGCCGCTTTCCAAGGCAGATCTCCAGCTATTGGATATCCTTCCAATACTTTCCATTTCTGCTTAAATTGCATAAAATTTGTTCCTACTGTGCATAATCCAGAACACTGACTAATACATCAGGCATATACAACTTTTACAAAATCAATAGTCAGGACTTTACAGACCTTCTGTGGTCCACCCCTGTCCTCAGGACAGGGTCAGGCTCCCTATCCTGGCCCTTGGGGGGCAGATACAAAGGTGGCACTGGGAGTATCTCCAGGGGGGAAGGCCAGCATCGCCAGGCGGAATCACGTGTGCAGGTGAGACTCGAGACTGGCTGCTCTGTGGAGAACAGACTAGAAGCAAAACGGGGAGGTGGGAAGTGGGTTTGGAGCAGGCTGGAGCCGAGAGGGAAGCAGGTGTGGGACCAGGGCAGAGGGAGGGAGGGAGAGAAGCAGAGAGCAGACGACCGGAATGTGGGGTGGCCTTGGGCTCAGGGTCTCTGGGAGCCTCGCGGAGCCAGGACACTGGAGAAGGACAGGAGGGGTTCGTGTTTCTACGGCCTCTTGAGTGTGAGGACCTCGGGAGAAGCTGGGTTGCAGCTGAATATGGGTTTGGGGTGCAGGAGGAAGATTCAGGTCAAGATACAACTCCGGAGGCCAGTGCCGAGAGACCACGATGGAGGCCGCGCGCCCTGAGAGCACAGAGCACAGAGGGCCCAGCGACAGGCGCCCAGGAGGGAGCAGGAGAGCCACGGGGTAGGGGGACACTGAGGCGGTGCCACGCCGCCCCCCCCCCCCCGCCCCCGTCCCCAGGATGCACGCCTGCCAGTCTCGAGGTTGGCTCCTGCCACCGGAGGGCGACAGCACGCAGAACGGAGACTCGGTGGACCCGGCGGGAGGAGGTCGGCCCCCAGGTACCGCGGCGGGCTACACTAGAAGCGTGAGGGAGTGGGACTCCCGAGAGGCCGCGTCCCTGGGAGATGCGCACGGTGCCGCCCCATCCAGCCGTCACCAGAAAACACGGGGTCCGGGCTCGCGCCGCCCGCTCCCGGGAGGACACGCTGCTTCGTGCGTGCTGCAGGCCCGCTCCGCGAGCACACGCGTGCATACACGCACACACGCGCTCGCTCGCACACACGTGCACATGCTCTCATACGTGCCCAAGCGCAAACACGCCCTTCGCCTGCTGGCCGGTCTTCCTCCGCGGCCGGTGGTTCTCTCCTGGCTTCCCTGGGAGATGGGGGGCGCTCAGTGCGGTTAGGGTGTGGACCCATCCCTCCCCATCAACCTCAGGAGGCGTTCTTGCGCCACCAGAAGGGCAGCTGCGTCCGGGCTGTTAGGGAGCGCCCACCCGCGAGGCAGCTTTAATGAGCAGCCGGTCCGGCCCTGTCCTCTACGGCAAATACATGGGGTGCCGCACGGGGGCGCCGGTGAGCGCCATCGGGCACGCCTGCCCTGCGCCTGGGTCCTGAAGCCCGCCTCTAGTGAGCCCAGGCGCGCTGAAGCTCTGCTAAGAGGACTGCCCCGCCACTCAGCGCCACTTCCCTCGCCGTGGCCCTTCTCCCTGTGTGTCCACCATGCTCCCCAGGCGATGGCCGGCTGTCTACCTCTCCCTGAGGCGGGGGGCTGGGGGGGGGGTTGCTGTCTGTGGGCAGGGCTGGGCCAGGTAAACCAGTCCAGCCAGTGTGGCAGAGCTGGCTGGGATGGGGCCCTGGGCGTGGGTGTGAGTCAGCGGCCCCAGGCTGGGGAAACACCGAGGAAGAGCCCCCTCCCCCTGGAGCCTCCCTCCCAACAGGACGCCAGGACTCAGGCTTACCCTGCATTCCCCCCAGGTCCATCCCTGGGAATCCAAAGGCTGGCCAGGTGGGGGCTCCTCAGGCCTCCGTTTCTGTGGGCAAGGCAGCCAGATCCCAACCAGGACAGGCTGGACTCTTCCTTGCTGCCCCATCTCAGTCCACAAAATGCCAGGTGGGCCTTTCAAGGCCCAGTCTCTTCCACCAGCCCCCAGTGCAGCCTGGCCCCCAGCAGGAGTCTGCTGGGCTGGGGCGAGTGAATCCACCATGTCCACAGAGCACCCAGGCAAGCTTGGGCCCTGCGGGGCTGAGGGGCTGAGGGGCTGGGGTCCCCCATGGTAGTTGGGTTGGGATTGTCTGTGAGCAGTGAGGGTCTTGTCCAGATGGTCCATGCGGCTGGGGAGGCAGCCCCTGGCCCTGTGGGCTGGAGTCTGTGTTTCCCGAGACCAGGGTGGGACGGGGTGGGGGGGCACCCGTGCCCGCCCAGGGCAGGACCAGACTCGTCACTACACACAGCCGGCGGTCGGGCTGCCGAGAGTACCTCCTCCAGTTTCTCTCAGTCTCCCTCCCAGTCTGGCCAGCGAGGCCTGTGGCCGTAAAGTCCTGCGCCCTGTGTCAGCACGTTAGTCAGCCTTTGCGCCCGGGTGAGCCACCGCGCCGCCGAGTCCCTATAAACTTCCTGGCGTGGCCCGGCCCGCCGAGTGGGGCCCCGGAGGCCCACAGGCAGAGCCGAGGCCCGGAGCAGCGGCGCCACGGGCACCAGCCAAGGGGCAGGGCAGGCACAAGGGGGCCACGGGAGCAGAGGGCCCACCGTGGCCTCCCAGGGACGCCCTCTGAGCCCACCTGATCGAGGCCAGCCAGCTGATGAGCCAGGGCCCCAGGGAGCAGACACCTGGTGAAGGGGCACCGGATCAGGGCCATGTCTGGGAAACGAACTCGAGCTCGAAAACCCCGAGCCAGGAGGGCAGGCAGGGCGCAGCAGGGCCCTGAGGCCGAGCCCCCGCCCCCTGCCGCAGGGGGCCCTCAGGAGGAGGCGGGGGTGGCCCCTTCAGAGCATGTGACCAGCAGCAAGTCAGCTCCCCAGGGACACCCCAAGGTAGCCAGGCCAGAGCAGCCACAGGCAGCCGAGAGGCCAGTGCAGCCCGCTGCTCTGGGGTCCGAGCTGGTGCTAGTCCCGGCTTCGGACATGGAAGGCTGTGAGGCAGGGGACCTCATGCCGGGCCTGGGCCCTGAGCTGCTGAGGCCCCACGAGGTCCAGCTGTGCCTGGCCGAGGAGCAGCTGCTGCTGGAGGACCGGCGGCGGCAGGTCCAGCTGCAGATGCAGCTGTGGCAGGAGGAGCAGCTGTTCCGGGAGCAGCTGCAGCAGGAGGAGCAGCTGTGGCTGCAACAGCTGCAGGAGGAGCAGGCCTGGGTGCGCGTGGAGGGGCTGGAGCTGGCCGTGGCCCTGGAGCAACTCCGGAGTGAGGGCCTTGAGGTGCTACAGACCCAAGGCCAGGTAAGGCTGGGGGGCTCTGAAGGGGGGCAGACTCTGGACAATCTGTGGGGGTGTGGTGAACATGTAAGCAGCCCACAGGTACCCCCCAGAGGCCAGGAGGCTGGGGGCCCAGTGGACTGTGTGCTGTGGCCAGGCGGCCTGTGGGACGTCTATGGGCCCATTTTCACATTTGCAAAATGAGGCTGGTGCCCACCACACAGGGAGTGCAAGACCACGTGACAGCAGGCTCTCTCAGGCTGGGCCGGTGCTTGGCAGGTAGAGGGTGCCCAGGGAGGGAGCTCGTTCGGGGAGATTGAGGCAGGGGTGTTCCTGCAGAGGACCCAGGCATCCTGGCCAGGTGGGCCAGGGCAGGCCGCTGCAGGAGCTGTCCAGGGCAGTGTTTGGGTATAGGGGGTGAGGGTCAGGGCAAGGACCTAGGTGGACAGTCAGCAGGTACAGAACTGAGGAACATGCCCCCCCCACCCCAGATTCCTGGCCGGCTTCCTGGTCCACCTGCCCTTCCCCCTGTTTACTGCAGCGCCTGTGCCCAGGGCTTGAGACTGCGGGAGCAGCGCGTGGCACCTGAGCCCAGCATCCTCATTCCAGAGAGCTGCCGCCTCAGACGCGGCTGGGGCTATTTTGGGGAACTGAGGTCTAACCCCGGCTTGGCAGAGAAGAGCAGGCACCACCACCCCTCCAGGCCCTCTGATCCAGGAGCCCTCGGGGGTCCAGAAGCTGGGGCAGGCCCACTACAAGCAGAGGGGCCGTGTCTGGGAACAGGATGAGGTGCTCTCTTAGCAAACACAGCCCCAGTGCAGGCCTGGGTGCTGGAGGAACCCAGAGCCACAGCCGGGAGGTGTTGGCAGCTTAGCGGAGAACTCGGACCGAGTGCCGTGATCAAAAAGAAATGGGCCTCAGAGAAGGGGAGTGACAACGGGTGGAGGTGGGTATGGGAGGAGGTACCCTTCCTGACCCACAGCAGGACTGAGTCAAGTGCAAGGTGTCAGCATTCAGCCTGGAAGTGGCTATGGAGAGGGTGGCCTGAGGGAGCAGCAGTGGCAGGGAAAAGCTTGGGATGGCCCAGGTGGAGCAGACGGTCAGAGTGGACCACATACTTAGCCTGAAAATCCCCAACATGGATTCAAGCCCTGCTCTGTTTCAGAAGCCGTATTCAGTTCACACAGGTTCTTCCCATCTCCATGTGTTCTAAAGTTGTGCTCTGCTGAACACTGGCCCAGGCCCCTGACCCCAGCCCCAGAGGTACAAGACTCAGGGTCATGGTCTGGAATGGACAAATCCTCAGTCCACCCAAGCCCAACTCAGAGATCCCTTGAAAGCCACTCTCAGAGGGAAGGGTCTTCTCAGAGGGAGTGTCCTTGGTGGCTGCGTAGAGGGTCTCACACGTCAGTGTTTGAGTAGTGTGCCCTGGAGGTCAGAGGGCACACTAACTAACCAGCAGCGGCTTGTGGCTTGGCTCCAGGGGAACGCCTGCCACTTTCCTGAAGCAGCTTTGGGCCCCCCTTCTTACTGCTCATTCTCCTGGGGGGTGGGGAGGAAAGGTCAGGGAGGTGTGCTCAGAGTGGCGGACGCAGCGGGGAATAGCACCGCACACGGCCTCAGGCCTGCGTGGACAGTCGGCAGGTGCCAAACTGGGGAGCCCAGGATCACAAGCACCTCCCCACACACACAGCTTCCCTCCAGCTTCCTAGCCCCTGCCCGCCCCTGGTTAGTGGCATGTGTGCGCGGAATGCTCAGCAAGAACATTGGCCGCAGCTTGTCCCCTCCACCCCTGGCTCACCCATCCTCTGGTCCCAGGTCTTGACCACAGCCCCCAGGGTCAGGTGTCAGGTACCCGCCCCCTGCTCTAAACCACGGGCTGCCAGCTGGACAAGCTTCATCCTGAAGCACAAGCCTGAGCCCGACCCTGCTCTGCTGCAGCCTCTGTGCCTCCCCACTGCCCCCAGCCCACCCGGGGCATCGACCCCTCTGTGCCCTCAACCCTTTCTTGTCCTGGCCTTGAAGCAACACCCCTCTTTCTGGTCCAGGCAGGTGATCCCAAAGTTAATTTCCCCTGGGAGGCCTCCCCTGCCCCAGTCTAAGTCGGGGTCCCCTCCCCTCCCCCACCGCACAGGTAACGCACAGCGGCGCCCTTGCCGGGGCACTGGTCTGACCCCACGCCCGTGTTCCCATGTTGGCACTAGTGGAGTGTTGCTGAGTGTTTGGGGAAGGAACTAATGAAACTGCAAATGACCCTGAAAACCGAGAAAATGGGAGCCTGTGGCAAGAGGGACAAGGAGGGTGACTGGAGACTGGCAGAGAGAGGGGTCAGGCATTGTGACAGGGAGGGAGTGCTGGGGAGAGGCAGGGATGGCGGGACTTAGCTTGGACAGATGGCTGAGCGCAAGGCAGGGCCTAAGTTGGGAGAGGGGCCCTGAGAGGGCATGATGGGGAACTGGAGTTCCAACTAGTGATTGGAAGTGTTTGGAGGGGACCCTGAGGGGACTGAGGCACCTGGGGCAGCTGAGGGCTCACGAGTGTGGGGGTTGACGTGTGCGTGGGGCTCAGTGTGCATGCCGGGTCCCCTCCCATGTGGGGGTCGGTGCTTGCAGGGTCCTTGGTGCGGAGGGCACTCAGTGATGGTGTAGGGTCATGTGTGTGTGCTGGGGCCTGTGGGGAGGGTGCCTGTGCTTGCGGAGTCGGTGGGGGGATCAGTGAATGTAGGGTCCCCTACTTGTGTGTGGGGTCAGTGCTTAAGGGATCCCTGCGTGCATGCGGGCTCTCCTGTGTGTGACGTTGGCGTGTGCCCGGGTGATCGGCATGTGCGGCACCTGGTGTGCATGGAGGGTCCCGTATGTGCATGGAGGGTCCCTGGTGTCTACGGGGTCCCATGTACGTGGTCAGAGAATTGGTGCAGGCAGCGGTGTGTGGGGGTCAGTGTGTGTGTCCGGTGTCCCTTGTGTGTGCGGATCCCTACGTGCCTGTGGAGCCCCCTGTCCGTGTGGGGGTGGCTGTGTGCAGAGTACCCTGTGCCTGCAGGCCCCCTACACATGTGGGCGTGGGTGTGCCTTTGGGGTCTACTGCGGGGGGACTCGTGGGGTGGGGGGTTGTTCTGCGGGGGACTGGTGGAGGGGGGTCCATATGTGTGGGCAGGCCCCCTGTGTGCGTGGCTCTCCTATACGTGTGGGCGTCGGCGTGTACATAACTCGTGGGGAGATCTGCGCGCCGCAGGGTCCGCGCACCCCTGGGGTCCCAGGTACTCGTGTGCATCGGTGTGTGCGAGGGGGCTCCTGTGTGCGGCGTCGGGTGGGGGTGTCCGGGTGTGGTGGGGTCCCCTGTGCTCGCGGGCTCGGCGGCGCCACCGCAGCCGCACCTGCCTCACCTGCCCCCCTCAACTCACCGGCGAGGCCAGAAGCCCCGCCCCTCGCGTCAGGCCGGCCCGTTTCCTAGCGACGGAGCCGGAACTTCCGAGTCACCTCGACTTCCGGGGCGGGGGTCAGGGGTCAGGCGCGGGGCCCCAGAGCCCTCGGTGGACCCATGGGCGTCGGGGGCGCGGGGCCGGGGCCGGGGCGGCGGGGGCCGGGGGCGGCGGGCCGGGGCCGGGCGCGCGGCAGGAGCGGCGGGCGCGGGCGCGGCGGAATGCGGGCGCGGCGGGGTGGGGCGCCCCGCCCCCAGGTGCTGCCCGGGCAGGCCGGCGCGGGCGCGGCGGGCGGGGCGGGGGCGGGCGCGTGAATCAGGCCGCGGCGGGCGGGCCGCGGCGGGGAGTGGCCGCCGGACCGACCGGACCGCGAGGCCGCTGGGCGGCGGTCGGCTCCTGCTGCCCTTGTCCCGAGACCCCGCGCACCTGGCCAGGTAGGGCCCCCTCCCGCGACTCGAGCGGGGCGGGGCGCGCCCGAGGGGAGGCCGCGCGGGGCCGGGGGTGGCGGGGTCCGCGCGCGCGGCGACCCCGGCGAGGTCTCACCTGGGCGGCCCTCCCGCCGCACCTGGGCCGGGGCCGCGGGACGCGGGGCGGGCCGGGGGGGATGCGAGCGCCGCCGCGTGCGTGGGGCCGGGTCGGGCCGGGTGGGGGGCGAGGGGACGAGGGGTGCCGCTGCCTCGGGGGCTGGTGTAGACGCGAGCGCCCTCGCACAACGCCGGCCCAGGAAGAGCCGAGTGGGAAGGGGCCCGGGGCCCGGGGCGAGCCTGCCCGGGCCGTCCTGACTCTCTCCCGCCCTCGCGGCCTAGTTGGAGTCTGGGGAGAGTGCTGGGCCCGGCTTGGACCCTTCCCTGGGGGCTCCCCGCCCAGGCCGCCGTGGACTTGGGTGGCCAGCGTTCGGTCTCGTTCTCCGCGTGGAGTGCGGGGAGAGCGGAAGGCCCGCGTTCCCTCGCGCCCAAGTCCCTGGACTGGGGTGGGTGGTGGGACAGCCATACCAGACAGCCGCTAACTTCCTGGGGTGCACTAACCCCCTTCAGCCCTGTGATGCGCCCCCGAAAACTACAACTCACCGACTTCCAGTCCGTGAGCCCCATCGGGCCGAATCCCCCTAAAATCTCCCCGCTGCTTAACGCCTCCAGTCCTTCCTGCGGGAGCCCCTCCCGCCCCTGTCTGCACTTGAGCGTGGTCCTGTCGCCTTGTGCATTAGCCCCAGATCCTTATCTTAGAGTCCTCCTTTCAGTCACTTAGAAACCTCACCTTCTCCCCGGGTGGGAAGGATCCGTGGTCTGGAAGTCCCTGGTTAGGGAGCCCACCAGATCCCTGAGGGCCCTGGAGGCTTTGTCTGGCTCTGTCAGAGGTCAGAGGTCAGCGGCTGAGGAGCGGATTCCTGCTGAGTCATTGGCCTGGGTGGGATAAGTGCCCCTCCCTCCCTTAGGGCAGGAGGTTGGTAGGCACATGTGTGGGGAGGTGCGCTGTCGGGGTTCCCATTGCCGGCTGGGGAGTGGCCAGTGCCCAGTCCACAGTTCAGGGGTGTGCAGACCATGAGAGGAAACAGGAAAAGGAATAAGGTCATTGAGGTCATTGGTATTGCTATGTGAGGCAGAGCAGGGCCACCTGGGTGGTCACTCAAGGTTGGTGCTCCTTCCTTACTAGTCCTGTCTGATGAGGAGGTCCCTCGCCCACCATGGGATCGCCCCACCCCCCATGCACGCAGCCTGGACAGTTAGTGTTGATTCCCTCCCCAGTGAAGTCAGTGGGGACCTTATTCCTTCTAGTGTGCCTCCCTCGACTTGGGAGGTGCCCCCTTCAAACGTAGTTAGCAAGATAGTGCCCCCAAGTCCTCCATGGTTAGACACTGACCCTGTACCGCCGGATACCACAGGGCCCTGATAGATACAGTGTGAGACACCCCCACTGTGGTCACATACGGTGGGAGACCCCAGTACAGTCGGACTGGCCCACACCTCACTCTCCTGTGGTCAGCCTCGATCTGGTGCACGTACAATGAGGACGGTATGGCCACCCCGGATGTAACAGCCCCCACAAAGGAATATCAGAACAGCTTTTCCTCAGAGCTGGACCAGGTAGCATCTCTGCCAGGTGTGGACTGAATGGCACAGGGGTTTCCCCCACCTCCAGATCACGTTCAGTTAACCTGTCTCACCCCCACCCCCCCAGGGGGAAGGCAGACAGGACAGTTTCTCCAGGTCGTCATACATAACAGACTCCTGACCCACTGCCGTCCCAGGCAGTATCTCCAGCCGCCAGTCAGCATCGCCCAGCGGCACCTGGGGAGGGTGCACTCCGGGCAGTCTGGCAGAACCACTTTCCCCAGCCAGGACCAACATCCAGGAACCTGTGAGCTGGGCAGGACTAGAGTCCCGCCCCATGCCCGCCCTGAGGAGCACCAGGGGTGGGGTGAGCAGTGCCTGGGACTCTCCTTCCCGAGGAGGAAGAGAGCAGGGATCCAGGTGGTTCTGGGATGGTGTGTGGCTGGGCCTTGGGAGCTAAAGAGAGGCCCCCACCTGGCCAATGACGGCTTTCCCTGGGGCCAGGCCCCCACACAGGCCCTCTGGAGGCCTGTGGGCTGGAGTGGAGCCCGCGGGGTGTGGGTGGCAGTGTGAAGTGGGGCGAGCAGTGAGGGTGGAGAGGCTCATTCGGAGCCCAGGGCAAGCCCGAGGGCCGCAGCGAAGGCTTCGTCTGACTTCACACTGACTTCATCTGAGTGCAGCGGGGACTGGGCGGTGACCAGAGACTTGGAAAGATGACCGCTGCATGCACGGCCGTGCTTGGTGGGGACAGGACTCCAAGCTCTGGGGAGGGAGGAGGCTGCGGCCGGCTCTGCGGGGTGTGAAGGACATGGCTGGGAGGGCGGGACCAGGGGCTGCGGCCCAGGGAAGTTTTATGTAAGATGGGAAAGTAGCCAGAGAGGTGGAGGGGTGGACAAGGACGAAGGGCGGGGGTCAGGATTCAGAGGGCTACGAGGTCAGCGAATGGTTATGGGGCTCAGAATGTGAGACCCTGGGGGCCGGTGCAGGTGCGGCAGCAGCTGCAGCGCCGAGCTCTGCGTGAGCTCACCCGGGCGGGCGTGTGTCGGCAGCCTCCACAGCTGCATTTTATAGCCGAGCTCACAAGCCAGGGAGGCCCGGCGAGCAGGTCCCTTGTCACCCGGGACAGGAGCACATAGGCAGTGGGCCACCAACCTGTCTAGGACGCACAGTGCCAGGGGCCCATGAAAATGTGTTTGTGTCATAAAAGCACAAGAAAAGAGTGAATATAATAATAAAGAATCCAGTCTGGATTATATTTTCTTTATACCAGCAGTCATAAAACATCATGATTGATAATTTTTTATGGAGGAAGGGGTCCAGAAAGCAGAAATGCCTGGGGCCACAGAAGCCATAAAGTGACCCGAGGAGGGGTCACGTGGAGCTGGAGTCCCCCCGGGTCCTGGTGAGAGCACGGGCCCCGCCAGCACGGCCAGAGCACCCAGAGACAAGGCCAGGGCCCCTGTGCTGGGCACGCTGCTGCTGGCACCCAGCTGGGGGCATGCTAGGGTCAGGTGCCCTGGAAGGCCTCCAGGCACCGGCTGAACTGCACAGCCCACCCAGGTCACTGATGGCCCTTTCTACAGTGTGTGCACACGTGAGGATGGGTGGTGGGCCCAGTGCCCCTGCCCCAGTAATGTGTCTCCCTGCCCTTCCCCTAGGCCCCTGGCCCCGACATGGCCCGCCGCTCCCAGAGCTCCTCGCAGGGGGACAACCCGCTGGCACCCGGGTACCTGCCACCTCACTACAAAGAGTACTACCGCCTGGCGGTGGATGCATTGGCTGAGGGTGGGCCTGAGGCCTACAGCCGCTTCCTGGCGTCCGAGGGCGCACCTGCCTTCCTGTGCCCTGAGGAGCTGGAGCACGTGAGCCGCCACCTGCGGCCCCCGCAGCATGTTGCCCTCGATCCCCCCGAAGGCAGCCCTCCCAATGTGGACATGGATGGCTCCTCGGGCACCTACTGGCCCGTGAACTCAGACCAGGCAGTGCCTGAGCTCGACCTGGGCTGGCCCCTGACTTTCGGCTTCCAGGGCACTGAGGTCACCACGCTGGTGCAGCCACCACCACCTGACAGCCCCAGCATTAAGGATGAGGCTCGAAGGATGATCCGCTCTGCCCAGCAGGTGCACCATCGGGCTTGGCGGGCACTGGGGAAGGCCGCCTGAGCTGGACCTTGAAGCATGAGCAGGGGTGTGGGGGAGGCCAGGCTGGCTGGCCAGCCTCTCCGGCCCTCAGGCTGCAGCTGGAGCTCTTGGGCAAACTCCCAGGGTGACCAAGGGTTTGGTTATTGTAGGCACAGGTTTGCTTGCCCATGGTTACGGCCAGTGCCTAGAAACTCAGTGGGTCGGGGATGGTTGGGCCCCTCCTGGCCTGGATTTATTGCTCAGAGAATTCTCTGTAGTCCTGTCCTTACACCCAGCTGAGGGCTTCTTACCCCCTACCAGGCAGTTGGCAAACAGCAAAGGAACCCTGTTAAACCATGGAGACTGAGTCAGCAGGTCCAGATGCTGAAGACCCCTGTCCGCGGGGTGGCAACCCCCTCCCTGGGGCAGAACTGGAGCCTGGGGCCCAGCCCTGATCCCTGCCCTGGGGTCTGGGAGCTCGGACATCTGTAGGGCAGGGGCTCTTTGCCCAGGGGTGAGCCCCCCACCCCAACAGGATGCAGGCCCTGTGCCGCCTAGGGCTCCATCGTGCCCCTGCCCCCAGCAGCCCCATATCTCCTCTGATAGGCCTCTTTCTCCTGACCCCCATTTCCTGACAGGGCCCCACTCTCCCCTGGGATGGACTCGTGGCTGTTTTGCAGTGTTTGTGGGTGATCCAGAGGCCCCCCCAGGACCCTGGAGGTTTGGCTAGGGAATGGTGGGGACAGTGGAGGGGTCTGCCTCCGTCTCTGACACGACCCCCGCAGGTGGTGGCTGTGGTGATGGACATGTTCACCGATGTGGACCTGCTCAGTGAGGTGCTGGAGGCTGCCGCGCGCCGCGTCCCGGTCTACATCCTCCTGGATGAGATGAACGCGCAGCACTTCCTAGACATGGCCGACAAGTGCCGTGTCAACCTGCACCACGTGGATGTGAGTGCTGGGGAGGGGGCGTGTAGGGACGGAGACCACCCGTTCGCAGAGACCTAACGCCTCTCCCCCCCCCTCCCCGCCACCCAGTTCCTGCGCGTGCGCACTGTGGCAGGCCCCACCTACTACTGCCGCACCGGGAAGTCCTTCCAGGGCCACGTGAAGGAGAAGTTCCTCCTAGTGGACTGTGCCGTGGTGATGAGTGGGAGCTACAGGTGCGCCCAGCCCCGTTGCCCCGCAGCCCCAGCGCCTCCCCACCTGAGGGCCTCCTCTCCAGAAGCCCTCCTCCTGTAGCCTCTGACACAGCCCCGCCTGAGTCCGTGCAGACTTGACACTTTGGAGCCTCAGGCGGGGCTCTGCGCCCCTCGCTGCTGCTCAGCCTGTCCCTCCCTCTGACTCTGGCCCTGCTCCCTCTGCAGCTTCATGTGGTCCTTCGAGAAGATCCACCGCAGCCTGGCGCACGTGTTCCAGGGCGAGCTGGTCTCCAGCTTCGATGAGGAGTTCCGCATCCTCTTCGCACAGTCCGAGCCGCTCGTCCCTTCGGCCGGGGCGCTGGCCCGCATGGACACCTACGCCCTGGCTCCATACGCGGGGGGCGGGCCCCTCATGGGCGGCCAGGTGGCTGGGGTACCGACCCCTTTCTCCTTCCCCAAACGAGCGCACCTCCTCTTCCCACCGCCTCGGGAAGAGGGTCTGGGCTTCCCCTCGTTCCTCGACCCCGACCGCCACTTCCTGTCGGCCTTCCGCCGGGAGGAGCCACCGCGGATGCCCGGGGGCGCCCTGGAGCCTCACGCGGGGCTGCGGCCGCTGTCGCGGCGGCTGGACGCCGATGCCGGACCAGGCGGGGAGCTCGCGGGCCCGCGGGGCTTCTTCCAGGCGCGGCACCTGGAAATGGACGCCTTCAAGCGGCACAGCTACGCGGCCGCCGACGGCACGGGCGCAGTGGAGAACTTCGCGGCCGCGCGCCAGGTGTCGCGGCAGACGTTCCTCAGCCACGGTGACGACTACCGCTTCCAGACCAGCCACTTCCACCGCGACCAGCTCTACCAGCAGCATTACCAGTGGGACCCGCAGCTCGCGCCAGCACGCCCGCAGGGCCTGTTCGAGAAGCTGCGTGCCGGCCGCCCGGGCTTCGCCGACCCTGACGACTTCGCGCTGGGCGCCGGGCCCCGCTTCCCCGAGCTCGGCGCGGACGGACACCAGCGGCTGGACTACGTGCCGTCCAGCGCTTCGCGCGAGGTGCGCCACGGCTCGGACTCCAACTTCGGGCCCGGCCTCCGCGGCCTGGACCCCGGCGGGGCCCCACGCCCCAACCTGGGCCAGCGCTTCCCGTGCCAGGCAGCGGCGAGGCTGGGCCCAGAGACCGCGCCCGAGGCGGAGCCGGAGCGCAGGGGCGGGGCCGAGGGGCGGGCCGGACTGCGGCACTGGCGCCTCGCCTCCTACCTGAGCGGCTGCCACGGCGAGGACGCCGGCGACGAGGGCCTGCCCGCGCCCATGGAGGCTGAGGCCTACGAAGACGACGTGCTGGGGGCCGGGGGCCGGGGGGCCGGCAGGGACTTGCTCCCTTCGGCCTTCCGCGTGCCCGCGTCCTTCCCGGCCAAGGGCCCGGGGCCCGTCTCCGGCAGCGGTGGCGGTGACGGCCCAGAGCGCGAGGGCCCGGAGGAGGCAGGCCTGGCCAAGCAGGACGCTTTCCGCTCGCGCCTGACCCCGCTGATCCAGCGCAGCTCACGGCTGCGCTCCTCGCTCATCTTCAGCGCGACGCAGGGCGAGGGCGCGGGCGGGGCCGCGGCGGCCACTACCGAGAAGGTGCAGGTGCTGCACAAGGAGCAGGCGGTCAGCGAGATGCTGGGCCCCAGCGGCGAGGCCGTGCGCTCCTCCGCCTCCGCCAAGGTGGCCGAGCTCCTGGAGAAGTACAAGGGCCCGGCACGTGATCCCGGCGGCGCGGGGGCCGCGGTCACCGTCGCCAGCCATAGCAAGGCTGTCCTGTCCCAGGCGTGGCGGGAAGAGGTGTCGGGGCCAGGCGGTGCGGGGAGCGAGCGCCGCAGCCTCGAGAGCTGCCTGCTTGATCTGCGCGACTCTTTCGCACAGCGGCTGCACCAGGAGGCCGAGCGGCAGCCGGGAGCTGCCACGCTCACTGCCACCCAGCTGCTCGACACGTTGGGCCGGAGTGGCGCCGACCGGCTGCCCTCCCGCTTCCTCTCCGCCCAGGGCCGCTCCACCTCCCCGCAAGGGCGGGACAGCCCTCCGCCGGCGGGGCCCCGCGCGCACCAGGCGCCCCACTCTGAGCCAAAAGAGAGCCCGATCTCAGCCTACCACGAGAGGACGGGGAGTCCCACGCCTGGTTTTCCTGCTCGTAGAGACAGCCTAACCGCAGGATTGACTGAGCAGAAAGGGAGCCCCACCTCGGCCTACCCAGAACGCAAGGGGAGCCCCACCTCGGCTTACCCCGAGCGCAGGGGCAGCCCGGTGCCTCCCGTACCCGAGCGCAGGAACAGCCCGGTGCCTCCCGTGCCCGAGCGCAGAGGCAGCCTTACCCTTACCTTCTCCGGGGAGTCTCCGAAGACCGGGCCCGCGGAGGAGGCGGCTGGCGGCCCCATGGAGGTCCTGCGCAAGGGCTCCCTGCGCCTCCGGCAGCTGCTAAGTCCCAAGGGCGAGCGCCGCGCAGAGGGTGAGGGCGGCTTCCCAGCACCGCAGGAGAACGGGCAGCCTGAGAGCCCGCGGCGGCCCTCGCTGGGCCGGGGTGACAGCCTGGAGGCTGCCACAGGAGATGAGCGGGGCCCGCGGGCGCGCGTGGCCTCGGCCACAGCCAATGCCTTGTACAGCAGCAACCTGCGGGATGATACGAAAGCCATTCTGGAGCAGATCAGCGCCCACGGCCAGAAGCACCGTGGAGTCCCCGCCCCGGGCCCAACCCCCGCCCACAGCAGCCCTGAGCTAGGCCGCCCACCAGCTGCCGGGGGCCTGGCCCCTGATATGTCCGACAAGGACAAATGTTCAGCCATCTTCCGCTCCGACAGCCTGGGGACACAAGGCCGGCTGAGCCGCACACTGCCAGCCAGCGCAGAGGAGCGCGACCGGCTGCTTCACCGCATGGAGAGCATGCGCAAGGAGAAGCGCGTCTACAGCCGCTTTGAAGTCTTCTGCAAAAAGGAGGAGGCTGGCGGCCCGGGGACAGGGGAGGGCCCGGCAGAGGAGGACACCAGGGACAGCAAGGTGGGCAAGTTCATGCCCAAGATCCTGGGTACGTTCAAGAGCAAGAAGTGAGTCTCCTGGCCCACCAGCCCAGGTTGGGGTGCCCGCATCACTGGCGCCTGTGGCGCAGAGCACCTGGCCCTCAGCCAAAGCAGTTAGGGACCCGGCTGAGCACAGCCAGAGCTCAGCTCCACCTGGGCTCACCGGTGGATGCCCTGCCTGTCGCTCTTTGGCCTCTCTGCCCTGCGGGTTCCAGCCCCTCATTGTCTCGTGCCTTACTCCCCCAACCCGGTCTCCTCAGTACATCAGTCTCTGACCCCTCTGCCTCCACCATCTCTTTGGGTTTCAGGTCCCCTTTGGGCCTTCATTCACATCAGGGCCCATCTTCCTGTGCCTGAGTCTCTCCTCTTTTGGGGGCCCATCTCTTTGTGCCTCAGTTCTCCATCTTTTGGGGACCCATCTCCTTGTGCCTCAGCCCCACCCCATTCTTCAGGAGGACCCCGTCTCCTTGTGCCTCAGTCCCGCATTCTCTCGGGGCCTCGTGTCTCAGGGGTTGTGTGTCTCAGTTTTCCCTCTGCGTCTGGCTGTACTCTTTCTCACTCTGCTGCCTCTTTGCTGTCTCCTGGCAGCCCTGGCCTCTCTGGGCCTCCCACCTCCTCAGGACCCATTCTCTCCACCTTCGTCTCAGGTCACCAGAGGCTCACTTCCTGCCCTGCTTGGACTCCTTGCTGTCTCCTCGCTGCCTCCCTCCTGCCTGCTGGCACCTTTCTTGGTGGCCATCCCTTTGCTGTGGGGAGGCAGGGCTGGTTGCAGGCAGTTTGTGAGGGAGGGGTGGAGCCAGATCCAAAGGATGCCCCTGTTGGGAAGCACAATAGGGTGGGCCACTGGCGGGGTGGGAGGGGGTTTGAAGAAGACCCCTGAGGGGCTGCCCTGCCAGGAGAACTGAAGCAGGCCTGGCCGCTCCTCCAGCAATGCTCTGGGCAGCACGTGGCAGGGAGTGAGAACACCAAGCTTTGTGGCACAATAAAACTGGGTCTGGATGATTGATGTGTGGCCCCAGCCTTGTGAAGTGTCCCCGCACACCCAGACAGACACATGTTCACCCCTTACAGATGCACGTTCACAGGTGCCATCCCCAGCCACACCCCGGAAAGGGGCTGATGCAGAACACTTAAACAGGTGAGGACCAAAGACTTGGTGCAGTGGCGCCTGAGCCCCAACCCATGGCTCAAGGGATCCTGGCACCCCACAAGATGGGAGTGGTCTTGGCCTGCAGACGCCCAGCAGACCCAACTCCACCGTATTCTGGGTGCTTTTCTTTGTCACCAACCAGCAAAATCTGCCCAAGATCCCCACTTACCCTTGTATGTTTTTCACCTCCAGAGAGTAATTTCAATTTGGAATGGAACATTTTGTCACCAAATGCTTAGAAAGTCGCCCAGTGTAGGTGCTGTCATTGTGAAATTAGTGTTTGTGCTCTTTCTTTTCAAATAGTTTTTGGTTTTTTTAAGTATAAGAAATTCCAATGGCTCAGACTGGGAAAGGATTTAAGAAACAAGGCCACTGAGCGAAGACAGCAGTTCTGACTCCAAGCAGCTTTGAGAAGGGAGGGGGTGGGGCTGGGGGACAGCTCACAGTCTGGTTACCAAAGCCACCGCCCAAACAGGGGTGTCAGCAGGGACTTTTGTTCAGGTGGAAAAGGACATCGGGGAGCTAGATGAGCTGGAGCATTTCTTGGCCTTGACGTGCTTGCTGACAAGTTCATTTTCACGCGCCTGGTGCATCGCTGTTCTGAGCGGACCGGTCCAGGCCTGTTACTAGGGGAGAGTTCTTGCAGGAAGTGGAGCAGAGCCTCCTGTCTGCATCCTCCACATCGTGCTGAATAAGACATCTCCCCAAATGTGATTCTGCACATTTTGGTGTTAACAATAAAACATGATGCACAAAATATTCCAACATGTTCCCAAATATATATAATCACCCAGTTATGTATTGTAACCTTTAGCCCTATGAACTTCTCAGAACCCACCTGCTCTGCCAGCACCTCTACCCACATGTTCTAACCCAACACAAACTCCTTCAGCCTCTCAGCCCCTTCCCATGAGGCCGCTTCACACCCACACTTAGCTGTCTGCTCCCCCTCCTCAGGGCTGCCCAGCCCTCTGTGTAGGCACACCCCATGGGCATATTCCCCTGGTCACTAAGCCCAGCAGACACTTCCCAGCCTCACCTTGTTTCTCCCATCCACCTGAGTCCTCCCCTGCCCTGGGTGCCAAGCAGCCACTCCCCAGGTGTCCGGGTCTCCCAGCCCTCCCGTGCCAGCGGCCCTACCTCTGTGTGCAGGGCTGGCTGCCTTGGGGACACCCTGCTTCCTTCTGGGCAGTGGCATTCATCCCACAGCCTCATCTGTCCCCCTTGTCCATCACCTTGGGGCCACGCCTCAGACTCCAGAAACTCAACAAGCTGCCCCCTTGGCCTCCAAGCCCAAACTGCCCTCATCCTCGGCCTCCCCTTCCTTTGGCCTCCTCCCAAGCCCCGTTCTCTTGCTTTCTGAATCTGTCTTGCAGCCACCCGGCCCGGGCCCACCCTCTGCCCAGCTCTGCTTGCCCATGCCTCGCCCCTCCTGTCTCTTCCCCAGGCAGCAACCAGCCAGCAGCTTTTACAGGAGAGCAGAACTCCCTGCTCCCGGCAGCCTGGCCCTCAATGCAGCACAGGCCTCGCCCCTTACGCTGTGAGCACCCCCAGCCAGGTGGCTGAGAAGTGGCTGCCTGTGTTCTGGTACCTGCACAGGGTCAGGTGCGTGCAGAGCACTCGTGTAACCATGAGATACAGTTCCGTGCCTGTTAGGCCCCTTGGATCTCTCCACACCACTGGACTGGACTCACACCAGGCCCTTTGCTGGCTGGTGACCAGAGGACGTAGCCTTGAGCCCACAAGATGTCCCTAGAGTGTCCCCCACCCTCCCCCCAGGACAAACCAGGAGCCAGTCACTGTGTTGGTGGGGCACAGGCTGGGGTCACTGACAGTGACCACAGTCAGGGTCTATGCCCTGGGGCACTGCCCCGTCATCTCTTCCCCTTTCCCTTTCTGGGCTCACGCCCAGGCAACGGGTGCACAGGTCCCTGCCCTGCCAGGACCACGCTGGGGACAGCATGGCTCCTGTAGCAGGCCCAGGCTGGGATCTGACATGCTTGGCGCCAGGCAGGCCCCAGGGTGTTTGTGGACAAAGGGCAGGAAGCTGGCCCCAAGGCGCCCCTCAGGCCAGCCTTCAATGCTGTGAGCCTAGAGGGAAAACACTGGGCACTGGGCAGACAGGAGCCACAGAGTCACAGCAGCCGGTGACCACGTGGCTTCTCATGGTTTCTGTCCTAGACATGGGTCCTCCAAAGGGGGTGGGCTCAGAGGGAGTCCCTCACTAAGGGTGAAAGGTGGGCAGGTAGGGCGGGTATGACAAGACTTTATTGGCAGAAGTGATTGGAGCTGGGGTGGGAACCTCATCCAGCCCCAGAGATGCCAGGACAAGGAGCTAGGCAAAGGGAGGGGGTGGGGAAAAGAGGGGTGGAGATCCCCGGGGCTTGGGCGGGGGGCGATCCGGGGTGGAGTGGGGGGCGCGGGCGTAGCGGCAGGGTGGTTGAGGGCGGGAGGGCGGCTCACGCGCGGGGTCCCGGGAGCAGGGGCAGGCGGCCCAGCGCCGAGCGGCAGACAGTGCCGTAGGCTTGCGAGTAGCCCCCGAGCGCGGCCCGCGCGGCCCCCTGGGCCCCCTGCGAGGCCGAGGCGCCGAACATCCTCCGGCCGGGCCGGAGCTCGCGGGGAAGCCCGTGGGGCACCTGCATGTAGTCGAGGATCCCCGTCAGGGGGCGGCGCGGGCGGAGGAGCGGGGAGGAAGGCGGGGGAAGGGAGGAGGGGGAGGGAGGAGGAGGACGGAGGGCCCGACGGGGAGCGAGCCCCAGGTAGGAGGGGAAGGACGGACGGGAGGGAAGCGAGGGCCAGAGGGCAGGCTCACCCGTGGTGCGCCGGCCGTTCTCACCCCTCGGCCCGGGTGGCGGTCACTCCGGATTAGGGCCTGGATGGCCACCTGGGTGGCGGCCTGGGAGGTCAGGGAGGGTGCCGCCTCCCTCACGCTGGGCTTCACCTGGGAAGGGGCCCATCACAGGGTCACTGCGGGACCGGGGTGCTGCGGGCCCTGGGAAAGGTACAATGGAAAGGGTCCTCCCGCGTCCACCCCCCACCCCCAACGACCTACCCACGAGGGTGCCGAGGGGGACGCCGCCGTCGCCCCGGGGGGCCTTTCCCCTCTCCCAGGACCTCCTGGGGGCAGAGGCTGGAGCAGGGGGGCCGAGCCCTTCCTGGGAAGGCTCGTGGCTCCGCCGGGGGCTTCTGTGGGGTCAGAAGATCATACCCCGGGGTTAGGAGTGCAGCTGCGGACGGTTGGTGTCCCACCCAGAAGGGGCCAGGCCGCCTCAGGTAGGCGCCGTCAGCGATCACACACCGCGCGCGGGCTGCTGGCTGGGGCCACCCTGAGGCCTGCGTCCGGGGTTCTGCGCCGGCGAGCCCGAGGGCAGCTGGGCGGCGGCTCCGGGTTTGGGCGGGGTCGCCTGGGGCTGGGGGGCGCCCTCCAGGCCCTTCTCTCTCGGGACGCGGCTGTTGCCCCCGCGTTCCAGGATCATCTGAGGGAGGGAGGGGCGCTCAGAGGGGCGCGGCTGGGCCTGGCGGGTATCGGGGGTCGCTGAGGCAGGGGGAGGCCTCGAGGGTGCGTGTGGATGGGCAATGATGGGGGTCGGGGGCCGGAGCACCTGATAGAGGCGGCTGCGATACTCAGGGGCCGAGAGCTGGACTCCTTCGTGCACCGGGAGCCGCACATCCGCCTCCAGCGTCCACTCACGGGCCGGGCAGTGGAACCTGCGGCAAGCCAGCGGGGGAGGGAGAAGCGAGACCCCGGCTGCGGTCAAGCCAGTCTTGGGCCTCTCAGACCGAGCCCAGGACGGGCATCCAACCCCCAACCCCGCGGGACCCCGCCCTCTCCCGCCCCTACCTCCGCACGTAGGGGTGCTGCAGGGCCTGGGCGGCGCTAAGCCGCTTGTCCGGGGCAAACACCAGGAGTCGCCTGAGGAGGTCCAGGGCCTCCGGGGGGGTGTCGGGCGGCAGGAGGGCGTCCAGCGTCTGCCGTGGCCTGCAGCGGCCAGCGTATCATCCCCTCTCCAGGTCAGGGCTTCTCCCCATATCCACACCTGTGGCCCTGGCTCGGCTTCCAACCCTCGGCCCCGCCCCTTAACTGTCTCCGTGGATACCCGCCCCCCCCCACCCCCGCTCCCGCCCCGCGGGACTCTCAGGCGGCCTGCCTTCCGCAGCTCCCCTCCTCTCCTCTCAGCGCTGGCCTCCCCACCCCGCCCCACCCCCACCGTCGCTCCCCAGCCAGAGCTGGGCCGACGCTGAAGACTCCTCGTTTTTAGCGTGACCAGCATTGTTGGGGTTGAGACCGCCATCAGGAGGGCAGGGCTGGGCCGGCACAGACTGGCCAGCAAGGCTACAGGAAGAGGCTGGAGGCCGGCCCCCAAGCGCACACACTCACCGGGCCCCCACGCGGTGCAGGACAGAGGCGCTGTAGCTGGAGCCAAGAGCCAGGAGGTCTGCAGGGTGGGCGGGAGAAGGCGGTGTGACCAGGAAGGCCTGGTCGGGTGGGGTGCTCAGGGAGCTCTGGGGCCGGCTCCTCTGGCCCCGTGGAGTGACCTCTCTGTAGGGCTTTGGCTGGCTGTCAGGGCTCAAACCCCAGGTATCTGGACACATGCCCCCGTGTGCACCCACACATGTACCTGCCCTTGCACACTCTTACAGCCTCAACACAAGCCCATGCTCACACCTGCAGGCACGCCCACCACATCCTGGCATCCCCACCTCCGCGGAGGAGCCCCTTGCCCTCTCTACCCAGGAAACCAGAGACTTGTGGGGAGAACAGGGCTCCCTCTACCTGGTCCTCTGCTGACTCTCTCCTGCCCCAACACCCTCCCCCAGGGAAAAGGAAGGACCCCCCACAGCCCCTCCTCCCCTGCTGCCTTCCTCCACCTCTTCCCCAGACTTCCCCAGCCCAGCTCCCAGCACAGCCGGGAGGGCTAGAGCTCTTGTCCTGACCCAGCTGGACCCTTCTTGGGCACTGCTTGGCCTTCACGGACCCCATGGCCAGGCTCTGCTGCCTTGCAGACTGCCCAGTCCCAGTTGCTCCTCAAAACCCCAGCAGCTGCTCCCTGGGCCCACTGTCCACACGGCCTGCCCTTTCCCATCTTCCTGAGGCTTCTGGACCCTCTCCATCCTCCTCCCTATCAGTCCTTGCCTGTCAGGCGCTGTCTCCCCACAGCTGTGTGGGCTGACCCTCAGAGTCCCTGGTGCCCAGTGGACCCCCGTGCACACGCTCACCCTCCTCACATGGTGGCGGGATGGTCTCCAGGATCAGCTCCAGCTGGTGGAGTGTGGATGTGCCAGGGAACAGGGGCCTCCCCCGAAGCATCTCCCCCAGGATGCAGCCCAGACTCCACATGTCCACCCCAGGGGTGTACCTGGGGCAAGAAGGGATGGAGGTGTGCGGGGGGACCCCAGAGCAGAGGTGGGGGTGGGAGGAGGCACATTCAAGGGGGCAGGGTCTGGGGAATTGGGAGGGGCTGTCAGGATACCTGTGGGGGCAAAGGAAGGCCTGGGGGCCCTGGCTGGGCAAGAGGGCATGCGGGGGCAGAGGGGGGTGTGGCGGCAGGGGGGGCGTGTCACTGTTACCTGCTCGAGGACAGCAGCACCTCTGGAGCCCGGTACCAGCGTGTGGCCACATACTCTGTCAGGGCCTGGCCCTCCGGCCCTTCAGGGAGGCCACTGAGGGAACGGGCAAGGCCAAAGTCACAGAGCTTCACCAAGCAGCTGGCGTCCAGGAGAACGTTGGATGGCTAGGGGAGAGGAGAGAGGTGAGGGCTGATGGGGCCAGGGCTGGAGGTCACCTCTGTTGGTGCACACAGGGGTCAGGGGTCAGTGGACGGAGTGTGGGCGGCACCTTCTGGTCCCGGTGGATGACACGTCCTGAGTGGATGAACTTGGTGGCCCGGAGGAGCTGGTAGAAGATGTAGCGCTTGTGGATGTCCTTCAGCAGATTGCCCTTGCAGATGACGGCATTCAGATCAGTGTCTGGGGGGGCATGCAGGTCAGTCTGGGGGGCCCAGGGGCGAGGGGGCCAGGGCAGGACTTGCAGGTCAGCCTGGGGCCTGGGGAGAACGGCCAGGTCTGTCCCACTTCGAGACCTCCTGGGTGAGCCTCAGCCCGCCCACCCCCTGCAGTCCCCATGCCCCACTGGCCACTCTCAGAGCCGTGTCCTGGGTGTGCACACTGCCCTGCAGTCCCTGCAGGCTTCTCAGACCTGCTTGCTCCCTTTGTCAGCAAATCAGTGAATGTGTGTGGAATTATTTTTAATACTTGATTTCATGTTGCCTTTGTTTTATAAAATGAGTAGAGAAAGGACAATGCATCTGCAAACAGTGGACAAAGCAGGAGCCTCGTTGAGGTGGGGTCGAGGTGGTCACTGCCAGGCCCCAGGCGCTGACACTCGCCAGCTGTTTGTCCTTGGGCACAGGGACGCTGCCCAAGATGAGGGCGCTGGCCACTGTGGGGCCCGAGCAGCAGAGAGACATACAAAGGGAGCCAGGCCCCTGGGGGTGCCGGGCCAGGACAGAGCAGGGACTGCGGTCTGAGCGAGGCCTCACTCACCCATAGACTCAAACACCAGGTAGATGTCCCTGTCATTCTCCGCCTGGATCACGTCCAGGAGGCGGATGATGTTGGGATGGTCCCCAAATTCCTGGCGAGAGAGCCGGGGGCTGTGCTCTGGGGGCCGAGGGGCCAGGTGTCCCCCTTTTCTGAGAGACTGCACCTGGGGAAGTGGGTGGACGGCCTTGGCCACTCACCTGGAGCAGCGTGATTTCCCGAAACGTTCTCTGGAATGAGACAGAAACACAAGCGTGGGTGAGGAGCAAGAAGGAAGCCAACACGGAAAAGATCCAAGAGGACTGATGCTCGTCACCCACACACCCACGGACCGTGGGGTTTCAAGGGGTGCTGCTCTGAGAAGTGCCGGAAACCTGCTGTGACTGGGCTTCCAGGGACCAAGGCAGCAGGGGGTCACCCCCACCCCTGCCCTGCTTCCTTCCCACATCTCTTCCCCACTCACTTACCTGGGCATCTGTCTTATCCCTAAAGGCATCAAAGATTTTCTTGATGGCCACAACCTCACCCGTCCTTCGGTCCACCGCCTTCCACACAATGCCATAGGCCTGGGGAGGAGGGCGGTCAGCTTGCTGAGCCCAGGGCCAGCCTCCTGCCCAACCATCCCCTGCCCACTAGACTGTCCCCTGCAGACACAAGGCTTCTCCTTCTCACTCTGGCTCCTGGGAGGGGAGGGACAGGGCTGCGGCTCTGGGAGGGGCCCCTGCAGCTACAGGCTGCGCACAACTCCAGCATCTCTGGAGGAGGTGACGGGAAGCAAGGGGAGATGGGGACAAGTGAGGAAATGAGGTCACAGATGGGAGCTTCTGGGCAGAAACTGAAGCCTGTCCCTTCTCGGGGACAGCCTTTCACCCATCCAGGCACCCTCACCCCCCGCTCTCTCACGTACCCCATCCAGCCTGTCAGCAAATCCTGTTGGCTCCACCTTCAGAATTCACTGGAACCCAATCACTTCCGACCATCTCTGCCGCCCCACCCTGGGCTGGGCCTCCCGCATCTCTCGCTCAGCTTGCTACACTGACCTCTGAACTAATCTCCCTCGCCCACCCTCACTGTCCATCCTCGACAGAGCGGGCAGGGTGAGCCTTGTAAAGTGGTACCACAGCTGCTACGGCTTCCTGCGTCACTCACAGTAGAAGAGGAAGCCCTACATGATGGGACCCCTCCCGCTAGTCACTCCTATCCAGTCACACCAACTCTGCTGTTTCCCCAGCAATCACGCAGGTCCTTGCCTCAGGGCCTTTGCACTGGCTGTTTGCACTGTCTGGATTGCTCTTTCTACCCTCCCCCGTTACACACTCACATCCACACAGTCACATGTCTTCACGTACACATGCTCATACACAATCCCACATGCTCACACACATTCACAATCACAAACGCACATGGGCACACGCGCGGTTCTGGGCCCCACTACATGCCCACCCCATTGACCGCTTAGGCCCTTCCTGGGCCAGGCCTGGGATCTGCCCTTCCCCCTTGGCGCCTGGAGTGGGTGGGCCCGGCCTCCCCAGAGGGTCCTGCCGGCACTGGGGGAGACAGCCCAGCAGCAGGGGACAGTGGCTGGGGCTCCAGGATGGCTCCGGCCTGAGACCGTTGGTGAGCCAGGTGACAAGTTCCTTGGAGTAGGCACGGTTAGGGCCGGGTTACAGGAGGCTGAGACACGGAGCGGCTCGGTGGTCTGCGCCAGGCCACATCTCCAGTCCGTGGAGGAGACTCGGAAGGGTGGGAGGGAACAGACGCCCGGGCCTCCCGCGCTCACCCCCTTCCCGAGCCGCCGCTTGAGCAGGTACCGTTGGGCTACGTGACGGTCCACCTCGGCGGCGCTCATGCCGGCCGCTGGGCGCCGGGAGGCCTCCGGACTCTGCGGGGCTGGAACTGTTGAAACCGGTTGCCGTGGGAACCGGCGGCGCCTCCCTGCGCCTGCGCGGGCCGGAGTGGAGCGGGATCTGCACCCCAAGCCCCGCCCAACCCGGGGCCGCCTGGAGCCCCGCCCCGCAGGCCCACCCCCCTCGGCGCCGCCCCCGACCCTCGCTGCCCTCACGTCTGCCCTACACGGGTTGCCCCGGCCAGACACCCCGAGAAGGTGCCCGTCTTCATCCTCCGCCCACCTCCGCCCCAAGGAACCTTCTGCAGCTCCTGGACCCTCTCTGCCAACTCCGGGCTTCTGCATGCGCGGTGCCCACGGCCTGGGATGCTCTTTCCACCCTTACTTCCTCCGGGCTCTGCCAAGGTGGTGCTGACGGTTAGGGGGTCACTGGCAGACAGGCCCTCCGCTGCGGAGCTGTTTGGGGGCAGGGGCCGCGCCCTCCCCAGCCGGTGCGAGCGCCAGGACTGGGCGGGTGCCGAGGCGCCGCGAGGGGCCTGCCAGGGCGCCGGCTTCCCGGCGAGCGGCTGCGAGAGCAAAGCTGGAGGAGGTGAGAGTTGGCAAGACCGGCTGAGAGGAGCTGCTGTGCGCCGAGGTCACGCGCCAGGCGGCGATCAGAGTCTCGGAGAAGAAGAAAGCGAGGTAAAGAGGCCGGCGGGCGGGGGTGGCCGGCGAAGGAAGTGGGAGCAGCAGCCGGTGGACGCTGGGGGAGAGCATCGAGGGGACAGCTAGGCAAAGGCTCCGAGTGGGAGTGTGCCCGGCGCTCTGGAACCACAAGGAGGCCCCGCGTGGCTGGAGCACCGGGAAGGGCAGAGCAGGAGGGCCCTTGCTGTGAATGACACCGGGGCCTAGGGCAGGGAGGAAGCAGAGAGGAGGGAACGTGGAGGTGTGAAAGGGTGAACAGTCCCGAGATTTGCTGTGGGTGGGCTGTGGATGTGCGAGAAAGGAGAATCTCAGATGACCTCCAGGTTCACGGTCAAGGGTGTCCAGACAGACGGGGCTGAGATGGGGAAGGCAGTGGACAGAGCAGGTTTAAAGAGTCTAGGAATTGGGACATTTTAAGTTTGAGATACTGATAGGACATCCAAGTGGAAATCATAGAAAGACATGACTTTGGAATGTGGGGACAGGTCACATACTCTGGGGGTGTTGGTGTGGGGCGTCATTTAAAGCAGCAGTGAGGCAAGATCACCAGAAAGTGGGTGCAGGACCTGGAGAGGGTGAGGCAGGGCCTGGGGCCTCCAGTGTTCAAGGTCAGCTCCCAAATTGTCCGAGGACCAGCAGTTTTAAAATCTTTCAGTCTGTTGCAGACCAACAATTTTGTAAAATACAGTAAAAATGAGTTGCTAGGAAAAAATTATTAAAACCACAGACATAAAAAATAAAGTCCAACATTTGTATTAGACTCAACAGTCGTAAAATTACTCTGTCCTATGAGTTTCTTAACTCTTCTTCTCTGTGTCTGAGTTACTTCACTGTAGACCTGTAAGAAGCAGTTTCCAGGGCGGCCTTAATGACTGAGAAGGAGGGAACGGCGTGGCGGGGCAGAGGCCAGGGCAGTGTGTGGGGTCTAGCGGCTGAGTGAAGTAAGCATCAGAAGCGGAAGGAGAGTGCAAATGAGAACACGAGATACCACTGCACACCCACTCAAGTGGCTAACATTAAGAAGACTGGCCGCACCGAGTGTCGGTGAGGGTATGGAGGGACTGGAATGCTCATACACAGTTGATGGGAGGGTGAATGCTACAACCACTTTGGAAAACAATTTGGCAGTTTTTTAAAATGTTGAACATACGTTTATCATGACCCAGGCATTCTCCACCTACGTAGCTGCCCCAGAGAAATGAACACATGTGTCCACACAGATGTGCACACAAGTGTTCACAGCAGCTCTGTCTACAACAGCCCCAAGCTGGAAATGCCCCAGATGTGCTCCCATTTGACACAGAGGAATGGATAAACAAAATGTGATGTGACCATGCAGTGGAATACTACTTAGCAAAAAGAAAAAGGAAAGGAACTATTGATACACACAAAGTGGATGAATCTCAAAATCATCAAGCTACTAAAGAAACCAGACTTCTCAAAAGAGTACACTGTATGATTCCATTTATACAAAATTCTAGAAAATGCCAGCTACAGGTCAGTGATGGCCTTGGGGTGGAGTGGAGAGAGAGATGGATTGCAAGCGGTACAAGAAAACTTTTGGAGGTGATAGAAATGTTCAACTGTGGTGATGGTTTCAGGGGTGTATACTTAACGTCAAAACTGTTTAAATCATACACTTTAAATATGTGTGGTCTACTGTACTTCAGGTGTATCTCAGTATAAAGTGGGAGGGGTGGGGAATATGCAAGGAAAAAAGAAACAACGAAGGAATGAGCAACTTCTGCTCATGATGGAGCAACTGGTACTGGACATGCCCTTCTTCAATGAACAGCTGGAAAACCAGACAAAGTGTGGGAAACAACCGTCTACAAACATTGGACAACAAGCAGCACGGGGCTGTGATCACAGGAAAACAGAAACAAATGGGGTCAGCTGGATCCCGCCACTGAGCACCATGGCAGCCAGGAGCAATTTACACAAGTCCACACAAAGAACCTGGGGGGTGTGAGCTGAACAATTCTCAGATTTCACATGGGCAGGGGAGAGCTTTAAGTGCCAAGCAGCTAGAGTGGACACTGGGACATTCAGGAGAGACCCTGGACAGGTCACACCTCTGTGAAGTGACTAAACTACCTCTATTTAAAGGCTACTCCCCCCGGCCAGGAGTGTGGAGAACAAGCCTTGACAGGGACAGGAGGGTCAGACATAGCCCAGCTGCCCGCCCAAACCATCAACACTCCTTAAAGGGAAGCAACAGCACAACACTCAGGAACATAAAATTCACAATATCCAGCATCCAATAAAAAGTTCTAGACTTACCCAATTAAAAACATGGGCAAAGGACTTGAATAGACATTTCCAAAGAAGATATACAAATGGTCAACAGCAGAGGAAAAGATGCTTACCATCATTAGCCATGAGGGAAATGCAATCAAAGATGCACGAGATACCACTTCACACTCACTAGAATGATTGTAATAATAATAAAAAACAAGTCTTGGCAAGGATAGAGAAAAATCGGAACTCTTGTGCACTGCTGGTGGGAATGTAAAATGGTGCAGCTGCTGTGGAAAACAGTTTGGCAGTTCCTCAGAAAGTTAAACATAGAATTACCATTTTCATTGACTTCTGGGTGTATACCTAGATATTCAAACAAATACTTGTACACGAGTGTTCACAGCAGCATTATTCACAAAAGCCAAAAGGTGGAAACAACCCAAGTGTCCATCAACTGATGAATGGGTAAACAAAATGTGGTCCATCCATTACAATGGAATATAATGCAGCTATAAAAAGGAACGAAGCACTGATACATGTTACAGTGTGGATGGGGCTTGGAAACATTGTGCTAAGTGAAAGAAGTCAGATACAAAGGTCACATATTACGTGATTCTGCTTATATGAAATATTCAGAATAAGTAAGTCCATAGAGACAGAAAGCAGATTGGTGGTTTCCAGGGGCTGGGGGTGCAGGGAGGGAATGAGTAGTGACTGCTTAATGGGTATAGGCTTTTTTTTTGGGGTGATGAAAATGCTTTATAACTAGATAGAAATAATGGTTAGATAACATTGTGAACAAATGCCACTGAGATGGTTAATTTTATGTTATGTGAATTTCATCTCAACAAAAAATAATGTTACAAGGCTTGTGAGGAAGAAGGAAAATATGACCCATAACCAGGAGAAAAATCAGTTGATACAACTAAACTCATAAATGGCAGAGATGATGGAGTTGGCAATGACTTTTAAAAAAGCTATTATAAAGATGCTCATGGATTTAATGATGAATATGATGAGATAAGTAAATTATAAAAAAAGAACCAGGGGCCAGCCCAGTGGCGCAGCGGTTTAGTTCGCGCTTGGCAGCCCGGAGTTCGCCAGTTCGGATCCCAGGTGCCCGCCGAGGCACTGCTTGTTAGCCAAGCTGTGGCGGCATCCCATATAAAGTGGAGGAAGGTGGGCACAGGTGTTAGCCCAGGGCCAGTCTTCCTCAGCAAAAAGAGGAGGATTGGCAATGGATGTTAGCTCAGGGCTGGTCTTCCTTACACACAAAAAAATAAAAATAAAGAACCAAATAGAATTTTCAGAGCCAAAAAAATTAAATATTTGAAATGAAAAACTCATTGGATGGACTTAACAGCAGGAGAGATGATCAGTGAACTTGAAGACACAGCAGTAGAAACTATCCAAATTGACATGCACAGAGAAAAAAACCCTCAACAACCCGTGGGACAGTATCAACAAAAGGGGGTGGTGCAGCAAGTATATTTGAGAAAATAATGGCTGAAATATTTGCAAATTTGAAAGAAAAATAACAGACTCATAGTTCCAGGAATTTAAATGAAGCCTAAGTAGGAAAAATACAAACGAAGCCATAGCAAGCACATAATAACTGAATTGCTGGAAAACAGTGAAAAAGAAAAAATACTAAAAGCCACCAAATAAACTTACATACAAAGGAACAAAAATAAGCATAACTGCAAAGTCAGAAAAAAATTTCAAGCCAGAAGGCAAAGCAATGACATCATTAATGTGCTAAAAGAAAGAAAAACCCCTGTCAATCTAGAGTTATATACCCAGAGAAAATATCCTTCAAAAGTGAAGTAAAATTAAGACGTCTTCAGACAAACAAAAGCTGAGAGTATTTAACACCTGCACTACAAAAAAATGTTAATGAAAGTTTTTTAAGATGAATAAAATGATTCTGGATGAAAATTTGGATTGACATAAAGAAATAAAGAGCTCTGGAAATGGCAAATAGGTCGCTAAATATAAAAGACATTTTTCTCATCTACTAAATTTCTTTAAAAGAGAGTTGACTGCCCTCGCTGAACCTGGTAGCTCAACAATGGAATCAAAAGTCTGTCCATCTCAAAGCAAATCACAACCATATGAGATGTCACCTCACACCCATTCGGATGGCTACAAACATAAGAATGGAAAGTAAGTGTTGGCAAGGATGTGGAGAAGTTGGAACCCTTGTAACTTGTACCCTTGTGGAGAAATTGGAACCGCTGTTAGTGAGATTGTAAAATGGTGCAACCACTATGGAAACAGTATGGAGGTTCATCAAAAAATTAAAACTAGAATTACCATATGATTCAGCAATCCCACTTCTCAGTATACGTTCGAATGAATTGAAAGCAGAGTCTCAAAGAGATATTTGCACACCCTTGTTCATAGCAGCATTATTCACAATAGCCAAGAGGTAGAGACAACTCAAATATCCATTGGCAAATGAATGGATAAACAAAAGGTGGTATATACATACAATGGAACGTTATTCAGCCTCACAAAGGAAGGAAATCCTGTTACATGCTACAATATGGATGAACCTTGAGAACATTATGCCAAGTGAAATAAACAAATCACAAAGACGAATACTGTATGATTCCATTTGTGCGAGGTATATAAAGTAGTCAAATTCATAGAAACAGAAAGAATGGTCGTTACCAGGAGCTGTGGGGAGGGGAGAATGGAGAGTT
Source organism: Tapirus indicus (assembly GCA_031878705.1). Classification (NCBI taxonomy): domain Eukaryota; kingdom Metazoa; phylum Chordata; class Mammalia; order Perissodactyla; family Tapiridae; genus Tapirus; species Tapirus indicus. Next base: position 1,436,913 of record CM062935.1, read on the forward strand.
ATTGTTTAATGTGTATAGAGTTTCAGTCTGTGAGATGAAAAAGTTCTGGAGATCTGTGAATATACTTAACAATATGAATATACTTAACACTACTGAACTATACACTTAAAAAAGGTTAAGGTGGTAAATTTTGTGTTTTGTGTTTTTTACCACAATTAAAAATAATTTTTAAAGAAGATAGTCGACTGTTTAAAGTAGAAATAATAACAATATATTGTGAAGTCTATAATCTGTAAAATTAAAATATATTACACCAATAGATGAAGTATGAAGGAGGAAAATGGAAATATACTATTGTAAGGTTCTTAAATTGCATGTGAAGTATTATAATATTATTTAAAGATAGACTGATAAGTTAAACATACGAATCTTTACCTTAAATAAAATAAAGTAAACATACAGAAAGAGATATAGCTAATAAGCCCATAGTCTAGATAAAATGGAATATTAAAAATTACTCAGTTAATCAAAAAGAAGACAGAAAAATAAGGAAAAGAAATCAGAAACAGATGGGACAAATAGAAAACAAATAGCAAGATGGTAGACTTAAACCCAACCACATCAATAATTATATTAAATGTAAATAGTCTCAGTACTCCAATAAAAAGACAGAGATTGTACAACTTTATTTTTAAAAAATCAAAATCCAAGAATATGCTATCTACAAGAATTGTACTATAATTATAAGGACATAGATAGGTTAAAGTTAAAAGGATTAAGCTATGGTCTGAATATTGGTGCCCCCCCATTCATATGTTGAAATCCTAATGCCCACTGTGATGGTATTAGGAGGTGGGGCTTTTTGGAGGTGCTTAGGTCATAAAGGTGGGCCCCTCATGAATTGGATTAGTGCTCTTATAAAAGAAGCTGCAGGGGCTGTCCTGGTGGCATAGTGGTTAAGTTCGAGCACTCTGCTTCAGCAGCCCAGGGTTCTCAGGTTCGGATCCTGGGCTCAGACCAACTCATTGCTTGTCATGCCATGCTGTGGCGGCATCCCATATAAAGAAGAGGATGATGGGCACAAATGTTAGCCCAGGGCCAATCTTCCTCAGCAAAAAGAGGAAGATTGGCAATGGATGTTAGTTCAAGCTAGTCTTCCTCACACACATACACAAACACACACACACACACACACACACATGCAAGAAGCTGCAGAGAGATCCCCATCCCCTTCTACCAGGTGAGGACACAGTGAGCAGGCAGCAGATGTGAACCAGGAAGAGGGCCTTCACCAGAGGCAACCATTCTGGTGCGTTGATCTTGGACTTCACCTCCAGAACCATGAGAAATAAATTTCTATTGTTTATAAGCCCCCTAGTCTGTGGTATTTTGTTAGAGCAGCCTGAATCAACTAAGACAGATGGAAAAAGATATAGCACGCAAACACTAAAGATAAGAAAGTTTCAGTGGTTATATTAATATCAGACAAAGTAGACTTCAGGATATGGAATATTACCAGAGAGAAAGAGGGACACTTCATTATAATGAAAGTGCCAAGTCGTTAAGTAGTTATTATAATCCTGAGAGTGTATGTACCTAATAACAAAGTCTCAAAATACATAAAGCAAAACCTGACAGAACTGAAAGAAGAAACAATCAAATCAGTTGAAGATTTTAACACTCCTCTTTCAATAATTAGTAGGACAAGGAGGCAGAAAATAAAGATGTAGTCGACCTGAACAACATTATTGTCCCAACTTGACCTGGTCAACACTGACAAAACAATTCACCACCACCAACAGAATACACATTCTTTTCAAATGTGTATGAAATATTCGCCAAGATAAACCCTAAAACAAAGATCAACAAATTTTAAAGGGTTGAAATCACACAAATTATGTTCTCTGATCCCACAGAATTGAATTAGAAATAAATAACAGAAAGATATTTGTAAAACCTCCCCAAAGATTTGGAGATGAAACAACACACTTCTAAATAAACAATGGGCCAAAAAAGAAATCAAAAGGAAAATCAGAAACCATTTTGAACTGAAAGATAATGAAAACATATATCAGAATTTATGGGATGCCACTAAAGCAATGCTTAGAGGGAAATTTATAGTTCTAAATGCTTATATTAGGAAAGGTGAAAGGTTTAAGGTTTCATCTTAAAAAGCTAGAAGAAGAAGAGAAAATTAAAGCCAAAGTAGGTAGAAAGAATGAAATAATGGAGATAAGAGTAGGATTCATTGAAATGGAAAGTGGACAAGCAGGAGAGAAAACCAATAAAATTAAAAGCTGGTTCTTTGAACAAATGGAATAAAAGCTAGCTAGACTGATTAAAACTAAACGAGAGTAACTTCCAATGTTGGGAATGAAACACAGTACATTCCTACCAAGTCCTTCAAACATTAAAAGGATAATAAGGATTTATTATTAACAACCTCACATCAATAAATTTGATAACTTAGATGAAATAGTAAGTTTATTGAACAAGTGGGAGTATTCCCCAAATATAATCCATAATAGATATAAATATGAATGGAAGGGCCGGCCCAGCAGCTTGGTGGTTAAGTTTGGCACGCTCTGTTTCAGCAGCCTGGGTTTGGTTCCCGGGCACGGACCTACACCACTTGTCAGCGGCCATGCTGTGGCAGCGACCCACATACAAAACAGAGGAAGATTGGCACAGATGTTAGCTCTGGGCAAATCTTCCTCAGCAAAAGAAAATATGTATGAATGGAAAAGCTGTATGCCCACAAGGACACAGAGAAGAGTAGAAGGCACATCGATGGAAGTGGAGGGAGGACTGATAACTAGTTGGACAGGCTGAAGGAAGTGAGAGCTGGACTCACTCAGGGAGGATCCAAGGCCAAGAGTGGGGCTGTGAGCCGATCCCAGGAGGCCAGAAAAGTTGACATACTTGACCCGGAACGGACAGCTGGGCATTCCCCTAGCCATGGGCAATGGGAACTGCAGGTGGACAGCAGGAGTAGACTTGATCAGGAAGAGCCAGTTCCCAGGAGAGGGTGGAGCAGTCTGATGCAGCTGCTGAGGGCAGTGGGCACCAGCTGGTCCCTAGAGCACCAAGGATGTGTGACAACTCCAGGCCAGCCCCTCTTTTCCCTGCCTTCCCCCATGAACCTCAAGCCAGAGGAGGTCTTGACCTGCCATTCTGCCACTGAGAATGTGGCCAAAAGCAGAATTATACCAACATCAGTGAATTTCGTTAAAAAAGAATTCTGAGGAGTGAACTTCATTACACTTAGTAATTGAATCAATTTTCATTGGAGAGTTGATTCATCCCTTAGTTATTTTTAAATCTGCTATTATGTGTTTTCTCTTGGGGCCATTATTTCTACCAAGTCCAACTTCCCCTTGTCCAACATCCTTGCAGATATAAATTTTGTCATGAAAGTTTTATTTTCTTGTTAATTGTTAGTCAACAATAAATTTTGTTGCATGCAGTTGTAACCTTCAGCTTTGTTTTGAGCGCATTACTGACTTGGGGTGTTTATCATGCATTGGATGAAAAGTGAGCCATGGTTCCGTTGGAAAATTATGGGCAGTTTTGGGAGGCCTTGTCCAGAAGACCCAGAGTCGGGGAGGAGTGGGCACATGGCAGGTCAAAGCCCCCAGGTTGAAACAATGTGGCCGGAACCTCCTGCTTCATCCATGACAGTCTCCTTGTAACCCCAGAGACCAATCTCACACGATCCGCACCTCCCAGACTGCAGACTGTCACAGTCCATGTGCATGCGCCCCGCCCCTCCCCATGTGTCACAGTCCCTGTGTGTGGGCCCCACCCCACCCTTCCCTTCAGTGTTGAAGTCTGAGTAGCTCTCACAGCCGTGTCCCCATCTGTGTCACAGTGGAGGCCCACTGCCCACCCTGTCTCATGCACGGCCTCCCCTCAACTGCTGGGGTAGACCTGGTGTGCTCATCCAGCACCTGGGTCTCTGAGGTTGTCCTCTCCTCTCTCCTGCTCCCCGCGTGGGCTATGGACTCAGGTACTCCAGGTCACTCCAGGCACCTGCCCGGCCCCTCCCAGGAGGGCACGTTCGGGTTGTAGATATGGTTGTCTCTGAGATGGTGCATTCAGACTCAGAAACAAGGGTCCCCAGGAGGTGTGCCCCCTGGCTGGGCACCCCCTCATGGCTGTCTCTCAGGGGCACCTCTGAGCCAGCCTGTGGAGGTGGGCACAGGCATCGCCATCGGGGCCTGCGTGGGGCTCTGGACTCTGGCCATCCTTCTGTTTGTCATCCTCTTCCTCACAAACAGAGGTAGGTGAGCACCCCGGGCAGGGGCCATGCAGGCCAACCTGGACCATGCCCCAAGCCCCAGCTGCCCGGCCTGACCCTTCAACAAGGGGAGAACTAGGGAGCCAAGCCCACAGGCCCTGGGCTTCAGCGAGGCCCCTTGAAGCTCGTCAGCCTGCCCTGAAGCTGCGACCCCACTGACCTGAGCAGGCCAGAGACCTGGGTCACCACGGCAGCATCATCACAGAGCCCCACCCTCCATACGCGCACACTGGGGCTCCTGCTGGCTCCAGCCTGTCTTTGCTCCTGGGAGGTGGGTGGCGGTGCAGCCGCGGCCCTCACTGCACCATGTGTCCGGGGAGGGCAGAGCGCCTCCTCCAGGGGCAGCCGTGGCTGTGGGAGCTGATGCACATCGTGGCCTGGATCTGGGCGTTCTACCTGGGGCTGACCGTGAGCCTGGTGTGGGTCTGGCATCGGTTCCGAGGTACCTGGCTGTGGAGGGGAAGCCACTTGAGGAAGGGTCCTTGCCTGAACGCCCGGCCCAGAGCCAGCTCACGTGGTGTGGTGAGGGGCCTGCAGCAGCACACAAGCTGGAATACAGGGAGGGGGTCAGACTCGGGTCTGGCCAGGGCCCAGAGAACAGCTGGGCCTGGGGTTTCCAGGGCTTGACTCCAGCCAGACGACACACTGGATAGACAGGCTCTCCTGGACCTCACTCACATTCCTGCCTGTCGTCCCCTTTGCCGTGGTGATCGCTCTCAGTGCTGTGCTTCTGATCAAGGGACAAGGTACTGGGGTGGGGCTGGGGCCTCCCTACCACCAGGCCCCCAGGGTCCCTTCATCTGACCACTGCTCAGCATCCAGCCACCCTGTGGGTCCCAGGCTCCCGCCGAGGGCTGAGCTCCAAGGACAGGGTCTCTGGCATCACCTGACCCCACCCCCAACTCCTCAGGTCCAGTTGGCCTTGGCAGGTGGAAGGGTCATGGGCAGTGGCCACGTGGTGGCCTCAGCTGCCGTGGAGTGGGACTCAATAAAGGTGGCTGACTCTGCCCCTTGCCTCAGGGCACAGGGCAGGGATGGGGAGAGGACTCGCCAAGAGGCAGTGCACACAGTGGGAAGAGCTCACCAAGGTCCCCGTCACAGCCCAGTGCTTTCAGGGGTCCTTGACAAGTCACTCCGTGCCTCAGTTTCTCCATCTGTGAAATGGGAGCAGAGGCTGCAGGAAGTGCTCACGCCAGGGTTAGGCACACAGCCCCAGTCCACTGACTACTTCTGAGGAGGGGAGCCCACCCCAAGTTTCAGGAGCTGAGTAGGGAGGGCATCCAGGGCAGAAGGAACAGTAAAACGGGGCAGGGGGGTGGGCCCTCGGGAAGCTTGGGGTGGGGGCCTGAGTGGCCTGAGGAGTGGTGTGAGCAGTGTCCCAGGACATTCTGCTGCAGCCTTCAGGGTCCACGGCAGGCCCCCAGCAGAGAGCGCTAGTGGGGAGGGGGGACAAGCCGTGACACAGGGTGGAGGAAGGGCAGCCTCAGCAGAAGCTGAGCAGATTGCCTGCCCCCCTTCTTCCCAGTAACTTTCCAGCTCAGTGTGCCGGCCAAGAGGTGAGTGACCTGCCTCCCAGACCCTCCCCAGTCGGACTCGGAGGGAGACATGGTCTTGGCCCCTGGAGGGACAAAGACTGTCCCCCATTCACGGAGGGAGGGGGGAAGGACCCCAAGGGTGGGAAGAAATGTCACAGGTTAGCGCCTGGCCTTGAATCTGGGCCCGCGGAGGTGAGTTCTGTCCCTCGTGGGCGGCGGTGGGACCAGACAGACACCAGAGATACCCCTCCCCCAACAACCGAGAGAAAGGCCGCGGGGGTACTGGGGGGGACTGGGGGCGTCTCAGCCCGCCTCTTCCCCTGGAGAGGGGCTGCTCCTGAGTCACCCCCGCGCCCCGAGGCGGCGCAGGCAGCCAGAGGAGGCAGAGGAGACAAGATCCCCTTCTGCCCTGATCCCCGAGGGTCACAGGCGAAGCCCAGCACCTGCCGCCAGGACTCGAGTCGGGGTGGGGGTGGGGGGACCGAGGGGAAAGCTTCCGGCTGGGCAGCGGGGGAGGGGAGTGGGTGGGGCAGGGAGGGAGCGGAGCCGGGGTTGGGCGGGCTCGGAGGTGGGTGGGGCGGGACCCGGGCTGGGGGCGGGGCTTCCCACGGGGCTCCCCTAACTATTCCACCGAGATTGCAGGATTGGGAAGAAGCAAGCCTCGAGGGAGCTGGAGACAGAGGAGAACAAAATGCTCGCCAGACCCCTCCTGGAAGGAGACATTTATGAGCTTTAAAGCGAGACAACTCACCGAGAAATCCAGGAGGCTGGGACGACTTAAAACTCAAAAGCCTGTGCCCATCGAGTGCCTCACCTCGCAACAGAAATTAAAAGGCCAAGGTCGACCCAGACACTCCCGCGGCAGAGGCGTGAGGCGCAGGAGCCCGGGGGGGCGGGGGGGCAGGGGCGTCCTGGCGCCGCGGGCGGGCCTGGGAGGGCACAGGGTCTGAGGCTGCGGAGGACCAGACCGGTCGTGTGCGCAGGCTCCGCCTCTCGCGGTCTCGGTCTCGCAATCTGTCTAATGGGGACAGTGGCCCCAGGTGGGCCCTAAGGGTGGCGAAGTGGAGTGCAGACGGCTGCCGCTGGGGGCAGAGGGACCCTGGTATGCAGATGCCAGGCCCTGGAGAGGGACTGGAAGAAAACATCCCAAATGGGCTCGGCGGAGCTCCCACTGCAGGGTCTCCTGATTTTTCCCCTGATTCTACTTGGTCTTTCCCCAATTTTCTGTAAGAAGTCAGGCACCAATTTCATATTAAAAGCCAATATCATTTAAGGCCAACATTCAGATGCTGTTTTAGGAGTTTGTGAATCAATATTTCTTTAAAATTTTAATGTTAAAACAAAACGGAGATTCTGCATCGTCTTGAAGTTTACTTTATTTTTACTTATAAAATACATTTTTTATAAGGAAGAAACTGCCTGAATTGTGTTCCCAATTTTAAGAGGCTCTGTCACACCTTTCGTGCAGGTGTAGCTAACTAGAGCAAGTCCGGAGGAAAGAGTGAATTCCCGCGGCTCTGAAATCAACCTCCTAAGATAGTTTTCAACACAAGCCTTCTACCAATGTGGTTTCCTAAACCGTGCTCCTCACAGAGTTACAAGTCAACAATCCTCGAATCTGTCCATATTGCGGCATATGTGGACAGACCTGAACCAATGATGACAGGACCAAACTAGGCGTGCATGTAAGCTCGAGTCAAAGACTGGATGCGCCTCTTCTGGAGGCATCTTGCAGGACGGGAGGCTGGGCCCACTGGCTGCTGGCTGGTGCCTGAATGCACCGCTCACATATCTAGCCAAGACTGACTTAAATGAGGGGTTTATGATGATGTTTCCACAACGTCAAGAGCAAAAAGGGCAACAGCCAAATCCCTGTCGGAGCTCCTTCCCCTCCAGCCACGCTGCCCGCTGGGAAGGGACGCAGACCAAGTGCGGTTCGGTGGGATGAGTGAACAGGTGCCACACGTGTGGGCTGAGGAACCCCAGAGAGGAAATCCCAGGGAGAAAAACAATGGACAACGGACGGCATCCCAATGGACTCCATCTTCCCAGTAACCCTAACTCACACGGAGGCCTCCAGAAGGAGCGAAAGGAATCACGAAGCGCTTCAAGGAAAACTACGGTCTCCGGAGAGATGAAATGCTGTGGGGAAGCTCTGTCTTGACAAGATGGAGGGAGATTTCACACGTGGGGTGGGGTGGGGGCTTGCTGAAGGCTGGAGGCCAGGACTGGGCAAAGCCTCTCCTCCTATGGGGCGATGGGGGTAAGAAGCCATCGGTGGACAGATGGTGAAGGGCCGACGTCTGGCACGTGGAGACTGAGGGCTACTCAGGCTGCTGCTGGGTCTATTAGGTTCGGAGGCAAGTCCAGCATCGTCCGACAGGACGTCAGGCACCGACATGCTGTCACGCACCGACTTCCGGAGTGGGAGTTGGGGGGAATGGAAGAGAGGGAATGGGGCCGTCGCCCAAGCAACAAGGTGGAAATGGGGGAGGGCGACTAAGTTCTCTCTCCATGGAGACTGCGCCGGTTGAACGCCAACATGACTCAAGGTGGGCACGCCCCGACGGACGGCCAAGGTCCGGAAAGAGCCCACGAGTAACGGTTGGCGACCATGACCTGACCCCACGTTAACCCCATACCCCTGATTCTGCCTCCCCCAACCTGGTGACCCTGAGACGCGTCCGTCCCGCTAGAATACTCGGGCTGGGAGAAGGGAAGGTCTGAGCTGGAAGAGCGGGCTGGGGATGGTGCCCTCACACGTCCCCGTGCCCCAGACCCTGACACCAACCCATGGCGCCCAAGAAGAAGCGCGGGCCCAGCGCAGGGCGCCAGCCAGGCGCGGCGACAGAGGGCGCCGAGGTGCCACTGTCGGAGCGCGCGCAGTATCTGCAGCGCGAGTACAAGCTGCTCTCGGAGCAGCTCGACGCCTGTGAGCAGCGCGTCGACCACGTGCTGCAGGAGAACGCCTTCCTGGACCGCGAGGCGGCGCGCCTGCGCGAAGAGAACCGGCTCTACGCCAGCTATGTGAGCGCGCGCGCGCAGCGCTGCGCCAAAGCTATCGTCCGACTGGACGAGCAGAACCGCGTGGACCTGACGCAGATCCACTGGCAGCGGGCCGAGCTGGCGGCACTCTACAATGGGCGAGAGGACGGGGTGCGCGCGCAGCTGCTGGAGATGGAGGCGCGCGCGGCGCAGATGGCGCGGCAGGTGCAGGAGCTGCAGCCCTACAAGGCCAGTGCGCGCGCGCCCACGGGCGGACCTGGCGGGCGCCGGGGACGGGGTGGGGTGGGCGCATGCCTCGCCCCGGCCCTGACCTGCGCCTCCGCCACAGGAGCTGCAGCTGGAACAGCTAGCCCGGATCCGGGCGCTGGAGCGCGAGCTGCTGCACATGCGAGTGGAGCACACGCAGTTGCTCCACCGTGTGAAGCGGCGCTTCACCGAGGACAAGGCGGCCTTCGAGCGCGAGGCTCGCCAGCGCGTGCAGTCCCTCGCGCGGCGCGCGGAGCGGGAGGCCGCGCGCGCGCTTATCGCGCACACGCAGGCCATCAAAGCGGACAACGGGCGCCTGCGGCAGGAGCTGCTGCGGCTGCTTCTCCGGGCCCAGCTGCTGCATGAAACGCGGCGCCAGCTGCTGGAGCAGCGTGAGCAGCTGCGGCGCGAGCACGAGGACGCGCAGGACCTGGCACGCGTGCATGGCTGGCTGCGCCGGGGCCCCGGGGGCCCGCCGCTGTGGCAACCTCCTGCGCTCGCCTCGAGTCCCGGTTCCTTAGCCTCCTCCCCAAGGCTGTCGCGTGCAGCCTCCCGGCCCCCGTCAAACTCAGCCTCCCGAGCCCCGTCACTGCTCTTGACGCGCCCCGCCTCCCGGCCCCCGTCACTGCTCTCGACGCGACCGGCCTCCCGGGCCCAGTCAAACGCGGCCTCCCGGGCCCCGTCACTGCTCTCGACGCGCCCGGCCTCCCCGGCCCTGTCACTGCTCTCGTCGCATGTGGGCTCCAGGGCCCCATCGCTGGCCCCTTCGAAGGCGGGTTCACGGGTCCCACCCGAGGCCCCATCGCACGCGGGCTCCCGGGTCCCGTCCTTGACCCCGTCCCGCCCAGGTTCCCGGGTCTCTTCGCGGTCCTCATTGCTTGGGGCCTCAGAGAATACCAGTCCCTCTGCGAAGTCTGTGCCTGGATTGGGCTCTTTCCATCCCGCAGTGGAAGAGGACCATGAACACTGACGCTGCAGCGGAAGCCGCCGCGGGAGAGCCTGAACCTGCCGGGAGGAAGGCCAGTGAGGCCAGGGGGTGGGGGGAGACGAGTGCGCAGGACGCGTAGTTGGTGAGTGCCATTGTTAATAAAGGTGTGACACACAAACAGCCGCACTGGCACCACCTGCTTCGCTGCTTCAGCATTTCCGGCCGGTGCAGGGGCCACTGATTCTGGCTTCCAGTTTCCAAGCTCCAAAGTAGCTTGATCGCCCTTTGCCCTGTGTGTCTGCCGGGATTCAGCACCCCTCCACTCCACGGCTGACCTCGGGCTGCTCCGGCAGGGGCAGAGCGAGTCGGCCACACAGCGTCCTGCCCACGAGGACTGACAGTCTGGTGGCACGGACGGACATCGCAGTCGTGGACAGATTGTGTGAGAGCAGGAAAGGAGTCTGGCAGGTCAGGCAGGAGCTGGGCAACTGCACGTTGTGGCCAAGAGGGCCAGCATGGTGCGGGCTGCTGTCAGCTTCGGGAGGGGCCTGGGCTTTGTTCCCAGGGCCACAGGGAGCCGTGGGAGGCTTTATGTTTAACCTATCGGGCGTTTCTTTGTAACTTTTTATTTTAATATAATTTCCAACTTAGAGAAGAGTTGGAAGAATAGTACAGGGATGTCCCATATGCATCGATCCAGATTCACCCGCAGCTTGCGTTCTGTCCCTTTGGGCGTGGGGGCTGTTTGTGCATTTTTTTCCCTGAACCATTTCAGAGTAGGTTCCAGACATCGTGCCCCTTCACCTCTAAATCCTTTAGTGTTTCCTGAGCACAAGGGCATTCTACATTACCGCAGTACCATGATCCAAATCAGGAAATTTAGCATGGAGAAAAAACTACTAGCTAATCCATAGCTCACATTAAAATGTTGTCAGTTGTCCCAACAGCGTCCTTTGTGGCCATTCCCTCTGCCAGGGTCACGCGTCTCATTTAGTTGTCAGTCCCAAGGTGCACAGGCCGGTTATTAAGATGTCCTTCGGCGTGATTTGTACTCTTCGAGGGCTGTGCCCGGGAGGTCGAGCGGCTTTCCCGAGGCTAGGCCCCGCGCACCCTCAATGCTGGCTGGGGAAGCAGGGACCTCCTCCCGACCACAGAGGGGAGGATGTTAAAGACGCTGGGCCTCTCGGCGCGAGCGCAGCGTGGCAGGAACTTCCGGTCCCGGCGGCGCGAGTTCCAGCCGGGCGGGGGCGGGGCGCCCTGTTCCCGCCGAGGCCGCGACCCTGGCTGCTGAAGTGGGGCGCCCCCGGAGGGAGGAGTTCACATCACAGGTTTAAAACGGAGCTCCCGTTGGCCAGGGGCAGCGTGTGACCCAGAGAGAGAGTGGGTGGGGCCCAGCCCCGCCTCATCCCGCCGTTTGGGGTCCGAGCGCACGTGACCCGATGCCTTGAGCCCCTCTGTGAAAACGTAAACGTTCTGGTTCTGGGTTAGTAGTGCTCCTAGCCCCCTGGCAGCAGCAAACACAAATCCTCTTGTTATCGCCCTACCGGTCCAGGTTGCTTGATGTCGCTTGTAAAAGAATTTACAGAACAGCAAGGACGGTACGAAGACCAAGAAGTTTCTTAGACAGATACACTCCATAGGCAGAGCCAGCACACTCCAAGGGAGGAGCTGCGCCGAGCGGTGTTGCCATCATATCTTTTATATTCCTGTTTTGGGTAGGGGTCCTTCTGCATGGGGCAGAAGTAAAAGTGCAGGCAGCTGTGAGTCAGAGCAGCAGCAGCCAGGGGAAGAGCGGCAGGGCGGCAGCTTCCATATATCAAGCAGTTCAGTCCCCCTATAGACAGTCAAAAAAGGTTCAGGAATCTTGCGGTTACCTAAGCTATCTTAAGCTATAATTTAGAACTATGTCTTAGCAATGTCCCCCCCATGCAACCCTCCTGTTCTCTTGCGGTGCCAGATCCCTATGCTAACCTGCCTGTCTCACTCTTGGAAGAATTCACTTGAAACCCAGGTGGGGGAAAGTTCCTATAACCATTTCTCTTTGAAGGGAACGAGGACTCCTTTGAGATTTGGGGAAGTAGTACAAAATGAATCTAGACATCTTGTGCCAATGTGGACAGCCATAACAAACTGGAGTAACATATGTCAAGCTTTCTGAAATGGAGCTGGGAGGCCATTAGGCAACTGGGCGGTATGCACGCACACCAGGGCTCTACCCAGACAGAATGTAACTTTTCAACTGTGCTTTGCTGTTGTCCTCTTGACCTTTCAAGAAATATGTTTACTCTCATAGATAAGAACTTTCTGCCTTATGACCTTAGCAACCAATCATGTATAGCCAAGAAGTGACAGTTGTTACCTGCACCAATCACAAATCTTGCAAAACAAACCCGTTTAATTTATCTCTTTTTGCCTTTATTCACCCTTGCCTCCTTTGTCTTCCTCAGAGCACATTTTGGGTTTCTACCTGAATCTGTGTCTCCAGAATTACAATTCTATTGCCCAAATAAATATCTGCTATTTGAATTGTAGTTAATTTTTCTTCAGTTGACACCAGAAAGCAAAGTTGCTCCCAGATAGAGACCTGTCAGAAAGTCCCTTCAGAAGGACAGGGTAGACAAATAATAATGTACAACTAAAACCCCACAATGTTATAACCTATTAAGACATCAATAAAAATTTAGGAAAAAAAAGGACAGGGTAGCAGAAGTGAAGGGCTCAGATCGGCCAAAAAGTCAACAATTTAAGCATCAAAAAAAAAAAAATAGTGACTATACTGAACAGAAACACATCAAATATATGAAATGCATGAGTTTAAAATACTATAAAACCCCACCCCATTGGTCATCTTGAAGGTTGCTTGTACAATAACTCATTATTCTAAAAGTTGGTAAATGAAGAACCACATGTCCATTCTGCCTTTTCCATATGGACTGTATTTCAGGATAAACAAATTGTTGGTGGAGGAAAGTAAATATAGAATTACAACTAATAAATGCAGAAGAAATACTTAGCGATGTCATAGTGGTCGGTAAAAGCTATAAGTGGGAGATTGAGGAGGATTGTGGATGGATCCAGCTGACTGTCTGAATCTGTGAATGACCCTAACTTTGCTAAGAGTAAGATATTAAGTGCCTCCTGGTATGAAGCAACAGAATCTGCACAGTGCTACATACAAAGGCTCTCGATTAGAAACAAAACTCTGATCAAATCAATCTTTTAGATCTAAATACCAATGTATACAAAATAGAGGAAAATGTTAAAAGACACAGTAGGGATGCAATCATCCAAATCCTCTATAGGGCAAATATCTATTTTTTCCCAAAAAATAAATGACAAGGGAAAAAAAAGAGGGAGGGGAAATTGTTATTGATTAACAGAGATGTAAGACACATTTCCACTAAATGCAATGTTTGGACCTTGTTCAAACCCTTATTCTAATTTGTAGTGTTAAATCAAGATAGGAAGAATTTCTGGTAATTATGAAGCTAATAAAAAGCAGCATACTCCACACTTTCTCTTCCCAGGCACCACTCCTATCAGTTGACACCCCCTGTCCCCAAGACCCTCTTTCCCACTGACATAGTTCCCTGAGAGACATCAGAGTAGGCATTTGTCAACTTCTTGTAGTTCTGTCATTTTTACCTTATGTATTTTGAAGCAATTATTAGTGGCATACAAGTTTAGTAACCCCCTCCTCTCCCCGGTCTCCACCCACCCGTTTCTCTGTCCCCAGTTCCTGGCTCAGGGTCCACCACAGCAGGTTCCGGAGAACACTTGTGGGTTTATCTGCCCCCGTCCTCCCTCATCACACTGGGTGACAGGGCAACAAGCCCCAGCTCTCTGTCCACCCCTCTCCCTGGGTAGCCCGTAGTTCAGTGCTCCCAGAGGACAGTCTTGGCTGGGTCCCAATCTCACGGTTTGGGGCTGCCTATGAGAAGACTGTGCTTCCTGGACTCGGGCCCCAGAACCCCAGAGAGGGGAGACATTGTGGATGGATGGATCTGCTCTGGGAGAGAGCTCAGTGGCCAGAGCCACCCACAACCCCAGCCCTGCCCTGCCCCCTCTGGGGCCTCCATCCACCCCCTTGGCCTCGGCCTCATCCTCACACGCAAACACCCCGAGTCACGGGCAGCCCACCCCACGTGGACGCTCCTGGGTGTCCCAAGCCCCCGTGTCCCCATCAGGGGGTCTGTTCTCACATATGCACTCAGCACATCTATGCCCAGCCCGGGGGGCCCCAGGCGCCTTACCCTGAGGCCAACATGAGCAAGCATCAGACTCAGAAAAACACATCGAATCCTGGGATGAACCACAAATAAAGAGATCTAACACCCTGTGGAGCACTAGAATCCAGAATAGATGAAGACTCAGCCCAAACCAGACCTTAACCAGGCTGACGCCCTAATAAAACAAAAACTGTGATTCTGATGTCTGCGCTAAGTAAAGCCCTTGCAGGAGTGAGAATCAGCTGAGGAAGCTGCCATCTCCCCACCAGTGAGAGAAATGAGCTGGAACTCCCGGGATTTGTTCCCTTAAATTCTTGCTGTATCCTTTATCCTTTATGCCCAGGGTTCCAGGAGTCAGGCTCCCTTGCAAACTGCAGGCAAAAATATTTTTCTTTACTGCTTAGAATTGTTTCCAAGTTCTCCTTCGTTCCAGGGGAGAGATGCTGAGCAGAGAAAGGGGCAGGTCTGAGGTTTGGGGTAGGGTCGGGGGACACACTGGTCAGTTGCGTTCCAGGGAAAAGAAAGAAGGTGACATCGGGATACCTTGCTCATTGTTCTTGAACTGCTGGGTAGGTGGGGAAGATGGGGTGTGGGGAAGGAAGAGAGGGGCTTGGGGGATCAGGTGTCCGGCCTCAGGCACATGGAGATGGCCAGCGTGCCTGAGGAGCCAGGAGGATGTGCCTGGAGGTGACGTTAGGGAAAGCATGGGTCCCCGGCAGGAGCCCTGCGGGAGAAGCTGGCAGGGGAAGATGCACCAGCATCGGGCTACAAGGCGCGGCAGAGACGTAGGCACAACCCCATCACACAGAGAGAAGAGGGCCTCCACGTGGCAGCAGCCACCGCACCGCGTGTCCCAAGAAGACAGGAGAACGAGGACAAAGAAGTATCCACAGACCTGGCCAAAGGGTGGCAGAGGCGGGAGGAGCAGACTGGAGGGAGGAGAGGACGCAGCCCCAGGACAGGCAGGGAGCAGGACGTGGGGCAGGGGGTGTGTGCCCCCACTCCCCTGACCCTGGCGCCTGTGTGCGCACTGCAGAGACTGCGTGGTGCGGGGAGCGGAAGGTGCCACAGAAGAAAGAGTTTGAGAAGCCAAGCGAAGAGGAATGGGGTTGGTGTCTGTTGGGAGCAGGGCCGGCCGGGAGGGGCCAGGCAGGGGCAGGCGGGCTGGGGGCTGGTGCCGGCAGAAGAGGGTCTCCTGTGGTCCAGGGTGTCATCTGAGGACAGAACAGGTGAGAGGAGGGCATAAGAGGCTGCCAGCCAACAGGAGGAACACGCCGGCTAGAGCCTGGTGGGAGGGCTGCAGGGCGGGGACAGACTCTCTGAGCGTGAGGCCTGTCGGCTGGGTCTGCAGTTTTCCGTGGTGGACATCAGCTGTCCCGGGGCTGCAGAGAAGAGGTGGAGTGGGGCTGGACTGTGCCGTTCAGCAGGGTAAAGGGAGCTGATGGCACTGACCAAAGAGGCTGAGGCCTTAGGACCGGAGAAGGAAGGAAGCGAGGAGGGGCGGGTGGTGAAGGACGGAAGGCGAGGTGTCTCATGAGGTCCCAGAAGGCAGGTGGGGGGTGGACAGCAGGGGCCTCTCCTCCCTGTCCTTCGTCTGGGATACGCTCTCACCTCCTAACAGATAACACAGAAGGATCCCGTGGGGCTCCCATCCTCCCACCTCCCAGACTCACTCCTACGGTCAAGGTTTGGAGACAGAGACGTGGGTGGCCAAGAGTGGCTGTGCTGTGACTGTGGGAGGGGGTGGCAGGGTGGAGCAGAGGGAGGGGGCATTGGAGGCGAAGAGGTCAAGAATCCAAGAGCCCACACTCGCTGTGGGAGTATCCACACTTGCTATGGGGCGTCCACACTGGCTGAGGAGCACGGTAGAACAGAAAACCTTGGACCCACTGGACCCATGTCCTCAGTCAAGGGAGTGACCAGGACGGCAGGGGGCATGGTGACCTGGAGCAGAGAGGGTGGCAGGGGCAGATGCATAAACGTCAGAGGAGTGGGCATGTGGGGGGGCTGGGGGGTGGATAGGAAATATCTGGATGTGTATTTAAGCGCGGAACTTAATTTTAACCCAACTTTATCAGCAGTTGTATTACCTGTAGAGGGATGCAAGTCTCCACTGGAAAGACAGACTGTCCCCCGGAAAGAAAGCCAAGTGTGTGCCGTTTACCAGAGAGAAGCCTGCAGCACAAGGATGGAGGAGGGACAGAACACCACCCCGGCCCAAAGCTGCTGTGGCTGTATTCGCAGCAGACGAAGAGCCCTGGGGGCAAAAAGAATTACTCGAGATGAAGAAGGTCACTTCACAACAATAAGTTCAACTCAGCAGGAAGGTGCTGGCCTTAAATGTGAATAGTAGAAGAGATGGCTGAAAGTTCATTAGCCATGCATCCATCTCAAGAAGTTAGAGAAAGAGCAACACAAATCTAGAGAAAGAAGAGGGAAGGAAATAAAGATTATTGCAGAAATTAATGGAAGAGAAGGCAAAGTTGCAACAGAGAGTGCGGACGAGCTGGAAGCTGGTTCTCTGCACAACAGCAGATTCCTTGGTGGAAGGAGCCGGAGGTCCCAGGAGATGAGACTTGGGGTGACTTCGGTTCAGCTGCTCAGCCATGGTGTCAAGGACCCTGTTTCTTTCCATCTCTCTGCTCTGTCTTCAGTCATATCGGCTTCAGCCCAAAAGAGCTCCTTAGGGGGCCGCCACCTGGCTGCCAAGAGCTCAGGGTGGTGGATCTGCTGTCTTGTCCGTGGGGGGAGGGATGCTTCCCGTCGGAGGGCTCCTCGGGCCTCTGGGCCCGGTGGGACCAGGAGCCCACTGAACCCGCAGCTGAGGGGGGAGGCCGCAGCGATGACCTCGACCTGAGTTTGCTCCCTAGAGCCACGGTCCCTGGGGTGGCACATCACCAAGAGGAGGGGGACGGGTGTTTGGGCCACAACCTCAGTGTTGGTGTTTTCCCAAAGGAGCGGAAAACCTGTGTCCACACAGACGCCTGACACGGAGTTCACGGCAGCTTCATTCATAATTGCCCAGACTTGAAGCAATGAAGACGCTCTTCAGGAGGTGATGGATAAATAAACCGTGTCCATCCGGACGCGGGATATTACTCAGCGCTAAGAAGAAATGGCTACGAAGCCATGAAAAGACGCGGAGGAACCTTAAATGCGTATTAGGTGAAAGAAGCCAATCTGAAAAGACTACACACTCTGTGATTCCAACTACATGACATTCTGGAAAAGACAAAGCTATGGAGACAGTAAAACGATCAGGGGTTGCCAGGGTGTGTGGGGGATGAATAGACGGGCACAGGGTATTTTTAGGGAAGTGAAACTGCTCTGTACACAACTATAATGGTGGGTATGCGTCATTATACCTTTGTCCACACCCACAGAGTGCACACCACCGAGAGTGAACCCTGATGTAAACCGTGGGCTTTAGTTAGTAGTGTATCGGTATTGGCTCATCAGTTGTAACAAATGAACCGCACTAACGCAAGATGCTAATAACAGGAGAAACTGGAGGGGGCATGGGAACTCTCCGCACTCTCCGATCAATGTTTCAGTAAACCTAACACTACTCTAAAATTTAGAGTCTATTAACATTTTTTAAGGTAAAACCATTAAAATAGTGGAAGCCTTTTATATTCTTGAGAAGTGGAAAGCATTTTTTAACAAGATAGAAAACCCCAAGGCATAAAAGAAAAGATTACTATAGGAAGATAGAAAAATTAACGTGAAAAACTTTAAGGTAAAATACACCATAAATTAGAAGACAAATGACAATCTTGGCAAAAATATTTACAAGGGACCAGGCCGGTGGCATAGAAGTTAAATTCATGTGCTCCACTTCTGTGGCCCAGGGTTGGCAGGTTCAGATCCCGGGCGCGGACTGATGCACCGCTTGTCAGTCACGCTGTGGCGGCATCCCATATAAAGTAGAGGAAGATGGGCACGGATGTTAGCCCAGGGCCAGTCTTCCTCAGCAAAAAGAGGATTGACAACAGATGTGAGCTCAGGGCTAATCTTCCTCACCAAAAAAAAAAAAAACACCTCACAACAAATAAAAGAGTCAAAGGACAACTCTCTTTATAATGAGCTACAAAGAAAGGAAAATGAGCCAACAACCCACCAGCAAAAGCAGGCAAAGGCCTTGGACACCAGGGAAGAAACACAGTGTTTGTGCACATGTGACAAGACGGCGCCCAGGCTCTTGGGGACATGCCGGTACAGCAGTGCCACATGAGGGAGGCCCCCACCCAGGGCTCCCATCATGGCTGAGCCAGGGCAGCTGGCGGGGGGAGAGGGCAGCTGCTTCTGTTAAATCTAAAGCAGGCCGACTGTGACCAGCAGTTCTCTAGGAATCCATTCTGCATACATGCTGTGGATTGAATTGTGTTCCCCAGAAGATATGTAGAAATCCTACCCTCAGAATGTGACCGTGTTTGGAAACAGAGTTGCTGCAGACATAATTAGTTGAGATGGGGTCACACTGGATTGGGGGACTCTAGTCCAACAGGACTGGTGTCCTCATAAGAGACAGAGACACAGGGAGAACGCCGTGACCATAGAGGCAGAGACCGAAGCAACGCGTCCACCAAGGGGCGCCAAGGATGGCCGGCACCACCAGAAGCAGGAGGAGGAAGGAAGGATCCTCCCCTACAGGTTTCAGAGGAGCACGGCCCTGCCAACACCTTGACTTCGGACGTCTGGCCTCAGAACTGAGAGAGTAAGTTCCTGTTGTTTCCAGCTGCCCAGGAGACCGATGCGACCCCCATGCGCACACAGACGTGAGAGAATGTCCACCGCAGCCCAACACTCACAGGACACACCATGGAGCTCCGTGAGGCTGCTACAGGAGGGGGCCTGGAGGGGCCACTGGAGATTGACAAGAGCAGGTGCAGAAGGACATGGGGAGTACGATTCCATTATTGCGAGGAAAACAAACCAAAATCATGGGCTTATTGACATGGCACAGGACCAGCACCTGGGGACACACTCCACCATGAACAAAGGAAGAAAGTGTTCTGGAGAAGCATGGTTTCCAGTACAGTTTATACCTTTTTAGGACAAAGAACATACCTCAAACATGCCTGGGATACATACTCATCCAAGTTTCAAAGAGATATTCAGTTACCGACTAGCAGGTCAACGTGACCCTGCTGCTGGGGAAAGGAAACTTATGTTCAAAGGGGTAGTGATACTGGCGTGTAGGAAAGGCCGTATGCATCACTATTTTCAGAGTGCATTCTTTTACTTCGAGGCAATGTTTAATGCATCCTTATCTTTAAGGGTTAAAGCAGATGTACAGTGTATGCTTGACAGGCCCTAAATCAGGCTTCTTTAGTTCAGGCTGAATCAGGTTTAAACCAGAATAGTACCCCATATACCTCAATATGTGAAAATTCCTTATCATTGGATACATTGCGACCTTGCTGTGTGGCCGCAGGCGTGCTGTGTAATTTCCAGGTCCTGTAGGTAATAAACCTTTATTTTTTCAAAGTTTCCTTACGGTTATTGCTAAAGGGCATCTTGCAATCATAATAAGGGCAACAAGGGCCAGTCCAGCCACATCACTGGATATTGATGGGCAGAGACCGGCCCCAAACACCAACTCTGAGACAGAAGTGCACCCAGCGGGCATGTTGGGGAGAGGACGTGTGCAGAGAGAGGCGTGAGGGCCCAGGCCGATCCACAGGGTGCTCTGAGGCTGGTGACATTTAGAAGTAAAGCCCAGGGGCTGGACTTTACACATCTCCATCAATCTGTCATTGGAGACAGCCCCCAGGAAGGAGGCTACCCTGGGCTAGATGACTCACTTGGGCCAAGGGCAATTCCCAGAGGGCTGACCCCTGAAGGCTGTGGTGGCAGCACTCTCAGTGGCTGGGGGAGGGTCCTTTAGTCCTGAAAGGGACTTTAAATGGGATGTCACTGTGTCTGTTACAAATGCCAAAGAGTTGAGTTTTATTTGCAGGATTGGAGGAAAAAACTGAAACAGGAAATAGCAGGACTGGATTCGTGTTTATACAGAAGTGGGTTTGGTGCCATTATTAGACCGGGAGCTGCTTTGAAGAATAAAGCAGAAGCTTCCAGTCAGTCTCATTCAGAAGGCACCATGGGAGATGGTGGTTCAACAGAACACTCCATCCTATTTCCCTTTAGGTGTCTCTCCTCCCCCAAATGAGAAGTCATCAGAGAAAGCTGCTCCCTCTCTCAAGCCCGATCCCCAGGTAAGAGACCTCAGGCCCCTAGGAAGTCTGGAGGAGGCCACGGAGGAGCCTGAGGAGCCCACCACACATGGGAGGGCCGCGGTGGGCCTGACGGCAGTATAGCACATCACGATGCCTGTTGCTGCCTCCTAAGCAGTCTCAGAAGCCAGGCGCTGCCTCCCCGGGGCTGTCCTACAATGGACATCACTGAACTTCAACTACCTTTTGAGTTCCCTGATTCCTTTTTTAAAAACAGTTTTCTCAAAAGCCCTTGGGGCCACTTAGAGAGGAGAATGTAAGACGCTATGGGACCCCCGGAATGGTGAAGTCTAAAGCTGGAGCAGCCAATGGCTGTGGAGCATCTTGGGAATTGTAGTTCCAGTGCAGTTGAGAACGAGACTCCAGACCCCAGCAAACCTGACCCTAGGCTGTGCTGCTCTCACCCTCGGTCCTCCCCAGGCCTCTTGTGGTCCCCGGAAGAGGGATCAGCCTCACCTGTGGTCCATCCTGCAGCTACCTCGGTGCTTCTGCCTGCTCCTCTCCTTCGGCAGACTGACGCCCTGTGCATCTTTGTCGCTTAGCAATGTCCTATCGGCGCCCCCCTCTCTGGGAGTGCTGGCGCGGGAAAAGAGCGGCCTCCAAGGCAACCAATGACAAAAAAAAAAAAAAAAGAGTTTTCTCTCTCCTCTGGCTCCTTTGTATGGTATTTTGTTGTATCCAAATTTTCCGCATGGTCCTTGAGTTGCAAAAAGCCTCTTTGGGTTGTGGCAGACACACTGGGACCCAGTTCTCAGGACAGCAGGCCCACCTTGGGCAAGCATGCTCGCTCTCTCCCACCAAGGGTGGTGCAGCATCTTTGCTGCTGGAAATTGGATGGTGCATCTTTGAGACAGTTGGGGGGCACTAGCAAGCCGACCACCTTGTCTTCTCACCTTTGCAGTATGGTAAGGTCAGCCCTCGGCTACAATGGGGCCTGCAAGTCAGGTGCTGCAGCCTCGGGAGAGAAAACCCAGGGGGTAAGTCAATCAGAAAGCTCTTCTGAAGAGTCCAGTCAAGAAACCCAGGGACTTAGTGGCAGCGCTAAGGTGACACGGCCAGTGCAACCTGAGGCTGACCCTTACTTAGGCCTCGCCTTCTCTGAGGCTTGACTGTGTGACCTCTGCTTGGACTGTGGAGAGAGAACATTCCTGCGATCGCAAACTCACACTGCACACTGACACAGGCTGTCACGTGTCCTAAAATGTGCGTGTGCGTGTGGGGGCTGTGTGGAGAGCGTGAGGTAATTCTAAACAGTCAGGCGTGAGCCGGCCCTGGGCCCCCTCACCAAGTTACCACTGTGCCTGTTTGCCCCCGCAGGCTCCACAACCCACCCTCCAGCTTCAGACACAGTGATTGGCCCAGGTGGAAAGGAGGCTTCCTAAAGTTTTAAAGTCCAGTATGGGGCCAGCCCAGTGGCGTGGTGGGGAAGTTCATGCGCTCCGCTTTGGCAGCCTGGAGTTCACGGGTTCGGATACCAGGCGTGGATCTACTCACCACTCATCAAGCCACGCTGTGGCAGCATCCCACATACAAAATAGAGGAAGATGGGTACAGATGTTAGTTCAGAGCCAATCTTCCTCACACACACACAAAAAAGGCCAGTATGGTTCCGACCTTAGGCTCACACTGAGGAATCAGATTTTCTTTACACTTTTGCTCAAAACCTGCACATTTCATATTCCCCAAAGCATTTCATTTGGTGAGCCCATGACTTAGATCCCAAGAGACCACAGATACAAACATTATGAAGTGGATTATCAAGAGCTAGGCCACATGGGAGAAGTTGCTGCCTCCTGCCCAGGCCCTGCACTGCCAACTCCACATGCCTGCCTTCGCTGGAAGGGTCCCAAGGGTTTGGGATCTACACAGACTCCACAGAGACTCAGAACACTGGGAAAGTAGTGTTTATGATGCTCCCTCACTAGCATGACCCCAAACATCTCTATTTACCAAGCATGATGCTTCCCCAGAGATGATCAGATGGTCTGGCTGCGGCTTCCGAATACACAGGGGCTGTTTGGGGGCCTGGGCCTGCTGGGAATAGGCCCTCCTCTCCCTGGACACACACTCTCTGGTCTTGGTCAAGGCCGCAGGGGCCACTGTGCGGTCCTCATGTTCCTGGGGTTCTCGCTGCTCCAGGGCACGTGTGTACTGGCTGTAGATGCGCAGGCTAGACAGGAGTGTCCCCTGGGGACAGAGGGGTGGGAGGCTAGGTCACAGGCATGATTCTCACCTGTCGGCCCCAGTGGCACACCATTCTGCCCAAAGTGGACTCATGCGTCCTCTGCTCCAGAGAGATGCAGGTAAAAGTGGCAGCCGCTCCACCAGCTGATGGGGGAGCTACGCTGCCATCCAGGCTCGCCTGCCCCGAGAAGGCTGGTGCATCTCACAGGACACCTGCAGGAGACTGGGGACATGGTGACAAGCAGAGCTGAGGTGCAGACCCTACTGTGCCCTTACATTGCTTCACTACCACTATTCTCCATCCAAGGCTTGTCTAAAGGCAGTTTTCTCAGAAAGCGACATACACATATACACAGGAGCCACAACCTTGTCCGCCGAGTACCGTGTCTACCCTTTACCGCTCCCTCAAAGGGATCTCCAGCCAGAGCCCACAAAGCCGGGCACTGAGAAACTACAGACTGGGATGTCCACCACAGCCGCAGTCTACCCAGCCAGCGGAGGTGAGCGGGGGGCAGCTGGGAGCCTGACACTCCTACTGTTCAACTGTCCCTAAGCCCAAGGTGGCCACTGGGATTGACTGATAATCATCATCAGATGGAATTTAGTTAATTACATAATTCTTCGTTGTTCATATTTAATTCCACACAATTGCATCATGAAGGATTAAAACCCAGAAACAGGCAACCCAGTCACTGGCCAGTGGGTTCCTGCAGGACAAAGCTTGAGTCTTTAGAAGTGCTGACTGCCCACACATGCAAGACAGACGTTCGGACCTGCACACAAACGCCATCTGAAGGGCTGCACAACTCCACACGTCGGGCAGGAGCCACCCAGGCACTTCCCTGCCCAACAGCTCTGAACTGAAGAAAAATACAGGCACTGGTACAAACGTTTGGATTTTACAAATAAGAAAAACATCACTCAAATGTTCCATTGGGTAGATTTCCATTTATTCCAGAGGCCCTGGGCCCCACACCCCTGTGGCCTCACTGGTCATGATGGGCCCGCCCTGCAGGAGGAGGCTGGTGTGCAGGCCAGGATGACCCAGAGAAGCTTCTGCTATGAACTGGATTGTGTCCCCCAAATTCCCGTGCTGAAGCCCTAACCCCTAATGGGATGGTATTTGGAGGTGAGGCCTTTGGGAAGTGATTAGGGTTAGATGAGGTCGTGAAGGTGGGGCCCATGATGAGATCAGTGCCCTCATAAGAAGTGACTCCAGAGTTCTCTCTCCCTCCCCACGTGAGGACACAGCAAGGTGGCTGTCTACAGACCAGGAAGACAATCCTCACCAGGAACCAAGTATGCTGACACCCTGATTTTGGACTTCTGGCCTCCAGAATTGAAAAAATAAATTTCTGTTGTTGAAGATGCCTAGTCTGTGGTGTTTTGTTATGGCAGCACAAGCCGACTGAGACAGCTTCATAATTTAAGACTTAATGGCTATTTTCAACCATCTTCAGTAAGTTTTTTTTGTTTTGTTTTTTTGTGAGGAGGACCAGCCCTGAGCTAACATCCGTCGCCAATCCTCCTCTTTTTGCTGAGGAAGACTGGCCCTGGGCTAACATCCGTGCCCATCTTCCTCTACTTTATATGGGACGCCGCCACGGCGTGGCTGATGAGCAGTGCATCGGCGGGCGCCCGGGATCCGAACCCGCGAACCCCGGGCTGCCAAGCACGAACTAACCGGTTGTGCCACCAGGCTGGCCCCTTCAGTAAGTATTAATGAACTTAATATAAATATCCTGTAAAACACAAAAAAAGGAAAAATTTCAAGCATACCCATCACCTAGCTTCAACAACTCATTTTGCCAATATTGTTTTGTCTTTCTTTTTATTAGAATTTTAAAGCAAATCCCACATCATGTCATTTCACCCATGAATAAGTCAGAATGCATCTTTAATAAGGACTTTTTAAAACAGAATCACTGTGACATTATCACCACAAATTCCTTAATACCACCTAATATCCAGTCCATGTTCAAATTTCCACAATTGTCTCTAAAGTGCCTACTTCAGCTTGTTTGCTCAGATCGGGATCATGCAATGCCTCTGGTGCTCTGCTGGTCCCTCGCAGCCCCTACCTCTTCTCCAGCCAGATTTACTGAGAGAGGTTGCTGCCTGGTAGCATCTCCCTGTCTGATCTGGCTCAGTGCTTTCTCTTGGTGGTTTGAACCTGCCCTTTGCCCCCTATTCCCTGTAAACTCATTTCTAATTCTATCATTCCATCCACACTTGTCAACTGGAATTCTTAAAAAACAAAACAAAATCAAAATCCTTCATCAACTAATTGGATAACCTGAAACAGTGTTCATACAAGCAAGGGAGCAAGGGTCCTGTCCCTGACCAATTCTCTGAGTAAGAGCCACTGCGCTTGTGAGTTCCACTCGGCACATTTTTATTTCTGGGCTGGACAAGTAGAGACGCCTTAAGTTTAGAACAAAGAGGTCACCTCTTCCCCATAAAACTCCCTGTAGTGAACGCGGCCGCCCCTTACTGCTCTAAGACCCGACTTGATTCACCGATTCAAGGTGCAAGACCAGTTCCCAAGGCCCTCCTGACGGTGCCGTGGGGGGAGTTCTGTGGTGGCGGTCACCTTGGTGAGCAGTCGACCACCCCTGACCTGATCAGCTCCTCGGCAGCACCCCCAGCGCCATGGCACCTGCAGTTGCCATGGTAACCATAAAGCCCACAACATGTGGTAGCGGTGGTGGGGGTCTTACTTACTGGAAGAACGATCCTAAAAGCAGAGGGCCCGGGCTGAGCAGAGCCATCACAGGCTGGGAGTCTTCTCGGTGATGCACCCACATGCACACTCAGGTCTGGTGAGACCCATCCAGGCCTCATGGGCCAAACCGGGCCCATGCGCCCTTCCTCACCACATGTTCCTGCACCCGAGACAGGGGCCGACAGATAGTCACTACCAGCGTACTAGAAGCTCTGACTGCTCAACCTCACAGGGTGAACAGACTCAGCTGTGCTCTTGGGAGCAAAGGGCTGGATCTGGAATGAAAGGACTGTGCAGACCCACATGGCTTCTCTGACGGATCTGTGAACCTCTGGTCACATAACACTGGGAGAAAAGCCTTCCTGAATTGCATGTGTTCATGAATATAAACAAACACACAAAGCAAGATGCAGTGCTATTTTACCAAAGACCTAGATCCATGAGTTAATCTAGGTTGGCAAGAGGAGCTGGAGTAACGGTGCTATCGGGACAGGGTTCTAACACACTTGCAAGGACACGCAGCCCCACGCAGGCACCAGATGGACGCCTTGTCCTCACGCAGAGGACGCACTACCCACAACTCTGGTCCTGGGTTCCCGCTGACCACCGAAGAAGGTCTTTCTGTAATCTTCTGACGAGCTCATGACATTACAAAGGTGCCCCTTTCTAAGTCCCACCTGTAGAGGCTGCAGAAGGGGCCTCTGCAGTACTTCTGTGTAAAACCCACAACTGTCTTGCTTAAGGCACGGAAATGGGATGCAAGTTGAAAAAAACCAGACAAGGAAGGTAGTGAGAAAGAGGCAGGAAGGGAAGAAAGTGAAAGCCTCCCGGAGCGGCCTCAGGGCTGGGGTGCGGTGGGGCACGGGCACCTGGGATGTGGTGCTGCACGTGCTCAGCCTCCTCCTGCTCCTGCGACCCTGGGAGCACCCCGGCTCCTCTCCAGGTGTGCCCCTCAGACCCACTCCTCCTGTGTGGCGGTCCTCCCAGTAGAGCTGCTCAGGAGAGCTGGGAGCTCTGACTGCAGCTCTCCTGTGAGTCCGGGATGGAGAAGGCTTCTTCCTGCCTCCCGCGGCACCCACAGACAGAGATGTGCCCTCGGCGCTCCTACACCTCCCCCGGCCTGTGGGTTCTCTGATGTCGTGTGAAGAAGCCCAGGTGGCGGAAGCCCTTCCCGCAGCGGTCGCACTCATAGGCCCTCCTGGTCAGGTGCAGTCTCTGGTGGATGCTGAAGCCCTTGGGCCACCGGAAGGCCTTGCCACACTGGGCACACGTGTAGGGCTTCTCCCCGCTGTGGATCCTCCGATGGTGGGCGAGGTTCTCCTTGGTGCGGAAGGCCTTCCCGCAGTCCGCACAGCAGAAAGGCCTCTCCCCACTGTGCACCAGCTGATGCCGGAGAAGGTTCGACTTCTGCTTGAAGGCCTTCCCGCAGTCCCCACACGGGTAGGGTTTGCGCTCTGCGTGGACCTTGCCATGCCAGGCGAGGCGGTCCTTCAGGCTGAAGGCCTGTCCACACACCTCGCAGCTGAAGGGCTTCTCGCCCGCGTGGTTTCTTCGGTGCCGCAGAAGGTTGGACACCCACCTGAAGGTTTGGCCACATTCAAAACACGCGAAGGACTTGGTTCCCGTGTGGATGGTCTGGTGAGCAGTGAGCCGACTGTGACAGCTCAGGACTTTCCCACATGTGTCACAGATAAATGGCTGCCCCTCAGCAGGATGCTCCCGCTGCTCTCGGAGGCCTGGCTGCGGCCTGCAGCATGTCCCACAGGCCCCGCACTGCAGAGCCGCCACGCCAGGATGCTGCATATTGTCCGAGTTCAGAAGGAATCTCTTCCCGAAGCCAGCGCCTGCCTCGGCGCTCTCGGGCTCGTGCATTTTCTCATGAGTTGCTGACAGCCCATTACGGTGTCTCTTCTGGTAAAGGGACTTCCTTGCTCCTGTGGAGGAGCACAGGCGCTTACACAGGGTGGCGACCCCGAGAATGGGCCAGCAAAACAAAAGAAAAGCTACAAAATGTGTCCTCTCAGCTCATTTCAATCTACTTAGGGATCCACTCCAAGAAAGTGGCACAGGAGTGACAAAGAAGCACGCAGATGAGCTAAAAGTATAAATAGTGGGAAACTGAAAATGAACTCAAATGCTCACCCAAGATAGGTCACTAAACTCCAGTATAACCGACATGATGGAAGACTATAATAATGTTAAGTTGGCTTAAATGGCCCAATAGTACACATATATACTTATCTTCATATAGGAACAAGGACACCAATCAGGGTAAAACGAATGTCCCCCAAACCTGCCTCTGTTCATTTAACAAGGCCCTGGTTGGGGGGTGCCAGGGACAGGCGTGTAGAAGCCGGGGAGCTCTGCACAGTTATTCTGAACCACTCACCCTCCAGGCCATAAGCTCCACTCCAGTCAGGGACCCGAGACCCTCTCCGTCCTGGGGTGCCACACAACCCAGAGTCTTCCCAGCTTGTCTCATTCTCACACATCTGCTTGATCTCACTTCTGAGAGAATCTGAAATCAACAAAAGAACCCCGCCACTGTGCCCACCACCTCATTTACAGAAGGAGGCACTATCATCAAGGTCTCTGCAGGATGGCGCCCAGCCCTCTCAGGCCCCACCTGAACTGAAGGCTGCGCCTGCCTGCCTGCACCACCTCACACATGCCCACGACACCCGCTCGGTGCTCAGTGCAGGAGCGGGGCTGCCACCCCGTGGGCCTCCACAGTCTCATTCAGAAAGCAGCTCGGTGCCGACTGTCCCACTGCGAGAGGAAAATGGACAGACACTGTGTTAAGCTCACCTGGGAGCTGAGAGGTGGGACAATGGGGAGCCCTCCATGCTTCCCGAAACTTGGGTTTCTCCTGTTCCTTGACCCACGGCTCGTCCCACTGGTCCAGGCGAGAGATGAGATCGGTCTGGGGCCATGAAACCCTTCCCAAAGGAGAGAGAAGGTGCTGTTTTACTTGTATAGAGGACAAAGCAAGGGTGCAGGGGCTCAGGTCAGCCCAGCCCTTGGGGGATCCTCCAGAGAAGCTGCCCCAAGGCAGAGACAACAGACAGGGTGAAGGGAGTCAGGGCACCAAATGGGCTCTCCTCACCCCTCCCCGCTGGTGACAAAGGCCCATGGAAGGTCTCAGCAGCAATGGGTCTGACAGCAGATGGGCCTGAGGAAGGAAGACGGGGCTGCCTCCAGGGGAGCACAAAGAAATGCCCTTGGCCAGACTTGGCGCAGGACAGCCCTCTATGGCACACGGGATGAGAGCTCCCACTCCCAAGCCCCCTTAGCCTGAACTCGAGGCCCCAACGCCATCGAGGGACCAGACAGGCTATAGAGACCGACAGCACAGCCCTTACCCAGTGTGGCCAAGCTCCCAAAGTTATCCAGCATCACGTCCCGGTAGAGGGCCCTCTGGCTGTGGTCCAGACACTGCCATTCTTCCCTTGAGAAGTGTATGGCCACCTCCTCGAAGGTCACTGGCTCCTGCAACAGACAGCTCCCCACCAGGAGCAGAAGTCAAACCTGGCTGCTCCTGAGGCTGGCAGGACAGCAGGAAACAAAGAGAAGCTAAAACCCATGTGTCTGGGCTAGAAGAAAAACTGTGCACGGGCAGGGGAGGAAAAACCTCAAGAGGCCTGAAGCTTAGACATGCGGGAAGGGACATGTTACGGACTAAATGTCTATGTCCCCTAAATTCGTATGTGGAAGCCCTAACCCCCAGTACGCCTGTTCAAAGATGGGGCCTCTAAGGAGGTAATTAAGGTTAAAAGATGTCACAAGGGTGGGGCCCTGATCTGACAGGATTAGTGTCCTCACGAGAACAGACACCGGAGAGCTTGTGCTCCCTCTCTCCCCTCTCTCAGACGGCCGTCAACGAGCCAGGAAGTGGATCCTCACCAGAACCCGCCCATGCCGGTACCCTGATCTGGGACCTCCAGCCTCCAGGACAGTGAGAAATACATCAATGCCTGTGGTGTTAAGTTACGGCAGCTCTAGCAGACAAGACAGCACCCAAGAGAATCATGTGTATTTTCAACTTTCCTGTACCATCTACTGAGGTCTTACTGTAAATGAATCACATTTTCTTTTTGTCCCCAACTCCATAACAGAGAACTACCAACCAGGCGGGGAGTCACAGACCTCTGGAGCCACCACCCCATCCCCATGGTGGGCTGGAGGCTGGGGCCTTGGGCACCTGCAGGGCAGGGGGAGGCTGTGCTCACCCGGGACACATCCATGGGAACAGCAGTGGCCTGTGGGGAGACGTGTGGGCCCTCTCTGGGGAAAGGCAGGTGCTGAGGAGCATCCAATCTGGGGAGACAGAGAGTGAGTGAGAGCTGCAGCCTGGAAGCCCCCATCTGACCCCAAGAGCTGCGCCTACTCAGGGGGCCACGGGGGATTCAGGAAAAAACAGTGACACAAATGCATGCAGGGTCATAGGGTATGCTGCCCACAGGGTATGCTCCGTAACGGAAGAGGAATTGGGGATGGTGAGGGGGCCAGCATCGCTGGAGGGAAATCACTGGGTGCCATGTGCTACCTCCCACACACAAGGACCATGACATTCCAGAAGGCAAGCCACAGTTTGCCACTAAATGATGGTTGAGAGCAGCCATTTATGGCTGAAAGCCAACAGCTATGCTGCAGACATGGGACTGGAGAATTTGGGGATAAAACCTCACCTGAGGCAGCCTGGGTTCCTCCCCAGGAGACAGGACTGGGACACCCGTGCTCACAGCACTGCACACGTAACCGTTCTCAGGCACTTTCCCACAGGCAAGGCCACATCACAGCGCTCCCCTAAATGCAACTATGGCACAGCTCATTATTCCTCATTATTCTCCATCAGAGCTTCATCATTCTTCACCGAGTTTTGGGAATAAGCCACAAGCTCTCAAACCGAGCAGCAGGGTCTGCTCAGATCCCAGCTTCTGCCCCTCGGTCTGTTCAGAACCACCCTCCTCAGCAGCCCGAAGTCTCCTGCCACAGTGGGCTTTCCTGGGTAAAGCGTGGAGCCCCAAGATGCAGGAGAGGCCAGTTCTAAAGACGCCCGCAGAAAAAACCAGCTGGAGGAAGACGCCCAGTTCCCCATATCAGGGATGAAAGAAAGAGGTCTCACTATTGACCCTTTAGATATTAAAAGTATCATAAAGGGCCATTATGAGCAACTTTATGCCAACAAGTTCAGCAACTGACATGAAGTGGACAAACTCCCTTAAAAACCAACATTATGAAACTGACAAAGAAAAAAAAAACCTTCCCACAGACAAAACACCTGACCCAGCTGATTCACTGGTGAACCCTATGAAACCCTTAAAGAAGAATAGTACCAATCTTAGAAGCCTTTACGGGAATTGAGAAAGAAGACGTTCTAGCTTGTCTCACGAGGCCAGCAAAGTCTTGATGAAGACATGATAAGACAAGAAAATTACAGGCCAATCTCATTCATAAGCACAGACACAGGAACTCTTAACAAAATATTATGAAGTCCAACACAGCAATTTATAAAAAGAACTATATTCTCCAAAAAAACCACCAAGTGGAG
Organism: Tapirus indicus; assembly: GCA_031878705.1. Lineage (NCBI taxonomy): Eukaryota > Metazoa > Chordata > Mammalia > Perissodactyla > Tapiridae > Tapirus > Tapirus indicus. The sequence goes on from CM062935.1 coordinate 1,467,793, forward strand.
TTTATCCCAAGAACACAAAGTTGGTTTGCTCTTCATTCACTGGAGTTAGTGACTCCAGAGCTGGAGGCACCAGATCAGAGCATGACAACTTTCCAGAAGGATGCCTTCGTCCACTGCAGCTCGGGCGCGTAGCAGTGAGGGCATCCTGCCACCTCTCTTCATTCCCGCCTGCCTCACTTGTCCCACCCACCCAAGGCACAGCCCCTCCACCCGAGAGTTCTGCCAGAAGTTCACTGGGTTCTTCCTTCTGACATTCGTGACTGTTTTTCAAGTTGAGATTTTCTTCATCTTTTCCTTTCAAGAGCATGGCATCACTTTCAGTCACAATGACTTCCCCAACTCTTCCTGTCACTTGAAAACAAAGCAACACAATTACCCACATTAAGAAAATAAATGAGAAAACTTATCATAACAAAACTATATGATCACCTCAATAGATGTAGAAAAGGCACTTTTTAAAATTCAACATCCAGTCCCCAGAAAAACTCTTGGCAAACAAGGAACGGAACAGAACGTCCTCACGCGGAGAGCCTGGGCTAACCGCACACCTGAAGGTCAAAACAGAGCTTTCCCTCTGCGCCCAGGAACAAGGCACCACTGTCCACTCTCACTGCGTCTCCTTATCATTTTTCTGGGGTCCAAGCCAGTGCAAGAAAATAGAAAGAAATAAAGCCATAAAGATTAGAAAGAAAGAAGTAGAACTGTCATTATCCAAGGATGACACATAGCGCTTATAGGAAAATCCTACGGAATCTTCAAAAAAACAAACAAAAACTAGAGCTAATGAGTGAAGTAAGTTCGGTCAGAGGATATAAAAACCAATCATATTTCTACCAGCAATGAATATTGGGAAAATGAGATAAAAATTACAACTTAACAATTACAAAAACAACAAAAATTCGAATACCTAATGTGGCATAAGAAATTCCCAGTTCCTGGCACAAAGCTCCCTAAACCCTTGGAGTTTCCCAGGTGATAAAAGTGTTTTTTAGTCATTCATAAGGAGCACTTTTTGAGCTTATGCTTATGTGGTGACTTGGAAAGCTCCTAAGTAACTTCAGGGCAGGGCTGGTTGCCCAGGGAACCAACCGTGTGATGACAGGATTGGAACTTTCAATGCCCCCCACCTCTGGGGAGGAGAGAGGGGCTGGAGGTTGGATCAATCATGCTTATGTAATGGAACCTTCATTAAAACCCAAAAGGACGGGGTTCAGAGAGTGCCCAGGTTGGTGACCATGTGGAGATTCGGGGAGAGTGGTATGCTGGGGGAGGGCATGGAAGCTTCACACCCTTTCCCACAACTGCCCTATGCATCTCTTCCATCTGGCTATTCCTGAGTGATCACTAAACTGGTGATCTAGTAAGTAAAATGTTTCTCTGAGTTCTGGGAGATGCTCTAGCAAATTAATCGAACCCAAGGAGGGGGTTGTGGGAACCTCCAATCGATAGCAGGTGGTCAGAAACACAAGTGATGACCTGAACCTGTGACTGGCATTTGAAGTGTGGGGGGGAGGGGCAGTCTTGTAGGACTGAGCCCTTAACCTACCGGGTCTGACACCATCTCCAGGTAGATGATGTCATAATTTAGTTAACTGCTTGGTGGTGTGGGAAAAAACACACATTGGACCTAGGAATACATTTAACAAAAGATGTGCAAGTCCTCTACTCTCAAAACTGCAAAACAACACTGAGCAAACTTGAAGTCAGAAATAAATTGAGAGGTATCCTATGTTTATGGGTATTAATTAAGCTTTCAATTCTCCCTAAATTGATCTAGGAATTCAACCACTCCAAGCAAAATCACCAGAAAGTTTTTTGTGTTTTTTTTTTATAGAAATGGACAGGCTGATTATAAAATTTATATGGAAAAGCACAGCACCTCAAATAACCCATCTTGAAGAACAAAGTGGGAAGACTTACACTACCTGATTCCAAGACTAAGATTCAGCTACAATAATTAAGGCAGTGTAGTGATGGCATACAGACAGACATATAGACCAGTGGCACAGAACAGAGTGTGGAAACAGACCCACACATACAGTTAAGTGTTTTATAACAAAGGCACCAATGTAATTCAAAGGGTAAAACAAAGCTTTTTTTTTTCAATTAATAGTGCCAGAACAATACGGGAAAAAAATTACATTTAACACTCTCTACCTCACACCATACCCAAAAAGAATTCAAGATGGATTAGGGACCTAAATGTGAAAGTGGAAACTATAAAGCTTCTAGAAGCAAAAATAGGAGAATCTCTTCATCACCTTGGAGTAGGCAACAATTTCTTTCATGGGATGCCAAAAGCACTAACCTTAAAAGAAAAAAACCTGATAAACTGGACTTTATCAAAATTAAAATTTTCTGCTTATCAAAAGAGTTAAATGAAAAGGCAAGCCCCAGACTGGGATGAGATATTCCCAATACACGTATCTGACAAATGACTCCTATCCAGAACTAGAACGCCTACAAATCAATAATAACAAGAAAAATAACGTTTAAAACGGGCAAAATATGTGAACAGACACTTCACCAACAATGTACGAAGGCCTGTAAACACATGACAAGGTGCACCGGGCACAGGCGTCAAGGGTAGCGTCGAGCAGCGTTTAGAGGAGACTGAGCTCCGCCAGCGGTGGTCACACCGGACAGCTCCCTGAGCCACGCTCCCACACGCGCTCCGAACGGGCTGGACTCGGCCCGCGGGGAGGACGGGAGAGGACCGTGCGAGGCACGGCCCAGGAGCAGGCAGGGGCAGCGGCCCGAGGCACCGCGGCCGTGGCTGACGCGAGAGGCAGGAAGGGGCACCGCCGGGAGGAGGCACGTTCCAAGGCCCCCTCTGGTGGACGAGCCGGCAGCACGGGGTCGGGCGCGGGAGGCAGCGGACGACCCCCGGAGTCGAGGTGAGCGGCGGCGGGCGAAGGCGAGAGGCGGCCAGGACGCCGGCCCCTACGGAGCTAACCCGCGGGCTGAGCGCCGGGCCGGAGCGCCCTCCGCGGGGTCGCGGGCAGGCGCAGGGACGGCGTGTGGGCACTTGGGTGTTCGTGACCCTGCGCCGGCGGCGGGACGTGCTGTCCGGATCCCCCGGAGTGGTGCAGCTGGCGTCACAGACGCGGCGGCCATCTATGAGGTGCCCGTGGCCGGGTCACGACAGGTGGGGGGCCAGCACAGCCCACGCGGGCGCGGCCCTAACGAGCCGAGGACGACGGGCCGCAGAGAGCAGGCCGCGCGGGGACCGGCGGGGCGGGACCGGCGGGGCGGAGCCGGCCCTCGGGCCCCCCCACTGGGAGGTGGGCCCCACCGTCCGACCCCCGAGGGCGCGGGCCGGGTCGGGGCGCGGCGCACTCACCGCTGGCCCGCGCCGCCGCTTCCGGCTCCCACCTGCTCCCACGACCCCGGCGGAAGTGCTTCCCCCGACGCCGGAAGTGACGCTCCCGCCCCTCCCGGAAGCCTGTCCCGGCGGTGCGCTCCTTTGCGGTCGGTCTCCAATTCCCCTCACAGCGTGTCCATGCGTTGAAGGTTCCGGGGACTAAAACTGACGTGGCCCCGCTTCCCAAAGTTTCCATTACCTGCTGTCCAGCCCATCGCCATCCGCTCAGTCCCCCCCCCGCCTTTCTCTAGAACCTGCTGGCTCTCCATCCGTACAGTCCCTGTAGGACCCTCGTGTGGCCATCGCGCCTGCGGGTGGGCTGCTGACCGCCTCCCTGGAATGCAAGGGGAAGACCCCGGGCTCCGCCTAGACCCTGTCTCCCACCTCCCCCCAGAGCTGGGGTGGCTGCTGTCAGCCCGCTGGGAGGTTTATGTTTTTGGGTTTTTTTGTTTTTGTTTTTGTTTTGCAGGGAAGCATTCCTCCTGAGCTAACATGTTGCCAATTTCCTTCCCCCCCCCCCCCATCCCCAAAGCCCCGGTGCATGGTTGTACATCCTAGTTGTAACTCCTTCTAGTTCTTCTATGTGAGCTGCCGCCCAGAGTGGCACCTGACAGTCGGGTGGTGTGGTTCCGCTACCGCAAAAGGAACCTGGCCACCGAAGCAGTGAGTGCCGGGACATTAACCACTAGGCCCTCAGGGTGGCTCTCTTTTGTGTTGGGGTTTTTTTTTTTTTTTTGGTAAGGAAGATAGGCCCTGAGCTAACATCGTTGCCAATCCTCCTCTTATTCCTTGAGGAGGATTGTCGCTAACATCTGTGTCACTCCTCCTCTATTTTGTATGTGGGACACTGCTAGAGCATGGCTTGAGGAGCAGTGTGTAGGTCCATGCCCAAGATCCAAACCTGGGTGGCTCTGTTTCTTAATTTCTAATTGTGGTAAAATACACATGACATAAAGTTTATTATGTTAACCATTTTTAAGTGTACAGTGCAGTAGTGTTAAGTACATTCACACTGTTGTGTATTTGAGCTCCAAAATTTTCATCTTGCAAAACAGCAACTCATTACCCATTAAACAACCACTTCCTGTCCCCTTCCCCCCCAGTCCCTGACAACCATCTGTCTGTGTGAATTTGTCTAAGTACGTCATGTAAGTGGAATCATACAGTATGTCTGACTAGCTTTATTTCACTCAGCGTAATGTCCTCAAGGTTCATCTGTGTAGTAGAATGTGACAGGATTTCTTTAAGGTTGAGTAATACTCTCTTGTGTGGATAGACCATATTTTATTTATCCAGTCATCCCTTGATGGACATTGGGTTGCTTCCCTTGGCTATTGTAAATATGCTGCTAAGAACATGGGTGTACAAGTATCTCTTCCAGATCCTGCTTTCAGTTCTTTGGGTATATACCCAGAAGTGGCATTGCTGGGTCAAATGGTACAGTCATGTGCAGCATAACGATATTTCAGTCAACGAACCACATATACAATGGGAGTCCCATAAGATTATAATGGAGCTGAAAAATTCCATCACCTAGTGAGGCGGTAGCCATCATGTGGCAGTGAAGCGGTGTTTGTGGTGACGCTGGTGTAAACCAACCCTCAGGTCCTTCAGGAGGTATTCCAGAAGAAGGCATTGTTATCCTAGGAGATGACAGCTCCATGTGTATTACTGCCCCTGAAGTCATTCCAGTGGGACAAGATTTGGGGCGGAAGACTGATATTAATGATCCTGACCCTGTGTTGGTCTAGGCTAATGTATGTGTTTGTGTCTTCGTTTTTACCAAAAAAGTTTGAAAAGTAAAAAAAAATTTTTAAGTAGAAAAAGCTTATAGAATAAGGATATAAAGAAAATATTTTTGTACAGCTGTACAATGTTTGTATTTTAAGCTAAGTGTTATTACAAGAGTCAAAAAGTTTAAAAATTAAAAGTTTTCTAAAGTAAAAGTTACCATAAGCTAAGTTTATTATTGAAGCAAGTTTTTAAAATAAATTTAGTGTAGCCTAAGTGTACAGTGTTTATAAAGTCTACAGTAGTGTACAGTAATGTCCTGGGCTTTCACATTCACTCACCCAATGCAACTTCCAGTCCTGCAAGCTCCACTCATGGTAAGTGCCCTATACAGGTGTACCGTTTCTATGTTTAAATACACAAATACAACCATTGTGTTAAAGCTGCCTACAGTATTCAGTACAGTAACATGCTGTATAGGTTTGGCCTAGGAGCAGTAGACTATACCTAGGTGTGTAGTAGGCTATACCATCTAGGTTTGTGTAAGTACGCTCTATCATGTTCAAGCAACAATGAAATCACCTGACAGCATTTCTCAGAATGTATCCCCATTGTTAAGTGACATATGACTAATTCTATTTTTAACTTTTCAAGGAACTGACAGACTATTTTCCATAGGGTCTGTACCACTTTACATTCCCACCAGCAGTGCAGAAGGGTTCCATTTCTCCACATCCTCACCAACACTTGTTATTTTCTGTTTTCATAGTAGCCATCCTAACGGATGTGAGTTGGTCTCCTAGTTTTGATTTGCATTTCCCTAGTGATTAATGATGTCAAACATCTTTTCATATGCTTATTGGCCATTCATATATCTCTTTGGAAAAATGTCTGTTCAAGTCTGTTCCCCATTTTTGAATCAGGTTTTTGTTGTTAATTTTTAGAAGTTATTTATATTTGGGGGGGTATTAAATTTTTATCAGGTGTGTGATATGTAAGTATTTTCTCCATTCTGTGGGTTGCCTTTTTACTCTGTTGACAGTGTCCTTTGATACACAAAAATTTTTAATTCTGATGAAGTCTCATGTGTCTATTTTTGCTTTTGTTGCCTGTGCTTTTGGTGTCATATCCAAGAAATCATTGCCAAATCTAATGTCATGAAGCTTTTCCCCTATGTTTTCTCCTAGGTAAGGGCTCAACTTCATTCTTTTGCATGTAGATATCCAGTTTTACCAGCACTATTTGTTGAAAACACTCTTTTCTCCATTGAATGGTCTTGGCACCATTGTTGAACATCATCTGACTATATATGCAAGGGTTTATTTCTTGGCTCTCCATTCTATTCCACTGGTGTGTATGTCTGACTTTATGCCAGTACCGGCAGATGTTATACCCGTGAAAGCTGGAGACACCTGGGCCCAACAGATCAAGTCCATACATACTGTTTGATTCCATTTATATAACTCTTGAAATGACTATAGCAATGGAGAAAACAGATTAATGGTTGCCAGCTGAGAAGGAGAGGCTGGGGGCAGAAGGGATGCAGGTGTGGCTATAAAAGGGTAACATGAGAGATCTTGGTAAGGGAATGTTCTGTATCTTGATGATATCAATGTCAGTTTCCTGGTTGTGATGTACTACAGTATTCAAGAGGTTACCATGGGGGGAGACGGAGTAAACAGAACACAGGAACTCTCTGTATTACATCTTACAAGTGCATGTGAATCTACGATTATCTCAAAAAGTTTAATTAAAAATGAGAGTGTGCCTCTGGATGCCTGGACTACTTAAATCAGGCTGGGCTCCAGTGGGGCCGGCCCTGGGGCCTGTTAAAGCTCCCCAGGTGATGGTGAATCATAGCCAGGGCTGATACCATTGCTCCTGGGGCCTCCACCTAGTTCCCTCCACACAGGGCACAGCTGCAGCTATCCTGGGACTTGCCAAAGGTCAAGGAGCCGGGGAGACTGAGCCAACCATATGAACGCCTCCTGAAGACCAAGTAAGGCTGGGAGAGGGGCACCCAGGAGGGACCATGCCATCCATGAACAGTTAGGAGGGGTGTGGACCCACAAAGAAGGCCCAACAGACCCAGTTCATGAATGGGAAGACCCTTCCCAGAAGGACACGTGCTTGGGCCCGAGGCTTTGGCTCCTTTCCTTGGTGAGGGGGCATCTCAGTGGTCCAGTGCAGCAGGAAACCTCTTAGCCTGAGTCTGGGTTGGACATCCCTGCACCTGGGGTCTGTGGATACCCCACCTCACACCCCTCTCGCCTCACCTAAGACTGTGCCTCCATCTGGCCTCCTCCAGCCACCCCAGGAACTAAGTCCACAGCATGCACCCACCACGCACAGCACCCTGGGCACTCCCCACACCACAGTGCAGGATGAGGCTTGCCCCTGCAACATCCAGCCTTGCCCAACACCACGCAGAAACTGTCATGGAAGAGTCCACATTTGATGAAAATTATAAACCCACAAATCCAAAATCAATAAAGAAGGAGGATAAAAACAAAGAAAACCATGCCAAGGTAGATCAGAAGCAAATGGCTAAAAGCCAGTGATAAAACCTTAAAAGCACGTAGAGGAAAAAAATACACGTTATATACAGGAGAACAAAGACAGGAATGACTACCAAGTTTTCATCAGAAATGACCCAAGCTAGAAGACAATGGGATGACATCTTCAAGGTAATGAAAGAAGAAAACCCCGTCAACATAAAATTCTATAACCAGCAAAAGTATCCTTCAAAAAATGAAGGCAAAATAAAGACATTTTTAGGAGACAAAAGCTGAGAGAACTTGTCCTTGGCAGACCTGCAGTGAAATAAATGAAAAAGGACATTGTTCAGGTTGCAGGACACAAGATACAAACTTGGACCAGAATAGTAAATATGTGGGTAAATATAAATGTCTTCTTCTTCTAATTTTAAATTTTCATTAAAAGATAATTGTTGAAAGTAAAAATAACTATTATTGTGTTGCAGTTAGAACACATTTAGCAGTAAAACATGACAATAGTAGCACAAAGAAGTGGCAGGGGAAGTGAAAGAATATTGTTGCAAATTTCTTACATTATATGTGATAATAGACTATGACAGTTAAAGATGTACATTGTAAGACTGAGAGCAAAAAACAAATTAAACAAATAGGTGCAGCAAATAAGAAAACGGGAGATAAAATGGAGCATTAAAAATTACCTAACCTCCAAAAAAGGCAGGAAAATGGGGACAAAGGACACATGGGACAGACAGAAAACAAACAGCAGGGTGGGAGATTTCAAGTCAGCCACATCACTATTAAATGTAAACAGACTAAGCTCACCAGTTAAAAGGCTGTTTATCAGAATGGATAAAAGAGCAAGCCCAGGGGCCAGCCCAGTGGCATAGTGGTTGAGTACACGTGACCTGCTTTGGTGGCCTAGGGTTCGCAGGTTTTGATCCCAGGTGCAGACCTACACACTGCTCATCAAGCCATGCTGTGGCAGCATCCCACATGCAGAATGGAGGAAGACTGGCACAGATGTTAACTCAGTGACAATCGTCCTCAAGAAAAAAGAGGAAGATTGGCAACAGATGTTAGCTTAGGGCCAATCTTCCTCACCACCCCCCCCAAAAAAAGCAAGCCCAATTATAAGCTGTCTACAAGAAATACACTTTAAATATACTGACATAGAGAGATTAAAAGAAAAAGAAAAATTATACCATGGAAACTAACTATAAACCTATAATGGCTATGTTAATATCAGGCAAAGTAGATCTCAAGTTTTAAACACCAGAGATAAAGATACTTTTAAATGACAAAAGGGTCATCAAGAAAACATAACAAATCTAAATGTTTATGCACCCAAAAACAGAGCTGCAAAATACATAAATAAAAGTCGACAAAACTGAAGAAGGAACAGACAAATCCACTAAATTTACTGCTAAATATGTTCTAGCTGGCATACAATTATAATTGGTGAATTCAACACTTCTTTCTCAGTATTAGATGGAAAAGCAGAAAGGAAATCAGTGTAGAAAACTTGAACAAGCCTATCAGACAACTGGACCTAACTGACATTTATAGAACACAAACACCCAAACAACAGCAGAATGCATGTGCTTTTCAAGGGCAGATGGAACATTCGCCAAGATAAACCATAATCTGGGCCATAAAACAAACCTCAAATTTAAAACAATTGATAATATACAGAGTATGTTCTCTGACCATAATGGAATTAAATTAGAAATCAGTAATAAAAATATATCTTGGGGGCCGCCCGGTGGCGCAGCGGTTTAGTTCACGCTTGGCAGCCCGGGGTTCGCAGGTTCGGATCCCAGGCGCCCGCCGATGCACTGCCTGTCAGCCATGCCGTGGCGGCGTCCCATATAAAGTGGAGGAAGATGGGCGCGGATGTTAGCCCAGGGCCAGTCTTCCTCAGCAAAAAGAGGAAGATTAGCAACGGATGTTAGCTCAGGGCTGGTCTTCCTCACAAAAAAAAAAAAAGAACGAAAAAAAATATATATCTTAAAAATGCCCCAAGTATTTGGAATTTAAACAACAGACTTCTACATAAGTCAGGGTCAAAGAAGAAATCAAAATAGAAATCAGAAAATACCCTTTACTGAATGATAATGAAAACACATGTCAAAATTTATGGAATGCAGCTAAAGCAGTGTTTAGAGAAAAATTCTTGGCTTTAAATGTTTATATCAGAAAAGAAGAAAGGTCTAAAATTAATGACCTAAGCTTCCACTTTATTAGGCTAGAAAAGGGAAGAAAAAATTAGCTCAAAGTAGAAGGAAAGAAAAACGATTCTATTTCAATGAAATGAAAAACAAACAATAGAGAAAATAAAGGAAAACAAAAGCTGCTTCTTTGAATGACCAATGACAATGGTAATTCTCTAGCTAGACAGATCAGAAAGATGGAAGGAAGACACGATCACCAATACCAGGAAGAAAAGAGAGGACATCATTTAAAATATAATTAACTAAAATATGATGCAAAATAGAATTAACAACTTTATGCCAATAATTCAACATATTAGATGAAATAAGTAACTCCAGGAAAGATACAGGTTACCAAAATTGGCACAAGAAAAAATAGAAAAATCTCAGTAGTGTCATATCTATTATAGAAATTGAATTTTACAGTTTTCTCACAAAGAAATTCCCAGGGTTTCACTGGTGAAATCCATCAAACATTTAAGGAATAATAATAAATTAACATTTTATTATTTATATTATTACACAACTTCAGAAAATAAATATAGGTAGAATAAATCATGACTCTTTGAAAACATTACCCTGATAACAAAACAAGAATGTCTTCTCACCACTACTAATAAAAAGTGTACAGGATGCCCTCTTGTACAAGAAAAAGGAACCAAGTCTATATAAATTGGAAGAGAAGTAAAATTCTTTATCTGCAGATAACATGATTATCTACATAGAAAATGCTGAAGAATCTAGAAAAAAGCTACTGAAACTAATAATTGTTGTAGGTTGCAAGATGCAAGGTCAACCTACAAAAATGAAATGTATTTCTACACACTAGCAATAACTGGAAAAGAGCTTTTCAAAAACCTAGACAGAACTCAAAAAGCATAAACTATAAAAATTTCTGGTAGGGGCTGGCCCCGTGGTGTAGTGGTTAAGTTTCTGCGCTCTGCTTTGGTGGCCCAGGGTTCACGGGTTCAGATCCTGGGCGTGGACCTACACACCGCTCCTCAAGCCATGTTGTGGCAGCATCCCACGTACAAAATAGAGGAAGATGGGCACAAATGTTAGCTCAGGGCTGATCTTCCTCAGCAAAAAGAGGAGGATTGGCAATGGATGTTGGCTCAGAGTCAGTCTTCCTCACAATAAATAAATAAATTCTGGTATATTAGACAATAAAGATTTTTTAAAATCTGATCTTTAAAAACACCATTAAGAAAATGAAAAGGCAAGCCAAAGACTAAAAGAAAGTATTCATGATAAATATATATTTGGAAAGAGACTTTCATTTAGAATACAGAAAAGACTCTTACAAGGCAATAAAAACAAGACAAACCACCCAATTTAAACACGGGCAAAAGATGTAAATAGACAACATAACAAAAGATGATACAAAAAGGCAACATGCATATGAAAAGATGCTCCGTGTCATCATTCAGCAGGCAAACACAAACCAGAAGCACAAGGAGACATCGTTATACATCACTAGAATGGATTAAATTTTAGAAGAGGGACAATACCAAGTGCTGGCAAGGATGTGGAACAGTAGAAACTTGACACACTGTGGCAGAAGTGTAAAATGGTACAACCACTATCAAGAACTTTTTGACAATTTCTTATAAAGCTAAAAACGCACTTATAACCCAGCAATTAAATTCCTAGGCATTTACCCAAGAGAAATAAAGAGGCACGTCCAAATAAACACTCTTACACAAAAACTCGTAGCAGTTTTATTCACAAGAGCCAAAACTGGAAACCCAAATTTCCAACAGATGAATAAATAACAAATGATGGCTATTCCACACAATGGAACACTACTCAGCAAAGAGAAAGAGCTACTGAAACACATTAACTACTTGGTTGAGTCTTTAAAACATGCCAAAGAGAAAGAAGCCAGACACACAAGAACATACTACATGAATCCATTCATATGAAGACCCAGAACAAGCAAAACTCATCTATACTCATGGAAAGTGGTTACTCAGGGCTGAGGTGGAACTAACGGGGAAAGGGCAAAAGGGAACCTTTGGGGGTAATAGAAATATTTTTCTTGACTGTGATGGTGGTTACGCAGGTGTATGGATTTGTCAAAACTCTACACACTTATGGTAGATGTTTTACTGTATGGAAATTGGACCTCCACAAAGTTGATTAAAATGGCCTGGTAACATCTGCTTCTGTACCACTTGAAACATCTCTAGTAATGGGGAGTTTTCCAGAAGATGGAGTACTGTATGTTCTTTTTACATTGTTTACCCCAAGGCTTCTAGGGTTGCTGGAATTTGTTAAAAACTCAAAATATGCCCTCATGGGCAAAAAATTGTTTTATATTGTTTCTAAACTGGTTGTTTTGGTTAATGTCCAGATAAAATAAATTCAGAGGCAACAATAGTTTTGCTCAACAGTGATCACTGTGTAGTAAACCTGCCTGCTTTTGAACAGCCCTGCCAAAGAGAACCCAGTCATGATTCTGCACAGCTTCCCTCTCCCAGATTATTCTTTCTTCTCGTCTCTAGCTGACAAATGTCCACTTTTCTCTGTAGGCCAGTTCAAATGCCAGTTCTTCTCTGAAACCTTCCCAGACCCTCCATGACAAATCAAGTCACCTCCTCACCTATGCTCCTACACAACTGGAACATGCTTCCATTTCAACACTTCACTCAGTGCACCATGATTTTCTGTCTTCCCCATCAGTCTTGAACAATTTCAGGATGGACCGTGTCTTACTCATCTCTGTTCTCCCATTATTTAGCACTGGTCCTTATAGGTATCAATACATTTTCAAATAAATGACAAAATGAGCCGGAGAGCAGGGAAAGTGACCAGAAGAGTTGAGTTCAATCATGGAAATGATAAGACAAAAAAGTTGTGTAGTGCACTGGGGTTGTATGCCCCTTGAGTGAATCAGGAAGATACACAGACAACTAAGTGTAGACAGTGCTCCCCAAAAGCAAGTAGACAATCATGGGTGAGCTCTAAAAGCAATAAATGTGAGGGGCGCTAGTCTTTAACTGGCTATTGCTTGCAACTTCTGAGTTAAGTACGAGCAGAAGACATCAATAGGGCTAAGAGAAGATACTTCCAGTAGACCAGTATTATACGGATTCTACAAAACAAAAATACAAAAAATCTAAAAATAGCAATATAGAAAGGAGAAAGCAAGAGAGGTGCCAATTACACATAGACTTGGGGTGTGCTTTTATTGCACTGCGCCAGACACCAGGGACACATGATCAGATATAATCCCTGTCCTTAAGGAATTAACACTATTAACAATGAAAGAGGGAGTATATAAAAACATAATCTATCAAGGTTTAAGTGCAGTAACAGGTGAGCACTGAGCAGAAGCACGGGGGTAGCTGGCTGAGCTGGCGTGATGCCTGAGATGGGTCCTGACTAGTGATGAGGAGTCAACCAGGTGAGGAGAGGACAAAGGAGGCGGCAGGCAGAGCAGGGTAAGTGGGAGCGTCCGGCAGTTAGTGCTGCAGCGCCAACTTTATGGCGGGGAGCTAAGGGTGGGAGAAGAGGCTCCAGGAAGCAAAAGGCCTTAGGATGCAGGACAGGGAGCTTGGAATTTATCCCAAGGACAACAGGGAACCAATCTGTGGTTTTAAATAAGAGTATCTTTCTCCAACTTGCCTTTTTGATCAAAATTTGCTAGAGAATATTCTTTTAAGTAGTAAGATTAGATACAGGCATACCTCATTCTATTGCACTTCAATTTACTGCGTGTCACAGATATTGCATTTTTTACAAGACCCTCCACCAACAAAAAGATTACAATTTGCTGAAGGCTCAGGTGATGGTTAGCATTTTTTAGCAGTACTTTTTAATTAAGGTATGTACTTTTTTTTTTTTTTAGACAATGCACACCTAATAGACTACAGTATAGTGTAAACCTAACTTTTACATGCACTGGGAAACCAAGAAATTCATGTGACTCACTTTATTGCAATATTGATTTTATTGCAGTGGTCTGGAATCAATCCCGCAATATCTCCGAGGTATGCCTGTACACAATTCTGCTTTAAAAGGGATTTAACTCGGGTAAATTGTAATTGTGCAATAAAATACAGAAACCTTCTCTTGAGACCTAGCTCCTCTCCCCACATTGTTCCAGCTCAAAGTCAGTTGTTTGGTCTTGTGGCCTTCCTGAGCACATGTGTTCCCAGCTGAGGAGAAGGACAGCAGTCCAGCACTGCTGCCAAGTGGTAAGTGGTAGCCCACTCCTAAAACAGCCCCATCTGTGACTTTGGGAAATGCAGACACGTCCAAAGCCACATGAATTAGGACTCATACCACCCACTTCCAAACATCACTCATTGAGTTGGAGAGTAATTATTTTATAAGTTATCTGTATGTTCCCCCTGACCTACAGACTTCTCACCCAAATGAGTGGGGGTCTTACTCAAGGGAAGTCCCTCTTGGTGAATACCTGGATTATTTTTAAAGTTTGGGGTTGAGCTGAAATCTTTCCCATACTGACTACATTCATAGAGTTTCTCTTCAGCATGGATTTTCTGGTGTTGAAGGAAGTTTGACCTCTGTATAAAGCCTTTCCCACAATAACTACATACATAGGGCTTTTCTCCAGTATGAATAATCTGATGTAGAAGCAGCTTGGAGCTCTGAATGAACGCTTTCCCACAGTCCTTACATTCAAAAGGCCTGTCCCCAGTGTGGATTTTCTGATGTTCCGTGAGATGGGCTTTCTGGAGAAAAGCTTTCCCACATTCCTTACATTCATATACCCTCTCACCAGTGTGGATTTTCTGGTGTCGAATAAGGTATGAACTCAGAAAGAAAGCTTTCCCACATTCATTACATTCATAGAGTTTCTCTCCAGTGTGAATTCTCTGATGCTGAGTAAAGTTTGATGTCTGGCTGAAACGCTTTCCACACTCATTGCATACATAAGGCCTTTCTCCAGTATGGATTCTCTGATGCTGAATAAGCTTTGAACTCCGAATGAAGGCTTTCCCACATTCATTACATTCGAAGGGCCTCTCTCCAGTGTGAATTCTCTGATGTTCGATGAGGTCTGAGCGATGACGGAAGGCCTTCCCACATTCCTTACATTCATACTGTTTCACTTCTGTGTGGATCTGATAATGTCGAATAAGGCTTGAGCTCCTAATGAAAGATTTTCCACATTCATTACATTCGTAAGGTCTTTCTCCTGTGTGAATTCTCTGATGTCGAATAAGTAATGAGCTCTGACTAAAGCCTTTCCCACATTCTTTGCATTCAAAAGGTCTCTCCCGGGTATGAACTCGCTGGTGTCGAATCAGGTCTGAGCTGTGACAGAACGCTTTCCCACACTGGGCACATTTGAATGGCTTTTCCCCTGCATGTGCGCTCTGATGCTCAGTGAGATCTGCAAAGTGAATGAAATCTTTCCCACACACATTACACACACAGAGTCTTTCTCCGGTGTGAACTCTCTCATGCTCAGCAAGGTGGGAGCCCTGGCTGAAGCCTCTCCCACACTGATCACATTTGTAAAATTTCTCCCCAGTATGAGAAATCTGATGTCCAACTAGGTCCGAATTAAATGGGAAGCTTTTGCCACAAGTCTCACATGGGTGGGCCTCCTCTTCTACAAGCTTTCTCTCAAGTATGAGAAGGTTAGAGCTCAGAACTGGGCTTCCTCCTGATATACTGCCCACCTGGGCTGCCTCTCCTGTTTGGATCTTCCAATGGGTAACTGTCACCTGCTTGAAACCTCCCTCCTGAGAGGGGGAGCTCTGCAGGCTCTGCCCTTCCAGGTTTCCCCAAAGCCCCCCTAATCTGAGTTCAGAGCACACCCCAGACTCAGGGGTGGGGGGATCCATCACTGTGAGTGTTTCTGACAATGTCTTATGCAGATTTCCATCCTCAGAAATTCAGGCTCCACAGTTACCTTCTTGTCACCAGTTTCTATGTCAGAATCTGAAATAAAAGAGAATAAGATCATCTTTCCCCTTCATTAACAGACAGGAATCTGCTGGAGCAGATGAGGATAAAACACATATCCAAGGAGTGGGAGAGAGGAAACTGTTTTCTCCATCCACACTCGACCCAACACACTGCCACCACAGTGCTCACCTCATTCCAGATCAGCCTCTCCCACTTGGGAAGGCTTCTTTGGGGCACCATCTCCAACATCCAACTCCAGGGGACAGACCAGCCCAGTGGCAGATAGGTAGGGATATGGCTTGGACTCCAAAAATCAAGACATATTTCCAAAGAATCACAAATTAATCCATCTTACCACCTCTTCATTGTCCCCCATTCCTTCATGTCCTCCCTTCCTTCCTTACCCAGCTGAAATCCCATGATCTACAGGATTATATTCACTTTAGGTTGCATGCTGTAACCATTCTCGTACATACTAATCCTAACGCCCCTGCCCTTTTCTTTCTCTATCATACTTGTGTGGGAAAACCCCAACTCAGGTTAAATTCAGCTTGCTTCCTGATCTGTGTTGGCATCCATCCTGAATGAGCTCACTACAGCTATAACCCCCTGCCTAACGGGGCCCTGAGAGCTGCCAGCAGTTTCTACACTTCCCTAGCTCTCCTATAAGACCATCTCCTGCTTTTTCCTTTTCTCAAATGTCCAACACTACCTCCTCCCTCTCAGCTGATGATTTTGCTTATTATTTCAATGAGAAAATAGAAGCAATGAGAGGAGATTGTCCACTTTCTCCCACATTTACCAACTACCTGTGTCTGTACCCACAACAAGTCCTCCCTTGTTACATGGGTTAAATTGTCCTTGATCCAATCCAAACACCTCCACTTGTGCACTAAAACCAATCCCTCTCATCTACTCAGTGACACCAAGCCTGTGCTGCAGATGTCTACAGCTGGAATGCTGACAGCAGCACTATTCACAACCACCAAAATAGCCAACAACAGAGGAATGGATAAATTGAGGAGTACTCCTGCAAAGGAATATATATAGCAATGAAAAGGAACTGCCACACACAAGCACAGATGAATCTCACAGACGTAACGTTGACCAAAAGAAGCCAGACACAAAAGAGTTCATATTGCAAATGTTCAAAAAAACCCAAATATTCAAGATTCCATTTATATGAAGTTCAAAAACAAACAAAACCAACCCATGGTGGGAGAATCGAGACAGTGATGATCTTTAGGGAGAAGATAATGAGTGGCAGGGGGGACAGGGGCTTTGGGGTTCTAGTGACCTA
The DNA here is from genome assembly GCA_031878705.1 of Tapirus indicus. Classification (NCBI taxonomy): domain Eukaryota; kingdom Metazoa; phylum Chordata; class Mammalia; order Perissodactyla; family Tapiridae; genus Tapirus; species Tapirus indicus. The sequence continues at coordinate 1,484,785 of CM062935.1, forward strand.
CATGGTGGTCTGCGTTCCACAGATATGTTTAAGAAGCTTGTTCAGTCAGTGGTTATTTAACTTTACACCATTACTGGGGTGCTGTGCCCAGCTCCCTTCCACAGTGTAATGCCCTCCCTCCAGCTCTGGAATTCTCACACTGGGAACTGCCTTCAGGCAGGAATCTGCCTCACCCAAGGTCATACCCTCTCTCAGGGAAGACCCACTCTTAGTTATCCATTGCTGGATAACAATTTACCACAAATTTAGCTGCAGAAAACAGCAAACATCTGTCATCTCACAGTGTTGTAGCCCAATATGACTGGCTCCCCTGTTCAGAGTCACTCAAGGTGTCAGCCAGCTCTGGGAAAACCTGTTTCCAAACTCTGATTCAGACTGTTGGCAGAAGTCAGTTCCCTGCTGGCTGTTAGCCAGAGGCGGCTCTCGGCCTAGGGGCCCTTAGGAAGGCCACCTTCATCTTTCAGCAGGAACAGCTCACAGAAGCCCTCTCTGACTTCTCTTCTGCAACCAGCTGCCGAAAACCCTGCTTTCCAAGGGCTCAAGTGATTAAGTCAGCCCACCTGGAGAATCTCTCCACCTTACATCAGCTGACTCAGGACCTTAATCACATCCACAAAATCCCTCCACAGCAGCTGGGAGGAGGGGCCGGGATCTTGGAGGACCATCTCAGAACTCTGCCTCCCACATCCCAGCCAGAGCCTGGTCATTAAGGGAAGCCAAGTGCCCTTGCCTCCAATTGCGGCAACTCTGAAGCATCATCCCAGCTCCAGAGCTCCAATGGGGTCAGCCGCAGCCTCAGTTTCAATTCCACTGCCCAATCCTACCTTCCTTACAGATGTGTCACATAAGAGCCCTCCTTCAGCGGAGTCCGCTTCCAGGGAGCTCCATCCAGGACGACCCCACACGATCACTTCTCGCCCCAAGTCTGCACTGGTGGGAAGCAGACTGCTGTGCAGCCCCATGAAGGGATGCCCTCCAAAACCCATTTCCAACGTGGCTGCCAAGGACAAGGATGGGCCTCTGAGGGCAGGGGCAAAGGGGAGCAGCCTAGGGAGCAGGGGAGCGGTGTGACCAGGTCACACATGCTCTACAGTCACCACAGGGCATCCTTTCAACACAGCTGTCTTTTTCATACGAGCTACAAATTGCATAAAGTGCACACAACCTGATGAATTCCTCATGTACACCTATGTGACCACCGCCCAGGTCAACATAGAACATTTCTGTCCCCTGAAAGGCTCCCACTCTGAGTAACCATCTCTGTTACTATAAGTGAGTTCTGTTTTTGAATTTCATTTAATTGAAATCATACAGTACGTTCTCTTTTGTGTCAGTTTTTGATTCAACATGTACCTAATTTTTATTGAAATATAATTTACACACCATAAAACTCACCATTTTAAAGTGCCCAATTGTGTTAGAATATTCCTAAGGTTGTAGAACCATCACCACTATCTAATTCAGACCATTTTCATCACCCCCAAAAGATGTCTGCATACACTCACATTACACCTGTGAAAGTCATCATGTGGTAATGGCAGTTCATTCTTCCGCTGACGTACAGCATTCCCTGTATGAGTATACCACAATTCATTTCTCCACTTTTCTCTCAGGAACACCTGAGCTGTTTGTAGTTGGGGGCTATTATGAATAAAGCCGCTATAAGCATTCCTGTACTTGTCTTGGTAGACGGAGATCCTCGTTTCCGCTGGGTCAGGGGTCCTAGGACTGTTTTGCTTTAGTGGCCACCAGTTCAGGACACATTTGCAAATTCCACTGGGAACCACTGCAGCTGTGGACCAACGACTGCTGTGGGCCTGGGTCCTTCCCCTGCCTGAGCGGGCGTGTATGCGGTCACCCTGCTCTCTCGCTGGGTGTTGGAGACAGTATGCAGGGAGGCCAGGACTTGTCTCAGTCTAGAGTGTGACTGTGTGAAGATGCACTAGCACCTAATAGAGAACCACATGCCACCAGAGGGCCTGGCTCCGGGCTGGAGGCAGTAACTGAGTATGGCCTGGTGCAGGATGAAGAGTGACTGGGGGGGGGGGGGGTCAACTGTGGCAGAGACTGAAAACTGTACAGGACCCCTGCTTCCTTTTGAGTGATAGAAACCCCACTTGAAATTTTAGTGGGCACATGACCACCCAGCAAATGACTACATTTCCTAGAGTCCCCTGAAGTTAGGTGTGACCCTCTGACAGATCCACCCCACAGTGACATGCCTATGATGCAGAGCAGGCAGGCTCCCAGGGGGCCTCCAGGGGCAAAGCCACCCACCTGCTTGTGAGACAGAACACGAGAAATCAAGTTCCTTGTTGAAAACACTATCTTTGAACCTTTGTTACAGCCACTTGAATCCATGCTTAAATAATGCTAATAGACAACCTGACTATTCAGATGCAATGCTCCCTGTGATGAAAAAGAAATAGAACCCACACTGACAGTGAGAATGAGAAGCTGAACTCAAGTCTAGGTGAGGCATTTCTATCCATACGAGACTTGCTTACTAATTAGTCTGGCAACACAGCTTCCTGCAGCAGTGGCCCACTTGGTGGGGCTCTGTGACACGGCATTTATGACCACTGCCTGGTGGCATTCACTGAGAGTTTTTCTGAGTGAAAGGCCCACTAACTTGGTTTAAAAAAAAAAATTTTTCCTGCTTATAAAAATTACTTTTAACTAGTTATTTTTTCAAGGTATAAAGGTAAATTTTGCTAGTTGACGAAAACAAAGAAAAATAAAATTACCTTTAACCCCACCACTCAGATTACCACGGTTAATGTTTTTCCTCTGGTCTTTTTTCTGCACCAATATTGGATGAAATCAGGACCATGCTGTTCAGTCTTATATCCTATTTTACTTTACACTTATATCTTTTAAATTCTTAGTGATTAAAATATAAGATACACATCGTAGATGATGAAAATCCCCAGCAATTCAACAGATAACTTCTGTTAGCTGTTTAGTTCATACACATTCATCTAGACCTTTGCTTAAACACAATTATACATCTACCATGTACACACACAATTTTCAGAACTAACAATGGAATCACATTATACTTATCCATCTACCACCTCCCCCATTTACAATATACTCTGGTGTTCTTCAAGTCCATCCAGACGGACCTGGTGCTGTGAACAGTGTCACTGTCACAGATGCATCCCAACTCCTACAGCTGGCCAGGCACCGGGGGGGGGGGGCATTTGTCCCTACACCTCTGGAGTCACAAGGAGGGATGTTTCCTGAAGTATCCTGCGACCTGCCCGCCCCTTTCTCCTCCCCAGCAGTGGAATGAGTTAGGAGAAGGAGAGGTTTGGCACACAGCACCCAACGTCTTCCACAGGGATACATTCTGCCCTGCAACAGCTGGAGTGTTAGCGACAGGGGGCGGTGTTAGCCCAAGGAGAGGCTGCAGCAATCCAGTGCTGCCTGTGAGCTGCCAGGAAAGTCTAAGCAGCATTCAGCCTGAGGAACCCAATGTCACTCCAACCTAGCCTTGGGCCAGTAGCAAGGTGACATTTTGCGCTCCATGTGTCTCACTGGCTGAGACTCAGGAGGGGAGGAGAGGTACTATTCGTTAGGGCCCCCAAACCCCAACTGGGCACAGTGCCAACAGCGGGCTGGCACTGTCTCATGCATTCCTCCAAGCCTTATGAGCAGGTGTTACCTCTATAATTTACTCTATTCTACAGATGAGGCAATGGAAACAGAGAGAAAGTCAATTACCCAAGGTCACTAAACCACTAAATGGCAGAGTTAATGTTCAAATCCAGGTCTGTCTGCCTCCAATGCCCATTTCCCCATTGCGAAAGATTTTTTTTTTCCCCAAATGTCATATGTCACTTTTACAGGATATTTTGCTTAAATCAGTTCAGTTTGGATTAGTATTAGTTTCTATTTTAAGCCTCATTATTTTTCTCAATTTAAAAAAGGGGGTGAAGGATGTTGGTTTTTTGTTTTGGAAGTCAGTGATGTCTTCTGATTTTTATGGGTTTTCTTTTTTTTGGGGGTGAGGAAGAGCGGCCAATCAGTTGCCAATCTTCCTCTTTTTTTTTTTTTTTTTTGTATGTGGGACGCCACCACAGCATGGTTTGATGAGCAGTGTGTAGGTCCAAGCCCAGAATCCGAACCTGCAAACCCTGGGCCATTGAAGCAGAGCATGCTAACTTAACCACCATGCCATTGGGCCAGCCCCTGATTTTTATGTTTAAAATGACTGTTATACAAACTAATAACAAGCTTGCATCTGTTTATAAGAATACAGCTTTAGGACGTCAGCATCATGGCGGAGTGAGATTCCCTCTTTGAATCTCTGCCCCCTACGACACAATGAAAACATCATTCACATTCGAACAGAGCTCAATCAAACACTACAAAGGACTTCTAAGAAACCCCTGCTGCCATACATCGGACGGTGGAGGCGCGGGAAGCCAAAAAGGACGCAAGGAGAGGTAAGAAGTTGTACTCCCCCTCCCCAATCGATTGGCAAAGACAGCGCGGCTCGCAGACAGAGCGGGGAGGGGTGGCCCACAGCGGGGAAAACTATCGCCATCCAGGTGCCCCACCGGGAAGCGACGACCCACTGTTCAGGGGGTGTAGCAAACACCTTCAGAGAACCAGAAAGGAAACCCCTGGGTCGAGCAGGAGAAGGAGAGGACCCCTCCCTCCACACACCCGGCGTTTCAGCATAATCCCTCCAAGGGCTGCAGCGGGCTCAGAGCATACCACTCGCGATCTCCATCCAGTGGCAGCAGGGGGAAACTGCGAGACCAACTCCATCACGAGGGGAAAAACTAAGGCCGTCCCCGTCGGATCCTTGCGACAATTTGTTATGGCTACAGACCAAAAGGAAAATGACAAACAACCAGAAACCAACCCTGAAGGCACAGAATTTGATAACCTGAATGACAGAGAATTCAAAATAGCTATCATAAACAAACTCAACGAAATACAAGAGAACACACAGAAACAAATCAACGAATTCAGGGATTTCGTCACAAAAGAGATTGAAACCATAAAGAAAAACCAGTCAGAATTATTGGAGATGAAAAACAAAATCAACGAGACAGTGGAAAAAATGGAGTCTTTAAAGAGCAGAACTGACAATATGGAGGAACGAATTAGCATTATTGAGGATAGCCACGCAGAAACGCTCCAGATAGAGGAGGAGAGAGAGCTAAGGCTAAAAAGAAATGAAGAAATTCTTTAAGAAATATCAGACTCAATGAGGAAAAGCAACCTAAGGATAATAGACATTCCAGAAGGAGAAGAAAGAGAAAAAGGAGCAGAGAGTTTGTTCAAAGAAATAATAGCTGAGAACTTCCCCAACCTAGGGAACGAGAGGGAAATAACAGTGAATGAAATCAATAGATCACCTAAATATATACACAGGAATAAAAAATCATCTCGCCACATAGTAGCAAACTTGACAAATATCCGTGACAAGGAAATAATATTAAGGGCAGCTAAACAAAAAAACAAAATAACATACAAAGGAAACCCCATCAGGCTCTCAGCTGATTTCTCGACAGAAACTCTACAGGCTAGGAGAGATTGGAATGATATATTCAAAATCATGAAAAACAAAAACCTTCAGCCAAGAATACTTTATCCAGCAAAAATATCCTTCAAATATGATGGAGAAATAATAACTCTCCCTGATAAACAAAAGCTAAGAGAGTTCATCACCACAAGACCCCCACTACAAGAAATGATCAAGAAGGCCCTTAGGCCTGAAAAAAAACAAATGAGAAAGGGGATACAAAGATTTCAGCAAGGAGAAAAGCAAGGAGACTAAACCAGAACAAAATACAGTTGGAAAACATCAAAAATTAATTCAAGCTCATCACTGGAAACACATTCACGAAACAAGATGGAATAAAGAGATAACAAATAAGGGGAAGAGGTGAGGGATTGAATCGATCCAGCCTCAGGAAAAAGGAGGCATCTGAAAATGTACTATCTTATCCAGGAGATCGCTTATATAAACCTCATGGTAACCACTAAACAAATAACCAGAAGAGAACCACACATGACCAATAAAGAGAAAACCAAGAGAATGAGCATGCAGAAATACCAAATTGAATCTGCAGCCCGAAACACAACGGACAAGAAACGAAGGAAATGCAAAAGAACCAGAAAATGAACAATAAAATAGCAACATTAAACCCTCATATATATAATCACTCTAAATGTAAATGGATTGAATTCTCCAATCAAAAGACACAGAGTGGCAGGATGGATTAAAAACCAAGATCCAACAATCTGCTGCCTCCAGGAAACACATCTCAGCTCTAAAGACAAACACAGACTCAAAGTAAAAGGATGGAAAACAATACTCCAAGCTAATGGCAAACAAAAGAAAGCAGGAGTAACCATACTTATATCAGACAAAGTAGACTTCAAGATAAAAAAGGTAATGAGAGACAAAGGGCAATTTATAGCGATGAAAGGGACACTTCACCAAGAAGACATAACAATCATAAATATCTATGCACCCAACACAGGAGCACCAAAGTACATAAAACAACTGCTAAAAAACCTAAAAGGAGATATTAACAATAACACAATAATAGTAGGGGATCTTAACACCCCCCTTACATCAATGAATAGATCATCCAGACAAAAAGTCAATAAGGAAATAATGGACTTAAACGAAAAACTAGACGCAATGGACTTAATAGATATATACAGAGCACTCCACCCAAAAAAAGCAGAGTACACATTCTTCTCAAGCACACATGGAACATTCTCAAGGATAGACCATATATTAGGAAACAAGGCAAACCTCTATAAATTTAAGAAGATTGAAATAATTACAAGCATCTTTTCTGATCATAGCGTTGTGAAACTAGAAATCAACTGCGAGGAAAAAACTAGGAAAGGGACAAAGATGTGGAGACTAAACAACATGCTACTGAACAACCAATGGGTCGTTGATGAAATTAAAGGAGAAGTCAAAAGCTATCTGGAGACAAATGAAAAGGAAAATACACCATACCAACTCATATGGGATGCAGCAAAAGCGGTCCTGAGAGGGAAATTCATAGCAATACAAGCTCACCTTAACAAACAAGAAAAATCCCAAATAAATAACCTTAAATTGCACCTAAGAGAATTAGAAAAAGAAGAACAGACAAAGCCCCGAATCAGCAGAAGGAGGGAAATAATAAAAATCAGAGCAGAAATAAATGAAATTGAAACCAAAAAAAACAGTAGAAAGGATCAATGAAACAAAGAGCTGGTTCTTTGAGAAGATAAATAAAATTGACAAACCCTTAGCCAGACTCACTAAGAAAAAAAGGGAGAAGACTCAAATAAATAAAATTAGAAATGAAAGAGGAGAAATTACAACAGATACCACAGAAATACAAGGGATCATTAGGGAATACTATGAAAAACTTTACGCCAACAAATTGGACAACCTAAAGGAAATGGACAAATTCTTGGACGCGTACAACGTCCCAAAACTGAATCAAGAAGAAATAGAGAATCTGAACAGACCAATCACAAGTAAAGAGATTGAAACAGTCATCAAAAACCTCCCAAAAAATAAAAGCCCAGGACCAGATGGCTTCCCTGGAGAATTTTATCAAACGTTCAAAGAAGATTTAGCACCTATCCTTCTCAAACTATTCCAAAAAATAGAGGAAGATGGAATAGTTCCCAACACATTCGATGAGGCCGACATCATCCTGATACCAAAGCCAGACAAGGACAATACAAAGAAGGAAAACTACAGGCCAATATCACTGTTGAACATAGACGCAAAAATCCTCAACAAAATATTGGCAAACTGAATACAGCAATACATCAAAAGGATCATACACCACGATCAAGTGGGATTTATACCAGGGACACAGGGATGGTTCAACATCCGCAAATCAATCAACGTGAAACACCACATTAACAAAATGAAGAATAAAAACCACATGATCATCTCAATCGATGCAGAGAAGGCATTCGACAAGATCCAGCATCCATTTATGATAAAAACTCTCAACAAAATGGGTATAGAAGGAAAGTACCTCAACATAATAAGGGCCATATATGACAAACCTACAGCAAACATCCTACTCAACGGGGAAAAACTGAAAGCCATTCCTTTGAGGACAGGAACAAGACAAGGGTGCCCACTCTCACCGCTCTTATTCAACATAGTACTGGAAGTGCTGGCCAGAGCAATTAGGCAAGAAAAAGGAATAAAAGGACTCCAAATAGGCAATGAAGAAGTGAAACTCTCACTATTTGCAGACGACATGATCCTATACATAGAAAACCAAAAAAATTCCATCAGAAAACTACTAGAAATAATCAACAACTACAGTAAAGTGGCAGGGTATAAAATCAACTTACAAAAATCAATTGCATTTCTATACACTAATGATGAACTAACAGAGAGAGAACTCAAAAAGACAATCCCATTTACAATTGCAACAAAAAGAATAAAATATCTGGGAATACATTTAACCAAGGAGGTCAAAGACCTATACAACGAAAACTATAAGACACTATTGAAAGAAATCGAGGAAGACATAAAGAAATGGAAAAATATTCCATGCACATGGATTGGAAGAATAAATATAGTTAAAATGTCCATTCTACCTAAAGCAATCTACAGATTCAATGCAATCCCAATCAGAATCCCAATGTCATTCTTTACGGTAATAGAACAAAAACTACTGAAATTCATATGGGGCAACAAAAGACCCCAAATAGCTAAAGCAATTCTGAAAAAAAAGAACAAAGCTGGAGGCATCACAATCCCTGATTTCAAAATATACTATAAAGCTATAGTAATCAAAACAGCATGGTACCGGTACAAGAATAGACACACAGATCAATGGAACAGAATTGAAACCCCAGAAATAAAACCACACACCTATGGACAGCTAATCTTCGACAAAGGAGCAAAGAACATACAATGGAGAGAGGGAAGTCTCTTCAAGAAATGGTGCTGGGAAAATTGGTCAGCAACATGCAAAAGAATGAAAGTAGACCATCTCCTATCACCATATACAAAAATCAACTCAAAATGGATCAAGGACCTGAAAGTGAGACCTAAAACTATAAAACTCCTGGAAGAAAACATAGGCAGTACACTAATTGAGATTGGACATAAAGGGATCCTTTCAGATTCCATGTCTACCCAGACAAGGGAAACAAAAGAAAAAATAAACAAGTGGGACCTCATCAGACTAAAGAGCTTCTACAAGGCAAATGAAACCAGGATCAAAATGAATAAACAACCCACCAGCTGGGAGAAAATATTCGCAAATCGTTTGTCCAACAAGGGATTAATCTCAGTAATATATAAAGATCTCATACAACTGAGCAACAAAAAAACAAACAACCCGATCAAAAAATGAGCAGAGGATATGAACAGACATTTTTCTAAGGAAGAGATACAGATGGCCAATAGACACATGAAAAGATGTTCAACATCACTAATCATCAGGGAAATGCAAATCAAAACTACACTGAGATATCACCTTACACCGGTTAGAATGGCTATAATCACAAAGACAAATAACAACAAATGCTGGAGAGGTTGTGGAGAAACGGGGACCCTCATTCACTGCTGGTGGGAATGCAAACTGGTGCAGCCTCTATGGAAAACAGTATGGAGATTCCTCAAAAGATTAAAGATAGAAATAAGTTATGATCCAGCAATCCCACTCTTGGGCATCTACCCAATGGACATGAAATCAACCATCACAAGAGGCTTATACACCCCTATGTTCACTGCAGCATTATTCACGATAGCCAAGAAGTGGAAGCAACCCAAGTGTCCCTCGACTGATAACTGGTTAAAGAAGATGTGGTATATACATAACAATGGAATACTACTCAGCCATAAGAAAAGACACAATTGTCCCGTTTGCAACAACATGGATGGACCTAGAGGGTATTATGTTAAGTGAAATAAGCCAGAGAGAGAAGGCCAGACACTGCATGAACTCACTCATATATGGAATATAAGTGAACACACGGACAGAGAGAACTGATTGGTGGTTACCAAGGGGAACGGGGGTGGGGAGTGGGCACAAGGGGTGAAGGGTTACATCCACATGGTGACAGACAAACAAAAATGTACAACTAAAACCCCACAGTGTTATAAACTACTAAGACACCAATTAAAAAAAAAAAGCAAAAAAAAAAAGAATACAGCTTTAAAAACAGGTGTAGGCCTCTTAATGATTTTCATGTTTTTTAACTTTAGAGGAAGTTTTTAAAATCAAATATACTTTGCTTTGAATAAACATTTATCTAAAAATCAGCAATCTTTCAGTTTCTGCTTAGCTCCTTTTTGTTCTGTGAATTCAAGCAAAACTAAATTAATACTCTTTTTTTTTTTTTTTGTGGGGAAGACCAGCCCTGAGCTAACATCTGTTGCCACTCCTCCCCTTTTTGCTGAGGAAGACTGGCCCTGGGCTAACATCCGTGCCCATCTTCCTCTACTGTATATGGGACGCCGCCACGGCATGGCTGACAAGCAGTGCGTCGGCGGGCGCCCGGGATCCGAACTCGCGAACCCCGGGCTGCCAAGCACGGACTAAACCGCTGCGCCACCGGGCGGCCCCTAAATTAATACTCTTTATTTAAAGAAACCTGAATGAAATGAACAAAAGGAAGTAAACATATACCAGATTTCTGGTTCCATAACATAACTTCTGGCCCACCCTTCTGTTACAACATATAGAATTGGCTGGATAAAATCTAACATGAAATTGTCTAAACACACAGTTGAAGTTGAGAGAGATGGGGCAATCCTCGGTGCTGGAAATGAAGTGGGAGCCCACCCTGGGAGTGGGAACCCGTGAGCAGCCCAGGGTGGCTCCAAGGTGGCGAGAGGCCAGTGCCCAACACAGGCATGAGAAGCTGTTTTCACATCAACACTGCTAAAGGGGTGCCATGGCTGTGTGCTCGCAGGTTAGCCAGAGTCACTATCTGTTGCTTACAGTCTAAAGAGAGGAAGCAGGAAGGTCTGCCGAGCTTCACCCTTGGGGATGACAAGGAAGAGCAAAAGGGCACCTGAGTGGGGCACCTGAGTGAGACAGAGACTAGGGCTTCCTGAGAATCTGCACCTCTGCGTCTGCCCTGGGGCTGCCACTGTCCTCACCCTGTGCTCCTGCCACTGCAGTGATGAGGGGCCCTGCATGCCCAGTGGGGCTTGTCTTGTTTTCTTACATCTTCCTCATAACCGTCTCGATGTTCAGGGAGGTGAGCTGCTGAAGGCCAAACCAGTTGCTAGTTGCCATCTCCCCCTCCCCACCCCACCCCACGGACATTTGGTTTCCGTTCCCAGGGCTCTGCCCAAGGACACTGATGATCTTCTCCTCTCCTGACAAGTTTAGTGTCCTTTCACCAGTCATCTTCCACGACTCGAGGCAGCACTGGACATGCCTAATAGCTCCTGAACTGCCTCAGTGGCACTGCCCTATTCCGGCTCAGCTGCTTCCCTGACCACCCCTTCTATCTCTGGCTCATGAATGTTGTTTGGGCCTTCTCAGCTCTGCCCTCTCTCTCTATCATCCCCAAGACCTTTCCAGGAGAGTCGGGAATCCACCACTATCATTACAGGAGAGGCTGGAGCCACGTGTGCACGCCTGTGGAAAACAAAGAGCAATCACTCCCCTCCTTCCTCTCTGTTATGTCCCATAGAAGGGTGCTGTGGTTATTGCCAGCATTAAGATACTGTTACAATGTTATGTCTATAATAGGGACAAAAGTCCCACCTCTGTTAGATTGACATCTCTCAGATCCTAGGTGAGCAAGAGTCACTTATTTCTATCATACGTTGGGACTAGATCTCAGGGAAAAGATGTGCTGCGGGAGGGCACCGCAGGGTGATTCTGAGCACGATCTCTACAGACAACTGCCTGAGTTCAGAGCCTGCCTCAGCTAACATTCCTGGGAAACCTCAGGCCCTGAGGATCCCGCCACCGTGATCGAGCCAGTGTGAGGGGTGAAACGTCCCGACATCAGCAGAAACTGTCACTACTACTGATAAAGACTTCTGGGGAAAGGGAACCTTGAGAAAAGAGCTAGGACAGCGCAGCCAAACCACCTCTCCCCACCTGGGAATTCTCCTTCAGGCCCAAGGGTTGGAGAAAATCCTGCTCCTCACATTTCCTCCTCCACCTCTACCCGCAACAGGGCAGAAGGTGCCGGCTCTGCATCTCCTCCAGCACAAAGAGGCGCAAGGCCCGGCCCCCTTCCCAGCATCACTTGGAGAGTTCCCACGGGCTCCGGGGAGAGAAGGCAGGCTCAGAGCACAACAGCAGCACTCCCCGCACCTGTCCCCCGCCCAGGCCACCTCGGAGGGGCTAGCAGGCTTGGAACTGCGACACAGTTCCACACACACGGCCTGGTGTGTGAGTCCCGGGACTCAGGGCAGGAACCAAGGGAGCGTAACCGGGTATCCACCCACACGACGTTCCTCGCGGAGAGGAGCTGCGGGCCACGGGCCGACTGCAGCCCGGCTGGGGCGACCGCGACGGCTGCGGGAGAGGGGCGCCCCGCGGCCCGGGACACTCGTGCAGGGCAGGCCGCGCTCAGAGCCAGCTCGGCGCCACGACACCCGCCCGCCCGGCAACCCGGCCCGGCCCCGCCCGCGGCCCGGAACGCGCCACTCACCCGGCGCCAGAGGCGAGAGGAGCCCGGCCGCCCGCCCCTCCGGCCAGACGACAAAGCCCGCACCACCGCCCGCACGCCGCGGCCGGAAGTTGGCCCGAGGCTCCGCCCGAGGGACTTCCGGTGCCGCTCTAGGCGCGCCGGGGCCGGCCGGACTCTCGATGGTGCGGTCTTCCGGACGGACGCGGGCGGCGCGGCCGGCACCCCGGGTGGCGGGGGTCACTCCTGAGCGTGGCCTGTCCCCCCAGTGGAGATGGGTGCGAGGGGTCAGCTTCCGGCGAGCTGTAAGTGCCGACGCTGAAAACCCGGCGGAGGCCGGCATCGACGGAGGCCGCGCCGTCCGCCGGAGGTTTACCGAGAGGCCCGCCCGCGTGTCCTGCCCGATCCTTTCGGGGTCCGCGCCCAGAGCCGCCCCTCAGGGGAGCCGCCGGGAGGGCGCGTCGGCCGGCGGACTGCCGAGCCTGACCATAGCTGCAGCCGCGCTCGCTGACCTTCCCGAGCCCTGCTCCAGGGGCAGGGCCTGGCGTGGAGGGACCCGTGCAGGGCTCCGTCCTCCTTTCCGGACGGTTCCTGGAGGGGCAGGGGCGCTGGGAGGCGGTGACGACGGAATGACAGTGAGAGCCAGCGTTTACGGAGTGCTTCTCACACGGTCTCTTCGTTAATGCTCGCTGCACCCCACGAGCAAGGCCCCTGAACATCTTCCTTCTACAGACGAGGGACGGTTGCGGGAGAAGTCAGGTCACTCATTCGAGGTCACACCGCTACAGCGTGACGGGGCCGACCGCCTCCACGGCCACGCTCTAGCCCTGGCTACGTGGTTGGTCCTGCGGGTGCAAAAGTAGTCTCTGGGGACAGTCACGGGAAATCCCGCCTATCCCCCACGCCCCAACCTCTGGGTGGAAAAGCAGGTGTCCAGTTACCAAAACCAAATAGGTGATGAGCTCCTGGGAGAATTCGGAAAGCCCCACCGCATCCACGCATCCACTGGCAGTGCCCCACGTGGGCGGGGGCGGCTGAGTGCGGAACTACCAAAACCACAGCTAGTGGCCCAGCCGGCACGCGTGGCCTTGATGGGGGGCCTGCGTTCCTGGTCCCCACCTGCTGGGGCTGCAGAGGACCCTCTGGAGGACTCGGGCCCTAGAGGAGAAAGGAGCAAAGTGGAAGGAGCCTGGGAACCTGTATGAGCACGGAGAAAAGTACCCCACGATCCTCAGGAACCGCCAAAAAGGTGGGCTGGCGCTGCTGACCTGGGTAATACGGCGTCTATAGACGATACGTGGCGTCATTCTGTGCGTGAGCCTTAACCATTCACACAGCAGGCATGCCCATCACCTCACTGTGCAGTTGGCGGTTTTTGCTCAGCATTGTTTTAAATCACCTTAAGTTAACACACGGAGATCTAGTCTGGTCCACCCACTCAAGCTGTGCAGAGTTCTGCTGTATGTCTATACCCGCTCAGTATTTACTCCTCCTTATTAATGGACACTTCGTTTATTTTCTGCTTTTCTCTGTTGCAAATAATGCAGGAGAGCAAATCCTTTTACAGTATCCCCATGTCTGTGAGCAAGGATTTCTCTAGGGGATATACCTAGAAATGGGATTAAATGTGGAGATTTTAATTTTAGGTACTGCCACATTGCTTTTGAGAGTGGCTGTCGTCATTTATACTCCTTCCAGTATGTGACAATCTGTCTTCCTCCACATCTTCACCAACACTTAACATTATCTGACTTTCTGAAATTTGCCGATCTGAGGGATGAAAAGCAGTATCCTGGTTTTTGTTATCAGTTTCACTGAGATATAATTTACAAACAATTAGATGCAGTTATTTTTAATAAATATATTTGATAGAGTTTTGCCAAATGCATCCTCCTATGTGACTTCCACAATCCAGACATAGAAAATCTTCAGCCCCCCAAAGTGTTCCCCTGAACCCCTCCTCCATCAGCCCCCACCACTCCCGGGTGTTTCAATGAGCAAATCTGATTGCTAGTCAGGCCAAGCCTCTGTGTTTACTAGACATTAAAACTTGGGTAACTCAATCTGCCTAAATGACCCCGCCCATTTTTCCACTGGGCTGGTTGTCTTTTTCTGTGTGATCTGATGGAGTTTGTTTTCTATTCTGGATACAAATTATTTGCCTATTACATATGTCGCAAATATCCTGCCTTCAGCTCTCCACAGAGTTCCGTGTGTCCTTCACTAATCCTGGTGTGGTCAGATCTGTCTTTTCCTTTGCCATTTGTATTCTCTGTTCCTCTCTCTGTCACAGGATCCTAACAGTGTTATCTTTTCTTTGAGAGGTTTTAAATTTTTACTTTAAACACTTAGACCTCCCAACAATCTGGAATTTATTTCTGAATACGATGAGATGTTGGAATCTAATTTAATTCTTTTCCATATGGGGAGCCAGTATTCCCGATAAGATGAATTAAATAATCTGCCCTTTCACACACTGCCTTGTCATCGAAATAGTGTCTATTGAAAAGAAATCAGCATTGCAGCTGTAGTAAATGGGAGGTATGTGTCTGGTAAACTCTGAAGCGATGGCGACTTAAGCATCATGATATGTAGAAAATTACACATGATAGGGTTGTCAGCATGTGAAGGCTGCAAAGAGACACCCACCCATCCCCATTTAAGACACAGAAATAGGATGGAGTTAAAGCTAAGGGGTCAGAGCGGAGCTGGGCCTCTCCCAGCCTTCAACACAGGCCTGGGGCTGCACCCATGAAGTGGAGCCCTTTAGTGGGACCCCAGGACCCTGACAGAGGGGAGGGAGACAGAGCCCACCCTAGCTCTGCGGGGACAGTGGGGGCTGTCCTGGCTGAGGCCTCCAGAGAATGCCACTGCCACCCAGTATGAGCATCCAAAACTGCACATGCTTCATCTCAAGCCCACCAAAAAGCTTTCTGGGTTGCATGGTTTCCCTTACAGGCCTGTCTACTGGGAAGGACTCTGCTGAAGGAGCCCAAGTATGTGTCCCGTGGAGGGGCCACCCGCCTTTGCCCACCAGGCTCTGGAGGGACTGGCTCTCTGCTGCTGGTGTCCGGCTGTGGAGAGCCTGTTGCCCTGGGAACTTACAAATGCCACCCAGTGGGGCCAGCTGTCCTGCCTCACAGAACTGCCCTCTACTTCTCAGTTGACTGTCTGCCCCTCCTCAAATTGCACAGTGGACCCCAAGTCCACTTCTGGGTTGTGATGACTGTAATAGCCCGGCCAGAGCAACGTTTTTGAAGTGAAGCAATCTAACTGAAGTCGGGGAAGGGCAATGTTCACGAGCACCCGCTCTGTCTGGTCAGGGGTGAGAGGTGGGAGCATGCAAGGATTCACAAGGGGCCATTACAATCAGCAGTGCCAAAGAGGGGCTCTGGGCCCTGAGGAAGCACTCCTGGTCCCCCTCCCACCAGGCACAGCAGGGAAAGCTTCCTGAAGAGGAGGCCTTTTACAGAGGGCTGCCTCTTAACAAAACATGGACATGATCTGTATGCGGCGAATTACAAAATGCTGATGAAAGAGATCAAAGAAGACCTAAATAAATGGAGACACATACCACGTTTATGGATTGGAAGACTCAACATAGTAAAGATGTCAATTCTCCCTAAATTAATCTAAAGGTTTGGTGTAATTCCTATCAAAATCCCAGAAAGAATTTTAGTAGACACAGATACGTGAATTCTAAAATGTATGTGGAAAGGACAGGCCCTAGAATAGCCAAAAAACTTCTTAAAAAGGAAGAATAAAATGGGAGGGTCATTCTACCTGATGTTAAAACCTACTGAATGGCTACCACAATCAAGACAATGTGGCATTGGTGGAGGGACAGAGTCAAGAACCCAGGCATAGACCCACACAAATACGCCCAACTGATTTTTGACAAATGTACAAAAGCAACTCAAGGGAGATTTCAGTTAATAATAATGTATCAATATTGGTTTATCAATTGTAAAAAAGAAAAAGAGTAAAATAGCCAAATTTGGATTTTTTTTGTTAAGCTTTTGTCAATATTATTAATAAGCAATTGTCGATCTCCAAATCTGTGGGTGGTGCAAATTCAAGAGTAATTTTCTTTTCTACTCAAGACCGTAATTGGCTCTTTGAGAATCTTCCATTGTTTTGCTTAACTCTTCTAGTTCTTCTCGTATCTAAATTAAATCTACTTGCTTTAAAGCACTAGTCAGCATTCCCATCACATGTCCAAGGGTGGTTATAAGGTCAAATGTGATGTGTTTTTCCAAGATGTTTCATCCTCAGGCAGATCTAGAAAATATTGTATATGATCTTTTAATTGTCCCACAGGACGTCATCATGATCAGCACAACTGAGGTCAGGTCTCCCAGGGACGTGACACAGAGCAAAAAACCGCTTCTGGATTTTTGGCCAAAATTCTGGCTTGCTCTCCTTTATCTTCTCTAACGGTGTCAATACAGTATCATCTACTTGCCCTCGGTGGTTTTTTAAACCGATGCCTAAAATTGTAAGTTGCTTTTTTCCCATCCTTTCCTTAAGTCAAATGCACGTTTCATCTAGACCTACATATATACAAATTCAAGAGAAATATGAATTAATATTGAAAAATGTTCCTCAGCCACTACTGTGAAGACTGCATCAATTTCTGAGGACTCCCAGAATCACAGATTGGAACAGGAAGGATCTGACCCTTGGTTAATTTATCTTTTTTCTTACCTAAGTGCCTCCACTGCTCAGCCTCTCCTGCATGACCCACAGACCTTCGTGGTCTTCGAAAAATTCTGTTAAAAAAGTGAAAAGACAAGCTACCAACTGGGGGAAAATATTTGCAAGTCATACGTCTGATAAAGTCTTTGTATCCAGAATATATGAAAAACTCTCTAAACTTTAAGAAAACAAATAATTCAATTAGGAAAGAGACAAAAGATTTGAACAGACACTTCACCAAAAAATTTATACGGATGGCAAATGAGCACATGAAAAGATGTTCAACATCATGAGCCATAAGGAAAATGCAAATTAAGCCCATGATGAGATGTCTATCAGAAAGACTAAAATAAGAAATAGTGACACCACCAAATGCTGGCGAGGAATTGGATCACTCCCACATTGCTGGTGGGAACATGAAAAGGAATGCTGGAGAAAAGTTAAGCAGTTTCCTATAAAGTTAAACATATACTTGCCATATGACCCAGCAATTGCGTTTCCTGGGTATTGATCCTACAGAAATAAAAACTTATGTTCACACAAAAGCCTGCACCTGAAGGTTCACAGCAGCTTTCATCACAACTGCCAAAAACTGGAAACAACCTAAATGTCCTTCAACAGGGAGTGAATAAGCAAACTGTGGTCCGTCTACACCATGGAAGACCACTCAGCAATCAAAAGGAACGAATTTTTGGTGCATGCCACCATGTGGGCAGATCACAGGGTATTCTACTGAGGGGGAAAGCCCATCTCAAAAGGCTGCGTACTGTATGGTTCCATTTATATGACATTCTCCGAGTGACGCATTATAGTGATGGAGTCCCAGGGTGGTTCCCAGGGGTTAGGGTTGTGGGGAGGTGTGACTATACAGGAGTAGCACGAAGGTGTTTCTTTGTGGTGATGGAGCAGGGCTGTATCTCGATTGTGATGGTGGTTACAAGAATCCATATATGTGATAAAATTTCAAAAAACTATATGCCCCCTCCCAAAATAAAGAGTGCATACAAAACTGATCAAATCCAGATAAGGTCTGCACATGAGTTAATAGCGTTATACCATCTTCAATTTCTAGTTTTGACAATGTAAGGTGTTATAACTGGGAAATACTGAGTGACGAGAACATGGGACCTCTCTGTACTATTTTGTGAGTCTAAAATTATTTCAAAATAAAAAGTTGAAAGTTAAAAACCAAAACATAGACTATAGTTAATGAGTATAAAGATGTAAAATAAAAATTTAAATAAATGGAAAAATGTCAATATTTAATTATGTCTATTTTGTTTTGTTTTGTTTTTTTGTTTTGTGGGGAAGACGAGCCCTGAGCTAACATCCGTCGCCAATCCTCCCCTTTTTGCTGAGGAAGACTGGCCCTGGGCTAACATCCGTGCCCATCTTCCTCCACTTTATATGGGACGCCGCCACGGCATGGCTGACAGGCAGTGCGTCGGTGGGCGCCCGGGATCCGAACTCGGGAACCCCGGGCTGCCAAGCGCGGACTAAACCGCTGCGCCACTGGGCGGCCCCTTAATTATGTCTATTTTAAGAAATACATTTGAAGAAATTGTATGGTGAGCACTCATATACCACCTACCTCGTTTCTACAGTTACTATTTTGCTATATTTCTTTCTCATGTATTTATTCGTCTGTCTACCCATTCATCTTATTTTTGGTGCATTTCAAAGTTGCAGATATTAGTACAATTCACTCCTAAATGTTTCAGCATGAAAATCACTGAGTTCAATATGTTTATAGGGGATATTTTTAGGTAAGATTTACAGACAGTGAAATGCATATGTCTTACAGGTACCCTTATATAAACTTTGACATATGCAGATCCCCATGTTACACAAACCCCTGTAAAGATAAGCATTACCATCCTCCCAGAAAGTCCCCTCAGGGCTCTGCCCAACCAGTGCCCCTCGACTGCTGCAGACACAATCACTGCTCTGATAATTTTCATCATAAATTAGTTTAACCTGCTCTTGAACTTCAAAGCTGAAATGTTGAAATTTAATTTTTTGAAAATTTAATTAAATGTCATTAAATATGCTTATAAAAATAAAACATTTGCAATTCTAGGGTTCAATGTCCATTTTGTTGCCAAGGTGAAAATTCCGTATCAGGCTGCGTGCACACAACATCTAAACCTACAAATATAGATGCTTAAAAGGAACATGAATTATTTGATAACACAAACTGTACAAATATTGTGACTATGACACTAATCTGTGAGGACCTCTGAAGCTGCAAATTGCAGAGTGAAGATGTAATAGTCTGACTGCATTGTTAGACATTTCACTGCTAACAGATTCTAAATCTCACCTCTCTCTTCCCTTTGCCCCACATCTGGGTAAGCTGATAACAAAGCCTGGGAGCTCCCTCCAAGTCCCCGCCTGCAAGTGAGAACCCTCATCCTGGCCCCACCCTCGAGCCACAATCAAAACCCCAAACCAGCCTGCTTTCCATGCTCTCTCAAGCCATTTTCGGAAGCCTGTCTTGCTGCCCCAGAAAAGTTTCCTAATGAAGTAGCAAATCTTTTCAAACCCTCTTGGTGTGTTTATGTGGCATCATAAGTCCACACCAGAACCAAATTTTGGGTGGGGGTCTGTCCTGTTCCTGCAGTGATCACAACAGAAAAGAAGCAAGAAAAAGAATTGTCCACACTATTACAAACTGCTCCTTCCTTATGCTGCATCAGTTGCATTCGGAGGATTTCACACGTAATTCATCTGTCTTTCCTCTTACCTAAGTGGCATGTCCGCTGCTCAAGTCCTCGTTGTACCTGGAAGCAGTATGTTTCCGACACCAGCTGGGCACAGCCACAAACCTTTCCGACATCTGCACCAGTTGCCTGTCTCTTTTTTCCCCCTCCTCTCCCCTCCTCTTCCCTCCCCTTTCCTTTCTTTCTTTTTTTAATACAGCTGTGCCAGCGCCAAGCCCAGATCCTGAGGGACAGAGGCGCGCGCGCGCGCTCGTGTATGTGTGTGTGTGTGACTCGCAGGCCTTCTGAGGTTGGGGTCCAGGGGCCCAGGGCGGCGGTGCCCAGGCGGTGGAGGGGATGCGGACTGTCCTAGGAACAGGAGTGTCCGAGATAGGGTTTCTAAGTCTGCATTCAATAGAGTCTCCAGGAGAACTTGCTAAAGTTGATTCCCAAGTCCACCCAGACCCGCGAAACCGGAAGCTCCACGCCAAAGGCCCGCAACCTCGCCTTCTGCAAGTGTCCAAGGTGAGCCAGGGCACGCAACTCAGGGAGGCGGGGCCTGAGCGTGCGCACGCGAGAGAGGCGGGGTCGAGGCCGGCGCGGGGGCGGGGCACCGGGGGCGGGGCCTGAGGAGACAAAGAGGGGAGGTGCCCCGGGGCCCCGCCCACCGCGCGCGGGCAGTGTCGGCCAGGCTCGGGCCTCGGGGGCGCGCTCTGCCCGCGGGACGCGGCTCCCGGACTGCGGCGGACCCGCCTTTGGCGCCCGCTAGACCCGGGAGCCCGGCGCCGCGGCTGCGCCCCACGTAGGCCGGGCCGGGCAGTGCCTTCTCCAGCTACCTGGCTGGATGGTGTGTTGAGCCGCGCGCCCGGGGCTCACGTTCGCGCAGAGCGTCAGCCCCACTGGAGCCCTGTCCTGGCCGGCCTGTTCGCTGGAGCCACTGAAGGGCCGGGGCTGGGGCCGGAGCGCCAGGGCCGGCCGCCCCCACCCTGCCCTCTCGCCGCTCCACGGTCCGCCGCCACTGCCCTGGCCTGGGGGCACCGGGAGCCGGCATGGCGGGCAGCCCCCCGGCCGCCTGGCCCCAGGTGAGCGCGTCTGCCCCCGGGGCCTGGGGCTCCTGCCTCCCAGAGAATCTTTCCTCGGGGCCTTGAGTCCCAGGTCCTCGCCAGGACGAAGGGCTCACAGGGGCCTCCCGTGTCCCTCTGCCTCCTTACCCCCTTCCCCAGTTATGTTCCCGAGGCCTCCCTGAAGCTGGGGAGGGACATTCACAAAGGAAGGCAGTGGGGAGCAGGTTGGGGGCCATGGAGGGAGGAGAGAAATGAGGTCAGCTGAACAGGATGGGTTGGGAGTACTGTACCCTTTGTCATTAGGTCCCCCAGTTCCCCACAACCCATATTTCCCACATACCTGCTGACCAGCCATCTGCTGCCTCCCCTTTGTGTGCCTCCACCCTGCCCCCCGTCCACGTGGTGACCCTATGGGCAGCATAAGTGTTGTTTCAGGCCCTACTGACCTTCTGGGATGTGGCTGTGCACTTCACCCAGGAAGAAGCGGCACGTCTGGACCCCGGGCAGAGGGCCCTGTACAGGGACGTGATGCTGGAGACTTACAGGCACCTGGCCTCGCTGGGTGAGGGGTCTCAGACCCAGGCCTTCCCTCCTCCCCACCCCCAGCTCCACTCAGGACTCAGGTGGGGTCCCAGAGGGGCCAGACTGGCTGTGACTCAGGGACCAGAGCCAGGCTATTCTGTTCCCAGGCCCAGGTGACAGATGTGGTCTCTGGGCCCATCCCCAGGGCAGGGCTCTCCTAGTGCCCTGCTGCCCCTGTGAGTAGAGCGTCCGCTTCTCTCACAGCTGCAGACCTCGCTTGAGCCTTGCCCTTCTTGCCCTGAGCCCACACCCCTGCCCTGCTCCCCACCCCCTCAACCTCCTGGGGAGACTCCCTGTTTCTGAGCCTTCATCCTCGAGCCCACTAGTCCCTGGGCTACCTCTGTGGCGAGGAAGCTGAGTGTCCTGGCACCTCAGTCCACCTGCTTCCTCTCGGGCAGGAGTTCCAGGATCCAAACCAGATCTGATCTCCCGGCTGGAGCAAGGAAAGGAGCCCTGGGGCTTGGACCTGCTGGGGACCAAGGAAGGAGAGATCCCAGGAGACCCCAGCATGGGTGAGTGAGGGGGACCAGGGCCTCAGGTGGTTCAGTATATACGGCCAGCCAGCATGAGCATCGTAAACGGCTGGATGGAAGGACAGTGACACAGAGTCATAAAGGACACTCTTGTTGGCTTGTCCCATGGTGTCAGTACCTGGGCACATGGACACCCATCAGATTGGAAACAGGGGTGAGGAGTAGAGGCCGTGGTTGTCGCCTTCACCACCAACACCATTGCAGTAGATAACAGGTTGTGGAGAACTTTCCGGGAGCCCAGCACTTGCCAGGTGCTTTAGGAATCGTGCCTGTTTCTCTCCCAACAACTCCAACAACAACTGAGGGGACAAGAACCCTCAACTGCAAGGAACAGAAAATCCAAACCAAACTGGCCAAAGCCAGGGGAACTCTTGATTCAAGTCAGGAAAGTTGGGTGTGGGGTTGCACAGGGCAAGAGCCAAAATTCTTTTTTTTTTTATGTGAGGAAGACCAGCCCTGAGCTAACATCCGTTACTAATCTTCCTCTTTTTTTTTTGCTTGAGGAAGACTGGCCCTGGGCTAACATCTTGCCCATCTTCCTCTACTTTATATGGGACGCCGCCACGGCGTGGCTGACAGGCAGTGCGTCAGCGGGCGCCCGGGATCCGAACCCACGAACTCCGGGCTGCCAAGCACAGACTAAACCGCTGCGCCACCAGGCCAGCTCCCAAGAGCCAAAATTCTTAATGGTCTGGCCCAGACATCCAGCCTCCCAGAATGGCTGCTGGCCATGCATGGTGGTGGCTCACTGGCTGACCATCGCCCCATCAGGACATGTCTGCCCAACTCCCCTTAAAGGAAAACTCCTTCTCTTTCTCTATTTCTACAACAACACTTCTGACACCAAATGTGTGTGGGGTTTTCCCCATACCAACCAATTCCCCAACTCTCTGGACACCAACTGCATGTCCCCCAATTTAACTCAGTTCTGACACTGACTACCCAGAGTTAGTGCAGACCCTGCAGGTGAAGGACCCAGTCCCACAAGACTGCCCCCACTTCAGGTGCCAATCACAAGTCCAGGTTGGCACCTGTGCCTCTGACCAACTGGCTATAAATCAGAGGTTCCCACAGCCCCCTCCTTGCGTTCAATTGATTTGCTAGAACATCTCACGGAACTCAGGGAAACACTTTACTTACTAGGTTACTGGTTTATTATAAAGAGTACAACTCAGGAACAGCCAGATGGAAAAGATGCACAGGGTGAGGTCTGGGGGAAGGTCACAGAGCCTCTGTGCCTCCCTCTCAGCACCTCTGCATGTTCTCCAACCCAGAAACTCTCCACAACCCTGCGTGTAGGGTTTTTATGGAGCCTCCGTTACATAGGCACGATTGACTAAATCATCAGCCATCGGTGATTGGACTCAATCGCCAGCGCTTCTCCCCTCCTTGGAGGTTTGGGGTGGGACTGAAAGTATTTTCAGTTTTGCAGGCCATGCAGGCTCTGTTGCAGAGAAGTAGGGAAGCAAAACTTCTGCAAGGGGGTCATGGTGGGTGACGGCGCCTGGGCCCTGTACCCCTCCCTGCTGCTGGTTCAATGCCCGTGCCCTCCGTGGAGGCCCCGCGAGCTTCTTGGCAGAGCCGTTGCCATGTTCCACCAGGCTGGCTGCTTCTGCTGATGCATATGTCATAGGACCGGTTGATCTGGGGACCCAGCACCCATTGTTTCACCTCTTTTGCCACAATATGGGTCCCTTGGTCTAAAGCTATGACCCGTGGCTCCCACATCAAGAAACTAGGAGTGGGCCCTAGAAGCAGGGGGTGTGCTGGCAAAGGTGCTGTGGGCAAACCTGGATCTGGAGTAGATGTCAGTGTTGGCCGGGATGAGCCACTGGCCCCTGCAGGGTGGAAGGTGATTAATTTGCCCCGAGTGCTGGTCTGTCCCCTTGCAGGGTGCAGACTGAGGATGTGGTCTTTGCTCCTGACAGGTCATGACCTCAGCAGGAACAGGAGCTAGATGAGCCTGGGCAAGAGAGCTGTGTATGTCCCCTCCCCACACTGAGGCTCCTCTGCCTGTGGGCTCACTGGTCAAGCTCTGGTGACCGAAGACAGAGGTCGGCTGACGTCCATAGGACAAGCCATCCTGTCCCCCACTCCCTGAGTGCCTCCCCTGCAGCAGACCTGCATGCTGTCTATCGAACACCTCTCCCCAGGTGTGACCTTCCCCGGGGTCTACCTGCTTCCTCACCGTGGAGCTGACAGGCTCCAAGTGTGCCCCCGGGAGACTGCCCCTCCCCCTCCACCCACATTTGGAGCTGACCCAGGCAGGAAGCAGGCCCTGGACCACCCTGTCATTGGGGTCCCAGGGAGGCCCAGGGACAAGCTGAAGCAGAGGTGCTGGTGTCAGAGAGTTGACTGACATGGGGACCCTGGCCCTCGCTCACGTGACTTATTGTGTTTTCTGGACCTGCCACACCTGTTTGGGTGGATCTGATGATACTCAGCTGCTGATGGCAGCTCTAACCACATGGCCACTTGCTGTCCTTTGTCCAGTCTCTGCAAAGCCCAGCAGCACATCAGAAGCCACTTTTGAAATGGCAAGTGTGTCCTGCTGCAGCAGGCGTGCCTAGCCCAGAATCTACAGGCTCTGCATGGTGCAGCTGGCCAGGGACTCCACACAGGGCCCAGCAGTTCCTCGGCACCTCACAGCCAGGGCCCGCAGCACAGCCGTTGCATCTTCTGGGCCCCACTTGGCACTGGCAGCCTGTGGATCATGCGATGATGGGTGAGAGTGGTCTCCCCAAGCGTGGCATACGCTGTCTCTCAACCCCAGGAGGCCCACTGGGCGAGATCCTTTCCTGGCGAGGAGGGTGGGGGCCGTGTTGCCCTCTCCTGAAGAGCTCATCTCCTGGCAGTCCCCATCTCTGGCCTCTGACCGCTTCCCTGGTGTGGCAGGTCCCTGACCCTTTGTAGGATTGACGCTCACCCTCTGCCACGCAGGCATCTTCCTAGGGCATCGGGAGCCCTTGACACTTGCAGTTTGTTCACCAGATCCGACTGGCATGAGGTCATCAGCATAGTGACCACGGGGCTGCTGTGGTTGTCACAGCTGTCCAAGTCCCCATAGACCCCATTGTGACCCAGCAGACACAGCCCTGGGGCAGGACCATGAACATGCACAGCTGTCCATCCTATGACCTACGCTAGCTGCTTTGATCCTCTCTGATGGGAGCTGAGAGGAACAAGTTTGCCAAATCGAGATTTCCTTCCCAGGTGCCTGAGGTGCTGTTGTGTGTCCATTACAGGCACTGCGTGTAGCCCAGCAGCTGTGGCTGAGCTGTCACTTGCTCAAGTTTCCAGTGATTCCCTGGCACCAGGCATGAGCCCTCAAGTGGTTCAGGGGCCAGGCAGGTGGACCGAATGGGACTGCATCCTTCAAGTCTCTGAGGTGGCCACGTGGGCACAGCCCTGCTGCTGGTTGACGACCGTGGCCAGGGCTGGGCACCGTTCCTGGGCTTCCACTCGGCCCTTCCCAACATAACGGCTCTAACTCCACCGGTCAGGAGACCGGGAGAGGGTTCTCCCCAGCTAAGTGCACCCATCCCAGTTAGTCTCTCAGGGATGGGGGTCCACAGGGGGGTCCATGACATGGTCCCCTACTCCTTTTGTCTCCTGGATTCCATATGCCCCCACTCTGATGGCATTTCAGGGCCCTATTATCAGTGTCGGCTCAGACCCTGTCCCCAGCAGCCTTCTGGCATGGGTGTGCCTCTTCCCAATGCTCAGCTCTCTGGAGGAGGATTGAGAACATATCTATGGCACTGATTTGCAGGGGTCTTCTTCTCAAGGGACCCAGCCTCCCCTTCGGTCCACGGCCTTAGGACTGAGAACTGCCCGGACCTGGGTGAGGGACTGGGCTCTGCATCGTGGCTGCTGACCTTGGCCTTCCACTCCCCATTGCTTGGCTTTTCTTTTTCCACAAGTCAAGCAGCAGCCTGGCCAGCTGCCTGTTGTCTGTCTCAAGGAACACCATGGTCAGTTGTCCATCGCCAAGTAGCCCCACCCCAAGTCGCAGGGTCCTGCTCCCTCCCTCTCCAGGCCCTGATCTGAGCCAAGGTGGCGATGCACAGCCTGCGTCTGCAGGGTCCCTGGTGCTTGGCCTCGCTTGTGGTTAAGCCTGGGCCCCACAGTCAGCACAGAGATGGCCACAGTGGGGGGCTGAGTGCTCTGGCTCTCACAGCCTCCCCTGGGTGCGCTGGCTGCCCTGAGCCTGTCACTTTCCTCAGTGCTGTCCAGGACATTTACAAAGGCCAGGCGACCCCACGGTCCTCATGAAGACCACTGCCCTGCACAGCTGGAGGGCAGAAACTGCCACATAACCTGGCACTCCCCTCCCGCCTGCCCTCTCCTCTCTCACTGCAAAGGTCCTGGCCTCCTGATGCTGCAGCCCCAGGTTTCTCACCCCCATCCCCCGCACAGGAGGCCTGTGGTCATCAGAGCAGCAGGGCCCCATCCCAGAAACCCTTCCTGGGGGTCAGCCGGGCCACTTCTAGTACCACTCACTTTAGTTTGGGTTCCCTGAGCACAGAGCCTGAGGGTTTGGGTACAGATGGTGTATTTGGAAGGCAACAATTTCGGAAGGAGGAGGGAGGGAGCAGGGAGAAAAGTCAATATGAGAGTTGTTGCTGTGAGCATATGGAGCATGGTAGCTATGGGACCACTGAGAGGTGTGCCAAAGACGTTCGGAGTTGTCCATCAGAGGGAGGGAGGCGGGGCGTTTATCCTCCCCACCTTCCCAGGGGGTACCTCTAGTGCAGCGTGGGCTGGCAGCCCCCGGCTCTGAAGAAGACCAGGGACCTGTGTGTGCACCCAGAGGATGTTGGCAGCGGCTGGCAGGCAGAGCTCAGCAGAGCCGTCCACTGCAGCCAGGGCAGAAATCCCAGCTGGGCCAGGGGCCTGAGGTTGGGTGCTAGCGGCATCTGCCACAGCCCTCAACTAGAAAAAGGTGGGGAGACCATGCAGCTTCACAAAGTTGGGAGATACAGAAGAAGGCCCATGGGGGCAGGTGAGCACAGCCAACGAACTGGGGTTGCCTGTGGGACACCGCATGGAGAGGTCCAGCAGATGGTCTGATGCTCGACTTGTGAAGGGGGTGGGGGCGCAGATGGACCTTCCAGCTCAGGGGACACGCGGGCCCATTCTCTTTCTTGCAGATTCCCGCCGGGGGTCTTTGTGTAAGCAGGTGACTGCAAGAGTGAGCGTGTCTCAAGCTGCAGAGCCTCAAGGAGAAGCATCTGGAAGCTTCTCAGGGGGTGAGCCTCCAACACCGGTCTGCAGAGAAGCCCTTGGTCAGGAGGGCAGGTTAGGGAGCCTTGAGAACTTCCTTCTCCAGGAGAGACACAGGACACACTGGACAATCTCCAAAGGAGAAGGTGCCCAGAAATGCAGTAAATGGGGACCCAACATTTTCCTTAGTCCACACCTTGGGACCCACGACAGAAGCACTAAAGGGGAGAGAGCGCACACGTGCGAAACGTGCGACAAGAGCTTCAGATACCTCTCGCGCCTGGTGAGGCACCGGGCCACCCACAGCGGCAAGAAGCCGCACGTGTGCGGTGAGTGTGGCCGCGCCTTCAGCCAGCGCTCACACCTGGCGCAGCACCGCAGCGCGCACGCGGGTGAGAAACCGCACGTGTGCGGGGCGTGCGGCCGCGCCTTCGCGCGGCTCTCCACGCTGCACCGCCACCAGCGGGTCCACAGCGGCGAGAAGCCCTTCGGGTGCGAGCGGTGCGGGAAGACCTTCAATTACAGCACCCTCCTCGCCCAGCACCAGCGGATCCACACCCGAGAGAGGCCGTTCCAGTGCACGAGGTGCGGGAAGAGTTTCATCTGGAAGTCAAGCTTTAGAAATCATCAGAAATCCCACCTGTGCAGCGGTGCAGCTTGGACCTATGCGAGTTAAGCTTTGGAAACTGCCGCTGGAGGGGAGAAGGCTTGTTACTCGCTCTAGGCCTCTATAGAAATGGAGGGCCCCCAGAAGGATGTCCCAGGGCAAGCAGGAGAAGCGCCACAGCGAGCCCAGCGTCAGGGACCGGATTGTTGCTCCACCCACGACGCACGCGTGCATTTCAGGTCCTTCCCGTAACAGGAGGGCTGCCCAGGCCACCTGCCCCTGGCCAGTACCACCGAGACGCTGGGCTGTAGCCTGCTCGATTTGGCCTCACTGTAGCAGTTCCCTGGACAAATTGATGCTTTGAAGGTTACTATTTTCAAGTGCATCTACATTTTATTTTATTTATTTTATTTTTTTTTGTGAGGAAGACCAGCCCTGAGCTAACATCCGTCGCCAATCCTCCTCTTTTTGCTGAGGAAGACTGGCCCTGGGCTAACATCTGTGCCCGTCTTCCTCCACTTTATATGGGATGCCACCACAGCATGGCTGACCAGCAGTGCGTCCGCAGCCTCCCGGGATCCGAACTCGCGAACCCTGGGCTGCCAAGCGCGAACTAAACCGCTGCGCCACCGGGCCGGCCCCTACATTTTATTTTTTAAATGTAGATCTTTGTCTTTATTTGCAACATAGGTGCGTTATAAATGCCTTTGGAACCCAGACAGGCTACACAGTTTTTGGATAATCTTTCGTCACACAACACACGCGAGCATCTGGCAAAGGGAATCTGTAGGTCACGAAATTCTAGTCGTCACTTGGTTCTGGCTTTTTATTCTCAGATGCTGATTTGTTGCAACGTGATTGTTCCTCCTTAGGCAGCTCAGTCCCTGACTCTGTTAGGCACTGAAGGCTATGCTTGCTCAGCCTCACTTTCCTGTACGCTTTTTGCTTAAGTCAGGCAATATAAAATGTTGAGTGTGCATTTTATTTAAATTGTGCTTCTTTTCAAGCAGCTGTTCCAGAGAGAATGAGTTTGCATAGTGCAAATGTTTTCTATACAATAATGGCATTAAAAACTATTAAAACACATGGTGGAAATATGAGACGAGATATATAAAATAAGCCAGTGGTCATGAAACACATAGATGGATTTGAAAGTTGGTTGGCATCTAAGAGCAGGGGAAGGCTGTGCCTTGGTGTCTGTGATCACGCACGGACCTCTCCACATTCCTGGGTAGATGGTACCAGCACTTAAAGGCTGGGTGTCACCATGGATAGTGAAACTCTAAATGTGTTCAGCCATTTTCTCACAGACATATTAAATAACTCAATTACAGAAGCAATATGTGATAATTCAAGGAAATATAGAAATATAAAAATATATAAAAATAAAATATATGACATGTTATTTTGAGTCATCTTATTTTGCCTCTTTAGGAATCCTTATGCCACTAGGTGAACTGACAATGAAAAGGGGGAGGAGGGATTTTGGTGCTGGCCAGTGTTTCACCCAAACTGTCTAGATTCAAAGCTCTAACAGAAGAAATCTTTCCTGAACTAAAGGAGTGTCTGATCACAATACTGTGTACTAAGAAAATAATAGCACCATGTCTGATGAAATTACCGAACTTCAAAGATCAAATACAATACAAACATCCAGAAAAAAGTAGTAGATTGCTCACAAAAGGAAAAAATAAAAGTTTGCCTCAGACTTTATTTAACCAGAACCATGGCCCTTTCCATATTTATTTCCTTAATATGTCATAGTCATATTTTTTTAAGTTGTATTATAGGCATATTTTAAAGTTTTTTCCTTTCTCTCTCCTCTACCTCTTTCCCACTAGGATGTGATAGCAATAGTTAAATTCAACATTAAATTCATAAGATGCAAAATATGTGATAGAATCTTGCCAGAAATCAAGGAGAAGACAGGGCTCAGAAATACTAGATGTGAAACAGGAGGCGATAAATGAACCAGACGTTGGATTATCTCCTTCTGGGGACGGGGAGAGAGTACTTTCAGATGTATGCAATAACTGCATTATGTTGGAAATGGTTGAGAGGAAGTTTTGAATTGCTTTATGGAAAGATGTGCTTATGTGCGTATTGGGTAGTTAAGGAGTGGACTGTAGTGAATATCTCTTGTTTTAGCCTATCCCACATCCATCCCCTCCCCTTTTCTTTTTGTAAAAGTACCTCAATTTTGGTTTGTGGCATTTATATTTCATATAAATGGAATTGTACACTATGTGACTTTCTGTGTCTAAGTTTTTTCACTTAACATGATGTTTTCAAAATTCATCCATGTTGTAGCATGTGTCAGTACTTCATTCCTTTTTATTGATGGATAATATTCCATTGTATGCATAGACCACATTTTGTTTATCCATTTATCCATTCACAAGCATTTCAGTTGTTTCCACATTTTGGCTATTATGAATAGTGCAACTAAAAACATTTGTGTACAAGTTTCTGTGTGAACATATATTTTATTTCTCTTGAGCATATACCCAGGACTGGAATTGCTGGGTCATATGGTAATTCTATATTTAACTTTTTGAGAAACACCAAACTGTTTTCCACAGTGGCTGCATCATTTAACATTCTCACCAGCAATGTCTGAGGGTACCTATGTTTTCTCATCATCACTTGTTATTTTTATTATGATTTTAGTATTGCTATTGTTCCTGTTATTCTTGTAGTTATTATTATTAATACCATTGCAATGAGTGTGAAGTGGTAGCTCATTGTGGTTTTGATTTGCATCTTCCTAATTTTTTCATATTTGAACATCTTTTCATATGCTTGTTGGCCATTCATATATATATTACATATATATATATATGTATGTTACCAGACACATACCCAGGATCTTTATCCACCACACTAGAGGGACCAAAATAAAACTGGAACTCCAGGCTTATGGCAAGGAAAGAGTTTTTATTTCAGGTGACGCCAGCCGGGAGATGAGAGTGAGCCCTCAAATTTGTCCCAGCTCCCCGAAAGATGGGAGGCAAGGGGTCTTAACGGTTGTAAGGGAGAGCGTGCACTGGGGTTTTAGGTAGGGGAGGGGGAGCATGTGCTGGGGTTTAGGTAGGGGAGGGGGAGCATGTGGCCATGCTGGTTGGCACCTTCCCACCAGCCTGCATTTGGCCTTGAAGACTGATTTTCTTTCCCTTGACTGTCTGGACTTTTCTGGTTAGTTTTCATCTTCAGCTTTCATTTGGCCTTGTGAGGCTGAATCTTGATGTCTGGACCTTGATTTCCTGGGAAAGACATCTCACTTATATACTAAGGAGGGGCAGAAAGACCTCGTTATACAACAGTTGATTATGCTGAATATGCACAGCTGTAGTGAGCCAAGTCTATCTCAAAGTGTTTGCTCTCTTCTCCTAGCCCAGGGAAGGTTTTTTAACCTCTCCGTGCTTGATTTCGTGTGTGTGTGTGTTTGGAGAAATGTCTACTCAAGTCTTTGCCCAATTTTAATTGGGTTGTCTTTTTGTTGTTGGGTTGGAAGGGTTTATATGTTCTGGATACTAGATCCTTATCAGATATATGATTTGCAAATATTTTCTCCCATTCTGTAGGTTGTCTTTTCACTTTCTTGATAGTGTCCTTTGATGCAGAAATTTTAAAAATTTGATAAAGTTCAATTTATCTATTTTTTCTTTTGTCGCTTGTGCTTTTGATATCATATCTAAGAATCCATTGCCAAATTCAAGATCATGAAGATTTATCCCTGTTTTCTTCTAAGAGTTTTAAAGTTTTAGCTCGTACATTTAGGTCTTTGATCCATTTTGAGTTAACTTTTGTATGTAGTGTGAGGTATAGGTCCAATTTCATTCTTTGCATGTGGCTATCCAGTTGTCCCAGCACCATTTGTTGAAGAGATTATTCTTTTCATGTTGAATGGTCTTGGCAACTTTGCCAAAAATCAGTTGACTATAGATGTATGGCTTTATTTCTGGACTCTCAGTTTTCCTTTGTCTCTATGTCTATTCCTATGCCAGTACAACACTGTTTTCGTTACTGTAGCTTTGTAGTATACTTCGAAATTCAAGAAGTGTGAATTCTCCAACCTTGTTCTTCTTTTTCAAGATTATATTATCTATTCTGGGCCCCTTGCAATTCCATATGAATTTGAGGATTAGCTTTTCCAGTTCTGCAAAAAGAAAGAAAGAAAGAAAACCTGTGGTGATTTTGTTAAGGATTGTATCAGCTCTGTAGATTGCTTTGAGTAGTCCTGCCAACTTAACAGTATTAAGTCTTCCAGTCCCTGAACACAAGATCACTTTCCATTTATTTAGGTCTTCTTTCATTTCTTTCAGCAACATTTTGTAATTTTCAGTACAAATATTACACCTCCTTGGATAAGTTAATTCCTAAGTGTTTTCTTCTTTTTGACACTATGGTAAATGAATTGTTTTCTTAATTTCCTTTTTGGATTGTTCATTGCTAGTGTACAGAAATACAACTGATTTCTTTATGTTGATATTGTATCCTAAAACTTTGCTGAATTTGTTGTTTAGCTCTAATAGCTTTTTGTGGATTCTTTAGGATTTTCTACATATATAAGATCATGTTATCCATGAATAGTGATAGTTTTACTTCTTTCTTTCCGATTTGGATGCTTTTTAGTTCTTTTTCTTGCCTAGTTACTCTGGCTAGAACTTCCAGTACAATGTTGAATAGAAGTAGCAAAAATGGACATTCTTGTCTAATTTCTGACCTTAGAGAGAAAGCTTTCAGTCTTTCATCATTTCACTCACCATGTTAACTGTGGGTTTTTCATAAATACCCTTTATCAAGTTGAGGAAGTTCCATTCTATTCCTAGTTTATTGAGTGTTCTTATCATGAAAGGGTTTTGGATTTTCAAATGCTTTATCTGCATCAGCTGAGAAGATCATATATTTTTTCCTTGGTTCTATTAGTGTAGTGTATTACATTGATTTTTGTATATTGAACCATCGTTGCATTGCAGGAATAGATCTCATTTAGTCATGGTATATAATCCTTTTAATATGCTGCTGGATTCAGTTTACAATTTTCTTTATTCCAACTCTTATACCTCCCTTTGTGAACACTCCACTCATCATGTCCTCAAAATAACCAAGTCATTGGCAGGAGAGTTTCTCTTCACTTGCCTCTGCATAACGGAGGAAGTGGAGGCACATGTGGCATTTACAGTGTTATAACGAGAATCCCTGCAAGGCTGACAAATGGACCTAGACCTTCCAATCCCTGGAGACACAAAGTGTCCACATGCATGTGCGCCCACAGAGGAAAGGACAGATGAGAAAGAATTACCAGCAGAAATAAGACCAAGGGAATATGCAACATCTGTATGCGCGAAGTGGAAGCTAACTTCACAAATGCAAAGGACTCTTGGGTTGATTTTAAAAACTCAGTATAGCTGGTGGGAATGTATAATGGTGTAGCCACTGTGGAAAACAGTATAGTGGTTCCACAAAAAATTTTAAGACTTTTTGGTGAGTTTTGTGTGTGTGTGTGAGGAAGACCAGCCCTGAGCTAACATCCGGTTGCCAATCCTCCTCTTTTTGCTGAGGAAGACTGGCCCTGGGTTAACATCCGTGCCCATCTTCCTCTACTTTATATGGGACGCTGCCACGGCATGGCTGACAAGCAGTATGTCAGCGGGCGCCTGGGATCCGAACCCGCAAACCCCGGACTGCCAAACGCGAACCAAACCACTGCGCCACCGGGCAGCCCCTGATGAGTTTTTAATGTGGGCTAACATTCCATCCTTTCGGGTTCTGATTTTCGAGATGAAGTTTGTGTTTTAAAGGTTCAAGCCCTCTCCTTCTGTCCCTCCTTCCTCCCACCCCAATAGTTCACAGATGTTGAGGGGGTGATTTTCATCTTGCTTTAAGTCAGAAGTCACAAATGACATTTTTTTAAATTAAGGAAAAAAACCTCCCACTTTTTGACTGTTGTCAATATTGCTGTTATGAACATGGGGTACAGCTATCTGAGTCCCTGCTTTCAGTTCTTTGCGGTATACACCCAGATGTGGGATTGCTGGATCTTATGATAATAGCAGCCACATCCTGTTACATCCCCAGCAGCGGTGCACAAGGGCTCCAATGTCTCCACAACTTTGTCAACACTTGTTATTTTCTGGTTTTTTGATAGTAGCCATCCTAATGGGTGTGAGGTATAAATACCTGGTTTTTAAAAGAAATAAAAACTAGTGCATTTATCTGTTTTGCTGTTACTTGGCAGTCCTTTGCTCTGTACTCCCTCACTCCTTGAAATGGACACTACCGTAAATAAAAGATGAGAGAGTGTGAGCCAGCTGCGCTTGCATCTATGGCTGGACATACGGTGCATAGACAAAACCCAGCCACTGTTATAAGGATGTTTCATTAGATTGTGCTGGGGCCAATTCGTGTTGAAGAACTCACATGTATGGTCGATATTGATGAACTTCCAAAAATGAAAACAGAGAAGTGGAAACTAATGAGTATTTCATTGATTTTACTCTTTGCAATATAGTACAGGCTTTGACTTAAGTAAACTTTTTAAAAAAATCTTGAATTTTATGCACTGATTTAGAAGATTGTTGAAGGCAAGTCTATAAAAATGGAGCTAAAATGGTTGGTAGAGAAAAAGGTGAAAAAGCCAGAATTTAGGCTGAAAAACTAGAAGTATTATTTGTGTCATTTATGGAGCATCGTTTTAATTTGTCCCTCAGAGTTGTGACCTCAATTGCAAGGAGACTGATGATGTTCCTTAAAACAACTCAAAATTACATATGATATTTTTTGATTTAGCCCAGAGATGGAACATCTTGATGAAATATGGATCAGTTTTGACCTTGAATCTCTCCCCACCTTGGGCACAAGGATTAAATTTAATGTAAACAGGGTCTGAGAAGCTCTAAAAGAGAGAAGCAATAGAAGGTGCTCAAATGAAGAACCAATTGTCTTTTCTGGAAAATAAGATCAATCTTGAATTTGCCCTGCTCCAGCTATTTGATATGAATGGTTACTGGTCATTAATGATGTTTGTAGAAGCTTACCAAAACCCCAAATAGAGCTAAAATTGACAATTCCATTTCAAAAGGATTTTAAAATATATTTCTTTAATTTTAAAGAAAACATTTTTCTAAATTGAAAGGAACTGCACATAAAATACACAAGGATAACATTCCAATAAAATATGCAAAGTTGAAACAAGAAGAAACAAAAATGTTTGTGTGAATACTAAAGAGAAAATTCTCACAAAAATAATCCCCAAAGTAATTTTAATATAAATGATTTTCTGGCTGTTGTAAATTAAGGTGTAATGCCAATTAAGGAGAGTTGTAAATAAACAGAGTATCATTCTGCTATTTTTGGTTTTCTTTATAATATTCCAGCATTGAAAAACGTGAAAGAACTTAAGAAATACTGTATTGCCATAAAAGATGGTGAATGGTGCTCTATAAGGTGATGATTTTAAATTGAAATGAAAATATTTGCTAATATTTTCTGCAATACTGATAAATTATAAAATGCAACTCTTATAATGTGGGGACGTAATATATAAAAATCTGTGGTTTGTTTCTGGATCTAAGTACTGTGTTAAGGCTTAATTGACAATTCCAGTTGCTACTGCCTCAGCAAAGCAGTTTCTCCACATTGAACCAAATTAAAAAACAAAAATTAAAAAGTACAATGACTTAAGAAAGACTGTCTAATTTGGCATTACGGTCAGTAGAATAAAAATTATGTGAGAAATTTTGATTGTAACTACATAATTAGTATTTTTTCTGAAAAGAAGACAAGAAAACTAAATTGTATGAGATGAATATATAACAATTTGGGAATTATGGGGTCTTTTTCTTATTAACCAACCCTGCCTGCCCATCACCAGAGCACCTCGACATCTGCAGTCATAATTAAATTCAGTAATCTCTGAGAGTTTGCTTTCATTCATATAAAACCATAACTATGAAATGTACTTTCATAACAAGATGTTGTCCCTGCCGTCAAGGTAGGAGGGCAGAGCACATTTTATTGATCAGTTTGTTAGCTTGGTTGATTGCTTTCAAATACTTGCATTTAGAGAGAAGGCATAGGTAGGAGGACAGTGCTCTGAGCAGTGAGGCCCTGCCTTTCTCCCCACAGGTGCCAGGTGCCCTAGGGAGGGCAGGGCAGGCCTCGCCGTGGGGAGATGGCACCGCCCAGCAAAAGGGAGGGAGTTTGAGATGCAGTTTGAGACGTGATGGCAGGACATCTGGTCAAACAAACTTCCAGATAGGAGATGGTCAAGGCGTCAAGAACGAGGAGTAGAGGCCCCCAGAGACCGCAGACAGAGACCGACCCAGAACCTGAGGGGGCTGCCAGCTGACGGGCTCCTGTCAGCTCTGCCATCGCCGTGTGACTCTCGAGAGCTGTTTCATGCCCTCGAGCCTCAGCTTCCTCCTCTGTGCAGAGGTTGACAGTGGCTCACTCTCGGCTGTGCGGACGGAGGATGCACTTGTATACCTTTATAATCTGGAGGCTCACGAA
The DNA here is from genome assembly GCA_031878705.1 of Tapirus indicus. NCBI lineage: Eukaryota > Metazoa > Chordata > Mammalia > Perissodactyla > Tapiridae > Tapirus > Tapirus indicus. The sequence continues at coordinate 1,521,329 of CM062935.1, forward strand.
GTTTCTGTCAGAGGGGATGGAGGGGAGTTGGGAGGGCGAACAGCTCCAGAAGGGAGCCTTGCTGACGACCGCCTCCTTCCTGTTGAACCCCCGGCCCCGCAGAGTACTGGGCCCTCGTCTGGGCTCACAGGGAATGGACGCCGCTGGAAACGCTGCTCCTTGGTGGCCAAACCCCCAGGCCCCCTCTCCAGGGTCCTCACCCTGATTTCTTGGCGGGCCCCCTCGCTCCATTCACCCAAGGGCAGCTCCTGAGCCGGTACTCCCCTGCTGGAAGCTCCCTCCGGACACGCTGATTACGCGCGGCCCCAACTCCGCACTGCCGCTGTGACCACGCCCCTTGCGGCTGCTCCGTCCGTCCCGGTACCGTCTAGGCCCGACCCGAGTCCGGCCTGGTGACCGCCTCGGCCAGTGGACCGCGGGGAGCCGACCGTGTAGGGAGGCCGAGCGGCTTCTCCCTCCTGGGGACGGCAACCGGCCTGCGGGCGACAGCGCGGGGGCCCCCCGAACCCGCGGTCCGCCGGCTCAGCCGAGTGCCAGCCGTGGGCAGGGAACTGCCGCTCCGCCTTCCCGAGGCTACGAGGTCTCAGTGATGGCGGCCTTCCCTCCCCTCCCATCCGCCCGCCCTCCCCAGCAGGGGCTCATGCCCGGCGCCTCGGCTGGGTTAAGGGGGTCGTGGCCCGGCACCCTGAGACCACGGCAGCTAGATCGGCCCGCGGGACCCCCCCTGGCGGATGCAGATCCGGCGGGAACTACATTCCTCAGGACGCTGCGCGGCCCAGGACTCTACTTCCCAGCAGCGCCCGGGACGCCTCGTGAGGACTCCATTTCCCAGAGTGCCGCGAGCGGACCCGCCCCGGTCCCTCTCTTACCTGTCCCCGCGCTTGGCTGGAGGCCCCGAGGGCGCCGGAAGCGGCTTTCCGGGAGTCGGGCAGGTGGGGCAGGGCGCGGGTGGGACGGCGCGGGGCACCGAGGGGACCCCCCCGGGGGGCGCGACGTGGCGAGCCGGGCCTGGGCCCTCGGTGCTCCGTGACAGCCAGAGAGCCCTGTGGGATGCCAGGACCCCGGGGGCGTGGGAGGGGGCCAGCCGCGGTGGTGTCTCCCTACGGGCCTGCTGCTGGACTGCCCGCGCAGCCTGGGCAGGGCCCCCTCCCGACGGGGCTGGCCGTGGGGTCTTCAGCGGAGGCGGCAGAGCCGTCCTGTAGCTGCCAGAACAGATTTGCATCCCCCAGGATAGGATCCTCCGGGGTGGTGGCGCACCAAGGCCTGTCCAGTTCTGAGCCGGAAGCGCGACCTGCCCAGTAGGAACCAGACTGGAGAAGGCTCCCTGGGACCAGCCGGCCGCGGGTGGGCACCCGGCTGCAAACACAGGCGCCAGCCCTTCCCCGCCTGTAGCATATGGGATTTGGCTGGGAGCAGCCCTAACGATTTGGGCCAGGAGCCCCCAGCCCCAAGGTTATCTGCCTCCCCTCTTGTCAGCCAAAGGGGAGCCGAAGGTACCCTTTCTTGGCCCAGTGGGGGTCGTGGATTGGGCCTGCAGGGTGGAGTTTGGGATCAGGCTCTCTTGGCCAGGTGGTAGCCCCAAGGCCCCTGTGCAGCTTTAAGCAGAGGGCTCCCTAGGGAATGTGGCTGGGAGAAGGGGATGACTCAGGTCAGCTGGCTGTCTCTCATCCCCAGCGGGCTGTCTCCCCTCCCAGGGGGCCTCATCCTGTGCCAGTTGCCACAGGGGCCAGCGCTTGGACAGTTGTTGTGGGGCCCAGTGATGAGGGCAGTGACCCCAGGTTCTGGGAACTTCCTGGCCAGCTTCCCATGCTCATGTTCTAGCCCAGGAAGTCCCTGAGGGTCAGGGTTGGGCACAGCCCAGTGAGGGCAGCCCCTGAGGGGCCCCCAGTGACCCACAGTGGCATCTCAGGGAAACGGGGTGCTGATGAATGGGAGCATGATGGCCTCAGCTTCACACCATTTGGCCCTACAGGTGCAGCCAACATGGGTGAGCCCGAGGGGTCCATGCGGATCCTAGTGACAGGGGGCTCTGGGCTGGTGGGCAGAGCCATCCAGAAGGTGGTAGCAGATGGGGCCAGGCTGCCTGGAGAGGATTGGGTGTTTGTCTCCTCCAAGGACGCCGATCTCACGTAAGTGGGCCCATCCCCGGAGCACCCCTACCCACATCCTCTCCAGGCTGAGAGCTCTGGGCCGGGCCTGTCCGGGAGCTTGGTGGCCGCATGCCTGGGCCCTCCCTGCCAGGTGGCTGGCCTGGCCTGGGTGTACACAGCTCTGCTCCTGAGCAAACATCCTCCCATCTCTTCCTGGAAGCCCACACCCTCATCAGACCAGTGCCTGAATTGGCCACTTTCCCTTTTGGCAGCCTCTCTTGCCACCAGTCCTCCCCAGCTACTGCCCCCAGTGCCCCAACCTCAGGGTGCTAGTTCCCGCAGGCCTCCAAGGAGCCCCTGACGGCCTGGCTCCTCCTAGGGATGCTGCACAGACCCGAGCCCTATTTGAAAAGGTCCGGCCCACGCACGTCATCCATCTTGCTGCAATGGTGGGGGGCCTGTTCCGGAATATTAAATACAATTTGGACTTCTGGGTAAGTCAGGGGGGCCCCATCGAGTGCTGGGAGCCAGGAGCCCGGGTTCTGGGAACTTCCTGGCCAGCTTCCCATGCTCATGTTCTAGCCAGGAAGTCCCTGAGGGTCAGGGTTGGGCACAGCCCAGTGAGGGCAGCCCCTGAGGGGCCCCCAGTGACCCACACTTGGTCTGTGGGCAGAGAGGCATGCAGGTGGGCCTAGGGGCACTTAGCCCAATAGGAAAAGCCATGGAGCTGACCAGTGGGTTGGAGGAGCTGAGAGAATCCAGGCTTTGCTCTGTTCCTGCCCCCTGAGCCCTCTGGGTCTCCAGACCCTTCTGCTCCCAGGACCTGTGCTGGTCCAGCTACATACTGAGCGAGGCCCACTGTACACTCCAGGGTGCAGAGGTGTGAACTGGGCTCTGGGGGATAGGAGAAATGGAGTGAGGGGCGAGAGGACAGTAGGGCTCTGCCGGTAGCCCTGCCCCTGCTGGGCTGGGCCCCTGAGGGTTGGCCCCACCGTCTCTGGGCAGCTGGCCTTGGTGTGGTTTGGCCCTGCATCAGGCACTGGGGTGACAGAGGCTCAGACCAGATTCTGCCCAGGGTCCCCTGTTATCCCAGGGCCGTACTTGTCTCAGTCGCAGCCTTCCCAGCAGGCTACCTAACCACCACCTCTCCCCTCTCCCCAGACCAGTCCAAATACCCTGGCCATCTCATGTCCAATTTCTGGAAGGGGAAGTGGGGCCCGGGGAGGGGTGGAGGTGGCCAAGGCATTGCTGCTACTGGGCAGTAGAGCCAGGGTGAGCTACTCGGGGGTGGGAGAGTGAAGGGGCCCCTTCCCCCAACCCCTGCCCCAGAGCCAGATTGGCTCCCTGTGCACTAGCTGCCCTGCCCTCTGCATCCCCTGTGAATGGAGCCCAGCCCTGAGCTGAGGAGGGTGGTCCTCTCCTCCAGGGCCCTCCCCAAGCCTCCAGAAGGCAGGCCTGGATTCTCCTCCAGCCCTGGGGAGGGGACTGCCTGCTAAGGATGTAACAGGCCGGGAGCGGGTACTGGTTTCTGGAAGGCCTGCGTTGGGCAGCTCCTCCTTGTCCCAGGGAGCAGGTAGGGGGAGCAGGCTCAGGTACCTCCCACGTCAGAGGGTCCAGGGTATGTCTGGGTTTCTGTCCCTGGAGGAGCAGGTAGGGGCTGGGGTCCTGCCTGGAGGGGCCTGAACCTGTCCCGCCCCCGCAGAGAAAGAACGTGCACATCAACGACAACGTCCTGCACTCGGCCTTTGAGGTGGGCGCGCACAAAGTGGTGTCTTGCCTGTCTACCTGCATCTTCCCTGATAAGACCACCTACCCTATCGACGAGACCATGGTGAGGGGAGGTGTGGGGCGGGGCGGGGGCGGGGCGGGGGCGGGGCCTGGCCAGGGGCGGGGCCGGAAGCAGCGCCTCTTCTGCTCCCCCAGATCCACAACGGGCCGCCGCACAGCAGCAATTTTGGCTACTCCTATGCCAAAAGAATGATCGACGTGCAGAACAGGTCCTCCTCGTGCCCGCCCAGCTGAGGCCAGCCAGGAATGCGGGAAGAGGGCCCGAGTGCCTCGGGGTGGGTGGGGCCCAGTGGGTAACCCCAGCCCGGCTCCCAGGCCTCATCTCCCTTCCTTGCCAGCCTCTCGCTTTTCCATCTGTAAGAGGCCAGGGTGGGTGGGGTCAACGGTCCCAGGGCAAGGGCCAGAGGAGACGCTGTGCCTCTGCAGGGCCTACTTCCAGCAGCATGGCTGCACCTTCACTGCTGTTATCCCCACCAACGTTTTCGGGCCCCATGACAACTTCAGCATCGAGGACGGCCACGTGCTGCCCGGCCTCATCCACAAGGTGCACTTGGCCAAGAGTGAGTGTCCACTGCCGAGCACCCTGGGCCACGTCACTTGCCTGATGGGGTCACTGGGGCTTAGCTGGGAGGAGAGGGTGGTGGCTGGCACAGCCCCTTCTGACGCCCACCCCCTCCCTGAATCTGCAGGCAGCGGCTCGGCCCTGACGGTGTGGGGTACAGGGAAGCCACGGAGGCAGTTCATCTACTCACTGGTTCGTGCGGGAGGGTGCACAGCTGTCCCCCAGAACGTCTCCCCAGGCCTGCCATTGCTGGCTGTGAAGAAGCATGAGGGAGCCTGGGAGGGGGTGAGGGTCCAGGCTGAGTCCCTGGAGGAGCACTCGCTGATCCTCGCTGAGTATCTGTAGGTGCAACTCTGAGTTCAGCAGGAGGAAGGACTCAGTCCGTTGTGGCTGAGCTGGCCAAGGACTGCCCAAAGGGAAGGGCCCCCAGCCTGGGCTGTGCCCCTACTGAGCTGAGGCACTTGGGAGACGTGACTTGTGGCCCCATTTGGCTGTAATTTGTGGCCTTTGACCCTGCCTGTGTGACTTCTAGGACCTGGCCCGGCTCTTTATCTGGGTCCTTCGGGAGTACAATGAGGTGGAACCCATCATCCTGTCAGGTGGGCACCCTGTGGCCCCGACTTCCAACAGCGGGGCAGGACCCACGTCTGTCGTGAGAGCGGCTGAGGGCGGGAGCAGGAACGTCTGTCAGGGGCTGGGTGGCACGTGGCCAGGGGAGGAGGCCTGACCTGGCCGTTGGCCCCTCGTTCTCCACAGTGGGTGAGGAGGATGAGGTCTCCATCCAGGAGGTGGCAGAGGCTGTGGTGGAGGCCATGGACTTTCATGGGGAGGTCACCGTATCCTTCGGCTCCAGGTGGGGGCACCGTGGGCCTTCCTGCACAGACTGCTGATCTGACGCACCCAATGGTGCACACCCTGGCAGCTGGAGGGGGTCTGCTGCTCACTCCCTGAGGCTCCCCCTGGGAAAGCAGAGGAGGTTTAAGGGTGGGCTGGGGGAGGGGCTGCCCTTTCTGCTGTGGCCTTGACCAGACACCCAGTTTGATACAACCAAGTCGGATGGGCAGTTTAAGAAGACAGCCAGTAACGGCAAGCTGCGGGCCTACCTGCCAGACTTCCGGTTCACGCCCTTCAAGCAGGGTGAGCACCCTACCCCTCCCAGGGCCCCCCATCTCCATCTCTAAGGACCTCCTGGCCCCTCCTTGGCTTTGGGACACCACTGCCCCTGCCTAAGCCTCAGCTTCCCTACTGTCAACTGGGGGTGGATGCCTTGCAGGTTTGGTCTCCACACCATCAGGGAGGCAGGACACAGGGCGACTGCCCTGTGTCCATGGGGCCACCACCCTCCCCACCTCCCGTGGAGGTCAGTGCACCCCTCACCTGCCCGCCTCTGCAGCTGTGAAGGAGACCTGTACCTGGTTCACCAAAAACTACGAGCAGGCCCGGAAGTGAAGTGTGGTGGTAGGAGCAGCGCTGGCTTTCCCGTGAGGCCCCAGGGGCCACTCAGCTGGCAGAGCCTACTAGCAACTACTCTCAAACCCTGCCAGAGTCGAGGGCACTGCCCAACAACCTGGGCCCACCTTCCACCCCTTCTGCCAGGGTGGCTCCGGGCGGCTATCCATCAGGGCCACCGGTCATGTCCGTCCTCAGGGAAACCAAGGCCTACCCAGGCAGGGCACCTCGCTCCCCAATGCTGGTTCCTGGGTCCTGAGTGTGTCCCCTTGTAATCCTGCTGTCCTACTCCCTGGGAGCCAATAAAGTCCATTTTTACAGGCCTGGCCCAAGCAGCTCTGTGCCAGTCGTCCCCCACATGCAGGCACTGCCTCCCTGAGCCTGGCTGCCCCAGGGCCCATCAGCCCCCTGCTGAGCCCCCAAGAGCTGCTGGGACAATGGCCAACTGTCCCTGGGGTGGAAGGGCCATGAGATCCCCTGGGCTTTGCTTCTCAGCCTTGGGACTTTGGGGAAACAGGCTGGGTCTGAATTTGCCCGGACTGAGTGGGCATGTGGATGGATCCAAGGGGAGGGTAGTGCTTGGGTGGCTCAGGCTTCCCTGGGACCCCAGGAGAGAGCCGGGTCAGGCTCGGCCCCTTATCTCCCTAGCTCTCAGGTGATGGGGCCCGGTCTTCCCTTCTCCCATGGGGACAGTAACAGGTGCCACACAGGAGGGCAGGGAGGTGAGCAGCATGGGCCTCCCCATTCTCAACAGGAAGAGAGCAAAGTCTGGACAGGTTGACTGACAGGTCGTCTGGCCAGCCAGTCACTGCTGAGGTGTGGGTCCAGGAGTGCCCAGCTCCAAAGACCACAGGCCAAAGCCCACTGAACTGCCTCACCCAGGACCCAGGCACCTTTCCTGGCCCCAGGGCTCAGCCTTAGGCCTGCCTCTTCTCAGGTCCCCTCTCTCTTGGGTAGCCCTTTGCCATCTTCACGCCGATGACTCCAGGCCCTCTCTGATGTCAGACACATCTGCCACATTCATTCCTTCATTTATTCGAGCAGTATTGGTTGCCTTCCCTGTCCCAGGCACGAGTCCTGACCTCTGAGCCTGAGCCCGAGCCCAGCTGACCTCGCACTGCATTTGTTACCACCCCCTTTGTCTCCAGCAAGCTGTGGGGTTTATCCTCCGGCTTCCCCAGGGGCTGGCCCTCACTCTTCTATCAGGGCCTCCCCACCGCTTAGCCTCAGCTGAGGTGGGCTTTCCCCTCCAAGCGCCCACCCTGCCATGGGCAATTGCCTATTTGTCTGGAAATACCTGGAAGCCCCCTCCCACCCGGGACTTGGAGCTCCAGGACCCGGGTCGGCCCTTCACAGTGTATCCCCTTGGGCACCAGCCCTTTGTGAATGAAGGCGCTTCCCATGTGGGGTTCAGGGAGGGGGTGGAGGGGGTGGTGCCTGAGTTGGAGCTTGGGTCAGCAGGTGAGAATGGTGGGAAGGAGGCCCAGCACAGAGCAGAGAGGCCTGGACACACCAGGGAGGACACAAATGGTGTGTCCTGAGCCACCCCCTGGGTTGTCCTGTGTGTGTGTGTTTACTGTCGAGGGGCTGTCTCCCTAGCCAGAATGCAGGTCCTCAGGGTGGGGGTTCTGCTGTCCAGTCCCCTGCTGTGTGGCTTTCATCCCTGGCCCAGAGCAGGGCCCACACGCTACAGGAGCAGTGTTGAAGGAAAGGAATTTCACTGTTGAAGAGCTCAGAACATGTCAGAGTTTAGAAGAAAACAAAACATCTTTAACATGCAATCTTAAAAATGACAACCTCGAGTCTTCAAGCTTTATTTTTCCCATGTCAATTAAAAATTACAAGTACCTCCCAGGCCCACCACCGCCCTCCCCCTGTCAGTCTCTGAGATGGCTCCTGGCCATGGCCAAGCACTCCATCTCCCCCAGGACCAACAGTGAGGGGCCAGGTCTCTGCTGGGGACCCAGGCTCCACGAAGGCCTCTCCTGCCTCCTCCTCGCAGCTCCCTGAGAGGCCCAGAGCAACCAGCATCCAGGCTGCTGGAGAAACTTCTTTAATACGGAGAAGCGACAGACCCTTGCTCACATTTCACTGGCAGTGCTAATTTTATGCTGTCACCTGGACACTTGGACCTTCTATGGCTTAGGGAAGAGCTGACCACACGCCATGACCACGCAGCCCTGTCCTCCCCACCTGAGACCACTCCCAGGCCCCAAACGGAGAGCCAGGGCGCTCTGAGGACGCTGCTCCCAGCCAGAGGAACAGGCCTGAGGCTGTAGCGGGGCCCACTCCCCAGCTCCTGACCTGACACGGCCACAGTCGGACCCTGCCTGCCGGTCTTTCATCAGAAGCAGGGCGGATGCGCCCTCCTGGAAGCTCAGGTGCCCAGCGACCACCAATCTGTGGTCTCCGGACTCTGCAGCGTCCCTGCAACGGTCACCCAGCAGGCGCGCTCCGCGCACTGACCTCTGGGACAGCGTCACAGGAGCCCCCACCTCTTTCGACCCTTCGCCTTTGAATGGAGCCTCTCAAGCTGCCCTTTGGAAAATCAGCATCTGATCACACGCGCCCGGGGTCCCGCCAGGGCTCCCATCGCCCTCAGCGCACGACAGGTCCTCGGACGCGCCCCCCCCCCCCCCCGCGACGCGCCCCGCACCCCGCGGCCCTAGCCGACCCTCTCGGACCAGTGAGCGGCGAGGGGGCGGGACCCACTGCTTAGCGAGCGTCAGAGCGCGGAGCCCGGACGGGAGGGGGCGGAGCGTGCTGTCCGGCAACTAATGGACGAGGAGAGGGCGGAGCCACGTCGCCCATTGGCGGGCCGAGGGCGCGGGGCGCGGTCAGACAGCGAGATGGCCGCGGCGGCTGGACCCGGCCCGCGGCGAGTGGGCTTCGTGGGCGCGGGCCGCATGGCGGAGGCCATCGCGCAGGGCCTCATCCGAGCAGGTGGGCACCGCGGGCGTGGGGTGCCTGGGCCCGGGAGCTAGCGGGCGTCTGACCACGGCCCGGTGTGGGAGGGACGGGCTCATCTCCCCGGAAGCATGAATACCGCAGAACCCCGGGCGAGGAGAGGGACCCTCCGCGCGGGAGTCCCCGCGGTGGAGCAGAGCCGGGCGTGCGTGGGCCAGGGCGGAACGCGGCCCCTCCCCCCCCCCCCCGCTTCCCTCTGAGAGCGCAGTAGGAGGGGATGTGCGTGCACAGGCTTAGAGCCGGCAGTCCCCACAGTAGCCACGAGCCACATGTGGCCCTTGAGCACTTGAAATGTGGCTGGTCCGAATTAGGATGTGCTGTGAGTGTATAGAATAAAATATACGCCAGATTTGGAAGATTAAGCGCACACAGACAAAAAGAAAAAAGTAACATATCTTAGTAATTTTTAATATTGATCACATATTGGAAGGATATTTTGGTTATATTGGGTTAAATAAAACATATTACAATTAACTTCACCTGTTTTTCTTCTCACTTGTTTAAAGTGACTACTAGGAAATGTAAAGTTACACATATGGCTCGAGTGGTATTTCTGGTGGGCAGCACTAGCTTAGAGCCTGGGACCTCCTGCCAACTCCCTGGCATCGTGCCTTGGCCGAGTTGCTTGACCTCTCTGAGCCTCCGCTGCTGCCTTCTGTTTGTACGCCAGCTCCACTCCACGGGGCACGCTGCAGGATTTCTCAGCCTCTGCTCCTATGGACCTTTAGGGCAGGATAATTCTCCATCCTTCACATCTGGCCTCTCCCCACTAGATGTCAGCAGCATCCCCTAGTTGTGACAGCCAAAAATGTCTCCAAACACTGCCACGTGTCCTCTCGGGACAGGGGGTGGGGGGCAGGGGGCAGGAGTCGTCTCTTGTTGAGAACTACTAGTTTACAGCAGGGAATGATAATGCTAATTCTACTCCATAGTATTTAGGAACTCTTATGTGTAGATTATAGGCTGGCTCTCTGTTTTCAGCCACATGTCAAAGTCCAAAACCATATGTCAGAGTCCAAAGTCAAAATCATCAGAAAATAGTTTACTGTAAGTCTCGGGTGTTTTACTTGTAAAACCTGGCAGTATCACCTGCCTCCAGGGCTGTTGAGCAGCACAGTGCGGGTGTGTGTAGGCAGCGCACAGCGGCCATCACTGTCATGATTAATCAGCTCTCTGTTCAGGTTGTGTGATGCATTTCTGCCTTCCCGTTAGACCTCACAGAAATCTAATCTCCCCAGCCTTGTACCCCCACAAACATGGGTGATTTCTACCAAATGGGCACTTAGCCTCTGCTTGGACGACCCAACACAGACATAGCCCCATCCCTGGGAAGCTCATCCCCCACTGGGCCTCCCTACCCACCATGCCCCCTTCCCCTGCCTTCCTGTCCCCAGAGGAGGCAGAGGTCCCTGGGATCTGTGTCTTCACTAGACGCAAGCTCCTGGCCCCTGTGTCCAGCAGGGCCTCTGGACTCGGCAGCAGCAGGTGGGTGGCAGCGATTGCTGAGTAAAATCGGGGGGTGTGACTGCCTGTTCCTGGCTGCACGGAGCGCCCCGGCCGAGCACTGGGTTCTTGCAGAGTCTCAGGCCAGCCTGGGTCAGGAAAGCCCAGTGTGGCCCGGTGAAGGCCAGCCAGGCTGGCTCCTCCTCCTTCCTGCCACCCCACCTCCTCACTGACGCCCCTGCCTTTGCCTTTCTCTCCAGGAAAAGTGGAAGCTCAGTACGTGCTGGCCAGTGCACCAACTGACAGGAACCTCTGCCGCTTCCGGGTGAGCTGGGGCCCAGCTCTTCTGAGTTGAGGCTTCCCCCCAGGGCTCAGGGTGGCCCTTGGCTCCTGTCCCTCTGAGACACTTCTTGGGGGCCAGAGACGTGTATTTAGCTAAAGTTTTGAGACTGGCTGGGCTGGGCTGGGGAATGGGAGGTCAAAGGCCAGAAGGAAAGTCAAGATTGTGGAGGGCCAGGGTGGAGTAAAGGGGTGTGTGTGTGTGAGTGAGCGCACACAAGTGTGTACATGCTTGTGCATATGTGCATGTATGTGCACTTGGGTGCATGCGTGTGTGTGTTGGGGTGGGCAGGGGTGGTCATGGGTGCTCACTGGCGTCTGAGGCTCACAGAGGTGCTGACATCAGGGGGCTCTATGAGGTGCATGGTTGGGTGCTGAGCAAGAACATGTGGTCTAGGTGAGTCTTGGGCATGGGGAGTGGGGTGGTACGGGTATTTGCAACAGGACCCATGGGAATGCAGGGTGGCCTCCAGCAGGAAGGGCTGTGGTCTGGGAGGACGCCCCACTTACCCCCCGTCCTGGTCCTGGCATTCCCGGTGCAGACTCTGGGCTGCCAGACCACCCATTCTAACCAGGAGGTGTTGCAGAGCTGCTCACTCATCTTCTTTGCCACCAAGCCCCACATCCTGCCAGCCGTCCTGGCAGAGGTGGCCCCTGTGGTAACTGCTGAGCACATCTTGGTGTCTGTGGCTGCTGGGGTCTCTCTCAGCACCCTGGAAGAGGTGAGTGGCACGTGGAGTAGGCTCTGATGGCCAGACTCAGCTTCCCACCCCTTGCCATCCTGGACTGGCCCCAGCCTGGGCTCAGCCCTTCAGGAAACCAGGTTGGGTGGGACAGGTGGCACACAGCCTCTCAGCCAGCCTGCAGAGGTGGCCAGGTAGCTGAGGGGACTGGGGTTAGGGTTCCTCCTGGCGCCATGCCTGGGAAACAGGGAAGGGAGCCTGCAGCTGGCTGAGGCGTGTGCCTGCCTGGCAGGGCCGATACCACAGGCTCCCTGACTCCAGCCTCTCTCTGGCCAGCTGCTGCCCCCAACTGCACGGGTACTGCGGGTCTCGCCCAACCTGCCCTGTGTGGTCCAGGAGGGGGCCATAGTGATGGCACGGGGCCGCCATGCTGGGAGCAGTGAGGTCAGGCTCCTGCAGACCCTGCTGGAGGCCTGCGGGCAGTGCGAGGAGGTGCCCGAGGCCCACGTGGACATCCACACCGGCCTCAGTGGCAGCGGCGTAGCCTTTGTGAGTGTTGTCTCATCCCCCACCCTGCCCCTATAGGCCAGCCTTCAGCAAAGCGGGGTCTCTCCAAGTCCCTGCAACAGCCCCTGCCCTCAGGACCTGATGGCTTGGTCCCTGGGCTCCCCATGAGCTCTGCTCTCCCCACGTCACTGTCTTCCTGGCCTTTGAGGCCCAGGAGTGCTCCAGTGAGACCTCTGGGCTCAGGCCTCTGCCCTGGGTCCCCCACTGGTGGCTGGTGTTCTGGACCTTGTTCCTGAAGGTTCTGAGCCTTCTCCAGGCTAGGTGCTGTGTCCAGGGGAGTGTTGGCTTTAATACCCCCCACACCGCCTCTGACAGGTGTGCGCTTTCTCTGAGGCCCTGGCTGAAGGTGCCATCAAGATGGGCATGCCCAGTGGCCTGGCCCACCGCATAGCTGCCCAGACCCTGCTGGTGAGTGAGGGTGGCCCTAGGGGAGCATGTGAAAGGGAATGAGCCCGTGTGTGTCCCGGGAGCTGTGGGAAGGGAGACAGCAGGCCTGAGAAGCCTGGGCCGAGATCTGGGGGATGCATGGCGAAGCAGGCTACACAGTGGAGGCTGAGCTGGAGAAGGGGCTGCCCGCCTCCTGAGTCACCAGACCCTGACCCCACTCTCCCCAGGGGACGGCCAAGATGCTGCTGCAGGAGGGGCAGCACCCAGCTCAGCTTCGGACGGATGTGTGCACACCAGGCGGCACCACCATCTACGGGCTCCACGCCCTGGAGCAGGGCGGGCTGCGGGCAACCACCATGAGTGCTGTGGAGGCCGCCACCTGCCGGGCCAAGGAGCTCAGCAGGAAGTGAGGCACAGGTGGTGGACACAGACCATAGCCCGAGTGCCAAGAACAGCCCTGCCACCCCCAGTCCCTCCCTCCCTGGCCCCTTCCCAAGCACTGTGGTTCTCTCCAACCTGCAGGAGCCTCCCGGGCTGCTCCTCTCTCCCTTCCCCGACACGGGGAAATGGTACCTGCCCCCCCCCCCCCCGCGCTGTGGGACAGAAAGCAGTGTGGTGCTGGCCCACCGTAAGGGGTGACGTGGTTTCTGAGGGCCTGAGGCTGGCACTGCTGGTCAGGTGCCTGGTGTGGTCGGCCAGTTGAGGGAGGAACTGAGCTGCTAGCAACACAAGTGCCAGGGCAGGCCCTTCCAACAGCTGTGTGACTGCAGCCAAACCCCCTCTCTCATCTCAGCTTGGGGGCGCGGGGACATATGGAGCAAAGCCAGTGCTGTTATGCCACCGTGTCTGTCCCGTCCCTGGGGTGGCCTGCCATGGAGTGGGGCCCCCATAGGGAGCTGGGCCCTGGCCCTGCCAGCCACCAAGAAAGCAGCTGAGTTGCCCACACAGCAGAGGGCCAGGGTCCTCCACAGCACCACAGTCAGCAGCAGGCCTCGGGAGTTGCTGCTCCAGGTATGGGAAGATAGGCCCTGGCCAGCCGGGGAACACAGAGCTGCCTTCAGTTGGGTGTGGCCCCCTTACCCCAGACCCTAGGTTCCTGGCAAGTGACAGGTGAAGCTGGCGCTTGATCCTTCCCTGGGTCAAGAGTCCTGGAGGGTCCCGTGGCCTGGCCTTTGACTGCAGTACTTGGCTCTTCGCATGTCCGTGAACAGACCAACAGGCGAGGAAAGCCAGTAACTCGGGGCCCAAAGGAAGGCTGTGGGGCCTTTGGGCCCAGGGCAGGCCGCTTGCAGCTCTGTCCCTTGCACCGCCCCCAAGGCTCACTGGGGCCTCCCCACCCCATGCAGGCCCCAGAGTGCTGGAGCCCCTCACTTCCACCAGTGGCTCCTGAGACCGCCAGCCACACGGTGGACAGAGGCTTGGGGCCATTCCCACCCTGCCACCTACCAGCTGTGAGATTGCAGGCAGATGAATCTCCCAACTGTAAGTGGTGCCCATTCGGCCGTGCTGCTCCTTGCTCACCTCCACGCCCTCTCAACCCCAGCCGCCCACCCACTCCCTCCCTGCCAACCTGCAGTCCCGCTCTGGCGGGACTCCCTGGTGGTCTGCCCTCTCCCCACCCAGCCAGCCCCAAGATCAGCCCTTCCCCTGGGCCTCTCTCCCCACCCTCCTCCTGCCTTGTCTAGGCAGGCTTGGCAGGCGGGCCTGCCCTTGGCCGGTGATTGCTTGGTCTGCCACTTGTTGAAGGGTCAGCCTGAGTCCATTTCCACATCCAGTTTCTCTGTTTGTGAAACGGGAATAAAGATACTGCCCTATAGCAGAGTGCCCAGTATTTAACTGGAGGCTGATAAAACCAAATTCCAAGTGCCTTGGAAGCACGTCTCAGCTGAGGCCTGGGACGTTGGGCTCAGACCGACCTCAGAGCTGGTGGGGTGCAGGTGGTGTGGGTGGCAGAGGGCCGTACATCACCATCACCTGAGAGCTCTGCAGGGGTAGTAGGATCACTGGCTTCGCCTGTGCCCAACCTCACCGTCAGCTGGACGTCAGGGGTCCCAGCCATGCATCTTCCGACAGAATCCCTGGGGATCAGGGTGGGATCAGCATCTGCCCAGCCCTGCCCCAAGCAGGCCACCCCCTGAATAAGAGGCGCCTCGGTGAGCCCCTGGCCCAGCTGGAGAGCAGCCATGCCCCAGGTGGTGATGGCCTGTGACAGGACATGTTGATTCAAGAGGGCCTGGCCCAAGAAGGGCAGCCTTGGGGGGCAGGGTCGCAGCCCAGTCGCTGGCTAGCTGTTTCTTCACCTTACACTGCAACGCTAAAATGACTTTTCAAGAAACTGGTGGATATGAAAATGGTTTCTTATGTCATCAATGTCCCATTTTTATACTCTCCACCTTTTCAAGTTCTGAGGTGTTCTGGATCCAAGCACTGGATCAAGAGTTACAAAATAAGACTTTAGAACGGGATGCATATGAAGTTGACACGTTCAACCTTTATTATAAAGTGCACCGGGTCATCTGACCAGGTGAACTCCACCATCAGTGAGGTTGGCTGTGAAAGGGCCTCTCCAGAGAGCATGCACCCCGCAGGCCCACGGTCCTCAAGGACACGCCACTGGAGCCAAGCCACACCTGTGGACACCCTCAGGCTGGGGATAAATGGCTGCACACGGCACTCCCACCTGCACTCTGTCGAAGGGTTGGGGGTCCCCAGAGGATGGCCCCTGAGCTCGAGGGCACTACCTTTCCTCACAGCATGCTCTGTATTTCCTCTGCAGCGGAAATGACGTGGGAGAGGGTCACTTCCCGAGCATGCAGCCCCTTGGCAGGGCTGTGCTTCTCAGACGGGCTCCCCGAGGGCTGCAGCCTGGTCTCCTCCCCCTGAATGCGCAGGCCGGGGGTGGTTTGAGCAGAAGCCTGCACACTCGCTCATCTTTCCATCCTCAGTGCCTTCCCTTCCCTGCCCTACTGCCAAGCCTACTGGGTGAGCTCTGACAATGACCCTGACTAAGGACCACTCTTTGGAAGAGCACTGACCTTCACCACCTTGAGTATTCATCAAAGGGCTGTGAACAGGAGGGGGAGAGGCCAGCAGCTGTGTCCCTGATACCTCCCAGGCTGTGGCAGTCCCCATACCCTTTGAGGATGTGCCCTTGAGGGCAAGAAACCCAGTTTCAGTGCCTGGGGCTCGGCAGGCAGACAACAGCTGCTGAAGGAATTCTAGCAGCATCAACTAACAGCCCTCCCTCAGTGCCATCCACCTCTCACTCTCCTGTTATCACAAACCAGGGTGATACACTCAGATGCCCCAGGCCCAGAGGGTAACAGCAGCGAACAGGCTGCCCTGCCGGAGACCTCTTCAGCCTTTCTCTTGTGGAGACAAACTCTGGGGTCTCTCTCCGGAAGCCTCTGGCCAGGCCACCCCATGATTTCACACTGAGCTGAGCCCATGGAAGTGGGTTACTGTGAGCCACTGGCAGAGCTGGGATGGGGCCCTGGATTCCCGCCTGCTGTCCATTTAATGCTGCAGGCCCTGGGGATCACAAGGATTCAGTCCATTGCTGGGGCTGCCCTCAGGGCCAGGTGCTCTGGCAGAGCAGCCTTCTCCATGTGTCGGGGCCAGCAGCCTCCACCCTGCAGCACGCATGGGACACCAGCGCCTCCGTTCTAGGGAGGAGACACGATTAGAGGCTCAGCAGCTCCAGACCCACACTTGAGAGGCACTCTAGCTCCTCAAGACCCCAGGCCAACCTGTTCTGTGCCTCATTTATACAGTGCCCATCTAGGGCCCCAGGGACAGGCCAGAGCCACCTCCTGGTGTGCAGCCTGTTTCCCAGATGGGAGGGGGGTGGTACGATATGAAATAGTTTGGAGAGAGGCAGGTAAGAGATCCTGTTCCTGACACCCGGTCTCAATATCAACTCCAGCCTCCCCTGCCCAGGTCCACAGAGGGGTAGACTGGAGGAGGACTCGAGATGGAAGCCTTGGCAAGAGGAGGCAGTGCTGTTGAAGGACCACTACCAGAGGCCACCCTGGGCTGTGTGTCAAGCCCCAGGCACACCCTCACTTGGAGCCCACCTGGGCCTTGAAGTCTGCATCTCCACATGCCCCTGCAGGCAGGCCTGGCAGAGTGGATGCCTGGCAGGCTGGCCATCAAAACCAGAAGCTCCCAGTCCTGGGTCCCTGGATCACTATCAGCTGGACTTCCTGAAGACCTGTGCCAGCTGCTTGGGTTAGAGACCTAGAGCCAGCCTGACTGCCAAAGGCTCCTCTAGGTGTCCAGGCTTGAGAAGGCTGGAAGTGGAGGTGCCAGATGGGCCCCAGTAGGCATGGCTGGAGGTTGCTGCCCTGGGCCAGGCTAGTCAAGCCTTGCTCCACTTGCTCCCAAATTCTCTATACCTTTCCTCAGCTTTCAGCTTTAAGATATACATAGATATATACACGTATATATTTTTTGACTGGGAGCACTTCCAAGGAACAGTTTACATTCTTGGACTCATGTGGAAATTGCTCTGGGGGCTCCCTCCAGCTGCCCCATTGCAGTTCATGGCCATCCCTCCCACGAATACACCACCTTCTGCATAGGCTCGGACTACTAAGAGGACACGGAACAGGTGAGGATGACAGAGCCGAGAGGCAGACAGGGCCCAGACCTGGCCCACTGGCCCTCATAAGGGCTCTGGGCAGCATCTCTGCAAAGGCAGGGCATCTCTTGGCCTCAGACCACCAAAGGGATTCTGAATCTAGAGCTGGACAGAACAGCAGAAGTGTACGAGCTGGACAGTAACACATGAGCCCTTTTCTCCCTCTTTCAAACTGTGTCACCCAGAAGCCCAATTCCTGGGGCCGCAGGAAGCCGCTCCTCAGCCACACCCTTGGCAGTGCCAGGAGAGGCGGGTAAGCCTGGGGGGGCAGGCCGGGGCAGAAGGAGCCCTGGAGGGGCGCTAAGGCACTGCAGGATTGTCCCGGCATGGCTGTCAGTGCCGTGGGCCTGCACCGGGCCCTAAGGCTGGTGGGCTCTAGCTGGTGGGAGAGTCCAGGGTGCTTGTCCAGTCATTGGTCAAGTCACCAGGGCCCAAGTCCAGCTGCTCACCAACCCCACAGAACAGAAGAGCTGTTCAGATAGAGTTTTCTTAAGGAAAATTAAAAATCCAGGTGCAACAGAAGTCTATACTTCCTGCCGCATCCAAAACCTCAGAAGGCCCCGAGGGCTGGGCACCATCCTTCCCAGCCCACGGAGGCAGCCTCTGAGACCAGCCCAGGCTGGGGACTGAGACACCACCTGAACCCCCATGGAGAGTATCTGTGAAAATGGTTTAATGTGCAAAAAACCAAACCCAAGTGGTGTGCTTCCCCACTGAGATAATCTCAGGGCTGTGGTTCGGGAACCACGCGGCACCAGGGCTCTGGACAGATGGGGTGCCAGGCCCTCATCCAGTGCAGGTCATGGGCCACTGGGGGGAGGGCAGGAGGTGCGGACAGGCTCAGGGCTGGAAGCCTCAGTCCCACAGGGGCCGGAGCAGGCACACACCAAGCTGCTGATGAGTGCTGTGGTGTGTGTGCCAGGCGTGCGTGAGAGAGAACCATGCGAAGACCTCAGACCCCGTGTCTATGCTTGCCCAGGAAGGAGGAGTGTGAGCCCGGGCCACTCTTCTAGCTCCCCCCAAGAAACTGGGGACCAGTGGAGCAGGATGATCTTTCACCAACAGAGCTCCTCCAAGACAGGCTAGGCTGCAACCCCTGTTGCCCCCTGAGCCATGGGGTGGGTCACCCCAGGAAAGGGGAGGAGGGGAGATGAGGAGACTGTGTGTGTCCCCTCCCTCCAAGTGCAGCAGGAGAAAGGCCGCTGGGGGGGCCCCTCGGGCAGGTTTGGTCACACCCCATCGTCGGGGACTGCCAGAGAGGGCCCAATGCCCCCCAGCCTCCGGGCCATGCTGATGAGTGAGCGTAGCTGAACCAGCTTCAGCGGCCCCACCTCCCGGGGGTCCTGGCTCTCTAGCCACCGCAGAGCCGTCTCCAGACCCCGAACAGCCTCCCCAGCAGTGGGCACAGCGGCCTCCTCCTCCTCTCCACCCCCCATGACAGAGAGCAGGCTGGCTACGGGGGGAGGGGCCACAGGGGCCAGTGCAGGGGGCCAGTCAGGGCCTGCCTCCTCTCTGCAGCTCTCGGGCAGCCCCCCATCATCATCCAGGTGCAGCCATTCGGCCACTTCCTCGGGCGCCAGGCGCTTGTAGGCCAGGGCTGCCAGGTGTGTCAGGTCGCTGAGCACCCTGCTATGCTCGGCAGCCTCCTCGGCCTGCCCAGCCAGCTGCCCTGCGCGCTCCTCAGCTAGCCGGGGCTCGAAGGCTGCCCGCAAGCCCAGCAGCCAGCAGCGCTCGATACTGCCCGCCTGCACCAGGTCCCAGGAGAGGCCGGCCAGGTAGAGCATGTCCTTGAGCATGAAGCTGCGCATGAAGTCCAGCGGGGAGCCCCCGGCACAGGACACGGCCAGCCGCAGCAGCTCCCGCTTGTACAGCTGCTTGAAGGCAGCCACCACCCCCTGCTCCAGCGGGGCAGGGATGTGCGCCCGGCTGCTGCCCTTGGACAGGAACAGCACCCGAACGGCCCCGTCGGGGGTCTGCAGCTCCTCCGGGGGGCCGAGGGGCTCAGGCCGATACCGCCTGGGGGTCTCCTCGCTCTCTTCCAGGGCGGGTATCCTGGCCGCCGGGCTCGGGCAGGGCGGGTGGGCGACCAGTAGCACCGCCTTCTGCTGCAGGCAGCTGCGGCGCAGGTAACGCCTGACGCCCGGGACGAACTCCTCAAAGAACCAGCCCCGCAGCAGCGGGCGACTAAGCCAGGCGTCGGGGCTGTAGCGATAGGAAGCCGGGAATTTGTCCTGGTTGTGGTGGCGCAGGCTGGGCGGGTCCGGCAGCTGCCCGATGACCAGCGGTTTAAGCTTGTGGCTGCCGGTCAGGTTAGCGGCCAGCAGCACCGTCACCCGGTCGCCCCGCCAGCGCCGGCCGCAGCCCCCCGCGCCGGGGTCCTCAGTGCCCAGGGGCGCGGCCTGCTCCGGAAGCAGCTTCCAGTAGAGGCCGGTGACGTTGGCGTTGTAGATCTGCTCATCGCCGTAGCCGCCCTCGGCTGGGGGAGGCTGGGCCGGGGAGCGGTCGGGCAGGGGGCCGGCGCCGTGGGCCTGCGCGGGCTCCTGCTTGACGGGCGGACCCGGCGCCGGGCCCGCGGCCGGGGGCTCGGCCTCGCCATAGATGCGCTGGCTGGAGATGCCGTGGCGCTTCTGCCAGCGCCAGAACCAGCCATGGCTGGCCTTGAAGGTGCACTCGGGCCCGTAGATCTGGCGCGCGAAGGCCTCGGCCTGCGCCTGGATGAGCGGCCCCGACAGCGGCACGCCGTGCTGGCGCAACGCCAGGAACCACGAGTAGACGGCGCGGTCGATCTCCTCCTCGTTGGCCAACCGCATCTTCTTGCGCTGCGTGCCCACCTCGCCGCCCAGCTGCTCCAGGAACCAGCGCAGCTTGGGCTCGTCCTTGAGCCAGCCGCGCAGCGTGCCGCCGGGCACGCCGAAGTCGCGGCACACGCTGGCCTGCCGTTCGCCGCCCTTGACGCGCTCGATGGCCTGCAGCTTGTCCTTGATGGAGTAGGCCTTGCGGAAAGCCATCTTCACCGCCACGCGGGGCCGCGGCACGGGCGCGGGGGGCGGTGGGCGCGCGGCGGGGCCCGGGGCGGGCGCAGGGGGCCTCGGCGGCTGCGCAGGGCGCCCGGGCGGAGGGCGGCGGCCGCGGCACGGGGTCGGTCCGGCCGGGGGGCCCGCGGGGTACATGGCGGCGGCGGGGGCGGCGGGGTCGCGGGAGCCATACGCCCGCCGGGCCGGCCGCGCGGGGCGGGGCGCTGGGGGCGGGGCCGGCCGGGCCCTCCCCTTTGTCTTGCCCGCTCAAGGCGCAGGCGCGCTGACTCAGCCCGGCCCGCCCTCCCCGCGCGTCCCCGGGCGCGTGCCGGCCGGACTAGTCCACCGGACCCGCAGGGCAGGGGAGCCGGGCGGGCTGCGCCTGCTCTCGGCTGTTTGCTGCGAGCCCTCCAGGAAACGGCGAGCCCCGTGGGCGTCTCCCGCCGGCTTCTGTCCTCGCCGCCGCGGGGAGCTCGCACGGGGGCTCTGGCGGCAAGGCGGACGTGCGCGCGGGCTTCCCCCGCGTCCCCGGCCCGCGCGCGTGGTCGGGCCCGGGCTTGCACTTCCCGTGCGCGGCTAGCGCTCCTCCTTTTCTTCGGTCGCCCGCACCGCCGGCTCTGCTCCTTGGTTGTCTCGCGTCTTTTCCTGGCGTGTGAGTACCGTGGCCCGTGTCGGAAGGGGCCGCCCGCGCCGCTAAGACCCCGGGGCTGGCGCGGGCCACTGGGGCTGCGCCAGGGACTCCGCGCCCTCGGAGTCGGGGCGCCAGTGCCGCGGGCCGAGGGGCGGCTAGCCAGGAGCGAACGCAGAGGGCGGGCCCGCGGGCCACGTGGCCAGACCCCTGTGGCGGCCCCGGCGGTAGGGTAGCCGCCGGGCGCCGGGCCGCTTTGGCTCCTCTGTCTCGGTGGGTGGCAGGAATGTCTGCCCAGCTATAGCCCGTTCTTTGTCCAGCACGCATTTATTAAGCACCCACTGCACGCCGGCTCTGGGCCCCGGGGGACAGGCGCGGGCCCAACCCTCGTGGACTCTCGACGGCACACGAACGCCGGAAAGAATAAAGACGTGGCTGCTGAGTGACTCAGAAGAAGCACGCAGGGTCCTCTTAGAGTGACCGGGAGTCTTGACTTGGATAAGGTGGTTCGGGCAGGAGGCGACGTTGAACCCAGTCTCGGAAACGGGGGGTGGTGGCTTCCTGAGAAATGCGCACTTTAAGTGGAAGGAAGAAGGGAAAGGCTCACGCTGGAGCCAAGGGGGTGCAGTGGGGTGGGAGCCTGATGGAAAGCGTACATCAGGGTTTCCGGAAGGAATGACCACCCGGGGCAAGAGAACTCTTAGCGTAGCTGAACTTCGGGGTGGTTTCTGCCTGAAAGGGGAGGGCCTTTTAAGTTGACCCTGGTATGTAACGCGGAGCGAATGGGCCTGGCGTGGGGCAGGGAAGGATGCCTCGTCTTCCATCTTACATTACTGGGCTTCTCCAGGAGCAGCTCTGACACTCCAGTCATCTCTGGGCACCCTGAACTGCCGGTAAGTGGGCTGGTTCGAATACTATGCGGTTGTTCCGGAATCCTCCGGTGCCCACCCAGCCTTGTGGACAGGGTGTGCCCTGAAAGAGCGGTCTCCAAGCCATCTTGCCAAGCACCTGACACACACGCTCTTAAGGAGCAGGTTTCCTGTGTCACCTCTGCAGGGCAGTTAGTCTGGCCTCGTGCCAGTCCCGGGGTGCCCTCCAGGCTGAGCCCGCATCTCCTCACTGTGGCGTGAGTCTGCTGTGGGGTCACAGGAGCCTGGGCAGAGTGAGCACTCAGCCTCTGCTGCCTTCTCTCCGTGGTGGGCCAGGGATGACTGCCGTCTGGAGAAGCCTAGTGTGGGGCCGGCCCCCTTAGCTTTGCTCCTGGGGCGCTGGTTGAGGCCCCAGGGTTCAGCACAGGTGGGCAGACGTGCTCGACTCGTCTTTTGTGAATGAAGTGTTTTTCAAGGTGATGTCTTTTTTAAAGACTGACAAAAAGAATACCTCCAGCGTGTCATGCACTGTCGTCTTTTCAGGGGCCACAGGCAGGAAATGCTAGCATGGGCATTTGTGGAGCCCTGGCCCTGAACCGATACTTTAAAGAGACGTGTGTGTTCAGAGTGGGTGGCAGTGAGATGCTGATGTGAAGTGCAGGCATTGGGGCGGGACTCAGAGCCCTAGTTCCCCCCAGTCCTGTCTCCCACCTGTGTGTGAGGCCTGGAGATGCACGCATGGAATGGCAAGTGTGTGCAGAAGGGTTGAGGAAGCATGTCCACTACTGGAGTTGCCTCGAGGGAAGGGCGCACAGGGGCCAGGTCAGTCAGGTTAGGCCAGGACACCTCAGGCTAGGACAGAAATAGAACTGACCGACCATGGCATTTGAAGCAGAACATTGCTTCGGCTGGCTGGGCCTGCAGTGGGGTGATTTGGGCAGCCACAGTGTGAGCCCTGAGTCTTGGGGTGCAGGGGCCCCCTTCTTGCCAGCCGGACAGGTGGTGTTTCTGAGTGGGGCTGAGATGTCCAGGAGTCAGATAAGAAAGTATCTGAGCAGGAATTTGAGGCTGTGGGGTTCCCCCGTAAAGAAAGGCAAAGGGTATCACTCACATGCACAGCTTCCCTGCAGCTGGAACTGCGCTATCCAGTGCTGCTGCCTGCTGTGTGGCTCTTCTCATTGACCAAAACGTTTCGAGTGTTTGTTGCTGCTCTCAGACATTGCAGATACAGGAAGCTGCACTACACGGCATTGGTCTGAGCCGTGCCAGCCAGGGGGCCCAGAGAAAGCTGAGCTGTCTGGCAGGCTCAATCCCACGCACGCACTCCCCACCCCCAACACCTAATGCCACTTCTGTGGAAGGTGGGTGGAGATTTTTGACCACAGGGTGGGCAATTTGGGAGCTCTTTCAGGTGTGTGGCTGAGATGAGGTGACAGGCACAAGGCTACCTGACGCGGTGTTCAGAGGATAGAAAGGGGGTGTGGAGGGCAGAGCCAGGGCAGGGGCCAACCCCTCCCAGAAACCTTCCCCGTTCACTCAAGCTCATGGAGACCTCTGGACCCCAGCACTGTAGTGGACATGGCGCTGCCAGGCCACACAGTCACCTTCCTTCAGGGCCCTCCAGCCAGGAGTGTCCTGGGCGGGGGCTGGTGCCGGGTTCCCTGTGCTCGCACCTCAAGAACTACCTTCCCAGCCCACGAAGGCCCTCTACATGCGGAGCACGTATCCACCTCAGTGCAGGCGTGAGAGCAGACTGCGCTGGGTGCTGGGCTGGGAGAGTCGCAGAGGAGGGGCCGTCTCTGACCAGGACCATCTCTGCTGCATCGTCTGCCTTCTCCACAGGTCCTGATGGCCAGGCAGTGTGTGATCCCTCTGGGGGTTCCCAAATCTTGGGCCCTCACAAACCCTGGGCAGCTCAGCAGGGCAGTGCCGCCTCTCATGGGAGAGATCTCGACGTGCCTGATGGATGGATGGACCAGGGTTGGGTCTTAGTGGTGGGCAGCCCAGCTTTTCGCCCTGCGGGTGAGGGAGTGAGCAGGCGCCATCAGGCTGCAGTCCACTGTGCTTCCAGGAGTGGAGGGCAGGGACTCCTGAGGCCACGTCCTTCTGGGCCCTTGCTCTGGTATTTGTGACTGTTCTCCCCGTGCTCTGCTCTGTTACTGGCTAGCCGTTGCTGTGCTGCCTGGAGAAACCACGGGGAGCGAGGGTCCGAGTTCGAGGTCCTTACTGGAGAGCTATAGGCTTGCGTGTTTGTGTTCTCAGAGGGAAGTATTCAAACTCAGACCTGCTTTCCTGGCAGAAGAGATGGGCTTGCCGCTCAGCAGGTCCTCATGGAACATGGGAGCACTCAGAGACGAGGGAAGTCGAGGAAATAGAAGTGGGCCCTTGTATCGGAGACACTGAGGGCTGTGCTGGCTATCCTGGGAGACCCAGTGGCAGGGCAGGGTGAGCCGGGAGCACCCTGCCGCCCCATCCTGCAATGTCCCTGTGGGTACTGTTGGCCCCCGTCCCGACTCTGGCTTCATCTGTGGCCAGCCTCCCCAGGTGACACAGTGCCAGCAGGAGTGGCTCACTGCAGTGTGTGTGGAGAGCCCTCCTCCTGCCAGAGCCCTGCTGCTCCCTCAGGGAGCCTCACCTCCTGAGAAGCCCCAGTAGTGGGTGTGGTTCCTGCAGGGAGGCCTGACCCAGATCCCCTGGATCTCCAGTGCACTCTCTCCCGCAGGGCAGCTGTCTTCCCTGGGGACCCAGGTCCTTGTGTCTGCCCCGCCCCCACAGGGCACCTTGTGTGTCCCATCAGTGACTTGATGATGGCACTGTAGTGCTTTCTGCAGTGTTGGGGGACAGGGCAGGGCAGGGGCCTGGGCAGCAGAGCTTCTGTTGCAAAGGGAGACGGATCCCCAGGGCTCTGGTCCCTCAGCAGCTGGGGAGGCCCCGGGGCAGCTCAGGGCGGGCAGACCTGTCAGCTGTGTCCAGCAGGCCTTCCCAGAGCTGGGTCCGTGTGTGGCTTCCTCAGCTCCTGGGCTGCCCCCTTTTGTGGGTTTGGGGAGGGGCGCCTGGCATCTCTGGCTTGTTTCTGCATCTGTGAATGGGTTAAAAGCTCTGTCCTTTTGTGCTCAACAGGAAGACTTTGTGTCCCTGAGAGTCCTTCTGTGCGAGCGTGCAGGGATGGTGGCGCCCTGCCCCAAGAGTGGTCCTACTGAGGGAGAGGCCCTGTCCTGCGTAGGCACCAGGGCTCGGTGGCTGCCGAGACCCCTGGAGTGGTCCTTGTCGTCTTGTGCCTCATCTAGCAGCCTGGACCCAGGGGCAGCTTGGCGGCTTGGACGGGTGGGGATCCCCTCCGCAGCTCCAGGTGGACAGGGGGGTCCTGCGGGTGCTGGTTCACCGCTCCCCAGGTTGTCTCAGCCCGAGTGAGGAGCAGGTGGGAGGGTGCTCAGGTGGTGCTCCCAGGGCCTGCCGGGGCTCTGGCTAACAGGAACCCCAGGAACTTCCCATTTCAAGTGATGATGGAGCAGCGCTGTCCTGGGTGGGTGGACTTGCCCACTTCTAGGATTTGGGTGGTGGGTCTCTCTGGTGCTCACCTTCTGTCTCCTGCACCAAACTCGCCTCCACGCTGCCTCACCACGCAGCTTCTGAAAAGCCCCTCCAGCCTGCTTGGGCCCCCCTCTCTGACCGCCTCTAACTTTGCTGCTTTCTCTTCATGCTGTCCTAGGAGATCACAGCGAAAGTAAGTACCCACCTGTCCCATGCTCCTGTGTCCCCTTTATCTGAGCCAGGGAACCCTGACCCGGCCATCATTTTGCCTCGGGAGACCCAACACCTGTGCATCTTGAGAAGCAGCCTCCCTTCCTGAGCAGAGCCTGGTCTGATGTCAGGAGCCAAAGATGGCATTTAGGCCAATGGGGTCTGGCAGGGCTTTGGCACTGGGGTGTCAGCCTAGTGAGTGGGGCTGAAGGGGCCGGCCCAGCCAGAGAGGTCAGGAGCAGACAAGCCCTGCCCAGTAGGCCAGCAGCCCCTCAGGGACAGTGGGTGATGTCACAATGCCCTGCCTCCTGGGCACACGCTCCTATCTCCCACCATTGCCTCTGCCATCAGCCTGGCCTTGGTAAGTGCTGCCACCAACCTGTGCAGGAAGGTGTGAGGGGGCAGCCCAGGAACCTTTCCGAGCCTGGGTCCTCTGTCCGCGACCCTGGCTCCCCGCTGGGATGGCATCAGAGGCCTGTGGCATGTGCCATTAGACGCCCCCAATGCGTCCCTTCAGAGTACAAGGGGAATCTCCCTGAAGTCCTAGTGGGGCATGGGACTTAGACAGTGACACGGCCCTCGGGGTAATTGGAACCAGGTTTTCGTTTTGTTTGGAGGTGTTAGGAAAGGGATGTAGACCCTGCGAGCAAGTGGTGGGCAGGGTTTGCCATTCAGGCTGAAAGGCTGCCCCCCACCCCCACCCTGAGACCTTGTCTCCTGGGGATGAGGGCCCAGCAAGGGGACGCTCTGTGGGCCGGCAGATCTACCCTCACTTAGGCTCCACCAAATGGCCCCACAGAAGCAGGGGACAGTGGGGGTGTCCTGGGGGAAAGCTGCTCAGCCCCTGGCAAGTCAGATCCTAGGTGTTGGTCTGTTGGCCCAGAGGCTTCTGCTTTGGGGCGTAGGGTGGGTCTGTGGCTGGGAAGGAATCCCTGTGCTGGTCACAGCCAGCCCTCTAGAACAGGCCAGCTGAGTGTGAGCTCGGGGACCCCTAGGTACGTCCTAAGAGCAGACTGGCCCCCGGGGCTTTCTGGGCCTGAGCTGCTCCTGGCCAGAGGCTGCGGTGGCCCAGACCCCTCGGTTCTTGCTAAGTGGAGTGCCGCCTTAGCATTCTGGGCTGGCTGGCAGAGTGGGGGCCAGCCTTTCCACAGCACCATGCCTGGGAGCAGAGTGGGGTCCCATGTACCAGCAGTAGGATTGGCGTGTGGCAGGGGACAAGGCCATTGCCTCGTGTAGCTGATGGTGCATGCTGTCTTGCGTGGGGGCAGCAGACGACTAAGGCCACTCTTAAGTTGAAGGGACACCACCTCCAGTGAGGAAGCTGAGGCTCCTGGGGCAGAGGTTTGTCCACTGGCCACAGCAGCAGGTGGGGTGCAGAGTCCCCTCACCTGCCTTTCACACCAACAGATGCTGAAACGAGGGGAGGGGTCCCACCGTCCTAGGTCTTGGGGATTCCCACGTGGCCCCTTTAGTTTAGGTGCAGCCAAAGGAGTGAGCTGATTGCCTCCCAGTGGGGAGGCGGCTGCGGCTGACCAAGGAGCCTGGTTCTTATTTGCTGCCTGAGTCTGGACTCCTTCCCTTTTAGACCATTGCCAGCATCCTGGTGTCTCCCCTGATGTGGCCTTGAGGGAGTGGGCACTCTACCTTCTGCTCTAGGCTGCCCACTGAGAGGCTCTCCTTTGTCCGAGACCCTCGGCAGCTCCCCTTGGAGCATGCGCTACTGTGGATGGTGGGGTGGCCGTGGCGGGTGTGGGGGACCCAGAGGCAGGGTGCACCCTCGGGGCCGTCCTCAGACAGCCAAGTGCATTTCTGTGAGACGGAAGCACTGGCAGGGCCTCAGGGCAGGCGGCAACAACACAGGACATCCAGGTAAAGTTTCAGGTGAACACTGGTTAGCTTTTCAGTGTAGGTGTGTCTCAGATGTTTTGCAGGACCTACTTATTTTAAAAATTATTTGTTTATGTGGAAGTCAAATTAGCTGAGTGTATCTTGTGTTTTATCTGGCAACCCTCCTTGGAGATTCTATGAGAAGAGGTTTCTGTGGCCAAAGAGGTTTGGAAACTGTTCTCAAGACCCCTTTGGAGAGCCTGGGTGCATGTTGGATTGGAAGAGACAAGTTTTGCGATTCAAGGAATACACATGTACGCACATGCATATAAGCACCTGGTGTGTTCCCTGTATTGAGTCCCCGTGGGTTTCACTGTGGGCCCTTGCATGTTACTTCATGGCACCCCCATTGGGGAGCATCCCCAGGCCCTGCCAGCCCCGCCAGTCAGGCTGAGGGGGTGCCAGGGCACTGTCTGCGGGGCCCGCTGTGTTGCAACTGCCTTCTTGTGCTTGCCTTTTAACGCTGTGCGCAAGATGAGGAGTGGGAAGACCTCCTGTGCCCTGGAGACCGTCTGGGAGGACAAGCAGAAGTATGGGGAAGCCGAGCGGCGCTTCTATGAGCATGAGGCCACACGAGCCGCCGCCGCCGCCGCTCAGGAGCCTGTGGCCGAGGCACCAACCGTGAATGGGCCTGGTCAGGAGGACACCGAGGAGGCAGAGGAGGCCGAGGCCCCCGACAGCAGCAGCAGGAGTGACCCCGGGAAGAAGCCCCTGCAGAAGAAGAGGAAGCGCTCCCCAAAGAGCTGGCTCAGCCAGGCGGACCCAGCCCTTGTGGGCCTCTCGGCCGACCACGTCTGGCTGGACAAGCCACTTTTCGACCAGGCCGAGAGCTCCTACCGCCAGAGGCTGGCAGACGTGGCCGCCCAGGCCTCCCGGCCGCCTGCGCTGGCCCCCCGGGGTCTCTGCACCCACGGAAGCCAGGTGGCCTGCCACCACGTGACCTGGGGCATCTGGATCAACAAGTCTTCCTTTGATCAGGCCGAGCGGGCATTCGTGGAGTGGTCTCAGGCCCTGCTGCTGGCTGCAGAGGGGAGCAGCAGGCAGGGGGGTCCCGACACAAGCCAGCGCGAGCCCACCCCTGACCCGGCCGTCACCCACCGCCCCAGCCCACCGGCCAACGGCCAGCCCCCACTGGGAAGCCTGCAGGCACTGGTGCGGGAGGTGTGGCTGGAGAAGCCCCGCTATGACACGGCTGAGAGAGGCTTCTACGAGGCCCTGTTTGACGGCCATCCCCCTGGGAAGGTGCGCCTGCAGGAGCGAGCCAGCCAGGCCGACAGCGCCAGGCGGGGCCGCAAAGACCGGCGGGGCCGCAACGCCGTGGGAAGCAAGCGGGCCGGGCCACGGTGGGCCGACGGGGAGGCCCCCTCTGCCCTACCCTACTGGTACTTTCTGCACAAGGACGCCGAGGCCCCCTGGCTCAGCAAGCCCACCTACGACAGTGCAGAATGCCGCCACCATGCTGCTGAGGCCCTGCGCGTGGCCTGGCGCCTCGAGGCTGCGTCCCTGGCTCACCGACCTGGTGCCCGGTCTGGCCCGTCCATGTCCAGCCTGAGACCCAAGTAGGAGAAACGTGCTGGGCGGTGCCTGGCCTGAGCTTCCCCGGGCTGGGCCCCAAGTGCTCCCCTCCCAGCCCGGGAGGGCTCTCCCCGCGACTCCTGGACCTGGCTAAGCTGGATGCAGGAGCGGATTGGGCAGGGTAGCGCTCTCTCCCTGGGGCTGTGTGGTCTCCAGGGTCACCCCTTGAGGGTCACTAAGTTCTGGGCTGTTGGGGGAGGGAAGGGGTCCGCACGGGGCTGAATCTGCCCTGTGCAGGGTTCCCCTCTTGGCCAGGTCACTTCCAGAGTTCCCTCTGGCTGTCCCAGTCAGGGCAGGGGGAGCATTGAGGGCTCCTGGTCCCTGAGCCCCACTGGGGCAAGATGTGGGATCCAGCAGTTCCCCGCCTGCCCCTCCTGTCCAGCCTCCCCTGCCACCCTGGCCGTCCATAACCACGTCTGAGGTAAGGTGGGTGTCTCGGGTACTCCAGCACGTAGCCAGTGGAGGAGCCTGAATCTGGAGGACAGCTGCTGGGTGAGGCTGACTTGCCTTCAGCCTGGGGACCCAGGGCCCTTGCCCCAGGATGGTTTCATGCAGCACTGGCAGTGCTCTCTGGAGGCCAGGGGCCTGGAGGAGGGCAGGGGTGGGGGCAGGCCTGTGCCTGACCATGAAAGAGTTCCCCCAGCCAGCTGGGCCCAGACAGGTGGGCAGAGACAGCACGACTGGAGGGAAGACTGGAGGCGCAGCAGTGGGGAGGGGCCGGGGGTGCGGGTGGGCCACCGAGACTTGGAGAGGCCTCCCTGGGCCCCCGGGGAAGTAGCACCCGCCTGGGCCCCAAACTCCCAGCAGGGGCCCCTTGGCTCCTTGGTGGGGTTGGGTTTGCTGGTTTGACAGGATGTAGGCCTTGGTGTGAGGAGCAGGGTGTGGGACCCCATCGTGGGGGAGTGTCCCCCATTAGGCAGTGCAGGGGGTAGTAGGGGCTGAAACCCTGTTCATGGTGGGGAGCATGTGGGGTGAGACAGTCTAGATACCCAACTCCCCTCTCGTCACTGAGGGGACACTTGGTGAGGTCCAGTGATGGCCTGGTGTCCTGGGCACAGAGGATTGGGGGAATTGGGTCTGTTTCTGTTGCATTCGGTGAGGAACAGGAGGGACGCTGGCTGTCCTGAGTCAGCGGACTTTGTCTATGGAGGGCCAGGGAGCGGGGAGTTTGGGCTCAGTGGGCCCAGGGCTGTGGCAGCTCCTCCCCGAGCTGAGCGGTGGGAAAGCAGCAGGTGTGGGTGGGTGTGGCTGTGTGCCAGTACGACCATCTGCAGAAACAGACAGTGGCTGGGTTTGGCTCCCGGGCTGTTGTTTGCCAGCCCCTGGTCCAGGGCAGCATTTCTCAAATTGTCTGATCTCAAGACCCCAAAGAGCTTTTGTTACATCTGTTGATTTTTACCACATTAGCAATTAACACGGAAATGTTCAAGTGCTTATTCATTGAAAAATAATAAGTTCGTTACATGTTAATATTAGTAACATATTTTCATGAGAAATGTTTTTCCTGTAACAAAAAAATTCCGCGAGCAGAGTGGCCAGAGTGGCCTTGTTTTACGTTATTGCAAATCTCTTCAGTGTCTGGCTTAATAGGAGGCAGCTGGGTTCCCACACCTGTCTCTGCGTTCAGTCTCTTATTGTACATTGTCTGGCGTGAATCTCGCATAGACAGAGGTGTGATTGGAGAAGGGAGGACCTTGGGGACCCCCAGAGGTTCCTGGCCACACTTTGAGATCCGCTGGTCTCAGGGACAGGCCTGGGGACCGCAGGCCTGAGCACCGAATGACGCCTGCTCAGGGCGGGGGCTTATAGGCTTGGTGCAGTCCACACTGAGAACCACTTGTGCTCTGTCCTGGAACCTGAAGCCCTTGTCGCCCAAGGACTGGGAACTCCCACCCTACACCCTTGGCATCTGGGCTCTTGGAAGGGGCACTTGTGCAGGCCAGGCCTGGGGCCTGTGGGGAGGTACCCCCTCCTCCCAGCCAGGCTCTCTTAGCCTCTCCTCCCCCTCCCAGCAGGAAAATGGCCACAAACTTCCTAATGCATGAGAAGATCTGGTTCGACAAGTTCAAATATGATGATGCAGAGAGGAAATTCTACGAGCAGATGAATGGGCCTGTGGCTGGCTCCTCCCGCCAGGTAGGGACTGCGCGTGGGGCCGCCGGCTGGCTGTGCCAGCACCAGGAGGGCAGAGGCACATTCGGCCTGAGTGGCTCTGCTCCGGGTGCTGATACAGGGTCTTTGGAGGGGTGGCCCTGGCTGGCTCCTGGGGTGCTGGATCTGCTCTAGTCCCGGCATGGGACAGTGCACTTCCACCGTCACCCAGGTGCCCATCAGGACGCACAGGTCTCAGCTGGGCCTGCAGACCAGCCGTACTTAGGCCCTGTTGTCGCGGCCACAAGGCTCCGGCACCTTCCGCTGCTGTCCCGCTGAGCTTGAACCTGCGCAGCACTTGCTTGTTCTCTCCACGTGAGGATCCTTTTTTTTTTTTTAATGAAAGAAAAGACTTGGTTCTTTCTGCACTGTCTGCAGGACAATGGTGCCAGCGTGATCCTCCGAGACATTGCAAGAGCCAGAGAAAACATCCAGAAATCCCTGGCCGGAGTGAGTACCCATGGCCCGTGTCCCCGCGGGCTCGCGCTCGCCACTGCCGCCCTCACGCCAGGCGGCAGGTCTGACTTTTCCCCCAGTCCTGCTGATTATTTTGGCCCTTGGGAGCAAAGTTAGGGTGGGATGTGCAGTGCTGTGTCCTGCAGGGACACAACCTGACCCGGGCCACCCCAAGAGATGTTCTTACTCCTGCTTCCTTGCCCTGCCTCTCTCACCTGCTTGCTGGTGGTCACCAGGATGCCCTCCTGTCCTCACCCTGGCCGCTAGGGCGGTGCCAGCCCTGGGCTGATGCTGTCATCCTGCAGGGCACACTCTGCAGGCATGCCCCTAGAGGCCTTCTCCTTCCTGCTTGCTCCCCGCTCAGGAATGGATGCGGGTGGGAGGCTGGCATCTGCCTCGCGTCCTCCCTTCGCCCTTAGGCCTTGCCCTCCCCAGAGAGATGGGTTCGCGGGCTGTGTTGAGTTCAAATTATAGAATTGGCACCATCTTGAATTTGAGGCACAGAGAGGGGCCCTGCAGCCCAGCTCAGCCTCCAGACCCCAGAGGAGGTCAGGAGAGGAGCTCTGTCCCCAGCCTGGCCGGGAAGGTGGGCCCCTGGCAGGTGGCAGACCTGCTGTTCTGCCTGTCTGGCCAGAGTCAGGACCTCATTCTCCCTCTGGGACGCAGGTTAGTGTCCCAGCCTTGAGGGCCAGGTGTCGACAGAGCTGTGTTCTTCTGCAGAGTCTAGAAAAGAATCCATTTCCTTGTCTTCTTCACCTTGGAGAAGCTGCCCAAGTTCCTTGGCCTGTGGCTTCTGGCTAGCAGTGTCCTGACCCAGAGTTCTGCTTCTGTCCCCTTTCCTCCTCTCTCCCCTGCCTCTCTGTCTTGTGGACACACCTGGACAATGCAGAATAGTCTCCCCATCTCCAGATCCGCCACCTCACACCTGCAGAGTCCCTTTGGCCATGTGAGGTCATCTCTGTGCAGGCTTTGGGGATAAGGGTGTGCATATGTTTGGGAGCCTTCTGTTGGCCACAGCTGGTTCGGGTGTACTGGCTCCTGGGCCATAGGCTGGGCAGCCCTGGGTGGGTGGCCCCCAGGAAGTAGTGTCACCGCCATCTGCCCAGCAGGCCCTGCTTTGTGCTCCGCCCCCTCTCACTCCTGCCTTGCCTTCTGCCCACCAGCCCTACACCACACTCGGGCCAACCAGTCACCGGATTGAGGTGGCACAGCGTCTTTGCACCCAGGCCAGGCGTGTTGCGGCCTGGGGGTTCTAGGGCTGCAAGAATTCTTCCTCCCCTAGCCCTCGGGGGGCCCTAGCTGTGTTGGGGTCAGCTGCTAGGTCCTGGTCTTTGGGGAAAGGATGTGGGCATGCTGCTTGAGGACTGGTCTGCTCAGGCGGCCGTAACAAAGCACCCACAGACCAGGTGGCTGAAACAACAGAAATTTATTTTCTCACAATCTGAGGCTGGAAGTCCAAGATCAAGGTGTGGTCAGGGTTGGTTCCTTCTGCGCCTTTCTCCCTGATGTGTAGACAGCTATATTCTTCCTGTGTCTTTACATCATCTTCCCTTTGTGCGTGTGTCCAAATTTCCTCTTACAAGGACACCAGGCATTGGATTAGGACCACCCTAATGACCTCATTGTAACTGATGTCCACTGTGAAGACCCATCTCCAAACACGCTCCCCTTCTGAGATGCTGCCTGGTCAGGGCTTCCGCATGAACTTTGGAGGGGCACCGTCCAGCACGGACGGGCCTGGGAAGGACGCTGCCAGCCTAGCCCCAGTCTTGGATTGGGTGGGTGGAGCTCAGCAGACATTCGGACTTGAGAACCCAGGGGTTCTTGGACACTGTGTGGTGCCAGGTACAGGGGTGGAGGTTGGGGTGGAGGTTCAAACCTTGGTGTGTGGCGCTGCCCCCTGAGCCCGCAAGGTGGCTGCCTGCCACCTTGGGCTGTGACTGGACTGGGTGGCCTGCGCCTGTCTCACTGAGGCTGGGGTTTGGGGCCCTGAGCTCCCCGGCTTCCTTCTTCCCTGCTTGAGTCAGAACCTGAGTGGCAGGTGCTGGGGGTGGGCGGGGGTGTAAACTTCACGGACAGGCCTGGTGGCAGGTATGGTGGCATGTAGGGCCGGGCGGTACTGACCCAATGGCCCCTAGAAACCTAGTCTCTCCCCA
The DNA here is from genome assembly GCA_031878705.1 of Tapirus indicus. NCBI lineage: Eukaryota > Metazoa > Chordata > Mammalia > Perissodactyla > Tapiridae > Tapirus > Tapirus indicus. The sequence goes on from CM062935.1 coordinate 1,554,723, forward strand.
CCATTTCCTCTTGGCCTTGAGGCAGGTGGGGCCTTGCCCAGAGCCTGCAGCCTTGGGCCCTGTCAACAGGCAGTCCCTGCTCAGTGTTGTCACCAGGGCTGGGGTCAATGTGCAGGGCAGCAGACATAGCAGGGCTAAGGCTTGAGGCGCCAGCCTGCTCCCCTCCTGCCTGCTGCCGGGACCTGCCTCGTTTGCTTGGCTGACACTGAGCACCCGGGAGAGGAGGCTGTGGGGGCCTGCTGAGGGGGCAGCCGGGCCCTGGCGTGCAGGCTGGTGCAGTGGTGGGAGGGTGGTTGGGGCTTCAGAGGGAACAGGAGCTTCTGGATTTCATCCGTGTGCGATGGAAGCTGTTGGCAGATCTTGGTGGGAATGGCGTTGAGAGCCAAATGCTGTGAGAAAGGGACAGGAGGGGAGGTCATGTGCCCAGTGGTGATGGTGGCCAAGACAGGTGAGGGCAGCCAGGTGGAGAACCTTCTGGAGAGGATGAGTCCAGTGCAGCTGTCCAGTGTGAGCTGCCATTTACTGACCCCAGGAGGAGGCTAGGGGAGGAGCTGGGGATGGACGTCTCAGCTGAGCTGAAAGGAGGGGAGTGGCGTGAGCAGAGCCCACCCTGGTCCCGGCAGCTGGTCATTGCTCCTTCCCCAGCCACACTGCACCCGGCCACCCTTGGCGACTCTCCTCGAGCGAGGGAGTGGGAGCTGGTGCATCACGGATAGGCGTCAGCCTTGCATTGCCCATCCATGGGCAGGAAGCTGGGCGCCCATTGGGCTGTCCTCTCTGGGGACCTTTAGCCTTTCCGTGGTCTAGGGGTGTGTAGAGCAGGGAAGAAGCCACCTGGCTTATCTATCCTATGGCTGCTTGGCAGGCCCAAGGCCATTATTGTGATTGGAGGGCACAATAATGCCTCCAGACATTATTGTGGGCATGCAGTGGTCCCACAATATGGAGGGCAGTAGCGGTCCTCGGGAAAGAGCCAGGTACACCCTGTTCTCAGAGCCATTCCACTGGGGTGTGGCTGTGCCAAATGACCCCCACGTGTGCACGCAGGCCCCTGGGTGTAACGGGTTGAGCTGTGGCCTCTGTGAGTGAGCTCAGGCAGCACTGCGTGGGTCAGACAGGGGCTCCCGGTCAGGGAGGAACCAGGGAAGCTGGAGGTTAGACTTGGGGCCTTGGTCACCCGGAACCTTCATAGGTAGGCTTCGTGAGCCAGGGGGCATGTGCATGGCCCGAGGGAGGCAAGGCGCTGCGCTGGCTGCTGCGGGGGGGGGGGGGGGGGAGGGCTGACCCTGCACAGGTGTGCACCTTTCTCCTGCCCCCACCGGCCCCTCAACTGCTCTTCCCTCCCGTCCCCAGCTCAAGGCGGTGCTGTCTGGCCCCCCTGAGGCCCCAGGCCAGGCTGCCCCTGGGCCTCTAAGTCCCCCACTTCCTCCCGCCCCACTGGGCAGCGGCAGCTGTGGCTCTGAACCCTGCTCTGCCTCTGTGCTAGGCCCTCTGCCTCCTGTCCTGTGCCTCCTGCTTGGCTGAGAAGGTCACCATGTCCCCCACTCTCGGGGCTCCCACTCCCTCGCCTGGCTGGAGCACAGCAGGTGGACCCAGCAGGGCTGACAGGAGCCACAGCCTGGTGTCTGACAGGCCTCCCCCCGAGCTCCGGGCTCTGCTTCTGAGTGGCGGTGAACAGGGGGATCCTAGGAGCAGGCTGGGGCGCTGAGCCCTCCCTCTCCCTGCCTTACAGAGCTCAGGCCCTGGGGCCTCTAGCGGGCCGGGCGGAGACCACAGTGAGCTCGTCGTCCGGATCGCCAGCCTGGAAGTGGAGAACCAGAGCCTGCGAGGCGGTGAGGCCCTGGGCCTGATGGGTGGGGATAGCCCACCCCAGCCCCTGCCGTCTGACCAGCATTCCCTTTGCTCCCACAGTGGTGCAGGATCTACAGCAGGCCGTCTCCAAGCTGGAGGCCCGGCTGAGTGCGCTGGAGAAGAGCTCTCCCGCCCACCGGGCTACAGCCCCGCAGACCCAGGTGAGTGTCCTCCCCAGACCCAGGGATCCCACACCTGGCCCTGCAGAGGCCAGGAGGGCCTCTGCCCCCTGTGTGGGCTGGCCTAGGCGGCAGTGAGGGGCTGGAGGCCTGGGGCCCGTGCTGGGTGGGTCTCAGCCTCCCCTCCCCCGTGGCAGCACGTGTCTCCCATGCGCCAAGTGGAGCCCCCTGCCAAGAAGACGGCCACCGCCGCAGAGGACGACGAGGACGATGACATTGACCTGTTTGGCAGCGACGAGGAGGAAGACAAGGAGGCCACCCGGCTGCGGGAGGAGAGGCTGCGGCAGTATGCTGAGAAGAAAGCCAGGAAGCCCACGCTGGTGGCCAAGTCCTCCATCCTCCTGGATGTCAAGCCCGTGAGTGGCTCACCTCCGACCCTCCCCCTGCCCTGGGGTTCTGGTGGCATCTGAGAGCCGAGTTTAGAGTCTTACCTAAGGAGAGATGCGGGGCAGGGCAGGTGTGAGCTGACTGTCCTTTGGGCCCTGTGAGAACTGCTGGGCTGGAGGGGGCTCCCCATTTCTGTAGGCTCCTAACCCCAGCCTCTCTTCCCCCTTATCCCCTAGTGGGATGATGAGACAGACATGGTCCAGCTGGAGGCCTGCGTGCGCTCCATCCAGTTGGATGGGCTGACCTGGGGGGGCTCCAAGCTGGTGCCTGTGGGTTACGGCATTCACAAGCTGCAGATCCAGTGTGTGGTGGAGGACGACAAGGTGGGGACCGACCTGCTGGAAGAGGAGATCACCAAGTTTGAGGAGCACGTGAGTGGGTGGGCCCACCTCTGGGGAGTGGGTCCCCAAGTGAACCCCTGGCTGGGCAGGTGACAGGAGCAGGTGGGCCTTCAAGAAACTGGGCCCCACGTAACCACGGCCTCCCTCCTCTCCTTAGGTGCAGAGCGTTGACATCGCTGCTTTCAACAAGATCTAAGCCCTGGCACTGGGCCTGAGTGAGTGAGATCCTGCCACCATTAAAGACTGAGATTCTGGCTCTCTGGCTCCTGTCCTGGTCTGGGCCCTGCGGGTGGGCATGTTCAGTGGGCAGCACTCTGCCAGGCCCCAGGCCTCAGACTTGGCCTGTGTCTCAGTGCCCCCTGGGCCCGTCTGTCCTGCACCTACACTGCGATCCCAGGGGCCACCACCATCTTCTCCTCTCCTGGCCCCTCCACAGCCTTCCTGTGGCTCTGCCTGCCCCTCCTGTCTTCACCCACCCCTCAGTTGCATGTGCCATGTTCCAGTTCAAGCTGTGAGGCCAGGAGCAGCGTCCGTTGGCTCCTTCACTGTAGGGGCCACTGGTTCCCTTGGAGGCACAGGAGGCATCCTGGTCCTCTTGCCTCCTCTCAGCTCCATTCCCGGCTGAACAAAAGTGCCAGCCTTGAACTGTCCAGGGAAGAGAATTGTGACTGCAGTTGTGACTACAGTCACATGCCCTGCCCAGTCTGACATTTATGAAACCCTGCCAGGCTTCCCACCATCTCTAGAAAAAAGACCACGGTTCTTTGCTTAGCTCCTAGGCCCCTGCTGCCCCAGCCCTGCTCCTCTGGCTTCAGTCCTCCAGGGGGCACTCACCACTCGCCCCCAGTGCACACTCCTCACCCACCGGACACCTGGGCCCTGGACAGACCCCATGACAAAGTGCCCTGTGGGGCTCTGACCACTGTACTGTATCCCCTACACACCCCCTTCTGGGCAGTACTTATGTCACCAGTGGTTCCTCCCTTGTCCTGTTGGCCAGCATGACTGGCGAGACAACCATTCAGGAGAAAGGGTGTGGGCTGCAGTCTCTTCTGGTCAGAGCTGGTGTCCACCAGGCCCCCCAAGCCACACAGGAATGAGTTGCTCCCAAGGGGGTTGGGGCCCTGAGACCACCCTCCAAGAGTTTTATAGTATTCCTGAGGGGCTTAGGGTGCAGGACCCAAAACCCTTCTTGGTGCCAGGTGGGGGTAGGCACCTGGCGCCACACTCGTTCCTGAACCACACACTGTGGGCCGTACCTAGGTGCCAGCGGAGTCTGATCTGCACCTCCGGGGACGGCGCTGGCTTCCGGGTGGGGCGGGGATAAAACCTGGCTGGGTGTGAGTTACCACTGCCCTCCTACTCCACCCGCTCGCTGTAAGGAGGGGCCGGGATGACCACCGAGAGCAGACGTCCCCCACCCAAGCCCTGTCCGACCGGCTGCTGGGACCCTTTGGTGTCCTGAGGCCGGCAGACCCGCCCCGCCCCTTGCAGTTGCCGGGAAAGGTGGTGACTTCGCGGCTCATTGGCGGGCACGGCCCCGGTCACTGGGCAGCGGGCGTCACGTGGGCTGGGGCGGGGCGGCCGAGCGGATGGCGGCGGAGCAGGAGCCCGAACAGCGCGCGGCGGTGCGGCCGCTGCTCTCCGACCTCTACCAGGTCACCATGGCGCTGGGCTACTGGCGCGCGGGCCGGGCGCGGGACCCCGCCGACTTCGAGCTCTTCTTCCGCGGCTGCCCGTTCGGCGGCGCCTTCGCCCTGGCCGCGGGGCTGCGCGACTGCGTGCGTTTCCTGCGCACTTTCCGCCTGCGGGACGCAGGTACCCCCCAGCCCGACGAGAGCCCCCGCGGCCCGGATAAGACTCGCCCCCTTCCTTCCCTTCCCCCGACGAGCCCCCCGGCCCCGCGCTCGCCACAAGGGCTTCTGTCGCCCCCAGACGTGCAGTTCCTGGCCTCGGTGCTGCCGCCAGACACGGACCCCGCGTTCTTTGAGCACCTTCGCGCCCTCGACTGCTCCGGGGTGACGCTGCGGGCCCTACCTGAGGGCTCTCTCGCCTTCCCCGGCGTGAGTGCGGGGTGAGCGTGGCGCAGGGAGGGCCCATTGGGGCGGGCGGCGGGGAGCTGACGGTCCTCCCCGCAGGTGCCGCTGCTGCAAGTGTCCGGGCCGCTCCTGGTGGTGCAGCTACTGGAGACGCCGCTCCTCTGCCTGGTCAGCTACGCCAGGTGGGGCGCGGGACGGCCTGGGGAAGGCTGGTCTCCCGGGGAAGAAGCGCGGACTTCCGGGTGGCCGGTCCCTTCAGGGTGGGGGCGTGGCTCCAGGGGTGGGGCGCAGGGCCCCTGGCCCTGGAGAGGGTCCTCCCGTTCCCACTGTGGAGGGTCTCGAAGAGGAGCGGGGCTGTGGGGTGGCTTTGGGACCCTCACCTCACTTTAGGTCCCCTGTCCCCTTGCTCTCCACAGTCTCATCGCCACCAACGCGGCACGGCTTCGCCTGGTCGCGGGGCCAGAGAAGCGGCTGTTGGAGATGGGGTTGCGGCGCGCTCAGGGCCCGGACGGGGGTCTCACAGCTTCCACCTACAGCTACTTGGGCGGTGAGGACCAGGGCAGGGAGGGCTGGGGCAGGAGGAGGCCTGGCCCCAAGAGCCCCTCCCCCCACTGCCTGAAGTCCCCCAACCCTGCCTGATGCCCTGGTCCAGGCTTCGATGCCAGCAGCAACATGCTCGCAGGACAGCTTCGGGGCGTGCCAGTGGCCGGAACCCTGGCGCATTCCTTCGTCACTTCCTTTTCAGGCACCGAGGTGCCCCCTGACCCGGTTAGTGCTCTTCTCTCCCCCACTGCACTCCAGAGGGCAGGCTCCAAAGTTCAGCTTTTGCCCCGGGAGCACAGGCCAGTCCCTGCTTTGTACACAGGTAGATGCCTGCCTGGCCCACCTGGGCTGCCCTGGGCAGGTAGCCCCAGTGCTACTAGGGAGCTGGCAGGGAGGGGGCATTACCCTTGCCCAGACCCTCAACTGGGGGTGAGCCAGGCCCCACCCTGCACTCTGGGCCCCTGATCCTTCACCAAACCCTCTCCGTAGATGTTGGCTCCGGCTGCTGGCCAGGGCCCCAGGATGGACCTGTTCGCCTGTGTGGAAGCGTGGCTGGAGCGTGTCTGCACCCACCTAGGGCTGGGGGTGCAGGAGCCACACCCTGGGGAGCGAGCGGCCTTTGTGGCCTATGCCCTGGCCTTTCCCCGGGCGTTCCAGGGCCTGCTGGACACCTATAGTGTGCGGAGGTGAGGCCAAGGCATCCCCCAGGGTGGGCTCAGCAGAGCAGCCGCAGTCCCCCGACCCCCTTGTTCCTGCCTGCAGGAGTGGTCTTCCCAACTTCCTGGCAGTCGCCCTGGCACTGGGGCAGCTGGGCTACCAGGCAGTGGGCGTGAGGCTGGACAGTGGTGACCTGCTTCAGCAGGCCCAGGAGATCCGCGGGGTCTTCCGGATCATTGCGGCCCAGTGAGTCCCCCTGGAGGGGCTGTGCCTGCTGAGAAACCTCCTTGGGGCAGAAGGAGGGAGGGACTCTGATCTGGTTGCTTCCTCAGTGGAGACATTGCCACCCTGGTGGGGAGGCCAAGGGTGGGCTCACCCAGGAGCTCGTAAGCAAAAGGCCCAAAGCTGGTGTGGCCGAGGGCAGATTCTGAGGTGGTGGGGGAGGGCATGACTGGGGAGGGAGGAAGACCGAGTAGATCAGGAACACCTGGGGGGCTGCCCCCATTCCCAGGTTCCAGGTGCCCTGGCTGGAGTCGGTCCCCATCGCTGTCAGCAACAACATCGACGAGGAGGAGCTGGCCCGGCTGGCCCAGGAGGTGGGGTGGGGCAGGGGCGGGCTGGAGGGTGGCTAGGAGAGCCCTGGGCCTGCGGATGCTGGCGGAGCTGAGTGCCACCTCTGCTCTCCTTCAGGGCAGTGAAGTCAACATCATCGGCATTGGCACTAGCGTGGTCACGTGTCCCCGCCAGCCTTCCCTGGGCTGCGTCTATAAGGTGGAGACAGAGTCTGGGGCCCAGTGGGGTGGGCTGGAGGGATCATGGGTCCAAGGGGGAGCAGAGGAGGGTCCAGTTATCCCAACACTATCTCTCTGCAGCTGGTGTCCGTGGGAGGCCAGCCACGGATGAAGCTGACCGAGGACCCCCAAAAGCAGACATTGCCCGGGAGCAAGGCCGCCTTCCGGCTCCTGGGCTCCGATGGTGAGGCCCCTCCCACCCCTCAGTGGTCCCCCTCAAGGCCCCAGGCCCCCCCACATTATTCCTGGCGCCCACCCCACCACACACACACCTACAGGGTCTCTGCTGTTGGACGTGCTGCAGTTGGCAGAGGAGCCACCACCCCAGGCTGGCCAGGAGCTAAAGGTCTGGCCTCGAGGGGCCCGGGAGTCCTGTACTGTGAGGCCAGCCCATGTGGAGCCGCTGCTGCGACTCTGGGTCCAGCAGGGACAGGTGACTGCCCCCACCAGCCCCCTTAGTCTGCATCTTCAACCCGAATGAAACTTGAACTAGCCTCTTCCTTCCTCTTTCTCCAGCTATGTGAGCCCCTCCCATCTTTAGCCGAATCTAGAGCCTTCGCCCAGCTGTCTCTGAGCCGCCTCAGTCCTGCACACAGGTGGCTGGAGCAGCCTGCGTTGTATCAGGTGGGTGGGGGCCCATGTCATCAACCCGCCGTGCGTGCCCTCTGCCCCCACGGCCCCCCATCATCCTCTCCTCTCTTCCTCACAGGTCGCGTTGTCTGAGAAGCTGCAGGCCCTGGTGGACAGGCTGAGTGCCGCAGGCCCTCCATGAGAATCCCCTTGTGGGGGCTGCCTGTAGTTAACATGAGTCACTCACTGTCCCCCACAGCTTGTCATGTGTCGTTTCTTCACTTGGCCTGCCACCCACTTGACCCCCGGGGCCTTCCAGAGTGGGCTGGAGTCAGGAGTCAGAGTGAGAGTTGGTGCTCCCAGGGGAGGCAGCCCCGTGCTGAAGCCTGACGGTGGCAAGGGGCTGGGCCGAGGCGGGGAGTGTGCGAGGCTCCGGGGGCTGGACTTGGGGGGCAGATGTGAGGCTGGCGAGGACAGGACTACGGGGAGAGGGACGGCTTCGGTGCCCACCTAGGAGTTGGGGAGTTACTGCAGAAGGCCTGCCCCTGCTGGAGGTTCGGGATGGGGAGCCACGGGGGTGATGAAGTGCCAGAAAGAGGGTCTTGGGGATTTCCTGTGTCCAAGCATGGCCTCGGGCTCCCACCCCTGCCAGGGACTACCCCTGGACTCAGGATCAATAGGACAACTCAAACCTCCCAAGCCAAGGAGGAGCCCAGGTGTCCCCTGCCGCTGCTGCTGCCAGCCCTGCAGGACCCTGCCACTGGACACCCCAGTGCCCCTGGGCTCCACCCATCTGGCTCCCTCCTGGCATCTGTCACAGGGTCAGCCAGGCCCCGGCCCTGGGGACCCAGCAGCCCAGGGAGTGGAAAGGAGGGGGTCAGGAGCCTGCACTGGAGCCGTGAAGAGGTGGGGCCAGGTGGTGGCTCAGCTCTGGGCACCTGGCCATTGTCCTGGGCTGGCCCTGCCTCTGTGCAGGCAGGCTAGTCAAGCCTCCACCGGCTTCGGTAACTTGGGCTCCAGAGGGTCCGCTCGGGAGAGAGGTTCTAGGCTCCGCAGGATGCAGAGGGCTGGGGCCCGGGCCTCTCCTGTCCAGGCAGCATGAGCTGGCATAGGCAGGTGAGAGTGTGAGGGAATGCTGACTGTCTGGGGTGCTTCCCAGAGCACTTCCGCCTGCCTAAGTATTTGGCTGGACTGGCTCTTCTGGCTCCCCAGGCTCAAGCTGGATAGTGCCTGCTGTGTTGCTGGGTGAGGTGACAGTGGGGATCTGGGGCAGAGGCCTAGTCAGGCCAGTCCTGGGGAGCACGAGGCTTGGAGATACACACACACACGGCAGAACACACACCAGGCCCCAGGTACCCACAGGTCACCACTTCTCAGCTGTGCACTTTCTAGGTGCCAGGACCCAGGAACCCTGTGGTCCAGCGTCGGGGGGAGGGAGCATCTCAGAACTGGCCAGAACCCAGAAGGCCCACCCAACCATGGCAATCACCTGCAAGAACACCCAGGAGGCACAGCGCCTCACCTCATCTGCCCCACCCCAGGGCCACCCAGCGCTCAGAGGCAGTGACAGCTCTCCCAATCATCCCCATCCCCAGAATGGCTGGCTTGGTCAGAATGCAGTGGGGACAGCCCAGCCCCTGACCCCAGGCCCAGCCTGGACCAGACTGCTTCTTTAGGGCTGAAGCAGGCAAGGCCTCAGCTCAGGGCTGGGCCCAGACTTCTGGACCCCGCTGGGGCCTCCTCAGGGCTGTCCACACCTGCCCGGGGTCCCCCCCCATCTAGAGAGCTTGGAGATCAAGGCCCAACCCCTTGCAGATCCGTCGTCTCCTGGGAGTCTTCCCCCTTCCCCAGGGCCCTGGTGGCAGAGCCAGACCCCAGACACTCAGCTTCAGGCTGGCCACTTGCCGCCAGCAGCCTGGGCAGGAGGGCCCTTCACAAGCCCCCAGCAGGCGTCATGCCTGGGCACACCTCTGTGTGGCTCCCCACCCCCCACACACACAGCACATGCTCACACACGCACCTGCCACCACGCCTGTTCCTGGTCCCGCCCGGGGCCTGCTTCTAGGTCAGGCTGGGCACGACTTCCCGGGAGGACCAGGGGCAGGTGCTGCAGGCTGGACCCAACTGAGCAACTCGGTGTGTGAGGTGGCCATGGCTGGGGGTGTGTGGGGCCGGGCCCGGGGAGCCCCTGTGGGGGCCATAACCCTGACAGCTCTGGCTGAAGGGATCCGGGCCAGCCAGGGGCAGCTCCTGGGACCCCCTCCCAAGGGCTCTCAGCCCGAAGCTGGGGCAGAGCCTCGGAGTGCAGCCAGCGTCCCCACAGCTGGCAGTGAGCCCTCCTCCCCACCCCGCGCACAGGAGCCAGCCCCTGGGGGACCCCATCAGGTGAGCAGTGAGGGAAGGGAGGCTGAGGTAACTGGCGGGGGGCTGGGGCAGGGGAGGCAAAGGGGAGGGGGCTGGGGAATAATAGAAGGGCACAAAGATTTTGTCAGGAGCTGGGGGGTGCTGGGGAAGAGAACTGGGATAGGCAAGGGGACTTCATGCACCCACCTACTCTGCCCTAGGCCCCCCAGAGTTCCCAGCAGGAGGGGGCCCTTGCCGACCTGGCATTGTACACAGCTGCCTGCCTGGAAGAGGCTGGTTTTGCTGGGACCCAGGCGACAGCCCTCACCCTGTCCTCAACCCTGGAGGCCCGAGGGGAGCGGCTGGAGGACCAGGTCAGCCCCCACTCCCTCCCTGCCTCAGAGACTCCTGCCTTCTCCTCCAAGTTTGGGGGATTGGAGCAAGCACCCTGACATGCACGCCCCTCTCAGGCTGCACCTGCCTGGTGGGGGTACAGAGGGCAAAGTACGGGGGGTCAAGGAGGCCTAGCTGCTGACCTCCATCCTTCCATGCCAGGTGCGTTCCCTGGTGTGTGGGCTGCTGGCGCAGGTGCCCAGCCTGGCCGAGGGGAGGCCCCGGCGGGTGGCCCTGCGGGTGCTGAGTGCACTGGCCCTGGAGCACGCACAGGACGTGGTATGCGCGCTGTTGCCGCGCTCGCTGCCCCCGGACTGGTAACCTGCCCCGCCCCACCAGGCGCTGCAACCCCTGCCGCCACGCAGCTTCCTTCCCCCTTCCTGCTTGGCAGTGGAGTCTGGCTCCGGGGTGGGGCGGGTCATGGAGGGGACAGATCCTCTGAATTCCCTCCCCTCAACTCCTGCCCCCCCCATTACTCCCCTGCCTCTCCTTTCATTCAGCAAACTCCCCCACCCCTCCCACCTGGGGTTCTTAGTACTGGGTTCCTGGCTTGGGACCTGCCTTCTCTGTCCACGTTGCCCCTGGAGCCCAGCCTGGGGGTGCGCTTCAAGGCAGGGTAAGAGGGCCAGGTAGCTTCTGTGCCCCAATGCCCCCAGCTCTTTGAGTAATCTGCCCCAGGAGAAGTTATTTTTGGTTTTATTCTCTACGGTGACTGTTTATGATGCTGGGTTTGGTTCACCGTTGCTGGCGGGACAACGTTCTGAGCGGTCCCGCCAGGCAACTGATCCTGTGGAACCTGGCTCTGTTGTGGTCTGCACAGAAGCCACTTATTTTGTTTTTCTGGGATTGGAGGAGGGTGCAGGGGGATGGTTTGCCTGCCCCTCCCCCTGCTGGAGTCCTAGTGGCCCCCTCCAATCCTGACCTGGGGACTCCCTGCATCCCAGCACCAGATCCTGTCTCACGTGCCCCATACCCTCCAGGGCAGCGGCAGAGCTGTGGCGCAGCCTGAGCCAGAACCAGCGTGTGAATGGGCAAGTGCTGGTGCAGCTGCTGTGGACGCTCAAGGGCGTGGCCGGGCCCGAGCTGGAGGCACTGGCTGTAGGTGGCTCCAGCCAACACTGCCAGGGGACTGCCCCTGCTACCCTTGTGCCCCCGCCCCCCCAGAGAGCCGGAGAGTCCTGTCATAGGGGGGCGGGGGCAGCAGGTTCTCACCTGAATCACGCACTTCTGTAATGTCCCTCCAGTGTCTGAGGCTTTGTCCTCATCCTGTCTGCGGTACATCTGAACCTGAGTGGCCCGCTTGTTCCGCAGGCCACTCATGCCCTTGGGGAGATGCTGGCTGTGTCTGGCTGTGTGGGTGCCACGCGGGGTTTCTACCCGAACCTCCTACTCGTGCTGGTCACACACCTGCACCAGCTGGCCCGGGGGATGCACTCCCCTGACACCCCCAAGGTTTGGGCCCCATCCTACCGTGGGCCACTGCACAGCCACGCCAGGTGAGGGGTGCACACTGGGGTAAGCGAAGGCTGGGCCAGCGCCCTCCTGGCCCTCACTGCCCACTTGCCTGCTGCCCCTACCTCCAGCTGCGCGGTGGAGGCCTTGAAGGCTCTGCTCACTGGGGATGGCAGCCGCATGGTAGTCACGTGCATGGAACAGGCTGGAGGCTGGAGGAAGCTGGTGGGAGCCCACACCCACCTGGAGGGCGTCCTGCTGCTGGCCAGGTGCAGGGCAGGGACGTGAGGGAAGGGGCAGGGGCATGAGGGTGGTCAGGTGGAAGCGAAGGGTGAGGCAAGAAGCGGAGGGAAAGCTCCCATTTGCGCCCCACCCCAGTGCTATGGTGGCGCACGCCGACCACCACCTGAGAGGCCTGTTCGCCGACTTGCTTCCGCGGCTGCGCAGCGCCAGCGACACGCAGCGCCTCACGGCCATGGCCTTCTTTACCGGGGTGAGCCAGTTCCGGGATGGGCGGTGAGAGGTGACCGTGGACTTGGCCCCTAAGCGGCGCCACCTGCACGGGGACGGGGAGCCTGCTGACCCCCTGTCTCCCGCCCAGCTGTTGCAGAGCCGCCCCACGGTACGGCTCCTGCGGGAGGAGGTCATCCTGGAGCGGCTCCGCGCCTGGCAGGGCGACCCCGAGCCCACCGTGCGCTGGCTCGGCCTGCTTGGCCTCGGCCACCTCGCACTGAACTGCGGGAAGGTGAGGGCGGGGCGGGGCGGGACCGGGGCGGGATCTGCGAGGGGACGCCCACGAGTCCCTGCCCCCGCAGGTGCGGCACGTGGGCACGCTGCTGCCGGCGCTCCTGGGCGCGCTGGGCGAGAGCGACGTGCGGCTCGTGGGCGCCGCGCTGGGCGCGCTGCGGAGGCTCCTGCTGCGGCCGCGGGCGCCCGTACGGCTCCTGAGCTCGGAGCTGGGCCCGCGCCTCCCGCGGCTGCTGGACGACGTGAGCCCCGCCTCGCCCCGCCGGGCTTCCTCCCCAAAGTGCTTCCTTCCAGACCCTGCTCCTCCAGGCCCCGCCCCAGCCCCTTTCCCCAGGCTCCCCCCCCAGGCCCCGCTCCAGGCCCCCAGACAGCCGTCCTCCCTAGACTCTCACCTTCCTTCTCCACCCTGACCGCGCCCTCCCACGCAGGCCCGGGACTCGGTCCGTGCCTCGGCGGTCGGGCTCCTCGGGACGCTGGTGCGGCGGGGCCGGGGCGGGCTCCGGGTGGGGCTCCACGGACCCCTGCGGAAGCTGGTGCTGCAGAGTCTCGTGCCGCTGCTGTTGCGCCTGCACGACCCCAGCCAGGACGTTGCTGAGGTCAGCCGCCCCCGGAAGACTGTCCCATCGCTGTCCCCACCCAACCCCTCCCCTTCCCACCCCACCGCCTCTCTGAAGATGGCAGGTCAGGGATTTCCCCAAAGACCTCAGGGGCAGGCGTCATGGGCTCCCAAGTTCTTGGTCTTCCCTGGGCCACTTGCCCTGGGCTCCTCCATCCGTCCTCCTTGCCACACCCCGGCCACCGCTTGTCACTTTCTGGATCCCTAACCCTGCTTCCTTCCCCTGTCCCAGAGCTCGGAGTGGACCCTGGCCCGCTGTGACCAGGCCCTGCGCTGGGGCCTGCTGGAGGAGATGGTCACTGTGGCGCACTACGACAGCCCTGAGGCCCTAAGCCACATCTGCCATCGCCTGGTCAGTGGGGGGAGGACAATGACAGTGACAGGATGTGGTCAGCTGCCCACTTGGTTCAGTATACACCAAGGTCCCTCCCTCCCAAAACTGAGTTTCTCTCTCCCAGCCAAAGTGGTGGCAAGTCTAAGGCCTCAGGCCCTGATGCCCTGCCCTGGGGGCTCCCCAGGGGACCCCAGGCCCGGGTCTCACCTCTGCCACCTCCTGTCCTTGTGGGATTGGCCCTGCTGTTCTGCCATGAGCTCTTCTGTCCCCAGGTTCAGTGGTACCCAAGTTGCGTGCCCAGCTTCCTGAGCCAGACCCAGGGCTACTTGAGGAGCCCACAGGTCCCCCTGCGCCGGGCAGCTGTGGTGCTCCTAGGTGAGGCTGTCCTGGTGTCACACTGTTCCACCCAGAGCTCTGGGAGCTGACCCAGCCCCTCCCTACTGGGGCTGTGGGGCCAGCACTCATGGGTTTGCCTTGGTCCAGGCTTCCTTGTCCATCACTCGAGCCCCAGCCATGTCAGCCAGGACCTGCTGGACTCCCTCTTTCAGGGTGAGGGCCCAACTCACTAGGATGTGTGGTCCTGGAGAGGCAGTGGGTGTTAGGATGGGGTGAACGGGAAATGATGGGTGGAGGGCCAGGGGCGCTTGGCCATTCTAAGAGCCCGTCCACCCTGCCTGAGCTGTCCTATTTCTGCAGACCTGGGGCAACTGCAGAGCGACCCCGAGCCAGCTGTGGTTGCCGTGGCACATGTGTCCGCCCAGCAGGTGGCACTGCTGGCGCACGCACAAAGCCAAGCCAGTGGCCTGCGCCTCTCCCGCCTCAGCTGGCGACACACCCACCCCAGCCGGCCCTGGCCAATCTATGCAGACAGCCCCTTCCAGCGCCGGAGCCTCACAGGCTGCTGGGGCTGTTCGGGACCCGGCTGAGCCTGACCCCATGCTCACCCTCAGGCATCTGAGACGGGCAACCCACCATACTGTGGCCAGTCCTGGTAGGGGCAGATCTGCAGAAGATGCTCCCTGGAGGGGCACCCTGGGCCTGATGCTGGACACTGGTGCCTTCCCCCCTGCAGCCCCCCCCCCCCAAGGCCTGGTGTGCACAATGCTTTCCAGGAGCTCACCCCCATGACAGACCTAGAGGGATGGCAGCGCCTTCCGTCTGAGCACCGTTTCATCCTCAGCCCCTTGCCTCTTGCACCTGGGGGTCCGTTTGTTCCTCCTCAGACCTGTTGCTCTTCCATACCCCGGAGCGTGCCCTGCCCCAAGCTGGTTCTGGTGGGGACACTGTGAAGCTGGCACAGCCCTGTGAGCTGGTGCCCTGGTAGGCTGCCCACTTCCTGGGCCTCCGCCCCCAGCCTGGCCCCAGCAGCCCACCACCCCCCTCATGTGCCCCACTCCTCTCCAGCCCATGTCCTGGCCTGAGGTTCTGAGGTTCCTCTCTGCTCAGGAGGCATTGATCTGTCTTCCTGGCCACACCTGCTGCCCCACGGCCTGGCACCATTCCTGCACCCCCCAGCATTCCTGCTCATCGCGTCGGACGCCCCTGAGCCTTTTTTGGAAGGTGTCCCCTGACCTCCCCACTGGATACCATAGGCCTGGGATTATACCTCTGGTTCAGGTATGGGGTGCCAGCATCTGCACCCCACCAGACCTAGCCCTTGAGCCAGTACCCCAGTGCTCTGCACGGGGTTGAATGAAGAAGGTGTGACTGCGGGGAAGAGGCCCCTCTGGAAGCCTCCGAAGCTGTGACTGTGACTGGTCCCTGGCCTGGGCGGGTTCCTCCACCTGAAATGCCCACCTTGAAATGTTCTGCCCTTCAAGGCCCACCCCCTAAAGCTGCCTCCTCAGAAAGGCCTCGACTCACAGAGCCTCTTATAGGGCTGGGGGCAGTGCCCCCAAACTGGGGACCCCTCGGGGGCAGGTGTGGAGTCTGCCCCACTGCACATGGGAAGTCTTTAAAATAAATGCACGTGGAGCAAAGGGATCTGGGGTCTGTCTGGAGTCTGTGCCTGGGTTGAGGATATGCTTCTGATGAGCTGGCCTGGTCCAAAATCAGGGTCGGTCTAAGGTTACAGATAAGGCAGCGCAGGCCAGGAGTAAGGGCCAGCCTGGGGGCAGGGTCAGAGGTCAGGCAGGTTCCCGGGGCAGGCTTGTGGCCAGGGTCAGACAGGGCTCACCCTCAGACAAAGAAGGGGAGCTGTGCTGTGGTCCAACGCGTGCTGAACTGACGGGGTTGGAGCTTGATCAGGAAGGAGTCAGGGTCTCTGTAGGTCATTTCCAGGGCGGGGTAGGGTCAGGCCGAGGGCACGGCTCTGTGTGGAGCCAGGAGCATGGTCTGGTGTATCAGTTCAGATCCTCCAGAGCAGATCCCGCACAGGTCAAACTACCAGAAACGTATCTGGGGACATGCCGGGCATCAGATCCCCAGTGAAGGAGCGGGGGAAGGCACAGAGGTTGGGGGGAGCATCCTGGACATCCGTGCTGGCCTCAGGGGGGTTCTCAAGCCAGTCACCCCTCAGGGAGGCCTGCAGCTCCCAGGACGGGGCCTTGTGCAGTGCTGGGTTTCCCTCCTCAGTTTCCATCGCTGCAGTTGGGGGTGGCGAGGAGCACTCTCACGGTCCCCTGACTCAGGCTGGACCCCGGGCTGGGCTCAGCAGGAGCTTCATGGACCCCCTCACGGCAGCCCCCAAGGGCAGAAGCAAGCCTGGCCCCCCTACTCCTTGCATCCCAGGAGCCAAAACCCTGGGTGAGCAGTCACTGCTCACGTCTCCCACCAGGCACACGTTTGTCCCCACCGCAGAGCGCAGCTGGACAGGCCAGTGGCAAACCCCACAGTAGGGCCCAGCCTCAGACTGGGGTTCGGGTACGTGGCACCCTACCTCTTGTCCCCCCACCTCCATGGTGCCAGGGAGCCCACACGCTGTGCCACAGCGGCTGTCTGGAGCAGCTGTTGTGCCTGCACGTGGTCACATGTCCGCCTGCCCCCCTGTGGCCCTCCACAGGGCTGGAAGCCCTGCTGGACTCTCTGCCTGCTGTGAGGTTCGTGCCAAGCCCACACGGCCTGAAGGCCCAGACTACTGCTGGGCCTGGGGAGCATGGCCCTTCTCGGGGACTTCTCTGCTGGGGTCCCCGGAGGCTCCAGATGGAGTGGTGGCCTGGTTCGCCAGAGGCTGCTCCCACCCGCATGGCAGTGCCACAGCCCTGCTCCCAGGTGAGCCTTTCTGGTCTGCGAGTGTCCGGGGGACCAGGTCCCTCAGCTCTGCCTGCAGAGAGCCCATTCAGCGGTAAATCTTCCAACGTGGGGCTAGGATCGGAGCCCACTTCGTCCCCCATGAGGCCTTCCTGCCTTGAGTTTGGTGCCTAAATATTCAGATGGGCTACATCATTGCAGACCTCCAGGCGCTGATGGTCCTGGAGCCCGATGGCCAGCAGACAGACCTCCAAATGGGGCTTGGGGGGTGCTGACCAGGACCTGTCTTATCCCCTCGCCTTGAAGGCAGAGTCTCAGGCCCCAGAAGCAGCACTGGTGTCCCTGCTTGGCTAACACTCCCTCAGACCTGGGTGTCCCAGACAAGTCACCTCACGAGGGTCCCCACAGGAGGACCTGGGCCCTGGAGAAAACAGGCCTGAGAGATATCGAGCTTCTTACTACACTGTGTGGAGGTTGATTTCTAGGAGTGTCCTATAACCTGGACCTGGGATGTTTGGGGTGCACTCTGTCTTCTGTTTTAATATGAATTTCACTGTTGGGCGTGGATCCTGGATTTTCTTGGGGATTAATGTCCCAGCCCCAGCAGAACCTACTGTCCCTTGGCTTTAGCGAGTCCTAAAGCTGCGTGTCAGGGGTGTGCCATGACAGAAGGGGGCATGCAGCTCCCTCCACCTTCCACCAAGGAGAGGAAGGCAGACTGTGGTTCACACCAAAGGCAGGCAAATTTCTCCTGGCTGTTCAAGCTCCCAGAGATGAGAGAAACTCCCTGGCTAGATCAGTTACCATCTCTCCCTGCTCACAGGGCCGCTTCCCCCACAGGCTGCTGAGGTCCTGGATTTCCACTGAGGCTGAGCCCCTGCAAATGCTCTGAGACCTGCCGGATGCCCAGGAACCTGCATCTCAGGGGTTAGGAGGCCCCCCAGAGATAGAGAGAGAGAGACTCTTACCTCTGAGCAAGTGTGTTTGAATGAGACGGAGACCAAAGGCCGGTCTCCCTGGTACGGTCACTGCTTCTCCAGGAGCCCCTGTGCAGCCCCAGGAGGACAGGGTCTGTCTGCTGTCAGCTACAGCTGCTCTAGTGCCCTCTGCAGCCCCCGTGGCCGAGGAAGGGCCCACTACCTGCAGCAGTGTGTTCTCATGTTCCCTGAGGCAGACAGAGGCCCATCCTCGTGGAATTGTTCTGCCCCATTCTTCCACAGGCCAGCATGCTGGGGAGGGGCCAGGGGCCCGGGATGTGGCTGGTCACTCCAGAGTGGCCAGGTCCAAGCATAGGGGAGGCTCCTCTTAGCCCCATGGCACAGCAGGAGTGAGACCATGGTGGGAGAGGCCTGGTCTCGGCCCCACATCCCTTCCCAGCCTAGGTGGGCACAGTGCCCACTCCTGCCCCCAGCCCCAGATCTAGAGCCCTTCAAAAACTCGGTGACCCGTCTTTCCTTAGCACATCACATTTATTGACTCCAACTCCCAGTCCCATGGTGACCTGGCCGCATGGCTGTGCTGGCCTCTCGCCTTCCCAGGGCTGGCAGCCGGGTGGGTGTGAGCTCTGCTCTGCCTGGAGAGCTGCCCAGGCGTGCAGGCATGCAGGGCTGCCTCAGCCCCGCCAGGCAGGCTTAGAGTGTACTGTCAGGCAGGAGTAGAGTGCGCAGCACCGCCAGGCAGGCGTAGAGTGCACACATGCAGCCCTGGGCCTCTGGCTCCCAGCACACCTGGGGGGCACCCACCTGCAGCTCTAGGCCGCACTCCTCCAGCAGGACCCAGGCGGGTGCCTCTGGGCCCCAGCTGTTCCCCAGGAGCCCGGGCGGCAGGGACATGGCCCTGCACCTCTGCCATGGGGAGCTCTGCTCCAAAAGGCTGCCCACCTGCCAGGACAAGGTGGGAGGTTGTCAGTGGGGGATCCAGCACATCCAGCGCCCTCCCACACCACCCCATCCCAGATGGGGCCCCCTACCACAGGCCAGCCCCTTCCCCTCCAGCCTGCGCCCTCTCACCAGCCTGAACTGCTCCAACAGGGCCCCCGTCTCCAGCGCCTCAGCCAGCAGCACGTGCTGGGTTTCATTCAGCACTGGGGAGAGACCTCGGGTGAGAGGGTTCCAGAAGGCCCAGCTGAGGAAGCCCTGCCCCTCCCCGCCCCACCCCCAGGCTCCCTCACCAGTCAGTGCTCCCAGCAGGTAGGAGATGGGACTGGCAAGTTCCTTTTCTAGCATTCTGGAGGGGAGCACCAGGCACTCGAGGATGGCCCCCACTGGACCGTCTAGAGGCTCCACCTGCCCGCAGCACAGGCCCTGCTCCAGCTGGGGACACGAGGCGGGGCAGGTGAGCCTGCCTGGCTGGGCACAGGCTTCCCCCACCCTGCCCACCCCATCCCACTTGCTTACCGACTCCTCCAGGGCTCGTAGGGCCAACTCGTCTCGCAGCACCTGCCCCAGGCCTTCCAGCAGCTGCTCACACAGTTCTTTGCACAAGCCCTCCAGGCCCTTGGCCTGGGCCCTCACCTCTTCCTGCAGGGCCTGGAAGTCTTTGGTGGCCGCCAACCAGTCCTCAGCAGGCCCATCTGTGGGAACAGGGCTGGCATTGCCCGGGTGCCCACAGGGCCCTGGAAAGCCCTGGTCAGGAAGGGGAGACCCGCAGGGGGCAGAAGGGGAGCTCACTATTGGTCCCTGGGGTAGTCAAGAAGGTACTGACCCGACATGATCTTGAGGTGGTGGGAGAGAAACTTCATCATGGAGTCGACTCCAGAAGTCTGCTGTGACTGGCTGCCTGCACCGCTGGAAGCCTTGTGGCCTGGGCAAGCAGAGCTGATCAGTGCAGGGCATGAGTCCCCAAGCCAGAGAGGATGGAGGCCTTCCCTGGGCCTCACAGTCCATCACCACCACCCCAACACTGGCAGCCCAGGGCAGGGAGCAAGGCCATGCCAGACTGGTGTCAGCCTGTGGCCAGGTCACCCTCGTGTGTGTGTGTGTGTGTGTGTGTGTGTGTGTGTGTGTGTGTGTGTGTGTGCGCGCGTGCGCGCGCGCGCGCGCAAGCAGGAGAAGACCTCAGCGGTCTGGAGTATGCTCCTCCCATTGCCCAGGCGGGGCGGGGGGTCCAGGGGCCTCACCTGCCTGGGGCAGCACGAAGGTCCTCTGCTTCTTGTCCGGGAAGAGGAGGATGTCTGGCAGCCAGGCGGGAGCAGAGAGAGGGGAGGCAGGTCAGCTGGGGCTCCCGGCCTCTCCCTCACGCAATGGGGCTACCCTGCGAGGTTCCCCCAGTGTGTCCCAACACCCTACACGCCAGGGCCCGGCACCCTCGGCCACCCTGACTCAGGAAGCTGTGCAACCAGATGCCTGTGCACCCTCAGCCAGTCGGGGGCTCTTCTCAGGCCTCCCTGCCTCTCTGCCATAGAGTCTCGACCCCAGAAGTCCCCCAACCCTGGCTCACCCCAGTCAGAGCCAATAACCAGCTGGGCCACTCGGAATGCAAGGATGCTGCCTGGGGGGATGGTGACCGTCTTCCTCCGGCTCAGGTGGCCTTGGCCCTGGCCCTGAGGGATGGATATGGGCTCAGGACTGGGCACAGGGTTGTAGGGCAGGGTGTGGGCTGGGTGCTGGTGGCCTGGATCTGCCTGGGGGCACCGCCCTCCTGCCTCCCAGCCCCATGCCTGCTGCAGAACCCGCGCCACACCTGCAAGCACAGGGCTCCCGGCAGTGCGAACTGGCCTGAGCCCTCCTGCCTGTGGGTCCGGGTGACCTCCACCTCCTTCTGCGTCTGCAGCACCTCGGTCACCACAAACACATCGACCCCGCGATTCCGCAGCTGCTGCAGGATTTTGTGCTCAGGCTGCCGCAGGCGCCTGTGGGGGGCGGGAGCCCAGGCGGTTGACGGGGGCCCCCTCCCCCCCCAGGCCACAGGACTGGGCTCCCTCCCCCGGACCTCAGCCTGCGTTGCCACGTAGAGGGGATGAGGACAAGCAGCGGAGACCCGGAGCTCTGTTAGCGTTGGTTGGCAGACTGCCAGGAGGAGTGGTCACCTTCACCTGGCCGCTCACTCCCTCCACTCGTTGCCCCTCCCCGGGTTCAAGTTTCAAGTCTCCACTCTGAGCTGATGGTCCTCCTCACAGGTGTCCCCACATCTGCTCCTCCCACCCCAGCCTCCTCACAGCGGCCTGACCTCGTCTGACCCCAGACCTCCCGGGCTCCACCTGGCCACCCTGGTCCTCGAGATGCAGGCCCCCATTACCTCTGCAGCCTCCTTCCCTGCCATCTGGCCCCACAAGCCCCTGCTTCTGGGGTTTCCCTCCCACTGTGCTGACCCTCGGCCTGACACAGACACCCTGTGACTCGTGGTGCCTCCAGGTCGTGACCCAGCGGCTGCTCAGGGTCCGCAGGTCCCACCCCTTGGGGCTCACCGCTCTTGGTGCATGGCCTCCCAAGTGTTGGGGGCTACTCGAAGCGTGCACACATTCATCGAGGCGCTGGAGCTGCCGGACACCGAGGCCCCGCCTTCCAACCTCCCCTGTCCTGGGGCTGTCAGCTCCACACTGCCCTTCAGCTGCCCGTCCATGGTGTCATGGAAGTGGAAGGGGCCGCCACGCTCCACAGCTGGAGCAAGACCAGAGCTGAAGGCCCCTGTCCTAGCAGCTGCCGCCTGTCCTGCCCAGGCAGGCGGACCTTTGAAAAGGTCCTGCCCTCTGGAAGCAGAGAGCCCGGAGGCCCAGGGCCAGCGGCAGGCTGGCTTGCCGGCTCCCCTCCCACCCAGGGCTCTGACGCAGCGCCAGATGGGGTACCTGGTTCCGGGGTGTTGGGCTCCAGAATGTCCCTGATGGACAGGTTGACGCACTTGTAGCGGTGTCTCCAGAACCACGAGCTCGAGGGCTTCCTGCTCAATAGGCAGTAGGGCTGGAAGCTGGTGGAGCTCTGCAGGCTGTCCACCGGGATGAGCTCTCTGCTGTGGTCCAGCTCCCGGACCACGCTTTTGACCACCCCCTCAAAGGCCGATGCCATGCTCCTGAGGAGGGCAGACGGGTCAGGCATTGTGCCCTCAGGGCTGGAAGAGCGGGAGAGGGGATGAGGGGAATGGTGGTACTTGGATGCTTCCAATGATGGGGAGCTCTTTCCCTCCAAAGCAAGCCTGCACAGCCAGTCCCGGGATGCTGTGACTGGCAGAAAGCTCCTGCCCTGACCATTACCTAACATAGAAAGGAACGGCAGGCCCACCCTCTCATCCACTCGTCCATCTCTCCACTGGGTCATGAGCACCTCCCGGCCGGGACATCATTCACAGCCCTCAGCAGGACTCAGGCCATCACCATTCACACCATCTGTTCCATGGCCAGAGTGCCCACAACAGCCCAAGAAAGCCCTGGACTGTCAGTGCCGGGGAGGGCGGGGGGGCAGGCCTCAGCCACCCACCAAGGCCTCTACCCTTTGTCAGCCCAACAAGGCTTACGGCCACTTATGAAAAACGACCACTGAGGGATGGTAGGGCGAGGGAGGGCTTGGGGTGACCCCCAGGCTGATGCTCTGTTGTTAACAGCAGCCTCCCTGGCTGAGGTGTCCAGAGGGCAGGGGAGAAATGAAGCCATCATCTCCTGGGCACGTGACACAGGGCCCACAGCAAAGCCAGCCAGAGTGTCCCCGACTCCCAGGGTGTCCTCTAGGGCTCTCTTTGTGCCTGGAGCTCCATGAGCCACCAGTCCAAGGCTGAGATTTCAGCAGTCAGAGGCCAAAGAAAGTCTGACCCAGGACACAGGAGACCTGGGCCCCAGGTAGAGGAGCTGGCCACTCCGACTCGGTTGGAAGCCTCTGGGCCTCAGTGCGGGTCTGAAATGGAAGGGTGGGCCAAGGGTGCCTGGAGGGCCAACCCTGGAGTCCAGGCCAAACCCAGCAGGGCTGGCGAGGTGGCCGCCTTCCCAGAGATCTGGGGCTTCCCCAAGCCAGTCTGGGATGGCTGGGAGTCCTGAGAGGATGCTGGGACCAGGTTGCCCCACAGAAAGGCCAGCATCCCCCTACCCAGAACAAGGGGGCCCCACCCGGGTGCCAGGGGGGGCAGCAGGGGAGGCGCCGTGCGCTCAGGGCACGAGGCGCAGCTCACCGTGACCGTGGCGCCCAGTCTCCGGGCACACGAAGCAAAGAGAAGCGGCCCTGCGGGCCAGGATCCCGCCTGCTCTGCCGCGGAGCCGCCGAGCGGGCGCACGGAGTGCGGGTGTCCAGACCCAAAAGTGAAACTTGGGCCGAGGAGGCGGCGCGCCTGGTGCTCCCGGAAACATCCTCGTAAGCCCGCCCCGGGGGCCCTCCTCCAAGGGAGAGGACAGCCGGCTCCGCGCCCCGCTGCCTGCCCGTCTCCAACTGTGCCGCCCTCTTCCGTGTCTCTTTCTTAAAACTCTGGCCCATGGCAAGCGGTCTGATTAGACATTTCTCCAAAGAAAACGTACAAAGGCCAACAAGAACAAGAAAACAGCCAGTTATTTGCTCACGTCATTAGCCGTCAGGGAAATGCAAATCAGACCACTGTGAGATGCCACTTCACACCCACCAGGATGACTGCATCATAAAAGAGAGACAGTGCTGGGGAGGATGGAGAAACCGGAGCTCTCATGCTGGGGGATGTAAAATGGTGCAGCCGCGGGAAAAACAGCCTGGCGCTTCCTCGAAAAGTTAAAGAGAATTCCTTGGGTCTCATCCACCCCACTGCTGGGTGTGTACTCAAGAGAAGGTGAAAACTGGACATGAACCTTCATCCAGCATTATTCATAATAGCCAAAACATGCAAACAGCCCAGGTGTCCGTCGGTGGTGCAGAGTAAACAAACCTGATACATCAACACCGCGGAAGACCTGCGACGGAGTGGTACCCAGCCACAAAGAGGCATGAAGTTCTGATGCATGATACAACACGGAGGAACCTGTGACACACGGTCCAAGAGACCTCATTGCAAATGTGGTCGGGAGGCCAGGATGGGGAGCCCTCCACACTCCACTCCACCTACTTGGAGACCCAAGGGGTAGACTGTCAGTTACAGACCCCAGCAGGAGGAAGATTTCCTCCTTGCCCAGCAACTCAGCCAATGAGAAATGTCACCACTCTGAACTCTTGCTTTCCACCAATGGATTTTCCTTCAAAACAACCCCTCCCAACTTCCTCTTTTTCTCTATAAAGTAACTGTCGCTCTCCTTTGCTTGCTGGACTTGCCTATGGCTTTTGCTACAACTTGCTTGTTCCTCTGCTATTTTCGAATAAACCTACTTTGCTGGTCAAATAACCAGCTGTGTTCTTTCTTTAGGTCCACAAACCTCAAAACGTGATAGTAAGTGAAAGAAGCTGGACACAAGAGACAACATATCACATGATTCATGTCTATGAAATGTTCAGAATAGGAAAATCCATGGAGACAGAAAGTGGATTAGTGGTTGCCAGGGGCTGGGGGGAGGGGAATGGGGAGAGACAGCTGATAGGTACCTGGTTTCTTTTAGAGTGATGAAAATGTTCTAAAAATAGATTGTGTTGATAGTTGCACAACTCTGAATGTGCTAAAACCCACGGAGTTTTACTCTTTAAATGGGTGAATTGTATGGTACGTGAACTATATCTCAATAAAGCTGTTACAGGCATACCTCAGGGATACTGCGGGTCTGGCTCCAGAGCATTGCAATAAAGCAAATGTCGCAATAAAGTGAGTCACATGAATTTTTTAGTTTCCCAGTGCATAAAAAAGTTATGTTTATACTATACTGTAGTCTATTGGGTGTGCAAAAGCATTGTATCTAAAAAAAATGTACACACCTTAATTAAAACCACTTTATTGCAAAAAATACAAGTGCTGTTGGAAAAATGGCACCGGCAGACTTGCTTGACACAGGGTTGTCACAAACCTTCGATTTGTAAAAAATGTAATATCTGCAAAGTGCAGTAAAGCAAAGCACAATAAAATGAAGTGTGCCTGTACTTAGAGAAGCTGGAGCCAAGTAACAACATCCAGGCCTGTCGCAGGCTCCTCAGTGCCTGTATTGTCCTGGATTACATTCAAATCATGTCCGGTGCAAGGCAGCCGGAGGGCCCCAACTCCCTCCTTCTCCACCACCACATCCTGCCCCTAGGCACTTACCCTGTGACACTCTGGAGCCCACATCAGGGCCCCTGCCACTGGCTGTCCTGAGACTCACCTTGAAGGCTCTGCCACACTCCTTCACTCATTCAGCACATACATCGGCACCTGGTGCCAGGTGCCCTTCCAGACGAGGGTTCTGGGTGAACCAGACAGGGCCTCTGCCAGGCACAGCTGCTGCCAGCAGCCCTGAAACCAGTACAGGGAAGATGATTTTCTGTGGTGTGTGCGTTGAAATGTTGCAGCTGCAAATGACTGGGAATGCAGATTCAAACAGAAAGGAAACGCTGTCTTGTGCAAGCGGAAGTCTAGAACTGCTGTGTACCCTGGGCCAGACACAGGCAGGCACCATCCATCCAGGAGGGCAGGGGCCTTCTCCAGTGCCTGCCTGGGGTCTCTGAGGCCATTTTTTCTCTCCGTGCCGGGGGCCTAGGGTGCAGGCCTGAGAGCTCTGATGGCTGAGGGTCTCTGGGGCAGTCGGTGTCCCCCCAGCGTGGTGTGGGGCTCCCCAGCTCCAGTCCAGCCCCTGGAGCCCATTCTCTAGTGTGAGCAGGGCATCCTTCCGGTGGTGGCAGGAGGCTCCAGCAGCCTCGGTAGGGCTGAGTGTGTGTGTGTTCCTGTTCCTGTGTGTATGTGTGCTGTGTCTGCATGTGTGTGTGCACATGCATATTGTATGTATGTGTGTGTCTGTGTTCATGCATGTATCTGTACTCGTGTGTTTTGTGCAGTGCGTGCTTGTACCTGTGTTTGTGTTCAAGTGTGCACACATCTGTATGTGTTGTGTGTGTTCAAGTGTGTGTGTCGGGGGGCTGTGCTGGGCCCACAGCTGTCGATGCTGGAAGGTGGTCCCCCCTCCATGCTCCCCTTCCTCCAGCTCAGCCTGCCTCTCCCTGTTCCTGCAGCGAAGGGCCTAGAAAGTCTCACAGCCTCTCTAGGCCTCTTGCTTCTTCATCTCTCCAGGCAGCAGGCTCCAGGCCAAAGTCAGGAGGTGGCTGTCTCCTCAGTGCAGGGTGAACCTCACTGTGGGTTTCCAGCAGGGGTGTGACCAGGCCTGGTTTACTTTTCTCGAAGGCCTTGGTTGCCGCCTGGGTGGATGGGGTGGAGGCCGCGCAGCAGCAGCCCCAGGGGGCTCGGTTTGAGGCAGAAGCGCCAGGCAGGTACCATCCATGGTCAGGAGGAGCACTGTAGTGGCCGCAGTGGCCATGGCAACAGGGGATGGAGTGGCACACTGTGGTGCACCTGCCTTGAGGCAGGGACCTGGGGTGGCCACAGCCTTGGGCCTGGTGGGGGGTGGACGCGGCATTGTTGCTGCAGTCCTTGTCCACGTTCAGTTCTCCACCAATAACCAAAACAAGAAACACTGGGCTCCTGGCTCTCAACCCAGGACAGAGGTCAGCCCAAGAGGGCAGGAAGTGCCCGCTGGGGAGAAAAGGAAGAAGGAAGGTGGGAGCGGCTGGCCCTGCATCCCATCCCCTCCCCATTCACAGGTAGAGGAGATTGGGGCACCAGGACATCTTGAGGACGAGGAGCTCTGAGGTGACATGACGTCTTCCTCACGGCCACCCTATATTGTTGGAGGTGGGTGACGCCACCTGGGCAAAGTCTGGGCGGGCCCTGGGGGTCCAGAGCCAGGGAGGACACCATGTCCCCTATGGCGATGGTGAGCTCTGACCAGGGACTGAGAACCTGGAAGGGGCTGCCGGCTGTGTGCGGGGAGGGGTCAACAAGCTGGGCTCTGAGGGGGATGAAGCTCCCTGCCGCCGGGCTTCAGGCTCCACCCAGCTGTGTATGGCCCTGCACCGCGCCGAGCGCCCCCGGGACCCTGGCAGAGGCAGGCCGCAGCCCCTGCCCGGGGTGCCCAGCCCCTAGGAAGACCAGAGCAGGGCCTAGGAGCCGGGAGAGCACGTTGGCGGGAGCGGCCCGGTGCCACTGCGGGGGAGTGGGAGGGTGGGCTGAGGGAGAGCAGCGAGGCAGCTGCGAGCGGGGAAGGGCGTTCCAGGTAAGGGAGAGCAGAGGCCGGCACGGCAAGAGACCGGGCTGGGGCGACGGTCGGCCCGAGGAACCCACCCACGCTCCACGGGAGGGACAGCCGGGCCTCGGGGGCGAGCGAAGCCGGGGGGCCCGGGCCCGCAGGGACGCGGGGCAGGCGCGCAGGCGGGGCTTCGCGCGCCGGGCTCCGCTGAGTTCGCGATGTGGACCGGCGCCGCCTCCCCGAGCGCGCGTGGGAGCAGCCCGGGACCCGCTCCACCCTGTGCCCGCCCCCCGACACTCGGGGCTTCCCGCACTGCCCGGCAGCCGCGCCCCGCACGGGCTCCGCCCCGCCCCAACCCCCCTCCCCCGCCGTGCCTGCGCCCGCGTCTCCGCCCCGCTCGCCCGGCCACCTGGATCCCCTCCCCGACAAACAGCTCCCTGGAGCGCCCGGTGCGCCGAAGAGCCCTTGCGGCTAGGATTAAGCGGGCAACCAGTCCCGCTGCTGCGTCAGGGCCAAGAGGGTGCGAAACGTGGACAGAAAGCCAGAAGCCTTCTCCTTTTGGGGGGTTGAGTCCCCCGCGGGGCCTCCCTCCCTCCCTCCCCCCGACCCCTTGCTACCCCAGACGCTCGGGCTCGGCTAGGATGGGCATCCGGGTGCCCTTCAGGCGGCAGCTCCGACGGGCTGGTCAGGGGGCCCTGCCCAGCAGGCGCTCAGTTGATGTTCCGCGGATCGCTGGGCCACGGAGGCAGCCCTCCGCGAAGGCCCGGCCCAGGGCAGCCCCGGAGCAGCGGGGTCTGCGGTTCAGAGGCACCCCAGGAGTCAGGAGGGGCGTGGGCGGCAGGAAGGCCCGGCATGAGGCGGGCGGGGGGGGGCACTACTCCACCAGCTCCGGGTCTTCCGGCGGCTAACGGCCCCCCCCTTGTGCGCAGCCGCAGGTGGTTAGGAGTCCCCATTGCCTAGGCCCCGCCTCCAGGCACCCCTCTTGGGCTCACCACCCCCATCCTGTCCTTGTAGGGTCCCCTGCCCCGAAGCCTGCTGTGTCCTGCCTGGCTCCGGGCTTTCTGCTGTCTGGCAGGGTGGGGGTGGGAGTGGGCACAGGACTCTGGCCCACCCCAACTGGGCCTCTGCAGAGGGAAGCAGCCCCTTGCTCCTGCTTCCGTGTTCTGAGCCTCATTTCGCTTTGCCCCAGCTGGAAGAAGCCCTTACTGGTTGGAGTCCAGGCACTGCTGGCCCGGGTGTTTCCCTGTAGGTGGGGACATTGCCAGAATTTTGCCCAGTAGTAGTGTTAATGCCCAAGGGGGGTCATCTGCTCGCTGCAAGACATGCCAGTAGTCGTGAGGCAAGGTGGTGGCAGAGAAAGGGAAGTTTATTACAGCCTGCCAGCAAGGGGGAAGATGGCTGACTAATGTCCAAAAGAGCCATCTTACAAAACAAAGACTACAGGCCAGTTATATAGGAGGCTGGTCTCTGGGAGGGGGAGGCATCTGGTCTTAGTTCCTGATAACCTTTTGTTTTACTGGATGTGCATCAGAGACCAGAGCAACGCCCCCAGATCTTTCAGTTTCATGGATGATGGCTATCAGCATAGACTCTCTGCCCAGGGTCAGCATGTTCCTAAGGAACGCAAAAGAACCAAGTTATCAACTTATTGCAGCTGGTGTAACCAAGCAAAAGGGGCTCACCGCAATCCAGTGCCAATCAACAATCCAGTGCCAATCAATTGCAAACAAGTCGGTGGTTGAGAAATGAAAGTTTATACAATTAGCTAGCACAATTGGAAGATGGTGGACTAATGTCCTAAAGAGCTGTCTTAAAATCATACAGAATCTTGAGGCAGTTAAATAGGGGAAATGGGCAGGGAAGGCTGGGGTTCAGGAATGTGTGATGGACTTCAAGGCACCTCATTATCTCTGTCTTTTGTCATCTGTGGTGGGTACCACTGTAGAGTTTTTCTTTCTGGAGGTTGTCGTGTTCCTGGGGGGACTCAGAGAACAAAGTTATCATCTTATCATAAGCAAGAGTCATGATACTAGCAGATCACGTATTTTGCAAAAGCAAGAGGTGCTTAATCATCTAGGCTACGTGCAGGCTAGAATGTGTTCACAGACACTGGTGAGTCAGGGTCACAGTTACAATATTGCTTCCTTTCCTTAAGATGGCTTCCCTCATGCTAACTTAAGATCTAGCTGTTACACTGGGAGGGTCCATGAAACCTACAGAGCATGTCTGGGTTAGTAATCAGAGGTCATTCAAAGTTACAATATGGTTTCTTTTCTACAGTATGGCTTCTGTCATGTCAGCCTTGTGTTGAGCTGGTGTCAGTTGGGCATGTGGAACACTGGCCTGGTGAGATTCACACCATCCATCCCTCGTGGTCCCTGAGGTCTAGGGTCGCCGTGATCTAGGGAACGGTAGGCTGATAAACCTTTCTTCCAAAAGGATCTGGCTCAGTCTGAGGGTCACCCTTTGCAAGTGAGGGTCAGGTAGGGGATGTGATGCTGGGGTGAAGGGGGAACCCACAGCATCCTTGAGGGCAGTTCTGCTCCCCAGTCACTTCCTGCTTCCCTCCCTCTGGAACAGAAAGCGAGGGGGGCATCCATGGGGTAATGGTCCCAGCCTGCTCTCAACACAAATAATCCATAACCAATCTATAAATGAAAATTGAGGTGAGTTTATTATGAGCCAGATCTGAGGAACATATAGCCTGGGAGAGTCCTTTCACAAAGGAATGGAGCACTCCAAAGAAGCGGGGTGTACAGAGTGGTTATATACGGTCAAAGAGCATGTATCACATATGATTGGAATGTCCCCTTTACAATAGTCAAGAGATTGCTTTGCTGGCACAGCAATTCACACAGCAATTGATGAACACAGCAGGTAGCAGGTCTGTAGTCTTGAAGTGGGTGGTCACAGCAGGTCACCAAGCAATTCCTAGCCTAGGGAGAGATGCTCGTCCATGAGGAAATGCCAATGAGGGGGAAGTTACGTCTTTATCTATAAGGGCATTTTTCTTGTCTTTGGGACATAGTAAATACTTAAAGCAGATGTACAATGCATGCTCAGTCGCCACGTCAGAACTTTTTGGAAAAACAAGTTCAAGCTGAATTAGTTTTATACCAAATGGCTTCCTCATATACTCCAATATATCCTATTGCTTGTCACTTATTTATCACTGCCAACCACTTGTTCCCACCTGAGGGCCTGGTGAGTCAGGTCACCTGACTCTCATATAGACCTTCTAGAGGGAAGGAGATGGCAGGAGGGGAGAAATTCCCCAAGAGTGGGTGCAGGCTGGGTTGGTGGAGGGGTAGGCAGGTCCTTTTGCAGGGCATAGAGACAGGGAGCAGATAACACCCAGGATGGATTTGGCATTTTGTGCATGTCCCCCTGACAAAAGTGTTTTTGGCATGGCTACAGTGCATTCCCTTTAATTACCTCCCCCACCCCCTTCAGAGAGGCTGTTGCACCGGGGTAGGCTTAGGTGGTGGGGCTGGAGAGAAGTGGGGTGTGGCAAGGCCCAGGGCATACCTAGGTGGGGTGGTCAAGGGGAACAGCTTGTGGCTCAGGAAGGAGGAATGCTGCTCTGTCTACCTGCAGAGAAACCCCCTGCATAAGAGAAGAGCTGGAGGCTGGGTGTGGGAGAAGGTGGGGGAGAGAAGATGGGGGTGGGAGGAAACCTCTGGGTGAGGAAGAGAGGGAGGAGCCCATCTCAATGGACTCCCAACAGCTGGGATGTCTGACCCCCAGTTCCTTGGTTTGCAGAATGTCTGTAATGGAAATTCCTTCCGATGCCCCCGACCTGCATGTGGGCAGCCTGTGGGAGAAAGAAGACAGGCAGAGAAGAGACAGCAGGGAGAGCGGGAAGTCAGCAAGAAGAGGCCACTGGAGGAGAGATGGCCAGGAAGTAGATGGCCCACGGTGTGTAGGAGTCAGGGGAGGGTGTGGCTGTCCTGGCAGGTGTGGGACCGGAGATGACTCACCGTGTGCATTAGTTTCCTCATTCCTGAGTTGGAAATGATGCCTGAGAAGATTGTTGTGAGGATTAAATGTGTTCATATGTGTTAACACTAGAACAAGGCCTGGCATGTGTGATAAATGGCTATAAACACGCTAAACATTTTTGTCTGGTATTCATAAAGAATGCGGCACTCGATATTTTTGTTCATAAGTTCTTGCGTGTGTTTCATTATTTCCTTTGGGGGATTCCTAAAAGTGAAATTGCTCAAAAGGTATTCAAAGTCTTGGCACATATTGCAAATTGCCCTTCAGAAAGGCTCTGCCAGCGTCCAGAGTAAATAGTGTAAGTGAGCCTCTGCTTGCCTCTTTCCAATGCTGAAGGCAGATTGTTTTCATCTTTGCCAGTTTGGTGAGCATCAAAGAGTTTTAAGTGTAACTGTCAAGATCAGTTTTAGCAAATTAACTGTGACAGCACCCCAAGAGACAAATCCACAATCCCTACCTCCTCTCAGCAAGAGGCTGGGCTCTCCTCTCCACCACCCAGCGACTGGAGTCTAGGAGCAAGAGGGCTTGTCCGGCACAGAAGACAACAGGCTCAGTGCTAGACCCATGAATCCATCAGTTTGTGCAGTGTAAGAAATCACCCCAGGGGCCGGCCCCATGGCCTAGTGGTTAAGTTCAGTGCACTCCACTTTGGTGGCCTGAGATTGGTTCCCAGGTGCAGACCTACACCACTCATCGGTGGCCATGCTGTGGTGGCAACCCACATACAAAATAGAGGAGGACTGGCACAGATGTTAGCTCAGGGCAAATCTTCCTCAGGAAAAAAAAAAAAACTTTAAAAAAAGAAATCGTCCCAAAACTTAGTGCCATAAACAACAGCCACTGATTTGCTAATAATTATGTGACACCCTAAATTATGGCATTTAGGCCGGGCGCAGCTGAGATGGTTCATCTCTGCTCCACGTGGTATCACCTGGGTTCATCGACTTTGTGGTTAGCTGGCAATTGATGGCCTCACATGTTTGGCAGATGGCTGGCAGTCAGGAGGGTCAGTGGTATTAACTGGGCATGTGCTGTCCATCCTCCAGCCGGCCAGCCCTGGCTCATTCACAAGGTGCTGACTACAGGGTTCTCAAGAGAAGTAAGACAGGGCAAGTCCAAAACATGAATGCTTTTCAAGATCCCTGTTGGGAAATTCCATCTCACTCATCCTCTGAGACCTCCCCTGCCCTCAGAGTTTTGCCAAGGGCTAAGGATCTTACACAGGTCCAGGTGTTGAGGCAGGGCCCATGGTCACCAGCCCTGGCACATAAGTCACCATGAGCTTGTCCACATGGCCTCTTTTCCCAGGTGCCACTGGCTGCCTTGTGGAGAACTCCTGGCAGGGGAGAGAAGGAAACTCCAGCTAAGGTTCAGCTGGGACAGTAGCCATGGGAGAGGAGGAGGGTTAAGAAGGAGGCTGGGTGGAGGGCCGCCCGGTGGTGCAGTGGCTTAGTTTGTGCTTTGGCAGCCCGGGGTTCCCGGGTTCAGATCCTGGGCGCCCACCTGTGCACTGCTTGTCAGCCATGCTGTGGCGGCGTCCCATATAAAGTGGAGGAAGATGAGCACGGATGTTAGCCCAGGGCCAGTCTTCCTCAGCAAAAAGAGGAGGATTGGCGACGGATGTTAGCTCAGGGCTGGTCTTCCTCACACACACAAAAAAAAAAAAAAGAAGAAAGAAAGAAAAAAAGAAGGAGGATGGGCACTGCTGCAGTGCTTGGAATGGGGCCAGGAAGGGAGCAGGAAGCAAAGATGGTTCCGAATAGATTCTATCTCTCCCCAGAGACCTCTGGGCTGGGAGGTACTCCTAGTGGGGTTCCACCCCACGTCCCACAGCCTGAGTGCAGAGGCCATTTTACTGCTTGGTCTTCCCAGCCTGGCATGCCACCACCACAGAAGGAAAAGCCCTCACAGTGCGCATCGCTGCATGTGAAGCGGATAGGACTGACCCCTGGGGTGGGTCCAGGTGCTGACTTGGGAGGCAGGCTGTGGTCTGCATCCTCACCTGCAGGAGATACAGTGCACGCGAACCTCCTGCGTCATTGTGCGCATATGTTTCACTTCTATAAATGTTATAAACCCATGATACATTTTTCTTATTTTCGCTGTAACTATTTGTCTTTTAGAGGAAACGAGAAGTGAGAATTTAAAAAAAAATTTACTAATGTATTTCTCATTTCCTGTCCTCTTTCTTCATGTAGGTCTGCGTTTCTATATTATTATTTCCCTTCAGCCTGAAGCGTTTCCTTTAACATTTCCTGCTGTGCAGGTCTGTGGCAGACACATTCTGTTCATTTTTTTTTTTTTTTTTGGTGATGAAGACCAGCCCTGAGCTAACATCCGTTGCTAATCTTCCTCTTTTTGGTGAGGAAGACTGGCCCTGAGCTAACATTGTGCTCATCTTCCTCCACTTTATAGGGGACGCCGCCACAGCATGGCTGACAAGCAGTGCGTCGGCAGGCGCCCGGGATCCGAACCGAACCAGCAAACCCCGGGCTGCCAAGTGTGAACTAAACCGCTGCGCCACCGGGCCGGCCCCACATTCTGTTCATTTTTTAAACTGTGGTAAAATATGTACAATATATAAGTTGTCACATAACCATTTTTAAGTGTACAGTTCAGTGGCATTAAGTACCTTCACAGTGTTATGCAACCATTGCCTCTATTTCCAAAACTTTTTCATCACTCCAAACAGAAACTCTTGTGCAATGAGTATGAGAAATCTTAACTAAGCTGGAGTCAGGAAGGCCTGTAGGGGGAGCTCTCACGCCTCATCACACATCATAAATTACACCAACCTGGGAGACTGACTTGCATCTTGGACCGGAAGTGAAACTACTTTACCATGAAGAAGGATTTCTCTCCCTACCAGGCAACAGCCCAGCCAATGAGAAACACCACAGTTCAGCCAATGAGAAATGAATGCTGCAGCTCAGCCAATGAGAAGCTGTTGCCGCCCTGAACTGTTACTTTCTCCCAGTGGACTTTCCTTTAGAACAGCCTTTCCCTACTCCCCCTTTTTCTCTATAAAAGCTGCTCCCCTGCTTTGTTTTCTGGATTTGCTTACAGTTTTAGTAGTGCTTCCTGAATGAATTCATTTTGAGGGTAAAGTAACAGGCAAATTTGCTTTTTAAGTCAACACTTTGTACCCATTAGTATTAACTCCCCATTCTTCCTCCCTCCAGCCCTTGGTGACCTGTAATCTACTTTCAGTTTCTATAAATCTGCCTATTCCAGATATTTCATGTCAGTGGAATCATACAATATGTGTCCTTTTGTGACTGGCTTATTTTACTTAGCATAATGTTTTTGAGGTTCACTCATGTTGTAGCATGGATCAGTACTACAATCCTTTTCAGGACTAAATTGTATTCCATTATATATATGATTGTTGTTTATTGTTGTTTATTCATTCATCCTCCTGGACACTTGGGCTGTTTCCACCTTTTGGCTGTTGCGAATATTATTCCTCAAGCATTGGTGTACAAATATATTTGAGTTCCTGCTTTTACTTCTTTAGGGTTGTTAAAAAGGAGACAGTAGGCCTAAAATGGAGTCACTTGTGTTAGGCCTCGCAGCAGCAGACCAAGACTTAATAATAGTTTCAGCCTTCCTCAGAAATGTGCCCTTTAAGGGGCCGCCCGGTGGCGCAGCGGTTAAGTTCGCGCTTGGCAGCCCGGGTTCGCGGGCCCGGATCCCGGGCGCCTGCCGACGCACTGCTTGTCAGCCATGCTGTGGTGGCATCCCATATAAAGTAGAGGAAGACGGGCATGGATATCAGGGCCAGTCTTCCTCAGCAAAAAGAGTAGGATCGGCAGTGGATGTTAGCTCAGGGCTGGTCTTCCTCACAAAAAAAAAAAAAAAAGAAAGAAAGAAATGTGCCCTTTAACCAGCCAACCTGGAATTTTTCTGGTCAGAACCAGGAAATTTACTGATAGACCCGCTTCCATTCCCCCTGGGAGGGAGACCTGGCCTAAAGCAATGCATTCTTTGCTAATAAGTTCATTTTTTCCACTTCCTCTCTGCCTCTAACTACTTTTCCTTTTCTGCAGCTAGACGGAGCTCCTTTTTATTTGCTAGATGGGATGCTGCTCAATTCATGAATGTTCAAGAGAGCCAATTTGATCTTTTAAATTACTCCGTTGAATTTTTAACAGGGTATACACCCAGAAGTGGAAACTGCTGGGTCATATGGTAATTCCGGGTCTATGTAAATCTACTTTAATTTTGAGGAACCGCCAGACTGTTTTCCATAGTGGCTGAACCATTTTACGTTGCCCCAGCAATGCACAACGGTTGACACGTTTCTTTCTTTCTTTTTTTTTGAAGGAGATTGGCCCTGCGCTAACATCTGTTGCCAATCTTCCTCTTTTTCTTTTTTCTCCCCAAAGCCCCAGTACATAGTTGTAGAGCTCTCTGTGGCTCTTCTATATGAGACACCACCTCAGCATGGCTCAATGAGCGGCGAGTAGGCCCGAGGCCAGGACCCCAACCGGTGAACCCCGGGCTGCTGAAGCGCAACGTGTGAGCTTAACCGAGGTGCCACCGGGCTGGCCCCGACACATCTGTTTTTATACTTGTGTTTCCACTGATAAACCAAATCTGTCATGTTTCAGAGGTTTAACACGTCTACCCAGGGACTCCTGTTCTTGGACCTTTCTTCTTCTGCCCTGGCCCACGGAAAAGCGTTAAGTGCGATTCGTGAGCCCTCGTCCCACCAGGTCGCTCCCGTGGAGCCCCCAGACCGTAATTCTCCGCGGAAACTGGGGAAGGAACTGCGCTGCGGCTGGGGTGGGGTCCGGGTCTCGGCCCCTCGCCCACTCCTGCAGGGAATGACAGCCCGTGATGTTGGAGCCGCCTCGAGCTTGGGGTATCTCCTCCCCAAGCGAGCTGAGGCCGCTTCCCGGCGCTCGGTAGTGACGTCGCCCCCCGCCTCTCGCTCTGCGCGCGCGTGTCCCCGCCTCCCCGCAGGCGTTGCCGGGGCGACGGCGCATCCTTCGCGGCCCTCCTGACGCGTGGGCCTGGCCGAAGTGCGCAGTCTCGGCACCTCCCCGCGCTTCGCCCCGCCCCGCCTACGGGGAAACGGTCGCGCGGCGATGACGTCGCGGGGGCCTGGCCGGGCGTCGCGGACTGTGGAGATGGAGGAAAAGGAGCAATTACGGCGGCAGATACGTCTCCTGCAGGGTGGGTCGGGCCGGGGCCGGAGTCGCGCGTCCTTTTTTTTCCCCTCACCTCACGGCGGGCCCCGCCCGCCTCCCCGAAGGGGGTCGCTTCCCGCCCGCGGTCTTGACGGCCGGGTCGGGTCGGGTGGGGACGTGTGTAGGGTCGGGCTGGGGGTGGGGGACCCGGAGGGGCTTCCGGGCCGGCCGGTGCCGCCCCCGGCCCAGGTGTCGTCCAACGGGCAGTGCGGGCCCTTCCAGCGCTGCGGCGGGTGGCGGCCGGCCGTCGCTTAGTAACCGGCGGGAGGCGCCCCCTCACCCCCGCGGGCGGTCGGGTCCCCGGCGCCCGGCGGTGCGGCGTGGCAGAGCCGCTCGGAACCAGGGGGTGTGTTTCTTCCCGGGGCGCCCGGTTTTGCGCTCCTCCTCTCCTCACGGTCACACCTCCCCGGGTCTCAGTTTCTACACTTTTCAAATTTTAGACCCAACTTGGGTTTTCTATGCTTTTTAAAGAAATTCCGTTTTGAAACTATTCCCACAAAGAGAAGACTTAAGGACTTGGAAAGTGTGTATGGGGGAGAGTCCGAGTGGTCTGGCCCGGGCCGCAGGCCACTTCTTGGGCTTCCACCACACCTGCCCTGAGGTGTCACAAGGTCTGGACATGGGTCTCTTTGAGTCTGGGGGCAGGACCTGTGGTGAGGGAGTGTTGTAACTAGGGGGCTGGCTACTGGTTTGTTGGTCGAGTTGTAACGCCCTGGGTTGTTCCAGCCCAGGCCGGTGTCCCCCGCTCCCCCGTTCCACCCAGCCCCCAGAACAGCCATCCATGGCTTCCTTGGAAAGGGTCGTGTCAGTCCACGGCACTGGGCTCCGGACGATCAGGCCCCTCCTCTCCTTAGGGGAGGACGGTGTGACGTTCCTATCAAGTGTGGAGTGCCCAGGAGTGTCAGTTGTCTTGCATTCATTGACCTGTGTGCGAGGCAGGGAAATCATTAAGCTGCAGTCCAGCACCCTTTCCATCTGTGGGCAGGCAGAGGGTCTCCTGGCTGACTGACCCCCTTCTTGCCCAGGCATTACAGCATGGGGTCTTGCTGGTCTCTTCATATCAAGTGATACTTTCCTTCAAAGGATTGTGGACCCAGCATAACATTCCTGGCAAGTAGGGAATGTTATGTCAAAGGGGTGCATTTTCAGGATAAGCAGCCAGAAATAGACTAAAGTAGACCTGATGAGAAAAGGCTCATGGAAAAGACAGGCCTAGGGGCCTCAGTGGTTCTCAGGCACTAGGGACTGCCCTTCCTGCACTGGGACCCAGCAGGGGCTGAGGGGTGAGCTGGGGTCTGGGGTGTCTTGTCAGCTGGTGACAAGGAGATTGTCACCAGTTTGTTACTGATTTTACTCTCACCCTCTGATTAACTGAGCCTGTGATTCTGTTTTCTTAGGTCTGATCGATGACTACAAAAATCTCCATGGCAGTGCCCCTGCCCCAGGCACCTCAGCCACTTCCCGGTGGCAGCCACCCACTTACAGCAGCAGCAGGGCCTTCAGTGCTCACTACCCCTGTCCAAGCCGGAGGGGCTTCTCCCCAAACCATGGGCCTGCATGGCGCAAGAAATACTCCCTCGTGAATCGGCCCCCTGGATCCTTGGACCCGCCTGGGGACTGTGCCTCACAGCCGCCCCTTGGAACTGGGGGCAGCCAGTGTCCTGACTCTCAGCAGTATGTCCTGGAGAGGCAGGTCCAGCTCAGTCCAGATCAGAACATGGTCATCAAAATCAAACCACCTTCAAAGCCGAGCTCGGCTAGCACGGCAGGGGTCCTGCGGGGCTCCTTGGAAGAATGTGAGGACTCCCCCTGGAGCGACCACAGGCCTCAGGAAGGTGAAGGCGAGCCCTCTGGCAGGCAGCAGCAGCCCTTGAGGCCAGGAAGAGCCAAGGGGAGCTGCAGTGCAGAGGACCCCCTTCTGGTCTGCCAGAAGGAGCCTGGCAAGCCCCGGGTGGTGAAGTCTGTGAGTAGCGTGAGTGACAGCCCGCTGGAGCCCCGGCGGATGGTCAGTGAGAGCACGGTTTTGGTCAAGGCACACATACTATCCTCTACCCTGCCCCAAAGCAGTGGCAGGGCCCTGGGTCAGGAGGGGGGCTCTCAGTCTGTGGCCAGCTGTGTTGCACAGCTCCTTGGGGGTGGAAGAGCTAATGCCAGCCACCCAGATCAGCCAGCTCCCTCTAGCTTGGTGGCAGATCCAGCTAGACCAGCTTCTGGAGCTAGGCAGACCCCGGAGGCCTCACTGCTTGTGTCCTGTCGAACTAACAAGTTCCGGAAAAACAATTACAAATGGGTGGCTGCCTCGGTGAAGAGTCCCCGTGCTACTCGGAGGGCCCTCAGTCCCAGACCTGCCTCAGAGAATGTCTGCAAGACCCCCTTCGGCGCAGCAGAACGAGTGGAGAAGCTGCAGCTCAGAGCCAACCCAGATGCCAAGCCCAGGAGGTCAGCTGCATCCTCCACACCTGGGGCCTCCCCCAGCAAGTACAAGTGGAAGGCCTCCAGCCCCTCTGCCTCCTCCTTCCGTTGGCAGTCGGAGGCTGGCAGCAAGGACCATGTCTCCCAGCTCTCTCCAGTCCCATCTACGTCCCCCCCAAGGGACAGACCAGCAGTGGGACCCAATGATTTGAAGCCTCTCTTCAGTGAGACCCCGCTCTCGGCTTATAAAGTGAAGAGCCGCACCAAGATCATCCGGAGGCGGGGGAGTGCTAGGTACGTGTCCCTGCCGCCTCCCCAGGGTCTTGTCTGGGCAGGCGGTGGTGAGGCTGGCCCCAGTGAGCTCCCTCCTTGGTATGCAGAGCCAGTGGGAGGGCCCACCTGCAGCGGTGTGGGAGGAGGAAATGAAGCAGCACCTGCCGACCTGCCAGGTCTGGCCTGAGCGTGGAACTTTGGGTGCAGTGGCATTAACGTTCCTAGTAGGAATGAGGCTGGGGTTACTGCTGTGCCGTATGGATGAGTAAGGGGGGCTCAGCATGGGCAGGCGCTTGCCTGGGGCCCCCAGCCAGGTGGGGACAGGTGGAGGTGGGTGCCAGGAAGTCCACCTTTTCTCCTGTTGGTGAGAGACCAGAAGCTGCTGGGGCATAACCACAGGGTTTGTGGATGGACTGCTTTGTGCCTTGGCCAGTCACTGGGCTGCAAACCCAGGGTCTGCGGGAGGGGGTCGTTCTTCCACCAGAGCAGAAGGCTACCTCCTTGGCAGGCAGGTGACTGGGTAAGTCACTACCTCACTGAATGTGTAATTTTCCCGGCCCTCCACCCTCGCAGATTGGGAAGAGGCTCAAAGATGACGTCGTGGCCCAGTGCTTGGTCTGGGGTCAGGGACTTAATCGTGGGAGCTGCTAATGGCTAGGGCAGAGGGCCTGCCTCTGCTATCAGACACGGTGGCATGTGCTATCCTCCCTGCAAGTTCCCCTCCAGAGGTCCTTCCTGCTGTCTGACCTTGGTCTTTGGCGCTGCTCTCCCAGACAGGTGCCATCTTGGATTACACAGGCTTCCCTGCCCCCCTTACTTTTTGTGGCCGGCGGCCTCTTCTGTTTCAGCAAGTGTGGAAAGAGGAGCTGTGAGAAGTAGCCCCTCCTGCAGAGAGGGCTGGGGAGGTTGGTGGCAGCTCCTCCTTTGGGACAGCACCCTTCTCCTTTGCGCTCCCCCAGCCCCATGTCGGGGCTTGTCTGGGCTGGGGAGATGGAGGAGACACGTGTGGACACACCGATGGGGGGTCAAGGGCTGGCGCCGTTCTCCGCCTGCCGTGGCTCCTGGATCCTCCAAGGTTGTGACTGGGAGTCTGGCTGCCGAGGAGGAGGGGAGCAGCCGTCAGCCGCTGTGGCTGATTAGGTGGGACGGAGAGCCGGTGGGGCTGGAACCCCCTGGTGCTTGCTGCCTCCTGGGGCCGATTCCATGATGCTGGGATCCATGGCACTGGGATCCTGGTGGTCAAGGGGTGGGGGGCTGCTCACCGGGAGAGCCTATTAGGAGCTGCCTGCTCTTTGTCTGCAGCCTTCCTGGGGACAAGAAGAGCAGCCCCCCACCTGCTGCCACTGCCAAGAGCCAGTTCAGCCTGCGGCGGAGACAGGCCCTCCGGGGGAAGAGCAGCCCCGTTCTGAAGAAGACCCCCAACAAGGGCCTCATGCAGGTTACCAGGAACCGGCTTTGCTGTCCGCCTCCAAGCCGAGCCCACCTCTCCACCAAGGAAGGTACGATCGGGAGGAGGGGCTCTGGGAAGCAAGCTGAGCTGGGCCTGCGAGCCCCACCTCTCCCTGGGCCCATGTGAGCTCTGCTCGCTCGTTAGGAACCACCTTCACTGTCCACCTCGAGCTGTCAGGGCCCTGGCCTGAGAGTGCTTATCCTGGTGGGCAGTGGGTGGCCTGGGCTGGTGAGTGGAGGAGGAGAAGAGCCAGGGCCCTGTGCCCTAAACCCTGGATGGGGAGATTCTGCTGGGCAGGTGTGTGGTGCTCTCATTAGTGCATCCTTCTGTGTAGACCCAGCCACGTCCCTGCTGGTGGAAGGAGCGGGAAAATGGATGAGAGGTTGTCAGTCACGCAGACTTGGAGGAGGGTGGGGCATGGCTTGTGCTGCCCAGGGCTTCCCCCCCACACCACTGCCTCACCCAAGACCTCTCCCTCTGTCCTCCACCGGCTGACCCGGGCGCAGGTCTGCCCCTCCCTTCCTGATGGCTGCTGCCTCTTCTCAGGAAGCCTGAGTGAGCTGGCCCGGGAGAGTTGGCTTTGCCCACTTTCTGAGTCACTGGTGTGTAGTCAACAGGGTGGGGAGCGTTGTAGGGTGTGGTCCTCTTGAGGAGGTGAGGTGATGGCAGTGTTTTGAGGGAACTGCCGCTAGGCTGGCATGCCCTGGGGGGTCTGGGGCTGTGGGGAGTGGGGAAGGGGGAAGCAATTCCCCATGACACCGTCCTGGAGAGCCAAGATTCATCTGGGCATACTTGGTCCTGTGGTGTCCCTTTTCTGTCCCCTTTGAGCAGCTGGGGTATGGTGGCGACGGCTTCCCAGGCTGATGCATGTGAAATCTGAGGTGACAGGGGTTTGAGGCCAAGCAGGTTTGGCTCTGGGCAGTCCCATTTGGGACGTGTGCTCTAACGGCGGTGCTGGCCTGGTGTTCAGGGATCCCAGCTGAGGGTGCTGTCCTTGGTCGGGCCAGCAGGGCTTTGGAGAAGGCTCGGGAGGAGCGGGTGCCTGGGGAGAGCTGAGTGCCTGCATGGGAGCTGGCCGTGCAAGGGCAGGTCATGGGGTCCCAGGTAGAGGGCTGATTGGGGCCACAAGGGAGACGTGAGGGAGTGAGGCTGGAGGGTGCTCACTGCCCACCCATCCTTCTTTGGCTGCCAAGACCAGTGTGCTGTGGCGAGTGTGGACTTTGTCCCCGGGTGACAGAGCAAAGGGAGCCCGATGGTGGTCCCTGGTGGCCACAGTGAGGTGGCTAGATTGGGGATTGGGCTTTGGCTGCAGGACTGACCTGGAGTGGAGAGAAGGCAGTAGGTTGATCAATGGCCAGGCTGCCCCAGGACCGACTAGGAAGGATGAGTTGAAGGTGCCCCTAGCTTTGGGAGGCCAGCAGAGGCTGAGCCCCCAGGGAGGTTGAGGGCAGGTGGGGGTTCAGGTGGCCTCTTGGAGCAGCTGGGAGAGAGGCCAGGAGGTGGTGCTTGTGGGCGTCTGGGCCTCCATGGGGACTCCTGGCTCCCATTCAGCTCTTCTCTGTCACAGTGTTGTCACAGCCAGCAGAGAGGTCCCGGAGAATGGAGGAGAAGTTGCAGATGGAGATCTGTCCCCACAGATGAGCCGCCGCACTGGTCAGCTGTGGGAGGTGGGCGTGTCCACGGGCCTCTCCGCATCCGGGTTTAACTGCTGGGGGTCCAGGAGGCACCAGGCAGGGTGCTCCCTTTTGCCCTCCTGTGGCCTGTGTTCTAGCTGGCCAGGTGCTGAGATGTTTCCATAGTGACTTGCCATGAGGAGAGTGTGTCGGGGCAAATAGAGACTAGGTGCCAGGTAGGGCTCCTCGAGGAGGTGGTAGTTTAGGGAGACATGAATGACAGGGACATATGAGGTGGCTTGAGGGAGGAATGTCCCAGCTAGGGGCCCCAGCTGGCCCCAGCCTGGTGGATCCTCTGTGCCCAGGCTCGTGTTCCATAGCTAGTCTGAGTGTGAGCAGACAGTGTGATCTGGGCCCTGCACACGGTGGCTAGGAGGGCTACCCTGGCCCACTGCTCTCAGAGCAGTAGCGTCCCTTCCTTAGCTCTCTGGGCCTGTGTCTGGCTTGCCTGGGGGCCACCACTTTCCATCCTGCTTTCTTGGGCCTTTCCTAGCACCAGAGCTCTCTGGGGAACTGGAGTCCTGGAGTGCCGGTGAGCGTCTGCTGGGCATCAGCCCTCCTTGCCAGGCCTGGAAGCCACTGTTTGTGGAGCACCTGCTGGGCCAGGTTTGGGCGTGCCAGGGACTCAGCAGACAGGGCCCCAGGCCTCATGGTTCCCTCCTGCCTCCCCCGGGGCACTGTGTCCTGATGCGGGGGTGGGCACTGAGGGTCCTGATGCAGGTGGGCACTGAGGGGTTGTGGGCGTCCCAGGTGGGCACACCATGACCTCTCCAGTCTATGCTCTTGCTGTGTGTCAGCTGCTCTCCCAGGAGTTCAGCAGAGCTGGCCTTGACTGTGGCTTGGCCATGCCTGTGCTGCCCCCGCCCCCAAGGAGCCCTGTCTGAGGGCAGACACGCCTGAGACAGACTGTTGCTGTCCCACGTGGTGGGCACTCCTGAGGAAGGAGTGCTACGTGGTAGAGAAGTTCGTTCTGTCTCATGGGCTGAGGACCTGCAGACTGAGGACTCCTCTCCAGACAGAGTGGGAGGTGGGCAGCACCTGGAATCCTCCACGTGAAGCCGGGCTTTGGGGCCAGGTGGGCGATCCAGAGCGCTCTCTTTCCCTGCTCTGGGTAGGAGGGCTCTGGTGTGGCTCAGGGGGCTGGGGCGAGGGCTGCCCTAGGCACAGGAAAAGCCTGGCAGTGGCCTTGCTGCAGGAACTGCTGACTGAGGGGCTGCCAAGGAGCTAGAGAGCTGGGCAGGGCCATGTGGGCAACAGCCTGGGGCCATGGCCTGGAGCCGGCATGAGGGCAAAGCAGAGACACTCTAGGGTGCTCATGCTGGCTGCCAGGTGGACCATAGGGGCTGGGCCTGCAGATTTGGTAAGCAGGATAGGTGGGGGAGAGGGGAAGACTGTGTGCGTCTTCCTGGGAGCTGTGCCGCAGGTTCAGCCCTTGCTTGCTCGTGCCCAGGACTGTTCCTTTGTTAGGCCTAGAGCAGAGTGGAGTGTAGGCTGGGGATGGCGGAGCCTGCCTCCCACTGGTAGGGCAGGTGCAGTGCTGTGTGGGAGGAAGAGAAAGGTTTTGGACTAGCCATTGTGGGGATGTGTGGGGGGATTGCGGTGTTGAGGGGGCTGGCACAGCCCCTGCCTTAGGAGGTGAATGAATAAGCTCGTAGTTATCGACAGATGTGATAACTATGGCACAGAATGCCCTGGGAGGGAAGTGGAGGGGAGAGAAGGGGGCAGAGTCCTGTTGGGGGAATGCCTTGGAGAAGGCGTCTATCCACTC
This sequence comes from Tapirus indicus, assembly GCA_031878705.1. Taxonomy (NCBI): domain Eukaryota; kingdom Metazoa; phylum Chordata; class Mammalia; order Perissodactyla; family Tapiridae; genus Tapirus; species Tapirus indicus. Next base: position 1,598,000 of record CM062935.1, read on the forward strand.
ATCCACTTATCCGTCCCCCTATCCATCCTCCTTCCATCCATCCTACACCTATCCATTCTCCATCTAATCCATTCTCCATCCACCATTGTCTATTCATTTATCCATTCATACATCCACTCATTTATCCATCCATTTATGCATCCATCCATCCTTCATCTGTCTATGCTCCATCCATCCATGTTCTGTCTATCCTCCACCCCCATTTATCCATCCATCCATCTATCCATCCGTGCCCTCATTCCCCCCCATCTGTTCAATAAAAATGTATGGAGCATCTCTGTGCAGGGCAGTTTGCTGGCTCCTAGGGGTACCGTAGATGCTGGAGCTACGTGTGGTGGTAGAGACAGACAGCTACCTGGGTACTTGTAAACAGGTGGAAAAGATACTTTCAGGTGGTAAAAGCAGTCTGAGAAGAAGAAAATAGGTAATGCAGTAGAGAGCTGCCGGGAGGGGGAGGGGTTGGTGTTAGCAGGCCGTCGGGGGCTTCTCTGAGGAGGTGATGCCTGAGCTGAGACCTGAGTGAGGAGAGGAGTGAATAGTGCACATCTCTGCAGGTGAAGGGCACAGGTGGGAATGAGCTTTGCCATGTTCCGGGAGCAGAGAGAGGTCCTGTGTGGCTGGCATCCTGGAGGATGGGAGGGACTGAGACCAGAGGACAGGTGGACTAGATGATGGGGAAAGGTCATGTAGGCCACAGTAAGGAAAAGGAAAAGTTCTGATTATTCTGGGAGGCCAGGGTGGGACAGGGGAGGGACCTGGGACCTACATTAGTGTGCTCAGGGGTGGGAGGGGGCTGTGTTGGGGGGTGCCCAGGAGTGTCCATCAGGCCTGGAGGGGGCAGTGAGCCAGGATGAGCCTGTAAGTGAGAACTTGAATGCCAGGCCAAGGAGTGGCGTCCTCACTGACAGTGGGCAGGGAGCTCATGGAAGATGCTTGCACAGAAGCGTGAGATGCTGGGCAGGCGGCCCCAGACACTGCCATTTTGAGACCCTGAGATGGGCAGAGGTGGCTGTGGTGGGGATGGGAGTGAGGATGAGCATTTCCCTGGGCTGAAGGCTGTGATGGAGTCAGCATGTGGCTCCCCCCAGGTCCCTCCTTCTGCAAAGCCCACTGTCTCCCCGGTCCCCTGTTCCCTCTCCCTCCCTGCTCTGCTTGCCTCAGATCCTGGGCTGGGGGCTCCTGGGCAGGACCCCGCTTGGCTGCCTCACACATGCTTTCATTTAATGCTGTAGGTGCTTGGGGTGAGTAAGTGAGCCCTTCTGACCCTCCCTTGGTGGGCTCAAGCAGCTGGGGGGCGGGGGTGTGTGGCTACATCGCCAAGGTCATGCTCTCCTGCCTCCTGGAAGGTGCAGACCCCGGGCTAGGAGCCAGCTGGCAGGGCCTCCTTGTGGATGGGGTCGGGGGCAGGTGCTGCCTCTTCATCTGACTGCTTTGAGGCTTCTCTTCTTGGTTTCCTCACACAAACATGTAGCCCCGGGTCCAGCGGTCCTCTTTGAGCAGTGTCGGGGCAGGACCTGACCCCCTGTGGGCTCCCAAACTTCAGAGGGAGGAAGGGAGGGGTGGAGGGGCTTCCAGAAGCTGCCCGCAGCACAGCCCAAGGTCCCATCTGCCCTGCCAGCCTGGTGGCCAGCAGAGGGCGCACTTGCTCTTCTTATCCCTCAGCCCACCTTTTTCTGGTAATTGATTGCCTAATTTCCTCTTTATGTGAAAGAAAGCAGATATCAAGTAATTTGCAGCAATAACCTGCTAATGCTGGGCCAGTATCGGAACTCCCCTGTTCATTTCAAGTGGCAGATAAAACACTAATACATAATTATCCTTGCAAATTGGATTGTTTTAAATAACCAAAAGGCTATGGCCAGGAGAAAGCGATCCCATCTCCCTTGAGTTACTATTGCAGCATAATTGCCGCCTTCAATCAATTTCCCTGGCATTAGAAATTCCATCACAATCAACATTAAGCTTTATTCATTGTGATGGCTAAGAGCCGGGCCATTTCTCCTCTTTTTCTTAACTGGCAAAATTAATCAGGGAAAAGATTTTAAACATTTGCCCGTGCGAAAGAGGTCAGCTCTGCCACTATATTGCTCAGCAGATAAGGGGGCTAATAAAAAGAAAATTGAATTACTAATGATCACCAGGAACAGAGTATATAAAACCTGGCAATCGCCGGTTCAGGAAAAGGGAGAATCAATTTTCTTGGGACAAGGTGTGCTCATTTTTTATTTTGGCGCATATTATCAGCAATTTAATTTGAGAGCGCGTAAACAGGAGGAAACGGCTAGGGAGTAATGAGCCCGGAGGTGTAAAGGACCGCAGGATATATGCTGTGCACAATTTATTTGGCACAACACATAATCGCTTTAATTGAATTCAGAACTGCATCGTTCAGCAAGCGTGTGGCCACTGCTGCCTCGGGGACTGACTGACTCCTGCTCTTGTTCTTCCCTCTGCTTCTCCCTCGCCTCCCCGCTGTGGCTCCCCTGTCCTCTGACCCTCCCGCCCAGGTCCCTGGACCTAGAGTCAGACTTTGGCTGGAAGGTGGCCTGGCGGTTGCCACTTGACACCCTGGACTCCCACGGGAGCTGAGGGCCCGGAGGGCCACGGGTTCTCCCCCTCTGCTGTCAGTGTGCCTCGCGCCTTCGTTCTTTCTCTTTTCTCCTGGGGTGGGTCCATTGGCAGATTGAGAGATGAGCAGGGGAGGTGCGTTTGCTGAGGACTGGAGGGGGCTACCGCATCTCGGCAGCACAGAGACCCCACTTGATCTGTCTCGGGGCGGACAGACACTGGAGAAGGCAGAAGAGAAGAAAACCTGTTAGACCTCAGGAATGGTTTCCGATTTACCACCCGTGTAATTGTGGCAATTAGTAATCCCACGTGTGGTGCTTACAGTACGCACAGCCCACACAGCTCTCACTCTCGTGCAGTGCCCAGGGATTCAGAGCCAGTTCTGTGGCCTGTCCTCCTCCGGCCACGTTGGGCCCAGCGTCACGACTCGGGCCGCCCTGAGGTGACCAGCTTGATGTGTGCCACTGAGCCTGGCTCCTTGTATGCAGAGAGGGTGCTGCCCAGCCCACACGCACCCAGGCAGGCCAGGAGGGAGGGCTAGTGCACCTGCCCGCGATGTGGAGGCTGGTGGCCCACCTGACACCCTGGGCCCCAGGCTAGGGGCTTCATAGTGGCAACAGGTCACAGAATTCCTACCAGCCACTTGGAAATGTTTGCTGTCATGTGCCAAGGAAAAGCCATGGGCAGGCAGGTGGGTGGACGGTGGTGTCACCTGCAAGAATTCGCTGGGGTGGGGTGGCCCCTCTGCTTCACCTGCCCAGGACATTGGACGTACGGTGATAGCTCGCCCTCCTCTCCCTTCCCTGCCTGTCTTGAGCACAGGGCCCTGCTCTGAAAGCCCCAGACTACACCTGGGGGATCCTCAGGGCAGCGTGGGCAGGGCTGTGGTGGACAGGAAGGGCCCAGTTTTCATGGTCTCAGGTGTGGACCTGAGGGCTGCTGAAAGCTTTCACACAAGCCAGGCCTTCCTCTGGCTGAGAGCTCACAGGGCGTGTGGTGAGTGCTTCCTACATGTCCCTTAGTCCTCCATGACAGCCACAGGGTTTGGAGGAACTGCTGTCACCTATTTATTTATAGATGAGAAGTGGGATGTCCACTCACCCTAGGTCACTGGCAGAAAAGGCAGGTGTGGTCTTGGACCCTTGTCTGGGCCTCGATGGGTCACCATGGTGGTAGCCAGTGAGGAGCTCCTCTGGCTGGGATCACCCAGTGCTGGGGTGGTCACCCTGCCACCCTGCCTGAGTGTGTCTGCCGGAACTGGGACACCCATTCTCTATGTCTTGAGTTTCTCCAAGGAGGTGCTCAGGGAGTTTCTCCCTGTGTGAGCTCCCCTTTGACCCCCATCCCCAGCCTGACCCCCTCAGTACCTGGATCCTTCCCCCAGCCCTGGAGCAGGGACCTGTGGGGGGCTGGGTTCCCTCAGGTGCACGACGCTCACTGAGCGGTGGATCCCACACTGGCCTCCCAGTTCCTGGGTGGGGGATCTGTGGGCTGACTGCAAGGGGACAGCCTGGGGCTGCCCCCACTCACTGCTTGGTCCTTCCGTCTTGATGGGCCTGCCTTGAGGCCGTCCCTGTTCCCTGGGGCACCCTCCTGCTCCTGGAGAGGTCAGAGTGGACCTGTCGGGATGTGCGTAGATTGTCCGGAGACCTTTGTGGGGCTCTCGCCGAGCAAGCACCAACCAGCTCAGGAGACTAGGGCTGCGCCTATAGGGAGTCGCTGGCCGCTGGCTCTTTGCCCCAGTAGCCCCTTGCACAGCTGCCACGGGAGCTTTTAAAGCCATCCTCATTTCGCCTCCTGCTCTGAAGTCCCGTGGTTCCCGGTGCATGGAAAAACTCAGCTCAGGCTGTCTGTCCCGCCCCCTTTCCCCAGGCCTCGCCCTTCTCTGACCAGGCCCCACCTCCCCTCTGACCAGGTGTGCCCATTGGGCAGGGGCAGGGGGTGAACTGCAGCATTGCTCTCAGGGGCAGCCTGGGAACCTGCTGCTCGGTGCTGGGCAGCCCTGTGTGTGGCCTGTGTTAGCTGTAGGGTTGCAGGAGGGTCAGTGGGCAGAGCAAAGCCTCCATAGGAAGGAGGTGTTCTCTCACCATCATTGCTCGCTGAGGGTGCTTTGGGATGGTTGGGAGCAGAGGGGTTGCCAGCTTAGGGTGGCTGTGCCCTACCCTGCAGCCAGGCTGCTGGGTGGACCCTCTGAGCTGGGCAGCTCCCAGGGAGACTGATTGTCATGGAGGGTGAGCTGTCGGTTAGTGCCCAAACTCCAGGGCACAGCGCCTCGGGAGCAGAGAAGCCTGGTGGTGGAGGTCACTGCTTGCCCAGGGCCAACCTCTGGAGCACGGCATGCCACCAGCCCTGTGGCCCTCCGCACAATGCCTGCCTGCTCTCTTCTCCTGAGTTAGCCAGAGGCCACTGATCTCAGCCTCATGGGGGAGCGGGAGACCTGCAGTTGAGACCAGGGATGCCTCTCCCAGTCCGTGTTGTGGATGGGGGGACACAGCAGTTCTTGCCACGGCCCCAGGAGGGCCCTGGCTCCCACTCACAGCTGAAGAGGGTGAGGGCAGGCAGGAGGATGGAGGGGGGCTTGCTGTGTCATGGCAGGGGAGGACGCCAGGGCTGGGTGACTTTCCCGTGGTGTCCCCATTTTCTCCCATTGGGAGAGGGGCCAGCAATCACTGGTCAGGAGCCTCCTGTTTGGTGCTGGCATTGCCTCACTCCATTTCCACATCCGTGACCTGTGACCAGGGCCGAGGGTTGTCTTCCAGGGGTTACTGGGCAACCGGGGGTTGAAGGAGTAGGGCAGTCAGGTGCTTAGGGTGGGGCTTCAGGGATGCTCGATGGGGTGGTTACTGGAGTTTCCTGCCACGGAGGGGTCTGTGATCTGTCATTGCTCGCTGGTGTGCAGTTGGGTTGTTCAGTTCTACTGTGGCAGACACTGTATGGGGCGTGAGAGTAGTTAAATCGAGTCCTGCTTTCATCAGGGAAAAAGAAAGTGCTGAATTAGGTGCTGTGGGAGGCAGCCACAGCACTCCGCGAGCCCTGCGTAAATTATCAGGCGCGGCAGAGGCCTCCAATTTTATGTTTGTTGTGGCTGTGCTAATGAATTATTCCCTGAGAACTGGCATGGGAGTGCATGTGTGTATGTGCACGTGGCGCTCGTGTGGCACCCAGGCCGGCTTGGAGCCTCAACGGGGCTGTGACCTCCGTGTAGCTGGGGTGCCCAAGTGATGCTGTGAGGCCGAAGCCCCGGAGCCCGCCCGCCCGCCTCCTGGGTGGGGAAGGAGTGGTGTTCTCAGGGTGGCTGAGCGCACACCTCTTGGTCTGGGGAGCACTCTTCTTGTGGGCGTAGGCCGGGTTGGGGACAGCTTGGGGTACTCCTTGTATCTAATAAATGGAGAGGGTGTGCCGAGGGTGGCACACTTCTGTGTCCTGGCCCACTGAGCCCAGCCCGGCCTGAGGATCCCTCAACCCCGCGGGCTTGCAGGAGCCTGCCCATCAGTGGGCACTGGGGTGCAGGATGAAGGCTCTGCACGGCCACCTTGTCTGTGCACCAGCTGCTGACCCATGGCCCTGCCCACCGCCTCAGCCCCTCACTTCTCTTCCTGTGGCCGGCCTCTTGGGTGGTCTGTTCCCCCAGCTCTTCTGGGCCTGACCCCTCCCTCCCCTGGAGAAAGGGGGCTGCCTGGTGAGAGAGTGGAGAGCTCTCACCTGCTGGCGGTGGGACGTGGCCTTCCAGGTCCCTGGAATTTGGCACCTCCTCTCCACAGCTATCAGAATGGTGCTGGGTAGCCCCATCTAGGTCCTGGGTCCCACTCCTCCTTCCTGCTGGGGACCGCCCGCCCCCACCTCCTTCAACCCTCCACAATACCCTTGCCTGTGGACACCTGCTGTGGCACTGGGCCACTGGCATGTTCCGTGCTAGGGGATTCCCCCAGGGCAGGGCTGAGTGTGGCCAGAGCTCCCCATGGATGTGGGTCTGGGTTAGGGGACCACCATGTTCCCAACTGACTGATGGCTTCCTCTGCTGGACCTCCACTGGTATGCTGGGGCGAGGTCCTGGTGGGGAGGAGGTGGCACTTTCTCTCAATGTCTCCAGCCCAGCACCGGGTTGGCGCGGCAGGGGCAGGGGGACTGTCAGCCTGAGGAGCCATCCAGGTAGGGGCTGGGAAATGGAAGATCTGTGGGGTAGGAAGCAGCCTTGGTTGGTGTCTCCTGCCCACAGGGCACCTTGTCTTCCTGCTACTCACCCCTTCCTCTGTGCCATCTCTGTTCCCGGTAAGCAAGTGGTCACTGAGTGTTGCTGAGCCCCAGGCACTGTGCTGGGCATGAGGCTGATGGCCCAGCCTGGTGAGGTCCCCAACAGCATGGGGACGAAAAGGGATGATGCCAGCACAGACATGACTCTTGGTGGCAGAGAGAAGACAGAGACCAGCCAGCTGGCCGGGGGATGGGGAGATTGTGCCGGGCTGGGCAGGGCTTCCTGAGGGCCAGCGGGTGGGGAGGAACCTGGGGACGGGGTGAGGGTGCCTGCTGAGCAGAGTGCATGGTGAGTACTGAGAGGGACGGCACAGGTGTCTGAGCCGGTGTGGCTTTCCTTCACCTGGAATTACCTGAAGGGACACCTGCACGCTGACGAGTAAACACGCAGGCAGGAGGACCCGCAGCTGTCTGACCCTGCTTCTTCTCCCAGCCCTTGAGAAGGCTATTCCCAAGACCACCAGCCCCTTGGCTTTCATCAGTTCTGAGTGTTAGGAATGTCTTCCTGCTCTGCCTCCCCCTGACAGGCTGTCCAGTAGGCTGTCACTCTGTGTGGCCAGAGCCAGCTGTCAGCGCCCTGTCCTGGGCTTTGGGCTTGCAGAGAGGGAGAGGAAGGAGCCAAGTTAAGTTTGTTAAGTGACTCCTGTTCCAGACCCTGAGCTCAAGGTGACCCACTTCCCAGGGACGGAAAGTGAGGCTGGGGAGGCACCAGGCCTTCCTCTCTTCAGGCAGCAGTCTGCACCCAAGTGTGGCCTGTGTGCCTTTGTGTGTGGCCTGTGGAGCCACACTTCTGGGGCTGTGTCAACCCGCTGGGCTCCATGCCAGCCACAGGGCAAACGCTGGGTGTCACCACTAAAGTGGGGACAGGGTGGGAGGAGCTCAATGGTCCCAGGTACAGCGATGGCAGGTACAGGGGCTGCTGCATGACCAGCGGAGTTCAGACGGGCGAGGAGGCAGGCGTGGAGAGGCCTCCCAGGAGGGGGTGCAGAGGCACAGCCTGCCCCGAAGGCCCTGCTCGCTCCCAGTCCGTGAGCCCTATTCCTTCCCTTGGTGAGAATCTGGTCTAGGCTGACGGCCAGGCTGGCAGCTGTGTTTGCATCCTGGGTGACGGAATCCCAGCAGGGCATACAGGAGCTAAGTGGGCACACTCCTTGCAGGTGCATACAGACGGGGCCAGGGTATGCAGGGCCCGAGTGCCAGCTTCAGTGTTTGCCCTCAGGCTGGGTGGTGCCTGGTTGGTGGGTGGCCTTGAGCTGTGCTGAGGGTGCCTGGGTATCCAGTTAGTGACTCAGCAGGTTACCCCCCTCTCAGCCTCCTTTTTCACCTCTGCACGTTGGGGCTGATGACAGACCTCTGCCTTGAGAACTGGGGAGTCACACCTGGCCATGGAAGGCCCGGGGGCTGTGAACTCCAGGCCCTGGGGAGGGCTGGAGCAGGGCTACCGCCTCTCTGCCACTACCCTGGCGGGTTCCTGCAGCCTCCTCTCCCTGCTGTCTGTTGCTTCCCATGGCATTTGGAGCTGGAACCAGGGTGCCAGGCCTGGGGGGCGGTGCTTCCTGGCCGGGATGTTTTACACAACGTAGAAGAGCAGGGATGAGCACTTGGCGCTGGGTAGCCTGGCTGAGGGCCAGGCACCTGTGACTTTGGGATGCCCTGAGAGCATTCTCAGCATAGCCGAGCGCTGTCCCCTCAGGGCTGCTGAGAGCCAGAGCGGCAGCCAGGCCATCGGCTCAGGGATGAGTCCCAGGGAGCTGCTCCGGGAGCTGTCTGGGAGGGAGTGCCTGCCGGGCAGAATTCTTTCTTGCTGAGGACAGGTGGGTGGAGGAAGACCAGCCCAGCCATGGACATATAGTGTCCCTGGGCTGGACCTTCTGGTTCAGGCCTCTGGAAAGGGACAGTAGCTGAGTTTGGGGAGGGCAGCAGTCCGTGACCTGTCCTCTCCTGTGGACTCAGCTGCCTGAGGGGCTTTGCAGGGATCCGTCTAAGGTGGCAGCTTTGGTGCCTGGCCCTGTGGGAGGAGCAGGGCGAGGCTGCCATCGCTCCCAAGGGACCTGCATACCTCAGCCTGGCTATGTGCCGGCTCGGCAGTGATGCACTGGACTCTCCCTCTGAGACTCTGAGAGCCAGCGGTGTGGCCCTGAGCCACCCTTCCCTGTCCCTCTGCTGGGCATGGGGCTCAGAGGGCTAAGGTGGGCAGCTGTGCTTGAGCCCGGAGATGGGCATCTCAAAAAAGGAACTCCAGAAATGTGTTTCTTTTTAGCCTGGTTTTCCTTACTCTTTGCATTTTAAAGGGGGAAGGTGCTGGTGGGGTGGGGGTTCATTGTTTGGATCTTTCTCAGGCTGCTGCCCCCGCACTGTGTTGTCCCCTCGTGAAGAATGGGGAAGCGGATGGAGAAGCTGCAGAGCCACACCGTCCCTCTTGCTGCCCTGGGCACTGGGGCTGGCTGGTGTGTGTTTGTCCTTGACTCTGGGCTCTGAGACAGTGCCCCCAGGGGCAGCAGGTAGGGAGACGGGCAGCCAGGGAGCAGAGGCCAGGGGTTGGGGCTGCTGTTCAGGGTCAGAGCTGACCACACAGATCAGCGGGCCTGAGCTTGGATGGAGCACCAGGACCAGGTGGTTGGACGATTGACCTTCAGTCTCTTTTTTCTAAAATATGCAATTGTAGGGTTATAAATTTCCCCCTAAGCATAGCTTTAGCTGTATTCTGCAAGTTAATTAATTTTGTTTTCTTCCAAAATATTTTCTAATTTTCATTGTGATTTTTTCTTTGACCCATGGCTTATTTAGAAGGATGTTGCTTCATTTCCAAACCCGTGGAGATTTCTGAAGTTATTGGTAATTACTGCTCTCTAGCCTAACTCCGCTGTGGGCACAGTCCGTGTGGTCTCAGGCCTTTGAAGTTTGCTGAACTTGTTTTACGCCCAGCTTGTGGTCAATTTTGGAAAAGCTCTTGTGTGCACTTGAAAAGAATGGATTCTAGTTGTTGGGTGTGGGGTCCTCTAAAGTAAATTGTATTAATCCTGTTGTTCAGATCTTCTGTACACTTACTGATTTGGGGGCAGGGAGGGAGTCTGTCTGTTCAACAATCACTGAGGGAGGTGTGTTAAATCTTCCACTGTGCTTGTGAATTTGTTCATTTCTCTGGTTGTCAATTTTGTGTTAAATATTTTTTTTTTTTTGGTGAGGAAGACCAGCCCTGAGCTAACATCCGTTGCTGATCCTCCTCTTTTTGCTGAGGAAGACTGGCCCTGGGCTAACATCCGTGCCCATCTTCCTCCACTTTATATGGGACGCCGCCACAGCGTGGCTGACAGGCAGTGCGTCGGCGGGCGCCCGGGATCCGAACCAGCGAACCCCGGGCTGCCAAGCGTGGACTAAACCGCTGCACCACCGGGCCGGCCCCTGGATACATTTTTTTAATTCCATTTTCTCCTCAATTAGCTTATTGTACATTTTTTTTCTTCTTTCAGTGGTTTCCCCAGAGGCTATAATGTGCACTTTTGACTTACTGTTATTGATATGTAGAAATTGCCGTCTGGTCACTTCCCAGTTAGAATAAGAACTTGGAGTACTTAACTCCCTCTCTTCCCTCTCATGTACTAGAACCATCATGATTTTAATTCTCCATATATTTTAGACTTCACAAAACAGTTTTTACAGTCAGTATTTACTTAGTTTACCTGTGTATTTCTTCTTCCATTTCTCTTCATTCCTTCCTCTACTTCTGCTTGAAGAACACTTCTTAATATTCTTTTTAATGTTGCAGGTCCACTGGGGACTATTTCTCGTAGTAGATGTTTATTTGAAAAATCTTTGTTTTTGCCTTAATCTCTGAGGAGTGTTGTGCTGTATAAAGTCTCTGGGGCTGGTGGGCGTTTTCCCTCTGCGCTGGGAAGAGAACGGCCCACTGCCTTCCGACCTCACTGCTGCGGTGGGGAGGGCAGCCGCCGTCTCGGGAGGAACCTCGACTTTCCCCCTCTGGCTGCCGCTGAGACTTCCCTCTGTCTTTGGTTCTCAGCCGTGGTACTGTGGTGTGCTCAGTGTACTTTTCATTTATCCTGCTTAGGGTTTGTGATATTTCTTGAATCTGTGGCTTGATGGTTTTCATCAATTTTGGAAAATTCTCAGCCATTGTATCTGCTCCCTTCTCACCTCTCCTTCTGGGATCTCAGCTGCATTTATATTAAACCTTTTCACTATATGCTATATGTTTCCTATGTTCTTTCTGTATCTTCCATAATTTTTTTTCCATGCTTAAGTCTGGACAGTTTCTTCTAACCTGTTTTGAGCTTACTTATTGTCTATTCAGCTTTGTATAATCTGCTACTAAACCCATCCATTGAAGTCTTAGTTTCAGTCATTTTTAAATTCTAAAAATTCCATTTATCTTTTAAAATAGTTTCTAGGTTTCTGCCAAAATTTGCATTCCTGTCTTTAAGCCCTTGAACTGTTAATCATTTGTAAAGTCCATGTCAGACCATTTAGTTTTCTGGATCCCTGTTCATTCCATTGTCTGGTTTTTTTCTTCTTAGTTTTGGGTCGAGTCTGATTTGCTCGTATGTCTGGGTATTTTGTGTGGCGTGGTATACATTGGATATGGAACTATGGAGATAATCTGAGGCTGGAAGATGTCATCTTCCCCCAGACAGGACGTGTGGCCCCTGGGGAGACAGACAGGCCTGCAGAGTCAAGAGCAATGTGGGGAGTGTGTGCCTGGAGTGAGAACGCCCAGGCAGGCTGCCGGGAGCTGGACAGAGTGCAGCCTCGAGGGCCGGTGGGCTGTGTCCTGCCCGGGGAGGGACTATGTGCTGGGGCACGTGGAGCCAGCCTGCAGCCCCATGGGTCCAGAGTGCGCTTGTGGGGCACTCAGGAGGGTGCTGGCCCTGCTCTCCCTCGACACCGCGGCCAGGGGTGCTCACTATGCCAACAGGTTGGTCCAGCAGAGCAGGGTCTGTGCGGGAGGAGGGGGGAGGGTGGGGCAATGGGAGCCCACACACACCAGCCCTGCATCTAGACATCCACTAACCCACCTGCAAGATGGGTGCACTGGAGTGCCCAGTGTGTGATTGATGGGGGAGGCAGGGCAGCTTCAAGCGTCCTGGTGACCTATGTGTTGGGGACAGGCGTGGCTCACTGACCTGTGGCCTCTGCAAGGTCTCTGGGGCGTAGTGTTGATGGTGCAGCCTGTGGGCCTCCTGGACAGTGCCCTTGCACCTCAGGCTTCTCCCTCCCCCAGTTGGAGGCCCTGGGAGAGGCCTCTGGCAGCCATGCCCAGTCAGGACGCAGAGCCTGCTGTAGTGGAGCTGGGCAGACCTGGGATAGAGGGCAGGCAGTGGGGGCTGGATGAGGAGCCTGGAGGTGCACCTTGCCCAGGGGCAGGTGTGGAGTTGCTAAGTGGGATTGAGTGACAGCTGGGGTGGTGGTGCTTATGCTGGCAGGCCCCTCGGGGACACCCAGGGAGAGTCTCGGACTTCCCAGAGCGGCCACTGGCCACTGGCAGTGGGCCCTGGTGCCCAGGCTGCTAAGGGAGAGGGGCAGTGTCTCTGCTTCTAACCCAGGCCCTGACAAGAGCTGACCGCCTCAGGAGATACTCCTCTTGGCCCTGGAGGGCAGGGCCCACCCAAGCATGGAGAGGGCTCTACTGGCACTGAGCAAGCTGGGGAGGGTAGAGAGTTTCCCCCCGTGGGGTGTGTGGGCCGGGTCGCGTGGGTCTTGGCCTTCCCGAGCTGCTCATTCACTTTCTCTGTCCATAGTGGGCAGGAGCTGCTGGCAGCCAGAGAAAGAACAGAGCAGGGCCTGATGACACCGGCCTCTCCCTGCTGAGAGCCTGGCCTCACCCCTGTGCATCTGAGGCCCTGCCTCTCCTTGCAGGGTGGTGGGAAGGGTTGTGGACTCTGGGACACAGAGGCAGGAAAGGCTAGCTGCCCAGGAGCCAGCAGGCAGGTGGGCGGTGGTGTGCTTGCTTGGAGTCCCCAAGGCTGTGTCCCTTTGGTCGGCCCCCTCGCCCATATCCTCATGGGAGCATGTTGACACGGATGTAGCCCCCTCAGGACAGGCACCAAGGATGGGCTTGGGGGTCTGAGCTGAGACCCTCTGCTTCCCGTCCTGCTGGGGTCCTGCAGGTGGCTCTGCTGAGGGTAGTTCACGAGGGCTATGGGCTGGATTGTCCTGGAAAGGGAAGGGCCACGTGTCTCTCTGCAGAGGGACTGCACCTCTTTAGCTGTCAGAGCTTCTAGGTAGATTGTGTGATCCTGTGTCCTTGGGGCCCTCTGCTCTTTGTGGCCCTCCTGCTTTCTCGTCCTCTCTCTTGTGTCCATGGGAGGTGGTAGTGGCTTCCCCCAAGTCCACTGACAATGACTTATTTGCTGTCAAGAGCCCTTGCTCCCAGCTGGAGGTTGGCACCTTTTCCAGTGTAGGGGGTGGTGCACAGGTGGAGCCTTTTCCAGGCGGAGCCCAGGCTGGGAGGGAGCCAGGCTAGGAGGAGCCTGAGAAGACACCATGGCCCATCTGGACCCTGCTGGCATCGCCCTCCATGGCCTGGGGCTCTCAGCGCTCACACAGGTAGCCTTCCAATTTGAAGATTTGGTCTAAATGCATAGAATTGATGGAATTTGCAAAGGAAATCTATAGCCATACACAATGGCTGTAAATCCAGTCACTTCTAATCATTGAGTGTCCAGTTATTTGTTGGTTTGCCTGAATGTCTGTCTCCAGGCCTGGCAGGAAGGATCCCTGGCCTCAGAGATAAGCCCCAGGCCCTTCTGGTGTGTCTGGCCCAGGGCCCAACGGGGTCTGCACACTTGCATCCACTGCTGGGTGGTCCGTGTGCCATTGGGACAAGGTGTCCAGCTCAGGGAGGCTGATACGTTCCCTTGCTGTGGGGGTTGCATGCATGGAAGTGAGCTGTTGCTCTCCCCACTGCCTCCTATGTCCTCCTGGGGGCTGAACCCCAGTGCCATGCAGCCACCAGCGCAGGAAGCACAGCTCACCCGAAGGAGCTGTGCCTGGAGAGGCCCATGTGGGTTCCAGGGCCAACAATTTCTCTGGGCCAGGCACAGGCCACTGTCTGCCTTTGCCCCGTGGCCTGTCCCCACCTACTATAGCTGTGCTGGGGGAGAGGCTGAGGGAGCAGCCGTAGGCCTGCTCTATGTCAGCCACCCTGCTCTGGGGGGATGTGCTGAGGGAGCCAGGATGCTGTGGGGTGTCCTCGGGGCGTGGTGCTGGGCTGGGGGTCTTGTCCTGGACATACTTGCCCCCTCTTGTCTCGTTAAAGTGTTTGGGTGGTAGGGACCTAAGAGATATGCTGCCCCTTGTGCCTCTCCTGCCTGCCTGTGGAGGGGGAGACTGCCGAGAGACTTGGGGCTGCCCAGTGCCCTCGGCGCATCAGCCTGGAATGGCCCGGGGCCTGGGCTCCTGTTCCCAGGGCCGGCCCTCCCCCTGACTGGCTCTGCCCGGGAGAGCCACGTGTCCAGGCAGGTCCTCTGGGCCACCCTCTACACATAGCCCTATCCCTGCCTCCGGCACCTGCCAGCCCGTTTGTTGTCATTCTGCAGGGGTCTGCGCTTTCTGAATTAACTCCAGAACTGTTGTGCTTCCTTTTCACAGTGTATTCCAAGCTGCACAGATCCGTGATGGGCTCTGGCAGCTTTTCTCCTAATTGCCCTTTCCGCATCAGCGGTGGAGCGATTAAGTGGCCGGGTGCGAGTGGGAGCGCGCAGCAGCTCCAGCTCCCATGGTGGGATGTAGCAGCCTGTGGTGCGAGGTGTGACAGCGGCCATGGCCTGGGAGCCCAGCCTGCCGAGGAGGAGGCTTTGGGAAGGGCTGTGGACACACAGTGACTGGCAGCAAAGGGCCTGCCTGAGCTGGGCAGGGTGGCAGGCCCTCCCCCAGCCCTTGTGAGGCCAAGCGAGCCGACATCCAGTGGGAGTGGCAGCAGATTGTCCTATAGGGCAGCGTATGTCTTCAGCAGTGTTGGCGTTTCTCCCCAAGGGAGGTCCCTGTGCCGGACATAGACCGTCTTCCTGACAGGGTGCTGGGAGGGGCGGGAGCCTCCTCGGCCTGAGACGTCTTGTAGAATGAAAAATGGCTTCCTTCAGGGGTGCTTCCAGAGCAGTGTGCCCCCCACCCCATGTGCCGGGGCACCGCAGGGAAGCCGCCCGCAGGGTCCAAGGAGCCCACCTGGCCCTGAATCCTCACGGGCAGGGGGAGGCGTGCAGAGTGGGCAGCGGGGCCAGGCCCAGGTCGGGTGCGTTGTTAGCTCTTCCCACCAGAGCGCTGGGCCTGGTGGGTGGATGTGGGAAATGCCGGGGTGACTGGGTGACCGTGTGCAACTGATTTCTGGTGCCCTGAGTGCCTCCTGCAGGCCTGACCTGCCTGGTGCTGGGGAGCAGAGGCCCTGGTCCTGGGCTGCCTCTGGGCAGGGCACAGGGCCGAGGGAAGAACATCCCTACATCCCTCTCCTCACTGCCATACCTGGACTTTGAGGACGAGGGTCTGTGCCTTGAGGGCTGCCTGCCTGCACCTCTGCGGCGGTCGTCCCTAGAGGAGACACGTGAGTGCGGTGAGCTGAAGGGCTGGGCTGGGACAGGCTCCTGTGAAGATCAGGGCAGGAATGTTTAATGAGCCAAAAGAGGTAGGACTTCAGTCAGGGAGTCACCTGTGGGTCCCCTGAGGTGCTGTGTGCAGCCATGGGTAAGAGGGTGGCGCGTGTTGTAAGAACTCATGACATCTGCAGAGATTTGGGCTCTGAAGCCAGGGGTCTTAAGTTGTATTTCAGGGTGAACTGCGCCCCCGAGGGAAGGCTGGCTATGGGGGCCGGTCACATAGTCAGCACTGGAGAGACCTCAGGGACTCATGCCTAGGGGAACACCTCCCCTTCATCCTGACTCCCCTCCATAGGAGCCCCCCCACAGGATCCATGGCCACAGCTCCCAACTGCAGTACCTGGGGTTGCCGTTGTGAGTGTGGTGTGGCTGTGTTCTGTGCTGCTCCCCTGCCTGTCCACCTGCTGCCCTCCCCTCCCAGGGCCTGAACACAGACCCGCGAACACTGCCAGGAGGTGGGCTGTTTCCCTCCTCCCAGACGAGCTGGTTGCCGCCAAGGCTGAGAACCTGCCCCCGCCGTGGGCCTGACCCATCTGTTTACCTACAGCTGTGTGGAGGCGGCCCTGTGTATGTGCAGGGGGACAGTGTGGGGACAAACCTGGTGGCTGGGCCCTGGCTTCATCTCTCTCTGATTACAGGGGTGGGGGCAGGGCCAGGCATTTGTGTTACAGGAGGGGTTGCAGGGCAGGAGGATGAGGGCAGGGAGGAGCAGCTCCCTGCTCAGGCCTGAGTCTGGGGTGAGGGGCGAGCAGCCCCAAGCTGCCTTTCCCTGGGCCCCTTCCGCCACAGGACAGAAGACCCATCAGCTTCAGCCAGGCAGGGGCCTGGCAGTAGTGTTTGCTGTGGACCTGCTGCCTCCCCATCACTCTGCCGCAGGGGATGCATTGCTGGCCAGGGGGCCTGGGGTGTCTCGGGGGAGGGGGCTTGCCTCACTGTGTCTGTAAAAATGGAAAGGCAGGCTGGGGTGTTGTGGGAACCCTAACTCCCCAGCCTCGGTCTGCCTCAGAATCTGGGGAGAACAAGAGAAGGAAGTTTGTTCTGTGCCGATGCTCCACTTGAGATGGGAGATCTGGGGAGTCTTGGGCAGGCCTGGGACCCTACCAACTCCCAGCCCCGCTGAAGCCTGTGGCTGTCCAGCAAATCACTTATGCGGTATGTTCCATC
Source organism: Tapirus indicus (assembly GCA_031878705.1). Lineage (NCBI taxonomy): Eukaryota > Metazoa > Chordata > Mammalia > Perissodactyla > Tapiridae > Tapirus > Tapirus indicus. The sequence continues at coordinate 1,614,586 of CM062935.1, forward strand.
ACTGTTTGGTCTACACCTGCGTGGAGGTCTGGGATGTTGAAATGGGGTGTAGGCTGGACCCCTGGCTGCCACCACGCCTGGCCTTGCCCATGGATCCTGGGACCAGCTCTGCTCAGGCACCCCAGCTGCCTCTCCAGACCGCAGTGCGGTGGGTGGGTAGGAGCTGTGGCTGAAGGGCGTCAGCACTGAGCAGGGCAGCCTGCGCCCCGGGCCCTGTCTTAGGAAGTCTCTTTTGCTTTCTTCTGTTGAGGAGTTTCTCGGGGCTCCCTTCTCCCCACGGGGCCCACGGGCACGTGTGTGCGCATCAGGTGTGGCAGCTTCCTGAGTGAGGGATCAGGACCCCAGCCCCTATGAGGAGGCCGTGGAGACTAATTAGTGGAGCTGCGGCTGTTGGGGGGCCTGTTTCGGGGGCAGCGTGTAGCAGCAAATCTACCAGCTTATCCCCACACCTGTCTGGGAGACAGCAGTCTGAGGCCAGCCCCCCAGGCCGAGGGGCCTGAGGTTGGGTAGCCTCTATGCTAGGCCACTGCCCGTCCTGCCCACCTTCCCTGCCCATGGTGGCCATGCCCACAGTCCCTCCTCAGACCTCCACACGCTCCCTCCCTCCTCCCTTCCTCCCCCTCTCCTCCCCTTTCCTCTCTTCTCCCTCTTTCCTCCCCACTGCATCCCCGCCCACCCCATCCTTCCCACCCATCTTCAGGAGAGCCCCAGCTCCTGCAGGTAGGTTGGGCTCTGTTGAGTTCCCTTTCTCACGGTCCCCACTGCTCCCTGGCTTTATACTGGCCCCAGCAGGGCCCTTTGCTGGCTGTGTGCCTGGGAGCCATCACTGAGGCAGGCGTTGCTGCTGGCTCGGCAGCTGCATCTTGTACTGGGGTTGAGGACTTCAGAGAGGGGGAGATGGGCCATCCTCCAGGCCACCTGCCAGGCTGGTGCCACCAGTGCAACTCCAGCCAAGGCCAGCGGTGCCCCCGGCCCCTGCCCCGTGGTCTCCATTGGGCTCATGGTCGGAGAGGCCCTTGTCAGCTTCTTGGGCCAGGTCTGTGCTGCCCCCTTGCCGTCTCTCCTCTGCCTGGCAGTCCTCGGGTGCATGTGTGAGAGAGCACGAGCAAGCATGGAAATGCCTTCTTGAAACTGTAACGTGAGCTGGAATGTTCCTGAAAGTGCGACTTCCACACAGCCGTTTCCAGCTGTCTTGGCAGGCCCATCTCTGGACCTGAGGAGGCTCTCAGGGTGAGTGAGGCCAGGGCACACCCAGTACCTGGGAGCTCCACTTACTGCCTCTGCGCTGCAGCCATGCCCCGTCCGCCACCAGAAAAGCCAAGGGCGGCTCAGAGGGAAACCAGTGAATGGCCAGGAGAGTCCTGGCAGCCTGGAGTTCATAAGGGGGACACGCGGTTTTCTCTTAGCAGCTGCTGCTTTTTCTAGAGGGGTTACTTCTCTTGAAAGCGTCTGTCTCTGGCCCTGACTCAGAGGAAGCGGGGGAGGGATCTCGCAAGAAGGCCAGGCTGTGGTGAGCAGGATGTTCTGCCCTTGCAAGAGCCACCAGCTTTGGGCCACATGGTGGAGCTGGGACCGCAGGCTGCCTGGCAGCCACCCAGCCCCATGAAATTCAGCCAGGCCCTGCCTGTGTGAAGTCAGGTGGCAGGGAGGGCCTGGGGCCTGGGTGGGTGCTGTTCATGGAGCTGGGGTTCTCTGGGGCAGCTGAGGCCCAGTGTCCATCATACACTTGCAGGGCTGTACTGCCCACCTCAGGGGGGTGGGCCTGCTCTGTCTGCTGGGGAGAGCCTCGCCTCTATGTGCTTCCTCTATGTGCTGTGTCCTTCCTGTGAGCAAGGATAGGGTGTCCTGGGGGTCAGAAGTGAGGATGCAGGCTCTGTCGGTGCTCTTCCTGTCACACCCTGGCAGGCTGGCAGCTGGTGTGTCTGCATTGGTTCCACTGTTACATCACTATCAGCAGCCATGGGGCATGTTCTGCACTCCCCTTCCCCCCCAGTATCAGTGGTCATCAGGCCTGTGCCCAGGACAGGGACATGCCCCTTTCCTGTCTCACACAGCTTGGAACGTGGGTGTCTGGCTACCTGGGAGTGGTGGGTGCTTTCCGTTACTTTCCCACCCACCCAGAAGTGCCCCCAGCAGAAGCTGCCAGGGCAGGGTGGGTGGGCCTTCACTTCACAGGCCAGGCTCTGTCCTGGGCTGGCCCCACTTGCCTGTGGGCCCCCTTGCTGTTGGTGGAGCATGCTTGCAGCCCCTCGCCTCTCCCTGGTGGACTTGGGAGCTCCTGTTGCTCTCCAAGGCCTCTCACCCTCTGGGATCTCAGTCTGGCTGGGGGAGCAAATGCCTCTGCACCTTCCAAACAGTCTTCCCTGGCCCTCCTGGCCATGTCTGGGCCAGGCCTTCAAATGGAAGGGTGCAAAGGGATTGTGCACCCTGGCTATCTTGTGAGGGCAGAGACCACCTACCAGCAGGCCCAGGGTGGGTTTAGGTATTGGCTGGTACCTGGTCCTGCCTGGGCAGTCAGAGGGCCGAGGCCTTAGGCCACTGGACCTGGGCTTATCAGCCTCAGCCGTGGTGTGGGTGGGGAGGCCTTGGGGTGAGGTCTCAGCCTGCACCAGGGCCTCTCTTGCTGGGCTAGCTTCATGTTCTGTCCCCTGGCAGGTGCGGGGAGCTGGGCCGAGCACTGTCCCAAGGAGGGGGTGCCATGGCGGGCAGCTCCCAGCTCTGTGCTTGGTCCTACCGAGTCACAGGGAGGACGGAGCCACCAGCACTGGGCCCTGCAGGCGGGGAGACCTGCGGTGGGGTAGAGGGAGAGCAGTTGGCATCGAGCAGGTAGGACTGTGGAGTTATCTGAGCCCCTAGGAGCAGAGCCATCTCCAGAGGAGTTTAGGTGCTTCCTGTGGTGCTGTGACTCGGGTGAGAAGGCCTTGCCCAGGCGAGATGCTGGCGCGGACCCTGTGGGTGTTCATGGCTGCTGCCACTGCCCCATCTGATATGTACCCAGGGGACCCTTCCTTCCTGGGAGGAGCTGGCAGGGAGTCGCTGTGCTCCCTGCTGTTTCCCTAGCGCCTGGAGTGGGCTCAGTGCATAGCCGGGCTTGCCAGATATCTGTTGAATGAATGAATGAGCGAGTTCCTGCCAGCATGTGTGAAGGAACTGCTGGTGTTGGTGTTCTTCTGGGCACATCCTTTCGTCAACCCTCTGGCCCATGGCTTTCGTCGAATGTGGAGGCCCAGTTCCTTCTCTGGCCTCTTTTGTTGTCTGCAAGTTGCTTTTAAAACTCTTTATTTTCACTGTTGTGTTTTTAAGCTTTTTCATGTCCCTGGTCACTTGATTCCATGTAAATAGTAGATGGATCTCAGGCCACAAAAGCAAAGGGCTGTGAGATGGCTGTCCTGGCTCAGTGTCCGGCTACAGACCACTGACCACCGAGCATCACAAGCTGTTGGTGTGAATCCAGTGAGTGGGCCCAGGGCTGGTCCTCATGTTCTGGATCCAGAGGGCCACAAGCCAGCAGGAGCAGCCGGTTGGCCACAGAAGGGCTGAGGGTCCCAGGGGTCACTGAAGTCAGGGCTGGGCTCTGAGCACAGGAGGGTACAGGCCCCCCACGATCATGAGCTCTGTCTCCCACAGGCCGGATCTGATGGGCGCTGGCCATGCCTTGCACACACATGTGTGTGCCTTCACCTGCATGGCCTTGGAGCTCTTGGGTCAATCCACATACAATCCATGTGCTGTCTTTTACCCACTTCGTGCCTGCCAGGGTCCTGGGACCCAGCTAGGCTGCTGAGCCAAAAGTGGGTTTGGCCTTTGTCCTGTGTAAGAGGCAGATTTGAAGTGACCAGGGCCTGAGTGAAAGCAGACAGGTTAAGGGATGCTGAGTGCTGGGACATCCTGTCTTAGCTGCTTCTGATCAAGGTGAGACAGGGTGCTGGGGGTACAGCAGGCCTCAAGGTCCCAGGGCCCACAGGGTGTGGCCCCAATCTGGCAGGGACTGCCTGGGGGAGGAGGTGAGCACCAGCTGTGCATCTGGACAAACCTGGGTCAAGGAGGACACTGCTCACCAGCATGCTCCCCTGAGCAGCTCCTGCCCTTTCTCTGTGAAGGAGGGTCCCGAGAGGGTGAGCTATCTGCATGGCATGGAGCCCCCACCTTCACTTGGAGCACATGGCCTGGGGGCTGTGGCCTCCGCCTGCTCCTGTGTACCCTGACTGCTGTGTTTGCCCTCTGCCTGGATCCCCTAGCTGCCTGCTGCGCCATCAGCTTAGCCTTCCAGGGTGCACCTCCTGACTCCGGGGATGTGCTGGGGCAACCTGACCCCTGGGCCCAATGCCTGCAGGCCAGCTGAGTGGTGGGGGGTGCTCACTTTTCCCTCTTCTGTCCTGTAAAGCGATGGTTAAATGGGGACGGAAGACCCACCCCAATAATCTATAGCGACTGTCACGGAGCAAACTACTCCCATTTCATACAGACGGGTCAGGTGTCGGCACGCGATCGATGGTTCGCACACAATAATTATAGGAACTAGCAGCTTGTGTTGCTTGAGTGAGTTTAGGAAGAGTAGAGTCTCAATCTTTCCTCTAATAGGGCCCTGACAGTCTGCGTCGGCGTCGGCACTGCGTCTTGGGCTGACAGTGTTGTCATTAAACACCAGGTAGTGTGGGACAACAGAGAACAGGGCCCGCCAGGGGACAGGCAGCTGACAGGCTTGTTTGTCATCACCGAGCTGCCCACGCTCCTCAGGCTGCAGTGCCGATGGCTGCTTGATGACGTATGGCCCTATTGGGCTGCCGCTGTGATTTGATAATCGGTAAATGTTTGTCAGAGGCTGATCCCTGGCTCGGACGCGGTGCTGCAGGAAGGCCCTGAGGAGTGCCTGTGGGCCTCTGGGCGCAGTTGGGAAACGGTGGTGCCCGTCCTGTCCTCCCGTCATGCAGGCCGCTGCCCTCATCCTCCTGAGGAGGCGCTGAAGTGGGATCGGCCTGGGCCAGGACCCCAATCAGACCCCTCTTCTCTCAGGGCCTGGGGTCCTCCCGTGCCTGTTGTGGAGGTGTGCACGCTATGTGCACGTGTGCATGAGTATGAGTACGCATGCTACCTGCATGAGGGATTCTGGGGCTGGCTCGTGAGCAGAGGGGAGGGGAGGAGGCCGAATGGCTGGAGCCATTGCTGAGGCACCTGCAGGAACGCTGGCCTCCAGTGGGCTCAGCGCGTGGAGGTGGGGCATCCTGAGTGCCTGGGAGGGGCCTCTGGCTGCCCTGTCACCTCGCCGTGGCCCCCACCAGAGTCCAGGGCCATGCTGTCTGATTGCAGCAAGGCTTTTCCCGTGGCTGAAGTGCTGGGAACCATCAAGCGCGAGAAAAGTGGAGTGATTTATTAGACTCATAAAAATTCATAGTTGGCGGTTCCAGTCATCCCATGTCTGAAGCTTGTTAGAGCGCGGCCCCTGGCAGCTCCCGCCGTGCGAGTGCGGGGGCGGGGCATTTGCAGCCTCCTGCCTCGGCTGAGAAATGGACAGCCTACAAGCACATGAGTAACTGCTTACCGGGTGGGGGTTTGTTGTAATATCACAACTGCGTTCTCGTGAGTGGGAGCAGAAGGGCCAAGCCCTGTCACCTGCATGCTCCCTACACCTTTGGGGCCTGGGCTGGGACCACCAGGGCTGGCTGGGCGCTGGGGCACGGAATGTAATGGGCCCAGGGCTGGTGCCAGGTGACCGGTGCACCTGTGTGAGAGTATAGATAGAGGTCTGCAGGGGCAGGTGGACTTCTGTAGGCGCATGTGGAAGTCTGGGGCACACATGGGGGTCTGCAGGCATGCTTCTAACAATCTATGGGATGGAGTGGTGTGTTCCTCCTGCTGCTGTTTTTGAGGCTAGTGTCAGAGGGAGTCAGGCCCCTCTTCCGTTCTTTTTGAGAGACCCCTGGGCAGAGGCCCCTTGGCCCAGCACCCACCTGGCTCAGCCTGGGCTCTGTCCTACTGGGCATCGTGGGGGTGTCACTTTCCTTCCCTAGGCCTCAGTCTTCCCGTCTGTGCATTGAGGGGCCAGTGTGCCCCATCAGCTCTGCCTTGTGGCAGGCATGAGTTCTCTGTGGAGTGGCCAAGAGGACAGAGGCTCCCCATTTCTCCTGACAAGGATGTTCCATCAGAGCTGGCCAAAGCCAACTTTCCCTGGGTCCTCCCCTCCAAACAGCGGAGGGGCCTAGAGGTCTGGGCTTGGGGAGAAGCCAAGCCTGCTTCTGTCAGCTTCTGTCCACCTCCTTGCAGGCAGCACGGGTCCCCCCAGCCTGCCAGTGCTTGCCTCCGTGGCCGCCTGCAGGGAGCTGGTGTCTAGATGATGGGCAGGAAGTGGTACTCATCAGTACTAATCTCTTGCATCCCCTCCCCGTGCCCCAAGGGGCCGTACCGCTGACCGCTGACTGCCATGATAGAGGGCCGCAAGGCAGCATGTGGGGGCGTCAGCCGTGTCCGCCACAGTTGTTGTTCTCGGTGTCTGTTAGGGAAGAGCAGCTGGGAACAGCCTGGTGGGGGGTCTCAGGGAGCAGTGGCAGGAGAGCCCAGGCCCAGGCCTGACCCTGCCATCTCCTGGGGTGGAGCCTGGGGGCGTTTGCTAAGTCTGGGGCAGTGGGTGGGCCAGGGAAGTTCTCTGACCCACCACCCCGAGTCCAGGCGAGGGGCATGTGTCTGCGGGATGGTGGAGGCCCTCATCTCACGGGAGCAGACACCTCATACAGCGGCAGACACTGTGACTCAGCCTGCGTGCAGGCAGGCGTAGACAGGTAGGCAGGCGATTATGGTGGAGATCCCTTGCTGGGGCCTCCGGCTTTCCTTCCCGGCGGCCCCTGCAGCCCTGGGTCTCCAGGGCTGGGAGGCCCAGACAGCACCTGATAGGCTGTGGGCAGCACTTGAGAGCACTTCACACATGTAGCAAGACATAGGTGTAGACCCGAGTGTCCCACTCACCACACTAAGTGTGCACGGACCACGTGCTCTAACTAAAAGGCAAAGGTAGCAGACTGGGAGAAAAACTAAATCCGACTGTGTGCTACTTTTTAATACCAGGACCCAGAAAGGTGGAGAGGAACAGGCTGGCGAGCTCACCATGCCAGCTAGTGAAGCTAGCATCACCACACTTGGGACAGAGAACGTAGATTTTAAGGTCAGAGGTCATTCAAGAGATCCAGAGGAATGCCTCACAGCTGGGAGAGGTTCTGGCTGCCAGGGCAAGATGAGGGACAGAAGGTGGTACCTTGATACCGGCCTGCCCAGCTTCGCTCCTGGCCCTGGCCCTTTAGCACAGCGTGCTCTTGGGCAGGTCACTCCTCCTGACCCTATTCCCCTCATACACTGGGGATGCTCACCCAGCTCACCTCTGGGGTGGAGGTAGGATGAAGTGAAACGTGTCGTGGGGCCAGGATAGGGGGTACTGTCACCTATCAACCACCTGCCTCCTCGGAGCCCCCAGGACCAGAATGCCCTCTCTGAGTGTCTGCTGCCCACTCATCTGAGTCTTCTGGGGAGCGCCCCTCTGGGAGTGCTCTGTCCCTGTGGCCTCCTTAGCAAGCGTCTCGCTCAAGAGCTGGCCACAGATCCAGGGCAGGGTGAGCCCAGACCAGGCAGAGAGCTGTGTGGTGGGTGCAGGCTGATCGTCTGTTTCTTCTAGAGGATTGACTGCCCACTGGGCCGAAGAGGCAGAAATCCTGAGGGGGTGCCTCCTCTGAGCTGAGCACAAGCTCCTTCCTCTCCTCTCTCTTCCCACCAGAGCCCAGTTTGCCCCGTGGGCGTCCACACCAACCCTGGTCTCACAACAGTGATGTCTCCAGTGAAGTGGGACCCTGACCTGGTGGGCCCTGCCCATAACCCCCCCACACAGGCTGGGGAGCAGGCTGAGTGCCATGGTCTGCGAGGAGAGGCTGGCAGACTTCATGAGGTTGAGTGGTCGCCCCTCTGAGCAGCCCATCTGCCCACCTGGGGTCCTTTGCCAAAGCTTCCCCTCATAGTGGGGCTGGGGGACAGGGAGGGAGAGGGACAGTCCAGCCCAGTGGGGAGAGATGGCCAGGTTGTCCCTCAACCTTCTGGCAGGATCCTACTGCCTACTCCAAGGGGGGGCAGGTGGAGTGGCTGCACAGCCCTACCTGACCAGTGTCAGCAGAACATGGGCCATTGGTGCCCTCCCCCCAGGTCCCAGGGCTGGATCCCATTCCAGTTGCTAATTCCCCAGCAGTATGGGGACGGAGGAGCATCTGGGGTCCTCAGCACTGCATTTAGATCCGCCCAGCCTGGCTTAGCATGGAACTGAAGGACCTGGAGGTCGTGGTGGTGAGGTGCCAGCGTGAAAGTCCCAGCAGGTCCTCGGGGGGCTGAGAGCCAGGCCACGTGAGCAGTAAAAGACCACACATGGTGTGCGTGCATGTGCCAGCGTGTGCGTGTGTGTGGTGGTTTCTGTGTCCAAGCACGCGTGTGTCTGTGCACATGTGCTTTGGCAGAGTAGGCCCGGCCATATGGCACAGCTGTATACAGAGACTGTGGGGTGTGGAATTGTTGGGTCAGGGCCTGGGGGGGTCAACAGTGAGTGCACCTGGGGCGGGCGGTGGACTCCAGGCCAATTTTCCCTTGGTGGCTGCTGCAGCGATGGGAGAAACAGGCCTGAGCTGGAGGGAGGAGCGGGGTGGAGACACGGGGAGAGCGCTTCTGGGGACCCACATCTGCAGCATGTGAGTACCAGAGCACACACCCCACTTGGCCTTCCTGCCAGCTGCTTCCTGCAAACGGCACATGTCCATGGAGCCTCTCCTGGTGGCCTCTGGGGTCTGCCACCCCTCCTCAGATTCCCTGGGCCCTTTTCACCCCCGAATTCAGCTCTCACTTCACTGTTTCAAGGACTGTAGGGGTCACCGAGGGCACAGCTCAGACCGCGCCGACTTTCAGAACTGCCCTAATGGATGGGCAATGTCCAGAGAGTGCAGGCACCCCGCACTGTGTGGGCTAGGGCTGAGCAGGAGTGGGGCCCATTCCACAGTCCCTCACCTGGGCCGGGCTGTGCTGTGGCTGGAAGTGCTGCTCGGTCGCTGGGACTTCCAGGAGGTTTTCCAGACCCCGGCCCTGGGCTGCAAGGTGTGGGGCCTCCGTGCTCTTGCTGGCAGAGGTTCCCCCGCCCCTGAAGCAGCGCTTCATCTGCGCCACCCTCGTCAGGAGACAGAATGTCCTGCTGACGTGGCTTTTGCTCTGGCTCCAGTAGCGGGCACCGCGGTCCCGCCAGGCCCTAGGCTGTGCAAACAGCTTAGGTATGTGTCAAGGTTTTAGATGCGAGAGCAACAGTAGCTGCTGCAGGCCTCTCTGTCCAGTTTACCTTTCTGTAGCCGTTTGTCCAGGAGTGCGGCTCAGCCGTTGTTGGGAGAGGCTGCCTGGCGGAGCCACGCTGCCAGGACTGCACGTTCAACTCCTGCACATAGCTTCATGTCCAGTGTGCAGCCCACCTGCAGCCAAGGGTAGAGCAGCCTCTGTGGGCACCTGCTGCTACCGAGAAAACCCGGAGCGTCTGGGCTGACCGGCACCTCGCCTGCCCCCACCCCCCAGCACCCACAGCTCAGCCACAGGGCTGGCTTTGTCGTCGGATGGGGTGGGAAGGTGAGGCCCTGGAGGGGCCCACCCGGGCTGAGTCCCTCCCACTGCCTCTCTGGGGACCCTTCCCCAGCTCAGGCTCTGTGGGCTCCTCACTCCCCACCTGCTGTCTGGACCTGCCTGTCCTGCTCAGCCCAACCTGTCCCTGTCCTCGTCCTTGTGGCGCTGCAGAGTCTGGGAGCAAGGTGAGGCCTCCGCTGCAGGTGTGAGCCTGCTGCCAGCCTCGAGGCAGCGCAGGCGGGCCCAGACCCTGTGCTGGCCAGCCCCTCCCTGGGCTCCCAGCAGCCCCCCAGCCCACCTCCCCACTTCTGCCAGGAGAAGCCAGGGCACTGGCTGCCCAGAGCTCTCCCCTGCTTCTCCCTGTCCTGGGGCCTGTGGCCATGCTTTTCCTTCTGCCTGGACCCCACCCAGGCCCCTCCTGCTCGTTCCAAGTCGTCAGTGTCTCTGCTGGGGGCACTTCCTGTGGGTCCCGCCCTCAGGGTGCACCGCGCTGCTGAGCATCATCCATTGTAATCACAACTCTGACTAGTCGATTAATCTGAGAGGCCTGGTCTCGAAGGAGGACCGTCAGGGCTCACCTCCCGAGGCTGCGGGGTGGTCAGGAATAGTGCCCGAGGAAGACGCTTGCAGGGGAGGGCGGGAGGTCGGGGTGCTGTGGGCTGGCCCTTGGGAACGATGGGTGTGCCCCCACCCTGTCAGCTGTCAGGTTCCCAGAGACTCGCAGGGGCCTCCTGCCATCTCTCCAGGCCCTCTTTGTCCTGATTGCCCGGGGGCATCAGCAGCCCCACCGGGAGGTGCCATCCTGCATCTGTGCCAGGGAGGGGGCCAGGCCGGTACCCGTGGCTTGGCCCCCTCCCACCTTTGTCCCCTCTTGCCTGCCTTATGCTAGAGTGGCCTCTCCCAGGGTGGAGACCACCAGGGCCAGATCCTGGGCAGGTCCAGAGTTGATACCTCATCAAAAACTGCAATAAGGAGCTGGTCCGGTGGCAGAGCGGTTTAGTTCGCGCTTTGGCAGCCCGGGGTTCATGGGTTCGGATCCTGGGTGCCGGCCGACGAATTGCTTGTCGGTCATGCTGTGGCGGCGTCCCATATAAAGTAGAGGAAGATGGGCACGGATGTTAGCCCAGGGCCAGGCTTCCTCAGCAAAAAAGAGGAGGATTGGTAACGGATGTTAGCTCAGGGCTGGTCTTCCTCACACACACAAAAAAACCTGCAAAAAGACTGAAAAAAAGACCTTTCAGACCTTAGAAATCAGGAAGAGCGAGTTTGGGTGTGTGGTTGCCTCAGCTGGCAGCACCCATGGGACCTGGCCAGGTGGGAGCCCTGGTGCCCGCCTGGTATTGGGGGCCATGCTGGCCTGACGGGAGGCAGGTGCTAGGGGGGCACTGACAGCTGAGGCTGGATGATGGGCCAGCCGGGACCTGAGCCGACCGTGAAGGGAGAATGGTTTATGGGGCAAAAGAGCAGAAATCAATGTGGGTTCTGAAAAGGCTGAGCCACGCTGGGGCTGTGTAGAGCTGTCTAAGCTGGTGAAGGGTGTGGGCAGTTTGGAGATATTGAAGAAGTGTCAAGGTAGCTGTTGATAAAAAGCAGATTAGGCAATATTCGGAGAAAGTTGAATTATACCGACCTGGGGACGGGAAAGCCTGGACTCTTGCCCTCAGCCCGAGGGGTCCTCACCGCAGCCACACTGCAGTGGCCCTGAGAGGTCGGACGCCAGTGCTGACCCACGTGCTCCCCCACCCGCGGGGCCTGTGGGTCTGGCCTGGTGCCCTCCTTCAGGAGTATGGCTTGGTTTCTGGGGTGCCTGACAGGCAGATTGGAGTCTCCATCCACGGGCTCTGCCCGTCCTGCTCCGCTGGGAGGAAGGGCCAGGCGGCAGTGCCCAGCTGTCTTCTTGTGCCTGCCTGGTCCTCAGAGGCTGCAGAAAAGGCTTCTGGAACAGGGTGGGAAGCCCAGCTGTGGATAGCTCTGCCGTCTTCTTGTGGCCTCCTCAGCTGTTGCTTAGTCTGCCTGTTTCTGGAGGCCCCAGTGCCCCGTCTGTGGCCTGTTGCTGGGCGAGGCCCAGAGGCTGGCGGATGGGAAGCCTAGGGCCTCGGGCATGGTCAGGGCTTGTCCGTGGTGGTGGGCCTTCTGGTCCCTGCCCCTTGGTGATGGAGGAGGTCCACTTCACTGCCCACCCCACCCTGGGCCTTTCCTGACAGAGCCTGTCCTGCCTCCCTCACCATGCTGGGAGCTGGACTGACAGCTGGATGGCCACTGGGGACACTCATTTGGTCCTGGGCTCGTCAGGCTCATTTTGGGAGCAGCCTTCTCTCTCCTGGGCGGTGCCCTCAGGGAGTTCTTTGCACAGAGTAGTAGTTCTGGTTTCATCTTCTTCTTATTCATTAAACAATTGTGAAATTAGCAACTCATTTTCTTCCTAGTTATTTCCCTTTGAAGTTCCATAAAAATCTGAACTCCCTCTCAACTCCCGTTCTGCAGTAGAACAGAGCGAGAGCCGTGACCTCCGTCTGATGGGCTCTGCCATCTGTGGTGGCTGTCTGAGGAGGGGGCGCCAGGGGGAGCCAGGCACGGGAGTTGCTGCAGACAGAGCCGAGACGGGGCACAGCCCTCCGCATATCTGCCATCTGCCCAGTGCTCTGGGGACCCGGCCACCCTGCGTTGCACAGACCCCGAGAGGTGCTGGTGTGCTCCCTGCTTCTGCAGCTGGGGTGCGGAGGGTATGATATGCTGGAGTAGGAGGCAGACCGCCTAGGCTCTGCCACCTGAAGTCCGGTCCCAGTCTCTCGTGGCTGCAGGGGCCTCCCTCGCCGACGGCATGGCTGTATGTGCAGCACGCAGGCTGGGTGCACAGGAAGCTTCCCGGTGCACTCCAGGCTCCCCCACCCCATCCACAGCCAAGGAGCGTGGGAGGGAGGAGAGGCCGGTGGCCCCAGCCCCCAGGCCAGTGCTGTGTGCGGGAGCAAGGGCCCTGCTGATGGATGGGCTCATATCCCATTCAAATATGATGCCAGCAGTTTTTTTGTAGTTAGTCTTCCATTGCGGTAGTAAAGTTTTTAATTAGGAAAGCTAATGAGATCGATTAGTCATTAGAAGTGACCTCTGCATGGTGGGGCGGAGAGGGCTGTGTGTGTGGGCCTGATAACGCGGCGCCCGGGCATCGTTGGCAGTAAAGGCGCGAAGGGTTTGATTTGAGTGAAATGTGCCACGGGGAACACATCATGCGGAGAAAAAATTACAACCCTGGGAGTCTGTAATGAAAGGAATTAAACCAACATCCTATCTAAATAACATGATTATCTACACAAACCCTCAGCCAGCCAGGAGGAATGGGAGAGAGCGCAGCCTGGCGGGCAGCTGCTGGGGCAGCCCTCCCAGCGCCGCAGGGCGGGGCGAGGCCTGTGCACCTGTACCATGGGGAGGAGGCAGCAGTGCCTCGAGGTCTGCCCACTCCGCCACTTGCACCTGGAGCAAGGCCTGGGGAGGGGCCCTCCTACCCCAACTCTGGTCCCTGTGTGTCGCGTCCAGTCTTAGGAGGCCACGCTCCTGCCGGCTCTCGGGGGCCGCACCCCCTGTCTTTCCACCCTGCTGAGCTCTCTGTGCCTCAGCACAGGCACCCTGGATGCTGCTCTCTGGGGCCACTGTCAGGAGCACTTTCACCACCCGTGTCTGAACTAAATGTGGGGACAGAGAGTGCTCTGTAAGGGGTGGGGGTGGGCTGGTATGCCCTCCCTCTGCCTCTCAGGACCTTGGGGTGGGGTCTAAGAGGTCGTCACCTGTGCGGGAAGTGACAAGAGGCCAGCCTTGTAAAGGGGGGTCTGTTTTATGACTTGTATTTTCTCAGCAGTGGTAATTGGGCACTAATAAGTAAAACACAGTCCATTAATGAAAAAATGGACTTCACAATAGGCCCGCATCGCAGAGAACTGTTACAAATACTGATGCCTGGTAACAAGTGGGAATGGGGCCAGGCCCAGGGCACTTGCTCAGCCTGGGCACTGTGTGCCAGGAGGAGCTTTCCAGAATGCAGCGTCCAGTCTTGGGGCTGGGGGCTTCCTGGAGTGGGGGTGTCTGCCCGACCAGGGAGGGGGAAAGGAGAAGGCCGTGTACATCTGGGCCATAGGAGCGGGGCTGGGCCAGCCCTGGGGGCTCCCTGTGCTCAGGATGAAGGTAACGAGGTTGCTGAGGAGGGAACTTGGCCCCAGCATGGCCTGGCCATCCTTCCCACCCTGCACAGCAGTGCCGCGCGCAGGGACCCAGGCTTCAGAGGCCCACGAGCAGGGCACGGATGGGTCAGAATGGGTGTGGGAGGGCGAGCCCTGGCGAGGGGGGATGGGCAGGTGGGCTGTCCACATACAGGAGCCCTGGCAGCAGGGAGACTGGGACGGGCTCCGAGGCCATGAGGTCAGCTTGGGGCTTGGCGACGACTGAAAGGAATTCTCGTATTCTGGAACTCTTAGTTAGAACAAGCTATTATTGATTTTTGTTGGTTTCTCCTTGCTTGTAAGACCTTGAAAATTCAATTCAGTAAACATTTATTTATTGACGCCCACTGTATGCTAGACTCTCCTCTACATCCCAGGGGTGGGGTGCCCAGAGCTGAAGAGTCACTCCCTTTGGTCACTCAGCAAGAGCAGGCATCCTGGGTGATGTGACGGCGCCCCATGGTTTCCCTGACTCCCCGGAGGCCCTGCCCTTGGAGGGAGGGAGAGAGAGGGACAGAGACAGACAGATAGAGAGAGAGGGAGAGTCAGAGAGATGGAGGGAGAGAGAGGGAGGAGACCTGTCCTGTTGCCTGGACCTGCTGTAGTTCCCCTTGGTGGGCAGCTGCTCTGGGTCCCTGCCTTTCACAGGTGTCCTCTGCTCCCAGCACTCCCTGGGTTGCACAGCCCCATGCCCACCTTGACCCCAGGCAGGTGCATGGAGCCTGCGTGTCCTCCTCTGTCTGGCAGCAGGCGCAGACCCTCTGGGGTGGGGGCTCTCAGGAGGGCTCTGAGGCCATGCTGTGTCCTGGCCTTCCTGTGTGGGTGGATGGGAGCCCTGGTAGAGGTTTTGGCACCCCAAGGACAGGTGGGGGGACCCCTGAGGAAGGGGATCTTCCAACATGTGGACAACGAAGCACAGTGCTGTCTGTGCGGGTGCAGTGGCTCCTATGTGGCAGGCTTGTCTTGCCTGCTCCTGGACAGGCATCCCCCAGGGCACAGTGGGATCTGGTGGGCTGGGCGAGCCTGGGAGGAGATATCTGGGCTGAGCTGCTGATTTGGGGAGGGCCTGGCCGTGGGCTGGAGGTCTACTGGGTTTAGGGCTCTGAAGGATGATTTTTAGTAACTGTCAGTTACTGTTACTGTACATGGACCAGTGTCAGCTCCTTGTGGGCTGGTAATGGGGAGGTTCTCAGTCTGGGTCGGGAGTTTGTGGGTGCTGGGAGGATGTATCCTTGGGGCCTAGGGGAGCAGGCGCAGGTCATGGAGCGCTGGTCTGTGCCGTCAGGGGAGCAGGGTGACTGGCCACAGCCAGGGACCGAGCACCCGGGAGTGTGGGGACCGGTGGGTCTGGTGCCACCGTGCGCCTGCCCTGTGCCCTCTCCTGGACCACACTGTACCCTGGGTAGCCTTCAGCTGAGGGTCACCCTGTTCTTGCCCAGAGGTCCTGGGCCTGTCCTCCTGCTGAAGCTCCGGTGGTGCAAGCACATGTGCCTTTTCCTGGCAGCTTTGCCTGGTACACACGACCCGTCATCTCTTCCCGTCCTCCTCCACGTGCTGCCCAGCTGTGAGGGTCATGGTCAGTTCCTGGTTTAGGTGTCTCTCTGCGTGGCCCGAGAAGCCCCGAGAAGCCCCCTGCTGCTGGGGTCGCTGCAGCAAGCCCCCTTCCAAGCAGAGCCCTCAGGCGCTGTGCAGGCAGGTTGGGTGAGACCACAAGGAGAAGCCTGTGGGGAGCCTGGGTCCCTGGCAGCCTGGGCTGTGATGGGAGCTTCCCCAGGGGGCTGCCAGCAGCTGGGTTGGTCATGAGAGGCAGCGCCTGTGTTCCAGTGCTGCATTGCCTTTAATTATCTGGGCAGTTAGAGTTGCATATTATGAAAGTCGGGCAATTAAATGCGTTCCTCGAAGCTATGGAGAAATTGCCAGCCATCAAGTGGAAGGGAACTCAGGCAAAACAGGTCCTGCTAATTGCGTGACACTCAGCAAGGAGAGCGTGATGTGTGTTGCCCTGCACAATGCTATGAAAACAGGTGATTAAGTACACAAATCTGCGTGGGCACATGGTAGGACGTGCCCACAGAGTAGGGGAGCGCTCCATACCCCCAGCCTCCTGGACCTGCCTGTGGGTCCCTCCTTGCTGCCCACCTGGGGCTCTGGGGAGCTGGGACCGGCCCTAAGTCTGGGGGTATTGGTACTACTCTCTGGGGGGCTCTGGTCTGTGCTGCTGCCCATCAGCCGGCCCCGGGAAACTCAGCTCCTGCTCACCCTGCCGGCGTCACTCAGCATTCTGGTGCTCTTCATTTCGGGACTCTGGGCCTGTGCCCAGCTCTCCTGGAGGCCACACTGGTTGGCTTCTGGAGCCCTGGGCTAGCGGGCTCTCTGGGGACTTGCATGTGCTGGTGGGGGTGCTGGAGCGAGGGCGAATGGGAGTCCCCGCCAACCTCACTGACTGCCTACTTCTGGGTTTTTCTCTGCAGCATCCAGCCTGCACACCCTGCGGACCCCTCCTGCCAGCAAAGTGATCAAGACCCGCTACCGCATCGTCAAGAAGACCTCGGTGTCTCCTCTCAGTGCGCCCCCGTTCCCCCTGTCCCTGCCTTCCTGGCGGGCCCGGCGCCTCTCCCTGTCCAGGTAGGCTTGTCTAGGCTCCCATGTGCCTGGGGCCTGGTTGACCATGCACAAGTGCTTGGTCTACAGTTTGTTAGCTGGAGAACGGGCCAATTTTTCTGTTTAGCAATTTCTGTACCACGTGTATGGCCAGACTGTGTGTGTCGCATGCACACACAGACACACGCACACATCCTTCCCTGGTATTAGCAGTCCGTTAGCTGGTGTGGGATGGCCATGGGAGCAGCCGCTGCCCAGACATTTGGGGCCACACCCTGAGCTGCGCCTGGGCATCCCTCAGGGAGAAACTTCTGATAAGAGAAGCTGGGCCCTGAGCAGCCCCTTCTGGAAGCCTGTGGGCCCATCTTGCCATCAATATATTGATTGTTAAGGGCGGTAGGTGAGGCTGCAGCCATCCCCATGCCATCTGCACACGTGTCTGGCCAGCACCCCAAGCTCTGGGGCCTCGTTCATTCTAGGCTGCTTCTGGCTGATAGGGTGTGGGGTGGGGGAGTGCCACTTTCTTTTCTGAATGCCCTGGGCCCAGAAGCAGGAAGGTCTGCAGAAATCAGTGTGGCAGTGTTAGGAAGATGGAAGTTGGGGCCCCTCTCTTGTGAGGCTGCTCAGTGTGAGGCCTCAGGAGGCCCAGTGTGGGACCCCTTCTTTGATGAGGTGGGGGAATGGGTGACAGCCCTGGTGGGCGAGTGGGAATTAGGCAGTGGCAGATCTCTTCCCTCTGTCCTCCGGCCCCCCTCCAGGAGCCTGCCTCCTGGGGGAGCAGTGTGGAGCGCCGTGGTCCAGTGTGGGCTTCGAGGTGGGCACTCCAGGGCATGTGACCTCAGGCTAGAGGCTGCAGGACAGGGGCCATTGTGCCCTGAGGGGCTGGACGACAGGGCAGAATAGCTGTAGCTGGCAGGGGTCGTCCTGCCAGCCCCCCATCCCCCTCACCCTCTGGACAATGGCTACCTGGCTCTAGGGCTAGTGGGGAGAGGAGGTGCCATGGGAGTGTGCTGGGTGATCAGCCTGCCCAGGTGGTCAGCGGCACCTGCTGCCCTCCTCCCTTCCCGCTAGGCCGCGCTCAACTTGGCCCTGCCACTGACTTTTCTGGAGGCAATAGCTGGAAGTATATTTTAAATTAATTTTACTGCACTTTTTGTAATATTTTTGTTTTAAATAGATTTATAAGCATCTTGGGGGCTATTTCTACAAATTTATGAAGATAATTTTCACTCTCTCGATAAGGTTAAATTTACACCTGCTATTTCCATATTAATTCACAGTGCTAAGTGGGTCTAATTTTCTTCCGTTCTCCTATCTGGTGAGCATGGCCTTTCCTAATGCAATTTCCCCCTCACTAAATCACTGTGATCGGGAGTCATGATCGAGCTAAATTAACTTAAATTAATTTACTTAATAAGAGCCCCAGATCATCGTGAATGAGGTTCGGATTTATTGATTCTTGCTCCCACCTCCCCCTCCTGCAGTCGGCATTCAGGCCCCACGTTGGCAGCTCTGGCTGGGCCTCGCCTCTCCCAGGGGGCATGGCTCGGGGCTGGGGATGACTTTTGTCAGGACGACATCAGCAGGCCTATCCCTCCCAGCCTCTGAGCACCAAGAAGGCCCTAAGTTTGGGTCCAGCTGGGCTGGTGCTGAGTGTGCCAGGCCCTGATGGGGTCACTGAGCAGAAACGGGTGCCAGGCCCAGTAGGGCAGGTCTCCTGGAGGAGGGAGGCCCCAGATGTGCCCCGAGCCGCCTTGCACCTTCAGCCAGAGTGTTAAGCCTATTAGGCAGAGAGCAGCCCAGGCAGCTGAGGGACAGGGAATGTGCCCTCACCTCAGCTCGGGAGAGGAGCAGGTAGGGGCTGAGAGAGCATCTGTGTGCCATGTGGGCAGATTTGCCAGGTCCAACCTTGGGACAGGTAGACGGGGTGGGTGCTGTGGGCCGTGCTAGGTGCAGACAGGCCCAGACCCAGCTGCCAGCCCCGGCACAGCCACCGTTCCTCCGAAGCTTCTTGTCCCGGTGAAGGTGGTGCCCAGCTGCCATGCAGGGAGGGCCATGGCTGGCTGGGTGCCCTGGTACAGGGGCCCAACTATGGGCTTGGTAGGCGGTAGCAGGGAGGGTGCTACCCTTAGGTGGCTCTGTGCAGCCCCCACCCAGGGCCACATCCAATGTCTTGGGTCCCACATCCTGGGCTCCTGCTCCGTGGTGAGGGCTCTGAGAGCAGGTTCTTGGGTGTTCCAGGCTTTGGCGCCCTCTCTAGGCATAGAGGCATAGCTGAGCCTACCCCCAGGATGGCCACCGTTAACTGAGGGCTTGTCTGGGGGCTCTGCTCAGTGGGGCCTCTCTCTGCCTTGACTGCCTTACCAAAAGCGTCTGGGACACACACAGAGCCGTAGACCTTTGGGGGGCCTGGCCCCTGGACTTGGTCTTGTGAGGTGGGGTGAGAGGGCGGGTGCCAAGGGCTGAGCGGCTCAGGAGGCCTTGGGAAATGGGGCTGTCAGCGGGCTGGCCTTCCTTGGCCCAAGGTCACCTGTGCCCTGGAGGGGCTGCCTTCTCAGCAGAGGGGCCGCCCGCCAGCTGCCCCGCCCGCTGTCGGCTGCGTGCGCCTGGGCTCAGCT
Source organism: Tapirus indicus (assembly GCA_031878705.1). Classification (NCBI taxonomy): domain Eukaryota; kingdom Metazoa; phylum Chordata; class Mammalia; order Perissodactyla; family Tapiridae; genus Tapirus; species Tapirus indicus. Next base: position 1,633,628 of record CM062935.1, read on the forward strand.
TGTTGAGGCAGCAGAAAGGGTCCGTCTCCAGGGCTGGCGGCCAGTCTGGTGCCCACCCACCTGCCGCCTTGAGCTCCATCAGAGCCTGGGGCTGCCTGCGTGTAGTCGTCAGGCTCCAAGGAAGCTCTGGGGCCAGCTGACTTGGGCTGCAGCCTTGATGTCTGTCCTGCGCAGCTGCAGGTTCCTCAGTTTTCCCTGGACAGAAGGAGGGGTTGGGCTGGTGGCTGGACCCAGGCCAGGGTGGGCTAAGGGTGGGTGGTGAGAAGAAAGCAGGGCCGTCCTCCCAGGCAGCTGACCTGAGCCCCAGGACTGAGGGCTGTTCTTGGGCCTCCTGATCTGGGTCCTCCTCAGAGGGAGGACACCCCTGGAGGGGCCAGCAGGCAGGCCCCAGCAGTCCTAGAATTCTCAGTGGGCAGAATCGGGGGCCGGTGGACACAGGCAGGAGGTGAGGCAGGTGTGGGGTGGCCCTGACCCCACCCTCCTGCAGACACTCGCTGTGAGTGATGATGTGGCCACTGCAGAGAGCAAGCTGTGTGTTGGGGGGCTGCCATTCTGGGGAGCCCTGGCAGGCAGGCGGCACAGTGTGACCCTGGCAAGTGGGCAGGCTGCAGGGGTCTGGGTGGGGCCTTAGAGGCCCACAGGGCTGCTGCCTGCAGAACAGCCTGGAGCAGCCAGGCATCCCAAGAAGGGGCCGAGTCAGAACCTGGGCTCAGTGCAGTCCTGCACCTAGTGACTGGTGGCCTTAGCCCTCCATGGGCCAAGGGATGACACACCCCCTCATAGCTGTGGGGGGTCACCACACTCGATCCTGCACCTTGAGGGGCCTAACGTTAGAAACACTTCAGGGCAGCAGGTCCACTGCCACCCCTGACCCGAGAGAGATGTGACGGAGCCCTGCCCAGGGTGGGGACGGAGAACCCTTCCCCTTCTGACTAAGCCCTCACGTCAGGGCCCCTCGCCTTTCCCACTCTCACCACGGAGCTGGCACCTCTTGGGAAAGGCATGTCACCTTCGAATGCTCTACAGTGCCCACCCTCTGTGCTGCTCTCCACTTAGCCCTGGGCAGGTTGGAAAGCAGCAAGCATTCCTCTCCCCTCCCTGCTCTGCTGGAGAGCAGGCCCACATCCCCAGGCTGGTCCCTGGCCTCCGGGGACAGGGCAGAGAGTGCAGGGTCCTTGGCCTGTTTCTTTTTCTGGAAGTCCACATGCAGCACTGTGGCTTAAGACATGTGGCAGTGTGGCTCCCTGTTAGCTGCTAGCCAGGGCGCACTTCTGCCTCAAGAGGTGGCTTTGCTTTCTCTCTCTCTCTCTCTCCTGATTTAGATAGAAACCTACTCTCAGCCTCATGTCAGTTTTGGCCCAACACGTGGGAAGCTGAGGGGCCACGTGACAGCCCACATTCACGGTGGGGGATCCAGTCGTCCCCTTCTACCACCAGCTCTGCCTGGCCTGGAGATGGAGGGAGGTGCCTGTGGTGAGGCCCTGACTCCAGAAATATCTGAGAGGAGGGTCAGCCAGAAATAGGTCAGTTAGCCCATTGGATTCTGTCAGCCGCTCAGTGCTCAGAGTTGGGGCAGACAGAAGGTGGGCAGCTGCTGGGCAGCAGCTCCTGGACCCTGTGGGAGCTGCCAGCCAAGTTCTCTGGGGATGGTCCGGCCGGTTGAGAGCCACAGGCAGATGAGGTGGCTGCTGCCCTGGCCAGGTGAGTGTGTATGGAGGCCGAGGCAGGAGGGACACAGGGTAGGGGGATAGTGGACCCCTCTTGGGAAGGACTCTCACCTGCTTGGGGGTGGCATCCATGGTGCCATGTCTGTACTGCACCCTGGCTAGCAGACGCCTGGCTTCAGGGCCGCCTAGGTACTAGAGTGGCTGATGGCCCCGGAGGCTGTGGGTGTATCAGGTCCAGGGCCCATGGGAGCCCCGGCTGGGCCCCGAGGACTCCACACCACTGCTGCCCAGAACCAGCCCCGGGGCTCAGGGGTCCGTGCAGGCCCGGGTACTCCAGGGGTAGCAGAGGGTTCTGCAGAGCGCTCCCTGGGGCTGAGGCTCCTGAGCGAGGACTTAATGTTTTTGTTCAAGATTTGTGGGTTTGCCTGTGCCCTTGCCGGCTTCTAGCAAGTTCATTAATCTGAACTGAAGCTGAAATGTGACTTCTATCTCTAAACAGCCTGTCACTTTTTTCTCTTTGCAAATTCATTTGACGTGAAAGTGCGAAATAAACAGAAGCCGCCATGCTTAAGCAGATGAGTCTGGAAGTTGTTCCATCCTGACTACAAATGGTGCTGTCACAGGGCTGCCTCTCGCTGGGCTGCCTTATTTTGTTTTTGTGTGTGTGCGGTAAATCTTAAGTAATCTCTGGGCGGTTTGACGAGGTTTGGGCTGCGATTTTGAAGGCTCTGAAATGCTTCTCCAAAGTGACGTCTCATTAAAGAGGAACTCAGCCCGAGGATGGGCAGCGTCCCCTCAGGGGTGGCCACTGTCCCCTCATGCTCCCCTCGCCTCCCACACCTGGGGAGCCGTGAGTCTCCCTAATGAGCAGGTGCACCTGCACAGCCCCCTCAGGCGGCCAAGCTGCAGCCCTGCTCGGCCTCATGCCCGCCTCTGGTTCGTGGAGTATTGGGCAGCTCAGGCCGCCGTAACAAAACACTGCTCACCGGGAGGCTTAGACAGCAGACGTTTTTTTCTCACAGTTCTGGAGGCTGGAAGTCTGAGGTCAGGGTGCTGCGTGGTCGGTCAGTGGGTTCCTCTTCCAGGCTGCAGATAGGCACCTTCTCACCGTGTCCTCACATGGTGGAGAGCACTCGAGCTCTGGAGTCTCCTCTTATAAGGGCTCTACTCTCATCATGGGCCCCACCCTCACGACTTCTCTAACCCTACTCACCTCCCAAAGGCCCCACCTCCAGATACCATCGCACTGGGGTTAGGGCTTCAGCATATGAACTGGGGGGACACAACATGCAGTCCATAGCAGGGAGTGCCCTGCTCGTCCTCCGACCTGCCCTGACCAGGCCAGTGGAGCTGGGGTTCCCACAGCCTCCTGCCCTGAAGGGTGTGGCAGTTCGAAGAACTTGGGGTGAATCCTTATGTGAAAACAGTGCTTCCTTCCACGTCGCTGCCATTGTGGCCACATCCTGGGCCCTTCTTTGTCTCTGCTGAGGAGCCTGGCCTGGCGGTGTGCACAGAGGCCCCTCCCAGCTCAGCCCAGGCTGGAACCTGTTATAAGCTAGGAGGGTACCTGGTGCTGGGTGGCAGGGCTCTCCTTGCACAAACCTGGGCGTAGCCGTCCCATGCCAGGCACACACTCTGCCCACAGTGCTCTCCTAGCAGAGAGGGGTCAGGAAGCAAGCTGACAAGCAAAGCGGGTACTCTCATGGGGTGGTGAGTGCTGGGAAGTGCTGAGACCTCGTAGGGCCGATGGATCTGAAGGGAACCCAGAGAAGGCCCCTCTGGGGGTGGGGCCACTAAAGTCAGCTTGGGCCACGTTGCAAGGGCCTCTCTCATGGGCCTGGGGAAGGAATGTCTTCTCTGAGGGCAGGGGCCCACCCAGAGGGTGATGTTGAAGGTGGGACCTGGCCCCTGCTGCTGGACTGGCGAGGGTGTGGGGGGAATGTCAGGACAAGGGCTCTAGCCCTTCCTCCTGGTGGCCTCCCTTCCCAGGGGGCAGGCACTGTATCCCTCCTTGGCTGTGACCGCTGTGTGTGGCCCCAGGCACATGCAGTGGCCAACCTTGACCCGGCTGGTATGTTCCTGGGGGTGCCTGCCTGCCTCCCACCTTCCCGCTGACATGGAGCCTGGGAAGCCATCCGCTGCGCCCGCCTCCATCCACCCCTGTGCCCCTGGCTGCCCTGTGCCAGCTCTGCCTGTGAGCAGCTCATACACTGAGAAGGTCACAAGGCCAAACACAGCTCATACCACCTGTGAAAGTGCTGAAGTGAGTATGGCCAACAGAAGAGCAGTTCTATTACAAAGGAAAGTGTCCATTTCCAGTGGGGAAAGATGTTCCAGCTGCTTTCACATGGGTGCTGGCTGGGGTGCGGGTCCGGGATGCCCACTTGAGGCCCAACCTGTTCCATCTGCAGTGGACAGTCGGGGCTGTCCTTGTTTTATGTCAGAGGCAGGGGCGGCCTGGCCTGGATACATCTGGAGTTCTGCCCACCTGGGTGTGCCCAGAGAAGGGAGAGCACTTCTTCCCCAGGGGGAGAGTAGTCGGGGAGCAGGAGTCCCCTGACATGTTCTGTGGGGCCCTGCTGTGCCTGTTCTCTGCTGTGCATGGGGCTTTCCTCATTGACTCAACGGCAGTGGGTGTGTGCCTGCATGTGGTTGCCTGGGCTACGTTTGTGTGACCCCAGGAATGGGGCTGCCCTGTGGGAGGAGCCCTGGGCCCTCAGGAGTGGCCTGCTTTCCAGGATCCCTGTGCCTGTGGGCCCTGCAGAGGGGCCGCTGTGACTGGAGAAACCAGGGCAGGGTCTCTAGCCAGGGAGGAGGGGGCAGGGAACCCCATCTATATTTGGGGTTCCTAGTACTGCTTGTGGTGGCCAGACCCAGGTAGGGTAGGGAGTAGCCGCCAGCCTCCAGGGAGGGTGCTGGGCGCAGGCCTGGGGGCCGGGCCTGCCAGGGTGAGTTGGGCCACGCCAGCCCTCCCTGGCCTCTCTTTCCTCACCTTGGGGTCAGCAGTCCCCTCACAGGGCAGCGGGCAAGATGCGGTAAGCCACCCATCTGGTGTGGGCCAGGCAGTAGGGCCTGTTGACACCTAGGTCAGAAGCTCTGGCCATGCAGTAACACTTGGTCCAAGGGGCTCCTGACTGTGCCAAGGAGGACTCGGGGCACTGTGCACTCTGGGAGATGGGCCTTCCACCTGGGCTAGAACTAGGGCTTATTTGGGTTGTGGTCTTAACTGGGAGGGACCTGAGAGCTTTCTCTCCCTGGTACCTGGGTGTTGCAGCTCAGGTCAGTCCCTGGCAGAGCAGGCGGACGGCCCCCAGGCGGGTGGCTGCAGCAACTCCTGCCTACTCCCAGGCCTGGGGAAGAGGAACCAGTGCACACCCGCCTCCAGGCAGTGTGGGAGGGCACAGCTGCTCCTGGGGCAGCGCCTGCCCTTTCACATGTCCCCTCTCTTCCTGAGCGTCTGTGGATGGCCTGCCCTGTGTCAGGGCCCTTCCTGGCCCTTCCAGGAAACTGCAGCCCAGTGGGGGACAGACCCCGAGCAGGCAACTGCAGAATTGTCCCCAGGCCAGCGTTCCCAGAAGTCAGAGCTGTGTGTCACCTGCCTGCAGTCGGTGGGAGGTACCCAGGCACAGAGGGGTCTCCCTGGCAGAGGAAACAGCACACACAGCACAGAGGAGACCCCAAGAAGCCCGGGCAGAAGGCAGAGCAGGTTCAACTGCAGAGGCTTGGCAGACCTTGGGCTGCAGGGGCTAGTCTGGGATAACGAGCGCAAGACCCTGGAGCCTGCTGAGTGGCCCAGACGCAGCAGTGCAGTCAAGTAGTGAGGGACCCAGGTGCAGCTCCTGCTCCGGGGGTGCCCGGCCACCCAGGGCCCTGCTGACCACAGCACTGCACTTGTCTCTGCTCAGCCCTGCAGATGGTCACAGCTCGGCTGCAGCCTCCCTGAGGCAGACCTGCTTCTGTGGCTTGTGGCCAAGTGGGCTGCAGGCTGCCTCCTTCTCCCCTTTAGGTCAGCACCTTGTGGGGCAGCACCCTGTTGCTGCTAACCACCCCTCAGAGCCCCAGGAAGAGCTGCCCAGACAGTGAACTAGGGGGCTGCTGTGGGGGAAGGGCGTGTGGAGGAGAGTCAGGGCAGGGGGCAGGGGAGGGGGCAGCCAGTCCCCGTGGGGCCCTTGGGTTCACTCCCTGTCCCTCTCCTAATTAGTTTCTTACATTTGATTTTTTGGGGTAACTTTATTTTGACACTCTCTTGCACTTACAGAAAAATTGCAAAAATAGTACACAGAACTGCTACATATTCTTCACCTAAATTCACTGGTTGTTTATACTTGGCCCCATCTGCTGCATTATTTTCCCCCTCTGTTCATATATGACCAGGGAGGAAGTTAGAGGCTTGGTGCCCTTGACGGGGCACTGCAGTGTGGTCCCCGGGATCAGGGAGTGCTGCTTGGAGCAGAGCTGGTGTTCGGGGGATCGCAGGTCTTCAGCCTCCTTGAGTCTGGAACTGCCCCTCAGTCTCGCTCGTCTCTCGTGACCCTGATGTTTGGGAGAGTGGAGCTGCCTTGTGCAGTGTCCCTCGGCTCCTCAGATCCCCCCTTGTGTGTGATGAGGTTCAGATTGCCGTGGGCAGGAAGGCTGCGGAAGCGCTGGGCGACCCCCTTGGTGCAGCCTGGGTGGGCTGGGTCTGGCTGCCCGGTGCGGTGTGAGCCTGACCGCCTGCTGACGTGGCCCGGCAGGTTTCTCTGCGGTGCGGATTGCTGTAGATGTTTGTAGGGATGTTCATGGGGCCTGTGTGAGCACCCTGGTCCTTCCTGGACTTCCCCACTCGTGATTTCCAACCCCTCGTTCCTCTGTGTTGGTTGCTTTGTATATTCATTTGCTTATTGGTAATGGCGTGGACTCCAGATTCTCATTTTACCCAACAGGCTAGAATCTGCTAACATTGTGATTAATTTTGACCCTTAGTTTGTCCCTGCCCTTGGCCCATGGAGGCCCCTTCGGGCTGGCCCTGTGTCCTTTCTATGTGGCACTGTCATTCTCTGAGCCTCCCTCACCTGCGCAACAGGTTCCGGGCTGACCTGGAACATTCCTTCCCCCAGCCCAGAACCAGCTACCTCTCTGCAGAACCTGGCTCCTCGTAGTGCAGTGGCTCTCAGCCCCCACAGCCAAGGGTCTCGTGTCCCCGGGTATCAGCAGTGCTGAGGAGTGACAGGAGTGTGTGGAGGGGGAGGTCCCAGCCGGGGGTGCGCGGCTTTGCTTCCAGGCCCTCCTGGATCACAAGCCGCATGTCTAGTTCGTGCTGACAGCAGCGGTTCCAGTCCAGTGCTGCCACTTCATTCCGCCTTCCCTGTGCTGCATTCGTGATTCTTCCCCAGCGAGGGAGACACCTGGCCCTCGTCCACAGTATGTTCACTCACTAGAGCTCGACGTTTGTTTACAGTTTTTTTTTTAGATAAAATTTATATCCGATGAGATGCATAAGTCAAAGTATACAGATGGTGGAGTTTTGACAAAAACATGTCCCTGTGTGACCCACACCTCTGTCCAGGTCGAGGACACTCCTTCCCAATCAGCACCTCCATCTGCTGAGGAGCCCTGTTATGACTGTTTTCACTGCAGGTTTGTTTTGTTTGTTCTAGAGCGTGACAGGAGTGGAGTGACATACTGTGCTTGGGCTCCGGGCTCCCCACGCTGCCTTGACTGTGGTTCCTGCACCACGAGCATCAGTTCACTTCTTTTTATTGCCAATAGCTTTCCATTGTTTATTCCACGATTGTTTGTTAACCCTCCTCTCCGTGGACATATGAGTTATTTCCACTTTAGGTAGTTATGAATGAAGGCTGCTTCTTGTGTAGACTTGTGTTTTCATTTCCCTTCGGTACGTACCTAGGAGCGAGATTGCAGGGACACAGGAAGACATACGTTTAACTTCATATGAAACCGCCAAACCTTTTCCCAGAGCGGCCATGCCCTTTCTCTTCCCCTTACAACATTTGGTCTGTCTTCTCAATTTGCACATTCTTGACGTGTGGTGGCATCTCCTTATAGTTTTGGTTTGCATCTCCCTGATTACCAGTGAGGTTGAACACTTATTCATAGGCTTATTTAAGGCCATTCGTTGTCTTCTTTGTGAAAGAGCTGGTCAGGTCCTTTGCCCATTTTTATTTTTTAAAATTTTATGTGTGTGTGTATGATGAAGATTAGCCCTGAGCTAACATCTGTTGCCAATCCTCCTCTTTTTGCTCAGGAAGATTGGCCCTGGGCTAACATCCGTGCCCATCTTCCTCTACTTTATATGGGACGCCGCCTCAGCATGGCCTGATAAGCGGTGCGTAATGCCCAGGATCTGAACCTGCAAACCCTGGGCCACCAAAGCAGAACACGTGAACTTAACTGTTACACCACTGGGCCGGCCCCTTGCCCATTTTTAAATTGGTGGTTTGTCTTTTGTTCCTGAACTGCAGGAGTGCATTTAATTCGTTTAAGGCTCTGTGTCCTGTGCCTTCCATTGCTGAGTCAGCCTCACCTGGTTGAATGGGGGCCTGTTTCCTGCCCAGGAGTCTTTGGTGGGTGCGGGGGCCGCTTGGCCCTCTGGGGAGGCTTGTGCCTCTGTGGTTGCCATGTTGCCAGTCTCCACTCTAGTGTTCAGGGTGCAAGATCAAAGACACCCCCCACCCCCGGCTCTCTCTTGGCTCTGGTCTCTGGCAGCATCACTCTGTCCCGAGCCCAGAAGCTTCCCTCCACCCTGGGAACCCTGTAGGCCGTGGGTCTCCCTGGGGGACCTGGAGCCCCAGAGGGTAAGCCTGGCCTTTCTAGGCCTCCCTGGGCCTGCATGGGGAGGCACAGGCCCCTGCTCTGTGCTCACTCAAAGGGAACAGCAAAAGCTGTGCTCATAGGCAGAGAACAGCCTTTTCTCTGCCCATGGGGAGCCGGCCAGCGTGTCTGTCAAGGGCCCCTGCCTGTCCCACTGCTAGGGTGGAATTTGAGGAAATTGGTAAAGAAATCAGAGCAGGCCTGAGGGTGATGGAGTATGCCACCAGTGTGGCCCAGAGCTCTTGGTGCTGAGGCTTTGGTCAGAGACGAGGGTGGGGCCTCCTCTGGGCACCTGGCAAAGGTCTGCGGAACCGCCTGTGGTGGTGACCTGGGCCCCTGCTTCCCTGTGTGGTGCTGAGCAGGTCTCCTCGGCAGGTTTTTTAGAATTTTATTTTATGAGAACAGGCGGTTACGGCTCCCCAAGTGCCGTAAAAGTTAATGTGATGGCCTCCCAGTGCCTGTGCTCATTTTTATAATTTTTTATTTTATGAAACAGGACAGGGAGCTTAGTGACTTATTACTATTCATTTCGTTTCAATGCAGTAAATATTGATTCAGTTGGGGGTTTTCAATTTAAACCACTCGGCGATTATATAAAATATTACTGGCCTCTGAAATTATGCTTACCGATCCCTTCGGCTGCTCATTAAGGAAGGAGTGCAGTTGTAGGCCCCTTTGCCTTCATCATTCTAATAAATGGGCTGAGGTGCGTTTCTGCACGGGAGGTGCCACAGAAACTGCTGGCGGGGGCCTGACAGCAAGGATGCAACTCTTGATTTGGAAGTCGGTTCAAAGCACGCCGGGCTTATTTATTTATTTCTCTGTCTGTCTGAGGCAAGCGAGGCTTTTAGCTGTCAGCAGCCCCGTGGCAGCAGGGCTGAGCGTGTCCTCCTGAAGCCGGAACACTTGCTGTGCTCCTCAGCAGGGTGTGGGGAGGGGCCAGGGCTTGGGTGGGACATGGGGCCTTCACCCCTTACCCCCTCCTCAGCGGTTTTGGGGAGGTAATGGAGGAGAACCAGCCTTACCAGGGCACAGCCACCCTCGACCAGCACTGAGGCCGGGACACTGTGAGGGACACTGATCTCCCTCCGGAACCTCGTCCAGAAAGGGAGGGACTTTTCTTGGCAATGTTACAGCCTAACCCCTCACTGCCAGAGCTGGGCCTAGATTTGGGACCCTGAGGAGAGAGAGCGCCCTCGGTGCCAGGGTCCAGCTGGTGCACAGGCCGAGATGGGCTCTGCTGCCTTCTTCCTCCTTTGTGGTTTCCACGAGCAGTCTATGCTCACTGTCAAACACCCATCTGGTGTGGGGAGGCAAGGTGAAGCACCCCCCAGCACACCTCTGGCATCAGGCCTCGGGAACCTGGCCAGCTGGTCCCTCTGGGTCCTGGATCTGTTTGCTTATTTGGTCCCTGTTCCCACCGGTGCGGACACCTCTAGGATGGCCCTGTGTGATGATGGAGGACAGTAGTCAGCACTGTAGAGGGTCAGGACTAAGGGTCTGGAGCCCCCAGGGGAGGCTACACTCAGCCGGGCCCCCCCCAGTGCCACATGGCCCTTGTGCTCCCAGGCAGGGGCTGACCTGAGCTGTCCTCCTAGCTGCCTCCCCCTTGTCCTTTTTGGGCGCTGGTGCTTGGGGGTCATTGGCATCAGTTAGAGGGTGTTGGCATCCGGGGGGCATTGGCGTGGGGGACGCAGGTGTCTGGCATGGGGTGGGGCCTGGGTGGGACTGACGTGCCACCTCCCCATTGGTTTGAGCCTCTGGCCCATCCTCCTCAGTGGTCACACGGCCCCTGTGACAGTAATCCCCCATTGTGGTGTTTGTGCCACTGCTTCCTCCCTGGCCATGGGGACCACTGGTGTGGGGCCTGGGGTCACAGGCGTCATAGCTGGAGTGTGTGGTGAGACCAGGTGAGAGGCGGTACCTGTGCTCCATCTGAGGATGGTGTGGGAGGGGAGGGGCCCCAGGACAGGTTGGGGTAGGGTCTCGGCCCTGGAGCTGGCCCAAGGCTAAGGCCCTTGTGAGAGGGAAGGTGGTGGCAGACACTGGAGCCCCCCATTTGCTCCATCTCTGGCAGGACCTGCCCATCACATAGGGCTGGTCACACCCCTCTCTGGGCCCACAGTGAGCTGGCCCAGAGCTTGCTGGCCTGGGGCATGTCCCTAGTGTCTGAGTCCCTGAGGGCCGTGCTGGTAAGTAGGAGGTGCCTGGCAGGGCTGGGGCCAAGGTTGGGGGCAGTGGGGCACAGCGGCCCCCTGAGAAGGCTAGCACACTCTGCCTGCCTGCCGTGGGCTTAGCCACAAGTCCCTTCTGGGACGGTCTCTGTCATCCAGCCAGTCCCCCAGCCCTGCTGGTCTCTCACGTCTGTGAGTGTCTCTCAGGCCCCCTGGCCTTTGGCTTGCACTTTTTTTCTCTGCTCTGCTTTTTCTGTCGCTGCCTCCATGTGTCTATATCTTTCTCATTTCTTGTCTCTGTCCTCTTCTTTCTCCATGGACACTTGTGTCCCTCTGTCCTGCTCCCATCACTGGGCGCTCTTCCTCTCTCTACGTGGGGAGCTCCCTGGCACCTCGGGTGTGCTCTGCATGCCGGGAACAGGGAGGCTTCAGGCTCCCCAGAAAGGAGGGAAGCGAGGAGAAGTGGGTATGCAGGGCTCTAGGGCTGAAGGGCTGACGGCTTGAGTGCACACGTGCCTGGGGCAGTGGCAGCTGTGAGGCGTTATTCTCCGCTGCTCCTTTCTAGAATGCCCGCTGTGCCTGGCCCCTCTGGCAGCAACCCTGCAGCCCAGCCAGCCCTCCTGCCTTCCCTTTGTTGCACCAACCCTGACAGGTCACTGCTCTCCCAGTCCACCCCTCATCCCTACTGCATGTGGACTCTGAGCCCTGGGCCAGTCTGGCCCCTGGACAGCTCTGCAGGCAGGCTTGCTCCCCTCTTCACCTGGGCCTGGCCTGTCTTGCCTGCTGTAGCGCACTGCATCTTGATCTGTGTTACATACAGATGGCTTCTCTGCCCTTCAGGAGTTGACTTGTGTGGCCGAGACCTGCCCTGTGGCCTTTAGGCCAGCCTGTGGGGGGAGCAGCAGGAGGGGTCAGGTAGGCATGCACCTCGCCCAGACCTGGCTCCTTGTGGACAAACCCTAATGAGGCAGGACCCCGCAGGGCCCGTAAGACACTGCCACCACCGTGGCAAAAGCACAGGCCACGGTGTGGCCCCCCCACAGTGGGCCAGCAGTCACACTGCAGAGGCTCACGGAGGAAGAGACTGTCGGTCACTTGGTGTTTCATGACAGATCTGGAGAGAACATCCCTTTGGTTTACCAAAGGGAAGCTTTATTCTGAAAACAGCAGGACTGTTGGGAGGGGAGCCTCAGAAGTTCCCATTAGATTTCTCCCCGTGGAACCCATGGAAGATTGCTCTCAGGTTGTGCCCAGAGCCCCCAGCCACACCTCGCCAGCACCATGGGCTGTCATGTGTCTGCGTTGGTGCCCCTGGGTGTCCCTGGAAATGAGAAGCAGAGGAAGCTGAAAATACTGCCTGTGACAGGAAGAAATGAAACGTCCTTGTCACCCAGAGGTACCTGGGTGCCTTACACAATCAAACACCATTTTAAATACCACTTTTATCCTGCTTTTAGAGGGGGTATTAAAGCGTCGTTCAGATAATCGATAATCATGTTTAACTCTTCGTGTATGTCAGGCCTCCAGCCTGATTTTACCCCAATAAACAATTCCCCTCTCAGGGCTGGGCCAGGGCCTCTGGAGACAGGTTAGGGGAGGTATTGCTCTAGGTGTCTGGGGAGCACAGGAGAACAGGCTCCCCACGTGGGCTGTGGGGTCTCAGGGGACTCACAGCCACTGAGGACCATGGCCAAAGGGCTCCCGCAAGCAAGTGCTCACTCAGGCCTCTGGCGGGCTGCAGGCAGCTTGGCCACCAGCTTGTGGCCACCCAGGGCCCCACCACGTGGCACCCACATCTGCCCTCCCCCATGCCCCCCCAGGTTCTCTGGGCAGGAGGTTCCCATGGGGCACAGGGGCACCTAAGGAGGTGGTGCCAGGCCCTTGGGGAGGGGGTGTCCTTCCCCTGCCATGGTTCTGACGGTTAACCTCACCCTCCCTCTCCACTCTGGCCCTTCATTCTGTACCTGCCTCCCCAACACTGCCAGTGTCGCTGCGTGGGTCCTCAGAGATGGGAGTCAGGGTAAGCCCCTCCTTCACACCTTCTTTTCTTCCCATCTTGTTCTGACCAGGATCAGGGTTGCTGATCCAGAATGCAGCCCATCCACTGTTAGGGGGCCATCCACATCTTATCTTCTCCCACCCGGCACCCTTCTCTCCAGCCACTTCATGTGCAAACTGGGGACGATTCAGGAATCACGGCGATGTCTGAGGGCGTTGCATTGTAAACATTTGTCCTGGGTGGGTGGAGGCTGCAGTTGCAGAGACTTCTCTGTGTCCGGGGCAGGCCAGTGACCCCTGCCTGCCCTTTCTCCAGCCGGCAGCCCCTGCTGAAAAGGCAGTCACCACAGCCTGGTGGGACCCTGACCCCAGCTCCTGCTGAGCCTGGCTCTGGGCCCACAGGAGAGCCAGCAGGCAGGTGTAGAGCTTTTTGTTTTCCTCTAAGTCAGCAAGGTTTCTGTGCCTGCCCCGCCCACTCCCCAGAGTAAAGAGCCGGGGTTTAATTTGCGGTTAGATGTCTGTTAAGATTGCGTCCACTTTCCAAGTCAGCACTTAATTGGCAAGGCGCTTGATTTAACAGCGTGGGAGCCTCCACCGGAAAAATGGCTTGAATAAATCACCGCCTGACGCCAGAAAATAGATATAATCTCAGCATTAACTACATTAATAGTAGCAGGAGCCGAATTAAGAAGGCCATAAAGCATAGGTGGGGGAGCGTAAATTATGGCCTGGGCTCTGTCCTCTGGCAAACCAGCTCCTCCGGGTGGGGCAGGGGTGGAGCTGAGAGGGACTCCAGGCTCCTCCCCAGACCCACCCACCTGCTGCCCCGCCCCAGCCCCCCATCTCGTTCCTGGCCCTGCCATGGGGTGCAGGGAGGCGGGGTAGGGGCAGGGCCGGGCAGCCTGCCCCGCCCTGTGTGGATCAAGCAACCGGCCCTGGAAGGGCTGGCTGCACCCCTCTGTCCTCCGGGGCTCCATAAAGAACTTGGCACCTTGCACTGCCTGCTCCCACCCCTTTCCCAGCATCTACCTAGGGCTGGGCCCTGGCTGAGCACTTTCCACCTGGCCCATTCTCTGCCCAGTAGGTGCCAGCAGGTGCTAGCAAGATCCCTGCTGTGTGTCATCGACAGGAGTGTTAGGGCAGGGAGTGGACTTGGCAAGGGCTGGTGCCAGACCCAGCTCCGACCCGCACTGCCTCTGCCTCCTCCCTCCCACAGATGGCCTTTGCCTTCTGATGTCTGCAACTGGGATGGCTTCCTGGAGGAGGTGACATTTGGCTTGCTGGTTAGGTAGACACAACTTGATCACCAGTTGGGTCCCACATCAGGCATGGCGCTTGGCATTGCTCCTCTTCATCATTGCTCTTTTGTTTCCCCCAGTGAGATTCCTTCGTCCAGCACAGGCCCGTCCTGGTTCTGGTTGTAGGGAGCGAGCAGGGCTTTAGGGAGAGCCAGGTGGGCACCTGCTGCAGCACCAGTTTGCATCTTCTTGTGCTCGCTCAGTGTCAGCCGCCACTGCAGAAACTTTTTGATAATTTAGTAGAGGAGAATGCTATCCAGTTTTAATTTCAGTTATACTCTTATTCTTTGTCAAGTTCAACTTTTTTTTTTTGGTGAGGAAGATTACCCCTGAGCTAACATCTATTGCCAATCCTGCTCTTTTGCTTGAGGAAGATTGTCACTGAGCTAACATCTGTGCCGGTCGTCCTCTATTTTGTATGTGGGACGCCACCACAGCATGGCTTGATGAGCGGTGTGTAGGTCTGAACCCAGGATCCAAACCCACGAACCCTGTGCCACCAAAGTGGAGTGCACGAGCTTAACCACTACGCCACTGGGCCGGCCCCCCAGGTTCAACATTTTTAATGTTTACTGTTCATTTGCCTCTGGCCTGTTTCTTACAGGTCTGCAAGACTCTTTAAGTATTCAGAGTGTTACCCTTTTCTCATAGACTATACATTTTTTCTCAATTTCGGTTTTGCCTTTCAGTTTTGTTTGTGAGGATTTTTAACAGAACTTTTCACTTTTCTATGTACTTAAATCTGTCAGCCTCTTAAGACCTACTGTACTGATTTGCTTAGAACAGCCTTCCCCACCCCAAGATGATCTGAGTTCAATTATATTCTCTTCTAGTGCTGTGGTTTCAAGTTTTACATTTAAAACTTTACCTGGAATTTATTTGGGGATATGGTGTAAGGTTCAAGTTCACATTTAATTTTGCTTAATGGTTACCTGGTTGTTTCACTTATTAAATATTCAGATGTTTTTCTTTCTTTAAACATGTGGCCTTTATCCTGTGCACAGGCTTGTTTCTGGACTTGTCTTTCTGCAAAGATCTTCCTTTTTGATTTCCCTGTGCAAAACTTTCGTGGTTTGTTTGTATCTTCACTGGTCAGTTCTGTGGATTTTTATCTTGTGTGCCCACCACCCAGGTCAGGGTCTGCCTATTTCCTGCCACTAGAAGGCTCCTTCATGCTCCCTCCCATCATGTCCCCACCCTACCCACAGGTTACTGCTCCTCGGCCTCCGTCAGTCTAGACAAGCTCTGTCTCAGAGTTCTTGAGCTTGACAGAAATGGAATCGTACAGTAGGTACTGTTTGGCATCTAGCTTCTTTTGCTCACCGTTCTTCGTTACAGACTGAGTCATCCAAACAAATTCATAGGCTGAAGCCCTGACCTCCAATGTGGCTGTGTTTGGAGGTGGGGCCTTTACAGAGGTAGTGAAGGTATATGAGGTCATTGGTGGGGCCCTGATCTCATAGGATTGGTGTTCTTAGAAGAAGAGGGAGAGACACCAGAGTGCTCTCTGAAAGGCACAGAGGAAAGGTCATGTGAGGACCCAGCAAGAAGGTACCACCTGCAAGCCAGGTGGAGAGGCCTCACCAGGAACCAGTCCTGCTGGCACCTTGATCCGGGCTGTCTGGCCTCCAGAACGGTGAGAAAATCAGCTTCTGTGATTGAATCCGCCTTGTCTGTGGTACTTGATGGCGGCCCGAGCTGCCGTTGTTTCTCAGATTCATCTCCAGTGCTGTGTGGAGCAGGGGCTGGTGCTTTTCCCCTGCTGTGTCACGTTCTCCATACCAGTACACCACATTCATTCGTTTTACTCTCGCTGGGCATCTGGGTTGTTGCTAGTCCTTGCTGCCCGCAGTCTTGGTGGACTTGTCACTGCGTGACTAGGAACCCTCGTTTCTGTGGAACTGCTGCCTCAGAGGGTGGATGGACGCTGGGTTGTAGTAGCCGAGGCCAGTCCCTGGGCTGGCTGTCCGAGTCCGCGCTCGCGCAGCAGTGTGAGGGTGCTCCAGTTGCCCACGGCCTCACCAGCACCTGCTGGGCCCTGTTTCCCTCTGTAGCCGGGCTCGGTTTCTCAGCCTTGCCCACCCAGCCCCCGAACCAACCCAACTGCACTTTATTCTCCCTGCATCCCACCCACTGCATGGGAACCTGGAAGTACCGGCCTGCTGCACATCCCTCCTGTTCTCAGGGCTGCAGGATGATGTTCTGTGGCTTCTGCATCAGCCGGCGTGCCTGCCGTGGCACTGCCCTCAGTGTTTGGGTCTGTCTAGCTCTTCCCTGTACATTCCTCCCAGGTCTTGCTGGTGTCTGGGAGGCCATCGTTATTGGTGTCTGTTCACTTCGCAGTTCGCTACCTGTTCACCCTCTGACTCTCAGGAGCTTTTGCTGTTGCTCCCGTGGGCCTTTCCCTGGTGTTTGCGTGGGTGCCACCGTCCGCATATCTTGGTATGGACACCAGCCTCTTTTCCAGGGGAGCCAAGCTGCTGTCACTGTGTGATCCTAGAACGGGCCGTCCCACCAGGGTCTGTGGGGGTGGGGAGCGCCTGGCTCCTCCACACCCTCTCTTGTGAGTCTCCTTAGGTAGCAGTGACAGGTGGGGTCCCTGAGGACCAGGGCTCCTGGCCTTCTGCGTCTTATAACGTTTCCACTTTGTCTCATGCCTTCCTGCTTGGGCCACCCTCCAGTGTCCCTCAGCTCAGCCACATCTAGGTGCTGGGGCCCCTTCATGACATATGCATAAGTATGAATGTCCTAGAGGGTCACCAGAGGGGTGGGAGCAACTCGTGTGTGAGCTGGAGGTGAAGACGGCATGCTGCTCCAGGTGGAGGGGCACCATACAGATGGAGCTGGAGGAACAGGGATGTAGCTGACCCGGGCCCTCCGGCCTGGAGCAGTGGGCAGGTGCCGGGGCTCAGTGAGAGCAGGCCTGCAAGCAGAGACTCCCTAGAAGCGCCAGCTACAGCCTGGGGAGTGGAGCAGGGCCAGGCCTAGGGCGGGCACCTCTGCTGAGTGCACAGAGTGCACAGGCAGAGACCTCGATATGGGGTCACCATCAGATGAGGAGGAGTGCAAAGGAGCACGAGTCCCCCGCCCCCGCTGCCAAAGCTCAGGACAGCCAGGCTTTTCAACACGGCCTCACAAGACCCATCCCCTGGAGAGGAGGACGGTAGGTGTCAGCCACCAGGGCTCAGCTGGAGGCACACTCTGGACTGGGTCCCCGCATCCCTGGTGATGAGGGTCAGAGTTCCCCAGAGGGAGGGCACAGAGGAGGGCTGCTGTGTGTGGACAGTGCCCAGGCATTAGGGGGTGTTGGGGCGGCCTGGCCCGGCCCTGCTCTGACCTAGGGACACAGGCTGGAGGTGGAAGCTGTCTTGGCAGGTCCAGCTTTAAGGAGGGAGCCTGAGGAAGTGTCCCCAGGGCTCAGGGGTGCAGAGTCTGGGTTCTGGGCTCAGGGTGCGATGTGGAAGGAGGGTGGAAGCTCAGCCCAGACCTAAAGCCTGGGGGCCAGGGACCGTGCCCTGTGGGCATCCGCAGGCCTGTGCTGTTGTCAAGAGGGCGGGGGACAGGACAGGACAGGCAGCTCACACATGGCTCCCACAGGAACTGTCACCCAGGAGCCAGTGAGCCAGGTGGGGCCTTGACCTCCTGAGGTCTTCCCAGAGAACTCTGGGCAGGAACTGCAACTGACGTTCTGCTGCCTGAGTTATCCCTCCATCAGCTTGTCCACTGCCAGATGTGGTCCTGGGGGCGAGGGCTGAGAAGGGCGGGCTACCCTCAGGAGCTCACGGTTCAGGGCCGGAGGAGTGGTCAACCTGGACTCGATGTGCATAGTGAGCAAAGGGTGCAGGGCAAGAGAGAGACAGAGAGGAAGGTAGAGGAGGAGAGACAGAGAGAGGGAGATGGAGAGAGAGACATGGGGGCAAGGGAGCAGAGGAAGGGCCAGCCCTGCCCCTCACCAGCTGTCATGGGCCAAGGAGGTCCTGGGCTGACAACCAGCCTGGAGGGTGACATGTGGGCGCAGAGGATCAAGGGCCCCACCCTGGGCCGCAGCCCCCAGTCCCACCAAGGGCAGCTGCACTCAGCTACCCAGTCCTGGGCCCTCAGCCCCTCTGTCCCACAGGCTGAACTCTGCACTCTGGAGATGGGCCATTAAGGCCCAGTAATACCTGTTTTTTGCAGCTTACATACAAAACACCAATGGCTTTAGCTGAAATGGATTTTTAAAAGTGTCATTTTATGGAGAATTTTACTTTCCATCTTGTTGTTTATTAGGCTCTTAAAGGGAAAGCTTGTAATGCATCCATTGATCGAAATACCGATTGAATAGATGTGAGCACATAAAGCAGCCCGGCCCCTTGTGATGGAGCCTCAGCGTTTGTAATGGAGGCAGCATAATTAGGGTCGCCCACCAGCACGCTGCTGGCCGTATGCCCTGAATCATTTCTGTTCCTTATCATTGGGGAGAGGTGGGACGGGGGCCCCTCAGTGATGAAGCCTTCAGGTGACCTGCTGGGTCAGCCCGGGACCATGGGAGCCAGCCCCCTGCCCACAACCCTCCCCGTCTCTCCATTTTCACTCCAAGGCTCACACTCCGCCTTGGGCCAGCCCCTCTCCAGGGTGGTCCTGCTTTTGCTGTGACCCCACTAGGGTGAGGCTGCTGCCCACCAAGGTCACACAGCCCCTTATGGCCCCGCAGGCTTCAGCTCCCACCCAGGCCCGTAGCCCACATGTCCACGGTGAGATGTGTTCTGGAAAGCTGAGCTATCGACCTGCCTCTGCCCCAGGGCGGCCCAAACCCTGGTGGGGAGGTGGGCACAGGGAGTGAGGCCGCTGCAGGGTGGACGGGCTCTGCTGGGCATGGTGCCCTAGCCCTGACTTATTGGGAGCCTGGGCCCCCCAGAGCTGGCTGTGGGCCACATTTGAGAGGAGCAAGTTGTGTGGTTGGAGGAGGGTCCTGTGAGATCAGGTGGCCACATCATTCTAAGGCCTGTGTCATCCACTGGGTTCTGGGCCACTGAGTCCCATTTCTGAGACCCCTGTGGAGCCCACTCTAGTCATCCCCACATCATGCCTGTGCTCTGGCCCTCCCTTTCACCTCCTTCCCTGGTGTCCCTGCTCAGGCCTCTCTCCTGAGAGACTGTCTCCCTCCCCCAGAACCCAGAACGTTCTATCAGCACCTGCCCAGCAGACTGCTCAGCATGGCCTGGGGGGGGCCTTCCAAGGTGGGGGGCCCACCCTGCCCTGTCCTCGAGCTGGGAGTGTGTGTGAGAGGGGAGCTGAGGTCTGCTCTGGGGACCAGGGGGGTAGGCAGGCCCCTCACAGGCTGGGTGGGTGCACGCTCGCACCCCCAGAGCCAAGCTGAGGCAGCGCCCGTCAGCGTTTCCGTGGAAAGCCCACTTAAGCAGTTTGCAGCCTGTCACGGTGGTAGCTGAGCCTGACCTACTTGGGATTCGCTGTGCAGAGCCGCCTCCCCCGGGCACTCCTCTTCTGCTGACGGCGCACTCCCTGCTCGCCTCGAAGCTTCGCAGAATTGCGCTCCATTTCCTGAAAAATGCTTCCCCCATTGTTTTCTCTGCTCCCCAGCCGGCCTGCCCAGCTCCTGCATGGTTACTATCGACCTGGGCAGCCTGGCCTGGAGGCTCCTGGGTCCCCGGGCACACCCTGACCCTGCCCCAGCCGATGGGTGGGAGGTCAAGTTCTGGCCTGGAGCCCGGCTGAGCCCCTCTGCCAGCAGCCGCACCTGCCATCCTGCATCTTCCTACCCATGGCCTCGGCCCTCCACCTCCCCACCTCTGCCTGCCCAGCCCTGGACAATGGCCGAAGCCTCCCAGCCTCAGTCCACCCGCCCCCCACCTCCCACCCCTGTGTGTTCCCTCCACAGCAGGGCTGAGTGTGCGGTCAGGGCCCACCTTCTCTGACCCTGCCACCCTCTTTGTTCTCAGGGAGCCGCTGCTGCCCTGTCTCCGGCTCCCCACCCACCTCAGATCTCCTCTCTATATCTCTCACCTAAACCCCCCAACAGAGGACCACCTGTGTGTGGGGCCCCCGGCCCTCCCTCCTGGTGTGCATTCACCCAGCACTGGTTGATGGAACTTCCACGCACCAGCATGGCCTCCAGGCCAGGGGCATAGCAGTGAACTGCCCCAGGTTGCTCCGAGGCATGACACTGCACTGTGCCAGGGCCAGGCGCCTGTGACAGCAAGCCATCAGGGGTCAAGAAAGACTTCCCAAGGACTGGACATCTGAGCTTGGTCTCAGGGATGACCTGGGTAACAGGCAGAGGAATAGCATGTGCAAAGGCCCGGCACAAGGAGGGGCCACAGTGCTTTTGAGGAAGAACTTTCCAGTGTGGCTGGAGTTTTGGCTGGAGGGAGGGTATATGGGGCAGTGGCTGGTAAGGGCCTGAGAGCCCAGCCTGCAGGGTCTCTGACAGACTGTCATCTTGAGAGCGATGAGGATTCACTGCAGGGTGCTAAGTGGAGCAGGGAGGGAAGTGGATCAATGTGCAGTTTTCAAACCAACTGGCGGGATGGGGAGTGGGGTGTGGGGACCCCACCAGGCAGCTGTGGAGGAGGGCAGGCACCCAGCCTGCATGTGGGGGCAAGAGGGCAGGCTGGCTCAGGTGAGGCAGGTTCCCTGATGTCTGAGGTCTGGGCCTGCAGGGTCACGGGGGAGGGCAGGGGTCTGGGGGGAAGTCCAGGGGCCAGGAACCCAGGGTCAGCGGGGGCTGGGGAGCCCTCTGTGAGGGGCTTGGGAAGAGCTCACCAGCAGAAACGCCCTTATGCCTGAGAGGGCTCACCGTGGGAGAATAGCCGTTAGTTCCCACCAGCGCCTTCTCCTCCAGGTGCGGGGCCTCTGGTCCTGCACGCAGGTCTGTGCCCACCCTTTGTGTGGCCCTGGGCCTCACCCTGTCGCCAGGAGTAGGGTCCATCTCACACTCTTTGGGTCCATGTGACCAGTGCCGGGAAAGGCCTTGGAAAACCTCAGGATTGACTAAGCCGGAGTGGGGGCTGGGGTCGCCTCAGCTCCGGCGTGGCCCCACAGTCCCACCTGAGCAGTGACAGCCGAGGACAAGCCAGAGAGGGCTGCGTGGGGTGGCCCGAGGCGGTATATGTTTGAGGCACATTGTACCTGGCGAGGAGGCCTGGGCAGGGAGGGTACAGTTCTCAGTCTGAGACTCACCCCGCCCCGGGCATCCGGGAGGCTGGGGCTGCCGCCTGCGCCGCCCCTCATCCACCTGCACCTGAGTCTGCCTTTGGTCAGGAGCGAGCCACACCCTGGGCCTTCCCCCACCGTGGCCCAGGCAGGCTGCCTGTCCTCAGCCCAGGGTCTGGGGTACACAGGAGGCAGATCTGCCCGGAGCACAGCACTCACTGGGGTGGGGCAGGTGGCCGGCCCTCAGGAGGGGCTGTCGTTTGTCAGATCCTGTCACCAGGGGGGGTGAGGTGCATCTTGTCACGTGTGCACACGTGTTCGGGAGCCCGTTTGCCTGTCCACTCCATGCATGCACATCTGTCCCCTTGGCTGCCAGGCTGCGTAGCTACGGACACCTTGAGTGGGCCTGTCTCAGCCGTGCAGCCTGAGAAGCTGACCTAGCGGGCAGGGGTGCCCTGCGCATAGTGTTGGGGGCTACACAGACCTGCTCTGGGCAGTGGCCATGGGGTGTGCAGGGAGCATGGGTGTCCAGGGTTGGCCCTCGAGGCCCTTGGAGGGCAGGAGAGCCCTGGCAGACTGGGTATTCTCAGCCTCTGCCCTCAGCGTTGCCCTGCAGGCCATACAGGGAACACAACACACTGTGGCCTCTCAGGGAGAGCCTCCTTCTGGCTTGCCCAGACCCTGCTGCCCACTGTCTTGGGTTCCTTTTCCCTGGGCA
Organism: Tapirus indicus; assembly: GCA_031878705.1. Lineage (NCBI taxonomy): Eukaryota > Metazoa > Chordata > Mammalia > Perissodactyla > Tapiridae > Tapirus > Tapirus indicus. The sequence continues at coordinate 1,655,445 of CM062935.1, forward strand.
CCAGCCCCTGCTATCATCCTCCCCACCTGGCACAGCAAGTCAGTGGGGCTGCAGTGGGCAGAACCCCTTGGCCAGCGTGGCCAGCCTCGGGCCTGGAACTTTCCAGCTGCTCCCCAGGCAGCAGACAACGTGGACAGCTTTTCTTTTTAAACCTACTTTTGTGATGTGTGTGTCTTTCTCCCCATTACTACCACTTTTCGTTTAAAATGTTATCTCCCCCACCGTCCTTTGTGCCCACCTCCCCCCCAGGGGGCGACGGGAGCCCCAGCCCTCACCCTGGTGTAGTCAAGGTTATGGTGATAAATCCTGGGGCATTGTCACTTCTATTCGGAGTAAATTGGCTGGCCGCTTTTGGGCTGAAGGAAAGATAATTTGCTGTAGTATTTCAAATGGATTAGAAATGGATTTGAAGGGGAAGTTCATGCCTCCCATTACAAAGGCGAGAGAGAGGACTATCTTAAGGCATGGTTCCCTCCCTGGCCTTCATTATCCACGCTTAATACCTTTCCTATTTTCCAGCGTTAATGAAATTTCCTGGCGACGTGGGCCTGCCGGACAGATGGGAGAAGCCTTTAGATCTGAGGCTCCTGTTGTAGAAAAGGAATTACAGGGCCCTTGCCGTGAGGGCAGGAGCGTTCTCTGGGTCCTTGGCCTTGCTATTATCTCATTAATTTCATCCCCTTTTCTCAATACAGTTCGTTTCCAAAGGCTGTCCTCTCCATTAGGGTAACAATTTACTGGAGTGCTGTGACACCCACGGCATGAAAAGCTACACGGCATTTGGGATGTGGCTCCCTTAGCCTGCAGTTCCAGCCCCCCTGCCCGGCCACAGGTCCCAAGTCATTGGGACCAGCAGGGGTGAGGGAAGGGCAGAGGTGGTCCCACGCAGCTGCAGACTGGGCCCTTCCCCGACCCTGCCAGCCCTCCCCAGGTTCTAGGGTTGCGTCCAACTCCTCCAAGCAGCCCCACGACACCTTCTAGAATGCAGCTTCTCCCAGGCTCTTGGTGTGCCCCTGGAGGCTGTGGGCCCCAGGGCTGTTCCCAGGGGCTGCAGCCCTGCACCCTCAAGCACGTGGGGTCCCTTGGGCACATGCATGTGCACAAACCTAAGCACAGAGCTGGGGCATCAGAGCAGAAGGGCTGCTATGCCTCCACTCCTCCCAGATGGCCTGCGATCATCCTGTAATTGCCAACAAAACCAAGGGGCTTGGTTTTTTGGATAGGAAAAGGGGACAGATCAATTGGTCATGTTCCTCCGTAAGACTAATGGTGTGAATAATCAACAGTGTCCTGGGAAAGAAGTGTCACCTGAGATATGCCTTTTCGCTGTAAGAACAAATCATAAAAGGCAGTAATTAATGGAGCTCCCTTCTCCACAAGAGTGGTGGGTATGGCCGGCCACAGTGCCCAGCCCGGGAGCAGGGAGGGCGTCCCTGGGGACCCACTCTTCAGGGCCAGCTGTTAACAGCCCAGACAGGTTCCTCTATGCACAGAGCTGTGGAGTGCAGGCCCTTTTGGGGTGGAATGGGCTGCAATGGGGCTGCCTGCAGATCTGGAACATCATCTGCCCCGAAGCTTCCAGCTCCTTCTGACCTAAGGCCCTGCCTGCAGCCGTCTTATGCTGCTTTGATCCGGTGGCTTCACCTGTGTGGCTGCCCCTGGGGGGTCATCTGCCCCTGTCTGGCCTCAGCCAGGAGCACATGCCCACGGGTGGGGAGCTTCCTCACCCCTTGAAGGGCTGGGCTCCTGGGCCATTCAGGACCCTGCTTCCTCTCTCCCACCTTCTTGAGGGCATCCTAACGCTGGGCCCAGGCAGGGAGGCAGGCACATGTTGGTTGCCCACTTGTCCCTCATGCTTTGTGGTGGCCAGTGCTGTGGACAGGGGGTAAGGGTGGGAGTGGTGGCCCAGGAGAAGAGGGTCCCCCCAAAGGGAGGAGGCAGCTGAGTGGTGTCGTTGTTTCAGTCAAATGTTGTTTCACTCTGTGATGAAGACCAGAGCTCAGCAAGTGGCTGATGCCATGGGGGTCGAGGTGCCCTGTGTGCATGGGGTGGGCTTACTGCTGGTCCCCTCACTCTCTGAGGCTGTGGAGTAGAGATCTTCCAACACTGCCCCTGGCCCAGGCGGGCATATGAAGGGACAGCTGCCTCGTGGGTGGTGAGACCACTGAGGGCTCTGGATAGCATGGGCCTGGGGGCCGGGGCTGTTGGGGGCCTGTCAGTCTCAGGCTGAGAGAGCTGTGCTGGCCACTGGCCTGGGCTCCGCTCTCGATTGTGGGGATTAGGACTCAGGCCGAGCTGCACCCTGTAGACAGTGGCCACAGCTCCTGTGGAGGGTCCAGAGCCACCTCTGAGGCTGACAGGGTTCTGCAGCGAGGCACTGGTGGGAGAAGACTGGGCCCGGCTTTGCCCTTCTCACACTGCAGCGTGACTCCTGTGTGAGCCGAGGGGACCGGGCAGGTGCCTATGGGGCAAAGGAGAGCCTGGAGCTCTGGCTGCCTCCCCCAGAGGATGTTACCCAACCCCACCCCCTCCTGCCCAGGCCTGCACCATGTAGGGGCAGCTGGAGCCTGTCGGGCGTGGACCAGGTAGCTAGGGCCCCTTGGTGGGACTTGTTCCCTCCAAGATTGGTGTTTGTGAGCTTGAATTTTAATTAAGGGAAACTGGGTTAAGTGCTTTCGGGCCTCTGCGGCACTCCCTGCCTGGCGTTTGTCCTTACGCAGCAGCTCTGGGTCCCCTGAGCACCTGGCTCACTTGCACACGTTATTCTTCTAACGGGCCCTTGGAGGCTTGCCTGTCCAAGACCAGGCAAGAATTACCCCCAACTTGCAGATGGAGAGACCGAGGCCCAGATGGGCCATGGGGCTGAGTGGTTGAGCTGCAGCTGCGCCTACGAGCAGGGCCGCTTGACCCCTGGCACTTCACTTCTGGGCAAGGGCCCCCTCCCCACCTTGGTCAGCCTGTGTGGTAGGATGCCAAGGCCTGCCCTGCCCCTCTGCACTCATCAGACCCCTGAGCAACCAGGAAAGGGTCTACTGCTGCCCCAGGAGGAGTGGGGGGGGGGTGTCCATGTGTTCCCCAGGGGAGGGGGCTGCAGGGCCGTGGGGGCCTCATTGTGAGCACACTGGAGATCCTGAAAGGAGGGTGTCTGCACTGCGCCCCCAGGACAGGCCCCAACAGGGCCCGGATCGCCGTCCTTACCTCCCCACTTCAGTTGGTTTCCCTGCTGGGCTCTGAGCATAGCTGGTGGCAGTGCCTCATTGGGGGCTGTGCTTCTTGAGCCCTGCCCTCCTGCTGCTTGGGGGACACCTTGGGGTAGAGGCGATGCACACAGGACAGCCGACACTCATCTGCCCGGATATGCCAGTGGGGCACAGTGTGTACACAGGGTGGAAGTGTTAAGAGCGCAGTCTGAGCTAACGTGGAATTGAGCTCCACTGCGGAACACTGCAGAAACAAATGACTGCTGAAATGTGTCCTGAGGGGGAAAGGCCGACGCCCTTCTGGAGTCATGGTGGGCTGGTCTCCACACTGGGCACCCTGGGTGGGAGGGCCCTGTCCCCTGTCTTGGTGGCAGCCTGCCCGTGTGACAGCTGCGGGGCGCAGGTCAGCCAGGACAGCTCCAGGCCCACAGTTAGTGCTGGCTTGGCACCCCTGAGCCTGGGGGCCTGTGGCCACTGCCCACTGCAGCCATAGTGTCTGCAAGGGAACATCTCTCTAAGTGGGGGTATCGGGGGCCTTCTTCCAACCCACTAGGCCTGTGGGCTTCCCTGGGGGTATGGGCATCTGGTGGGACAGGGCCCATGGCCTGGTGGGAGAGGAAAGGGGAGGGAGAGAGTCGGCAGGCAGCTCCAGGTCTGCCCTCCTGGCTTGGGTCGTTGGCTCAGCTAACCCCACAGGCTGTCCCATACCTCTTCCAGCCTTTGACCTTGAGACAACTCCAGTCTTCCCCCAGACAGCTTGCCTGGGGGGGGGGTCTGTGAGACCGTTGCCTCCCACTCTCAATGCTGGGCTCTCTGTGTGGTGGAGCTGACCCCATGGCATCTGCTGTCCCGAGGCCGGGTGGCGGGCACTGGGGCAGTGCCCCGAGGAAGATGTTCTGGGCAGTGGTGACGGCATAGTGCAGGTACCACCTCAGTGCACGTGCCAAGGGCCTTCTCCTCACAATGGAGCTCCCTGCCAGGAGGCCAGGGCCCAGGCGGTCATGTCCCACGGGGTACGCACGTGGGAGGGGAAGGCTTATCGCCTCCCCATTTCCTTCAGGGGCTCACGTGGTCGCAGCCTGGTTGGTGGGGTTGTCGGTGCCAGCTCCTGTGCCTGTGGTGGGTGGGGCAGGCAGGGGACAGAGGTCTCCTGACCGCAGGCCCTTGGGCTGGGCTGACGGGCGTTTCCCTGTCTCTGCAGGTCCCTGGTGCTGAACCGCCTGCGCCCCGCTGCCACGGTGGGTGGGAAAGGCCAGCCCGGCTCCCCTCGGTGGCGGAACAAAGGCTACCGCTGCATTGGCGGGGTCCTCTACAAGGTGTCGGCCAACAAACTGTCCAAGACCTACGGCCGGCCCAGTGGTGATGGGGGCAGCAGGCCCCTCCTGCGTGCAGGTGAGACTCCTTGGTGCTAGGGGCCCAGAAGCCCTTGGGCTGGGCCCCTGAATCTCTACATGTTGTAGTGCATGCCTGCTCAGGGCTTGCCCCAGGTCTAGGCAGATGGGGCCTGGTGCTCCCAGGGGGCAGTCCAAGTGAGTTCAGTGCTTCCCACTGGGCCACGTCCCAGCCTGGGAATCCATTGTATTCTCCAGTGTTCGCAGAGCCTAACAAGGCTGACGGGCTGCCGGAGCAAGCACCAATGGGGAGGCCTTGCAGCCTCTGCGTCCCCCAGGGAAGGCCCTGAGTGGGATGACTCTCGCTTGGCTGAATGGCCTCTGATTTTCCCTGTTTTGCTCCTGGACAAAGGAGCTGAGCCAGGTACTGTAAACACGCCCGGGCGAGCAAACACCTGGGGCCGTGGCGCCCGTAATCGCATTGGCAACGCCTCCCAACTGTGTCTGGAGGTGGCCGCTGCCGCCACCACGTGCACCCCAGCGGCCTGGGGAAACAGGCCGAGGAGAAGGAAATGCTTTGGATTCGCTTATTGTACAAATTAACTAGAAAAATATTTTGGCTTCAGTCCAATTTTACCCCCTTCCAAGGTTGCAGGCAGTATGAGGATTGCAGAGGCCCAGCTGCCCCCAGTCCCCACCCGACCGCCCAAAGGGGCAGGAGGGAGGAGAGGGGGCGCCAGGGGCTGTCTGTGGGCCAGAGGCAGCCCCGGTACCCCTCCTGGAAGCCCCTGCCCAGCTGTGCTCCCAGGGTCTCTGTGCGACTCAGGGGCACCTGGCTGCCTTCTTCCAGGCAAGGTGCACTGGGCTCCTCAGGAGGCACCATGGGGCCTGGGAGGCCATGGCTCTGCTCCATCACTATGTGCCTCAGTTTCTCCATCCCTTTCTTGAGGGATTGGGCTGTGTGATCGCTCAGGGCCTTTCTGCCTTGGCCTTGGCATGCTTGCTCTGTGGAGGAGCAGGTGAGGAGCATTGGCTGGGTCTTCTCGCAGGGCCTTCGTAAGACTCACCCCAGAGGGGATGCTGCCATGGTCAGGGGACGGCCCTCCCTCCACTCCCAGCAGGCCCCACACTGGTTGCCTCCAATCTCCAGACCTTAGCAGGCCCATGGCATCGGCACTCATGGTCTGAGGGACTCTACATGCAGCTGTTGGCATTGTGGGGGGCAGGCGTCTCAGACTCCTCTTCTGTCTACTGCCTCTCCCTGGATGAAGCAGAGCCCCTCCCAGCCTGCTGCTCCCACTGACCTGGTCCCTTTGGAAAGTTGGCCCCAGCCAGACTGGTGTGCAGGGTGGACAGATCCACAGAGGGCTTGTGGGCAGTCACTCTGCAGAGTGAAGTCCTGGTTGGCCCCGTGTGGCAAGGCCTTGAGGTGGCCTCTCTTTGGGCCATACCAGCTGGCCCCAGCCTTCCCCTGGGCCTCTATGGTGAAGGGCACACAGGCACTAGCTGGCCTCACCCTGTCCGTTGTCCTCCCCCCCAACCCCTGACTAACCTGACACCATGGCTGACTGGCAGGCAGGACCCAAGCTCTGCTCTCCTCTCAGGGGCCAGATGGAGCTCACTCGCAGGTTGATGGGTCGCCCACTCTGCTGATGTTTCCTAGGCCGAATGTCATGGGGCCATGCCCATCTGAGCCCCAGTGATTCACATCAGGTCTTAGGGACTCCTCCCTGGCCAGACGGGAGACTGACAGTCCTGGTGCTCGCACCATCTGTGTGCAGGACCCGGGAACCAGCTGGGCAGGGGCTTCCAGGAGGGGTACCGGGGCTGCCTCTGGCCCACAGACAGCCCCTGGCGCCCCCTCTCCTCCCTCACTGCGATCCTGCTGCCCACATCCCCTGGGCTGCCCACATCCCCTGGGCTGTGTGAGGGCCACCTCCACCCTGGACCCCGATCCCAAATGGGCCAGGTGGGCCCATGGGGTGGGGCTGCACCCCCCACCTAGAGCCTCGAGTGGCGTCCATGGCAGGAGGAGAGGCACCTGGAGGCTGAGAGGAAGAGGCAGGTTTGCGCTCGTGCCTCGTCACAGACGTCTGCCTGGAGCCCATGTGAGAGCCGCCTGCCAAGCTCTGAGTGGAGCCAGAGCCCCGGGAGAGTCCAGGCTGCTGCCTTGGGGGTGGCCTCAGAGCAGGAGGGAGGGGCCCTAGTTAGGGGCTGTGGGGGCCGCTCCCTCCCTCCCCCATGCAGGCCATGCCACCCAAGCAGGTGCCAGGCCTGGGGAGGGACCGTCACACTCACTGGGGAGGATGGCACACTGAGCCCGCTCCCCTCCAAGTGCTGAGCTCTGCAGAATCCCACCTCCCCATTTACTCAGAGTGCGCCAGAGCTGTCCTGCCTTCCCCCGCCTTCCCGCAGCCCCCCAGCCTCCCAGCGATAAAGTGAGGAGGATGGTGGCCTCCTCCCTGCTGACCTGCCCCTGCAGGCTACAGCAGCCTGTGTCCTGCTGACCAGTCTTGGTGGCCACTGAGGGGCAGTCCTGAGGCTCAGCCTCCCCACCTCAGGGCAAGGGCTGGGAGGTGGGATTTGGAGCACAGACAACAGGGCGGTCTGTCCTGGGCACGAGGCAGAGTGCAAGCCCCCTGAGGCCCCCGTCACTCTGCCTGGCCAGCAGGCATAGGCACAGCTCCCACTGCCCGGACTCCTATATGGGTGCCCAGCTGGGAGCTGGCCAGCGGCCCACTTAGATGAATAATAATTAAAGAAAGAAATTTTCTCTTCTGGTGTCAGCGGAACTTTGACTTCAGCAAGAAAGCGCAGCCCTCCTGTTCCCTTCTCTCCTCCTGGCTGCTTAGGACAGCGTCAGCCCCTGGTTGGGGTGCCCCAGCCATTCCAGGCTTTGTGGGGAAGAGAAGTGTAGAGCCTTGTCCTTGCCCCCCCGCCCCGCCCCGCTCCAAGCCCCAGGGGTGTGGCCTTCTTATGGGCAGACCTAAGCCTCCCTGAACCCTGGGACTGAGCACTTCCCTCCCGGGCCCAAGGCCTGCCTGTCCCAAGGGCCCAACCCCAGGACCCCTCCCCACATGCTTCGGCCTGGGACTCGGGTGCCCCAGGCGTGGGTCCTGATGGGTGCGCTGATGAGTCTAACACCTGTCGTGGCCCCAAGAGCCTGTAGTCCCTGTGGTGGAGCAGAAGCCCTGAGGCCACCTGCTCGAGCTGCCTCACTCAGCCTAGGTTGCAGGGCCGGCTCCTGGGCTTGTTCTGAGCCCTCTAGCCCCAGAGTGAGGCAGCTAGGGGCTGTGGTGGGCAGTCTCCTCCCTGCTACTCACCAGCCACCACACACCTGTGGACAGGTCATGGGTCTCATCTCCTCATCTGTGGCCTGCCTACCCTGCCCAGAACTGCACGTGAGAGAGGGCCCTGCCAGCCTATCCGGAGCCAAGCCCCCACCCCACTGCTTCCCTCCCTCCCAGATGCCTCTTCTTGGGGTGCCATCTGCCTTGAGAGTCCAGCACCTACAATGTCAGTCTTCCCAGGGGTGACCGTGTGCCAGGGCTGGGCCTGGTGGGCCCGATTTCCTGGGAAAGGCCAGGCTGGCTGGGGCGCCGGGGCTGGCGGTGCTGCCACTCCCTCTGACCTGAGAGCCCCCAACTTGGATGGGGGACTGATGGGGTGAGGGTTGCGGGGAGCTGGCTGTGTCTATTTTGGGAAGATCCCCGGGAAGTGCAAGTTCTCTGGAAGGCTCAGCGCCTCCTGCTCCAAGGCTGCCGATGCTTTTCAGCAGAACTTGTTAGCACCTCTCAGCACCCCTGTGGCTACTTTTTAAGCCAGCTACTTTATGTGCATTTTTTAACACTGCAAAGCATTTGAAAAGGTGCCTCTTGTTCTCATCAAAACTCCCACCCAGAGCCCCACACTGGCGTTTTTTTAAGAGCAAAAAGTGGAAAGGAGAGTAAACTTGCCCCTCCCCCACCCCCTCAGAGGCCAGGCCTGGGGGCCAGGGTCTGACAGGCGGACACATGATGACAGCGGTCCCTGGTGGGAGCAGATGGTGCCACAGCATCACCGGCAGCCTGGGTGACAGCCTGGGAAGCCGTGCTCACCAATAGCTATCAAATCGCACTGTCACCCCGGGGCTGTACGGGCACCACGTGCCACCTGGACTGGCCTCCACTGTCATCCCCAGAACTGGTGTCCCTGGTTTGGGGACTGGGACCTTATTGTGGCCTGGGGCCGTCCTGAGACCCCCTCACCGCCGGCCCCTCACACCCTGAGCCCGTGTGTCCCCACTGAGACCCTCCCTCTGTCTCCCTGACACCCTGAGCCCTCTGTGTCATATGTTGTCTCCCCCCGCCCCTGCCCCGCATCATAATATCGTAACCAGCCCTGCTCATATCCCGGCTGCCTGGGCATGGGCCACTGTGCGGAGCACTTCCTGCCCATTGGGGGTTTCGCTGCTCAGCCCTGGAGCTGCCCTTTTTAAACTGGAGGAGACTGAGGCTCAGGGAGGGGCAGACTCTGGCCAGAGGGGCAGCTCCAGCAGGGCAGCGAGGGTGCTGGCCCAGAGAGGGCGTGCGGAGTGTCCAGGGAGCTGTCAGGGTTTGGCAGTGAGCGGGATGTGGAGAAGGGGCGTCTGAGTTTCTGGTCTGTGGGCACGAGGGAGTTTGGGTTTGGACAGGCTATGTGAAGTGTCAGAACACTTGTGTGACCGAGTCTGGAGCTCAGGAGATGGGACCGAGCTGAGTGGACCCTGGGAATGGTCACCCTGGGAGAGGGAGGGAGGGGCCTGCAATGGCAGGTGGGCTGCCAGTCCAGGCCTCTACATGGCTCCGTTGGGGGTGACTCACAGCCAAGCAGCTTGGGGACATCCCTTTTTAAACCTGGGATGGTTTGTCATTGCTTCAGGTCCCTAGAATTTCTGAGTGATGTCACTTCTGCCTCTCACTGCCAGATCCATTTCAGCAGTCGCCTGTGGGAAATTGGATCTGGTCTGGGAAGGGTCAAGTGTGTGTTTGAGGAATGGAGGGAGCCTTCGTGGCCATCCTGGGCAGGCTCTCAACCTGTCCTGCCCTCCTCGGTCCTGGGGGGTAGAGTGACCTTGTGTCTGAAAGGCAGGCGGGGGGCTGTAGATCAGTCGGAACCCTCCTCCTGCAGGGCAAGCTCACACCCACACAGGACAGTGCCGTCCACCTGCCCCGCGTCCCCTGCCTCCCCCAACCCAGCCCCACCCAAACCCCGAGTGCCCTGGCTGTGAGTGCCTACCTGCTCCCTTCCTGTCACCACTGTCTACTTCGCGAACAACTCCTCTTCAGGCCACACTTGGTGACCTCACAGGGGCCTTGCTTGGTCTTTGGCTTGGGGTTTTGAGGAACGTCTCATAAGCTGTTTCCAAAATTATGAAGAGTGGGCACCTGCCGGGGCCCACGGGACCTCAGAGCCAGCACGCTTATCCGAGGCCCCCGCAGGCCAGGGTCAACACACAGGCCCACCGAGCCTGGGGGTGAGGGCTTCAGGCTGCTGCCTCATTCTTCTTTTCTTTGGTGGTTTTTTTTTTTTTTTTTTGGTGAGGAAGATCAGCCCTGAGCTAACATCTGTCACCAATCCTCCTCTTTTTGCTGAGGAAGACTGGCCCAGGGCTAACATCTGTGCCCATCTTCCTCTACTTTATATGGGACGCCGCCACAGCATGGCTGACAGGCAGTGCGTCGGCGGGTGCCCGGGATCCGAACCGCCAACCCCGGGCTGCCAAAGCACGGACTAAACCGCTGTGCCACCGGGCAGCCCCCTTTTCTTTGTTTTTAACTTACAACCCTTTAAATACCTGGAAACCATTCTTGGCTACTGCAAAGCCAGGTGACATTCCTGGACCCTACTCAGGTCCCATTTTCCTGAGCTCTGTTTCAGGCAGAGGGAGGTGGCGGGGAGGCCCCACCCCTTGCTGTTCCTGGGACCACCTGCCTTGATGCAAGCCCTCTGCCCAGCGTGGCCTTGGGGAGCCGTGCCAGTCCTGGTCCCTGAGCCCTAGTCCCTGCGCGGCCCATTCCTGCCACCTCACTTTGGCCTCCACTGGGGGCAGGAGTGGTGGCCCAGCAGCTCTCTCCACACTGTGTGCTCAGAGGGGTCTGACTGGGGCCCAGGAAGACGTGCGCCGCAGCCCGCAGGGAGGGCAGGTGGTTTCCTGGAGGTGCCGCAGTGCCTGAGTTGAGCACCGGGGGTTAGTGGACAGCGGGCAGAGCCCAGGGCAGTGGGCCTGGCGTGACCCAGCCTCTCACCCCACAGGCCGGTTGGACCCTGCTAGCAGCTGCAGCCGCTCCCTGGCCAGGTACGTCCCTTGGGGTTGGGAGGGTGGGGGCTCCCTGTCCAGCCTTGGGCTCACAGACCTCTGCCCCATCCCCAGCCGGGCCGTCCAGCGTAGCCTGGCCATTGTCCGGCAGGCGAGGCAGAAGAAGCGCCGGAAGAAGGAGGAGTACTGCATGTACTACAACCGCTTTGGCCGGTGTAAGCGTGGCGAGGGCTGCCCCTACATCCACGACCCCGAGAAGGTGGCCGTGTGCACCAGGTGCGCCCCCCTGCCCTGCTGGGGTCTCTCAAGTGGGGCTGGTCTGGCCCCTGCCCCTGGTCTCACCAGCCCCCCTCAATCCCTCTTCCCCATTTGCACAGGTTTGTCCGGGGCACGTGCAAGAAGACAGATGGGACCTGCCCTTTCTCCCACCACGTCTCCAAGGAGAAGGTGAGCGTCAGCATGGGCCAGGCAGGCTGGGCTCCCCAAGGCGTGTTCCCCAGAGGCCGCACACCAGGCACTCAGCCTCCCAGCAGGTGGTGCCCCCAAAGTTTTCCTTGGGCTGGGGACACACAGACCCCTGTCCCCTGGCGTCCATGAGGAGCTGGGTATGTGACCTGAAGGCTCTGCCCTTCCATCTCCTCACAGGGCCCGTTCTGTTTGGCCATCTCTTACCCCAGCCACACGGGAAGTCTTCACCCTCACCCCCCACCACATGCTCAGGGCAGTGGCCCACAGGTGCCCCCGGGCTGTCCAGGATGCAGGCCCAGGCTGGGGTATGGCCGAGGCCTCACCTGCTCTCCAGGCCCTCCGGGCTTGGTGGGGGCAGCTGTGTGAGACCGGGTATACTGGAAGGCTGGAGGCTCCCCGTGGCAGAGAAGGAGAGGGAGGTGCACAGCTGGGACCCTCCGTTCTCCACCCCCTCCCCATTGGCCGCGGTGAGCACAAGTGGACCCCCTCACACAGACCCCCACAGTGGGGGGGAGAGTCAGCATGCTGGGAGGGGCAGAGCTGGGGGCTCTGAGGTCAGGGGTCAGCACTGGCCCAGAGTGAGGGCTCAGCAGGGTGAGTGGAGGCAGATCGGCAGAGGCGCGCTGCTGCTACAACAGCTTTTCCCCTTGAGGAACTTGAAAAGAATCAGCATTTTTCTCCCTAATAGAGCTCTGAAACTCTGTTGTGAGCAGTTTGGAAATTCACATCGAGTTTCGGGTTCATTAGCTCCCAGCTCCAAAGCCGATGCACATTCTGAGCTGTCTAATGTGGACGCCCCGCACCAGCGCCCTGAATTAATGTTATTGTTATTTGTGTGGACGTGGTGGGTGCAAACAAGGTTAATTGAAATGAGAACGCAGTTTCCTCTTGATAACGGCGCGCTGACAGCTAGGAGGAGTTGCGTTTGCTGTAAGACTTGGCTTTATTATCCCTTTTTATTAGAGCTAATTTGGGCTCTATATCAAAAGCCACATTAAGGGAATTGTCTGCAACTGCACCACCACCAGCCCCAACCGGGCCAGCCCCTCTCCCCTCTGCGCTGCAGTTAAAAGACAATTAAAAATAAACTCTTGCACGTTAAATCACCCTTTGTTTCTTTGCTTTCTCCCTCCCTCCTCGGCCTCCTTCCTTCCCCACCTCATCCCAGAAAAGTGGCTTTTTGAAGCCCCCGTGTGGGTCCCCTGGCAGGCAGGCGGGAGTGCAGTGAGGAGCCTGGCCCTGCAGTGCCTGCTAGTGGGGACCAGGGGCTGCAGAGGGCGCAGGAGGAGGGACAAGCTCCCACAGAGACCCTGAGACGGGTAACGGGACTGGGAGGTGAGCTTGTGGCCCCTCCCATTCCTTGCGATGGGCCCAGAAAACCCAGGAGGCTTGCCTGCAGGAAGCGCAGGGCTCACCCTGAGGGTCCCTGGGGAGCAGTCAGAGTGGGTGAGATCAGAGACCGCCCCCCACCACCACTGGCCCTCAGGCCTCAGTTTCCCCCAACAGGGAGGAGCTGGGCTACATTGCTTCTGCTCCCAGCCTGGTGGCCAGGGACTGCTAGGGGCCGCACGGTCCTGCCCAGGCTGCCCAGTCCATGTCCCTGCCAGGTATCCCCCCTGGTCCCCTGCTGGGCCTCCACAGGGCCAGCCTGTAGTCAGTGCAAAGACCTGGGCTGCTCCAAGGTGTCTCCCTGGCCACCCAAAGTCCACCACCCAGGCTTCCCCAGACGGAGTCAGGTCTCCAGCCCATGGAGACAGTGTCCAGTTCCCACGCATCAGGCGGCTGGGAAATCTGCTGGATTTCCAGGCCCCATAGGCCTTTACCCTACCTAGAACCCTCACGGCTCTGCCTGCCCCCAGCACTGCTTTTTTAGACGCCAACCCTTTCTGGCCCATCCCGCCATGGCCCCACGGCCTGGAACCTGGGCAGGCTCAGAGCAGGTGACTGATGGGTGACAGCACATCTGGGCCAGGGCCAGCCCTGCCTTGATGTCCTCATCTGGACTATGCAAGGGCAGATGTGCCCTGCCTGGGTGACTATGCCTTCTGGGGAAGCCGGGGGTCTGACCTCGGGGTAGGCAGCCCCACCTAGCCTGGCCCCAGGTGCCCTTGGCTCCTCCCGGCCACCCTCCTGCTGGCAGCACTGTGTGTTCATTTCTTCATTGGGGCAGGACCGTGGTGAGGGTCTCTAGCCACAGTCTGTGTGGTTCACACCTGGCCTGGAACCCCAGGTAGGTCTTGGAATGCAGGTGTTCTCACCTGTAGTGGGGCGCAGACTCCTGACAGGAGGGTTCGGGGGGCCGGGGGCCTGCGCACAGGGACAGCGGGGTCTGCTGGCCTCACCCTTGACCACTGCCTTGCCCACAGATGCCCGTGTGCTCCTACTTCCTGAAGGGGATCTGCAGCAACAGCAACTGTCCCTATAGCCACGTCTACGTGTCCCGGAAGGCGGAGGTCTGCGCTGACTTCCTCAAAGGTTACTGCCCACTTGGTGCAAAGGTGAGGGGCTGGGTGGGCACGCTGGGAATCAGGGAACCGGCTGGCGGCGACCCTGCTTTGCCTCCTCTTAGTGGCATGTGTGTAATTGCTGCCTGTCGTCCTCACCTGTCAGCGTGAGGGCTGCTGTTGTGGGAAACTCCCAACAGCTGAGCAAACCGGCTCCTTCTTTCTTAATTACCGTCTTGCTTGCTTCAGAGAGGACTCAGGTGAGGCATGGCTGGGGGGAGGCTGCATGGGCAGATAGGGCCCTGGGCTGGGGACCCCCAGATGGGCCTCTTCAGTCCCTGGTGCCCTGAGAGGGAGCCTACTCACCAGCCCAGGGGCCTGCAGCAAGGCCTGTGCCACCCTGCCTCCAAACCCTTGTGAATGACGGGCCTGCTGTCTGCACTGGGGGGACCAGGGCCGGGGGCTGCCTGGGGGCCCCCAGTGAAGTCAATGACACCAGGCCCTCCACTGTAGGGGCCCGGGGCTGCAGGGCTGGGCCTTGAGCAAGGAGAGCAGGTGTCAACACAGGGCCACCCCCCTTGCTCCCAGGGTTCATACTGCAGGGGTCACAGTAGAAGCATGACCATGCCCCTCCCTTCGTGTGCACAGTCCTCTATGGTTGGTCAAGCCCTTCCATGCATCCTCTCCCTCCTCCCGCAATGCTAAGGCCTGGGCCGGGCCAGGCTCGGCAGACCTGGGGACCTGACTGGGAGCTGGTGGGTTACCTTGAAGGACACCTGGAACGCTGGCAGGGAGGCCCTTCCCAGGGAGGTGGGGCCCCGGGAGACTGAAGCCCAGCCTGGGCCCAGGTTGGGGGGGCAGGACCACCACAGAGGCTGTGGGTGATTATTGTAAAATATTCCAATTTAAATGAAAATATCAAAGCGATATTTAAGTTCTGCTTCTATAAGTGGAAGTGCTTACTGCATTCCTTTCTGCGTGTCGGCACTGCGTGGCTGCCACATGATGGATAGCAGCTTGTAATTATATATGGGGGAAAGCGCTGAGCAGGCCAGATCCAGCGGGACGAGAGGCAGCAGCCTGGGCCGGCGAGGGTTAATTTTATTCTCTAAATAATATAAAAAGTGCTGAGTTGTCACCTTGTGCCTGGAGTAGAAGTCCTCAAATGGGCCCCAGAGAGTTCATAATATTCCACTGAATCAAGTGAAATTGTTAACCTTGCTTCATAAAGAGATGGCTTGTTAAAGAGATGCATTCCCTTTTCTTGTGAATAATTTAGACTGGGGGTAAAGCTCTGCTCCTGCCCCTTTTTGGGGGCCACACAGCTGCTCCAGGCCCTGCAGCTCAGAGGTCAGCCTCCACCAGGCGCCCAGCCCCTGGCCCCTCATTTCCTTCCCTCGGAACAGCCCCTTCGTCCCTCTGACTCTCAGGACACGTCCAGGATGAGGCTGCCCTTCTGTGGGATGCCTATCACCTTGGGTGGTCACTACCCAGACGTCACAGTGGGGTGCTTTCTCCCCACGGCCGTCGAGAGCCCTAGCACCGTCACTCGTTGTGGTGGTGGCGGGCCCCTTCATCACTCGTCGTGATGTCAGCTGGGTTGCTACATTTGTCTCCTTCCTAACTAATGCGTGTGTTATGGGAGATACTTTGAGACTCCGGAAAAGCCCACTGTCACCCGCTGGTTTTAACAGCCACCAGGTTCCTTAGCTGCCATGCTCAGCTGCCACTGACCTCCACACTTGCTTGTGGTGCTTTCTGAGGAAGAGCTTTCTCTTCTCCCCATTTACGTATTCGCATCAGTGTGGACTCCAGGTTCCTCCTGTCTTCAGTGGGTCACGTCCATTACTCTCACTGTCCGGTGGAACGCGCCCGTGGCCCCCGATTTGCATTTGGGGCATGTCCTTGCTTTCTGGCACTGCAGTGTGCTGCAGGCTCACCTCGCTCCCACCCTGCTCCAGCCCTGGAAGGGCCTGTCCTCCCGGGAGTCCTGGCTCCCTGTTAAAACTCGTGGTCTGGGCGCTGGGTGCTCGCTGCAGCTGGGGTGTCATTGCCTCAGCCCCTCCCGGTGCACAGAGCTGGGAGGTGTCCATGTGCGCGCATGTGACTTGTCCCATGGCCACCTCTGTACCGAGACGGCAAGTGCACCCCAACACCCCCCACTGCAGCTCAGCTCTCCCATGTCCTCTGTCAACTTCCTTATTTCTCCATCCCTGCGTGCGGTCAGTGCCCGGCCTGTGCAGGGCTCTGTGCCTGCTGTAGGGGCTCCCAGCAGTGAGCCGACTCACTAGGATCCCCTCTTCTCCGTGGCCGCTCCTGTCCCCTGCTTCGTCCTGCCTCGCAGAAGCTCTTGCGTCCTCTGGATATCATTCTTTGGTTTCAGAATCCCAGACAGCATTTTCCCTGTCTGTCACCACCTGTTAACTTTGCCCATGGTATCCTTCCTTAGGCTGAAGTCCTTCCTGTTTCTATGGGGTGCAGAGTCCTTCCACTTTTTGCCCTGGGGGTCTTGTTCCAGGATCTGCCCCCACCCAAGGCCATGGGCCTCTCCATCTTCTTCTCCAGCGTGGCTTCACAGGCCGTGGCAAGACGGGCTTGGGAGAAGGCTCAGACCCCAGCCCAACCCCATCCCTGCCACTTTTAGCCGTGACCCCACAGAAGTTACTTCACCCCTCTGGGCCTCGGCTTCCTCTTATGGAGAATTGGGATAATGGTAGTAACTGCCATGTAGCAGGATTGTGATGATTACGGGGGTTAGTGCGGCAGCATGCAGCCTTCTGAGCAGCCCTGGGAAGTGGGGACGGCCCCATGGAGTCAGCTGGTGTCAGTGTCACTTAGTCGTCTGTGGTGTGAGGCAGGACCTCACTTAGCTTTTCTCCGTATAGTGAGCACCTTCCCCCTGGACTACCCACGAAACTCCATTCTCTCCTCTCTGAATTGATGGTGCCAATTAAACAAAGAGCCAGCTGTATTGAGGTACAGTTTACATGTGGCCACTTCATCCATTGCAGGCGTACGAGTCAGTGGTGTGTAGTAAATTTGCAGAGTTGTGCAGTCATCACCACAATCCAGTTTAGGACACTCCCATCATCCCACAGCATTCCTTCAGCTGCTTTTGTAGTCAGCCCCATCTCTGCCCCCACCCCAGCCAGGCGACACTGACCTGCCTTCTGTCTCTATAAATTTGTCTTTCCTGGGCATTTCATATGTCAGAATCCTATAACACACAAACTTTTGCGTCTGGCTCCTTTTGTTTAACATGGTTTTTTTTGTTGTTGTTGTTGTTTTTGTGAGGAAGACCAGCCCTGAGCTAACATCCGTTGCTAATCCTCCTCTTTTTTTTTGCTGAGGAAGACTGGCCCTGGGCTAACATCTGTGCCCATCTTCCTCCACTTTATATGGGACGCCGCCACGGCATGGCTGACAGGCAGTGCGTCGGCAGGCGCCCGGGATCCGAACCTGCGAACCCTGGGCTGCCAAGCGCAGACTAAACCGCTGCGCCACCGGGCGGCCCCCCTTAACATGTTTTTGAGGGTCTTCGTGTTGGCTCTCTATCAGGACTGCATTCCTTTTTATGGCTGGATGGAGCACCTTTGGGTGGAGGGACCACCCACATTCTGTTCATCCTTTATCAGTGGATGGACATTTGGGTTGTTTCCAGTTTGGGGCTACTTTGAATAATCCTGCTGTGAACTTGTGTGTACAAGTCCTGTATGGACATAGGTTCTTGTTTCTCTTGGGTGGGTACCAGGAAGTAGAATTGCTGAGTCAGATGACAGTTGAGGTTTAACTGCCTGTTTTCTCACGTTCCCACCAGGGGTGCATGAGGGTTTCATTTTGTCACGTCTCTGCCAGCACGTGTTGTCATCTGTCTTGTTGACGGCAGCCTTGCTGGAGGGTGTGAGGTGGTCTCGCACATGGTTTTATTCTGCATTTCCCTGACAGCACCCTGTGGGCTTATTGGCCATTCCTGTATTTTAACAGCTTTATTGGGTTATAATTCATATGTCATGTAATTCACCCATTTAAGTGTACAATACAGTGATTTGTGGCATATTACATTATTTTTTTAATTGTGGTAAAATAAACATAACATAGAATTTGCCATTTTTACATGTACAGGTTCTGTGACATTAAGTACATTTACAATATTGTGCAATCGTCACCACTGCCTATTTCCAAAACTTTTTCATCACCCCAAGCAGAATCTCTAAACATTCAGCAATAACTCCTCATTCCCCACCTCCCCAACCCCTGGCAACCACTAATCTACATTTTGTCTCAAAGAATTTGCCTATTCCAGATGTTTAATATAAGTGGAATCATACACTATTTGTCCTTTCGTGTCTGGCTTTGCTCACTTAGCATTTCGTGGTCAAGGTTCATCCATGTTATAGCATGCGTCGGTGCCTCGTTCCTTTTTATGGCTGAGGAACATTCCGTTGTGCGTCCAGACCACACTGTGTTTATCCATTTGTCTGGTGATGGACACTGGGGTTGTACCTTTTGGGTACTGTGACTAATGCTACTGTGAACATTGACATACAAGTATCTGTTCACGTCCCTGCTTTCACTGCCTTTGGGTAGATACTTGGGAGTGGAATTGCTGGATTATCCGGTAATTCTATATTTAGTTTTCTGAGGAACTGCCAAACTGTTTTCCTTAGTGGCTGTACTGTTGAACATTCCTACCAGCAATGTACAAGGGTTCCAGTTTATATCCTCACCAATGCTTTACCTTCCTTTTTTTTTTTATAGCCATCCTAGTGGATGACATATCATTGTGGTTTCTATTTGCATTTCCCTAAAGACTAATGATTGTTGAGCATCTTTTCATGTGCTTATTGTCATTGATATATCTTCTTTGGAGACATATCTATTCAGATCCTTTGCCCGTTTTTGAATTGGGTTATTTGGGGGTTTTTTGTTGTTGAGTTTTAAGAATTCTTTATATATTCTGGAAATTAACCCCTTATCAGAGATATGATTTGCCAGTATTTTCTCCCATTCTGTGGGTTGTCTTTTCACTTTCTTGATAGTATACTTCATTACACAGAAATTTTTTATTTTGATTAAATACAGTTTATCTATTTTTTCTTCTGTTGCTTGGGCTTATGGTGTCATACCAAGAAATCTTTGTCAAGTCCAATGTCATGAAGCTTTTCCTCTGTTTCCTTATAAGAGTTTTATAGTTTTAGTTCTAAAGTTTAGGTCTTTGATCCATTTTGCGTTATTTTTGTACATGGTGTTAGATAAGGGCCCAAGCTCCTTGTACATATGGATAGCCAGTTTTCCCAGCACCATTTCCTGAAAAGATTGTGCTTTCCCCCATTGAATGGTCTTTGTCAAAAATCTATTAACCGTCTATGTGAGGGTTTATTTCTGGGCTCTCTGTTCTATGCCATTTGTCTATGTGTCGATCCTTATGCCAGTGTTTTGAATAGTAAAGCTTCATAATAAGTTTTGAAATCAGGAAATGTGGATCCTTCAAGCTTTATTCCTCTTTTCCAAGATTGTTTTGGCTATTCAGGGTTTCTTAAGATTCCATATGAATTTTTGGATGAGTTTTTTTATTTCTGTTAAAAAAATAAAGGCCTTTGGGATTTCGATAGGGATTACATTGAATCTGTAGATCACTTTGGGTAGTATTGTCGTCTTAACGCTATTAAAGCTTCCAATCCATGAACATGGGATGTGTTTCCATTTATTTAGTCTTCATCAATTTCATTCAGCAATGTTTTGTAGTTCTCCATGTACAAGTCTTTCACCTCCTTGGTTAAATTTATTCCTAAGTATTTTACACTTTTTGATGTTATTATAAATGGAATTGTTTTTTTTTTTTTTTTTTAATTTGGTTCCACTGTATTTTAATCTTTATCTTAAGAGCAAAAGGGGAAGGAAAGGGAAACCCTGTTGGTGGGAATGTAAACTGGTGCGACTATGTTTTGTATGTTTTGTAAACATAGAAAAGGAACATAATGGATACCGTTAATGTAGTGCTTAGGATGTGCCAAGTACAGTGGTAATTACTTTAAATGAGATAATATATACGAAGAACTCAGCTTAAAATCCTTCAGTATTTCCCTTTTCTTTTTTTTTTTTTACCATTTTTTTTATTGATGTCTTAATAGTTTATAACACTGTGGGGTTTTAGTTGTACATTTTTGTTTGTCCGTCACCTTGTGGATGTAACCCTTCACCCCTTGTGCCCCCCCACCCCCCTTCCCCTTGGTAACCAGTTCTCTCTGTCCGTGTGTTCACTTATATTCTATATATGAGTGAGTTCATGCAGTGTCTGTCCTTCTCTCTCTGGCTTATTTCACTTAACATAATACCCTCTAGGTCCTTCCATGTTGTTGCAAATGGGACAATTGTGTCTTTTCTTATGGCTGAGTAGTATTCCATTGTATGTATATACCACATCTTCTTTAACCAATCCTCAGTCGAGGGACACTTGGGTTGCTTCCACTTCTTGGCTATAGTGAATAATGCTGCAATGAACATAGGGGTGCATACGCCTCTTGTGATGGTTGATTTCATGTCCATTGGGTAGATGCCCAAGAGTGGGATTGCTGGATCATATGGTATTTCTATTTTTAATTTTTTGAGGATTCTCCATACTGTTTTCCATAGAGGCTGCACCAGTTTGCATTCCCACCAGCAGTGAATGAGGGTCCCCATTTCTCCACAACCTCTCCAGCATTTGTTGTTATTTGTCTTTATGATTATAGCCATTCTAACCGGTGTAAGGTGATATCTTAGTGTAGTTTTGTTTTGCATTTCCCTGATGATTAGTGATGTTGAACATCTTTTCATGTGTCTATTGGCCATCTGTATCTCTTCCTTGGAAAAATGTCTGTTCATATCCTCTGCTCATTTTTTGATCGGGTTGTTTGTTTTGTTGTTGCTCAGTTGTATGAGATCTTTATATATTACTGAGATTAATCCCTTGTCGGACAAACGATTTGCAAATATTTTCTCCCAGCTGGTGGGTTGTTTATTCATTTTGATCCTGGTTTCATTTGCCTTGTAGAAGCTCTTTAGTCTGATGAGGTCCCACTTGTTTATTTTTTCTTTTGTTTCCCTTGTCTGGGTAGACATGGAATCTGAAAGGATCCCTTTATGTCCAATCTCAATTAGTGTACTGCCTATATTTTCTTCCAGGAGTTTTATAGTTTCCAGTCTCACTTTCAGGTCTTTGATCCATTTTGAATTGATTTTTGTATATGGCGATAGGAGATGGTCTACTTTCATTCTTTTGCATGTTGCTGTCCAATTTTCCCAGCACCATTTATTGAAGAGACTTCCCTCTCTCCATTGTATGTTCTTTGCTCCTTTCTCGAAGATTAGCTGTCCATAGGTGTGTGGTTTTATTTCTGGGCTTTCAATTCTGTTCCATTGATCTGTGTGTCTATTCTTGTACCAGTACCATGCTGTTTTGATTACTGTAGCTTTATAGTATATTTTGAAATCAGGGATTGTGATGCCTCCAGCTTTGTTCTTTTTTTTCAGAATTGCTTTAGCTATTCGGGCTCTTTTGTTGCCCCATACGAATTTCAGTAGTTTTTGTTCTATTACCGTGAAGAATGACATTGGGATTCTGATTGGGATTGCATTGAATCTGTAGATTGCTTTAGGTAGAATGGACATTTTAACTATATTTATTCTTCCAATCCATGTGCATGGAATATTTTTCCATTTCTTTATGTCCTCCTCGATTTCTTTCAATAGTGTCTTATAGTTTTCATTGTATAGGTCTTCTACCTCCTTGGTTAAATTTATTCCCAGATATTTTATTCTCTTTGTTGCAGTTGTAAATGGGATTGTCTTTTTGAGTTCTCTTTCTGTTGTTTCATCGTTAGTGTATAGAAATGCAATTGATTTTTGTAAGTTGATTTTATACCCTGCCACTTTACTGTAGTTATTGATTGTTTCTAGTAGTTTTCCGATGGAATTTTTTGGGTTTTCTATGTATAAGATCATGTCGTCTGCAAATAGTGAGAGTTTCACTTCTTCATTGCCTATTTGGAGTCCTTTTATTCCTTTTTCTTGCCTAATTGCTCTGGCCAGAACTTCCAGTACTATGTTGAATAAGAGCGGTGAGAGTGGGCACCCTTGTCTTGTTCCTGTCCTCAAAGGAATGGCTTTCAGTTTTTCCCCATTGAGTAGGATGTTTGCTGTAGGTTTGTCATATATGGCCCTTATTATGTTGAGGTACTTTCCTTCTATACCCATTTTGTTGAGAGTTTTTATCATAAATGGATGCTGGATCTTGTCGAATGCCTTCTCTGCATCGATTGAGATGATCATGTGGTTTTTATTCTTCATTTTGTTAATGTGGTGTATCACGTTGATTGATTTGCGGATGTTGAACCATCCCTGTGTCCTTGGTATAAATCCCACTTGATCGTGGTGTATGATCTTTTTGATGTATTGCTGTATTCGGTTTGCCAATATTTTGTTGAGGATTTTTGCGTCTATGTTCATCAGTCATATTGGCCTGTAGTTTTCCTTCTTTGTATTGTCCTTGTCTGACTTTGGTATCAGGATGATGTCGGCCTCATAGAATGTGTTGGGAAGTATTCCATCTTCCTCTATTTTTTGGAATAGTTTGAGAAGGATAGGTGCTAAATCTTCTTTGAACGTTTGATAAAATTCTCCAGGGAAGCCATCTGGTCCTGGGCTTTTATTTTTTGGGAGGTTTTTGATTACTGTTTCAATCTCTTTACTTGTGATTGGTCTGTTCAGATTCTCTATTTCTTCTTGATTCAGTTTTGGGAGGTTGTACGCTTCCAAGAATTTGTCCATTTCCTTTAGGTTGTCCAATTTGTTGGCGTAAAGTTTTTCATAGTATTCCCTAATGATCCCTTGTATTTCTGTGGTGTCTGTTGTAATTTCTCCTCTTTCATTTCTAAATTTATTTATTTGAGTCTTCTCCCTTTTTTTCTTAGTGAGTCTGGCTAAGGGTTTGTCAATTTTATTTATCTTCTCAAAGAACCAGCTCTTTGTTTCATTGATCCTTTCTACTGTTTTTTTTGGTTTCAATTTCATTTATTTCTGCTCTGATTTTTATTATTTCCCTCCTTCTGCTGATTCGGGGCTTTGTCTGTTCTTCTTTTTCCAATTCTCTTAGGTGCAATTTAAGGTTATTTATTTGGGATTTTTCTTGTTTGTTAAGGTGAGCTTGTATTGCTATGAATTTCCCTCTCAGGACTGCTTTTGCTGCATCCCATATGAGTTGGTATGGTGTATTTTCCTTTTCGTTTGTCTCCAGATAGCTTTTGATTTCTCCTTTAATTTCATCAACGACCCATTGGTTGTTCAGTAGCATGTTGTTTAGTCTCCACATCTTTGTCCCTTTCCTAGTTTTTTCCTCACAGTTGATTTCTAGTTTCACAGCATTATGATCAGAAAAGATGCTTGTAATTATTTCAATCTTCTTAAATTTATAGAGGTTTGCCTTGTTTCCTAATATATGGTCTATCCTTGAGAATGTTCCATGTGCACTTGAGAAGAATGTGTACTCTGCTTTTTTTGGGTGGAATGCTCTGTATATATCTATTAAGTCCTTTGCATCTAGTTTTTCGTTTAAGTCCATTATTTCCTTATTGACTTTTTGTCTGGATGATCTATCTATTGATGTAAGGGGGGTCTTAAGATCCCCTACTATTATTGTGTTATTGTTAATATCTCCTTTAAGGTTTTTTAGCAGTTGTTTTATGTACTTTGGTGCTCCTGTGTTGGGTGCATAGATATTTATAAGTGTTATGTCTTCTTGGTGAAGTATCCCTTTTATCATTATATATTGCCCTTCTTTGTCTTTCATTACCTTTTTTATCTTGAAGTCTACTTTGTCTGATATAAGTATGGCTACTCCTGCTTTCTTTTGTTTGCCATTAGCTTGGAGTATTGTTTTCCATCCTTTTACTTTGAGTCTGTGTTTGTCTTTAGAGCTGAGATGTGTTTCCTGGAGGCAGGAGATTGTTGAATCTTGGTTTTTAATCCATCCTGCCACTCTGTGTCTTTTGATTGGAGAATTCAATCCATTTACATTTAGAGTGATTATTGATATATGAGGGTTTAATGTTGCTATTTTATTGTTCATCTTCTGGTTCTTTTGCATTTCCTTCGTTTCTTGTCCCTTCTGTTTTGGACTGCAAATTCAATTTGGTATTTCTGCATGCTCATTCTCTTGGTTTTCTCTTTATTGGTCATGTGTGGTTCTCTTCTGGTTATTTGTTTAGTGGTTACCATGCGGTTTTTACAAGCGATCTCCTGGATAAGAAAGTACATTTTCAGATGCCTCCTTTTTCCTGAGGCTGGGTCGATTCAATCCCTTACCTCTTCCCCTCCTTATTTGTTATCTCTTTATTCCAGATTGTGTCATGAATGTGTGTTTCCAGTGATGAGCTTGAATTAATTTTTGATGTTATCCAACTGTAGTTTGTTCTGGTTTAGTCTCCTTGCTTTTCTCCTTGCTGAAATCTTTGTATCCCCTTTCTCATTTGTTTTTTTTTCAGGCCTAAGGGCCTTCTTGAGCATTTCTTGTAGTGGGGGTCTTGTGGTGATGAACTCTCTTAGCTTTTGTTTATCAGGGAGAGTTATTATTTCTCCATCGTATTTGAAGGATATTTTTGCTGGATAAAGTATTCTCAGCTGAAGGTTTTTGTCTTTCATGATTTTGAATATATCATTCCAGTCTCTCCTAGCCTGTAGAGTTTCTGTCGAGAAATCAGCTGAGAGCCTGATGGGGTTTCCTTTGTATGTTATTTTGTTATTTTGTTTGGCTGCCTTCAATATTATTTCCTTGTCACCGGTATTTTTCAAGTTTGCTACTATGTGGCGAGATGATTTTTTATTCCTGTTTCTATATTTAGGTGATCTATTGATTTCATTCACTGTTATTTCCCTCTCGTTCCCTAGGTTGGGAAGTTCTCAGCTATTATTTCTTTGAACAAACTCTCTGCTCCTTTTTCTCTTTCTTCTCCTTCTGGAATACCTATTATCCTTATGTTGCTTTTCCTCATTGAGTCTGATATTTCTCAAAGAATTTCTTCATTTCTTTTTAGTCTTAGCTCTCTCTCCTCCTCTACCAGGAGCATTTCTGCGTGGCTATCCTCAATAGTGCTAATTCGTTCCTCCATATTGTCAGTTCTGCTCTTTAAAGACTCCATTTTTTCCACTATCTCGTTGATTTTGTTTTTCATCTCCAATAATTCTGATTGGTTTTTCTTTAGGGTTTCAATCTCTTTTGTGACAAAATCCCTGAATTCGTTGATTTGTTTCTGTGTGTTCTCTTGTATTTCGTTGAGTTTGTTTATGATAGCTATTTTGAATTCTCTGTCATTCAGGTTATCAAATTCTGTGCCTTCAGGGTTGGTTTCTGGGTGTTTGTCATTTTCCTTTTGGTCTGTAGCCCTGACAAATTGTCGCAAGGATCCGTCGGGGACAGCCTTAATTTTTCCCCTCATGATAAAATTGGTCCTGCAGTTTCCCCCTGCTGCCACTGGATGGAGATTGCGAGCGGTTTGCTCTGAGGGGGCTGCAGCCTCTGGAGGGATTATGCTGAAACGCCGGGCGTGTGGGGGGAGGGGTCCTCTCTTTCTCCTGCTTGACCCGGGGGTTTCCTTTCTGGCTCTCTTAGGGTGTTTGCTGCACCCCCTAAACAGTCCGTCGTCGCTTCCCAGTGGGGATCTCGCGACAGTCTGTGAGAGCACCTGGATGGCGATAGTTTTCCCCGCTGTGGGCCGCCCCTCCCCCCTCTGTCTGCGAACCGCGCTGTCTTTGCTGATCGATTGGGGAGGGGGAGTACAACTTCTTACCTCTCCTCCTGTCCTTTTGGGCTTCCTGCGCCTCCACTGTCCAATGTATGGCAGCAGGGGTTTCTTAGAAGTCCTTCGTAGTGTTTGATTGAGCTCTGTTGGAACGTGAATGATGTTTTCGTTGTGTCGTAGGGGGCAGAGATTCAAAGAGGGAATCTCACTCCGCCATGATGCTAACGTCACTCTAAATGGAATTGTTTTTTAATTTTCTTTTTAGATTGTTCATTGCACGTGTATAATAATACAGTTGTTTTTGTGTGTTGATATTATATCCTGATATTTTTCTGAGTTCATTTATTAGCTCTAACAAATTTTTGTGGATTCTTAGGGTTTTCTACATATATGATTATGTCATCTGCAAACAGAGATCATTTTCTTCCTCTTTGATTTGGATGCCTTTTTTTTTTTTGCCTAATTGCTCTGGCTAGAACTTCCAGTACTATGTTGGATAAAAGTGGCAAAAGTGGCACCTGGCCCTGTGGCTGAGTGGTTAAAGTTCTTTGTGCTCCACTTCAGCAGCCCAGGTTCGTGGGTTTGGATCCTGGGTGTGGACCTACTCCACTCGCCAGCCATGCTGTGGTGGTATCCCACATACAAAGTAGAGGAAGATGGGCACAGATGTTAGCTCAGGGCAAATCTTCCTCAAGCAAAAAAAAGAGGAGGATTGGCAATGGATGTTAGCACAGAGCAAATCTTCCTCAGCATTAAAAAATAAATAAAAAGAAGTGGCAAAAGGGGACATCTGTGTCTTGTTCATCTTAGAGGAAAAATTTCAATCTTTCACCATCGAGCATGATATCAGCTGTGGGCTTTTCGTATAAGGTCTTTATCATGTTGAGGATGTTCCTTTCTATTCCTAGTTTATTTGATGTTTTTATCATGAAGAGGTGTTGAATCTTGTCAAATCTTTTTTGCATCAGTTGAGATGATCTTGTGGGGTTTTTTTTCCCCTTCATTCTGTTAAGATGGTCAGTCAATCATATTTGACCACACTGAATTACAATTACATTCATTGATTTTTGAATGTTGAACCATCCCTCCATTATGAGAATAAATCCCACTTGGTCATGATGTATAAACCTTTCACTATGCTGCTGAATTCAGTTTTCTAGTATCTTACTGAGGATTTTTACATCTACATTCATAAGGAATATTGATCTCTACTTTCCTTTTCTTGTAGTTATCTTTGTCTGGTTTTGGTATCAGAGTAAGGCTAGCTTCATAGATTGTTTTGGCTATTCAGAGTTAGGAAGTATTCCCTCCTCTTCAGTTTTTTGGAAGGATTTGAGAAGAACAGATGTTAATTCTCCTTTACATGTTTCATAGAATTCACCAGTGAAGCCATTTGGTCTTGGGCTTTTCTTTGTTGGGAGATTTTTGATTACCAATTCAATCTTCTCACTATATATGGGTCTAATCAGATTTCCTATTTCTTCTTGAGTCAGTTTTGGTAGGCTATGTATCTCTAGGAATTGGTCCATTTCATGTAAGTTGTTAAATTTATGTGTATAGAATTGTTTGAGGTGCTCCCTGATTATCCTTCTCATGTCTGTAGGGTCCATAGTGACCCCTGTTCATTTGTGATATTGGAAATTTGTGACTTTTCTCTTTTGTCTTTGTCTGTTTTTCTAGAGGTTTGTCAATATTATTGATCTTTTCAAAGAGCCGGCTCTTTGTTTCATTGATTTTTCTCTTATTGTTTTTCTTTCAATTTTATTGATTTCTGCTCTTATCATTATTGTTTCTTTCTGTTGCTTTGGGTTTATTTTGCTTTTTTTCCCTAGGTTCTTTAGGTGGGAGCTTAGACTATTGATTTAAAATTTTTCCTCTCATGTATGAATATAGTTAGCTGTGTCCTACAAATTTTGGCTTACTGTATTTTTATTCAATTCTGGTGTTTTTCCCCCCTCTTGAGACTTCCTCTTTGACCCATGGATTATTTGGAAGTGCATTGTTTGGTTTCCAAGTATATGGAGATTTTCCTGTTATCTTTCTGTCATTGATTTCCAGTTTGAGTCCATCATGGTAAAGAATACACTGTGTATGATTTTAATTCTTTTAAATATCTTGAGGTTTGTTTTATGGCCCCGGATATGATCTGTTTTAGTATATGTTCTGTGGGCACTTGAAAAGAATATGTATTCCACTGTTGTTGAGTGGAGTGTTTTATAAATGTCCATTAGATTTGGCTAGTAAAAGGCATTTTTGAGTTCTTCTATATCTTTGCTGATTTTCTTTCTAGTTCTTCAATCAGTTGTCGAGAGAAGGGTGTTGAAGTCTCCAACTATAACTGTGGATTTGTCTCTTTCTCCTTCCATATCTATCAGTTTTTACTTCACATATTTTACAGCTCTTTTATTTGGTGCATATAAATTTAGGTTTGCTGTGTCTTCTTGATGGATGAACCCTTTTATCAGTATAAAATGTTCCTCTCTGTCTCTGCTAATTTTTTTTACTCTGAAGTCTTCTTTATCTGGTATTAATATAACTACTCCTACTTTCTTTTTACCAGTGTTTGCATGATAATCTTTTCCCATCCTTTTACTTTCACCTTACCTATAGCATTATATTGGAAGAGACTTTCTGGTAGATGTCAGATAGTTGGGTCATGTTTTTAAATTTACACTGCCAATCCCTGTCTTTTAATTGGTGCATTTAGGCCATTTAAATTTAATGTAATCATTGCTGTATTAGGGCTTAAATCTGCAAATTGATATTTGTTTTCTGTTTTTCATTTCTGTTTTCTTTTTCCTGCCTTCCAATGGGTTACTTGAACCTTTTTTTTATAATTTTATTTTGATTTATGTTTAGTGTTTTTAAGTGTATATCTTTATATAGCTTTATTTGTGGTTGCACTAGGCATTACATTGTATATTCATAACTTATCACAGTCTACTGGTGTTGTCATTTTACCAGTTCAAGTAAAATGTAGAAACCTCACCTTCCTTTATGTCCCTTTACCCTCCCCCATCTGTAATTGCCTTAAATATTCCCTCTGTAGACATTTAGAACCACAACAGACACTAGGATAATTTTTGCTTCAGCTATCAAAGGAAAGTCTAGTGTGTTTACCCATGTTTTGGTTGTCTTGGTCTTCCTTGCTGTTGTTCCAAGGTTTTGTCTTTTATTGTTTCCTTCCTGTTTAGAGAACTTCCTTTGGCCACTATTAGGGCAGGTCTGCTGGTGACAAATTCTCTTAGTTTTCCTTCAACTGAGAATGTCTTGATTTTCCCTACATTCGTGAAGGATATTTTTGCTGAATATAGGATTCTGGGTTGGCATTTCTTTCCTTTCAGCACTTGAAAAATGTTATACTGCTTCCTCTGGCCTCCGTGGTGTCTACTGAGAAAGCCACTGTCTTTTGAACTTTTTTCCCCTGTGTAAAGTGTCATTTCTCTCTGGCTGCTTTGAGGATTATTTCTTTGTCTTGAGCTTTCACAAATTTGACTATGATGCTTTTTTTTTTGGTAGATTTCTGTGGTTTTTCCTGTTTGGGGTTTGCTCAAGTTCTTAAATCTGTGGGCTTATGTTTTTTGCCAAGTTTGAGATGCTTTCTGCCATTATTTCTTTGAGTTCATTTTCCTCTCCTTCTGCAACTCTGAGTACATGAATGTTAGGTCTTATGTTGTATTTCCACAGGTCTTTGAGGCTCTGTTCGTTTTTGTGTGTGTGTGTGAGGAAGACCAGCCCTGAGCTAACATCCATTACCAATCCTCCTCTTTTTGCTGAGGAAGATTGGCCCTGGGCTAACATCCATGCCCATCTTCCTCTACTTTATATAGGATGCCGCCACGGCATGGCTTGACAATCGGTGTGTCAGTCCGCGCCCGGGATCCGAACCTGTGAACCCCGGGCCACCAAAGCAAGAGTGTGCAAACTTAACTGCTACACCACCGGGCTGGCCCTCTAGATTCATTTTTTTCTAAATCTGTTTTCTCTCTGTGGCTCAGATTGGTTAATTTCTATTATTCTATCTTCCATTTCCCTGATTCTTTTTTCTGTCCCTTCCATTCTGCTGTTGAGCCCCTACACTGAGTTTTTTGTTTCAGTTATGGTATTTTTCAGTTCTAAAATTTCTATTTGGTTCTACTTTATATCTTCTTTTTCTTTGCTGAGACTTTCCATGTTTTTGTTGTTTCAAGCTATTTGTAATTGCTTGCTGAGACGTGTTTATGATGCTACTTTAAACCCTTGTCAGTTAACTCCAAAGCCTCTGCCATCTTTTGTTAGCGTGCGTTGATTATCTTTTTCCATTCAATTTGAGGTCTTCCTTATTCTTGTATGATGAGTCATTTTCTACTGAAACCTGGACACTTTGGCTGTCATGTTGTGAGAGTCTGGATCTTATTTAAACATTCTGTTTCAGGTGGTTTCCTTAGACATCTCCCCAGCAGGGAGTTGGAGGGGAGTGGAGGTGCCACCATATTACTGCCAAGTGGAGGTAGAAATCCAGGTTCCCTACTTGGCTTCCACTGCCACCTGAGGAGGGGTCTCCCTGCTACTCCTGGGTGAGTGACAGTACTTACTTCCCGCTGAGCCTCTACTGGAGCCTCCCTGGCCAGGAGGGGAGGGGTCCTGTGTTCCTGCTCCCTGGGGTCTCCTCTGGCACCACTGCAGCAGGGCAGGGAGGGACCGGGTCAAAGCTCCCCACTCAGCCTTTGCTGGCCTGGGAGGGGTGGGGCAACAGTGCTTTGAGGTGTCTGGCCAGAGTAAGGTGGTTCTTATCTAAAAGTTTTCTGTCTGGTTGGGCTGCCCCTTGTCTGTACCCATTGACACTTCCAAGTTGCCAGCTCTTTATCTCCAAGTCAGGGATGACGCAGAAGAAAGTCCCAGGGACCCACCACCACATCGCTTCTTGGGTCCCCAGGTCCCTGCCGGTCTACCTTCTCTCCACCTTTCAGTCTTCTTATGGTTGTCATGTATGTAATGACCAGGGTTTTAGTGTGCTTGGTGGAGGAATAGGGAAAAATCTGTCTACTCCATCTTCCAGGAAGCAGAAGTTTCTTCTGTTTCCTTTTATGCCAATTTTGGCTTACTTTTCCCCAGCTATTGATCTATTTTATCTAAGTTTTCAATGTGTTGCTGTATAGGTATGTGTACAGTCATCCCTCAGTATCCACAGGGGACTGGCTCCAGGACCTCATGCAGATACCAAAATCCATGGATGCTCCAGTCCCTTGTATAGAATGGCTTAGTATTTGCATGTAACCTATGCCCATCCTCCCGTGTACAGGCGTACCTCAGGGACACTGTGGGTTCAGTTCCAGACCACTGCAGTAAAGCAAATACTGCAGTAAAGTGAGTCACATGAATTTTTTGGTTTCCTAGTGCATATAAAAGTCATGTTTACACTATACTGTAGGCTATTAAGTGTACAGTGGCATTGTAGCTAAAAAAACAATGTACATACCTTAATTAAAAAATAATTTATTGGGGCCAGCCCTGTGGTGTAGTGGTTAAGTTTGGCACACTCTGCTTCAGCAGCCCAGGTTCACAGCTTCAGATTCTGGGCGCAGACCTACACCACTCGTCAGCCATGCTGAAGCGGTGACCCACATACAGTAGAGGAAGATTGGCAAAGATGTTAGCTCGGGGCAAATATTCCTCACACACACACATACACAAAACAACTTTATTGCTAAAAAACGCTAACCATTGTCTGAGCCTTCAGTGAGTCATAATCTTTTTGCTGACGGGGGGTCTTGCCTCAGTGTTGATGGCTGCTGACTGATCAGAATGGTGGTTGCTTAAGGCTGGTGTGGCTGTGGCAATTTTTTAAAATAAGACAGCAGTGAAGTTTGCCACATTGATTGACTGACTCTTCCTTTCATGAAGGATTTCTCTATAGCGTGCAATACTGTTTGATAGCATTTTACCCACAGTAGAACTTCTTTTAAAATAAGAGTCAATCCTCTCAAACCCTGTCACTGCTTTATCAAGTAAATTAATGTAATATTCTAAATCTTTTGTTGTCATTTCAAGAATCTACACAGCATCTTCATCAGGAGTAGATTCCATCTCAAGAAACTACTTTCTTTGCTCATCCATAAGGAGCAACCCCTCATCTGTTAAAGTTTTATCATAAGATTACAGCAGTTCAGGCACATCCTCAGGCTCCACTTCTAATTCTAGTTTTCTTGCTATTTCCACCACATCTGCCATTACTTCTCCACTGACTCCCCTCAAAGTCATCCATGAGGGTTGGAATCAACTCCTTCCAAACTCCTGTTAATGGTAATATTTTGACCTCTTCCCTTGAATCACAAATGTTCTTAATGGCATCTAGAATGGTAAATCCTTTCCAAGAGGTTTTCAATTTACTTTGCCCAGATCCATCAGAGGAATCACTATATATGGCAACTAAGACCTTACAAAATGTATTTCTTAAATAATAAGACTTGAAAGTCTAAATTACTCCTTGATCCATGGACTGCAGACTGGATGCTGTGTTAGCAGGCATGAAAGCAACATTAATCTCTGTACATCTCCGTCAGAGCTCTGGGGTGACCAGGTGATTGTCAATGGGTGGTCATATTTTGAAAAGATTCTTTTCCTCTGAGCAGTAGGTCTCAACAATGGGCTTAAACTATTCAGTAAACCATGTTGTAAACAGACGTGTTGTCATCCAGGCTTTGTTGTTCCATTTATAGAGCACAGAGTAGATTTAACATAATTCTTGAGAGCCCTAGGATTTTGGGAATGGTAAATGAGCACTGGCTTCCACTTAAACTCACCAGTTGCCTTAGCCCCTAACAAGAGAGTCAGCCTGTCCTTTGAAGCTTTGAAGGCAGGCAGTGACTTCTCCTCTCTACCTGTGAAAGTCCTAGACGGCATCTTCTTCCAATGTGAGACTCTTTCGTCTACATTGAAGTATGTTTTTTAGTGTAGCCACCGTCATGAATTATTTTAGCTATATCTCCTGGATAACTTGCTGAAGCTTCCACGTCAACACTTGCTGCTTCATCTTGAGCTTCTATGTTATGGAGACGGCTTCTTTCCTTAAACCTCAAGAACCAAACTCTGCTAGCTTCAAACTTTTCTTGTGCAGCTTCTTCCCCTCTCTCAGCCTTCAGAGAATTGGAGAGAGTTAGGGCCTTGCTCTGGATTAGGCTTTGGCTTAAGGGAATGTTGTGGCTGGTTTGATCTTCCATCCAGACATTAAAGCTTTCTCCATGTCAGCAATAAGGCTCTTTTGCTTTCTTGTCATTCGTGTGTTGACTGCAGTAGCACTTTTACTTTCCTTCAGGAACTTTTCCTTTGCATTCACAATTTGGCTCACTGGTGCAAGAGGCCTGCCTTTTAGCCTGTCTCAGCTTTCGACATGCCTACTCACTAAGCTTAACCATTTCTAGCTTTTGATTTAAAGTGAGAGATGTGCGACTCTTCCTTTGACCTGAACACTTAGGGGCCATTGTAGGGTTATTAACTGGCCTAAATTCAGTATTGTTGTGTTTCAGGGAATAGGGAGGCGCAGGAGAGGGAGAGAGATGGGGGAACAGCTGGTCAGTGGAGCAGTCAAAACCCACACATTTATTGATTAAGTTCATTGTCTTATATGGGCGCAGTTCATAGCACACCAAAATAATTACAGTAGTAACGTCAAAGATCACTTGTCACAGATTACCAAACAACACCAACAAATATAATAATGAAAAAGGTTGAAATATGGCAAGAATTACCAAAATGTGACACAGAGACACGAAGTGAGCAAATGCTGTTGGAAAAATAGACACTCAACACAGAGTTACCACAAACCTTCAATTTGTAAAAAACGCAAAATCTGAGAAGCACAATAAAGCAAGGTGTGCCTGTACTTTACATCATCTCTAGATCACTTATAATACCTAATACGATGTAAATGCTATGTGAGTAGTTGTTACACTATATTGTTTAGGGAATAATGACAAGAAAAAGGTCTGCACATGTTCAGTACAAACCATTGTAGGCCTTACAACCTGTGGGTGTTTGAATCCGCGGATACAGAACCCGCGGGTACAGAGGGCTGACTGTATGATGTTCTCCCTTGTATTTCAAGCTTTTAACCTTTTCCATCTGTACTTAATTTGCATTTCCTCGCTTTTCTCTGGGTCATCTTGTCAGAGGCTTGGCCATCTAATTGTCCTTTTCAGATAAGGGATCCACCCTTTGGGTCAGATCCTGTTGCTGCAGGGCTCTGGAGCCTGCTCTCAGTGTCCTCTGATGCCCTTAGGATGAATCCAGCCCAGCACCTTGAGTTGGAGGGGGTCCCTGGTCCCCCACCACCCACCTCGCCACCTCCTCTGGGGGCTTGTTCGCAAGTCATGGCCCAGCATAGAGAGCGCTCGTCATTTATGGTGTTTGAGGGACCGGCCCGGTGGCATAGTGGTTAAGTTTGCGTGCTCTGCTTCGGTAGCCCGGGGTTCATGGGTTTGGATCTCGGGCACAGATCTACTCACCACTCATCAAGCCGTGCTGTGGCAGCAACCCACATACAAAACAGAGGAAGATGGGCACGAATGGAAGCTCAGGGCCAATCTTCCTCACAAGAAAAAACCTTTTTATTTTGTAATAATTGTAGATTTACTGAAAAGTTGCAAAGATAGTGCACAGTTCCCATATATCTTTCACTCAGTCTCCCCTACTGTTAGTATCTTACATAACTATAACTAGCCATCTGTCAAAACTAAAGAATTGATGTTGGTACATTACTACCAGTTTAACTCCAAGCTTTATTTGGATTTTACCCAGTTTTCCACTAATTTCGGTTTTCTGTTCCAGGATATGACATTGCATTTGGTTATCAATTTTGGAATGAATGAGGCAGGCCTTGACCTAGGGTAACGCTGGCAAGTGGAGAAAAGTAGATGCCTTCCAGAGGCATGCAGAGGGGAGGAGGAGAGAGGAGGGCAGGGGCAGAACAGGAGGAGAGTCTGGGACGTCCTCCAAGGTCGAGAAGGGGGCAGCTTTGGTTTTGGATGGTGGGAAGGAAGCTGGTGAATCACTGGGAACAGGGGACGCTGATGGGCCACCTCAGTGGAGGTCTTTCTGGCAGTGGAGGTCGGACCTAACCCCCAGGAGGGAGGAGTGGCAAGGGAGACCACCGTGTGGGAGGCTGAGGGTAGAAATGAGTTGGCAGGACCTGTGTGGAATGGAAAGGCCAGCGGCCCCTGGGCTGCATTAGCATTGGAGGCTACTGTGGACAAGCCAGGTGGAAGATTCCACCCTGTTCTTTGCCAAGGAAGAGTACCATGGAGAGCCCCACCTGAGTCCTCGCGCCCATTATGCCAGCTCCGCCACAGTCACCACTCGGCCCTGTCCTGGCAGACCACCTGGCCTGGAGCGGGTAGCCAGTGGGGAAGGGCCCTGGGATGGAAGTGGGAACCCAGGAGCCGCAGTGACTGTGGGGCGAGTACAGGCGGACGGTGCAGTTGGTCCAGGCCCCTCGTGGCTTCACCCCTGCAGAACGTGCTTCGTGGAGGGCAGGCTAGCATCTTGGGGAACAGTCTGTGCCGCAGCCGTGGGGACCAGGGCTTTAGAGCACGTAGCAGGGCACGGGCCCCAGGTGTGGAGTGTGTGACAATCCACTGTAATAGAAAACTTGAGACGATTTCCAGGCGGCTTGTGCCCATCACACTCGTGGACCAGCTTCCTTGCCAGCACTTGGTGACGTTCAACCTCTTTTTTTTCTTTTTGACCATTTGAAGGATTAAAAGTTACTTCACTGTATTTTGAAATTTGCTCTTGTGTGATTTAAATGAAGCCAAACACCCTCCCAGTGTTTAAGCCCTTTGTGTTTTCTCTTATTAAAAATACCTGGGGTTTTATTGGTTTTTTTAAGTGAGGGTGGAGACATTTTTCCATTAGATTGGTTTTCTCTTAGTCACAGGAAATTTATAAAATATAAATATAACATAAAAAATATACGGATGTAAAATATTCTGGATATTAATCTTTTGTCAGTCATATAAGTGACAAATACCGTTTTTCAGTTTGTGGTTTGTTTTTTCACTTTGTGGTATATTTTGAAAAACGAAAGTTCTTAATTTTAATGGAAATAATTTCTTCAATCTTCCTTGCTAGTTTGTGCCTTTTGTGTCTTGTGTGAGGAGTCCTTCCCTACTGCAGACCGTGCTCTAGTGTCTTCCAGAAGCCCTGCAGTCTGCTCTTCCACGCCGAGGGCTTCGTCTCTAGTCACGGGAAGTGGTTGTGTCTGGGGTGAGGCCAGGCTCGGGTTTTGTCTTGCCTGAGCACCTTACGTTGAAAACCCCACTGGCTGCGGGTCAGGATCAGCTCCTCTGTGCGGCGGGTTTCCTAGCTGTGGGTCTGTCTCTGGGCTCTCTGTTCTGTCCATTGCTCGGCTTGTCCTTGAGCCAGTTCCGTACTCTCTGGATTACTTCAGCGTCACAATAATTCATCATCATAAAGCAAATTCCTTCACCTTGTTCTTCTTTGTGGCTATTTTAGCTATTCTTGTCCTTTATTCTTCCAGAAATGTATTTTAAATTCAGTGTAAATTTTTTAAAAAGTTGGAATTTTGATTGAGATTGTCCTGAACCTGTGCCTGAGTTTGGTGAGAAGTGGCCCCGTCTCTGCGGTGAGTCTTGCTGCCCGAGGACGAGGACGAGGCGTCCGTCTCTAATGAGACAGGCCTCTCTGATGTCTGTTAATCAAGTTCTCACTAGTCTTTGTTAGATTTATTCCTGTCACTTTTCTTACTACTATAAATAACATATTTTTACATCTTATTTTCTCAGTGTTCGTTGGTATATAGATATACAAGTTTTTTTATTGATTTTGTTTCCAGCAACCTTGGTAAACTATATTAGTAATCGTTATAATTTATCCAGAGATTCTCTTGGGTTTTCCTATATAAACAATCATATCTTTTGCAAATAATAACCACTTTTTTCTTCTTTTGAGTTCATTTGCGTTTTCTTTCTTTTTCTTGCCTCCCTGCCCTGGCTATGACCCCAGGACAATGTTGACTATGATGGTAGTGGGCTTCCAGCCTTTCCCCTTGATGAGTGATGCCTTGTGGAAGGTTATTTTAAGAAACCCTTTAAATTAAACTGAGGAATTTCCCTTTGATCACTGATTTGTGTAGCTTTGAGTTGTGCTGAGCTTTTCTTTTTTTTTTTTTTTTTTTAATTTTTTTTATTGATGTCTTAATAGTTTATAACACTGTGGGGTTTTAGTTGTACATTTTTGTTTGTCCGTCACCATGTGGATGTAACCCTTCACCCCTTGTGCCCACCCCCCACCCCCCTTCCCCCTGGTAACCACCAATCAGTTCTCTCTGTCCGTGTGTTCATTTATAGTCCACATATGAGTGAGTTCATGCAGTGTCTGTCCTTCTCTCTCTGGCTTATTTCACTTAACATAATACCCTCTAGGTCCTTCCATGTTGTTGCAAATGGGACAATTGTGTCTTTTCTTATGGCTGAGTAGTATTCCATTGTATGTATATACCACATCTTCTTTAACCAATCCTCAGTCGAGGGACACTTGGGTTGCTTCCACTTCTTGGCTATAGTGAATAATGCTGCAATGAACATAGGGGTGCATAAGCCTCTTGTGTTGGTTGATTTCATGTCCATTGGGTAGATGCCCAAGAGTGGGATTGCTGGATCATACGATATTTCTATTTTTAATTTTTTGAGGACTCTCCATACTGTTTTCCATAGAGGCTGCACCAGTTTGCATTCCCACCAGCAGTGAATGAGGGTCCCCGTTTCTCCACAACCTCTCCGGCATTTGTTGTTATTTGTCTTTGTGATTATAGCCATTCTAACGAGTGTAAGGTGATATCTTCGTGTAGTTTTGATTTGCATTTCCCTGATGATTAGTGATGTTGAACATCTTTTCATGTGTCTATTGGCCATCTGTATCTCTTCCTTGGAAAAATGTTTGTTCATATCCTCTGCCCATTTTTTGATCGGGTTGTTTGTATTTTTGTTGCGTGCTGAGCTTTTCTTAAACACTTCTTTGTGTCTATGGAGGTGATCATGTGACTCCTCTCCTTTAGTCTGTTAATGTGCTAATTTCTGTCACTTGATCTTCTAATGTTAAACTAAGCCTGCATTCCTGAAATAAACTCCACTTGGTCCTGATATACTGGTATTTTATACATTGTAGGCTCAGTTTGTTTATCGTTTATAGTGTCTGTGTAGGACTTCTGAATCTTTGTTCATGAGTGCAGTTGACCTAAATGTCCTTTTGTCATCTAGGACTGGTCAGGTTTTGGTTTCAAGATTGTTCTGGCCCCGTAAACTAAGTTGAGAAGTGTCCTCTGCTTCCCTCTCCTGTGGACCAGTTCCTGTAAGGCTGGAGTGACGCGGCTCTTGAATATCTGGTGGAACCCCCAGTAAAGCTCCAGGCTGGAGCTTGCTTTATTTAACGACTGATTCAGATTCCTTTATGCTCACAGGAATGTTCATTCAGCTTTCATTTTTCCTCTTGTCAGTTTTTCTAGAATTTGTTGACTTCGTCTGTGTTTTCAAATTCATTGGCGTAACGTTGGTTCACTGAGTCGTCTTGACGTCCTTTCCTTTCTGCAGCTCGGTGGCCGTGGCACTTTCGTCACTCCTGACGTCGTGTCTGTGCTCCTTGTCAGGTTTTCGGAATGAATAATGACCAGCGGGCGAATGGAGACCACAAGGCAGAATGGGCAATGGGACGAGTTTATTGCGAGCACCCTCGGGCGAGGTTCCGCGACTCCAAGGGGGAGTCGAGGAAGTCGCGCGCCAGACAAAGCAACGGGTTTTTAGGTAGGGGGTGGCCGACTGTGATTGGTCAGCGGGGGGAGCTTGAAAAATGTGGTCAATCGTGATTGGCCAGCAGGAGGGTTTGAAAGTCCGAGCGGGTTATCTGGGGAATCTCTTTGTGGTAAGTCTTTTTTCCTTTCCCGCCTTAGTTTCAGGTGGCATTGTTGTCCCGAGTGCTTTGGCGGGAAATCGGCCATCTTGGGTGGCCCTGTTTTTAGGCCAGCCCATCATTCCGACCCTTCGTTTTGTATATAATGGGACCGGGGGCGCTGATTCCGATCTGGCTACTTCCTGCTGACGGGTGGACGTCGTGATAGGGACAGTCGGAGGTGGCTAGGCGAGAGTAGGGCCGTAGGAGGAGTTGGTTGACGGACACTCGGGTCATTTCCTGTAGGCGTCCCTGTATGTACCGGATAAGACAAGGAGCAACAGACATTAGTACTAGAATCAAACAGAGAGGTCCCGCCAAAGGGAGGAGCCAGGTTACCCAGGTGTGGGGGTCTAGTCCCCACATATAGGAGTCCTGACGTCTTGCTTGGATCCGCTCTCTGAGTTCCTGGACCTTGGAGGTGACTATCCCAGATTGGTTTATGTAGTAACAGCATTCCTCATTGAGGAAAAGGCAGGTTCCCCCTCTTTCAGCCGTCAGGAGATCCAGGGCTCGCCTGTTTTGTAGGGTGACAGCTGCAAGGCTAGAGATCTGGGTCTGCAAGGCCGTTAGGGAATCCGCGATGCGTTCCATGTCATCATTGAGCGCCTGAGAGAGTTTGTAGTAGAAATTTATTGAGGTTCCGAGACCCGCTGCCCCGATTGCCATTCCAGTGGTGAGGCCAGCTCCGATCAATAGGGGAAGGAAAGCCGCCCTTTTTTCCCGATGAGAGGGGAACAGCATGGAGAGGAGGTGTGTGTGAGAGTAGATGGTGGTAGAGGGGGATAAGAAAATAAAAATGCAGTCGAGAGAGTTGTTGGCAGTTAGGCATTTATAGACCCCTTTTGGGCATGAGAGGAATATCCCTGGAGGCGTGCAGTAGGGGAGGGAGGTTATGCTGTCGGAGGCATTTGTGGTAAGGTAGCCGAGAGCTGAGGGTAAACTGCGGATGGGTATAGGCCTCCCTATGGGTCCCACGTGGACCGTCCCGTTGGTAGTGTTGGTGTTCGGTAGAGGCCATTGGGTTGGGATGGGAACCCCAACAATGTTTGGCACTGTCGAAAAGGGGAAGCAGATCCAGCAGTCACGGTCCTGGGATACATTTTGCCATAGGTTATAGCTGGAGTTTATAAGCGCCACTGTGAGCTGATTGGTGATGGAGGCCCTTTGTAAGTTGTTAAGATTAATACCTTTATATGTGGGGGTGGTGGCCTGGGACTGGAGTTTAGACAGCTTCTGGATTATGAGCTGAGTCTGATTACGTCTAGCCTGGTCTTGAACTCCACCCCCGTCGGTAAGTCCCAATTGGGCCAGATAGGTCCAGCAGACCTGTCCCGACTTGGGGTATGACGTGCACGGGGATCTGCTAGTTTGGGAGAGCTCAGAGACCCAAAAGGTTTTTCCTGGGGCATGGGGAGAGGTGCAGGCAGTAGGGGTTTTCCCTAAGTAACATTCTCGAGGCATGTAGGTGAATGACTGAAGATACCTGGAGCGACCGCTGCCGCGCATACACTGATCACAGCTTGCAGCATGGGTCAGAGGACACAGGAGAGCTAGGAGGAGGATCACGTACCAGCCAAAGTTTAGTTGGACCCACTGCCTGGGAGGTCCATCCATCTTGCGGTGGTGCTCGCTTAAGGTTGCTGATATGCACCCAAGGTTGATGTCCCAGTAGCTTTGCCGCAGTCGGGGTGGTAAGGATGACAATGTGTGGTCCCGACCAGCGTGGCTGTAGGGACTTGGGGTGCAGGGCCCGGAGGAGAACCTGGTCTCCTGGGTGTAATGCCTGAGGGGAGCCTCCCTCCTGGTTGGGGTCACCTGGTGCTGGTGCGACAGCATCGGCATGGGCCCTCAGGAGGGCCCGCAGTAGGGTTAGATAGGGCAGGTAGGAGAGGAGGGGTGGGGGAGAGGCTGGGAGGTTGTGATTCAGGAGGAAGGGTCTGCCGTACAGAAGCTCGAATGGGCTCAGTCCTGAAGGCCCACGGGGAGCTGCTCTGAGTCGGGTGAGAGCTAAGGGTAGAAGTGTTGGCCACGATAGGCGAGTCTCGAGGGTTAGCTTAGTGAGTTGGGCCTTAAGTAACCCGTTAGCCCTCTCTACCTTACCCGATGACTGGGGGTGATAGGGGATGTGGAGCTTCCAGGTGATATTGAGGCTCTCCGCCACCTGGTGGGTGATGCTGGAGATGAAGGCTGGCCCGTTGTCTGATTGTAAGGTCCGGGGGAGTCCAAACCTCGGAATGATGTGTTCAATGAGGATCGTGGCTACTACATCCCCTGTCTCCCGGGCAGTGGGGTATGCCTCGATCCAACCTGTGAATGTATCCACCATAGTTAGTAAATATCGGAAGGTTTTGTGGCGGGGCATGTGGGTGAAATCGAGTTGCCAGTCTTCTCCTGGCTGGTGGCCGCGGAGTTGGTGGTTGGGTCCCGGCCTGCGGATCCCGCCTTGGGCATTGACGGTAGAGCAGGTTTTACAGGCCTTATGTACTGTTTCAATGACCCTGTAGAGAGAGGGGTGATGAAAAAGGGGTCGGAGGAATTGGTGGAGGGCCTTAGGACCGATATGGAGGGACTGGTGGATGTCTGTAATTAGGGTATGTACCAGGCTATCTGGGAGAGCAATCTTATCCTGGATATAAATCCATCCCTTGTCTCCTGGTTTACCCCCCAGTTCTTTTAAGGTCTGAACTTCTTTATCAGAATATGAAGGGCTGTGGGGAGTGTTAAGAAAAAGGACTGGGGCAGGGGAGGCGCCTAGGGCCGTTTGCCTAGCGACGGAGTCAGCCTTATAGTTACCCCGGGAGATTGGATCTTTAGTGGTTTGGTGCCCGCGGCAGTGAACTATGGCTACCTTGGTGGGGAGGCTGAGGGCCTCAAGTAGTTTGGCAATAAGGGGTCCGTTGACTATTGGAGTCCCTTTGGTGGTTAGGAGTCCTCGTTCCTGCCAGAGGACAGAATGGGTATGGGTGATGAGATAGGCATACTTGGAATCTGTATAGATGGTAACCCGCTGTCCTTTTGACAGATGGAGTGCCCTGGTAAGGGCTATAAGTTCTGCCTTTTGGGAGGTGGTCCCGATGGGGAGAGGGGCCGTTTCCACGACAGCGTCTAAGGTGACCACAGCATAGGCTGCATGTTTTCGGCCGTCTGGGGCCATGAGGGAGCTACCATCCACGAACAGCACGCGATCAGGGTCGAGTAAGGGCTGGTCAGAGAGCCCTGGGAGTGAGGGGGTCAGCTCTTCTAGGAGCTGAGGGCAGGAGTGAGAGGGGTCGGAGGTAGACGAGGGTACCGGCAACAGAGTAGCAGGGTTTAAGCGGGGGGAGACGGAGAGGGAGATCTGAGGATTCTCGATAAACAATAGGTGGTATAGTTGGAGGCGGGAGGGGGTTAGCTGCGCTAGAGACCTGTGGCTGACCAGATCCGTGAGTCGATGGGGAGAGTAGACGGTAAGAGGCTGTCCCAGAGTGAGTTTGAGAGCCTCCTTTGTGAGGGAAGCAGCCGCCGCCAGCGCTCGGAGGCAAGGCTGCCACCCCTGAGTGGTGACATTCAGTTGCTTTGACAGGTAGGCCACAGCCCTGTAGGTGGGTCCGGCTGGCTGAGCCAGGAGACCGATAGCCGAGCCAGAGCGTTCATCAGTGAAGAGGTGAAAGGGCCTGGAGGGGTCAGGCAACGCCAGAGTAGGACCGGCGGTGAGACAGTCCCGCAGCTTGGAAAACAGGTGTCGAATGGAGCCAGGGTTGGTTAGAGGCCCCTGGGGGGTCTCTTTGGCAGCCTTGTATAGGGGCCGGGCTAAGACTGCAAAATTTGGGATCCAGTGCCTAAAAAAGCCCACTAGTCCCAAAAAGGAGAGTATCTCGTCCGCATTCTGAGGGGGCTGGAGTTCTCGAAGGAGGCGGATGCGGTCTCCTGTGAGGGATTTGGAGGTGGGAGTCAAGGAGACACCCAGGTAGGTGACTGAGGGGGTGCAGAGTTGAGCTTTGGAGGCGGTTACTCGATACCCCTTGGCGCCCAGGAAATTGAGCAAGGTAGAGGTGTCCTTCTGAGATGAGGAGGAGGTCATCCACATATTGGAGAAGGGTGCTGGCCTCAAGAACGCATTGTTGGAGGTCCGTGGTCAGGGCTTGGCCAAAGATATGAGGGCTGTCCCGGAAGCCCTGGGGCAAGACTGTCCATGTTAGCTGCCTTGAGAAGTGTGTATCTGGATCCTCCCAGGTGAAAGCAAATAGGAAATGGGAATCTGAGTGAAGGGGGATAGTGAAGAAGGCATCCTTTAAGTCCAGGACCGTAAAGTGGGTGGTCTTAGGTGGGATATTGGAAAGTAGGGTGTAGGGGTTAGGAACAACGGGGTGGAGTGGGACGACAGCCTCGTTAATGAGTCGTAGGTCCTGTACCAATCGGTAGGCTCCTGAAGGTTTCCGGACCGGAAGGATAGGGGTGTTGCAAGGAGAGCTGATAGGAATGAGGAGTCCCTGCTGCCTGAGACGGTCTATAATGGGCTTAAGGCCTCGGCGGTGCGTTAGGGAAATGGGGAACTGGGGCCGAGAGGGAAACTTAGAGCCATCTTTAAGTTGTATTTTTACAGGGACATGGTGGGATGCAATGGTGGGCTTAGAAATATCCCAGACCTGCGGGTCCACCGTGGGAAGGCCGCCTGGGGGCGAGGTAGGGGAGGTAGAGAATAAAGGCAGGATAAGGCAACCCGAAGCTGAGGGGGAGGGTGAAAGGCGAATGGTGGCCTGTAATTTATGGAGAATGTCTCTTCCCAGCAGAGGCACAGGGCAGGAAGGGATGACTAAAAACGAGTGTGAAAAGGGGAACCCATCCAGGCTACAGGTGAGTGGAGGGGTGGCCCTAGGAGAAGAGGAGGTGCCATCAATGCCCATCACCGCAATCGGTGAGGATCGGGTTGGTCCCGAATAGGATGGCAGGACTGAGTAGGTAGCCCCCGTGTCCAGCAAAAAGGAGATGGACTTACCCGCTACCTGGAGCGTGACCCTGGGCTCGGCATGGGTGAGTGGGGTGTCCGAGTCTGGGCTCCATCAGTCGTCTTCCAATCCGAGTAGTTGGAGGGCCGGACTTACCGGCTCGGGAGCTCCCCCATGTGGAGGCACCGGAGATCTCCCAAGGTTGGGGCAGTCCGATTTCCAGTGACCCATGGCGTGGCAGAGAGGGCATGGCCTGGTTGGCGCCCTTGGGTTAGGACATTGACGAGCCCAGTGTCCCTCGACCCCACATTTAAAACAGGCCCCCGGAGGGGTGCGGTTAGGAGTGCCTTTATATTGGCCTCCAGAGCCTGCCGGCCGCAGGGCCGCTACCAGGGCTTGGGTTTGTAACTGGACTTTCTGCTGGAGCCTGGCCTGGCGTTTTAATTCTGCCGCCTCCTCTCGGGAGTTAAAAACTTTAAATGCCATTTTCACCAGATCAGAAATAGGGGTTTGAGGACCCTCCTCTGCCTTTTTCAACTTCTTGCGAATGTCCGGCGCCGATTGGGAAATAAAGTGGGTAGCCAGGACAGTCGCTCCCGCCGGGGAGGCTGGGTCTAGACGAGTATACTGAGTTAAGGCCTCGGTTAA
The DNA here is from genome assembly GCA_031878705.1 of Tapirus indicus. Taxonomy (NCBI): domain Eukaryota; kingdom Metazoa; phylum Chordata; class Mammalia; order Perissodactyla; family Tapiridae; genus Tapirus; species Tapirus indicus. The sequence continues at coordinate 1,699,454 of CM062935.1, forward strand.
CCTGTTAAGGAACATGGCGGGGTTTTCATCGGAAGTCTGAATGATTTCTCTAAGCTTGTCATAATTTACAGATTTATTGGAGGCCGCCCGCATGCCGGCGATAAGGCATTGGACCATGCGGTCGCGGCGTCGGCGGCCATCTTGACCGTCCTGATATTCCCAATTGGGTTCTATGGCGGGGACGGCTTGTGCCCCTACCAGCATGGTTGCGTCTGTGAGGTGGACTTGGTCAGCATATTCTCGGGCGGCAGCCTGGATGCGTTCCCTCTCCTCTGTTGTTAAGGTTGTGGTTTGTATAACATGTAGGTCATGCCAGGTAAGGTCATAGGCCTGTGCCAGATATTGGAATTCCTTAGTGTACCCATCTGGGTTGGCCGAAAAGGATCCCAGCCTTTTTTCAATCTGGGAAAGATCCTGCAGGGAAAATGGGGCATGTACTCTAACGACCCCTTCTGCACCAGCGACTTCCCTTAGGGGGCATAGGAAGTTGGAGGAGGGCTTTCGCCCCCTAGTGCGGGCGGAAATGGGGGGGGAAGATAGGGGAACCGCTGTGGAGGGGAGTCCCGGGGCGGTCCCGGGTCGTGGGGATTCAAGGGGAGCAGGGGAAGGAGCAGAAGGCATGGTGGGGGCAGGGGTTGAACCCGGGGCTGGTGGAGGGTCAGGGGGTGGAGGAGTGGGATCCTGATAGGGAGGAGGAGAAAGTAAAGGAGGGGTTCTCACGGGCGGTCTAGATAGATTTTCGGGGGGTTCGGAGAGGGGGGAAAGAGAGGGAGGGTCAGGGTCCATAGGAGCAGCAGGCGGGAGTATAGGAGGGGGAGAGCGGGCGAGGAGGACTTGGGACGTTGAGCAGCGAGAACACAGGGAAGGGTGAGAGCGCAGATCCCAGAAGGCCTGGACATAGGGTACCTCGGACCATTTGCCTTGGCGTCTGCAGAGGTTGTCAAGGTCAGTAAGAATTTGGTAATCGAAAGTACCCTCTGGAGGCCATTGGGACTGATTATCCAACTGATATTGTGGCCATGCCACGGTACAGTAGTGGACTAGACGTCTCCTTCTTAGGTCTTGGTCTAATTTCAGGGTTCTTAAATTGGCCAGCAAGCACCCCAGAGGTGTCTTAGGGTCGAATTTAGACTGGGAGGTTCCCATGGTCACCCCGCCTATCGGCCCAAAGTGCGGAGGAGAGCGTCCTCCCGTCCGCTCGTTGGGCTGCGGTCAGGGAAAAAGGACAGCTACCGCAGAATAGGGACGTCTCCCGATTCCTTGGAGCCGGTGAGGCCACCAGGTGGCCGGAGGGATCCGCCCTGACGCGGCCGCGATTAGGACAGGGCGTTCCGGAGGAGGCGCGGGGATCAGGGAACACTCACCTCAGCCTTCGGAGGGACGTCCGGAAAGGGGCTCCTGGCTCAATCAGGATAAGGAGAAAGCCTCCGGCCGGAGCAGGAGCTCAGTCTCCTCCCGGGTTTCGGCACCAAATGTCAGGTTTTCGGAATGAATAATGACCAGCGGGCGAATGGAGACCACAAGGCAGAATGGGCAATGGGACGAGTTTATTGCGAGCACCCTCGGGCGAGGTTCCGCGACTCCAAGGGGGAGTCGAGGAAGTCGCGCGCCAGACAAAGCAACAGGGGTTTTTAGGTAGGGGGTGGCCGACTGTGATTGGTCAGCGGGGGGAGCTTGAAAAATGTGGTCAATCGTGATTGGCCAGCAGGAGGGTTTGAAAGTCCGAGCGGGTTATCTGGGGAATCTCTTTGTGGTAAGTCTTTTTTCCTTTCCCGCCTTAGTTTCAGGTGGCATTGTTGTCCCGAGTGCTTTGGCGGGAAATCGGCCATCTTGGGTGGCCCTGTTTTTAGGCCAGCCCATCACTCCTTTTCTCTATTCCCGGAAGAATCTTGTTGGAAACATTAATATTTTCAAAGAACCAACTTTTGGCTCTCTTGGTTTTTGTTGTATTTTGGCTATTTCATTAGTTTGTGTTCTTATCTTTATTTCCTTCCGCCTGCTTTCTGTGGGTCATTTTGCTGTTTCCCCTGGACAGAGGTCGGTCCTGTTTGCTGGAGCCTGTAGGGCTGAGGGCCTCTCTCCAGGCCCTGCTGCAGCTCCCTCCACACGCTGGACGAGTTGTTTTTGTGTTATCATTGGGTTCTAAATATTACCTAATTTCCCTTATTTCTTGTTTGACCCATGAATTACTTATTCATGACTTTCTTAATCTCCAGGTCTTTGGGGGATTTCCTGGGGTTTGGGGTTGGTTGGTTGGTTTTGCTCTTTCATCAGTGAGCTTGGTTTCAATAAGAGCTCAAGCCTTTGAAATTTGAGACTCACTTTGTGTCCAGTATGTTTCCGAGTAGATTTTCTTCCATCATTTTACTTTCTTCATAGCTCTTGGATGATTTGAGAAAATTCTTTACATTCAATCCTAGATTTTCAGTTGTTCTGGGGAAGAGGGTTAGTTCAGACCAGCACTGTTAGTAGGAAGGTCAGCCAGGTGTGAACCACATGTGGGATTTAAAATTTTCTAGTAGCCACCTTAAAAAAGTAAAAAAACCCACCACAGGTGAAATGAATTTTATTTAACCCAATATATCACAAATTTCTACATGTAATCAAGGAGGAAACATAAATGCAGCCTTTTACATTTCTCCTTTTTTGCCGAGCCTGGCCTCCTCCGGCGTGTCACACCTCTCGCAGCTGCGTGGCTCATGGCCACCGCAGGGGACAGTGCAGGTCCAGATGACCTCTGACCACCTCTCTGCGTGCAGCCCAGCATCTGGAGCTGGCTGTTGGAGGATCTGCTGGCAGTGGGTCTTCTCTTGTCTGGTGCCAGGTCCTCTCCACCCAGAGGTCCTTCCTGTCCCCTCTACCTGCCCGAACCGCCCTCGTTCCCCAGAAGACCCTGCCTGCCCGGCCCCCGTAGCCAGTGCCCACTGCCTGACCCTGCTGTGGTGCCTCAGCATCTCCGTGGGTCTCCCGCTCTTGGGGTGGACCCCACGAGGATGGGGCCGCTGGCTGTCAGGACCCTGTGTCACCAGCCAGGCCCAGTGCAGAGGGGCTTCGACTCCGTGTGGAAGGAATGAATGAGTGAATGAGTGAGTAAACAGCCATCGGCCTGAGCCTGTCTTCTGTGTGGGGGCAGGGTGGGTCAGGCCCCCCTGCAGGAACAAGCTGGCATGGGGGCGCAGTGGGTGTTCAGGGGCCCTGCTGGCTCCAGCCTGCTCCCGCCTGCATGCCAGACCCTGATCACCAATGTAAGGGGTTTCTAGTCCCTTGGTGGCAGCCAGGGGCCAGATGTGGGGACAAGAATGGATGGCATGCTCCATGAGGTCCTCAGCCAGGCTCTTTCTCCTTGGTTCTGGGAGCAGGGCCAAGATCCAGGACTCACAGGACAGATTCCCAAGATGGAGGTTCCGGGGCCTGGGAGGAAGTGGTTCAAGGCTGTTGCTGCATATTATAGTCATATGTTGATGAACGACAGGAACACGGTCTGAGAAATGGGTCGTGAGGTGATTTCGTCATTGTGCAAACATCATAGAGTGCACTTACACAAACCTAGATGGTACAGCCTACTGCACACTTAGGCTGAATGGCGCTAATCTTATGGGCCCACGGTCGTATATGCCATCCATGGTTGACCAAAATGTCGCTCTGTGGCGTGTGGCTGTATTTCATTGTGTCAGTGTACCTTTCCTGGAGCCGGTGAACACCGCAGCCGCTCTGGCACCAGGGCTGCCTTTAAACTCGACTCTGGGTGCGTTTGGCAGGGACTCTGCTGTGGTTCTTGTCCAGGTCTGGGTCTCTCCAGCAGGTCCCCAGCTGCCTGTCACCTGGCCCAACATGAGGGGCAGTCAGGGTGCCCCAGGCTCGCTACGCTGTACTCTCTCCTCCTGGGTCATGCCCACTAAGCCAGCTGCAGGGGGAGTTGGGGAGAACAGGACAGCCCTCCCCTGGACGGGCCTCAGGCAAGAAGTGAGTGCACAGCAGGGCTGTAGAGTTGGGCCCTCAGCTCCCACCCCAGGGGTGGGCGGCCAAGGAACAACAGGCCTTGGGCAGAGGCTTTGTGGTTCCCTGTGGGCCTGGCGGGTGGAGCTGAGGCTGCTCATTGCCCAGAGCACCTGCTGGATGCCCCCCTACCCCTGCCACTGGGTATAATTAGCCATCATGACAGGTGCAGTGGATCGGGTGTGCGGCCAGCCTCGACCCCTGCTGCCTGGCCTTGGCTGACCTGCCACACCCCTGGGCTTGAAGCCTGAACCCCGCCCTGTGAGGTCCCCCAGGCCTTGAGCACCACCCCCATCTTCTGCCAGAATGGGTGGGCTGTGGTCAGGAGAAGAGATTAGCATCCTCGGAATCCCCACACCAGCCTGGCAGAACCCCCAGGCAGGCCCAGTCCTTGCCCTCAGTCCAGGCCCAGGGCCAAGCTGGGCAGTGCCCTTGCCCCTCGGATTGCTCATGGGGCATCTTTTGGAATGGGTGGGGGTGCGGGCCAAGTGGGGTCACTCTGGCCTGGGGGCCTCTGCCCTCCCACACGGTGCAGGGGCCTCCACCACTCGCCCAGCTGTGCCCCTTCTCCTTCCAGTGCAAGAAGAAGCACACGCTGCTGTGCCCCGACTTCTCCCGCAGGGGTGTCTGCCCCCGAGGTGCCCAGTGCCAGCTACTCCACCGCAACCAGAAGCGCCTCGGCCGGCGGGCAGCTACACCCGTGGCCCCAGAGCCCAGTGATGCGCCCCCCAGGAGCAGGGTCTCCACCAGCCATGGGCCCAGGTGACAGGGACTGTGGGGCTGCATGTGTAAGCTCTGGGGGTGGTCAGGAAGCAGCCTCTCCCTGCTCTGGGGATATTCAGGACCTCTGGGGGGAGCCCCTATACCCCCATGCAGCTCTTTGGGCTTCAGACCCAAAAAGAAACCTCAGTCCAAAGTTGAGGGTCAAGTGACCTCGAGAGGTGCCCCACCGCGGATCCCCAAATTGTACAGAGTCGAGGGCATCCCTGGCCCAGACCAGCCTGAGTGGGGCTGCCCAGCCCCCACCCCGTGGAGGAAGATGGGGGCTTCTCAGCTACCCACCCCCACCCACAGGAGAGGGGAGGGTCCCGGCGATGCTTGTGGCTGGGCCCCACATGCTCCCCTGCCCTTTGAGGGTCAGAGCCTATGTGGACGAGGAGGACAAGGCTCCAGAAGGTGAGGACAGGGTCAGTGAGAGCCGGGGCTTGCCGGCTCAGCTGACCCCAGCTGTCCCAGGCTGCAGGTCCCAGAATGTCACCAGCCTGACCTTGGGGCCAAGGGCTGGCCTTGGACCTGGATGGTGATGTCCAGTGGCGGCTGGGGTAGCAATGAGTGGGGAGGGGCCAGGAGCCCTGATGCTGGGACAGGCACCGCACAGGTGGTTGGCCAGCGCCCTCCGGACCCCTGCCCTGCTGAGCAGCCACCCCCCTCACACTTCTGCTCCCCTTCCTCTCCTGCAGGAAGTCCTCGGCTGCCCAACGCCCCACCAGACAGACGCCCAGCTCCCCCACCTCCGTGGCTACTGGCTCAGCCTCCCCTCCCTCCTCCCCACGGGGGTTAGCTGCGGCCTCAGCCTCTCCCTTGTCATCAAAGGCCCCCTCCTCCTCCTCTTCCTCCTCCTCCTCCTCCTCCTCCCCCTCCCCTTCTTCCCCCTCCCCCACCTCCCCCTCCCCTTCTTCCCCCTTCCTGTCCTTGGACCAGGAGGAGCTGTCTCTCCAGGAAGAGGCTGCCTCTGCAGTGACGGTGACGGGCTCCAGCAGCCTCTCCAAGCTGCCTTCCTTCATCTCCCTGCAGTCCTCGCCGAGCCCAGGAGCCCAACCCAGGGCCCGGACTTCCAGGAGCACCCCCACCAAGGACTCAGGTAGGCAGCCTGCTGCCCCCGAGCCCAGCCCGGCATGGCTGGGGACTCTTTTTCACTGCCCACCTCAGACCCACCTAGTCAGAATCTCCAGGTGGGGCCTGGATGGTTCCGGAGGGCCTGGCGTGGGCTGGGCACTGCTGTGCTGTGTCCCCAGCTGGCAAGTGTACACCTGCCGGCCACAGGGGCAGGGCCCACTGAGGTGCGAGCACAGCGGCTGACCACACAGACCACCCCAGCCGAGGGCTGATTTAATTAGGAAGCACCCATTTCTGTTAATTTGTTCTGGAAGATCACTTGCACGCTCCTGGGGAGAACAGATGTTCCCTCTCCCCCGATGAACATTTGGGGCTCGGTAAATGGCTCCACTCAGCCTTGTTTAGGAGAGAAAAGAGGATTTTACGGCTGCAAACGACCCTTTCTGTAAACATTTTACAGCTCTCCGCGCGTCTGAGTGACGATAAACCCCACGCAGCTCGGCGGGCTGCAAATTTGCGACCATACGGCTATCATTTTATTGTCATATTTCACGGTCGTAACGTTAATGGAAGATGCTTGCTGCAGCCTTCTCGAACAGCTCCGCTGAGCACACTCAAACGCCTGCGCAGAGGGGCCGGCCCACGCTGCCTGTTTACAGCCCCCACTGCAGGGGCACTGAGCTGCAGCCAGGCCCTCCACCTGCCCTGCGAGGGCACTGGCCCCTCCATCTGGGTGGGCTTCTGGGCTCACTGGTGGGGAGAGAGCAGATGGGGGCCCTGAAGCAGCCACCTCTTTTTTCCTTTTTTGTAAGATCAGGAAGTCGTCGGCCAACCCCAGAATCAGAGGAGCCGGGCAGTGGGCCAGGCCCAGGAGAGGCTGCAGAGACGTCACTTGGTCTGGGGGCCCCCATCAGCCTTCCTTTCCTGCTCAGGCTTTGTTCTTCTTGGTCAGGGCTGGGAGCTGGAGGGGCAGGTAGAGGTGGGCCTGGGCCAGCCCTGGGGCAGGAGGCCCAGCTGCACCTGCCCAGGCAGCCACCAGTAGGTGCCAAGGCCCTCGAATAGAGGCCGGTGAAATCTGCAGGCCTGGGGCCGCGGCTGGCTGTGCCTGACTTCCGGGCTGTGGCTTGGCTGAGCAGGTGACTGGGGTCCTCAACCCTGAAGTGGGGGACTCCAGAGGAGAGGTGGGCTTGCAGGGGGCATGTGGACGGTGCCGTGCCTACAGCAGCCACACGGAGGCATCTGTGATCAGTGGGGACCCGGCAGCAGATGTCCTAGAGCAGTCACAGCAGGGGAGAAGCATGGTGCCCAGTGAGTGGGGCGCACAGGGCGGGAGCCCCCGTGGACGGGACTCTTGTCCTCAGGCTCCTGCTCTGCTGTGGGAAGCCCGTCCAGACCACCTGCCGTAGCCTCCCCTCCCGCCCTGGCCCTCCCGCCCCACATGGAGCCTCAGTCCCTGCCACCCCCCCCACCCAACTGCTCGCACACAGCCCGGCTTTTCACACTGAAGGCGTGGTGCCGCCGCCCGTGTGCGTCTGGCAGCCTTCTTGCCGGTGTGAGCGTGCCGCACGCTGTGTGCAGGTGGCGTGCACCTGGTGTTTATAGCTCTGCCTGCAGACTGTTGTGGCTCCCACCTGTGACCCGGCCACCACCCAGGGGCTACCCAGCCGGCCAGCTGCTGCTCCCCCTCCCTTCCCTCTCAGCCCGGCCAGCCAGGCCTGTGCTCTGCTAGGTGGCTGTACCCCAGGGCGGGTGGGCAGGGGTCTGGAAGTTGGTGGCCTGTCCAAAGCAGCTCTCCCCCGCTTCTAGCAGCCCCCACTGTGCAGGCCTGGGCTGATGGAGTCCCCCCATCCTGACCCAGAGCTGTGGGGGTGGGGGCATTCCTGGCTGGGGGCTCCTGGCACCTGACCTTTGCCCCTCTTGGAACAGGGAAACCTCTGCACATCAAACCCCGTCTGTGAGGGCCCAGGGGGCCAGCCTGCGCCTACCTCAGCCCCTCGTCCCTGGAGAGGAAGGAGGCTCCGCCCACCGCCCCAGAGGAGGGACCGCCTGCCACCAAGCCCCCACCGGGGGCCACAGGGCCGTCACTCTGCCCGCCCAGCTCTCAACCTTCTGTGACCAGTGGGTGCCCAGGGCCCTGCCTTCTCCCTTATGCTGGGCCCCTGCCCCATCGGCCCCTCTACCGCCCATTTCCCCACCCCTGGGTCCTCAGCCTTGTTCCCAGGATGCACCCCAATCCTCCGCCCTGAGCAGGGCTGGGCAGGGGTCAACTCCTGGCCCGTCCCTGCTGTGAGTGTGGCAGTGGCCACGCGATGTGCCCCCCAGCTCCCCCAAGACTCCTGCCCAGGGAAGAAGCTGCCAGCCAGGCCTCCCTGGCGGTGTTTTGTGTTCAGCAATAAAGGTTCTGTCCTGTGTCTGCTTGGCTGTCCTCACCAGCGCCATACCACCACCCAGATGCACACACACCGCCCACAGGCCCCAGAACCTCCCCCAAGAGGTGCCCCCTCGAGGTGACCTGGAGGCCTAAGATCGAGAGGTGCCCCAGGGAAGGTGAGGGGCAGGCTGCAGACCCCTGGGAGCTACAGAGCCCCCCCCCAGAGGCCCCTGTTTTGTCCTCCCACCTGCCCGCCTGGCCCTGGACCTAAATGGGCCAGGCCAGGCAAAGGTACAGCGCCCTGGCACCTCTGGGCAGGAATGTCAGCCCTCTTCCCCGCCTCCCTAAGAGGCTCAGAGGGTAGGGACAGCCTCTCCCCCATGGCCAACCTGGCGTGATTTATGGTGGGGAGAGGCCTAGGAGGGGCCTGGGGCATGTTGGACGTGATAGTCTGGGGCCCAGGTTCCCCAAGCTGAGGTCCTCTCCGGAGCTCCTCTTCCTGGTGTCTCGGGGCCGGGGCATAGACAGAGGGCAGGCTGGGCAGCCTGAGGGAGGGGCCTCTCACACTCCCACGCTGGAGGTGTCTCCAGCTCCAGAGGGACCCAGGGAGGCCAAGGCCTGGAGGTACGGGGCTGTTCAGGGCGTTTACCCCCTCACCTCCGGAGAATTGAGTGTGTGCCAGTAGCCTCCCTCCTGCGGTGGCTGCCCTGCGTCTCCCTCTCTGTATCAGTCAGCTACTGCCCCAGTATTGCTGTGTAACAAACCACCCTATGTGCTGTGGGCCTCTCACTTCCCGGCCCACAGCTCTTTGCCTCGGCCTGGAGAGGGGTCTGCTGCACAGCCACTCATCCTCCGCCTGCCCCTTCTGGGCCTTGGTTGAAGGGGCAGCACTGTCCAGCGTGGGCCAAAGTGCATGAGTGCTACTCGTGTGGGTACAGCTCAGGTCAGGCCTCTGCCCGCACCACAGCTGTGAGGGTCCTGTTGACCAAAGCAGGGCCTGTGGCCCAGCCCCACACTCCAGCGGGGTGGACGCTCCCCGCCACAAGGTCACAGTGAGGATTCCTTGGGGTCCTGTTCTCCTCCAGTCCCTGTGTGTGAGATGGGGTGTTCTTGCACCAGCCCAAAGGTGACGGGAACCAGGACGGATTTGCAGCGAGGGTCTTGCCCGGTGTCCGTGACAGCAGACGTGCAATCAAGTGGAGCAGGCGAGTGCAGTCAGGTCCTGTTGACCTTCACAGGGGCCACTGCCTGAGACCCCACTGTGATGTGCCTGGGCCCAGCGTGTGCCGTGGCTCCTGCTGCGGCTGGTTCGGTAGACGGCAGATTCTGGAGTTGGACCTGGCTGGAAAGGAAAGGCCCACCCCGTCAATGAACTGAGCGAGCCCCCACTGTGGGCATGGCACACTCAGGGCTAATGTTTGCAGGCCACATGTCCTCGCCCAGCCACCCCGGGGGTCCCTCTGTGCCAGCCTCAGCCCAGGCCCTCAGAGGGGCAGTGGGGGCTGTGGATCCTGGGCTAAGGGCCAACAAAGGGGAGACCACAGAGCTGAGGACTCCAGCCTGCAACGGCGGGGCGTCCCTGGGGCTGAAGCTGAGGCCAAGACAGGTGAGGGGACGCAGACCCCAGGGCTCCCTCCTGACACCCACTGAGAGCTCCCTGAGAAGGGCGAACCTTTGACAATGGGAGAGGCCAGGGGATAGATTCTCCCTCCTTTCCCTGGACAGGAAGGACGGACGGACGGAGACACGGTTGTTGGTCCAGCCTGATCTAAGCCTCGACCAGCTCAGACCCTCGCCTCCTCCCTGCCTCCCTGTCCTTCCTCCACAGTAAACGGGACACACGCACCCGTGGCTGCGAGGTGGGCACCCGCTGGACACCAGGTGGGCAGGTATGTCCACAGTGAGTGAGCTCCCGACCTCCGAGTGGGCAGTTGGACCACTGCTTGCTGGATGCCCGCCCGCCCAGGAAAGCTGCTGCTCTCCAGGGTCTGCCCCTTCAGCCCCACACTCACTAGGAGCCGCTGTATCCCTCCTCCAGCACTGGCAGGGCTTTCCCAGTGCTCACAGAGCCATGCGGCCCGCATAGGGCCCACACTGCCTGGTGGGAAGGGGCCTGTGGCAGTGGCTCAGATCCAGGCCCCGCTGCCCCACATTGCAGCTCCCCATGCGGAAGCAGCTGGTCTGACTGCTGTGGGCCAGCATGGAGGGCTCAGGAAGGGCTGGGTGCTCCAGGAAGCAGGAGATGCCCAGGCCAATGGCTGCCCTGTGCTCCTGGGCCTGGGCCTGGGGCCCCCACCACTCCCTGTGACCCATTTGGGGACCTTGTCAGCCTTGGGCACCGCCTGGTCAGAGTCCCTGCTCTCAGGCAAGAGGAGGGGGCTGTTCCTCTGGGCTGAGTGTGCCTATTGGTCACTCTGGGCTTCTCGTGCCATGGGGCAGCCAATGAAGACTCTTGGGGATGAAGGTGCAGGTTGCCCCCCACAATCAGCCTGCACCAACCCAGACCAAGTGAGGTGCTGGCCGAGGGTGAGGCGGGTTCCAGGCGGGGCCTCCATGGAGCCTCTTTCTTGCTTAGGCCTTTGCCAAGAGCATGGCTCTCCCACCCTGGGAAGGGCCACCCCCTCTCCTGGATCCTACCGTCCTTGCCCGGGGCCTGTGCCCTCCATGCACTGCCCTGGTGCAGCAGGTCATGCAACTTCTCAGATGACAGTCCCGTGAGGACAGGGAGAGACCTGAAGTCATGTGAGGGGCAGAGTGGCAGAGGCCGAGACCCTGCAGCAGGGAGGAGCAGGCCCTTCACTGACCCTCCAGGCTGGAGGCCAGGGACGGCCCTGGACAGGCAGGCAGGCTTCATTTGGGGGAGGCCGCCGAGCCATGGTCCACCATCTGAGCTCCAGGCTGGCGGGTCTTTGAGCGTCTGTTTGGGGCCGTTAGTCTCAGGGAGAGGTGAGGTGCCTGAGGGGGGAGCAGTGGGCAGGCTGGAGGTGCCCTGGCATGGGGGCTGATGGGCCTGGGCAGGGGCGCACAGATGGCTTCTGGGTGTGGTCTAGAGGAGGTGTTGACTGGGGGGTGCCAGGCGGGCAGCCTGGCCTCCCCTGGGGGCTGGGAGGAGCCAGAAGGGAGAGTGTCCGTGGTGGGGCGGTGGGTGCTCCCCACAGCCTGGAGCCTTTCCCCAAGGAGGCAGCACCCCCCTGCTCCCTATGTGCTCACGGTGGCTGTGGGCACCCCCCAGAATGGTGCCTGGTATACTCAGCTCCCTGTTTTAAGTGCAAATGAGCCCCCTAAGTGGGGAGGACACCGGCCCTGCAGTCACTGAGCCCAGGGAGAAATTCCTGGAGGGAGTGGGGCCGAGTGGAGGCCTTCAGCAGCACAGGGGAGGGGGGGGTCGCAGCACCTTTGATCTTCGACCCCAGAGAGCACAGGGCCTGCCATCTGTGGGACAAGAATTTTTGCGGCTTCCCATTGTAACTCCCAAGCAGCTGGCTGGCCGGGTGACCACTCGCTCCAGCTCAGTAACTGCATCCCAGGGACAAAAATGACCCATCCAGACCCTGCACTCTTCTCACACCGCACAGCAATTTTCTAAAAACTTTTCTTTGGTGAGGAAGATTAGCCCTGAGCTAACATCTGTTGCCAATCTTCCTCTTTTTACTGAGGAAGATTAACCGTGGGCTAACATCTGTGCTCATCTTCTGCCACTTTGTATGTGAGATGCTGCCACGGCATGGCTTGATGAGCAGTGCGTAGGTCCGTGCCTGGGATCCAAACTGGCAAACCCCAGGCCACAGAAGCAGAGCACATGAACTTAATCACTACACCACCGGGCCGGCCCCAGCACACTCTCTGATGGAGTGTTAACTAGGAGGATCTGAAAACTGTAGGGGTACAGGGCAGATGCCGGGATGGCCCTCTTGGTGCAGCGGAATTGCTGAGAGCCAAGCACCTGTCTGTGGGCTGTCCTGTGGTCCCACAGAGGTGGCCATGGGGCCCGCGTGGTGGGTGCCCCACCTCAGTATGGCCACCCCAAGCTCCTGATCCCTCCCCACATCAGCCAGGCCCCCGCGACCTGACGACCTGACAACCTGACGACCTGACATGCCCTAGCGGTTCTGAGGGCCCCTCCTGCTCCCTGCCGACCTTTCACCCTCTCAGGTGCTGTACTGGGGACAGGCCCATGATCCCCTGCCGTGCTCCTCTGGTGGCCCACTCCCTAGGAGGGTGGGCAGGACCTGGGACCTATTTCCAACCTTAGAACCTAGCATGATTCCATCACCTTATAAGTTAAGTTTGCACGCTCCACTTGGGTGACTCAGGGTTTCTGGTTCAGATCCTGGGAATGGACCTATGCCGTGCTCATCAAGCCACACTGTGGCAGCGGCCCATATATAAAAAACGTGGAGGAAAATTGGCACAGATGTTGGCTCAGCCACAATCTTCCTCACACACAGAAAATAAAAAATAAGATAACAATGTAACATAATACAAGCCTGGCTGGCCCCAAGCAGTCAGCGGCCCTGTTGGGGCAGCCATGGGGGGGGCATCTGAGGGCGGCCTCCAGCCCCCACCCAGCCCGAAGTAGGGAACTGGGCTCCTGAGACTCAAGGAAATGGTCCTGCCAATCACCTGAGGGAACTTGGAGGTGTCCCACCTCAGAGGAACCTCCAGACAAGACCCTGACACATTGAAACCCTGAGCAGAAGCCCCACCCAAGCCCTGCGGGACTCCTGACCACAGACACCATGAGATGGTAAATGTGTGGTGTTTTAAGTTGCTAGATTTGTGGTAATTTGTTACGTAGCAATAGGAAACTGATACACTGTATAATTTACTTATTTTTGTTTTCTGCCCTCTGACCTCCACTCTGGCAGACTGTATTTTTCAAAGATGCTGCAACAGTGTAGTGTTCTTCCCCCACATGACCTACAGGAGGTGGTGTCTGTGCCCTCCCCTTGGGAGTGGGCAGACTGCTGCTGCACGTTGACCGGAGCACCCGAGGATGCACAAAAATGCCAGGCGCATCCTCCTGGCTCTGCTGGACACTTGCTGTGGGAACCAGCCTCCACGCTTGGAGGAAGCTCAACCAGCACATGTGAGTGACCCTGTGGAGACACTGCTTAGAGCCTGTCCAGCCAACAGTCACCATCATCTGCCAGGCGTGGGTCTAAAGATGCTGCTGATGGCACCAGCCACCTGCTATCCAGTTGCTCCCACCTTCAAGTGCTCCCAGCTGTCGATGTCAGAGATGAGCTGTCCTACCACACCCAGGTCCAACCCGTCAGCCACAGAGCCCACCAACGTGATGAAATGCTGCATTACGCCATCGGGCTTCAGCAGGCTTGTTTTCACCCAGGGATCCCTGGGTCACCTCCCTGATGGAAGGTGCCCCCGGGGCAGGCAGGCTGGCACACAGTAGGTGCTCAATAAAAGATTTGTGGGGTTTCATGACAGGCCACACGGGTGGTCCCTGTGGAATTCCATGGGTTCAGAGTGCTGATTGTTTGGTGGGTGAAAGGCCCGAGGAGGCTGTGCTGGTGCTAGACAGGAAGAAAAAGAGCCTTTTCCAGGGCAGCACAGAATTGGCGTGTTCTCCTCCCGGCCACAAAATGGACTGTTGAAGGAACCCAGAGGACAATGTGGCTCTGGAGGGCCGCCATGGCCAAGCGCACGCAGCACTGAACACGCCTGCCTGCTTTTTCTGTGGCCCTTCTACTGGCCACTCCTGGCAGATAGGAGGGTGGACCTGGCCCTCACGCTCTCTGCGCCCCAGACCCGGCTGTGATGCCTCCTCGGACTTCCCCTAGCCAGCACGTGGCAAACGAGTTTCCGAGAAGAAAGGGGCGAGCCTGATGCCTGCTGCCTGAGCGGGGAAAGGCCAGCACCTGCCCTGGGCTGGGAGAGCCTGTCCCGCCCGCTCTGCAGGGCGCTGGCAGGGGCCCGCTGGACGGTGGGGCAGGGAAGCCCACCAAAGCCTGCATCCTGGGTCTCCAGGCTCCTGTCCCACCGGCCCGGCTGTGACTAATAGGCGAGAAAAGGGCTCAGCAGGGACCACGTGGAGGCCAGGGAGCAGACGGAGAGGCTGGCAAGAGCCCGGGAGTGTCGTAGACCGCCCCCCCCAGGGGGTGGCCAAGAGCTGAAGGCAGGCCTGCTGGCCAAGAACTTCTAGAAAGCCAGTCCGACCCCGAGGCCAAGTCCAGGGCCACGGGAACTTGCCTGGTGCCTAAGCCCCTCAGGGATGTGGGTGCCATGCTCAGCCCCAGGCAGCCCCCCCCTTCCTAGGTTGCTCTGGGATGGGGGGACCTTGAGCTCCAAAAGTCCCTGGGTCTCTCCCGCAGTTCTGAATGCAGTAGCTGGTCACCATGTGCAACAGGCTGTAACTGGCTGTCCCTCTGCCCCCAGAGTAGTGAATGAATGAATGAGTGATGAAATGAATGAATGATATGTGGCAGGGCAAATGAATCTGTGTGTGTGATCGAAAGGAGGGGTGGCTGGCTCCGGGCTAGGCAGGGTCCAACCTCCTTGAACATCACATTTTGGGGATGGGTGTGGGGGGAACTGTCCCCCAGCTTGGTGGTGGCTGAGCATGGGCCTGGAGGAGGTTCAGGGTGGGCAGGTCAGGGCTGACCTGCAAGCCTGCCCTGGCCTCAGCTGCCTTCCTGCACCTCTCAGGACAAGGTGAGGCGCTGGGGCAGGACTGGAGGTGCCACAGTGCCCAGACGTGGCTGTGGGCTGGTGCCCCTTGGCCTGAGCTGTGTGGAGGGCCCACGCTGGACCCTGGTTCCTGCCAGCATGAGCCTGGGGTTGGGCTCCTCCTCCACCCCAGCACCTCCTGGCCTTGGGACCAGACCCCTGCTTGGTCCAGCGGCCCAATTGGAGCCACAGCACGTGGGGCAGAGGCTAGACGGTGAGGCCGGGCACGGCAGCTTCATGCAAGCACTCTGCCCTCCTCAGACAGGCGGATGCACCACCAGCCCTCATGGGGCAGCATCCATCCTCTGAGCCGTGGGCCTGCCTCTGAACACCAGGGGCTTTAAAGGGAGCCCCAAACCCAGAAACACATCTGCAACCCATGGAGCCTGGAGCCCAAACACCTGGCCCAGGGCCTTGGTTCTGCCCCCTGCTGGGCCAACCCTGCGGGGGCGAGTCCTCATGCTCTGCCTGGCCCCGCCGGGAGGAATGTGGGAGTCAGGGGGAAGGGGTGAGTGGTGCCCGCCTGGCACAGTGGGGCCAGGCCACCCCTAGGACATCTTCGGAAGTGGGATTTCACTGCCGATTGTATGCCATTTTTGTTATTATAAAATAAACATTCATGCAGGAAACAAACTAAAAGCTCTGGTAGATAATTGCCCCCAGCACATGGCTAGGTGACTGGTGGCTTCCTGCCCATGTCCTTCCAGATTTTTCTGTCTATGCATAAATGGTTACATTTAACATTGATTCTTTTAGTTGTAAAAATCATATAACAACAGTATAGAGAATTTTGTTGTGGGGGGAAACCACTCTGGGTCATGTGGCAGCAAGGTGCGGCTCTTCCCATCTCCGTTGACCCTGGAGGGGTGGTATCAGGGACCTCTGCCCAGCTCCAGGCTCACCCACAGCTCCTTTTCCCAGTCACCGAGCCCTGGGCGACCAGACTCACCTCCACTCCGTGTAGCCCGAGCGCTCGCACTTTCTCCTCGCACTGGAGGCTTCCCACCTCCGACCCCCATGCATGGGGGGTGCCCTGAATCCCCGCCAGGCGACCAGACCTGGACTGGTGGGCAGCTGGGGCTGGGGATTCCTAATGCGGTGCCCGACCTGGCCGCTCTCTGGCCCGAGTCAGCCCCTGCGCCCCTCCCACCTCGGGGGCCCTCCGACCCTGCACTCCATGCCCACCTGCACCGCGCCCCTCGGATCCCCGGCGTCCCCCTCCTTCGGTGCGCGCGCGTCTCCCTCTGCACTTGCGCCGCGCACCCCTGGAGCCGGGCGTCCCGCGGTGGATCCCGCCGCACGGAGGTGCCAGCAACTTTGTTGACTAAATTCCTGAACCCTCCCGAACCGCGGGGCTAAAAATAACCGGCGCTCCTTACGCAGCGCCCGGCCGGGCCGCGCAGTGTCATCCATGTCGGAAGGCCGGAAAGTCCCGGCGCCGCCACGCTAACAGGGCTGGACGAGGCCTCCCCGCCAGCCGGGATGAGCGGGAAAGGAGCTGCGGGGTCAGGGCCTGCGGCGTGGAGGGGGTCCAAGGCACCCAGGTGTCCTCTCTGCTCCTCTCCGGCCGCCCCGTCGCGGACGCGAGGTCCCGGAGGCCACAGGCTGGGCCCCGAGCTCCGAGCCCCAACCGGCCCCCCGCGCCTCCCCTCCCTCGCGCCCCCTGCGTCCCTCGCTTCTCACGCCCCTCGCGCCTCCTGCGCTCCGAGCCTCCCGCGCCCCTGGCGCCCCCAGAGCCCCCTCCGTCCCCCGTGAGCCCCGCATCCCAAGTCCCCCAGCCCCCGCGCGCCCCTCTCCCTCTGCCCGTGCAGTCCCCCGCGGCGGCCACCAGAGGGCCCTGCCCCCTCCTCTCGCGGGCGGCGGGTCACCACCCCTTCCCACAGCTGTTCCCTGCAGGAGATTGACAGCTGGGCTCCGGGTTGCCATGGGGATAGGCAAATGAGGGCGGCGGGTCTGGGGCTCCGATTGGCCCGAGGGCGCGCGCCCCTCCCGGGGAGGCGGGTCCGAGCGCCCGGCTCTATAAAGGGGAAGGCACGGCGCGCGCTCGGCGGTGGAGGCGGGGCCGGCCGGACGCGGGCGGAGCGCGGAGAGTACGAGCAGCCCGAGGCTGCGGTCGCACCGCCACCCGCCCGGCCACCTGCCCGGCTACCGGCGCGGGGACAGGGAGGAGCGAACTGCCTGTCCCCGCCGGGGAGCAGCCCGGGGCCGCCCGAGAGGCCTGACCGGCGGCGTCTCCAGCGGCCGCCCCTGAGTTGACTGAGCGAAACTTTTCTCCGCGCGCCGCGGCCGCCCCCGCCGGGACAGCCCCCCGTGGGGAGGGGGGGGGAGGCCCGCGCTCCCCCCCCGCCCCGCCTCCCGTCGGGGCTCAGCCGCGGCGGCGGGGCCCCGGGCGATGGCCGCAGAGCTGGCGATGGGCGCAGAGCTGCCCAGCAGCCCGCTGGCCATAGAGTACGTCAACGACTTCGACCTGATGAAGTTCGAGGTGAAGAAGGAGCCGCCCGAGGCCGAGCGCTTCTGCCACCGCCTGCCGCCCGGCTCGCTATCCTCGACGCCGCTCAGCACGCCCTGCTCCTCCGTGCCCTCCTCGCCCAGCTTCTGCGCACCCAGCCCGGGCACCGGCGGCGGCGGCGCGGGGAGCGGCGGCGGCGGCGCGGCGCAGGCCGGGGGCGCCCCGGGGCCGGCGACCGGGGGCCACGGCGCCGTCGGGGGCGCCTCGGGGAAGCCGGCGCTGGAGGATCTGTACTGGATGAGCGGCTACCAGCACCACCTGAACCCGGAGGCGCTCAACCTGACGCCCGAGGACGCGGTGGAGGCGCTCATCGGCAGCGGCCACCACGCCGGGCACCACGGCGCGCACCACCCGGCGGCCGCCGCGGCCTACGAGGCCTTCCGGGGCCAGGGCTTCGCGGGCGGCGGCGGCGCGGATGACATGGGCGCCGGCCACCACCACGCCCCCCACCACCACCACGCCGCCCACCACCATCACCACCACCACCACCACCACCACGGCGGCGGGGGCCACCACGGCGGCGCGGGCCACGGCGGCGGCGGCGCGGGCCACCACGTGCGCCTAGAGGAGCGCTTCTCCGACGACCAGCTGGTGTCCATGTCGGTGCGGGAGCTGAACCGACAGCTCCGCGGCTTCAGTAAGGAGGAGGTCGTCCGGCTGAAGCAGAAGCGGCGCACGCTCAAGAACCGCGGCTACGCGCAGTCGTGCCGCTTCAAGCGGGTGCAGCAGCGGCACATTCTGGAGAGCGAGAAGTGCCAGCTCCAGAGCCAGGTGGAGCAGCTGAAGCTGGAGGTGGGGCGCCTGGCCAAGGAGCGGGACCTGTACAAGGAGAAATACGAGAAGCTGGCAGGCCGGGGTGGCCCCGGGGGCGCAGGCGGGGCCGGCTTCCCGCAGGAGTCCTCGCCGCCGCAGGTCGGCCCCGGCGGGGCCAAGGGCGCGCCCGACTTCTTCCTGTGAGCGCCGCACCGAGCCCGCCCCGCCGCCGGGACGAGGCTCGGACTCCGCGGTCCAGGATGAGGCCGTGAGGCCGGGCCCGCCCTGCGCGCCCCGCTGCCGCGTCCGCCGGCGCCGGACTGGAGGCCCCTCCCGCGGCGCGGCCTCCGCGCTCCAGCCCGAGCCCGTCCTGCCGCCGCCCCGCCTCCCCTGCGCGGGGCGCGGGGCTCCCAGGAACGCTGGGCCAGGTCGAACTTCTTGCGGGCCTCCGCTTGTACATTCGTCGGACGCGGTTCTCGACTCCGACGCGCCGCGCCCTCCTGGGTTTCTCTTCTTTCTGCCTCCCTTCCGTGCCCGTTTTTACTCCTCCTTTTTAAAGCGGACTTATTTTCGAAGTATTTATGTTTATTTTGCTCGGTGATTAGAAAAGAAAACCCCGGAGGAAACTCCCTCCTTCCTGGCCGGGGTCGCCCTCGGATGTCGCGTGTCCCAGCATGTGTCGCTAGCTCGGAGGGGCCCGGCCCCTGCCCGCCCGCCCCCCACCCTTCCACTGGCGTCCCCTAGAGATCGAAGCCCAGGAACATTTGTGCTGAGCGCAGTCCTGCCGCTCTACTGTACTCGCGGGGGAGGGATGGGGGCCGGCCGGCGCTCCCTGCTGCTATTTCTCTATGCACCAGATCGTATTTATGACTCCCGGGGAAATATATGTTATTTTAACCTTCAAGAAAAGCGAAAGAAAAAAAAAAGTAATGCACTGTATTTCTAGCAGGAAAGAAAAAAATTTTAAGAGGAGGTTTTGGCTTGAACCTCCTGGCATGGGGGCGGGGGGGGGGGGGGAAGAAAGTGTCTTCGTTTTAATTTAAATTGTTTCGTTTTGTTTGTGCAATCTTTTTGGACTAGCCGGGAGAGCGGTGGGAGGCCAGTGCTCCGGTCCCTGCGAGCCCACCGCCCCCTTGGCTCCAGCCAGGCCTGTGCTCCCCCCTCCCCACCTGCTCCTGCTAAGTGCTCCGAGCAGGAGGCGCCAGCTCGCTGCAAGTTTTGTTGTGCTAGGTTTTGTTGCGGTCTCTTCTCATTTGCTACGAAACTAAGGAAAGAAAAAAAAAACAAAATAAATCCATTTAGATCCAAAAGTCACTGGAACCTGGCTGGTTTTTCTGTGGCTTTCGTTTTTACCATATTTCTCCCTGAATTTAAAGAAAAGGAGGTCCCTAAACTGGGCCCTGCCTTTGCTCTGGGGGACCTGCCTGGGAAGACTGAGCAGAGTTGTAGACGAGGCCGCTGTCAGCTGGCCCGACCCCACCTTCCGGGGCTGCTCCTCCAGGAGGAGGGCCACACAGGGTGGTCCCAGGCTCCCACCAAGGCAGGATGGGGGTGCAGGACATGAGGCTGTCCTGTCTGTGGTGGTGACCCCATGTGCAGCGCCGTTACATCCCATTGGCAAACACTGTCCCCAGCTCTTCTGAGCTCGTGATCTCCCTCCTGAAAGGTGAAGGGGTGGCCTCCTCTCTGGACTGCGGGGCAGTCTGGAAATCTCCCCCTGCAGGGGCCCGGGGTGGTGGCAGGACCTAGTTGACTGTTATCGCCCTTCATGACGGGCTAGAGTCCGGTGAAGGTCCGTGGTTTGCATGTTTGCAGAGAACAGCTCTGCCGGCCTCGCCGGGGCTCCTCTCAGCAGAGAGGGACATGCAACTTCTCTGTCTGGGGACAGCAGAGGCTCCAGGGGCTGGGACAGTTGCAGTTTCCCGTGACTGTGTGCTCTGAGTTTATTTATTGTCCCCTCCCCTTTGCTTTAGAGCAAAACTTATAGCCAGAAGATTGGTTCTCCGAGGGTGTTTGAGGAAAACTCCCCAATCCCGGGGCTGAGACCTCCAGCCCCCAGGTGGGGAGCGAGCTGCGGGGTCTCTCCTGGCAGAATGCAGGTGCAGAGAGAAGCAGAAATGTGGGGATGGAGGATGAGTTAAAGGGACTAATTCGGGAGGCTGCAGTGTGACAGGGGGGATCCCGGGCCAGCAGGTCCCAGCCAACCTCCAGACAGCGGGCCCCCACCACTCCAAGCGCCGATCAGACCGAAGGATCGCCGCCCGCCTGGCGTCCTCTCACAGAGCCTGGGTGCGTGCATGGGCCGGTCTTCGGCTTGTTTTTGATGAGGACACCTTAGTTTTCACTGGGGCCGCCTGGGGGGCGTCTCGGGAGCCTTCCTTCTGGCAGAGGAAGCAGGACTGAAGGCTGGGCAGCCTGGCTCAAAGACTGTCTTTTTGGGGAGGAGGTGGCGGGCAGGGAGCTATGCTCACCATCCTCCTCTGGTGCCCCAAGTGTCCCAGAGCCCAGCACTCGGGGGCCTGGACTGGGCTCTGGGGCTTGGGAGGGGGCTCGGGAAGAGGAGCCCCCCCCACACTGCCATCCCTCAATCCCGGGTCTGCTGCAGCCGTTGGGTTTCTCTGCAGCGAGGGGTTGATTTCATTTTCCTCTTCTATTTTCTCTCTTTCCTTCCTCCCTGGCCCCTTCCCTCTTTCACCAGGCTCCTCCAGGATGAAACGGAGCAGATAAATGAACGTGGAGGACACGGAAGTTATTGGGAGAGGCAGGAGGAGCGCTGACTCTTGTGTTGAGAGATAGATCTTTTCCAAAAAGCATTTGAGGGATCCTGCAGGAAAACAGCCGACTTGTGGAAGCACCTCTGACTCTGAGTTCTCCCGAGTTGTCCCAGCCTGGCCAGGAGGGCAGGGCACGCTGGCAGCCGAGTTCTGCTGGCCCCTCCTCTGGCGGGGCTGCCCTGGCTGGTGCAGGGGGTCATGAGCCTCAGCTTGCCCCCACAGGGCAGGGCCCCCACCCCGCCAGGCCTCCCTGGGGAGGGACTGCTGCAGCCAGGCTGGCGCCGGGACCAGGAATGGGGCAGGGGAGGGAGGTTCCCAGATGGGAAGGACTGGGTGAGAATCAGGGACCTTAGAACCCACTTCGCTGGGCCTGAGACCATGAGGGCAGGGGCCTCGAGAGCATCTGTCTGTACCTACCTCTGTGTGTGTGTGCAGGTGTGTGTCTGTGTGAGTGTGGACGTGCACTCTGTCCCTGGAGGTGTGTG
The DNA here is from genome assembly GCA_031878705.1 of Tapirus indicus. NCBI lineage: Eukaryota > Metazoa > Chordata > Mammalia > Perissodactyla > Tapiridae > Tapirus > Tapirus indicus. The sequence continues at coordinate 1,720,865 of CM062935.1, forward strand.
GGGCAATAAGCACCGGGATGCTGGGCTTAGAGCCCCTGGACCATAGGGCTAAAGGGAGCTGGCTGGAGGGCAGCTGAGGGCCCTGGGCCTGGAGCAGGGGTGGCAGCAGTGTCTAGGCTGCGGGACCAGGTCCCTGAGCCCCACACCCACTCTGGGAGGGGCAGCTGACTCCCCTGCCTGGACGTTCAGGGGGCTGTGGTGGCACTCTTGCCTCGATCACTCAGCAGGGACTATCTGCTGGCGCTTCGGGCCCTCTCAGCTCCCAGGGTCCATCCTCAGCCCTCCCAAGGAGGCTCCTGGGAACATCTTGCTGATGGAATCCACACATCGTGGCCTTGGGGCCCCCAACCACCCTGGCCCTCCCCTGCACCTGCCCCCTCCCGCCTCCTGGAGGGGGTTCCTTCATTCATTCCTTTGTTACTTCATTCAGTCTGAGTCCCTTCTCCGTGCCAGGCCCAGTGGGGACCACAGCAGGGACCAAAATGACGACCCTGGCCATCCAGAGGGAGATAGACACTAAACCCACCAGTAAGTTGGTCAGAGGCGGAGTGCCCGCCCGCTTGCCTGCCTGGGAGGAAAGGAGGAGGTGGGGTTCGGGTTTACATATCACAGGGGCAGTCTGGAGCTCCCTCCTGCGTGCTCGTGCTCCCGTGCTCCTGAGGGCCCAGAAGCCACCCCTCCCAATGGCAGTCTCCTCCCAGACGGGAAGGAGAGGCTTCAGGGGGCAGCATGTGTGGACCTGGGATGGGTGAGCCCCAGGGAGCACAGGGCTGCATGCGCACGCTTGACACAGGCACGTTCAGCATGCACACACTCGACACGCGTGCACTCAATGCACACTGAACGTGTGTGCCCTGGACACACTCCCACACGCTCGTGCCCTGCAGGGCGCACTTTCCACACCCTCACCGCCTGCAGCTGCACTCAGTGCCCCTGTGATGCACAGATGCTAGGCCGGGGCCACCGCTGCACCAACCGCCCACTCCCAGCCCAGGGAAGCTGCCTGAGCTGAGACCACCCCTGGCACCCCACACTCCACCCCACCCCTGCCCCACCCCTGCCCAGCTCGCCAGCAGTCTCTGGGGGCAGCCTCATTCCAGGCCCCCACCCCCCACACAGAGCGCGCAGCTGGGCCTCATCTTCCGAGTCTACGAGGGTCCCTACACCCCCCAAACACACACACACAGCACAGCTGCTCCCTCATCCTCCAGCTGGTTAAGGACTCCCGGGAAAAACTCTGAACCTGGATTCCAAGTGACCAATCCAGGACCTGGGCCCCTTCCCCAGCTGCTGGCCCTCAGTGGGCCCCCAGGCTGCTCTGTATTGAGGGCATCCCACCTCCGTCGTCTGCAGCCTGCAGCCCCCAGCCTCTCCCTTGCTACACTAGCCCCACCCTCCGTGGCGCAGCGGGTGGCTGTCCGCAGGGCCCCCTCCCCGCCTCCTGTGTATGGCCAGATCTGAGGATGGGGCCAGTGCAAGGCCAAGGTGTCCTCTTCCCTGGCCTTCTCTCTTGAGGATGGGCGCACACGCAGACACACAGAGACCGAGTGACACACACAGACACATACGTGCACGCAGACACAGCCACACGTGTGAGCTGAGACACATGCAAATGCGCAGACCCCACCCTGCACACATGGGGCTGGGCATGCACACGGTACACAGATCCACATGTACATGGCAGCACACGTGTGCCCTGCACACAGACACACACAGGGCCCCGTGGGTTTTGTCTGTCCCACTCCCTCCACCCTACCTCTCAGCTATGTGGCCTCATGGACTCTGACCCGGGCCGCCCCAGGGAGGCGCTGCCCTCAGCTGCTGCTGTGCTGGGCTGGCCTGGGAGGGCGCAGGGAGCTGTGATGCATTCTGCCCTACAGATAGGCCTGTGAGGAGCGGGTAGGGGCCGGGGCTGTGTGACCTGCCCACCAGGCAGGGCCGGGAGCCTGGGGCTGACACCCCCTCCTGGGCCTCAAGAAAGGGTCAAGCCATCCCTTGGCCATTGCCATGGAACTCTCTGGCCCAGGCGCTGGGGACTTGGGACAGGGTGGGCATGACCCAGACCCCAGTGCAGCCTGGGTCTCCTCAGCTCCAGTCTCTCTGGGAAGCAGACAAGTGGGAGCTTTGAGTCCGATGAGAAGGTGATGAGCTGGGTTGTCCCCAGCAGTTGAGGTTACAGTTGGCAGACAGGAAGGGCCACCAGTCCTGCAGGGGTCCACAGCTCTCCCCCTGCCCAGCCCTCAGCCTTGCTTGCTGCTCTGACTGCAGGACCAGTCCTGTCACCTCCCTGGGCCCAGCTGCATGGTCAGCAGTTCCTGTGGCCACGGAGTCTGGCTATGGGCCAGGGAGGCCCTGCCAGGGTGCAGCGAAGGGAGCCCTGGGTGCCCCTGACCCCTGGGTTCACACCCAGCCCAACCTGGCCCCACAGGGACCCGCACCCCCCCTCCCTGCCCAGGACCCAGGGAGGGTCAGTGTGGCGGGAGGAGACTCATTCATTCACTCAAAGCTATTGGGTAAGCACCTGCTGTGTGTGGAGAGCTCTCCTAGGAGGTGGGGACACGCTGGGAACCCGGCAGACACAGCCCTCCTCTGGGGGCCCCACGCTGGAGGCCCCCCGCTGGAGGGAGGCGGCCTCACCCCTTTGTCGTGGGAGCTGAGGAGAAGTGGGGAGGGGAGCACTGGGAGGACGGGGTGACGGGAGGGGTGAAGAGGGAGAGCCACAGGGAGGAGCTCTGCGTGGGAGGGAGGGCGGGGGCGCAGATCGCAGTGTCATCAGGCAGAGAAGCCGCAGCGTCCCCTAGGTCCACGGGGAGAGGGTGAGGAAGTAGTCCTGCGCCCCAGACCACAGGGCATCTCTCTGGGGACCAGCCAGGGAGAGCTGGGGGGCCGGGCTCAAATCAGGCGAGTGCGGAGGGGAGGAGGGGAGGTATGTCCTGGGTTTGGCACCTGGTGACCAGATACCGAGGGCCCAGGAAGTGGGACAGTGAGCTCAGCTCACTCTGGGAGAAGTTTGGTTAAAAAGAGAGCAGATCAATGGTGGGGGGCACGAGGGGACAGGGCCAGAGGCAGGAGGCTGGACTCCAGGATGAGGGCAAAGAGCTGGGGGGACAGGAGCAAAGGGGCGCAGTAAGGTGAGGGGGCTCTGGGGGCGACGGAGAGAGGAGCAGGAAGGCTCGCACATGCTCACAACACACGTGCCCGTTCACAAGGCTCACACTTCCACAGCTCGCACACGTGTGCACACGCACACCCACAGCCCCTGCACCAGAGGAGCAGTGATGAGTCATTTGCTGTCGGGGGCTCAGCGCCCGCCTAATTTGCAGTGACACCGCTCAGCTGCTGAGGGTTCGAGCTGTCACAGCCCATTAGCCCAAGGCTGGAGGACAGGGCGGGGGTGGGGCACAGGAGTGGGGAGCAGCCTCGGAGGAACCCTGGACAGCACCCACCTGGACTCCAGGGAGCACTCACCCTTCCTCCTCCTCCCCTTCCCTCCCATGGGCCCTCCCCTGACTGCCCTCAGAGGGGCCAGGAATGACATGGTGAAGTGTCCAGCTTGTGCCAGATGCCAGACCTGCGTAACCTGGAGGCCTCCTGGGAATGGCCCTGGGGGTAGCAATGACCCGTTTTACAGATAACAGGCTGGGGGTCCGAGAAACCAAGGACTTTCCCCGAGGTCACTCAGTGGGGCCCATCAGTGAAGGGTCTTCTAGTGGGGGCTCCTGCTGCCGCTTCTCCTGCAGTGTCAGACCCAGGGGGCAGAGGCAGGTCCCCTCAAGGCTCCTCTGCAGGTGCCCCAGGGAGCAGCTGATGCCCTGGGAAGCATAGCCCACCACTCCCCTGAGACAGGAGGGGTTTTAAACACAACTGGCCATGCTGGGCCCACCCAGCCTCCCTCTCTGGGCGCTGCAAACCAGACCCCAGCTTCTCCCAGATGCCTCTGGTCTCTCCTCTTCAAGCGCGTGGGCTGTTCTGTCCAGGCAAAAGCCGCCTGTGGCTCCCCGGTGCCCTCAAGCCCGAACTCCTGCGGGATCTGAACTCCTGCGGGATCTGCCCCTCCCCTTGTGGCTTCAGCACTCTCTGTTCTCCCAGGTGTGTTCTTCCTGCCTCACCTTCCTGGCTAACTCCCACCTCACTCCCAGCGTCAGCCGTTTCCTGACCCGCATGCCCCCAAGCCCGCCCACCCTGCACAGGGCTCACACCTGGAGGAGCTCCACCCCACTGCCTTGGGCCACAAACAGCTGTACCCTCCCTGTCCTCAGGAGGACCCCATGGTTTGGGAAGGTAGCCAGAGGGGATCCAGTGGATGGTGGGTTGGGAGGTCACGCAGTTGGGGGAAGGCAGAGCGGCATTGCCTAATGCGAGCTATACAGAGCGGGGAGGAACCCACCAGCCTGAGGGTTTCCTCATTTGCTGCGGTTGAGGGCGGGGGCTGCCCCTGGCCAGGGTGGGGCACGTGATTCTGCAGATGCCAGTGGCAGAGGGTGTTAAGCGGTGGCACTTCCAGATGTGTGTGTTGGTGTGTGAGACGCTCTGCAGGAGGTGTGGAAGCACGGCACTGGGACCTGTTACTCCAGGGCGAGCGGGTGTGAGCACTGTGCACTGCACGCCCCGGGAGTTCAGCTCTGCAGGAGAGCGCTGGTCAGCAAGTTAAATAGTAAATGACAGAGTAAGGCTGGGGAGAGCAAACCGGGAAGAAGGGGATGCAGGGGGAGGGAGGAGGGGAGGAGGAGTGAAGAGAGGAGGAGGGGCAGGGAGTGTAGGGGGAGGGAGGAGGGAAAGAGCAGCAGGTGCCAGGTGCAGCGTGCATGGTCTGGCCCCAGTGGAACGCAGGGGGAGGTGGGGCCCAAGTGGCTGCAGCAGAGGGGCCCGGGGAGATGGTGGCAGGAGAGGACAGAGAGGAAGTGGGGCAGGTCACGGGGTTCAATAGGGGTGGGAACAGTGCAGGGGCCCCTGCTTCTGTGCAGATTGTGGGGGACAGAGCTGGAGCCCACTGCCACGGTGCAGGGAGGAGGCTGGCCAGGCCTGCGAGGCCAGCAACTTCTTTTCCCTCCCCTGCCCTGTAGTTCAGACTAGCCTGAGCCCTCAGTTTCCCAACTGGAACGTGGGAAGTATGATAAATGGACTTGCTCCCCTGGGGCGTGCTCAGGGGTGAAATGGGCCAGGAGTACAGCTATGCAGGGTGGGGGTGGGTGCACCTGGACACCCATAGGCCTCGCCCCTCACCCTCTTGTTCCTACTGAGGGCAGATGCTCACCGGGTCCCCTGAGCCACCGTCACCTCAGCTCTCTGGGTTCAGGGTGCCATGCCAGAGGTGATCTCATGCCCTGCCCAGCTGCCTGCAGTGAGACTGGGCCAAAGGGTGCTCTGTTCTAACCTCAGTGTCCTCATCTGTGGCCCAGGGGTGACGCTGATTCTGTCCTCCGGAGGGGTCATGAGGTTAAGTGTGGCCCTATAGCACCCCCTCCCCCCACCGCCTCTCCTCTCCCCCACAGCCTTCTCCCCCTGCCGCCCCCCCCCCACCCAGTGACCAGCTCCATCTTCATCCCACCAGCCCCCAGCCTGGAGCAGAGCTGAGGCAGGAAGCCAGTCTGGGTGCCCCGAAGGGCAGCCCCTCAGGCACTTCTGTGGGTGGCTGGGGACACCTTGCCAGCACCATGACACCCTGAGGGCTCAGGAAGCACAGGGGTGGTGTGGAGAGTTCTGCCTGGGTGTGGCCAGACAGGACCAGCCTCCCGCTCCTTCTCTGGAGCGGAGTGGGGGCTGCCCAGGCTTCAGAGGTGGGTCATGGCCGCGCGGGGTGTGTTGATGCCCAGCCCAGGGGCCTGGTCGTGTTGGGGGACACCTACCCCGGCTCCCTGGGCTTCCCCGCCCCACCCACACCAAGGCGGCAGACAGACAGGCCATCTCACTGGGCTGGAGTCAGGCCCGACTCCATCTCCAACTCTGTGCCTCACCAGCCGACTTCTCTGGGCTGTCACCTCATCTGTAAAAATGACACTGAGCCCCCTCTACCAACCCCCCACGTCCAGTCCACACAGGGTCCCTGTGAGGGACAAATGAGAAAAGCAAGTGCCTTGTCAATCTGGGATGGCTTCCTGGAAGACGAGGCTCTGTGGCGGTGGGGGGGCATGGAGCAGGACATGCCTCTCCAGGTGCACTGGGGCAGGGTTTGGGGGGTGTCCCTCAATCCACTGCCCGAGACATCTTGGCTACGCTGTGGAAGCCATCACCTTAGGAGCTTTACCTCAGGCTCCTGGTCCTGGCAGGAGGTGGGCAGGGAAGGAGGAGGCATAAGAGGGTGCACAGAGCTACCCAGCTCTCCACTCCTCAAATCACCTCCACCTCCAGTCTGGGTCTGTCCCTGCACTGTCCCTGCCCAGACCTGTGCACCAGGGGTTATTCTTGGGTGACAAGCCTGCTCCCACCCCTCAGCACTTCTGCCAAGTTTGGGGAGCTGAATTAAGCTGAGTCCAGAAACTCTGGGGCATGGACAGGGCACTTAGGGCCAAGTTAAGATTATAATCCAGGAAAGCATGACTTTTAGCCCTGAGCAACTGTTCCACCATCCATGCCTAGGGCCCAGGTCCAGACCCCAAGACTCCTACCATCACAGTCCAAACCACTACTGGGGTAGCAGCTGGAAGCTAGGGTCAGTACTGGCCACCTGGGGTGTAGAGAAGACAATCCATAAATATGAGTTGGCTGGCTGGATAGACAGACAGACAGGAAACTGGATGGATGAATAGGAAGATGGAAGGCTGAGCGGGAAGGTGGAAGGATGGTGGCTGGATAGAAGGATATATGGACAGTTGATGATGGGTGGACAAATGGGCTGGTGAATAGATGGGACAACAGATAGATGGATGGATAGATGAGTGGATGGGTGGGGGATGGATGGATGAATGGATGACGGACGATGGATGGGTCGATGGGCGGGTGGATGAATGGGTGGGTGGGCGGGTGGATGAATGGGTGGGTGGGTGGGTGGATGGATGGATGGGTAGATGGATGGATGGGTGGGAGGATAGATGGGTGGGTGAGTGGGTGGATGGATAGGTGGATGGATGGACAGATGGATGGATGGATGGATAGGTGGATGGATGGAAGGATAGGTGAGTGGGTCGGTGGATGGACAGGTGGATGGAGAGTAGGTAGACGCTGTAGAAAGCTGTGGGCAACTCCAAAAGTCGGGTTCACACGCCAGAGCCTTCTCACATCTGTCCCCCTCCCTCCTCTCTTCGGAGCCCTCCTCAAATCTTGCACCCCCACTTTCAAGAAACCTGTATCACCATATGGGGCCCCTATTGCTCCTCTCTTCTCCCATGCTCCCTCTCTCCTGGCTTCTGTCACCTTCTAATACACTTACTTGTTGATTGACTCCATTGTCTCAGCTCCAGGAGGGCAGGGCTGTGTGTCATCCCTGCTGGTGCCTGACAGCTCATGCCAGCACCTGGCCCAAAGGAGGCGCTCAATCAATAGGTGTTCGAAGGGGAAAACAAAGGGAAGAAGGGCGAGAGATGGCTGACCCTGTGCTGGCCCCTCCAGCCCCTGCCTGCAGCCCCTGTCCCTCCTCCTCACAGCGGCCCTTTCCCACACAGCGGTCCCACTGTCCCCCTAAGCCCGTCTCTGGCCCCCATTTCCCTCCAGGTAGGCCTGAGATGCTCATGCAGTCCTGAGACCCTCCCTCTCTGTCCCCACCCTCGCCTGCCCCTTGAGGGCTCCCTGAGCCCCTGTCCCTCTGAGTCCCGTGCCCACTGCTGCCTCTCCCCAAGACTGAAGTCTGTGTTCCACCTGCTGCTACCAGTCGGCCGGGTCCAGGGCCTGGAACACCAGTGGGGGCACTTGGCAGGGTCAGACAACAGCCCCACTGACAAGTTCTCTGCTCCATGCCCACCGGGGGGTCCTTCATCCTGCAAGTACCCCCCGGGCCCAGGTGGTCCCCATGGCCGTCAGCCATCATGGTCTCTTCTGCTCGCCAGGACAGGCACGGTGACCGCTCTGTGCCGACAGAGACAGCAAGAGGGTGGGGACAAGGCTCTCTGCTGGCTCCCCAGCCCTCCCCTGAGCTGAGCCTGCGTCCAGCTTCCCTGACAGCAGATCTCTGGTCTCCTGTGGCTGAGAGAGGCCACACAGAGACAGCCAGCAGCTCTGACCACAGGCGTCCGTCCGCCAGGCCCCCAGCTGAGCCTCTGGATTCTGAGGGCCCCAGGGTCAGCCGTCAGCCGCCACGGTCTCTTCCGCTCGCCGGGACAGGCACACTGACCATGTGTGTCCTTTTCCCTCTCCTCGGCTCTGCTCTGCTCTCTGTCCCACAGACTGCACCTCTCTCGATTTCTTCTCTGTCACTTTGGTGGCTTTTGGGAGACACTGAGACGCAGCACTTCTGCCCCTGCCACGTCTGACAGACGTTTGGGTTCCTGGGATTCGAAGGGGCTGTTGGGGTTTCTCCACTGAGCCAGGACAGGCAGAGATGAGACCCCTCCTCTTCCAGGGCTTTTCCCACGAGGCCTGGGAGGCTGGGGGTGAGGGTGGCAGGGCCGGGGCAAGGGGCTTGTGGTGGCAGCGGAGAGTGGCCTGAGCCAGCCAGGATGGGCAGCGGCTGGGTTTGGGAGGGGCTGCAGCTGGGGAGGGCGAGGCCCAATCCCATCCCGGGCCTTCAGGCCTTCCTGGCTGCAGGCAGTGGGGAGCGGGTTAGGTCAATGAACAGGGGGTGCCACTGCCTCCCCATCCCTTGTCCCCATTAAGGGGACAATGGGATAATAAGCCCTTTTCTTTCTTCATTTCCCCCGCTGTCTGCTAATATCATATTGATGATAATTTCTCTTTAATGGGCTATTTGTGGTAATTATGATGCACTGAGTGAGTAATTGTATCTGACTCCCTGTGCCCACCATGGCAGGAGGGAGGGGGGTACACGGCCTTCGGCCCTCTCAGCCCAGGCAGCTCTGCCCTCCGCCTGGGACCGCCCTCCAGCCCATGAGCCCCTGGCGCAGGGGTCCGCCTCAGCTTCACCGTCTGGGGAACGCAGTCCTCCGAGGCCAAGACTCCAGGCTTTCAGCTTCCCAGAGCTGATGGGGCCTCCCTCCCTGGGCAGGGGCCCTGGGAGCACCACCATCAGAGCCAGGATGAGGCTGCACCCCCCAGGGCAGAGCACTCCCTCCCTCCCTCCCAGGGGCGGCTCCAGGCTCCCATCTGAGTCTGGCTTGGGCTCTGTGATTCCCCAAAGGGCCTTGTCGTGGGAGGGCCTCCTGCCTCACTGGTCGTCCCTGCTTGGCTTCTGTCTCTCCTGGACATGAGCCCCAGCAGCAGGGACTTCCCGGCCTTGCTCTGGCCATACTGGGGGCACAAGCACCCTGCAGGGGGAGCCTCAGTCACTGTAGGACTGTGCAGGGCAGACACCTGGGCACTTCCACCCGACTCTCAAGTTAGGGAGCTGCCACCGGGCCCCTCAGTCATCCCCACCATCCCCCCCACCTCCGCTCAGGTCAAGGCCCTGGGGAGGGGGTGGGGACCAGGGCTCCTGCCCTTCCCCCACCAGCCCCAGTTTGGTCATTCTCTTTTCCTTCTCCCCACGCTTGTCCCTCCAAGTCCCCATCACCTATCACACCCAAGCCCGCTAGGCAGAGGGCACTGGGGTCCCCAACAGTGATGGAGCCCCTCTGTATGCCTAGGACAGGCCAGCCCAGGTAGAAGTCAGAAGTCAGGCAGAACTCCATCCTGAGGTTCCCAACAGACCTTAGGAGACAAAGGAGCCCCGGAGCCCACTGAGTCTCTGTCAAGGACCCTCAGAGCCCACCAAACATCCTCCCAGGCCTCTGGGGCCCACACCCTGCACTGCCCTCCCCAGACAAGGGGGCCTTCCTTACCAGCTGTGTTCAGGACATACATCACTCAAGCCTACGTGGAGCATCCCCAGGCAGGGCCCCTCGCCTTTGTCACCACTGCCACCACCACCACCACCACCATCACCACCACCACCATCACCACCACCACCACCGCCGCCGCCGCCGCCATCACCACCACCACCATCACCACCACCATCACCACCGCCGCCGCCGCCGCTGCCGCCACCGCCGCCGCCGCCATCACCACCGCCACCATCACCACCACCACCATCACCACCGCCGCCGCCGCCGCCATCACCACCACCGCCACCATCACCACCGCCGCCGCCGCCGCTGCCGCCACCGCCGCCGCCGCCATCACCACCGCCACCATCACCACCACCACCATCACCACCGCCGCCGCCGCCGCCATCACCACCACCGCCACCATCACCACCGCCGCCGCCGCCGCTGCCGCCACCGCCACCATCACCACCACCACCATCACCACCACCGCCGCCGCCGCCGCCATCACCACCATCACCACCACCACCACCACCATCACCACCACCACCATCACCGCCGCCGCCGCCGCCGCCGCCGCCGCCATCACCACCACCACCATCACCACCACCACCACCACCACTGCATAACTCACCATTAGTGCCGACTGTAGATGCAGGGCCTTGCTAGATTCATGATCATCTAGTTGGGAGATAGGATATGACCTCCTGAATTTCTGAAAAAAACTAAATGCCAAATTGACTATTTTTGCCCACAGAACAGTAAACAGGGAGATGTCTCTGGGGCCGAGGTTGTTCAGGAGGGCCGTGTGCCTGGCCACTGTGGCTGGCGGGCAGGAAGAACGTTTCGTGAATTGAACAGCATGGCCAGACAGGTCAGGGGTGTGCAAGAACAGCGCACTCCAGGTGTCCCTGTTGGCTTCGGACAGAGGCTGCAGGCAGAGGCAGACTCGAATGTGCCTGCTCCAGGCCCCAAGAGAAGAGGGCCGGCCAGGGTCCAGGAACAACTTCAGGTAACTGCAGGCTGCGGGCAAGGCAGGTGCAGGGAGAAACTCAGAGGCCAGAGGTGTAGAGTGCGGAGGACTCCCCAGGGACCTGGGGAGGAACAGGGCTGAAGATGTGGGCCCCCACCCCCCCAGCTGAGGGTCTCCGCCTACCTCCCTTACCCCTCCACTCCCCCTGCAACCCACCCCACTGCCCATGGCCAGGGTCTCCTCATATGTCTTTTCTGGTCAATAAACCTCGGCTCCCGGGGAGCCTGGGGGTGCGGGCTGATAGCACTGCCCCACCCCACCAACACACTCTGTCATAATTAAGCACACGCAGCCTAATTAATTGAGTGGTCAGGATGCTAATTAGCAGCTTGATTGAGACTGGAGGAGGGTGAAGGGCAACCTTGGCAGTGAGCACTTCTCCCCTGCGGGGTCTGCTCTCTGAGTCCCCAGTCCCTGTCCCTCCCCACCCACTCTTGTGTCTCTGGGCCCACACACAGTCATCTTCCTGGCCTCCTCTGCATCTCCTGGCCTGGCCCCCACCCCCAGGCCCTCGCCTCCGGTGGTGGGGACGGCGGGACGTGGGAGGGGTTGGGGCGCCCTCCCGCCTCTGGCCCGTGGCCTGGCGCGGCTCCACGGCCGACAGATGGTGGCGGCGGGGCTGGGGGTGGCGTGCTGGAGGGGGCGTCAGATGGCGCCGCCCCGGGCGGACCCCCGCCGCCGCCGAGGACACATGCTGGGGCCCTGGGCTCTGCGCATCTGGAGGGGCCGCGTGCCCGCTGCGCCGCGCGGGCGGCAGGGGAGGTGACACGTCGAGCTGCCACCGCCGGTGCCCGGGGCTGTCCCGATGCGCGCGGGCGGGGCGAGGTGGGAACCACGCGGGCGGCGCAGCTGTCTCACCACAGCTACGCGGCGTCGTGCCGGGCCGACAACGCGCATGCCAGGGCTCCTCTTGGGGTGGGGGGCGGTCCCCCCGGGGCCAGTGCTCGCGGGCCTTCCTGAGAGGACAAGGAGCAGGCTAGCCCTGCTCCATGAGAGGTTCTCTCTCTGGCTCTGAGCTTCCTGTGGCTCAACTGAACTGTCACCCTGTCTCCTTGTCAGAAAGTGGAAAACACACCTGTTCTCCTAGGGACTTGTCCCTACGGAGACCCTTACTCTAAGGACCAAGCTGGAAGGGCACCCCATTGAGAAAGCTGGTCCCGAGCTGAGGGCACCACTCAGTGTGCATGGGGTAGGCTCCAGACAGTCCCGTGGAAGGGTCCTAGAGCCCGGCCTTAGCCCAGCAGAGTCACTGCAGGGAGGGGTTCTTGAGGAGGGGTCAGTGGGGAGCTGGGTGGCCATCCTCTGGGCAGGAAGGAGAGGTGCCTGCCTGGTAGAGCGGGCCCACCGGTACGTGGGGCCCCAGGCCCCAGCCAGGTGGCCCTGTGGGGAGAGCCACTCACTCTGTGAGGGGGCCCAGCGCCCAGACTCACTGCAGGAGCTAAGGACTGGTGCTGCCTCCCCCTGAGGGCGTGGATGCCTGGCCCTCTGGGTCCATCTTAGCTTCTTCCAGGCCGGCTACCCCCAGGATGAGGGGTGGGGGGACGTAGCTGCAAGGCACATGGCAAGTGCATGACTGCAGGGGACATCTATGGGATGAGAGTGGGAGTCCCAGGACAGTGGCCTTGTTGTTGTGTGGTGGCTCTAGGGGCCCGAGGAGGCAGGCCCCCTGACTCTCGGAGCCAGCTGAGCACTTGTCTGTGAGCACGTGTGAGGCCCCCAGCGTGGGGGGAGGGCTGGAGACCAAGGAGCAGCAGCCACTGGGTGAACAGCAGGCAGGACAGAGCTTGGGGCTGGGGTTCCGGAGCCCAGGGCCGGCCTCCACACAGCCTCACCTCCTGCCTCTCTGGTGAATCATGGAGGCTGCCTGGGGTGGAGGCAGGAGGACAGGGCCCCTGTGCAGAGTGCTCTTTCTGCCCTGTCCTGCCGGGAGGCCAGGCCAGCCTACTGGGTCCCCGGGCTGAAGAGGACTCCTGCCCTCCTGGCTGCAGCAGGTGGGCCCTGTGCTGGGGTCTGTGGGGTGGTGCAGGACAGGGCCGCGGGGGATACCCAGAGGGCTCGTCCCACTGGGCCCTAGAGGAGATGACAGCAGTGTCACTGGGGGAGAGCACCCAGCGGGGTGGGGCCGAGGGGAGCAGGCACTGGGGGTGCTGCAGCCCAGGTGGCTACTGTGGGCAGCAGGGTGAGGTCACTGGGGTCAGGCTGCAGAAAGGGCTGGAAGGCCTTGGGACCTCATCCTGTGTCTGCTCCTGAGCAGGGCATCCTGCGGCCCTCGGTTGTGATGGGGACACCTCAGACAAGGCTCCCGGAAAGAGAGCCCAGACAGGAATTATCTGATTATGGAAAGTGGGGGTCAGGGTACACGCCCTGGAGGCAAATAGCTGGTGTGAGGCCTGAGAGGGCCACAGACTGGGTGGGGACACCTGGGGAGGGCTCTGAGTGCGGCCTTCTCTTAAAAACCACTCAGGCCAATGCTCTTATATTAAAACTGATAGAATTTAATTCCAACCTACATTTACTGTGTTTTCTCAGAACAATGAAATTCAGGTCAGTATGCCCAATCAAATCCATTTGACCAAAGTGGAATATGTTTATCACAGATAACACATTTTCGCAGGGCTGTGGGGGCTCAAAGGCTGTCTGGAAGGAGGCCGAGGGCCACTGGTTCTGTAGGGGTCCCAGACCCCGTGTGGTTAGTGGGGGGCCCTGTGACAGGCTTCCTCGGGGTCCCCCGCCACAGTGTCCTCCCTGTACCAGGAGCAGCCTGAGGTACACACTCCTGGCCCCGCCCCGGGGATCCCAAGGTCCAGGGCAAGCCTGAGAATCTGCATTTTTGCGAGCACGCCAGAGATCTGCCACCTACTCTGATGGGGACACCTGGCTTCAGGCCAGACATGAAGGAGGCCAGACCTCAGGTGGGGGAGGGGCAGACTGGGATGGGAAAGGAGCTGCTGCTGGGGAAGGGCGTTCGTGGATAAAGGGGGGGTTCCCACGCAGGGGTGCCAAGCAGGGTGGTGGAACAGCCCAGAGGTGAAGGACCTGCCCAGAATTTGCCCTCAGGGGTTTAGGGAGGGTCACACAGGGGCCAGGCTGACCATGAAGCTGGTTCACAATGACCTTGGGAAGGTGGAGGGACAGTGGCCGAGAGAGAGGGCTTCCTGGGGGCCGTGGCATCTGAAATGACCTCACAGGTGACCCACACCAAGGCAGAGAAGCCAGAGGCCAGCCAGGGGGTGGAGAGGGCAGGGCCCTGGAGAGTGACTGGAACAATGCCCCTCCTCCATGCTCTCTGAGCTGACCCTTGCCTGCCTTAGCTGCCCTGGCTGGAAATGGAGCCCCCACCCCCTTACCCTCATCCCTACCCCCACTCACGGCTCCTCTGGGTTTTGGAAGGCAGCCCCGGCGGCGAGCCCTCCTGGCCCGTCCTGGGCCTGCGGAGGGAACTGGACCTGTGGGGTTGGGTTTCAGGCCGCTCTGCTGGGCCGTGAATAATGCAGCTGCTGAGATTGGAAGGTGACCTCAGCCCGGGAGGTGGGAGGCACCCCCAGAGCCTCCCTCCTGCCCTATACTCCCCATTGCCGACCAGGACACCCCGGCCCTGCCTGGGCATTCAGCTGGCCGCCCACCTTTACCTCAGCCTCCCCAGGCCACCAAGCTGGGTGCCCCCCAGGCTGTGAGTGGGGGAGCAGCGTGCAGCTGAGGCTGCGGGAGGCGGACGTGGGGTGGGGCTGCTTGGGGGTGGGGGCCCCAACCTCTACACGAGAGGTGGAAGCTTCCCCAGTGGGTCCCATGGTGCCGTAGCTTGTCCCCTAGAGTGCCCAGGAGGGGTCGGGGCCCACCAGGCCCTGCCGATGACAGAGACATGTCCCACTTCGGGACCCCTGGCTTTTCTTCTGACATCTGGTAGAAAGAGGCCACACATCAGCATGAAACTTCCCAACCTGAGGACAAAGAGAAGATCCTAAAAGCCTGGGCGAGGGGGCCCAGGTCGCAGACAAAGAGGGAAGTGAGAAAGGGGAGGTGGCAGAAGACCGCAGAGCAGCCTTCCCAGCCAATTTCTAGCCTGAATTCTGGGCCAGCGGACCCTCTGGGGTGGTGGAATAAGGACATTTTAAGGCTTGCAAAGTCCCCAAAGATTTGCTTTCCGTGTGTCCTTCCTGAGGAAGTGAGCAGACAGCAAATGTGAGGGAAAACCAGGAAGGAGGAAGACATGGGTCCGGGAAAGGGAATCCATCACAGGAGGGAGGCCAGCGAGCAGGCCCAGGATGGGCAGGGTCACCCCAGGACAGGGGCCAGGCCTCAGATAGAAGGTCCTGACATGAAGCCTGTGAAGCCCCAAGCTTCACCCCGCTGACACTGAGCGTGGGACGAGTCACATACGCAGGGACACAGAAGGGTAAGCGGACAGCAGGGAGAGGGAGAGAAGCCGTAGACCCCACAGTGATCAGCCGGGACAGAATCTGCACTGTCACGGTAAGGTCCGCCCGGAAATGGTGCTCTGACCACAGCCGGCAATGACCAGGAAGTGGGCAGGCCTGGGGTAAGGGGCTGGACGCCTGTGTTGTAGGAGGAAGGCAGCTGGAAATGACGCTGAAAAATCGAGGAAGAGCCACAGTCACAGATTATTTAGAAATACGGGGAAAAACACTGACAACAGCAAATGCTAGCGAGGACGCGGAGTACCAGAAACTCTCATCCTTGCTGGTGGGCGTGTGAAACGTACAACCGCTCTGGAGGACAGGTTGGTGCTTTCTTACACAATTAAACAGACTCTTACATACGATCCAGCAATCATGCTCCTTGGTGTTTTCCCAAAGGAGCGGAAAACCTGTGTCCACACAGACACCTGACACGGAGTTCACGGCAGCTTCATTCATAATCGCCCAGACTTGAAGCAACGAAGACGCTCTTCAGGAGGTGATGGATAAATAAACCGTGTCCATCCGGACGCGGGATATTACTCAGCGCTAGGAAGAAATGGCTACGAAGCCATGAAAAGACGCGGAGGAAACTTAAATGCATATTAGGTGAAAGAAGCCAATCTGAAAAGGCTACACACTCTGTGATTCCAACTACATGACATTCTGGAAAAGACAAAGCTATGGAGACAGTAAAACGATCAGGGGTTGCCAGGGTGTGTGGGGAATGAATAGACGGGCACAGGGTATTTTTAGGGAAGTGAAACTGCTCTGTACACAACTATAATGGTGGGTATGCGTCATTATACCTTTGTCCACACCCACAGAGTGCACACCACCGAGAGTGAACCCTGATGTAAACCGTGGGCTTTAGTTAGTAGTGTATCGGTATCGGCTCATCAGTTGTAACAAAAGTATCACACTAATGTGAGATGTTGGAAAGGGATTGAGGGGGTACATGGAAACTCTGTCCTTTCTGTTCATTTTTCTGTAAATATAAAACTGCTCAAAAAAAGTCTATTAATTTTATATCTCTATCTACCTATCTATCTCTCCATCTATCTATCATCAATCTATCAAAAGAAACAGCAAAAATATGTCTGGCTTGGGATGGCCCCGCCCCCATTGGCAGAGATGGAGGGGAAGGGGAATCCCTGAGAGGCTGGGATCCACCTACCCCGAGAGGACCCAACCCTCCTCCCAAACCCGAGTCACAGGTGGGGAAGCAGGCAGGGGTGAGACCTTCGGGCCAGGTAGGGCTGGATATGCCCCTCCCTCCTCTCTGCGTCTCTCCTTGTCTCTGTCTCCCTTTTCTTCTGTCTCCCTACCTGTCTGTCTCTGTCTCCCTGTTTCTGTGTCTCTGGCCCTTCTTCCCTCTCTCCATCTCTCCCCACCTCTGGGCCCTGCTCCCCTGACAAGCTGATCAATTGCTCATCACCGCTCGCAGAGGTTCTAACTCAAGTGTGGCATCTTAATCAGCGCCCGGCTGTCCCAGGCCCATTGACTGCCTGCCCGGCCGACAAATGAGCCCACTGACCAGCCCCCCTTGCTTCCCCCCGTGAGTGGCCTGCTGGGCTCTGCAAGCCGTCTGGTGGCCGCAGGGAGGGGCAGCACAGCGTGCGGAGCCGAGGGGAGGAACTGGGAGGGCCCGGTGAGGGGCTGGGACCAGGTACAGCCCAGGAGGTGTCTGCTTCCTGCAGAAGCAGCTCCCCGTCAACACCCCCAGCCCATCTTGGGCTGGCTCCTCATCCTTGACAGGCTCAGACCCCACCCCTGGCCCCCAGACCCCTCTTCTCTCACACCCCACCTCATCTTCCTTCCAAAGACACGGGACTCCCCTCCTCAACCTTGCACTGTCCTATCTGCCCAGCCACCCTCGTGTTGCACAGCCTCCTCACAGCCCTGCTTGCTCCTGGTCCCCCAGCCTGTCGTCCACCCTGAGCCTGGCCCAGAGCCCTCGACGTATCCCCACGCTCCACTCTGATGCCGCAGACGGCTCCTGCCTCCGAACCTGTGCACCTGCAGGTCCGTGCCAGGGCTTCCCACACATGTCTTTAAGCCCAAGGAATTTCCACAGAGCGGGAAGAGCCCACTCTGACCCCCCTCCCCCCAAGCTGGGGCAAGACTGGGCTGTGGGAAGCCCCACCCTCTGGGGGCCTGGCCCCACCCCCTCCACCAGCTGCGGGTAGGTCTGGAGGCGCAGGTGTCCTGGAGACTTGCACCCACCCAATCCGTCTCCACAGGGCCTCAGCGCTCCTCTTTGCTCAGCCTGACACAGGCATCCACACTGGCTGTCTACACAGCCTGTTGTTGAGGTGGGGAGCCAGCTCTCAGGCCTTCTGCCCCCACCTGCCCCAGGCGGTGGGGAGTGGGGTGCTGTCTCCCTAGGGGCCTGAGGCCCCACCAGCTCCCTTCCCTGGAGCTCTAACTGCCATTTGCAACTACACATTGATGCTGGGGGCCGTCACTGATGCTGCCCGCCTCCCCGTCACTGGGCAGGTGCCCAGGGAACTTGTGGTCTGACTCGCCCAGGGCCCCTGTCTTCTTGAGCCTCTGATCTCTCTCTGCCTGGGTCAGACCCCTGGCTCGTGGGCAGTGCCAGTCCAAGCGGGGAGGGAGGGTGCGTCCCCTTAGGGGGTCACAGCGCTGGTGGGATGTAGGGGTGAAACCCAGCTGCTTGCTCTCCTCCCCTGTTCCTGCAGCCTCTCCCAGGAGACCCCCCACCCCCAGCAGAGACTGGCAGGCCCAAGGTCAGCGGGCTGCTATCGACAGCATCCGTCCACCCCATGGCTGGCGGGGGAGGGCGGGGGTACTCGGCTCGATAAGACCCATCTTGTGAGACGATAAATTTGGCTATTGACCCAGCAAGCAGACGTCGATAAAAGAATGGTTAATATAAACATTGTCCTTCCCAAATTAATCCAGGGCCACAGGGGAGGGGGCACAGGGCAAGTGGGAGGTTGAAATATGGGGAGGAATCTGGGCAGGGACAGGTGTGGGCCAGGCGAGCTCCTCCAACCCCCTGCATCTCCCAGCTCTGGGCCAGCTGAGCGAGCCCCCCAGGCCCATCTCCGTGGAGCTAGGGTTGCTTTTCCTTCTCTGTTCAGCAGGGTCCTGGGCAGGTGCTTCTCCATTGTTCAGAGGGCAGCCAGATTTAGCAAATAAAAACCCAAGAGGCCCAGTTACACTCAGATTTCAGATCAACAACAACAAAACAATTTTAGTGTAGGTGTGTCCCATGCTCAATTTGAGGAATACTTATAGTGAAAAGTATTTGTTGCCTATGTAAAATGCACATGCCACAGGGCGTCCCGTGTTTTATCAGGAGAGCCTGGCATGAAGGGGGGCACTGGATGTGCAGGAGGGAAGTCTTATGACTGCAGAGCCTGGCAGGGCTGATGCTACCCGCAGCCCCTCCCAAATCACAGTCTACCAAGAGCTCTGGGAGCAGGCATGGGTGGGGGTATTCCGTGAACACGGTCCTGGAAGACTGTTGGCATAACTGTGCTCCAGCACCACTGTGAACCCACACCCTCGGTGGCCCTCACCTGTGTGGCTCCTGCTTCCCCACCCAGAGGGAGGAGGTGGGGCACTTGGGGACTGCTTCCCGGTGGGTGGTGGACTTGGGCCACCTTTGTGGTGGGCCCCTCTGCAGTGGGGCCTTGACTATCTTAGGGGCTCAGGCCCCTCCAGCAGTTGGGATTTCCCAGGCCGTGGCTGGGCACCGCCCAGCGAGAGCCCTATAAATAAATAAACTGTGTCATATAAATAAACCACAGCCTGCTGGGCAGTCCTGACCCAGGAGCAGCTGCTGTGCCTGGCCAGGCCATGTCCTGCACCCAGGGCCTGCTGGCAGCCTCCGGGAAGAGCAAAGGAGTCACCAGACATGTCTACCAGCTCCCTTCTCCCTGGCCCAGCACCCCGTGGCCAGCAGTGGCTCAGCCCAATGAGGCCAGTGGCTGTCCTGGGCCTCCTGGGGTCTGGCTGGCCTCCCATGCACCCTCTAGTCCAGGTGATGGACAAACCGAGGTCCAGAGCCCCAGCAGGGCCAGCCTCAGGCCCTCCGGTGGGTGGGCCATGAGGTGTGGGGTTGCCGACCAGCCAGACCCTGGCTCCCAATGGCTCAGGCATGTGCTCTGGCCACCCGCCAGGGCTGGGCTGTGGTGCTGGGGGATGGCGCACTGCTGCCCCTCCTGGCTTGGGGATCTGGGTCCTTTTGACATGCTCCCTGAGTCCTCCATGATGTCCTTCATGATCAAGGAGTCCTCTTGGGGGCCCACGGTGGGGGGCTGCCCTCAGAGGGCCCCAGCCCAGGCCAAGGTGGAGGGGGCTGCAGACCCCAGGGTCCATGACTGTTGGGGACCTGGGGGCCTCAGCCCCACCCTGAGCCGGGCAGATGGGGAAGCAGCTGTCAGCACCTAAGGGTCCCCGTGACAAATAGGATGGGGGGTGCTGGGGGAGCTTCTGATCTGTTTCTGACCCCCAGCAGGGCTGTCAAGGGCAGAGTAGTTCAGGCCTGGCAGAAAGGGGTCAGCATGGGGTCTGGGGACTCACAGGGCAGGGCCCTTCCCCCCACCCCAGTTCTTTGACGGGTTCCCGTGTCCCTGGTGGGGAGGAGGGGTTGGTGAGAGATGAGGACTGAGCTGGGCCCCTCCCAGCCTCACAGGGGACTGCTGAGCTCAGCGCCGCTGACCGAGGGCTTTAGGGACCATTAAAAACCCTCTCGGCCGCCGGCTGCCTGGAGACATCAATTTGCTGCTGGACTGTAGTTACCGCTGCTGCCTCCCCGCCCCCCCGCACTTTCTCCATCATGCCCTCCGCTCTTGGGGTCTCCCTTGGCTTCAACTGCTCCTCCCTCTGTGAGGCCCACTACTCCGACCTGCCTGGCCTGGGCAGAATACCCGCTTTCCTTCAATACCGCGTGGACGCCCCACGACCCGGAGGAGCCTGAAGACGTGCTGCTGAGTGGAAGATGCCTGCAGTCAAGCTCAGGGAGACACGGGGGAGGAGGGGCTGCTGGGGCTGGGGGATGGGGAGGGAGTTGGTGTTCAGTGGGGACAGAGGTTCAGTTTGGGAAGATGGACAGTTCTGGACATGGATGGTGGTGAAGGCTGCACAACAATGTGAATGTACTTAATGCCACTGCACTGTACATTTAAAAATGGTTAAGATGGTGAATTTTATGTTATGTGTATTTTACTGCAATAAAATTAAAAAAAAATCTAATTGTCCAGTGTCCCAAGCCCTCAAGGCCTGCTGCCAGTCCCCCATCTGTGGCAACTGGACTGAGGGAAGGTCCCCGTGACTGCACTCCCACATTCTTCTAGTCCTGACCTAGCCAGGCCCTCCTCCCTGCACTCTCATGGGTGGGGTGGCAGTGACAGAGGGGCCCTGGGAGGTGCAGGGGGGCATGGAGGGGGTCTCCAGGCTAAGCTGGGGCTGTGGCTCCTTGGAGGGTGGCGGTCCCCAAACCCAGACTCAAGAGGGTGCCTGGGGCTGCCCGCCAGGGGTCGGGCATTTTCTTCCTGGCACTATTTAGAATTGCTGGGCACGGTGATGATAAAAAGCAGACTGACTTTTAGCTAGTTTATTGGAGTTTTTCAACTCTGCCGTGAATGCACCCCCTTGCTGCCTGAGCCAGGGCGGATGGCTACCCAGCCCCCGTCCTTGGTACGCCCTGACTGGAGACAACCCGGAACGCGGGGCTCCAGGTCCCGGACAGGGCAGGCCCGACCCCACCTGAGAGCTCCTCACTGACACTGTGTGTCACCCACAAATTTGTAGCTACAGGGTAGGTGGGGGATCCTCAGGCCTGGGGAGAGGACCTTGGCGGGGGATTTGATACTGACCACAAGGAGAGATTCTATCCTAGTCTGGCCACCCCGAGGGGTCACAGCTCCCTGCCCTGATGCACAGGACAGAGCGCAGGTGCTGGCGGCTGCTGACCAGGCAGTGCGGACAGTGCCCGGTGGGGCAGATGGAAGGTTGCCCACCCACAGAGGATTTAGAGGGCAGCTGGCTCGGCCATCGATCCATCCTGGCGGCTCTTCCAAGGTGTATAAAAATGCTTGTTCTCCCAGTTAGGAAAATGGCCACATCCCAGGATAATTGATTGATTTCCCTCTTTAGGAATATTCGTAAACACCAGTTCCAAGAATGGGTAAATCCCAGTCCCTATGCTAAGTCAGTCAAGGTGGGGGCAACTGGATGCAGCCCCCACACAGCCTCCCTCCAGGGCAGAGAGCACAGGGCCCTGTCCCGCCTCCTCCCATGCCCACTGCACACATTAGGGGTCATGAGGGCAGAGCATGGGTGGTAGAGGCTGGGCCTGCCCTTGGGGGGCTCCCAGTCAAACAAACACCAACAAACTGCCCTGAACAGGCCCAGAGATGGGTGTCTAAGTCCACTGAGCCCTGCCCAAATGTTGTGTGACCTTGGACAGGTCTCTGAACCTCTCTGGGCGCTGAAACAGAAGTCCAAGCCCAGCCTCACGGACCTGAGAAGCTGTGTCAGGGTCCCAGGATACCTCCCAGTTGCCCGTGCAACCCACAACCTCCATGGTGGCCAAGCGGCCTTCTGACTGCAGCTCTGGCCCTGCGGTCAACCCTCCTCCGTGGTCCCCAGGAACAGGGGCTCTCCTCACTGCTGCTCTCCCCTCCCCCCTCCCATCCGGCTCTTTCAAGCCTCTTCAGCCAGCCTAGAGAACTCCTGTTCGTTCTTCAAAACCCTTTGTAGTGCCTCTTCCTGGGCAGAACTGTGTCTCCTGCTTTGGTTGATTCCATCCTGGTGCCTGTGCGCTGAGCACCGGACGCTGTGCTTGCCCCTGTGCAGCCCTCCGGGGTGGGGCGCTTACCAAATGGACAGCTGGGGGCCCAGGCTCCTCTGTGAACAAAGACCCCGGCTCTCCAGAGAGGTCAGTAAGCCAGTCCCAAGCGTGTTTACTTATGAGCTTATTTATTAAGGAGTCATCTGTTGCCTGAACTGTACGTTGTGTCCGTTATGAAACACTCAAACCCAGACACCACACAGGGGCACGTGTGACCCCCGCTCTCACGCTGCCCCCATGCATCTGCTTGGGAGTGGCCGGACCGTCACTGGGCAGAGTTTGCAGGTCAGCCGTGCTCAGCGCTGGAGGCTGCGATGGCTTCTCCATCGGGAATGATGGAGGCTGAGGACAGTGCGGCGCCGGATGATCTGCTCTCCCCCAGGGTCCTGACAACTGCCTGTGAGAGGAGGGGAAGGTGGGGGCTCCCGGGCCCTGGCCCTGGAGAGGGCACATTGAGGCCTTTGCACACGGATCTGTGAGCCAGTGCACGAGAACAGCAGAAAGTGCTGAGGGCCAGAGGGGATGGGAGGAGGGGGCGGGCTAGGGGTGGAGGGGCCCTCGGCCCGGGCCAACTGCCCTGCTGCCCTGGCCATGACCCGCTCCTCCCTGGCCGTCAGCCCCTTACTGGGCCTTCGGGGAGGCCAGGGGCCCCCACCCTCACCGGAGCAGCACCCGGCCAGGCTGTATGGCCTCTTGGGTCAGGCTTGACCTCAGGCTGGCTAATCTCTTCTTGGGGTGCCTCCTGTAACATGGGCGGGAAACCCTGCCTGCCTGGTCAGGGCTTCTCACAGAAGTGGGGGATGTGGTGGGCATGCTGGAGTACAGTCCCCTTTCCTTGGGGACAGTGGCCAGCAGACCCTCTGAGCAGACAGAGCCCTGGCCGCCTGCCACCAGGGTCCTTTGGCCTCTTCCTGGACACCCCTGTGATGGGGAGCTCACCCCTCCACGGCCCCACACTATCCGAGATGGCGTTGCCTGTTAGAAAGTCCTCAAGACTGAGAGTGGTCTGGCCCAGGAATTCCTCCCAGGGCCCTAGTTGGATTCTGAGGCCTCACCAGGCCCTTCCGCCCAACCGGCAAGGCCTCAGAAGTCGGAGGTCACTGTCCCAAAGGCCGTGCAGGAGTCCTGGGAGTGAGGCCTGGCAGAGACCCACCCTGCCGGGCCTTGGAGGCCGCCGGGGAAACAGGTGGGGTGGTGAGGCCAGAGAGCCTCCAGCTGACCACCCGCCTCAATCCCAGGGCTGCCTCCCAGTGTGGCCGCAGGGCCATTGTCCTGCCGAGCCCCCCGGCGGGCTGAGGACAGTGCAGCGCCGGATGATCCGCTATTGACGAGGCAGGTCTGGACGGGACAGGCCGGCCTGGGTCAGCAGATCCGCCCCGGGCTCAGGATGCGCCTGGCCATTGATCAGACGGATGCTGCCCCGGCCAGGCCCTGGAGGAGATAGGGGCCGCCCACCCAGCATGGTCAGGGGGTGAGCAGAGATGTATAGAGGCACCCCCTCGCCACCCCCACCATGCTCTGCTCAGTCCACCCTGAGCGCCAGGGGTCCTGACACTGCCCTGCACAGTCCTGGGGGGCACAGCTGAGGCCTGGCCCACACCGGCGAGCTGGAGTTCCTCTGGGAGAAGTGGGTCAGCCCCCTAGGTCTGGCCGGGGCCCCAGGACCCCCCTGGTGCACTGTCCCTGCTGAGCAGGGGGCCCTCGCCCCAGGCAAGGTGGAACTGTGACGTCCACACCCTGGAGGGGATGCCGCCAGCCCATCCCCAGGGGCCCGCTGACTGGAGCACCTGGCTCCTGCTGCATCGACCGGCCCTGGGCACCCCAGACCTGCCCAGGTGCAGGGAGGTAGAGACACGGAGAAGAGACAGATGACCCCAGTGCAGAGCAGGAGGAGGGGACCCAGCTATGGGGTGTGGGGTGGGGGACACATGCACTCACTCACAAGACAGGGCTGCAGGGAGGAGAGGTTCTTCCAGAACCAGAGGCAGCATGTGACACACAAGCCAGGAGGTGGAGAAGCAGGGAGCACAGGCCCCGAGAAGGCAGAGGGAGCAGAGACCCTGAGGAGAGACCCAGGGACGGAGCAGGGAGCAGCAGAGACACCGGGACAGAGAAAAAGCTGGGCTGTGACTTGAGCCGCCACTGCCCCTGGGCACCCCTCAGAGGTCAGCTTGGGCCGGCCCCACCGTGGCCCCTCACCACCCACCCGCCCTTGGCCGGCCTGGGTGAGTCGCGGCTGGCACTCCTGGCCCGCGGGATTGATTATCGGAAGCAGATTCGCTCGGCGGGTCTGGGAGCCTCTGGAGCCACGCGGCCAGGCCACCCGGAAAACCGCAGACGGGGCCTCGGCCCCCTGCCCACACCCACCCTCCCACCCCAACCTGCACCGCTAATGAATTGGGATTTGATCCACAAGACCACAGGCCGCCGTAGCCGCGACTGTCTGGCTCCAGCAGGGCGGGGTGAGGGTGGGCGAGCAGCGGGAGCCATGCCCCGGGGCCCCTGGGAGGACTGCCCCCCTGGCTGGGGTGCTACAGGGAGCTGCCACTGCCCACCGTCTGTGTGCTCATGGCCTGGGGCCAAGTCACCCCTTGGGCTGTGGCTCCCTGCTGCCATGCAGGTGGGAGGACCCCTGAGCGTGCCCCCTCCCGCACCAGGGCCCCAGTGAGCCCCAGGCAGGTGGGGAGGTGAGGGCTCAGGGCCTGCGGGAATCCCCCAGCTACCTCAGCACCCCCGCTCTGTCCTGTCCCAGGACCAGGGGCCGCCGAGCACCATCCTTCTTCCACATCCCCAGGCCCTCTGCCCAGGCCACCACATCTGCCTCCAAACCACCCCTTGGCCCCCACCTAGTCTCTCTGCCGTCCCGTGGGCCCTGCCTCTTACTTGTCGGCCCACAGCAGCCCAGGGGCAGGGGCTGGGACTGAGCCCCATCTAGGCAGCTGGCACCTGCCAGGAAGGACTCCAGGAGAGGCTGAGGAGGTGTGCGATGGATGGATGAATGAATGAACAAATGAACGAATGAGTCGAGGAGAGACCCAAGAGAGCTCAGGAGGGAAGCACCTTAGGCAGCCAACAGCTTCAGGAAAGAGGACCCTCTTGTAAAATGTGGTCTGGGTGGGGTAGGGGAAGAGAACAGGGGGACCAGCAGGGGCAGGGTGGGAGTGCAGGGCAGATGGATCAGAGACCACGTGGCTGTGACTAGAGCAGGGTCAGGGAGTGGGCCCCGGGGAGAGGGACCTAGGTGAGGGGGGCTGCCAGCCCTGCCCTACTGGGCCCTGAGCCTTCCCGGGGGTCCTGCCTGCCCAAGGCCAGGCCTGTGGGAGACCCTCCAGGGGGTGGGTGACAAGGTGACGGGAAGGGGGCTAGCCTCGCCTCCTGAGAGGGGTCAGAGGGAGAGAGTCAGCTGACAGACGCAGCTGTCAGGCAGCAGAGTTTTAAGGCAGGATTCCAGGATGGAGGGGAGAGAGAGAGGTATTTGCCAATTTAATGGAAAATTAATCCAGCCTCCCAGCCGGTGCTGGTCCCGCGCTGGGCACAGGGGGTCTCAGACGCCCGCTCTCGGGCCTGGTTCTTCTTCCCAGTGGGAAGGAGTCCCCTCGGCAGTGCCCGTCCCTGGGGTCAGCTAAACCCTCCTGCGGTCCTGGCCCCCTGGCCTGGCGGCCTCCATGGAGTGACAGAGCCCCCTGTGCCTCCTGCCCGCCCTGCACGTGGCTGTGTGTGAGGTGAGAGGGCAAAGGGCCTCCAGACCTTCCCAGGCCCCGCCGGCCCAGCTGCCCACCGTTTGGTGGGAGGGAGGGACAGGCACATCACCTGCTTCTGCTGGGAGCCTGTTCCCAGGAGAGAGCTGCCTTCTCCCTCCTCAGGCACCTCCCACCATCAGCACCTCAGCGCTGTCCCCACAGCTACTGGCCCCCTGGCTGCAGCCTCCCCCCTCACCACACAGTACCAGCCTGTCTCCACAGCCAGCAACACCATCACCGGCGACACCGACCCTCACGGCCATGCACCCACAGCCACTCACTGCCATCACTGTCGACCACCCTAGCCAACACCACAACCAGCCCCTCTGCCGGTGCGGCCAGTTACCATGGACACCACCATCACCAGCACACCACCAGTCAGCATCTCCCCATCCTGTCTGCATG
This sequence comes from Tapirus indicus, assembly GCA_031878705.1. Lineage (NCBI taxonomy): Eukaryota > Metazoa > Chordata > Mammalia > Perissodactyla > Tapiridae > Tapirus > Tapirus indicus. The sequence continues at coordinate 1,747,132 of CM062935.1, forward strand.
GCTGTCACTGTCTACACCACCTTACACACTCTGCCTCATTCAGTCTTTGGGGACCCCAGGGTCTGTGTGTCAGGAGAGCCAATGGCCAACTTGGCCGGACGGTGGTCTGGGGCTGGGGGGCTCTGGGGTTAGGAGCCCCAGACCAGCCGAGGCCCGGGGGCGGGGGCAGCAGGTGTCACTCTCAGAAGTAAACACTGCGGGGGAATGAATGGCTGGGTGGGGGGACACCGTGGTATTTAACAGCCGCTATCGGATTGTGCGGCTCAGCCTGTAACCGGCGCATTATGAAGGCTAATGGATTTTTGAGGCCAGATTGATTTTTCATTAATTTGGTAAAAATCTTTTTCCTCTCCCCTATAATTCTGTCTTAAAACGCTCCCCCTGACAGCTCGATAAGTCACTCTTGCCTTAATGCACGTCTGGCTCACCCATCTGGGGGCCAAGGGGGAGGGGAGCTGAGGAGCCTGGGGGGGGCTGCCAATCATCCCCAGGTAAATACTGCATTATGCATGGGCCCTGGGAGCTGCTGGCCACTCTGCAGCGCCCTCTCCCAGGGTGGGCCGCAGCCATCAGGACCCCCCGCAGACCACAAGCCGCTGAGAAGATAGGATAGTTCCCGCCTGGGACAGACAGTGTGCACGAGACAAGAGAGAAACTGAGGCAATGAGACCCCACGCCCAGAAGGGTGGCATGCTGAGGCCCTCCTCCTGGTCAAGGAGGGGTGAGACCCCTGACCCCAGAGGGGCTGACCTCAAGGGAGACCTGCCTAGGCCTCTGGTCCAGCCTCCTCCCACCAGTTCAGGGCCCCCTCCGACCCCAGGGGGGGCCTACCCCCAGCCTGGCCTAGGCTGCCTCATGTGCCCCACACCCATCTCCGTCTTCCGGAGAGACCTCAGGGCCCTAGGGCCTGCAGCGCCAGCCCCCACCCCAGCAGGGCTGGCCCGGGTGGGCAGAGCTGCCCACTGTTCTTCCTCTCCTCCCTCAGCAGCTCCGGCCTCTGCTCTCTCTCTGGGAGAGGAGTGCCCCCTGCTCTCTGGGAGAGGAGTGCCCCCTGCTCTCTGGGAGAGTGCCCCTGCTCTCCACCTGCCTCCCAGCCACTCCTCCTTGAGAGTCCCCCCCAGCCTTCTCTTCTCTCCAGGCTGTCCACCCTCTCCCAGGGCTTCCGGTAACCCTCAGGCCCCTCGCCACTCCAGCCCTAAACCATGGCCAGCACCTCCCTGAACACACCCCATGGTGCTCACTGATAGTCCAGGGCCAGTGGGTCCCACCTGGAGCTTACCCCGGCCTAAACCACTCCTCCTTCTGGAAACAGTCCCACCATAGCTGGGCCACGCACTCCCCAAGGGGGCCTCACAGTAGTGTTTCTGGGATGATGGACCCTGGTCTTCGGGGTGCAGGGTGCCGGGGGCACCCTCAGGGAGTGGGGCGCAGTTCGTTATGCCCTTCCCCATGAAGGATAGGGGCCCATGTCATGGAATGAGTTTGGGTCCTCCATAGCCCGCCCCCACAGTGCCTTGGCCCCACCTGGGCTCCATCCTGCCTCTCTTTGCCAAGCTGCCTCCTGCCCTTCTAGACTGTCCTCGTCTCCCCTCCCCAGGGGACCCGATCTGAAGCTGGGGCTCCCAGAGCTCCCTCTGCTGGCTTCTGTCACTGCCCTGAGATGCCCGTCCTGGCCCCCTGATGGTCAGCCCGCAGAGCTGGGGTCTGGCTTTACCTCTTAGTGCCCAGAGCCCAGCCCAGGGCCGCCAGCTGAGCAGGGTCCTGGTGGCTCTCCTGAGCTGATCCTAGGTGAGCCCCCACGCCCTTGTCAGCTCGCCGCAACCCAAGGTCCCCTGTCCAGAAGAGGGACGATGGTGACGGCGAGGCTGGCCAGGGCCTTGTGAAGCTGGTGTGTTGTGGCAGCTGCCGACGTGTTAGTGGTGAGGCTGATGCGACATCGGCCACGGGGTGGTGAGGCTGATGGCCATGCTGATGCTGACGTGGACGTTGGCAGTGGCAGAGGTGATGGTGGTGATTGCCATGGGGGGAGGGTGGTGGTGATGGGGAGGGGGTGGGGTGCTGGTGAGGACTGAGGTGAGTTGTTCCTACTTGTCCGCCCACATCGGCCATGAGAGGTGGGGCAGGTGATTCTCCCGGCCAGAGTGGGGAAGGGAGAGGCAGCAGGTGGGTGGCAGCCAGCCCCCCTCCACTACCCTAAAGGAGCCGGTCTGGGTCCGCTGGCCCAGCCATTCCAGGGCCCACATCACTGGGGGAGGACCCAGCGAGTGGAGAGGGTCCGTCCTGCCTCCCAGGCCACGCCCTTCCGCATGCTCCCTGGTGTGCCTGTGTGAGCATGTGCGCGTGGACCTGGGGTCTGCGTGGCCTAGAAGTGTGTGTGGGGGCACGTGATGGGTGGGCTGACTCCACAATCGACATTCTGAGTCGTGAGGAGGGCTCAGCCGTGAGCGTCCCCCCATGAGGCAGGCAGCACTCCCGGATGACACTGTCCCCTCCAGCGGGGCTCTCCACGGCCTCTTGGTCCAGCTCGAGCTCACAGGTAAGCAAACTGAGGCCCAGTGACACACTCGGAGCTGCCTTCTCTGCAATCTGGGAGCTGGGTGCCCTCTGTGTCCCCGGGGACAGTTCCTCCTGAGTGGGACCCTGGGCTTCCACTGGGCAGCTCTGCCTGCGTTTTCCCTGCACCCCTCCAGGAGCCCACCTGCCCTCCTTCCCACATATCCTGCCTTCACTCCATGCAGGGCAGTGAGGATGCGCTCAGCTCCTCAGTCTGATGGGGAGCCAGATGTCACTGTGTCACTGCGAGAAATCAGGTTCCCTGGAGGAGGGGAGGCTGGGAGGGGGAGGGGGGAAGGCGGAGCGGGAGGGGGAGTGAGGAAGAGGGAGGAGGAGGAAGAGAAAGGGGAAGCGGGAGGACTGGGCAGGGCTGGGGCTTGGGGCCCCACTGACACTGGAGAACAGCTCCTGGCACCTGCCTGGAAGGGATGTGCTCCTGGGGGGTGGGAGCAGCCCCAGAGGGAAAAAGACTTTCCCCAACCAGTCAGAGTGCTGGCTGTACTTTGGTCAGTGAGCTCAGGCACGCTACTGTCCTCTCCTCTCTGCCACCATCCCTTGCGGGCTGCGAGCTGAGGGACCCTCTGCCCCAGGAGGCTCATGGTCCCCACAGCAGGCTGGATCTGCCCTGCCCCACCGAGGCAGAGGTCCTGGCCGGGGTTTGGCAGAGGGGTTCCAGAAGCACCCAAGGAAGAGGATGGGAGGGGAGGAGGTCCTTCCGGGCTGCCCCTAGGGACTATGGCTTCCCAGGGCCCTGACAGTGGCTCTCAGGGCAGTGCCCAGAGGCCCCATCTCTCACAGCAGGGGGACAGATGGCCACAGGCAGCCAGGAGTGAGCTTGAGGTCACTCAGGAAGGCTCTGATCAGGCCTTCACCCCCTTCTCCTTGGGCTGGGAGACTGAGGCTCACGGTGGACAGTGGGGGCAAAACTCAACGGTCCCTAAACCCGTGCACTGCCCGTTGCCTGGCCAGGGCTACCCTCCCCCTGCCCGGACAGCAGCGTCAAGCCGGCAGTGCCACAGACAGGCTGAAGCTCACATCAGCCCCGGGAAGTCCCTGTACCACCCGCCCTTGCCCCTGGCTGGGGGCAGCCTCGGTGAGGGCCCCACCCCATCTCCGGGCTCCTCCAGGCTCCCCGCTGCCCACACTGGCTGCCATCCTCACCTTTGGGGCCTGGAGCCAGCTGAGCCCGTTCCAATCAGGGCCTTCACCGGAACCTGGTGGGCTCCAGGCCCCAATCCAGCTCCTCCACCACTAGGAGAGCCAAGCTGACCACTGACCACTGACCCTGACCAGGGTCACATGCCCGTTAGCACCTCCACTTCCCCAGACGGTCCCCACAAGACCTTCCAAGTTTATTTGGTGGTAACTATTTGGATCCATCCCCCCAACGGGAGCTGGGTGAGGGAGACCCACCAGCACACCAAATGACACACAGACCCCTGGCCTGTGGGGGAAGAGGGCGAAGTTCAAGAGGAGGCATGGGCATGCAGGTGTGTGTGGGGTGGGGGCACTGAGCCGAGCCTGGGCAGCCCTCCAGGCCTCAGACCCCCTAACACACACAGTGGGGGCTCAACTGGGTTGCCCCGAAGCCCCAATGCTGCTCCACACAGGCCCTGAGTGACCCCATGGTCCTGGGCAGAGGTCTCGCCAGCCACGGGGGTATGGCTTTAAAGACCTCAGCTCCCCCTCACCCCGGGTGTGTGTTTCCCAGCCCTCCAGCCCCCAGCCCAGGCCCCTCCGCGTCAGCCTGTGCCCCTGATCCACCAGGAGGTGGGGTTGGCCCAGGAGCCTACAAAGCAGGGCCCGCATCAACACCACACCCCGGCCGGAACCTCAGAGGCTGCCTGGTCTCCCCACCCTCTGCCCCACTGGACACCCACCCCGGGGCTGAGCCCACAGGAGGCAGAACTCTGGGGACCCACGGCCAATCTGAGAGGTGGTGAGATGCCCCGAAGCTGCAGAGCCACCCTGGGGGCCGAGCCACAGAAGGCTCTGGGCCCCTGTGCCCTGAGAACAAGGGAGGTGGGGCAGCGGGGCAGGGTGAGGAGCACTGTGGCTGTCTTGCTCACTTGGTCAGTCTTCAGCTGGACAGCCCAGAACTGTAGACATTCAGGCCACTGTGACTCAGAGAGCACCAGCCACGTGCCTCAGGTTCCGGGGGTGCGGCGGGCATCCCGGATGTGGGGGGGTGTTTCTCCTGGGCAGCCTGGGCTGAGCCCATCACTCTAACCCAACACCAGAAGCCCTGTTGCATTACGTCCATCCTGTAGAAGGACAAAGTGAGGCCCAGAACGTGGGGACCCGTGTGAGGTTGGTGCTGCGGTTTCCTGTGGCTGTTCTAACAAATCACCGTAAACTTTAAGGCTTAAACAACAGAAATTTGTTCTCTCCCAGTTCTGGAGGCTAGAAGTCTGAAATTACAGTGTCTGCAGGGCTGCGCTCCCTCCATGGAGGACCCTTTCTCGTCCCTCCAGCTGCTGGGGCTCCAGGCGCTCCTTGGCTGGTGGCTGCACCTCTCCACCCTCTGCTCTGTCTTCACGCGGCTGTCTCCTGTCTGTCTCTTACAGGGACGTGCGTCAGTGGACTTAGAGCCCATCCGGGTAACCAGGATGATCTCATCCCGAGATCCTTAATTTAATTACACCTGCAAAGATCCTTTTGCAAACAGGGGCACATTCACAGGTTCTGGGAGGGCGTATCTTTTGGGGGCCATCATCGAGCCCACTGCAGTCAGGGAGTGAGTTCAGCTGAGAGCAGCTTCTCCAGCAAAGGCCCTGCCTTGGGGAGCCAGGAGCACAGCATGCCTCGGGCTTCTGGGGCTCAAGCCTCTACAGAAGGATGCCCAGCGCCTGGCCTCCACACAGGTGCCAGCAGACCTCTAACCCTGCCTCCCAGGGCAGGGCCTGGGGGACTTGGCCCTTTTGGGTGCTTAGGGTTGGAACTGCTGCTTCTCCCACACACTCCACTTTCGGATCCCCAGGGCCCCGGGCACCACTCTGGCTGGCCCCCAGGTAGCTGTGCGGCTTCAGGGCATCTCACCACCTCTCAGTCTGGCCTTGGGTCTCCGAGTGCTACCTGCTGTGGGCTAAGCCCAGCAGCCAGTGTCCAGGGGGCAGAGGTGGGGAGACCAGGCAGCCACCACTTTGTGGGGTTCTGGCCAGGGTGTAGTGTTGATCTGGGCCCTGCTTTGGAGGCTCCTGGGCCAACCCCGCCTCTCAGGGGATCAGGGGCAAACTGAGGCTGAGGCAGAGGGTCCTGGGCTGGGACAGGGGGTGGGATGGGAGCCTGGAAGAGAGTGAATTGGGAAGGGAGCAGAGGGAAGTCGGGGGGCCCCCCAACCCGTGGCCCTGGCACCTGCCCTCTGCCCAGCGGCTCTCCCTGTCGATCATTGTGCCCCCACCCCCACTCCGGTCCCGTCCCCACCCCGCTGCCTCCCACCCTGCCTCCTCCTTCTCTGGGCTCCCTTCCCTTCCGCTGCGCTCCTCTCCTCACATTAATCTCCACGCTGGGCTCACTGCTGACCCAAGCGAAATGGAGTTTGCCTTTTCCCCTCTCGGCAGTTTTCTGTTGGCAAAGCAAAAACGATCTCGGCGCACTCATGCCGACCTCCGCGCCCAGGGGCACCACTCTGGGAAATGAGCTGTCCCCGCATGGGCCACGGTGCCCGGGGGGGGGCTCACAGGTCTCGGCACCACACAAGGCACAAGCCGGGGACGTCCACCAGCACATACCGTCCCTGAGCACCGGCCTGAGTGCTCAGCCCTGCACTCTCTGCGTTCCCAGCGGGCCCTGCTCTGTGCTGGCACCATGGAGACACAGTGCCTGCAATGCCCGCAGCGCCTGGGGGCTGACCCTTCCTCCCGGGAGGCACACATATGGGACACTCGTGCCAGCTTGCTGCATCTTCCCAGGTGTCCACGGAGCTTGTGGATGAGCTGGTGTGGTCCCTGCCCATGGCCCGTCTGTGACACAGTGACAAATGGTGTGGCTGGGCCAGAAATTGGGGGGCTGAAACCCACAACATGAGGTGTGGCCATGTCTGAGGATGGCTGACAGGTGCCTGCCAGGAAGCGAGGGGGACAGAGAGCACAGGCCGAGGGCAGGAGTGAGGCTAGAGCGCTGGTGAGGGGGCAGGCCGATGGGAAGAGATCAGATTCAGAGTGGAGTGGACAGGCAGGTGGGCACACGCCCATCCTCATACACACACTTACAGGTGTGTGGACACCCATGAGCCGGTCCTGGTCTGGTTGGGGCAGCCACTGCCACTTGGAACAGGCCTCAGCCCAGGCGGGCTCTCGTGGGCACGGCCCCCTCCCCCAGCACACACAGCCCTGCCCTGGAGCCTCCTGCTTTGCTCCCGGGCCTGGGTGGGCACGGACACGACTCTGAGCTGCCACCTGTCAGGCAGGCTTGTGGCGGGCTCACCCTGGGCGCTAATGCCAGGGGAACTGCCCTCTTGCTCCAAGTCCCGGCCCCCAGGGGTGAAGCATTGTCCCTGGGGTGGGGTGCGGCCATGACTGACCACTGGGGGGCAAGCTGAGTTCTGCCAGGCCCAGAGCCATGCCCTTGACCTCACCCCCAGGCCTCCTGGAGCCGGCTGGGAACCTGGGGACTCCACCCGCTGCCAAGTCAGCGGGAACTGCAGACCTAGCCCCTGGGAGGCCCTGTGGGACAGGTTGGTCTCTGCCCCTCACTCGACACCTACTCTCGCATCTGAAAAAGGGTTCATTGCTGCCTGGAGAGGTGGGGTTCCCCTCCATGCCCAGCCCCGTCTGGCCAGGAGGTGAGTGGTGGGCCCAGCCCTGCCTCCCCCGGCTCAGAACTCTTGACCCCGGGAACACCCAACCCCAGGGAGTGCTGCCCTTGGCGGCTGGGCCTCTGGGGAGCTCCTGAGCACCCACCAAGCCCGGCCTTCTCACCCGCCCTTTCCAGATCTCCCCGCAATCCCACTCACAGACCCACCCCTGAGGCAGAGAGAGCCCGGCCCTAGCCACACCTGCCTCCAGCCGTGAGGAGCCCCCAGCACAGGGGCTGCAGGGTGGAGGGTTTCCTAGAGCAGGAATGTGGCCACCTGAGTGGGGTGGGGCTGGGGGGTGGAAGGGCCTGGCTGGCAGGGAGCCTGGAGAGAGGCCGTGTGTAGGGGGTGTGGGGGGGCCTAGGAGAGCCCCGGGAGGGTGTGCACCACAGGCTGTCTGCAGCGGGGGGTGAGGGCCCTGGGAAGGGCCTCCCCGCCCTCCACTAGCCTGGTGCAAGAGGCAGGTGGCAGCTCCCATCCCCCAGCCCCTAGCCCCTCTTGGGTCCAGATGGGCTCAGGAAGTGGGGGAGTAGCTGTATCCTCCTGGACAGGACCTGCCAGCCCTGTCACCCCCGATTAGCGGGTAATGTCCTCCTTGACGCACAGTTTTATTAATCAAATTAACAAGTGCTGAGGTGACCTTGGCCGGCTCTGCTGAGAGGAGCCTCCTCCCAAGAGGGGCAGGTGGGACTGGAAGGGATGCACCTGAACACCCTCACCCAGGCTCAGGCAGGCGGGGGAGCCCGGCCCGTCCACTGGGAAGGCTGCCCTCCCTCGTGCTGTCTCCCTGACACCCCCACTCACACTCCCCACTAATGCCCCGCCCCCCAATAATACTAAAGCAGGAGGGAGGTGATGGATGGCAGGGCTCAGGTCCCACAGGGCTGCTCGGGCCTGAAGAGCCCACAGAGGGGAGAGGGACACCACCTGGACAGAGAGGGTGGGTCTCAGCTTACAGGGGCGCCTCCTTGCTCTCCTGGGTCTGCTGCCTGCCCCTCCCCAAACCCATGCCTGCCCGAAGATCCCACCTCTTGTGGCTGCTTGAGTAGGCAGCGGCTGCCCCCTGGTGGCCACGGGGACGCCGGCCACCCCGGCCCCCAACCCTAGCTGCCAAGGCCTGTGGGCCAGCACCTCCTCCACGAGGCTGCTCCCTGGCCTGCCACCCACCACCCCTCCCACACTGCGTTTCTCACCCTTCCCTTTGGGCCCAGGTCCTGGGCCCACCCCTCCTTGGGTCCCAGGGCAGTGCATGCAGCCTCTGGGGGCTGTCCCCCAGTCTATGCAGCTCGGGGACACTGAGGGCTCACCATATGAGGAGCCTGGCCAGGTGCCGCAGGGGCGGAGACCTTGGGGGCCGGGGCGGGCTGGAGGTGCCCCTCTGTGCTGGCCCAGGGCAATGAGATGGCCCCACAGACACCTGCCCACCAGCTGGAGCAGCAGCCTCAGAGCCCAGGTAGGACTATGGGGAGGGGCCAGGAGGGATGGAGGGTGGGGCCAAGGTGAGGGCGGGGCCTGGCAGGATAGGGTGGGCAGCACAAGACTGGACAGCATGCGCAGGGCTGAGATGAGATTTAGGTGTTTCCTGGGCAGAAAGCTTGGGGGAAAGGGGGGCGTGTCAGGACGAGGGGACAGCAAGAACGGAAGCAGGCAGGGGTCCCTGTTCAGTGCACAGAGGAGACAGTAAAAGGTATTGCAGGGGTGGCCTTGGCTGGCACCCTGCCCAGAGGGGAGGCGGTGCTGTGGGTGCTGTGGGCCCCATGGCTGCTGTGTGGAAGGAGGGGCAGGGCAGGAAGGAGGCCTGGAGAGAGCTAAGCCTCGTCCAGCCTGTGGGGTGTGGGGCGGGCTGGTGGAGGGGTGCCCGGCAGGAACCACTGTAGGCCAGGCAGAAGCTTGGCTCGGGGCAGACCCAGCCCTGAGGGAGGCTGTGGACAGGATATGGCATGTGGGGGAGCAGGGGAAGGGGAACAGCCCAGCTGAGGGACCCCAGGAGCCCGCTGCAGGGGAGTAAGGATCTGGGCTGCAGGGACTCACTGCTAACATGTCACCCACCATGCCCCAGCTCTCCGCAGTAGCTCCTTCAGGCTCTGAGAGAAGTGGCTGGCCCCCCAGGAAGCTGCCCTCCTTGGGTGGGCACTGGGGGCGTGTGTGAGGACAAAGGCAGGCCAGAGGCAGCCTCCTGGCACCGGGACTCCATGTCCAGGGTGACACTTCCCGTTTGCGGGTGCAGCGCCAGCCCCCAGCACTGGGCTGAGACACACTTCCTCTGACATTGTCTTTAATGGGCAGCTCCGGGCACTAGGTGGGGCAGCAAACTGGCCTGAAGGTCTCCCAGGGTCACGAGGGCATGAGGGGGCTGCTCCCAGCCAGCTGGAGCCTGCACTGGGGCCCAGGTGTGCGGGCAGCCGGCCCCTCACTACCACCCCAGGCACCCAGAGGGTGAGGCCAGCGTGCAGCTCAGGGGTATGGGGCTGGAGACAGCCTCCCCCCAGTCTTGCCCCTCTTGGCCTTGCGGCTCCAGCCAAGGAGGGGCCTGGGGCTGGCTTGTGTAGGCACTGGCATCTCCCAGCCACACTCCTTCTGGCTCCTCAGAAGCCCCCCGAGGGCTGGCCGGCAGTCCCCCTGCAGTTGGGACAGAGACATGTGGCAGTCAGCACCCCTGGGCTGGCCTGCCTGTGGCCAGCCTGGTGAGTGTGACAGCGAAGGAGGTGGTTGGCATGTAGGAGTCCTGAGAGGGTGGCCACACAGTGGGGCCCCCACGTGTTGGCCGAGAGGGGGTGGGTGAAAGCTGTGGGGCAGAGCTCCTGCAGCAGCGCCTCTGCCCGGAGTCCGCGGGAGTAGGGATACTCATGCCGCTGACAGGTGGGCTGGGGCCTCGTTGGGGGCAGGGAATTACTGCCGCGTGAAGGCTGCAGCACAGGCGCCCGGAAGGCTGCCCCAGTGAGGGCTGCCATGCGCCAGCCTCCTCCAATGCCCTCTCAGCACCTGGGGACATTTGGGGCCTGAAGGAAGGCCCAGGGCCGGGATGGGACAAGGAAGTTGGGGACGACCCTCCCAAGGTCCCCAGGGCTCACCATGCCACGTGGCTCAGCGCTGGGCAGCAGCGTCACCACCTGCAGGCTCGCACCCTCGTCTCCCACGGCCTTCAGCTGGGCCACCACCTCCGCGTGCTTCCACCACTTGCAGGGCTGCCCGTTCACGGACACGATGTAGTCTCCCTCCTGCAGGCCGGCTGCCTGCAGGGAGACAGGGATGGTCCAGGAGTCCAGCGAGGACACCCGTCCACCTCTGGCCATAGTCCCATTTTCCCCCTTCATGCAAGCCGCCTCGGCTCAGCCCAGGGACTCAGCCCCGGGGGTGGGATGGGGCCCTCACCGCAGCTCGGCCCCCTGGAATGACAGCAGCGATGAGAACTGGTGAGTCTCCCCGCAGTGTGAAACCAAAGCCACCCTCTCCTCGGGTCACGTGGACGGGCCCCACCAGCCGCCAGCGGTTTTTGGCAGAGAACACGGACAGGGGCCCCTGCGGGGGGAGTCAAAGGTCTGGCTGGGCCACCGCACTTGGAGGAGCCCCAGCCTGTAAGCACCCCCCTGCGACAGAATCTCTACATCCTGGGACAGAAACCAATGAGGTGCTGCAGAAGGACGCAGGGCTGGGCCACCGTCATGGGCAGTGAAAACCCAGGGCCTCAGGGTGGCCTGGGAGTGGGTGCTCACCAGCCGGTGGAAGATGTCAACCACTTTCACCTGGGAGAAGCTGGGTGCCCTGACCTCCGGCCTCTGGAGTGTCTTGGCTGGAAGGGCAAAGGTGAAGGGAGGGCAGGGCTAGGCCTGAGGCTAATGGGCCCCCTGACCCCCAGGACACAGCCAGGATGCGACTTGGCTTGAGCAGAGTGGGTGACCCGAGGTGTGGCCTGCTGTGTGGACACCGGCCCCTCTGCAGACCTCCAGGGCCTGGCTGCCCCCTACTCGCGGGAGGAACCCCAGGTGGCTCCTAGGTGTCTCTGCTCCCCAGCCATGCCTGCCCAGGTAGTGCAGGAGATGCTGGGCAGCTGGTCTGTAGGCATCTGTCTCCCAAGCTGCAGCTTCCTCTGGGGCAGGAATCAGGTGCGGAGAGGGGAGGCACAGAGGAGCAAAGGAGCGTGCCAGCGTGGGCACCCCGAGCCCCCCGCTCTCCTGCGCCGTCCACAGCTCTGGGGGACCAGGAAGTCGGCTGCATCCCTAACAGCAGCTACAGGGCCGCAGCCCACTGCCCTCCCTCTGGCCGGGACGCACCCATCCTACGGGGCCTGGTTGCTCACGCTGGATGTCAGGGGCCTCGGTGGCCTCAAAAAAGTCGTCCTCACGGTCGAGCTCTGAATACTTGGCCAGGGAGCGCCGCAGCGCCTGCACCAGCACGGCCTGCAGCAGATCCACCCTGCGCAGGGCGCGACACACCGCGTGCAGCCGCAGGGCCTCCTCCTGCCCGAGGATGGCGCGCTTCAGGTGGGCTTTGCCTGCACAGGACACAGCCGTCACACGCTGCACGGGGCCGCAGGGCCCCTAGCCCCCCTAGCACTTCCAGGCTGAGCCCCAGCTCCTACTCCTGGATGCAACAAGAGGAGGGCAGGGGAGGGCTTCTGGGTTCATCCTGAGGGCCCACTGGCTGGTCCAGGCACTGCCAGGTACAAATGGCGCCAGGGAGGAGCTGTCCCCCACGTGTGCCCCCACCTGCCCAGAAGGCTGCGGGAGCTGCTCGGGCCCCTGCTCTGGGCATCAACCATCAGGCTGGGGTCATCCAGGAGGCAGGTTGGCAACCCCACCCACCAGTGCAGGACACCAGATGTGCCCAGAGGAGGCGACTCATGAATGGCGGGGTGGGTCTCTCAGCTCCCCAGCAGTGGGCCCCAGCACCCTCCTCCGCAAGGCCTCACCGAGCTTCCTGCGCTCCTCCCACTCCTGTGGCAGTGCGGGGCCCCGGGGCTCAGATGAGGCCGGGAGCCCGAGGAAGACCTGCTCGAGTGCCGGGAACTCCGCCTCGGCCGCCGCTGGGGGTCAGAGAGGGCCATGAGTCCGCCGCACCCGGGCCTCTGCCGGCACACGGACACGTGGGGCGGGGCACTCACGGGGGCTGTCACAGAGGGCCACGGCCGCGTGGTAGTGGGCCAGGGCGCGGAAGTGCTCGGCCTTGACATGTACCAGGGTGGTCCAGGGGAAGGGCACGTAGTCGCAGACGGGCAGCTGGGCCATGGCCCGGTGCACCAGCCCGTACTCAGCTGCCACCTGCCGGCACACAGAGCGAGCCAGTGGCCCCTCCCACAGGACTCCAGGATGAGCCCAGCCAGGCCTTGTCCAACAGCCTCAGCTCCCACCTTTCCCCACCTGGGGCCCGGCCTCCACTGGCCCGACCAAGGTCCCAGCGGCCCTGCCCCATCCCCAAGCTGAGCTGAGCAGTTCCTACTCTGATTGCCATTGCCCCAGCGGCAGGGACTCAGGACCCTGGGGTCCTGACCAGCCCCACAGGGACCAGGACAACAGCTGGCTTTGGTAACTGACAGAAGGAGACATGGCTACTGCAAGAGACCTGGATCCCGGCCTCCTCCCCTCTTGGCTCTGCCCTCTTGGCCCAGCCACCACCCCTGACCCAGGCCCTCCTGCCCATGGCACCACCCTAGTGTGGCCAGGCCCAGACTAGGGGGCCTGAGCCACCTGTTCAGGTCTCCCCTGGGATAGGGGCTCCCACCCTCACCTGGGCAGCCTCCTGAGCCAGGTGCAGCTGGGCCAGGCAGTCGTGGGGGGCTGCGGGGGCTGGCAATGAGAGGCCCTCAAAGACACACTCCTGGGCCTGGGCAGTCATGAGCTGCTCCAGCACGGAGAGCGAGGGGGGGCTCATGTCGGGGCTTGGCGCCCGGGAGAAGTTCTCCCTCAGGAGACTGAAGGCCCCTGCAGAGGGGGCGCTCACAGTGGGCCAGGCCGGCTGCTACCCCCACGCACCTCAGCCCTGGCTTGGGCAGCACCCCCTGCACCCCCAGGGAGGGCCTGTGCATGCTTAGCCCCTCACGCCGGGGTGTCGTCCACCCGCTCCCAGCTCTGGCCCCAGGGAAAGGGCTCTGCCACAGGGGCCCCCAGGAGCAAAGAACATGCAGGCCCGTGTACCCCGCCCACAGCTGTGGGGCTGGGGTCTGGGCCCCCCTCACCAGCAGCCCCCTGAAAGGCCTCCGCTGCGCGCCTGGTGCCCTCGGGGCAGGAGCGGTCCTGGCGAGCCCCGATCTGGGTGTGGAGGGCACCGATGTTGAAGAGCACGCTGCCCTTCTCGAAGGCCATGGCCCGCTGCTGGGCCGGAACTCCCGTCAGCGAGTCGTACCTGCAGGGTTCGGTTGGGCTGGGCGGAGTTCACTCAAGCGGGAGCTGTCGGGGAGGCCGCAGGGCACCCGCCCACCCCAGCCCTACCAGTGGAAGAGCAGCCCGAGGCTCCTGGCAGGGGCCACGAAGCGCGCATCCAGGAAGCAGAGCTGGTTGTAGTAGGCCATGAGCAGCTCCAGGCCCGCCTGGCTCCGGCTGGGGGTCTGCATGGCCTGCAGGGCAGAAGCCAGTTGGGCCCCACCACTCCAGCCCACCCCACACTGCCCTCGGAACCCCTCGGATGTCCCAGACACGTGGGAGGACACGGGGATGGGGATGGGGTGAATGGGCTCACGCTGGGCACATGTGCCACCCCAGGAGACTGTGAAGGGCACACAGGAAGGACAGCACTGGGGCAAGAGGCCCAGGCAGGGTCCCTAGGGAGGGGACAAGCACACATCAGCCATTCCCAAAGGACCAGCAGCATCCGGCGAGGACAGAACTTCCCTGGCGTGCGCAGAGCCACCTGCATATTCTGGGTGTGGGACTCCTGCGGTGTGAACGTCTACACTGAGCTCCATTCTTCTGTTCCTCACTGAGCCTAGGTTTCCTCATCTGTGAATGGGGTGTGGCTGGTGCCCCGGGTGGGGAGGGGAGGAGCCCACGCACCTGCCGTAGGCCCTCCAGCTCCCTGATTTCGGCCTCGTAGGAGGTGCCATCCTCTCCAAAGTGCCCCGAGATCAGCTCCTGATGGGGGGAGGGCAGGTGCTGGCCTTCCCTGGAGTCTCCCAGTCGACGTGGGCAAGACCACAGTGGAAGGGAGGCCCTGGGTCCCCAGAAAAGGGCTGAGGACTGCTGTGTGCTGATGTGGGTTCCACCCCTTTGGCCCTGGGCCACCCCCCACTGCAGATGTGGGGCCTGGAGACATGGTCCTGCTTCTACTCCATTCCCTTATTAACCCCCATGAGGCAGATGCCACCTGCCACCTGATAGGTGAGGACACTGAGGTAGAGTGGAGGGACCTTTCCACCCAGACTGCAAGGCTGAGACAAGGCTCCCCCCAGGCCATCTGGCTCATGAGCCCCCATGAGGACCCCGGGCACCAGCATGTTTTCACAGCACAGGCTGTGACTGGAGGGGGTGGCCCCCAGGCAGTGGACCCGCAGAGCATGAATCAGGGACCCCGTAGCCATCTTGGGGCTTCCAGCAGGATGACCAGCTCTGCCACACCTGTCCCAGGGTGGGCTCTTCTCCAAAGCCCACCCAATCAGAATCCCCTACAGCCTGGGGAGGCTGGGTGGCTCCAGGTCAGACCCTTCCTCCCTCTGGGCCTATTTCCTCATCTATTCAATGAGAGGGCTGGAGCAGGAAACCTCCAAGATCCCCCCAGACCCCAGGGCTCCCAGGCCAGCACTCACTTTCAGGGGTGTGGACCAGTCCAGCTCCTTGGTCTCCTTCAGCCCCAGGGGGATCATGGGGACAGTAATACCTTCGCTAGAACCAGAAGATTTGAGTCCAGGCTCTAAGGCTGCACCCCACTGTTCCCAACAGCCACGGGGTCCACCCCCTACTGCTCCTGCAACACGTGACACACCTCTCCTCCAACTCTGACACACGTCCTCACACACCCACATGCATCACACAGGTGCTGCCCTGGATGGCCCATACGCACTCACGCACCTCGGGTCAGCTCCATCCTTGCACACGTGCATGCACACGCACACATGCCTCTCAGGCCAGTCTGCATCCTTGCACACGTGCACACACACACCTCTCTGGCTGCTCCACATCCATGCTGCTGTTGAGTTCTTCCAGTTCCTCCTTCAGCAGCTGCAGGCTGGAGTTGACGTAGCTCAGCTCCAGGGCCACCGTCTCCCTGACCCAGGCGTTGCTGGTGGCTCTGGGGGAGGCCAGGCTGAGGTGAAGCCCTAGCCCTGCAGGCAGACCACACGCCCTGGCCCTCACTGCAGTCCCGCACACCAGCCTGAGCTCCAGAGTCCATTCCCAGAGTGACGAGTTGAGGGGTCAGCCCCCATGTGGGGCAGCAGCCGGGTCCAGGGCCTGCTTGATGACCTCCCCCTTCTCCTCTGAGTCCCCTGCGGTTCATGCAGATCCCTGTCTGTGTGCATATTGTGGCTCTGGCCCGGGGCCCATCTCCTCAGACCCCGACTTCCAGGGCACAGGCGCTCTCCACCCTCTCCCTCTCCCCAGGATGCAGGCGCACACGCATCCTCCACAGTGACTCAAAACCAATGTCCCTGGAGGAGTGGGGGTCAGACCCTTGCCGTGCCTGCAACTGGGTGCACAACAGAAGGGCCAGCAGGTCCCCAGGAAGGCCAGGTGGGGGTAGGGATGGGGTGGACAGGGAGGCAGGGCTGCTAAGGAAGAGGGGCCCCGAGGGCCCAGCAGAACCCCATCCTGGAACCTGTGGGCTGGCTCTGTGCTCACTGGGTGTGGCTCAGATAGGATAGGTCAGCTCCCTGGGCCTCGGGCCATCGCCCATAGAGTGGGCTCACAGAGGTGTGTGTGTGAGGGTCTGAGCACACGTGCAGCTCACGTGCTCTAGGGGAGAGGGGCCTCCTCAGTCTGCAGGACCCTTTCCTGGGTCCCCAACCTCGGGAGGCCACTCACCTGCCACAGCTCAGCCTAAGTAGTGCCTCTCCTGAGAAGCCCCCTTTGGTCACCACACACATATCAGAGGGTCCTCCACTGCACATCGGTGGGAACACCCCTCCGGCCCCCCCAGCCCAGCACAGAATTCAGCTGGCCCTTAGCTGACCCCTGCCAGTGAGGTCCGCCAAGGTGGGGGCCTGGGTCATCTGTGAGGGTCATGGCTGAGTGGCATGGCTGACCCAGGGGCCTGCACCAGCCACAGTCAGCTGCTCACTCATCCCTCTCCCAGACTGGACCACGAGAGCAGACAGTCGCCTGAGTCGCTGCCTTGCTCCCATCACCCAGCATGGGCCTGGCTCACAGGGGGCCTCTGCGGACAGCAGCACCTCTCTCCCAAGGGTCAAGGACGTCTATTCAGGGACGGGGGCTCTGCTTACCTGTAGAGGTTCTCGGCGCCCGTCCGTATCTGCAGCTCCTTGTTAATCTGCTGGTGGATCCGGGCCCTGCGGCTCTGTGGGCAGCTTTGCTGTGTCTGTGCCAGGGAATCACAGCCCTGCAGAAAGGCCGCAGGTCATGGGGCCAGGCTGTGCCTCGGTCAGCAGCTCACAAGAGCACAGTGCCCAGAGGCTGGGCCACGGGACTCTTGCCTGCAGGGAAAGGGGTGGTCACCATGGGTGGAGCCTGAACCAGCCCTCCTGGCGGGGGCGGATGAGCACAGAGCCCGGGCACAGCAGGTGATACCAGGAACGAGGGGACTGGGGGGCAGTCAGGCCAGGAAGGACATGGTGGGTAGGGGACACAGCTGGGACTGGGGTCCCAGGAAGATGCTGAGTGCCACTGTGATGGGGCTCTGGGTCTCAGCAGCCCAGCCCAAACATGCAGTCACCTCTGGGAGCCCCAGGCAGGAGGGGGCCAATTGCTTACCACACATCCTGCTGGACTGTGGAATTCTGTTCCGTAACCCCATAACCATCCCGCCCACACGATTATTCTAGCATGTGGTTAGGCATGGACGGGGAAGGGTGGCTAGCCCAGCTCCTGCTGACATGCTAAGGGGCCTGCCTGTGGGGTGCCCACCCCACCCCACTCTCTGCGGCACTCAGCCCATGTTGACCCCGGCCTGGGCTCCATTCCAGCCAGGTGCTCACTTGCGGGGTCCCTTTGGGCAAGTGCCTGAACCACAAGCCCAGGGTCGCCTGGCTCACGGGCAGCAGGCCAGGCCTCCGGACTGCCCATATGGCTCCTCACTACACAGGGCAATCCCACCTGCCTGCCAACGCCTGGGGACCCAGGCAAGAGAGCCTCGCGGCAGCTTAAAGCAGCAACGTGCCGGCTCCTGGCTGCAGTGACGCGGTGGATGGCGTGACTGGAGGGGTCCAGCCAGGGAGGGTCAGAGGTTTCTGTAGTGGCTGGTGAGGGGACAGGGGATGAGAGTGGCTTTCAGGGCCCCAGTGGGACCCTGGTGCTGCCGCTGCAGCTACCAAGCCTCCTCCTAGCCATTTAGGGACTTCCCGTCTGGGCCAGTCACCAGCCCGGGAGTCAGGAAAGACTTCTCAGAATGTACCTTCTCTGGGCAATGTGACCACAGGTGGTCACCCAGCCCCCAAACTGAGCGGGGATGAGGACACAGTGCCTCACAGGACCCTGCCTGATGGCCCGATGAGAGGAAGGTTTATTCACGCAGAGTTGGCATTGTTCTCCCTGGAGCAGCTACTATCATCCACGTATCCGAGGAAGCGTGGCTTCTTTTCTTGGTGTGCCCCCTCATCATGCACGGGGCAGTTTCAGACCTTCTGGGGGCTCCAGCTTGTCCCAGCCCCTCGCAGTGGCACCCGGAAGAAAACCTCACACCCTCACGTGTAGAAGGTTCCTGGAGCATGGCCACTGTGGATTACCGACCACCTTCTCCACCAGACTCCAGCGTTCTCAAGAGAGGTCAGAGAAGACTTCCCTAGCAGGAGGCATTCTTCTGGGACTTGAAGGACGGGAGGCTGCCAAGTGGTTCTTAGGTAACTGGGGAGAGCAGACTTGTCCCCACTGACCAAGAGGAGAAAGAGCAGTGGACACGGAGGCCTCCCTGCGGTGGAACCCTGGGCAGGCCCTCATCTGTAGATGGCAGGGGGACTGGTCTCAGGGTGGCACCAGGACGGAACAAGACAAAACATGCCCTCTCCCCTCTGCTCTGCTGGCTGAGTGTCTCTCTTCCCGCTGGCCTGGCCTCTTCTTCAAGGTGCCCCCCGAACCTGCTTGGTAAGGGAGGGAATGACCTGAGTACATGCATAGTCTCCCTTCCAGGAGGCCTGAAAATCTGGGGAGGGAGGGGCAGGCCACAGCCGAAGCTACGTCCTTCTCCTTCCAAAGGTCTGATTGCAAAGCTCCAGCAGGTGCCATGGGTTCTGGGTGAGCAGTCACAGCTGTCTGCCTGGGGAGGGGGGTCCAAGTGCTGGGCAGGGGCTGCCAGCTCAGCAAGTCTGTCCTCAGCAACGTGGGTCATTTGGTCTCCGATGTCGAGGGCCCCGGGAGAGACGTGTTGGAAGCGGGGGGAACCACAGCCTCTGAGCTGGGGTCTGCTCTCAGCTCTGTAGCACCCCTCATGGGCCTCTGACCCTAACGTCCCCTCCAGAAGGCCAGCTGGCTGGCTTGGCCTGGGTGAGGAGGTGTGGGAGTGAGTGACCAGAGCCTGACCTTCAGTGCTGGGCAGACCCAAGAGCCGTGCTCAAGCCTGTTTTCCACATTGGGTGACGCTGGGCCCCGTGGTGAAGGGATCTGCCTGCGGGGTGGCGGGTAGACGCTGGGTAATCAACTCTACCACTTGTGGAACAGCCTCCTTCCCCAACCCCGGAACCTAGCCCGGGTGGGAGGGGATGGAGAACAGGGAAGTGACGCCTGCACACCCTTACTGCTGCGGCCCTGACAGGCACAGGTCTAGTGGCTCCTGCTACCTGGAAGCACCAGGCCCACGGCCCCCAGGAGCCAGGAGAAAACAGCTTGGACAGCAGCCAGAATGGCAAAGTGGGGAGACAGTTAGGCCAGCATGGGCCTGGAACAAACAAAAAGATGATCGGAAAGTCCGGGGACCACGCCCTCCCCCATGCTCCCCTGCCTCAGTCCGTTCCCAGGGAGAGGCCCCGAAGTCTGGCAGACCAGCCTCCTCCTCTCAGAGCCCTTGCCCTGGGCACCCTGCCTGCTGACACCCCACCAGCCTCAGGGACCCCATTCCATCCCTTGCCCATGATCTCACCTGAACACAGAACTAGACACCCCAGGAGGGCAGAAGCCCAGCACCCAGCCCCCACACACTGTTGGGGGACAGAGCCCAGTGGGTGTCCCTGCCACGGAGGTCTCCCAGGACATGGTGGCTACACACACATGCTAGATGGACCAGAGATCCGCCCACTCAGGCCTGGCATGTGGCCTCCCACGCTTGCCCCTCTGATGTTCACTCGGGCACTGGTGGTTCCTGACTGCCCCCAAGTAGGCCCCACTCCCAGAGCCCCTTCTAACTGGGCCGAGGCTGTTCTTCAGTGGGGGCCTACCTGGAGATAGTGAGTGCCCACTAAGACCAGAGCCAGCTGAGTGCCCACTAAGACCAGAGCCAGGTGAGTGCCCACTAAGACCAGAGCCAGGTGAGTGCCCACTGAAGACCAGGCCCAGGTGAGTGCCCACTGGACAGTAGATCTCATTACTCTTGGGACAGAGACACTTCACCCACACTGATCCACAGGGGCCTCAGACCCAGGTGTAGCTTCCACGTGAACAGCTAAACGGTCCTGCCCCAACTCTGAGCATTATAGCTGGTTTAGGAGCCAGCCTCACACTCGCTGGCAGCAGGGATCAGTTAGACTCTCCAGGTGGCAAGCACTGCCTGGGCAACAGAACAGAGGAGCACGTGAGAGTGCAGAGAGTGTCGCTCAGGGCTGAGCAGGGCTGGGGCCCACACATGCCCACCAACTCCACAGCCCAAGGTCTCCTTGTAGGGACTTGGGTCAGGATGCTCTGACTGCTGGGTCACTCTAGAGAAACGGCTGGAAACAGTTTCTTCCCCCTTCCCAAAGTGGCAGTTGACAAATTGCAAGGACAGAGAGCCTAAAAGTGTCATCCACTGAGCCCTTTGGAACATCTCGTGTGAGCAACTTCCCGAACACTTCGCCCAAAACAACACATGCTCTCTCCAAAGGCCACCTGCAGGCCTGGCTGCCCTGCAAGGAAGTGAGTTCACAGAGGGCAGGCAACAGGCCTCCTCTCTCTCCAGTGCCCACTCTATGGGGCCGCTGGACACAGGCCCTCCCATATACATAACTGCTGCAGCACCTGGCATCTCTGGCGGGTGGGCAGGAAGGAGCCTGCCCCTCCAGGGGTCTGATCAACATCACTTGGCCAATGACCTGCAGCCTATGTTCCAGCTGATGTCTCCCTCGTGGTCCCCTGGAAGACTCGGGCCGCAGACACACAAAAGCTGAATAGAACCAGCCAGGGGACGATGTGCGGTCTGACACGGGTGAGAGGAGGGCAGAGCACCACCGCAAGCTCAGGTGCCACCTCTGCTTGGCAGCACTGAACTGAAAGTCCTTGGGGACATGGATGCCCAAGATGGCATGAACACCGGGCCAGCCTTGTGGGGACCCCCAGGGGACACCTGGGCTCCGGGATGCAGATGGAGGCAGCCAGAGTGTCCCCTCCTTCAGAGGCACAGACTCCGCAGCTCTCCACCCCCCTTGCAGAGCTTTCCCCGTACTGCTGGAAATGATCCACAATCCACAGCCAGCGCCCGGGGTTAGGGATTTCAACGGAAAGGAGGTTTCGGGAAGTGAGGAAAGGACAAGCTGCCCAGCCATGAAGTTGTCCAGCCATTTCCTGTACCAGGAGGCTTCAGCCCCCTGCGGCTACAAGTCTCGTCCAGTACAGAGCTGGGTGCCCAGGGCAAAGCCGAACAGCCCTGGGGAGAGGGAGGGAAAAGCTAGGAAAGGAGGAATGACCGGCACCGGGAACCAACACGAGGGCCACGGGCTGTCACAGACCAGAGCCTACGCCTGCCAGAGGAGGGGGCCCCGGAGCGTCGGAGAAAATCATGAGCTGGATTTGCGTTCCCACCCACTCCTGGGCGGCACAAGAGGGGCCCCAAACGGGCAAGAGAGGAGCCTGGCGCAGGCGGGCAGCGCGGGCTCGGCCTCAGTTTCCCCAGCGGCAAGCCCAGCTTGTCCCTAGGGGCGAGCGAGATGAGGGAGGCTTGCCGCGCTCAGACGGGAGAAGCCAAATCTGCTCCGCAGCCCCACGCCCAGGAGCGGGCCGGAGTGTGGGCCCCTCCTCCTGGCGCCCCCCGCCCCGGCGGGCGCGCCCACCTCGCGGACGCTGCCAGCTGCCTGCAGCCGGGCGCTCTCCTCACCGGCGCCCGGGCCGTCCGGCCTCTCCTCGGGGATCATCGCCGCCCGCTGCTCGGGGCGCGCCCGCCTGAGAGCTGACACCGGCGCAGGTCCCTCCCAAGCGCCCCGCCGGGTCCCGCACTGTCCTCTTCTCCGGGGTGGCGGGCGCGGGCTGGCCTGAGGGGCGTGGCGCCGGGCGCCGAGCGTGCGAAACTTGCCGCTGCCCAATCGGCGGCGGCAGCGACTCCGACGGACAGCAGCCTCGGCCAAAGAGAGCGCGAGGGAGGCGGGCTCCGGACACCCAGGTCCCGCCCACGCGCCCGCGGAGTCCCGAGGGAATGCAGTCACCCTGGCAACCGCCGGGCTCGCTGCCGGGCTGCGGGTGCGGGGCGCGGACTGCGCATGCGCCGCGACGGCCGCTCGCTGTTCGGAAAAGTTAGGAAAAAAGGAAAAAACAATGTGAAACTTAAAACTCCCAAACAGTGCCAGCCCAGACCTCCTCGGCGCACCTCCCTGCGCGGCTCCGCAAGTTTGCTGCCCGTTTTATCCCGTCCCCCTGGCAACAGGCACCCTTCCGGGGCTTGTCCAAAAATGTTCACAATGGGGTTTTTAACGGTTTTGTTAGAGCAAGCGCTGGGGCGAGCCCTTAAACAATGCCTGCTTTCTTCTCTTCGCTCCGAGACCCAGGCCCCGGGCCTGGCCCCAGCCCGGGTGTCGTCTGCGCGGTCGGTCTGCCATGCCTTCAGAACTAGCGTCCAGAACCTTCTTCCAGAACCCACCCCTGGAACCCTCTTACAGAACCTTCCTCCAGAAACCGCCCTCTGAACCCACCACCAAAACTTTTTTCCAGAACCTGCCCCAGGACCCCGCCTCCAGCACACTTTCAGAACTTGCCCCTGGAACCTGCCTCCACAACCTGCTTCCAGAATCATCTGACTTCCACAACCTACTTCTAGAACCGACTTGCCTTCAGGACTAGCCTGCCTGCAGAACTGGCCTGCTTCAAGAATTGGACTCTTTCCAGAACCTGTACTCCCTGCAGGGATGCCCCCGCAATGTGCCTCTGTCCAGGTCCTTTCATAACTTCTCTAGGTTCCTGGTGACTCTGGAACCCACTCAGATTTCATGTAAGGCTCACCTCACCTAAGAATGCACTCTTTGTAGGGGCAGGAACACCAGAACATAAGCAGTAACCACAGCTAATCTTTATCAATTTCCTCTAAAGTTCCAGCCTTGCCCATCCTAACCATCCCCCCATCGTCACTGTGTGCCTTGGTGCAGAGCCCTGGGCTGGTGTTCCCCCCACATGCACACCTGATCCTGCCGTTCCCCAGAGCTAAATCCTGTAAGCTAAGCTCCTTGGCCTGCCCTGGCCATCTGCAATGACAACAACAACAAAATAAGACAATTGTTAACTCCAGGGAAATTAAGAAGCTGTGCAGGAAATTAAAAGCAATCATAGAATATTGCCTGACTCAGCTGTGTATTTCTTTGTCATCGCCGTAATAATATAATCAAGATGTCCTGGCATCTTGACCCCAGGGCAATTATAACATAATTCTATTAGGAGGAGGGAAGAGGTGAGGGTGAGGAAGTTGGTGGGAGTGGAGAGTAAGAGGCGCTGAAGCTTCGTCCTCCTGAGGCTAAGTCAATAGGTGAGCCTTAAATTAGAAAATAAAATTCCAGAAGCAGAAGCTTGTTGTTTAGAGTAGTGGAATTCAACACCAAGTCATCAGCTCGAACAGTACAAGGAGTTGGCCCTGGGGAGGGCCGGGGGGCACTGGGGGAGGCTGTGGTTTTGCTAAGCAAGTCTTGTAGAACCATGTGGTCTGTGAAACTGTGCACCTTCCATAGCAAGGAAGTCCCAAAGCTTGTTTTTTAAGGGGTGGATGTCTAAAAATTGACAACAAAAAACATCCAAAATCAAACAACCATTTGGAAGTGAAGAGATGTTTCTAAATAAGGTTTGAATTAGAAGAAAGTTAAACCGCAAACTGCATGTCACCTACACAGGAACTGGAAAGTAAATGACATTACGTAAAATGTATGGGAAAAAACCAAAGGAAATTCCGTAACCTCAGATGAGTTTATTGCTAAAAAAAAAAAAAATATATATATATATATGAAATAAGTTAACCAAATCGAAGGAAAGTAGGAGGAGGAAATTACTAAAGACTAAAAGCTGACATCAGTCATATACCAAAAAACCTGAGTGTTGGGGGAAAAAATCAAGTTGATAAATTCCCCAGAGGCCCAAACAGGGTAAAAAGAGATTGTATCAGCTAGGATCCGCCTCTGACTGCATGAGATGGGGATACAGTGGCTTCGCCACGGTGAGTGAAATGTTTTTATTTTTCCTCAGACCACCATTCAGAGGTCGATGGTAGAGGCTGGGGTGCGGCCAAAGGGCACCCATGCCTCGGCTCCTGCTGTGCACTCAGCCTCACAGTGGAGATTTAGTTGTTCCTCTTCCGGGCTCATTTCTGTGTTCCAGGGAGGAAAAAGAGGAAAGAAGCATCAGGGAAGAAAGAAAAACGTCCCCTAAATTCCCCCAGAACTTTGTCACCTGGGCACATGTGGCTGCAGGGGAGACCGGAAATGTATTGTTGCAGTTGGCACAGTGCTGTCCCAAACACAGGGCTCTGTCATTCAGGAAAACCAGAATAGGTTTCACAAACACATCACATTCAGAAAGGAAAAGAGCTGCGACCAAGCCACAGGGAGATTTTACAAAAAAGTAAACTGGAAGATGTAGAGAAAATGGGTGATTCTGTACCAAAACTTAAATGATCAAAGTTGACCCAAGAAAAGGGAGAAAACAAGAATAGAGCAATAAACCATAGAATGAACTGCTAAAAGGGCGCTCGATACTAACGGTCATGCAGTAGGTCTGTCTAATCTGCCGGCTTTCTCTGCTAGTCAAACTGTTCCCACCTGTGAAAGGACAGATGTTTTCCTGACGCAGCTGAGCTAAAATACCAAAACCTAATGAGAGAGGGCACAAAACACTGCAGATTGATTTCACTCACAGACATTGGAAGCTGAAAGACTCTGTTGGTGGCTCAGTCTGGCCACTTGCCCTGCCCTGTCATTACAGAATCCCCTTTGGTTTGTGTGGCCACCGCCTCGGTGAAGCCACATGTTCCAGGGAAGGATGGCCAGTCCCAGCCCCGGAAGGCGTGGACCAGCGGTGCCTAACCAAAGGGTGTTGGAATCACGTGGGGGGCACTGTGTGTCAGACGCTGGGGTGTTACACATCCTGCAGTGCTGGGCACACCCGCACAGGGTCACTGTCCCACCCCGACGCCAGCAGGACACGGTGATCTACTGCAGTCGCTTAGACCCATGCCCTTTGCCAGTGATTAATCTACACCCGTGGGCTTAGGATGCAGTTTCAGCCAGTTGGGCAAGAGGGGAGTCTTCAGGGGGTTCCTGGGAGAGTCCCACAGGAGGAGACCACACCTCCCCCACCCCCGGACTCTGTCATGACCAGGTGCCACCCCAAGAACTGGGCGGCCATCTTGCAACTGCGGGGGATACCACAGACATGCTGAGGGTGGCAGGGAACCCTGGCCCTGCTTCTCCGGTGACTCCCGGTTGGGTGAGGTAACAAACCTCCTTTCCATCTCTGTCACTTTGAGCTGGGCTTTCTGATATTGGAGGCCAGAAGCGTCCCAACACAATATACAGTAAACATACAACTTGAATAAAAATGACAGCAAATCAAAGCCAGCAGTGTGCTAACGAATGGCCTGCCCTCACCAAGCAGGTCCCACATGAGGAATCCATCAGCCAAGGGGATCTCACCAGCAGATTAACAGAGAAAAAGCCGTGTGGTAATCTTCCCATGGCCCCAAAAGCATCTGAACAATTCAGCCACTATTCTATAAAAATTTCTAGGTAGAACAGAACCATAAGGAACTGCCTAAATTTGATAAAGACTATGTATCAAACACAGATAAAGACTATAGTACTATATAACGACTATATTATGAAAGCTTTAAACTATCGCCATTTAAATCAGGAACAAGCTATGAATGTCTGCCACCACCACAATTTCTCAGAGTTGTTTTCTAGTTCTTAGTTAAGGCAATAATGCAGGAAAACTAAATATTAGGGGAAAGGAGACAAAATTATCTTTATATTCAAATGATATGATTGCATAATTTGAGATCCCAAGAAATTCGACCAAAAACCTATTAGAACTAATTAGAGAATTTGGTAAGGTAGCCAGTTTTAAGCTAACTATATGTTATGGACTGAATTGTCATTCCCCCCCCCCCCAAATTCATATTCTGAAGCCCTGACCCCCAATGTGATAGTGTTTAGAGGGGGTCTTTGGGAGTTGATTAAGGTTAGATGAGCTCCTGAGGGCAGGGCCCTAAGGATGGGATTAGTGCCTTCCTAAGAAGAGACTCCAGAGCTTGCGCGCTCTCCCCCAGGTGAGGCCGTGGCGAGAAGGTGGCCATCTGAAAACCAGGAAGAGAGTCCTCACCTGGGACGGAATCAGCTGGCACCTTGATCTTGGACTTCCAGCCTCTAGAACTGTGAGAAAATAAATGTCTGTTGTTTAAGTCACTCAATCTGTGTTATTTTGTTGTGGCAGCCCGAACAGACTAAGACACTATATAAAGATAAATTGATTTAAAAAAAACCTAGAAACAGAAATTGGAATTATTTTCATTCACAAATGTGACAAGACTATAAGATGTCTAGGAAGAAATTTAGTAAGAAATATACATGATCTATGAGATGTATACAATTTTATTGAGCAACTTAAAACCAGACTTGAATAATGGTTACACATATCATGCACTTTGATGAAAATATGTAATATTATAAAAATGCCAGCACTCTCTAAAGGTGACAAAGATTTCAGGGTAAACAATTAAACTACTAAAAATGTTAGAAGAAATAGGAGATAATTTTTATAACCCCAGGGTTGAAGGAATGTTTTATATCAAAACAGACAATCCAGATACCATAAAGAAAAAAATTTTAAGATTTTACCATGTAAAAAATTTAATATTTCTATACAGCAAAAGACGTCAGGAAAAAAATCAAAAGACAAAGAAGAGATTAAAAAGTTGCAACACGTGACAAACAAGGAGTTAATACCCCAAATAGAAGAGCTCCTAGAAATTGATTTAAGATAGTCAAAAGAAACAATAGACAAGTAAGGAAAGGCCGTGTGTCAGTCTGTGTCTAGCCAGGAGAGCAGACACCACCCCAGGAATTTCAAAAAGAGGGGACTGAGTACAGGAATTGTTCCGCGAGTATGGGAAGGTCTGGAGGAGTGGAGTGGAAGGCTGATGGCCCCACGCTCACCAGGGTGGGCTCGCGTCGATGCTCCTGTCACGAAACCCAGGAGTCCACACTCCACCAGCACCAACGCTGCTTCTGCCAGAAGCCAATGGCTTAGCCTCCCCAGCCCAACCCTCCTGCGGCGGGTCTCACCGGGACCCAGCTGGCAAGGGAGCCTGGGAAAGGTATTTTTCTGTCTTCCGGCCTCTCTGATGTAGAAGTGAGTGTAGAAGCCCCAGCGTTGGGCTGGGGTCCCCCAGGAAATAAAAGACAACGCAAAGGAAAACATGCTGTCTGCAGTGGCAGTCAGGGAAAGGCAAGTCAGGCAACAGTGGGATGCCTCCTGTAAGGCACCAGATCGCCAAAAATTCGA
Source organism: Tapirus indicus (assembly GCA_031878705.1). Taxonomy (NCBI): domain Eukaryota; kingdom Metazoa; phylum Chordata; class Mammalia; order Perissodactyla; family Tapiridae; genus Tapirus; species Tapirus indicus. Next base: position 1,774,447 of record CM062935.1, read on the forward strand.
AAGGCTGCTCAGGTGCAGTGTTGATGGGGATGCGGAAGGCAGGCCTCCAGGTTGGAAGAGATGAAGCCTTTCAGGGAAGGCCTCTGGAAGACGCTGTCGAAATCGAAAAGACGCACACCCTTTGCTCCAGCGAACCTGCTTTAGGAATCAAGTCTTCTGAAGTAAAAATATCGGAACTAATACAAAACAAAACACAATGAAACCTGGCTACAACCCCAGTGTTCTCCAACAGAGGCCGGGACAAACCTAGAATGGCATTTCCCTCCTGTGGGGTATAACGAAGTTCTTTTAAAATCAGAGCTATACGTAATGATCTAAAGTGAAGTCCATGTCATACTGCTAATTAAATAAAACAAGCTGCAGAATAACTTACATGTGGAATAAACCCCATGTTGGTATTTGAAGAAGATAGACAAGGAGGAAAACTCCAAATGCGTCTATTTGTTTGTGCAATTTCCAGGAGCACCAGTCGAGTCTGGCTGGCTGCATCCCTGACTGGCTTCCTCAAGCCAATGGGTGGGAGATGACTGGCTTTTTCTTTACATACTTCTGTATTATGGGACTTGTCACAGCAAGAATGTTCTACTGCACTTGTGAAATTTTAAAAAATTAGAGGAAAAACAAGAGAATGGGAGGTGAGGAAGTGGAGGAGAATTTTGCTGTGAAAAGGCAGAGAAATGGGGCAGTAGCTGGAAGGGGACGTAGGTCACAGAGGGCTTTCACAGACAGGAGATGGTAGGTGCTGATGGGGTGTGCCTTACACTTTCATACGGATCAGTGCTTTGCAGATACGAGCCAAGAGGCTCTTGACGCGAACGTGGACTTCCAGATTTTTGAATTGGGAGGAAACTTAGGCTCCTTTCTGAACCTCTGCGTGTCCCAGATGAGGACCCGGAGGTTCGAGATTCACTGACCTGCCCAAGACCCAATGGTCAAGCGGTGTGAGGTTGGAGCCAGGACCCTCACAGTGGCCAGCGCCTTCTACAAACACCAGCCTGTCTCCTGGTCAGGAATGACCATGGGGGATGCCCAAGTGAACCAAAACTGCGATCAAGAGGAGGTGGTCTAGACAGAGAAATATGGAGAAAGCAGCAGATTCCAGAAGATTCCTGCCTGGCCTGGATTGGGCCACTTTGATCAGTGTCTCTTCCCCAGGGGGTGCTGAAGAATTTGGGTTTGGGGTCTTTTGGCTCGATCCTCAATGTTGGATGACTTGAAAAGTGGTGGCACTTACGTTGACTTTCTTTCCAGTCCCAAGTCTCAATTAGGCAATAGTGGTGACAGTGTTTATTTACATTCACATTTTTTCAGAATGAGGGGCAGAGGAGGCAGGCTTTGGAGGCACAGGATTGGGTAAAGCCAAATAACTTAATTACACATTTATCTGTTCACTGTTGTGGCATGCTAAGATTTTGGAGTTTTGGTGTTCACGTGTACTTAGAGTACACAACATAAATTGAAAAATAAACAACCGTAAAGAATGAGGAGAACATGATGGACTGCCGTGTGCGCACCCCTTGTCTGTGATGAATGGAGCAACAGGCACCGCAGGACCACAAGGAAGCCTTAATCAATGGCGGTAATAGCTGCCGATGCATTAGCCGTGGGCGGGGGCGGGGGGGGGGCGCTGGAGAAGAATCAGCAGAACGGGAAAAGTGGATTGTTTGTAAATACAATCAACAATTTTGTGTTCCTGAGAAAGCCATCCATCATGTGGAGACCACCTTTAGTGAAAGATGCACCTGGCTTCTTGGTGAGATGGGGCCATCAATCCCACCCAAGTCATGGGGCTGCTCAGGGCTGTCAAAGGCCCCAGAGAACAGACACACTATTTATTCTTATTTGAAGACAAGTTGAGAGTCATTTGGGGGAAATAAAAAAAGAGCCGCCATGAGCAGTGGCCTGCAGTGGGCACAATATGAAAAGCCACTTAGGAACAGAGAGAACTCCTTAGAGCTCCCTTCTTTGGGGTGCCTTGCCCAGGGGACAAATTATTGTTCTTGTAAATTTGGCAGAGTGGCCTGGCTCCATGGGCATTTTTCTGGCTACTTTGGGGAACTGGTTTCATCCTTACAACTGCAAGATGAGGGTGTCAGGGCTGCCCCCGAGCTTTGGTGTCAGCAGTTGGCATTTATGGGTCTGATCACAGGCAGGCAGCTGGGAGCACCTGCATTTTTTCCACCATGGAAGCTTCCCCTCAACCCCCTGGGGTGGATCCTACTGCGAAAGGCCTGCCTTGGGCTGAGGGGAAGCGGGGGCTCTGGAGGGGCAGCAGTCAGGTGGGAAATATGTTTGAAGGTTTGCTGATGGATTTGACGTGGGCTGTGAAGGGTGACACCACAATTCTGGCCTGAGCAACACAGAGGACAGTGTGACCATGGATGGGGGCGATTTGCGGAGGAACAGGCTCGGGCAGACGGAGAGCTCCGTTTTGGAACACTGGGCTGGAGTTGTCCATTAGGTGGCCTGGTGGAGGCGTGGAGCAGGCTGCTGAGCTGGAGCCAGGGGCGAGGCTGCAGGCAGAGCCGTATGTGGGCACATGTGCTGGGCAGTCACGGACAGAGGGCCGGGCAGTTCACCATAGTGCTCAGGAAGAGGAGGGGCAGCCTGGAGCAGCAGGGACTGGGCCAGATAGCACTCAGAGACCCAGGGAGGGGACGAGGTCCAAGGAGAGCCAGTGACCAATATCTTATCTTGCACTGCTGCTGGTCAGCAGGAAGAGGCCGGGGAATGCGGTGGAGGTCAGTGGAGACCTTGCCAGGAGCATCTTGGTGGGTGTGTGGACAAAAGGCTGCTTTGACGGGGATCAAAAGTGAGCTGGAGGAGAGGAAGTGGACACGCATCTGGGGAGTTCTGCTCCAGGGGGAGCAGAGAACTGGTGCTCCACCTGGTTGTGGGGTCAGGAGAAGGCTGAGGGGCTGGCTGGCCTTTAACAGAGGTATGAACAGTCCAACCACAGTAACAGGAGAAGGCAGAGGATGGGGCACAGGCAGGGCACACGTAGGGTTGGGAGGGTGTGGATGCTCCCTGTGGACTGTTCCTAGGTGTCTGTGACATAGGAAGCTAGGCCCCTGCTGAGGGTGGGCTGAGGAGGTTGCAGGAGGGGAGGAGGAGGATGGGCTAAGGACAGGGGCTGGGGCTTCCTGGCAGGGCAGGGGGCCCAGCTCGTGTGTGGCTGCTCAGAAGGTGGAGAGCTGGGTTTAACCAGGGTTTGCTGCGGGTGAGAGGGCACGGGCAGCGGAATGACGCCTAGGATAATGACTGTCCTCACTGACAGCCTGTGACATGTAGAAGAAAAAACCTTAATTCCAAGGACTCATTCCTTTGTGACCTAATCTAGAAAGATTTAGATTCTGGATGGAGGTCTAACTGATGTCACTACTGAACACCTTGTTGTCAGACGGTTTGGGATATAATTTATAAAATATTTTTGACACTTGCCCAGCCAGTCAACTGATGACAAGGCTCCTACCCCAAATCTGGGACCATCTAGACATAGCTGCCCTCAAAAATATGTATCATCAGAAAATATGCATCATTTATTTACCAAGCAAAAAAAGGGGCATTATTCAGTGGAACCAAAGCTTCCTTCTCTCTGAAAACCTGTTTCTATTTTCCACGTATGACTAATTTTTAATCTCGGTGACTGAGCGGTAATGCCATTGTCACTGATGCTGACAATGGAGTTTTTTAAGAAGCATATGATAGATGTTGCCTTCATGGTATCCTTTTTTGGTTATTGTTCCTGTGGCGTTCTCAACAAAATGAATTCAGCCTCCATGGGGCTCTAGCAAATCCAGGCGCAGTTGTAGATTAGAGGCCATCTTTATGCAAAGCTTCTGCAGTCCACACTTGGCTGGCAGTGTAAGCCGTTAATACGACAGAAGGCTTCTGTTGGCCATTATTCACCAAAGCAGGAAAACAGCTATTTACCTAAGTTCCATTTGTTAAGAAGGCAGGAACGGCATCTTCAATAACCTCAAACAAAGGCACTAGAACTTATAAAACAACCATATTGTAAAATAAGGGAGCATGTTTGTAATAGCCTTCTCTGTTTTCCTTGAGTATACATTTTTAGGTGGTTTTCCTGTGATGGGGTTTTAGGGTCAGAAGACAGCCCCACCCGCCTGGCCAGGAAAACTGGAACCCTGGGTGCCATCCTCAACTTCTCTTGTCCCCACCTCCCACCATCTTCAGCTGGCTATTCTCACCGCCATCTCCCACTGGACCAAGGCAGCGAGCTTCCCACAGGCCTCCCTGCCCTGCGAGCCATCCCGCCCACCGAGGGCCAGTCATCTCTGTAAAATACAACGGAAGCGTGCTGTTATCTTACCTAACCTGACAGTGCCCCCCAGTGCCTGCCTGATCACATCCACACCCCCCGGACTCTTCCCCAACCCCAACACACACCTGTAGGTGCATGCACACACACACAAGCACATACTTGCATACACTTTGGCCAATGCTCTTAGCGCCCTGCTCACACTTCTTGGGTCCTGGCACGCGTTCCAATTCCTCCTGCAGGCACCTGTGATCTCCTTCCTGAGGGCTTCTCTCAGTGCTGGCCTGTGCCCAGGGCTTGTTGGAAGTGCCGGCGAGTTGATGGCCCTGAAGCAGTCCCAGCCAATGACCGACAGGAGGCGGTGGATGGAGCCGGGAGCTAATTCACTCTGGAGGGGCGCTCTATGTTCTTCCAGAGGCCCAAGTGGGGCTGAGCCCACAGCAGGAACCCGCTCTTCAACACACCTGGGATTGGCCTCTTTCTCTTCCTTGTCTCACTTTCTCCCCCTGCTACCTGTGCTTCCTGGGCCTACCGCCCAAATAAAGCATTTGTACGAAGGGTCTGCTTCTGAGGGAACCCAACCTCAGATGCCTGCACACACGGCGCGCACGGGCCCACCCACAACAACTGTCCTGGCCATTTGCAGCCACTCGCTGTGCCCTTGTCCACACAGCTCCCTGTGTGTCTGGGGTCCTCTTTCCACTCTGCCGCCCTGGCCAACATCTACTCAACTTCCCAGCCTCAGCTGAGTGTCACCGCTCCCGACGTCTCCCCAGACTCAGTGGGCCCGACGTGCTTCCAGCACCCCCCTTCCCGACACCAAGGAGCTCGCCCAGCCCGCGCGTTCACGGTGACGGACACTCGCACGCCCAGTGTCCCGGCGGGCACGCGCCAGACAGCTGGTGGAGCCTGGAACGGCTCCGTTTAACAACGTGCTCCTGCGCTCTTCTCAAACGTCCCCCGTTCAGTGTTCAAACCAGCAAAGGCACGGCAGAGCAGCCCCCTCTGAGGACCCCGAGGCCGGCGGGGTCCAACCATGGGCCGAGCGCCGCGCCGGCGGGAGCCGGGGTCCGAGGCCGGGAGTGGGTGCTCAGCCCCGGGCTTCCCGCCTCTACGCCCCGGCCTGCCGGCGCCTCCACGGAGGGCCAGCTCCGTCCCACTGCCCGGTGACCTCCGACGCAGCGGCCGGCAGAGGCGCCCGGTTCCGACCGCACGCGTCGCCGCCCGGATGGTTACTGGGTCTGCCGCTGGGTTCCCAGGAGACCAGGGGCGCCCCGCGCATGCGCCCCGCGCAGCCCCGCCCCCGCCCCCGCCCCCGCCCGCCTTCCCAGCGGCCCCAGCGGCAGCGTCGAGGCGCGGCACGTGGCGGCGGCGGCTGCGCACGCGCAGCTTGATCTCCAGTGTCGGGGTGAGGTTGGGGTGTCTGTGCGGTTGCTTTGGGGGGGGGGTCCCAGGGCCCTTGAAGAGCTGCAGAGGAGGTGGGACTCGGCCTGAGGGCGCAGGGGCTCGCGCGGGGGTGGGTGGGTCCTGGAGGGGGCTCCAGCTGTGCTCTCAGCGACCCCATTCCTTTCGGTGACCCCAGCCGTGACCTGGATGACCCCGTTCCCCTTGGGGTGTGTCTTCCCCTCCACGTGCCCCCTTCTTTCGGTAACCACACACTTCTCTGGACGACTCCGTGGCCCGCTGGACCTCCTGCTCCGGCCCTGCTCCTGACCAGCTGCCCCGCCGGCTGCTTAGGAAAAGGGCCTGGAGCAGCCCTCACACGGGGAAATTCCGCCCTGTCCCCAGGGGCTCCTCCCCACGGGGATGCTTCTGATGTGCCAACCCTCCCCCCTGCGCTAAAGGGCTTCCTGCCCGGGCCCTGAATCTCCAACTGCGCTCGCTTAGGGCCTGGGTTAGCCGCTGGGTTCTGATCCGCCTCCTCCTCATCACCCTGCTAGTGTTCATCTTGTAACACCTGGAACTTACAGCTTTTTTTCTTTCTTTTCGTCTGACGCATCTAAAGCGATAAGTACTCAGCTAGAATTCGCAAATGGGCTATTTTCAGTGGAGTCTGTGCCTGAATTCAAAATAGTTAATTGTGATATTTAAGAATATAAACATGATGACATATAAAACCCGAGAAAATGCTTGGGACCTAGAGAGACTAATTGTGTAGTAACGGGGGTCAAAAATGAATACCATGTATCGACTGTCAGGACCAGTGGAGACCTCATGAGCAGAGTCCCTTTGCTGGGCTCTTGGTTATGGGTTGATGTGAGTTGCTGCTGCTGTGTTTTAGATGTAGACTGAGCTGTCTGGGCCACTAGCTGCAGGCACAACTGGCCATAGATTGTCCTTGCTGCATAGGTCCAGGCTCACATCCTTTAGAACTGACCTGCAGCTTGCCCTGGGGTCCTCTGTGATGTATCCCAGCCCTGTGTGTTTTCTTACAGTTGGGGATTTGTAATTACAGATACAGAAGAGGCAATGGGAGATGGTCAGGTGTCCGACTTGAAGCAGTTCTCTGTAAGGGATAAGGTTGCCCTCACAAGGTAATGGAATGCTTTTGGGACGAAGAAGTGGCCTTTGCTGGGCGAGTTGTGATTTTCGTTAAGGGGCTGGCTCAGCTCTTGTAACAGCGTAGTGTAATTGACGCCATCCCTACACTGGTGGAAGATGGGATGGGAGTAGTGTGTGTACAGACATAGCCCAGGTAGTGTAGAGCAGGGAGTCTGGTATCAGACTGGAGAAGGAGAGGGAGGAGGTGATCTTATCGCTTTTCTGTGAGGTTTGTGTTTCTTCCCGTCAAAGACATCATTTCAGTGTTGGCTTTGCATTTCCTCCCTTGGGAGCCACATGAAGATATTTCTTTGATTAAAGGAAGAGGGAGAATACTGAGCAGATGAAGCCGGAAAACTCAAAGAAACAGAAAGTGAAGGAGCCAAACCAAAAAAATCAGGGAAGATGTGGGGAAGACCAGGTTTGAATTTTTTATTTACTGTAAATGTATTGTTTTTAAACTCATAGCCTTCAATATGTTGCTTTCTTCATTTTTTTATATGTCTTTCCAAGTTTTCATGTCATTTTGATAAAATCTGAAATGTGTTCATGGTGAGGTGTATTCATTTCCCTCAGTTTCGGAAGGTGGGCTGCTCTCTGGGTCGTGCGTGGGCAGGACTCTGTCCTGAGGGGTGGGTTTGGTTTCCCATCACTCAGGGACCTTCGACTCGGCGCTGCTGCCCTCTTGCAGACTTCTAGGGAATGGACAGCCGCTGGCGGGGGTCAGGATGGCCCAGACCTGATCTGCTCACATCCTAAGTGTCACGTTTCATCTTCCCAGGGGCCACATGCAGGACACATTGGGGTGGTCTCCTTAGCATTTTAATAGCAGTTCTAACCATTTATCGTGACGTGGAAGTGCTTTCAGTAAATAAACTCTGTTATCTTGTGACTTGTAGCAGTGCTTGAAGGGAGAAAGTACGTGCTCCATTTCGAAAGAAAATCCCGGCCAGGGTGATGTTACCGTCAGGTAAGGTTTGTTCTCTGTCCCTTTCCTCTGTGGAGGGGGAAGTGGGGATGGTGAGGAAGTGTGGGGAGTGCAGTGGGAGAGGTAGTGACATCACCTTCTGTCCTCAGACTCTGGCCACTGCAGTGGCATTGGGACCTGTGCTTCCTGTTTTTATCATCTTTGCTTTCCCTCAAACAGAAGTTAGGAATCCAGTAGAACTGTAGAAGGTGGGGAACGTGAGCTGCTGTCTGACGCGAGGAAATCAATCTCTTGCACATTCGTATGAGAGCCAGAGATGGAGGCTGCTGTCCTGAGGACTGGCCCTCCCTCAGCTGCCATGGGTTCTTTTTTGGTTTGTTTTTGTTTTAAATAAATGATCTTGTCAGAACTAATTGTAAATTTGGTAATAGTCAGTGTGACCACAATTTTTTCAAAGGATAGAAACAAAACAGTTTAAAAGGTGTTAGGCATACAGTCGTCGCCGCTGACCTTTCTTGACCTCTCTTATCTGATTTCTACCGCTTTCTTGTATCAGATGATAGTGTAAAATGCTCCCTTTGTCCAGCAGAACAAAGAAAAAATGTGATGAAAAAAAACTGTGGTAGGTTTTGCTTTTGAAAAATTTGATGCTGCAGATAAATCCATGGCTGGATGAGGGGATTTTTCTCTCGGTTCAAGGTGAATGGAATCTCAAGTTTTAGAATCAGGTAGTTTGAGCTATGTTTTTTTTTTGTTTTTTTTTTTGTCAGGAAGACCAGCCCTGAGCTAACATCCGTCGCTAATCCTCCTCTTTTTGCTGAGGAAGACTGGCCCTGGGCTAACATCCTGCCCATCTTCCTCCACTTTATATGGGACGCCGCCACGGCGTGGCTGACAGGCAGTGCGTCCGCGGGCGCCCGGGATCCGAACCAGCGAACCCCGGGCTGCCAAGCGCGGACGAAACCGCTGCGCCACCGGGCCGGCCCCTGAGCTATGTTGTTTTAAATAGTATTTTCGTTTTTGAACAAAGCACCTGGCCTAGGAATACAGGAGTTGTTTAATTTGGTGTTTGCTCTGAATCACCTCAAATCCTGCCTACTAGTTTCCTGTAATCTGCTCTGCTGGGAGGAGGTGAGCCATTCCCTTCCACGTCCGCCATTTGCTGCTTCAGCAGCTCCCTGCCGTCTCCAACATGGCGAGGCTGCGAGCTGTGTGTTCACTTCTACGCAGGCATGTGAGGACGCAGGCTCACGCAGTCCACGCTGCTGCTTTGTTCAGGTTGCAGAAATTGGGATTTTTATGGTGAAATGTCCCAAGTGTTAAACGTTGCTGCAATTTCACAAAAATGCTTGTCCAGCCAAACAGAAATATGTGTGGCCCGTGTGAGCTCATGGGCTAACAGTGTGCAGCCTCCACGCTGTGGACAGAGGCAGGACTTCTCTGTGCCCGATGTTCTGTCCAACTCTTCTTTTCTCTCGTGGAAAATGTCAGAAGTTATGGAAACTTGCCTTTTGTGGTTTTTTTTATTGTGATAGACTCTATATAATATAAGATTCATCATCTTAACCATTTTAAAGTGGACAATTCAGTGATATTAAGTATATTCACAGACCTGTGCAACCATCACCACTATCTAATAATTCCAGAACTTTTTCATCATGCCAAAAGGAAACCATGTACCACTCATTTCCCTCTTCCCCCAGCCTCTGACAACCACTAATCTGCTTTCTATTTCCATGGATTTGCCTATTCTGGATATTTCATGTAAGTGAATCATACAATGTTTGTCCTTTTGTGTCTGGCTTCTTTCACTTAGCAAGTTTTCAGGATTCATCTACATTGTAGCCTATATCAGTACTTCATTGTATTTTATGGCTGAAAATATTCTGTGGTATGGATAGACCACCTTTTGCTTATTCATTGATTTGTTGATGGACATTTTGGGTTGTTCCACCTTTTGGCTCTTGTAAATATTGCTGCTGTGAACATTCACGCACAAGCCTTTGAAAATCTAGGAGTAGAATTGCTGGGTCTTATGGTAATTCTACATTTGCCTTTTTGAGGAACTGCCAGACTGTTTTCCAGATGGCTCCACCATTTTATGTTCGCACCAGTGTGTACCAGGAATTCAATTTCCTCACATCCTTGTCAACAATTGTTATTTTCTGGTTTTTTTGCTATAGTCGTCCTAGTGGGTGTGAAGTAAATTGTTTGTAGGTGGTCTGGCAGCCGATGAGTGGGCACTCCTGGCCCCCAGAACCTGGTGCCCGGGGTCTGCCGGCAGGGCCCCGTTGCCCTGCAGGTGTTGGAGCGCGCTATGCTGCTCCCGCTCAGGCCGCTTACCTCTGGTCATCTCTCCGTGTATTTCGGGTTTTGTTTCTGAACATATTTTCTCACACTTACTACTTCTCTAAAAGTTACTTTTGAAGGACCGTTTTTCCAGATTGATCATTCCCTGGCAGTTGTAGTATTGGGTCAGAGGGGGACCTGGTGGGTGACAGGGAGCTGGCTTTGCCATCCCCTCTTCCCGCGGCCCCAGGAGGGCTCTTGTAGGTGGGAGATGCCCAGAGATCTTTTGCAGCTCCCACCACCTGGACTCAGGCTCCTTCGCCCCTGCTCGTGGATTTACTGTCGCATTTACCAAGCATGTTTTAAAAACAAAAAAGTTCATTGAGATTAGAGACCTCTACAAGACTGTTTTGAATCTTTCCCCGTTTTTAAAATGGTAGGCTTTCTAAGTGAGCAGCAGATTTACATATTTATGTCTAAATTTGTATTCTAGGTCTGCACAGACCACCAAGCCAGTGAAGACGAATAACCATGAAAAGCCGTCCAAGAAAAAAGGCCAAGTAAGCATCTTGAAGTGTGATTCTCAGGAACACTTTCAGTGATTTATAAGCACTCGTGCTTGGCGTGATGTTTATTCTTGCAAACATAAGGAGACAGTGAATGAACTTAGTGTCTAACTTTCTAATAGAAATTTATTGTGAAGTAAGTTGGTGGAGCCTGGATGGGGCCGGTAGCCTCGGAATAGTTCCTCCTCCCTGTGCCCTTCCTTGATGGTGTTTGTATCTGGGGGCGGGTGAGCCTGGGTTGGCTGGAAGACGGTGGTGTGGCCTGTGCCTGCCTCGGAGCCGGGAGCAGCCCCAAGCCTGCCGTGTACCGCCCTCTGTTCCACTCCTAACAAGGGCCGAGACACTAAAGCTGTTTTCAAAGCTCAGCCAGAGGCAACTAGGAACACGCGGCCTTGGTCTGTGAGGCCCTCTAAGGGCAGTCCCCGTGGGGAACGGTAGGGTGTGTGCAGTGTGTCCCGTGAAGCTGTCCCTACAGGGTTGTGTGTGCTCTCTGGTCCCTTTCCCTCCCTGTGAGCTCCAAGCGGTGGTCAGGCCGCCTCATCGTGGGCCTCCGTCCTCCTCTCTGACCTGGGGCGGGTGCTGCCCATGGCATGTGGCCCGCTCATGCTGTGTTCTCTCTGTTCTGGGCAAGGTTCCGAGGCCACGAGGGGGCCCTGGAGACGAGATGAAGCTGGCTCTTGGTGGATGTGAGATGGTCTCTGAGGACGGGGCCCTGCAGGCCGTGCCCAGCAGGAAGGAAGGCGTGAAGGACCTGCCGCCCCGCACCCTCAGAGAGGGAGACAGCCAGCAAGGAGACGCTAGCCAGGGAAGGGACCTGGTGAAAATGAAAAGCAAACAGAAGAAAACTAAAGAAAAAAAATTGGAAGAGAGGACGCCAAAAAGGCTTGGGGAGAAACGTGCTGGGAGTTGTACAAAGGCATCAAGGCTGGAGAAGGACCGCGGGGACACCAGCCACAGGAAGAGGAGGCCTCGGGAAAGGGGGGGAGGGCGGGCAGCGAGAGAGGAGGGGGAGCAGAGTGGGGACAAGGAGACAGGAGCGGGGAACCCCAAAGAAGGAATGCAGGAGGTGGACGGAGAACTAGCTACGATGGGGAGGGAAAAGGTGGAAGGGTTGGTGGAGAGGAGAGGGACAGGAGATGAGGACGGGGGAGATAGGGGGGCTGACAGAGTGACGGAAGGGGCACGTGAAAGACTGGGTGGGAACACCCAGGTAGGAGGGGAGACACAGAGTAACAAGTCCAAGTCACAGATGAGGGGTCCCAGAAAAGACAGGAGAAGGAAGGCGGGCACCGCAGATGGGGAGGGGGCCCGGAGGGCCAAGGATCGGAGATGGGGAGCCGAGCCGGAGAGAGCCCGGTGCACGGAGGAGAGGAACGTGCAGCGTGGACGTGGGCGCAGCCCGGCGGAGGAGGACGGAGACGGGGAGGAGGGGGTCCCTGGCACTGCCCCTGGGCTGGGAGGCCCGCCAAGGAAGAAGACGCCAGAAGAGAAGCAGCTGAAAGAAGAGAAGAAGCGGGGCGGCAGGAAGCAGCGCCGAGGCGCGGAGCCGCTGAAGGAGGAGGAGCCGCTGGTCGTGGGGATGTGCGGAGAGAGAGGAAAAACAGGGGCCGCGGCGGCCGCGAGGGGGCCGGAGAAGGAGGAAGCAGGCCGGTGGAGATGGTACGTCCCGCCCCGTCTGTGCCGTCCCTGCCCGCCCGGGGACCTCCTAGCCGCTCTCAGGCGGTGGGCGGGGACGGGGGCGGGGGCTTGTGTCCACTCGGTGCCGGCCCTGCAGCTAGCGGGAGGCTGCGGGGTAGGTGTGGCGGGTAACTCGAGGACGCCCTAGTGCAGGGGCAGCTTTGGAAATGTGGGTTTTATGGAGTTCAAGCGCCCTCCCTGAAGCACTCGGTCCGTTTCTGCGTTGCTTTTGGCCAGTCCTTGATGAAGTCGGTACTGTTACCTCCATTTTTCAGTTGAGGAAATCAGGGTACAGAGAAGTTAAGTAACTTGCCCGCGGTCACACAGCCACTAACCAGAAGAGCAGACATTGGACCCCGTTACCTTAACCGTTACATCTGTGCGGTCCCATATGGTAGCTGGCAGCCACCAGTCACTTGTGGCCATGAGGGCCTGAGACGTGGCTGGTTCCAGTCGAGACGTGGTGTCGGTGTAAAGTGCGCACTGATTTCAAAAACTTAGTATGAAAAAGAATGTACACTAACTCAATTTTTTATATTGTTTACACATTGAAATGACGATATTTTGGATACATTGGTTGAAGTTAAGTGTATTATTAAAGTTAAATTCACTTTTTCTTTTGGAAATGTGGCTTCTAGACAATTTAAAATCCACATGTGGTTCATGTCACATTTCTGCTGGACAGCGCTGCCTCACACCCTGTGAAGGTGTGGAGGAGACCACAAGTGGGTCTGCTGGCTTCGGGGTCAGAAAGGTCTTTATTGGTATCAGCTCCCACATTCAGCAGCTGTTTGATTCTGGGGAAATTACTTAAATTTTCTGAGCCTCCTTTCTCTTGCACATCAAATGGGCTTCCTCATACCTGCCGCGTGGAGTTGCTGTTAAGTGTGAGGACACACGTGAAGGGTTATGAAGTGGTGGGAGTGAGGTGGTCTCTCACTGTGGGGTTGATATCCATTTCCCTAATGGCTCAGAAGGGTGAGCATCTTTTCATGTGCTTGTTGGCCATTTGTACGTCTCTGGAGAAATGTCTGTTCAGGTCCTTTGCCCATTGTTAATTAGGTTGTCTGTTGTTGAGTTGTAAGAGTTCTTTGTACATTTTGGGTACTAGACGCCTATCAGATGCATGATTTGCAAACATTTTCTCCCTTTTTGTGGGTTGTCTTCTCATTTTCTTGATGGTGTTCTTTGAAGCATAAAAGTTTTTTTAACTTTGATGAGTCCAGTTTAGCTGTTTTATCTTGGTTCCTTATACTTCTGATATCATTTTTAAAAACCTTTATTTAATCCAGGGTCATGAAGATTTATACCTACGATTTTTTCTAAGAGTTTTATAGTTTTAGTTTTAGGTCTTTGGTCCGTTCTGATTTAACTTTTGCATGTGGTGCCTAACTGCATTCTTCACATGTGTGTGGTCCAGCACCATTTGTTGAAAAGACTGTTCTTTTTCTCTTGAGTGTTCTTGGCACCCTTGTGGAGAATCAGTTGACCGTAGACATCTGGGTTTATTTCTAGCTCTGGGTTCTACTCCATTGATCTGTCTGTCCGTCCTTAGGCCGGCACCACACTGTCTTGATTACTGAAGCTTTATAGTAAGCTTTGAATTAGAATGTGTGAGTCCTCTAACTTAGTTCTCCTTTTTCAGGATTGTTCTTCCTATTCTGGATTCCTTATATTTCCATGTGAATTCTAGGATCAGATTGTCAGTTTATGCAAAGAAGCCAGCTGGGATTTTGATGGGCATTGGGTTGTGTCTGTCGATCACTTTGGGGAATATTGTCATGGTAGCAAAATGAAGTGTTCCAATCCATGAACATGGGATGACTTTCCATTGATTTATATCCTCTTTAATTTCTTTCAGCAATGTTTCGTAGTTCTCGGCATGCAAGTCTTTCACCTCCTTGGTTAAATTCATTCCTATGAATTTTATTTTTTTGGTGCTATTGTAAATGGAGTCATTTCTTAATTTTCTTCTCAAGTTGTTCATTGCAGGTGTAAAGAAACAAAACCAATTTTTGCATGTTGATCTCATGTCCTGCAGTTTTGTTGAATTCATTTATTAGATTTAGTAAAATTTTTTTAGAATCTTTTGGGTTTTCTATATATAAGATCCTGCCGTCTGCAAGTAGAGACAGTTTACCTTTCCCTTTCCAACTTAGATGCCTTCTATTTCATTTTCTTGTCTGGATGCTCTGGTTAGAACCTCCAGGACCACGCTGAAGAGCAGTGGTGAGGGCAGTCGTCCTTGTCTGCTGCTGATCCTGGGGAAGGGTCTGGTCTTTCACCTTTGAGTGTGATGTGGCTGCAGGGTTTGTAGCTTCTTTCTTTCAGGTTGAGGAAGTTCCCTTCTGTTCCTAGTTTGTTGAGTGTGTTTTTTGTTTTTATCGTGAAAACCTGTTGGATTTTGTCAGGTGCTTTTTTGGCCTCTGTTTAGAGATCTTACGGTTTTTGTCCTGCCACGTTCCCATTTACAAAACCTGAGCAGTCTGAATTTGAAAGCGAAGTGGCCACAGAATTCTGTTGCAGGAATGGTGGGTCTGTGCTAGAATTTCCTGCCTGGTTTTGGAGGGATTATAAGAGAGAATATATGCAAACCTCTAAACACACCTGGCATAAGGTGGCCTGTTAGGAGCATCGCTGCTGCTGTCCTAGTGTGTGTCTGGTGACCACCGCCGTGGCCTGCCTGGGTGCTGAGACCCAGCCATCGCAGCCGTGCAGCTCTGTGCTGGTGCTTCCAGCACGAGATGGCACTGGGAACTAGAGAACTGGTGGCAGTAGTGAGGGTTACCAAGGGTGTGTGGGTGGGCTTGTCTCTGTTAAATGTCCCCTAGGTGATCACGGCGTACATGCCTGTGTGCTCTAGGTGCACGTGTGCACGCTTCTGTTTCCCACAGTCCTTAAGGCCCATTTTACAGAGACTGAGACGCAGGAGAGTCAGGCACCTGCCCAAGGTAGACAGGTGACGGGGCTGTATGGCCTGCTGGCTCTGGGCCCCTGTGGGCGCTGTGTCCCTCTCCTGACCAGGACCTGCTCTAGAGGACTTGTAGCTTGGCCACATTGCCGCGGGGGGAAGTGGGGGTCAAACCTAGGGACTGTGAGTGCATGGAGGGAGGTTTCAGCAGTGGTGCAGGGGTCCTCGAGGGGTGAGGGGCTGATCAGGGATTGTGTTACAGGACTTGTAGGGACAGTTGTCAAAAGGCACCTCCTCTGGGAGGCCACCCCGGCCTGGATAGAAGGTATGTCTGTTCTGGTCATGCTGGCGTTTTGTCCATTGTGTCCTCACACAGCTTCACTTGTCTGTGGCACAGTAGGGCCCTCTGACAGCATGGAGGTGTCTCTCTCCCGTGTCTGGGGTGGTGTACAGGGGGAGCGTATGTTTGTGGAGGACCTACCAGGTGCCCTCAGGACCTCTGCGGGGCAGGGAGTGTGGCGTTCCCGTGCTGAAAACGTGCTCCTAGGTGTCTATGCGGCGCCTTCTGTGTGCGGGTCCTGGACCGCTCCCAGGGCCGCCTCCGTGGGAGCCTCGGGCTGGTGGTGTGGCCCGTGTGAGCGTCCCAGGAGCCCTGGGCCAGGACGTGGGGACAGAGGGGGGCGGGACTGGACTTGGGGCCGTGCGTCAGGAGGCTGGACCGAGTGCACAGGGAAACAGGGTGAGGGGACGGCGCCGGGAGCGGCACTGCCAGTGCGGCTGTCTTTGCTTGGGAGACGCCGGGGCGGAGGAGGAGCACCTCCCAGCGCCGCGGCCCTGGGCTCCGCACGCTCCCGGGGGTGTCTGCCCGCGGAGTGCACACGGGGCGGGGGTCCGGCGGTGGGGGCGGGGCCCGCGGGGCGGGGCGGGGCCCACGGGGCGGGGCGCAGCGAGGGGGCGGGGTCTATGGGCGGCGGGCCCGGCAGCGAGTGCCCGCCGGCGGCTCCTGCTCCTGGGGCGGGCGGCGAGCAGGCTGCACAGGGTCGCCCCGCAGAGGCCGGAGGGCAGGAGTGCCGGGCAGCAGAGCCAGGTAAGGCGGCCGAGGACGCAGGGCGGGGGAGTCAGGGCGGGGCGCACCTGGTCCTCCCGGCCCTTCACCGCCAGTCTCGGCTGGGGACAGAGCGCTCAGGGAAGCACGAGCCTTGCGGATGGCGTTGCTCTTGAGTTTCTCTAAAATTAGTTCGGAGCGCAGAGGCAGCATGTGCTGTTTCGTGACTTGAATTCGATGGACTTACTGCCCCAGGAGGTACAGGCCCCGCCCTGTCTCACCCGTGCTCCCACCTCGGGAGGGCTCCCCATTTGGGATTTTTTTTTCCCTATTGGGTTTTTTTTCCGATCTGTTAAGTTTCATTGCTTATGTAGCTGTGCGTGGTCTAAGCACTGTAGTGTTTGGTTTTGGATTTCATGTCTGTGGGCTGACGCAGGCTCTTTCATCCCACGCTGGGTTCTCAGTTCCAGGAGCTGGGGTTCATTCATTCTCATCGTGGGCACATACGACGTGTCCGGCCCCCCCTAGTGGCCATTGTGTTCCCTGCTGACCTTTCTGCCGCAGTGCTCCCAAGCTCCATCTTGGGGCACATGGGGCAGAGGCACTGCAGGTGTGTGCGGGGCTGTAGGGGGGTAAATGTGGGGTTCTCCTGTGTGTCAAATGCCATGTTTCCAAAAAGTTGGGCGGGGGGTACCACCTGCCGGGCGTTCTGATGTCGCAAACTTGGTGCATTTGCATCTATGTGCCTCATAGTGCTTTGGTCAGCCCTGCCTCAGTGTGACTTGAGAACTATCAGTTCATCCGTTTTATAGCCAAGGGGCCAAAACCTGCCCAAGGCCACGCAGCAGAAATGTCCCGTCTGACTCTGGGAGCTTGGGCTCTGCTGAGGAGGAGGGACAGCATGAACCTGACTGGCCAAAGGAGCCCAGGTAGGGGAGGAAGATGCACTGGGAAGACAGGGGTCAGCCTGCAGTGCCTTCTGCTGGCGCATATCCTCTGCAGATGCATTCCAAAAAGAGCTGCTGAATTGCAGTCACACAAGATTGGGTAAATAGGTTGGAGTGAGATCTCCCTCTCAGAACGAGCTTGCTTTTGATGGCAGCGCTTGGTCCCGGGGTCTGTGGAGGGATGGAAGAGTGTGTGCACCTGCAGTGTGCGGTGTTCCAGTGAGCGCCGAGGGCGGGGCGCGAGCACACATCCCGCTACAGACCTTGACCTCACTGTCCTCGTCTGAAGTGGGGATGATGGTAGAATCCACCTGGAGGCCTTGGGGAAGAAGTTGGCATGCTGCCTAGCACGTAGTGAAGTACTCGAGCGTGTTACTACCAGGCGGTCCCAAGGTGCACGTTTTTCATATCTAAAAGTGAATGAATGCATTTTCCATTGACTCAGTAAGAAAGCATTGTCTTAGTTTACTTTCTTAGTGCAAGCTTAACAGTGCGCCCTACCATCAGCGTCACCCTAGACCTGCTGGAACAGGGCCGCGGGGTAACGACCGAGTAACTGTGAGGTAGGTGGTGTTGTCTCTGTGTGACAGGTGACCTCACAGAATTCAACAGAGGGTTCTCCACTAGCCCCACAGGAAGGGCCTCGGGGGGCTCCCCTCTGTTACCCCTCATCACCTACGTGCATTCATGCACTCTGGTCACCAGAGCCTTTTGATTCTACCCTAGGATGTTCTTAAACCTGTCGACTTCTCAGGTTACAGGCTCCACCCAAATGCAGCCCCTCTGCTCCTCTTCTACTCTGCCCCATTCCTCCTTGCAGAAACAGCCGGCAGGATCCTCTCACAACTGTGTCCCTTTCCTTCTCAAACCTTTCAGAGACTCCCTGTGGCTTGCAGCTGAGTTGATGGGCTGCCTGTGCTCAGGGCTAAGCATGGGTCTCCTGGCTCCCACACGCCCAGGCGTCCACACCGGGCAGGTTACCTGCCTTCTTGGCTGGTGCTGAGAGCGGCATCCACCCATCGGGGAAGGCTAGCCAGGCCACACGGGAGTGCTCATCTTGCTCTCCCTTGCCTCCTTCACCACTCACTGGACTGGTGCCATCAGGCCAAAGCCTTTACCATCTTGGGACCTCTGCACCTGCTGCTCCTTATGCTGGGAGTTGCTTTTCTCCCTGCTCTCTTCATAGAGCTGCACCTGAACTGACAGAGGCCTGCCCACCACCCCCTCCCTACCCCAGGGACCCCCTGCACCCTTTCATCTTAGCCAAGGCATGTCTCTCTGAATTCATCTCATTTCCTCTCTAGGTTCCGTGGGAAGGGCCTTGTGGGTCATCTATATCCCCGGGACCTGGTGTGGTGCTGGCCCCGGCATGGTGCCACACTGGACCTCGTCCGCTTGCCCCCAGGGCTGGCTCTTGTCTGCAGATGAAATGCTGTCTTAGGAGGATCTGGGGGCTGATGGTGGCTGGGACCTCGGCAGGGAGCCTTAGGGGTCATGTCCGCCCATTTTCATGGGGTTGTGTCCCCATAGCCAACAGTAAACCCCTCCCTAGAGTCCCTGAGGCTTGCACCCCTGGGCCGCTTTTCTGCTTGGACATCTGCTCTGTCCCTCCTCTCGGCATCTCCCCCTCGCCGTCTCCTCTGTGGGCTGGGACTGGGCCCCACCCCCACCCCGTGGTCCAGGCGGCCTCTCTCCTCTCGAGCTGCTCTGCCTTTCCTCCCCCGCACCCCCGCCCCAACTCCAAGGCAGGGCTCTTCAGCATGGAGGCAGGCCTTGGTTTAGCAGATGAAATGGTTACAAGTGCAAGCAGCCACTCTCCTGGAGGGGCTCTGTGGGGCCCTCTAGAGATGGTCCAGGAGACTCGGGTGGCTCTGAAGGGACCCAGCTGGGTGCAGCCCTTGGGGGAGGCATCCCCTGCCCCTTTCGACCCGGTCAGGCTCACAGATCTGTCCTGACTGGTGATTTTGCAGCAGATCAGAGCGGTTCGGAGGGAGATGTGGTCATTTGACTAGGAGTGTGGTCTGAGGTCACGCAGGGTCCATCTTAGCCAGCACCCCTAGCAGGACGATCTCCTGCCTGCTCAGCTGTGAGGTTTGGGCCACAGTGCCCACCTATGTGGAGTCACAGAGGGGAGTCCACGAGGGACACGTGGAAAAGGCTTGACCCCAGGCTGGCACGGGGCGCAGGTGCAGTGTGGTGAGAATGAAACGTTTTCGTCTTGTCCTCTAGGTGGGAAGAGGAGAAGAGCCAAGATGGAGTGAAATGGAAACAGCTGGAACACAAAGGCCCGTACTTTGCTCCCTCATACGAGCCTCTTCCTGACGGAGTTCGTTTCTACTATGACGGTGAGGACTTGTGCCGAGTGACCTGAGGGGAGCACGTGCACCCATGGGTGAAGGAAGCGTCGTGTCCCGCGATCTGCTTCTGCACTAAGTGAGCGACAGAGAGCCACCTCCGGGCCTTGTGCTGCTCCGTCTAGTGGCTCTCCCACCTTCATCCCCTGGGTGAGGGTTATCGAGTTGGTGTTTGGGCCGCCCCGTGCTGGCAGCACTCCTTGTGAGTCAGACAGTCTGCCCCTGGGAGACATGCTGGACCTTTGCTTAGGCTCCAGGCAGAGGCTGCCTTTGGGTCTGGAATTCAGAGGCTCCCCAAGGTCCCTCGAGCACCTGCAGCCTGGCACCCTCTCAGAAACCGCTGGTGTGTGCCAGCAGCTGGCGGTTGGAGGGGACACGCATTGAGCGCACACCAGGTCAAGTGCAGCGGGGTGAGCAGTATCACCTGGTTCTGTCACCTGCCTTCCTGCTGCCCCCAGGGCTGGTGTGGGCCTGTGTCCGGGACTAGTCCTCTGGGTGAGACCAAGTTTCTGTGTCTTGGGCATTTGGAGTGGGCTGCTCATGGGGTTCCAGGTTTTGCTTCTTTTTTTTTTTTTTGTGAGGAAGATCAGCCCTGAGCTAACATCCGTTGCTAATCTTTCTCTTTTTGCTGAGGAAGACTGGCCCTGGGCTAAGATCTCTGCCCATCTTCCTCTACTTTATATGGGACGCCACCACAGCATGGCTGATGAGCAGTGCGTCGGCAGGCACCCGGGATCTGAACCGGCGAACCCCGGGCTGCCAAGCATGAACTAAACCGCTGCGCCACTGGGCCAGCCTCAAGTTTTGCTTCTTAATGAGAAACTGAGCCGGTTACTGTGGGGCTGTGAGCGCTGAGCCACTGTGGCGTCAGAAGGTGGGAATCATCCGACTCTTCCCAAGGGCTTGGGGATCAGTGGGGCCCTTTTCTCCACGCCTCCGCGTGGCTGCCTCTGCCCTCATCCTCACCATCCCGCTGTGCAGGAGCTCTTGCCTGGTTCTTGTGCTGCTTGTTTTATGTGTTTTGGCCCACATTTTGCATCTCTGCTGGAGCAATCCTTCTGAAGACAAACCTCTTCTCCCGGGTCAGACCAGGCCGTCTCGGTAGCAAGTGCGCACACGCGGTCACGTGCTCCTGCAAGTGCATGCCTGCACACACACACACATATGCAGGCGCGCACAGTCATCTTGTCTGTGCTTGGGCCAACCTGGCTGTGCTGCTCCTCCCCTTCCAGGCTCGCCCTGACTGCTGGCAAGTCGCCTCTCCTGCGAGGCAGCTGCTGCAGAGAGGCCTCCCTCCTCTATCACTGGGGCTCTAGGAGCGCTCACCTCCCTGGGGAGTCATGTGATCTCCCGTGGGCTCCTGCCCAGTCACGCTTACACACGTGTCCCCAGTAGATAGTCAGCTGGGACTCAGACAACCACATTTTTTCCTTCTTTATTGCAACTTGGTTGGTGTACTTTTTGGTTTAGAATCTGTTTCTCAGAGCTTGACTGTAAATCCCGTGGCTGGCTGTGCTATCAGAACCGTGTGGCCACCTGGTGGGAACAGCAGTGTTGCAGGCGACCAGCAGGGGCCTCGCCGAGCGAGCTCTGTGCACCAAGCCAACCCTGAGCAGCGGCCCGCTGCCCCTTGTGCTCCGTGGAGAGCCCACCTCCACTAGACGGGAAGGAAGTGGGGGAGCCAGTATTGGCCTGGACAGGCCCAGCCACGGAGAGAAGGGGCATTTGCAGGTCAGAGGATGAGGTGCAGGGAGCTGAGCCCCTTGGGCCTTGGCTGCTCCCCTAGTGTCCTCTGTCCTCCTGAGAAGCTAGTTTGGGGAAGAATTGTGCTGTTTTATCATGAATGCCTTTTTCCTTATTAGCAAACCAATGCATATTTATTTTTCCATTTTATTATGAAAATTTTCAAACACAGAAAAGTTGAAAGAACTTCCTGGTGAATACCTCACCCCCCATCATTAGCATTCATGCTGTTTAACGACCCATTCATCATTGGCACATCTCTTTAATACTTAACTGATTTTAGAATAAAACGTAGAAAGTAGTTGGGCAAAGAGGTGAAGATGTGTAAAAGGTGACAACACCTATAGTTATTCATGTTTCCTGCTTTGAAGCTTAACTTTTATTTTGCTTTTAATTATGTGGAAATTTGTGTGTTTTAAAATTGCACATGTTGTTGAACCATAAGTTTCCATGTAAGTGTAGTAGCAACATAAAATGTTAGACCAGGAAGAATGTGAATGATGGTGGCCATGGAAATCTACAAAGCTCCAGCACCTGCCCGAGGATGCTCACAGTGGCCACCTAGATCCAGGTGCTTTAATCTTTTTAAATCTAGAGTATGCTTCTGAACTTAAAAAAAAAAAAAAAAGCCCAGGGCCGCCCAGTGGCGCAGCGGTTTAGTCCGCGCTTGGCAGCCCGGGGTTCGCGAGTTCGGATCCCGGGCGCCCGCCGACGCACTGCCTGTCAGCCATGCCGTGGCGGCGTCCCATATAAAAAAAAAAAGTGGAGGAAGATGGGCACGGATGTTAGCCCAGGGCCAGTCTTCCTCAGCAAAAAAGGGGAGGATTGGCAACAGATGTTAGCTCAGGGCTGGTCTTCCCCACAAAAAAAAAAAAAAAAAAAAAAGCCCAGAATGCCCTGTTCTTGGCACAGTCTGTAACATAGTGTGATTTAAAAGAGCGGGGTTATGCAGGCTGGGGGACGAGGGGGGCGGCTCCTGACTCAGCAAATCTCACGCCCACAGGAAAACCTATGAAGCTGAGCTTAGCAGCTGAGGAGGTCGCTACGTTTTATGGGAAGATGTTGGATCATGAATATACAACAAAAGAAGTTTTCCAAAATAACTTTTTCAGTGACTGGCGGAAGGTAAGTGCTGTGGGTGGCCGTGGCGGCTGTCCTGGACCCCGCACCAGGGCCAGTGTGCCATCGGCTGCTGTCTCTCATGGCCTTATTGAGCTCTTGGTGGCATCCCTGTTTTCTCAGATGGCCTAGTGCTTGCTCTTTAGATGTTCCCTTGCCTGGTCTCTCCTCTCTCAGGGGAGCTGGAGAGGCAGGCAGGAGTGAGCTGGGTTTGTCTTGACCTTGACCCGGTACAGCTGCAGGGACAGGGATGGCTCTCAGAAAGGGAGATTGCAGGAGGCCAGGAGGGGCATCTTTTGGCCCCCAGGAGACAGAAACATGTGGTGGGAAGCTCTTTGAAGATAAGGTGCTACATTAAGCTTTTTTCTTCTTTCCTTGTTTTAAAAAATTGAGTTACGCGTGAGTCTGCACTAATCTTGGCAAATAGCTCAATTGAGTTTTCTGCGTGCGGGACTCCACCTGGAGAAGACAGAACATTCCCAGGCCCCTTCCCGGGGGCTCTTTCAGCAAGACGCCAGCGTGGTAGTCCCAGGTTGTGGCTGTTGCTGGCGTGCTCCGCTGTGGGCACACACCACGTGTCCACTTCTCTGTTGTGTGGCATCTGGGTTCTTCGGGGTTTTGGCTGTCCCGAGGGAAGCTGCCAAAGACATTCTGACCTGGCTTGTTGTGTGGATGCGAGCACTGACCTCTCTACAGGGACCTGGGGTGGGAGGCTGGGTCACGGGCTCTCTGTGTGTCTGGCTGGAAACCGCCGTGTGGTGTTCCCCCGTGGCCATCCACGTGCATTCGCAGCACACGCGCAGTTGCAGGGGGCCTTCAGTGTCACCAGGCTGGGGCGCGCAGTGGCTTTAATTTGTCTTTCCCTAGTGACTAGAGATGGGGGCATCTTCTCGTGCTTATTTTCACATTTCCTTCTGTGAACCTTTGTCCATTTAAAAAGTTGAGTTGCCAGCATAGTCCTTACTGATCTGTAGGAGTTTTTCCTAACGTGTTCTGGATGCAGGTCCTCTGTCAGGTGTGCGGGTGTTGTCTCCCCGTCTGTGGCCTTCTCACCTCAGTGAGTCTGTGAACAAAGAGAAAAGTTTCACTGATCCGTTGTTCAGTTCATCGGTGTTTTCTTTTCCGGTTAATACTTTTATGTCCTGTTTAAGTACTTTAGCAGAAATATGATTTGCAAATATTTTCTCCCAGTCCATGGCTTATGTTTTCATTTTTTTAACAGTGTCTTTTGCAGGTCAGAAGTTTTTAATATTGATGAAGTCTAATGTATCATTTTTTTAAATGGATTGTGTTTTGGTGTCATGTTAAATCTTTGGCTTAACCTAAGACCACAGAGATTTTTCTAAATTTTTTTCTTTAAGTTTTACAGTTTTAGTTTTTACATTAGGTTTGTGTGCACTTAGGTCAACATCTGAGCTGACTTTGGTTGATGGGAGGTGTGGCCCAGAGAGCCTTTTCTGCACGTGGTATCCTAGCGTCCTGCACCATTGGTTGAAGGCTCTGCTTTCCCGTCCATCCACGCGTGGGTCCATCTCTGGACTCTGCTCTTCTGCCTTGATGCCAACACCACACTGCCCTTGTGCCTGCAACTTTATGAGAAGGCTTGAGTTGGGTCGTGCTAGTTGTCCAGCTTTGTTCTTCTTCTGTTGGCACTTCTTTCAGTCACTGACAGAGATGGAAACAGGCACAGATGTAGGCCTGTAATGTGGCCAGTGGTGCAGAGTGGGCAGAACCGAATTAGTAAGTGAGGGACCCTGTTGGTCCTGTCCACGTGTCCACAGTCCATGCATAGCCCAGGTGGGGGCTGTTCTTCTGACATGTGGCCCAGCTCAGAAAGCCACCGGGAGGAAGCACCAGGACCTCAGCTCACCACCTGGGCCATCTGACTGAAAAGCCGCTCTTGGCGGTATAGCTGTGGAGACTACTAGTCGGTCGTGCCCTCTGCCCACAGTGTGTTCCTCTTCCTTCCAGGCTGGCATGACAGTCCCTGTGGAATGGGCCCCCAGCTGGGGGAGTGGGGAAGGGTCCCCAGTACCCACGTGAGTGATGTTGGCATCCTAGTCACGAACGTGCCTGCTTTAGATGACGAGAACGCGTATGTCTGTGGTTTTGGTGCAGGAAATGACAGCAGAAGAGAGGAGAATCATCAAGCACCTGGACAAGTGTGACTTCACAGAGATCCACAGATACTTTGTGGACAAAACCGCAGCCCGGAAAGCCCTGTCCAGGGAGCAGAAACAGGTCAGACTGTGTGGGCACCGAGTGGCCTGCTCCAGGGCTCAGTCACACTCCTGGGGCCTCAGGGCACGAGGTCGCTGGTGTGCGTGAGTGGCCTCACGTGCAGGCTGAGTAAACGACCCCATTGTCTCACAAAGCTGTTCCTCATGGGATTCTTCTAGATGACGGTCCCCTCAGAAAGTGAGGTTAAGGGGCCTCGATGATTCTGTTCTGTCACATTCTCAAAGGCTTTCGAGTTACATGTCTATAAATGTGTTTAAAAAAGTACTTCGGGGGCCGCCTGGTGGCGCAGCGGTTTAGTCCGCGCTTGGCAGCCCGGGGTTCGCGAGTTCGGATCCCGGGCGCCCGCCGACGCACTGCCTGTCAGCCATGCCGTGGTGGCATCCCATATAAAGTGGAGGAAGATGGGCACGGATGTGAGCCCAGGGCCAGTCTTCCTCAGCAAAAAGGGGAAGATTGGCAACAGATGTTAGCTCAGGGCTGGTCTTCCCCACAAAAAAAAAAAAAAAAAAAAGTACTTCGGTGTTCCCAGAGCACTGCTGACAGGAAGCCCTCTGTGGGCCGTAGTGGGATGAGTGTGTACTCTCTGTGAGGACATTGGATTCAGGACAGCCGTGGTCGTGAGGATGGGGACCAGGGTGCCCTGCTCTGCGCTCTGCCTGCCTGTCCTCGCTGGGCCTCCCAGGCTCCTGTGGAGAGCAGAGGGGCTTTGACGAGTCCAGCAAAGCCCCCAAAAGTGGGGCCAAGTCCTGGGGTAACCACAGGGCATTTAGGTTTGCTCTGTCTCTTCACCACTCATGTCTACGTACTGTTTTGTTAATTCAGAAGCTAAAAGAAGAGGCAGAAAAACTTCAGCAAGAGTTTGGCTACTGTACTTTAGATGGGCACCGAGAGAAAATTGGTAATTTCAAGACTGAGCCCCCTGGGTTGTTCCGGGGCCGTGGTGACCACCCTAAGATGGGGATGCTGAAGAGGAGAATCCTGCCGGAGGACGTGACCATCAACTGCAGCAGGTGCGCAGGGGGCCGCGGCGCGTGGCTGCCGGTGAGCGCCAGAGGCTGGCCGGTTCGGGCTGTTCACACGGCTGTGGGAGAGTGGGGTACATGGCAGGTGTGTTGCTATAACCTCACGCCTCCAGATGGGGCTCTGTGGGCCGTGGGCAGGGCAGGGCACCTTTCCCAGCAGTTGACGAGTTCTGCTGCAGCCTGTGCAGTAGCTCGTCCTCATCACTCTGCCCCATGCTTGAGATTTTACCCCACCAAGAAAGTCTACCATATTTTCAACATCTTTTTCCATATTTCAAATTATCAAGGTAGTCTAATAACATGTGGCTGTTTTGAACTTACTGGAAGAAGGTTCCGGCAAGTGTAGGGTGGACTGCATGCTCTGTTGGTAGTTTCTGTTACTTGAGCTGCAGTAGCACGGGGCAAGGGGCAGTCCCTGGCAGAGGGATCCCCGGAGGCCGGGCCTGTAAGGAGCTCAGCCGCAGCTCGTGTGCACGCCAGAGCTGCTGAGGCTCCGGTGACGCCTGAGCCCTCTTGGGGGTGGCTGTCCTGCTCTCCACGTGTTGGGGGCAGCGGCCGGCTGCTTTACGTGGCAGGCTCTGAATAAGCCCATTGCACGCCTGGCGATGCAGGAGCTGTAAGAGGAGGCGGCAGCGACACTGGGGTGTGAGGGCTGGGGAGCCAGGCAGGTGGCCTGGAACTGAGACTCAGGCCGAGACCTGCCCCGGGCCGCCATGTCATGTGGCTGGGTGCCAGCGGTCGCCCAGAGAGGGTCATTTTGCTCATATTTCAGAGAACAAGGTCTTGAAGTTGTTCCATTTGGATCACTCTTCTGCTGCAGGGACTCAAAGATACCTGAGCCCCCGGCAGGTCACAAGTGGAAGGAGGTGCGCTCTGACAACACGGTCACGTGGCTGGCGTCGTGGACGGAGAACGTCCAGAGCTCCATCAAGTATGTCATGCTGAATCCGAGCTCGAAGCTGAAGGTGAGGACGGGCTGACTGCGCTTCTCTCTCCCAGAAACCCCTCCTGGAGCTCCAGAGCTCAGTGTCTAATGGGGGTGAACGAGGAGAGTGGCACCTTCGTTAGCCTTTGGCAGGGATTTCCCTGAAATTGGTAGGAATTGGCAAGCCAATTTTGAAATCATATTGTGCCCAACCGCCACGTGTCTTAAAAGAAAAGAGGAATTTAAATTTACGTTCACTCTAAATTTCACTGAGTTTAGACTGCTCCGCAGCCCTGCCCCGTTCAGCAGCAGTGCAGAGGAGAGGGTCCGGAGAACTTCGTGGATCTGGGGGTGGAGCCCACAGTGTCTCCTTACTTAGAGGAATACCGAAGGTTTTGTTTGCTACTTATTCTCTTTATTCAGGGGGAGAAAGATTGGCAAAAGTATGAAGTAGCTCGCCGCCTGAAAGGGATTGTGGATGAGATCCGTTCTCAGTATCGGGCTGATTGGAAGTCTCGAGAAATGAAGAAGAGACAACGTGCTGTGGCCCTTTATTTCATTGACAAGGTGTGCTGGTCCCCGGGCTTTCTTGGCTGCTGTTCATCGAGATGTTCCAGTCCCAGAGACCTAGTTGGTTGGGCAGCTGTGGGGACAGCAGGACAGTGTCCGGAGCTGGAACCTTGGGCTGATAGAGGGGTGTAGATGTGCCTGCCCATGTGTGCCCGTGAGCCCCTGTGTGTGTACGCGTGCCTGTGTGTGCACGCGTGCTTGCACCACACCCCTGACTGGCCCCACCCCTGACTAGCTGGCGCTGAGAGCGGGGAACGAGAAGGAAGAAGGTGAGACAGCGGACACAGTGGGCTGTTGCTCCCTCCGCGTGGAGCACATCCGGCTGTACCCAGAGGCCGATGGCTGCCAACACGTTGTGGAATTGGACTTTCTGGGAAAGGACTCGATCCGCTACTACAACAGAGTGCCAGTGGAGAAGCCTGTGA
The DNA here is from genome assembly GCA_031878705.1 of Tapirus indicus. Taxonomy (NCBI): domain Eukaryota; kingdom Metazoa; phylum Chordata; class Mammalia; order Perissodactyla; family Tapiridae; genus Tapirus; species Tapirus indicus. The sequence continues at coordinate 1,802,032 of CM062935.1, forward strand.
GTGCCCTCCTGCAGGCAGCGGGCCCCGGGTTCAGTGAAGGAAGTGGGGTTCACGCTTCGGTATTCGCCCTTCAGCTCTGGACCTCCTTCTTCATCTTTCCGTTGAAGTTGTCAGGGAATGTGAGAGAAGCGCAGCAGGAACATGCAGCCCGTCTGTCAGATCCCTCCTACTTGGAGGCAAGGCCTGCTGTGTGAGAGGGTCATCTGGGATGGAAGGGGGCTTTCTCCTTGTGCTCCCTCAGGTGGTGCGCTCAGGAGCTAGGTGCAAATGCTGACATGGGCTGAACTGGACCCATCTCTCTAGGCGCGAGCTTCGTCATTCGCTCTCCTGGTCTCTGCGTCAGCCAGGGCTCCCGGAACAGGTACCACAACACACCATTCTGGAGGCCAGGGTCCCGAGACGAGGGGGTTGGCAGGGTCACGTGCTTTCCAAGACTCTGGGGAGAATCCTTCCATGCTTCCCTGGCGTCTGGAGGTGGTCGTCCATCCTTGGCGTCTTGGCTCGCAGTGCATCACTCCAGTCTCTGGCTCCACTGTCATGTGACCGTCTTCTCCCTGTGTGTCTGTGTGTCTCCTCTTCTTATAAGGACAGTCATGTTGGATTAGGGCCCACCCTACCCCACTATGACCTCATCTTAACCAATTAAATCTGCAAAGACCCTGTTTCCAAAGAAAGTTACATTCTGAGGTTCTGGGAAGGATGTGAATTTGGTATGAATTTCCCTCTCAGGACCACTTTTGCTGCGTCCCATGTGAGTTGGTATGGTGTATTTTCATTTTCACTTGTCTCCAGATAGTTTTTGATTTCTCCTTTAATTTCATCAACAATCTGTTGGTTGTTCAGTAGCATGTTGTTTAGTCTCCACATCTTTGTCCCTTTCCCAGTTTTTTCCTTGCAGTTGATTTCTAGTTTCACAGCATTATGATCAGAAAAGATGCTTGTAATGATTTCAATCTTCTTAAATTTATAGAGGTTTGCCTTGTTTCCTAATATATGGTCTATCCTTGAGAATGTTCCATGTGTGCTTGAGAAGAATGTATAATCTGCTGTTTTTGGGTGGAGTGCTCTGTGTATACCTGTTATGTCCATCTCGTCTAGTTTTTCGTTCAAGTCCATTATTTCCTTAATGACTTTTTGTCTGGATGATCTATCCATTGATGTAAGGGGGGTGTCAAGATCCCCTACTATTGTTGTGTTGTTGTTAATATCTCCTTTAAGGTTTTTTAGTAGTTGTTTTATGTACTTTGGTGCTCCTGTGTTGGGTGCATAGATTTTTATAAGTGATATGTCTTCTTGGTGAAGTGTCCCTTTTATCATTATATATTGCCCCTCTTTGTCTCTCATTACCTTTTTTATCTTGAAGTCTGCTTTGTCTGATGTAAGTATGGCAACTCCTGCTTTCTTTTGTTTGCCATTAGCTTGGAGTATTGTCTTCCATCCTTTTACTTTGAGTCTGTGTTTGTCTTTAGAGCTGAGATGTGTTTCCTGGAGGCAGCAAATTGTTGGATCTTGGTTTTTAATCCATCCCGCCACTCTGTGTCTTTTGATTGGAGAATTCAATCCATTTACATTTAGAGTGACTATTGATATATGAGGGTTTAATGTTGCTGTTTTATTGTTCATTTTCTGGTTCTTTTGCATTTCCTTTGTTTATTGTCCCATGTATTTCGGACTGCCAATTCAGTTTGGTAGTTCTGCATGATGATTCTCTTAGTTTTCTCTTTATTTGTCATATGTGGGTCTATTCTGGTTATTTGTTTACTGGCTACCATGAGGTTTATATAAAAGATCTCCTGGATGAGATAGTCCATTTTCTGATGCCTTTTGTTTCCTTAGACTAAGTCGATTTGATCCCTTTCCTCTTCCCCTTCTAAGTTGTTGTTGTCACTACTTATTCCATCTTGTGTTGTGAGTGTGTGTTTATAGGGATGAGCTTAAATTCATTTTTGATGTTTTCCAACTGCAATTTTTCTGGTTTAGTCTCCTTATTTTTCTCCTTGCTCAAAACTTTGTATCTCCTTTCTCTTTTGTGTTTTTTTCAGGCCTGAGGGCCTTCTTGAGCATTTCTTGTAGTGGGGGTCTTGTGGTGATAAACTCCCTTAAGTTTTTGTTTATCAGGGAGAGTTATTATTTCTCCATCATATTTGAAGGACATTTTCACTGGATAAAGTATTCTTGGCTGAAGGTTTTTGTCTTTCAGGATTTTGAATGTATCATTCCAATTTCCCCTAGCCTGTAGAGTTTCTGTCGAGAAATCAGCTCAGAACCTGATGGGGTTTCCTTTGTATGTTATTTTGGTTTTTTGTTTATCTGCCCTGAATATTTTTTCTTTGTCGTTGACTCTTGCCAGCTTTGCTACTATGTGCCGTGGAGTTGGTCTTTTCCTGTTTATATATTTAGGTGATCTATTGACTTCATTCACTGTTATTTCCAACTCTTTCCCCAGATTTGGGAAGTTCTCAGCTATTATTTCTTTGAACAAACTCTCTGCTCCTTTTCCCCTTTCTTTTCTTTCTGGAATACCTATTATCCTTATGTTAGTTTTCCTAATTGAGTCTGATATTTCTTGAAGAATTTCTTCATTTCTTTTTAGTCTTAGTTCTCGCTCCTCTATCTGGAGTGTTTCTGCATGGCTATCCTTAATAAAGCTAATTTTTTCCTCCATATTGTCAGTTCTGCTCTTTAAAGACTCCAGGTTTTCCTTTATTTCGTCCATTGTGTTTTTCATCTCCAATATTTCTGATTGGTTTTTCTTTATGGTTTCAATCTCTTCTGTGAAGAAATTCCTGAATTCGTTTAATTGTCTCTCTCTGTTCTCTTGTAATTTGTTGAGTTTTTTTATGATAGCTATTTTCAATTCTCTGTTGTTTAGGTTATGATTTCTGTCCCTTCAGGGTTGGTTTCTGGGTGTTTGTCATTTTCCTGTTGGTCTGGAGACTTAAGATACTTTTGCATAGAGCAGGCTGATTTACCTTTGCTATTTCTCATCTTGAGAATTTCTGGTCCTGCAGTTTCCACTTGCTGCCACTGGGTGGACGTCACAAGCGGTGTGTTTTGAGCCCACTGCAGTCTTTGGAGGGATTGTACTGAAGTGCAGGGCGTGTGGGGGGAGGGGCTCTCTCTTTCGCCTGCCCAACCAGGCGGCTTCCTTTCTCCCTAGCTATCTGCTATCTTGGGGCATTGACCACACCCCTGCAACAGTTCCTCATTGCTTCCCAGTGGGGAATCTCTCTACAGTCTGTGAGAGCACCTGGAGGGCAATAGCTTTCCCTGCAGAGGGCCACCCCTCCCCCTTCTCTTTCCGTGAGCGGTGCTGTCTGTCTTTACTGATTGGGTGGGGAGGGGGAGTAAATCTCTTTACCTCTCCTCAAGTCCTTTGGGGCTTCCCGTACCTCCGCTGTCAGATGTACTGCGGCAAGGGTCTCTTAGAAGTCCTTTGTAGTGTTTCATTGACCTCTGTTGGTATGTGAAGGATGTTTTTGTCGTGCCTCAGGAGGCAGAAATTCAAAGAGGGAGTCTCACTCCGCCGTGATGCTGACGTCACTCTCCCAAGGATGTGAATTTGGGGGGACACTGTTCACTCCAGTACACCTGGGAAGGGTCTCCTGGCCCATAGGGCACGCAGCTCACTGTGGTAACTCCCGTGGTGTCCCCAGTCTCCTTTCTAAACGATGTGGTTCAGGGGTCGATCCTGCTGGCTGACCGCCAAGCCCACAGTGCCTGGCTAGGCCCACGTTGATGGAAGGAGGGGTAAAGTCTGGAAGGGTGGGTAAATTTCTGGTCTGCAGAGGGATTTGAATGAAGAGAAATCAGAATTTGGGGAATATCCTCTCCTCCTGGAATGATGTGCCCTAGATGGTGGTTGCCCTGGGCTCCTGTCTGGGTGGGCATCATGCTGGAGCACGCAGAACAGGTCCAACTCCAACCGCCGGCACCTTACAAGCACAAACGCAGCCAGCCGGGGGGTTGGCTGCCTGAGAACGGAGTGGGAAGCATGGGGAGACTGTCGAGGGCGGCAGGGAAGCCCCCGTTCAGGAGGTGGTGGTCCCCCCAGAGCCCCTGCGTGCCCAGACCTCTGAGGGGGATGGGCTCTGGAATCTGTTCTTGGGCATTAATGGGTGGGAAGCCAACAGACAAGGGAAAGGAGAGGCTCACGGTGGCAGCGGTGAGGAGTCGGAAGCGGGAAGGGATTGGGTCAGTCTGCATATGGAGTATCAGGCAACCGTGTGAAATGGTTCTGGGAGGAGGCATTAGTAGCAGAAGGTCCTTACACTATGTCTTAGTTGGGGTGCTCTCACAAGATATCACAAACTCGGTGCCTTGTAAATAACAGACATTTATTTCTCACATTCTGGAGGCTGGAGTCCCAGATCAGGGGCCGGCGTGGTCGTGTGGTTAGAGCCCCCTTCCTGGCTCATAGTCATGCCTTCTCTGGGTCCTCATGTGGCAGGAGGGCTAGGGAGCGCTCTGGGGTCTCTTATAAGCCACTAATCCCACTTTGAAGTCAGCCGTCTCTGCAGGTTGTTGGGAGAACCAGAGGACGTGGTGCCTGGGCCTCCTGCAGTGTCTGCTGAGAGGGAGGTCTGTCCTGGTCACTTAGCAGCTGGTCACCTGGTGTCCAGTCAAGTGAGGCGTGTGTGGAGCTGCATGGGACCTGCCCAGTGCTGGTGGGCAGTGCATAACTGGCTGCAGAGACGGGGTCTAGGCTGATGTGAACCGTGTGGATGTTTGCATGCGCCAGGAAGGACTGAAATGAAAGTGAGGGTGTGCACGCGCGGCCCGTGTAGAGCTTTCTCCCCGTCGGACTGGCCTCTTAGGAGGACCTGAGTTCCCCCTCCTGGAAGTGGCTGGTAAAGTGGGAAATTGGATGAAGGGACTGTGAAGGTCCCCTGAGGGAGGCCCTGTGGTCAGGTGAGTCTGACCATGTCGCGAGTGCAGGCCCTGGATTCGGGGTCACCTGGAGGAAGCCCAGATTTGATGTCGGAGGAAGAGACAGCGCCAGCCTCACGACCACAGCGCTCAGATATGTGGAGTGACCCACGGAGAGGTCGTGTGCTCAGACCACCTTCCCAAAAGAAAACCCATCGGCTGGTCTCCAAATTCTAATCGTGCAAGTGTCCCTTTAGATCCTTAATTTAATTCCTCTGTTTCCTCCAGAAGACGCTTCTTCCCTCCTCTTTTGCACGCGAATCTTTTCTGAAGGTCTCTGTTGGACTGAAGTTCTGCTTTCTGTCACAGGTGTACAAGAATTTGCAGCTGTTTATGGAGAACAAAAGCCGTGGGGATGACCTCTTTGACAGACTGACTGTAAGCCTGTGTGTTTTCAAAAGCAGTGTTGATGGGGGTGACCCAGGGACCACCAGTGCAGCTCGGCCTGCTCGCGTCCAGAACGGCTGGTCTGATGAGACGGATTGAGCGTGAGCGCCGAGTTAGCACGGCCTCCTGCACAAGAAGCTGGAGGGTCATCTTTGTCCTAACCACCAGCTAAAATCCCCCATCAATTCTTCTTTTTTGGAAGCCTGGGGCGGGGAGGCTGGGAAGAATATTATGAGACTGTCCCCAAAGGAAACCACATTTCTAGAAACTCGCCTTCCTCCCCCTGTGTTCAGACTACCAGCCTGAACAAGCACCTTCAGGACCTGATGGACGGCCTGACCGCCAAGGTGTTCCGCACCTACAACGCCAGCGTCACCCTGCAGGAGCAGCTGCGGGCACTGACCAGAGGTGAGTGTGGCCCCATTCTAGGGAGAATGTGCCCTGGTCATGGCCGGTGCATGGCTTCTTAGTTGATGGGACACCATGTGGCCAGTGGCCAGGGGAAGAGCAGAGCTTGCCTGGCCCTAGGGGACAGTTCAGGTTTGGGTTGAGTCAGAAGGGTCAGGGATGTGCTCGTCACAGCTGTGAGTGGCCCGCAGGAGCTCGGGCATCCTCTGCTGTCTTCCCTGCAGGGCCTGCTGCTCCTGCCTGTGGCCGGGGCTTCCCCGGGGGCCTCCTGTACTCAGCACCCCCTTCTCCACTGCGCCAGCCCCACAACCACACAGTTAGGCCCCTTGGCCGGGCTATCTTGTGCTTCTCAGCAGAGTCAGTTTTGAAGTACCTACCCAGCTCTGCACGTCCCCCATCGTGTGCCAGAACCCTCTTCCCGTTGGCCTTTGCCCCCACTGCCCAAGTTCACCTGGTCTCTGGGACCTTGGTGGAGGCTTCTGGGTGCCACTCCGACTCCCGTGTGGTGGTGGTCTCGTGCTCAGGCCCCAGCTCTGCCCCTGGTTTTCTGGACCCTTGGACAGGGTGCCTACCCCTGACCCTTGGTCTTGTCCACATGCGAGGAGAAGGGACTCCCGTGTGAAGCATTGTCCTGTGGCTACTGCTTTCTAATAGACTCTCCTGTGTTTCAGCTGAAGACAGCGTAGCCACTAAGATTCTGTCTTACAACCGAGCAAACCGAGCCGTGGCCATCCTTTGCAACCATCAGCGGGCAACTCCCAAGACCTTCGAGAAGTCCATGCAGAATCTCCAGTTGAAGGTGCGTGTTGGACGCAGCAGCTCACCGCAGGAGGGCCCCTGGGTGCCAGCGCTGTGGGCTCCCTCCCCAGGCTCCCCCTGCCCTGCCCTCCCTGGTGCCTTGTTCACAGGCCGGGGCCATGTGGCTGGCAGAGGCACTCTGGGCGAATTAGGGCTACCCGGGACCAGGTGTTGGCCAGGAGGTGGCTTTTCTGAGGGGAGAACCAACTAGAGGAGCCAGAGGTTGTCCGGGCTCGGCCTTTTGGTGTGGAAAGACCTCTAGTCCAGGAAGGGGGTCAGTGGAGCAGGGGGTGGGGTCTGGCTGGAGCAGGTGGTACATTTAGGGCCTCTTCCTTACCCTGTCCCCTGGCCACAGAGTGACTGGTCAGGGTTTGCTCTCCAGCACCTTGACTGGGTGAGCAGGCACCCGTGGGGACTCAGGGCATAGGGGCCAGCAGGTTGTGGATGGTAGTCCCTGGGGCTGGGCCAGTTGGGGATTTGAGCAGCCCCAATGGGGCCCCTCTTCCTTTGCAGATCGAGGTGAAGAAGAAGCAGGTGGCGGAGGCCAGGGCAGAGCTGAAGAAGGCGAGGGCCGACCACAAATCCAGAGGGGATGACAGTTCCAAAAGGTGAGTGTTTCAGGCCGTCCAAGTCCGGGACGGCCAGCGTGAACTTGAGCTTTTCCCCTTACCAATTCTGTGGTTTTCTTTTCAATCGTTATTTTGTGATTTTTAAAAATACAGGCTATGTTATTTGTGCAGAAAAGTGAAGCGGTGCAGAAGCGCATGAGGAGAAACATGGCCTGGTCAGCAGTGGGCTTGCCCCGCGCGCTTGGCACACCTGCGCTCCAGGGCCGCTGTGGTGCTGTCATTTTTTAGGGGCTTGGCTGAGATGTGATTTTCGTAACATACTGTTCACCCATTTACACTGTACGATTTAGTGGTTTTGGCGTATTCACAGAGTCGTGCAGACTTCACCACTGTGGATTTTGCAACATGTCCATCACCTCAGAAAGAAGCCCGTGTCCTGAGCACTCACCCCACTGCCCTCCCGCGGCCCCGGACATTGCACACAAGCGGAAGTGTGCACTGCGTGGACTTCTGTGTCCGGCCTCTTCGAGGCAGCAGAACGTTGTCAGGTTCACCCGCGTCGCAGATACTCGTTCCGTTGTCTGGGTGGACTGCGTGCTGTCTGTCCATCCATCGTTTGCCGGATGTTTGGGTGGTCTCCACTGGTTGGCTTTTGTGAGGAATGCTGCTGTGAACACTCGGGTTAAGTCTGTGCGTGTTTTCATTCTCTTTGGCACATCCCTGGGCGTGGAATTGCTGGCTCACTTGGTCCCTCCAGGGTTAACATTTTAAGAAAGCCTCAGACTGTTTTCCACAGCAGCTGTTTTACGTTCTCCTCAGCAGGGTGTGAGGGTCCCGTTTCTCCACCTCCCCACCAGCACTGTCCTTAGTTCCCCTGTTCTGATTACGGCCTCCTGGGTGGGAGGTGGTCTCTCCTTGTGGGTTGACTTGCATTTCCCTGATGGCTAATGAGATTGAGCATCTTTTCATGTGCTTATTGGCTATTAGTACCTCATCTTTGGAGAAATGTCTGTTCAGATCCTGTGCCCGTTTTTTGGTTCTTTGTGTTTTACTGTTAAGTTGTAAGAGCTCATTATTTATTCCCAATACAAGTCCTTTTTCAAATACATGATTTGAGAATACTTTCTCCCATCCCGTGGGTTGTCTTTTCACTTTCTTAGTGGTGTTCTTTGAAGCACAAAATTTTAAATTTTGATGAGTCCAATTTTTTTTTCTTGTTGCTTATTCTTTAGTGTTGTGTCTAATAAAGCTTTGCCTGATCCACGGTCATGTGGTATATTCCTAAGTTTTCGTATAAAAGTGTTAGAGTTGTAGCTCTTACATTTAGGTCGTTGATCCATCTTGAGTTAACGTTTGTACCTGGTGTGAGGTAAGGGTCCACCTTCATTCTTTTGCATGTGGATCTCTTGCTGTCCCCACACCATTTACTGAAAAGACTTCTTCCCTCACTGAATGGCCCTGGCTCCCTGTGGAAGATCAGTTGATGGGAGAGGTTTGAGTTTATTTCTGGACTCTCAGTTCTGTTCACATTCATGTCTTTTCTGGAGCCGGGAGCACTGGATCTTGAGTCCTGTAAATTTTGAAATTGGGAAGTGTGAGCCCTCCAATTTTGCTTTCCTCAGACTGTTTTGGGTATTCAGGGTCCCTTGAAATTCCACATGAATTTTAGGGTCAGCTTGTCAGTTTCTGCCGGGAAGTCAGCGTGGATTCTGGTGGGGATTGTGTTGAATCTGTAGATGGAGTTGGGAAGTTTCTCTTTCTTAACATGGTCAAGCCTTGCAGTCTGTGAACACTCGGATGTCCTTCAGATATTTAGTTCTTTAATTTCTTTCAACAAAGTTTCAGGGTATAAGTTTTGCACCTTTCTTTAAGTATTTTATTTTTGGCTGCTTTGGTAAATGAAATTGTTTTCTTAATTTCGTTTTGGACTAGCTTTGTTGGGGGTCCCCAAGAGCAGTCCAAGTTCAGCGATTGTCTACGAGGACTCCAGACCTGCTCAAATTTATTCTAGTGAAAGGACCCACGGCAGTGGCCCCGGGAAACCAGGTGCAAGCTTCCCAAGTCCTCTGCCGGCCCTGGGTTCTCTCCCGGCTCAGAGGACTCAGCTACAACGTTCTGGTGTCAGAGATCATTACTGCCCCCCCCCCCCCCGCCTCCACAGCTACCAGGATTTTAGGGCTTTTTCCTTCGTTGTTACAAAACCAGTGTTCACATTCAGTCGTCGTAACTTTACATTTCTTCACTTATCCTTTTTTCTCCCCGAGACTTTTCGTCTGGGTTTTGTGCACGAGGGATAAAAACATTTCCACAGAAAAACATTTGTATACACTTGAGCCAGAAAGACACCATGTCCAGTGATATGGATGTGCAGACTGGACAGGACGGACTCGTGGATGTTTGCAGAAGTTCCAGGTTTATGTAATGTCTAAGCGTGTGGGCTTGTTTCCTGCTGATGATCCTGTGAGCATCTGAGATAAGATGAGCTGCATACGACAGTCTGCCTGCCCCGCTGGGTGTGCGCACCAGGGGCACCGAGGAACGTGGAGGCCGGCTCTCCTTCCACCGCTGCAGACCACCCTGACCGCAGAGTCTTAGGTGGAGCCGTGAGACATCCCGGGTGTGTGTGTGTGGTGTGTGTGACTGTCCCTCTGATATGCCCTCCCTGGGCTGCGCATGTGCAGGATTCACACGCTAGGAATGTAGTCAGTCTCTGCGTCAGAAATACACAGCCCGTCACACTCCGTTTCTGATGGCCCCTCAGAAAACAGGCTTTTTCCTGGGGGCATCTGCAGGTGACCCCACTGGTCCAGCCTGCAGCCATGATGTCTGCCCAGTTTAGGGCCCCACACAGGGGTGTCCTAAATCTGCAGCAGTCCGTGGGTCTGAGGCCTGGTCATGGAGCCTTCAGTCCAGCTCTGCTCCCCTGAGGCTGAAACGCCCAGAGCTGACAGTGTCGGGTTTCTGCTTAGAGTCGGGTCCAGACCACATGGCTGTGAAGTCAGGATTCCAAGTGGACCAGCGACTTTCCTCCTGCAGCAGCAAAGTGGAGACGCTGCAAGTCCAGGTGACGAGGCTTCCCTGAGCCCTCCTTAGCTCATCCGTCTGGAGATTAGAAACGGGCCTGCTCAGAAAGACACACATCAGGCCAGAAAGGCAGCAGCCCCGGGGTCTCAGGCCTCACGTCACAGGAGTGCGTGAGCAGCTCCCTCCACCCGGCGTTCAGACTGCAGGGTGCCTCTCCGCTGGGGGCGTTCGTGTTGTCTCTTTCCTGGGGAGACTCCAAGAGGCAAAGCCATAGTAAAAAGCCATCGTTATGGAGACGCAGTGTGTTTCCAGGACTCAGAGTTGAGATTCTATCCTTCCCACAGGCTGCAAAGGGAGGCTGCTGTGTCCACTGTCACTTTTTCTTGGCATCTTTCTGGTTGGGATGATCCCTATAGCATTTATGAAATTGCAAGCATTTAACATTTTGTGTCAATGTTTTACTATACATCCAGATGCAATAACCACAAAATACAAAGCCATTACCAGAATTCCCCCATTTTTTTCCTTATTACAGATTTACTCAGACTCTTAGCAGTTACTGACTTTACAGGGTTAAGAGTACAGGCAGCTGCAGAGACGATCCCAGCTGAGAATGGGGGCCCAGCGGCAGCAGCTGTATCTAAAACTTTGTTCCAGGCCTAAGAACTGATCTAACATTTTTTTCTCCCACTTGGAGGGGAGAGCAGTGCAAACTTTTAACATTTCTGGCCCATCCAAAGCTCACTCTTGGGAATTTGGGGGCCCTTCCTCCCACCGGGAGGAGAACAGAAACCCGAGGCCTGACCTGGGCTGCACTTTTTCTGTCTCTCCAGCCAGTGCGGCCAAAAGCAGCCCGAGGGTGTGAGCCCACCCTCCTGGGGTTGGATCTCTATGTCCAGATTCCACAGGGAACTTTGGCCTCTCACAACAGACAGCAGCTCAGCAGCCGTTTCACCACGGATGACCCCACGGGCACCCAGGCACCAGAGGTGTGTCATGCCACCCCTGCCTCCTTCCTTCTCGGACGAGGCTCTCTCCATAGCTCAGTGAGTCTGAGTGCCAGCGAATCCCACTTTTACACGAACTTTGTCAAGGTCCCCAAGACCACTTCTAGGTTCAGTGATTCCGTAGGATTTACAGGACTCAGCACGGTCGTTGCAGTGACTTAGAGCGAAAGGGTACAAAGCAAAACCAGCAGAAGGAGCGACGCACAAGCCTGTGGTGTCACACAGAACAGCCATAATTTCTCTCACCAATGAGCTGTGACAACACGTGTGAAATGTCATCCACTGGGGAGGCTTGTTAGAGACTTGGGCCCAGGGCTCCCATGGGGGCTGGTCACTAGATGCCCTGTGCCTGGCACATTCCTGACTTCGAGACCCCCGGCAGGAGAGCAGGGGTTCAGCATACCCTGTGTTTGTACACGCGCTGCAGGCTCTGAGCTGCTCTATCAGTGAGGGCGATGGGACCCGAAGTCCAGCCCTGGATGCGGGTCTTTCCGAGGAGGGGCAGGCCTGCCATGTAGACGCTTATCGCCACCGTGGGCCAGGAGTACCGCTGGCGTTCACTGATCTCGTGTCCTGCAGCCCCGCTGACCTGTTACTAGCACTAGTTTTAGTGGATTCCTTAGGATTTTTACGATCATTTCATCTGCAAATAGAGATAGTTTACTTCTTGCTTTCCAGTCTGACGCTGTTTCTTTCTTTTTCTTGCCTGATTGCTCTGGCTGGACCTGCCAGCACAGTGTCAAGTACTAGTGACATGAGTGGACAGCCTCGTCTTGGTCCTGGTCCTGGGGGCAGAGCCTCCCTCTCCGCACCGAGGACCATGTGGGCTGTGGCCATTCTTAGACACCCTTCGTCAGTTGAGGGAGTCCCCGCTCTTCCTAGGCTGGTAGGTTTGTTTTTCTCATGGAATGGTGTTGGGTTTTGTCAGATGCTTTTTCTGCATCTGTTGAGACGATCAGTGTTTTTGTCTTTTCTCATTGATGTGGTGTGTTACGTTAATTGATTTTCATGTGTTCAACCATGCTTGCGTCCCTTGGATAAATCCTGTTTGGTTGTGGTGTAGAATCTTTTTTATATATTGCTGGATTTGGTTTGATTGTGTTGAGGATTTTTGCATCTGTGTTTAAAACAGATAATAGTCTGTGGTTTTCTTGTGATGTCTTTGGTAGCAAAGTAATGCTGGTCTCAGTGAGTTGGGACGTGTTGCCTCCTCACATTTTGTGAAAATTTGAGAAGAATTGGTGTTACTCCTCCTTACACGTGCAGTAGAATTCACCCGTCAAGTTGTCTGGGCCTTCTTTGTAGGAGGTCATCGGTCGCTGTCCTTGTTGGAGGCCTGCTCAGATTTCCCATTCCTCTTGAGGTAGTTAGGTGGTTGGTGTCCTTCTGGGTCTTTGTCCACTTCCCCGGGTTGTGTGGTTCGTGGGCACCCAGTCGTTCAGAGTCTCCCTTACCGTCCTTCTCTAGCCACGTATCCCCTTTATTCCTGATGGCTGTTGCTGTGGTTCTAGAAGCATGAACGTTTTCTCATTGTGACAAGTGTTCTCAGGTGAAGAGGGGTGTTTTTAATAGAGGTGTGTGTGTGTGTAAGAAATGGCAAGCAGTGAGACCAAAGAGTATTCCTATTCAGTGAAAAATAAGGCTGTCACCCACCGTGTGACAGGCAGCTGCTGGGAACTTCTTGTGTATCTTCCAGAAAGCCTAGACATGTGCGTGCCCATTGTCCTCCCTCCCTCTGCCCCCACTGCTCCTCATAAATAGCACCCACTGTTGGTACCTTGGTGTTTACCTGCGTGCCCTCCGGGCAGTCATGTCAGAGCAGCACCCGGGCACGTGGCTCACGCGTCTTCACGGCTCGGGTTGGACGCTCGCCCTTGAGGCTGCCCCGCTGCGGCGTCCGCTCGGGCTGCTCTGGCCTTTCCAGGCAGCAGTTCCACGTGGTCGTGAGTCATTCCGCACGTGTCCAGGTGGATTTGGAGTGTGAACTCCTGAGAGAAGGACTGGGGTTAGAGTTCCTGGCACTGGTGACCTCACGGCCATCAGCAGGTTACCCGCCCCGCGCCCACCCCCGGGCGTCATCTTGCGCAGCGTCCCGGGTGAGGCGTGTGGGAGGTGGAGGGTGCCTGTTTGGAGAAATGTGCTTTTCTTTAAAAAGGTGGGAGTAAGGGCTGAGTGTCTTTCCAAACGGGAAAAGGCTCTTGTATTGGTTTTTATCCTTTGTCCCGTTTTCTGGTCTGTCGTGTTTCACATTTCCACAGAGCTCCCCTCTCCCCACCTCCCTTCTGCCGAGAACCGTCTGTCGTGGCACAGGCCTCCCCCGGGCACAGGGCCCACACCCTGCGAGTGTGCGGGCAGGTGCCCCCGCGGGGACCTACAACCCCTCATTCTCTTGCCAGCTTCCTGGAGAAGAGGGAGAGGCTGCTGGAGAAGCTGGAGGAGCAGCTCCTGAGGCTGAGCACACAGGCCACAGACAAGGAGGAGAGCAAGCAGGTGGCCCTGGGCACGTCCAAGCTCAACTACCTGGACCCCCGGATCAGCGTCGCCTGGTGCGTGGGCCCCAGGTTGCCATGCCCACTCGTGGCCTTGAGGGGGGGCCTGGGTTCCCCAAGTGGCCCCCGTGCAGTCTCCTGCGCCCCTGTGGTCAGCAAAGGTCCTTCCTGTGGCAGGACCTGACTGACTGGCATGTCTCTGATGCCCAGTCCCGTGTCATGAGTCTTCCCGCCCTGAGAGCTTTGGGACAGTGTAAGGCTGGGAGGGGACAAGTAGCCCGGTGTGGTGTGGTGACCCTGAGTGTCAGGCTACCTGCACCCACCCAGCCATGAGGAGCTCAGCCTGCCTGCTGGGAGTGGGAGTGGCTGGGTCGCCTCATGCCCCATGATCATTCCCTGAGCGCCCCACTTGCCCCTGTGTGTCCCTTTGCACCCTCAGAGCCCTCCCTGACGGCCCCAGGCGGTGGCTGAGCCCAGGAGCAGGTCTGGGCAGCTGAGGCGTCTGGCCTCCGTCCCGCTCTGTTCCCGAGAACCTGGGTCTCCTGTCTGTAGGTGTAAGAGGTTCGGGGTGCCTGTGGAGAAGATCTACAACAAGACGCAGAGGGAGAGGTTCGCCTGGGCTCTCGACATGGCAGGCGAAGACTTTGAATTCTAAATGAGCATCTCACTGCCGCATTGGAATTTATTTTGGTTTTTTTCTCACTATTAAAGCAGTATTGGGGAATTTTGTATAGTGAAATGTTTTGCTGCAAATGTTTGTTGTGTCGTAATGCAGAAGGTCGCTGACACCCATGCCCTGTCCTTTGAAGTGTGTCCCCTTCCTCAGCTGGTGTCCCCTGGCTGTGGCAGCCCACACTGTCTTTCAGGGCTTCTGTACAGAGGGACGGCGAGAGCTGGGCCGTGGCCATGCGCCCGTCTCTAGAACCCAATAGCAGTGCACGGGGCTGCAGGGGCCGGTGGAGGGGGTCCCTGACTCCTGTGAGAGGCCTGTGTGCCACCCCCACCCCCACACTCTGTCCCAGCCCTGGGCAGGGACCCCTCAGACATGCTGCACCTCTTCCTGAGCAGATGGAACAGCAGGGCCCCGAGTGCCTGTCTGAGCCTGTCTGCCCCGGGAGGGCTGCCTTGGTGCCCACGGCCGGGCTCTCCCTCCAGGCTCTGACCTGGCGGCGGGGCGGTGGTGGCCTGATGGGGTGGGTGGAGTCCTTGTGTCCCTGAGTGAGCAGTGGCCACAGAGGGGGCCATTCCGAGTGTGCAGGCAAGGACATCGCCCTCAGAGGACATGGGCTGGCAGGGAGTGTGGCGGCTGTGCCCCAGGGGCACGCTCGGACCGAGCCCACAGGAGCTGGTGAAAGTCACTTGGGAAAGGTCTCGGGTGGGTGCGGGGCGCCAGGCGGCCAGGACTCGCAGGCCTGGCTGAGGATGGACCGGGCCCATCGCTGACGTGCAGGGTGGGAGGGACATCCCCGCCGTGTCCCGGGTCCCTGCTGCCTGCCCGCAGGCTTTTGGAGCTGGAGGTGGGCACGGGGTGGGAGGTGTCCTAAAATTCTGTGTTGGGGGCAGATTGTTTTTCTTTTTAGGTTGTAGCCTCTGGCTCCGGAGGTGTTTCAGGCGCAGCCAGACCAGGGGGAGCAGGACGAAGCCTTGGAGGCCGACCCGCCATTGGGTGAGAGTGGGCTGCCTAGAGGGGTGAGCCCGCTCCACATGTGGAAGGAAAGGAAATAATTGTGGCTACAGGGTGGACTGTAGGAAATTAAAACCGGTCACAAATCTTTGCGGCCTATTTGTCCCCCGGGGGCTTCCCTTTGCTGTCGCTGTGCGGGTCCCTCACGGCTGTGGCTGTCGGTGTAGCTGTTCCCTATGTATTGGGTCCCATTCCCTCCTTGTCAGTCCCCCCTCGTTTTGGAGATCTTCTTTAGCAGCGTCCTGAAAAAAAGTTTCATGAAAAAAGATGGTGGTGGAAGAAAATATAGGCAGTACACTACTTGACATCGGTCATAAAGGGATCCTTTCAGATTCCATGTCTACTCGGACAAGGGAAACAAAAGAAAAAATAAACACGTGGGACTTCATCAGACTAAAGAGCTTCTACAAGGCAAATGAAACCAGGATCAAAATGAATAAACAACCCACCAGCTGGGAGAAAATATTTGCAAATCGTTTGTCCGACAAGGGATTAATCTCCCTAATATATAAAGATCTCATACAACTGAGCAACAAAAAAACAACCCGATCAAAGAATGGGCAGAGGATATGAACAGACATTTTTCCAAGGAAGATATACAGATGGCCAATAGACACATGAAAAGATGTTCAACATCACTAATCATCAGGGAAATGCAAATCAAAACTACACTAAGCTATCACCTTACACCCGTTAGAATGGCTATAATCACCAAGACAAAAAACAACGAATGCTGGAGAGGTTGTGGAGAAATGGGAACCCTTATTCACTGCTGGTGGGAATGCAAACTGGTGCAGCCTCTATGGAACACTACGGAGATTCCTCAAAAAGTTAAAAATATAGGGGCCGCCTGGTGGCGTAGCGGTTTCGTCCGCGCTTGGCAGCCCGGGGTTCGCCGGTTCGGATCCCGGGCGCCTGCCGACGCACTGCCTGTCAGCCATGCCGTGGTGGTGTCCCATATAAAGTGGAGGAAGATGGGCACGGATGTTAGCTCAGGGCTGGTCTTCCTCGCCAAAAAAAAAAAAAAAAAAAAAAAAGTTAAAAATATAAATGCCTTTTGACCCAGCAATCCCACTCTTGGGCATCTACCCAATGGACATGAAATCAACCATCACAAGAGGCGTATGCACCCCTATGTTCATTGCAGCATTATTCACTATAGCCAAGAAGTGGAAGCAACCCAAGTGTCCCTCGACTGATGATTGGTTAAAGAAGATGTGGTATATACATACAATGGAATACTACTCAGCCATAAGAAAAGACAATTGTCCCATTTGCAACAACACAGATGGACCTAGAGGGTATTATGTTAAGTGAAATAAGCCAGAGAGAGAAGGACAGACACTGCATGAACTCACTCATATATGGAATATAAATGAACACACGGACAGAGAGAACTGATTGGTGGTTACCAAGGGGAAGGGGGGTGGGGGGGCACAAGGGGTAAAGGGTTACATCCACAAGGTGACGGACAAACAAAAATGTACAACTAAAACCCACAGTGTTATAAACTATTGACATCAATAAAAAAAAAGTGGTAAAAAAAAAAAGGTGAGCTTGCACATCGGAATGTTGTTACACAACCATCACACTTGATGTGAATTCAGGTTGCAAATTATTTATTTTGTGTGCGTGAGGAAGACCGGCCTTGAGCTAACATCAGTTGCCCACCTTCCTCTACTTTACATGGGACGCTGCCACAGCGTGGCTGACAAGCAGTGTGTCTGTCCGCACCCAGGATCCGAACCTGTGAACCCCGGGCTACCGCTGCCGCCGAAGCGGAGCGCGTGAACTTAACTGCTACGCCACTGGGCTGGCCCCCAGGTTGCAGATTATTTTCACTTGTAATTGTCAGAGCATTGCTGCATCTTCTGGCTTTGCTCCTGCTGCTGAGGAGCCCCCAGGATCTGTGTTCCTGCCCCGTGTGGCGGGGCCAGCCCGTGCTCGCTGGCTCTGCCCCTCTTACTCTCAGATGCTGTGTCACTGAAGGTCTGGTCCTCAGGGCGTCTCTCCCTCCCTCTGTGTGGAGGACGGGGGTGCATGCTGTTACTCTGGTGGGGCACATCTGTCAGTTGTGGGGAAAAGGTCAAATCATTTCTCTGATAATTTCATTCCCACCATTTTTTGTTTTCTTTCTTTTTTCCCCTGGAACTCCTATTAGTCTTAATCTTTCTATCTTATCATCCACCTCCTTGCCTTTTTGTTCTTATAAAAAGATTTTGTCATCTTTACCTCTCAACCCTCTCACTAATTTGTTTTTAATTTTTGCCATCACATTTAATTTTTAAGAGTTCTTTCTTTTGAATTGTTCCTTTAAAAATACCATTCTGTTCCTTTTAAGTGGTTACAGTTCCTTTTAATCCCTGAGATTGCTAATCATCATCGTCCACCCTTCCCACACGTCCTGTGCCATCTGCTTCCTCTGAGTGTGTCCCTTTCCTCCCCGGCGGGCTCCCGCCCCACCTACCCTCTGTCCTCACAAGGCTGTGGCTCTGAGGCACAGAGTCCTTCTCCCAGTTGTCATATTTTAACTGGGATGTCATCTAGTCAGGCTTGCTGCGATCATGGACACGATTGGATGGTTTCTGCCATCTTACTCTGGTTATTTGCCCAGGTTTTGTTTTGATTTTTCTTTTTTCCTGCTTATTTTTTTAATTGATAGAAATTTTTGTTCATTTTAAATTGTTGCATTTTTTTCTTTTACTGGATTGGAAATATATGCACTGTTTATATTTAGTAATTACGTTAAATTATACTATGCATATTTAACTTATCAAAGTCTAACGCCCCTTCCCAACAATAGGAGGATCTTAGAACATTTAAATTCTCTTCTAACTCACACGCTCTTGTTGTCCAGTATTTAGGTGATGTTATTTCACACACAGAATGTTTGGATTACATTCATATTTATCATTTGGTTTGCTTACATTCCATTTTGTAACTAAGACCATCATTCTGAAATCATTTTCATTTTTGCAGTACAAACTTTAGACGTTCTTTTAGTGAAAGTTCCTTAATGATAAACTATCTCAGATTTCATTTATCTATAAGTCTTTTTTCACCTTATCTATGAAAACTAACTTTGCTGGCACCAATTCTAGGCTGCCAGGTCCTTTCTCTCAGCACACTGAAGACTCTAGCCGCTGTCTTGTCTCTGACGGTTGCTTCCAGAAGTTTCCTGATGGTGTGACTGTAATTCCTTTGTTGGAGAGCTGGCCTTTCTGTCTGACTTTTTAAGATCTTTGTCTTGCAGGTCTGGGCTTCAGTTGTGCTGTATCTACGTGTGGATTTTTTTTCATTTGTGTAGCCTCATATACGTTTTACTTCCTGGATCTGTGAATTTATGTTTTTCATTAAATAAAGAAAAGCCTTGCTGGAACACTGTGAGTGGGATCCAGAAAAACAGTCCTGTACAGCGCAGGACTGTGATGATGATGAGACGAGCTGCACAGACGCCAGCCGGACAGTGTGTGAGTCGGCTGCGTGGTCCCAGCAGGCAGGCCCCGCAACACAGCCTCGGCTGCCGATTGCCCTGGCTTGTTGCAGTTGTGCCTTCTGGCTTAACTGAAGGGGGTGATTCTGCGTCTTGAGGATGGCTGGATCTTCCAGGATGTTGATAACAATTTCAATATCCTCTCCTTTAATTGATTGTTTTGTTAGCCTGATTATGGGGAGACTGGGCCAGGTGAAAACTGGGGAGGCAGACACTCATCTTCTCCAGATGGGGTTGGCTAGTTTCCCTGCCTGACCTCACCTTCACCTCCATTCTCAACCCCACAGAAAATTAGAGCCTTAGCCCTATTGGAGAATAGCGACTGGGTGGACTCAGGGGTCAACTGCAAATCAAGTTGGAATTTGCATCATCATGGGATGTGTCATTGCAGGGTTTTACTCTCTTTCCTTCATTCTCTCCCCTCCTCCTGGGACTCCTATCAGATCCATATCAGACCTTCTTGTTCTATTTTACAAATCTTTTAATATTTTCTTTCTATTTTCCATCTCCTTGTCTGTGGTGTTCTGGATTTCTTTGGATGTGTCTTCCGCTACACCAGTGCTTTCTTCAACTGTGTCTAGTCTGCTGTTTAACCTACCCACTGAGTTCTACTTCAACAATTATATTTTTCATTCCTAAAAACCCTGCCTATTCATGCCTCATAGTCTCTTATTGCTTTCTCATTGGTGTGATTGTCTTATTTCTTTAAACACTTCATACATAACTATTCTCATCACCTGCAGCTTTGTGGTTTATATCTGCTGTTTGGTGTTGGTGCTGACCCTCATTCGGTGAGACTCCTGTGCTCTGCCTGTGTACTTGGTGATCTCTTTCAGCTCACTGCTTGACCTTACGAGCAGGAGCGCTACAGGGTCTAAGGAGGGGAAGCTTTCCTCCAAAGAGCGATCGCTTTGGCTTCTACTGGTACCTGGGAGACATCACGAACCTGGGACCCTTCAGCATATCTGAGGGTCCTGGATCAGAATGGGAGTCCCAGGCTCAGTTTCCCACCTCACCATTGGCCCAAGAGTCAGCAGTCCAATAGCTGTGGTGCCACCGAATCCACTCTGAGGGCAACTCTGCCCCTGCAGGCTGCACAACCCTGCAGCCTAAGCTCACATCTTTTTTTGGGGGGTGAGGAAGATTTGCCTTGAGTTGACATTGTTGCCAGTCTTCCTCTATTTCGTATGTGGATCGCCGCCTCAGCATGGCTGACAAGTGGTGTAGGACCACACCTGGGATCCAAACCCGCAAACTTGAGCTGCCAAAGTAGAGCGTGCCAAATTTAACCACTATGCCATGGGGCCAGGCCCCTAAGCTCACATCTTAAATAGGTGCCAACAAGAGCCCTAGAATTGTGCTACTATTTTAGAAGTCCTAGCCAGCTACAGGACTATAATTCACAATCAATGGTTAGACTAGAGCAGACAATTGCTATGAAGTGGCACCAAACCACAGCCTGACTAGGACAGCCTTGGCTCATGTAGCTGGACCCCAGGACTTATGGCCAGGTGACTGCTCAGATTTGTCTTAGTCATTACAATAAACTGTCAGTAACATGACCTCACTCAATTCATTATAGCAGAGTTTAATGATATGCACCAAAGTATTTTCCCCAACAGACACCTCTCCCTTTGTATCTGGCAAGTATTTGTCATGTGTCATGTAACAATGGGGATACATTCTGTGAAATGTGGTGTTAGGCGATTTTGTTGTGTGAACATGACAGAGTGCGCGTACACAAATCTAGATGGTACAGCCTTCTACACACCTAGGCTCTATGGCAGTTAATTGTATGAGACCACCATCATATATGTTGTCCGTTGTTGACTGAAACACTGTTATGTGGTGCGTGAGTGTATACATATCCATAACACTATCGTATTGTGATGTGCAATGTTAGATCATAAGTAGGAAGTTCAAGTAGACCACTGTTTT
Source organism: Tapirus indicus (assembly GCA_031878705.1). Classification (NCBI taxonomy): domain Eukaryota; kingdom Metazoa; phylum Chordata; class Mammalia; order Perissodactyla; family Tapiridae; genus Tapirus; species Tapirus indicus. The sequence goes on from CM062935.1 coordinate 1,822,758, forward strand.
ATATCATTACACTTTTTGCCTTAGCTTTCCAGCTATAAATCGCAAGGTCCTTTAAGCACATTTCTTACACTCTTTCATGTTCCTCTGGTGTGACCTGACCTTTGCTTTGTACACAACATTAAATCCACGTGTTGATTAAATCTTTGAAGAGCCAGCTCAGGAGTCACCTCCCCTGGGAGCTCCTCCCGGTCTCGTCCCTGCCCCAGGCATCCTGTCTATGGCTCTTCTGTGCTGCTCATTCCCTGTATATACTTCTGTTACTGGACTTTTCACGGGGCGTTCATTTCAGCGATAGCTTTACATCTGTCTCACCCTCAACCCCTAAGGTCCTCGAGTGCAGACATCATGGTGGATTTGCTTCCCCTAGAACAGGTAAGTGCTTAGGAAACATTTGTTGAAAGTGCAAGTATCTTAAACTTCCTTTTCTTGTACTGCCTTCATGAGGCTGAGCAGAGCTCTGCACACTGCACACTCTCAAATGCTGTGAAAACAAGTGGGTCTTTGTGATCACCTCCTTCCGGCCAAGCCTCCTGGCCTCTCCTCTGTGCCTGCCTTCCGTAGCACTCCCCAACATATTTTGTTTCCTTATTCTGTTGTGGAGAGCATATTCTGTATCCAGGGCTGTGCTACAATCATTCTGGCTACAGGGAGCTCACACGTTGATGGAGACACAGGCATAAACATACACCTTTGATACAAGATAGAAAGTGACTCTTGCCTTTTAGAAAGTGCCATGGAACTAAAAAAGATACCACAGATACATGGATAAATCTCAAAAACATTAAGCAAAGGGAAAGAAATAAGACATAAAAGAGTATATATAAGGTTCTATTTATAGAAAGTTCTAGAACAAGCAAAACTATAGTGACAGAAATCAGATCATTGGTTGCCTCTGAGGATAAGGAGATCGACTTGAAGGAGGCATAAGGGAACTTTCTGGGGTGATGGAAATAGTCTCTGTCTTGATAGTGTGGTAGTTATAAAGGTCAAATGGGTTATATTTGTCAAAACTCATAAAACTGAACACTTATGATCTCTGCATTTCACCATATGTAAATCACACCTCAGGGGAAAAAGTGCTATGAAAATGAAATATATTCATGTTAGTGGACACGTGTCACCATCAGATCCCCTCCTCTCCTTTGGGAAAACCTCCGTTCCATCTACACCACTTGCCTTCCCTAAGACCCCCCTTTCTCTTCCGAATGCTCCTGGGCAAGATGGCAGCAGACAGACACACTGAAGGCTTCCGCCTCAGCAAGACTTGAAGCCACCAAGACCACTTTATTTTCTCCCTCACTGCATGTGAAATGAAGTATACAAACCTCTGGGTGTGGGCAGAAATCTCATGGGTGTCGCACCCGCCCCCTCCCATCGTGTTGACACATTTTCTCTGCTCTACATCCGCCCCATCACAGGGTCACTCGCTGCCATGAACCCGCTGGTGCTGAATAAGATGAAAGCTCAGGCGGAAGGCGCGCCCGCACTCGGTGCAGCGGAAAGGCTTCTCACCCGTGTGGATCCTCTGGTGCCGGAAGAAGCCCGACAGGGCCCGGAAGGCGCGCCCGCACTCGCCGCACTCGTAGGGCTTCTCCCCCGTGTGGATGCGCCGGTGCTCGCTGAGGAAGGAGCTGCGGCTGAAGGCGCGCCCGCACTCCTGGCAGGTGTAGGGCTTCTCCCCAGTGTGGACCCTCTGGTGCTGGATGAGGTTGGAGCTCTGGCTGAAGGCTTTCCCACATTCTTTACACTCATAGGGGTTCTCTCCATGGTGAATTCTCTGGTGCCGAACAACATTTGAACTGTGAATGAAGGTCTTCCCACATTCGCTGCATTCATACAGTCTCTCTCCAGTATGGATTCTCTGGTGCTTCACAGCATCTGACCTCTGACTGAAGGACTTGCCGCACTCAGTACATTCATAAGGCCTTTCTCCTGTATGGATTCTCTGATGTCTAATAAGGTTGAAGCTCTGGCTGAAGGCTTTCCCACACTCCTTACAAACATAAGGCTTCTCCCCATTGTGAATCCGCTGGTGCCTGACGACGTGTGAGCTGTGGATGAAAGCTTTCCCGCAGTCACTGCATTCATAGGGTTTCTCCCCCGAGTGAATGCTCTGATGCTTCACCACATCTGAATAGCATTTGAAGCTCCTGTTGCAGGTGCTGCATCGATAAGGCCGCCCTTTCCAGCGGCCTCTCGCATCTGTGGCAGAGCCTGCGTTCAGGGTGACGTCTGACCCAGACACAGTGCTCCTGTGGCCATTCTGCCCTCCAGCCTTCTCATAAATGACTGGTCCCTGAGGGGAATCTCCAGGCCCCTCTCCAGCTTCCTCATTCCCACAAAGGTCCAGAAGCCCCAGTGCCTGGGGAGGCCCCTGAAGCAGTCCTGATACACTCTCTCCATGGCTTTCACCTTCTCCCAACGTTGCCTGCTTTGGCGCCAACCCTGTGCTCTGAGCCCCTTGCTCAGTAGCTGGAGCAGCACCACTGGAAGCCCGGCCACCACCTGATGCCTGTGCTGGGAAAGCTGGAAAAAAGGGTCAGGGATGTGCGACTTGAGACATAAGGAAATTCTTGAACAACATACAGTTGTATGTGACCTTGAGACGGCACTGCCATCTGTGGAGATGGCAGAAGTGACGGTGATAAAGGCAGTGGGCAGCAGACCCCTGTCATTTTGCCTGTTCAGTTCCCGCCCAGGTCTCCTTCCCCTTCCTAACCTCTGTGGTTACAGGAAGGGACATGGAACTGGAGGAGGGCTAATCAGGATGCTTCCCTGCCTCTGACCTCTGTCCACCTCGTGTCAGGAGTGGAGGCAGAAACCCAGGCTGGGAGCTCCCCTGTTCTGCCACGTGCCCTGGAGAGTAAAGAAAGCTGGTTGGCAGCAAAGCAGAATAAAACCGAAGCAGAAGTACTGGGATGCACAGGGACAAAAGCACATCCTATTTCTCCAACCCTGGACTCCCCGAGACAACATTGTATCCTTGACAACTCCCCCCAGTTCAACTCAAAGGACTTCTGTTCCATGCAAGTAAGAGAATCCTCACTCAGACAGAAATGAGCACCCAGAGTAAGCAGCCATCAGCCCGAGAGAAGGATGATGGAGCTGGCGGGGCCCTCCTGGTCCTGGCTGTTGGGTAGTGAAGCAGCTGGTTAAACCAGGTCCCGTTGGCTCATGGGCACAGACCATGTGCCCACTTAGAAGCTTTATGGACATGGGAGCACAACACTGGGATCTCAGAATGCTGGGTAGTCCCTGTGCCTTCACAGGGTCCTCCTGTCCCAGATGCCACAGGGGCGCCTGGGGAGCTGAGACAGGGACACTTACTTGCGAGGGGGCTCAGGAGGACAGGACCACCAGGGCAAGCACAGCAACCAAGTTAAGAGAAAACCTTCCCACCCACAGGCAATAACCTGAACTGCTGAACTGAAGCAGTTAAGTCCTCAGCCGCACCCCTCTCGAACTGCAGATATCACAAAGACACCTGCGTGGCCGGGCTGGGGGCAAGGATGCTCTTCCCAGGCAGGTGGCATCCACCGACATTTACCATTGATTCTCTAACAAGGGGGCTGTTCAGTTGAGCAATTGGAGATGGAGAGAGGCTCCAAGCAGGGGCTAAGAAACAGAAGGCCCTCTGGGGAGGCCAGCCCTGATCATGTGCCTTGGCAGACTTGGAAGTTCAAGAAGCTGACTCAGAGGCACTGGTTATGAAGGCAAAGAGCTACTCAAAGTTAAAATGAGGAGGGTCACACACACCCTCCCCAGCTCCACCGGGTCAGGCTTCAGGGCCTGTGGACTGCTTGCCTCCTGAGGCCGTGCCAGGTGCCCACAGGCAGCCCTGTGCAGGGGTTCTCCTGGGACAGCCTCTCAGGGGCCCTGAGGGGCCCTAAGCACAGAGCACTGGTATTTATCTGGGGCGATGTTGTCCCCAAGGCACTTCTGTCTGGAAACTCTGATGGTCACAATGGGAGGGAGCGCCCCCGGCACCCAGTGGGTGGGTAGAGGCTGGGGATGCTGTGGAACATCCGAGAATGCACAGGATGCCCCACAACAAAGAACCTTCCATCCCAAGATGTCCACAGTGCCGAGGCTGGAACCCTGACAGAAAGGAGTCCTCGCAGCAGCAGAAGCTGGGGCTGCCAGGCTTTCTCACCAAGAACTTGGTCCCCCTGCAAAGACGTCAGGCACCAAAATGACACCCATGACATCCAGTGGGTCCCCCTACCTCCTCCACCCACACCCCACCTTCAGGCTGTTACAGCTCATGCTATACACTTGGGGCCAGCAACCAAGATACGGGGTTTTTGCTTTATTCCTTTCAAAATGGGTGGTTTTGTTGTGAGTGACCTGTTTCTCCCCCATCACTGTGTATGTTGGCATTTGCTAAAATTATTAGTTAGTCCAAAACTGCAGGACTGTGAAGAACCTCATCTGGACCAGATCTGGACAGGATTAAGGTCAGACACGGGAGGGAGAGGCACGGCCTGGAGTCCTGGGAGTGAAGGGCAGCTCCAAGGCAGCGCCCCGGAGGGATGAGTGTGTGTGCATGGACTCGGGGGTTCCTGACTTCAGGGGGGAACAGGTGCAGGTGTGTGGGGGGTGTGCACGTGTGTCCTGGCAGCCGTGGTTATGTTGTGCCCAGGCCCCCACTGCTAGGCAGGAACCAGCAGAGAGAGGAAAGGCTTGAAGCAGTCGTGCTTCTTGGCTGAGGGAAGGTGGCACTGTGGTTAGCACTGGTCATATAACAATGTCACAATAGCAACAACAGTAAACTGGACATGAGTCTCAGCTTTGACAGCCCTCAGGGGTGGCCTTAACTCTTCAGAACAGAGGGGGCCTGGAGCCTGAGAGGGGGATGGCCGATGGGCAGGAGGCTAGCCAGGTTTTCATCCATCAGACTCTTCCTGGGCACCTACTCTGAGCCCAGGCCCGCTGACACAGCTGGGCCCTGGGAAACAGAGCCAAGAACGCATATTTTTGTTCTCGGAAGTTTCCTACAGGAGGACCAGAGAGAGGGAGAGGGGTGCAGAGTGTGGGCAGGACAGCAAAGGAATGGAGCAGGGAGAGGCGAGGCCAGCAGGCAGAGCGAGGAGGGCTGTGACCCGAGCCCAGCTCCACCCCGCAGTAGCAGGCAGACCGACTGGGGATCCCTGATTCCTCAGCAGTCCCCACCTCCCTAGCCCCAGGATGGTCCTCCCCAGCCCTTCTGGGCCTGGTTGCTCACCCCTCACCTGTGCATGTGTCCATCAGGGTAGCCCTCTGTGGCCTTCCGGAAACCCAGGTCTGGGGGCCTCCTCCACTGCACGGGGCAGAAGCACCAGGCGTGGGAACACCTGCTCGGGTACCAGAGAAGAAAGGGGAGAAAATGACAGGGAGAGTGCGGGTGAGGGCAGAATGCCTTCTGAGAAGAGAGAGTCAGAGCCCCGCCTGGGGGACCCCAAAGGAGCCACCTCCCCCGCTGGGCCCACTGCTGTCACTAGAAATCTGGTCCTGACTGAAGAGAGACCCTGGAAACCAGTGTTCTGTGGGAACTCTGTGTAGGCCATGCAGGCCCCCTGCAAGTTCAGGGCAAAGGTGGGTGTGGTGGCCTCTGCCAGCGCCTGCGGTGGTCTCAGCCCCACGAGGACGCCCAGCACCTTCAGTGAGTCCTCAGAGATCTTGCAGAAATAGCTATGGATTTAAAAATTTTCCTGATAATTATAAAGATTTGAATAGAAAATACGAAACCAACAAAATTACAAAAATTATTTGAATGTTGTAAGTTTGGATTGAGGAATGATTTTGCTAAGCTTGACACCAAAGGTGAAGTCTGACAGATTTAACTACCCAAGAAAATTTAATGTAAAAAGCAAACAAATGAAAAAACTTCAAAAACGGGGGGAATATTTGCATCACAGATAGAGATTCATATCGTTACTATATAAGAACACTACGGAGTCATGAGAAGGCATGACAGATCAGTGAAGTCATGAACAGGTAACCCAAAGAAAACAAACCAGTGGCCAATGATATTTTTTAATACCATCCTCACATTTGTCCCACCTCATTTGCAGTTTAAAAATGTAATTTAAAATGTCATGTTTTATTCTGAAAGTAGCCAAGACTTAAAAACAGTAGCACCCTATGAGCCAGTGTAGGGGAGACAGGCGCTCTTGCGAGGAGGGGAGAAGGAGGGGAAGAAATGCCACGTGGTTGGCGGGGAATTGGACACTTGCAAAGGCCTTAGTCGCACTGTGGCTTCACTGCCGGGAACCTACCTGACCCTGAAACCAGGGACATCTGCAGAGACTGAGCTAGACGGGAATTTGCCCTCTGACTGTACAGGAGAAAGCTTGGAAGTGCAATTTCAAGTAAAGAACAGGGGAGGTTAAGCCATGCTAGCAGCCAGGAACCACAGTGACTCCTGACAGCCGTCACAACGGTCAGGGAAGGTTCTGAGTCCACCTGTCCCCGAGGCTGTCAAATGGTTAAGGGTCACGGCAGCTGTCCCCAGGTCATCACAAAGGTCAGGGAAGGCTGTCCCCGAGGCCGTCACAATGGTCAGGGAGGCTGTCCCTGGGGCCGTCACAAAGGTCAGGAGAGGCTGTCCCTGAGACCGTCATAATGGCCAAGGGAGGCTGTTCCTGGGTCTCACAATGGTCAGGGGAGTCTGTCCCCGGGGCCGTCACAATGGTCAGGTGTCCCCGAGCCCGTCACAGTGGTCAGGAGAGGCTGTCCCCGGGGTCGTCACAGTGGTCAGGGAGGCTGTCCCCGGGGCCGTCACAGTGGTCAGGGAGGCTGTTCCTGGCCGGGGCCCTAGGGCCACCCCCGCGTCCTGTCCGCACAGCGGACGCGCAGCTCCCGCAGTGAGACCCCACGACGGATACGCCGCCCCGCCCCGGGCCTCAGTTTCCCGCTCCGTCTCGGCCCCCGCGACGGCCGCCCCGCCCCAGCCGGCCCGCCGCCGCTCACCTGCCGCCCCGCCGCCTGCCGGAAGCGCCGCCGTCCCGCAGCCCCGCGGCGCGGGCACTTCCGGCGACGCTCTGGGCCCTCGGAGGACTGTGCGCTCGGCTGCCCCGGAGGCCGAGGGCCGGCCCCGTTGCCCCGGCGCGGGGCTCTTCTGTTCTAAAGGTCATCCCCAGCTTCGGGTGCGAGGACGTCCCAGCCGTAGTCTGTGCGCCCTCCGCCGCCCGCCCCGCCCCCCGGGCCCTGCCGCCTCCCGCCGGGTCCAGACAGGAGGTCGGGGAGGTAGGTCTGGGTTTGGCTGGCGAGCTGACTGCGGAAAGAACGACGGACGAACGAATGAATGCAGGCAGTGCTCGTGGAGAGAGGCGGGAGGGGGCAGGCCGAGCTCAGGGGGGCGCGGGGTCGGGTGGGGACACGTCAGGAAACCTCCCTGTGGAGAAGAGCCAGAGAAAAGGCGCCAAGGGGAGGGAGCCTCAGACCTGCCCCCCCAGGCGGCGAGCCCGGGCTTGCTGTTCCCCAGCACGTGGACTGCCCCCCATGAGCCCCAAGGCAGCGCCGCAGTCCCCCTCCTCCTGGAGTGCTCCTGCTGTACCAGGGCCAACACACGTACCACTCTGCCCTCCTGACACATTTTCTCCTCCCAGCTGCAGGGACCCCACATTCTCCCGGTTTCCCTCACCATTGCTTTCCAATGACCACACACTTAGGGGCTTAAAACAACCTGCCTTTATGATCTCACAGTCTCTTTGGTAGGCGAGCCTGGGCACAGCCCCGCCAGGTCCCGGACTCCGGTGTCTTCTAGGACTGGGGATTCCCCTGAGGGCTCCATGGGGAAGCATCTGATCCTAAGCCCCCGTGGTTGTTGGCAGGATCCGGTTCCTGGGGCGGGAGTTCTCTGGCGTCTGACGCCCCGTGAGGTGGGGTTGCAGGCTTCCCAGGGACACTGCATCCTTGGGTCTCTGCAGAGTGGATGCCCTCACGTTTAGTCACAGCTGAGAAACCCTTATAGTGTCTGCCACAGACCTCTGTCCTGGGGCTTGGGTTATGAATGGCGTATCCCCAAGGTATCATTCAGTTGTCTCTCCCTGCTCTAGGCGCTTTCCTGTCAGTGTGGTCTCTCATTCTAACATGCTTCTGGAAACCAAAGCCCAGAGAGCCCTTTGAAACATCCCCCCCTGATAAATAAAATGGCAAGCAATAGGATATACTGGAGTATATGAGGAAGCCATTTGGTGTAAAACTAATCTGGCCTGAACTTGTTTTTCCAGAAGGGCCTGACTGGCCTTTGAACATGCATTGTATATCTGCTTTGAGCATTTACCATGTCCCAGAGACAAGAACAAATGCCCTTAATCTACCCAACGGACATGAAATCAACCATCACAAGAGGCGTATGCACCCCTATGTTCATTGCAGCATTATTCACTATAGCCAAGAAGTGGAAGCAACCCAAGTGTCCCTCGACTGAGGATTGGTTAAAGATGTGGTATATACATACAATGGAATACTACTCAGCCATAAGAAAAGACACAATTGTCCCATTTGCAACAACATGGATGGACCTAGAGGGTATTATGTTAAGTGAAATAAGCCAGAGAGAGAAGGACAGACACTGCATGAACTCACTCATATATGGAATATAAATGAACACACGGACAGAGAGAACTGAGTGGTGGTTACCAAGGGGAAGGGGGATGGGGGCTGGGCACAAGGGGTGAAGGGTTACATCCACATGGTGACGGACAAACAAAAATGTACAACTAAAACCCACAGTGTTATAAACTACTAAGACATCAAAAAAAAAAGAACAAATGCCCTTAAGATAAGGCTGCCACTACCCCCACATTGGCATTTCCTTGAGGATAAGCATTTCTCCCTAGGCGAGGATTTGATTGCTGTGCTCTTCCTATGACCACCCAACTCGAGACAACAGACCTGCTACCTGCTGTGCCCATCAATCGCTGTGCCGACAGGGCAATCTCGTGGCTATTGTAAAAAAAGGACATTGTAATCATATGTGATATATGCTCTTTGATGGTGCATAACCACTCTGTACATCCCACTTCTTTGGTGGCCTTCTTTCCTTGGGGAAGGAAGGCCCCAGGCTATATGGTCCTCAAATTTGGCTGATGATAAACTCACCCCAATTTTGATTTATAGATTCACTATGAATTATTTGCATCAACACCCCTGCTCCCTGACAATGTCCCTCTACAAGATTGTCCTTTTACAGAAGTTTCTTGCTCTGGCATCCCCCCGCCCCCTGCCCGAGTTCTCAGCCCACTCACCAAACAGAAGCATGGATGGAGTGTCCCCTGCTGCTGGGCTGGGCCATCAATGATGGCCGTAGAGGAGGCTGGCTCTCCAGAAGCTGGGAGCTCCATGCCATCTGCTGTGCCCAGCGAGCCCAGTGCACAGATGGCAGCAGGTCTTACCTTGATCAGCCTGGCGCTGGCCCCTCACCTCCACCCACCTCTCCAGCCTCACATTCTCCTCCAGCTGTGGGACCAGCTATCATTCCCTGAACACGCCAGGCTCGCTCTCGCCTCTCTCTGAGCCTTTGCTCATTCCATTCCCCTGCCTGGAAAGCTCCACCTGCACCTTCCACAAACTCGTTCCCTTTCCTCTTGGCTGGACACAGGTCTTGCACATCCAGCTGCAATACTGCAGTGTGTCCTCAGGGTGTCACATGTGGAGGTACATGGTGTCCAGGGTGTCACCAGCTGGTGATAATTCTGATCACACAGTCGAAGTGTCATCTGTTTCTTCCACTGTATGGCTGATATTTCTGCCCTTGCAATGAATAAACCATTTCCAGGGAGGAAAGAAAGGCTGAGGAGGGGATCCACACTAAAGAATCCTTAGGGGACATGGCAACGAAAGGCAAGATAGGATCCTGGACTGGAGCCTGGATTGAAAGGAAAATGGATGCTGGGTTGGAGGGAAAATGCCACGAACAACAACAGCGGGACAAAGACAGAACTGGAACCTGCGCTTGTTCAAGCCTCGTGTCGGCTACTTCCCCCGCCTGTGGCGGCTGTGCTGTGGTTTTGTAAGAGAACAGCCGTGAGTATAGGAAATACACACTGAGGTGTTATGGGGTCAAGGGACAGAATGTATGCAAACCATCTAAAAAGGTTTGGGACAAGAATTTGAGTAGATGTAAAAAAATTATGAGTATGTTTCTGCCACATGGTGTGAACTAGTGTGATTTCTACTTTTCTTCATTTCCCAGATTTTCTACAATAATACTCTGCTTATATAATAGGAAAAATGGTTTGTCAAAAGTTTTATCAAAAAAGTGGAATCTTGGGGCCAGCCCTATGGCATAGTGGTTGAGTTCTCACATTCTACTTTGGAGGCCCGGGGTTTGCAGGTTCGGATCCCGGGTATGGACATACACACCGCTTGTCAAGCCATGCTGTGGCGGCGTTCCACACAAAATGGAGGAAGATGGGCACAGATGTTAGCTCAGGGCCAGTCTTCCTCACACACACACACACAAAAGGGAATCTTGACAAACAGAAGTGAAAGAAGTCACTTATAAGCTTGTAAAAATACAGGGAAGGGCTGTTTCATTTCTAAGCCCCAGAGCAGATCACACATTGCATCCTGAGTTTGTTCTCAGATGGTGCAGCTCGAGGCCGACAGTGACACCTGGCCTCCATTCCCTGAGCCCCTCCTTAGCCTCTAGACGTGTGGCAGAGCCAGATGTCTGCACGTGTTCCCACTGTCCCAGGTTGCTACCACGGATGTGTTGCTTTGACAACCAGGTGCTGGAAGGGAGCTGTTTCCTTCAGACGCTAGAACGGTGGCTTCCTCATGGGGCGTGCATGGGCTTTTCTTTGTTTTTGTTTTTTTTTCTTTTCACACTGGAGATTCATTTATTCTGGCCCTGCAATCCCACTGCCCACCCCCACGGGATTCCTGCCTCTGTCCCTGGAAAGATGGTCAGGCACAGGGCAAGGTCAGCCTCAGGTCTGCCGTTAGAGGCGCTTCATTGTTCTCTTTATCCAACACAGGAAGTGTGAGACCTTCATGAAGACTCCTGCAGGGGACCCGTTGTTTTGTCCATAGGAGAAAATGCCCTGGGCCATGTTTTTACAGATGAGGGGGGCCCCGGAGTCCCCCTTGAAGCTGGTCATCTTCTTCGGGTCCCCTACACAAATCTGGGTGGCCCCACTGTTATAGCTGGGGAAGCTGGATTCACACTCCCGGTCCTGCTGCACGGTCAGCTCCACCTCCTGCAGAGGGGTTGCTAAAGTGTCCACTGAGACCTGCCCCCAGCCGGCCACACTGCACACCTGTCCTGGCCTCACCTGGGCCTTGCCCCTGGGCAGGCTGAGGGGCCTCACAGCTGCAGTCTTCTAGGCCTTTCTCTTCAGCTTTAGTAACATGATGTCGTTGGAGAAGGTGTCAGGATTATAGTCTTCATGGGGGATGGCTGTTTTCACAGAGATGACCTGCTGGGTCCTCTCCTGCTTCTGGCTGTTGTGGGCCCCCCGGGTGACACTGATTGAGCTGCACAGAAAGCAGAGTGGGGATGTGGGGGCGTGGAGTCCCTGGAGATCCAGCCCAGGAGCCATGAAAGGCAGGTGACAGCTGGGGCAGGGCCGGTCTGCAGCTGGGGAAAATCCAGGGCCAGGTGCTGAGTGACTCTGTGCCCTGTGCTTCTCAATGACACTGAAGGTAGGGCTTCTGGAAGCTTTCTCTTTGGGCTTTTCTTTTCCAACAGGTTCAGGAGTACATCTGAGGGGACCCCTTCCCTCATGCATACTGATAACAGCACCCCTTCCTTCTGGGTGCTGTTTCTCTATTCCCTTAGGTCATTCTAGAACCTCCTCCCCCCAGATGGGGCTGTGACCAGTCTCTCTAGGGGTCTTTCTGGAGGCTGGGGGAGAGAGGTCTCTGTCCTCTGCAGCCCTGGGCTGAGATGGTGTCAGACCTGGTGATGGCCAGTCAGCAGTTGGAGCCTGAGGTCACACAAGGTCCTGCAGAGATGGGAGGCGCAGAGGTGACAGAGAGACCCGGTCACATCAAGGCTCTGGTCCTGGCCAGGAACCTGGATTCTGTGGGTTCCTGAGGCATCTCCTTGATCCCGTGGGCTGCCTCAGGTCCTTCCCAGCCTGTGTGCTGCCCGGAACCGTGCTGAGAAGCACCCGTCACTTGCACTGTTGCTTTCGGAGCAGTCCACTCGACTTCAGGGGTCCAGGCCCTGGGCCTCAGAGACCTGGCAGGTGCCCAGAGGAGCTAACAGGCTTCAGTGGTGCCAGGCAGGGCTGGGCAGGCACTGAGGGGAGGAGGGCCAAACTCACACCGATGGGCCTGTGGCCCCAACCACACATGGGTCTGTCCCTTCACTAATTCAGTCCTCAGGGGATGCTGCAGAAGCAGAACCACTGGTGTACACCAGCCCACTCACCTGCCATAGCCCCTCACTGTGAATCACCTCCCCTGATGTTAATAACTCCAAGAGAGCGTGGGCCCTGTGGCCTAGTGGTTAAGTTTGGTGTGCTCTGCTTCTGTGGCTCAGGGTTCGGTTCTGGGGGCAGACCTACACCACTCATTGGTGGCCATGCTGTGGCAGCAAGCCCTATACAAAACAGAGGAAGATTGGCACAGATGTTAGCTTAGGGCGAATCTTTCTCAGCAAGGAAAAAAAAAACAAAAAAAACCACCCAAGAGAGACACTGCTTTGCAGACGAGGAAATTTGGGTTTCCAGAGGAAGGAGCTGGCCCACAGAAAAGGGAAGGGACGCAGCTCACTCAGTTGGGATAAGGCAGGCTACGCTGTGCTAACAGACAAGCTCCAAACCTCCACAGAGGTCCACGTTCACTGCCGTGGGCGGGCTCTGCTCTGCGGGTCTTCCTCCGTCCAGGGCCGGCCGCTCAGAACGGGCACCACCGGTTACTGTGGACGGAGGGCAGAGAAGGTGGAGAAGGCCCGCTGGCTCCTCACGATCCCTTTTATTGTGCGGAGCAAGCCCGCGGCCCACCCAGGTTCACGAGAACGGGGGCGTGTCTGCCCGACCCGGGGAAGAGATGAGGGGGTTAGGACCACAGTGGACGGGCCTTTCGGCTGGTGATCCACAGCACGGCCAGGCCGGAGGAACCCAGGTAGTCACTGTCAGAATAGTCACCTCTTTGGACCCAGAAATAGCTTCAGGAAGCAAGAGCAGAGGGCAGAATGCAGACCACAGGCCGCGCCAGAGGGGCAAAGGGTGGCCGCGGACAGGACCCCGCCCCGCTCACAGGACCACCAGGCAGCCCTCCCGGAGGGCAGGAGGCTGCGCAGCTTTCTCAGTACCTGCGCTGATGACCTTCCCTCCTCCGGCTCCCCCAGGAGCCCGGGGCCCAGCCCCTCTGCAGCCTCGCTACAACCGCAGTGCGCAGCCCGCGGTACCTGGGACCCTGCACCGCCTCCCCCGCCGGCCCTCCCTCCGCGGCGTGTAAGGCTTTCTCACTGCGCGCTGCATCAGCAAACCCTTGGGTACACACCCACTGCATCATTTATTTGTAACAACTTATAAACATTATAGCACACACGGAAAAACTCAAACATTTAAAAAGGATGATCTAAAAAGTAGAAACAGAGGTTTCCCTCCGCATCCCAGTGGACCATCTCGGGTACTCGCGAGGCCGGCTCTTCCCACAAGCGACATTCCTAACACGGAAGCCCGACCGCGCCCCCGCGCCTTCGCTCCCGCCACCCACCAGCCAGTCCAGGCGCCTCACTCGGACGCAGGCCCCCGCCCGGCCCCGCCGCGGGCCCGCGTCCTGCCCCTCTTCTCCCGCCCCCACGGCCGGGGAGGCGGCCCCCTCCCAGGCTCCACTCCGGGCCGCCGCCCTGACCCCGCGTTTCAGGCTCCACCCCTGCTCACCGCGCGCCCGGCCTGGCGGCGGACACGAGGGGGCTGCACGCGACCGCGACAGGAGGCGGCCCCGCCCTCCGCACAGCACAGGGCGAGCGGCGCAGGGGTGGGTCCCCGCGGCCCCTCCTAGAAAAGGAATCAGTCCCTGGAGCACAAGCCGGCCCGCTGTTTTATAAAGGGCCGGCAGTACACATGCTTTGCGCGTGTTAACCTTTTTTCATAACGCTTTAAAAATGTAGAGACCACTGGTTGCTTGATGGCTGCACAAAATGAGGCTGCGGGAGCAGGCCCCCTGGCTGAGCCCAGGTCTAGGCCTCGGCCACGCTGCGGTCGGGGGACCACGGGGCCCTCGGGGGCTACATTCCCTGCCTGTCAGCAGCAAGGCCGCCAGGTGTCCCCAGGAGAGAAAGGGCACGCCCGCCCATTCCCTGACCGTGACTTCGTCTGCACTTGTCCCACGCGGGGACCCCAAAGGGGAGCGAAGACTGGACTGGGACGCGGGGTGTGCAGACCAACTTCAGCAGAAGGTCAGCATGCTGCCCACCCACGCCGCCCCGACAGGGCGCAGCAGGCATCCCTGGCGACCCACCGCCCTCCCGCGTGGCCCAGATCCTCCGGGTGGCCCCGCGGGCCAGCACTGACCGCCTCGGTTCACTCGCTACCGTGAACCCGCTGGTGCTGGATCAGGTGCGAGCTCAGGCGGAAGGCGCGCCCGCACTCGGTGCAGCGGAAAGACTTCTCCCCGGTGTGGATTCTCTGGTGCCAGAAGCCCGACAGGGCCCGGAAGGCGCGCCCTCGCTCGGCGCACTCGTAGGGCTTCTCCCCCGTGTGGACGCACCGGTGCTGAATGAGGTTGGAGCTCTGGCTGAAGGCCTGGCCGCACTCGCCCACGCAAAGGGCTTCTCCCGGTTGTGGAACTGCAGATGCTGCGTGAAGTGCGAGCTGTGCACAAAGGCTTTCCCGCAGTCGCCACATTCCTGAGGCTTCTCCCCACGGGGGCGCTTCTGCTGCTTCAGGGCATGGGCTCCAGGGCTGGGAGACCTCGGGGCACGTGGCACTGTGGGGTGCCTGCTGGCCCAGCTGGGTCTCCGGACACCTGCTGGATTCTGAGTGGCCCCTCCAGCTGGGGTCACAGCTACCGGGGCTCCCGCCTGCACAGCCTTCCCGGCGAGTTACCAGGCTGGCTGGCGGGGAGGCCGGCCTTGCTTCTGGGCTCACGTTTGTGAGAGTAGCCTGGTGCCTGCAGGTCTTGTGTGGCAGCCCGGCCCGCCCCTGTGAACCCAGATGGCCTCTGCAGGACCTGGCAGGTCCCTGGCCCTGGGGCCCAGGCCTTGGGAGCTTTGCCCCCCAGACGCCCTGGGGCTCTGTCTCCTCCAGGGCCTCCCACCCGGGGATCTGCTCCTCACTCTGAGCTCTGTCCTCACAGTCTGAAACCAGAAGGGGAGGAGGCAAGTGTCACCAGGCTCTGGGCTGGAGCACCCTCTGGGGAAGGCAACGCCATCTCATTTACATCAGCCACCGTGAGGGAAAAGGAAATGAGACCTCTGTCGGGGTGGGAAGGGGCGTGGGTGGGGTTACACAGGGATCCAGGGGAGGGGGAGGTGGCTGGGCCAGAGGCAGGGCGTGAGAAGGGCCAGGGCCAGGAGGTGGGTGGCTGGGGAGTGGGGGGCCGAGGGAGAGGCCTGGAGACCTGCACCTGGAGCATCCTATCACCACCCCCCGCAACTGTAACACTGTGGAGCTTGTCCTGCCTCTGCTCCGGTAGGGCATTTAGGAGCTGGAACGGGAGCCCAGGAAGTGTGGGTTCCTGCACCGTGTCTGGCAGGGCAGTGATAACAGTGTCCCAAGAGTCTGCTCCCAGGACTGCATCAGGCACCTCGCGCCGGCGGTCCCGGACCTTGCAGAAGGGTCTCTGTATCCTGTGTACACAGTGAAGACACGCCTGCAGCTGTGTGTGCTGGGCTGTCTCTTGCCCCTCTTGCTGATGTGACAAAGCTACATTCCTAACAATATCCAGAATCTGTCTGCTTTTCCTAAAAATAAGCCAGGATGTCTGGTCAAAGAAGTGAGTGGAAGCCTTTTTCTTATTCCTTTTCCTCAAACTATACTGAAAACATAAAAGGATAATAAAGAATGAACAGCATTGGGACAGAGCCCTAAACCACAGCCTGGGAGGCCCCACCTCTGGCAGGTCTGGGCTGGACAGCCAGTGGACAGAGCACTGAACTTGAGCAGCCAGCATGGGGGGGGACCCAGGGTTGAGGATGGGCTGTGGGAGAGGCCGAGAGTGCCACCAGAGACCCCCGACACAGGGGTGCCTACAGGCTGAGGGAGGCTTCCCGAGGTGAGTGGGGAGGGGGCAGTATTTCAGCTCTGAGGCCATGCTGCCTGAGGAGAGGGCCCCCAGCAAGGGATGTGGGTGGCGGAGCTGGTGACAGGCCATGAGCGAAAGTCAGGGTGGGCCTGGCCCAGCGGCACCCCCCCCCCCCCCCGCCACTGCTTCCCCGCAGGGCAGGGCAGGCCCTGAGCAACTCTGAATGACCTGGGATAGTTCCTCAAATTACAATAAAGAAATTACAAATGGTTTTGCTAAAAAAATGAGAAGAGCTCAGAGAAAGGATACCCGTGTCACAAAGAGGTTCACGTCAGCAGAATGCAGGAGAGAAGTGGAAGGAAAGGCAGCACCAGCCTCCTGGAGGAGAAGGAGGAGGAGCCAAGAGCCCATGGCCGGCTGCCTCTGGGAGCGAGAGGCCAGCCCCACAGCCGCAAGGACCTGAATTCTGTCAACCATCCAGACGAGCTTGGGCGAGGACCCCGGGCTCTGGGTGAGGACGCGGCCTGGCTCACAACTGGACTGTGGCCGGTGAGACCCGACAGGGGCCCCAGCAATGCTGCCCTGGCCTCCTGACCCATGGCATCCGTGAGATAGCAAGGGGGCTGTTCGGGAGGGTTCGAGGTGAGACGCCCTGGTGGCCCTAAGAGTGGGAAAGCCACATTTACCGGGGCTTTGCCGCAGCGTGGTGAGACCCAGCGGCCTCCAGGCCAGTCCTGCCCGGTGTACCAGTGCCGGGGTCAGGGAGAACCGCCCGAGGGCCTGCTCCTGCTGTGCGGGACGCTGGGGACGCACACAAAGGGGGACAGGGCACCACAGTGCCTGCTCTCGGGGGCTCGTGAAAGAGAAGGGAGACAGACGTGAGGTGCAGCAGGTCCAGACAGTGGGGTGGAGGGCCACCTCAGCAGCAGAGACAAGGGAATAGCTGACTCGGGAGAGCAGCGGCGGGCACTGTCAGAGCAGGTCCTGAAGCACGAGTAGGAGTGCGGGAGTGGGCACTGCGCTGGGAGAGAGTGTGTGGCGGGTAAGGATCGGTTGGCAGGGAGCGGGACCTGGCTGCACTGACAGCCCTGGGGCCACCAGAGGGTTCCAGCTAAGGAAGGATGTGACTTGAAGGTTTGGGATGGAGAGACACAACCTCGAGAAGTAAAATGGGATCAAGGCCAACATATCCGCACGGAGAAACTATTCGGAAGTTTTGCAGTACGAGTTAGAATAACTTACTAGGATTTCATTGTACACTAATAACTTCTCAGTAACTCTTCCTTAAAATACTTCTGTGAAAAAGGAAAATGTACATGATTACCTAATATTTATTCCTATAAAAAGAAAAGGCTTTCTTTTCAGAAACAAAAAGAAGCTGAACTGATGCAACAAAGTCAAGCCAGGGACGCGGCAGAGAGGTCTGAGGGATCCTCAAACAACGAAGTGGAAAAGATCAGAACGGCTGATAAGAGGAGAGACAAAGATGTGGAAGGCAGGGAAAGACAAGCAGGACACTTCCAGATCGTTCTTCTGAAGAAGAAGACCAGTGGAGGGACTATGGGAGTAAGATTTCTCACCAACGAAGACCTGAAGCTGTCACTGAAAAGAGCACAGGAGGGGAATGCCACCCAGAAGTAAAGGGACAACCAGCCACAGACACACGACACGGTGCATCTGACAGCATGAGCAAAAGTCGCACACGGAGCAGTGCAGGGGTTACGATCCATTCCTCTGAAGGTCAGAAGCAGTGGGGCCACAGAGAAGCAAGATCAGTGGTCACCTTGGACAAGTGACCAGGAGGTGAGGTTCTGGAAAGTTCTATGTCTTGACCTGGGTGGGTTTATGAGAGTAAACATGTGAAGGTCAAGCAGTCCACTTAAGATGTGGGAATTTTAAATACGTAAGTTATATCCTAATAAAAAAATTTAAAAATAAGACCACTAATCCCAGGGAAATTTAATACAAGATGGCCGACAGCAGCACGTATCATGGTGAAGCTTTCAAGCTCAGGGATAAGGAAAGAATGAGACGAGCTCCCCATGGAGAGAGCATGGGCAGGTGCAGCAAAGGCTGCAAGGAAAACCCCCAAACCACAAACACACACCCCAAGAGTTTCACACCCACTCAAGCTGTCCTTCAAGTGTAAAGGCTGCGAGAGTGCGTGAGAGCTTCAGAAACGCAGCCTCCTCCTGCCCATTGCCATGGCCCCCTCTCCCAGGTAGGAGGTGGGCTGGGGTCCTGCCAGGTGGACGAGGGGACGGGGGAAACCTGCACCTCCCACCTACACGTCGCTCAGTCTCCTTCCAGGCAGTGCTCACCACGCGCCATGCGCTGGCTGGACGCTGCCCTGTGGAGGGGCTCCCGAGGTCGGGTGTGCGGGAGAGGGACAACAGCCTCACAGAGGTGCTGCACACAGGATGCAGAGGCAGGACGGGAAGGCCTGAACACGGGGTCAGGCACACCCAGGTCAGATGCTGGCCCCAGCAGGTACTAGCTGCATAACAGTCGAATGACTTCACCTTCCTGAGACCTAAGCACGGGCTGGAAACCACCTGGGGCAAATTAGTCCCATGAGCCCCCGCCCTGTGCCCACATGTGGACACCTGTCCTCTATTAGCTCCCCAACCATGGGGGCTGTGGGGCTCCTCCAGCGCAGTGACACAGCGTTCCACCTCGGCATCCGGGGCCTGGCACGCGGTGCTGAACTGGTGCATGGAGGGCACACTTGGTTGAACTGGTGAGCCGATGGCTGGTCCACCGATGGTTACAGCAAACTGTGAGGGAGGAGAAGGGGGTGGGTAGGTGGAAGGCCTCATGGGAGAACATGGGCCTCAGAATCCCAGATCTGGGTTCAAATCTCGGCTGTGGTAAGTCTTCTCTGAGCCTCGGTTTCCCACCAGTAAATCAGGGGGATTGGAGAGAAGGTGCATAGGGGTTCTAGCACTGACCCTGGCAAATCTGAGACCTTCAGGACAGGACGTTATTTTAGGGCTGAGGTTAAGCATGGAATCAATCTGGTTAATCAGCAACCGCAGAAACCACGCAGAGCCTGAAAGACTGGCTGGAAACGTGTGCAGACACTCCTATACTTGCCGATTTCTTTTCTGGGGGGTGTTCCATTTTTCCTACACTTTCCAAATTTTCTTTAAAGAGCATGAATAGCTCTTATAATGAAAACAAACTCTCAAACTCTATTTAAGAAAAAGAACTGTTAAAAAAACCTGTGCTCCTTGAGGACTAGACTTCAACTTTCCCCGAGATCGGGCGCCTGCCTGACCCTGGGGCACGGGACGGGGTGGGGAACTGGGCCGAGCCGAGGAGGCTGCCCACTGAGTGACAAGAGGTGTCAAGGTCAGGCCTGTGGCCCGAGGGACAAAGACTGGGGCTCGAGAGGGGAGTACCGTGTCCCTGGATCCGGCCTCCGCAGGAGGAGAGCCTGGCCGTGTCCCCTCAGCAGGCGGGGCGGGAGGTGGGGGCACGGCGCGTGCAGGATTCTTGTTAGTCGGCGGACAGGTCCTGAGGAGGACAGCCCCGGCCGGGTGCTCTCAGGGGGTGCGGCCTCTCAAATCTCTCAGCGGGCCTCCGTAAAGCACCGAGGGCGGGGGAAGCACGACCCGGGCCCGGACCCTCGGCCGATGGTCCCAGTCTCCCGCCCCCGCGGACGCCGGGCTGGGTCATGCGGACGGCGGAAGGGAGGGCCCGAGGGGGCCGGGCGCGGCACCGCGTCCACCGCCCGGTCCGGCCCCCGGGCCCGAGACCCGCACAGAGGACCCCTCGCCAGCCCCTGTCCCCCGGCCCGACCCGGACCGCGACCGCGCCCACAGTAAGCCCCGCCCCGCGCCGCCGGCACTTCCGGGCGCTCTAGGAAGCTCGGAGGACTCACTCGGGGGAGCGGCCCGGGGTACCTGCCTGGGGGAGCGGCCCGGGGGACCGGCCTTGGGGAGCGTCCCCGGGGGAGCAGCCTGGGGGCTCCGCAGAGCCTCGGGGCGGGCGGGCCGGGCGCGCGGGCCCGGAGCTGTCCGAGGTGCTGGGTTGGACGGGGCGGTGGGGCCTCTGAGGCAGAGACTCTGGAAGGGAACGAGCTGGGGGACCCGGCGTGTAGGGTCCCGAAGGCCGCAGGAAGGGCTTTGGGTAGCAAGCGAGGGCCACCATCCAACTTACGACTCTAGAAGACCTCTCTGGTCTACGGGCGGCTGTGGGGGACGCGGGGGCGAGTTCTGGGCTGGAGGGTCTGGCGGGAATGGCGCCTGCGGGCCGGGATCGTGGTGAGAACATTACCGTCCACCGCCAAGGCAAGTCCACGAGCCCTGCGGCCAGCGGAAGGAGCTGAGTGTTTAGAAGAGGACCGCCGGAGGCGGGAGATGGACACTACGCGTGACTTCTACCTTCGCATTCCTATGGACGAGCGCAGCCAGGCTATGACAGGCGCAGAGGGCAGAGCTGGGAACAGCTGGAGGTGAAAGGGCAGATTCTGGCCCAAGCCAGAGCTGTCCAGCAGTTCCGGTTGCCTGTCCAGGTGATGTCTGAGCAGGGCCTGGACAGCTGCCTGTGCAGGTGCACCTGCTTCGAGGGGCTGGATGAGACCAGAGATGCCCAAACCCGGCACACTGTCGACACCACTGGGGATGTTGGAACTAAATCCAGATCCCCTGGCTCCATCCCAGGCCTGTGAATCTGTCTCCCCTGCGGTGGGGCCTGGGAATCTGTGGTTTTCAGCAGGCTCCCAGGTGATGTAATTGGGTGGTCCCCTAGTGGGCTCTCACACCCCATGAAACAAGATCCTAGAACATGCAAAGCAAGGGGCCTGTGAATGGGCAGTGCTTCACCCGAGTTTGCTGAGACCAGCACGAGACCTCTAGAACCTAGACAGGAAGACGCATGGAGCCGTCCCAAGGAAGAGATTCAACTTGAACAAAGGGGAGGGCAGGGCTGTGAAAAATGGATGGGAACATATCCATTGTCTCAAAAGACAATGCAGAGAAGCCCTCCCTTGGACTTCTTGGGGGGCCTGGAGGAGCTACAGGAGACAGTCCTCAGGAGACAGTTCTCTTTCCCAACCTCGTTCTACTGGATGAAGCTTATGGGTGAGGCACACGACCCTGTCAGGCTCTGAGGATGGAAGGGGCTCCATTCTCACTCTCCAGTCACCGGGTTGGGTTTTCCTAGTGATCTGCACATGTACGGGCTGAGTGTTGGGATCTCTGTAATCCATGTCAATGGGCACTGTCTGCACACGATGCCTCCGAAGTTGCTCTAGGAAAACATGGACCAAGTCCAAAAGGAATATGCCCCCTTCCTAGACCACGACCCCAAGAAAATTCTCTGGCCTGCAGAGTCCCCTCTCCCACAGGCTCACTTTGGGGTGAATCCCCTGGCCGTGACTTTGGTGTGAGTATGCAAGAAGGGGCGTTTCACTTCCCTGTTGCTTCCCTGGTGAAGGTGCTGGGGTTTCCCAGCATGAGATGTTTCCCTAAAGGCTTTTTGCTGTGGCACTGCACTGCGGCGTGGTAGGGTGGGGGTCCTCTCCGTGCCGTTTATCAGACACTAAAAGTGTTCAGTGGTGGTTATTTCCTGTACGATGACATTCACAGGGTTCCTCTCCAGTGTGGATTATGTGATGGCTCTCTGTGTTCCCTGCCCCCACCCCAGTATGAATCCAGCAGGTTTTTCTTTGTTCACTGCATTCACAGGGTCTCTCTCCGTGTCAACTCCTATCCCTGACAACCTGATCCTCTACTAAAGGCTTCGCCACATCCAGTTCACTCATTGGCTTCTCTCCAGTGTGAATTCTCTGATGCTGAACCCAGCGCGAGCAGTGCTGAAGCCCTTCCCACATCCATTAAATTCGTGAGGTCTTCCTCCCATATAGCTCTCTACCGTTTTGTTACATCTGAGGTCTATGCACCTTGGTTACATGTATAGGGTTTCTCTCTATGGAGATGTCTCTGATGCTTCCTAATGTCAGAGCTCCGACCCATGCCCTCCACGGCCACGTGCACTGTGCCTCTTGGGCGCACCACCGCTTGCAGCTCTGACTGAAGGACTGCCTGCACCTGTGGCCTCGTGTGAATTCCCTGAGACTTATGAACATCTGCATGACTTACACGTGGTGTGGATTTCCTACAAAATCTCATCTGAGGCCACCTGAGCACTGAGTGAATTGTGGCCTTCACAGTTTATCTTGTGAATAACGCTTAAACGCACGAGGCCTCTATATCCTCCGGCGTCGGGTGTTAGATTTTATTTCTCAGCTCCACCCGCCCTCCCAAGCCGGGCTCGGACCCTGGACCCAGTTCCGCAGACCCCATTTTGGCCTCGCCAGGGCCACCATGCGAGACTCCGCCGCTAGGGGCGCCAGAGGGAGAGGGCGGGGCTGGGAGGAGGAAGGGACGTGCTCCTTCCGGTCTGCTTCCGCTCTGTTCTCCGCAGCTTCCGGCCGCGCGCGGTTCCCGGGCGACTGGGTTGCCGTCCTTCACCCGGCGGGGGGCTTCTCTCCGCAGTTGCTGAACCGCCTTGCGGTCTGTAAGGCGTGGTAGACCACCTTCATCGCGCCCCTCGGAGGTCCCGGCCAGAGACCCCACTCCGCAGGGTCGGGGTCCAGCCCGGCCCCTCCTCCAGCCCAGAGACCCCAGAGACCCCTCCTCCGCAGGGGTCTCCCGGAAGAGCAGTTTGCCTGACTTTCCCTAGTGCAGTTGGGAAAATCCTGCCAGATCTGATTTAGTCAGGAGACTTGGGTTTAAGAGAGAAAGGTGGGGATCCGACCCCTGATACAGTTGGGTGGCCCCCAGTGACTCCAGTCGTGTGACAGATGCGGAGGGCTGCCACCGTGCTGCACCCTGAGGAGGGAGTCGGAGAAGACCGCCGTGGGGAACGCAGCCTCCTAGGTGGGGACACGCCCACACAGCAGGTACTCAAGGAAGTTTTATTGAATGAATGAGCCGGGAGTAAAGAAGCGTCCTAAAGGATCACAGGGGAGGATGTCATGATTTTCCGGATGGTAGGCCGGGCGGTTGCAAGCTCGTTCTTGTTAACTTCTGACTGGCCTTTGCTGGATCTTCATGTAATGATCCCAGGTAGTGCTCACAGAAACCATAGGATGTAGAATCATTATCCCCAATTTACTGATGCAGTTCAGAGAGGGTATGTACCTTGCCCACGATGGCACAGAAGCGAGTGGCAGAGCTGGGCTACAAAGTAGAGTGAACGTCCTTAGAAGGTGGATGCTGGGAGATGCCTGCCTGCCTGCTTAGGGGCACACACGACACATAGCAGGTGAGTCCACAGACCACGTGTTGGCTTCCACCTCTGGGCTCTCTGTCATTAATCTAGAATCTCTCAAAGACAAACCCTGGGGAAACTGAGGTAGCCCAATAGGGAATGTTGCACAGCAACTGAAAAAAAGACAAGTGTGTGGATGACACTGGCATTGAAAACACGTGCAAAGAATACTTACGGTTCTGTCTGCCCGTCCTAGCACCCTGCGCCCAGCCGTGGGCATGACCGAAAGAGTTGGGCTGAGTAGCAGTCTCTGAGCCCATCTCCCTGGTCACAGCCCCTGGCCCAGGGATGGATGGCAAGTGGCATGAGCCCCTAGCAGGACCCAGCAGGGCCCTTCCCTGGTGATGTTCCCAAGGTGCTGGGGCTGGAAAGAGCCCTCGCCCCTCTAGTGGCTAAAATAGGAGGCCGGTCTGGGGCTGCTTTGAGCTCTACTCTGTGTTCTAGTGAGGGAACACATCTGTAGCAGGAGGAATTAGGCCAGCCCCACGGTGTAAGTACAATTCTTGCTTGTGAGGGTTGATTGGATGTGTCCACAGTGGGCCCAGATATTTGGTCACACGTTATTCTGGATATGTCTGTGAGGGTGTTTCTGAATGACATTAACATCTGAATCAGTAGATTGAGTGAAGCAGGTTGCCCTCCCTAATGTGGGTGGGCCCCATCCAATCAGTTGAAGGACTGAATAGAAAAAGGCTAAGAGGGAACTCCTCCTGCTGACTGCTGAGCTGGGACATTGGTTTCTTTCTCCCTTCAGACTTGAGCTGAAACACTGGCTTTTCTTGGGTCTCGAGCCTGCTGGCTTTCAGACTCGAAGTACACCTTCGGCTCTCCTGGGTCTCCAGCATGCCGATTGCAGATCTGGGGCCCTCTCAGCCTCCATAATTGCACGAGCCAATTCCTAATATCTGTAGATGTTATGAGGATAGATAAATCTCTATCTATCTAATCTCCTATTGATTCTGTTTCTCTGGAGAGCCCTGACTAACACATCTTTTTTTCTAGTTAGGAAACAGATTCGGAGAGATTAATAACCCATACGACCTTAGAGTTAAGTGCAGAGTTGGACTTTAAATTCCAAAGTTGACTTTCTTAACCATTATACCATACTGCTTATATTCATGGAAAAGTAAAAACCCTTGTATCCAACGGAAAAGCCTCCACACTTAGGCTCGTTTTTGTCTGTTACTGACCATGGGCACATACAGCCCACTGCATGCCCTGCACACAGAGCCCAGGATGGGGATCACCTGCTCCCACCCCACGCTTGTCTGGTGCTGGACGCTCCTCAGAGGAGCACCCTTTCTTTTCGAGCCCCTCTAGGGCCTCCATTCCCTTCTGGGGCCAAAAGCAGGTCCTGCTGAATACAAGTGGTCATTTCCTGGGCTCTGAAACTCACACGGACTCCTCTCCTGGGGCCTTGCTGCTTCTCACTCAGTGGTCCCTCCATTCGCTGTGGCCAGCCCTGGCCCCTGGGGGCTTTCTGCTGAGACCCTCCACAACCAGGGTCCCTGGTTGTGGACAGAGCTTTTGCAGGAGCCCTTCTTATGGGATTTGCTGTATGCCTGGCGGTGTGCAAAAGAGCCTATAGCCATGTGCCTGGTACCGGCAGACTGTCCTCCCCACGTTCAGAGGAGGAAACAGGCCCCGTGAGCAGAGTAAGTGCGGGGCTGCCATCAGGACAGGCGGACCCTAAACCTGGGCTCCTGGAGACCACCGGCTCCTTGCGACGATTCCTGGTCACTTTGGGGAAGAGCAAGAGGCTGAAGCCAAGGATCTGGGGCCCGGTTGGAGGAGTGGGTGATAACGTGCGGTCAGCAGGAGGCCGGACGGAGGCTCCGGAGCAGGCCCGGGCATGGGGCAGAACTGGAGCAAGATGGTGATGCTGGGGAGGCAGGGAGCGGCCCCACGCCGAGCCAGTGGCAGGAGCTCGGGAGGGGCGCCCGGCCACCCGCTGTCCCAGGAGCGGCCAGGGACCGAGATCCAGAAGGTTCTGTCCAATGGATGCTGATAAACACAGACAGGCACAAGGTGGAGAACACCCCTGCGGAGTCCTTGTCTGGGTCCTGCCAGGTGCTCTGTTTCCGGGAAGCACTGAGGGATCAGATGGAAGGCTCGAGAATCAGCCCCCTGCGGGACACTGGCAGAGACGCGGATGCCATTCAGCCCATCTCGGCGGGCCCTGCCGGACAAGGGAGGACACAGCAACCTTGCTGAGGGTTTATGGCCGGCGCCAAGGAGTCGCAGGGCGAGGCGGCCTCTTCCACGCCCCTTCCTCCGGGCAACCTTCCCGGCGCTCACCCCGGCTGCTTGGCCAAGGGTGCACCCGGCCCTGCTCCAGCCGGCCCCCCTACCCCCTGCCGACCCCGCCCAGCTTCAGGCGGGCCCTGGCCCCGCCCCTGCCCCCGCCCGGTGGCCGCAGGTGAGCTGGACACAGGCGCCTGCGGGCCACCTCATGGACAGTCTAGGGCTGTGTGGAGGACTGCCGGCCTCTGCTCTCGTGGCTGCCTGCTAGGTCTGGTCGCCGAGCGGGCATCTGGGTCGAGTCTCGATGCCGAGGCTGCAGGACCACCCTTCCGGAGCACAGGCTGACCCCGTCGCTCCTGCGAGGCCCTGGGGGCTCCGCTTGCCGCTCCGCGGCCTGGCTGCCAGAGGGCCACAGCCTGTTACCCTCGCAGTATTATTCGAGAGGAAAGAGCGGGGAGTAGGTGGGTTTCCCTAGTCTTTCAGGCCAAAAGGACTGAATTCCAGGGCACCACAGGGCGACTCAAAGAGGTGCCTTGACCCCTGAAGCTGATGTCCAGAGACAGCCTGACCTCCAGCCCTCTCCCCAGGAGTGGCTCTCACCCAGAGTGGGGAGCCTACTGCGCTTGGTGGCCCTGGGGCCCTGGGAGTGTGGCCCGGGGAGGTGAGGCCCCGGTCTCAACGGCAAGAGGAGGAACCGGGGAGGCGATGCTGGGACCTGCAGCCTCAGGAGGGGCGGGCAGGGAGCAGGCACATGCCTGTTGACACCCAGCAGAGCTCTTCCCTGGACCACAGGGGCTGGACGTCCAGGAGCTACAAGGCGCCCCTGCAGATCTGAAGACTGCCAAAGCCATGACTCAGCTGCAGCTGTAGCCACCCACCTGTCAAGAGGTGGACACCTGGGCCCCGCCTTCCCAGGGCAGGGGCAGCTGTGAGGGCCCGCTGATTGGCAGATGGGCAGTGGCAACGGGCAGGAGCCCCTTCCCGCAGGCAGCCAGCACTAAGTGCAGAGGCAGGTGAGCAGGCACACTGGGCAGGTCAGAGGGCTTGTCCTGTGGAGGTCTGCTACACGCACTCACCCAGATACTCCAGGGAGCCAGATTACCAGAGACCCCACGCCCAGGGTGAGGGGGGTGGCCTGGGCCAGCCCTGTCCTCCCTTGCCCTTTCTGGGTCTCTGCATCTGGAAACATCCATCTTGGGGCACATGACCACGCCCTGGCTATGGCTCCGGGTAAGTCAGGACACCCTGGGGCCTCAGTCCCCGGTGAGCTCGGACAGCCCATGAGGCCCCAGGAGACTAAATAGAGCACTGAGTTAGGCTGTCGCTCCTCTC
The DNA here is from genome assembly GCA_031878705.1 of Tapirus indicus. NCBI lineage: Eukaryota > Metazoa > Chordata > Mammalia > Perissodactyla > Tapiridae > Tapirus > Tapirus indicus. Next base: position 1,849,746 of record CM062935.1, read on the forward strand.
CCGAGTCAGGCCCTCAGGGACGGGAAGCAGCCCATGGCCTGGCCCAGGCGAGTGGCTCCTGTTTCCATCAATTAAAAAGGATTTATTCGGGACACTGGGGATGCAGTGCCAGCCAGGAAGGGTGAGAAGGCAGGAGCCCTCCCCCGAGAATCCGCCTCGACCCTGGACGTGCCCATACCCCCTCCCAGCTCAACCATGGCCTCCTGTGCCCGCTACTCCCGGTAGTGGACCCTCTGGTGCTGGATGAGCTGGGAGCTCTGGCCGAAGGCCTTGCCACAGGCGCCACAGGCGAAGGGCTTCTCGCCCGTGTGGGTCCGCAGGTGCCGGAAGAAGTGGGAGCGGCCGCGGAAGGCCTTGCCGCAGTCGGGGCACTCGTAGGGCTTCTCGCCCGTGTGGATGCGCTGGTGCTCGATGAGCACGGAGCTCCAGATGAAGGCCTTGCCGCACTGGCTGCAGGCGTAGGGCTTCTCGCCCGTGTGCAGCCGCTGGTGCCGCACCAGGTTGGAGCTCTGGCTGAAGGCCTGGCCGCACTCACCGCACTTGTAGGGCTTCTCGCCGTTGTGGATGCGCAGGTGCTGCGTGAAGTGCGAGCTGTGGCTGAAGGCGCGGCCACACTGGCCGCACTCGTAGGGCTTCTCGCCCGTGTGGATGCGGTGGTGCTGGATGAAGCCCGACCAGCCGCGGAAGCGCTTGCCGCACTCGTGGCAGGCGTAGGGCTTCTCGCCCGTGTGGATGCGCTGGTGCTTCAGCAGCAGCGAGTTGTACTTGAAGCTCTTGCCGCAGGCCTCACACCTGTGCGGCTTCCCGCCCCGTGGGCCGCCCTGCCGGGCCCTGAGGCCCGAGCCCCGGCTGAAGCTGCCCCCCAGCTCGGTGGCCCCCTCGGGGCCACCCTCGGTCCCAGAGGCTCCCTGAGGCATGAGCGCCATGCGCCAGGTGCTCCTCTTCTGGGAGCAGGGGATGGCCCCGGGTGGCTGGCCTGCTGGCCGCTCCAAGCTGGACTCCTGCCTAAAGCTGTCCCCACACTTGGGTCGACAGGGAAGGCTCCTCAGCAGGGTCCTCGGCGCGCCCCCACGCTGGTCCACCTCATCTTCAGGATCGTGTGGGTGGGGAGATGGCGGAGCCCGCTCGGGCTCCCACTCGGAATCTGAAATGGGAAATGGGAGAGGCAGATAGTCCATCCCTCCATGGGACCCTTCTGTGCCATTCCAGGTGATGGGACCAGCAGAGAGTGCTGCAGGGCTGCGGGCCAGGGCAAGAGCAGACCTGGGTGGGTGAGGCCTGACAGAAGAGTCAGACTCAGAGCGAAGCAGCCGGCCCCCCTCCTCCAGAGGCTGCTGCCCAGACCCCCGCAGTGCGGGGTGCTGGAGGCTGTCGCTGCGCCCCTCTCCACAGAAGCACCTGTCCCAAGGCTCTGCAGGCCCACGTCACTCCAGAGCTCCTCCAGAAGCTGGCCAAGGTCTAGGTGGCAACTGCCTCTCGGTCCAGCTCCCCTGCCCACCCGGGAACATCCAGTCGCTGCTGCAGGGAGGGTCTACTTCCCAGGCACCTCCAGGATCTCCCGGGTGAGGGGTGGAGAGCACAGTGCAAGGCAGAGACCCCGAGGGGCATCCCAAGGGCTTCCCCCGAGGGAGAGAGGCAAGGGTTGAGGGGGGAGAGCAGCGAGGGGTTGAGGGCCTGGATTAGCGCAGCCCCAGCCAGGCTGTGGTGAGATGGGGATGGGGACCATGCCTCGATTTAAGGGACAAGTAGAGACCGAGGGCACTACACAGGGGGAGGAGAGGGGCCCAGGATGACTCCTCGGCTGCTGGCCGGGGGGCGGGCAGTGGTGCTGAGTCGCAGCCTGATGGGGGGTCTGACCCACACTCAGAGCCTCAGGACTGTCAGTGACGAGACTGGGACTGAATGGGGGAGGGGCCGTGGGGGGCAGAAGTGAGCTCCAAGCCAGGGACAAGCGGCGCCCAGGGCCCTGGCAGCGGTGGTGCCCAGAGCCAGGCGCACAGCAGCCCCGGGTAACTGCGCTCCTGGGCTGCTCCGGACCGCGGTCGGCTCACTCACCCGGCCAGCAGGTGTCTCTGCCGATCCGGACCTCCTCCACGTCTTGGAGATCCAGGTCCGACAGCTCCTCCTCCCGCGGTGGCTGGGAGAGCACCTCAGGGTTGCAGCTGGGGGACCCTGGGGGGCACAGTGGGGTTGGGGCTTCTCTCTCCCCTCCTCTTGAATCCAGCCCTGGGCTCGCCTGGCCGCCTGCAGGATGCCACCCGCTCCCTAACACACACCTCCTTGCCCTCCTGGCAGCTCCCTGAGGCTGGTGCCGAGAACCGTGAAGGGCTGGGGCATTCAGGAGATGGGTGCAGCCATGTGACACCCCTGTCCTGAGAGTGAGGGGCCCCAAGGTGCTGCTTGGCTGCGCTGGAGTGTGGGGGTCCTAACCAAAGGCCACCTCTGGGCCTTTCAAATGCTCTCGCAGCCTCTCCCCAGTGTGGGGCAGGCCCGGGAGCTTGAGCTTCTCAGGCCTCGACCCTCACTGCCTGCCCCGCCCTCCCCTCGCTCAACCACCATCTCTGAAGGCCCTGAGCCTGGCCAGGCCAAGTTCTGATGCCAGCTCCCGCCTGCTCGTGTAGTCTTGTCCTGAAGTGCCCTCCCACGATGCTCAGTGCTGTGTCCCCCACGCTGGGTGCTCCGACCCGGGGACAGTGAGGCCTGGATGCAGAAGGTCGCCCTCACTGGCAACACTAACAGGTGCGGTCCACCTTGGCCAAGGCACCAGGCCTGGGCTCAGGCGGATGCCACACTGCTGGGGCTCGCCCTCTGCGGGGAGGGGGAGGAGGCTGTGCACACCCCGGGGCCGTGAGGGCAGTGGGCACTTTTCTGGCTGGAAGCTTTCCTTGTTTGTAAAATGGCACAGAATGTGCATGCTTGGGCCTGGTCGTGGGGAGGAGCAGCAAGCTGGAGGAGGGCAGAGCCAGAGGACACTGAGTTCCTGTCTCAGGCACCAGGGCCAGGCGCCCCGTCTAGAAAGACTGCCATCCAGTGGTGGAGTGGCACAGTCCTGGCCATACAGGCTCCTGCCCCGCTCAGGGCTGCAGGCCCCAACCCAGTCCTCCTCCATCACTTGTTTTGTCCACAGACTGCCCCTCCTGCTGCCGGACTCCCGACTAAGCCTTCTAGAACTCTCTGGAAGCACTGGCTCCAGTGGGTGCAGCCTTGGGGTACCAGTCCCCAAGAAGCCCCTCTGCCAGCCCAACGCAGCCCCAGCTCCAGAAATGTCTCTCTGGGAGGAGTAGGGAGGAGCCAGGAGGAGAAGGACTGTGCCCTGCCCACTGCCCGCACCCCAGCCACCTAACCTGCCTGCTCTGGAGCCTTGGGGTGGGGGGCTCAAGCTCTGTGGCACAACCCCAGCTTCATACCCACCCTGCCTGGCCCAGCCCCCAGGAACTGGGCTGAGTCCCCTCTGCTCATGCTGCTCCCCTCACCCCTCCAGATGACAACAGCTCCCCCTCTAAGGATGCTCTCTACTCCCCCGACACCCTCGTAGCCCTGGCATCCGGCACCGTGCCCAGCTGCAGAGGTTTAGAAACTGGTTCTTGAGATGACCACGTGTGTGAGGTGGATGTGGGAGATTGCTGGGACCCAGGCATGAGGTGGGCATGAGGGACCCCAAGCTTCTCATGGTGGACCGCCTGGAACGCTCTTTTTGGCCCATCTCATGACTCTGGTCTGGGATTCGGGAGGCTGGGCCTCCTGAAGTCCTGGCCTCACTGGCTGGAGGGCCCTGGGCAGGTTCCTGAAGAGCTGAGGTCCTTCCTGAGTAGCATCTGTGGACCCCGGAGCACCGAGGAACCAACCCGCAGAGGAAATGAACTCAAGAGACTGCGGGGATGGTCTCTGCCCTCGGTAACAGCCTGGACGTGGGCCCAGCTCCCCATGCTGGGCCTGTCCCACTGAGGAGGGAAGATGGCCCCTCTCCTACCTCTGGCTACCTCCAGATCTCCCTGGGCTCCATCACACCTTGGCCACCTCCCCTCCAGCAACCACACATGCTCAGCCCTGCCCCCCACGGCACCCCCTCCAGGGCCTGCCCGGTGGCCCCACACCTCTCTTCTTCAGGGTCAACCTTGGTTGTTTTCCTTGTGGGCAGGGTCCCCCACCTCTGTCTCTGGCCTGGCACAGTGGGGGCTGAAGCTGCCAGCTGCAGCCCACTCCCTCCCACTGGGCAAAGCCCTGGGTGCTTTGGGGCACTTGGACGTGCCTCAGGACCCAAGCCTGGCCTTCTGGGCTCTCGCTGCCCGTGACTGGTTGTGGCGGCCCCACTCTACATGGGCTCCGGGACCCGCATCCTAGGCAGCAGCCTTGTTATCCCGAGGACTAGCTCGCTCAGCATGTCAACCAGGACAGCCCCTCCCCACCTGAGGTCCGCCTCTGCAAGAGGAGGAGCCCCGGCTTGCTGGGCCCAGTGCCAGGGTGACAGCGTGGGCTTGAGTCAGACTGATGTGGTCTGAATCCTGCTGGCCTCCCCCTGTCTGGGCTTCCCTGTCCCCATCGGAGACACGGGCACAGGAGGTCCTATGCTGCCAGGCTGTTGTGAGGGTGACGTGAGACTGGAGGTGAAGTGTGGGCCTCGAAATCTGGACTCCATTAAGGGGCAAGGAGCACGGCCTACGGGTGCATGGGGCTGGGAACCCCGGGCAAGGTCTCAAAACCACTGTGGAGGGAGAGGGAGCAGGGCCAGCAAAGACCTGCACAGCTTATGTGCTAGGTGGGGTCCGGGCTCCTTCCAGGCAGCACCCAGCTCCACACCCACAGCCTGGCCCACCACAGGGACAGGCAGGGGGCCAGGAAGGTTCCTGGAGCCAGGCACAGCACAGGGCTTGGCTAGGAGCTCCTGTCCAGGTCCTGGGTTGACCTGGGGTGAATTCCATTTTCTCAAGCTGTGTGACCTTTTGCTACTCCCTTGAGTAGTGAGACCTGTCTGGGTCTCACTGTCCTCATCTGTCAGTGCCTACCTGGAAGGGTTGTTCCTGCGCTTCAAGATAATCTACACAGAGCCCTCAGCAAAAAGCCTGGAACACAGCACAGGTGCTGTTCAACTGCCATTACATCACTCACCGTAACGCCGAGACCCACCAAGAGCGAGAACCCCAGACAACAGAGCGGGCCCAGCCCCGGGCTCAGTGCCAGCTCTTCAGACGAGTGGTGTAAGCTGCCAGGATTCACCCTGAGTGGGACAGAACACATCTGGGCCCTGGTCCTGGCTGTCACCAGTTCATTTGTGTCCCCAGCTGTGAGAGGAGTGAGGCCAGGCCTCCTGTGCAATGTGGGGCGTGGATGGAACCCCTGGGACTCCGTCTGGTCAACTACTTCTCACCTCGACAACCCCAGACCCTGCCAGGGGGTGGGGCGAGGCCAGCGGCTCCAACTCTGCAGGTCCCTGGGGGCCTCCACCCAAACCAGCCTGCCCAGAACCCTGGATGCTCTTTTCCAGGCGTAGGAGCAAAGGCTGGGAGAGGGAGACGAGGTGACTCACTCCCGTCACACAGGGCCCGGCCACGGAGGCTGCTTTTCTTTTCGCCCCTGACCCCCCCCCCCAAAGAAACACAGTCCCAGGGGGCTGTCCCCTAGGGAACCATCGCTCACACGGCTCAGCCCATAGCCTTGACCACTGCTGCCTGAGTCCCAACCCATGCCCGAGGGGCGGGTGCCCAGCACCCAGGAGCTGCCTCGTTTCCCGCCTGCGGGGTCCATGGTGCTGGGCGGACGGTGCACAAAGGTGGAGGGAGCACAGTGGCAGCGCAAGTACCGTGTTGATGACCGTGGAGGTGACGCTGGGCCTCGTGGTGGTGGGCTCCAGGTGTCCCCGGTGACTCGAGCCTGACAGGGGACAGGACATGAGGGGGATCCCGACCGTCCCCTGGGGCCGCCATCTTCCCCAAGGCCTGCTGAAGGCGTGCACACCTGGGGAAAGGAAAACCATGGCAGGAGGAGGGGGTCAGAGGGAGTCAGAGGGGGTGCGGGCAGGGGCAATGCCAGCTGCTGACCACAGGTGAGCTGGAGGCTCCTTCGCCAGTGAGAGGAACGAGGATGCCAAGAGGTAACGTGGGGCCCGGGTGCGAGGCGCTTCGGGTCTCTGGTGCGTTTATTCCACTAGCACACCTGCAGGGAGCGAACCGAAGCTCTTGTCCCAGCAATGGCCTGCAACGTCCTCCCAACCCACAGACTCGCCACAGAGAAGGCTGGCTCTCCCAAGAAAACCTGCCGCACCACAGCTGGCGGCAGCTGGCCCTGGGGAGAGTGAAAAGCTGCTCGCCTGCTGGATCATAAATGTTCTAGATTAAATCGTGATGAGATGTTTCCTGAGAGGAAAACCCTCTTCCTCAGACCCTGCAGGCTGTAACCTGCCACACCTGGCCCACTCTCAGTGCTCTGAGCCTCCTTTGGGGTCAAAGATACTTTTTTTGTGTGTGTGAGGAAGACCAGCCCTGAGCTAACATTCGTTGCCAATCCTTCTCTTTTTGCTGAGGAAGACTGGTCCTGGGCTAACATCCGTGCCCATCTTCCTCTACTTTATATGGGTCGCCGCCACGGCATGGCTTGACAAGCAGTGCATTTGTCTGTACCCCGGATCCGAACCCACGAACCCCAGGCCGCTGAAGTGGAGCGCTCGAACTTAACCACTACGCCACCGGGCCGGCCCCAAAATACTTTTCTTTAATTTGGTTTGCAAGAATGACGTGGTCCAACGTGAAGACTTTTCTTTCACGCTGTGATGAAACAGAGCTCCTTATTTGGAGGTGACGAAGGGGACACGGGAAGGACAAAAGTTAATGCATATTCAGCAACAGCTGCAGACAGTACCTGCTTCAAGGAAGTGGGGAGGCAGCCCCAACAAGGCTCCTCACCCGTGCCTGGGCCTTCTGGGTCGGCCCCCGGCAGACCTCATCCCCTAATGACGGGAAGGGCCACGGGCGGCCAGGTGAGTGGACGCAGCGTGGGGCTGCAGTGGTGACATCTGGGTGCACGTCCTCCACCCCTTAAGCCACATCTTTAGTTACTCGGTTAACTGGGGACTTATCTGGGAAAGGGCACGCTCACTCCTAGCTTGGCTGGCTGAGCTGAGGCGGCGGTCACCCGGGGACACGAGCACAAACTCCGAGCGCAGGTCCCACGCACACGCTGCTGCAACAGGCTGAAGGCAAGGCGACACAGATGCCACCGGCCCAGGAGCAAACCTTCCTCCGCCCCCTCTTTTCCCAGCTGGGAGCCTGTGCCCGGGGGAAAGGGCCGATCTCAGGGCGCTGGGCGGCAGGGAGCAGCCTGGCCCGGCTGAGGTCCAGCGCTCACTCCCCGGCCGCGGACCTCGGACCAGGGACTTCTCTGAGCCTCAGTCTCCCATCTGTAAAGTGGGCAAAACGACGGCTCCCGTCCCTGGGGGTCCGGGCGCGTGGGGAGGCGCCCCGCAAACTGACACCCGCGACCGCCAGCGGCCAGGGCGCCCGCTGCAGCCCGCCCCGCGTAGGCCTCCTCTGCGCTTCGGGGCGACGGGCGCCCCACGCGCCCCCAAGGCCGGGCCCGAGGCCAAGGTCACCGCGTCCGGGGCGGGGCCGGGCCCGCGGGGACGACGCGCGAGCGCAGCCGGGCTGGTGTCAACCGCCACCGCAGGCGCCGCCGCCACCACCCGGCGCCCACTCACCTTCCGAGAGGGAGGTGGCCGCCCGCGCGCCAGCCGGAAGTGCGCCCCACCCGCCCGAACGCACTTCCGGGACGCTCTGGGCCCCCGGAGGCCCGCCGCTCGGTGGCCGCGCTGCGGGGGTGGCCGGTTAGCCCCTCCGCGGCAGCGGGTGGGCTGGGGCCCGGTGTGGGCGGTGTCGGGAGAACCGGCCGCCCAGACCGTCCGACCTGCAGGCAGGACGCAGGCCCCACCCCGACCCTGCGGAGTTCTGAGCAGACGGCGTCCTCGGGCGGGCCCTGGAGGGAGGCGGGGCCTGAGGCCGGCGGGGCGGGGCTGGCGCGGAGCCTGGAGCCGACGGGGCGGGGCTGGGGGCGGGGCCCGAGGCCGGTGGGGCTGGGCGGGGCGGGGCGGGGCGGGGCGGGGTCCCCAGGCCGGCAGGGCGGGGGTGCCTCGGGGCCCGGGAACCATCCACTCTCCAGTCGGTCGCCGCGCTGTTGGAGACGGTATCTGCACGTGGCCGCTCCAGTGTGGACGGTTTAGGTTCCCCGTGGGTACACGCGGGCAGACCCTCGCTGCGGAGTAAGGGCCGAATGTTACACACGAGGTGCACAGCAGGGTGCTTCATCCCTGGAGTTCTCCTGTGGGCAGTAGGTGTCAAATTCAGTGGACAAGTTTCACCCACGTCCTCAGTATGGTCGGTCTGTCTCCTCGGGATGTTTTTGACGGACGGCCATCATCTGCTGGGGAACTTGCTGAAAAGAGATTCTCTTTTTCTCCCTTTTCTGTGGTGTCTCGAATACCCCTCTCAACTGCTCAGCTAAACGTGTTCCCAAACTCTAGGGCCTGAGTGTCACAGATGTTCCCAAAAGCTTCTCGTGGAATTCCTCCCGGATTTCCTGATGTTCACCCAGAGTCTCTCTCAGCCCTGTTCTCACAACCCAAAAGAGAGAAAATGAAGCCTCACTCCATCTTGCTGGGAAAAGCAAACAGCTGGGGGAGGATTCCATGCACCTGTCCAGCAGGATGGACAGCCAGCAGGGTGGCTTGCCCACACCTACCCCTGAGCTGGGCAGACAGGCGCCTGGAAGACAGCCTGGGAGGAGCCACAGCCAGGGGGCCCCAAGCTGGAGGGGTGCTCAGGACAGGGAGGGAGCCCAAGCCTGAGGATCTCATCAGGGAGGGAGGGACATCTGGCCCCAGGTGGGTGCCCAGGCAGGAGAGAGGCTGCACGATTAGGGACACGTGAAGGGCCAAGCGAGTGTGTTGGGAAGGGTGACCTACGTGGGTGCTGACACCAGGATGGGAGCTGGGGAAGGGGCCTGCACCCGGAGCAGGTGGTTCCTGCCAGAGGAAAGGTGGAGGCAGCAGGGCCACCTGCTCACCAGCCTCACTCACTGCTGGGTCCCAGCGCTGGAGGCTCTGTAAGAATTCCCCGTGCTCTCCTCTGCCTGACCTAGTGCCAGGCCCTGGGCCATGAGCTGGGGTGCAGCAGGGAACAGGACAGGTCCCTGCCTTGATGGAGCCTGTGGGAGAGAGCAACCAACTACAAGCACGTCGGGATTGCAGATGTGGCGAGAGCTGTTAGGAGCCAACAGGGGCTTAGAGAGAGTGGTCCTGGAGGGTCTTCAAGGGGGAGACATCAGAGGAGAGGGAGGGAGAGAGGGAGAGAAAGAGGGAGAGAGAGAGGGTTAGGAGCAGAAGGCAAGCTACTCACACAAAGGCTGGAGGTAAGAGTATTCAAAATAGAAGAGCACATGCAAAGGTCCTGAGGCATGGAACAACATCATGGAGGATTTGGAGGAAGACCAGGCAAGCTGGAACATGGAACAAGGGGAAAGTGGAACAAGCTGGGCAAGCGGTCTTGAAGCCATGAGGAGGAGCCTGGATTTCATTCTAAGTGCACAAGTAGCCAGTGAAGGTCCTGAGCAGGCGAGTGAGGAGATGGATGTACATTTTAAGATCAGTTTAGGGGGGTCAGGAGACAAGGGGAGAGATGGGTTAGATGGAGGGGAGGCTGGGGGCCCCTGTTGGGGACAGAACAGCCAGCACACACCGCTGGCCGGATGTGGATGTGCAGAGGACTCGGGCCTCAGGCCGGAGTGTGGCCGAAGGCCCACCTTCTGAGACAGGCACATGGCCAGGGGAGAGGGGCTTGGGCGGGAGGCACACACACAGCCGAGTACTGTCCTGGATGTGTTCTCCACCAGAGGGGACGCGGTGCACCAGTGCCCCTTTCAGTCTGCCCTTCATCCTCTGCGGGCCTGGTCACCGTGTGGCCTGCTAAGTTGGTTTTGGCAGGGTGGGGGCAACCCCGTTTCCTGTGAGGGTGGGGAGGCCTGGGGGTTCTCTCCCTCCTGCGGAGACTTACCAGTCCCCATGTTTTCCTCTGCCTCTCCTTCAGGGGGACCCGGCCCCCTGTCCCAGGCCCTGCCAGGCTCCTCGCGCTGAAGAGGCATCAAGGGCTTAGGTTTCTGCAGAAAGCTGCCACTCCTGATTTTCCCACTTCTGCAACCTGGCCAACAGCATTACCCTTCCCTGTAGCCCTCCCCCAGCTTCGCCGGCCTGACTCAGACCCCCACCCTCAGACACCCCACTTGTGCCACAGGATGCTGACCGGATTCCCTGCCCCCACCCACCAGACACCAGTAGCACCTCTCCCCAGTGCTGACAGCCAAAAATGTCCCCAGAATTCCCAAAATCCCCTTCTGGGGGGCAGAATCGCCCCTTGTGAGAACAGCTGCTCTAATGGAGGCAAAGGGCACAGAGGACAGGACAGACCTGAGCTCTTCAGAACTCAGGACCAGCCAGGGTGATGGTCCAAGGAAGCAGGCAGGGGGCTTCCCAGACGCCCTCCGAGGGTTATGACTGTGGGCCTCAAGCACCGACGGGTCCTAACTTAGTTTGCCGGGCATCAAGGGCCGGAAAGGCAGTGCCTACAGGGGTACACATGTTTTGTCATGGCCAGCGGTCACTTTCATCCTAAGTTAGCAAATTCCTTTTCCGATTTATGTGTCGGTCTCTTATGAGTTTGGTTAACGTGAGGCAGCCCCCAAGAGACGCATCTGCAGGCAGTGACCAGTGGGTGTCTGGCTTTGCAGCCAGGCCCTGGGATGGGAAACAGCAGCGCCTCCCTGGGGAGTCTTGACTGTACCCCCAAACTGCAGGGAGATCTATGGAACACGGCAAATGGGTCAGAACAGATGTTTATTAGAGGAGAAAACAGACACCCACAGGCCGCAGGACAGGACGGGTCTGTGAAGAATGCGGGAGGCAGCCGGGGAGGGAGGCGGGGGCCAGCGCAGCTCCCAGGGACTGGCAGCCAACAAGACAGAGCATCTGCCCCAAGTGCGGGGCACTTCCTCTCTGAGGACGGAAGGGAGTGACGTTATCAAGCGAAGCTCACCAATTCCACTAGCTGGAAGTTAAATTTCTGGGCAGTAAAGATGACGGTGGGGAACACTAGACCAGGGAACGTGTCTGCACCGCCGGCCCAGGCCGCTGGCCTGTAAGAGCGCTGACCACCCAGGCCCCCGACCCACCACTGTGCCGAGTGCTCAGGCTCACCCGGAATGTCACACAGTAACACCAAGCGGCACGGCCACTCCAGACTGACAGACGAGACCAGGACGCCACGTGGAGAGGCTGCAGTGATGTGGCTGACACGGGACATGCAAGGTGAGACGGGGACGCAGTGTGACACAGGGCACACGTGGAGCGGTGTGTGTGACCGACGCTGGGGCGCTCCCGGTGCCGACCGAGGTGTGCATGGGGCTGGGGCAGCCCGGGTGCTCGCCCGCCGGGACGCCGTCTTCAGGCCTCAGAAGCCCAGGCCTAGCATCTGCCGGGACTGCGGGCAGCAGCGCCAACCCCGCCTGTGACCACGCCTGGATCCGGCGGGACTCCGGTCAAGGGGAGGACCGCTCGTTCTGCGACTGGCTGGAGAGGCAGCTGGAGTCTGTGAGGAGGAAACCCGGAGACAGTGGACTCCGGGCTCGGCACGCAGGGAGAGGTCCTGGAAGGCACAGACTGCGCTTGGGGCAGAGCCCTGTTCTCAGGCGCGTGCTGGACCCAGAGCCGCCCCAGCCTCTTCGCGGCTGTGCCCACCCTGGCCCCCAGCCCGTCCCCTCGCCCAGCCCAACACTGCTTCCCCAGCCTCGGAAACACCCCGGCAGCCCTCCGTCCCAGCTCCCTGAGAGCCCTGCCCTCACCACCTCTCTCTGTCCTCTCCAGAACAAATGTCCAAGTGTCCCCAGCACCAAGGGCTTCTGCCCAGAGCACCAGGACCCGGGAGCCCTGGGCCTGCCTCCCTGGTGCTGAGGCCGCAGGACCCGACCCCCAGTCCTGTCTTACTCTGCAGCGCATCTTGGGGTCTGGCTCACTTGTAGAGGGAAGGAATGATCACATCTTGGTGCCCAAATTGGGGACAAACATGAAAGGTCACTAGAAATAGAGCCCAGGTGATACTCTGGTGGCCACATAGCCTCCCTAGGAATGCAGTGGACCCAGCGAGGGCAACCGGAGGCCAAAGTCACTGATTAGACCCCCTCCTCCTCTGGGGTTAGGAAGCAGGGCCCCGCCTGCTCTGCAGCCCTCACGGCCCACTCTCCCCCAGCGCTGGCTCCCACCTTCCCTCAGTTCACGGCCGGGATGAGGCCTGCAGGGACAGATGCTGGCACGGCTCACGGAATGCTGGTGTGAAGGACAATTGACGCCACATCCCTGGGACATCTGCAGGGTCCTCGTGTCTGTTCAAGGTCCTCTGCGGCCTCTGCCCTGACGCCAGGTCATTCTAGAGCCATCCCAAGGCTCTCCAGGCATCAGGCGAGGAGCCTGGGCAGGTGGACAGATGCCCTCAGGTGTTTCTGTGGCTGCTGCTTGAACAGTTTTCCTGCAACAAGAACATAAGAACGGGTGCTCAGCGGGGAGGGGGACACATTGAAGGTTTTGTGGGGACATTCTCTGAAGCTGAGAAGGTTCTTGATGGCTTGCGGGTGTTTCTTCCTGGAGTGCATTCCTAGGACGCCTGGTTGGAGGAGAGGAGCTGAGCACTCCCAGTGGGAATTGTTTAACCTTTGGAAAGGCTGGAGAACCATGGGAAGGCTCCCTGCTGGTGTTTCTAGTTTTGGGGTGTCACTGCTTTCGTGGGGACTCTCAGATGAAACACTTCCCTCTACTCACCCTGGGCAGGCATCTCCCTTGAGAGCAGACTTTCTGCTGCCAGGCTGCCCGTCCGGCAGTGACAGCCCCCCACGGCCGTGTCCCCACCTGTCCCTCAGCACAGGGCTGCTGGATGAGGTTTCCTCTCTTCTCACCAGAGGCTTTCTCTTCTCTTCCTTCTTGATCTCTGTTCTTCCTTGGCGCTCAGGAACGTGGGAATTTTCTTGCTAGTTTTGAGGTTCCTTTTTATGCATGTTTCATCAGGAACTTCTTGTTTTGGGGGTGATCTGCTCTCACCTGAAAAGGAGGAGAAATACCTTTTGAATAAATACAAGAGCGCAATTATCACCTGTCCCTTTGTTGGGAGAAAGCCCACTGTGAAGTAAGGGACTGGCTATGATCGTGTGGAAGCTGGTTCTTGCCAAGATGGTGGCCAGGGGGTCAGAGGGCGCGCCGGGGAGGGAGGGAGCGTGTGGCTTAACAGGGGACCTCAGACCTGGATGGCAACAAGATCGCGAGGAAAGTGCTTCTTATTCTTTAAAATCTTAAGGACGTTGGGAAATATGTCAGACAACGCACGCGAACTCAGGGTGCACGCGATGTGATGGGGTCAAGCGCTGGGTCAGCCAGCTGCCCTCCGCCACGGAGCCCCTCTCCTGACTGCTGCAGCCGTTCTCTCTCGGCCTTCTCTGGACCCCACGCCGCACGCTGTCTGGTTCTGCGCTCACAGCACCTAGGCCAGACCGCGTCTCCTGTGACTGACTGCGCAGTGTTGTCCGAGACCCGGACGCTGAGGTCCTTCTCCACTTCACTGCTGAGGCACATCTGGGCTGTTTCCCGTGTTTCAGACGTTCCACAGGCACCGTGAATGTTACTGTACGCGTCTCCCTGGGCGCATGTACAAAAGTTTCTCTAAGGTGTACTAATAAGTGAAATTTCTGGGTTAGCAGGGTATACACATCTTCAACTTGCCAGAAAATGCCGTTTTTGTTGCTAAAATGGATGACATCTTTTTTAAATTGCATTTTGTTAATAGCATATCAAATTCAATTGACTCCTTTTGTTGTGGTAAAATATATATATTTATTATTTTAACCTTTTGTAAGTGTACAATTCAGTGGCATTAAATATTCATGACGCTGTGCACCCATCACCAAGATCTATACCTTTTCATCATCCCCAACAGAAACTCTGCTCCCATCAGACTCCCCAACGCCCCTCCCCTAGCCCCTGGCAGCCTCTCTTCTGCTCTACGCATCTGCCTAGTCTGGGTCCCTGGTAAAAGTGGCATCATACAATATTTGTCCTTCTGTGTCTGCTTCTTGCACTCGGCATCATGCCTCCCAGGTCCAGCCATGTTGTGGCGCGTCAGTGCCTCGTTCCTTTTATGGCAGAACAGTATTCCACTGTGTGGATGGATGGCATTTTGTTTCTTTGCTTGTCTGTTGACGGACACTTGGCTTGTTTCCACCAATGGCTATTGTGAATTATGCTGCTAGGAACATTCACGTGAAGACATGTTTGAGTCCTCGCTTTCAATTCTTCTGGATATATACCTCAGCTGGCTTTTGTACATTGATCTTCTAGGTAACAACCTTGCTAAACCTTTAATAATTTTGATAGTTTGTGACTATCTTCAGATTTCTAGGTAGACAATAATATCATCTGCCAATAATGACACTTAGAGCTTTCCATGCTAATCTCATGTACGTTATTCCTCCTCTCAGCGCACTGGCTGGGATCTCCAGCCCTGTGCCCACCAGAAGCCATGACAGCTGGCATTGTCTTATTCTTGATTTCAATGGGAATGCTGCTGAACACTTAACCCTAAGGTATAATGTTGCTATAGGTTTTGGTAGATATTCTTTATCAGACTTAGAAAATTCTATTATAATTCTTATTTATGAAGAGGTATTAATCATGAATGGATGCTGAATTTAGGAAATACTTTTTGCAGCTAATGAGATAATATGGTGCCCCTCTCCCCCTTATATCTGTTAGTGTGAGAAAGTACATCAATGCTGGGCCAAATCTGCCTTCCTGGAGTAAACCTAATCTGGTCATGATATGTTATCTTTTTTGTGTGCTGTTGGATTTGGTTAGCTAGTATTTTTTTAATCATATTCTTTAATCGACTTTTTGAGGTTTAATTTACATACAATAAAACGTGTCCATTTAAAATACAGAGGCAGTGAACCCTTGACAAATGTATGCACCTGTGTAACCATCACCACGTAGAGACAGAACATTTCACGCATCTCCTTCATGCCCTGTGCACTCAATCCCCTCCCCTTCAGCCCCAGGGTTTGCTAGCATTTTGTGTGGGACTTTTGCATCCATGAGCATGTGACACCATGCTGTAATTTTGATGTCACACTCACATAGCCTCAAAAAATAAGGTGGGCACATGTCCCCTGTCTTTGAGTCCCGTAAGAGTGGCACTGTTTCTTGAACTCACCTGTACACCAGGTGGACCTGCGTGCTTCTGGGAAGGCTGTAAACTACGAGTACACTCTGTCCATTGGTGAGGGGACTCTTCAGGCTGTTTCTCCTTGAGTTGGCTCATCACTCCTCTTCCTTCTAATGATCACTTCATCCGAGTTCACACTCGCTGGCTCAGCATTTTCTTTTTTTAATCTCGGATGGATCTGCATCTCCCTCCCCTTCTCATTCCTAATAGTTTATTTGCTCCTTCTCATTTTCTTGATCCTATTGCCAGAGAATTTCAATTTTAATGGTCCTTTCAAAGAACCAACTTTGACCTCTTTAATGCTCTCCACGGTATTCATTCCCATTAGTTTTATTAATTTCTATCCTTTATTATTTCCTCTCTTCTACTTTGAGTTTATCCTATTGTTCTAACTTTTAAAGTTGGATGCTCACCTTATTGATTTCCAGCTCTTCTGCTAATCGTAACACAAGCACTTAAGGCTACAAATTTCTGTTTGGCTTCAGCTGCACCCAGATGTTCTGGAAGTAGGATTTTCATTATCACTGAAGTTTAAGTACTTTATAATCTTCTTTATGTTTTTCCTTTGACTCAGGTTATTTAGAAGGTTTTCTTTTTCCTGGAATGTAAGTTTCATTTGAACAACAATAACATCAAAACAGAGATTAATCTGGAAGGTCTGGCTTCGGTGCGTGGCAGTGTTGTGATGTCATGATGGTTACCCGAGGAGAGATGAGAACCGAGCCCATCCGCCTGTGCCAAATGACAGGTGGCAAGAGGCCGCTCACTGATTTTAGTTTGTGTGATTCTTCTCATAATTGTAAACTGATTTTTTTTTTAAATTTCCAAGTGTATTTTTTTTTAAGTATTTTTCTGTTGTTTTCCAGGTTGACTTAGGTGAAGTGAGCACAGTCTTCTGGAAGAGGCGTCAAAGGCCATCAGCGTGCATGGCACCGCTCATGCACGTGAACAATGTCTGCCCCACCAAGAACACTCACCTGTGAACAGGGCTGACATTCAGGTGACAATCAGGTGAGCCGGCCCTGCACTCAGGGCTTCACGGAGAAGTCACGGAATTAGGTTCAGCACCATCAGCGCCCCCACTTCACACCTGAGGAAACCGAGGTGCAAGGAGGTTGAGGATGTGCCCAAAGTCCCACATTCCCAAAGCCTGGGGGTCAGGTCGGTAACCCCTACCAAAGAGCCTCTGCTCTTCACCACCTGCTTCCTCTTTAGAAGTCAGAGACATCAGAAGAGAACGTGTGTTTTCTCTTCTAACAAACTGGCAAGGATTCAAACCCACCTGCCCAGCCGGAGAGGCCAGGGTAGACCTGCCATCCGTGCGCTGCTGGGGCACCTAGAAGGCACAACCTGGAGGAAGGCATTTGCCAGAATGATCTCCGCCTGTCATTCTGCTTCTGGCACCCATCCTGTCAGCCCTAAATGTGGAAAAGGTATTTACTGCAGCTTATTTATGATGACCTAAACCAGAAATGGCCTACATACCCTTCTTAGGAAACAAACGGAATAAGTCAACTTTTCTATCCAATGGACCATTATGCAGCCATAAAAAAATAATGCTTCCCATTGGTGATAACATGAATACATAACAATATAGAAAACAGTAATTCTTCTGTAGTATGTATGACATACTGTAATATATATGTTACATAACAACTTTATGTATTATATCATGTCATGGTATAATACTATAATAAAAACCAAACCAAACCAAAGCAGATGCAGACACCCCTGGGACGTGTGAGCGCCATGGCTGTGGCTGATGTCTATGTGCCCACACCCTATCCTCCCCGGTGCAAGACAAGCAGCAGAGCCTGCTCTGAGCATCTCCCTGACCCCCTCCCCATGGCTCTTTCCACCTCCTGCACCCAGCTTTTCCCCTGCCAACATTTAGTTCTGAAGGACTCTAAGACTTACAGGATAGGGGGTGAACTCTCACATACCCTTCATCTAGAACAGGCCAAATCCAGCCCGCCACCTGTTTTGGTAAATAAAGCTTTCTTGGCACACAGCCACGTTTATTCGTTTCTCTACTGTCTGTGACTGCTGTCACATGTCACAGCTGAGTGGAGTAGTGACAGAGACCTTATGGCTGTGAAGCCAAGAACAGTTATTATCCGGCCCTTTACAGAAAATTTTGCCAACCCTTGCTCTAGATTCAGGACTGACTGACGTCCGGCCAGTTTGTTTCGTCACTCTCTCAGTGTATGTACGTGTGTTGTTATCACTGCTTCTTTCTGAACATTTGGGAGTAAACTGCAGACATTCTGACCCCGTGCCCCTGAAAACCTTGGCACGCATCTTTCGTGACAAGGATGCTGTCTGGCATGGCCGCAGGACACGATCCAACCAGGGAACTTTCAAATCAATGTGGCCCTGTCACCCAGTGGACAGTCTAGACACAAGGTTTGCCAAATGTCCCAGTAACATCCTTTGTAGCAACTTTCCCATCCAGAATCATACATCGTGTGTCTCCCCTAAGCCAGCCTCTGGCACCTCTTCTGGAACGATTTCGCCTCATGAGATCTCCATTTCCGGGACCATAAGAGCTGGATCACAGGCGGCAGTTTACACCCGTCACACTGGGGCCGAGCTGAGTCAGGTGTGGGAGGAGGGCCTGATGCGCGGAGCAGAGGCACCCAGCTTGGAAAGAGGTGTTATAACCTCATAGCTTTTAGAAAGAACACGAATAAAAACTTGTAAACCTGGAGAAACATTTCCACCGGGAGCACTCTCCCCTCTGTCATCTGTGACTGCCCAATGGAGGAGCCTGGCTCCACCCTAACTCAGGACCTTCTTTCAGGATGGAATCCCCAAAGACTAAGGCCATTATTAGTTTTTTTGACTCCAAACAGCTGAAAACGTAGACACCAACATTTTCTTAATAAAGAGCCATATTACGTCCTGGTTGGCAGTCATCTTGCCCCACTTATAGTGTGTGGAAATTCTGGGACAAACCTCACCACCCTGGAGAGCACAGAGCCCCATCCAGACCACTCGTGGAGGGAAACCAAGGGCAGGCACAGCACATGGACTTGAGCAGGCAACAGGATGGAAGTTGGGGGCCAGGCACAGAGAAGGGGAACTAACCTGAATGGAGAGCTGGCCCCTGGGGGCAGGAAGACACCATCTCGTGTCTGCAGGGCTGTATGGCGGATACAGACTGGACTGAAGCCACCTTCAGCGTCCTGGGGCCCCCACGATGTGGCCAGGGCAGGAATCTCCCAGGGTGGCAGCATTTAGGCCCTAAGGAGCTGTGTCCCGAGTGGTCCATCTGGGTAAGTCAGGCTGCTCATCTGGGTTGGTGGCTGTGCTAGAGGACACACAGAGGGTCCAGTTCCTGTGGACAGGGGCTGAGTTCAAGGACTGGTCTCCAGCCCAGGGATAGACGCCAGAGGACAAACTGCAGGACCGTCACCACAGCCAGCCAAGCAGGGACATGGGGTCCGGTGCAGTCCAATTGGCACTGGGGTGCCTGGTGCTCACTGCAGAAGCTTGGGGCCACAGGCCTCCTGCCAGTCTGCATGGGGATGGGCTCGGGACCCAGTGGGCCAAGAGTCTGCAGACCAAAGGAGAGGGGAGAGGGTCAAAGCCAGAGTGCACGCCACAGGCAGAGGTGGCAGAGGGAGGTGCTGGGCCAGTGGCAAATGCCAGGTGCCTCAACCACTGGGCTGTGCTCCGGGTCTGTGGCCTGCCCCGCGGACAGCCGTTCATACATGTGCGAGGAGCTTCCAAGTTATCATGGTGTCTTGATCCACAGAGATTCTCTGGACCAGAAAGGTCTTTAGCCACACCTGGGCATTCGCTTATCTAATGGATTGATTATCCTGGTGATGACAGGGACCGATGAGTAAAGGAGCACTGAACACATTTCTCATGGACCCGGCATCGGTAAGACACTGAAAGAGGAGGGACCACAGGGACAGGCCTGCCCGGGGTGGTACTCAACGGACAGCTTCCCCATGCTCAGTGCTTCTTCCGTGGGTGACGTTTCCGATGGCGAATAAGACATGAGCTGTAGGCAAACATCTTCCCACATTCCTTACATTCATATGGTTTCTCTCCAGTATGAGTCTTCTGATGTTTTAGGAGATTCGAACCGCAGTTAAAGGCTTTCCCGCATTCACTGCATTTAAAGGGCTTTTCTCCGGTGTGGAGTCGCTGGTGTTTAGTGACGTCAGAACTGTGCCTGAACGTCTGTCCACACTGATCACATCTGAAGGGCTTCTCTCCAGTGTGAACCCTCTGGTGGCGCATATGATCTGTCTTGTGCTTAAAGATGCGTCCGCACTCACTGCATTCATGAGGTTTCTTTCTCTGAAAAGGAATGAACACAGGAACTCCCTCAAAGTCATCTTTAAATGAAGCATCAAAGGCATCAAATATATGTTCTTCATCCTCAGGACTCAGGCCGGGCTCTTGGCTGTGCTTTTTAGCCAAAGTGGAGCTCTTGTTGCGCTGTCTATTCCCAGACACTTTTTCTTGTTCAGCAGTGTCCTTTGGCACATTTAATTCTTCCTTTGGGGTCTGTGTCTTCCTTTTTTTGCCCGTGGGCTTTTCCATCTTCCTCTGTTCCCAGGAGGGAGGAAGGACCACTGGAAGTCAGTAAGGGCTAAGGAGAAGGGCCAGAGGCAAAATTCTCCAGTCTCATGTAGGAATTTCTTGGTCACCGCACCTCTTCAGAAAGGTCTTGCTTTAGACACAACTCTTCATCTCTCTGAGCTTATAACTGAGGCTCTGGAATACAAAATCTGCAAGAGAAAGCAAAGTGCCACCAATCCTTTTGCTGCTGGAGAGGGTCAAGGCCATGAACATTACACGAGTGTCTGGAAAGAACACAGCCGTGAGCTCTTCCAGCAACGAATTACTAAGGGACAGATGGGCGGGAAGGAGTGAGGGGAGGGGAGGGGGGTGGGGGGACGCGGGAACACGGCCCACTTCTCTTCTCTGCTCACATACTCCCACTTGGACATCTAATGAGCGCCTCAAACCGGACGCAACCCAACACTTGATTTCCCCAGAGCCCCAGCCAACTCACTCTTCCCAGTTTTCCTCATCTTGGTAAATGGCATCACGGCTTACTTAGTTGATAACCAAGGAATTCGTATTCCTCTGCCAAGGGACAGGTCTCCACACCTGTGTCCAGCAGAATTTGACATGTACCACGGACCAATGACTGCCGTGTGGCCCCTGAACTGGAGTTTTTCCCACCCTTCCTCCACTTCCTGTATTTGGGACCAGACAACATGCTTTGGAGCTACAGGCTGCAGGAGCCACATGTGCCCCCCATGGAAGGTTCCCACCACCTGCAGCCTGGATTCTGAGCTGGATAAAACTTGGGGCTGGCTCCCTAGTGGACACCCCGGCTCCCACCCTTGTTCCCAGCACTCCCTCTTGGTCTATTCTCCACACAGCAGCCAGTAAACTCCCATCACGTCCCTGCTCAAATCTCCAATGGCTTCCCTCATCCTTACAAGCCCCCGGCCCACCGTACTCCTCTCCAGCCATCAGCCTTCTTTAGCTTCCCCAAACATACCCAGTCCTTCCTGCCTTGGCGCCTGGCTGCTTTCAGAACAGGCCCTGAGAGCAGGTGTTCGCAGGGCTGGCCCCTCACTCATTCTGAGCTCTGCTCTGAGGGCCCTTCTCACAGAGGCCTCCTTGACGCTGACCAGACACTGCCCGGCACTCCCTGTTCCCTTACTCGGCTCTAGTTTTCCTTGTAGCACTTAACCTGAGCTAACTCACCCAGAGGGCCAAAGCCCCAGATAGCCATCAACTAGGACCTTGCTTGTGTTGCCTGAAAAATCTGATATTCCATCCCTAATTTGACCTAAAAGCATCCCAATTTCACCATAAATTCAAACAGGAATCGGTCAGTCCCAGCGACAGGTCAGGCCCTGTAGGAGCATCACTGCACAGCTCATATTTCATTTACTAACCCTCGTCTACTTCTTTCCTGTATCATTTCTGAGCTTCCTTGACCTGCCTCTTCTCTCGGTGCTAACTCATGGAATCCCAACACAAAACTCGACAAACTTCAAGCTCTTTAACTGACGGTGAAAGAGATCTCCACAAGATTAGGAGAAAGCACTCTTTCCTCCGAACTCCAAAGGAAGCAGATGGTGTTCTGAGTCCTCAAACCACCCCACAGAAGGCGTTCTTAGTGAAGCATCCCCCGGCCTGTGCTGGGTATCCTTATCTGCTAGGAAGGCCATGGCTCTGACAGGCTCTCACACAGAAATGTGGTGCTCGAGGGGATAATATCCCAAGCAACATATATTTTATGGTATAAATTGTGAATTCTTTGTTAAGTCAAAAGGGGATACCTGGGCTTTCCTCTTCTCTCCTATGCACAGAGGCAACACAGAAAATGACTGAGTGGATTTCCCATCTTGACAAGCAGTTTGAGTCCAGTTTCTTCTGAATGAAAATGTCTAGATACACATGATTCAGATTCAGGCCAGCATCACTCTCTGAGGGCTCCATTGGAGGCAGCTTCTGGGAGAAGGCCATTTTCAGTATCAGGTGGGAGCCAGAACTGAAGATGAAAGAAGGTCATCCAGGCTGAGGTGAGCATGCAGAAATAAGGGGGCGCCTCTGCTGGGGCAGGCAGGTTGGAACTAGGGCAGAGGAGCACAGCCCACTCAACCAAGCTGAAGTTTGAGGCTGGGGCCTACTTTTGGTGGGAAACTGAGATGAAAACCAAAACCAACATGAAAGCCAATCAACCCAGGTGCCCCTCGCAGCCCACCACTCTCCAGGGGAGGCTGGTTCTGCCATTTGATGGAGGGAATGGTCCCTGAACCCACCAAGCCTGACACTTGCCGGCTGAGGGCGTGTGTGGGGTTCCTGTGTGCTCCAAGTACTGTGCTCCCTACCAGGACTCTTGTCACTCCACGTGTAGCTTGTCACTGACACGGCAGTCTCCCCACAAGGCACGGGTTCTTGAGGGCAAGGATTGTGTCTTTTCTATCCCTGAATCCCTGGGTACTTGGCCAGAGTTTGCACATATTGCTGCTCAGGAAACATTCTAGATAATCATTTTGTCTGTCCGACTCAAGCTGGCAGGTGCTCTCAAGGTAGCAACTGGATTTTTCCACTTCTCTTAAGTGCTGTGCACATCAAGGAATAACACAACTGTGAAAAACAGACTAGATCAGAGATCATCGTCGCGGTCCCCTCGTTTCACAGGCCTGTAGACACGAGAGGCTGCTACAGCTACACACACAACTCAGTCCACCCTGCAGAGCAGGGGAGAGCCGGGCCGAAGGCTGGGGTGCCGCTACGTGCTGTGCAACTCTGGGGCGGCTCCTTTACTCTCTGGGCCAGGCCCCTTGTAGCGCGAAGCTGGGGGTGTCCACCAGCAGTGGGACTCCCTGGAACCCTCCTCACCCAAGCCGCCTCCCCCGCCGCCTGCAGCAGTCGGGTCTCAGGGAGAGACGGGACTACCGGGGGGTTTGGGACCCGGAGCAAACACGCACCCAGTCTGTTGGCCCCCGGCCCGCCAGCGGCCACGCGGAATGTCTAGGCCGAGGAGAAAGGCCGAGAGGGGCAGCGCGCCCTGCGCCCCCGCCTCCGGCTGAGCCAGCGTCCGGCTGAGCCCGCCACAGCGAACGCAGGCCCGGGCGACGCCTTCACTCGCGCAGCCTCGCCCTCCGCCCGCCGCGCCGGATCCCAGGGAGGGAGGCCGCCGCCAGGGCGGGCCCACGCGGCGCGGGAGGCACCCGGTGAGGCCCCGGCTGGGGGCCGACGCGGCCCTCGCAGGGGCCCGGAGCCGGGAGAGGACCCCCTCGGCTGCCCCCGCTTCGCCCTACCTTCCCGCCCCGGCCCCGGCGGGCTAACCAGCTGAGCGGCGGAGCCCCCTCGCCGGCCGGAAGAGCCCGCCCCGCCCCTTCCGGTCCGGCCCCTCGGTGGTGCGCGCGGACGGCTCCTCCCCCCGGGGGGTTCGCTCACCCCGGCCCCAGCCCGCCCCTCCCGGCGTCGCTCTAGATGGTGAGGTACCGGGCCTCCGGCTGGTGCGCGCGGAGGGCTCCGCTCGGTCCCTCACGGCCACTCATCTCCCTGCGCCCCCCTCACTCTCCCCTGCGCCCCCCCACTCTCCCCCGCGCGCCCCCCTCACTCTCCCCTGCGCGCCCCTCCCTCACCCCTGCGCGCCCCTCACTCTCCCCTGCGGCCCCCCACTCTCCCCGGCGGCCCCTAATCTCCCCGGCGCCCTCATCACTCTCCCCCGCGCCCCCCTCACTCTCCCCTGCGCCCCCTCCCTCACCCCTGCGCCCCCTCGCTCACTCCTCTCCCACCGGCCGCCCGTGTGATCCGCGCAGACACACAGCGGGCACGCTCCGCCTGCGTTCAGGTGCGCTGGCAGCTCCATGTGCCCGCGATGCTCATCCCCATCCCCCTCTGTCTGCTCGGCTCTCTCCCACTTCCTGCCGCCGAGAGCTCACCTCCTCCTGGGGGCCCACCTGGCACCCCATGTGTGTCAGTTTCGTGGTATCCACGAACTCAGGGACCTGAAACGGCGCCGGTTCTCTCAGAGTTCCTGCAGACAGAGGCCAGGCCGGCTTTGCTCTCTGCTGGGTGCCGCAAGCCCGCAGTCACGGTGCCGGTGTTGGTGGCTGCGCCGGCCCACCCGGCACTCCCGGCGGTGCCCACAGGTGTGAGGTCTGGTCAGAGGCCGGTTCCGGCCCGGGAAGCTCCCGCCGTCACCCAGACCTGCCCCCGGCTGCCCTGTAAACCTGTAAGGCAGCCCCGGGGCCGGGGAGGGGGAGCGCCTCCGCGGGAGGAGAGCTGGGGGCTTCGAGGCTCTCGGCCGTCCGGTGGCCCAGCCTGGAGCACCCTTGCGCACGCCCGGGGAGCCGGCTCCCTCGGGGGGGGCGCCTCCTCTCCCCGCCGCCGTGTGCACGTGTCCGTGTTCTCGTGCGGGTCCCGGCGGTCGCGGTGGGGGACCGTCAGGGGAGGAGAGAATGCCGGCACGGGGGTGGGCACGTGGGAGCCAAGCTTCGCTTCGGACGGAAAGAACGGCCTTCTCGCTCAGTCCTTTGCGGCCGGGTCCGCGGGGTGGGTGGGACCCTCCACTTCTACCTGTGGACCGGTACCGGCCGGCGCGCTCTTCCCACTTCCTTCTCTCCCGCCCTCCCCGCCTTTGAAGAAGGTAGTTATTTCTGCTTTGTCAGAACATACATAGAAAACACGTTCTTCCCCTCACCTCACTCTTTTCGTGTTAGATCCCCACTCAGCGCATCCAAGGATCCCCACCACCGCCTTTTTGCTGAAGTTCCCGTCGTCTCGATTGGATGAAGCTTCTAGAGAAGAACCCATCCTCCTGATGGGTTCCTAGGTACAGGATCCCTGCGGGCTTCAGGATTAAAGCTGTTCTCCTGTAGCCTGATCGCTTGAAGGGAAGCTGGAGTGGATACACAGCCCTAGCTTCCCACTTTCTTTTCCTGAGTTTTTGAAAATGCTGCTTCATTGTCGCCTTGCTCACTGTTGTGGATTTGGAGAAGTTTCCAGATTAGACGCTGGTCTAATTCTCCTGCTCCTGGAGATTACTCAACCTTTTTGCCTGGGAGCCTTAAATTTTCCTTTATCTTGACGTCTGGTAGCTTTTCTGGGAGGCCCAGACTTGGTCTTTATGGCTTATGTTTTCCTGGTGACTGGTGATCCCTCTCAGGATGTAGATTTAGGGCTTCTTTTAGTTCCAGAAAGTTTTCTTGCATTATAGTTTGAAATAATAGTTCTGTTCCATTATTTTATTTTCTTCAGGAATTCCAATTTTACGTGCATTTTACCTTCTTTGCCTGTCCTGTGTTTCTCTCTGACACTTCTTATTTCTTTATTTCATCTTAAGTTCTTTTTGTTGTTGTCCTTCAAGACTCATTAATTTCATTTGAATCCATTCTTCCTTGTGCATCTTCTCATTGCGGCTTCCTTTCTAATTGGTTATTGATTTTTCTTCTCTGTTTTCCTGAGTTCATTTATTTCCCCCTGGTTTTTGTTCATTTCTGTTCTGACTCAAAGTCCCCCCCCCCCCATATCTTCAAATACTTGCAGGTATTTGATTCAGTTTGGGGGGATCATATTACAGTTTTCTTTTATCTTACTCTTGGTTATTTGGGGAATTTTCATGAGCTGGATTGTTTGATTCTCACTTTCTCCTCTATTTTCACAATGGTTTTGGAGAGATGGAGAGTACACCTCTGCATTTCTGTGTACAGAGGTTTGCATTGTTTAACAAGATTCCTAGTCCAAGAAGGACCCCTGTGTCAGTGTAGCAGAGTATGGTGTCTACTGGATGGCTTTTGTTTTTGGAGGGGGGCTGGGGGGAAAGGTGGTGGAATGTTTGATTTTTAAAAACTGTCTTTTGTCTTACAGGATTTTAAATTCCCCTTCTTGCTTCTTGTTTACAGGTAATTTGAAGTTGGGTGTTTTCTCTCCTATAGTTGTGCCCAGGGCATGAGTTTGCTGTCATTTTATTTGTTCTTGTTATTTGTTCTTGATATTTTGAAGGATATGTTGAGAGATTCAGATTTATGCTGCCATTACTTCAGCTATGCAGAATTCCCTCCATAGGGGCCAGCCCGGTGGCGTAGTGGTTAAGTTCGCACCCTCCGCTTCAGCGGCCTGGGGATCGCAGGTTCAGATCCCAGGCACGGACCAACACACTGCTTCTCAAGCTATGCTGTGGCGGCATCCCATATAAAGTAGAGGAAGATGGGCACAGATGTTAGCCCATGGCCAATCTTCCTCAGCAAAAAAAAAAAAAGAGGATTGGCAACAGATGTTAGCTCAGGGTTAATCTTCCTTGCACACACACATACAAAAGAATTCCCCCTCTCTCTCTATATTTTGTATGTGTGAGGAAGATTGGCCCTGAGCTAACATCTGTTGCTGATCCTCCTCTTTTTGCCTGAGGAAGATTGTCACTGAGCTAACACCTATGCCTATCTTACTCTGTTTTTTTGTATGTGGGACGCCGCCACACCATGGCTTGATAAGCAATTGTGTAGGTCTGCACTCGGGATCCGAACCCGCAAACCCCGGGCTGCCAAAGCGGAGCACGTGAACTTAACCACTACGCCACTGGGCTGGTCCCTCAATACATATTTTTGGATGAACGATAATAATAGCTGATATTTGATGAATGTGTACTGTGTTTCTTGAATGTTCTAAGCATTTTACATGTATTATTTCATCTAATCCTCATGGCAACCCAGTGATACACGTGCTATAACATCTCCATAATATGGCTGAATAAATTGAGGAACAGAGAAGTCAAACAATTTGCCAAAGGTCGCAGAGCTAGCGAGCAGCTGAGCCAGGACCGGGGCCCAGCTTCTGACTCCAAAGCTGTATTCTTAACCACTACACCAGACATGATCAGTGACTGTCCCCAAGACACTGTGAAGTAAAAAGAAAGCCAGTTTTTTGGGGGGTTGTTTTTTTGGTGAGGAAGATTGGCCCTGAGCTAACATCTGTGCCAGTCTTCCTCTGTTTTGTATGTGGGATGCTGCCACAGCACGGCTTGATAAGTGGTATGTAGGTCTGCTCCTGGGATCTGAACCCATGAACCCCGGGCCGCTGAAACAGAGCACGTGAACTTAACCCCTATGCCACTGGGCCAGCCCAGAAAGCCAGTTTTATGATGACAGTAAACAATACTCATGTATTTGTTTCTATATGTCTGTATGAGCATGGGGAAATGTATGGAGGATACACTCTCAGCCAGGGCTCAGCAAACTTTTTCTGGAAGAACCAGATAGTAAATATTTTAGGTTTTGCAGGCCAGGTGCTTTCTGTTGTAACTGCTCAATTTTCCCTGGGAGTGCAAGAGCAGCCCTAGACAAACGTAGACAGGTAGGGGTGGCTGTGTTCCAATGAATCTTTATTTACAAACACAGGTAGCTAGCTGGCCGGGTTTGGCTCCTAGGCGTAGTCTGCTGCCCCTTCACTGTTAGCGCTGGCTACCCGACAGGGTCTACGGGGGTGAGGTGAAACGGGAGGGAAGGTGAATGGAAGAAGAAAATCGGAACCAAGTGGAAAAAATACACTCTAATATTAAAATTCAGGTGCAGAATCTACTATGATTATGCAAAACTTGAATAAGCATATGGATCCTTGAAAACACAGTTTGATTAAGTATGGGCTTGTGGGCAATTTTTGTCTTAGATTTCTGATGTGATTTTAATAAGGCTTGTTCAGTGAGTAAATAAAAATAACTATTTGGCAACTTAAAATTTGGGAGAGTTCATATAAAAATCTGGATTTCTAGCTAAATCTGTATGTTCTGATGTGAAAAAATGGACTATGAATAATTAATATTTATAATTAATTGAAAATGTCCACAACATATTTGTTATTAATTGAAAAAAAACCCAGTCACAAAGTACTATGTTTAGTGAAATTCTGTTTGTGTGAAAGCAGTACATATGTGTGTGTGTTTCCGTGCAAACGCACACACGTCCACTCGTGAGCTCTCTGGAGGGTGGGGTGGTGTCTGGCTGTGGCCACCTCTGGGAGCGTGGGGCAGGACTAGGCTGCTTGCTTTTAGCTCCTGTGTGCTCCTTACTCTCTGGGTTTCCATGCACACGTACTGACTTCACACGGCAGAGCTGACACTGGAAGGCTCGGTACCGCTTTTGTAGATAAGAAAACCCCCTCTCCTTTGTCTGTTTACTCTTGTTTCGAATCGATAATATTTGGGGTGTTTCACTTTAAGCACTTCTGTATTTTTTTAACTCTGACATTCCTTCTGAATTCTGTAAACATGGCTAAAATGAGCGAAGGGAATGGGAACAAATTCTTTTTCAGAAAAAAAGGGACGCTACAGTGGGGGACGCCGTCACCCCCCAGCCTCTGCACCCCTCTGTCCTCCAGGCTGCAGGCAGTGGTCGGGGTCAGAGGAACATTGGGAACCTCAGCTCTGCCATGGTGGGGACCCCGGGGAAGGGTGCTAGGGTGACAAGGTGACAAGGGCTGGAGCATGCTGCCTGGCCTGCATAGACCCAGGTGGTGTCAAGTGTCTGTCTCTCCTACTGGCACTGGGCCTGCCTGGCCCAGCCTCCTTGGCTGGCGGTTTACCCAGCAAGGGTGTGGACAACCCGCTGTGGGTAGCTCGGGGCCTGCACCCTCGGCCTGGCTGTCCCTAGTCCCCTCTCGGCGAGGGGAGCCCCACTCTGCTCCTTATCTAAAACCCACCCCTGTCCCCGCTCTAGCCCCGAGCCGTCCAGCACAGGGTCTTGAGGCACGTGCGCTTCTGAGCCCTGGAGGCGTGGCTGGTGCAAACAGATGGACTGTGAGCGCAGATGCACACGCCGATTCGGGGGACTTAGTAGAAACACAGGAGAAACGGTGTGAACCATCCCAGTGCCTTTAAAACGTTGATTTCATGTTGAAATGATAGTATTTTGGATACATTGGGTTAAATAAAAGATATTATTACAACTGATTTCACCTATTTCTGTGTACTTTTTTAAATGTGGCCACCAGAAAATGAAAGATGACATCCGGAGCTCACAGTTCTTGTGGATGGTGCTGCTCCAGCCGCCACCTCTGCGGGCCACGACCTGAAACTAGGATATTGTTTCCTCATTTCTTTACTGTCTCTCTCCCCCAGAATGAATGACTGTCCTGCCGGGTCGAGCATGACGGTCAGGATGCTGCCATGCCTTTACCAGGCTGGCCCCTGCTGGCACCCAGCCTGGGCCCCAGCCCAGGGGAATCCAGCTCCCAGAACGTCCTGCTGGGCGCACTGGCTTCCTCCCTCCAGTGTCCGGCATGGGAGGAACCTGCACGTCTCCATCCCCCCGACTCTGGGGAAAGACGGCACTTTTGATAAAAGCCTTTCTCTCAAACCTCCAAGTAAGGTCAGATCTCAGGGCCAGGCCTCCTCCCTTCACAGCCTCTTAGTCAGGGACCCAGATGCCCACTTCCCATGGTCAGCTGTGCCACGGTAACCGCATTGGTTACTCACGAGTGACCACGCTCTTAGGCATGAAATGTCTTCATTTGTATCATCTCATTTGGCCCTCACCGCGCTGCGGTGCCATCCCCACTTTGCAGAGAAAACAGTGAAAGCTCAGAGAGGCTAAGAGACTTGCCCAGTGTCAGACCGCTGGACCCAGATCCCTGTTCCACTGCTGGCTGTGTGGGCCTAGGAAACTCCCTCGTTTTCTGTCAAGTGGGGGTGATGGCCGTACCTACCCTACAGGGTGCATGAGCCCAACATGACAGAGGGGAGCACTCGGCACAGCCCCACTTCAGAAGGTCGGCTTGTAAGTGAAGAGCTAGGGAGAGAGGGAAGTAAGCGTCCTGGCTGGGCCTGGCCTGCACCCCGGGGTGGTCCTGTCTCTGGGAGACACCGTCAGTAGTGATCCTTATGTGGCCTGCCCAACACTTTGCCTCACGTCTCACTCTATCCAGCTCAAACCTTCTAGAAACTGAAAGAATCCTTCCACTGGATGGACCCAACACCTAATATTTCAGAGGTCAGAATCTGAGGTCTTCTGATCATGCTAATGCACTGGTCGGGCTTCAGCCAGAGGAGCCAGCTGTTCGGAGCCATACGCACACACGCTGACGGGTGTCCGATCTGATCTGTTCCAGGGATCTGACCTCACAGGATCGTGGGGCTGGTTGAGCAGCTGTTGTCTTCCCATCTGAGGCTGGAGCTTGAAGTCTGGAGGAAGGGAGCTTGTCTCCGATGGAGGGAGGGGCCGAGGCAGGCTGATCTGGGTCTGGATTGCAACCCCACACCGCCTGGCTGGTGAGGGGGGTGAGCACCTTGCACCCCCTCGGTTCTCTTCCCTCTACAATGGGGACAGGAATTCGATCTCACCGGATTTCGGTGAAAACAAATGACAGAGCTATGGCAGGGGCCCAGGACGTCGTGTGGCTCCGTGGATGCTCCGGGAATGCTGGGTCTGGTTCCTTATTCGTTTTCATGCTCTGTGTCGTCGGTTCCCAAACCTGCTCTCCATCAGAATCACCTCGGAATCCTTAAAATTTTTTTTTCAGGTGCCATCCAAGAGCTGACAAAACAGAATGCATGAGGGTTGAACTCAGTAACCCATAATTTTAGAAACTTCCCAGTGATTCTGATGGTCAGTCAGGTTTAAGTGACACCAGAAGGCAAGGTTCCCTTGGGCAGTGGTGGTCAACCCCAGCTGTTCATATGAGACACCTGGAGAGCTTACAAGTGCCCCCTGGGCCCCACCTCCCAGGGGTTCTGATTCAATGGGGGTGGGGGTGGGGAAGGGGGCACTGAACAGTGGGATTTTTGTAGAAAGCACCCCTAGATGATCCCAGTGGACAGCTAGGGTTCAGACCACTGTTCCAGAGCACAGGTACAGGAGCCACACAGCAGTGACTCGGGGAGGCTGTGGACACAGTGCAAGGAAGACACGCAAGAGTCGGGCCACCAGGGTTCATCCTTCCAACACTGATCCCTCAATTACGCGTCACACAGAAAACTAACATCCGCCCCTCGAGCTTGCCGTTTACAACAAGGGGTGGGTGGTGAGTATGTTCGTTCTCCCATTATGTGACCTTTCCATGTTCATCCGATTACAGATTTACAAAGAGACCAATTATTAGGCATTACGTGAGCCGAGACGGGCGAGGCAAGCTGGACCCCCAGTGGGGGGTATAAATCCTGCTGCATCCTTCCGGTATAAATTCACTCTCAGTCCACCCTGGGCCGGGAGGCTGTGGTCTGCCTGTGTAGCTTCTCTTTTGTTGTAACTGTAAGGTTTCTTTCACGTGCGAATTCTCTGGGCGGTTCTCCGCATTGAGAATACACAGTCCGGACTGGAGGCTCCCCTGCAGCCGTTCCATCCAAGGGTTTCTGCCGGTGAAGCTTCTGAGATTTCACAGGATTTCAGGATTCTGAGATTTCGGGATCTCACGGGACTGCTTCTCTCCAGGATGCATCCTCTGCTGTGGGATGAGAGCCGAGTCCCGGGCCAGGGACTGCCGCATTTACCACCTATCTCGGGTTTCTCTCTGGGAGGAATTATGACATTATGAGAGGGGAAGCCATGAGGGGAGACTTTTCCCACGTTACCCCATTCATAGCCTCCCATTCTCCCAGGCCTGGAGACGCCAGCCGCCCTGGTCTCATAGGCCGAGGCTGCGGCGGGCTCTGCCAGCCCCACTGGGCTCCCTGGACCACAGGCTGCGAGCTTCTTAGGGCATGAACCCTGGAGGCAGGAGCCAGCTCCGTCTAGTGCGTTCTCTGACGCTGCGAAGCCTGAGTGTCAGATGGTGCCTTCCCGCCTCCCCAACTTTCCTAAGTCTCCACTCTGCATGGAGTGGGTGCTGAACCAGATGGGACCCCCTCTCTGCCTTCAGCTCTCAGACAGGTGCCCTTTGATGTGTGCAGGCTTGAGGTCTTCCAATGGCATAGCCCGTGACTCCCCTTCATTCCAGAAAGTTCCTGGTAGGAGCTGGTGCTGAGGAGTCGGTGGCCCTGCTTGTCCTCCCACTGCCGTCCTGCTTTGTGGTCGCTGCCTCATCCTCTCTCACCCAGTTCTCACAGACGAGAACAAGGCCAGGAAGTGTGATTGTGGCCACTTGCTTCCTGTGCTGGGAGAAGGGAAGTCTTGAGGAAAACATCCTGTGAATCTAGCCTGGGTGGGGTGGGTGGAGAAGAGGGCAGATGAACCAAGGGGGGACGTGGGCACACAGGACAAAGCGGATCTTGGGATGAGGAGGGGAGGAGCCCCAGGGTCTGTGGGGAGGACAAGGCTGTGGGGCAGGGGTGCCCAGAGAGGGTCTGCATGTTCCTGGACCCCCACTGCCCCTCGCTCCAGCTGGCAGTGTGTGGAACCAGGAAAGAAAGGAACAGTATTCTCCCTGAACTGGCTCCGAGTGCCAGGGCTGGGGGGACACAGGGCCCTGAGATGGCCCCAGGGGCTGGTTTTGAGGTGTGGGTGGTGAGGCAGCTTGGGAAGGGGTCCTTCAGCCCAGTGGGCCTGTTTGTCCCCTCCCCATTAGGGGCCAGTGGGGTGGTGAGGGAGGGACAGGGAAGGGAGCAGGGCGAGAGGGCAGACCCAAGGCTGGGAAGAGGGACAGAAATGATACTTTCACAGGTGAGGGTGCAGGAGCCTGGAGCCCCCACCCAGGGTCAGCCCCGGGGGTCAGAGCATGTCCCCCACCCAGGGACAGTGCAGAGGTCAGAGCATGTCCCCCACTCAGGGACAGCTTGGGAGTCAGAGCAGGGCCCCACCCAGGGACAGCCGGGGCATCAGAGCATGTCCCCCACCCAGGGTTAGCCCAGGGGTCAGAGCATGTCCCCCACCCAGGGTCAGCCCAGGGGTCAGAGCATGTCCCCGACCCAGGGACAGCCCGGGGGTCAGAGCAGGGCCCCCACCCAGGGACAGCCCAGGGGTCAGAGTAGGGCCATCCCAGTCACCCCTGGCATTGGTGGAGGGCCAGCTCCTGGCAGCCAGCACCCCGGTCAGCCTCTACACAGTCCTAGAAGATGGCCTCTGTTTGTGTCCAATTCTGTGGATGAGGGAGCTGAGCACAGAGAGCTAAATGGCTCACCGAGGTCACACAGCAGGGAAGTGTGGATCCAAACTTGAGGCCTCTCAGTCCCAGGGCCATGTGGGCCCTTTGTCATCTCGGGGTCCCCACACTGACAAAGACCGGGAAGCTTCAACAGCATCCGAGCGGCAGGGCAGAGCCCTCACCCAGGGGCCCCAGGCCCTGGAAGTTTCCAGCATCAGGCTCTTGAGGAGTGCCCTGTGGGGGGCCAAGCACCTGCACATGCCCAGGTGAGGGGTGTGCTCTGGATGGTCACTGAGGCCCAGAGGCTGGCCCACTGCCTTCAGCCCCTCCCCCTCCTGTGCCACTGGGCTCTGGGGCAGCTATGCCCGTCCTAGTGGGTGACTGGGCTCTTGGAGGGGGAGCCTCGTGCCCTCTGCTCTCGGGCAGAAGGAGGGACCTCACAGGCCTGCTGTCACCGCTGGCCGTACGGGCAGCACTTTGCCCCGGAAGTGTGTCCAGGGGAGGGGCTCTGGGTGTCTGTAGGACAGACTTCTTCAAGTGGAACTGCCGGGTCGAAGGGGGTGTTTGCTTAGCCGCTGACCGGCGCTGCCAGCCGCCTTCACAGACGCGGTGCCCAGTTGTGCGCGCACTTCGGGATTCCTGCCGAGGATGCATGTCTTCGCTGCTTTGATGCTGGAGAGCTGTGCCAGGCTCCATCACCCACAGGTGCCACAGCCTCCCAGGGCACGTGCAGGGGTGGGCAGAGGGGGAACGGGGAGTGCCACCATCCTGACCCTGTGCAGAAGTCAGGCCTCTGGGTGGGTCCCTGCCAACAGGCTGAGGTGAGGGGGGCTCCTGCATGGCCCCCAGACCTCCATGTTGGTGGGGGGGCCCTCAATGGGGTGTGCACGTGGGACCTGCAGGCGAGTGACAGTACAGCCTGTGAGGCTGGCCTAAGCTGGAAGCAAACAGGCCCACAGGAAACGCCCATGCTCCCTAGCCTGGTGTCCAGCACTGCCGACCAGGCTTGGAGCCTTGGTTCTGGCAGCGTCTCTGCCTGCTCCCCACGCCCCCCAGGCTGCAGTTAGGGGAGCAAAGCCAGCCTCCCGTCTAGTTACAATCAGAGGGGCTTTCGGTTCCTTGCAGCTGAACCCCCTGCCGACTGAGCCAGGCTGCAGATAAGAGCTTCCCCTCTGAGGCCCTTGCCAGGGCCAGGACACCTGGGAGGGGAGAGAGGACGGGGAGGGTGCCTCTGCCGGAGACTCGGGGAGTTCGGGCACCGCTGGGATGATGCCAGCCAGTGTTTGCTTCTTCTCCCTTCACCTTGCTTCTCAGCTGGAACAGAGAGGTGGGCGCCAGCGGCTGTCAGGGCCTCTCAAGTTGGGGCGGGTTCTGTCCTCCCTAATGGTGGAAGCTTTGAGAAGCAAGGTTTGGGGAGGGGCTTCTGAGCCCCCTAGCCTAATGCAAGAGTAAGAGACCTGAGGTCCTGCAAGGTCTGAGGGGCACGTGGCTGCAGGGTTCAGCACTTTGCTCATAGGAGCTGGCTGGACACCCTCCGGAAGGTGGGGAGGGAGGGAGCGAGCTTGGCCAGGGTGCCACG
This sequence comes from Tapirus indicus, assembly GCA_031878705.1. NCBI lineage: Eukaryota > Metazoa > Chordata > Mammalia > Perissodactyla > Tapiridae > Tapirus > Tapirus indicus. The sequence continues at coordinate 1,884,126 of CM062935.1, forward strand.
TGGCTTGTGTGCATTTCAGAGCCTTCTGGGGAGGAGATGATGAGGAACAGAGGTAGGGATGGAGGTTTCTGATCTGCCCCTCCAGGGTTGTGCACAGGCGTCACATTATGGCCAGCGAGTTTGGAGACAAGCAGCCCGCGTGTGCCGGGGAGGGACCTCACTCCCCGGAAGCCCGTTTCCAAGGGAGGCCCTCAGAGGGTGAGCGCTGGGGTGACCTTTGCGGCCAGTCCCTAAGGGGGAGGAAAGATGATGCACACGTGGGTTCTGGCTCTCTCACCATCTGCCTGCACCCCTCGATCTGCCTGCACCCCTCGATCTGCCTGCACCCCTCGATCTGCCTGCACCCAGGTCTCCTGCCCCCGCCGCCCTGGGGCCCCATAGCCTCACTTGTACCTTCTGTCGGGGGTTAGATCCCCACGTGTCTCTGCGCCGTGTTCTCCGCTGGTCAGAGCTCAGGGGCAGGAGGCGTGGTGAGAACCTGGTCCCGTGAGCTGGAGTCAGGCACCATGTCCAGCTCTGCGATAGCCAGTGGTTGGCATGCGGGTGCCAGGCGCCTCGGGGTGTGGGCGTGGGGTGTGTGAACTGGGGGGCTGCTGCCCTCACGACACTTCACAGCCCAGACAACTCTGGACAACTGGGATGCTCTGAACACAGGTGGACCGTGCCCATGGAGGCCAGAAACGTGAGCATCCCTTAGCCTGGTCAAGCGGACATATAAAACTGACCATCACAGCCTCCAAAAGGAATGCAGCTCTGCCAACACCTTCCTTCTAGACTTCTGATCTCCAGAACCGTAAGATAGTACATTTGTGTTGCTTTAAGCCACTATGTCATTTGTTACCACAGCCACAGGAAATGGATGCGGTGACCCAGCTGGACGTGCTCCCTGGCCGGCCTCCTGGGTGGCTGCACAGGTGCTGCCTGGGCTGGATGAGAAGCAGCCCTGCTGCACAGCCTCCCGATGCTTCCGGCAGCTCCTTCTTGGGACCAGCGTCATGCACTGGGCTCTGTGACGATGCCCTGGCTGTGACTGACCCCTGGCACCTCAAACTGGACTCGGCCTGGGGATCCAATTGGGTCTTAGCCACCATCCAGCCCCTCCCAACCTCTGGCTCAGGCCTCCTGATGCCCCTGCCCAATGGCTTGTGGCCCCCTGGGAAGGGGGCCGCTGTTGGCAGGAAGCCCCGGGGCTGGGTCCTGGACCTGCCACCACCCGCTGCGTGACCTGAAGCCAGAGGCTCGAGTCTGGGCTGCAGTGTGTCATTGGTCAGGTGGGCTGTTGGGTGCCCGGACAGTGAGCTTGTTGGGGTGCCTGGGAGGGGGTGGTGTTCTGGGATGGGGTGCCTAGCAGGTGGGCTTATCTGCCCCACATCAGGTCCTCCCCTGCATCAGAGTGCCCCGTGCCTCCTCCTGCGCGCTGGGGCAGGGGCAGGTTAGGGCCCCAGTGAGGAGTCAGGGCTGTGCTTTCTGCTTCCCCAGGGGTGGGAGTAGGGCCCCAGCTGCTGGTAGGGCCCCAGGACCCTGGAGAAGAGGCTGTCGCCAAAGCAGGGGCCCCAGGCCAGGCCAGGCCAGGCCCCACAGCCGGTGGCTTCAGACTGAGCCTGCACCCCAGCTGCCAGGTGGCACCAAGGGCCTTGAAAGAGGGTCAGCTCCAGAGGGATGTGGGGGCGGTCCGTGCTCTCAGACCTCTGCAGGGCTCTAAGGCGCCGGTTGAAGGGAGAATTCTGTGGGTGCGGGTGATGGCGCACAGTGTTTCTAAGGCGGCGGGCGGGGCTCACGAGGTTTCTTTTGATGGTAAGAGACTTGGATGGATGCGCGCACATGCGCGCGCGCACACACACACACACACACACAGAAGGCACACAAGAGCCGGGGCTGTCAGGGCCGTGTTGACAGCAGTAGCTCACATTCACTGGGTGCTTGCTCTCTGCCAGGCGTGGCTGTAAGCAGCCTGCAGCACTTCAGTCAGTTCTCACTGCAGCCCGTGGGGAAGGCCCTCCCACCCTTCTGCTTAGCAGAAGGGAAAGCAGCTGGGGGTGGAGGGGCTCGCTGGGTCATGGAGCTGGAGGGCATGGCCTAACCTTTGATCCCAGGCAGTGTGACCCCCAGCACTGCTCTTCTCTGCTGTGCTTCAGTAGCACTGTGTGTGTTTCCATGAGTGTGTGCACGAGTGGGACTACATGTGAATGTGTGCACGTGCACAAGTGCGTGTGTGAAAATGCAAGTGACAGGAAAACCCAGAATAACTAGCTTCGACACGGCAGAAGTTTATTTCCCTCCCAGGTAAAGGGGTCCTGAGGTAGGCAGTGCAGGGCTGGTATGATGGCTGCTGGTCATCCGCCATCCAGACCCCTTCCATGCTGCCTTGCCATTCTCAGTGTGCTGCCTCATGGTGCAAGGTAGCTGCTGAGCTCCAGCTATCATTCCAGCCAGCAGCAAGGAGGAAGGGGAAAAAGAAAGACACGCCACCTCCATCTAAGGGATTTGCCCCCCTCCCCCCAGCTAGGCGTGGAGGTTTCCATTATTAAGGAAAGAGGAGAATGCAGAGTGGGAGGCTATTCTGCCTGCAGGGGACACTTGACAGGCAGGAGAGGGCTCTGGGCTTTCCAACCCAGGGGATGTTGAGCTGGTGGGGATCTAAGAGTCTTCTAAGCCTTGTTATGCTCTGATGGGGAAACTGAGGCCCAGGCCTCCTCCCTCCCATCCCAGGGCTCTATCCTGGCACCAGTCGAGAAGGCCAAGCGCCCAAGCCAATGGCACCAGACTAGCCAGAGCAGATGCTGTGGAAGCGCAGGTTCCTCTGTGCAGCCCCTCCTCTTCTCAGGAACCCACAGGCCAATCTACCTCTCCCTGCCCCCGATTCCCCCACTCCATGAAAGTCCCATCTCAGCTGACCTTCTTGCCTCCCTCTCTTCTCTCCTTTTCTCCCAGCCACCCGCCCTCCCCACTCCTACCCCTTCGGGCTCCTGGGGGCTTCCTCCTAAGCCCAGGGAACCTTCCTCCCACAGCCTCCTCCCTGGGGCAGGCTGAGAGGCAGACATGTGTGTCCCGGGAAAGGGCAAATCTTGACCCAGGTGATAGTCATGTGGATGGAGGCATTGCTGGCAGGAAGCTGGGGAGAGAAGGGGGTGGGCTCCCCTGGCACATGGTGAGTATTTCCTCTGCCTAGGGCTGCGTGAACCCACCCTGTGAGTGGCCGAGGCCTGGACCTGAGGCCCGTGTGCCAGCCCAGCCCCGCAGGGCAGTGGGGGGAGGAGGCCAAGAATGCTAGATAGGGAAATGCAGATGGGGCTGGAGGAGCCGGTGCAGGCCGGGTCAGTCAAGACACTCCGAGTTTATTCTCCAAAGATGGTGGCGGAGGGGGCAGGAGGGGAAGGCACTGGACAGAGTGCTGACCAGCCAGGTTATAAGTTGGGCTAGGGGTGGGGATGGGACCACCCCATTCAGAACCTCATTGCCTGAAGGCCGGCCAGGAGGCTGAGCTGGAGGACGGTGGCCACAGCTATGGGGCTACCCTGGGGGCCCCCTGCCCCACCACCCTGGGGGCTGCCTGCCCCGCCACCCTGGGGGCCGCCTGCCCCCCTGTCCAGTGGGTCCTGCCAGGGTGGGACGTTGCACAGGGTGGACTGGCAGCAGGTCATGGTCATCAGGGTCTCCTCCACTGTCCTTTTGATGGGTTGACACGTGTCTGCACACCACGCCGAGTAGGTGGTCAGGGGACCCAACTCTGGGTAGGAGGGGGCAGTGGAGAAAGAGCATGTCTCACTGGATGGCTGGGGCAGGGACGAGGCCCCTCACAGGAGTGTTTGCCTTTCCCGGCCCCGGGTGTGGGTGATGGCCTCCCCCCAGCCGCCCTAGGACGCCGGCTCACTGGTGCTCCCGTGGGAGATGAGGGTCTTGCAGAAGGTCTGGCTGAGGACGCAGCTCTGCGTCTGGTTGCAGCGCTCCTTGCCGTGCAGGGACTTGCAGGAGTAGCAGCGCAGCAGCACTGGAGGCACGGGGGTGGGGGGGCGTGGGGCTCAGGCCAGGCCACGGCCCCAGAGTGCCTCCCCGCCCACCCACCGTGGAGCCACCTCTAAGCCTGTGCTGGTGCAGGCCTCTTCCCCTCCAGTTCTCCCCCCAATTCCTGTCCACCTCTCCCTTCTCAGCTGATCCCCCGCAAAGCCTGCCCTCCTGGAGCTGCCCTGCGGCCCCCTCCTCAGGACTGGCCGGCCCACCTTCCCCTCCCTGCCCCACCAGCGCCAGACTGCTCACGTCTCTCTGAACTGAGCTCAACCCCAGGCCTTTGCATTCATTCGCTGGTCCCTCCATTCTGGGGCTCCACTGCACCCCTCTCTGCTTGGTGAACTCCTGTTAAACCTCTCTGCCCTGGCACCCTTGCCCCTCCCAGGAGGGACTCCTTCTCTAGGCTCCCTACTCTGGATGACAGTGGAGGGTCCCGGTCAGGGTGAGAGGTGAGGGGGTGTCCTGAGTGTCAGGGTCCCTCCTCACCCCCTCCCTGGCCCCGCTGGAAGGCAGGCTCACAGGTGAGGCCTCTGCCTGTCGGTTCCCCATTGCACCAGCACCACACGAGGTGTTGAAAAGAGCAACAGGTGCCCGTGGCCTGGGGTCGGATGAAGGGTACCTCCGCCCCTGCTGCCTGCAGTCATGCTGGCCTCCTCCTCCTCGTCCTCATCCTCGTCGTCCTCGTAGCTCTCTGGCCCAAAGTCTGCGTCTTCTTCCTCCTCGTCCTGCACCTGCCCTCTCCCTGGCCGCGCAGGGACGCCTGTAAACCTCCGCTACCCAGGTACAGAGGACACACGCTCGGGGCCCCGTGCCGCGCCCTCAGCCCCTTGCTCTGTCCTTTCCCCCACCCCTCCATCCTCTTCCTTCCCACTCTGTCCTCCTGCTGCCTCCCAAGCTGGTGAGGTCCCTGTCTGGCCCTGGCCCTGCTCACTCACCTGGGCGCAGCCTGGCATTGTCCTTACCAACACCAGCAATGGCTCTGGCTGGCCCTTTATAGCAGCTGTTCACCCCACTCCAAAGTAAACCCTCAGGGTGGCCTGCCTGTTTTACAGAAGAGGAAACTGAGGCTGGGAGAGGAGAGGGAACCCTAAAGCCTGCATTTCAAAGATGCCAACCTGAGTGGGAATGCAAACTGGTATAGCCTCTATGGAAAACAGTATGGAGATTCCTCAAAAAATTAAAAATAGAAATACCTTATGACCCAGCGATCCCACTCTTGGGCATCTACCCAGCGGACATGAAATCAACCATCACAAGAGGCGTATGCACCCCTATGTTCATTGCAGCATTATTCACTATAGCCAAGAAGTGGAAGCAACCCAAGTGTCCCTCGACTGATGATTGGATAAAGAAGATGTGGTGTATATATATACAATGGAATACTACTCAGCCACAAAAGAAGACAGAATTGTTCCATTTGCAACAACATGGATGGACCTAGAGGGTATTATGTTAAGTGAAATAAGCCAGAGAGAGAAGGACAAACACCGCATGATTTCACTCATATGTGGAATATAAACAAATACACGGACAGAGAGAACTGGTTGGTGGTTACCAGGGGGAGGGGGGGTGGGGGTGGGCACAAAGGGTGAAGGGATGCATCCACATGGTGACGGACAAATAATAAGGTACAACTAAAACCCCACAATGTTATAAACTATTAAGATATCAATAAAAATTAAAAATTAAAAAATAAAAAGTATTATTAGAATTATTAGAGAAAATGAAAGAAAGGAAGGAAAGAAGGAAGAAAGAAAAAAAAAGATGCCAAGCGGGGGCTGGAGTGGGGGAGCCTGACTGGGCCTGCAGAGGTTTCGGGGTCTGTGGGAGCCCAGGACAACCCCCTGCACCTGCCTCTGGCCTTGGATGCCAGCCTCACCCCCTCCTTTTCCCCCAAGCTGTATCTTGCCCCCAGGCTGGGGGTCCCGGTGGGCCCAGACTATGCTGTCCCCCTTGCTGCAGGGTCGCCCCTAGCCCCGAGTACCTGGCTGCCTGCACAACAGCAGGGCGAACAGGACAGCTGTGAGCGCCTTCATCCTGCTGGGAGCTGCCGGGGCTGCCCGCTCGGGTCCTTGCTCGGCTCTGGGTCTGTGAGAAGTGGGACAAGATGCATTGCTGGGGGCTTCCTGAAGGCCCTTGGGCCTTGGCCCCCCCAGCTCCAGCCTCAAACAATGAGTCTCACACTCGTCCCACGCCAGGCACCAGGCCAGGGATGGCCATTTCCCTCTCTGAATTCAGGGGCCCCAGGGGGAGGGGAAGTCATTGTGGTGGGCCTTGGGGCGTCCCGCCACCTGTGCTGCTTCCCCCCACCCCCAGCCTGGCTCGCTGGCCTCAGTGCCCCAGCACTGTGGTGCAGGCTGGTGAGCCTGACCCTGGGCTGGGGCTGCGCCTGACAGCTCCCCATCCCACGTCCGGACCCCGTGGGACCCTGGCCCAGGCCACACAGCTGCAGGAGCTTAGTATCGCAGACCCTCCAGCCGCAGGCCGCTGGTCAGGCACCATCAACCCTGCGTCAGCCTCACCCATAGTCCAGGGCCTCTTAAGAGTATTTTAAATAAAAGCACAGTAAACAGCCTCCCCCGACTCCTCCCCCCTCCCCCAGCGGTGCACTCTGCCTGCCCTGGCTGCCCTTGCTCCACCTCAGGCCTTTGTTCTTGCTGTTTCCTCTGCCTGGAATGCTGTTCCTGCCGACGTCCGTGCAGCCTGTCCCCTCACCTGTTCAGATGTCACCTCCTCAGAGAGGCCTTCCTGCTGTGACTCATCTCACGGCCTGTCCTTCCCTTGTGTTTTCCACCTGACCAGAGAAGTGCTCTCTGTGCTGGGCTGTCCAGGGCTGGGTGGGAGCCACTGGGAGCCCGCCTCCCTCAGCTCGCCTGCCCTTCACCAGCGGCTCCTGTGTGAGAGGCCCGGGCTGCTCAGGCCAGCTTGGCAGCCCCCCAGCTCTGTCCTTGGGGTCCCCCCTTCCTCTTCCATGGGCCACAGACTGTGGAGAGTGGGATGCTGGAAGCTCCATCCCCTATCCTGGTGGCCAAAGTCACTCTCCAGCCAGGGTCTCACTTAGCCAGGTGTCCCGGCCCTGGACTCACCCTCTTCACTCCTCAGACCTGTGTCCACGGCCGCCCCCAGCAGACCCCACTTCCTTCTGTCACCAGCTACCTGCCCCAGGTTGCTTAAAGAATTACTTAGGCTTGAAGAGTTGCTTGTTGCTTAGTTGCTTAAAAAAGAAAATTCCCATTGCCAGTTAGTAGTTCCTCAAAGTAGGTGGGAAGTCCTTGAAACAACTTTCCATGCCTAGCACTTTGTTTTGAAGCTATGCCTGCTTACAGGAGCTAAGGTGGCACACTGAGACAGACCGCTGTCAGATGGCCAAACCACAGAACCGGCCCAAAGCAGAGAAATCCAAGACGGTGATGGGGCGCCATGTGCAGAAGAGACGTGCAGAAGGTGCCGCGGGCAGGAAGGGAGATCTGCGCGTCCTAAGATAAAGCTTCCTCTACCCATATTCACCCCTACACCAAATAAGAGGCGCCCGCCCTGTGCTCGGGGAGCCACAGCTTTGTGGAATTACTCCCTGTGGTCTCCATCTTCTCTGCTGCATGCCACAAGTAAAATTTCTGCTTTGTGTGACAACTACTGCCGGTGTAGTTTGATTCAACTCGCCAAGAAGGGGACTCATCTTTGGTCCTGTGACACTCCTACAGGCCCTTCTGGGGTCACAAGAGCGGCTCCCAGGAAGGGCCCCACCGGGTTCCCAGACCTGTCAGAGATCAGGGGTCTCCATCTGCCCCCCGCCCCCTGGTGAGTCCAGCTCGCACCCCAGGCCAGAGCTTGTTGTGAGAATCACCTGGGGATAATAACAGCCCAGTTTAGTTCACTGATTAAAATTCAGTGTAATTGATACCAGTCCTCAACGACTCTAGGGGCTGGGGCGTTTCCATTGCTGCTGTGCTGATGACTACTGCGCCCCCCCCCCCAGGCTGCACGCTCACCACCCTCTCTGCGACCTCGTCACCCCCTCCCACGGCCTCCCCACCCCCTTCCCCTGCCTGCACTCACTGCTCCCTCTGCCCCACCCCGAGAAGGGTGCTGGGGTCTGGTCCTGCCCATGCAGACGCAGCCACATGGCCAGGCCAGGGTTGGTGGCCCGCAGGTGTGAGCAAGGCCTGGTGAGGCTGGGGAGCTTGCCCCCCACCCTGACACCTTGAGAGCAGACACCTGATCTCCCCAGGGCCCCCAGCCCTCAGGTTGGGGTGTGTGCATGCCCACCCCTCTCCCAACCCAGGCCTCTTCAGACATTCTGGTCCAAAAACATGCCCGCTGGTGGCACCTCTCTGATCCCAGGCTTCTAGGACAAGGGCACACCCTGCAGATCCCCCAGGTCGGGGACGTGGCTCCCTCAGAATCCTCAGGGCCATGGGTGAGGGCTGGTGGCCCCGTGGGTGGCACAGGCCCGCTTTAGAGCCTGCATCCTGAACAGCCTCTGCCCTGGGCATGGCGCCCCCCTGGGCCAGGGCTTTCTCCCTCAGCCGAGCCCAAATCCAGAGACGCCCTTCTAGGGCAGCCCGGGGCCCCAGCTCCCTGCCCATCTACCCCTGTGCAGTGTGGGCCCGGCCTTGCCTGTTCTGTCCTGCTTTGCTGGGTTGGCTTCCGTGGGCAGCCTTGTGGACACTGCTGGGCTGGGGCCCTCCCCCAGGCCTGGCCTCCCTCTGGCTGAGTGAGTCGAGTGGGTCACCTTGCTCTTCCTGGCAGCAGCCTTAGGCTCAGACCTTGGTGCCAGTCGTGGACAGGGCATGCCGGCCGTCCACACTCCCTCCTGCCCTGGCAGAGGGGCTAATGGTGGAGGTGGGGGACCACAGGCCCTTGTCTCCCTGGGGAGCTGTGTGGCCCCATCTTGGGCTCCGAGCCCCTACTCTGTCCCCCTCCCCATCCCCTGTTGGCCTCTGGGTTCACCAAGGTGAATCGGGCCCAGACCTGGGGAAGAGAGGACAATGTTTCTGACCAAGGGGCAAAGGTCTGGTGTCTGTGGGGGCAGGAAAGGCATCCGCCCTGCCCAGCAGCACACAGGTACGGGAGCAGATGGAGGCTGCAGAGTTGCCGGCCCTCGTGACCCTCTCCCTGCTCAGGGCTCCTTCCCACCCTCTCCGCCTCTGGGAACAGAGGGAGGGGCTTCCTCCTTAGAGCAGAGTCCAGACCCTCCTCTCAGCGTGGGCAGGGGGCCACGAGGGCCCTCTCCTGGGGTCTCTGCTTCTGATGGTCCTGCAGTGACCAGCCAGGCAGGCCACTCCTGGGGTTTGTAGTGAGGCACAAGCCCCTTTCTTCCCTGAATCCGGCACCTAGGAGCAGGCAGATGTGCCGGGGGGTGGGGGACCAGAGGGAGCAGGCTCCCGGCAGTCTTGGAAGGCCCACTGCCCTGCGCCCCAGTCACCCCCAGGACCTGTGAGGAGACATCTCGGGGTCTCAGAAGCTCATCCATCAGTGCCATCAGGCAGGCAGTTCCGTATCGTTCATCCGTCCAGCCTGCACCTCCCCCCTGCTGGCCTCCCCACTCCCTTCCACACGTCCACCCCCCAGGAAACCCTCAGGGTTCATATTCTCTAGTCCTTGCACACCCTCGGCCCCATCCACATCAACCCTGGGGAGTCTCACCTTCCCTGACCCCCGAAGCCCCACCCGTGGAGGGTGACCGAGGCTCCCTGGAGTCCACACCAGCCCAGCAGGGCTGCACCTGCTCCTGCACTCTCAGCAGATTACCTGACCTCCCACTGCTCTGAGAAGCCAGGCCTCTGGGGGCGAGGGCCTTTAGCCTGCCACCTCTAGACTGGCACCCTGCCCACCCTGTGCCCAGCATTACCCTCCCACCCCTGTCCTGATGCCCCTTCCTTTCCCGCAGCCCCCTTGGAACTCCAGCCCCTGCCCCCGGCACCCTTCTCCTCTACTGAGCTGGCTCCCCCTCTTCTGTCTACTGGTTCTTCTTTTTTTTTCTTCAATTTTTTATTGTGGTAAAATATGCATAATATAAAATTTGCCATCTTAACCACTTTTAAGTGTATAGTTCAGTGATATTATTTACATTCACATTGTTGTGTGACTGTCACCACCACCCGTCTCCAGAACTCTTTCATCTTCCCAAACTGAACTCTGTCCCCATTAAACACTAACTGCCCCTCTCCCGGCAGCCACCATTCCACTTTCTGTCTCTATGAATTCGACTGCTCCGGGCCCCTCATATAAGTGGACTCACACAGTATTTGTCCTTTTGTGACTGGCTTATCTCACTCAGTGTAATGTCCTCAAGGCTCATCCAGGTTGTGCCATGTGACAGGATTTCCTTCCTTTCTTTTTTTTTCGTGAGGAAGATTAGCCCTGTGTTAACATCTGTTGCCAATCCTCCTCTTTTTGTTGAGGAAGGCTGGCTCTGGGCTAATGTCCGTGCCCGTGTTCCTCCACCTTACATGGGACGCCGCCACGGCATGGCTGACAAGTGGTGCGTCTGTCCGCGCCCGGGATCCGAACCCGCGAACCCTGTGCGGGCAGAAGCAGAGCGTGTGAACTTAACCACTACGCCACTGGGCCGGCCCCCTCCTTCCTTTTTAAGGCTGAAGAATATTCCGTTGTGCGAACGGACCACACTTTGTTTATCCGTCCATCCGTCCGTGGGCACTTGGGTTGCTTCCACCTTTGGCTGTTGTGAACGATGCTGTGAACGTGGTGCACAGACGTCTCTTCAAGACCCTGCCTTCGGCTCCTTTGGGTCTCCACCCAGAAGTGGCTTTGCTGGGTCATATGGTGATTCTATGATTAATTTTTGGACTGGGTCCTCTTATTCTGCATGTAAACACACCCAAGTGTCTCTCATTAAAAAAATAATTAAACACAAACCCCTGAAAAGCCCTCTCTTTCCTTAATTTTCTACCCAAGCTCCGTCTTCATCTTCTTCCTTGTGAAGCTCTCGATGGCACCACTGGTGACATCTCCATGTGCCAGGAGCTGAGCTCTCGTCCATTAGTCACCCATCGAACACTGCCACTCACCCCAGGCTTCCTACAGGGCGCACAGCTCACAGCTTCCTGGGGGCCGTCCTCCCCACCCCTGACCTCGCAAATCCAGGCTACCCTCCTTTTGCCTGGGGCACTGAGGGACATGACACCGGCACCTTCCCCCCACACACACCCCCAGCCACTGTGGCCATCGCCCTGCCCAGGGGTTCCTGGCTTGGCCCCTCAGCTTCTGGGGTACCAGTCCTTCATATTGGTGCTTCCCTTGGGAAAATGCATGGGCAAGGGGCATTGTGCATGTCATTTATTTTATCGCTTTAGAAATCGATCTCCCTCACAATGACCTGTCAAAAAAACTGAAAATAATCATGCAGGGATTCTCTGTAGCCGTATAAAAGAATGAAGATGCTCTTTCTGTCTGAATCAGAAAAATATTACACGGATAAAGCAAGGGGGGGGGCTGAAGAGTGTGCACAGGTGCTGCTATTTGTATGAGAAGGGAGGAAATAGGATCTGCATTCAGGAGACTTTGTGCTCTGCACAGTCTCAGGTCTGCAGGGTGCCCTCTTCTGCTCAAGCCGGTCTCCAACCCCAGCCCAGCAGAGGCCTGCGAAGGAGAGCCCTGGGCCAAGAGACCCTGGAAGGAAAGATGCTGATGGCTGAGCACCGGCTAGGAGTCTGCACGTTGTGGTGGGGGTCACTTAAGTCAAACATGGCGCCTGGGGCAGCATGGGCCCCAGGGTGCACAGGAGCCCCCCTCCCTGGTAGCAGAGCGTCTGCGTGCCCATGTTGAACAGGGGGACCTGCAGGGGACGTTCCACTTGGACTCCTGGAAGGTGTGGTGGCAGAACTTCAGGTCCAGGGTCTTCGCCAGCAGTTTCACTGGAGGTGGGGCAGGGCAGAGGTGAGATTAGATCCCTGGGAGGAGTTGGGGGGAGGGGATGGAGGAGCCCAGGGGGAGGGCTGGAGTGTGGGGGGTGTTCTGGGTAGGATCCCAGCTCTGCTACCTCTTCAAGTCCCCCGAGAGTCAACGTGACTGCGATCATCCCCTGCGGGTGTGAGGGCGGCGGCCACATTGGACGGCTTCTCCCTGTAGGTCCCATGGGACCTGGGGTCTAGGATGTGAGGGGGCGAGGAGCTGACTCTCTCACTTCTCTGGGGAGGTGTGTGCATCGCCCCGCGTGTGGATGAGGAGTGATAAATAAATGACAAGCAATAGGATATATTGGAGGATATGAGGAAGCCATTTGGTTTGAAACTAATTTGGCCTGACCTTGTTTTTCCAAAAGGGCCTGACGTGGCCTGTTGAGCATGCATTGTACAACTGCTCTAAACATTTACAACGTCCCAAAGACGAGAATGATGCCCTTAAAGACAGGGCTGTACCTTCCCCCCATATCGGCTTTTCAACATCTCCTCCCGGAAACTAAGGATTGATTTTTGACCTGCTGTGCTCACCTTGTGACCACTGACCTGCTGGCCACCGACCTGCTGTGCCAGCTAAGCATCTTGTGACAATTGTAAAAGGGACATTCCTGTCATATGTGATGTATGCTCTTTGTTCCAAGATGGTATATAACCACTGTGCACCCCACTTCTTGGTGCCCTTCCCTCCTTGGGGAAGGAAGCCCTGGGCTAGTCCTCTGATCTGGCTCATCACAAACTCATGGCTGTTTTGATTTATGGACGGATGATGGATTATCTGCATCGACAGGAATCTGTAACTCAGGATAGTGGGAATTGCCCGGGCCCTGAGCTCAGGAGCAGGACGTGACTAGGGGCACAGCTCAAAGGGCAGGGCCCTGTCCACTGCCTGAGGAGCTCGGTGAGTGGGGCCTGTGGTTCCCGGATCCTGTGGGGGTGGAGACGGGGCAGGGGACTCGCTGGGTGCTGGGAGAAAGGATGTGGAGAGCCCTGGGGGGAGGGGGCACTTATGCAGGGAGGTGCAGTGGGTCTTGTGCCACAGGGCGCTCCGATGCAGTCACTCAGGAGGCAGGGAGGGGAGGCGCACAGGTCAGTCCCTTTGAACTCCCAGCCCTGGCGAGATCCCATCTCTGTGCTCTTGCCACGTGATGCCTCCCTTCTGGACTGCCCCCCACTCCCATCTGGTGCCTGTTCTCATTCTGGGCTCAGAAGGACCCTGGGGAGAAATGGGGGTCTGCAACTCAAACCCAGGCTTGCCTGACTCAAGACTCAGAAGCTTGTTTCAGAATGGGCCCTGGGAGGGTGAGAGGCGAGGCCAGCAGGCCCGGCAGGGGCCCCGCAGGATCTGGTCTGGGTGGGCTTGGGAGAGGGGTGGTAAGAGGCCCAGGCCCCCACCCCTGCCCCACCTCTCCAGGGGTGACCTCCTGACCCTCCCGGCCCTTGCTCCTCCTCAGCCTCCCCGGGCCTGACTCACCAAGCTCTGTGCCCAGCAGGGCAGGCAGGTCGACCCCAAGGAGCACCGTCTTGTCTCAGCCCCAGCTCGTGGCTCTGGACTCTGGGGCTGTAGGTGCGGGTCTAGGGCACCCAGGGGCGGAGCTCCAGAAAGCTGAGGCCGAGACCTGTGCTCAGGGCTGGCACCGGGCTTTCGCTGGACCGCAGAGGCTTCTCCTGCTCTCTGCAGCAGCTGCAGCGCCAGGCACGCCGCGGGTCTGTGTGCGCTCCGCCCCCGGGCTGTCCTGGTGCACAGACTGAAGGCGCTGTGCGTGAGCTGTTCGCTTGGGACGTGGGTGCCCCAGACCAGCTTTACCTACAGAGGAGGAAACGGGCTGAGAGGGGAGCGGCCCGCCCGGCTGAGGCGGCAAGCCGGTGTGCTCCGTCTGCTCACTGCAGGGCAAAAGCCAATCAGTCAAGGGGCCGGGCGGTGGTAGAGAAAGAACTTTATTAAGTGATGAGCTGGCTGATCGTAAGATGGTGGGTATTGTCCTAAAAAAGCCACCTTCAAGGGGAAGTGATTTGGAAGTGACTTACACAAGGCAAACAGGGTTGGGGAGGGGGCTCAGGAGCGTCGGGTGACGGATGACCGCAGACTGGTGGACGCCTCTCCGCCTCTCCGGAGACAGATGGTTTCAGATCTGCTGCATGCAACATTCTTGAGGAATCTAAGAAAACATTAGCTATTTCCCTATCTGAGACAGAAGGAACAGTTCTGGGCAGGGCTCCTAACTTTTCTTGCTAACAAGTTATTCTTTCTAATGGTTACTGATTAGCTCACCTACCACTGTGAGGGTAAGACAGAGGTCAGGTCAAGTTCAAAACATTGAGTCCTGCATGTCAAAGTGGGGACTCAGTCTCACCAGGACCGAGGAGCCCAGGCTGGGAGGGTGCCTCCATCTCCACCTGCCATCGATCATCCATGGCAAGGACTGCCCCTCCCTGGCTCCCATTTCCTGGTTACCCACAGGACGGAGTTGACAATATTTTCCTCGTAGGATCTGGGGGCATTTCAGATGGAGTTATGGCATGAAAAGGGTCAGCCCATGGCAAAGAGAGGCTCAGAGAAATGAGAAGGGAGGTTCAGGGGGGTTCCCAGTGTGAGCTGGGCAGGCCACCTGACCTTTCTGCCTTCGTCTCCACACTGGGAAATGGATGACCACAGCCTTCCTCTGTGCGTGGCTGTGCAGGTCAGATTAATACACAAAGCAGTTGGCACGGGGCCTGGCATGTCACCCCCTGCCCTAGGGCCGGGTGCAGGAACGGCTGTCCTCCTGTTACTGATCCAGAAGTGGGTTTGCTCACCTGTCATGCAGGAAGCCAACCTCTGACGCCGGTGTAGTGGAAGAAAGTAGGAATTTTATTGCAAAGTGCAGAGCAATGAGAACAGGCAGCTAACGCTCTAATCCCGAACTCCCTGAAAAGCTACAAGGAAGGGTTTTTATTTGGGGTTTTAGGTAGGGGAGGGGAGCGTGTGGCCTTGGGGCCGAAGTTTTAAGAGTCCTCTGTACAGGCGCGACTGCCTTTCAGATTTCTTCATGGGTCGAGTGTGCAGATTCAGGGGGTTCTGTGCGTTGCACGCAGTGGATTTTTAGTCTGTGACGTCTGAGGTTTACAGTTGGTCATTTCAGCTTCTTGGTGCTCCTACAAGATGCTTAGACGGGCAGGGGGACTCTCAGTGAGTGCTCTCTTATCAGAGGTTCTCCTGCTGTCCTGCAAAGCAAGCTCAGAAACTGTGGTTACTTTGTTTCCCATGTTAACCCTGTGAGTACAGGCAGGGTGTCACCCTAATGCTGGGAAGTTTTAACTCCTTTGTTTTTAGTTTCACTCCCACAGAGCAGGGCCGGCCTGGGCGCAGGCATTGGTAAGCACCCTTAGTCACACTCTGGTCAGGAACAGTCTCTCACCAGCAGTGTCCCATGTCCCCCCTCCGTCAGAGCAGGGCCCTGGCTGGATGCCCTGGAGGCACTCACTGGTGAGAGCAGGCAGCCTGGGCAGCGGGGCATTGACGGCTCCCACCAACCTCCTTGTAAGGCGGGAGTGGGCAGGCCTGCTCCCAGAACCTGTGCCCCCGATCTCCTCGTGTCTAGATGCTTCTCCAGAGCCCAGTGTGGCCAGACAGGGAAGGGCCTCCTTCCTTCCCATCGAGGGGGAAATCGTTCTCTGAGTTTTCCGATGCACAAAGGGAGGTGCAGGAAGGGACTTGCTCAGGGCTACCCTCAGAGGCTGGAACCAGAGCTTGACCAGGCTCATTGGGGTCCAGGGAGCTTCCCCCCATCAAGCTGCCCAGGTGGTGGTCACCGTGTGCCTCCCTGGGCAGGGGTGGCCTCAAGGGAGAAGAGGCCTCATCCTGGTCTCCTCTGGGCTGGGGTGAACACACGGCTTCCCTGCCCCTCCGGGTGCTATGTGCAAGGGCGCGGGCCCCCACCTGCCACGAAACCCCACGCCCCTTCCCCACCGGGCTTGGCGCAGCTCCTGCCCTTCCCCCAGGAGGCCTCTTCCTTTTCTGAGGTTTGCCCAAGTCCACCTCGAACTTCTAAAATCCCTGATTTAGAAACAAAAGTCTCTGCTTTTCTTCGCTCAGAAAGCCCCGGACTCTGAGGCTCAAAAGTGTGTTTTTCTTGGTGGGTGGGGGGCCGGGCAGGAGGTGAGCTCCCTGCTCCTCTTTTTAGGTGTGTCCAGTCAGCGAGAACACAGCAGACTGGTACCCCCCATACTCTGTAAGCCCCCTGTAAACCCCCTGACTCCCACTGCCCTTCCCTCCCAGAGTCCCCTCTGACCCCGCGTGGAGGAAACCTTTTTCATCGAATCAGACAGGCCCCTGGCTGCAAGTGACAGAAATGGACTCTGACTGGTTGAAGCAGATGCGGAATTTGTTAAAAGGCTTTGCGGAGCTCACAGATTGGTGGGGAGGCCGCAGAGCCGGGCCCTCAAGGAGACCTTCGGGCTGCTACTGCCCTCCCCTCCCTGTGCTGGGGCTGCTGTGGGCACCTCCACTTCGTGGCTTTGCAGATCAGACACTAGTTCATAGTCACTCAGAGTCCAGGGCCAGGAATGCGCTGGCTCTCAGGACGCCCTAAGCAGCCAAAGGCTGTTTACCAGAAAGGATGGTGTGATGGGTCAAGTAGCATCCCACCAAAAGATATCCCAGTCCTATCCGCCCCCCACCCGAGGCCCAAAACTGTGAATGTGACCCTATTTGGAAAAACGGTCTTTGCAGATGCAGTTAAGTATCTTGAGATGTGATCATCCTGGATTTAGGCTGGGCCCTAAATCCAATGACAGGCGTCCTTATAAGAGAGAGGAGAGGGAGATCTGAGACACTCAGACACCTGGAGATGGCCATGTGGAGATGGGGGCAGAGACTGGAGTGATGCGGCCACAAGCCAAGGAGCTTCTGGGGCCACCAGAAGCTGGAAGAGGCAGGAAGTCTCCTCCCTTAGAGCCTCCAGAGGGAGCATGGCCCTGCTAACACCTCACTTTCAGACTTCTGGCCTCCAGGACTGTGAGAGAATGCATTTCTGTTGAAGCTGCCTGGTTTGTGGTACTTTGTTATGGCAGCCTCAGGAGACAAGTACAGAGAGCTCTCGGAGGAGGAGCTGGGCCTTGCTCAGACTACAGCTCCACTCGGACCTCCCCCAGGGCTGCTGCAGGCTCTCCACCTCCATCTGGCAGAGCTGCTGGGCGCTATTGGGCCCACATGGGCAGAGCTACTCCCCTGCAGCCTGAGCCAGCTGGGGAAACTTCTGCTCCAGCCCGCTCCCCGCTGCTGTCTTTTGACCACCATAGACTTGGTGGGAGCAGCAGACAGATGCATGTCTCTTTCCTCTGGAATCCAGAGGCCACAGGAGCTGGGCTGCAACTTAGTGGGAGCCATTTGTCCTTCACTTTCATGGGCAAAGCTCAACAAGGCCCAGACCACGGGGCCTGTGACTTCATGAGGTGGGGCCTCCCGGATTTTCACGGGGTTTATCTGTCACCTTTGGATGTGAATATTGTACTTGACCCCTAAGGGATCTACAACTTTCAGCTCACCAGACCCACCGTTTGTCGTATGGACATTAATAAAAGAAACCGCAACTAAACTGGAGTGGGGAGGCCTGTAGGGGGAGCTCTGAGCCCCATCACACATCGTCAATTACACCAAACAGGAGGAGAGGACACTCACATCTCAAGCAGAAAGTACAACTACTTTGCTATGAAGAAAGATTTCTCTCACCACCCAGCAACAGCCCAGCCAATGAGAAATGCCACAGCCCAGCCAATGAGAAATGCCACAGCTCAGCCAATGAGAAACACTGCAGCTCAGCCAATGAGAAGCTGTTGCCGCCCTGAACTGCTACTTTCCCCCAGTGGACTTTCCTTTAGAATAGCCCCTCCCTACTTCCCCCTTTTCTCTATAAAGGCAGCTCCCCTCCTTTGTTCTCTGGATTTGTCTATGGTTTGCCATGGCGTGCACATCCTGAATTGCAATTCTTTTGGCTATTCTGGAATAAACTCACTTTGAGGATAAAATAACAGGAGAATTTGCTTTTTAAGTTGACAGACTCCAACATGTCTTTTCTGGGGCACGCGATTCGGTGCCGCATGCTCCATGGCCGCCTCAGTTCTCCCGGCCTTGGTGCAGAGGGTGTGCTGTGTTCAGAGGAAAGAAAATACACCTTGAACTCTGTCTCATCAGCAAGGTCCCCAAGGCTGGGACAAGGCATCAGAGAGTGGGGTGTCTGGGAAGCCCTGCAGAGGCGTGGAAGCCACAGGCTGGGAGGGTGGGCTGTGGGTGTCCCCGTGGTGGTGCCCCAGACAATGAACCCGGCCTCTCCTGGGGGTTGGGTTTCTCTTTCCTCTATTTCCCAACTAAAAGATTCTGATCAGCAATTCAGACCTGTGTCAGGGGCGGGTTTCCCCACTCCAACAAGCAATTCTCCAGACACCAACTGGGTGTTCTTAAACTAAAAGTAAAGAGCCAAAATGAGAGGCAGAGAGCTGTTTATTTTGGGATCAAAGAATTGCAATTCGGGGAGCACCAATTCAGGTAAAAACCCAAATGGTGTCCCGATTACAGGAGAGGGGGTCAGGGTGTTTATGGGGAAAAGGGAGGGAGATGAGGTGAGTTGTATTAAAGAAGGGTTCATTGGTGTTAGATGATGTGAGGCTAGGTTTGTACTTCATTGATTGGTTAGCAATTCTGTCATCAGCAAAATCCAATTTCGTTAGTCTTTCAAACAGGATATTCTTGTCCTTACTGACTTCTTGGAATGTTGACAGTTTGGTCCAGTTTGGAAGATGAAGAAAACAAGATATGCCAGGCAACTCCTCTGAAACGGCTGCTCCGGCTTTATTTTAATATGGCTCCACTCATGTCATCTTTCATAGGGGCCTACAAGTTAACTCAATTCTGATTCTGTCTACCTGGAGATAGTGTCAGACCCCACAAATTAAGGGATCAATCCTACAAGACTGTCCACAACACCCCTTCAGATGCCAGTCGCAGGTCCAGGTCTACAGATCAGAGGTTCCCACGACCCCCTCCTTGGGTCCAATTAACTTGCTGGAGCAGCTCCCAGAACTCAGAGAAACATTTTACTTACTGGATCTCCAGTTTATTATGAAAGGATGTAACTCAGGAACAGCCAGACGGAAGAGATGCTCGGGGCAGGTGTGGGGAAGGGTGCAGAGCTCCCATGCTGTGTCCAGGAGCGTCACTCTCCCCAAGTCCCCACGTGGTCGCCAGCCTGGACGCTCTCTGCACCCCGTCCTTTTGGGTTTTTACAGCGGCTCCATTACATAGGCGTGATTGATGAAATCATTGACCACTGGTGATGGATCCAACCTCCAGCCCCTCTCTCCTCCCCAGAGGTGGAGGGTGGGCATGGGGCAGGGGGATTGAAAGCCCCAACTCTCAAATTACAGGGTTGGTTCCTCTAGTGACCAGTCCCCATCTTAGGAGCCCTAGGGGCTTTCCAAGTTACCTCACTAACATAACAAGGGACACCTTTGTCACTCTCATCACTTAGGAAATTCCAAGGGTTTTGGGAGCTCTGCACCAGGAACCAATGAAGACCAAATGTATGTTTCTTACTGTAATCACAATATCACATCAACTGACCATTGTGGGCCACCAGGAATTGAAGACTTGTGTGTACAGGACAGAAAGTGTCCTGCATGGGGGTGAGGGTGTCCAGGAGCTGATTCTGATTCTGATTCTGACCTCCAAGCTTTCTGCTCCCAGACGTCAGCATCTTCACTGTCTCCCGGTGGTCACGAGAGCGGTCCCGCCCTGTGCGGCTCCCACATGTGCCGTGTGCTGTGGAATCTGGGAGAGGGCACAGGTGGCCTGTGTGCTGTAGGGCTGCCTCAGGCATTTGCTAAAAGTCTGCACCTTCCACACCCCTCCCTCCTCTGCATCCTTCAACCTCTCTCTTCCTCCCTTAGAGAAAACTCTCTGGCCACAGCACCCCCCACACCCCAGGGGACACCCACAGATATGCCCACAGCCCCCATCCCATGAGGACATCCACACATATGCCCACAGCCCCACTCATAGCCCCACCCATGGCTCCAGACAGTCCCTGTGCTGCCTTCCTCAGTCCTTGGCCTTGGTGCCAGCTGCCCCCTCCATCCAAAGCCCAGGGAAGTTCCTCCATTTGCACGCAGGCCCTGGGAGCTGGGGAGGGGGAGGAGCTGGGGTACCTGTGAGTCATAGCAGCAGGAGAGAGCCATTCCACCAGCCCATGGCTGCCACGTGAGTTAGGGATTCAGATGGGACATCCAGAGGCAGTTGTCCTGTGTGAAGGCGAAGGGCTCTCCTGAAGGCCCTGGGAGCTTGTCTCTACATGGGCTGGCTGCCCTGGAGCTTCTGATCTGCCCTTTCAGAGGGCATGGCATGTGGGACTGGGAGCTGGGGAGAAGGAGCTGTGTCAGTGCTTCCGGGGTGCCACTTGGCAGGTTACTAAGGCTCCTGGGCAGTGCTGCTGCGGCCCAAGCCAGGCTGTGGCTTTCAAACTTTGCTTCTCAAGGTGCCAGGACCCCATGGAGGCATCATGAGGCTGCTGCAGGAACCAAGGGGGAGGACTCAGGGGTCCTGCTCAAGTCAGACTTCAAAAAGAGGGGCTATGCTTTGATCTATTTTATAGATTCAGCTTTTATGAAAATTTTTCTTTGAGGAAAGAGTCTGGTGGCTAGCAAAATGTCTGGAATCAGGTGGAAGGAGAACTTAATTGGGTAATAACAATACAGCTCTTTTTCATGAAGTATCTAATATTTCCAGGTTACTTATCGTGTCTTTGAATTTCTCTTCCTGGATAAGCCTTTCCCTCATAGTGTCTGGATGTGTTATTATGCTTTTGGATGCAAATTTGAGAAGTCTGATTCAAAATAAATATCATTAATGGCAAGAAAAAAGTATCTCATAACAGGAAGTCTCCAGGTAGAGCAGCTTCAGGGATGGCGAATTCCATGGCTCAGCAGCACAAGAGTTTTATCGTCTCTCCACTTTGCAGTCCTCAATCCTTGGGATAACTCCCCTCATGCTCACAAGATGGCTGCTGCAGTTCCAGACATCACATACAAACATGACAGCCCACAAAAGAAGGGGCCTGCCTTTTTCATGCTATGATCTTTTTGTTTGTTTTTAGGTATAATCAACATACAGAAAAATACTCAAATCACAAATTCATCTTGATGAATTTTTGCAAACTGAAAATATCCATGAAATCAGCCTCTAGATGGGAAAGCAGTGCATTAAGAGCACCTCCGAAGGCCCTGCCATGCCTCCTTCCAGTCACTACCACTTGCAAGGGAGACCCCTATGCTGACTTCTCATGTCATAGATTAGTAGTGTCATTTATATAATTGGAATCATATGGCAGGTGCTCTTTCCTGTCTGGCTTCTTTTACTCACGGTAGGCTTGTGAGATCCACCTGTATTGTGGTTAGATATCACTTGCTTTTTTAAAGTGCTACACAGTATTGTGTCATGTGAACATACCACAGTTTATTTATCCATCCTACAACTGATGAGTTTTGGATAGTTTTTCAGTTTTGGGCTGTTTCAAATGGTGCTGCTATGAACATTCTCGTACTGTCTTTTTGTTTCTTTCATGAAAAGAATTGTGATACAATTTACATACAGCTAAGTGTGCAAACCTTAAATGTACAGACTGAGGAAATAAGGTGTGTGTATTATATATGCAACATGTATATAACATATATACACATATACAATGTAGCAACCACTCATATCAAGATACAGAGCATTCCAGAAACCCAGAAGGCTCCCTTGTACCCATCTCAGTCAGCATCCATCCCCTGGAGGTAGCCACTATTCTGACTTCTAACACCATAAATTGACTTGGTCTGCTTTTAAACTTTGTATAAGTGGCATCATACAGCATCAGCTGCTTTGTGTCTGACTGTTTTTACCCAGCTGCATGCCTATGAGAATCACCTAGGCAGCTGCATATCTCAGTAGTTCATCCATCCTCATTTTTGTTGCTGTGTAGTGCTCCACTGTATGGTGTGGAAATTGATAAAAGAAACTTTAACTAAATTGGAGTTGGGAAGGCCTGTAGGGGGAGTTTTCACGCCCCATCACCCATCATCAATTACACCAAAGAGGAAGAGAGGAGCTTGTGTCTTGGACAGGAACTGAAACTACTTTGTTACTGAAAGAAGATTTCTCTCCCCACCCAGCAACAGCTCAGCCAATCAGAAATGCTGCAGTTCAGCCAATGAGAAGCCTCTGCAGCTCAGCCAATGAGAAGCTGTTGCCACCCTGAACTGCTACTTTCCCCCTGGACTTTCCTTTAGAACAGTCCCTCCCTACTCCCCCTTTTTCTCTATAAAAGCAGCTCCCCTCCTTTGTTTTCTGGATTTGCCTATGGGTCATCATAGCATGCACATCCCAAATTGCAATTCTTTTGGATATTCACAAATAAACTAATTTTGAGGGTAAAGTAACTGGTGAATTTGCTTTTTAAGTTGACAGTGGAAATACCAGAGCTGCTGCCTCATCTACTGTTGGTGGCATTTGGCTTATTTCCAGTTCTAGCTTTTATGAGGAATGCTGCTTTGAACATTCTTTGCACATGTTTTGGTGTTAAGTAAGCCCTCATTTCTGCTGGGTAGACAGCAGGAGTGGACTGCATGTGTGATTAGCATTGGCAGGTGTTGCCAAACATTTTCCCAAAGTGTTTCCTCCAGGGTTGTATCAGAGTTCCAGTTGCTCCTCAGCCTCACCAACACTTGATATTGTTGGTCTCTTTAGTTTCAGTTGTTCTGGTGGGTGGGGTGGTGCTTTCTTGTACTTTTAGCTTTTTTGTGTGGAAATTGATAAGCAGATTCTAAAACTTACGTGAAATGTCAACTTAGAAAAAAGAGACAACTGCAAAACAAAAGGAGAGCATTTATTTGGGGTCTAAGAATTGCAATTCTGGGAACACAGATTCTGGCAGAAGCCAGATAAGTGTCCCTCTGAGGAGTAAAAGTCGAGTTTTTAGTAGCAAGAAGGAGAGTCCAGAACAGTCACCCCAGTTGTTCATAAAGGTTTACGATTGGAGGGTGAATTTATGTCACAGTGCATTGACTTTCTCTAGGAATCTTGTTACTACCAAAACCAGTCCACCAGAAAGTCCTTTCTCAGAGAACAACTCCATTTTGACAAGTGAGCAAGGTCAGCAGTTTCATATTCTTAACAGGATGGAGTCCGGGGTACAATGGAGTCACTGTTGACAACTTATTTCACGTTTTCCCCTTTTGCTCATGATTTTTCCAGAAGAAAGTATCGACAGAGCAACGTTAGTTCCTCGAGGCAGGAGTGACTTGATTACCTGCTCTGGTTCCATCCAGTCCCTCGGTGGTGGTGGTGGGGGGTCTTGTGAAACAGTCAGCGGCAGTTTCCTCTAAACTTTCTGATCCACCAAATCCGTGTTGATGAAGAGCGCTAACACGGTCATCTGGGCAAACATAAGCTGCGTAGTTGAGTGAGTTACAGCAGAGGTTGCAATTTTTCGTAAGCCCTTGATTCACATAACGATGCATATTATCAAGATTAACAACAACAATCCAGTTTGCAATACCAGCCTTAAGCACGAGCCTATTCCTGCTGGTAACCAGCTACGAAGATGGAAATAGTCCTCAAACCCTGGCGTGCATCCTATTTCAACCAATAGTTGAGATTATCCTTTGTTGTTTTTAGTTCTTGTATTACCTTGCCAGACGGGTTTACGTGAAAACACTCTTCTCCTAGTAGGGCACAGGCGCCGCCTTGTGGGGCCATTAAGTATCTAGTGCCCTTCTATTTTGTAGGACAAATTCTGCAGGCTATTAATTTGGGCTTGTTGATTTTCAAATGCTTGAACAGAAGCATTGAAAGTAGTGGCCGTGACACTAGAAAGGTTGCAGATTGCTTTCAGTGTGTAGAAGAATAGATGAAGAGTTACCCCAATAGGATGATTAAGAGGAGAATACCAAATTGTTCAGTGAGAAAGGACATAAAAAATATACAGGCCTGGTCCAGAATCTTGGGAAAGCTGTTCTGCTCAGCTGTCTTCTGTTTCAATTCCTGGAAATCTTACTTTCAGGTCACTTACTTTCAGTCAGGGTTTGGTGCTTTCTTTAGACATGACACGCGAATCCAAGAGTCTATTCCTTGGAGTTTGGCGAGGTGAGGGTGCCTGATAAGGTGGCTTCCACTCCTTCCAGTGGCTGGAGGGAGTCTTTCTAACAGTGTCTTTCCTGGTAGACAGAAGCTCTGGGCTGCAGATTGTGGTGTCTGGTGTTCTTGTCTCCCGGGAGCACACTGTGGAAAGACTGTTCTACCGAAGCATGATTACTCTCTGTGGGCTTGATTAGGTCTTTGCAAAATTGAAGTATATCCCCCTTTATCAGCTGTGGATCAAAGGAAGCAGGGGCCAGGTGCATTGGGAATCCCATTATAAGGAGAACAGATTCTTATTGAATTTATGCAAATACATATATTGTCATAAAAATAAGAATATTTAATAAGAGTTTCAGAATTCTGGAGGGACAAGGTAGGGAGGAGAAGATAAATACCTCAACCTTTGTTGCAAAAATACACTTTACCAAATTGCTGTAAATTATAGATAGCTTTAAAAAGAGGAGAAAAAGGCATCCTTTACATCTGGGAAACAAAATATCAAAGCAATCAGTTTCCCATTAGGATTTTAGAAACTCCCACCCAGTTTGGTGTTATAATCCTAAAGTTATCAAAAACCTGTATCCTAGAGTGTCTGTCAAAGTCCTTTCTATGACTCTCTTTGAGGATGAAGGACTTTTGCAGGCACAATGTTTGCCAATGTGTCAGAGTAAAACAAAACTGTAAGTGACAAAGACTTTAAAACGCCCACTATTAAAGATCTGATAGAGGTCATTATAATGCAATTGACAAGGGAATTTGGTTATTTTTGTGACATATAACATTTTAAGATAATAATTGGAGTTACAATTGATAACATTATTTTAGGACATGTCAGATTTCCAGAAATTTTACATAATTTTGGAACACTTATAACATATACCCATACAGACATGATGTAAAGAAGGGTTAGTATTACTTCTTACTTGACAATGCTTTCCATGTAGTTTAACATATCAAATAAGCCTAATTAGTTCAATCTCTCTCAGGTCAAAAAGACTTTAGAATTTGATTTTTGGGAAGTTTGTCAAAAAATATCAAAAAGGATTTAAAACATTTGATCATAAAGGATCACAAATTTTTATGAAACAATGCTTAATTATCCATTTAACAAAACTGACAAAGAGATTTTAAAGGCAAATGCAGAAATTTACATAGTTTTGAGCAAAACCCAGCTTTTCTAAGTAATCAAATACTTGATAAACACAAAACACAGAATCTTTGTTTCCTAGGCAGAGTACCTTAAAGGTAAAGAAACTTTGTTTACAATTTCTCATTAAGAGCAGACCAATAATCTGAGAAGATTTTGTCCTTTAATAAAGAGAAAAACCAAATTCTAATTTTGCATCAGTGCACTTTTGATACTAAAATTTATTTTTAAATAAATTCATTTTAATCTTAGCCAGCTTGACCATACATTAAATTTTTTTTTAAAGTTTCCTTTTTCACAAACCTTCTACAACTTTCTATGTCAATTTAGGTTTTGTTCTATCTTTTTCTTTCTTATTTTGGAACAATTGTAACCACAGGCCCATTTAGAGCCAGTTCGAACAAACCCCATCTCTTATCAACAAAGTGGTTAAGGATTGTCTTTCAGAAAAATTGCAGAGTTACGCAGTCAGGGCATGCGCAAAAGAAGAAATCGTGACCTGAAATGACCTCAGAACCAAAGACCCTTCTCCCCACGGAACCCAAGGACTGTGACATGACCGGAACTTGAAAGCTGGACTCTAATCAGAAGCAAGGGGTCCCTCATCCAGGAAGATCCGGTGTTAAAATTCCTCCCTTACCTCACACAAAAATATTTAGAACGCCATTGTAAATGTTTAGAGTCTCATCATAAATGTATAAAACCTTACCATAAATACCTGAGGCCCACCAATCAAGAACCTCTCCCACCAGCATTTCTGTGTGACAACTTGTTCTCCCCAAACTCTTAAATTTTGTCCCAAATCCTGAATCGGGGAGACAGATCTGAGGGCACATGCCCCGTCTCCCTGGAGATCGATCTTGCAAAATAAAGCTGATTTCCCCCCTCAAAGGCTGGTGCCATAATTAATTGGCTTGTTTATGTGCATCTGGCAGAGAACCCCAATTTTGGTCGGTAACACAATCATTTTATTTTAGGACAAAATCACTTTCTTGTTTTCCTTTCATAAAAATGCATCTTCATTCTTCATACCTTCTCTTACTGAAAACACATATCCTACTTTCCTTGTCTACTCATATGCAGTCATTGTCTCAATTTCAAAAACTTACAAAGTTTATCTAGAAGAGAAATAATACAAGGCAGTTGTTACAGAATAACTACAGATTTTATTCCTAGAGGAGAGCATAAGTGCCTGTGCAGTACATTGAATGAATATAAACTCCTCCTACCTAGTGAAGGGGAGGAAAATATCCTCGACCCACTCCGGGTCCTTCCTGGCTCGGCTTCAAATTAAATTGACATGAGACTGAATAGCAGGAAAAAAATCAAACAAAGCTTTATAACATGTATATGGGAGAGACCAGGGAAACTGAGTTTCTCAAAAAAATGGCAGAGGTTCTCCTCTTAAATAGACAAAGGAGGATATTGGGGGTGGGGGGTGTTAGCTATGGGGGATTATGAGAAAAGCACAGTAAACAAGAGTATGCAGATTTAAGTCCTCACCTTCCACACTGATAAGAGTTTCTAGAGATAAAGTCATCCCCCTTCTTGCTGGTACAGAGAAGGAGATATCTTTACAAATGGAGATTTCCCTTACAAAAGTAAATGTCTCTTACAAAGGGTAACTTCTACTTGGTTTTCAGAGCTTCTCCCCTGTCTGCAATTTCTTAAAAGTAACCAGCCCAAAATAATCTTCATGCCAAAGAGACATATTTTGGGGTAGCCAATTCTGATCTCCCACAATAGTATAGTTAAAATAAACCCTATGCTTTTGGAAATTACAGTATGAGATTCACTGGTGTCTATAGGCTCATCCTGACATTGCTCTGCTAGACTGGGAATGATAGAACAGGAAGAGGCAACAAGATCCCCACACTGTTGCTGAAGAGGGTTGCTCTAACTTGAGTAAGCAGAATAAAAATTTGAAAGATGGAACAACTTCTAAACCGATCGCAGAGCCATACATATCTGGGAAGCCACCACCAGAATTCCCAGCCCTGCAAGTGGTTATAAGAAATGGGGGAAGTTCTTTTAAACAAAGGTTGATGGTCTGGCTGTAAATCTGAAAAGACAAGGCAGCAAAGTATGAGCCTACCGGAGAGCGATTACAGCCTGGCCTTGGGGAGTTATCCCTGTGTGTGCAGGACAGAAAGGGTGGTTGTTCTCGTGTTGGCCTCTCCATCTGGCCGCATAGACCCTTCTGTTGCTCCATTTACTGTGGTATGAGAGCAGTGGCTTTCAACATGTTGGATCATTCCATAGCAAGAAATATACTGTATGTTATGGTCCAGCATCTATCTATCTATGTATCTCTCTCTCTATCTATCCATCTATCTATCTATCTGTCAAATCATTTAAGTAACTGAAATAAAAATTAATAAACTGACTTGTATTTGCTATTTTTAGTATATGCCATACATGCATTCTATTCTGCATTTTATGAAATTATCTTTTATTTAAATATATAAATTGTATAGGAAATTTATCTATGAATTATAGATAAAATTGAGGATATACATTATCCATTTATTTGTATTGGTAAATGTAGATACATGTATATTTTCTATTTAAGTAAACGCTACTCGTAGTTTACCAGTGGTCTGTGAGCACAGTCTGGAGAAGAAGCTCCCCAGCTCCTTCTGTGGGAGGAGAAAGCTCCCAGGAGACTCCATTGTTTCCATCTGGCAAGGGCGCCTGCCGCTCTGCCTGCTCTCGCTCAGCGCCAGTGCACACGGTTTGCACAGAGTTAATTTACGTTTATTACTCTCAGTGTTCTGACATTTCTCTTTGACTCATTTTGTATTCTCAGCTCTCCTTCCAACGTTTTTTTTAAAACTATGATACTGGCTCAAGACAAGGTTGACAAAAGGGAAGCCATTTTGTAGAAAAGAAACCCTATTGTAACTTGGAATGACCTCTGATTAACTAGCCCAGACATGCTCTGTGGGTTTTACGGGCCCTCCCAGCTGCTGTATGTTGACAACTTTGTTCTCTTGAGTTCTTCAGGAATGTGATGACCCCCGGGCAGAGAGTCCATGCTGACAGTCATCATCGATGACAACGGAAAGGTCTGGGTATAGGGTGTTGCTCTGGTCTCTGATGCACATCCAGTAAAACTAAAGACTATCAGGAACTAAGATCAGATGTCTGCCCCCACTTGGAGATCAGACGGATGCCCCACCTGGAGAGCAGCCCCCGATATAACTGGCCTGTAGTCTTTGTTCTATAAGATGATTCTTTGAGACATTAGTCGGCCATCTTCCCTCTTGCTAGCAAGCTGTAATAAACCCTTTCTTTTTTCCACCATCTTGCCTCTTGACGATTGGCTTTTGTCTTGCGGTGAGCAGATCGTGCCCTTTGTGCAGTAACAACTATTTGTAATCTTTACTTTCCAGTGAAAACTAGCAATCAGGAATTGTGAACTGTCTATCACATATTTGCATTCGGTAGTAGATTAGCAAACCCATAAACACATCTCATAATTTCTAGAAGCATATTTCTCTTTATAGAAAACTTTTCAATGTGACACCAAACATGTCTACTGATGGACCCAAATATTGTTTGTCTCTCTGTAAAAACAATTAGAAAGCCAAAACTAGACAAACTTATATTTAGCAATCAATGTCTCAGTATACCATACTATCCAGAAATGATTTAGATATTCACTGAATATCCATTATTTAGTTTAACTTAGTATAAGTTTCTATCTTAATTGTACTTATTTAAACACTTGTTTTTAACACTTATGTTTGGATTAGACATTGAATAGTTAACCATCATCCAAAGCCATACCCCCTGCAGACAAATTCTGCAACAGAAACAGCACGATCCCACCCTACCAGTAAACACAGGTAGAAAAAGTTGTATGTTTGCATTGTGTTCATATTGATAACTCTGAAGACATGCCTGCTTTTATTAAATCAACAAACTTAAACTATCTTTTATTTATCAAAGATTATCTCAGATGACATGAACTTGATAAACATTTGGGTTAGTTTCCATATTTCTGAGAGTTTTAGGATGTAATGTAAATGTAAATGTAATGTAAATGTAAATGTTCAGTTTTGCCAATAGCATCTGGAGGTAGAAAAAATATATATAGATGTGCATGCATAGATATACAGACAGACACAGAGATCTTTAAAAAAATTCAGCCATGTCTCAGAACTTAAAAGAATAGTAGCATCTAAATTGTGTTTCTGGCAGATGGACTAAGTTAAAGTTACCTGTTCAGAGGGCCAAAGATTTTTACTAAAGGTTTTTTTTTTTTTTTTTGCATGCCATAAGGATCCTTTTTAGAGCTGTTTCTGTCATCGTTTTGTCTTTCAGGAGCTTCTGCATACCAATCAAAGAATGCACTCCGTTGTCTCTGAGAAGTTTGGAATCCTCTCTTTTTTTGTGAGGAAGACTAGCCCTGAGCTAGCATCCATCGCCAATCCTCCTCTTTTTGCTGAGGAAGATTGGCCCTGGGCTAACATCTGTGCCCATCTTCCTCTACTTTTTTCATGAGTGACACCTGCCACAGCATGGCTTGATGAGTGGTGCGTAGGTCTGTGCCTGGGATCCAAACCTGTGAACCCCAGGCCACCGCAGCTGAGCATGCAAACTTACCCCCTATGCCACCGGGCCAGCCCCTCATATTTTCAACAAGGTGGAGTCCAGAGTACAAAACGGAGTCACTGTAGCCAACTCCTTTCACAGAAACCAACCATACACTGGAGGCTCTCAACTCTCCAGTTTTGTCCCTCCGGTCCTGCATAATTGCCAAAAGCTCTGCGTGTTTCTCTGTCCCCTAGGAATGGCCTCTGCCTTGACTGAAATCAAATTCTCGGGCTCTTGGCAACCCCCAAGGCAGCACACACCCAGAGGAAGTGGCTGTGGATTTTCAGGTCATGTCTGTAGGTCTCCCGTCTCTGGAATTTTAGTCCCTCTTGCTCTTGTTGCTTTTCCATCTCTCTAGTGTCTTAAAAAAATATGGTTTCTAAAAAAAAAATATATATATATATGGTTTCTGTGATTTATGTAGCTTTTCTTGTCCTCAGTGGGGGCATGAGCCTGCTGCAAATGACTTTGTCCTTCTGAGATGGAATTTGGTCAAGTGTCTTTTTTAGAGTGAAGAACATTTCCCACAAACCCTCCCTACGGACATCCTCTTTGGCCAGAATTGCTTTCCATGCATTTGACTAAACTAATCACTGACAAATGTTTCACCACACCTAGCGGACACTAGGAAGGATTTACACCTGGGCTGGGGTCACCTTCACTGGAGGGTGCCTACCTTAACAAAATTTGGGTTCTGTCAAGGAAAAGGGGTGGATGGACATTAGGGAAGCAGTGGAGTAGGGAGGTGTTCGTTGTCATTATTCAGTCAGAGTAAGGCCAGCCATGCGCAACCCCTACAGCCAGGCTGGGGGTGCAGATATACACCAGGTGCTGGGGGTGTGGGGAGAAGTTACATGAGCATTTATGAAGCCAGACGTTTTACTAGGGTTTCTACCTGCATCCTCTCCCTTAGTCCATGCGCTGACCCTATGCATCAGGGACCCCCATCTTTACATGGGAAAACTGAGGGGAGCGGTGAATTACCCAAGGTCACACAGCTGGTAAGCAGCACAGCTGGGGCCTGAACCCCCATCCTTCCACGTCTGTTTTCTGATGGCGGGACCCAGCAGGATGGCCCTGGGAGAGAAAAAAGGCAGAACTTAGAGGAGGGACGCACGGGGGCTGCACTGGGGGTGTGGGGGCAGCTTATGGATGGCCGGCGGGGCGGGGTCAGCTAGGCTTCCCAGGCTTTCTGTGGACTGGCTGACTTAAGTGATTTTGTTGGCTCTGGGGCACAGGGGCTGTCCCTAGTTGTCTGGTTCCCGGCGCTGGGGTGGTTAGGGCAGGTGAATGGCGGCCTGGAGTGTGAGGGCTATAAGGGAAGCAAGTGGTTGGGGCATGTACTTCATTGGCTGCTCAAGAAGGGGAGCTGACCGGCCTCCAGCCAGGGCCTCAAAGCGAGTCAAGGCAGCACAATGCAAAACTCTACAGCAGAGCCGAGACCTGGGCTCACGTCCTCTTATGCCCCAAGTTCCCACTTTTCCTCCTGTAACTGGCCCCAGTACCCCCTTCTGGTGTCTGGGATGCTAAGACTCTGGACTAACTTAAAAGAAGACAAATCCAATTAGTGGCAGAAATTTTGGGAATTTTTTTTATTATCCCCATGTAGTCAAGGAACCATGTGGAAGAGGGTCCCGCCCTGTCCATGTGCACATTAGGGAAAATGTAAACATTTTATTATGAACATTTCCAGAGATTCACAAGAGAACCTTATGATATTGTGACTTATAATGAGAAACACATAAGTTACCACACAAAATTGGGATTCTCTTGCCCGACGTGTGCTAAAAAAACCAATTATTACGGCATCAGCTTTTTCGAAAAGAAATGTAGCTGTATCTTGTGGGATTGAGCGGCAAGGAGACAGGCGGCCTCGTGTGTCTGAAGTCGTCTGTGTCTGGTGATCGCGTCCGTCACGCCCGTGTGACGGGGCCTCCGTGAAAACCCAGAGGATGGGGCGCAGACAGCGTCAAGGCGGGGGCCAGAGCGCCTCCCCGCGCCCCTGTGCTGGGCCTGATCTCACGTGGACAGAAGCCCCTTTGTGTGGGACCTCACCCTGTGTCTCTTCATCCGGCTGCTGACTCGCATCCTTTAACGTCCTTTGTGGTAAATGGTAATCTAGCGAGTCAATGGGTTTCCGGGAGTTCTGGGAGCCGCTCCAGCAAATTTATTGAACAGGAGGAATGGGCCGTGGGAACCTCTGATTTATAGCCAGTTGATCAGGACAGGTGACACTGGCCTTGTGATTGGCATCTGAAGTGCAGGGCTGTCTGTGTGACTGAGCCCTTAACCAATGGGATCGGACGCTATCCCCGGGTGAATACAGAGCTGAGTGAGTTGATTTGTGGGACACGCATGTGGTCCGAGAGAGTTGCTTGGTGGTATGGGGAAGCTCCCCAACATTGGAGTTGCTGTCAGAATACCGAGCGTCTGGTGGACCCTGTCTCCCCGCCCAGCTCATGCAACCATAGGCACTTTGCTGTCCTCAATCCATCCATCCTGCCCTTTTCTTGATGGAGTATTTTATTTTATTTTATTGGGGAAGCCCTGTGTGTTAGCCCTGAACTAACATCCATAGCCAATCCTCCTCATTTTGCTGAGGAAGACTGGCCCTGGGCTAACATCCGTGCCCATCTTCCTCTACTTTATATGGGATGCCGCCACAGCATGACTTGACAAGCGGTGTGTCAGTCCACGCCTGGGATCTGAACCTGTGAACCCCAGGCCGCCAAAGTGGAGTGTGAGAACTTAACCGCTACACCACCGGGCCGGCCCCTGATGGAGTATTTTAAAGCAAACCCCAATCTTCATTTTCACTGTGATACTGCAGTATGAATCTCTTAAAGAGGACATTTTCTTACATCACCATGATGCCATTGCCACATCTACCAAAATTTAAAATAATCTTTAATATTTATATTTTGTCTGTACTTATATTTCCCCCACTGTGTGTCTGTTTGATGGAAACATGGTCCTAACAAGGGCGTTTGTGTTTGGTTGTTGTGTTTCAGGGCTTCTGAAAGTCTCTCTTTATCTAGGCCAGTTGTCCCAGCTTTTGTTTTCCATCACGACATTGGCCTTTGAAAGAGACCGGGAAAGTTTTCCTGTAGATTATTCCATATTCTAAATTTGGTGCCATTTGGCTCTTTCTCTAGCTTCTGTATTTTCTAGACCAGAAGCCAAGTCTATAGGCTTGACTAGATGCAGACTCCACATTTTGGGAAGGGTGTTTTACAGAAGTGCTTTCTACTTCTCTTCCTATCTCATCTGGGGGCAGGTGAAGTCGAGTTGTCTCAGTCCAAGAGGGACCAAGATGGACCAGCAGGTTCAGTGGTGATGCGGCACCTGATGATTTTACCATCTCTTGATGATCAGTGTCTGACTGGTGCACATGGCCATGAAAGTCTGCCCTATTGTTGGAGCTCAGAACCACTTAGATGGGTGCCCCCGAATTCCCCGCAGGGTCACCCGAGGAGGACGTTGGGGCTGTGTTGCAGCTGAGCCTCTCCCTCTGCCCATCCTTCTTCCTGCCCCTGCCGAGCACTTCCCAGGAAACATCCAGAACACTCCTCTGTCTCAGAGCCCACTTCCGGAAGACGCACCCCACTGCCCCGCAGCTTGTCAACCCCGCCCAGGTTTTTGTAATTTCCTCTTAATGTCGGTGTGAACTCATGGTTAATACATTCAGTGTGTTTTAATAAATTGCAGTCATTGTTTTTGAAGCTTGACTTGTCCCATCTGTAGTGGGCTGAATGGTGGCCTCAAAACGGTGTGTTTGTGTCCTAAAACCTGGAACCTGTGAATGTGACCTTATTTGGAAAAAGGGTCTTGACAGAGATAGTTAGGTTGGGGATCCCTATATGGGATCATCCTGGATTGTCCAGATGGACCTTAAATCCAATGATTTAGGTGTCCTTATAAGAGACACACAGAGACGAGAAGGCCGTGTGACCAAGGGGCAGAGATTGGAGTGATGCGACCACAAGCCGAGGAGTACCTGGGGCCCCCAGAAGCTGGAAGAGGCTGGAAAGACCCTCCCTTGAAGCTTCTAGAGGGAGTGTGGTCCTGTTGCCAATTTGATTTCAGACTTCTGGCCTCCAGATTATGAGAATAAATTTCCGATGTTTTAAGCCACTGAGCTTTTGATAACTTGATATGGCGGCCGCGGGACACACACACCATCTTGGTCCATCCACCAAGCCTCTTCAGGTTGACTCTCGTGTCCTCTTGACATGACCCTATTGGCTTCCCTCCAACATTTTATTATGAAACACCTCAAGCATACAGGAAAAGTTGAAAGAATTGTACAGTGAACACCCATATACCCAGCACCTGGATTTACAACCAACAGTGTTGTATTTGCTGTGTCACATATCTGTCCACCCCTCTATCCATCCCTCAACCCATCTTACAGTCTGGATAGATTTCAAAGTGAGCTGTAGACACTTGTACAGTTGCCCGAAGACTTCAGCGTGCACATCATTCACTTTTTAACACATCATTCACTTATGTTTTGAGGTAAAATTGTATTCAGTGAAATGCAAGAATCTTGAGTGTCCCATCCCAACTTTTGGCAAATGCATACACCTGTGTAACCCAAACCCCTATCAAAGTGCAGACATTCCCATCACCCCACAAAGTTCCCTCCTGCCCATTCCCAGACAATTCCTATCCCCCCACTGCAAAGGCAAAAACTGTTCTGAACTTTTAAAAAACCACATATTAATTTTTCCCTGTTCTAGAATGTCATGTAAATGGAATTGTACCATCCATATTATTTTGTGTCCACTTCCTGTGAGATCCGTCCATGTCACAGGTTTCAGCAGTTCATCCTTTGTTGCTGAGGAGCATTCCTCTCGATGAATATTCCAGAGTTCGTTTCTCCACTCTTCTCATGAACGCTGGGCTGTGAGCAGTGTTTGGCCTTTATGAACCAAGCCTCGTGTGGACTTGTGCTCCCCACTCCCTTGGCCAACAGTTGGGGGTGAAATTGCTTGGTGCACAGGACAGGTGAATGTTTAGTTTTGTAAGAATTTGCCAGACTTCTCCGAGTGGTTGTTTTATTTTAGACCCCCTCCCACAGTGTGTGAACATCCCGGCTGCCGCATGGTCTTGGCTACATTTGGTGTTGCACCGTGTCAGCCCTGGGGACGCCCAGACCACGCGGTGCGCCTCCCGCCCTGGCATCTGCGTTTCTCTGCCGCTGTCGTGTCTCTTGAGGCGACAGGGCGCTCCTTGCTGCAAGGTCCTCGTTGCCTCTAGGCTTCTGCAGGCACAAAAGTGAGGAGAAAAGTACTTTTTAAAAAAGTAAAAAAATCACTTGTTGACCCTCTTATCAATTCAAATTAAGGATTTTTTATTGTGTTTTTTTTCCCCTGGATTTTTTTAGGAGCTCTTTGTGAAATTAGGAAAATTAGCCCTTTGTCTTATAAGTTTCAATTTTTTGCCCCAGGTTGTCATTTGTCTTTTTTATTTTTGTGAGGAAGACCAGCCCTGAGCTAACATCCGTCACCAATCCTCCTCTTTTTGCTGAGGAAGACTGGCCCTGGGCTAACATCCGAGCCCATCTTCCTCTACTTTATATGGGACGCCGCCACGGCATGGCTGACAAGCAGTTCGTTGGCGGGCGCCCCGGATCCGAACCTGCGATCCCCGGGCTGCCAAGTGCGAACTAAACCGCTGCGTCCTGGCCCCGTCATTTGTCTTTTGACTTTGCTTCCTTCCTTCCTCCTTTTTCCTTTTCCTCTCTCTCCCCCCTCCCCCTCCCTCCCCCTCCCTCCCCTTCTCCCCCTTTCTCCTTGTCTCTTGTGGCTGCTACCACGTGCGTGCGGTGTTCCTTCCCACTCACAAGGTCAGGGACACAGCTTTCTGCCAGGTGTACGGGGCAGGGTGGGGAGCATTATTATCAGGACTGAAGTCTCCCCTCACAGGGCCGGGGGCCTTTCCATGCTCTTCCCAGAAGTGCTACAGGCTCTGGGCTTTGCTGACGTGTTCGGATTTGGTCTCCTTCCCATCCGTCCCCACGTCACTGGGGCCTGGGTCTGTGGAGGAGCCTGGACTTCGAGGGCACCATGCAGTTGGCAGGGCGAGTGGAAGCACTGGAGGAACACGAGCGGGCGGGGCTGCCTTGGGGCCTTGGGCTAGAGGACACGGCCAGCCAGTGGGCTCTGGTGCAGCGTGTGGGGAGCCCAGACCCTGCACCCCCTCTTCTCATTGGTGCCTGCAGGGCTGGTGGGAAGGCAAGACCTCTGAGGCTGGGGCAGCGAGGGTCAATGAGGGCCACAGCTCAGTGTCGTCACCTCTAAAGTGGGGGGACAGTCTCTGCCCTGACTCGCTGGCAGGTCTCTGAGGACCTCACCAAAGGGCCTGCGGGACTGTGGGGGTGATGCTGCGTCACCCCAGAGCCAGGCCGGCTTCTCTTTAGACCCCTGGTGCTGTGGTCTCCGAGGGTCTCAGATGGCCAGGACCTGCCCAGTTCTACATGCTTGGGCTCTAGCGACCCCACGATGCCCCCACCCCATATATCTAGGCTTGAAGCTCAGGGCCAGAGGCACTGTCTGCCTTCCCACTGGCCCTGTCTGTTGCCTGCTGCTCCAGTCTTGGAGACCCCTCTGCCCAGCCTTTCCTCCCGGTGCCTCCACGTCTGCTCACCGCTGCCCAGGAGGGGAGAGAGGTCACTTTCAGGTGATGGGCTGGCCAGAGGGAGATCAGTGCGCATGTCTGTGAGCTCCCAGCCCCCAGGCCTCCTGGCTGTCCCCCAGGCCCCTTCCCCAGATCTGGTAGAACACTGGGCCTCCACATCCCGCCCCCACCCTCCCCAGATACTCCAGGCCCCGCACTTGCCTCTCCTCATGTGGCAGGTGGCACTCGTGGGCAGCCAGAGAGCCGGCTGCTGGGCGGGGCCTTGCAAGTCCCAACCCGGGGCTGGGGTCTCAGCCTTGGTCCAGCTGGCGGCAGCTCTGGGCCCAATGCCCCCGGGCTGGTGAGGCTCCACTCTGGCCCCCATAATTCCTGTCCTTCCAGCGGGACAGACCCCCTGCTGACACCCTCGGGTTCTGTTCCCCCCCTTCTCCAGCTCAACCCAGTGCCTGGTCCCCTTGCGCCTCGTACCCTGACCCTCTGCCTGTGGATCCCTGGTGCCTCGCTGGGGAGGACTACCGACCCCTCTGTCTCTCCAAGCAGGCTGAAGCCCCCCCCAGAGGCAGCCTGACCTTGTCTGTGCCTGTGTCCCCACTAGCAGCTGGTCAGGGGGTGACCCCACCCAAGTCAGTAGGTCAACAAGGGAGAAAATACAGAGGGGCAGGTGCTGGGAGGGCGATGCAGGGAGTGTGCGGAGAGGGGTGGGGGAGGCGGCTCAGAAGGATGGGAGCGTGCCTGAAGTTCTAGGATGGCAGAGCTGGGTGGACCTCGGGTGTGAGTTGGTCCCAGCCCTTCCTTTCATGGAGGGGGATTCGGTGCCCAGGTGGGAGTGCCTGGCTCAGAGCTGCCCTCCACCCAGCCCCAGGTGCCCAGGCCAGCACTTATTTCTTTTTTCAGTTCTTAAACTTTTTTTTTAACAGGATTTTTTTAGAGCAGTTTTAGGTTCCCAGCCAGATTGAGAGGAAGGTACAGAGATTTCCCACATACCCCCTGCCCCCACACATGCACAGCCTCCCCCATTATTAACACCCCCACCAGAGTGGTCTATTTGTTATAATCAATGAGCCAGCTCTGACATGTCATAATCACCCAAAGCCCACGGTTTACATCAGGGTTCACTCTCGGTGGTTTGCACTCTGTGGGTGTGGACAAAGGTATAATGACCCATACCCACCATTATAGTTGTGTACAGAGCAGTTTCACTTCCCTAAAAATCCCCTGTGCCCGTCTATTCATCCCCTACACACCCTGGCAACCCCTGATCGTTTTACTGTCTCCATAGCTTTGTCTTTTCCAGAATGTCATGTAGTTGGAATCACAGAGTGTGTAGTCTTTTCAGATTGGCTTCTTTCACCTAATACGCATTTAAGGTTCCTCCGCGTCTTTTCATGGCTTCGTAGCCATTTCTTCTTAGCGCTGAGTAATATCCCGCGTCCGGATGGACACGGTTTATTTATCCATCACCTCCTGAAGAGCGTCTTCGTTGCTTCAAGTCTGGGCGATTATGAATGAAGCTGCCGTGAACTCCGTGTCAGGCGTCTGTGTGGACACAGGTTTTCCGCTCCTTTGGGAAAACACCAACACTGAGGTTGTGGCCCAAACACCCGTCCCCCTCCTCTTGGTGATGTGCCACCCCAGGGACCGTGGCTCTAGGGAGCAAACTCAGGTCGAGGTCATCGCTGCGGCCTCCCCCCTCAGCTGCGGGTTCAGTGGGCTCCTGGTCCCACCGGGCCCAGAGGCCCGAGGAGCCCTCCGACGGGAAGCATCCCTCCCCCCACGGACAAGACAGCAGATCCACCACCCTGAGCTCTTGGCAGCCAGGTGGCGGCCCCCTAAGGAGCTCTTTTGGGCTGAAGCCGATATGACTGAAGACAGAGCAGAGAGATGGAAAGAAACAGGGTCCTTGACACCATGGCTGAGCAGCTGAACCGAAGTCACCCCAAGTCTCATCTCCTGGGACCTCCGGCTCCTTCCACCAAGGAATCTGCTGTTGTGCAGAGAACCAGCTTCCAGCTCGTCCGCACTCTCTGTTGCAACTTTGCCTTCTCTTCCATTAATTTCTGCAATAATCTTTATTTCCTTCCCTCTTCTTTCTCTAGATTTGTGTTGCTCTTTCTCTAACTTCTTGAGATGGATGCATGGCTAATGAACTTTCAGCCACCTCTTCTACTATTCACATTTAAGGCCAGCACCTTCCTGCTGAGTTGAACTTATTGTTGTGAAGTGACCTTCTTCATCTCGAGTAATTCTTTTTGCCCCCAGGGCTCTTCGTCTGCTGCGAATACAGCCACAGCAGCTTTGGGCCGGGGTGGTGTTCTGTCCCTCCTCCATCCTTGTGCTGCAGGCTTCTCTCTGGTAAACGGCACACACTTGGCTTTCTTTCCGGGGGACAGTCTGTCTTTCCAGTGGAGACTTGCATCCCTCTACAGGTAATACAACTGCTGATAAAGTTGGGTTAAAATTAAGTTCCGCGCTTAAATACACATCCAGATATTTCCTATCCACCCCCCAGCCCCCCCACATGCCCACTCCTCTGACGTTTATGCATCTGCCCCTGCCACCCTCTCTGCTCCAGGTCACCATGCCCCCTGCCGTCCTGGTCACTCCCTTGACTGAGGACATGGGTCCAGTGGGTCCAAGGTTTTCTGTTCTACTGTGCTCCTCAGCCAGTGTGGACGCCCCATAGCAAGTGTGGATACTCCCACAGCGAGTGTGGGCTCTTGGATTCTTGACCTCTTCGCCTCCAATGCCCCCTCCCTCTGCTCCACCCTGCCACTCCCTCCCACAGTCACAGCACAGCCACTCTTGGCCACCCACGTCTCTGTCTCCAAACCTTGACCGTAGGGGTGAGTCTGGGAGGTGGGAGGATGGGAGCCCCACGGGATCCTTCTGTGTTATCTGTTAGGAGGTGAGAGCGTATCCCAGACGAAGGACAGGGAGGAGAGGCCCCTGCTGTCCACCCCCCACCTGCCTTCTGGGACCTCATGAGACACCTCGCCTTCCGTCCTTCACCACCCGCCCCTCCTCGCTTCCTTCCTTCTCCGGTCCTAAGGCCTCAGCCTCTTTGGTCAGTGCCATCAGCTCCCTTTACCCTGCTGAACGGCACAGTCCAGCCCCACTCCACCTCTTCTCTGCAGCCCCGGGACAGCTGATGTCCACCACGGAAAACTGCAGACCCAGCCGACAGGCCTCACGCTCAGAGAGTCTGTCCCCGCCCTGCAGCCCTCCCACCAGGCTCTAGCCGGCGTGTTCCTCCTGTTGGCTGGCAGCCTCTTATGCCCTCCTCTCACCTGTTCTGTCCTCAGATGACACCCTGGACCACAGGAGACCCTCTTCTGCCGGCACCAGCCCCCAGCCCGCCTGCCCTTGCCTGGCCCCTCCCGGCCGGCCCTGCTCCCAACAGACACCAACCCCATTCCTCTTCGCTTGGCTTCTCAAACTCTTTCTTCTGTGGCACCTTCCACTCCCCGCATCACGCAGTCTCTGCAGTGCGCACACAGGCGCCAGGGTCAGGGGAGTGGGGGCACACACCCCCTGCCCCACGTCCTGCTCCCTGCCTGTCCTCTCCTCCCTCCAGTCTGCTCCTCCCGCCTCTGCCACCCTTTGGCCAGGTCTGTGGATACTTCTCTGTCCTCGTTCTCCTGTCTTCTTGGGACACGCGGTGCTGTGGCTGCTGCCACGTGGAGGCCCTCTTCTCTCTGTGTGATGGGGTTGTGCCTACGTCTCTGCCGCGCCTTGTAGCCCGATGCTGGTGCATCTTCCCCTGCCAGCTTCTCCCGCAGGGCTCCTGCCGGGGACCCATGCTTTCCCTAACGTCACCTCCAGGCACATCCTCCTGGCTCCTCAGGCACGCTGGCCATCTCCATGTGCCTGAGGCCGGACACCTGATCCCCCAAGCCCCTCTCTTCCTTCCCGACACCCCATCTTCCCCACCTACCCAGCAGTTCAAGAACAATGAGCAAGGTATCCCGATGTCACCTTCTTTCTTTTCCCTGGAACGCAACTGACCAGTGTGTCCCCCGACCCTACCCCAAACCTCAGACCTGCCCCTTTCTCTGCTCAGCATCTCTCCCCTGGAACGAAGGAGAACTTGGAAACAATTCTAAGCAGTAAAGAAAAATATTTTTGCCTGCAGTTTGCAAGGGAGCCTGACTCCTGGAACCCCGGGCATAAAGGATAAAGGATACAGCAAGAATTTAAGGGAACAAATCCCGGGAGTTCCAGCTCATTTCTCTCACTGGTGGGGAGATGGCAGCTTCCTCAGCTGATTCTCACTCCTGCAAGGGCTTTACTTAGCGCAGACATCAGAATCACAGTTTTTGTTTTATTAGGGCGTCAGCCTGGTTAAGGTCTGGTTTGGGCTGAGTCTTCATCTATTCTGGATTCTAGTGCTCCACAGGGTGTTAGATCTCTTTATTTGTGGTTCATCCCAGGATTCGATGTGT
The DNA here is from genome assembly GCA_031878705.1 of Tapirus indicus. Classification (NCBI taxonomy): domain Eukaryota; kingdom Metazoa; phylum Chordata; class Mammalia; order Perissodactyla; family Tapiridae; genus Tapirus; species Tapirus indicus. Next base: position 1,925,031 of record CM062935.1, read on the forward strand.
TTTTCTGAGTCTGATGCTTGCTCATGTTGGCTTCAGGGTAAGGCGCCTGGGGCCCCCCGGGCTGGGCATAGATGTGCTGAGTGCATATGTGAGAACAGACCCCCTGATAGGGACACGGGGGCTTGGGACACCCAGGAGCGTCCACGTGGGGTGGGCTGCCCGTGACTCGGGGTGTTTGCGTGTTAGGATGAGGCCGAGGCCCAGGGGGTGGATGGAGGCCCCAGAGGGGGCAGGGCGGGGCTGGGGTTGTGGGTGGCTCTGGCCACTGAGCCCACTCCCAGAGCAGCTCCATCCATCCACAATGTCTCCCCTCTCTGGGGTTCTGGGACCCGAGTCCAGGAAGCACAGACTTCTCATAGGCAGCCCCAAACCTGAGATCGGGACCCGGCCAAGACTGTCCTCTGGGAGCACTGAACTACGGGCTACCCAGGGAGAGGGGTGGATAGAGAGCTGGGGTTTGTTGCCCTGTCACCCAGTGTGATGAGGGAGGACGGGGGCAGATACACCCACAAGTGTTCTCCGGAACCTGCTGTGGTGGACCCTGAGCCAGGAACTGGGGACAGAGAAACGGGTGGGTGGAGACCGGGGAGAGGAGGGGGTTACTACAAGGCAGACTGTGTTAAGGGCTCCCCAAGGAGGGCGTGGTTGGTGGGGAGCCACCAGCCTCGAGGGCTTCCTGGTGGCGGTGGCATTTGAGCTCGGCCAAAAGGAGACCCTCAGAAACTGTTGATGGAGTGAAAGATGGAGACGCTCTGGGCTTGGCAAGGAAGTGAGCAAAGGTGGGAGGTGAAGGGAGGTTTGGGGGATGCTGTGTGGGGGGTGGCTTTGAGAGGGCAGCTCAGAGCATGGGATTTGGTGGGGTAGAGGAAAGGGGGCAGGCTGGGTCCTGGTGGGATGGAGGACTCTGAGACCCCTCCCCCCAGGAAGTATGAGCGCCGCCCCCCCCCCCCCCCCGCTTGTTGAAGTCCACGTCCCCTGTCCTGCTGGGGGTCTTGCTGTTCTGAGTCTGATGAGAACACCCTGGGGTTCAGAGGGCTCCTGCGGGGGCTGGGGGAAGGTTTGGGGAGGGAGACAGTGCGACTGTGCTGGGTGTGACAGAACCGGCCCTGGGGCTCAGAGGGCTCCTGCGGGGGGCTGGGGGAAGGTGTGGGGGGGAGACAGTGCGACTGTGCTGGGTGTGACAGAACCGGCCCTGGGGCTCAGAGGGCTCCTGCGGGGGCTGGGGGAAGGTTTGGGGGGGAGACAGTGCGACCGTGCTGGGTGTGACAGAACCGGCCCTGGGGCTCAGAGGGCTCCTGCGGGGGCTGGGGGAAGGTTTGGGGGGGAGACAGTGCGACCGTGCTGGGTGTGACAGAACCGGCCCAGGCTGCGGAGGAGGGTCAGTATGAATCACTGATTCACAAGTGTGTCTAAGTGTGCCACCCCCGCAATTATGAACCCCGCTGTCCCCACCCGTGCTTCAGGCCCATTAGCTGCCGTGTCCCAGTCACTGACATAAGCACACACGCCTTCACCCTGTGACGAGACAGAGTGAGCACCCACGGCTGGTGCGAGGGGACGCAGCGTGAACAAGACGGACACACTCCGGGGAGCGAGTGGAGACAGCACCAAACAAGCAAGTGCACAGGCAGCAATTTAACTACGGACGTGGTCAGGTCTACGGAAGGTAATCAGCGCAGGTGCTGTGAGGCCATAAAGCCTGAGGAGCTTCCCTGGGGAAGAAGCATTTAAGATGGGACCTCAGAGCTGAACAGGAGTTGGCCAGGTGCAGGAGGAGGGGGGAAACTGTTCTAGCCTCAGTGAGCAGCATGTGCAAAAGTCCTGAGACAGGAAGGAGTCCAGCAGGTACAAGGAACTGAAAGGAAGACAGTGATGGGAGCTGGGGGTAAAGAGACGAGAGGTGGGAGAAGAGGCGGGAGGGGTCAGTGCCAGACTTGCAGGTCCTCGTGGGCCACATGGAGGACTTTGGACTCTATCTTGAGAACAATCAGAAGCTCCTGAAGGATTTAAATAGGGAAGTGACCCGGTCACCTGGATGTTTGCTGAAGCCCCTCTGGCTGCCCGGGAGAAGGGGTTGGGTGGGTGGGAGTGGGTGCAGGGCGCCCAGGTGGGGCTCTGGCAGGGGTCCAGGTGAGGGACAATCAGGCCCGGAGCAGGTGGGGCCTGGGGAGGACAAGAGATGGGCAGAGTCGTTCCAGAATGCCGCTGGCCCCGCAGGCACCTGGACCTGGCTTGGTCTCCTCTCCGGCCCTCGACCTCTGCCCTCCTGTCTCTGCCCTTTAGCTGGGGCCACCCTCGGACCCTCCCACACCTGCGGGCTCTTCCCCAGAGATGCCGCCTTTTCTAGTCTTTGCTGGACGAGCATCTTGACTCTGTGTGTGTGCACGTGTGTCCATGTGTGTGTGCGTGCACACGTGCAGTCATGTGTTTGTGTGTGTGTGTGCATGTTTGCGTGTGCATGTGTGTTTGTCAGGGTGTCTGCTGAGGGTCCCCAGACATCTCAGGCCCCCACAGGGACGAGGTATCCCCTAGGCCACATCCCTCAGAGAACAGGGACTCTCAACGTAACTGTCCCTCCCTGACAGGGACACCCCACCAGGAATGTCAGGGGGGCCTCAGGCCTTACAACCTGTGTCCTCCCGGGAGGTCCCCGCATGGTGGGGGAGGAGAGCAGGAGAGGAGGGGGCAGGCTCCTCTCTCCAGCCTCCCCCGTCGGCTCCCCACCTAGATCCCCCCCAGACTCCACTTCAGGCCCGAGGGGCCACTGCAGCCCTGTCACCTTCTCACCCACACATGGACCGAGGAGGAGGTGGATGCCAGCCCTGAGGCTCCTCCCTGGGGGCAGGAAGAGCTCAGGCCTGCTGGGTCCAGGGGAAAGGCAAGGGTGGGGGGCGGAGGGGCAGCCTGGGCCCCTGAGTGGGGCCAGGGGAGGAGGGGCTGTGGTGCTGGCCATGAGGGGGTCTGGGAGCCCCCCACCCTATCCCTCCAGCCTCTTGATGGCGAGGCCATGCGTTCCCTTGGTGGAGGCCTGGAGGTGCTGTTAGCCCCTACAGAGTCAATCTGGTCGGGTCCTGCCCGCGGGGTATGTCTCGTGTGAGGGGGAGGTGTGGCCGCAGACGGGGGCCTCCACCCTGTCCGGGTCTTGCCCTGCTAGGCTAGCCCCTTCCAAGGGTTGGGAGCCTCCGGTCCTGCCCCAGCCCCAAAGGGGACCCCTGCGGGGCTCTGCTCCTCTCTAGCTTGGGCATGGCAGCCGCCTGCCCCTCCCTCCTGCTCTTCACCATCCCAGACAGGTCTGCGTGTGTGACATGAGTGCGAGCGTCACTCATGTCTGCCCGGCCCAGGAGGTGTCCCAGTGCTCAGCGCAGGAGGCCCTCCCGCCTCGTGTGGGCAGGCAGCCGGCCAGTGCTGGGTGATGTGGGGGAGCCACCTTCCCCCTCTCACAGGGCCTGTGACTCCCTGGATTAGGATCACAAACTTGGTGGCTTCAGACAACAAGAAGGCTCTGGGGAGGAGCCTTCCTCCCGGCTCCAGCACCCTCGGCTCTAGGCTTCCTTGGCCTGGGGCCGCCCCACTCCAGGGTTTGCCTCCTCCTCACGTGGCCTCTCCCTGTGCGTCTGTGCCTCAGCTCTCCCCTCCTTTATCTCACGAGGACACCACTCTAGGGATCTAGGATCCACCCTAAGTCCAGGACAACCTCTTCCTTTATTTAATCCCATCTGCAAAGATCTTTTGTCCAAATAAGGACACATTCACAGGTTCTGGGGATTAGGACTCGGACATCTTTCTGGGACCACCATTGTGCTTAGCACACACCCTGCGCCCCCCATTCCAGGGGCTCCTGGGGCTCAGGGACTTTCTCCCTCTCTGAACTGCACAGCCCTTCAGGAAATGTGTGCTATGTGAACAACACAGTGTCCCTGTCAACCCCTGGCTGGCCCTCTTGGGAGGCAGGGCTGTCTTTGGGAAATGCCCCTTCTTTGTAACACGGGCCTGCGGCTGCATCCACAGGCTCAGACGGCTCATTCTGCAGGTGTCGGCCAGAAATAGAAGGCAGGGAGCTCTGCAGCATGCCTCCGCGTGACCCCCACCTCAGCCCTCTCCCTGACCCAGAGGCCTGTCCTCTCTGCTCCTGTCGGCTTATCTCTGGATGCGTGGCAGCCAGTGGTGGAAAGCAGTGGACTCCGACGCTGCCCCTGGTTCTGACCACCTGGGATGTGGCTCTGCGGTGGGGACGGCCGGGGTTCACCGATCATCCCGGACCCTGAGCATAACGTGAGGTTCGGGCCACAGCCATATAGTTGTCCCAGGCTGCGGGACAACAGAGTGTCACTGGGCAGGGTGAGATCCTGGCGCCAGGTCAGGCTGGGAGGAGGCAGGTCAGGGCCAGCTGTCACCAGCTCCGTGCAGGGCCTGTCCAGATGGAAAAGGCCAGGGCCACGAATTGGCAGTTCTTTCATTCTGCTGAAGAAAGCCCTTTCTTCTGCTGATCATGACAGATTGTTACTCCTGTTTGCACAAATCCTGATAGGGTGACACCGCCCACGTGCATTGGGAGGAAGGCAGAGTAGCTTGGAAACGGGGCTGGGAATCTCCATCTCCCTGGCAACCAAGCCCGGCGTGGGGAGAAGCCAGGTCTCTGCTATCTGAGGAGCAGGCCCAGAGCTGCAGCCTCCGGGGGCTGGCCCCCGGCTCCTCGGACATCACTCTTTGGACGTCTGGCATCTGCCTGCCTCCTGCCATCGTACCCAAGCCAGGCCTGGCCACCTGTGTTATCTTTTGCTGCATGACAAACTACCCCAAAACTTAGGGGCTTAAAACAACACCATTTAAGCTCTCACAGCATCTGCTGACCAGGAATCCACGTGCTGGGGCCTCGGGCTCACGTTCTCTCACCAGATCGCCATCAAGCTGTCTGCTGAGGCTGTGGTCTCATCTGAGGGCTCAACCGGGTGGGGATCTACTTCCAAGCTCCCTGGTGTGGCTGTTGGCAGCCTCTGTCCCTGGTCATGGGGGCCCCTTCACAGGGCTGCCTCCTGACCAAGCATTTGGCTTCCCCGGGATAAGCAAGCTGAGAGCTAGTGACAGTCTGTATCAGAAGCCACCATCCTTTTACAATGTAATCTCAGAAGTGACATCCTGTCACTTCTGCCCCCCTCTCTTCACTAGTCAGTAAGTCCAGCCCATGCTCCAGGGGAGGGGACATGCAGGGACGAGAATACGAGGGCTCTGAGAGCTGCCCACCACACCACTGGACGCGGGGAGTTGGTTGCCGTGCCCGAGGTCTGGCAGGGACCTTCCAAGTCTCTGGATGGGAATTTGGCAGAGATTCCTACTCCAGGAGTGGGTCGACTGTGGTCAGCAGGGACCCCCACCAAGGGACACCCCATAGCAACCCCCTGCTGGGGCACGGTTTCTGGAATCCAGCTGACCAAGCAGGATGGAGGCTGGCCTTGTGGCAGGGCACCAGGAATATCTGTCGTCCCCCCTCACCTCCACCCCATGGAGAAGGTGGCATGAAATCTGAAATGGATGTGTCAGTTCTGACAAGGACGGCCGGATCCAGACACTACCCGGCCTCCATATAGCCTGAGCTGTCCCCACCACCCTTCCCCTCCTGCTCCCGTGCCCCTCCTCCCTCCCTCCTTCCTTCCTCCCCATCCTCCCCCTTCCTGCTCCCCTCCTCTGGCTCCCTTCGCTCCTCCCTCAAACACTCCTGCTCTCTCCCATCTCTGGGACTTGAATTTGCAAAGCCCTCATCCTCCCACCCTGCTCAGCATCTCCAGAGAGGCCTTGTCCACGCCCCCAAGTTCTGCTCTCTTGACCGCTCCCCTGCTCCTCGCACCCTGCAGCCACCTATTTGCCCAGTCGCCCCTGCCTGCCCTCCCTCACGGGAATGTCAGCTCCATGGGGCAGGGACCCGACTCTCTACTGCTGTCACCCCCTGCTGGCCATGCCTGGCATTCAGCAGGCAGCAACTGCTACCAACGAACGGATGACCGTGCAGGTGGTGGCCAGCGCTCCAGGGAGCCTGCCCTGGCTGGATGCCTAGTGTACACTTTACCCACCACAACGCTCTCACGTGGTCACTATCATCACCCCCATTTTACAGGCAAAGGGACCAAGGCTCAGGAGGTCACACCGCATACACTGAGTGTGGTCCCAGGCTGTCTGCATCCACAGCCCTGGTCTCAGCATTGGACAAGGCCAGCCATGGGGACAAGTGAAACGCCCTCGAGAGCAGAGCGCAGAACCACGAGCAGAGTGGGGGAGTGACAGGGCTGACCTGCTGGGACTGAGTTCTCAGTAAATGTGTGAGCGAGTGCACAAGTGTGAGCAAGTGTGCAGGTGTGGTGGTATAAATGCTTGAGTAGTGCAAGGGGGAATGTGTGAGTGTGTGTGTGGTGACATGAATGTGTGTGGTGCACATGCACGTGCGTGTGTAGTGTGTAGTGTCTGCACACGCGCAGGCAGCTGGGAGGCGAGGAGGCCTGAGTGCACCCGCCACCCCAACCCTGGGCGGAGTTTCCCACCCCGGGGCCTGGTGCTGGAGGTTGGTCCCAGGGCCCCAGAGGCAGGCTTTTTGCAGTTGGAGCTTCTTACAACCGTTTCCTCAGCATGGTTACTTTCATGAGCTTCTTACATGGGGGGAGGGGTGCTTTGGAGCAGACTGGAGCTTCCAGAAAGTTCAGGTATCTTTAAGGAGATCGTGAGTGCTGAGATGGGGTCTTGGGCAAAGGCAGATGCAGGTGTGACGGCTGGCCGTGGAGCCTGGTGCGGTGGGCGGGATCACACCTGCTGTGTGCCAGGTGCGTGGGTGCTGGTGCATGGTCTGCGAAGGGTTCCAGGAGACACAGCGCATCCGGGGGAGGGGCTGGGAGGACCTGAGATCCGACCTGCGCTGCGTGTCCAGGGCCACTAGAGGGCCAGCCCCGGGGGAAGTGCCCAGGACTGTTTAATGCATAAAGGCAAGGGCGGGGCGGGAGGGTTCTAGGCCCAGGCGATGGTGGGAAGGATGCTCGAGGGGGCAGAAGCATGAGAGCACAGGCTGAGGGGAAGGAAAGCGCAGGGGACACAGGGCTGGACTGGTGCAGCCTCCTCTGTGGGAATCTGCCTTTGATTGCCTCCACCCTTGACACAGGGAGAGTGGAGAGGGAGGTGGCAGGGGGGACCGGTACAGGTGCTAGGCACTGGTGGCAGAAATGCCCACAGGATGCCAGTCTGGAAAGAGCTGACTGTCCCCTGGTGAGAGGGGACTCACTTGTGGGATAACCTCCCTGTGCTTGGCACACACCTGGACGGGGCGGGGGGCCGGAGTGTCTGGAGGGGCATTTAGGCTGCAAGGAGAAGCTGAGGAGGAAGTAGAGGGGCTGGTGGGGTGGGGAGGGAGGAGTGCGGCCTGGAAGCTGGGGGACACCGGGGCTTTGCCAGGGAGGCCTGTTGCGGTCAGCATAGTCCGGGTGGAGGCGGCCCTGGGAGACGGGGTGGCTCCTGCTTGGCAGGGAGAGTGGGCTCAGAGGAGGAAGGGGCACCTTGGAGAACCCTTGCTGGGACTCGAGCCAAGGTGGGGCTGGTTGACCTGACGGGATGGCAGATGGACAGACAGATGGCTCCTGGACTTACAGTTGTTGGGGTTGGACAGCAACGACGTGTGTGAGGCACTCATCAGCCTGAGAAAGGCCAAGCGCCTGTGCCAGGCCCTGGTCTTCATTAGCAAGAAGGGCCGAGGGCCCGGGGCTGGGCCCCATGGCCGGCACGTCCTGGGCTGGGCCTGGGGACCCCTTCCCCTCTCTCTACTTTCTCGCCTATGATCACATCTATTCCCTTTGTGCCATCTATGCCCACGCTGATGTCCCCAGCCAGACCCTCCTCCGAGCCCACATGTACTTAGGTCTCTGGTCGGTGCCTCCCGGGCGTCTCAGGCTCATTAAGATGCTTTAGTGTCTTCGTGGGTCAGCTGCTCTCACTGTCCTCCTGTCCTGGACTCACCAGCTTCCCAAGCCAGGGTCCGGGAGGCAGGCGTCCTGGACAGACATCGCCGTCTTGTGAACCCATCCACCTCCTCCATTCCCACTGCCATCCCCTGATCTGAGCCCCCAGCCTCCTCACTGACCTCCCTGCTCCATTCTAGATAGATCCTTCCAGTCCATTCTCCACTCAGCAGCCACAGAGATCTTCTGAAACATGTCAGTAATGTCTGTCCCTCACCTCAACCCTTTCCATTCCTGTTTCTGCAGACGTCGCTAATCACTGACCTCAAAGCCATTCCCAAGCTCTTTCCTTTGTCCATTTGTCCATCTTCCTTTGATGATGAGGGGAAGGCCAAGAGAATCCACAAAAAGGAGCCAGAGCCTCGACGTCAGGGAGCTACGAGCCCCACCAGCACTCCCCACCTCGGGTGTAAGTCACTCCCAGATCAGTCAGTGTTCTCCAGGGAAGCAGGACCAACGGGATGTATACATAGAGAAACTTATTTTAAGGAACCAGCTCATGAGATTATGGAGACTGGCAAGTCCACAATCTGCAGGGTGGGCCAGCAGGCAGGAGAGTCAGGAAAAGTCAATGTTTCAGTTTAAGTTCAAAGGCTATCTGCTTGCAGAATTCCCTCTTGCTTGGGGGAGGTCAGTCTTTCATTCTATTCAGGCCTTCAACTGATTGGATGAGGCCCACCCACAGCACAGAGGGCAATCTGCTTCACTCAAAGTTCACTGATGTAAATGTTAATCTCATCCAAAGACATCCTCACAGAAACTTCCAGAATAATGTTTGACTAAATATCTGGGCACCACGGCCCAGCCAGGTCGACACATAAAATTAACCATCACACTGGATGGGTATTTGCTTCCCTACAGCTTGAAGACTTCCCAGCTAGTACACTGAAGTGCTTAGGGCACAGTCCACCATCTCTATTAGGATTTCAAAGCCACCAGGGGTCTGATATTTGCCCTTTTTCTGACCTCACGTCTCTCTAGTCTCCCCTGGATCACCAAGTGCCTGGCATGCCGACCTTCTTTCTGTCTCCAGCCTTTGCACAGCTTGACCTTCCCACATGGAATGCTCCTCCCTGGCCCTTCTGCTGGTTACCCTCGAAGCTTTCCTCCGCATCCTTTGCGTCTGAACACAGTCTACAGTTCGTCATGACCAGAGCTGCCTCCTAATCGATGCCAGGGTCCCAGGACCCTTTGACTGAACTGCCCCTCCCGTTCCACAGGCTGGTGCTGTCCCGGGTCCAGTTCAGTCTGTTTAAACTGCACACATCAGACCTTCTTACTATCTTACATGACAATCTTAATTTAGATTTCCCTTCTGGAAAGCCAAGTTCTTCACCCACAGTTCCTTCTTGCATTCTAGCCCTTCCTTCTGGAATAGTTGTTCTTCTTGAAGCACATTCTTTAGAAGTTCCGTTAATGAAAGGCTGTTGTGGTAAACTCGCTCAACTTCTCTGGTTTTTCATTTATCTGAAAAAACTTGTTTGTCTAAACTTTTAATTATCTGAAAAATTTATTTCATACTTAGTTTTGGGAAATAGTGTATTGGTTGGCAGTTATATTCCTCTAAGCACTTTAAAGATGTGATTTCACTGTCTTTTGGCTTTCACCATTGCTGTTGAGATTCTGCTGTCAGAAATTCTGGCTGCTATTTCTTTACAGTCGATCCCCCTTTCTTTTTCACTGTTTTAAAGCTCTTCTTTTGTCTTTGGTGGTCTGCAGTTTCACTATGTTGTACCTAGGTGTGAATTTTCTTTTTATTTATTCTATTTAATATACATTGTACTTTTTGGTAAATGCTTCTCTCTCACCAGTTCTGGAATATTCTCAGGCACAACCTCTTCAAATATTGGCTCTTTTTCCTTTCCGACTTCAACCAGACTTATATTAGCTCTTGGCACCCCACCTTTGTGTGTTGTAACTTCTCTTTGCTAAATTCCATCTCCTTATCCCTGGTGCCACATTCTTGATAATTTCTTTAGATTTATTTTCCAATTCACAAATTCCCTCTTCAGCTGTGTCTAATTTGCTGCCTAACACATTTGTGGAATTTTTTTTTAACAACAGCTTTAGTGAAATATAATTCACATACCATAAAATTCAACCTTTTCAAGTTTACAATTCAGTGGTTTCTGGTATATTCACAGAGTTGTGCAACCATCATCACAATCTATTTTTAGAACATTTTCATCACTGGAAGAGGAACCCCTTGACCATTAGCAGTCACTGCCCATTCTTCCCCTTCCCCAGCCCCAGGCAACCACTAATCTATTTTCTGTTTCTCTTGGATTTTTCTAGTCTGGACATCTTCATATAAATGAAACCATGCAATATAGGTTACTTTATGACTGGCTCCTTTCACTGAGCTTAATTCTTTCAAGGGTTCTGCTGACATTTTAATTTCAGTAAAAGGTTCTTCCTTCTAAAGGTTCTATTTATTTCAGCAAAGCATGGTCAGTTTTGACAGTGCCTAATTCCTTCCTTTAATATGTCTGAAACCAACAAGACATTAATTTTATATTCTATATCTGATACCTCCATTTGGAAAGTTTGTGGGGATTTAAATGTTACTTGTGCTTGTTTCTGCTGCGTCTTACTTTGAGGGCTTATTTTCTTTGGATGTTGGCTGATTTTTGACTGCGAACTTGTATCCGAATTCCGTTGACTCTGTGGGAACCCCAGTCCCCAAGTTCGGGTCACTTTGTCTGTTACTTTGCCTTCACTCTGCAGAAGCGGCTGCGGAGCGGTGAGGTGTATGGGCTCTGGAGGCAGGCTGCTTAGGTTCCAGCATTGGCTGTCACCTGGTCACTGTGTGACATTGGGTGGGGCACTCAAGCTCTCTGAGCCACACTTTCCTCATTGTAAGATGGGAATGGTAATACCTGCACGGTAGGGTTTTTGTGAGGCTGTAATGAAATAATGGTTATCAAGTGTTTAAAACAAACACATAGTATTGAGACAGGTATCTTGGCGGGCTAGGTGGGGCCCTGGGTTGAAACAAGCCTGCACAAACAGGAATCCACACATTCTGTTGGCCACACATCCTGTGACATGGAACAAGTCAGCAGCTTGTCCACGTCAGCTAAAACCCAATCAACAGAGGGACCACATACTGAACACGCAGCTTCAAAACCAATCAACCAACTTATCACGCGTCCCGGGATCCAATCCCCAGCCACTGCGCCCGCTTCCCTTCTAGAATCCCGTAAAAGAGTCCCCTTCGATCAGCTCGAGGCTGCTTTCTCCGCTTTCCGAGACAGCCCAGGCTCTCTGTAGCCTGTCCCTTTCCCTTACCCAAATCTTGTTTAACTGCTTAATAAAACTGTCTTTGTCTTACTCTGTGGCTCCCGCTTGAATTCCTTCCTGCGAGTGCCCAAGAACCCCCTCTCCGGCTCCGGGCCTCATCAGGGCCTTTGGGCTCTGAGCCTTGCAACAGTATGTGCGTAATCGATGCTAGCTACGATGGGCACACCCTACAGTGACATATTAGTGACAATCATCTGTCTAATGTAAGATTCAAGAAGGCAGAAACCCTCTTCTACCTTCTCACAGTGTTGTTGAGGGCCTAGGGCAGCACTGGCCAACAGAACGTACCCCACAGAAATGTGTTGGACAAAGACAGGCAGGACGAAGAGGAACGACCCCCAACACTTGCAGGGCAGCTGTGGCTTACTTAGCGTCCTGCAGGGTCGGATTCCAGGCACAGGGGACCGCAGGCGCAAATGCGGCCGCACGTCAGACGCTTTGTGGGGCGGGAAGGGAGACCCGAAGTTGAGGAACCGGCCGAAGGGGGCGCAGAGGGCCTTGAATGCCGGGACCAGGATTTGGGACTTGCCCTCCGGTTGTGGGTGTGCTTGGGGACAGTGGTCCCGGGGGCTGCGGCTGCTGGGGGGGCGTCATGGGTGCTCGCGGGAGGAGAACAACCTGGAACAATCGGAACAGGGGATGGGGAGCGGCGGGGCCCCAGGGCTGGGAGTCTGTGAACAAGAACCTGCGCTCGTTACCTCCTTCTCTCTCTGCGTCTTTGTGCGTTTCGCTTCCTTTCGCAGTAAACGTTCTTCCGAGAAATTCCAAGGGGAGCTCAGCCAAGCGGAGGGGGAGGGGATCCTGCCCACGCCTAGGTAGGGGGAGGTGGGATGGGAGAGGGGCGCCCGTGGGGAGCGGGAACCCGAGAGGGCGTGCGCGCGGGGCGCCGGTTGGCGAGGGGGCGCAGGACAACCCCGGACGGCGACCTTCCGCGGGCCCCGGGCCCCGAGCCCCCGCCCGCGCGTCTCCGCCGCCCCCGCCCCGGCTCCGCCCCTCCCCTCGCACGGGGTCCGCTTCTGCGGCTGCGTTCCCCGAAAGACGAGGCTGCGCTCGGGTTCCGGTCCGCAGGGAGACCGAAGGGCACCGCTCCCCGCGCCGCCCGCGCCCCGGAGAGCCGACACCCCAGGGATGTGAGTGCGCCCCCCGAGCAGAGGCCCGCGCCCCACGCCTCCATCCGCGGTGAGCGCCCAGGCGCGCGCTGGGGAGCCGAGGGGCGGGGGCTCGGCGCGGGGTTCCCGGCCCCCCAGCCCAGGGGTGGGGGTGGGGACGTGGCGCGCGCCCTTCCCCCTCGGCAGGTACTGTCCGCTCGCACCTTGTCCTATCCTTTTCTCTCCGGACGCACCCACCGATCCCCAGGGTGGAGAAGACGCGTCCCCCGACCCCCCATCCCACAGGTGACGAGTGCGGGGTGGGGGCGTTTCGGGTTGTCACCCTGCCCGAGAGGGCAGACCTATTCTCTCTGGAGGGGATGCTGTGATGGTGGAAGCTCTGGGGGATGGGCTGGGGGTGGGGCTTTCGGAGCTCCCAGACCACCCCCGGCCTTGGATTCCCCTGAGGAGGCCAGAAAAGGGGAGGGTCTTTCGGTCTAGGCAGGGGCCTGGGTCTCCTGACTGAAGCTTCTCTGCGCCAGGCCTGCGCCCCAGAGGACCCCCGCCCACAGCCCCCGCGCCTTCCCGTGGCCCGCCCGGAGCATGCTGCCTGCAGCCATGAAGGGCCTCGGCCTGGTGCTGCTGGCCGCCCTGCTGTGCTCGGCGCCCGGTGAGTCTAGGGGCGGCCCGCGGGGTGGGCCAGGTCGCCGGGAGAGCCTGAGACGACTCTGGAGAGAGCCAGGCTGGGGGCCGCCATCCTCCGACGGTGCCCATCAAACCCACATCCCCTTCCGGACCCCTGAGACCCCAGGCCGGCCCTCGCCCCTGTCGCCTTGGCTCACGCCGCTCCAGCTCCAGCCACGCGGGTCCCTCCCGGCTCCTGAGGGCCCCGAGCGCTTTTCCTTCCCGGCCTTCCGCCAGCGGCTTGCCCTGCGTGGATGCCCCTTGCTCGGTGCAGGGGTCTTGTGCTCCGTCACATGTCAGAGCCCTACCTGGCCTACCATCAAGTCTGGTTGGGTTTGTCCTGGCTTGGAATCAACCTAACCTTGGGGGATGTGTGCGAGGGAGTAGGAGTGTGCAGGAGGGCACTATAGGTGTGAGGTACGGGTGGCTAGGGCGGGGGGTGGGGGGCGGTGTGTGCCTGGGGCCAGGGAGGGGGCACAGGAATATCCAGAGTCCCAAACTGCCCAGAAGGCTCACAGATTCTCCCAGGCCTGTTCTCCAGGTGCCAGGTGGTTCTCCCAGGAATGATTGCAGCTGGGGGGCGGGGGTGGTATGTAAGGGGCTGGCTGGCCTGGCCCCCATTGCTGTGGTCATGCTCCTCCTCGTGCCTTGCACAGCCCAGGGCCTGTGGTGCCAGGACTGCACGCTGACCACCAACTCCAGCCATTGCACCCCGAAGCAGTGCCCGCCGTCGGACACGGTGTGTGCCAGTGTCCGGATCACCGATCCCAGCAGCAGTGAGTCAGGACCGGGCCTGGGTGGGGAGAGGTGGGGTGTTGTCTGAGCTCCTTTGGCCTGGGACAAGAGCAGGTGGCTGTCACTCCCTGACTCTTCTGTGGCCCTTTTTGTTCAGTTGGAGACAGGGTGAGTGGGTTGAGAGCCTTGGTTCTGCTGTTCTGGGGTCCCAAGCTGGGTCCTGGGCTGGGTCCTGGGCATGAGGCAGAAAGGGCCCAGATGGGGCTGCAATCCCAGGCTTCTCTCCTCTTCCCCAGGCAGGAAGGATCATTCCGTGAACAAGATGTGTGCCTCATCCTGTGACTTCGTTAAGCGGCACTTTTTCTCAGACTATCTGATGGGCTTCATTAACTCTGGGATCTTAAAAGTAGATGTGGACTGCTGCGAGAAGGATTTGTGCAATGGGGTGTCTGGGGCGGGGGGCAGTCCCTGGGCCCTGGCCGGGGGGCTCCTGCTCAGCCTAGGGCCTGCCCTTCTCTGGGCTGGGCCCTGAGGTCCCCTCCGTCCTGCAGGGCTTCTGAGCTTGTTCCTCCGAGCCTGTGGTTGCCCCATCCCCAGCCAGGCCTGGCTGGGGCTGGGGGCAGCCTTGGCCCGGCTCCATGGTCTGTGGCCCTTGTCCCTCCCCGAGATGTGAGATCTTCCTGTCTCTCCACCAGCTTCATGTCCCAGCCAGCAGGACATCTCCAGGAATCCAGCAGGAGGCCCCGGGGTGAGGGCAGGGGGCTGGGACCCCCAGTTCTCTGAGGGGAAGCCAGGCTCAGCCCAACAGCCTGGCTGTGAGGGCATCTTCTATGGAGAAATAAAGTCACTTCTGAGTCTGGAGACCCGGGTCTGAGCCTGGGTGTGGAGGGCGGGGTTTCCTGGTGGAGAGCAGGGGGTGAGAGACTGAGAAAGGGTGGATACCAGGACCCTCAGGGGCCGTGGGGTGGGCTGGGCCACCTGGGCCATCTGGGATCTGGTCAGGTTTGGGAGCAGCCGGGGGCGATTAGGGTTGAGATGAACGAGATCACAGGGTGGGGCTGAGGGCGAGGCCTTATCACAGCGTGCGTGTGCACTGTGGACACCAGACACACAGACTCACACTAGCACACACACACTAGCACACACACACTGGCGCGCACACACTCACACTAGCACACACACCAGCGCACACACGCTAGCGCGCACTCACGCGCACACACTAGCACACACACTAGTGCACACACCAGTGCATACTCACACTAGCACACACTCACACCAGCGCACACACTCACACTAGCACACACACCATCCTTGCGAAGTAGTACACTCCACACCCAGGCTCACATCTTTACGTGCTCACACATCGAAAACGTTTACCTCACACCAGCTCATAAATGGTGTGCTCCAGCGCGGGCACACCCACACACATCCACGTCTGTGTGCACACTGCTCTCGGGCTCACAGGGTCCTCCGCACACAGGGACACACAGACACGCACGTCCCCGTGTGTAGGTCTCCTCTCGCTCTTGCTCTCACTGGCTCTTTCTTAGCCTTGGGGGTAGTCGTCCTGTGGGGGGCAGCTCCCCTGAGATCCGTTGGGGCTGCTCTGGGCTCCAGTGGAGCCTGCACATCCCAGACTCTGCCGCTTAACCAGACGTCCCCCACCCCCACCCTGGGCTGGGCACCACCGGGGGCAGGGTCCTGAAGGCCAGCCCCTGACCAGGGGCTGAGGAAGCCCACCCCCCTCTGTGGGATGGCACAGGTGGACGGGGACACTTGGGGGGGGAGGAGGCAGGGGAGGACCGAGTAGGTAAATCTTAGGGTGTGCTCCTCCTGGCCCTTCCTGCTCCAGCTGGGGGGGGGTCTGTGATTTTGTCCCTGCACCGGAGTCCAGTCCAGCCCACTGCACTCACTGGTCATGTGGCTTGTCCTGTGGCCCAGGGTCACCACAAGATGCTCGGTGGCCACTCTAGGCCTTTCTTGGGGTCTGGTCTTGGACCAGTTCTTCTTCGTCCCTCTGTGGCTTTCCCAGGCTGTGGTGACTCTTGGGTCCTGGACTCCTTGGAAAGAACAGTGGTTCCTCTGAGAGCTGGCCTTGGCATTGCTCCTGGGGCTCCCGGCATGAGCGAGGGAGAGGGATGTGGGGGTCCAGGGTGAGTGAACCAGGGAGGAGAGTGGGGTCACTGGAGACTGGTGTCAACTTCCTGCTGGTGGAAACGGCCGTGGGGCTTGTCCGAGGGTCATCCCCCTCTCTGTTTTAAGTGCGCTCTGCTGCTCTGCATTGCACCCCGCCCCACCCCCGCCCCCACCTCAGTAAAGTGTGCTACCCCCCGCCTGTGTCTGCTGCTTTGGGGGGCGTAGGGGCCGGGTGCTGCTGGCGGGTGACTGGAACACGGGAGCTCGCTCGGGGGAAGTGTGAAGAGAGGCTCGAGGACTCGGAGGAGGCCCGAAGCTGGCGCCAGCGACGGAAGACGCGGAGGTCCTGGGAGGACGCGGACTCGCCACCCCACGGGCTGGGGTTCAAACCAACTTACGTCAGTCTGCGTGCTGAATTTATCATTTGAGGGAAGTGCTTAAAATACAAAAAGTGAAATTTTCCCAGCTCCTTTAAGGATGATATATGATTAGAAGTGAACGGGGGCCTCTGGGGAGGGCAACCAGGAGCCCCGACGTTTCAGCTCCCACTTCCAAGCTGCTGAATGAAGTCTGTGCCCCCACCTCTAAGAGTGTGTGAGTGCAGTCCTCACCTTAACGACTTGTCGGGGAAGGGTTGAGCCCCACAGTCTGTGAAGTGCCTGGTCTGCAGGGCACGTAGACGGTGTGGATAAACCAGTGCGCCACTTGGTTCTTTTCTGCACAATCCACCAGGGACATCTCTCCTGCTCAGCCCGTCTAGACGGGCCTCTGGTTTCAGTGTCGGCTGAGTGTCCCTGAACAAGCGAGCTGGGGCTTAAGTAACTCCCTTCACCTGCGGGCAGAGGGCTCTGCTCTCAGCTTGTCCATCAGCATCGCTGCCCTGGCCGTCCTTGTCCTCCTGACCGGACGGGCTTGCAGGGTCGTGTCGGGTTGGTTCCGAGAGGGACAGCTGAGCTGGAGAGGAAGTCTACCTAACGCTGAAACAGAGTCCCCCAAAAAGGCTGGGTCATGTTACAGTCCCACAGTCCCTCCACCCTCATGGGTAGTGGATGTCATCCAACTCAGGAATTTTCCCCAGTTTGGTAGACAAAACGTAGGATCTATTCTGATTCCCATCTAAAAAACTCTCCGTGAGGTTGACCGTCTCCTGTGTCTATTGGCCACTGCTTGTCCTCGGTAGCTGTCCGATGGCATCCTTCACCCACCTTCCGTGTGGCCTTGGTCTTTTCTTGCTGATTTGTAAGAGCCTTCTGTGTCTGAGGGACACAGTCTTTCCTGTGGTCTGTTCTGCAGATGTTCCCTCTGTGTGTGTGGTGTCTGCACACACGTGCGTGTCCTCGAGTGCCACGTGGTCGACTGTCCAATTGTTCTTTTATGCTTTCTGGGGTCCAGATCTTAGGAGAAACTCCTCTGCCCTTACCTCATGAAAATAGTCTTTGTGTTTCCTTCTAGTATTTTAACAGAGTTGGCTACTGCACTCAGACACCCAGGCCACCTGGAGTGTGCGATGTGCCGGGAGGCGGGGGTTCCTCAAGCAAAGGGCCAGTTTTCCTCAGTGCCGTTTACTAAACACCCGTGTCTCCCTGCTGACTTAATGTGCCGCCTAGATAGGAGAGTCCCCACCGTGACTGCGTGTTTCTGACCTGCTGCCCGTCGGGACCCCTGGGCGCTTTGTCCCTGGGTCCCTGAGCTCTTTGGATTCTGCGGCTCCACGGCAGGGTCAACAACGGGTGAGGCAAGGGCCCCTCCCTGCTCATCTTTTGAAAAGATTATTACTACTTCTCGCGATTTATTCCGACGTGAATTTTAGGATCCATTTGTCTAGTTCCAGAACGACACTCAGGACTCGTGGGGGTTGCACCAGCGGGGTCTGAAGCGGGGAAGGATGGCGTCTTCACTGTGTCCAGTCCTTCCTCCGTGAACCGGCCGTTTCTTGAGCCTCCCGGTAATGCCCCTCTGAGCCGTGCCACGTTTTCCTCGTGCGTCCTGTGTCTTCCTTGACGCACTTACTGCTAGGTAATTCATAGTTTCTGTGGTGGTGTAGGCGGGATTTCCCCTCTGCCTTGAAATAGAGTTGGTCATTTTTGGTGTGGTCAGCTGATGTTTTTCATTTTCATTGTGAAGTTCCTTCCAGAAGTCACAGCCTTCGGGAAAGTCCCGCCCCCGCCCCCATTTAAGCTGGATGACTAGCAGAGGGATTGAGGGGTGACACGGTGGACAGCCGGCGGAGCCCTCAGATCGCTGGCTTCCATGTTTCCAGAAGCCCCAACCCACAGTGCCACGGACCTCTCGGAGACAAACGTCAAGACAGAGGGAGCGAGTCTGCGGAGAAGCCCCTCAAAACACTTCAAGACGGAGCAGGAGGGAGGGGGGAGGAACCCCCTTCAACCAGGAAGAGAGACCCCGGGCTGAGAGGGGAGACGGGTTGGAAGGAGCAGGGGGAGGGGGGCTGGGTCCCAGAGAGAGGGTGCTGAGGGACAAGGCCTCAGAGGTGATGGGTGAGAGGGTCCAGGCACGTGGGCCACCAGCAGCCTCAGGCCTCCGAGCTGAGGCCTGGCCCAGGGTCAAGGCTCGGAGTGAGGCACGCAAACCAGAGTGAGGGCCGTCTTTGCCACCTCCGTGCCTCAGTCAGTGGGCGAGGACCGGGTGGACTGAGGGGCGTTGGAGCAGATATGAGAGTGGACAGATCTGTCCGCCCGCCCCCAGTGGACGCAACCCCGGGACAGGAGATGTGGCACCCTGCGCTGACCGGGACAGCAGGTTCTGCCACCCCTGTGGAGCAGGTCTGGGTACAGGAATTATTACAGTTGTGTTCCTTGTTCACCTGAGTTTGGGGGCTGTGCTCACACCCTCGAGTGTATCAGCCCAGAGTCCCCTAGTCCATGGAGGCAGAGGGGTTCACAGGGGACTCTGCTGGGCCGGCTGAGGAGCCACTCGAGGCTGGCTGGGTGCTGACCCGGCCCTCCGTAGTGCGCTCTGGTGGCGATGTCTGCATATGTCTCCCTGGCAGAGCCCAGGTCATGGGGCGACACCCTAGGGGCCAGGAGGCTGTGGAATGTAGTTTCTGCATTCCAGAAAAGTGGGGTTCACGATGCAGGGACTGTCAGCACAATGTGCAGAGGGTGTTCGGGTGACGTGAAGCCGCCTAAATTCCATCGTGAGCAGAGTCCTTAGATTTTCAAGGTGTACAGCCAGACAATCTACATGAAGATAATTTGACTCTGCTTTCCCAATATTTTTATTGCTTATTTAACTTTTGTTTCTATTGCGTTAGCTGGGACCTGTGGGGCGTAGTTGAATAATGACAGAGATTCGGGGTGTGTGTGGATGGAAGGCCTCCCTGTCGCACAGTAATCCATGTTTGCTTTGGGATTTGAAAATCAGTCTTTATTCAGCTTAGACTTTTTAGTGATTCATATTCCAGTTAGACTTTTTTATTAGGAATGGCTGATGAATTTAAGAGGAGTCCTCTTTCATCGTCTGTTGTCGTAAGCACATGCCCCCTCAGTTAATTAGCGTTGATAGCAGTTGGTCCTGATGGTGAGCCAGCGTGGTGTCTGTGACACAGATCCACCCCCCAGGTCACGGTGCAGTGCTCTTTCCCACCCCTGCCAGACCCACGTTGCCGATGTTTGGTTGGGACGTTTGCATCAGATTCAGGCTCGCGACTGTCTCTGGTTTTCCTTGCGGATATTTGTCGGAGGTGAGGCTTTTGGCCTCGCAGAACAGACGGCCGATATCCCACCTCCCATGCTCTGGAGCATGCCAGCTCCTAGGGTCCGTGGAAGTCACCTTCCCCAGCGCCTCCTTGGCGGGGGTGGGGCCCAGGGGGGCTCTGGCGCTGGCCCAGGGAAGCTGCAGGACCTGCAGCCCCCGACCGGTGGCTGCTGCCACTCATGAGGGGTTGGGGCCTGTCTCTCTCAGAACATCTGTCCCTTTCCTCCTCATTTGCACCAGATCACAGCCCGATTGGAGGTCTTGCTATGCCCACTTGACACCTGGGAAACAGACTTGGAAGAGGTAAGACACCGACAGAACACAATCTGCACTGGATTTGCAGGAAATGCCTGGATGCAAGTGTCTCTTCCACCACCTACTGGCCCTGTGATCACCCGAGTTCTGCGTCCCCTCTGAGCCTCGTTTCTGTATCTGTGAAATGGGGACACACCCAGATCACAGCGGGGCTGCACCTGGGCCTGGGGCTGAGCCCAGAACCCAGGCCTCTGGCCCCTTCTGTTCTAAGCTGGCAGAATGCCAGTCCAGGCAGCGAGGATAGAAAGTGGCGGGGAGTGTAAGGGTGTGGGAGGATGAGCACCTCCCCTCACTCAGTTCCCTCCCTGGGGCTTAAGGCTTGTCCCTGACCCCTCCCCTATTGCGTCCAAGCCCCTCCCAGACTTCAGGGCTGCTCTTAAGCACCTTTCCTGATGACCTCTCTCCCGCGCCTTCCCTTCTGGCCTGTGCTCCTAGCGCCCTCCCCCTGTTTCCCCCCAGGACGCCTCTGCCTTGTCTGACCCAGTCTGGATCTTGTCTCTCCCAACCCCAACCCCGCCTGGGTGTTCCTGTCTCCTCCTCCCTCTTGGGGCTCCAGGGGACAGCTGCAGCTCGGCCCTGCACACAAGTGTTGGTAACTGTTGGTGAAAGGAGTTGAGCTAGACAGAACGCCCGAGCTCCCCGGCCTCCTCATGCTCTCCAGGAGGGACCTTTCCCTGTGCTGTTCCCATCACATCTCCCGCCTTCACCCAACACGTGCGTGCTGGAGACCCAGAGGTCCCTGAGGTTTGCATAGCAGGTGGGAGGAAAGTGGCCCCTCCTGGGCAGGTGAGGAAGCCAGGTCGGGGCAGGAAGGTCTCTCTCCTCCCTGCAAGCTCCTCTGCGGCCGTGGGGGCGGGCCTG
Source organism: Tapirus indicus (assembly GCA_031878705.1). Classification (NCBI taxonomy): domain Eukaryota; kingdom Metazoa; phylum Chordata; class Mammalia; order Perissodactyla; family Tapiridae; genus Tapirus; species Tapirus indicus. The sequence goes on from CM062935.1 coordinate 1,945,858, forward strand.
TAGCTCGGAGCATGCATCAGAATTCTGGCAGATGAGGGTCTGAACCAGGCCCAGGTCCTGCGCCCAGAAATTCCCATCGAGAGTGCCTGGCAGTGGCTTTAGGAATCTTTGCCGTCTCCATCCTGTAATAAGCAGAGGGTGCCCACCGGAAGGGATGAGAGGAGCTAGCTAACAGTTTTATGTGCTTGTTTATTCACTTTACTACTGTTTGGGAGCTAGGTGCTAGGCTCTAGGCCCTGGGGACAGAGCAGTGGGCAAGACAGGTGAGAGGTCATGGCCCCGGTCCTGCCCCTGTGCGGGGCGCTGGGAGGGCCCACACCCCTTCCCTGGTGGGCTCCTGAGAGTGAGGCCCGGGGGCTTCCTTACCTTCCTGCAGGGGGGCTGCAGAGACAGGGGAGCGTGGGGCTGGGAGGGACGAGGAGGCCCAGTCCTGGGAATTAGGTGAGGGGCTCCTCCGTTTTTTTACCTTGTTTTTTGAATAGACAGTATATTTACGTCAATAAAGCAGGTGAGAAGTGAGCCTCCCACTCCTGCTCCACCTGCTCGGTCGTCCTGTGCCTCCACTCAGGGCGTCTTTGTGCAAAATGGGGAATGCAAACCTCGAGTCCCGCTCCCACGCCCTTTTACACAGAGGTTGTTCACTACTGATGCGCCGTCTGGAGGCACCTTGCAGGTCTCTCCGCTGCGGTGCAGGCGAGCTTCTGGCTCTTTCATACGGCTGCGCTGCTCCCCCTAGAAGGACCCTCCCTTTCCCGCTTGTGTGCTCAGCCCCCGCTTCGTGTTGAGGGTGCCTCCTATTGCAGCGCTGCAATGTGTCACCCAGCACGTGGGTCTGGGGAGCAGATCCCTGGAGGTGGCCTTGCTGGGCAAGGGTCTGTGCCTTTGTCACTGTGACGGTGTGGCTGTCGTACCTTCCCTGGGGGTCGTGCCGGCCCCACTCTGGCCATGCTGCCCGAGACACAGAGGGGCTCTCCCAGTTACACTCTCTCAGGGCATTGTGGTGGTGTTACACTTGTAGAGAATCTTTCACTTGCCCGTTCTCTCCGTTAGTGGTTTCTACGTCTGCCTGTTCTGGCCGACATGGAAATCACTCAGACACGCAAAGGGGAACAGTTAACGATGACGCGACCCTGAGTGAGGAGAGGGAGGCCGGAGTGGGCTGCAGAACTGGGAGGCGGATGTCCCTCGATCCACCCCTGGCTGAGACACGCCCTGAGAGCCCGGGCAGATAAGGTGGGGTCTGCGAGGGCCACACCCTCACCGTTAGGGCAATGGGGCTGGCTCTTATCAGGAGACCACGTGCCGCTGGCCCTGAGCTTGGGGAGGGCTTGTCAGGTGGGCCTTTCTGCCAGTCAGCTTATTAGGGGACAGGGTGAACAATGATTGACAAAGGTCAAGCCTGAGCAGCCTGAATTCAGAGGACTAGGCTGGCTGGGTGCCTTTGAGCTCCAGCCCACGGCAGTGAAAAGCTGACCGTATATCAGAGTCACGGGCCAGGTCCAGGTCCTCAGAAGGGCCAGCTGGCTGCCCTGTGGAGGTGGGGGAGGGGGGCTGGAGGGTCAGAGTTGGGGCACGTGACAGGGATCGATGGTGCCCATCTAGGAGGGGATGGCTGGGTGGTGGGGTGGAGTTGGAGAGAGTGGAGGCTGATGGAAGGGCTGGAGGTGCCCAGGACGGCCCAGTGCCTGGCGCTGGGGAGGGTCACAGGAGAGAAACAGGTTGGGGCCAGTGGAACTGACGACCAGCTCAGGGCTGTCCAGATTGAGCTGGGGCACCCACGGGACGTCCAGGGAGACGTCCGGGAGGACGGGGAGTTAGTGGATGGGCCGGGAGCAGGGCCCTAGGTGTAGGTGACGAGTAGGAGAGTCTGTGGGCGGGACAGGCATCATATCACCTACCCGTGTTCTTGGCTGGTGGCTGCCCTGACAGAAGTTCCGGCTCTCTTTCATGGCACTGGCCAGACTGGCTGGGAGCAGCTAGAGGGCATTGGCTGAGTAGAGGAGAGCAGGGAGTCGGGAAAACTTGCTCGAGTGTCCAGCCAGGTGAACCGGTGATGCTGTGGGGCGGTTGGAGGCAGCAGTGAGGCCGAGTTGCCAGGATGGGGCTGGAGGCTTGGTCTTCACGCTGCCTTTGCCCGGGAAGCACTCAGCTGTTTGGTGCGCACGTGTGTGTGTGTGTGTGTGTAGGGGGTCAGCTCACACCACTGTCCTCCCCGCCCCCCACTCTCCCAGGTGGGCTGCATGATGGGCGGTTGCTCTTTCAGAGCAGGGACCCCGACCCATCCCCTGGACAGAGTCCCCTGGAACTCAGGCATCTCAGGCTAGCCCCTCAGCAGGCATCAGTAGTTTTGCTGAATGAATGAATGAATGAGGGATGAAGAACGATAGGTGGATAAGTCTTGAATCATGAATTAATGGGAAGAGGGCTTCATGTATGATGGCGAGTGCCTGCGGTGTGGGTCGTGAGTGGCAGGTGGTGGGATGAGCCCTCCTCTGGTGGGCTGGAGGCCCCAGTGTCAGCCCCCATTCTCTCCAACTGACCGCCATCCCCAGATCTCCCTGGTCTGAAGGGAAAGTCCAGGGGTCCTTGCTCCGTCCATCCTGAGCACTGGGTCATCAGCCCCTAACTTGGGGACCTGAGCAACATGTGGCCCCAGCTGGACAATGAGATGGACAGACTCCAAGATGGACAGAAAGACAAGGATTCACCTTCCTGAGGCGACATGGTTTGGGGTCTTGATCCAGGGGAGGCCTCGAAGGGGAGGCCAGTCCATCTAAGGGAACACGGCTGGGAAGAAGACGTGAAGATCAGCTAATCCATAATTAAGTTGTTCTTTGGTGACTGTCCCCCGGTATTCCCTGCAGTGATCACCATAGTTACCACGCCTTCACGTCCCCCGAGTTTTCTTAGAGAGCCCCCTGCTCAAGCCAAATGTTTCATTGCTACTTTATGGAGGTTTCTGGGGCCAAGGAGAGTCCTCAGTAACCTGCAAAACACGTGCAGGCGCGTCACGGAGCATGCACACAGGAGACGGGTGTCTGGCTCTGGGAGTTACCAGGGAAATGCCGTACCCCTCAGACTAGCAGGCGTTCAGAATCTGACGGTGCCTCTGATAGAGACATGTGCGTTGCCAGGGCCTCTTGTACATTGCAGGTTGGTCATACATTGGGCAGCCCCTGGGAGAACAGTGTGGCATATGCTCTAGAGTTGAATTTTCACGTTTCCCGTAACCAAGCAATCTCTTTCTGGCACATCACCCAGGAACACGTCTCACAGCTGTGTACCAGGAGACATGTGCGGGAACGTGTCTGGTTGCATGGTTCACAAGAGCAAAACCTTGAAACAGCCACAACGACCATCACCCAGAGAACGGGCTGATGCATTGTGATACAGTCACGCGATGGAATACGGTAGAGCAGTTGCAACGAGTGACCAGAACCCCTCGACGCTCGTGTCCATACCACAGGCCCCACGTCTTAGCACGCGAGCCTGAGAACAGCAGCAGGAAGGCTCTGTGACCTGTGGGCTCGCCTGCTCTGGGCCCGCGCGCGGAGGCCTCCTGGAGGCCTCTTCTGTCAGGGGGCTCCTTCCCGGAGTCCCCTCCCCACGGACAGGAGCCGGTGTCCTGGGGGGCAACGTTGAAAATGCCGTCTCCAGGGGCAGGGAGCCACTCGCGGCTCAGCGAATGGCGTGAGACCTTCACTCCAGGGTCTATAAACCTGTGGCATTTCTAAAAGGAGGGGATTTTGAATGTGAGGAGAAAGGAAATTCCCCAGGGAGGAAAACAGGGTCTTAAGGGCCCCTGGACCTGCAGAGGTCCAGGTGCAGAAGTGGAGATGGGGGACTGGGCCCAGAACTGAGGAGAAGCAGGGACCCCGGATACGAGGGCAGCCGGCCTTGGAGATGGGCTCCGGGGACAGCAGTGTCGGAGGCCCAGCCGTCGTGATGCCTGTCGTATGAGTTTCCTGGGATGGTCGTAACAAAGTACCACAACTGGAGTGGCTGTAACAACAGGAATGTATTCTCCCATGGTCCCAGAGGCCAGAAGTCTGAAATCGAGGTGTTTTACGGCTGCGCGCCCCCTGGAGGCTCCAGGGGAGGGTCCTTCCTGCCTCTTCCAGTTTCTGGTGGCTCCTGGTCATCCTTGGCTTGTGGTCGTATCCCTCCAGTCTCTGCTCCGTCTTCGCATGGCCTCCTCCCTGTGTCTCTGTGGGTCCTTTTCTGTCCCTTATAAGGACCCACCCTAATCCAGTATGGCCTCACTTCAATCCTAATCCTTAATTGCACCTGCAAAGACCCTATTTCCAATAAGGTCACATTCTGAGGTCCCAGGTGGACAGTGTTCAACCCAGTACACTGGTTCTGGGCTGGGTCCCGTCCACTCTAGTCCAGTCCCTGGTCAATCCTCAGCAGAGATTGTCTACCTTTACTCTTAGGGTCAGGCTGTGTCTGCTCTGCCCAGCGACTGAGGGAGGGCCATGCACCCATCTGTGGCGGCCAGAAGAACGCAGCGGGGAGACGGGGCTGGAGACTGGAGCAGCACTGTGGGGCCAAGGGACAGGTGGCTGCGGGGAGAAGCTGAGCGCCCCCGGGGAGACCTCAGCAATGTTCAGATTTCTGTGGCTGCGAAGGATGGGCGCAAGTCATTTGCGAGCCCAGAAGAGCTTGCGCACGCTGCGTTGAAGCTGGAAGCAATTTCTGACCGCTGTGATGTGTCCACCGTGCGGATCAAGCAGACTTCCTTCCAGTGACTTGGGAGGAGGGGAAACCCAGCAGACTGGACTGTTTCCCCAGGATGCCTCTTATTTTGGGAACTGACACGTGAGGATCGTCATGCGGTCCCACTCTACGCTCTCTGCCCTCCTGTTGGGGTCCCTTTAGAGTAAGCAGCCTGCCTTTACTTATTGATGGCAATAATTCTTGAGAGCTAAGCAATAAACAGCCAATTTAAAAAACCTAGATTATTTGTTTATTTATTTTGCTGAGGAAGATTCACCCTGAGCTAACATCTGTTGCCAATGTTCCTCTTTTTTTTTTTTTTTGTGAGGAAGACCAGCCCTGAACTAACATCCGTTGCTAATCCTCCTCTTTTTGCTGAGGAAGACTGGCCCTGGGCTAACATTGTGCCCATCTTCCTCTACTTTATATGGGACGCCGCCACAGCTTGGCTGATAGGCAGTGCATCGGCGGGCGCCCGAGATCCGAACCTGCGAACCCCGGGCTGCCAAGCGCGGACTAAACCGCTGCGCCACTGGGCGGCCCCCTCTTTTTTTTTTTTTTTATGTGAGCTGCCACCACAGCATGGCCACTGACAGACGAGTGGTGTAGGTCCGCGCCCGGGAACCAAAGCCCGGCTGCCGAAGCAGAGTGCACTGAACTTTACCACTAGGCCACCAGAGCTGGCCCTAGATAATTGATTTTCAGTTGCATTTTCATCACTTCAAGAAGTCTGTAATGTGAACGACAGGCTTCAAGTCCGGGAGATGCTGATGGCGACCGGCTGGCATCACGTACGTGACACCAGGTCACTGAGCATTTGTTTTTCTCAAGTTGGGCTGTGTGCATTTCTTTGCTGTTGTACTGGAGTAAATGTGCACAGTCCCATTACCACAGGGCACCGTGAAGTCAGAAATTTATCTCATAAGGAAGCTCAAAACACTGGAAACCTGTTGCTAAGCTGACTCGCTGTCATTGTGGTGAAGCTCTGCTTCTCTCTCAAGACTGCGGCGTCAAAAAGAAGCAACAGGTGACTCAAGACTTGGGAAGTGTCGGGAAAACAGCAGCCAGCATCCCACCCCCGCCCCCCGCAACGGCATCCTCACACCCTTCCTGGGACAATGCGATGAGCAGGGTGTAACGCTTTCTTCTGCCGCGCACGCATCCAGCCCGAGATGGACAAGTTCTGAGCTCTGTTGAGCCTCCTGACAAGGTTGGTGTTTCCAGATTTCACCTTTCTGTGGAAGCTTTTTGAAGGCTCTGAGGCCATCGATGGTCAACCTTGGCCCTTGTGGTGGGAAAGAAGTGAGGCAATGAGGTTCAGGTATGGAGGTTTTTGCAGATTTTTCTGACCTGGCTAAAACAATGAGATGAATCAAGATGAAAAAAATGTTTTTGTGAATCCGAATTCTGAGAGGCAGCCTGGGGGGTTCAGCTTCAGCTTGGAGGTGGGGCTTCAGCTTGGTCTGCAGGCGTCGGTGCGTGGAGCCAACGGTGGTGCTGAGCTGGGGCCAGCAGGCAGCTTACATTCATTCAACAGGTGTCTCCTGGCTGCTGTTTCAGTTATTTCTCGTTTGGTAACAAACCACTCCAAAGCTTAACCACCACCGTCACATTTCTCACCCCTCTGTGGGATGTGTGCTGGGACGGCTCACCTCTGCTCCACGTGCCATCAGCCGGGTTCTCGCGAGGCTGCGGTTTGGGCTGGAGGAGCCAGGCAGCCTCCCTCCCAGGATGCTGGAAGGATAGCTTGGCTAAGTATGAAATCCTTAATTCACATGTTCTTTCCTGAATTTCTTGAAAATGCTGCTCCATTTTGCCTGGCTTCGTATGGTGCCTTTGAGAAATTTGATGCCAGCCTAATTCTTGTCAGTTATTTGATCTTTTCTGCCACTGGCCCTGAGGCTTTAAAAATAAGTCTCATGTTTAATGGTTTTACTCAGATAGTCCCCAGAATCAATCACTTGAGGTCAATTTCCGGGGTAATTAATTGGCCCTTTTAATATATACATTCAGTTCTTCTTGTAGTTTCAAAATTATTATAATTATTTTTTCTTTTCTCTTCTTCTCTGTTTTTGGTTTTTCTTCTTTAAAACCCCCAATTTTCAGGGCCAGCCTGGTGGCGGAGCAGTTAAATTTGCACGCTCTGCTTCGGCGGCCTGGGGTTCGCAGGTTAGGATCCTGGGTGCGGACTGATGCTCTGCTTGTCAAGTCATGCTGTGGCAGCGTCCCATATAAAGTGGAGGAGAATGGGCACAGATGTTAGCCCAAGGCCAGTCTTCCTCAGCAAAAAGAAGAGGATTGGCAACAGATGTTAGCTCAGGGCTAATCTTTGTCACCAAAAAAAAAAAAAAAAACCAAACACTAAAACCCTAATTTTCTGTATATCAGTTTTCTTTGCCTCTCTTCCATTCTAGTCACATTTTCTCTAACTTATTTCACTCTTTCTTTGTCTCAAATTCTCGGGTTTTCCCAGTGTCCTCTTCCATCTGCGCCAGACCATGGAATGGAATCAGCCATTTCTCTGAGAAGCCCTGGTTTCTCTTTGTTTGAAATGGTATTTCAAGACCACAGTCTGAGTTCAAGAGATATAAAACCTCATGGTTTTATGCTGATTCCTCCAACTTAAACTCAAGACTACAGGGTTTTCTTTTCTTCCATATTTTTATGTTTCATCTCCCATGCTGAAAATTCTGGGACACAGGAGAAATAAAATTGTTGGAAATTTTAGAATTAAGCTCTCTCATAATTACTCATGTATTTTATCCCATATCACAGACACAGTAGTCTCAGAATATCAACACCAAACTACCAGTGCAATCTGATGACCGAGAACATTCAACGTTCATCTTTGCATCCCCTTACATTTCTCACGGCGCTGTCTGCGTGGTCAGACCGTGGGGTCGTGACGTGTTGTAACTCCCCTCCAGTGCTCACCGGTTGTGGGTTGACGTGTGAATGATGTTTATTATCTAGTCTTCACCTCGATGTCTCTGACCTGATTGTAGCTTTTTCTCTGGTAGATTCCTCAGGAACGGCTCATGGGAACACAATTTCCTTGTTCTTCGAGGTTGAGAACAGCTTGTCAGTTTTGCTGGATATAAAACCCTTGGACCCCATTTTCTCTCCTGGAGTATTCTAAGTGTGTGTCTCCACTTTCCTGTGGCCCAAGGCCCCGCGGTTCTAATGAGGAGCTGTGGCCCTCGGTGTGCTGGGTGCCTTGGGGACAAGGCGGGCGGCGGTCCCTCTGTGAATCCCCCTGACGCCCTCTCTAAATCCCTTCCCCATCCTGGCCGGCCCTCACCATTCCAGAATCTTTCCTTTGGTTTGAGCAAACTCTGTCTGCTCAAAATTTCACTTGGTCAGAGCCTGACGAGATGGCTTGCGCATTTGATCTGCTGACAATTCCTAGAAGCAACATGTTAAAACAACTGGGACCTCAAATGGGCGGGAAAGGAGAGGCCAAATGTGGAGCCCAGGTCCACAGGCTGTCTTCTTCAGGAGCAAATGGGAGGACAGGTAGTTGTGGGGGAGCAGACAGGACTCTGAAATGAGGGTGTGGGGAGCCCCTCTGAGCTCGTGGGGTGCCTTGCGAGCGTGTGTGTGTGATGGTGGTGGGTCAGGAGGGCTCAGGGAAGTGCAGAGTGCATGTCGCCTTGGTGCACACTGCACTCTGACCCTGAATGTGCATGCCAGCACCTGGGGATCCATCTGCTCTAGAACCACCTTCCCCGCCCACCTCCCCTGAACTGGCCCTGGTGACAGCCTTATCCCTCGTCCTTCTGTGGAAGGCACACTTCAGCCCCACATATCTCCATGCCCCCCAAACTCTGCTCAGTCAATCTTGAGGATGAAGGGGACACGTGGTGTGTGAGGAAGAATGGGCTCACCTCTGACAGCACACCTGTGTCCCCTGTGGGACATGCCATGCTCTCATGCCGAATATGCAACACACACAAGCAGAGGTCATGTATGTGACACCCTGCACATGAGCAAGAGCACTTGGGGCCTGCTTCCTCACCCTGCTACACTGCTCTGTCCTGTCCTCTCTGCCCCAAGGTGGTCTCACCTGGCTCCACACACCCCTGGACAGCTGCAGGCTCAGAACACAGCCCTTCTGATGACAGATGCCTGGCTGAGTGGGGAGGGACCCAGCCTTCCTGCCCCCTCCCTCGCTGGACCCCCGCTGTCCTCCCACCTCCGTCCACCTCCGAGACACAGTGCTTCTGTGACGCCGCCTGCATCCGAGTCCCACTGCCCGCCCCCTGGATGATCCCCCAGCCCCTCTCCTGCTCTCTCCCTCTCCCTTGGCTTCACTTCAGGGAGCCAGCCACAGTACAGCCCAGGCGTCAGCTCTGATGCATCCTTCTCTTCATCTAGCAGATGTAGGGGAGCAGGCCCGGTTCTGACTGTGGTGACACGGGACCAGATTGGGTCCCAGCCTCAGGGGCCACAAATGGCTGAGGGAGAGACCTGGAAGTCCCTAAGGCCCCTGCCCTGCCCCTGCCGGGGACTCTGTCCAGCAGAGAGTTCTGGACACAGCGATGGCGCCCTCACACCACAGCTGCCCCCAGGCCCTTGGGGTCCCAGGCTGCCTCCCAGCAGATGAGCCCCTCACTCCCTTGGGTGTGGGGACTCTCCCCCCAACCCTCTGTGTTGGGGTTCGAGGTCTGTCAGGCCTGCTAGTGTTTGCTCGAGCCCCAGGTTGCCCCTGCTCCAAATCGTCCTCCCCAGGGCCTCCTGTGTCCCACGGGAACCTTTGGGTTCAAATGAGTCACAGACAAGGAAGGGGGAGGGGAGTGGCCCCCCAAGTCCTAGTTCCAGAAGCATCTCAGATTCCCCAAATGCTGAGATGCTCCTCTCCCCAATCCAGTCCTGGCCAGACCTCCACCCCTTCTTCCCTCTTGGTCAGAGAAGGCACGGCCGAGGGTCCTCCGGGGAGCCCATCCTTACCGGAACCAGAGAGCAGGCACTCCTGACTGGTGATGACCCAGCATGGATCCACCCCCGGGCAGGGGCAGTGGTCCCAGCAGGGGCCCGCTCCCCTCTAGAGGCGCCCTCACACCCCATGACCTCATCAGGGGCTTGGCGAGCTCTAAGGGCCCCGCCTGGACACAGGTGTGGGCAGGAAATTCTGCCGTCTCCTCTGACCCTCCCTGGTCTCCTCTTTCCCAAGGCTGCCCCCCTCAGGGGCACTGCCCCATGCCCAGGTGCCCTCAGGTGGTGTCAGGTGGCCGCACAGCTTTTCACCCTGTGTTCCTGTCGTCAGGAAGGTTTTCCCCTGGAGATCCTCTGTTTTCCTTTTCTATCTTCTCCTGTGTTCAGTTCTGCAATCATGCCTTTTGTGAGCAAGGCAGGGTGTGGCCTGTTTCCGGGGCTGCTCCGGGGAGACAAGGAACCTGCGTCGTGGGAAGTGCTGGGGCAGACAGACGCCAAGCAGGTACGTAGGCACGTGACTGTGGAAGCACAATGGGAGAAGGGCTCTGAGAGTGAGCGGGGTGTGAGGTGAGGACCGGCACCGAGACTGCACCCACCCAGGCCTGCGGGGACTCCCTGAGGGCAGCACATGCGCGTGAGGCGTGGGGGCTGAGAAGAGCCACGTGCAAAGACTGGGTGGAGCATTGCATGTGGTGGGAACAGCACGTGCAAGGGCCCTGAGGGGGCGCTGGCCGGAGGGCCGGGGCTGAGACAGCAAGAGGAGGAGTGGGTGGGCAGGGCCAGACGGCGTCAGGCTGTCCACCAGTCAGGGTTGTCAGGAGGCAGGAACCACACTGTGACCTGGATGGGGAGCGTTGAAGAGAATTATTGACAGGTAATGGGGGATTGGAACGTCAGGGATAGTAACCAAATGGTCTAGCCTGACCAGCAAAGCAGCCTGTGCCGGCTCTCGGCTCCAAATGTACCCTCATTGCCTGCTGTGCGCTAACGGAGCTGCATCCTGTGCCACTGGGCACGTTAAGTACCCTCAGAGAGGTCGCCAGAGGGACATCGCGGGGGAGGCACCGGGTTCCTACTTTCTCGAGTGCTTGGCTTCCTGCTTGTTCCCCTGCACCTGGCTGGCCTGCAGGCTGCCCGCTGGAGTCCACCACCAGCGAGCTTCCTTGGAGCCCCAGCGAACAGCTTCCTGGTGGCCCCCGGTGAGTCTTGTCGGAGTCCTGGACTCTTCCTGTTGCAGCACCCCAAAGGGCCATCTCCTGCTTGCCCACTGTGGCCAGCGGGAACCACCCCCCCACATCAAAGCCCGAACCTCAGCCCGGAGGAGGGGCCTCTCCCAAACATGTCTCCTTCTCGGGTGCTCTGCCAGCCCTGGCGGGGGGTGGCTCTCCCTGTATCTGCTCTTTGTGGGTCACCTTACCGTTGGCAGCCTTGGCAGGTCAAAAATTAAGATTTTAATTTTGGCAAATTTTCCTAAGCTTTCCCTAGATTTCGCTTATTATTCCAAACACTAACCATCTTAGCTACTTTGGTGCACGACGCCTGATTGATTTTCTTGGAGCACTTTGGGGTACAAGGTACCACTCTTTTGTGCCCTATTGAAATTTACTTACAGTCGAGCCTCATTATTCATGGATTCCATATTTGTGAATCTGCCTACTTGCTAAAATTTGTTTGTAATCCCCAAATCAATACCTGTGGCGCTTTCACGGCCCTTTGTGGACATGTGCAGACTGACAAAACATTCCAGTCACCCAACACGCCTGTTCCCAGTCGAGGCTCTGTCTTCTGTGTCAGCTCTCCCACTGAGAACAAGTGTCCTTTCTGTGGTCTGTTTGGGGACATGTGTTGTGATTTTTGTTGGTGATTTTGCTGTTTGAAGTGGCCCCCGGCCGCGGAGAGTTGCAGCGCTGTCTAGCGTTCCTGAGCGCCGGAAGGCTGTGACGTGCCCTGTGGAGAAAACACGCTTGTTGGACGAGCTTCCTTCAGACATGAGTTATAGTGCCATTGGCCGTGGGTTCAACGGGAACTGAATCGAGGGTTATGTATTAAATATAATATCTTTAAAGAGAAACATGCACAAAACAAGGTTATGTTTTCTTCCAGTTTTATTGAGATATGATAGACATATAACATTGTGTGAGTTTAAGGTGTACAACACAATGATTTGATACATGTATATATTATGAAATGAACGCCACAATAAGTTTAGTTAATATCCATCACTACACATAGTTACAAATTTTTTTCCTGGTCACGAGAACTTTTAAGATCTAGTCTCAGCAACTTTCAAATACACAATAGAGTTTGCTAACCATACTCACCATGCTGTACATTACATCCCCAGAACTTATTCATCTTATAACTGGAAGTTTGTACCTTTTGACCATCTTCACCCATTTTCCTCATGCCCTCTCCCTGCTTCTGGTGACCACCAATCTCTTCTCTGTATCTCTGAGTTCAGGTTTCTTTTGATTCCACATCTAAGTGAGAGCATACAGTATTTGTCTTTCTCTGTCTGACTTATTTCAGTCAGCATAATGCCCTCAAGCTCCATCCATGTTGTTGCAAATGGCAGGATTTCCCTTTTTCGTGGCTGAATAATATTCCATTGTATGTATACCACATTTTCTTTATCTATTCATCCACCGATGGACACTTAGGTTGTCTCCATGTCTTGGCTATTGCAGATAATGCTGCAGTGAACATGGGGGTGTGGATATCTCTTTGACATACTGTTTTCATTTTCTTCAGATAAATACCCAGAAATGGGATTGCTAGATCATACGGTATTTCTATTTTTAATTTTTTGAGGACCCTCCATACTGTTTTCCATAGTGGCTGCACCAGTTTGCATTCCCACCAACAGTGCACAAATGTTCCCTTTGGTCCACATCCTTGCCAACACTTGTTGTCTCCTGCTTTCCTGATGACAGCTGTTCTAGCAGGTGTGAGGTGGTATCTCATGGCAGTTTTGGTTGCATTTCCCTGATGATGAGTGATGTTTCCAATATCTTCTTTGGAAAAATGTCTATTTAAGTCTTTTGCCCATTTTTAAATTGGATTATTTGCTATTTTGCTATGAGTTATATAGGTTCTTTATATATTTTGAATATTAGCCCCTTATCAGATGTGTGGTTTGCAAATATTTATGGTTATTGATCGGGTGATGAAAGTGTTGTGGCCAGAGGCTCGCAGGACTTAATCCTGTGTTTCTCCTAAGAACAACCTTCAGTGTTTGCTGATTCAGTGTTCCCGATGACTTCGTAGAACAGAACCTACCGTGAATAACAAGAATTGACCTTATTTCCAGTCAAAGAGAGTCCTTCAGAACATGTGCCTTAAAAGATCGGGGCTTGAGAAGTGTGGCGGAGAGTTTAGGGTTAGTTTGTGGGGCCTCCATTGCCTGCCCCTTGGCTGGGGCATTGAGCAGCTAAATGTCGGTTTCCTCCTTGGCCAAGAGGGAGACACATCATTAGACTTCTCAGTTCTCTTAATGTAACCGAGTGAAAAGGGGCTCTTTCTGCTCGTGGCAGTCTGGTGCCGATCAATTGCAAATGAGCCAGTGGTTGAGAAAGAAAGGTTTATGAGATTAGCTGGCAGAATCAGAAGATGGTGGACTAGTGTCCTAAATCATATAGAATCTTGAGGCGGTTATATAGGGGAAACGGGCCAGGGAGGGGGGTTTAGGAATGTCAACCATCTGGTGTGACGGACCTCAAGGCACCTCATTAGCTCTTTCTTCTGTCATTTGTGATGGGTACCAATGCAGAATTTTTCTTTCTGGAGGACATGATGTTCTTAGGGAACTAGAGAACAAAGTTATCGTCTTATTGCAGCTGGGACATATACATAAGCAGGAGTCATAGAACTAGCAGATCATGTGCATTGGAAAGGCGAAATGTGCTTAATCATCTAGGCTACGTGCAGGCTAGAATGTGTTCACAGACACTAGAGAGTCAGGGTCACAGTTACAATATTGCTTCCTTTCTCTAAGATGGCTTCCCTCATGCTAACTTAAGATATAGCTGTTTCAGTAACAGTTGCCCAAAGATGATCAAAACTTCCAGTGAGAAATGGAATATTTAGTATGCAGGAATCCCAACTACCATCATTGCCATTTAGGGTATGCGCATTGCTCCGTCTCAGCCTTAGCTCTGTGAGATGCAGTCGATTCCATGAGGAACCGACCCAGAGAGCAGAATGGACGCATTCTCGAGTGCACAGGGGAGGGGGCGTGCTGGGACTCAGGCCAGGTCTCTCTTCCAGCTCCATTACACTTTGTCCTCAGCTCAACCATTATTTGAGGATTTTCTCTGTGTCGGTGGAAGATTCAACTGTGTGTGCCATTTTTCAAAGGCCAAGTGAACTTCTTTTCCTGCCCAATCAGTTTTCAAAGGTATTACTCCAGCCCGGGGTTTCACATCAGCCTCCCCAAATATTTTCTCATCCTGGGGTCATTGTCGGCATCAGCCTGGTTTTTTTTTTTTTTCATTTAATTCTATCAATAAATTTATAAACTCTTTGTTACACCATACAGTAGTGGCAGAGAGATTACAATGTTTGCTACATGACACTTAAAATGACAGCACCATTTCCCGTCCTTCACAACAGAAATGACCTTTACCTATGTTCCACGTGTGCCCAGTAACTGGGGTGCTGACTTGACGCTGCTGTCCCATCGGACTGGTGTTCCTTCGGGTTTGTGGACACAACCATTCCCCAGGCAGCTGGTCGTACAGGCAGTGCAGATTCAGGCTTCTAGATGTTGTCGTGTCACACTGGACATTCACACCTGCCCTCCCACAGGGACGACATGTTCAGCCCAACCAGCTGAATGACAGCAGAGTAAAATCTCCTTTTATATTTTGGTTTGTGGGTCATTAGAGAACAGTGGAGGCCACACTGACCAGTGATGTCCTTCTGTGACTCAGACTCACTGTAGCGTCCAGTAAATACCAGCCCCTGACCCCTGCCTGGCCACTGACTTGAGAGTCATCAGACGCCGCAGTGAGTAGAGCGCCCGACAGCCCCTCCTGGGTAGGGAGGAGGCGCGCCCTCTCGCAGTGGTGCTGGTGGTGTCACCTTTTGATAAGCTGGCTTCCAGTCAGTCTCCTGGAAGAGGTCTCCCTCTGGTGTCCCTACTGGGGACAACAGGTCCTTTTCATCATGGTGATGAGCGGCTAGGAAGGTTATTTCTGCCTGACTCAGCACTCCAAGACCGCATCCTGAATCCCCAGGGAACTTCTGGTAGGCAGGGCATCCTGTCCATCCTGTCCGTTTCTGCCATTGAATACAGTCAGAGTTCATTCAGTTTGGGAAGACGGTATTCTTCCAAAAATGTGTGTGTCCACGAGGGGAAACTCAAGTGGGTGTGCGCTACCCTTGACTTCAGCTCTGCTGGGCTGTGTCAGAGGCTCCTATAAACCCCCCGGTGTACCTGCAGGAGAGAGTCGTTGATGCCCTCAGGCCGCTAAGTCGCACATTTTCTGCATTCCAACCACATCCACATCCGGTATATGTGGAGATCAAATCAGGCTCTGAATTCCGGGGAGGCAGCAACCTGCTCCCACCTCCCGCAGGCGGCTGCCTTAGCAGACTCGCGGCCCCGCGGAGAGAGAGGCTGTGCTGCTGCATTCCTGCACGGGCTTTGCTGGCATTATTTCTCGAAGTTATCTGAAAAACAACCAGATGGCAAATACAGCTGCGTATTGTGCGCTGACAGCTCCAGCTGGCCGCCAGGGGGCAGAGGCACAGAGGGTGCTGTTTCACCAGTGCACCTGGTTATCCGGGTGGTGCTCTGAGGCAGAGTCCGTAAGTGGGCAGGAACCCAGTGCCCCTCAGGAGGTCTCCCCATCATTGCCTTTAGTCGGCACCACATCTGGAGGGATAGTTCCTCTCGCCTGAGGGCTCGTGAACACAATAGGCTGCCTCCTTCCCTGGGGCTGGCCCCTGGGGTGCCCTCCTGTTTGCATGCTCCCCACTTCCATTTATTTCTGGTTTTCTCTCTTGTTGAGGAAGGTTAGCCCTGAGCTAACATCTGTGCCCATCTTCCTCTACATGTGGGACACTGCCACAGCGTGGCTGACGAGTGGTGTAGGTGCGCGCCCAGGATCCAAACCTGCGAACCCCAGCTGCGAAAGTGGAGTGCACCAAAGTCACCCACTACACCATGGGGCGGCCCCATTTATTCCTGTTTCGATCTGCACTCGCCCTCCAGGGCAGCTGTGCCGTCCACCCCGGGGCGGGCACCCCACACACTTGCTGCACTTCTCTTCGGCCCCACTGATGCCAGAGTACTTGCAGGTCACGAATCACAGGGCGACCCTCCTGCTTCGTGATGGGGCCACATTCACAGTTAGTCCCAATTTGGTGACATGAGGTCAATCGATGACCCAGGCTCAAGTTCCTTCAGGAGCACATGGCCAATGTTAATGGCATGGACATCAGGTCCTGGGTCCACCGGCTCAGGTGACATGAAAGAAACGTTTGAGAGGTGGAACGTACAAGTGTATGATTGCCCCCTCCCACCTACACTCCCTCCTCCTCCCATCCCAGAAACCTCCCCAGTGGACTCCCCGCCTGCCTCCTCCCCATGCTCCTTCTGGAGTCCCCTTGCCTGCCGGCCGGGAACTTGACCCTGTGGGCAGTGGGCGCACTTTCTCCTCACCATCATTTCACTGGGTGCGAGGGGAACGTGCTGTCTGCACCCGGGGGTGTGTGGTGTCAGCACCCACACACTGGGTGTTTCGTGAACCCACAGGGTCCGCTCCAGGGGTCTGACCAAGGCCCCGGCCTCGCCTTCATCCCTCTGAGCCGGCGGGGGGTTGTGGCGGACGTCTGCACGAGGTGATAGCTCTTCCTCGAAATTCCTGCGGGGACCTCCGTTACCAAGCGCTGTCCGGTCATTGCAGACCCGTTCGCCTGACTGCCCTTCGGTGCTACAGCCCGAGTCCGTAAACACCCAAACGTCCTCCCTTTTCACCGCTGAAACCCCCAATCTCAGCGCCTCTGCTGTGTCCCCCAGATTTCACCCCCTGCTGGCTTACAAACAGCAACGTGGCCTCCGTCTGGGAAGTACCTCGGCCGGGAGAGCCCAGCACAGGGACAGGGCTCCTCAGGGGCTCCTGCCATTGGCCCTTCTGGCAGCAAAGCAGCCGGTGTCTGTGCCACCCGCTCCCCCGGGGGACCCCTCACTGTCACCTGCTGGGCAGTGCACACCCTGTAGGGGAGCTGATGGGGCTGCTCCCTCTCCGGTCAAAGGCTTCCTTCCATCACCCAAGGTGCCGTCAGCATTGCTGGTCTCAATTATCCAGTGGCCTCCACGGGGGTGGGGGGGGGTGTGCACTGGATTCTAATCCTCCCCCCACCCCGCAATTCCTGTCCTGGTCACTCAGTCAGGTACTCGGCTAGGTGCTGCCATGGAGGGGTTTGCAGATGCTGCGTACACCCCACATCAGTTGGCCCCCAGATACGTAGGCGTGGGCGAGCCCTGCAGGAGAGGAAGTCAGAGATGGAAGCACGAGGAGGACTGGGGAGAAGGAATGGGGGCAGAGAGCCGATCCAAGCTGACCGCCAGCAAGGACAAAAGGACCTCAGCCCTACAGGGAAAAGAAAGCTGCCACCAGGGAAGAGCCCAGCCTGGCCGGCACCTTCATTTCAGGCTGACAACAGAGCAAGGGACCGGCCGAGTCCTCGCAGACGTCTGATGTACAGACCGTGGTGGTCGTTCCGGGCAGCGATGGCTAACACGTTCGGGTGGTCTCCACCGGTCCAGCTCGCGTGGTCCCCCGGGGGGCTCTGGGAGCAGCACATCAGGCAGCCTTGGATTCCAAACCTGGTTTTGATTTCTGCAGGGGCTCCCACTTCTTGCGTTCTCGATGCAGACCCTCCAGTCGCCTGAGTGGCTGTGTCATCCGTTCGAGGCGGCCGCCTGGGCCTCGTCCCCTGAGTCCTGACGCTCGTTTCTGCTTAGGGCCCCTTTCACGCTCAGATATTTTTCCTGGTGACTTTGTGACCAGAAGTCACAGGATTCCTGGATGAGGAATGTGATTGTTCCCAAAACCCAAACAGCCATGTGGGTCTTCTGTTTAGTGGCGGGGTTGGTGCCAGTGGGGAGACAGAGATCACACGGGTTACCTGAACTGGGAGAGTTTAATGTAAAGAAGTTTTAACAAGTAGAAGGTGGTTTACCCTTTAGAGGGGTACAAGTGGACCCTATGGGGTCCAGAAGTAGTGTAAAAAAGCAGGTGCTACTTCCAGGCCGAGAAGCGTGGATGATAAAGGAGCTGAGGATCTGGAGAGAACGCCTCTCCACCCCCTGGAGCGGCTCTTCCTGGAGGGTGGAGCTGAGCCCAGGCTGGTGGGGGCACAGGGGTCTGAGGGCGGCAGGGTGGCTGCAGGTAAAATCCCCCCACGCACGGAAATGCCGCGGGGCCACAGAGTCATCTCCTCAGTATCTCTCTTCTAACTCATGATTCTCGTGCTTGGATTTGATTCCTCCAGAGTGGGGTCGAGGGGAGAGATAAGGCCCGCTGGGAGGGCGATGGTCCGGAGCGGCTCCCTGACCGCCTAAGCCTGGATGATATGCGAGCAATTCCTTCGTGCACGTTCTGTCAGTGTCCTCATTCTTCGTCCCATTACTTAATAGTCACCTGACAGTTGGACCCAGTTGTTGCCCATTCCAGATCTCCTCCTCTCCCTCGGGTCACCTCTCCCTCGGTGAGCGTGCCTCTTTCCCCACCACGCCCTGTGGCCCCCAAAAGTAGTTGTATAAGTTACTGAGATTGGGAAACGCCCTTTATCACAGCATCTGTTGTGTCCTGTCAATGGCATTAAGTCTGTGTGTCTCTCCGTCCATCGTAAAGCCAGCCCAAGGTCACCCGCACTTGTACCTTTCCCACTACTTCAGAGGAAACATGTCATTTGTGGGTTGGTGAGGGGGTGGGACAGTTACTTCTCCTCGAATAAGGCCCCCACTTCACCGCCTGCAGCAAGTTAGTTGTTAAGCCACCCTGGAAGTGTCTGCTCACAAGTTTGTAGCTGGTTTGGGATTGATTGGAATAATCACCTCCATCCAGCAGTATCTAGAACTAGTGATGTACCCCCTTCCCCCATTAGTCTCAGAATTCATGCCAATAAGTCATCAGACTTTGTGTTACTTCTCCCCAAAGCATCCCAGGTCTTTAACAGAACACCTTTGGGATTCCATTGCTGCCTGGCATGGCCTTCAACCACCACCATAGGTTTTTGAGTAATCGATGTTCTTAATTGAGTTGATTTTCAAGTGAGTTTAACATCTGTTTAATTGGTCACAGGAGAAAGAAGACTTTCCATTGACTAGAAAAACTGGTCTGATTTCTTTCTCATTATCCCGGCTCCTTCTAAAGGTCCAGCATTCACCTGGGCCAGCGAACGGCAGCAGAGAATAGAACTCTTTTTCCCGGTGTCCATTTGGCCAGTTCCTTGGGGTCCAGCTCTATCTCCCCATATTCCACTGAGAAAATTTTTCCCTGTAGCTGACGCAAGACCTTCACTGTTTCGTGTCAAGGATGGACAGACAGGCATTGTGGCACCCACTCCTCAGATTTTTCCATTTTCTCTTTTTCTTGCCCCAAAGAGCCTTAGTCACTATAACAAAACAACTCTACTCATAGCAGCAATCTGAGATAGTTTTGGATTGTCGAGTTCGCCTGTGAGACCTGGGGAGGCGTGGAGATGGAGACCGCCCGTTGTGCAAACCCCACTGCCCCTCCTCCCTGACATGGCGCGTGCACTGTGTCCGGGTCAAGTGAGGAGCTCCCAGTGGTACGTGAGGCCACCACACGCGCAGTGGGGGTGTTTCCATCATGAAACATTTTCCCTTTAAACTCCAGTAATTACATGGGAGATACTGGTATTTTCCAGTGGCCATGCCCCGTAAATACAGATTCGTGTATTATAGGCCTAGACAGACCAAGATAAAGACACTCCTTTACCTGTCCACTAGTAAATACCAGGGGCTCTGATTAGCAGGTTTACAGGGAAATTTGCCTGGTGGTCTCCTTTTTGTTTCCTCTTATTTTTCTCTTTCTCCAGTGCATCCCCAGGGGAGGAAGGAAGGGTTGTCACCAGCTGCTAACCCTTTCCTCTCCAGGTACATACAAGTGTGTGTGTTATGGTTATGCATACTTGTGTGCGTGCGTGTATGTGAGCATGAGGAGGGGTGTGTGTGTGAGAGAGAAGGTGTATATGTGTGAGTGTGTGTGCGCACACTCACATATTGTGTTTCTTGATATGGGTCATGGTCAGAAAAGTTGAATGGCCACTGGCTTAAAGGACTGAACTCAACCGTTTTCCTGAAGTTACCTCTGGGTCAATCCAGGTCATGGGAGAGGGACATACGGTGTCCCCACTGTTGCTAACTGCCTGCCCGCAGAATAACCACACACAGAAAACATTGTGAAATTCCTTCCATTGACTTGGACTGATGTAGATGTCAAGAGGTCTGTCCTGCACAAAGTTATAAACGAGCCCTTGGTTCTGATCACTATCTCCTCTGTGGGGACGTTGGGTTGGAATTTTGACATCCAGGGCACTTGTTCTGCTTTGGCTTATGGGCACGAGGAAGGTGCACCTGGCCCCGTTTCCTTCACATCCAGTTCCCATGACCCGCCCCCCGCACTTTCCAAGGGCTGTGGCGTTCAGCCTTGTGTTTGCTCCTTCATGACTAGTCTATGTCACACCTTTGGCTTCTTTTCCAAACTCTGATTCTTGGAGTTTCTGATTATCAGCTTCTGTGGTCCTTAACTCTTTAGCTATAAAACAGGGTTAGTGTTTTGGCTTCTCCGACCCTCTTATTTTTTTGTCCCTGCACAGAGCAGTGCCTGCAAAGTCCGCCCTCACTCTGCCTTCGATTCTGACTCACTGAGACTCCCTTTGGCTGGCTGGGGACAAGGCAAAGAATAAAGTTAAATACAGATGGATCTTACCCAGGCAGATGTGAGCACGCTCAGATGCTGTGCTCCCAGGCCACATGCCACACCATGAACATTTAACCAGACCTCATGTCGGGAGGCTAAAAATCAGGTAGGAAACCCAGTCTTACTGACTTGAAGAACCAGAGAGCAGAACTCAGGACCACAACAATGGCAGCTGGAAAATGAGGGAGCAAATTCAAGAAAGATAGAGCCAGACAAGAGGAGCCCCAAATTCCGTGTATGAAGTCTCCTCAAGTCTCTGGCTGACCTCTGAACCGTACATGTGCAGGGAAGACTCCAAGAAGCCCAGCTAAGGTTAACAGAATTGAACTGCCGATGCCATCCACTGCAGAGGAAACAGAGTTAGTGGGTTGAGTTCAGCCAAGTTAACAGCCTGATTTAAAAATTAGTACCCTTTAGAGGATCATAACAAATTCAGAGATTCTATGCATATCATTCTTTTTTTTTTTTTTTTTGTGGGGAAGACCAGCCCTGAGCTAACATCCGTCGCCAATCTTCCCCTTTTTGCTGAGGAAGACTGGCCCTGGGCTAACATCGTGCCCATCTTCCTCCACTTTATATGGGACGCCGCCACGGCATGGCTGACAGGCAGTGCGTCGGCGGGCGCCCGGGATCCGAACCGGTGAACGCCGGGCTGCCAAGCGCGGACTAAACCGCTGCGCCACCGGGCCGGCCCCTATGCATATCATTCTTAATGTCCAGGAAGCATTTTGTCACATGAAGAAACAGGAGAATATGACCCACACTTTAGAGAAAAGATAATGAATGGAAATCAACTCTGAGATAATTCATATTTTTAAATTACCACACAAAGGCTTTAAAGCAGCCATTATAACTATGTTCAAGGATGTAAAGAAAAATATGCTTATAGTGAATGAAAAGATAGGAAATCTCAAAGAGAAATAGAAACTATAAGAGGATTCAAATAGAAATTCTAGAACTAAAAATATAAAATATTTGAACTAAAAATTCACCAGCTGGGCTTAACAGAAGATTGGAAGTGATAGAAGAAAGAGCTAATAACTTGAAGATAAATCAATAGAAATTAACCAATTTGAAGAATACACAGAAAAAGATATAGGAAAAAATGTACAGAGCCTCAAGGAACTGTGGAACAATATTAAAAGGTCTGACATAGGGACCGGCCCAGTGGTGTAGTGGTAAAGTTCACGCACTCTGCTTCAGTGGCCTAGGGTTTCACAGGTTCAGATCCCGGGCGCGGACAGATGCACCACTTGTCAGCCATGCTGTGGCGGCGTCCCATATAAAGTAGAGGAAGATGGGCATGGATGTTAGCCCAGGGCCAGTCTTCCTCAGCAAAAAGAGGAGGATTGGTAACGGATGTTAGCTCAGGGCTGGTCTTCCTCACACGCACACAAAAAAGGTCTAACATAAATGTAATAGGAGGTCCAGAAGAAGAGAGAAAGAATTGTTTGAAGAAATAATGGCCAAAATTTCCATATTTGATGAAAGGTGTAAATTACAGATTTAAGAAGCTCAACAAATTTCAAGTAGTATAAATACGAAGAAAACTACATTTAGGCACAACATGGTCAAACTGTTGACAACCAAAGATAAGAAAATCTTGAAAGCAGCCAGAGGAAAATATATATTACTAAGCAGAGGAACAACAATACAAATATTAGCTGACTTCTCGTTAGAAAAATTGGTGTCCAGAAGACAGAGGAACAGTATCTTTAAAGTGCTGAGAGAAAAAATGATCTGCCCAGAATTCTATATCTGGTGAAAATATTTTTCAAGAAGGAAGGTGAAATAAATACTTTCATTGATACAGTAAAACTGTGAGAATTCATTGCCAGCATACCTGCACTACAAGAAATGAAAAATTTAGCCTATGAGCCTCTCAACAGAATATTAGTCTTCATTCTTCTTTCATGTAAGCACAGAAGGATGTAAATTTTGCTCAAACTACCACCCTTCACTGCATCCCAAACATTGTTGAGAAGTGATGTTTCCCTCATTCATCTGTTCTAAGTATTTAAAAAATATTTAAGATGCTCTCTTTTTAAAGACTGTGTTAATTTGAAATGTGTTTTTTAGCCATGTATTAAAATTGCATTTATCTTTTTTGTTATTAATTTCTAACTTAATTGCATCTAAGTCAGAGAATATGGTCCTGAGATACGAGATAAAGAAGACTTTTGAGAAGTGATAAAATCTGGACACTTTGAACAAAATCAAAGTACTGGAATGTTTTGTTCAAATTTTAGTCCCGGCTAATTACTTTCACAGAGGAAGAGACTGAGGGAGCCCACTGGACCTTTTGTTTTATGGAACAGGAACTTCGTACAGTGAACTGTCCCCTCTCATGTCAATGAACTAACTGTAACAAATTCTTCTTCAACATTAACTACCACACACTGGACAGCCCTAAAGTCTAGAGAGTTTAGTCAATTTCTCAGAGCATGAAAAGTGGGTAAGGAACATTTTCGATGCCCCAATTGTTTGCTGTTTGATCCTAGTTTCACTCACATTCTCTGGAATTGAGTTGATTTTTTACCTTTTCAATAAGTGGTGAGGAAGTCGGAGAAGGGCTGCCCCACTGCAGGCTGCAGCGTCAACCCTGGGAGGAACTGGGACAGGACTTCTTCCCAGGCCGGGCTTTACACACAGAACTGAGGCGGGGCCGGGGGAGAAGATGCAGAGAAGTGGAGTCAGGGATGAAGGAATCACAGATCTGAGAATCAGAGACTCAGAGAGTCTTAGGAGGAGGGGAGAAGGAAGAAAGTCGTCAGGTGTGTGACATAGAAGGGAGACAGAAACGTGCGAACATGAATAGCGTAGAGCCACACATGCTTGCTGGGGCTGTACAAACGGAGACCTAAGCTTCCTAGCAATGCTCGTGAAAAAGCAAGTAGGTAAGCACATACATACTCATTTACACAGACAGACACACATACACACACGTGCATGAACACAAAATTTATATATGGAAAACCAAAATACACACATTCATGCACCCTTTCATATATGCATTGTGGAAATTAATAAAAGAAATGTCAACTAAATCGGAGTCAGGAAGGCCTGTAGGGGGAGCACTCACAGCCCATCACACACCGTCAATTACACCAAACAGGAAGAGAGGAGCTTGCATGTCTGACAGGGAGTAAAATTACTTTACTTCTAAAGGAAGATTTCTCTCCCCACCCAGAAACAGCTCAGCCAATGAGAAACACCACAGCTCAGGTAATAAGAAATGCTGCAGCTCAGCCAATGAGGAACCATTGACGCCCGGAACAGCTACTTTCCCCCAGTGGCCTTTCCTTTAGAACAGCTCCTCCCTACTCCCCCCTTTTTCTCTATAAAAGCAGCTCTCCTCCTTTGTTTTCTGGATTTGCCTATGGGATTTCCCATAGCATGCACATCCCGAATTGCAATTCTCTTGGCTATTTCTGAAAAAAACTCATTTTGAGGATAGATTAATAGGCAAATTTTCTTTTTAAGTTGACAGACATGGTGTCAGAAGTGTCATCTAAGGTGCCGACCCTGGACAGGGCCTTGGTTGGGTGAGTCTCCTCTTGGATTTTGAGCTCCACTCCCTTTGCATTCTGAGCTCTCAGACTTTCTTCAGGATTGGGAGAGGCTTTGTCTTCTCACGGCAGGGACTTTGTCCACCAGGTTCAAGGCTCTGCCCTTCGGTTCAAGGCATCATCCTTGGTGAGTACTCGATTGTTTTCTGAAGGTACCGTGGTTCCTTTTGGGCCTTGGGCTCGCTGAAAACCCAGTTTTTCTTTGGTTTTCAGATTCCTTTTGGAAGCAGGGCTGGGAATCCAGCAACTGTCTTTTGTTTTTAGATTCCCTCAGGGAGCAGGGCTGGGACTCTAGCGACTTTCTTGGGTTTTCAGAGGAAATTTCAGAGTGGGGTCCCAGACATCTAAATGTTCTGAGGGCAGCCCTCCTTCAGGGACCTCGACTGGGTTTATGTTTAAGAACTTTGGGCCCCCTGCATGTGCATTTTTAACTAAGTGGACCAAACAGACCAAAAACAGTCCAGAGTAGCCATGGCCATTGTGGGAAACTTTCAATCTCCCCAAACTAGCTTTTCTTAAAACCAAATGGAAAGACCATGTCTCTAAAATTAAGGAAAACAAGTGGTATGTCTATTTTCATTGGTACCTGGGGGCTTCTGGATACACATAGAGCTCTAAAATCACCTCACTGCAAGATACCTTGTCTAAATTAGCTGAAACAACTGAAAAACTGGGGGAGAACAAAATCACTTCTGAAGCCTCGTGCTCCCCTCCCCCTTCTTCTCTGTCTCGGGCGCCATCTTGTTTGTCTCCCAGACTCCCTGTCTCAGACCCCACCCGGCAGCCACCTTGTGCCCGGGCTCCGCCCCTGACACCATCTTCCTCTCTATGAAAACCTGCCCCTTTAAAATCAGACGCTGTGAGGAGTCAAATTCTAACCCCCTAATTACTGTTTCTAAGTTAACTGGAGAAAATAAACGACTAGAAGGAAAAATTCAAAGAGCAGTTACCCTAGACTTCTGATGCTAGAGAAAATGACTCCAAAAACAGCTCTAAAAGTATCCTTACAGCCTGCAAGTAAAAATCTTTAGTGAAAGACTTTGGCCACGTGAACAAGTAACCTTACCATAGTCCATCTGCCAGAAATGCAATTTGGATTCAACTATTCTTTCAAGTTTTGTACCTGAGACATGGCTAAAAGTTTTAAAATGAAAGCTATGAGATCCCTGTTTATGTCTGTCTATGTGTCTACGTATGTAAGTAACAGATGTGATATTTTTCTGCCTCTGGATGGTGTTGCTAGAATTGATTTATAAAAGCTTCATTTAATTGGCTTGAAATTAAGCACTTATAAATTAAATATTCCAAAATCTTGGAAGTATAATGGAAACTAACAAATCCTTTTCAGGTTCACATGATCTAAGATTAATCTTCAGTAAATAAAAGCTAGCTTAAGATTGTTGGTATAAATAAAAAACAGGCTTGTGTTCAGAGTTGTTAGTGTTGAGTGTCTGCAAATGTGGAACTTTCCATCTGCCTGGGTTTGCTAGTCAAGTGGGCTCATGCTGTCTCTGTTACAAAATTTGTCAGCAAGAAAGTAACTTAAGATGATGGTTGGCTATTTAGTGTCTAATCCAAGCATGATTGTTAAAAGCAAGTAATTAAAATAAATATAAACAAGATCAATGTTTGTACTAATTAAACTAAATAATGGATAGTCATTGAGTACCTAAATTGTTTTCCAAACAAGATAAAATACTAAAACATTAATTACTGAATATAGGTTTATCTACTTTTGACTTCCTATTGCAGAGAAACTAAAGATAAATTTAGGTCTGCTAGTAACCACGTCTTGTGCCACATTGAAAGATTGCACTATTCAAAGGGCACACACTCCTAAAAATTATGAAATGTACTTATAAATCTGGCTGTCCACGATTGTTTACTTCTTTAGTTTTCACTAGCAATTGGGGATCCTAAAGGTTAAGAATTCTGATATGTGTAACTAAAGCTACTAGAAACAAAAAGGGAAATATCTCTCTATACAAGGAAACTAGGATGTGCGTTTCAATAAAAGAAGGTATAAGGAGTGGAAATGCACTCTGTTGAGGGAAAAGAAAGTAAAATTGTCCTAAAGAGAGGCTGGTGTTTTTTCAAAATAATGTCCTGTGTTGTTTCTGTCAGGTCTTCAATTACTTAAGAGCACTGAGTCTTCTTAGTATTGAAGGAGTTAAGTTTTCTTACAGCTGTGTAACCTTTTGTATTTGCATTGAAACCTGTTAATGGCACTTTGGTCAAATAAATACTTAAGTATTATTTCATAATTATCTGTGATCCTATTTGATCAAGTGCCCAAACCTTTTGATATTTTTGACAAGCTTCCCCAAAATATTCAAGTTCTAAATGATGTCTTTTTGACCTGGGTGTAATTTTGAGATTTTCCAGAGGGCACCTGGGCCATCTCAAAATATTCCCTTTCCTTATAAAAAGAGAGAGATTACAGTAATTAGGCTTATTTGGCATGTCAAATTACATGAGAAGCATGGTTGAATAAGTGATAATAAACCTTTTTAGGTTATATTGTATGGGTGAATGTTACCAGAATGTCTTCTAGAAATTGTATAAAATTCCTAAACATCTGATGTGTCCTAATATAATGTTATTACCTGTAATTCTAGTTGCATCTAAAATGTATGTCACAAAATACCAAATTATCTTGTCAATTGTATTTACCCATTGCCTTTTTATAAAAAAAAGTCTTTTGTCAGTGATAGTTATTGTTTTACTCTGATGCTTTTACAAATATATTTCATTTTTAAAGAGATTCAAGAAAAGACTTTGACAAGTACTCTGGAATACAGGTTTTGATAACTTTAAGATCATGACACTGAACTGAGTGGAAGTTTCTGGAACTTGAGTGAAAGATTGATTGCTTTGATGTTTTATTTTCCAGATGTAAAGAACCCCTTTTTTCCTCTCTCCTTTCAGCTATTTATAACTGACAGCAATCTGGTAAAGTGTATCTTTGCAACAAGGTTGAAATGTTTATCTTCTTAGCTCTACCTGATCCCTCCAGAATTCAGAAACTCTTAAGTATTCTTTTCATGACAATGTGTGTATTTGTATGGGTTCAGTGAAGGTCTGTTTTCCAATGTCTGCTGTGATACTCAAAATTGTTGCTTCCAATCTTACTGCCTTGAAATCCCCTTGGAAGGGACTGTAGCAGGTCCTCCTCACCACCCACATGGCAGCCGAACTTCAGGGACTCGAGCCTTGGGTGCCCGTCTCACAGCTGAAGGCCCCACCTGACGTCTGGTCCTGACAAACCCTGGAGACTCCAGGTCAAACTGACCAGGAAGACGAGCAGCTGGCGTCTGAGGCAGACAGCTTCCCCAGATGACTGGACCAGGCCTGTGTACTCTCTCCCCACTGATGTTTCTTACTTGATTTCCCCCTCTTTCCTGGAAGGACAGTGCCCTTGTTCGCATTTCCCAATCCCTTGCAAAAGGGGGAAACCTCTCTGATTGCTGGATTCGCCCTCAGAAACCTCTGTCTGTCCAAGACAGTAACGACCTCTTAGGTCACCCTGTAAGTGACTTCACTGGGGTTCCAGATGCTGTTGTTTGTCTAAGTTGATCTGCTCGTCCATTTCAGGGAGTCAGGGTGCTAAGCCTGCCTAAACTCCTTCCTTGCTGTAATTTGACCCAACCTTGGGAGGGGAAAATGAGATCTTTTGAATATTTGTATGAAAGATTCTGTGGAGCTGTCAGTGTAACCCAGGCTACCTGTAAATTTCTAGATACCCATGCATTTAGGCAACCTCTTGGTGTGTAACAACACCGTGTCTGAGCCTTGGTGATATAATGCTAACGCCCCTGTGCCGATGAACCAGTCTATAGATGGTGTCACTTATGCGGGGACCTTATGTACACCCCCAGGTTACGTCTTCATCTGTGGAGGTTTCAGCGACGGCCTTTATGCCTGGGCAACTCATTGCCCTGACAGCTGGAGAACACAAGGACAGCGTGCCCTGCCGTATTCACTGTCCTGTTCTCTCTGCAAAACCAAAGAGACCTCTCATTGGTCTCTCTCACTGAATCTCCATAGTCGCCCTAAACAAGAACTCCCAGGAGGAGCACATGACTCTGGGTTTGCCTCTGTGGGAAGAGCTTTCTTCCCGTGGATCAGAGTGAGTGCCAAGGAACAAGTGATCAGGAATCTCTCCCCGACTCTGGAAGAGCTGGCCGACTCCACAGCCAAAGCAGTTTTAGCTCAGCAACGGTCACTTAACTCATTGGTCAAGGTAGTCTTGGATAATCGTGTAGCCCTCGATTATCTGCTCACTGAGCAAGGAGGTGTCTGTGCGGTGGCGAACGCCTCCTGGTGCACGTGGATCAGTGCCTCTGGGGAAGTAGAAACCCAGCTACATGAGACGAGAGAGCAAGCACAGTGGCTACCCCCAATTTCTCCTAACAATCCAGTCCTTTGATTTGTCCAGCTGGTACCTTCAGGTCTGGGCTCCTGGTTTAGAACCATCCTGCAAACTGGGCTTGTCGTATTGCTCTTAATCTTACTCTGTGTACTTGTTCTGAAGTTCTCTACCTATTGCCTGTTGGACCCCTGTAAAAAGACGTACCTAATAAGGTGATGCTATCCCAGCACTTCAGGATGATCTCCAAGGCCTATGACCTTGGAGAAAATAGACTTTAGATGGGAAATGCCTGAGAGTTCTCCCTCCTAATCTTCCTTGTTGCTTAAATGTGGCCTAAATGGTTTCCAACTGCTACACACTTTCCCTCCAACATGGGACATGAGGACCAGGGAAGGTCCTTCCTGGCACTGAGGGACACGACCACGATGTGCAGAGAACCTGACTGTTGATCAGTGATGCTCTTGGAGAGAGAGCTTGATCAAAAGGGAGAAATGTAGAAATTAATTAAAGAAGTCTGAACTAAATTGGAGTGGGTGGGCCTCTAGGGGGAGCTCTCACTCCCATCACACATAGTCAATTACACCAAACAGGAAGAGAAGAGCTTGCATCTTAGACAGGAAGTAAAACTACTTTACTACTGAGGGAAGATTTCTCTCCCCACTGGCAACAGCTCAGCCAATGAGAAGCCGTTGCCCCTCTGAACTGTTACTTTCCCCCAGTGGACTTTCCTTTAGAACAGCCCCTCCCTACTCCCCCTTTTCTCTATAAAAGCAGCTCCCCTCCTTTACTTGTTGGATTTGCCTAGGGTTCACCATAGCATGCACATCATGAATTGCAATTCTTTTGGCTATTCCAGAGTATACTCATTTTGAGGATAAAATAATAGCCAAATTTGCTTTTTAAGCTGACAGCATGTATGTGCAGGAATTTCTTTAACAATGCTCACCCTCGTGAGGTGTAGCACACTCTGATGTTTTTTATTCTAATGTGTGTCTTTTTCTGTAGAGGTAACTACCCTCTAAACTGGTTTCACAACCCACACAGCCTTTCTCAAATAAGGTTCCTTCCTGAACCCCAGACCCCAGGGAGTGGTTTCTGTGTCTGTTGACTTGGTTCTCCCAACAATGGCACATGACTTGCTGTGAGTGTGCCTCAGGACAAGAGGCCCACTTTCTCTGGTAACCAGACTGAGCAAAGCTGGTGGCTGCCAATGACGCTGGGGCCCAGGTGTACCTGGGGGGCACCAGGCTGCTGGGGGCAGAGCCTGCACTTGTGACCCTGTGACCCTGTGACTTTGCAGATGCCCTTGTGGCTCTGGGGGTCAGCCCTTTCATCTGTGAGGTTGGGGGTCACAGGAATCCATCACCCAGTGTGAGTGGATTCTTGGCCCCTGCTCTGTCCTGCTGGAGGCTCAGGCATGGCGATTCGGCCAGTGCCCAGCCGTGGCCACTTGTTGGTCAGGTCCCACACAGTGGAGGAAGGGCCACAGTGCTCAGAAGAGGTCCCTGCACTCTCCCCTCAGTGTGTGTGGGGTGAGGATGCAGGAAGTTCTCGACACTTGTTCTTGACCCTTGGCTGTGCCTTCTCTGACCAAGAAGGAAGAAGGGGTGGAGGTCTGGCCAGGACTGAGTCGGGGAGAGGAGGGGAGTGTCTCAGCATTTGGGGAACCTGAGATGCTTCTGGAACTAGGACTTGGGGGCTACTACCTTCCTCCGTGTTTGTCTGTGACTCGTTTGGGCCCAAAGATTCCCATGGGACACAGGAGGCCCTGGGGAGGATGATCTGAAGCAGGGTCACGCTGGGGTCTGAGCAAACACTAGCATGCCCGACAGACCTCGGACCCCCACACAGAGGGTGAGGAGAGAGAGTCCCCACACCCAGGGGAGTGAGGGGCTCATCTGCTTGGAGGCAGCCTGGGACCCAAGGGCCTGGGGGCAGCTGTGTTGCGAGAGAGCCATTGTTGTGCCCAGAGCTCTCTGCTGGATGGAGTTTCCTGTCGGGGTAGGGGGGTGGGTCCTCAGGTCTGATGATCTGGAACAATCGAGAGGTGAACACGAGAGTAACTGGAAGGAGGGGGTTGCTGGCTCTGTGATCTTCAGCCTGTGAATCTTGAAATGTTATGACCTCAACCGAGAATCAGAAGCTCTCTGCCTTATAGAACCGTGCACACACGTGCACTTGTGTGAACAACCTCCCCCAAATAGAACTAAGGAGACCATTCACGGCAACATTCTGTTGCACTGAGCGAAAAGCTGGCTACTGTCGAGCAACGTGACTTCAGGATGCACCATGGGTCATTTGCAAACACTGCTCCCACCCCACAGGCTCCAGGTGGGCAGTCGGGACAGCCCACTGGGAACAGCTCCCTAGGACATCCAGCCAGCCGCTCTAGACCAGGGTGGTACAACCATGTGCGTGTGGGTCATCCTTCATAACCTAGAAAAGAAGTTGAACATGTTCAAGGTGGGCAATTTTGCTACATTTATTAGGTAAACTGGGACCATTTTTTCTAGTCATGTCTGTCCACTTGAAACAACTGTTCCCTGGTCAGGTGTCGCTGGGATCCAGATTTTTAAGAATCTGCCCCCTGTGTGTGAGTGGGTACATGCTTGCCTCCTGCTCTGTCTGGCTAGAGACCAAGCTTCTAGCAGTGCCCAGCTGTGGCCATATTGGCTCAAGTCTCCTCGTCACTGGGAGAGGACCCAGTGCCCAAAAGAGGTTGGGACAGTGACCTGAATGTTCTTTTGCGATCAGAGAGACTTCGGAAGGGGAGTGGATGGGGGTCGTGGGGAGAGATGGAAGGGGCTTGATGCTGAGGGCTCCAGCTAAATGAGAGAGGGAATCCATCCACCCCTCCCTCCCTCCATCCCTCCCTCCCTCCCTCCATCCATCCATCACTGTTGCCACATCTTCACTGAGGGGCATTCCCGTTGCTTTGTTACTCAGTCCTCATTTCTCCACCACCCAGAACTCCTTCCTCATTAACTTGTGATTCAACTATCATCACTTGTGTTCACCCTACATCCAACCACTGCGGTATTCCTTGTTTGTTCAGTGTTTATTGATCCACATTCCTGACTGCCCCCAGGTGCGCTTGGGGGGTTTCCCTGGCGGGCATGAACTCCAGGGCCCCTGTGAGGGGCAAATGTCACCACTCATTTCATTGACAAAGAAGGGATGGGGTTGATCTTTTGTCTGGGTGGGGACCCTCTTAAGGTGGACTACAGGAGTAATCTGGAAACTGCCACCCCCAACACTGGGCAGGGAGGACAGGTGGGACTGGACCATTTCTCAGACTTGCTGGGCTCGGAGGCAAAGAGTCAACATCGGGTGGAGGGGCAATGAGTCTGCTCCTCCCCCATCAGGGGACCCTCACCTCAGAGAGGGTGGGTCCTGTCACCCAGTCCACACAGAGAGGAGGGCTAGGGTGGGAGGCAGTCATCAAAGGGCCATGGAGACTGGGGGGAGGGCAGGAAGGGGGGGTCCTCACAGCAGGGCGTGGTGGAGGCCCAGCCCCAGGCTGAGCAGGAGCCCCGGTTGCAGGGTCCAGGTGACACCACTGACCCTGGCCTCCCTGTTGCAGCACAGCCACAGCTCTGGCCTGGCGTGGGTGATCATGTCTGCAGGGACCAGATTCCACTCCAGAGGGCTTCTGAAGGCGCAGGCGGCTGTGCAGCTGGTGGAGATCAGCATCTTTTGTTCTGAACCTGGGGGAGAGGGCAGCAGGTGCTCACAGTCGGGGCCTCCAGGCAGCGAGGGAGGAGCAGGGCTTTCCTGACATCACACAGGGACAGCAGCCAACCAGGCAGAACTCTGGGGCTGCAGGTCTCCTGAGTGGGAACCTTCTGGGGCAGCCCCCAACAGCCCAGGTTCCCGGGCATGCTGTGGGAGTTGGGGTATGTGCAGAATTTGGGGGAACCAGTGAATTCCCAGCACCTGCCCAGTGCCAGGCTTGGCCCATTCCTAACTCGCGAGTCCAGACATGATAGAGATGTTTAGAGAGATCTCTGCCTGGGTCTGCCTACAGGGGTCCCTCCTGACAACCTACAAGGAAAAGAAAAGCACCAAGTAGCCTCCAAATAGAAGAAAGGGTCACTTGGGGTGGCACGGGAGATCCAATGTCAGATCAAAAGCTCCAGAGGGATGTTTTCCAGCTGGAGCCCAACATAGAGCACCCTGAAAGAGGCCTGCGGCTCTGCTGTCTCCCCGGGAGCTCTGGGCAGGTGCATCGCAAGAAGCCCCAATGCAGCTCCTGCAGCTCGCCTCCCTCCTCCCCGGGGTCCAACACCCGGAGAGAGAGACAGCCCTCAGCAAGGGCCAGCTCTCCCTGGTGTCCCCCGCCCCCATGCCGCCATCCCCCAGGAGAGCAGAGATGGGAGAGAAGATGAAGCACAGGGAAGAGCAGAAGCAATGGCAGGCTCCCCAGGTGAAGGGGAACTGCCCTTCCTGTGAACTCCCTTCGAGGCAGTAGGACAGGAGAAGACCCCAGAGAAGAAACAGGGCAGTGCTGGCAACTCAGGTCCCCGCAGAGAGGACAGCCCAGCACAGGCCGGGCTGGAGGGATCAGCACTCTTCGCTACCCAGGGTCTTCCCATG
Source organism: Tapirus indicus (assembly GCA_031878705.1). NCBI lineage: Eukaryota > Metazoa > Chordata > Mammalia > Perissodactyla > Tapiridae > Tapirus > Tapirus indicus. The sequence continues at coordinate 1,979,007 of CM062935.1, forward strand.
GAATTGAAGGGAAATCCTGTGAGTTCTCTTTCTATTCTGAGCCCAATAAAGGGACAGGTCTCTGTGGGGCTCCGAGGGCCTCCTGGCCCGACGCCCCCTCCAGAACACCTCTCTCCTGAGGCCACCTGGCCTGCAGGCTCTCTGTGAACTCACAGGTCACTCCCTCTTCATCCTGTGGACGGTTCCTGTGAGCTTCAAACGGAGCGGAGAAGGGAGACCACACATGGGGTCCACAGAGGGCAGGAGCCCTTTGGAGGGAGCAGCCTGGGGAAGGGAAGGGGCCGACTGAGCTCGGATGCACACCCCCACCCTCTCTGGGCCCCGCCCTGGCAGGGACTCACCGATTTTGAAGACCACTTTGTAGGAGAAACACAAGACGTCCTGGGGGGAGCAGGTGATGGACTTGCGGTAGGAGCTGCTGTTGGCTGTGGGCAGTGCTGGCATCGAGGCTGCTGCCTGGGGTGGACGGTGTGGAGTCAGGCCCAGTGCACCCTCAGCACACACTCGGTGCCCTCCCGTAGCCACCAGCTGAAGATGCCCGGTGATCACGTGCTCACAGCTCCCCAAGCGACACCTCCCTTGAGTACACGGGCATCCTCGGCCACGCCTGCAGGCTGACATCACAACCCCCACCTCTCCGCAGGGTACACCGCAAAGTGCACACCACACACAGGCCCAGGCAGTCCTCAGGGAAACACACACACACACCACACCACACACTACACACACACAAATACCACACATTACACTCATACACCACACACACGCACACCACATGCACACACAGGTGAACAAGCGGCTGACGCTCCAGGCAGCCTTCACGCCACACTGAAGGGAACCCCGGAGCCTTCCCGTTCAGCGCTCCCCTGTCGGCCTCACCGTTGTCTGCACATGCCAGGGCCCACCACAGGGTCAGGAGGGCCCCTCTCATGGTGTGGGCAGTCAGGCTGAGTAGGGGGAGACAGAGAAAGAGGCTTACCCAGAGCCCCCCCTCCTCAACCCCTAGCCTCATGCACCCCGACTCCTGATCTCCTCCCTGCCCGCTCGGTCCGACACCCTGGATGCACCCTCTGTTCCCATTTGCATATGTCCTCTACCCCTCCTCAGGTCCTTTGTCCCCACCTGGGTCTGAATCCCAGAGTCACTCACCGGATGCCCCTCTCCTAACCTTCCCCTGGACCTGAACTTGGCCCTGGTGGAGGACAGAATCAACCTTGCTTGTGGGAAGGCTTCCTGGGGTTCTTAAGTCAGCAAGCTCTGAGGCCCAGGGAGGAGGAGGGAGCTGAGTAACAGCCCTGGGGCCAGGGACCTGGCCTCCCCACCTGTGGGTCCGCCCAGCTGGGCCAGCCTCAGACTCAGCCATCAGCTGTGATGCATCCTTTGTGTGTGTGTAACAGACCCATGGAGCAGGGCACTGGGTTCAACAGGGAGGATACGGGGAAAAGATATGTGGGGCCCCACAGACGGCTGAGGGAAAGACCCAGAAACCCCTGAGCTCCTGAATGAGTGGGGGCCAAGGCTGAAATGAGAGAGGACAGTTCATTGTATTAAGTTCATGTTCCATAAAACCAATGGGCTCCCTCAAGCTCTCCTTCTGTGAAAGTGATTACACACTCATGTGCCTGCGCTCAGTGTTCACCCGGAACTGGAACAAGACGTTCCGATGCTTAGGTTTGTTCAAAGTGTCCAGATTCTATCATTTCTCAACGATCTTCCTTATCTCGTATCTCAGGACCATGTTCTCTGACTTGATATAACTAAGTTAGAAATCAATGACAAAAAAGGATAAATACAACCTTTTCACATGTAAAAATTAAAAAGAAACACATTGCAAATTAACACAGTCTTTAAAAAGAGAGCATCTTAAATATTTTTTTATATACCTAGAATAGATGAATGAGGAAAATACCAATTCCCAAAATGTTTGGCTCATAGTTTAAACTTTCATTTGGAAATAATTTCAGATTTATAATAAAGTTGCAAACAACTATAAGAATTGTTCTATATAACCCTTTACACAGATTTTCCAAATTTTAACATCATACATAAATATAGTACAATGATCAAAATCACATAATTGACATTGATACAACACTGTTATCTAATCTACAGATCTTCTTCTGATTACACCAGTTGTCCCCCAATGCCCTTCTCAAGTCCACCATCCGATCTAAGATCGTCACTCAGTTATCTTGCCTCCTTAGTCTTCTTTAATCTGGAACAGGTCTTCAGTCTTGATTTCTTTCATGACCTTGACGCTTTTGAGGAGTAATGGTCATCTATTTTGCAGAAAGTCTTTTCATTTGGGCTTGTTGTTTATTCATGATTAAATTCAGCAGAAGCATTTTGGCAAAGATAACATGGACACATGGTTGTGATTTTCACAGTGCATCATATCAGGAGGCATGTGATGCTGACTTGTGCCCTCACTGGTGATGTTGACTTTGATCACTTGGTTAAGGTGATCCCTGCTAGGTTTTTCCACTGTGAAGTTACCGTTTGTCCCACCGTACTAATAAGTGTCTTGTGAGAGACACTTTGAAACTATGTAGATGTCCTATTTCTCATCATTTCTTTGCCCACATATTTAGCATCTATTGATGATTCTTGCCTGACATAATTATTACTGTGGATTTTTGCCAAGTGGTGATTATGTATTTCCATCATTCTTTCTGCACGGATTAGTTGGAATTCTACTGAATTTTACTCTTATTTTTCCTATCCATACACTAGTATTAGCTATTTTTTTTAAAAAGTTCAGATTCCTTTGAGAAGGAAATGCTATTCTACGGGATTTAACAACCAAGATCTGGGATGTCAGCAACATGGTGGAGTGGGCTGTTCCCTTTATCTCTCCCCCTTTGAACTACAGCTAAAAGGACATTCATTGATCAGCAGAGGACACCCTCACAGCACATCAAGACACCTGAGAGACTCACACAGCTATACATCTGAAAGAGGATGGACTACCCCTGGGGAGGTAGTGGAGATAGGTGAGCACTCTCTGGACCCCAGGCAGTCCAATGCACGCATGTGACTGCTTTCCTGGGTGGAGTGATCACAGCACCACTGCGGCCCTGTGCCTCAGCACAATGTGGAAACAGGTGACAGCAGCTCTGAGCCCCCATGTGATCACTTCCCTGTCTGGAGGGAGAGTCCTCAGGGCCACACAGCCCACAGAGAGCAGCGCAGGCTTGGACCCAGTGGGGAAGCCCCTCCCACTAAGCACAAAGGCTGGTGCAACCTATGAGCAGAGGGCGGCTGAGCTGCCACCCAGACAAACCCAGCTCCTGGCTGCTGTGAACACCCACAGTACTGCTGCAGCCCTGAAAGGGGGAGCACAACTCTGCAGGACTGTGGGAGTAGGCAGCAGTAGCCCTGAACTCCCATGTGATCACTCTTTTGGCTGGTGGGAGAGTCCACAATCCCACCGAGGTCCCAGGGAGTGGCTTTGGCTGGGTCCCAGAGGGGAGGTCCCACCCACCAAGCACAACAGTTGGTGCGACCTAGGAGCAGACAGCAGCAGAAACCTAACAAGCTCCCAGCAGCAATGAATGCCCATAGCACCATTACAGCCCTGAAGGGGGGAACACAACTCAGCAGGAATGTGGAAGCAGGAGGCAGCAGCCCTGAGCCCCCCAAATGACTAATTTCCCCTTCAGTGAGAGACACAACAGGGCCTCTGCAATCCCAAGGAGTGGTCCAGGCTCAGACAGGCACCACTGACAAGGATCATGGAAGCAGGCTCGGATTACACAGCTCCTGCCCACCCCAGTGGCAGCAGGTGGAACCTGCATCCAGAAACTATCACTATGTGCCTGCACAAACCCACTCCATCAAATGGTATGAAGAAATATATTAATAATCCAGACCAGAAGGAAAAAGACAAACACCCAGAAATCAATCCTGAAGGCATGGAAATCTATAGTGTAAATGAAGAATTCAAGACAGCCATCATAAGAAAACTAAATGAGTTACTAGAGAATTCTGAAAGACAGTTCAATTAAATCAGGAACCAAATTACTGAACAGAGGGAATTCTTCACAAAAGAGATTGAAACTATAAAGAAAAGCCAATTAGAATTGTTAGAGATGAAAAACACAATGGATGAGATAAAGAAAAACTTGGGATCCTTAAACAACAGAGCTGACAATATGGAGGATAGAATTAGCAATCTAGAGGATAGGAACACAGAAATGCCTCAGATGGAGGAGGAGAGAGAACTTAGACTAAAAAGAAATGAAGAAACTCTCTGAGAAATATCCAACTCAATTAAGAAATGCAACATAAGGATTATAGGTATTCCAGAGGGAGAAAAGAGGGAAAAAGGAGCAGAGAACTTGTTCAAATAAATAATAACTGAGAACCTCCCAAACCTGGAGAAGGAGCTGGAATTACTTGCAAAAGAAGCCAACAGAACTCCTAATTACATCAATGTAAAAAGACCTTCTCCAAGGCATATATTAGTAAAGCTGGCAAAAGTCAATGACAAAGAAAAAATATTAAGGGCAGCAAGACAAAAGAAAATAAGCTACAAAGGAAGCCCTATCAGGCTTTCAGCAGATTTTTTAGCAGAAACCTTACAGGCTAGGAGAGAGTGGAATGACATATTCAAAATTTTGAAAGACAAAAACTTTCAGCCAAGAATACTATATCCAGTGAAAATATCCTTCAGATATGATGGAGAAATACAAACTTTCCCAGATATACAAAAGCTGAGGGAGTTCACTGCCACAAGACCCCCCCCAACAAGATTTAATCAAGAAGGCCCTCATACCTGAAAAAAAAAAAAAGAAAGGATTTACAAAGCCTTGAGCAAGGGGATATATAGGCAGACAAAATCAGAAAATAGCAACTCTGTACCAGAACAGATTAGCAAACACTTAATTATAACTCTAAAGATAAAGGGAAGGAAAACATCAAAAGTAAATATTATCACTTCATTTTAACCACAAATTCGCCACACATGATGGAATAAGTTGTGACAACAACAATTTAGAAGGGGAAGAGGAAAAGGATGAAACCTGCTTAGACTAGGGGAACAAGAGGCTTTCAGGGAATGGACTATTTCATCTACAAGACCTTTTATACAAACCTCACAGTAAGCAATAAACAAAAAAATCAGGACAAAGACACAAATGATAAATAAATAGAAAACTGAGAAAAACCATCATAGAAAGCCACCAAACTGAATTAGTAGCCCAAAATACATGGGATAAGAAACAAGGGAAATACATAATAACTGAAAAACAAGTGATAAAATGGCAGCATTAAGCCCTCATATGTCAATTATCACTCTAAACATAAATGGATTGAATTCCCCAATCAAAAGACACAGAGTGGCTGGATGGATTAAAAAACAAGATCCAACAATATGCTACCTCCAGGAAACACATCTCAGCTCTAAAGACCAACATAGGCTTAGAGTGAAGGCATGGAAGATGATACTCTAAGCTAATGGCAAACAAAAGAAAGCAGGTGTTGTCATACTTATATCAGACAAAGTAGACTTTAAGATAAAAAGGTAATGAGAGACAAAGAGGGGCAATATATAATGATAAAAGGGACACTCCACCAAGAAGACATATCACTTATAAATATGGATGCATTCAACACAGGAGCACCAAGGTACATAAAGCAACTATTAATAACACTAAAAGGAGATATTAACAACAACACAACAATAGTAGGGGACTTTAACACCCCCACTTACATCAATGGATAGATCATCCAGACAGAAAGTCAACAAGGAAATAGTGGAATTAAACGAAAAACTAGACCAGGTGGACTTAATAGATATATATAGATCACTCCATCCAAACACAAAAGAATACACAGTCTTCTCAAGCATGCATGGAATATTCTCAAGGATAGACCATATATTGGGAAACAAGGCAAGCCTCTATAACTTTAAGAAGACTGAAATCATAAGAAGCATCTTTTCCAACCATAATGTTATGAAATTAGAAATCAACTATAAGAAAAAACTGGGAAAGTGACAAAGATGTGGAGACAAAACAACATGCTATTGAACAACCAACGGATCATTGAAGAAATTAAAGGAGAAACCAAAGAATACCTGGAGACAAATGAAAAAGAAAATACACCATACCAACTCATATGGGATGTAGCAAGAGCAGTCCTGAGAGTGAAATTCATAGCAATACAGGCCCACCTTAACACACAAGAAAAATCCCAAATAAGCAATCTTAAACTACATCTAACAGAATTAGAAAAAGAAGAACAAACAAAGCTGAAGGAGGGAAATAATAAAAATTAGAGCAGAAATAAATGAAATTGAAACCAAAAAAGAGTAGGAAGGATCAATGAAACAAAGAGCTGGTTCTCTGAGAAGATAAACAAAATTGAAAAACCATTAGCCAGACTCACCAAGAAAAAAAGAGAGAAATCTCAAATAAAGAAAATTAGAAATGAAAGAGGTGAAATCACAATGGGTACCACAGAAATACAAAGGATTATAAGAGAATACTATGGAAAACTATATGCCAACAAATTGGACAATCTAGAAGAAATGGATAAATTCTTAGACTCATACGACCTCCCAAAACTGAATCAAGAAAAAATAGAGAATCTGAATAGAACAATCACAAGTAAAGAGATAGAAACAGTAATCAAAACCTCCCCAAAAATAAAAGTCCAGAACCAGATGGCTTCTCTGGAGAATTTTACCAAACATTCAAATAAAATTTAATACATATCCTTCTCAAACTATTCCAAAAAATAGAGGAAGATGGAATACTTCCTAACACATTCTATGAGGCCAACATCACCCTGATACCAAAGTCAGACAAAGACAATACAAAGCAGGAACATTACGGGCCAATATCGCTGATGAACCTAGATGCAAAAATCCTCAAAGAAATATTGGCAAACCGAAAAAAGCAATACATTAAAAAGATCATACACCGTGACCAAGTGGGATTTATACCGGGGACACAGGGATGGTTCAACATCCACAAGTCAATCAACGTGATACACCACATTAATAGAACGAGGAATAAAAACCACATGATCATCTCAATAGATGCAGAGAAATCATTTGACAAGATCCAACATCCATTTATGATAAAAACTCTCAGCAAAATTGGTATAGAAGGAAAGTACCCCAACATAAAAAAGGCCATATATGACAAACCCACAGCCAACATCCTACTCAATGGGGAAAAACTGAAAGCCATCCCTCTGAGAACAGGAAGAAGACAAGGGTGCCCACTCTCACCGCTCTTATTCAACATAGTACTGGAGGTTTTGGCCAGAGAAATGAGGCAAGAAAAATGAATAAAAGGAATCCAAATAGGCAATGAAGAAGTGAAACTCTTGCTGTTTGCAGAGGATATGATTTTATGTATAGAAAACCCTAAAGAATCCATTGGAAAACTATTAGAAATAATCAACAACTACAGCAAAGTTGCAGGGTACAAAATCAACTTACAAAAATCAGTTGCATTTCTATACTCTAATAACAAACTACCAGAAAGAGAACTCTTACAATCACAAGAAAAAGAATAAAATATCTGGGAATAAATTTAACCCAGGAGGTGAAAGACCTATACAATGAAAACTATGAGACATTATTGAAAGAAGTCGATGATGACATGAAGAAATGGAAAAATATCCCATGCACGTGGATTGGAAGAATAAACATAGTTAAAATGTCCATACTACCTAAAGCAATCTACAGATTCAATGCAATCTCAATCAGAATCCCAATGAGATTCTTCATGGAAATAGAACAAAGAATACTAAAATTCATAGGGGCAACAAAAGACCCCAAAGAGCAAAAGCAAACTTGAGAAAAAAGAACAAAGCTGGAGGCATTCCAATGCCTGACTTCAAAATATACTACAATGCTATAATAATTAAAACAGTGTGGTACTGGTACAAAAACAGACTCACAGATCAATGGAACAGAATTGAAAGCCCAGAAATAAAACCATACATCTACAGACAGCTAATCTTTGACAAAGGAGCTAAGAACATACAATGGAGAAAGGAAAATCTCTTCAATAGATGGTGCTGGGAAAACTGGACAGCCACATGCAAAAGAATGCAAGTAGATTATTTTCTTTCACCATACACAAAAATCAACTCAAAATGGATCAAAGACTTGAAGGTAAGACCTGAAACTGTAAAACTCCTGGAAGAAAACAAAGGTAGTACACTCTTTGATGCTGGTTATAGAGGGATCTTTTTGAATTCCATGTCTGCTCAGACAAGGGAAACAAAAGACAAATAAACAAGTGGGACTTCATCAGACTAAAGAGCTTCTACAAGGCAAATGAAACCAGGATCAAAATGAAAAGACAACCCACCAGCTGGGAGAAAATATTTGCAAATCATAAATCTGACAAGGGGTTAATCTCCATGATATACAAAGAACTCACACAACAGAACAACAAAAAACCAAACAACCCGATCAAAAACTGGGCAGAGGATATGAACAGACATTTTTCCAAGGAAGAGATACAGATGGCCAATAGACACATGAAAAGGTGTTCAACATCACTAATCATCAGAGAAATGCAAATCAAAACTACACTAAGATATCACCTGACACCCGTTAGAATGGCTATAATCACCAAGACAAAAAAACAACAAATGTTGGAGGGGTTGTGGAGAAACAGGAACCCTAATTCACTGCTGGTGGGAATGCAAACTGGTGCAGCCTCTATGGAAAACAGTATGGAGAGTCCTCAAAAGATTAAAAATAGAAATACCTTATGATCCAGCAATCCCACTATTGGGCATCTACCCAATGGACATGAAATCAACCATCCCAAGAGGCTTATGCATCCCCACACTCATTGCAACATTATTCACTATAGCCAAGAAGTGGAAGCAACCCAAGTGTCCCTCGATTAATGATTGGATAAAGAAGATGTGGTATATATATACAATGGAATATTACTCAGCCATAAAAAAAGACAAAATTTTCCCAAATGCAACAACATGGATGGACCTGGAGAGTATTATTTTAAGCGAAATAAGCCAGACAGAGAAAGACAAACACCGCATGATTTCACTCATACGTGGAAGATAAACTAACACACGGACAAAGAAAACAGTTTGGTGGCTACCAGGGGGAAGGGGGTTGGGGGGTGGGTACAAGGGGTGAGGGGACACACTTACATTGTGACTGACAAACAATAATGTACAACTAAAATGTCACAATGTGATAAACTATTATGACATCAATAAAAAAAACAAAACCCTTGCTCCCGAGATCTGGGCCAATGCGTGACCATTGCTATGGGGATATTCCACTCAGAGGATATATATTCATACTAACACCTCTCCAATCACCATCATATTTCATATTTCCTTCCCCTTCTATACTTTTTATCTCTTTTCTCCCACAGTGAGAATCCTGACTTGTGACATCAGTGTATTTAAGCAGTTTGATTATATGTCTGTGTGTATTTCTTTGGATTTTTCTTATTTGGAATTTATTGGGCTTCTTGGTGTGTAGTTTTATGTATTTTTCCAAAATCAGAAAATTAGCAGTCTTTATTTCTTCAAATATTTTTTCTGTACCCACTCTTTTTCCTCTCCTTCTAGGACACAAATTACACAGATGTTGGACATTTTGCTATTTCCACAAGGCCTGTTCTTTTTTTTCAATATCTTTTCTTTATGTTGTTCAGATTGGATAATTGCTGTGATCTATCCTCAAGTTGACTGAGTCTTTCTTTTCTCATCTTCATTCTGCTATTGAGCCCAGTCGGAGAGTACTTTATTTTGATTATTGTATTTTTCAGTTCCACAATTTCCATTTTGTTATTCTTTATATGTTTTACTTCCTCACTGAGAATGATCTATCCATTTATCTCAAGAGAGTTTGCCCTTAGTTCTTGGAGCATTTTTATAATAACTGCTTTAAAGATTTTGTGTGACAATTCTTAGTTGAGATTTTCCTGATCTTCTGAATAAAGAGTAATTTTGGATTATATCCTGGACATTTTGAATATTATGAGACACTGAATCCTATTTCCATCTTATGGAGAATGTTGATATTGTTGTTTTAGCAGGCAATTGACCTGGCGGTTGGATTTATGCTGCGAGTGCCCGTCAACCTTCTGTGGGTTGTGGCTTCTCTGTCAGTTCAGTTTTCAAAGACTTTGCAGTGTTTGGGCACCCAATGGCCAGTCTGATCCCTTGGTGGAGGTCAGTCCCACAGTTCAGTTCTCGTAGTCTATGTGTTCATGTATGCACAGCTCAGGAGTGAGCCTGGGTTTTCATAAATACGTTTATGGGATTTCTTTCCCAAGCTCCTCACGCCCTGCAGTCTCTCTGTAGGTACCTGGGATTCCTCTTTTTGGTCATCCAGTCAGAAAGCTGGATCTTAGTTATTCCACGGTGCTGCATACTTCCCACTCCTGCCACCACCTCTGGGGTCATGAAATGGGAAGATGTAGATAGAAAAAAGCCAGTGGGTTTTACCTTACCCTCTTGGGATCACATCCCCTCTGATTAGAGAGGCAAATTCCCTTCTCTCGGAACTTACTACCTGCAGGCTCCAGTGGTGGCTGCTGTCGTTGCTGCTTTCCCCGCTCACTGAGTGAGGTCCAGAGGAAGTCTCTCAGAGCTCTTCTGTCCATCCTGGATCTACTCCCAGGTGTGGGCTGTCTTGAGTCAAGTCCAGGAAATACCAGAGGAAACGAAAAGGGGAAACTTGCCACCAGGTGGCTGGCACTTCACATTTCTGTCTCATTCCCCAATCTTTCCGCTACTATTTTCTGTTCAGCGTCCTTGCATATCTTCTCCATGTCTTCCATTCAGGCTTTACGGCTGGATTCAGTGGGAGAGACGGGAGTGGGGAGAGCGCCTATTCCACCTGACCCTGAACCAGAAGCAGCCTTGAGAGTGCTGCCCCTGATGCCCCGACATCACTCCCTGCAGCAGGTCTGCACCACCTTCCCTCGTATGTTTAATTTGAATTTCTTTCACAAGTGAAGGAAAACATATTTTCTTATGTTTAAGTGGTATTTTATATAATTTTTTTTGTATTTTGCTCATATTTGCTATCAAACTTTTGGCCTTCCCCCTCCTTCATTTTTAAAAAAGTTCTTTATAGCCCTTGGGGTGTGTGTGTCCCATGAAAAATCTTTACATGTCTGTATAGTCAAATTAATCTATCTTTTCTCTTCTTGTATTTGGATTTTGAATTATACTTAGAAAGCCTTTCTCCACACCCAGGTTATAAAGATGTTCACATATCATTTCTTTGGGTGTTAGTACAGTTGTGGTTGTTGAATATTTCGATTATTCTCATGTATGATGCACAGATGCATGTGCATAGATCCAATTTTGACTTTTTCCAAATAGTCATTCATTTATTCATATACAGTTATTTTGTTTTGCTGAGGAAGATTGGCCCTGAGCTAACATCTGTGCCCATTTTCCTCTATTTTGTATATGGCACACCCCCCCAGCATGGCTTGATATGCAGTGTGTAGGTCCATGCCTGGGATTCAAACCTGTGAACCCTGGGCCACCGAAGCAGAGTGTGCGAACTTAACCACTACGCCACTGGGCCAGCCCCCATACCAGTTATTCTAAAAAGTTCACCTTTGATCCAGTGATTTGAGGTCCCTCCCGTCACACAGTAAATGTCCATATTTTTGAGCACATTTCTGGTCTTTCTACTCTACTCCACTTGATTGTCCCCTCACCTGACAATAACATGCTGTCTACATTTTTGAGGGCTTTTTTAGTGTGATTTAACTTCTGGTCGTACTTATTTCTCCAAAACTCTGTGTTTTTTCCAGAGTTTCCCTAACTGATCTTGAATGTTTTTGTTTACCTATCTTTCAACTTGTTCAGTTCAAGAAAAAAAATTATTACTTTTGTGGTAATAACATTAAATTTAAAAATTTATAAACTAGAGAGAACTGACATTTTAACGATATTTAGAGCCACACGTCCAAGAACAAGGAGCATCGTTACAATTGTTTGAGGCCACTGTCACATCTCTCAGGAGTGTATTGAATTTTCCTTCTTTAGATTTTTGGTCAGGTTTATTTTTAAGTATTAGCTTTCTTTTCCCCAATTGTAAATGAGGTTTTCTGTCCTATTATTCCCTCTAGCTGGTCATTGCTTGTGTATAAAAAGGCTGTTGATTTTCATTTCATATTCTACTACCTTACTGAACGATTTTATTGATTTTGCTAGTTTTAGCTTGGATCCTTCATGGTTTTTGAGATATACTATTAAGGCAGCTGCAAACAGAGATCATATTTTTCCCAGTTCTCACACCTCTAATTGCTTTCTCTTGTTTACTCCAGTTGCTCGTGTCTCCAATGCAGTGGTGACAGTGGTGACAGGGCGCTTGTCCCGTTCAGGCCTCGGCAGGGCTGCATCCAGGCCCCCCACAGTGAGGTGTCTGGCTTCAGGGCTGACACACACACACACACACAAGCCCGTTCTTGTTCAATATGCTACTGGATGTGGTTTGCTAATATTTTATTTTATTTAAGATTTCTGCACTGATACACAAAAATGCTACCATTTCCTTTTTTTTTTTTTTTCTTTTTTGTGTCATTACCATCAGGTTGAGCTTGCTTTGTAAAAGAAACTTGGAAGTTTTACTTCATGGGTCAAATTTGGTAAACTGTGTTTTCACCAGGAAATACTTTGTTTCATCGGAATTTTCAAACTGACTCCACCGAGGTCTGCAAGGGGTCTCTCTGATACTCCCATCAACTTGACTGAAGTGGGATTTACACACAGTAAAAAGCACCTTTTCTACGTGGACAGTTCAAGGACAAAGCTACACACCCCTAAAGCCACCGTCCGACTCAGGAGGCAGAACATCTGCCTCATCCACCGAAGACCCCGGGCTCCTCGGCGGCCCCGGGACTCTGTTCGCCAAGTCAACTCCCACCGCCCGGCTGCCCGCCGCGTCGCGAGGACGTACTGCCCTCTGGGCACGCAGCTTCTTTATTTCCTGTCTTCTGTCATCTGCAATCCTGCCAGCGTCACCCGTCTGTGCATCTGTTGGCTTTGGGGATCTTTGTGTGATTCTGGTTTCCTGTTTCATTAAATCACACTTTCGGTTTAATTTTGGTTCTTTCAGTTTGATCTGTTGTTCTTTCTCCAGGTTCCAGATTTAAACACATGGCTTGTTAATTTTCAATCCCTCTTCTCCTAACGCGAAGTTTCAGTCCATCCATTTTCCTCAAAGTGCCACTTTCATTTTAAAACGGAAGTTTGTACTGATTTTGTACTACTGTTCAGTTCAGGGAATTTAAAAAACTCTCTTATAATTTCTGCTTCAACAGATGAACAACCAAAATGTAATAATTCAATTTCCAAGTATTTGGGATTTTAAAGTTTATCCTCTTTGTTATAAACATTTAATTTAAATGGATATGGTCAGGGAACATGGCCCCTGGGATAATTTATTGTTAAACGATAAAAATCTGGACATTTAGAACAAAATGAGAGTACTGGATTGCCCTGTTCAAGGTTCAGCAGAATGGGCTGGGGTGGCTGGCGCTCTCAGAGGGTGGGGCAGCGCGAGGAACAGGAACCAGGGAGACACTGGCCCATCCGACTGTCCCGCACACGGAGTTAACAACGACCCATCTGATTCCCCGTCTATAGCATGGACACGGCAGTCTTGGGAAAGGAGTATTTGGGTCTATTTTTGAGAGCACAGGCAGTGGAACCAGCATTGGGGACGCCCCCACTGCCAGCTTTTCCCTTCTAGATCATCACAACACCATGTGCTGCCATCGGGCCGCTTTCTAAATGCTCCTGAGATGATCATCCTCACGCAGGGGTCTGCGGAGAGACCCCAAGCTCCATCAGGGGCATGAGGACCCACGAAGGGAAGGGGCAGGAGTTTTTCCCCAGGCAGAGCCCTGCACACAGAACCAACAAACAGAGGTCAAGAAAGGGAGAAATTGTGGACGCTGAGTCACCAGATCCATTTTATACTTGAAGAGTTAAGGTAGTACAAAACAGGAGAATCAGAAACCCAAATAATCATGGGGAGGTGGGGCAGAAGAGGGGGAAGGCAGAGCACGACCCAGAATACACGCAGAGCCGGCAAATACGAGCATCACTGTGATGCTAGACACTCGCTGGAGGCGAGGCTTGTAGCCGGACCCGAGGTTCCTAGCAGCGAATGTAAAAAAGTACCCAACCCCAAAGAATCATCCCCAAACTCCTGGAACCAACGAACGTGTATAGCAGTGCCCGCTGCAGGCCCAGACCCAGCGTTCACCGCTCCCTGCGGCCTCCACGGGTTGCTCAGTTTCCCTGGGGGACAGGGGAGGGCCGCAGTGTCCAGGAGGGATTGGGACAGTGACCTGGCATTGTGTTAGGTCAGAGGGACTTGGGGAAGCGGAGTGGCTAAGTGAGAATCAGAGGGCCCCGCTGGGGGGCAGGCTCTGTCTTCCTCATGTCCTTGACCGTCCCTTCTGTGGTCACTTCTCAGCCCCATGTGCTCAGCCCTCATCAAGCATTTATTCATTGCTCAAGAATACCCATCTCATTAACTTCTGGGTCATTCAATTATCACTCATCTTCATCCTCCCTTCATTCATTCTTTATTTCCTCATTTACCCATTTATTCAGCAATTTCTGATTTCCAGCTGAGAGGCTGCCCTGAGGGGCCGGCAATCCTGGTCCCCTGTCCAGAGAGAGGACCGGGGTCCCCGGCTCCAAAAGTGTCCTCCTCATGGGCAGGGAAGCAGAGAGCAGCTGGTACAGCGGGCTGTGGGGGGACAGGGCATGGTGGCCCCGACACAGCACAGGTGCCACCCAGACCACACACACATCCTGGGAAGACGCAGCTCCGAGGGAAGACCCCGGGTTCCCGCACACACAGCACGTGATCCTCTCCCCTCAGCACGGCCTTGCCGGCTGAAGCCCAGGGAACCAGAGACGCCCGATGCCCAGCATGCCGGGAGCCCTGTGTGGGGAGAGGGGAGCAGTAGATGGTGAGAAGCCTTCCTGGCCAGCCCGGGGGCCCGGGCGGGATTAAAGTCAGCCTAAACATTCACGATCACAGTGAAGGGGAGAGAAGTCCCGCTGCAGCTGGGGATTCTGGGAATTGTCTCACCGGAGGGCTCCTGGCAACTCCAGGGGTCTCCCCGGCACAGAGTGGAGCCAAGGCTCAGGGTCATTCTAAACCTGCAAAGGCCCTGGAGCAACAAGGGCCCCATTCAGTCTACTGGGAAATGGCGAGTAGATGGAGACAGGGGCAGGTGTGCAATGGGGGACAGGTGCGCCGCCCCCGGGGTGGGCGGGCCTGAGGAGCCGGGAGTGGGGAGCAGGTGTGTGAACGCTCTCCTGCATTCTGGGGGATGTGCTACCTGGTGACGCTGCCCCCGCCGACTCTGCTCCTCACCCACTCCCATGGCCCCACTCTCGGTCCCTGCCTGCTGTCTCCTTGTCCTCCAGGACGTCTCCCTGGACGTCCCTGGGTGCCCTGGCTCAGCCTGGACAGCCCTGAGCTGGTTGTTGGTTCCATCTGTCCCAACATGCTCCTTACCTGGGTGACCCCTGCGCCAGGTACTGGCCATCCTGGGTGCCTCCGGCCTTTCCCTGTCTATTGGCCTCACCTCCCCCAACCGAGCTGCCAACCAAACACTGGCCCTTCAGCCTTACCGCCCAGCTGTCCCCTCCCAGAGTCTCCCGCGTGCCCCCGGCTGGACGGGCAGCGCCGCCCCCAGCATGTGCCCCAACCCTGACCCGTCAGCCCCCTCCCCCACCCACATGCAGCAGCCAGCTGGCCCTGCTGAGGACCCAGACCGGAGCCTGCACTCCTGCTTACCACGCGCTGGGCCCAGGACACAGGGGCCGTCCCCGTGCTCGGCTGGACAGTTTCGTCCAGATCTGACGACACACAACCACAGGGTCTGCTGAGAGCTGGGGTGGGGGAAGTGGTCTGGGCACGGCGAGTGGAGATGGAGGAAGGAGCAGGAGGGCGGTGGAGCAAAGAGTTTATTGTCTCTGGAAGGAGTGAGGGTCGTGGTCTCAACACACCAGTGGACACCCACAGCGTGACTCTGCCTGGGCCCGCATGGACAGAGGTGGCCGAGAGAGGGGAGGGGGCTGGCCAAGGTCACAGACCACGTTGGAGCCAGAGCCAGGGCAAGAGTCACCCTCTGGCCTTGGCCAGGCTCTTCCTGCCCCTCACAGGGCCCTGGACAGTCTGTTCAGGGCAAAGAACCTTATGTAGGGAGCTGTCACCCCAAATGGGGAGACACGTCTCCTCCCAGGGGAGCTGGGGCTACAGCTCGGGCTGTGTGAGCAAAGGGCCCTGGCTAAGGATGAGAGAGGTGACCAGGTCCAGGGTGGAGGCGACGGCACCCTTCCCATCCCCTCAGAGAGGGAATGTCCCACCCGGTGTCTCAAAAGGGATGGCAGAACAGAGGCAGCGGTGGGAGGACGGGGCGGGCTCGCAGGGCCGAGAGAAGATGCTCACGACAGGGCCCGGAGGAGGCTGAGGCCCACTAGGAGCAGGAAGCCCCTCTGGGGGGCCCACGGGCGGCCCTGTGCGGCAGGCGCCCCGTTGCAGAGGCTTCCGGAACAGCACTGTCTGACGACGCCGTTGAGTACCCCGGGTCCCGACAGCCACTCATACTTCATGCTGGTGTTGGGGCACCTGGGAGCACAGCGCTTGCTGAGGAAAAATCTCGTCCTTGACCCTGCAGGAGAGAGGCGACGGGAAGGAGGATCCGCAGTTACGAGGACAGGCACGGGGCGGGGGGCTCTCCAGGTGGACAGCGGATGCCAGAACCAAACCTCGGATCAGAGAACTGTCGGCTCCTCAAGGGCGACAGACACCGTCTCCTGACTGCTTCACAGGCCAGGCTCTGCAGGGCAGCGGGAGCGTGGCTGCCCAAGGTCACCTTCGAGGTCACAGCAAAGCAGAGGCCCAGGACTGCTGCCCCTGGTGGGGGCTCTTCCCTGAATCCACACATGGCTGGACCATCCTGGCTGGCCCAGGGGCCCGCGAGTCTCGGGGAGATGGGGTGAAGCAAGACAGAGGGGACAGGGACTGGGGACCACAGAGAGCCTGCCGGGCGCTCAGCCTGGGCTTGCCATCTGTGTCCCGCCCCGACCCCGCCTCGTTCATCCGAAGACGAGGCGGGGCCCCCTGGAGGAATGCAAAACACCTGGGACAACCCAAACTGTAGAAAGAAAGACCCCTGTGGGTGGAACCCACCTGTGTTATATGACATTGTGTTGTGTGTGCTGTGCGGGTTTATATTTTGTTGTGTTGGTTTACATTACGTTGTGTTAGGTGATAATTGTATTGTATGATGTTATGTCGTCTCATAGGCTACATGGTTTAGGACAGCCTGAAGGAGGGAAAGAGCTGGCCTCCTCCTCCAGGAAGCCTCCAGGGCCCTACCTTGAGCAACTGCCACCCCTCTCCCGTGCTCAGGGTGGAGATCTCAGGCAAGGTCGGGGCACGGGGGAGGGGCCCCTGAACAGAGCCCTCACCACTGCCCATTCCCTGCTCAGAGGGGCCACCGTCACACGGCCTCCAACCACTGCCTTCCAGGCCCAGAAACTGTAAACACAAAGCTTGGGTGGAGCCAAAGATAAAGGAAACGGGGGAGGCCTCCGAAGTGTCACTGCGGTGACACGGGTCAGACCACGGAGGAGGGCCCGGGCGTCCCTCCATGTAAAAATCCACCTTGAATTTCTTTTTAACCAGCTGGAAAGGTAATGGAGAAAGGAACCGTTGTGCCCATGATGCTGGCGTGAGGTTGGCTGGACACGTGAGCAAGCCTGCACGTGGCACCGCTGCAGGGGTCAGCGCAGCAGTGACGGCCACAATGTGAAGTGCACCTGTGTTTCTCACCGGCTCGTCCACTTTACAGATTTACCTCCAGGAAGCCCAATCGTGCAACACGTATTTTCTTGCATCATTACTGGAAAATCGGGAAGAATCCTGAGGTTCATTATGGGGAACTGATCAAGTGAATGCTGCTCCAGCCAGGCCCCCAGGACGTGAAGCCACAGGGAGGAGGCAGCTCTGCTGGCACTGGCAGAGCCCAGGGACCTGGAACCACCTGGCCAGAATCACCACACCATGACCATGCTTTCTCGGGAGAACAGATCCATCTCTCCACCTCCGGCTCTCTGGACACTTGTATAACTTTATGAAAGAGTTTCTGGTGGTTTGCAGGTGATATTTCAGTGGGGCTGGGGAACGTGTTCAGGTTTTACTTTATAATCTTCTCTCAGGTATTTTTTAAAGTGAAGTCGTATCCCTTCAGGCCCACAGTCAGCCACGTGGGTGTGTGGCCTGGTGGGCAGCGATGGGGCCGGCAGGCGTCCTGGGGGCAGCGGCCTGCCTGGCCGACCCACCTCTCCCCCGCCATCCCTCTGGCCTCCTGCTCTCCCTGTAAACTCAGTTACACCAGAGCCTCTGCCCTGCTGACAGTTCCCAGGGGAGGGACATTTAAGAACTGGCACCTCAGAAGGAGGAGAAAAAGCGCAGAATCCGAGGATATTGCCCCTTGAGTCCAGTGGGAGCACAGAGCACGAGGTGCTGTCGGACCAACAGGTCCAAGGGCGCCACCGCCCCAGCCCTGCAGAGAGCCCAGGGATCCAGGCCGAGTCCCAGGGGGGCGGGGCACCCGCCTTCCGCGCGCCCAGGACTCACTTATGGTGACGACCACCGCGATGGAGACGCAGACCTGGTCCGTGGAGTAGCACACGGCGGGCTTGCACAACGCCCGGCTGGTGACTTTGAAGCACTGGTAGCAGCTCAGGTTCCCGCCTGTGGGGCAGCCACGGGGCTCGGTGGAGCCGGGCTGTGCACCCGGCCCGAGCGCACGGTGCGCCCCACAAGGCGCCCGTAAGAAACCCCGCGCAAAGAGCCCGAGATGAGATGCGCCCCCAGCGCCCGGCGGAGACCCGCGCAGCCCCCCGGGGCCGCTGGCCCGCTCAGCCCACCCCTCACCTGGCTCTGTCGCGCCTCCACCAAACTCCGCAGACACCAGCAAAGCCCACAGCCCTAGAACCAGCCCCTCCATGACGCCAGAGGGCTCAGCCTGCAGGGGGTGGGGCGGAGCAGAGAAGGAGGCTTCACCCTGAGCGCCCCCCCAGCTCCCCCAGCCGCATCTCCCCTCCCCTCGGTCCCGCCTTCCTGGACCTCGTCATTCCACGCCCTTCAGGTCCTGGTTCTCAGGGGACCCTCCTCCCAGCCCCTCCCCTCCACCAGCCTGCAGGAGCTGGGTCCTCTGAGGAGAGTCAGCCCAGCGACGGGGCGGGTGTGGGGGCCTGTCAGCCCCTCCTCAGCAGCTCCTGCTCAGGGGAGGGTCTCCTGGGGTCTCCGAGGACAAGGACGGCAGCTTCAGCCTCCAGGCGCCTCCTGCTGGAGCAGAAGGGGGGGCAGGGACCGCTCTCCCCTGAGGGTCCACCCCCCGGGCAGCCTCAGCCCCAGGTCAGCTCCGATGCGTCCTCCTTGTCCTGTAACAGACCCGTGTGCAGCAGGGCTCCAGGTCACACCGCGGGACACGGACCATGTTGGGTCCCTTTCTCAGGGGCCCACGGATGGCTGAGGCAGAGACATTCTCTCCCTGAGGTGTGGCGGGAAGCAGTCTGATGTTGGAGTTGGAGGAGAGAGATGGAGGGCTTCAAGGGGGAGGAGGGATCATTGGAGCCGGAGAACAGGTGACGGACATCTGGGCAATCAGATGAAGCAAAGGCAGTCCAGTGGGGGAACTGTCATGAGCCAGGCTCCCAGTGGGAACCCAGGAAAGTACTGCTCAAGGGCCAAATTGGGGGAGGGGGGAGGAAGAAGAGGGGAGGAGGGAGGGGGAAGAGTGAGAGAAGGAGGGAGGAGAAGGGGAAAGAGGAGGGTGGAGGGTGGGGGAGGAGCAGCGAGGAGGCGGAGGGGGAGGAGGAACAGGTGATCAGATCACAGGCACTGAAACTTGACTCTTCATTGTTTCTCCAGCCCTTGGAGCGATGTCCCCACTTCCTGTGGGCGTGTGCGGGGCGGTGATGTGGACGCTGAGTAAGGGGAGAGCGGGGAGCATCTGTGGGCGCCTTCACCAGGGGCCTCCTGCTTGAAGGACCGCGGGGCTGCTGCTTCCACAGGGCCCACAGCTCTGTCGACTTCTGCAGGGAGTGCGGCTCTGCCGCCTCCAGGACCCCGGAAGGTCTGGGGCCCTGCAGGGGGACTGGAGCCTGAGTGGCCAGTAGGGCCTGCCCCCGTGTCCCCACACAGTCCTTCCTCCACTTCCCTCCGTCCACACAGTCCTTCCTCCACTTCCCCCCTGTCCACACACGGTCCTTCCTCCACTTCCCCCCTGTCCACACACAGTCCTTCCTCCACTTCCCCCCTGTCCACACAGTCCTTCCTCCACTTCCCCCCTGTCCACACACAGTCCTTCCTCCACTTCCCCCCTGTCCACACAGTCCTTCCTCCACTTCCCCCCTGTCCACACACAGTCCTTCCTCCACTTCCCCCCTGTCCACACACAGTCCTTCCTCCACTTCCCCCCTGTCCACACAGTCCTTCCTCCACTTCCCCCCTGTCCACACACAGTCCTTCCTCCACTTCCCCCCTGTCCACACAGTCCTTCCTCCACTTCCCCCCTGTCCACACACAGTCCTTCCTCCACTTCCCCCCGTCCACACAGTCCTTCCTCCACTTCCCCCCGTGTCCACACACAGTCCTTCCTCCACTTCCCCCCGTCCACACAGTCCTTCCTCCACTTCCCCCCTGTCCACACAGTCCTTCCTCCACTTCCCCCCTGTCCACACACAGTCCTTCCTCCACTTCCCCCCGTGTCCACACACAGCCCTTTCCTTCTGCCCCGGGCCGCCACCCTTTTCACGGCTGGGCCTGGGGCTTTGGAGACTGAGGTCCTCAGCTCCGGTGAGGCTGCCTCCCATGGGGCGTCCTTCTGCTGCAGCTGAGTCCCTCGGGCCCGTCGACTGTCCCTGTGATGGGCCCACCGGGTTAACGGGGTTTAGACGTGCTTGGGCCCCATGGAGTTTCTTCCCCCAAATCTCCCCCGCCTCACGTGGATCTGCAGGCAGAGTGTGGGGGGCCCTTCCCATCGCAGTGCAGACCCGGACCCCTCCCGCCCAGCTCACCCGCACAGTCCCCTGCAAATCCTCCCGTCGTCCCATCCTTTATTCTTGTTTTCAGAGCCTGCGGGGCTGACGTGCTCTCACTGGGCCCTGGTTCCCAGGAACCTGGCCTCACGGGAACAGTGTTGAAAAGAATCCAATGACACTTGTTAAAGCCCAGTGAGGCTTCGTCAAGGGTGGGAGGGGCCTGTCACTTTGGGTGCAGGGCCCACTGCAGGGGAGAGAGAGCTCGGGCTGGAGCCTGAATACAGCGGGGGCAGCGGGGTTTACAGCCAAGGAGCAGGTGGCGGCAGCGGGTGGAAAATACCAAGAGGAAACATGCGGGGGGTGGGGGGGGTTCTGGCTAACCGACTTGATAGGATTCTTGCAGAAGGCGGCCGGGAGGTCAGACCTCACCTGGGGGCGGGGGACAAGGACCGGATCAGACAGCCAGGGCGGGGTTCTTGCTAAAACTGGATTTACAAGGAAGGGCAGAGCCAGGCCCAGGAGGAGGTTCAGGAGCCTGACCAAAGTTTGGTCAAGCAAAGATCTCTGTCACCAGACTGCAGGGAGCTGACCATGCAGCAGGAGTCCGAGCCCCGAGGGCAGGGCAGTGGTCCAGGGTGGGGCCCTCTCCCCTCTGGAGGGGCCGTCATGCCCCCCACGACCTCACCTGGGACCGCTCGCACCCAGGTGTGGGTGGGAAATGCTGCTGTCTCCTCCGACCCTCCCGGTCCCGTCTCCCAAGGCTGCCCCTCAGGGTGCCCTCAGCTGGGCGTCAGGTGGCCGCACAGCCTTTCCCGCCGTGTGCATGTCAGGTCTCTCCCAGGTTCCCTCCTCTCTGTTCCTTCCTGCCCTTATGTCCTCAGTCACAGCCTCTTGTGCCTGTGGGGAGCGGGCAGGGGGCAGCCCTGCATCTGGATTCTCAGGTGATGCAGCCCCGGTCCTCCCTCAGGGGTCTAGCCGGTGGCGAGTGGGTGGGAACACAAAGGGGTGACTAGTAGTTGAAGGGCCGTCCCTGGCCCCCACAGTGACTGCTGCCGGCCACCTCCACCAGTGGCCACTGATCCACCTGGTGGTCCAACCAGCAGGACTGTCCCGGCTCCCTTTCTTGCCTGGGGCACGTCCTAGGGACCCCCACCCCTGCCCGGCCAGGCACAGCCTCCCTGGGGGTGGCAGGCCCAGAGCCTCGGGTCCCTTTATCTTGTGACGCACCAGCCCTTCCTGCTGTCCAGCCTCTGCCCGGGCGGGAGCCCCGGTTTGGGGATGGGATGAGAGGGGTGGGACTGAAGAAGTTGGGGCGGTGCATCCACTGCGTCTCGTGTTTACTCATCTGTCCATTCACTCTATAATCGCGTTGAATGTGAGTTTGGGACGTGAAACCCACACAACCAACCCTGAGAGGAGGGTGGTGTTGGAGGCAGTGACAGAGGGGCCTGGGGGGTGGTGGCAGGCATGGCTGTTCTGGGAGGAGAGGGGTGGCTGACAGCACACTGTCCTGGCCACGCAGTGGGGGGACGTGCTCGGGTCACACCACTGTCAGCACCCGTGCAGGAATGGCCATCCTCACAGGTGACCGCTGTATCTCTGGCACTGGGCAGGGGTGTGGCAGGCACAGGGGGCAGCAATCACTCAGTGTCCAGCTGCCCTCCTGGCCTCCCCTCTGATCTTGTTTGTGAAGCAGCTTCTGGGAAGCTCTGGTTCCTGGAGGTGACAGGAGTGGGGGGACACGAGTAGGGAGAAGGCTCAGAAACAGGTGGGGAAGGGCCTGTGGTCACAGGATGGGTCAGGGAGTGGGACTGGGGTTCTCAGAATACTTTCTGGGATCACAGAACAATCTTGGCTACCAGTCACCCTAGCTCCCCCACAGGCACCGCCCCATCACTTTCCCTGGGAGCCCTGGGGGCTGGGGACGGGTGGGGGGCCCCGAGGGTCTTGTGCCCAGATGTCTCAGCTTTCAGAGATAAACAGGACCGGGCCTGAGGCCTATGTTCCTTGGTCCCCAGGAGGGACAGTAGGCTCTGTGCCCAGCTCAGGGTTCCATAGGGGGAAAGGGAGAAGGCACATCTTGGGCCTTTTTAGATCCGATGAACGGGTGTCTGAGCTTTCCACAATCCCTGGAACCAAGACGAGGCCCCCACCACCCGGACCTTTGCCCAAGCCCAGTGATGGGCGGGTCCCTTGGGTCCCTGCAAACCCCCACTGTCCCAGTCCCTGTGGAGTGTATTCTTGGTATTGGTGAGCGTGTGGGCGATGTGCACCCCGCCAGCCTTCACTCCGAGCCTGGACAGGAACTGCTGCAGCTCCAGCCCTTTTTGGGGGGCAGCGAGGAAGGGAAGCCAACCTGACCCATGGCTGTGACCGGGCCACTGGCCAGCCTCTGATGGCACAGACAACTAGCTCCCTGTGGAAACATTTGGGTGAAAGTCAGTTCTGCTCCCAGTAAGCGTTTTGTTACCCACTAGGCTGCCCCCTCCGCACGTCCCCCCGTCCCCCACCGCCCCCCCAGGCCTGCACACGACTGACTGCCTCTGTCGTCCTGAGACGGGAAACAGCACGGAAAGCTGTGGACCTGCCAGACCCCGCCAGGGCCAGACACCCTGGGACAGGCCCCGAGCCAGCGGCAGGGCGTTCCTGCAAGCGGATCTCCTGGGCTTCTCGCTCGTCCAGAGGGTCCGCTGGGTGCTAGCTGCATTGACACTCGCTCCAGGTGTGGGGCTGTGTGTCCACTGCCTGGCCACACTGTCCAGGCCCCACGTGACTGTCTTTGGTTCCCGTTCGGGTTCCTGAACTCATTGCATCTGATGACAGCACTGGGTTTGCAGCATCGGTGGGCCCATCCTGGGGGTGCTGGGGGCTCTCCAGGCCCCATCTCACCCCCAGGCCACAGGGGGATGGGGCGTGCCAGTGGACAATTAGGCTTAGGCAGCTGACGAGAGGGACAAGAGAACCCCAGCTGGACTGCGCATCTCGGGCAGCGGTCTGGGTCTCACTGGCCGCTCCCCGAAGGGCAATTCTCACGTGACCATCTGCCCCTCCTTCAGCCGGGTCCTTTCTTTCCAGGTACTGACACCGCAGCCTCTGTGGGGGACCCTGCCAGGGCCTTCTGGCCCCTTCTGCCCCTTTCTTAAGACTCACATAGATGGAAAACTAAGATGGCTATTAAGCAGCTATGTAAACCCCTTTTAAAAGAGTTTAGAAATTCAGGACTTGGTGCTAACCAATTCTTGAACAGGATGTATTCACCCAGAAATATGTTCCTGTAAAAGTGCTCTGTCCTTCTTGTGCGCAACCTTCCAGATGGAAGTTCTAGATGAAAATAGTGAAAGATTTTCTTTGTATCGTGGAGTTTTGATGACTAAAGGGGACACACTGATGACACAGCACGAGGACCTGGCCCCTGGGGAGGCGCGGGCAGGACATCCATGGTCTTTGTTCCCAGACTTGCTCTGAAAGCTTCCTCCTCCTCCTCCTCCTCAACCAGCACAAACCCTCCGGTGCTGCCTTTCCGAGCGGCTGTGAGCGGACGGTGAGCCCAGTCACAGCCAGGCTGGCAGAGGGGCCTCAGCTCCTGCTTGTCCCCACGTGGGAGGGCAGTGGAGGGCTGGACAAACAGGACAGTTTATAGCTGACCGTCCTGGCAGTCCCTCTGAGACCAGGGACTGGGCGGGAGGCCCTGGGGGGTGCGGGGGCACGACGAAGGCCACACTGGGAGCCCATTTCATGTGCTGATATCACAAATTCCGTGTGTCCAGGGCTGCCCCATGCCTAGTGGGACCGTGTTTCTCACGTGCACCCTGGCTGTCACCACTCCACCCGGCCCTGGAAGCCGCGGATTGGCCTCGGGTTACAGCCCAGAGACACAGACAGAGTTCTGCCTCCGACTACTGACCTGGTCACTGTCCCAGCCCCAGCCATTCGGGTCCTCGACGGGGCAGCCTGAGTCCCACTCGAGTCCTGAGAGGCCAGGGAGTGGGCTTGGGTCGTCCGGCTGTAGGCGGGACCCTGGTGTGCTGTCCCGGCAGGCAGCAGGCAGGTCTCCAGGGTCTCCTGGGGCAGGGAGGTGTCCCCACAGCTGACTTGGGGCTGGGCAGTGCACTGCAGCCTCTGAGGGGGGTCAAGGACCCAGGCCCCTGACCCCGTGCCCCTACGTACACCTACAGGCCTAGCCCAGGCGCCCCTGGCCGCCCCTCACCCCCTCCCCCGACCCAGGGTCCATAAAACTGCAGGAGCCTTCTGCCCAGGGCCCCCTCCCAGGGAGACAACCCTGACCCCACGTCAGTCAGGCACGCTGTTCTATGCTGCTCCATGCTGTTCCAGGCAGGGAAACAGATGGGGGGGTTGGCATTTTGCTCTGGTTCTAGGCTCTTGCTCACACTGTCCCAGGAAGCGCTGACGGCCCGCCGTTCCCTCCATTCCTGCTCTGGCTCTAATCTGCTCCTCGGACCCCTGACAGCTCAGCTCTCTCTGCGGCTGAGCTGAGCTCCTGGCAGCCCCCACGTGCTCCGCACTAACAGGCGTTATGATGATGCTTCAGGTCTCTGGGCATGAACGACAGCTCACCCCCTGATCTCACAGTTCCTGAAGCGTCTGGGTGCCCCTTTGCCTCCATGTACAGTCCCAAGTTAAAGCCTGGGCACCTTTGGGGAAGGTCAGGGGGTCACCACCCATATGCTTGTGTTGTGGAGAGATCCTTTCTTCTGGGGACACAGCACCTCCCAGTCCATGATTTCTAGGTCTGAAAACTGGCTGAGTTCCCGAAACTGGGCAAGGGATTGCGACTTTTCATTGCGGTGACTGCACTCAGCCTCCCATTTACCGTCCTAGATCTCCTTGCTGGTGCAAACTGAAGAGTGAATGGTGAACCATGAAGGGTGAGCAGCGAATGGTGAACAGTGGATGGCGAACCGCGAATTGTGAACCATGGATGGTGAACCGTGGATGGTGAACCGTGGATGGTGAACCGTGAATGGTGAACCGTGGATGGTGAACCGTGAATGGTGAACAGTGGATGGTGAACCGTGGATGGTGAATATTACTCTGGTTGGCCGCCCAGCTACTTTGCCCTCATGGACGCCATGTTCTACCTCCCATCTCTGTAGCTTCTGTGGGTCAGGCTCCCTGGACCGCCACTGACACGCAGGTTGGCGTGACAGTTACCACCCTTGGTTTCTAGTTGCTGAACGCTGCCCTCTGTGGGCCAGTGCCAGCACAGGGAGCTCATGGATGCAGCAGCCATGTGGCAGGGAGGGGGGCTCTGCGTGCGTCCAGGAGCAGGGACGCCCCCACCAAGGCAGATGGAGCTGCTGC
Organism: Tapirus indicus; assembly: GCA_031878705.1. Taxonomy (NCBI): domain Eukaryota; kingdom Metazoa; phylum Chordata; class Mammalia; order Perissodactyla; family Tapiridae; genus Tapirus; species Tapirus indicus. The sequence continues at coordinate 2,005,395 of CM062935.1, forward strand.
TGCTGCTGGAACCCCCAACATCTCCTCCGAGAACTGAGCCCCAGCAGAGCTCCATCCGTCACAGAGACCAAGCAGCCGCCTGTGGGGGTGAGGGTTTGGGCCATTCCTGGGATGCAGGGGATGATCGTCCATCCTGCTGGGGTTGCTACACACACCAGGGACAGGTTTGCTTTTTTGCCCCAAGTGCCTCGATCAGCACCTTTATCTGAGGCTCACAGAGCGATCTGCTGCCACGGAGTCTTGTATGACATCACCCCAGACAAAGGGACAGGCTTCACACCCACAGATATAAGTGTCCTAGGGCTGCTGGAAGAAAGTTCCATGAATTTGGACGACTTACAATGAAAGAAACTTATGATCTCACAGTTCTGGCGGCGGGAGCGCCAAAGTCAAGGTGTCAGAGGGCCCCTCCCTGAGGGCTCTGGGGACGCTCCTTCCTGGCCTCTTCCCGCTCCGGGGGCTGGCCGTCCTTCGCGGTCCTCGGTTTGTGGCAGCATCACCCCGTCTCTGCTCCATCTTCACATGGTCTCCTCTCTGTGTCCCCACTTCCCTCTTCTTACAAGGACCCAGTCCTACTGGATTCAGGGCTCATCCTAGCCCAGTTTGACCTCATCTTAACTTCTTCCATCTGCAAGACCCTATTTCAAATAAACTCACAGCACAGGTTCCGGGGGTTGGGCTTGAACATATCTTTTTGGGGACACAATTCAACAAGAGGAACGATCTTGGGCACACGGACAAGGAGCTGTCGCTTACGTCACACCTCTGTCACTTGGCAGCTGTGGCCTTGCAGATCACGAGTGTGACCCTCAAAGGTGAAGCCCAGACACCAGATTGCAGATGGCACCGAGCGGATGTGGCTGGTGCCCTTCAAAGCGGCTGCCATGTGACGCTGTGACTCTAAGACCAGCACGTGTGGGCCCAGGGACCACGGCGTGGTGGTCGGAGTGTTTCCTCACCGGATTTCGAGGGTCTCCTGTTCTCGTACCTGTGACTTCTGCTGGAATAGAAGGCCTGGCGCAGGATGGGGACGTCCACGGGGCTCGGGAAGGGTCCCCTACACCGAATCCCGGCGCCATCTGGATACTGTGAGTCCTTCTACCAGTAGAACAGCAGGCAAAGGAGGGACTATCTTGTCTTGGTGATTGACCCGAACTGTGGTGACAAGATGGGGGTGCCCCTAAGTACTAGCAACAGGGAGGAACCCGTGTGGACGGGGCCTTAACCGGGCACTCCCTGGGCCTCCATGCCTGCTGACAATCAGGGCAGGCAGGCGGTTCTGGCCACCACAGGCAGGCAGGGGCGCACTGGTGACAGGCCCAGAGCCCCAGGGAAGGGCTCGTTCCTCCTGGGAAAGTGTGTGTGGGGGGGTGCTGCGCAGGGCACCTCCACTCCGCCTGCAAGACTGACACCATCAGCTGTCAGCCCTTCGGGACCTGCCTCCCCCTTCAAGCCAAGGCCAGACTTGAATCCAGCAACGCGTGAAAGAGGAAATGTCATGAGCAGTCGGGTTTTATCCAAGGAGAGGAGAGCTGAATTAACTTTGGAAAATAAATCAGTGTAACTCACCATCTTAAAAGACCAAAAACGGAAAAACATGTGCTCATCTCAATAGATACAGATAAGCCGTTTGACAAAATTTGACTCAATTCACGATAAAATCTCTCAGCAAATTAGTATCAGAAGGAATTCCCTCAACTGCTGAAGGGAGTCATGACAAACCCAGAGCCGGGGCACATCTGAAGGTGAAAGACTGCAGCTCCGGCGTAGGCAAAGTCGTCCGCTCCCGCCACTACTGCTCTCTGGCCAGAGGACTTGGCCAGTCAGATAAGCTGAAGAAAAGCCGTGCAGGGTGGAAAGCAAGAAGCAAAACCGTTCTTATTGTACAGGCCTGGTTGTTTACGTGGAAAATCCAAAGAATCCTCATCAAAGTTTCTAGGATACACAGGAGACAAGATTAATATAAAAATTGATTATAGTTCTATAATCTAGCAACAAATAATTCAAAATTGAAATTTAAAATTCAATGAGACTTGACACCAAAAGTGCAATTTAATAAAGGAAAAATGGACAAACTGGGCTTCACTAAAATGAGAAACTTTTGCTCTGTGGAAGCCCATGTGAAGGGGATGAGAAGACGAGACACGGACTGGAAGAAAGTATTTGCAAACCACACGCCTGACAAAGGGTTAGCACCTGGAATATGTCGGGGACTCTCCAAACTCAACAGTAAAAATCAAATAAACAAACAAACGTCTCATTAGAAAATAGGCAGAAGACCTTTCACTGAAGACGGTCTACAGAGCAGATACGCACCTGACGTGTGTTCAGCATCACTGCCAGGGGAACGGCACCGAAACCACAACGGGCCGTCACCACACACCTAGCAGAAGGGACAACACAAAAATTAACCACAAAAACAAAAGTTGGTAAGAATGTGGAGAAACTGGACCCCTCACACATTGCTTGAGGGAATGTAAAATGGTACAGCCACTCTGGAAAATAGTTTGGAAGTTTCCAGTAAAACTACATATGCACTTACCATGTGATCCAGCCGTTGCACCGTGGGGCATTTACCCGGAGCAATGGAAACTCATGTTCTTACAAAAACCCGTGCCTGAATGCTTGTAGCAGCTTTACTTCTAATGGCAGGAGCTGGGACAGCCCAGATGCCCTTCAACAGGCAGATGGTCAGACAGACTGTGGTCCATCCGTGTCATACTCTTCAGCACTCAAAAGGATCGCACTGTTGATACACACAGCTTGGATGAATCTCCAGGGAATTAAGCTGAGTACAGAAGCCAATACCAAAAAGATACGTAGCATGTGATTCCACATTCAGAGCACTTTTGAAATGACAGAGTTTTAGAAATGGGGGGCAGATGAGCCGTTACCTGAGGTCGGGATGGAGTGGGGTGAGAGGGCGGGAGGTGCGTGTGGTCATGAAAGAGGAACAGGGAGGGTCCTGGTGATGGTGGAAATGTTCCGTACGTGGCAGTGGTGGGGGATGCAGGAGCCCACACGGGATAAAATCGTGCAGGACTAAATACACTTGCACACCAGGGAGTTCACGGGGAAATGTGACTATGATTGGCGGGTGGTGTCACTGTCCACATCTTGGTTGACACCACGCTGTAGTTTTGCAAATGTAGCCATCAGTAGACACTGGGTCAAGTGTGCACAGATGTTTTGGTTATTTCTTAAAAACTCCCTGTGAATCTACAATTATATCAATCAAAATTTTTTGAGGAAGATTGGCCCTGCACTAACATCTGTTGCCAATCTTCCTCTTTTTTTTCTTTTTTATCTCCAAAGCCCCAGTACGTAGTTGCACATCATAGCTATAGAGTTGTAGCTCTTCTACGTGGGACGCCACCTCAGCATGGCTTGATGAGCGGTGAGTAGGTCTGAGCCCAGGATCCGAACCGGGGAACCCCAGGCCGCAGAAGCGGAATGTGTGAACTTAACTACTACACCACTGGGCCAGCCTCCAATAAAATTTTGAAAAATTAAATTACAAAAAATAAAAAGATCAATGTCATTTAGAATAGCATCCAAAAAGTGACATACTTACGAATAGATTTAACAAAATATGTGCAAAAGATATTAAAGAAGACAAATGTATGGGGCACTTTATCATGTTTGTGGATGGGAAGACTCAGTATTCTTGGAGTTTCTATTCTCCCCAAGTTGATCTCTCTGTTCCTGTAATCTCAGTCATCCCCCAGCTGGCTCTGTGAAGGCATTAATAAAATCATAAGATTATATGAAAATGCAAAATGGCTAAAACAACCAAAACAGTTTTGAAAAAGAGGAACAAACCTGGAGATACAACACTGCCCTATTTTATGTCTATCAGACCACGGTAATTAAGGCAGTGCTGCTTTTGGATGTAAGGAAGGACATAGAGATCTACGAACAGAATAGAGGTTCAGAAATAAACCCACACATATACGGTCAATTGATTTTTACAAAGTCATCAAGGTAATTCAATGGAGGAAGGATTGTCTTTTCAATAAATGGTGCTGGACCAGTTGGACATCCCCACGGGAAAAATAAACCTCAGTCCATATCTCCAACCGTATTCATACACTGGACCTAATCATTTATCATTCATCTGTGAAATGGATCTAATAAATAAACATAAGAGCTAACACTACAAAACTTCTAGAAACAAATATAGGAGATAATCTTTGTGACTTTGGGCAAAGATTTCTTAGACAGGACACAAAAAGCATCATCTCTAAAAGAGAAAGATATAAATTAGACTTCACCAGAATTAAGAACTTCTGCTCTTAGAAAGATTGTGCAAGGAAATAAAATTGAATTCCAAGGACAGGAAAAAATATTTGCATACATTAAAAAAGAACTTGTATCTGGAATATATAAATAATGCACAAAATTTAATAAAAAGAGAACAAACAACCCTATAATAAATGGGCAAGAGATTTGAATGGACACCTCACCATGGAAGAAATTCAGGCAGCACCAAGCACATGAAAGAATGTTCAGCATCTTTAGTCATTAGGAAAATGTAAATTAAAACCACGAGGAGATACCGTGACACACCCACACCCATGAAAATGGCTGTAACCACAGACAGACCCGCTCAGTGCCAGGGAGGATGTGGGGGTGGCACTCTCTCGCTAGGGTAGATGCAAAACGGCACAGCCACTTGGGGAAGTGTTGGCAGTTTCTTATAGAGTCAACCCCACTCTTTCCACGTGACCCAGCAATCCCCTCCCAGGTTTTTATCCAAAAGAAATGAAAACTTATGTCCAAACAGGCTGTGTGCACATGCTCATTAAATTGTATACTTAAAATTCATAAATTTGATTCTTACAAATAATACCTCAAAAAGCTGATTTAAAGGAAACTTTCCACAAAGAAAAACTCCAAATTTAGATGCTCTCACTGGCTAATTCTTCCAAACATTCAAGGAAAAGATAATCTTTCAGAGGAAAGAAAGAAAGGAACACTTCCCAGTTCATTTTAAGAAGCTGGCAGAATCTTGATTTTTTAAAAAAATGGACAAGGTATTACAGGAAATGAAAATTCCAGGGCAATCTCCCATGAAAATTAATGAAAACATATCCTAAAAATAATATCAGAAAATCACCAGTGGCCCACACATAGGAAAACATATTATATATTCCAATATATACAGAAAATCATTTGACAAATTCAACACAATTTATGATAACTGTCCCAGCAAAGTGGGATTAGAAGAGATCTTTCTAACCGGATAAAGGTCACTATAAATCAGGCTATAACCTGCACCATCTTTCTGGTGAACCACTGGGCACTTTCCCCCGTCATCACCACTTCTATTCACCCTCCTAGAGAAAGGAACAGGGGCGTTTAAGATGAGCAATTACCTCTCATCATTTGGACAGCATATGATTTTGAATTTAGAATATGAGGTACGGAGCAAATATTGGAATTAATACATGAATTTAGAAAGGTCATTGGCTATAAGATCAATATATAAAAACCAATTGTGTTTCTATATACTAGCAATAAGACAGAATCTTAAGTTGAAAACCCCACTGGCTGCCGGGCTGCCCTAGGATAATTTCAGCTGCCTCTAGCCAGAACTCTTTACTCTTCTGAGCAGGAGGGGGAGTGCAGATCACCAGAGAGGGAACAGAGCCCCAGCTTTCCCGTGACCTCAGCATGCACAAGAGGTGGACATGCTACAAATGTCAGTGACCTCTCTGGACCTGGGGCACCTGCCGTGCAGAGTGGGTGTCACTGGGGAGACCAGGAGGAAAGGGGAGGAAGGAATGAAGGGACCCAGACAGAAGCCACCCTCAGGGAAGGGCCAGCCCCTCGTGTGGGGAGCCGGAAGCTGTCCTGAGACCTGGTGGTCAGAGGGCTGGCTACAGGCCACCCACTTGAGAGGATGTGGGGACGCAGGGGCAGTGGGAGATGCTTCTTGGGGAGCAGACCAATAGGAGGGGTGACACCCTTGGAGGCTTGGTGGAAAATGGAAATAAGGAAAGAAGGGGAATTAAGTGCTGCAGCAACAAGAGACTCATAACACTGGAGGGACCTGACCCCTCCGCCACCACCACCTCCGGACGGCAGACAACAGGGGACAGCCTTTACCGAGGCTGCACCTCCCTGTGCCGCCAGAAGAGGGCAGTCCTGGGACCAGGAGTCCGTTGAGCCCCGCACCCCGTGCGCACACCACTGCGGGTCCACCTCCGCCTAAGGAGAAACACCAAGTGAGGAAAAAGCCCTTCTGTGGATGAAAAGTGTCCCAGGAAACCAACTGGGAAGCAGAATAAATCTGTTAACACCTGAGTTAAAACATGTGAAGATACAAAGAAACACCTTGGATCAGGAATTGAGAACCTTGAAGTAAAAATAGGCAACAGAGAGGAAGAAGATATGAAATGAGAATGACCAAACTGGGGGCAGAATGGGAGGAAGACGTAGAGACGAACCTAGGAGTAAAGACTGAGGCATAGGGTCCCGGGAGAACGCGTGGAGCTGCAGGGCGGAGCCTGTGGGGGGCCTCGCAGCAGGAGGGAGAGGGCCCCAGGAGGAGACGCGATCCACGCGGAGAGGCTCGCTCGTTCCGGAAAGTGGTCCGAATGGGGAGCTCAGGACCACCCTAGTGAGAATGTGAGGGTGAAAGATGCGGAAATAACCCTTAGCGCCTACAGTCCAAAAATATATGTAAAGAAAAAACCAGGTTGATATCAGATTTCTCAACAGCGACATATAAAGAAGACACAGCGAGCGGGAGTGATAAAGACAAACGCAGGAAAAGTTTGAGCCAAGCATTTTGTCAAGATGTCCCTCAGTGTCAGTGCCATAGAAAAAGCTTCTAAAGCCCCAAAGTTGGATTTCAGCGAAAAGGGAAAGAAATGACAACGCACAATCAAATCCCCAACTCAGGAACACTGGAGAAGGAAGAAGAGAGGGAAGAGAAGAAAGTGCAGGAAGGAATCGTGAAGGTAGAAGCTGAGAGGACGGTGCTGAGAACAGAAACCAGCGATTAATCCGTGGAAACCTCGGTGCCCCGAAGAATCAAAGCAACTGGATGAGCCGCGAACTCACCTCATCAGAAAGAGAGGCAGGACAACACAAAATCATAAATACACAGTGAGGTTATGACGGAAACCGGGAAATTTACAAATCCCGAGAGACTGTTTCATATCCTTATCCAAACAAAAGACCGCGGGGGGAAGTGGGTAAATACCTGGGGAAATGCTCTTAACCAAGATGTAACCCAGGAGAGATCAACTTCAGTGGAAAACAAGGAAACATAGTAAGAAACGACCCCAGAAAGAAGGGCCAGGCTCAGAGGATTTCACACAAAATTCTACAGCATCTTCAGAGACCAGATTTTCCCAATGGCACATAGATTATTTGAGAACATAAAAGGTTAGAAATACAAAGTATTTTAATGAAGCAAGTACAATGTTGAAAACTAAACTAATAAAAATTACAAAAAGAAAGAATCACAGACCAATATCTCTTGGATATATCAGTGAAAAACTCTTAAATAAATGTTAACAAACAGTATCCAACCGCAAGTTAAGAGAATATTTTTCTGTGACAAAGTAGGATATGTTCTAGGAGTCCAGTGAGAGTTAAATATTAGGGAATCTGTTATATAATTCACCATATTAACAGATATGAAAATAAATACCACAGGAGTAAATCCATAGACTTTGAAAATACCTTTGAATACATTAAGTATCCTTTCTTAATTAAACATATTCAAGAAAAATATCATCATCTTACATTATAAGAAAAATGCCCAAAGCATTCCCCCCACTCTTTGAAATTCAATCAGGAGTTTTCACCCATGCAGGTAGGAAAGGTTAAACAACTAGGGGCACTGGAATGGAAACAGAAGTAAAATCAGTCTGTTTGTAGATAAGATGCCTGGAAACCCAGAGACTAAATAATAAAAACAACGAATTTGGAAACAATCAGTACTGAATCAGGAGGTGAAGTCAACGTATAAGACCCAGTAGCCCCGAGGGCTGCCCTCATCTGAGAGGAAGAGGGAGGCTGTGGCAGTGCACCGGGAAGAAGAACCCAGACGGGCTGCGCGCATCGTCGTAACCCACGCTGGAGAGCGGTGAGAGGACCGAGGACCCAGCGAGCTGGAGCTCCGGAGGAGGAGAGACCCTCTGGGGAGCTGCTGCCTGCCGTCCTCTCCCAGGGTGTCACACGGCGGAGCTGAGGGAGGGGTCGGCCTTCACAGTCCCAGCTCTGGGGACCTGAAACCAGGGATGATCTGACAGCCAATGAGAAACTTGTCAACCCAAACATTTTCCCACGTGGACCACGTGCTGAGTTCTGGATGCAGGAGATGGCACCCCAGGGGGGCAGTTGTAAGGAAGAGTGAAACCCCAGGAGTCTCAGGTTGTCGGGACTCGAATCCCCCCAGAGGCAGGGGGCTGCTTCAGACACACCTCGCTCTTGCTCTGAGAGATGTGCCTGACTCTGAAGCTGCAGCAGAAGCTGGGGCGGGGAGCTTAACAGCAAAGCACAAAGGCTCCAGTGGGCAGAGCGGGCTCTCCCGCACCTTCCAGGCTGAGGAGGCAGGTCTCCCGAAATCTCAGCCAGGAGGCTGGGGTCGGGGGCCATGCCTGCGGAAGGGGTGAGCAAGAGGCGACAGGAGTCTTTCTGAACCTGCACTCCGGCCCCAGCCAAGCCCAACCTCTGATGGAGCTGGCGTCGTGAGTTCTTCACACACTGGTCTGGCTGGAAGAGGAAATGAGGGACCCTCTCCCATAGGCATATACACAGCCTCTGCGGTTCTTCCTTATACAATGCCCGGCACACAGTAAAAGTCCTTAGATGTGAAGGGGCTGGGAAATTGACCAATAACAACAGGGGGAAAGCCATACGCACAGACCAACTGATGAGCCAGACGATGGAGTTATCAGGAAAGGACTTTAAATTGACTATGACAAGTGTGTTCAGTAAAATGGAGGGAAAGATGACCAGAATAGATTTAAAAACAGAGTTTTGACAGAGAATGGACTCCATAAAACAAATCAAATGGATACTCTGTGTATTAGTCAGGATCCTCCAGAGAACCAACAGGATGTGTATATAGATACAGAAAGAGATTTATTTTAAGGAACCGGCTCATGTGATGATGGAGGCTGGTGAGTCCAAAGTCTGCAGGCTGGGCCAACAGGCAGAGCCCCAGGAAGAGCCGATGCTGCAGATCCACTCTGAAGGCTGTTTGCTGCATAATTCCCTCCTGCTCGGAGGACGTTGGTCTTTCTTCTATTCGGGACTTCAACTGATTGGATGAGACCCACCCACATCATGGAAGGCAATCTGCTTTACTCAAATTTCAGGAATGTAAATGTTAATCTCATCCAAAAACACCCTCACGGAAACATTCAGAATAATATTTGACCACACATTGGGGTGCCGTGGCCCAGCCAAGTTGACACATAAAATTAGCCACTACATTCTGGAATTAAAACATAAAACACCTGAAATTAAGAATTCATTTGGACAGATTAAGAGCAGAAGACACTGTAAAGTAGCCAGAGACGGGACAGTATGGAACAGCCCCAGGGAAGCGTGGGGACAACAGGACAGTGGAAAGAACAGGTCAGAGCATGCGGGGCGCGTGAGGCACAGACAGACGGTCTACCTTGCAGGAGACTGCAGTCCCAGGAGGAAGGGAGAGGAGGGGGTGAGTAGACACTTGAAGAGACAATATTCTCAAAATTGATGAAAGGCAAGCCGCAGATTCACGAATCACAGCCAATGCTAAGCAGAATAAATGCAAAGAACGTCATCGCGGCAGGTCACATTGCAACCTGAGGTCGAGAACAGGGGAGACAGTCGTATTGCCGCTGCGGGGAGAGATGCGTTGTCTACAGGGAACAGCACTCAGGATCTACAGCCGACTTCACAACAAATACGGAAGCCAGAAGAAAATAAAATTGCATCTTTAAAGTGATGAATGACAAATCTGGCAACCCTGCATTCTATACCAAGCCAATACATCACTCAGGGATACAGAAAACAAGAGTGTTTTGTACAGACGTTGAGATAATTCAGTGCCCGCAGACTCATGGTACAAGCAAGAAGGAAGTCCTTCAAGCTCGGTGAAGGGATCACACACGGGAGCATGAGAGTCTAGGAAGAAGCTCAGAGACGCAGGAAGGGTAACCACTGGGATAAACAGGAAAGAATATCCATGGTCTGAAACAATACCAACATCTGGTGGGTGTGTAACACATGCAGGTAAAGACTGAGACAACGAAGTACAAGGGAAGGGAGGTGTCCACTTAAAAAGCAAATTCCCCTGTTACTTTATCTCAAAATGAGTTTATTTGGGAATGGCCCAAAGTATTCCAATTCGGGATGTGCATGCTATGGCAAACCACAGGTAAATCCAGAAAGAAAGGAGGGGAGCTGCTTTTATAGAGGAAAAGGGGAGTAGGGGGGATCTGTTCTGAAAGCAAGTCCATTGGGGGAAGTAACGGTTCAGGGTGGCAATGGCTGAGCTACAGCATCTCTCATTGGCTGAGCTGTTGTCCAGTGGGGAGAGAAATCTTCCTTCAGCAGTATAGTAGCTGTACCTCCTGTTGGAGACCCAAAGGCGGGCTCTTCCTGTTTGGTGTAATTGACGATGTGCGATGGGGGTGAGAGCGCCCCCTACAGGTCCACACGCGGATTTAGCTAAGGTTTCCTTTATTAATTCCCACAGAGGTCAAGGCAGTTCCGCTGTGCGATGTTCTTGAACTGTTTAGGACAGGGTGAAAGCACTAATTTAAGGTAGACTGTAATAAGTCAAAGATGCATATTGTAACTTCTAAGATAACCATGAAAGGTCGTATAAGAAATATATCTGTAAAGGAGAAAAGGAAATATGAAAAATGTTTCATAAGTCCAAAAGAATGCAGAAAGAAACAAAAAAAAAAAACCAGTTGGGATAAAGAAATGCAAAGAGCAAAGTGGTAGACCTGACCTGTTCGGTTCTGGTCTCTGCCCATCAATATCCAGTGTTGTGGCTGGACCGGCCCTTGTGGTTCTTATTATGATTGCAAGATGCCCTTCAACAATAGCCATGAGGAAACTTTGAAAAAATGAAAGTTTATTAACTACAGGACCTGGAAATTACACAGCACGCCTGGGGCCACTCAGCGACTTTGTGAGTAGAGTAAGTGAGTGTGGGCCTGGGGTTCTGCTTTTACTGGGGCCAAGGGTGGGGGCCTAGGGTTTCGTGGGCTTACTCTTTATTGGTGGATTTAAAACATAAGAGCAGGAATGTAAAGATCAGGAAAAGAAAAAGCAAGAGGCCCAAATGATCACTTATTGAAATTAACCAAGATCTCTAAAATAGAGGAACCCGGGAGGTGGGAGCCGGCTCTTTATCTAGTCGGGTGGCTGACAACATGTTTTCCGAGACAGCCGTCGTGGAAGTGGGTACCTCTGCAATCAAAGCTCACCCAGGGACCTGCATTACAAACAGAGAAGCCGGCCCTCAGGGCTGCACCACATTAACCCAACTATATTAGTTCTCACATTAAATGTAAATAGACTTCACATTCTAATGCAAAAGCAAAAATTTTTAGACTGGATAAAAGATAACAATAAACTGATTACAAGTCTCATTTTCAAAGTAAGGATACGGAATAGCTGAAAGAAAAAGAATGGAGAGAGATACACCATGCTGATGGTAATTCAAAGAAATCTTGTTTCAGCATATTAATGCCATATAAAGTACACTTTAAGGTGAGAAATATTACTGAAATAAGAGAGACACGTTATAGTGCTAAAAGGGTCAGCACAACAGAAAGATACGTTGATCCCATGTCTGTACATATCTCATAACAGCTTCAAAAAGTCTAAGCAAAACACGCCAGAACCGAAAGTTGAGGCAAATCCATAATTACACTTAGATATTTAATATAAGTCTTTAAGTGACTGATAGAGTGCACAGACAAGAAGTCAACTAGAATACACGGATTTGTTAATAAAAGTTAACATCATGGGCATGTATAGAACATTCTACCAAACACCTGCGGAATCCACATTTCTCTAAGTGCATGTAGAACATTCACCAAGTATATCTTATGTTCAGCCATGCAGTTAGTCTACAAAAATAAAATATATGAAGGCTGGAAAGGAAAAAATGCGAGCCAGAATGGCTAAGATGAAAAGGACTGAAAACCTCAAGTGTTGTTGAGATGTGGGGCAGCCAGAGCACTCACACACTGCTGACATGAGTATAAATGGGAACAACTACTTTTTAAAAAGTTTGGCAATGTCCATTAAATTTAAACATGCATGTAGGCTGTGACCCAACAGTTCCACTCCCAAGTATGTGTCAAAGAGAAAGAAGTCCCCGTGATAACACCTGAGAGTGTCCACAGCTGTGTTACTCATGAGAGGCAAACCTGAACGCCGCCTGCACGTCCACTAACAGAAGGAGAAACAAGCACGTGTTGGTGCATTTGTAACGGAACTCGATGGTTCCCTCTCGGTGAGTGTCAGCCAAAAAGCACAACCAAGGCACGAGGTGGTGAAGAAAGGTTTATTACTTGCACAAGCAATGGAGAAGACTGGGGCTACCTCCCAAAGCAGTGTCCCCACGAACAGGGGCTTGAGGGGTCCTGTAATTGTTAGATCAGAGTACAGTTCATAAATATTCAGAGAGGGAACAAGTGGGGAATCAGGACTTTTTACACATTAGCCATGTTTGTCTAAGGCGTGTGCGTGGCATGTATACACACAATTACATACATCACATGATTTGAAAATGGCAGCTTGGACCCTCCCAGGGGTAGAGGACGTAGACGGTCATGAGATTATAACAAGAACACTTCCCTTCAGTTCATTTTAGAGCAGTCTGAGGCTGCTAGGACCAGCCCCAGCTAGCTTGCTTGTGGGAACCTTCTGTGGTTAGGCTCTCCCTAAATCTTTCCCTCTGCAAAACACTTGCAGGGGATCAGAATTGGCCACCTCAAAATATGTCTCTTTACCTTGATTATTTTCTCTGAAAGAAACTTTGACCTTCTCCCCCACTAACCGCCTACAAGGATTTAAGGGAGAAGGCCTGTCCCCAGGTCAGGCCATCACCATAGATTTCTCTGGGTATCGGTAGACTGGGAGGGTCCTGGCTAAGCCCATTCTTATCAAAGTTCTGTTTACCAAATATTTACATTTGTAAGGGGAATCTCCATTTCTAAAGGTGTCTCCCTCTCTGTACCAGGAAGAAGGGGGGATGACCTCATCTCTAGAAACTTATCAATGCTGAAGCAGAGGCTGCATAATAACCTTACTGTGCTTTTCTGGCAATCTCCCATAACTGACCCAATCCCGACATCCTCCGCTGTCTTTCTATTTAGGAGGAGAACCTCCACCATTTTGTTGAGAAACTCAGTTTCCTGGGTCTCTCCCATGTATACATGTTATAAAGATTTGTTTGATTTTCTCCTGCTGTTCAGTCTCATGTCAATTCAATTTGTAGCCCAGCCAGAAGGGACCCAGAGTGGGTACAGAGTGCTCTTTCTCCCCTTCATCCCCCAGCCCTGCACCCAGAGTGTCCCTGGAGAGGCCTCTGGCCACAGGAGAGCTCATGACCCCATGGAGGTTCCGTGGGAACAGGCCTCTCCTCGGGGCCTTCTCCGGCTCCTTGAGGGGCACCGCCGTCCTCCCCCTGCTCCAGCCCCAGAGAGGGCATCCTGAGCACTCTGCGCTGTCCCTCTCACTGGCCACCTACAAGCATCCACAAACATCGTGCTGGCCATGTCCCCCAGGTCCCACTGCCCCCTGCCTGTTTCCCTCCTGGAGGACTCAGGGCTGCCACCACGTCTCTCCTTCCCCCACACCCACCTCCCTCCTCTCTTCCTTCTCCCCCCACAGCCACTGATACCAGCTCAAGACAAGGTTGACATAAGGGAAGCCATATGGTAGAAAAGAAACCCTATTGTCATGACCTCTGACTAACGAACCCACCTGGATATGCACCCTTGAGGAGATCTACCTGCTCTGTAGATTTTATGACCCCTGCTTGGGCAGGTACCTCCCAGCTGTGACAAGATGATAACTTTGTTCTTTTCAGTTCTTAGGAATGAGATGGCCCCTGAGCAGAGAGCCTGTGCTGATAGCCATCATCAATGACAACTGAAAGATCCGGGTATAAGGCATTGCTCTGGTCTCTGATGCACATCCAGTAAAACAAAAGACTATCAGAAATTAAGACCAGATGGATGCCCCACCTTGGGACCAGATGCCTCCCTCTCCTGGGGACCAGCCCCCTATACAACTGGCCTGTAGTCTTTGTTCTGTAAGATGGTCCTTTCAGACATGAGTCAGTCATCTTCTCTCTTGCTGGCAGGCTGTAATAAAAAGGCTTTTCCCTCCTACCACCTTGCCTATGGACTACTGGCATGTCTTGCAGTGGGCAGACGAACCCCCATTTTGGGCGGTACCACCACCTCCCTCCTCTTCTCCTGCTCCCTCCCCATCCACCTCCCAGGCCACAGAGACACTGAGGATGAGCTTTAAACTGCAAATCAGATTATTTACTCCAACACCTACAATGCAGTGTCTGCCGTCCCTACGAGGCCCAGTAGTCTTGTGCCTGCCTGTGTCCCCTCCAGCCCACCGCCCGGCCGGCCCATTCCAGGGGCTCCAGGCCAGAAGCCCCTTCTCCAGTCCTGGGATGGTTGTCTGCTGTCACCCTCAGATCTCAGCCCATCCCAGTTAAGAGTCTCTGTGCACTCTATCACCTCGTCTCTTGGCCTGATTAGGAGTTACCCTGACTGAATCTTTGCTTGTCCATCTCCTGTCCCCCCACCCGTTTGAGAGTAGGGACAGTGTCTGCTTCTTTCTGCCATGCCGAGTCCAGGATGGGTCTGGCACACAGCAGGCACTCAGGTCTCACGTGTCGAATGGCTACAAGAACTGCTAAAATTCTGAATGGAGTGTAGCTCCCGGGACTGCGAGTACCTGCGTGTGTCGGGCACATGGGGCTGGTTGTGGGTGTGTTCGCTATCCACTGCTGTGTAACACACTTGGGGCTTACAACAGCCACATCTATTCTCTCCAGGTTTCTGTGGGTCAGGACCCAGGCACCTCCCACTGCCAGGCTGCAGAAAGGTGAGGTCTGGGCTGGGTGCTCATCTGAAAGCTCAGCTGGGGACAGATCTGCTTCCAAACCCTTGTAACTGTTGGCAGGACCAGCCCGGGATGCGTCTGTCCCACTGAAGGCTTCAGTGTCTGGTTGATGGTGGAGCAGAGGCTGGTGGCCCTCTGTCCCCTGCCCTACGGCCCTCTCTGTGGCTGCTCACAGCAGGGCAGCTTGCTTCTTCAAAGCCAGCAAGGGAGAGCGTCTCTGCTGAAGGACACTCCAGTTGTCGATGTGACAGAATCACGAACATCCCGTCACCTCTGCCGTCTTCACGGCTGGAAGCAGGTCCCAGACCCCACCTGCTCTCATGGAGGCGACCACAGCAGGGTGTGAGCACTAGGGGGCGGGACCATGGGCCACCTTAGAGTCTGTGCCCCACATGGGGGCACTGGGCATTCCCTCCCCTGTGTAAATCCCCCGCCCCAACCTTGAGAAGAGCTCCTCACAGCTGCACGACATGGTCAGGGGTCTGGGGAAAGTTCTGTGCCCGGAGTATTTGGGGGATAGCACAGGGCGGCCCAGACTGGGGGTGGGGAGCTAACACTCGTTCCACAGCCTCCGTGGGGGGACCCTCTGTCTGCCCTGGGGGCACCGTTAGTTATGGGGTGGGGATGGAGGGCAACCTGCAGTCCAGGTCTCTGCTGGCCCCTGTGGGCTGGGCTGACCTCTGACCTCTCTGCTTCCAGAACTCCTGGGGCATCTTTCAGTCTGGCCCCCAGGAACCCAGGCCAGCTGGGGAAGGCTGGACACCCTTCGTGGCCATGTCACTCTCTGCAGCATCCAGCTCGGGTCCACTCTCCCCAAGAACTCATGGGGGGTCAGTTTGTCCTCTGCCTGGGGAGGGGCCGAGAGGGCAGCCAACAGAGTCCCTCCCCGCTGAGAGTCAGGCCAGGGTTGTGTCTCAGTCAAGCTCCCAGCAGAAACAGATGACACCCGATCGGGAAAGATAGGACAGAGGGTCCTCAGAGCACCATTTGGAGGCAGTGGGCAGGACGTAGGGAAGACAGACACGTGCAGAGTGCCCCTGGGCCGGCCACGGGGTCACCTGCCACCCACCGCCCAGGCTAAAGAGGGAGCAACAGGAGTACTCGGCGGTGCTGCTCCAGAGAAGTGACCGAGGGTGGAGGGACAGGGACCGTCCCAGGGGCCCTGCAGGAGGGAATCGGGGGGTAAACACTAAACTCTTCTCTCCTCCTGATCTCTGCTGGGCCCACGGTTGCCCCAAACCTACGATTTCTCCTGTTTGGGGGTGAGCAGGCCCAGCTGGGCGACTCTCCCTTGGGGTCCCCCACGGCTGCGGTCAGATGGTGGTGGCAGCCTTCCTCACTCCCTGTCTGCGTCACTGACCTCCTGCCCCCCAGCACCCACCAGCCCCTTCTCTCTGTGCCTTCCCCTTGTCCCCCCCATCCCCAATCAATTTCTGAGGCCACCTCATTAGAGGCTCCCATCTCCCCACCTCACCCTCTCACACTGACTGCACCTGGGGGGCCCGGGAAGAAACCACCAAGGTGACAGTTTGGGGCTCTGTGAGAGAGGAGTGAAGCTACTCTGCATGCCACAAAGAGTGGTCATCAGGACACTGGACAGCAGAGCGACCCCACCCACAGCTGGTCTGCTGGCACGGCCCCTCGGGTCCTACTGTCCTGGGTCTGCAAGGGTGACCGGCAGGGCGGTCCCGTCTCTGCAGGCCGAGCCCTGGCCGGAGCGGCCGTGTGCCTCCTGGGTCTCCCGCTCTGCCCTCCTCCCACCACCAGGAGATGCCCTCCACGCTGCTAACCTGGGGGAAAACACCAACGGTCAGAGGTCCAGGGAGGATGAAGTTTACTTCACCCAGTTACCGTGCGCAGGCTGGGAAGCACGGACCCAAGGCGGTACGGACCGGGTGTTCCGAAGGGGAAGGGCGGCGAGAGGACCACATGACACCAGCTCAGGACAAGGTTGACATAAGGGAAGCCATATTGTAGGAAAGAAACTGTATTGTCACCTTCAATGACCTCGGATTAACCAGCCCAGACATGCTCTGTGGGTTTTGTGGCCCCTCCCAGCTGCTGTAAGTTGATAACTTTGTTCTCTTGAGTTCCTCAGGAATGTGATGACTCTCGGGCAGAGAGTCCACGCTGACAGCCATCATCCATGACAACTGAAGGACCAGGGTGTAGGGCGTTGCTCCGGTCTCTGATGCACATCCAGTGAAACAAAAGACTGCCAGGAACTAAGACTAGATGGAGGCCTCACCCTGAGACGAGGTGGCTCCCCCACCTGGAGACCAGCCCAATGTGACTGGCCTGTACTCTTTGTTCTGTAAGATGGTTATTTTGGACATGAGTCGGCCATCTTCCCCCTTGCTAGCAAACTGTAATAAACCCTTTCTTTTCTCCACCATCTTGCCTCTTGACGATTGGCTTTTGCCTTGTGGCGAGCACATTGTGCCCTTTGTGCGGTAACACACACAGACTGAAACCCAGGGTGTTGGAGGCAGCCCAAATTCCATAGTGACCGCGGTCGCAAGCGGGGTCTGCAGACGTGGTCTGGCAGTCTGACCTCTGGTGTCAGTCTTTGTTCATCTTAATGAGATGATGATCCTGCTGAAAGATCGGTTATAAAACATCACAACTTAGGGATCAGTGGTTCCATATACATTGCTCAAGTTTCCATTTCCCCCGAGAAACTGACCCGGGGACAACAGAACAGTTTAAGCCTCAGTTAGCCAGAGAGACAGTCCATTTTCTCTTGTAACATTTAACAATCCCTCTTGGGCCCCGGGGCCCCAGCACAGACGCTCCATCCTCTCAAAGACGCTCGGGCTCCTGCCGGTCTGCAGGCGCTGTCTTCTCCCACCCCTCCACTCCCAGCCCTGAGACCCCCGGGAACCATCTCTGAGTCTCCCATTGGGGGGCCCTCCCCAGGCAGCAGGCCCTTCTTTATCCAGCGGAGCCCCGGGGGCGCTGCTCAAGGGCTCTGTCCTCTCCTCCCAGACGGCCCTGCCTCCTCTGTCCACCTCGGAGGAGGTCCGTGGTCTCCCGGTCCACCCTGTGTGCCCACCTGGCCCGTTTCCTGGGTCCTCTGATGTCTCCTGGGGGCACAGTGTGGGTGTGGTGTGTGAGGGATGGGGCGCTGGGGAGGCGGGGATGCTTCAGGGAGTGGAGGGGACGGAAGACCGGCTGAGCCTCCTTGAGGGAGCCCCCAGGCCATCCCCACACCTAGAATCAGGTGCCCCCACTTCCGGGCTTTCTGCTTGTCTGTCCCTGGCGGGGAGCGCGAGGCTCCTGGCCGGGCTCTCGGAGGCCGGGTGTCCCTGTGCCGGCCCCTCCCGGGCTCCGTCTGCGCGGGTCCTGCCGGCTGTGGGCTCAGCTGGAGACCATGGTCCAAGGGCAGGGTGTGCCCGGCCGAGGGCAGGACGGCAGAGCCCCAGGGCTGCTTGTCTCTCGTTTCTCCACCCTGGGCTCAGGCCCTGAGCGCCGGGAAACTGAAACTCAGAGGTCGCCTGAGCCCCTCCTCCCCGTGAGTCAGTGTGAAAAAATGCCCCCCCACCGGGGCACGCCCCCCCGCCGCGACACCTGAGCCTCCAGGGGGCGCGGAGCCCCGGGTCTCGGAGGGGGGGCGGCGCCTCGCTCTGGGCCGGGTCCTCCCGCCGCGGCCGCGCCCCAGGGAAGGGGTCAGCCTCTGGGCTCCAGGGGACGCGGTGACGCAGACAGGTCCTAGGCCACAGGGAAGACCACACTAGCGGGAAGGCTCCTTGTTAGAAAAAGGGAACCCGAGCCTCTGAACACATTGGGGCGGGGTCCCTGGAGGGTGGGCCCCTCGCAGTGGGAGGAGCCAAGTTCTCTCAGCCCAGGGGTGCGGGTGGGGGTCCCCGAAAGCGTCGCAGAGGGAGAGGGAGGGGGAGGGCCAGGAAAGGAGCAGAGCTAAGGCGTCCTGGGCTCTCTTGGGGCCAAGGGGGAGCAGAACCTGTCACCCCAAAATCTGCCTCTTTGGCATAAGCGTTGTTTTAGGCTGATTAATATTAAGAAGCAGCAGACACGGGAGAAGTTCTACCCTTTTGTGAGGGAAATTTCCCCGCGTCAGAGTTCCTTCTCTGTACTGAAGGACGATGACTAAACCTCTAGAAACTGAGCAGTGGAGAAGGCAGGCCTTCAACCTGGTAACAGCCTTGCCCTGGGTCACCGTGCTTTTCCTGGTCTCCTCCCATAACTGAACGCCCCGCCCCCCGAAATGGAGCTCCTCAGTTTTCCTGGGTCTCTCCCATGTATACAGGAGGCATACATGGCATTAAACTTGTTTTTCTACTGTTAATGTCATTTATTATGGGGGGGTGTCTCAGCCAAGAGCCTAGAAGGGTGGAGGAGCAGTTATTTTTCTCCTCCACAGGGGCACTCTGCCCTGCCCCTTCTCTTGGTGGTTCTGGAGGACCTTCAGAGGAGGGGGAGGTGGAGGCGGGGCTTGCTCACTGTGAGAGCTGGGTCACCCTCCTTCTCAGTCTCCCCTCTTGCCAGGGGTGACACCTTTTATAGCCACACAGGAACTGCAGCTCTCACCAGGCCCTGGGAGGTGGAGGGCCGAGGCCCCAAGGATAAATGGACCACTGGGTACCCAAATCTGAGACTCAGGACCCCACCCGAGGGGGGGCAAGTCTCCCTTCTGAGAGCTTGGGGCAGGCCCAGCTTGGAGGAGGGGTTGTGCAGGGAGGGCAGGGTGGGGAGTCCAGGGACAGGTGGGGTCCCTGCCCTTAGGGGCACAGGGAGGAGACCGGGACAAGGGTCCCACCTAGTGCCCCATGGAAGTGCAGGGGAGGCAGGGTTGAAAGCCCTCCCTTGCCTGTCAGGCAGGAGCAGAGCTCTTTGCAATCCTGGGGGACGAGCTGTATATTAATAGGGTGGATTCGGCCCCCGCCCCTGCCAGGGTCTGATCCTGGTATCTCCCCAGATGGAGACCCCAGGCCATGGATGACTAGGGCCAAGTGCTGCTGGTGGGGTGGGGATCCCAGTGGGGGGGGGCGGGGACATGATGGGGTGTGGGGGAGACCCTCAGGATACCTACCTGTTCTGATCCCAGTGGGACCCTGCCCACTCTTCAGGACAGAGGCAGCCACGGGCCCCTTCCCACCTCCACCGCCTAGGCCTTAATATGAGCAGGGGGTCAGATCCCTGTTGGGGCCTATGCCAGTGGAGCGACTGGAACACATCCTTCCAACCTCTGAGCCCCTCTCCTGCCCACCCTCAACCCAGGCCTGGAGGGCTATCAGTGTTCCAAGTCCTGCTGTCCTTCCCATGGTGACTGGGACTGTTAATGTGGGACCCAGAGCATGGAGGTACACGAGGGGTGGCTGGGGGCACTCCCGGGGGTGGGGGTCAGGGGCTCTGCCTTGAGCGCCCCCTGGCCTGGTGAAAGCTGGGCCCGGGCAGAACTCAGGGACCTGCCTGGCGCATCCCAGATGCGGTTGGGCCCCGGCAGGTGCCTGCTCTTCTTGGCTCCCTCAGTGTTCCCACCGGCTTCTAGGATTCCCTGGAGGAGGGGTCCCGAGGCTGGGGGAGAGGGCAGCAGAGGAGTTGAGGGCTGAGGGAGGGGAAGGGGAGTGGTCCTGGGGGTGGGGCTCAGGGGGCTCAGCGTCAGTGTCCCCTCTGGAAGGAAGTCAGCTGTGCGAGAAGGGATGGGCTTTTCCTATTTATTACAAGGGCAGGCCCTGGTGGTGTCCCAGAAGAGACTCCTACAAAAGCAGGACGACTGGAAAGCAGAACGTGGCCTGCCGTGAAGAGGACCTCTGTAAGGGGTGGGGGTGAGGAGGGGCTCTGCTCAGCTGGGGCCCACCAGCTCTGGGCTGCTGTGGACGCCCCGGCCTCCTGCCTGGCGGTTACAGGGACGAGGGCAGACGGGTAGTGCACGCAGGCCTCAGCTCCCAGGGGCAGAGGGTTCAGACGGGAGACCTGGCAGCCTGGGAGGGGCAGGCGAGGGGGCAGGGGCCAGACCTGACGGAGCTGAAGATGGCTACAGAGACATGGGGGATTCACCCAGCACCTGGGCGCTGAGACTGGGGAGTCCGACTCCCGACCAGAGGGTGTGCCAAGGTGGCCCGCGCCGCACCTGGCACCTCACTGCAGCCTGCCAGGGCGGAGCGAGAGCATGGGGCCCTGACCGAGAATTGCTTTCCTTTGTTTTGCCCCTCCCCCCCTTCCTGCGTCCCCCTCCTCTCCCCTTCCTCCCTGGCCTCCCCCAAGCTGCAGGAAATGGAAACTCAGAGACCTGGGCTCCTCCTCCCACCCCTCCCTTCCCCCTCCCAGACTCCCTCTGCTCCAGCACAGCCTGCCCCTCCCAGCCTCCCACCTCCCCAGGAGGGGCAGCAGGAACCAGGCAGGACCACCAGCCGCCCCCAGGAGGTCAGGCCTGCCTGAGGGGACTTTGCCTTCCAATCCAAAGTAGAAGGAACGCCCCCTGGAGGTCAGGGCTGCCTCTGACCCCAGCCCTAAAGGGACTTTGTCCTCCAACCCAAAGCAGAGGGAATGCGGGGCCTGAGGGTCACAGACTCTGCAGGACAAGTGGCTGCAACCCTCCAAGTCTCAGTTTCCGTTTCTGAAAACTGGGGATAACCAGACCCATCTCTCAGTGAGGTTGCAGGAAGAGGGATAACAGACAAATGTCACCTGAAAATAGCAGGTGCTCAGGGATGGAGGCACGGGTTAGTTCTAGCAGAATGAGCATGTTACAGAGTCCTGCCACTGCCCCCAGCCCCGTGCCTTCCAGCGCTCTCAGAGTCAAGTTCAATTTCCTGACCTTCAAGTCCGCCTGTGGAGCTTCCTCTCCCCCAACGATGCCACCACGATTCATGGGTTTTGGTCCCTTTAGCAAAGTCGCTTGTGATTTATTTTGAGTGAAGGATGCAGCGTTGTACGTGGGGACGAGAACTCCTCAGATAACCGTCCTCTGGGCCGGTGGTTACCAGCATTCCTGGGGGACAGTCAGATTTCATCCCCCTGAATTCTTTTCTTGCTTTTGTTTTAATGCTGGTCTGACCTGCTCAAGTGAAGCGCAACATTTTCACTTCCCCCTGAGTCTCAACCAGACTGCTCTGATGTGCTTCCGGATCCTTCCATAAGGTGTTGGCTGGGCCTGGGTCTCCTTCCCCTTGTCGTTGTCCCCACCCCACTGGGTCACCCTGATTTCTCGGGGCAGACCCCTCCTCCTGCCCGCTTGTTTGGGGGCCCTCACTCCCTCGGGCTCCATCACCACCTTGGTGCTTGGCCCCTTGCACGGCTGGCTGTCCCGTTTTGGTGGTGATGATGAAGACGCTGCCTTTGCACACTTCACGGTGCCTGCCCTGATCCTAGGGAGCCTAGGAGACGGGCCAGAATCCGGAGCCCCCACTGTGACCACCATCCCACCCCGCTGGACAGTGTTCCTCAGGCCTCGGACACAGGCACATCAGAGCTTCTGGCCAGCCTGGGACAACCAGGGTCGGGAGCCGAAGGGACCAAGACCTGCCACCCGGGAGGCTTGGCAGCATCCTGAGGAATAAATCAGTTTCCACAGAGCACCTTGGTTCAGTCGCTCACTGCCCCTTGTTTTCTGCCCACCACTGCCCACTGCCCACCAGTGCAATCAAAGAAGCTCCTTGGCTGCCAACAGACACTTGACTGCAGGGGCCCCTGCAGGGGCCTCTGCTCCCTTGGTCCTTGCAGACCACAACAGGCTTGCAAAGGGGAAGTGGGCACGCACAGGGATGGCTGGGGAGCAGCACCCCTGTCCTCCAGCCAGGGTCCGAGACCTTCTCCAGGGGAGCCCTGGCCTTCTGCTCGGGGAGCCCCCCACCGACTCCTCCCATGGGGCCTTGGGATGCACATCTCACTCACTGAGCTCCTGCCACTGGCCAGGCTTTGTGCCCTCCTCAGCCCGACCAGCCCAGGCACTCCGCTCCCGAAGTCCCAGAGCCCCGGAGTGGTGCCTGTCCCATGTGCATGCTCCTGCCCAACCCCATTCCTCCCTCTGTAGGGTCCTGCCTCCCTCACAGAAGCAGGTGGACCTCCCTCCCTGCTTCCCGACCTCCAGGGCCAGTCCTGTCCTGAGGATGAACTTCCTACATGGCCCCGCCAGGCCAGGGGCAGGAGAAAGTGCAGGACATGAGGTGGAGGTTCCCTTCTAGGCTGTGGACTTGGGGGATCCTTCTTCCTGACTGTCCCAAGTGGGCCTCAGTGTGGGATGCTGCCATGGGGATCCCCAACCCCTCCACACTGGGGGCTCTGGATCTCTGCCACTCCCTCCTGCACAGCAGGGCCCTGCTGGGAGGGGGGGCTCCCAGGCGGGTAGGCCACAGCAGTCACACCCAGAGCAGGAAGGAGAACATGTGTTTATTTGAGGCACCAAAGCAGAGGAGGGCTCCAGTGTGGGGGTGGAGGGGCGGGGTGGCAGCGGGATTTGGGAGTGGGAGCCGATTCCTGGGTCCAGCAGCCCAGACCTGGAAGCAGTGGAACCCCTGTCCCCGAAAAGGCTGCCCTTGAAGCAAGTGAAATGTGGGGAATGGAAATGCCAGAGGAAAGGAGCTCTCCGGGCTGCTAAAGCTGGACTCCCGACACTTACTCCCCCTCTCCCTCACACAGCCACACACACACACACCTGTCCACACAGCTGAGTGTACCCGATCACCAACGACCACAGCACACTCCCTCTTCCGAGATGCAGTGGCACGAAGCACATCATCCACACCACCTGGGGCAGACAGCGCAAGCCCTGGGGCTTAGGTGCCCCTTCCAGTGTCCCCGGGACTCAGTTCTGACTCTGGAACCCTCAGGCTCCAGGGGGACCTTCATCCCTTCCCAGGTTTCCTGAGGAAGGTCACATCGTTGACCCCGGAAGTGAGGGCAGCTGGCAGGTGCGGGGGGCAGGCGTGACTGTGGGGACTGAGGGCTGAGGTGGTGGGATCAGGCAGGGCGAGGAGTTGGAGGAGGAGGCTCTGATATCCTCTCGGGGTCTGGGAGGGGCTGGGCTTTCCTTCCTGAGCCTCAGGAGTCTGGGCTGGGCACAGAGTCCCAGCAGTCAGGGGCCAAGCCGCAGCAGAGCCGACAGCAGGCTGAGCAGGAGCCCGAGGCCCAGCACTGTGGTGCTAGCCCGCAGCCCGCCGTCGGCCGCACTGATGTTGCACAGGAAGCTCTGGCAGCAGTGGATGCCCACGGACGCCACGCCAAGATTGACACTCGGGGGCCCAGGGCAGATCGGGGAGCAGCCCTTGTTCAGTGAGTGGCCAAAGTCCACCACGTTCCCTGTGCAGAAAAACGAGGTTGTGAGTGTAGAGGCAGACAGGCCGGGCGGGGCTGGGGTGGAAGCCTGGCCTCCCCGCGCCCGCACTCACCGATGCCCGCGGCAGCAGACATGGTCACGCAGTAGTTGTCCGAGTTGGAGCAGACGGTAGGCTTCAGGCAGTACAAATTGCTGTTCTGATTCGTGCAAGAGAAGCACACCAGGGAGTGGGCTGCAGACAGAGGAGACATGCTGGTGACACCGTGTCACACCTAGGGATGCCTTCCAGCATCCCTCACCCCTGCGCACTCCCAACACCCAACCTTTTGCAGACATTTATTGAGCAACTATTGTATGTGAGGCCCCGGAAAAAGACGATGACACCAGGGGCCCTGAGGAGCTCCAGTGACATTCACATGCATGGTGACAACAGTGTGTCGCAGGGCTGAGGCTTCCAGGGGGAGCAGCAGGAGCGACTGTTGGCTAGGGGAGAGAGGCCTATTATGTTGCACAGAGCAGGTCACACAGGAAGGGCATGAAGGATCCCGGAGGAGGAGGAGAGGGAGTCGGAAAGGAGGGCCCAGCCTTCCACAGGCGGGAGCCCGAGGGCGCTCACCTTGCTCCACACCCAGGAGGGCAGCCAGCAGCACAGGCAGGAAGACCTTCATCCTGGGGGGGCAGGCGTCCCGTCTGGGGTCTCACGGAGCCAAAGAAGCTGGGTCTGCTCTGCAGAGACAGCTTGTTGGAGTACCGTAGGGCTGCCCACCCACATGCAGCGCCAGGCCTTAGGGCTGAGACTTGCCAGCTTCCAGCAGCTGGGCCAGAACACAGAGGGTCTTTCTGGGCCATTCCTAACCTGCCCTGCACTCAGTGCAGACTCTTAGTAGAGACCCCTCCCAGGCCTGTGGCGCTTGCTGCTGGGGGGAGGGGGCACCAGCAGCCAAACCAGGGAACTCATTATTCTCAGAATCACAGAAGGAGGTGTGAGGCCGAGGAAGTGGCCCCTGCCCGTGGTCGGGGGATAATACTAGCTAACCTGCATCCAGAACTTTCCATGGGCCAGCTCTGTGCCTGGCATGGGGACCCAGGGCTGGGCTGGGGGCATGAGGCACACCTGGCTGAGCACCCGCCCCAGCAGCTTCTGTGCTGGGAGGGCGACGGGCACTTCCCATTTGGATGTTATTCGACACTGAAGACAAGGACCCCATAAGTATCTGCTAGCCCCCCATTTTGCGGTTGGGAAACAGGTCAGCGAGATGAAGTGTTGTGCCCCTAGTGACACCAGTGGGAATGGGCCCAGGCGAGTCTCAGCGGGGTGGGTGTGAGTCCACAGGGGCTGCCCTGTGCCCTGCACCAGGACCCTCTCTTGGGCAGAGGCCTCTGCGGTGGGTGGAGAAAGCACTTTGAACGTGGCCACCTGATGTTCTGGTTCTGGTGTGGTAGGAGGCCCAGTGGGGAGGAGGAGTCTGCTGCCTTCTGCTGGGGACACCACGGCAGGGACAGGGGCCCTCCAGGCCTGGGAGGAAGAAGCCCAGAAACAAAACAGACTTTGGGAGGGGCTGGCAGCAGAGTTCTCCAGCCCAGCCCTGGGCCTGTGCTGAGGCCTTGGGGTCAGGAGCAGAACCAGCAGATGTCCAGGAACAGTGCCGAGCCCGGTTGGGGCCTGTCCCTGGGGTCCAGGCCATCGGGAAGGAAGGAGCCTCCTTTTCCTTCTCTAAAAAGGGGGGGGTTTGGGGTGGAGGAGCCCTGAGCTGTCCTCAAGGAATCCCTGGCATGCACGGCCACAAACAGTCACAGTCAGTGTCCCCACTGCCTACTGCCAGGCACCCAAGCAAGCAGGCCCCGCTGGGCTGAGCTGAGGCACAGACCAGAATGGACGGGCGTTAGTAGGGTCCGGAGGGACTGTAAGATGTTTCCCGGGTAGGCAAAGGGAGCCCTGAGGGGAGCCAGTGAGCTGCGGGGGCAGCGCCATCAGGGACCCAGACTGTGCGCTCCTCCCCCAGTCTCACGGGGGCTGATTTCTGGGAAAGCCGGCAGCCAGCGACCTAGGGCAGCAGGAGGTAGGAGCTTCTCCTGTCCTCAGGGATGGGAAGGGACCAGGTGGCCCAATGCAGGGGACCTGGGCTCCTAGGCACCTCATATGCTTGTATAATCTATGTCAAACAGGGAGCTTTCACCTCTTCTCTGAAGACTCCTGTCCCCAGGGTGATCCACCAGGGCAGTTAGTTCTCCCCTTCCTGCCGGCCCGCCGAGATCGCAGCCCCCTCCTCAAGTCAGGGAGGCAGCTCCTCCCCAGTCCCCACGTGAGGGTCACGGGGAACCCAGGGTTGGGTGATGGGCCCCCAGTGTCTGCGCAGCCCTGGGCCACCCAGCCAGGGAAGGCGCCCGGCGGCGGTCCCCGCCCGCTCCCGCCCCAGATCTTCGGAAATATTCGGGAGGTCTGGGGGCTGGGGCTGGAGGCTCAGCCTCCTGGGGCCGGGCCCACCGCAACCCCGACTCCCAGTCTCCCCCAGACCTCTCCTCGCCTCCCCGGGCGCTCCTCGCTCGCTCCCCTCCTCGCCTTGCAGGGCGCCTTCCTCCGCCCCCGCGCGACTCACCGCCTGGCAGACGCAGGTCCACGGCCTCGCCGACCAGCCCGAGCCGGCGGCAGCCCCACGCTCGCAGGCCGGCCGACCGAGCGCAGACGGCGGGGCGGACGGGGGCGTGTCCCGGGGCGGAACCGGGGCGTGTCCGGGGCGGGGCGAGCCTGGGGGCGGAGTCGGGACCGTGCCCGGGGGCGGGGCCGGCTGGCGCCCAGGCCCCGCCTGCAGGCTCCTCCCCAGGCTGGGAGCCCCCTCCGCTCATCCCGGCCCCGCCCACGCTGCCGACCCTGAGATGCTGGCCCCGCGGGCCGCCTCCTCCTCCGCCTCCCCCTGCCCCTCCCTCTCCCCATCCTCCTCCTCCTCCTCCTCCCGCTCCTCCGGCGCGCCGATCCTTCTTGTCCCCCCGCGGGCGGTGACGTCGCGGCGCCCGGCGAGGCAGGACAGGTGTGTGGGGGAGGGGCTTCCGCGCGGCCCGAGGCCAACAGGTGCCAGATGGGTCTGGGGCTGAGCATCGGAGAGGGAATGCGTCCGCGGAGGCCGATGAGGCAGTGTTGGAATTCCTTCTGCAGGTGGGGTGGGCGTTCCCGGCGGCGGAGCGGGTGGGGGCGATGAGGAGGCAGGGACCTTCAGCCCGGGCTCCCTGAGGTCGTCGGCCCCCGGCCTCGCCTCAGGCCTGAGCCGTGAGCTCTCTCCTGGGTGGAGGAGCAGATGGTGACAGGACCAGCTTAGGAGGTGGGAGGAGGGGGACTCTGGATTCTGGGGCCTCCAGGGCAGCGGTTTGCGCCACAGTGATCCCCAGCGGGAGGCCCGGCAGTCTGAGCGTCCATCTTCGCGGGCCCTGGGCGCAGCGCTGCCTCCTATGTGGCTCCCCGACCTGGGCCAAGACCCTCAGCCCAGGGTGGCCTCAGGAGCCTCCTGCGTGCGCCCCGGCCCCCGGTCCGGTCTGCAGCCGGGGGTCCTCTCGCAAAGCCAGCCTGACCTGACCCTCCCAGCGCAGAACCTGGAGGCCCCGCTAGAATAAAGTCGGGCCTCCTTAGCCTCACATCAACCTCTTTCGTGTGTTCTGTCCCCAGGTGCCCATTAAGTGCCTTTCCCTTCAACGAATATTCACAGCGCGCCTGCTCTGTGCAGCCCTGGCCTGGCCCTGTATCCCCCACCCCAGGCCGGGGAGGAGCCAGGGCAGCCCGCAGCACCCCACGCCCTGCCTCCTGCTTCTTCGCCTGCGGGGACGGGAGACCGAGACCAGCGCGCAGCCTGCGGGGAGCTGGAGGTGCCGCATGGCCAGGGCTGCCGGGCAGAGGGCAACATGTGCGTCTCCACGTGCGGTTCCATCCTCTTCCTGCAGAGGCCTCCCGCAGGGTTGCTGAGTTTCCGCCACCCGCTTGTTCCCGACAGTCACACTTCACACTTCTGTAGCGCAGTTCCTGTTGGTAGCTGTTGCTCCTGACCTTTTCTCACACCCTTTCTGGGTGGCAGCTGCGGTGACAGTGGGGGAGGCCCCAGGGTAAGGGACTTCTTAACTAGACAGGGGGAGGGGAGACCAGGGGAAGGGGGCTGAGGCAGGATGGCTGGGTGGCTGGGATGGAGCTGGGTGGGGAGAGGGGCCCTGTAGCAGGGGACCAGTCACGTGGACAAGGTCTAGGGGTACTTTTGGTAGCATGTGAGCGTGCATGGGCGTGTGAGTGAGCGTGCACGAGTGTGCATAGATGTGTATGAGTGTGTGGGGTCGGGTCAGCTTCTCCCTGTGTGGTGTCCTGTGACTTCCAGATGACTGGAGTGTGGGATCCATCAACCTGGAAGCCTTTGGGGGCTTTTTCCTTGGAGGCTGAAGGTGGGGCTCTGTGTGTGTCACAAGATGTCCCCAGCCAAGGTGTGGTGACATCCATGGGAATTCCACAGTTCTGGGGGCAATGGCCCCACTGTCCCCAGGGACATACAGTAGGCGGTGGCCCTTTGTTATCCCCGCTCTAGGGGCAGGAACAGCTTCTGGGCAGGGCTGCCTCCTCCCCACTCCTCCCCCAGCATTTCTTTCTGTTTTCTCCTAAGCTTTGGGCTTGTCCTGAGAGGGTAATGTGACATTCCTCTGAAGTGCTCTGGAGCCCCTTGTCCACCTGCCCAGAAGGGGATTGGATGAATTTTGGTCCCCATTAGGGGCACACATTCTGTCTTGGTGCTCCCCATTGGTTTATGTGTGGGCTGCTTGCTTGTGATCTCCCCCCAGAATGTCAACTTTTGAGGACAAGGCATGTATGTTGCCAGTGTCCGGCACCCAGACCACCTCCAGCTGATGGCATATGCTCGGCAAGAATTTGTGGGGTGAAAGCACGAGTGGGCTGTGCCCTGTGCCAGCAGGACCTTGTCATTTGGAAAGCGACTTACATTAGGAGGGGGCTCTCGGGATTGTGAATGACCAGTGTGAAGTGTGCCCAAGGTTACTGCCACAGCTCAGCCACAAGGCTCAGATGTCCTTTGAAAATGTTGTGTCTGAACGTGCATGGCCTAGGCGTTTGTGCAACGCATGACATCATCTGTGAGGTCATTCTGAAAAGCGAGGCGGGGAGGCCAGGCTAGCTCCCTCGATGCCTGCTCTCGGTATGCAGTCCAGTCGGGGCATGTCTGAGAGGTAGGTGTTGTGGCTAGATGAGCTGCGTCTTTGAACCCACAGCAACCCCAGGAGGTGGGATGTTGGGGTCCATTCTTCCTGAAGGAGGCACCATATCCAGGCGTCACCAGTGATGCCAGGGGGGTTTCCATAACAACCCCCTCCCCCCCACGTGGAGCACCACTCACAGTACCTCCTTCAACCTTGGACTCTGGGAACCGGCTGCATGTTCCCTGGACACCCACTGGAGGTGCCGGTGCATGTCCATCTGCTCGCGGGTCTAGTTGTGTCTGCTGATGCCTCTGCCTCCCTTTCCCTTCCTTCTAGACCAGCTCCAGGGCCCTGTGGGAGGGTCTTCCCACTGTGATCTGTGGCGTCTCCTTTCCACACAGACCTTAGCATCTGACCTTGTGCTGCCAGCCCCATGTGTTGCAAATCCCTGGTGTCCCAGGCCGGCACCCCCAGCGCTCTTGCATCTTGTGACAGGGAGTTTCAGACTCCCTGTGTGCGTGCCCCCCCCCCCCAGTGCCCCACCCGCCTGCCGCCGCTTCCCTGGGGGTGATGGACCACTCCAGTGAGACTCCTGTAACTAAGCTTCGTGCTGGGGAAGCAGGTCTGGACTCGCCAGGTGTGTCATCTCTGGCCACCTGGGCCTCGCACACACATACCCTCCCAGGGCAAGCATGGCGGCGTAGGAATGCAGGTAGAGAATTCCGTACCCATATCTCTCTGGCTGGGAGCCATGTGGCAATAGTGGCCCCCCGGGTGTGCCTTGGGTGGGAGCCAGTGGGGATGTCATGGCCCCGAGTTCTGTGGCCACCATGAAGTGTGCACCTGTGGGTCCCTGTGAGCCCATCTCTCCTCTGAGGCATCTCAGATGTGTGGGTGAGGAGTTTCTGGGTGAGGTTGGCTCAGAGCTGGAACTTCCTCTCCATTTCCCCCTGGGCACACACCTGCCCACCTCACAGGGTCTCAGGGGACCCAGCAAGCAATGACCTGGAGGGGCCCGGGCAGCCTGGCTTCATCCCTGGGGTGGACAGGCAGACCCGCTGGACGCTGCAGCCCAGGACTGGGGGCATACCACCCCCATCCGGCTCCCTGGTCCTTTTCCTGATTCCCCTGCCTGTGGGGTCTGGGTTTGGTCCACACAGCCTGCAGGAACCAGTGCTCTGTCTGTTCTCATCTGGGCCCATTCCTGCCAGAGGATGTGCCCTCTGAGGAATTCCTGTCCCCAAAAGTCACCTTTCACAGGTAGAATATAATTTCCTCAGGATGTCCAGAGGGTGGTCAGTGCCTGCGATCTGTCCAGATTTCTGGTTCTAACATAACACGGCTCTAACCGGGAGAAATTTTACACCTCATAAATCTGTCCCCACCCACACATCCGGTTTTCTGGTGCGGTCACACCGGAGTTGGCCGGGCCCTGCCAGCACAGCCAGGGCAGGTCTGGGAAGGTCGGGAGGACTACAGGCTCCATCTCCACTGTCAGAGGGCGCCCTCCCAGTCTCTGAGGTCACGCTGTACACCTCCATGTTGCCTCTTCCCTCTTCTTTAGCCACCTGGGAAGTTCTGGGCTTGCCAATGACTTGGGCTTTGCAAACTGCTGATTTCCTGGGCTGGCTGCTCTAGGGGAGGAAGACCATGTCTCTAGCCTCTAGGTCCTTCTGGCTGGTCTAAGAATTAAATTGACATGAGACAGAGTAACAGAAGAAAGTCAGACAAAGCTTTATAACATGTACACACGGGAGAAACGCAGGAAAACTGAGCAACTTGTCAGAATGGCTGAGGTAGATCCATCTTCAGCTAAAGACAAAGGAGGGTGTTGGGGG
The DNA here is from genome assembly GCA_031878705.1 of Tapirus indicus. NCBI lineage: Eukaryota > Metazoa > Chordata > Mammalia > Perissodactyla > Tapiridae > Tapirus > Tapirus indicus. The sequence goes on from CM062935.1 coordinate 2,036,772, forward strand.
TGGGGGGTCAGTTATGGGAGATTACCAGAAAAGGACAGTAAACAAGAGTAGGGTTATTATGCAGATTTAAGTCCTTGCCTGCTGCATGGATAAGAGTTTCTAGAGAAAAGGTCATCCCCCTCTTCTGGTACAGAGAGGGAGACACGTTTACAGACAGAGATTGTCCTTACAATGTAAATGTCTCTTACCCTTTGTTTTTCTCTTACCCTTTGGTTTTCAGAGCTTCTCCCACGTCTGCAGTTTCTTAAAAGTAACCAGCCCAAAATAATCCTCATGCCAAAGAGACACATCTTGAGGTGGCAGATTCTGCTCCCCTACACCACCAACTTCTCAGCCCTCCTTCAGCTTCTGCAGCCCCCCAGGCTTCCTCCACACCAGTGGTGGCCTTGGGAGTGCCCTCGGAGGGCTCAGGGAGGCACCCTCCCCCCGCCTGCCTGAGGGCGGCCGGTCCCTGTCCCTGGTGCTAGTCGGGAGCTGGGCTCACAAGCAGCCACGAGCATGGGTGTGGGGGGGGGGGCACGGACTGCCCACCACCCCCTCTGCCTCCCCCCTAGCCAGCTCCACCGTCGGCCCTTGCTCCCCACCTCCGAGGACACGGGTCCACCCCAGGGGGCCAGCCGGGAGCCCGGCAGGACCCAGGAGGCAGGTCCTCAGCCTCCCTTCTTTCCCTCCCGCCCGCCACCACCCAGCCTGGGCTCCGCTGCCGGAAAGGGCCGCCTCCAGGACTGCCCCTCCCCGGCCCCGTCCTGCCCCCGCTTCCCCCGACAACCCGACCCCTGTCTCTGCCCCCCCCTTAACGCCCAGCGCTTCCGCTCGCCCCTCCCCCTCCCGCCCCATCGTGCGCCCTCTGGTGGCCAGAGCGCGCAGTGCGCCCTGCTGCAGGCTTCTGGGCTGTGGCCAGTCCACCCCGCAGCGTCAGCCAGGTCTGGCACGTTCTCCATTCTCCTGGATAAATGGTGGATTCATTCACACGGTCCCGGGGACTGGCCGGCTTCATCCTTTCCCTGCCGCTGCTTTTATCCCAGAGATCTCTATGCCATCCCTGCCCTGGGCCCTGGTCATGCCCCCCTAGGCCAGCCCAGCAGGTCTCTCCAACTTGAATCTTGGGGTTCCTCCCCCAACATAAGCAAATAAGCTTCAAGCTCCGCAAGGTGTCCTGGGGATGCGGAAGAGCCCTTTCGTGGGTCACACTGCTGTCTCCCTGGGGAGTGGGCCCTGGACCTCCAGTGGGGCTCTGGCACCAGGACCCTGCGAACCCTCCCTGCGGCTCTTCCTGGGGGCGCCTGGGGCCCCAGCTGGGCGTGAGAGCCATGGTCTGATCTGAGCTCCTCCAGCAGAGCAGCTGGCGAAGGCGGGGGCCGGCCCTGTGCCCCTGAGGGGCAGAAGTCAGCCCTCTATGGCCACTGGGAGCCCAAATGGCCGGAGCTGGACGTGCCTCTTACACAGACAATTGCTTTCACCAGCTTCACTCCAGACTCTGACTTAAGGGCAGTTTAAAAAAGCGTCAGCCTGACCAGTGGGCTGTTGGGCAGAGATGGCCCAGCTCACGTCCCCTCTATGCCCTGTCGTGGTCTGCGGGGGGGTTCTCTTGAGGGGAGAGCCGAATGGGGCGCCTCTGTGGCTGCCACATTCAGTCAGCAGGGGGCGGCAGCTGCGAGCACCAAGAAGGGGCGGGGGCAATTAGTGCACCTGACATTCTCTGTCATCTTCATTTCTTGCTAGTGCCCGGAGACATTTGCAGACCAGCTTCTTTGTAAAATTTCTACTAGGAAATGCAGAAAACTCCCCCCTCAGCGACCAAATGGGAAAGGAGAAGGTCAGCTAGGCTGTCCTCACACCGCAGCCCCTTGGCGATGAGGATGGAGTAGGGTGTGCCCCTGCGGTGTTCCTCGAAGGGCCGATCCAGCTGCGCTCCTGCCCTACACCCTGTGTCCTTGGTCATGGGCCGCTGGGTGGCTCCCTGCAGCCTTGCCACCACCCCCTGTCCTCAGCCCCCAGGCTGACTCCTCTGTGCCAAGAAGAGAAGGGAAGGGAAGGAGGTCAGAAGAGGGAAGGGTGTCAGTTTGGGTGGTCCGAGAAGCAGTCCCCAAGGGAGAGTGAGGAGTGCAGGAGAGGTCTTGGCGGGGAAGCCTGCGAAGGAGATGGGAGGGAGGAGGGAGGAGGGCGCAGGGGTAGACGGCAGAGTCTTCAGGCTGTTATGCAGGGCCAGCCCTGGGGAAGGAGGGAGGCTAGGAGGACCCTGGAGCTGGAGAGCAGCTGGGGAGAGTCTGGCCAGGAGATGGGGGCCCACTGCAAGAGCTGGGAGGTGCTGGGCAGGTTTGGCCCAGGCCTGGTGCTGCCCTGCTCAGCCTTGGCCGGGAGAAGCAGGGATGATGGGACAAACCCCGGGCTGCTGTAAACACCCCTCACCAGGCTCTCTGGAAGGGACCTCCCTGGATGCCACGGAAGGGAAGGCGGTTGGAAATTGTTTAAAAATTGGCTTTGTCATAGCATTCAATCGTCTGTATGTCCTGTGGCTCTTCAGCCTTTCCACTCATCCTGTGACCTTAGGGTCTGGCAAGACTGGGGAGTTTCCTCGAGTTCCTGACACCCTCAGAGCCAGGCCGCAGCCTGGGTCCCCAGGAGAATTCTCTCTGGGCCATGGGTGGCACTCAGGCTGTAGGTGAGACCCAGACTTCGTCGCTGAAGCCACTGTCTCAGACCCCAGCCACAATCCTCCCGCTTCTTGGAGAGGCTTCGAGCCCCTCCTCCCTCTCCAGCAGGCTCACACCCTTTGAGCACACTTTTACACGTTTTTGACCAAAATCCACTGTAAGAAATATGTTTTACATTATGGCCTATATATATATATATATATAAATCTTTACTGTGGGGGCGGGGGCGCTCGATATTTTCTATTCTATCCAGTTCTACCTCATTCCATTCTATTTTTCATTAAAAATCTAATCAAAAGTCTTTACTCATCAGAATGGCTATTATTAAGACAAGAAATAACAAGTGTTAGAGAGGATGTGGAGAGAAGGGAACTCCCCTACACTGCTGGTGGGAGTGCAAACTGGTGCAGCCACTATGGAAAACAGTATGGAGATTCCTCAAAAAATTAAAAATAGGAGCCAGCCCTGTGGTGTGGTGGTTCAAGTTTGCGTGCTTTGCTTTGGTGGCCCAGGGTTCACGGGTTTGGATCCTGCGTGTGGACCCACACACCGTTCATCAAGCCCTGCTATGGTGGTGTCCCACAAACAAAATAGAGGAAGATTGGCACAGATGTTAGCTCAGGGACAATCTTTCTCAAGCAAAAAGATGAGGATTGACAGTAGATGTTAGCTCAGGGCAAATCTTCCTCACCAAAAAAAAAAACCCAAAAATTAAAAATAGAAATACCATATGATCCAGTTATCCCACCACTGGGTATTTATTCAAAGAACATGAAAACACTAATTCAAAAAGATATATGCACCCCTATGTTTATTGCAGCATTGTTCACAACAGCCAAGACTTGGAAACAACCTAAGTCTTCATCAATGGATGAATGGGTAAAGAAGATGTGGTGTATACACACGCACACACAGACACACACAGTGGAATACTACTCAGCTATAAAAAATGATGAAATCTTGCCATTTGTGACAACATGGATGGACCTTGAAGATATTATACTAAGTGAAATAAGTCAGATGAAGAAAGCCAAATACTGCATGATTTCACCCGTGTGTGGAAGATAAAAACAGTAAGCAGACACGTAGACACAGAGATTGGACTGGTGGTTAACAGAGGGGAAAGGGGAGGGGGAGGGTGAAAGGGGTGACAGGACACGTGTATGGGGACCGATGGTGATTGGTCTTTGGGTGGTGACCACAACATAGTCTACACGGATATTGAAATGTAATGATGTGCACCTGACATTTATATAATGTTATAAACCAATGCAACCTCAATTTTAAAAAGAAAGTCATTGTACTGATTTCACCACCCACAGTTTGGAAAGCACTGCAAAAGCCCCTAGTTCACGACATTTTTCAGGTGGCTTATTAGGACTTTCTTCAGAGAAACTTATGTAACAGAGTTGAGTAACAGTTAAATTAGTAACAGAGTTACTTAGTTAAGTAACAGAGTTACTTATGTAACAAAAGCATTAAGTTTGAGAAAGAAATTGAATGTTAGATGGAAATGAACTTGATTTGAGCCAAAGACTAGAAGACGGGAGTTTGATGCCCCGCTGGGCCCGTCCTCCGTTTGTGAAGTGAAGGCGCTCTCGCTGATCCCTTAGCCTGAGGTGGGAGCCCCCACAGATGCCCCCAACCGAGACCCTCGGTGCTCTCCACTGTGCCAGTGGGCTGAGAGGAGAGGGCCACGCACGTGTGTGCACACGTGTGCATGTGTGTGCATGTGTGCACACGTGTGCGATGAGGGGTGCAGCAAGGAGCCAGGCAGCCTCTGGGTGTCCCCCTCAGTCCCTCCCCGTCCCTGGAAGGAGCTCCTGTATCTAGCATTGAAATGACCTCCCATTTTGAAGAGCTCAGAGCTCTGGTGGAGCAGGGACCAGTGTCCACCCAGACATGGGGAGACGGGTGTCAACGCCAGCCTCCCCGCGACTTGTGAGGGTGGCTCAGGGCGAGGAGCCATCACGGTCTGGGGCAGGAGGTGGGGAGGCCTTGTGGAGAGGGGAGAGGGAGAGGTGCTCAGGATGGAGCAGGGCAGAGAGGGGACCGAGTGAGAGAAGGAGGCAGTCTGTTCCTATGCTCTGGCTTGGGCCTGGGACCACGTGGGTGGGCAGCAGCCCTCTGCTGAGGGAGTGAGTAAATGAATGAGTGAACGAATGAATGAGTGAGTGAGCCAATGAGTGGGTGAACGAATAAGTGAATGAGTGAGTGAGTGAATGAGTGAGCGACCAGGCAGGCTGTAAACAGCAGTACAAGCAGAGACGCCTGCAGAGTTAGGCAAACCAGAGGAGAGAGAGTCTGTGGAGACTGAGACATGGAAGGGAACAAACTAAAAATAAGGGAAAACATTTTCGCGAATGAGAGAGGGAGGAGCCTTCCCTGCCTCCCTTTTCTTCGAGCGTTTCCTTTAGGAAGCTTGTCGTTGTGAACTCCTTCTCTGCCCCTCTGGGATGTCTTTAATTCTCCTTAGAAGGTGAATTTAGGAGGCACCATGTGTGTGACATGCGCTGCAGACCCCCTCGCTGCGCTGGAGGGGCCGCGCCGCTGCGCTCGGCTGTGTGGGAGGCTGAGCTTCCCGTCCATCCCGTCCCTGCAGTCCATGAGCAGGCGGCCTGCGGGGCGCTCCACGCCCGGTTTAATGCTGATTCAACAGCACAGTCCACATGGAGAGGTGTTCTGGGTTGGCAGGAGATTTTGTTTTTAACTATATTTCCCGACACGGCTGTTTGCTGCGGGGCGGAGTGCTCACAAAGACTGTGGTCACCGCGTGGTTAAGGTGTTACCTTCAGTTCCTGGGGGTCCTGGTCCGTCCCACCTGCCCCCACCTCTGCATGTGTTCCCTCTGGGCACCCCGTCCTCCGCTGAGCTGGGAGGCCCCCTTCTTGGGGAGGCTGGTCCCTTCAGCCCCATTGCATGGTCACAGTGCAGTCCCTGGTCCCTCTCCCGTCCCCACTAGATCGAGGGTCCTGGGTGAGCTCTGTCGGGCTCACAGTGGGGAGACCAGGGGGCCTTCACCCCCTCCCGGCCCCCACCTCCACCCCGTTGAGTGTCAAGAACAGGGATAGGTGTGACGAATTAGGGGTCTCAGAATGAGGTGGAGGGAATACCCTAGAATGTCAGCCACGGGCATTGGCAGGCTGGGCTGGTGGGGAAGCCAACCCCAGGGCGAGGAGACTAGGGGACAGGACGGGAGATGCAGTGCCGGCTCCAGAGCTAGTCCCTGGACCCAAGGAAAGGAGTGGGGACAGTGGGGGAGAGCTGACCAGGGTCTGTGCTCAGGGCTGTGAGAGGCTGGCCTCAATGCTAATTTCCTCTTTTGACCCCGGGGATGCGGTTATGTAAGAAGTTAACATCTGGGGAAGCTGGGAGAGGCAGATTTAGAAATTCTGTACTATTTCTGAAACTTCTTTGTAAGTGTGAACTGATTTCAAAATGGAAAGTTAAAAAAATGTTTTAAAAACAGCGTGGAGCAGGCTGACGGGGCTGAGTGGTTTGGGGTTCTCCCCGGGCAGCAGGCCCAGGCACGTAGGAGGCTGGGCGGGGTGAGAGGAGGAAGGAGGAACTCTGCCCCAGACGGTGGGGGCTGGGGATGAGGGGTCATGGAGAAAACACTTCAGATGGATCAAAACTCAAACTGAAAATGGAAAACTTAGGAATTTTAAGAAGAAACATAAGAAAATCTCTTCATATATTAACAAAATATTTTTAAGTAATCCATCAATACATTTAAAAATATTAACAGTGAAAAAAGTTTGCCCGTTATCATGATACAACATCAAAAAGAAAAGATCCATACTCAGAGAAGATGCTTTTGATAATTAGTATCCAATCATCAAGATTTGCTGAAAGATTAAAAGGCCCAAGGAAATTTTGTGGAGTCAAGAACACAGGCAAGTGGTCCCCCCGGAGGTTGCCGCGGGGAGCACAGGACCCCTCCACCCCCTTGGCGTGGACCCGCACATGTGGGGATATCCTGTCCCGCGAGGAGCAGTCACCCCACAGGGAGCCCGCTGTGCCTGCCCCACGTGTGCTCGGAGACCTGTCCCAGACCAGGTGTCCCACTCCCCGCAATGGTGGTCATAGAAACACAGGGCAAAGAGTCTGCTCTGTCACGTTCCTGGTCCTGGGAATCTCCCAGAGGCCTGTGTGGCTCTTGCTTACACACCCTTCACGGCCGCAGGAATGGAATTTCTGACTTGGGAAGCAAATGCCTGGTTTTTATACTGGTTTATTTAATTATATGCGGATGAGCAATTTCGTAATCAGTGGTTAATTAGACACGAGGTTGGTGGCAGAACCAGCTCCTCTGAGAAATACTCCTCACAACACGGAGCCACCCAGCACGGGCCAGTTGTCTGACTGACGTTCCCAGTTGTGAATTTATAGACCTACAATCCTTCCAATCACTGAAACAAACTCTTGATATTTCAGAAAAACTATTTGCCCTTTTTGAAAACCACTTTAAGAACTCATCTTTCTGGTCAGGACAGGGCTGGGCGCAGCTGCCCCAGGAGCGCGCGTGTGCACGTGGACGTTGGCCAGCCTGCTTCTAGCCCAGAACGTGGGCAAACGGCGAGCTCAAGGTTTTAATTCCCACGTATCCTATGAAAGCTGTTCACCTGAACTTTTCCAGCACCCCTCCTTCCTCCGTCTCCCCTGCCCCAGTGTGGCTGTTGACCAAGATTCCTCTATGGCATTAAATCGTGAAGCATCACAAACATGGAGGATACTATTGTATTTCCGCAAACCAGAGTGCCCTGCAGTCAGGGTGCGCGGGCCCGGAAGGAGCCCCGGGCCTGGATGAGAAGACCGGTCTGGCTGCGTGTTGGCAGGTGGCCACGGTGCTCTCAGAGGTCCCCTGGCCCTGGGTCCAGGGTGGGGCTCTGGCCAGTCATAGACTGTCCCAGGACCGGCTTTCCCACAGATGATTTCATGCAAGAGCCACACTTGGGGGTCGGGGAACCCACTGCTTGGCCTATGGGGAGGGCTTTTGGAAACATCTTTCTTAAAAGTCTCAGGGGATGAGGTGGAACCTCCGGGTGAGGAGCGTCCTAGTGTGGGAGGCCCTCAGACCAGGCTGCCCCTCCTGAGGGGCCGCAAGGGGCTCTCCCAGAGGGCTCCTCACCCGCAGATGGGTTTGTCCACATCGTCACACATGCCGCACCCCAGACTCAAGGACCCTCCTCTGGCACCCTTACGTTGGAGGGCCCTGTGACCAGAGCTGAAGCCAGTGGGGCAGGCCAGAGGGGGTGGACCCTGGCCTGAGGTCACCTGGGGGCAGGATGGTGAAGCTGGGAGGCAGGAAACTGGCCCACCAGGCTGGGGGAGCCTGTGCAGGCTCCCGCGAGGCTGGCGTGGCGTCCATGGAGTCTTCAAAGGCCTCTGCCCACAAAGCTCCCCCTACCCCCATACACACCCTTCTCCTGGACCTTCCCCCATTGCTCGGGGTGGTGTGGGTCGTGTCCTGACCCACTGGTGGCTCGGGGCTGAGTTGGGGCGGGGAGATGGAGGAAGGAGTGGTGCTGGATGAAAGACTTCCAGACTTCTAGGCCTTCAGAGGCCCTGCCCAGCCTCCAGGACCCAACCTCCTGGGGCTGATGTCCTTCCCCCAGGCCCTGTACTCCCCCAGCCCCTCCCAAAGTCTGGGGAGGAGCCAGCCCCCTTGTTTGGGGGTTGAGGCTGAGTCACCCCTTCTTCCCAGCTCAGGTGGGAAAAGACCGGCGGGAGAGCTCCTTGGTCCCTCTGCTCTCGCCTCTATGAGGGAAACTGAGGCAGATGCCTGGGGGACACATCCAAGCCTCCTGACTGGCTGGTGGGGGCAGCTCCATGGGCTCTTTGTCTCTGCCCCAGACCAGCATGAGACTCGGGCACTTGTCCCCTCCCAGTGCCTCAGTTTCCCCACCTGTGAAGGGAAGGGCCAGCCCTGGTCTCAGAGGCCCCGCCAACCACACCCTGGCCATCCCTGTGGTTTCCCAGAGCCTCACTCAGAGTTCCCAGGGCAGGGGGGACTGTAATGATGAAGGGAGGGGCCTTCTCTCCCTGGAAGATGCAGCTGGGGGACCTGGGGAGGAGACGAAACTCTGGCCACCCCAGTCCCAGGGGGAGGAGCAGGGGCCTGTGAGCTCGGGGTTCCTCTGAGATTGAGGGTCACCCTGGGGGCAGATGCTCAGAGGAGAACAAAGTGTGAAAGAGGATGGAGGGAAGGAGCCAGGCCAGACCCCTGTCCCGCCACCACCACCTGCCTCTGCTGAGGGTCCCAGAAGCGCAGCCCCCATACAGGCCCTAGACGGATGCCTCCCCCACGGAGGGTCCAGTGTGGGGCTCCGGGCAGGGGGCTGGGAGAGCAGGGAGTGTGTGTCAGAGCAAATGTTTCATGGGAGGAGTGGGGGGCCACCACCCGGGTGTGCAAAGCTGGCCCCTCCAGGAACGGCCCCCTGCTCCTAGCCCCCCAGCCATCAGAGCTCACCTGGCTGAGGAAGAACCGGGTTGAAGCAAAGTCTCCCTCGGAGGTGGGTCACAGAGACACCCCCGCGCCCCCCCCCCCAAGGGACTGATGGCACTCGAAGAACAGGAGGGTGCTGGAGAGACTTTATTTGCCATTGACTGCCACTGGGGCACTGTGAGAGGACCCGGCCGGAGGGGCTGTGGGCTCCACTCTCCTAGAGGCCCCTGTCCAGCCGGGGCTTGGCGGTCTCTGCATCTTGGGTCAGTGTTAACTGATGGTGTCTGCAAAATGTGACAGGCTTGTTGGCATAGCTGGGCGCTGGGTGCCTGAGGCTGGGGCTGGCCCGGTGGGTGGGCAGGATCGGCAGAGGGTCAGCAGAGGGTGGAGGCTGCCCGCCTCCTTCCCAGGGCCTCTGTGCCCCGGCCCTCCTAGTAGGAGTCCAAGCATAGCCTGTGTTTGCCGAGCACTCAGGTCTGAGTGTGCGTGCATGTGTGTGAGTGACTGTGTGTGCATGCATGTGTGTGAGTGTGTGTACACGTGTGCATGTGTGAGAGAGCGAGGTTGAGGTGGGAGCTGCTGTGCATGCCACATGGAACTACCATCAGTGATGACGCCCCTCCCCCTTTGGTGTCTGAGTCCCAGGGGGCCCCACAGCAGGGCCCAGAGGAGGGCAGGCCCCCAGGCTGAGCAGGAGCCCCCCGACCAGGGCCCAGAGGCTGCGCCCCACCTGGGCCACCCCATTACAGAGGTCCTTTTCACAGCAGTGCACATCCCGCACTTCTAACTTAACACCGCCCAGTGGGTTGGATTTCTCCGCAAACTGCCGCATCTCCTCGGAAGCTTCCTTGCAGGAAGGGGCACAACCCTTAGCCTGTAACGTGGCCGTCTGCCCTGTGGGAGAGAAAGGAGATGCCTGGTGTGGGAGGCCCCCCAGCTCCCTCTGACCCTCCTGGGGTTGTCCCTCATCATCCCCCCCCAGGGGTGCTTGCCCTTCCATTCCTCTGCTGGGAGGCCCATCCCGGCCCATCAAGCCCCCACCACCTCCAGAGGCTAGCCCCTCTCTGTCCAGGTGGGGACACTGAGGCAGACCAGCAGATGACACAGACACTGGACCCTCCCACACTCACACTCCCTCCCCAAAGCCAGTGGGAGCCTCAGAGCAGAGCCTCCTGAACCCGCCCCCAAGTTCTAGGTGCTGGGAGCTCACCACTGGCCTCGGTCAAGATCGCGGTGCTCCTATAGCAGATGCTGGGTGTCGATGGACATGAGAAGTTGGTCTGGCACTTGCTGAAATCCTCACTATCAGCACAGTTGTAGCACAGCAGGCTCAGGGCTAGGGCCAGGCGGGGACACAGGCCCAAGCTCAGATGGCAGGAAGGCTGGGTTTAGACCCCCCACAGACCAGAACCACAGCCCACATTGGAGCGTGGCCCCTGGGCAGCCACCTCTGGGCCCCTACTTATGAACTGTGGCCCCTTCTCGCCTTCTGGGGGCCTGGAGGACAGATTCTCCACATGCTCACACACACACAGCCTCTCACAGGGGTGGCTGCCCCATGCCCCCAGGACAGGTCCCTGCAGGATCCCTGGCACTCACCGTGCTTGGAGCAGAGTAGCACGGCCAGCAGGACCAGACGGATGCCTTTCATGGCTCTTGGAGACGGCACAATTCCAGTGGGCTCCTTTGGGGTGCTCCAGGTTCAGGCTCCTACCTTCCCTCCCCAAACCCTCCATAGGCGACCCCTCTGCACACTTCCCCTGCCCCCCCCAACCCGTGCCTGCCAGGTAGCTCCCTCCCCACTTGACTCACCCACTAGCTTCAGCCTCCCTTCAGGAAACCAGCATCTGGAGCCACTTCCTCAGTGGCCCAGAATATATTCCCATGCACCCCTGTGCCCCTCCCATAGGAACTGGTGGGAGGTGGGTGCTGGGCTGTGTGTCTCCACCCTTTTCTGGAATTGTAGTGGTCAGACCCACCCTCCAGGACATTGAGCCAGGCCAGGAGAGTGGGCGTCACCTCGGGGCCTGCTGGGAAGGAGTGACTGGCAGAAATCCAGCTTCTTTCTCACTGAGGAGCAGTTGCTTTGGGGAAATCCCAGGAGGAAGCTGGGTGGTCTCCAGTTTCCAACCTTCAGGGCTTTCTCTGAGGCAGCTGGCCCCCTCCTCAGAGCCGTCAGACTGAGACCTCTCGATGTCATTTCTGTGTGTCTCCCTTCCCTTCTCTTGGCTCCCATTCCCAGTCCCCCTCCTAGTGTTCTCCATGCATCCCCACTCCTCCGTGGTGTCTCCGTCTGCCTTTGGTGTAACGGCAATGCTGGCCTCATAGAATGCATTTGGAAGTGTTCCTTCCTCTTTAATTGTTTGGAGGAGTTTGAGGAGGATTTATGTTTATTCTTTTTTAAAAGTTTGGTAGAATCACCAGTGAAGCCATCTGTCCTGGGCTTTCTTTGTTAGGAGTTTTTGGATTACTGATTCATTCTCCTTACTGGTTATGTCATCCCTGGTATTCAGGGGGATTAGTTCCAGGATCCCTGCTGGTACCAAACTCTGGGATGCTCAAGTCCCTTATATCAAGTGGCGTAGTATTTGCATAGAACCTACACGCATCCTCCCGTCTACTTTACATCATCTCTAGGTTACTTATAATATCTGATGTGATGTAAACAATTGTTATACCGTATTGTTTAGGGAATAATGACAAGAAGAAAAGTCTGTACATGTTCAGTACAGATGTAACAATCGTAGGCCTTTCGATCCTTCGATGTGGAACCTGTGGATACGGAGGGCCAACTGTGTCTATCAGATTTTCTATTACTTCATGATTTAGTCTTGGTAGGTTTTATGTTTCTTGGAATTTTTCCATTTCATATAGATTATCCAATTTGCTGGTGTACAGCTGTTCATAGTACTCTCTTATAACGCTTTTTATTTCTGTAAAATCAGCAGTAATGTCCTCTCTTTTATTTCTGATTTTGGTTTGCGGGGGAGGGGAAAATTCCTTCCTTTCCTCTCTTGGTTCTCATGGCTGGCTGAATCATTAAAATGATATGAGACAGGTTAACAGGAGAAAAACCAATTTGTTACATATGGACGGGAACCCCACATACATGAGACTGTCAGAGAGGTCACACACATGAGAGTTTCAGAGACAGAAAGGTAAAATGAGGTATTTATGTCATCTTGAGCCAAGGAATGGAATAGGGGCCTGCGGCTTCAGAGGGGAGGAGGGTAACTCAAGGGATGGTAAACAGAGCAAATTTTCAGTAATTAGAGGTTTGACCAACTATACAGATAGTCATAAAAAGTTATTTCTGGTAATAACTCTCATTATGGGCAAGGCCCCTCATTTACATTCTTGAAGGGAGAGATAGAAGATTCTCTTGGGCCCGCAGGGTCTCCATTGCTTCTAGTTCAAAGTATTCCACATGCCAAGTGCACATCTTGGGGTGGCCTGCACTGAACCCCATCAGATTCTTTGGGACTTCTCTCTCTTTTTTCTTAGTCAACTTAACTAAAGTCTTCTCAATTTTATTGATGTTCTCAAAGAACCAATGATTAGTTTTGTTGATTTTCTCTATTGTTTTTATCTCCGTTTCATTTATCTCTAGTCTAATCTTTATTATTTCCTTCCTTTCACTATTTTTGAGTTTAGTTTGTTCTGCTTTTTCTAGTTCCTTAAGGTGTAAAGTTAGGTGGTTGCTTTCAGATCTTTCTTCCTTTTTACTGTAAGCATTTATAGCTATAAATTTCCCTCTCAGCACTGTTTCACTGCATCCCATACGTTGTGGTGTGTTGAGATTTCATTGTCATTTATCTCAGGATCTTTTCTAATTTCTCTTGTGAGTTCTTCTTTGACCCATTTGTTATTGAAGAGTCTGTTGTTTAATTTCCACATGTTTGTGGATTTTCCAGTTTTCCTTCTGCTTGTGATTTCTAGCTTCATTCCATTGTGATCAAATATATATTTTGTATGATTTCAATCTTTTAAAATTGATTAAGACTTGTTTTGTAGCCTAACATATGGTTTATCCTGGAGAATGTTCCACATGCACTGGAGGAAAATGTACATTTTGCTATTGTTGGGTGGAGTCTGTTAGGTCCAATTGGCCTATAGGGCTGTTCAAATTCTGTATTTGTAATGTCTTTACAGGGTTTTTGTAGCAGATGAGCCCCTCCTCTTTTATTTCCTAAAAGAATTTGCTAAAGTTGGTGTTTCTTCATGAAATGTTTGATAGGACATCTGGGCCTGGTGTTTTCTTTGATAGCCATTTTGATTTTTTTTTGGATAGAGAGCTATTCAGATTTTCTTCTTTCTTGAGTCAATTTTCATAAATTGTGTTTTTCAAGGAAATTTTCCGTTCCATCTAAGTTGTTGAAATTCTGACATCGAGTTGTTTAAAACTGTCAGGAGCTCAGCTCAGTTGGAGAGAGAGTTGAGATGTCAGATTTGGAGTGGTCAGTCTAAGCAGCAAGCCAAAAATGAAAGCAACATTGAGGTCTTTAATCAACAAGATGCAAAACCAGAGAAAGTGCTGACTTCCCTCGGCTCCATTTCCCCTCATGAAATGGTCCCCCGGTGGAGGGCCAGAGGGATCAGACACAGGCCATTCCATCAGGCCCTTAGGAATTTGATGGAAAGATTTGAAGGTATAGTTACAGTTTCCTGCTTAGGAATCATCCCTGCTTCTGGCACCTGCAGTTGCAGCCCTGGTCCTGGGACCACTGCATCACGCAGGAAAAAGAGAGTTGTGGTGATGTGGGGAAGAGCTTTATAGTTGGCCCAGCATCCTCCCATGTCCCCTCTTCCCCAGGTCCCCCAGAAAAGTGGAGGAATCTATCCAGGGGCGACCCTCCCTTAGTCTCCTTCTTGTTGAGTGTGATCACACACTCTTGAGGCGTGTAAGCCAGCCCCTAATGGCTTTATCTCCCCCCACTTTAGGCAGCATATGTTTCAATTGTCAATTTCAAATTTCTGTTATTTTTAATTTTTTTGCTTAGGAAGACTTGCCCTGAGCTAATATCTGTTGCCGATCTTCCCCTTTTTCTATGTGAGCCACCACCCACAGCATGGCCACTGACAGAAGAGTGGTGTAGGCCCACACCCAGCAACCAAACCCAGGCCCCCAGAGCAGAGAGGGCCGAGCTTAACCACTCGGCCACCGGGGCTGGCCCTCAATTTTCTATTAAACTGTTACTCTGAGGATGATGTGCAACATGATATGTCCATCCAATGTGACATCTCTTGGTCCACTGTTGGACACTATGGGCTATAAAGTGTGTCCCTTGGTCTGAAGAAGTGTAGCTTGGTGATCAGAACTGGCACTGTGTTTTCTGTTCCAATCCTTTAATAGTATTTTCAGTGTCTGCATCTACCACTGGGTATGCAAAGCCCGATCCAGAGTAAATGTCCATTCCTGTTAGGACCCATTTATAGCCCCCCAGGGCTACTGGCATCTGTCCAATGTAACCCACTTGCCAGCTATGTGTGGGGCTGTCCCCCATTTCCCCCATAGTCATCTGCAGTGTCTGTCTTGATGACGGTCAGAGCAGTTTCTCTTGGCATTTTGTGCCTCGTAGGCTGAGAGAGGAATGTGTCTAGATTCAGCCCATCCCTGCATTGCTGCAGCCCTCGCCCTCATGTCCACTCATTTCAGGGACCCAGGTCCTCAAGGGAGGACACCTCAAGGGAGCAAACTAAAGCATCCACTTGGCGGTTGCAGTGACCTTCTGAACCCGGAAGGGATTCTTCTGATGGGCATCGACATGTCTTGCTTTAATGCACTCCTCAAATTCCTAGAGTGATTTCTTTCTGTGGGGCCATGCCCTATACGGGCAGCCCTTTAATGGCCCAATTTTCCATTGTCCATATACTGGATCATACAGTGAGGCCATTGGCTACAGCCCATGAGTTGGTAAAAACCCAAACATAGAGGATTTTACCATTGCTCAATTCTTCCATCACTGCTGGGAAAACAGCATGCAATTCAGCCCACTGAGCCAATTTGTTCTCGCCTTCCTCAGTCAGAGTCTTGCTATCCACGGTCTTAATGGGGCAGCTTTCCAAACAGATATTGTCCATTCACTTTGGAACTGCCCTCCACAAACCAATGCTCTTTGTTGTTCAGTTGACAGCTGTTCACGTGGCACAGTCCACGTGGCCGTTGGTTCCAGCAGCTCCTCAGGTGGCTTCAAAGTCAGTCCTGGAGGAAAAGAGATGACCTGTTCCTGAGTACGGTGGGTGCATCCTTGCATTCCCCCGGCAGCTCGCTCCTGAGTAAACCATTTCCATTTTGTTATAGAGCTCTTCCAGGCACTGCTCTCCTTATTACAGTGTTTCTCTGACGTCATCCAAGACATTATGGGCGTCTCAAGTTTCTTGATTATTTTATGTCCTTCAGTCATTGAAGCAACAGCAGGCTAATACTTGTCTCTCAAATGGTGTGTACCGAGTGGCGGCATCTGGGAATTTTCTTGTCCCAAATCCCAACAGTCGCTGCTGGGAGGGGCTCGAGGGCTTTTGGCATAAGCTCCAGTCTGATGCTTACGGGGAGCAGACACTTCCAAAATCTAGTCTGAGTGGGGCCACAAGAGCTGGTGGAAATTTACAAAAGAAACCTTAACTAAACTGGAGTTGGGAAGGCCTGTAGGGGGCACTCTCACACCCTGTCATCCATCGTCAATTACACCAAACAGGAAGAGACAGACTCTTGAATCTTCCATGGGAAGTACAGCTACCTGACTAAGGAAGGAAGATTTGCCTCCCCACCTGGCAATAGCCCAGCCAACAGGAAACACTGCAGCTCAGCCAATGAGAAGCCGTTGCCGTCCTGAACTGTTACTTCCCCACTGGACTTCACTTAGAACAGCCCCTCGCTACTCTCCCTTTTTCTCTATAAAAGTAGCTCTACTCCTTTATTCCCCGATTTGCCTATGGTTTGCTATAGCACGCACGCCCTGAATTTCAATTCTTTTGGCTATTCTTGAATAAACTGATTCTGAGATAAAATAACAGGTGAACCTGCTTTTTAAGTTCACATATTTGATGTCAGAAGAGTGGGATCCAAATGAGGTGATTCCCCGAGAGACTGTGACCCCCAGAATCGAGCAAGGTACCTGCACGGAGCCTCTTATGCTCATTGCTTCTGTGAGTTACCACCTACTTTCAGTTTGGGAGTCTCCTTTTGGATTTTGAGCTCTGCTCCTTTTGTGTTCTGAGCTCTCAGACTTTATTCGGGATTGGGAGAGGCTTTGTCCTCCTGGGAGAGGGCTTTTGTCCTCCAGGTTCAGCCTCTGTCCTTGGGTTAAGACATTGTCCTTGGTGAGTACTCAGTTCCGTTTGGGCCTTGGGCTTGCTGACAATCCAGTTTTTCTTTTGCTTTTAGATTCCCTCAGGGAGCAGGGCTGGGACTCTAGCAACTTTCTTGGGTTTTCAGAGGAAATTTCAGAGTGGGGTCCCAGGCATCTAAATGTTCTGAGGGCAGCCCTCCTTCAGGGACCCCGACTGGGTTTATGTTTAAGAACTTTGGGCCCCCTGCATGTGCATTTTTAACTAAGTGGGCCAAACAGACCAAAAACAGTCCAGAGTAGCCATGGCCATTGTGGGGAACTTTCAATCTCCCCAAACTAGCTTTTCTTAAAACCAAATTAGAAGAGTATGGCTTTAAAATTGAGCAAAACAAATGGAATGTCTATTTTCTTTGGTTCCCGGAGGCTTCTGGATACACATAAAGCTCTAAAATCATCTCGTTACAAGATACCATGTTGAAACCGGCAAACAGTTGGCCATTGATGATTGAGTGGCTACTGACTTGGGGGGATCAGAATTGGCCACCTCAAAGTGTGCCTCCGCCTGAAAGACACTTTGACCCCCACATCCACGAACCGATCAAAAGAGTTTGGGATGGGAGGCCTGCCCCCAGAACAGACCATCACCATAGACGTGAGGGTTCTTGCTAAGCTCATTCTTAGTTCAGGTCACCCTTTGTAGGAGACATTTACATTTGCAAAGGAAATCTCCATATGTAAAGGTATCTTCTTCCCTGTAGCAGGAAGGGGGGGGGGTGACCTAACCTAGAAACTTGTCAGAAGGGAAGGCGAGGACTTAAATCTGCATGGTAAACTTACCCATTGTTAATTGTGCTGTTCAGGCAATATGCTCTCTGACTGCCACAAGGTTCCTATAGGCGACATCTCCCTGGGGCCTGGGTCACCACAGTAATGGGTGTTTTGAGCTATTTTTTCAGGAGTTGGAACCCCTTGCCCACTTCAGGCCGGTTGAGACCACCAACCCATCAACTGGGCGCACGCAGATGTATGTCTGATAAGCAACCTTTTGACATTAAGAGGTTTAAACTCCACCCTCAGGGCATGCTGACGCCGCCATTCTGTGGACGCGTGTCCTATGAGGAGACATGAAGCTCCCCTCCCCCTTCTTCTCTGTCTCGGGCGCCATCTTGTTTGTCTCCCAGACTCCCTGTCTCAGACCCCACCCGGCAGCCACCTTGTGCCCGGGCTCCGCCCCTGACACCATCTTCCTCTCTTCCCCTCTGCCAAAACCTGCCCCTTTATATTCAGACCCTCTGAGGAGTCAAATGCTAACTCCCTAATGACTATTTCTAAGTTAACTGGAGCAAATAAACAACTAGAAGGAAAAATTCAAAGAGCAGTTACCCTAGACTTTTGATAATAGACAAAATGACTCCAAAAACAGCTCTAAAAGGATCCTTACAGCCTGCAAATAAAAATCTTTAGTGAAAGACTTTGGCCACATGAACAAGTAACCTTACCTTAGTCCATCTGCTGGAAATACAGTCTGGATTCAACTATTCTTTCGAGTTTTGTACCTGAGACATGGCTAAAGGTTTTAAAATGAAGGCTATGAGATCTCTGTTTATGTCTGTGAGTCTACGTATGTACTTTATAAAGATGTGATATTTTTCTACGTCTGGATGGTATTGCTAGAATTGATTTATAAAAGCTCTATTTAATTGGCTTGAAATTAAACTCCTATAAATTAAGTATTCCTAAATCTCAGAAATATGATAGAAACTAAAATGCTTTTCAGGTTCACGTGATCTAGGATTAATCTTCAGTAAATAAAAGCTAGCTTAAGGTTGTTGGTGTAAGTAAAAAAAACAGGCTTGTCTTCAGATTTGTTAGCATCGGGTGTCTGCAAATGTGGAACTTTCCATCTGCCTGGGTTTGCTAGTCAAGTGGGCTCATGCTGTCTCCGTTACAAAATTTGTCAGCAAGAAAGTAACTTAAGATGATGGTTGGCTATTTAATGTCTAATCCAAGCATGGTTGTTAAAAGCAAGTAGCTGAAATAAATGTAAATAAGATCAAAGTTTACACTAAGTTAAACTAAATAATGGATAGTCATTGAGTACCTAAATTGCTTTCCAAACAAGATAAAATACTAAAACATTAATTACTGAACATAAGTTTATCTACTTTTTTCTTCCTATTGCAGAGAAACTAAATATAAATTTAGGTCTGCTAGTAACCACGTCTTGTGCCACATTGAAAGATTGCACTATTCAAAGGGCACACACTCCTAGAAATTATGAAATGTATTTATAAATCTGGATGTCCACAATTGCCGACTTCTTAGTTTTCACTAGCAATTGAAGATTTTAAGGGTTAAAAAATCTGAAATGTGTAACAAAAGCTACTAGAAGTAAAAGGGAAACATGTCTGTATACAAGGAAAGTAGGATGTGTGTTTCAGTATAAGAAGGTATAAGGAGTGGAAATACACTCTGTTGAGGGGAAAGAAAGTAATATTTTCCTAAAGAGAAGCTGGTTATTATCGGAATGGAAAAGAAGAAAACACAGGACAAAATCTGAATGTAAAAAGAAAGTTGTAGAAGTTTTATGGAAAGGAGTCTTGGGAAAAGAATTTTATGAGCAGTCAGGACTGGCTCAGATTGGAATGAATAAATTTTAATATCAAAATAAGCAGATGCAAAATTAAAATTTGGCTTTCTTTTCTGTTAAGAGGACAAGGTTTTCTTGGGCTACTGGTCTGCTCTTGATAACAGACTGTGAAAGCTTCTTTACCTGTAAGCACTACGCCGAGAAAACAGAGATTCTGTGTTTTGTCAAAATAATGTCCTGTGTTGTTTCTGTCAGGTCTTTAATTACTTAAGAGCACTGAGTCTTCTTAGTACTGAAGGAGTTAAGTTTTCTTACAGCTGTGTAACCTTTTGTATTTGCCTTTGAAACCTGTTAATATCACTTTGGTCAAATAGATACTTAAGTATTCTTTCATAATGATCTGTGATCCTATTTGGTCAAGTGTCCAAACCTTCTGATATTTTTGACAAACTTCCCAAAATATTCAAGTTCTAAATGACATTTTTTCCTACCAGGATGTAACTATGGGATTTTCCAGAGGACACCTGGGACATCTCAAAAGATTTACTGGCTTTCCTTACAAAAAGAGATATCACACTAATTAGACTTATTTGGTATGTCCAATTACATGAGAAGCATGGTGAAATGAGCAACAATAAACCTTTTAAGGTTATATTGTCTGAGTGAATGTTACTAAAAGGTGTCCTAGAAATTTTATAAAATTTCTAAACATCTGATGTGTCCTAACATAATGTTATATAACCTGTAATTCTCATTATTATCTAAAACGTATGTCACAGAAATATCCAGATTTCCTTGTCAAGTGCATTTACTCATTGCCTTTTAAAAAATCTTTTGTCAGTTACAGACAGTTATTGTTTTACTTTGATGCTTTTACGAATATGTTTTATTTTCAAAAAGATTCATGGAAAAGATTTTGACAAGTACTCTGCAATACAAATTTTGATAACTTTAAGATCATAAAACTGAACTGGGTAAAAATTTCAAAAACTCTAATGGAACACTGATTGCTTTAATGTTTTGTTTTCCAGATGTAAAGGACTCCTTTTTTTCTCCTCTCCTTTAAGTTATCTATAATTTATGGCAATTTAGTAAAATGTATCTTTGCAACAAGGTTGAAACACTTATCTTTTTCTCTCTACCTGATCCCTTAAGTATTCTTTTCATGACAATGTGTGTATTTGCATGGGTTCAGTGAACTTCTGTTCTCCTTGGAATGGGACACAATTGGAAATATTGGCTACATTACCAAAGCATTGACTAGAATGTTGTGTTCACAAAAAATGTACCCAGACTCGGATATGACCAAACAACTTTAAGGAAATGCTTGAAAAATTGGCCTAGTACCTTGCTTACAATAAATTCCAGCAAAGCAATCTTAAAAAAAAGCTTATATGGTCAATCACTATTTTTGCTGCTTTTATATTAATAATCAGGCCAAGTTTGAGGCAAACAATTAGTTTTACTATGATTATCTTTAATAAAAATGGGGGTTATTGTGGAGAGAGGAATTATGTTTGCACCTTTGTAGATATTAAATTCTAGTCCTATTAATTGTCTTTAAGATTTTTTTATATCTGTCAGCTAGACTGGATCCTAAATTCTTCTAGTTTCCTTAAATGTCTGGCTACAATACTCCAAACTGACTTTCCCAATCTTACTGCCTTGAAATCCCCTTGGAAGGGACTGTAGCAGGTCCTCCTCACCACCCACATGGCAGCCGAACTTCAGGGACTCGAGCCTTGGGTGCCCGTCTCACAGCTGAAGGCCCCACCTGACATCTGGTCCTGACAAACCCTGGAGACTCCAGGTCAAACTGACCAGGAAGACGAGCAGCTGGCGTCTGAGGCAGACAGCTTCCCCAGATGACTGGACCAGGCCTGTGTACTCTCTCCCCACTGATGTTTCTTACTCGATTTCCCCCTCTTTCCTGGAAGGACAGTGCCCTTGTTCACATTTCCCAATCCCTTGCAAAATGGGGAAACCTCTCTGATTGCTGGATTCGCCCTCAGAAACCTCTGTCTGTCCAAGACAGTAACGACCCCTTAGGTCACCCTGTAAGTGATTTCACTGGGGTTCCAGATGCTGTTGTTTGTCTAAGTTGATCTGCTCATCCATTTCAGGGAGTCAGGGTGCTAAGCCTGCCTAAACTCCTTCCTTGCTGTAATTTGACCCAACCTTGGGAGGGGAAAATGAGATCTTTTGAATATTTGTATGAAAGATTCTGTGGAGCTGTCAGGGTAACCCAGGCCGCCTGTAAATTTCTAGATACCCATGCATTTAGGCAACCTCTTGGTGTGTAACAACACCGTGTCTGAGCCTTGGTGATATAATGCTAACGCCCCTGTGCCGATGAACCAGTCTATAGATGGTGTCACTTATGCGGGGACCTTATGTACACCCCCAGGTTACATCTTCATCTGTGGAGGTTTCAGCGACGGCCTTTATGCCTGGGCAACTCATTGTCCTGACAGCTGGAGAACACAAGGACAGCGTGCCCTGCCGTATTCACTGTCCTGTTCTCTCTGCAAAACCAAAGAGACCTCTCATTGGTCTCTCTCACTGAATCTCCATAGTCGCCCTAAACAAGAACTCCCAGGAGGAGCACATGACTCTGGGTTTGCCTCTGTTTGCCTCTGAAGAGCTTTCTTCCCGTGGATCAGAGTGAGTGCCAAGGAACAAGTGATCAGGAATCTCTCCCCGACTCTGGAAGAGCTGGCCGACTCCACAGCCAAAGCAGTTTTAGCTCAGCAACGGTCACTTAACTCATTGGTCAAGGTAGTCTTGGATAATCGTGTAGCCCTCGATTATCTGCTCACTGAGCAAGGAGGTGTCTGTGCGGTGGCGAACGCCTCCTGGTGCACGTGGATCAGTGCCTCTGGGTAAGTAGAAACCCAGCTGCATGAGACGAGAGAGCAAGCACAGTGGCTACCCCCAATTTCTCCTAACAATCCAGTCCTTTGATTTGTCCAGCTGGTACCTTCAGCTCTGGGTTCCTGGTTTAGAACCATCCTGCAAACTGGGCTTGTCGTATTGCTCTTAATCTTACTCTGTGTACTTGTTCTGAAGTTCTCTACCTATTGCCTGTTGGACCCCTGTAAAAAGACGTACCTAATAAGGTTATGCTATCCCAGCACTTCAAGGTGATCTCCAAGGCCTGTGACCTTGGAGAAAATAGACTTTAGATGGGAAATGTCTGAAAGTTCTCCCTTCTAACCCTCCTGTTTACTCAAATGCAGCCTGAATGGATTCCAACCACTATGCACTTTCCCTCCAATGTGGGTTTCCGTGACAACCAGGAAAGGTCCTTCCTGGCACCGAGGGACATGACCACTACATGCAGAGAATCTGACTGTTGATCACTGATGCTTTTGGAGAAAGATCTTGATGAAAAGGGGAAAATGCAGAAATTAATTAAAGAAACCTTAACTAAATTGGAGTCAGGAAGGCCTGTAGGGGGAGCTCTCACCCCCATCACACATCATTAATTACACCAAAGAGGAAAAGACAGACACTTGCATCTCAGACAGGAAGCAAAACTACTTTACTATGAAGGAAGATTTCTCTCCCCACCCGGCAACAGCCCAGCCAATGAGAAATGCTGCAGCTCAGCCAATGAGAAGCCGTTGCCCCTCTGAACTGTTACTTTCCCCCAATGGACTTTCCTTTGGAACAGCCCATCCCTACTCTCCCATTTCCCTATGAAATCAGCTCCCCTTCTTTGTTATCTGGATTTACCTATGGTTTGCCAAAGCATGCACATTCCGAGTTGCAGTTCTTTTGGGTCTTCCCAAATAAACTGATTTTGAGATAAAATAGCAAGCAAATTTGCTTTTTAAGTTGACAAACCCAAAAGTGTTGAGAGAGCTACCTCCTTTTGTCATTCAGATGCAGCCTGCTTTTGTTCAGGTCCCCACTCAAATGCAGCTTTCCTTCTGGTAGTCTTAGAGATGGGAGCTAGTAATATTCCCAAATGTGGAATATATGTTCTCCAAAATCTGAATAACACCTTTATTTAAGCCTGGATAATCTACTGTTAGTCTCCATGAGCCATCCGCCCTTTTCACGGCCACACAGCGCTACTGTACGGAGAATTTGTTGGCCCCAGCACTCCAGCTTCTAGCCTGTCATTAGTTATAGTGGCAGTCTCTTTTTGTCAGCAGATATTCTATGTTGTTTTAAGCTAACCACCTGTGTGAGCTTGGGCAGTTCCAGAGGTTCCCATTATTCATGCCCAATTACAACTGGCCAGAGGGTGGACTTATGTGCCTTTTGTTTTACAATATTAGTTAGGAAAAGCATCCCTAGTCAAACATACCATGCATCCCGTCAAAACTGACTGTAGTAGAGCCATGTTACAATGAGGTTGGAGCTGCCCTTCCAGAGAAACTGCCTTGCTGTTTTGAACCTTGGAAGGGGCCAAACCCCTGGACTGGGCCAAAATGGCAACTGTTTTACAAGCAATTGTTTGAGAAGTCAGCGGGAGAATGGACATCCTGATCACAAAGACTGAGGATGGTGGACTTTCTGAAGACGGAATCAACAGTCAATCAATGTTTAGCCCCCACCTGCCTCCATCTCCCATTAAAGTTCTTTGTACTACAACCTCCTTCTTTGCCTTGAAAAGCCCCTGACTGTTACTCCCTAGTGGGACACTGTTTGGGTTTCTACCTGCATCTGTGCTCCCAGAATTGCAATTCTTTGATCCCAAATAAATGCTTTGCCTCTTAAACTGGTTTCTGTTTTTGTAGGTTGACAATCCCAGTCATCCACTCAGGTAAAGGAGATGTGGCTGTCTCACATGGAGTCTGTTCAAAAGCCCCATTTTTCACCCAAACTTTCTTCTTAATCCCAACAACCACTGCAACATCTCCGTATCCTCCCAATCAAACCTTAGCCTCATTACGTCTTCACCAACAGGTTTTGGAGTCACAGTGCATTGGTCTCCAATGTCAAGGAGGCTCAGAAAAGTCTCTTCTCGCCACTGGCCATTTTGCCCACACACGTGCACATGGCCTTGGGTTCCCGGCTGGGGTGGCCAGAAGACTCTGGCCTCCAGTCAACCTTTACCTTGATTAACCTCCCTGACCATCGCCCTGGGGATTCCTGGTCAGGTTTCTCCCTGTATTCTTTGTCTTTCAGCTTTTTAAATTCTTCCAAACTGGTAAATACAGCAAACTTGTTTTGGGCTTTTTAATGTTGGGGATCAACAGGGCGTCCCATTGGTAGTACTGAAACCAGGGACGAAGAGGTTAAAAAATCTTCCCTGGGCTAGAAGAAGAGAACAACAACTTTGAGACAAGCTTTGCTCACTGTGCATATTCAGCATAACCAACTGTTATTTAAACTAACCAGTTCTTTCTGTCCCTCCTTACTATATGAGTGAGATGTCTTTCCCAGGAAGTCAAGGGCCAGACATCAAGATCCAGCCTCACAAGGCCAAATGCAGGCTGAAGATGAAAACTAACCAGAAAAGCCCAGACAGTCAAGGAAAAGGAAATTCAGTCTTCAAGGCCATACGCAGGCTGGTGGGAAGGTGCCAATCAGCATGGCCACATGCTCCCTCTCCCCTTCCTAAACCCCAGCACATGCTCCCCCTCCCCTACCTAAAACCCTAGACAAAAACCCCTACATTTTTCCCTTCAAGGAGGTGGATCTGAGTTCTAACTCCCACCTCCTTGTCTGACTGCCTTTTGATAATAGTAAACCTCTTTCCTTGCCACAAGCCTGGTGTGTCAGTTTTTTTCTTTTCTTTTTTTTTTTTTGAGGAAGATTGTCCTTGAGCTAACATCTGTGCCCACCTTCCTCTGTTTTGTATGTGAGATGCTGCCACAGCATGGCTTGATGAGTGGTGTGTAGGTCCCTGCCCAGGATCCAAACCTGTGAATCCGGGGCTGCTGAAGGGGAGTGTGCAAACTTAATCACTATGCCACTGGACTGGTCCATTTTTTTCTTTATTGGCCTTACTGAACAGTGGTTAAATGAACCTGTGCTTGGAGAATCAAAAAGGGAAGAGTCACAGGACTCATCTCAGCAGGATGGAAATCTTTAGCTAGTTATTAAAAATAAAAATGGGATAAATAGAATGGACATAAATGAGGTTAAAAACAAAGATTTTAACAAACACTCCCTATGGTTGGGTAGGCTAAAAGACCACCTATTGGCCCTTCTAACATTAAAGGACCTGAAACAGGCCCATTCTATTCACCTCAGTTTGGAAAAAAATTCTAAAAAGCCAGAAGGCAGAAATCACCATGATAAACCTGATCAATAATTGTTTGGGGCAACAGTTAGGCTGCTAAGGTTGATAAAATTATAAAGATTAAAATGTTTGAGCTAATATTATATAAAAAGGTCCTGTCAACTTTGTCTGAATGTTTTTTCAAATGGATGTTATATCTGGCTGGAAATGCTTCCCCTAGACAATACTATAAGACTGAGACTTATTGATGGAATTCTAATGAAAGCTATGACTAGAGGTATAAGAGTTGATAAAATTAAAGCTTTGTAAAAAAAAATCTGTATATTTAAATGGGCTTTATGTAAAATGATTGCACCTCTTTTGCCTGATTGTATTATAGATTATTTTATGTATTATAGATTATATTATGGGAATAAACATTATGTCTCACTGGGGAATAATTCCTCTGCCTGATGTTATAAGAGCATATAAATCCACCCTTCAGGCAATGTTAATTAAACATGCTAAAGGAGATCTCACTTTAAAATGGCCAAAATTGGTCAATTTCAGTTTGCCCAAACTGATGTATTTGCACACAGCCAGCTACAGAGTCAACCAACCAATGGGAAGCTGATTTTAATCTTTTGAGGCTTCTAAATGAAATCAGGAATAATTTACCACCTCTTCAAAAGAAAATAATGAAACGTGTCAGCAGCTGAGGTGGAATCTGCTGCTCCTCTCTCCTGTCCTGCTGAGCTTCCCCACTTCAACTTCCCTGAAACTCCTGATGTAAAATTAAGCAAGTAGAAATAAGTAAACTTTTGAGATAATTTGGAATTGTAATGGCCATTCTGGGGAACCTCTGTTTCAGATAAGTCCACCTTAGGGGTACCCTTAAAAGAGAGGATTCAAAACCTCTCATAATGGAATACAGTCTTTGATTAACATGCAGAAGCTTCTAGAAGATAAAACAATATCAAAAACAGCTCTAAAAAGGATCCTTACAGCAAAAAGAATCTTTTGTAAAAATCTTTGGCAATCTGAGCAAGCCCATCTGCCAGGGAGCAGTTTGGATCCAACCATTCTTTTGAGTTCTGTACCTGAGACATGGCTAAAATGTTGAAGATCTTTGCTTGTGTCTCTCTCTATTTGTCTGCCTCCAGATGATATAATTTCTAAAAGGCCTCTGTTTAATTGGTTTGAAATAAGTGCTTATATAAATTATTGTTATTATTATTATTTTTTTGAGGAAGATTGGCCCTGCACTAACATCTGTTGCCAATCTTCCTCTTTTTTCTTTATTTCTCCCCGAGGCCCCAGTACATAGTTGTGCATCATAGTTGTAGAGTTATAGCTCTTCTATATGGGATGCCGCCTCGGCATGGCTTGATGAGCAGTGAGTAGGTCCATACCCAGGATCTGAACAGGTGAACCCCAGGCCCCCAAAGTGGAATGCATGAACTTAACTGCTATGCCACCATGCCGGGCCCATAAATTATTTTTAAATGTAATTGAAACTAGCCCAGATGTCTTTCAAGTTAACACAATGTAAAATGATCTTTGGTAAATGAAAGGTTGTTTGAGTTTGTTGGTTTAATTGAAATAAATACGTTTCAGAGTTATCAACATTGGATATGGTGCAAATATGTTTTCTCTGTTACATAATTTGTCAGCAAAAAATAATAACTTAGGGGCCAGCCCAGTGGTTTAGTGGTTAAGTTCTTGCACTCTGCTTCAGTGGCCTGGGGTTCGTGGGTTTGGTTTCTGGGTGTGGACCTATGCACCGCTCATCAAGCCATGCTGTGGTTGGCATCCCACATATAAAGTAGAGGAAGATGGGCATGGATGTTAGCCCAGGGCAAATCTTCCTCAGCAAAAAGAGGAAGATTGGCAACAGATGTTAGCTCAGGGCTAATCTTACTCACCAAAAAATAAATGAATAAAAATAATTTAAAATAATAGCTGATTTTGTCTGATTCTCATGAGGGTTTTGTAGGCAATCTAAATATAATCATTGGGACAAGTAAACTAAATAAAAGAAGGATGAAAGTTTTGGGGAGAACTTTTTTTTTTTTTTTTTGTGGGGAAGACCAGCCCTGAGCTAACATCTGTTGCCAATCCTCCCCTTTTTGCTGAGGAAGACTGGCCCTGGGCTAACATCCGTGCCCATCTTCCTCCACTTTATATGGGACGCCACCACGGCATGGCTAACAGGCAGTGCGTCTGCGGGCGCCCGGGATCCGAACTTGCGAACTCCGGGCCGCCAAGCGCGGACTAAACCGCTGCGCCACCGGGCGGCCCCTGGGGAGAACTTTTTAACAATAATTATATACTATGGTGTACATACTTAAAACAACTTAAGATGATGGCTAATGGCTTAATGTCACATGAAGTTTTTGTGAGTAATCTAAACCTAATTGTTGGTAACAAATAATTTAGATAGGTAAAAATAGGTAAGAGGTTTTGTGTGCAATAATTCTGTTTTATGGTACATATGCTTGAAAAATATCTTCCAGAATCTTTTTGGTAACTTAAAACTTTCGAGTTTTACTAAATTAAATGATAAAAAATTTGTTGAGTATCTAGGTCATTTCTACATTAAATAAAATATTATAAATTGATTACTAAGCATAGATTTGTCTGCCTTTGGTTTCTTATCTCAAAGAAACTAAAAGATGCTTGAGTTTATTGATAAACATGTTTCGTGCATGCTGAAAATTTTTCTATGAGAAAGCACATGTTTCTAGACAGTCTGTATATAAGGAAAGTACAATGTATGTTTTCAGTAAAGAAGGTATAAAGAACAGAGATATTTGGGGCTGGTGTGGTGGCATAGCGGTTAAGTTCATGCACTCCACTTTGGTGGCCTGAGGTTTCACAGGTTCAGATCCTGGGCACAGACAGATGCACCGCTTGCCAGCCATGCTGTGGCGACACCCCATATAAAGTAGAGAAAAATGGGCACAGATGTTAGCCCAGGGCCAGTCTTCCTCAGAGAAAAAGAGGAGGATTGGCAAGGGATGTTAGCTCAGGGCTAGTCTTCCTCACATACACACACAAAAGAACAGAGATATTTTTGTTCATTTTGTTAAGAAAGATAAATTTATCCTAAAGTACTAGGAATGAAAAAAGGAAAGAAGGCATGGGACAAATTCTGAATGTAAAAAGTAAGTGACAAAAAATTTGCAGAAGTAAGACCTTGAGGAGTGTTGTGCATGGTCAAGTTGGCTGAGATTAAAATGAGAGTTTCAATATCAAAAGTCAGCTGGTGGGAAATTAGAATTTGGCTTTCTCTCTTAAAAGGTAATTTTCTTAAACTTTTTGTCTATTCTTAATAAAGAGGTTATAAAAGGTTTTTCTTAACCTTTGAGTAAGTTTACCTAAAAGACAGAAAATCTATGTTTTGTTAAAATAATTTCCTATGTTCAAAAGAACTGAGGTCTATTAAGGTTTTTTGACTGCTTTCACTCTCTGTTTGCCTTTGACGTCTGTTGTCACCTTGATTGAATGGATAACTAAGCATTGTTTCCTATTTGACCAAGTGTTTTAAAAGTTTTTGATATTTTTGATGAACTTCCTCCAAAATTAAAGTCTTTCTTTTGACTTAAAAAGGAGACTTTGAAATTTTCCAATCAGCCATGAGACTTCTCAAAGAATTTGTTCTGTCTTTCTATAAAGTGGAAGATGTTAAACTAATTAGACTTATTTGGTATGTTAAATTACTTGAGAGGCATTATCAAATAAATGGTGATGAGCCTTCCTGGGTTATATTGTGTGGGTAAATGTTATTTATATAAGTGTTTCAAAAAATATATAACATTCCAAAAATTCTGATCTGTCCTGGTTGTCAGTCATAATTCTGGTTATTATCTTAAAGTGTTGTAAGTCACAGAAATAGCCAAGTTTCTTTGTCAATTGCCATTTTAAAGTCTTTTGTCATTTGCAGACAAAAGATGTTTTTGCAAATATGTTTCATCTTCAGAGAGATTCATGGAAAGGACTCCGACACTTGCTCTAAAATACAGGTTGCTGATAAACTTTCAGATTATGAAACCAAACTGGGTCAAAAAAATTTACAGAACTGTAACAGAGAAGCTGATGGTCTCATTAAGCTGCTAACAGAAGGTCAAGAGGTGATATCATGGGGCTGAGTAAATAGACGAGGATGAGTATAATTTTTGACTTTTTGTTGGAAATAATCCTGATTTTTTAATGTTTTGTTTTTCCAGGTTTAAGGAACCCTTTCCTCCTTTTCCCTTAAGGAACTATGACTTATAAGAATTTGTAAACAGAATTGACGCATTTATCTTTCTCTCCCTATCTGATCCCTCCAGAATTTAAAAACTTTTGCTAAGTGAGTATTCTTATATTAATGGCAATATAGTTATTTACATAAGTTCAATAACAATCTGTTCTCCTTATAGCAGGACACAATTGGAAACAGTGGTTATATTACCAAGGTTTTGACTGGAATGTAATATTTGAGAGAAACATGTAAACTCAGATATGACCATACAGCCTTGAGAAACAAAGATTGGACTTTACGGAATAAAGCCACTTGGAAATTGGCCTGGTACCTTGCTTTAACATACCTAGCAACCTTACCAGGTGAATAAGGAAGGTCAATTCTCTGGCAGGTGCAGAGAACCCCAGGATATTTTGGGGACCTCGAGAAGAGAGGAGTTCACCCAAATCTGTAGGTATTGCTGGCAGAGGCTAATGATAAGTCCTTGGCTTGACCTGGCCTCAAGAGACATATAAAGTTCAATCTAAGATTCCATATAAAAAGTTCCAGCAAAGCAGATTTAATAGAGCATATATGATCAATTGCCATTCTTGCTGTGCTTATGTAAATAATTGGGCCAAGTTTATTAAACCTACACTTACCTTGCAAACCAATGAGTCTTAATTTGGCTATCTTTGGTAAAAATGAAGGTGACTTTAGAGAGAAAAATGATGTTTCAATTAGAGACTATAACACACATTTGTGGATGTCGGATTCTGGTCCTGTTAATTGTCTTCAAGGTTTTTGTTTTCTATCTGTCAACTGGACTGGATCTTGAATTCTTCCAGTTTCCTCAAATATCTGGTACAGATATCCAAAGAGATGTTTTCAATTTTTTTTCTATCCTTTTCATTTGGAATCATTGAGAACTAAAACCACCCTTTTCCCTGAAGCCCTGCAAACTGAAGCTGTACAACTTGATATAAACCTTGGAGAGAGCACCATGATAGCCCATGTTTGCACAATCTTCATGCCTGTTGCTGTGTAGGCCACTCAAAAGGTTTACCTGAATGCCTGATGACATCATTGGAGACACTTTAAACTGCAGGGGATGCTTCAACCCTGTCACCTAGAGATCTTCTTGACAGACAATCCCCTGGGTTCAGAAATTGGTTTATAATTTGCTCCAACCATTAGCCTTCTTTTTTCTCTCTGTTCCTCTAGAAATGCTTCTTATTAAATATCTGGTTACTTACTTACACAATGTAGGCTAACTTTGGGAGACCCTTCCTATGTTCTAGAAATGATCCAAAAGACCTGGAGGGAACTTGAACTAAGGAACTAGGCACTGTCAGATGTTTTTCTGCATCATCTTTGTCATGGAGACTAAGTCCTATTAAAATCCTGGAAGCACAAGATGGGACCATATAAGAACCACCACGGGGAATATGAACCATGCCATAAAAGTACATCACAACTGGGATGCCCCAAACCTTGCTTCATACTCTAGATACTGACTTCTCTGAATGGTCAAGAGAACCCTGACAGACTGCAAGTTGCTGTTCAGAAAACAGTCTCCTAAAGATAAGTAATGACTCCCAGATTCTTACCTTACTTGTTGGACTATTAGATGGCAGGCTACTTGGCTATATCAGATTTCACTTGGGCTTCTAGGCAGTAACCTCGATTGGTTTACAGGCCTCTTTTCCTAGATTCCCCAAGGATAGAGGTCCATTATGGAGGGGATACTAACATTTGGGCCATTTTGCTAATCTGTGTGGTCATCTATGTAATTATAAAATATAAACTTGTGTTGTTCCAAAGCCATTGATAAGAGTACTGAAATATTAGTCATGCAAAGCATATCTTACTCTCCTTACCTGGTACCCAAAAAATTTTTAAATAAAAGTAAAACAGTTTTATTCTTTTGATCCTGATCTTTGCCCTTTCACAGCAGGAAGTAGCTAGAGTGGGATTTGCCCCCATTCCCCAAGACTGAGGGATGAGCACAAGACTGTGGGGATTGAGATCAAGGATGAGGAGGTTAAAAAACTCTTCCCTGGGCTAGAAGAAAACAACAACTTTGAGATAAGCTTTGCTCACTACAGCTGTGCATATTCAGCATAATCAACTGTTATTTAAACTAACCAGCTCTTTCTGTTCCTCCTCAGTATATGAGTGAGATGTCTCTCCCAGGAAGTCAAGGTCCAGACATCAAGATCCAGCCTCACAAGGCCAAATGCAGGCTGAAGATGACAACTAACCAGAAAAGCCCAGACAGTCAAGGAGAAGGAAATTCAGTCTTCAAGGCCAAACACAGGCTGGTGGGAAGGTGCCAACCAGCATGGCCACATGCTCCTGCTCCCCTACCTAAACCCCAGCACATGCTCCCCACCCCTACCTAAACCCCAGCACATACTCTCGCACCCCTACCTAAAACCCCAGATGAAAACCTTTACTTTTTTCCCTTCAAGGAGGTGGATCTGAGTTCTAACTCCCATTTCCTCATCTGGCTGCCTTCCCATAACAGTAAATCTCTGTCCTTGCCACAAGCCTGGTGTGTCAGTTTTTCCTACGTTGGCCCTACTACGCAGTGGGTGCTGACCCTGCATTTGGGTTTGGTAACAGTGTTGCATCCACACCTGTTTCAACTCCATCGATGTCCACTTTATTCATTCCCTTTCTCAGCAACCACCTGAAGACTTCCAGTCTGCTGGGTCGAGGCCCTTGACTCTCTCTACTTTCTTAGCTACTTTGATGTTCTTGGTGTCACTAAGACCCACGTGGGGAAGCTGAGATAGCAAACCTGATAAGCCTCTTCATACAGTTATTCAGTTTTGTAGCAGTAAAGTTACATGGGGTGCCCGTGCAACAGGGCCCCTTAACCACAGCATTTACCGTAAGCTGGGTAATGGGCATATTCAGTGGGTGAATGCCCTGGTCATCATAAAGCTAGTCCCATGCGCATATGAAGCATATCAGCTGCTTCATCTGGGGTGCTCCACTTGGCATTCATAGGGGAGGTGGGCAGTCCTCCTCTTAAATACACTTTGCAGAGGCTTTTATCCCATCCAGCAGGCTGACTCTTCCCTCGGGAACAGCATCCTGTGTGTCTGGATCACATGCAGCCATCTGTGATTGTTCCACAGTGAGCCGTGGGTCCTGCATTAACCCAAACACACTCTTCCACTCTGCGGCTTCAAAACCAAAGACAGAGCTCCAACCCATTTCGATAAAGATTCTTCAGGAAGCTGATGACACTGACCCACAAAATGAGCCAGTTGCCTGGTTTCAGTCATTTCTTGGTTTGCTCTCCCCCTACATTGACTACGTTCTTGGTGACCACATGTCTCAAGGTAGTTTCTGTTGCTTGTGTGTAATTTTCCCCTTTCTAGGCAGCTTTGAGGCTAATGGCTGAAGCTAAAGTCGACCCAAATCTGAGCTTTGTTCAGCATCAAGGCCCAACCCAGCACTTTCTTTTACTGTAATTTTGGCTGTCACAGATAACAATACCGAGGGAATTGTATATTTAGTGTGCTTCCTTTCTTTTGCATTTCCTTGTATATCCAATGAACCAACTCCTCCGGAGTCGGGTCTACTACCATTTCTAAATTCCATTGTAACTTTTTCCTTCAGGAACTGATCTCAGCACAGCCACAGTTCCATACATGGGTGACCAGGGAGCCATCCAGTGATCTAAGGTTCCTCGTTCCCCAGCCTTTTATCCTTTCTCTTCAAACTACGTGTTTCTGTGAGCCAGGGCCATTCTAGCAAATCCCACTTCACTGACACCAACTCTTAAGGCTTCCTGGACCCAATTCTGATATGTGTGTGTGTAGGCTTCCTCACACCAACAAGCTGGCCTTCTTTGAGGCCAGCAGGGTGAAGGGTTCAACTCAATTCTGACACTGGAATGTACTCTGAGATAGAATCAGATCCCACATGTAAAGGGCTCAGTCCCACAAGACTGCCCTCTACTTCAGAGGCCAGTCGCATCCCAGGTTTTTACCTGTAGTTCTGACCAATGGGCTATAGGTCAGAGGTTCCCATGATCCCCGCCTTGGGTTTGATTAAGTTGCTAGAACATCTCACGGAACTCAAGAAAACCCATTTACTCACTAGATAACTGATTTATTACAAAGGGTATTAAAGAATACAAATCAAAAGCTGAATGAAGAGATACATAGGAAGAGGTCCTCATGAAACTTGGGGCTCAGCTCAGTGGCACATAGAAGAGTTCTGGTTCACCAACCCTGAGCTCTCTGGAAAAGGGCTGAGGAGCTGTCCTTCTGGGTTTTTACGGACGCTTTCTTATGTTGTCATGATTCACTAAGTCACTGGTCATTGGCAATTATTCAACCTCCAGCCCCTGCAGGGGAGAAAGAGCATTCTCTACCCACTCTGGGTCCTTTCTGGCTGGGCTACAAATTAAATTGACATGAGGCTGAATAGCAGGAGAAAATCAAACAAAGCTGTATAACATGTATACATGAGAGAGACTCGGGGAAACTGAGTATCTCTTGACAAAACGGCAGAGGTTCTCCTCTTAGATAGACAAATGAGGATATTGGGGGTTGGGTCAGCTATGGGAGATTACCAGAAAAGCACAGTAGGATATTATGCACATTTAAGGCCTGGCCTTCCACACTGACAAGTTTCCAGAGATGAGGTCATCCACTTCTCTTCCCCGGACAGAGAAGGAGATACTTTTACAAATGGAGATTTCCCGTACAAAAGTAAATGTTTGGTAAACAGAACTTTGCTAAGAGTGGGCCCAGCAAAGGCCCTCCCAGTCTATCAATACCCAGAGTTATCCAGGGTGACGGCCTGTCCTGGGGACAGGCCTTCCATCCCACATCCCTTCAGACAGTTAGTGGGGGCGGGGAAGGTCACAGCCTCCTTCAGAGCTTGAGGTGGCCAATTCTGGTCCCCACACCCTTCCTTCTCTCCCCAGAAATCAGAGGGTGTGACTGGATCCCAATCCTCTGACCACATGGCCACAGGGCAACCAGCCCCCACCCTAGGCGGTTTCCAAAAGTCACCTCATTAACGTAACAAAAGCTCCTTTTATCACTCGAGACACTTAGGAAATTCCCACACTTTTGGGAGCTGTGAGCCAGGAACTGTGGATGAAGACCAAATATACAGCATCTGAGAAATACATATTTTGGTCATCTGAATGACCAAAAATATGCATTTGTTATAAATCACAATACTGCACCCTCCTACTTATTTCATGTTTAATTTTGCTCTTATTTTTCTAGTTTCATAAGGAGAAAATTTATATCATTGGTTTTCTTTCTTTCTTCTTTTCTTATTCAGGAATTGAAATGATACATTTTCCTCTAACTGCTGCTTTTGATGCTTCCCACACATTTGGATGTGTTGTGACTCCATTATCACTTAGTTCGAAATATTTTCTAACTTTTCTTACCCATTCTCTGAACCATAGGAATTTTAGGACCATGTTACTTAATTTAAGAACATTTGGAGATTTTCCAGATCCGAGCTCTCTAGTATGTGGCCGCCAGCCGAGTGTTGCTATCGAGTACAGGACCCGCGGCTTGCACAAGTTCAGGTGCTTTTTAAGTGTAAAATACCCACTGAAGTTTGAAGACAATTCAACATAAGGAACACAAAATATCTCCTTTTTGAAAGCATTCAAAAAGATAATGATAATGTTTTGGATATACTGGTTTAAATAAAGTACATTATTATTAATTTCATCTTTTTTTGTGTGTGTGTGAGGAAGACTAGCCCTGAGCTAACATCTGTTGCCAATCCTCCTCTTTTTGCTGAGAAAGACTGGCCCTGGGCTAACATTCGTGCCCATCTTCCTCTACTTTATATGGGACGCCGCCACAGCATGGCTGACAAGCGGTGCGTCGGCGGGCGCCCGGGATCCGAACTCGCGAACCCCGTGCTGCCAAGCGCGGACTAAACCGCTGCGCCACCGGGCCGGCCCCTATTTCACCTTTCTTTAATGTATCTACCAGACAGTTTAAAATTACATTTGTGACTTGCATTACATCTCTGTGGAACAACGCTGTTCTCAGTATCCTGATGTTACTGACTTCGATCTTACTCTGCAAGAATGTCATCTTTTGAAATTTATTGATACTTTCACAGACCAGAACATGTGTTTCTTGGCAGATGAGACAGTTTTGGTCACCTGCTCCATGTGAGGGTTGAAGACCCCCCCAGTGTTGATGGGAGACATTGTTAAGATTTCTTTTGCCCGGATGTGTAGTCTCACGGGGGCTGTGGACTCAGTCTTGGTTGCAGTGGTGAGGGCACACCAAGCAGCCGCTGGTGTCTCCAAAGCTCATCTGAGTGGATGAAACACTCCGTCTGTTTCCAATTACCCTTCTCAGCCTCAGACAGTTGCTTTTAGGGTCCCTGAGTCCCTTGAGAGCCCCCCGTGGAGGCAGGCAGCCTAAAGTGCAAGTTGACTGCAGGGAGCTGCGGGTTGGAGTGGGAAGGGAAAGGTCGGATGGGGTGAACAGAAGGGTGGAGGAGGACAGGGTTAGAAGAGGGACAAATCAAAGGATTTAGGAGACTGAAGGGAAGATTGAAGTGGTAAAAGGAAGAAGGAGAGGAGGTGACAGGACGGGAGCGGCCTTAGATGAGCCAGTTTGGGGAGATCGTAGCTTCCCAAAGAGGCGATTGGACTCCCAAATTGTCCTCAGTAAAATCCTGCCAACAAGGAGGGAAGTGGCTGCCATGAAGCCAGCAGAGATCTTCAGAGGAAGATCAGAAGAGTGAGAATTTTCCATGGGGAAGAGAGGTGTGAAAGTAACAGCAACAAAGAGAGAAAGTCTGAACAGAATCTCCACAAAGAGAGAGTATTCTAAATAACAAAGAACCGAATTTCAGCCACATTGGGGATCAATGGGAATTCCCACATTCCAAACCAGTGGCGCCTGTTGTGGCCTGATGCTGTCCCCTCAAGTTTATATGTTGGAACCCCAACCTTCAGCACCTCATAATGTGGTTATTTGGAGAGAGGGCCTTTAAAGAAATGAAGTTGAAGTGAGGGCATATGGGTGGGCCTAATGCAATCTGACGGATATCCTCCTAAGAAGAGGAAATTGGGACACACAGAGAGACGCCAGTGTTGGAGCAGTCACCAAGAGGACGCGATGACTGGTTGAGCCTAGAGCTGGACCCAGCCAATCAGAAGCCCCTCATCCCCTCCCCTTCCCTGGAGTATACGCTCTGCCCACCCCCCCCCCCCCCCGTTCCTGCAGTGGGAGCTGCTTTCGAAGGTGCAGGCTTGAGAGAACAGTGTGTTGCTGGGCCTGTCTGGACGGTATACGTGACTGAACCCAGTTCAGGCCTCTTTGTAAACTTGCAGATGCTGGCGGGTGGGTGCGGAGATCTGCTCATCTTGCGGCCGCCCAAGACAAGCCGTGTGAGTACATTCCCTCGCTTGTTGAACCTGCCACCTACCAATCTGGAGTGGCCTGCCTCTTCCTTCCGTCTCTCCCTGCCCTCTGTGTACGGGGGCCAGTTTGGGAACCAACAGCCAGAGGTGCACATGCTCAGACGGACGACTATGTGAAGAGGCAGCAAGAGAGTGGCCCTCGACAAGCCAAGGAGAGGCCGCAGAGGAAAATAACCCTGTGAGCACCTCGATCTTGGACTTCCAGTCTTCAGAACTGTGAGAAAATAACCTTCTATTCTTCAAGCTACCCAGGCTGTGGTATTTTGTTATGGCGGCCCTAGAAACGAATACAGTACCTTTCAGAAAAAGCCTGGGACTCTAACCCAGCCTCAAGAGTACACTCAGAGCCCCAGGAATCACAGTCTGTCTCCACCATGCTTCTACACACTGTCATCTCGAGCGCCAGCTCCGGACCTGGACTCGCGGTTGGATCCCCCATCAACCAGTGAGGAGTGAAGGCAAAGCCCTCAAAGCTGTGCGCCTGGGGTCCGGGGGTCCAGCGATCAGTCTGATCCTGTCCAGGTCGTGGCCCCAGACTGTGAAGAACAATTAATCTGATGCTCATTTAAATGGAGAGGAAGACTGTGTTCAAGACTACTCCAGGGCCAGCCCTGTGGCGTAGTGGTTAGGTTTGGTGCACTCCGCTTTGGCAGCCTGGGTTTGTGGGTTTGGATCCCGGGCATGGACCTACACCACTCATCAGCCATGTTGTGTTGGTGACCCATATACAAAATAGAGGAAGACTGGCACAGATGTTGGCTCAGGGTGAATCTTCTTCAGCAAAAAAAAAAAAAAAAAAAAGACTATTGCAGTCGTGGGGAGAGATTGGGTTCCACTCCCAATACAGCAGAGACAGCTGGGGATTAACAGCCACCAGCAGAGGGAAGGATCAGTGGATGGACAGTTACTAAGAGGAGACTTCAAGGGGAGGGGATTCTTGCTAAATTGGCCAAAGGGGATACTTGCTAAAGGCAGACCAAGGACTGAGACGTCATGGGCGGGCAATGAGGACCTTGATCAGATATCAAGGGCAGGATGAGTCTCA
The DNA here is from genome assembly GCA_031878705.1 of Tapirus indicus. Lineage (NCBI taxonomy): Eukaryota > Metazoa > Chordata > Mammalia > Perissodactyla > Tapiridae > Tapirus > Tapirus indicus. Next base: position 2,074,651 of record CM062935.1, read on the forward strand.
CTAAACTGACTTAGCAGGATTCTTTGCTACAATGGGACGATGCAGGCCAAAGGCAGGACTGGGCCGAGGTCGAGGCCTAGCCAAGAGGAGGGCTCAGAGGAGCCTGACTACTGTTTGCTTAAGGAGGGGGTCTTCGTCAGATGCAACCTGAAAAATAAGTCAACAGACAACGGCACATTGCTAGAGTCCTCTCAGTCCTTAATAATTAGTCCAGTAGATTGTGGACTTGTCTGCAAACGTCTCCCGGGGCGAGGCCCCTCAGATCTGCAGGCTTCCATTCGATCGCATCGGGTTCCGAAGCAGAGTGGTCCGAGCAATACGTGGCTTTGCCGTCCCAGACTTCTGGTACAATCGAGCCAAGAGACCGCAGTATCTCTTGCCCTGACCCTCTTTAGCGGTTTGAACATAATACTGGATTCCCCTCATTGCGTTTATTCTTACACCCTCAGCTATTCTTTCTCCTCTCCGTTTGTATCCAAACTCTCCCACCTTTGTGGAAGATCAGGTTTGGCCACTGTGCTGGTCTGGACTGTAACCAGCAATTCTGGGCTGGCCAGTGCCTCCTGCTCAGCCCACTCCCGTTCCTGGAGGACAGGGTTGCACAGGGGCAGAACTCGTGGGCTGTTTCTGCCCTTAGGCGACATGGCCACATGCGCTGTTAATCCCAATTGTGCCAGACGTCGTGAAAGGGCAGCCTGCCCCATTAGGCCCTTGGGAATTCTGACATAAGGGTTTAAAAGTACAGTTACAGTTTCTTGCTTAGGAACCACCCGTGCTTCTGGTCCTGCAGCCCCTGCATCAGGTGGTGGATAAAAGTGGAGGTGATGTGGGGAGGAAAGAAATACGTTTAGTCCTCACACCAGCGTCCTCCCCCAGCAAGAATCGCGTGCTTGTACAGGCGTCTCCCCCCGCCCCCGCCAGATCTACCAGAAAAACAGAGGAGTAACCAGTGGGACCCTCTCTTGGCCCCCTCCTGTTGAGCGTGAGGGCACACTCGCAAAGGCGTGTAAGCCAGCCGCTCATGCTCGTATCTCCCCCATTTTAGACAATGAGCGTTGTAATCGCCCCCTCCGGTTCTCCACCAGACCATTACTCTGAGGAGATCTCTCTGCCCGTGGTGGACGTGATGGGCGGTAAGTGTGCTCCCTGCTCTGGAGAAATGAGACTTGCTGTCTAAATTGGTGCCGTGTCTTCTGTCCTGTTCTGTTCTGGTTCCTTTATAGCGCCCTGAGCACTGCATCTACCCCAGGTGAGCCACGCCGGTCCCATCAGTGTCTCCTCCTGCCAGGGCCCACTTGCCTCCCCGAGGAGCCTCCCCGTACCAGCATCCGTCTCACTTGCCGGCCATGATCAGGGCCTTCCCCCAGGGACTGTCCCCACAGCCATCGGCAGCCTCAGTCTCTTTTGCTGGCAGACAGAAGTGTTCTTGCTGACCTTCTGTGCCCCAGTCCCACCAAGAGGAGCAGAGTCCTGTGGCTTGGGGGGCCTCTGAGCTTTGGGGTCACCCTGATGGCAGGTGCTCAGAGGGGATAAAAGTGTGAAAGAGGATGGAGGGAAGGAGCCAGGCCAGACCCCTCCCCTGCCACTACCACCTGCCTCTGCTCAGTGTGTCCCAGCAGCACAGCCCCCACATGGGCCCTGGATGCCTCCCCCATGGAGGGTCCTGGCGGGCTCCTGGCAGGCACTGGAAGGAGGCTGTGAGGCAGTGGCCTCCTTGGATGGCCGGTGCTCAGGATTCCCATGGCTGCTGGAACAAATGGGCATGGCAGTGCTGGTCCCACGGGGCCCCTAGAAGTGAAGACGCCCCCGCACGCCCCAGCATTGCCTGCCCTGCCAGGAGCCACCTCCTGGGGACTTGAGGCAAGAATGCCCCTGTTAGAATGTTTGATGAAAAGCTAAAGCGCCCTTTGGACTGTGGAGTTTTGGGGCACCCCCTTCTCTGCATCTTCACAGGACTCCACACAGCCTTTGGTAAACCCCAGAAACCCTGAGGGAGGCAGAGGAGGGAAGTGGAGATAGAGAAGTCACTCTGAGCCCCTCTGCTCCCCCGGTGCCCCCTCCCCCTCTCAGCTCTCCTCTCTCCCAGGCCCCCTGGGGACATCTCTTAGGGCCAGGCCAGGCACTCACAGGAGCTGCCCCAGGCCACACAATGGGGACACGGAGGCAGGTCCAGAGAGGGTGGTGAGGCAGCCCCCAGAGTCCTTGCCCCAGGCCCGCAGGAGCCCTGGCACCTTCCTGGACAGGACTGGAGGAGTGAGGGAGGGCAGGATAGACCCAGGGTCTCAGGGCTGAGCATGCAGGAAACAGGGGCTTCCAGGCCCAGTGTGGGGACCCCCATGCAGGGAGGGGCAGTGGCAGGTGGTCCCTGGCCCCAGCAGGGCTTCTCCAGGGGAGCCCAAGGCTCTCACACACTCATCCTCATCTGTTATATCAAGGGACCCACCACCACTCTGACCCCCGGAGATGCCGAGCTTGCCCTGCCTGCAGCCCTGACCTCCCTCAGTGAACAGCAGTGCCCCCCACAGGATTCAGCTGGGGCCCTCCAGGCCTCGGTCCAGTCTGCAGGAGACAGATCCTGTAGCCCAGGGAGGGCTCAGCCTGGGATACCCAGAGGTCAGGCTCACAGTGGGCCCCAAGCCCAGCTGCCACGGAGGGTGGGACCCGACTCCCATCGTGGGTTTGGCAGCTGTTCCCTATCTTCCTCCAGGGGGTTCAGAGGAAGGGGCAGGGGGGTGACCTACCTCCCTACTGTCTGTAGACCTTCCCTTAGCCCCTGTTAGCCATCTCACCAGTGCTGCGGGAAGAGAGCCCCTGCCCATCCTCAGAAATGCATCCTGCCCCTCCCCCACCTGCCTCTCCATGGACCAATGTCCTCACATTTTCTCTTTGCTGCCCTTAGGGGACAGGCATCCCAAAACCAGTGTTCCTCAGCCAGCAGCGATTCTCCCCAACCAGGGCGCATTTGGTAATGTCTAGAGACATTTTTGGTTGTCACAACTAAGGGAGGGAGAAGAGTTGCTGGAATCTGGTGGGAGAGGCTGGAACCCACCCCAGCTGCCTGTGGGGTGCTCTTCCAGGATGTTCCAGTGGCCCTGCACACTCAGTAGCCCCAGACTTGAGCTCGACATCTTCCAGGGCCCCCAACTCCAGCTGAGCCCACACTAGTAGCTCACTCTAGCCGTGGTCCTTGAGGGAGCCCTGTGACTTGGTGGGGTCCACCCTTCAGAGGCTGCGATACCCTTAGATTTAAGTTAGCTCTAGGTACACAATAAACCTGCGTGAGTAAAGCAGGGTTAGAGAGCAAAGGAAGGGTCAGCTAAAGACGAAAAGCAAGGCCAGGCCAAATCCACCATGAGATGAGCCAGGTCAGGACAAGACGAATGCCAGGCAAAGACCAGAACCAACAAGGCCCAGGCTGCACCAACCAAGGGCAACTGATGGCTGTTTTGGGCATCAAGGCCGGGCAAGACAAGGTCAGGCCAAGGCGGGGCCATGTTTGTTGGACGCTTATAGCAGGGGGCTCAGGGAGCCTCTGAGCTTCAGCGTCAACCTGGGGGGCCGGCACTTGGAGGGGAAGAAAGTGTGAAAGAGGATGGAGGGAAGGAGCCAGGCCAGACCCCTCTCCCGCCACCACCACCTGCCTCTGCTAAGGGTCCCAGAAACGCAGCCCCCATACACGCCCTAGACGGATGCCTCCCCCACGGAGGGTCCAGTGTGGGGCTCCAGGCAGGGGGCTGGGAGAGCAGGGAGTGTGTGTCAGAGCAAATGTTTCATGGGAGGAGTGGGGGGCCACCACCCGGGTGTGCAAAGCTGGCCCCTCCAGGAACGGCCCCCTGCTCCTAGCCCCCCAGCCATCAGAGCTCACCTGGCTGAGGAAGAACCGGGTTGAAGCAAAGTCTCCCTCGGAGGTGGGTCACAGAGACACCCCCGCGCCCCCCCCCCAAGGGACTGATGGCACTCGAAGAACAGGAGGGTGCTGGAGAGACTTTATTTGCCATTGACTGCCACTGGGGCACTGTGAGAGGACCCGGCCGGAGGGGCTGTGGGCTCCACTCTCCTAGAGGCCCCTGTCCAGCCGGGGCTTGGCGGTCTCTGCATCTTGGGTCAGTGTTAACTGATGGTGTTTGCAAAATGTGACAGGCTTGTTGGCATAGCTGGGCGCTGGGTGCCTGAGACTGGGGCTGGCCCGGTGGGTGGGCAGGATCGGCAGAGGGTCGGCAGAGGGTCAGCAGAGGGTGGAGGCTGCCCGCCTCCTTCCCGGGGCCTCTGTGCCCCGGCCCTCCTAGTAGGAGTCCAAGCATAGCCTGTGTTTGCCGAGCACTCAGATCTGAGTGTGTGTGCATGTGTGTGAGTGTCTGTGTGTGCATGCATGTGTGGGAGTGTGTGTACACGTGTGCATGTGTGTGTACACGTGTGCATGTGTGTGTGTACACATGTGCATGTGTGAGAGAGCGAGGTTGAGGTGGGAGCTGCTGTGCATGCTACATGGAACTACCATCAGTGATGACGCCCCTCCCCCTTTGGTGTCTGAGTCCCAGGGGGCCTCACAGCAGGGCCCAGAGGAGGGCAGGCCCCAGGCTGAGCAGGAGCCCCCCGACCAGGGCCCAGAGGCTGCGCCACACCTGGGCCACCCCGTTACAAAGGTCCTCTTCACAGCAGTGCACATCCCGCACTTCTAACTTAACACTGTCCTGTGGGTTGGATTTCTCTGCAAGCTGCTGCGTCTCCTCGGAAGCTTCCTTGCAGGAAGGGGCACAACTCTTAGCCTGTAACGTGGCCGTCTGCCCTGTGGGAGAGAAAGGAGATGCCTGGTGTGGGAGGCCCCCCAGCTCCCTCTGACCCTCCTGGGGTTGTTCCTCATCACACCCCCAGGGGTGCTTGCCTCTCCATTCCTCTGCTGGGAGGCCCACCCCGGCTGACCAAGCCCCCACCACCTCCGGAGGCTAGCCCCTCTCTGTCCAGGTGGGGAAAATGAGGCAGACCAGCAAAGGCCCAGATGACACAGACACTGGACCCTCCCACACTCACACTCCCTGCCCAAAGCCAGTGGGAGCCTCAGAGCAGAGCCTCCTGAACCCGCCCCCAAGTTCTAGATGCTGGGAGCTCACCATTGGCCTCGGTCAAGATCGCGGTGCTCCTATAGCAGATGCTGGGTGTCGATGGACATGAGATGTTGGTCTGGCACTTGCCGACGTTCTTGACATCAGTGCAGTTGTAACACAGCAGGCTCAGGACTGGGGCCAGGCGGGGACACAGGCCCAAGCTCAGATGGCAGGAAGGCTGGGTTTAGACCCCCACAGACCAGAACCACAGCCCCCGTTGGAGTGTGGCCTCTGGGCAGCCACCTCTGGGTCCCTCCTTATGAACTGTGGCCCCTTCCCGCCTTCTGGGGGCCTGGAGGACAGATTCTCCACATGCTCACACACACAGCCTCTCACAGGGGTCGCCGCCCCATGCCCCCAGGACAGGTCCCTGCAGGATCCCTGGCACTCACCGTGCTTGGAGCAGAGTAGCATGGCCAGCAGGATGGCCAGCAGGACCAGACAGATGCCTTTCATGGCTCTTGGAGATGGCACAATTCCAGTGGGCTCCTTTGGGGTGCCCCAGGTTCAGGCTCCTAACTCCCCTCCCCAAACCCTCCATAGGCGACCCCTCTGCACGCCTCCCCCATCCCCCATGCCGGCCAGGTAGCTCCCTCCCCACTTGACTCACCCACCAGCTTCAGCCTCCCTTCAGGAAACCAGCATCTGGAGCCACTTCCTCAGTGGCCCAGAATACGTCTCTGTGCACTCTTGTGCTCTACCCATGTGAACCAGTGTAAGGTGGGTGCTGGGCTGTGTGTCTCCACCCTTTCTCAGAATTCTAACGGTCAGACTCCACCCAGGACCTTGAGCCAGGCCAGGAGGCTAGGCGTCACCTAGGGACCTGCTGGGACGGAGTGATGGGCAGAAGTCCAACCTTCAGCGGCCTCCCTCCCCACTGTCTGTAGACCTTCCCTTAGCCCCTCTTAGCCATCCCATCAAATCTAGGGGAAAAGAGCCCCTCCTCGCCCTCCGAAATGCATTCTGCCCCCCCCACCTGCCTCTCCATGGACCAATGTCCTCACATTTTCTCTTTGCTGCCCTTAGGGGACAGGCATCCCAAAACCAGTGTTCCTCAGCCAGCAGCGATTCTCCCCAACCAGGGCGCATTTGGTAATGTCTAGAGACATTTTTGGTTGTCACAACTAAGGGAGGGAGAAGAGTTGCTGGAATCTGGTGGGAGAGGCTGGAACCCACCCCAGCTGCCTGTGGGGTGCTCTTCCAGGATGTTCCAGTGGCCCTGCACACTCAGTAGCCCCAGACTTGAGCTCGACATCTTCCAGGGCCCCCAACTCCAGCTGAGCCCACACTAGTAGCTCACTCTAGCCGTGGTCCTTGAGGGAGCCCTGTGACTTGGTGGGGTCCACCCTTCAGAGGCTGCGATACCCTTAGATTTAAGTTAGCTCTAGGTACACAATAAACCTGCGTGAGTAAAGCAGGGTTAGAGAGCAAAGGAAGGGTCAGCTAAAGACGAAAAGCAAGGCCAGGCCAAATCCACCATGAGATGAGCCAGGTCAGGACAAGACGAATGCCAGGCAAAGACCAGAACCAACAAGGCCCAGGCTGCACCAACCAAGGGCAACTGATGGCTGTTTTGGGCATCAAGGCCGGGCAAGACAAGGTCAGGCCAAGGCGTGGCCGTGTTTGGATGGATCTTGGCTTCTCTGCTGCATGACGGGTTATGGGGTTGCCTGTGGCCTTGCTGATGGCTTTTTGCCCATCAGTCTGTGGATGTTTTAGCCCAATTACAGCTTGAATGGAAGGTACCCCATGCACGCTGTAGGATGAGTCCTGTGGCCTCTTCCTGCAAGAGCTTCTCGCAGGCCAACTGGCCACGGGGACTCAGGAGGCAGCTGGGGTTGCAATAGTTTTCAACTTTTATTGCAAATGTGGTTTGTGGATTCAGCTGCTAATCAGGGAACGAGGCCCCACCTGTCCACAGATGGAAGGATGGAGAGAGGGACTGGAACTGTAACTGGAAGAAGTGATTTGGTCCAACAGTTTGAGGAAAGAATTCTGATTTGAGAGGAGTTTTGATGCTCCCATGTGGAAGAAGTGGTTTCGGAGAAAGGTAAATAAAAGTAGGTGTTATTCTCCATTACTGACTCTTCCTGGAATATGAGGTCACAGACCCCCCCCAACCCATTCGGTTCTGGCCCCTTCCCCACCCCTGGCCTGAGCTGTGATGAGGCAAAGGTGAAGGTGGGCCTGGGCCTGGGGGATAGAGTCGAGGCGTCACGGGGTGCGCTCCTGGGTCGCCTGCAGCTGCTGAACACGGATGCTTCTCCCTCCAGCTCTCGTCTCGCTGCGTGGAGACGACCACCGGGAGATACCTCGGGGGCTCTGGGGCTAGGAATGCACATGCGTGTCTAGGCCCAGGGAGACACAGGACGTTATAAAGTCCCTCCTTTGTTCTTCTCTAGGTTTTCCAGGTGTCTACAATGAAAGTGAATTATGTTTGTAATCCAAGAAAATGAGAATTTTATTAAAGATACAGTGTTTTAAAAAAGCCCCTGGGTGTGAGGCACCAGCCAGGGTTGCCTGTCCGGGACCCTGTGGCTGGGCCTGCTGGGCCCTCCCCCATCAGGAAATGACTCCCAGGCGTACCTGCAGGTTTGAAGGGGGTGGGTGAGCGCGCAGAGACCTGGGAAGCTCTGACTCTGAGAGGATGCACAGGAAACGCACCCAGGGGACCCAGTGGCATGTGCCCCAGCGGGGTGAGGGAGGAGCGTGTGGGATGATGGGCACTGCCGAATCTGAAATGTTCAGATGACAGAGTTCTTGATGCATCCAGGAGGCAGCGAGGACAGCGAATGAGATGGGAGGTAAGTTCTGAGTGCCTACCTGTGCTCCACATCCTAGAGGAAGCCCCAGAACCTTCCTGGTGGACATCGCTCTACCGTTTCCCAGCCGAGGACATGGGTGGCCAGAGCGGTAAGGTGGGCAGTCCAAGATGCCATGTGCCCGAGGGTGAGATCTTGTGAGATCTCTTCCTCAGAAAGCATTCTTTGCTCCTGATTCCGCTAGGAGCCAAGCCTGGAAAGTCTCCTCTGTTCATTTATTCCTCATCCATGCTTGTCAGTGTGGACTGTGGATTCCTACCTCGCTCAGTGGGCTGGGATCCACCTCCATCGTTGTGTATTTTGATACTCAGAGTATTCCAGACTTGGCTCCTCTGAGTCCCTTAAAGCTGGCGCTGGATTCTTTTGCCACGTCCCCATAATGCATGGAGCATTTCCTGGCTTTCTGGGGTAAGAAATGTTCCGGGCTCATCCTGTTCTTTCCCTGATCCAGCGCAGGAATCAGCCATTTCTCCAGGGAGCCCGGTTCTTCCTGGTGGAGAGTGGGTTTAGAGACCCAACTGCAGATGTGCCCGTTCTGCTGGGGGCTGCTGCTCCCGGACTCTCTCCATGCGCAGAGCTCAGAAACACACTCGTCCACGACTCGACCTGTGAGGGGATGCAAGTTCATGCCAATCTTCGTGAGACCCAACACCAGTGGCTCCTCTCTGGCTTTCTCCTCTCCATGTTGCTCCCTCTTCTGTGACAATGAGAAACCAAGCCCCCACTACCCTCAGTGTATTGCCTATTTCCTCAGTCCCCCTGTAGGCAGCAAATCTCCCATCTCCCGTGTTACAGATTGAATTGTGTCTCCCCAAAGGTACGTCCAAGTCCTCACCCCCAGTGCCTGTGAATGTGACCTTATTTGGCAATAGGGTCATTGCAGATGTAATTGGTTAAGATGAGCTCATACTGGAGAAGGGTGGACCCTAAATCCTACATGACTAGTGTCCTTATAAGAAGACAGACCCACAGGGAAAAGATGGCCATGTGACGGCAGAGGCAGAGATCGGAGTGAGGCAGCTACAAGCCAAGGAACACGGAGGGTGGTGGGCCCCACCAGCAGCAGGAGAGGCGAGGGAGGAGCCATCCCTACAGGTTCCGGACGGAGTGCAGCCCTGCCAACACCTTGATTTTGGGTTTCTAGCCTCCAGAACTGTGAGAGAACACATTTCTATTGTTTGAAGACCCCCAGTTTGTGGGACTTTGCTGTGGCAGCCCTAGGAAATGAACACACCCCCAGTGCCAGCACCCCATCAGCTGTCCCCCGCCCTGCAGGCCTGCCTTCTACCCCACAGCCGGGAGTTTCCACCTGCTCCCACTCCTGTGGTCCTTCGACTGTCATTTCGTTTACAGAGGCCCTTACTTTTATTGTACTCAAAGTGATTAATCTTCTCCTTCATCCTGTGCATCTTGATAAGAAGTCTTTCCCCACCCTGAGGGCGTGAGGCTACCATCCCTCATTATCTTCCAGGGCTCTTCCTGCTGTCCTCCGGCTCTGGGAGCTGATGTGGGCGATGGAGGTCCCCAGTGCCCCCACCCCCGCTCCGTGCCGGCGTCACTCACATGTGCTTCCTGTGCGCATCTATTTATGGGCTTTCTGTTCTGCTTCATTTCTCTATTTCTGTCCCTGGTCCAAAACTATGCTGCTTAGTGTGATAATCTTACATGTCTCGGCAGAGTACGAAGTTCTCTGGATTAACGAGTCAACCCCACACACTCTGGTGGATTCCAACCAGAGTTACATTGAATCTAAAGATCCAGAGAGAATTGACACTTTAGAAACAAAGTCTTTCAACTATAAATATGATTTATATCTTCATTTATTTAGGTCTTTAAAAATGTCTCCAAGGGGCCGGCCCGGTGGCGCAGCGGTTTAGTTCGCGCTTGGCAGCCCGGGGTTCGCGAGTTCGCATCCCCGGCACCCGCCGACGCACTGCCTGTCAGCCATGCCGTGGCGGCGTCCCATATAAAGTGGAGGAAGATGGGCACGATGTTAGCCCAGGGCCAGTCTTCCTCAGCAAAAAGAGGAGGATTGGCAACGGATGTTAGCTCAGGGCTGGTCTTCCTCACACACACACACAAAAAGTCTCCAAATAGAATTACTGAAAAAGAAATAGGCCCAAAATAGAGTCATTTGCCCTCATGACAGTGTTGAGGCGGAGGAAAATCCCCTTTCTTCCCTTCTTGTGTTCTTACGGCTGGACTAATAGTAACACTATCACAAGACCAGATTAACAGGAGAAAAACCCAGTTAATAACGTATGTGTTGGAGATCGTAAAGAAGCGACGCTCGGAGAGTGAACAAAGCGGGCAGTGTACACGCCTTTTACACAAAGAAATAATACATTTGTGAAGAACTGACAGAACAAAAACTTAGGTTTGGGTTACGTAATTATGAGAAATTTAAGCAGAGTTTAGGCTTGAGGTAGTAAATTAGCAAGGTTTGTTTACTGCAATTTCTCAGCCCTGAATCCCCAGCTCTGGGGATGAGGATGCAGGGAGCACCGTTCCGGGGAGATTTAGCTCCTGCCATCAGGGGACAGAGATGGGAGGTCAGAATGCCCTTTTGGCTTCTCAAGTAACTTTAATTCAAAATAATCGATATGCTATTGTGGGATATTTTGGAGTGGCCTGCCCTGGGCCCCAACAACAGCAAACCGAGACTTAACTGCAGTTGCAGCCTATCCCAGGAGCGAGAGCTTTACGACCGTCTGAAACGTCCTGGTCCTGGTCCGCACGGGTGAGGGGAGATGCCTGACGAAACCCCTGCCCTCCCTCCCCGGAAAGAGGACGTGGCCTGGAACAGCCCTTTCTCTTCTTTGGTAATAACTTCCTACCCCACCCTCCTTCTGCCTAGAAAAACCTTCCACTTTGCACGGGTCCTCGGAGCGCCCTTCTGTCTGCTAGATGGGATGCTGCCTGATCCACGAACTGCTAACAAAGCCAATTAGGTCTTCACATTTACTCGGCTGAATCTCGTTCTTTACCAGAGTGATCACTTTTTTGTGGCGGTCCTTCACGCGTGTCTGCAGGGATTTGATATTCCTACTGCTGCTGTGCGCATATAGTTGACACATTTTTCCTTCTGATTTCGCTGTTTGTGGCTGGTACGTCAGAATGCGATTAACTGTTGTGTTTTGATTTGTATCCAGCAAGTTCCCTAGACTCTCTTGTTAGTTCTAATAATACCCGTGTGGACTCTGCTGACACTGCCCTTTGGAGGACCAGCCAACGCTTTCACCACAGAAAAGGCTCTCGTGTGTCCTTATACCACCCGACACGCATTTCAACGTGGCTCTGCCTTTCTGCTTGAACGCCTCTGTGAACCCCACCACTTGTCGGTTCAAACTGGGCTCATGTGTTGCCACTGTGTCCCACCCAACGTAACCTCCAGCCAAGCTCCTCACCCGCATTCAATGATCTTACCACATGCCTGGTCTCCGAGATGCGCTGGCTTCACAGGGTGGCGGGAGGCCTGCTGGGGGCTCAGGCACAGTGCCGGCAAGGAGACAGCCCGGTAGGTGCTGTCCCTCAGGGAGCAGTAAATGCCTAGAGCCAGTGGCCAACATTTGGTGTTGGGTCCCCCAAAGCCAGCATGCAACAGTTCAGAAACCATGTGTGGAGACGAGATTGGGGCTTTGTCACTTATGGGATTTTTCATTGCCATCCCTATATCCTTGGATCTGATGAGATTAGGGCGTCAAAATGTACAAAGGAGGCCCAAGGAAACCTGGTCACGGTGCCATGAAACTGGGAGCCGGGACCACCCCAGCCATCTGGGGCCTCAAGACAGAGGAAGGGGTTGCCAGAGGAGCTGATGATTCTCCTGATTCCCACGGGGTGTACGGTTGCCGCTTCACAAACCAGGCAAGAACGATTAAGTCTGGGCTCTTGAGTCCGGGTCCCTGGCTCCTGGCGTTCCTTTGCCCAACGCCCGCGGCCAACGGGAGATCGAGAAGTCCTGTAATCTCAGGGCCACCTCGGACTCTGAAACCGCGGGCATGAGGCCGAGGTGCCGTGGACAGTGAGGGGAATGTGGAAAAGATGAGAAAAGGGCTCCTGGTTATCAACCTAGTCCTGGGCTCAGCCGCAGAGGTGGGGGCTGAGGAAGCCCCCATTCATGTTACTTTTCCTTCTGTCTTGGAGCAGCGTTGGCATGTTTTAGTTCCAGGACTGGGTGGCCGTCACTCTGGCAGCTGACGAGGCCTGGCCCTCCGAGGCCGATTGACCCTCCAGGCCCCCTGCCGTCCTCTCCACGCCGCTCCATGCCCGCAGGCGCATCTGGACGCCTTGATGGCTGTCCTGGTCTTCTGGCCTCCTGTGGGCTCCGCTCAAGGGAAGTCGCTGGCAGATGCTTGAGGCTGGGGGAGTATTCACCCCCTCTCCCACCCCTTGTGCTGCGGTTTGGCAGAGCTGTGTCCCTCCGTCCCTCTGTCCCTCTCCTGGAGGCCGTGGCTCACCCTGGGTTCGGATGCCATTCATCTCTTTGCTAGTGCAGCTCCACTGGTGCTCCGGCCTCCAGCCCACGTTGGCTCCTGGTGCTTCAGGGACACTAGTAGTTCTCTCTCAAGCCTCCTGCCCCTGGCTGTGGGTGCCCCACCTGCTTCTGGCCAGGGCTCAGGGGATGGACAACGCCTTCTCCCAGCTCATTCAAGTCTCCAGCTGAATGCCGCCTGCCCCCCATGAAGAAGCCTGGAAAGCAGCCCCTCATCCATCTACACAAGCCCCTCTTCTCCTCCAAAGCACATCTCCGAGCTCTTATGCAACCTGACTCTAGCTACATGCTTATTCGCTTATAATCATCTCCCCCAGGAGGTGAGCTGCGCAAGGCAGGGGCTGACTAGTTGCACTGCGGCGTCTAGCCCACATGTGTGCTGTAGAAATATGCGCTGAATAAATGATGAATAACCGAGGGAGGCTTCTCAGTGCGCGTTCGTGAGAGCCGTGATGGAGGGACTGGTCCCTGTGGGGCCCCCAGCCTGGCGGCTGCTGGGACCTTGGCAGGGCCCTTCACTGTCCTCAGCCCCCACTGGGCAGCACCCTCACTGCCACCTCAGTGAGGCCAACTGCTGGCAGGTAAATGAAGGGAGGGAGAGAGGGTACTGGCAAGGATCCTTCTGGGCCAGAAAAGAAGTTTGAGACAAATGAAAGCAGATCCAGCCTTTGGTGAAACTTCCTGTTTGTGGTCGGCCATCAGCGAGGTCGGTGGTGGACTGTGATGTGGGGTGAAGCTGCCTACAGGAAATACTTCTGTCCCGGGAGGGCGACCACCAGAGGAACTGAAACCAGTCTGGAGTGTTCCCAGGCCTCACTGTCCTGCAGGAAGTGTGCAGGGTGACCGCAAAGACTTTTACAATTAACGTGCGTACTGCCAGTGGGAGGTTTACCGTCAGAGTGAAGGGTCCCTTTCAAACACGGTAGTGAGAATATAAACTGGTAAAGTCTATCTATAAATGAATTTGGCAACACGTATCAGGAGGCCGGAAAAATAGTCAATCGTTTGTTCCAGTAATTGCAACCTGGGATATTACCTTTAGGAGGGAATCTGGTCCTGGGGGCTCCATTCATCCATTCATTCATTCATTCATTCGGTGTTTACCAAGCACCCACTCCTTAGCAGGCAGTGTTCTAGCTACTTGCAATACTTAAATGAAAAAAGAGAAACTTCTCTGCTTAATGAAACTTCCATTACAACGCAGGAGACAGACAATAAATAATGAATGTGATAAATAAGTAACTTACATAGATATTAGGGGTGCTGGAGAGAAAGGAAAATGTGGCACAGGGGACTTTACACCCAGAGTCTGGGGCACATTGGGGGTGAGGTTTCTGCCCCTCCCTGCAGAGGTGGGAGGCTGGGAGGGGCAGGCTGTGCACTAGAGCAGAGGGAGGCTGGGCAGTGGAAAGGGACGGGTGGGTGGAGGAGCCTAGGGCTCTGAGTTTCCATTTCCTGCAGCCTGGGGGAGGCCAAGTAGGGGTGGGGGGAGGGGCCACAGAAAATGGGAGCCGAGGGGCCGGGCAGGCTGGTCTGCAGGTGACCCAGGCCCAGGCCTGAGTGGTCTCCAGGTCTGATGGGGACTCCAGAGATCCAGGTCCTGATACTGGCTTTGCAAAGTGCTCTCCCCACTGGAGTTGCCCATAGGTCGACCAGAGACAGAAGCCAGCCTGACAAGACAGGGCCATCTGAAGGCCCCTGGCCTAAGAAGATAAGGCCCCTAACCAATCGGTAAGCTAGGAGAATCAGATAGAGACCACCAGGATCCACATTCCACAGCCTCAGGACTTGCCCGGGCTTACACATGCAACCTAGCCCCCTGGAGTTGTCTGAAGGTAGCCCCAGCCCCATTGCTATAGTAAAAATCACAGCCCGGGTGGCGAGCCAGTATGCTAACGGTACCTGCATCGCAGGTGGTGCGTGTTGAGCAACAGCGCAAGTGCAAGCACAACCCCACCTCCGCATGCCACGACAAGGCTCCTCCCCAGCCTTTGCCTAATAGAAGCCCCACAGTCCCGCTCCCTAACGAGCTGGTCACCTGCCCCTTTCCTTTCCGCACCTGCTCCCTTGTGCCTCTCCTCCTCTGAACAAGCTAATAAACTTTTACTTTTCTACTCCCATTTGTTGTCTTTCTTAATTTCTATCCTGGGGCACAACAAGAACCCAAAGGCCGGAGAGGAGGGCTGGGGGCCACAATCATCACTGCTGGTGAAACCGAGGGTGAAAGAGTTAAAACTTCCCAGCATTAGGGTGACGCCCTGCCTGTACGCACAGGGTTAACATGGGAAACGAAGTAACCACAGTTTCTGAGCTTGTCTTGCAGGACAGCAGGAGGACCTCTGATAACAGAGCAGCTCGCTGAGGGCCCCCCAGCTGATTAAGCATCTCGCAGGAGCACCGAGAAGCTGAAATGACCGACTGTAAACCTCAGACGTCACAGACTAAAAATCCGCTGCGTGCAACACACAGAACCCCCTGAATCTGCACACTCAACCCATGAAGAAGTCTGAAAGGCAGTCGTGCTTGTGCAGAGGACTCTTAAAACTTCAGCCCCAAGGCCACATGCTCCCCTCCCCTACCTAAAACCCCAAATAAAAACCGATGCTTCTAGTTTTTCTGGGAGTTCGGGTTTAGAGCGTTAGCTGCCTGTTCTCCTTGCTCAGCTCTTTGCAATAAAATTCCTACTCTCTACCCCTACACCCGGTGTCAGAGATTGGCTTGCTGTGCGATGGGTGAGTGAACCCACTTCAGCTTCAGTAACAGTGGGCAGCTCAGAGAGGCAGTGGTCTTGCCCAAGTCTCTGGGGAGTAAGGGAGGGGAGCCAGAAGTCTCCTGGAGCCTTATCTCCCACCCTCCTCCTCAGGCAGGGCGGGAGGAAGTGGGAAGAGAGGGGCCTGGGGAGAATTGTGCAGCAGATGGTGCTGGGGGGATTCCAGAAAGGACTTCCTGGGCCGGGAGCCCGAGGTCATATGGGGTAGCCCCCTGCCTTGGCTTTGGTCACACTGACTGAGCCTTTGCTCTGGGGTATCCCTGTAAGCAGGGGGTAGCCTGAGGCTCAGAGAGGGCAGTCCAGTGATGGTGGGGCTGCCCCTGCTGCCTTGGCTGATCTGCCTGCAATCGGGCCCAGGATAAGCTGCAACTGTGATGGTGGCAGTGGCTGCACTGGGCCTCATTCCCTGGGTGGACGTGGAAGGGGGACCGCAGGGTGTCCAGGCTCCTCCTGGCTACGGACACCCAATGAAGGGACATACAGGGTCCTGGGAACTTGGTAGGTGCTGTGGCTGCAGTGAAGGGCTGGGGGAGCCCTGGGCGGGGCTGGAAGTGGTAGGACAGTAATCTGACAATCCTGCCCACTCACTGTCCCCCAGAGTGCAGGAAGCCTGTCCTGGTTCCACCACCTGCGTGACTCTAGGGGAGACATTTTGGGCCAAGAGAGACAGGTGGGGCCTGAAGGGAGAAGGCCCTCCTACCTGCCCAGCCAGCGGGGGCTCCCCACCCAGTCCTCTCCCTGCTTTTTGGCCCTCTACCTGGGAGCCTTGCCTTGGCTCCCCGAGTCCTCCCATCAGGGCAGGGCCACCCACTCTCCTCCCCTCTCAGCAGCTGGCACAGAGCTGCTGTCCCTGTCTCCTGAACCTGGGAAGGGCTGAAGCTGGTCCTGCAGCATTTGGGTACCGACTCAGGGTCCTGTCCAGCCCTCTATTTGTCCATCTGCTCCCACCCCCACCCCCTGCTTCACGCAAGCTGGGTAGCTGAGCACTCATAGGGTGGAAGACAGCCCAGGTCACCCGGCCTGCCAGAGGGGAGCTGGCATCGAGCCCCCACCCAGGGTGCTGCCCACCAGACTGCATGAGCTCTCAGCCCCACCCAGGGCTTTGGGTCCTGACAGGCAGTGGGGACTTCCCAGTCTAGGTGTGATGTGGCAGGGGGCTCCACTGAGCTGGACCAGGCCTTTTCTGTGTCCTGCCCACTCTGTCCCATCCCTACTGCCCACCCACCCCATCTCCTTCAGGGAGACCCTGGGAGAAGCAGACCCACGCTGGCTTGCCCTCCTCACCATCATCACCAGGGGCATCAGGGGTGACCGTGGGAGTGGACTGAGCCAAGGTGGGGCTGGTCGAGGGAGGATTGGGCCCTTGGAGAGCCCCCTCCAAGGGGACTGGACCAGGAATGGTCTAGATCCCGGGAGGTGTCTTCCTCCCCAGCCCTGAACCCTGAGCTGGAACCTGGGGAAGGTGGAGGGTGCCCAGCTCAGAGGAATGGGCGGAGGGAGCAGCAGATGGGGAAGGGGGGAAGGAGAGAAGGGAGCAGGGAGAGATGGAGGGAAGTGGAGAGAGGAGGGGCTGGGCCTCAGCCTCTGGGAGCTCACGTCCCCCCAGCAGCAGGACGTGGGCCCCTATGCTCCTGGACCGGGACCTGGACCCATGAGGGTAGGAGCCACCTCTCAGGCTCAGTGCCCAACGCTCTCGCTCCACCATGCCATCTGCGCAGGCTGCAGTGAGGTGCCAGGTGCAGCGCTGGCCGGCCTGGGCACACTCTGGTCAGGAGTCGGACTCCCCAGTCTCAGCGCCCAGGTGCTGGGTGAAGACCCCATATCTCTGTAGCCATATTCAGCTCTGTCATGTCTGGCCCCTGCCCCCTCGCCTGCCCCTCCCAGGCTGCTCAGTCTCCCTTCTGAACCCACTGGCCTCTGGGAGATGGGGCGATCCTGCCCAGCCTCTGGCCTCCTCCACTGCACTTCTCCTGTGGTGCCCATGCCCGGGGCCAGGCCAGGAGGGAACTGCGACTCTTCTTTCCCAGTTCTTAGCATCTGCTCCCGTTACCCTACTCTGCCCTCCTGTGACTTCCAGGGGCCCCCAGCCTGCCTACCTGTGGGCCCAGGTGAGATGGAGGACATCTCCTGGTCAGTTGGGAGGAGAAAGGCATACCTCCTCCAGGATGTGTGAATATCCCTTTGAGAGAAACAGTCCTCCCCACTGGGTGACATCCTGGTGCCTGCCTTCCTGCTTAGAAAGCAGATGGATCTGTGGAAAGTCTGTCATGGTTCCTCCTCTCAATGCCCCAGTTAAGCCTCAAGAATAGACACAGTGAAAAATATGGAAGAGAGGCTAAGAAAGATGGCAGTAGAGTGCGACAGACCCAAAAATAGTTGGAGAAATGGTACAGCGGCAATCCTGAATTGATAGTAGCTGTGACATTTCCAGAACTGGCAAAGTATATCAAATTGCAGATCAAGCAGCCCGACAAATTCTGAGCAGGATAAAGAAATATCCATGCACAGACCCATGAAAGTGCAGAAAACCAAAGAGAAAAAGAAAATCTTTTAATCAGCTAGAGGAAAAGACACATCTCCCTCTAAGGACTAACACTGAGAAGTGACACCTGACTTCTCGACGCAACTAGGAAGCCAGAAGAAAACTAGATGACAGGCAGAGTTCTACATGCAGCAAAAAGTCCCCTGGGAATAAAGTTGAAAGAAAGATGTCGTCAGACAAACAAAAACAAGAGTTTACCACCAGCACACTTGCACTGAAAGAAACTCTACGCGGTGTTCCTCAGCCAGAAGGAAATGTCCCACCTGGAAGCTCAGTGGTGCAGCCAGGAAGGAAGAAGATATTGGCAAATATTGGAAAATCTAAATGCACATTGATTCTGTAAAAAGATTAATAAGCATGTCTTGTGGGAGATTTAAATTTATACAGAGAGAATTAAAATTCATCACAGAAATGTGAGCGTTGAGATGAGTAGGAGGACAGCTGCGTAGGGAGGGCTTGGGTGTCAGAGGGGACTGAGACCCCGGGTGTCAGGTGTGTCTGTCATCACTCCAGAGGAATCACCACCCAAGGAGGAAGAGAGGTCGAGCTTCCAGAATGATAAGGGGGGGAAATGGAATGATAAAAACTACTCAAAATCACCAAGCAAGAAGGCAAAATAGGATGAAAAAAAGGAACATAGATCCATCAGAGATGGATCATAAAAAATCATATATGATAGCTTTAAACCCAAATATATCACTGAAATTTTATGAAATGTGAATGGATTTAATGTTTCAATTAAAGGACAAAGGCTATATGACTAGTTTTCTAAATACCCAATGTATGCAGTTCCCAGAGACACACCTAAACCCCAAGACCACCTAAAGGTTGATGTAAAACAGTGGAACATGGCAAGCCATGAAATCTGCAAAGAAAAGAAATCTCCTATAAACAGGTTATCCACAGACAAAAGAGAACATGAGGCATAAAGCATTAATAAAGAGGCTAACCTCAAAATGATGAAAGTTACAATCAATGGTTGTAGGAAGATATAAAACTCTAAATTTGTATGCACCCATTAAATAGCCAGAAAATAAATAAAGCAAAGTTGAGAGAAGTAAAAAGGGCAGCATTCATATTCATAGTGACAATAACACTTCCTGTGAATCACTGATAGAACAAGCTGACAGAAAATCAAAAAAGGTAGGAAGTTGAAACATGATTAACAAAACAAACTTGATGGACATAGAAAACTGAACCCAGAAATTGTAGAAAACACTGACTTTTCAAGTGTACACCAAATATTTACAAATACCGATCACATAATCAGTCATAAAAAAGGTTCAACAAAGTTCAAAGAATTAAAATGATACAAAGTGGCTTCTCTAACCACAGTGCCATCACACCATAAACCATTAACAAAAATACAGGAAATCCTCCTCTGTTTGGAAATAAAGAAACATATTTGTAAATAACCCATGGGTCACAGAAGAAATCAAAATGGGAATCAGAAAATATGTTCCCTAAGTGATAACAAATACGAGAGATATCAAAACGTGTGGCGAGAGCTGGTGCACGTACGGAGAGAAGTGAACGGTCTTGCCTTCATACGTTAAAAACAAGAAAAGATTCAGCAGTAATGAATGAAGCAGGCATCAAAGGAAGTTATAGGAAGAACAGTAAAATAAATCCCCCAAAAATGGAAGAAAGGAAATAATAAAAGAGCAGAAATTAATGATATAGAAACCATGCATGCAGTAGACAGATTTAACAAAAATCATTATTTCTTTGGAAAAACTAATAACACGTATAACTCTGTCAAGACTAGTTAAGAAAATAAGGAGAAAAAATAATATCAGCAATGGAAAAAAATCAGTATCTGCTGTCGCCTGAATGTCTATGTCCCCCTCAAATTCACGTGTTGAAATTTTCACCCCACTGTGGTGGCGTTAGAGGTGGTGCCTCCGGGAGGTGGTTCAGTCACGAGGGTGGAGCCCTCAGGGATGGGATTACTGCCCCTGTAAAGGAGGCTCCAGAGAGACCTCTCTCCCCTTCCACCCGTGTGGATGCAGCGAGAAGGCACCTTGCACTAAAGAAAGTCTACGTGGTGTTACTCAGCCAGAAGGAACTGTCCCACCTGGAAGCTCAGTGGTGCAGCCAGGAAGGAAGAAGATATTGGCAAATATTGGAAAATCTAAACGCACACGAACCAGGCTATGAACCAGGAAGGGGGCCCTCTCCCATCCATGCTGGCACCCCGATCTCAGAATTCCAGCCTCCAGAAGTGTGAGCGTTAAATTCTGCTGTCTATAAGCCCCCCAGTCGGTGGTATTTCGTTACAGCAGCCTGAACAGACTGACAGTATCCACAGAGGTTTAAAACATAATGAAAGGATTTTACCAACAACTTTAACAAAGAAAACTTGAAAATTTATAAAATAAATTATAAATAAATCGTTCATCAAAAGGTAATTAGAACTATTACAAGAAAAAATAGAAAACAAAAAGCTCTGATTTTTAGAAAAATGTTTTACTGTGAAATAATTACAAAATCCCAGGAAGCTGCAAAGACAGTGCAGAGAGGTCCCAGTCCCCCAGCCTGCCCCCGTGGTTACATCTCCCATGACTCCAGTACGACATCCAAACCAGGACATCGCATTGGTACAAGTGTGCGCCGAGTTCTGTGTCACTGTGTTACACCCCAGGATTCCTGTAACCGCCACCCCACGAACACTCAGAACTAGTCCATCGCCACCAAGGTCTCCTCCCACAGGCTGCCCCTCATGGCTCCCCGCCTCCTCTGCACCGTCACCCGCAACTACCGAACCGGCCTCCATCTCCACAGTGGTGTCATTTTGACAATAGTGGTTTTTTGTGCTTTCTTATTTCTTTCCCCCCAGTTTTATTGAGATATAACTGACATACGGCACTGTATAAGTGTAAGATGTACAGCATAATGACTGGACGTACATACATTGCGAAATGATCACCACAAGTTTAGTTAACAGTCACCATCTCATATAGATACATAAAAAAAAGAAAAAATAGTTTTTTTTCCTTGTGACATGAACTCCTAGGATCTGCTCTCTTAACAGCTCTCCTACACACCACACAGCAGTGTTAGCGAGTCACCAGGCTGTACGTCACCTCCCCAGGACTGACTCATCTTACAACTGGAAGTTTGTACCTTTGACCACCTTCTTCCAATTCCCCCTCCCCCACCCCCACCTCTGATAACAACGAATCTGATCTCTGTTTCTATGAGTTTTTTTTTTAGATTCTGCATATAAGTGAGACCATACAGTGTTTGTCTTTCTCTATGTGACTTATTTCACTTTGCCTAACACCCTCAAGGTCCACCCATGTTGTTGCAAATGGCAGGATTTTCTTCTTTATGGCTGAATAATAGTCCACTGTGTATATGCACCACAACTTTATCCATTCGCCCATGGCTGGACATTTAGGTTGTTTCTGTGTCTTGGCTGTTGTGAATAATGCCACCATGAACATGGGGCTGCAGGACAACGTTATTTAAATGGAATCCTGCAGTATGTGGCATTTGAGATTGACTTCTTTCACTCAGCATAATGTCCTTGAGAACCTCCCGAGTTTTCTTTTTATGCTTAGTAGTACTTCACTATATAGATGCATCACAGGCTGTTTAACCACCCACTCGCTGCAGGGCATCTGGATTGTTCCCCTTTGCGCTGCTACAAGTAAAGCAGTCACAGATCAATCCTGTGCAAGTCCGTTTTTGTGTGAACGCACATCTTCCTTCCTCTGGGGTAAATTCCCAGGAGTGCAATTGCTGGGTCACATGGTGAAGTCTATGCTTAGTTTTTGAAGAAACTGCCAAGCTGCTTTCCAGTGGCTGCCCCGTTCCGCACGCCCGCAGTAACGTGCGAATGCTCCAGCGCTCCGCGGCCCCGCCGGCATTCGCTGTGCTCACTGTTGGTCATCGTAGCCATTCTACAGGTGCATACCGACAGCTCACTGTGGTTTTCATTTGCCGTTCCCTACTGGTTAATGGTGTTGAACATTTATGCATGTGCTTGGCACCTGTATATTGTCCTCAGTGAAATGTTTCTTTGTGTTTTCCGACCACTTTCTAACTGAATTGTTTGTCTTTTTTTTTTTTTTTTTTTTTTGTGGGGAAGACCAGCCCTGAGCTAACATCTGTTGCCAATCCTCCCCTTTTTGCTGAGGAAGACTGGCCCTGAGCTAACATCCGTGCCCATCTTCCTCCACTTTATATGGGACGCCGCCACGGAATGGCTGACAGGCAGTGAGTCAGCGGGCGCCCGGGATCCGAACTCGCGAACCCCGGGCTGCCAAGCGCGAACTTAACTGCTGCGCCACCGGGCGGCCCCTGTTTGTCTTTTTTACTGTTGAGCTTGGAGAATATAGAATATAGATTTATATTCTAGACAATAGTTCAGGTATGTGGCTTGCAAACGTTTCTCCCAGTCTGTAGCTTGCCCTTTCCTCTTCTCACAGGGTCTTTCACAGCACAAAAGTCTTTCATTTTGCTGAAGCCCAATTTATCATTTTTTTCTTTCATGGATCATGCTTTTGATGTCAAGTCTAAGAACTCCTCATAATCCTTAGGTCCTGAAGATTTTGTGTTATGCTTTCTTCTAGAAGTTTAATAGTTCAGCATTCTACATTTAAATCTATGAGCCATTTGGAGTTAATGTTGGTCTTGGTTAGGAGGTTCAGGTTGAGCTTACTTATGGAGACCCAGTGGTTTGGACACCATCGGTTGAAAATACGATCCCGCCTCCACCGTATGGCTTTCCCACCTGTGCCAAACATCACTTGGCCTCACTTGTATGGGGCGGCTTCTGGATTCTCTATTCTGTTCCACTGATTTCTGTGTGTACCCTGCACTGTTTTCACTACTGTAGCTAAATAATAAGTCTTGAAAGTAGTAGACTAATTCTTCCCACTTTTTCTTTTTTTAACATAAAATTATTTTAGCTATTCTAGTTCCTTTGCCTTTTCATATAAGTTTTAGAATAATTTTGTCTATATGTACAAAAAATTTGCTGGCCTTTTGATAGGGATGACGTTAGAAGTATACATCCACTTAGAAAGAACTGACATCTTTACTATGTTGTCTTCCAATCCAAAAATGCAGTATGTGTCCCATTTACTTAGCTTTTCCTTGAATTCTTTCAACAGCATTTTATAATTTTCAGTACACAGGTCCTGTACATATTTTGCTAAGTTTATACCTAAGCATTTCATTTTCTTTGCAGTAATTACAAACATGTTGTGCTTTTCATTTCTGTTTCCGTATGTTCGTTGTTAGTACATAGAAACGTGACTGACTCTGGTGTGCTGCTCTGGTCTCTTACAACATTTCTGAACTTACTTATTAGTGCTAAGAATTTTTTTTTTTGTAGATTCCTTAGGATTTTTGACATAGACAATCATGTCATCTGCAAATAGGAGCGTGTTATTTCTTCTTTCCAATCTGGATGCCTTTTTTTTCCTTTTCTTACTTGATTACACAAGCTAGAACTTCCAGTCCTATATTGAGTAAGCGATAAGAGGGAACGTTCTTGTTTTGTTCCCTGTCTTAGCAGGAAAGCAAACACTCTTCACCATTAAATAGCATGTTAGTTATAGGTTTTTGGTAGATATTATTTATGAATTTGAGAAAGTTTGTTCTATTCCTAACTTGCTGAGAAGTTTTTTTAAATCATGAGTTGGTAAATTTTATCCAATGCTTTCTCTGTGTTAGTTAATATAACCATGTGATTTTTCTTCTGCAGCCTGTCAGTATGGTGGAACACTTGGTTGTGTTTAGAATACTGAATATGCATCGCATCCCTGGGCTAAAGCTCATTCGGTCGTGGTGTACAATCTTTAAAAACATGCTGATATTTAAAAAAACATTTTTGAGTCTCTGTTCATGAGTGACGTTAGTCTGTAGTTTTGTGTGTGTGTGAGAGAGTGTGGTGTGTTTGTGTGCTGTCTTTGCCCGGGTGCAGAGGGCAGCAAGCCCCTCACAGGTCACAGACCCCATCTCTGGGCCGGGCCCTCCTGGGCCCTTCCTGGGTCTGAGGGAGAGAACTTTCTCCTCCGGGGGATCTTTTCTCTAATGCCCACCCTTAATTTTTGGTCATGTCCTGGGCCTTCTTTCCTTCTCACTCTGAGCTCTCTCCTCAGGAACTCTCACCCACACCCAGGATTTCAGGCACCCCTTTACAGGGTGCCTCCAAAACCCTCCACAGCCCTGCCTGGAGATCATACACATGTGAAGTCATGCCACACGCCCCAGCACAAACCCCACATCTCTCCCCCAAACCTGCGCCTCACTTTCGTTTACCTGGTGACCGAAGTAGCACCTGGGCACCCTCCTTCAGTCCTTACATGCAACCTGCCTCCCATGTCCCATCATCCATTCACCCCACAAGTCATTGTGCATTGCACCCTGAGCCAGGTCCTGGGGTCGCATGGTGAAGAGAGCTCACACTATCCCTGCCTTCCAGTGCCAATAGTCTGGGGAGATGGTTACTGCAGCATTAACAGTGGATCTGGTGCACTCACAGGAAGGATGGTGTCCAGCCTCCTTGAGGGAGTGACATAAATTGAGACCCTTGAGTACTGGAATCACAGAATTCCAGTGGCCAAAATTCCACTCTGTTGGTGTGGCCACGGAGCCAGGCATTGCCAGTGGAAGTGTACATTCAAGTAATCCCTCATGGAAGACAATTTGGAAATATATCTTTCCATTGACTCAACAGTTCTACCCTGGGAAAGTCTGCCACAGCTACTCTCATACATGTGAAAAATGGACAATCAGCTTATTTGTTCCAGTGTTGTTTGTAAGGGCAAAAGATGGAAAACCACCAAAATGTCCATCAGTGGGGCACTGGTTAAATAAATTTTGATCAAGTGCACAATGATCTACAATTCAACTTTAAAATGAGAACGTGATAAGTTCTCCAAGATGTATTTAAGTGACCCATGTACCTAATGTGTAAAATTTTAAGCAAAATTGGAAAAAATTAAATTCCATACCCTTATATGATTGCATACACATAAAGAAACTCTGAGAGGATAAATAAGAAACCAATAAGAGTGCTCTGATGGACGGACTGGGAAGAGGTGGGAGGGAGACGTCCTTCGATGTCCTTTTCTACTTTTGGTCCACTGTTCCAAGCACTGAAATCCCTGAGAGAAGGATGCGTGCGTACACCTTCCACCTGCAGGCCAGGCCCAAGTTGCCCCTCCCTTCTCCTGCTCTCATCTGCCTGGGGACTCAGCCTGTCCTTCTTGGTGGCCCCACAATGTACTTGCTGCTCCCTGGAAAGACCCAGACGGGGGGTCAAATGAGCACGATGCAGACAGTGCCTGGATTCTGGAATGTTCCAGAGCTCCCGGGATGTGGCTCCTGAATCCCTTTCTGAGAAGGTCCCCAGAACTCCTCAGGGCCCCTCTTACAGTTTCAGGGGTGGAACCCAGTATGTCCCCACCCCTGGCTTCCCAGGGAGCCCCCTCCCCCAGAAGCCTGCCACCCACCCAGAGCTGCAGGTTCAGTCAGGGCAAGGTTCCGGGGCTGCCCACGTGGTCCCAGGGTCCAAGGTCACGGTGGGTCATTTCACCTCTGGGGCCTCCAGGCCCCGCGCTTCCTCTGGGTAGGAGCCCGAGACATCTGCTCACAGGAGTAGCCTCCCCGTCAGGCATGCTGGGCAGGCTGCCTTCTCAGGGGCTCCCGGACTGGGGATATAGGCTGCAGAACCAAGATAAAATGGAGTCACTTATGTCGGGGACAAATGGAGCTGGCCAACACAGGCACACTGAAGAAAACGAAACTTAACCTCTCCCAACAAAACTTGCAGGAATTTACAGCTCTCCTCCGAAATCAGCAGAGAACACCAGCCACCCTCTATACGCCAATTCTGTTCGCACCATCCCTGGACTTCCTCGTTCCCCTGGCTCAGCTGCTGGGACCTGAACAGGGAAGAAGACCCCTAGGCGACCACCCAGCTGACAAAGCCGAGTAACTTCCGCATAGACCCCATAGAAACCCCCGAGTCTGTGCGCACCTCGGCACTCCTCACTCCCAGAGTCTTCAGTTTCCTGGCTTGCACGTGGGAACCTTTGCAATAAACTCATTTTTTTGCTTTGTTTCACTCTGCGTGCAGAGTTTGGTTTTTGACAGACCCATGTGTTCCAACACTTTTCAGTGCCATATTCTGCTATTACGCGGGTTTGGTGAGTGGAGCGGAGGCGGCACAGCCTGGGGAACGGAGAGCGCACTGGGCCCCGGTGAGTCGGTGAGTCCGGCACCTCTGCTCCTTGCTCTTTAAGACTAGGCCACGTGCCCCTGTGAGGACAGGAGGACAGGCCCTCACCATGCTGGGAGGATTCGGATGGGGCTTCAGCTAAATTTGAATTTCAGATAAACACCACCTAACTTTTTAATATAAGCATGTTCTATGCAGTATTTTAAAAATTCAAAATTAATCGGGCATCCTGTGTTTCTTTCTTCATTTTTGGTAAACTTGGCAGCCCTAGCCTGTGCGCCCAGAGCTCAGCACCGCCCAGAGCCCCTTATCTAATGGAGACAGCTGCCGACCCAGGCGCTGGCTCAACCGGAGCTACAGCTGTTGTCAGGGAGGAAAGATAGCTGTTCCTCCACCCTTCTAGGCTCTTGGCTGAGACACCCCCCCATAATAAATGACATTAACAGTAGAAAAACAAGTTTAATGCCATGTATGCCTCCTGTATACATGGGAGAGACCCAGGAAAACTGAGGAGCTCCATTTCGGGGGGCGGGGGGTTCAGTTATGGGAGGAGACCAGGAAAAGCACGGTGACCCAGGGCAAGGCTGTTACCAGGTTGAAGGCCTGCCTTCTCCACTGCTCAGTTTCTAGAGGTTTAGTCATCGTCCTTCAGTACAGAGAAGGAACTCTGACGCGGGGAAATTTCCCTCACAAAAGGGTAGAACTTCTCCCGTGTCTGCTGCTTCTTAATATTAATCAGCCTAAAACAACGCTTATGCCAAAGAGGCAGATTTTGGGGTGACAGGTTCTGCTCCCCCTTGGCCCCAAGAGAGCCCAGGACGCCTTAGCTCTGCTCCTTTCCTGGCCCTCCCCCTCCCTCTCCCTCTGCGACGCTTTCGGGGACCCCCACCCGCACCCCTGGGCTGAGAGAACTTGGCTCCTCCCACTGCGAGGGGCCCACCCTCCAGGGACCCCGCCCCAATGTGTTCAGAGGCTCGGGTTCCCTTTTTCTAACAAGGAGCCTTCCCGCTAGTGTGGTCTTCCCTGTGGCCTAGGACCTGTCTGCGTCACCGCGTCCCCTGGAGCCCAGAGGCTGACCCCTTCCCTGGGGCGCGGCCGCGGCGGGAGGACCCGGCCCAGAGCGAGGCGCCGCCCCCCCTCCGAGACCCGGGGCTCCGCGCCCCCTGGAGGCTCAGGTGTCGCGGCGGGGGGGCGTGCCCCGGTGGGGGGGCATTTTTTCACACTGACTCACGGGGAGGAGGGGCTCAGGCGACCTCTGAGTTTCAGTTTCCCGGCGCTCAGGGCCTGAGCCCAGGGTGGAGAAACGAGAGACAAGCAGCCCTGGGGCTCTGCCGTCCTGCCCTCGGCCGGGCACACCCTGCCCTTGGACCATGGTCTCCAGCTGAGCCCACAGCCGGCAGGACCCGCGCAGACGGAGCCCGGGAGGGGCCGGCACAGGGACACCCGGCCTCCGAGAGCCCGGCCAGGAGCCTCGCGCTCCCCGCCAGGGACAGACAAGCAGAAAGCCCGGAAGTGGGGGCACCTGATTCTAGGTGTGGGGATGGCCTGGGGGCTCCCTCAAGGAGGCTCAGCCGGTCTTCCGTCCCCTCCACTCCCTGAAGCATCCCCGCCTCCCCAGCGCCCCATCCCTCACACACCACACCCACACTGTGCCCCCAGGAGACATCAGAGGACCCAGGAAACGGGCCAGGTGGGCACACAGGGTGGACCGGGAGACCACGGACCTCCTCCGAGGTGGACAGAGGAGGCAGGGCCGTCTGGGAGGAGAGGACAGAGCCCTTGAGCAGCGCCCCCGGGGCTCCGCTGGATAAAGAAGGGCCTGCTGCCTGGGGAGGGCCCCCCAATGGGAGACTCAGAGATGGTTCCCGGGGGTCTCAGGGCTGGGAGTGGAGGGGTGGGAGAAGACAGCGCCTGCAGACCGGCAGGAGCCCGAGCGTCTTTGAGAGGATGGAGCGTCTGTGCTGGGGCCCCGGGGCCCAAGAGGGATTGTTAAATGTTACAAGAGAAAA
The DNA here is from genome assembly GCA_031878705.1 of Tapirus indicus. NCBI lineage: Eukaryota > Metazoa > Chordata > Mammalia > Perissodactyla > Tapiridae > Tapirus > Tapirus indicus. Next base: position 2,102,591 of record CM062935.1, read on the forward strand.
TGGACTGTCTCTCTGGCTAACTGAGGCTTAAACTGTTCTGTTGTCCCCGGGTCAGTTTCTCGGGGGAAATGGAAACTTGAGCAATGTATATGGAACCACTGATCCCTAAGTTGTGATGTTTTATAACCGATCTTTCAGCAGGATCATCATCTCATTAAGATGAACAAAGACTGACACCAGAGGTCAGACTGCCAGACCACGTCTGCAGACCCCGCTTGCGACCGCGGTCACTATGGAATTTGGGCTGCCTCCAACACCCTGGGTTTCAGTCTGTGTGTGTTACCGCACAAAGGGCACAATGTGCTCGCCACAAGGCAAAAGCCAATCGTCAAGAGGCAAGATGGTGGAGAAAAGAAAGGGTTTATTACAGTTTGCTAGCAAGGGGGAAGATGGCCGACTCATGTCCAAAATAACCATCTTACAGAACAAAGAGTACAGGCCAGTCACATTGGGCTGGTCTCCAGGTGGGGGAGCCACCTCGTCTCAGGGTGAGGCCTCCATCTAGTCTTAGTTCCTGGCAGTCTTTTGTTTCACTGGATGTGCATCAGAGACCGGAGCAACGCCCTACACCCTGGTCCTTCAGTTGTCATGGATGATGGCTGTCAGCGTGGACTCTCTGCCCGAGAGTCATCACATTCCTGAGGAACTCAAGAGAACAAAGTTATCAACTTACAGCAGCTGGGAGGGGCCACAAAACCCACAGAGCATGTCTGGGCTGGTTAATCCGAGGTCATTGAAGGTGACAATACAGTTTCTTTCCTACAATATGGCTTCCCTTATGTCAACCTTGTCCTGAGCTGGTGTCATGTGGTCCTCTCGCCGCCCTTCCCCTTCGGAACACCCGGTCCGTACCGCCTTGGGTCCGTGCTTCCCAGCCTGCGCACGGTAACTGGGTGAAGTAAACTTCATCCTCCCTGGACCTCTGACCGTTGGTGTTTTCCCCCAGGTTAGCAGCGTGGAGGGCATCTCCTGGTGGTGGGAGGAGGGCAGAGCGGGAGACCCAGGAGGCACACGGCCGCTCCGGCCAGGGCTCGGCCTGCAGAGACGGGACCGCCCTGCCGGTCACCCTTGCAGACCCAGGACAGTAGGACCCGAGGGGCCGTGCCAGCAGACCAGCTGTGGGTGGGGTCGCTCTGCTGTCCAGTGTCCTGATGACCACTCTTTGTGGCATGCAGAGTAGCTTCACTCCTCTCTCACAGAGCCCCAAACTGTCACCTTGGTGGTTTCTTCCCGGGCCCCCCAGGTGCAGTCAGTGTGAGAGGGTGAGGTGGGGAGATGGGAGCCTCTAATGAGGTGGCCTCAGAAATTGATTGGGGATGGGGGGGACAAGGGGAAGGCACAGAGAGAAGGGGCTGGTGGGTGCTGGGGGGCAGGAGGTCAGTGACGCAGACAGGGAGTGAGGAAGGCTGCCACCACCATCTGACCGCAGCCGTGGGGGACCCCAAGGGAGAGTCGCCCAGCTGGGCCTGCTCACCCCCAAACAGGAGAAATCGTAGGTTTGGGGCAACCGTGGGCCCAGCAGAGATCAGGAGGAGAGAAGAGTTTAGTGTTTACCCCCCGATTCCCTCCTGCAGGGCCCCTGGGACGGTCCCTGTCCCTCCACCCTCGGTCACTTCTCTGGAGCAGCACCGCCGAGTACTCCTGTTGCTCCCTCTTTAGCCTGGGCGGTGGGTGGCAGGTGACCCCGTGGCCGGCCCAGGGGCACTCTGCACGTGTCTGTCTTCCCTACGTCCTGCCCACTGCCTCCAAATGGTGCTCTGAGGACCCTCTGTCCTATCTTTCCCGATCGGGTGTCATCTGTTTCTGCTGGGAGCTTGACTGAGACACAACCCTGGCCTGACTCTCAGCGGGGAGGGACTCTGTTGGCTGCCCTCTCGGCCCCTCCCCAGGCAGAGGACAAACTGACCCCCCATGAGTTCTTGGGGAGAGTGGACCCGAGCTGGATGCTGCAGAGAGTGACATGGCCACGAAGGGTGTCCAGCCTTCCCCAGCTGGCCTGGGTTCCTGGGGGCCAGACTGAAAGATGCCCCAGGAGTTCTGGAAGCAGAGAGGTCAGAGGTCAGCCCAGCCCACAGGGGCCAGCAGAGACCTGGACTGCAGGTTGCCCTCCATCCCCACCCCATAACTAACGGTGCCCCCAGGGCAGACAGAGGGTCCCCCCACGGAGGCTGTGGAACGAGTGTTAGCTCCCCACCCCCAGTCTGGGCCGCCCTGTGCTATCCCCCAAATACTCCGGGCACAGAACTTTCCCCAGACCCCTGACCATGTCGTGCAGCTGTGAGGAGCTCTTCTCAAGGTTGGGGCGGGGGATTTACACAGGGGAGGGAATGCCCAGTGCCCCCATGTGGGGCACAGACTCTAAGGTGGCCCATGGTCCCGCCCCCTAGTGCTCACACCCTGCTGTGGTCGCCTCCATGAGAGCAGGTGGGGTCTGGGACCTGCTTCCAGCCGTGAAGACGGCAGAGGTGACGGGATGTTCGTGATTCTGTCACATCGACAACTGGAGTGTCCTTCAGCAGAGACGCTCTCCCTTGCTGGCTTTGAAGAAGCAAGCTGCCCTGCTGTGAGCAGCCACAGAGAGGGCCGTAGGGCAGGGGACAGAGGGCCACCAGCCTCTGCTCCACCATCAACCAGACACTGAAGCCTTCAGTGGGACAGACGCATCCCGGGCTGGTCCTGCCAACAGTTACAAGGGTTTGGAAGCAGATCTGTCCCCAGCTGAGCTTTCAGATGAGCACCCAGCCCAGACCTCACCTTTCTGCAGCCTGGCAGTGGGAGGTGCCTGGGTCCTGACCCACAGAAACCTGGAGAGAATAGATGTGGCTGTTGTAAGCCCCAAGTGTGTTACACAGCAGTGGATAGCGAACACACCCACAACCAGCCCCATGTGCCCGACACACGCAGGTACTCGCAGTCCCGGGAGCTACACTCCATTCAGAATTTTAGCAGTTCTTGTAGCCATTCGACACGTGAGACCTGAGTGCCTGCTGTGTGCCAGACCCATCCTGGACTCGGCATGGCAGAAAGAAGCAGACACTGTCCCTACTCTCAAACGGGTGGGGGGACAGGAGATGGACAAGCAAAGATTCAGTCAGGGTAACTCCTAATCAGGCCAAGAGACGAGGTGATAGAGTGCACAGAGACTCTTAACTGGGATGGGCTGAGATCTGAGGGTGACAGCAGACAACCATCCCAGGACTGGAGAAGGGGCTTCTGGCCTGGAGCCCCTGGAATGGGCCGGCCGGGCGGTGGGCTGGAGGGGACACAGGCAGGCACAAGACTACTGGGCCTCGTAGGGACGGCAGACACTGCATTGTAGGTGTTGGAGTAAATAATCTGATTTGCAGTTTAAAGCTCATCCTCAGTGTCTCTGTGGCCTGGGAGGTGGATGGGGAGGGAGCAGGAGAAGAGGAGGGAGGTGGTGGTACCGCCCAAAATGGGGGTTCGTCTGCCCACTGCAAGACATGCCAGTAGTCCATAGGCAAGGTGGTAGGAGGGAAAAGCCTTTTTATTACAGCCTGCCAGCAAGAGAGAAGATGACTGACTCATGTCTGAAAGGACCATCTTACAGAACAAAGACTACAGGCCAGTTGTATAGGGGGCTGGTCCCCAGGAGAGGGAGGCATCTGGTCCCAAGGTGGGGCATCCATCTGGTCTTAATTTCTGATAGTCTTTTGTTTTACTGGATGTGCATCAGAGACCAGAGCAATGCCTTATACCCGGATCTTTCAGTTGTCATTGATGATGGCTATCAGCACAGGCTCTCTGCTCAGGGGCCATCTCATTCCTAAGAACTGAAAAGAACAAAGTTATCATCTTGTCACAGCTGGGAGGTACCTGCCCAAGCAGGGGTCATAAAATCTACAGAGCAGGTAGATCTCCTCAAGGGTGCATATCCAGGTGGGTTCGTTAGTCAGAGGTCATGACAATAGGGTTTCTTTTCTACCATATGGCTTCCCTTATGTCAACCTTGTCTTGAGCTGGTATCAGTGGCTGTGGGGGGAGAAGGAAGAGAGGAGGGAGGTGGGTGTGGGGGAAGGAGAGACGTGGTGGCAGCCCTGAGTCCTCCAGGAGGGAAACAGGCAGGGGGCAGTGGGACCTGGGGGACATGGCCAGCACGATGTTTGTGGATGCTTGTAGGTGGCCAGTGAGAGGGACAGCGCAGAGTGCTCAGGATGCCCTCTCTGGGGCTGGAGCAGGGGGAGGACGGCGGTGCCCCTCAAGGAGCCGGAGAAGGCCCCGAGGAGAGGCCTGTTCCCACGGAACCTCCATGGGGTCATGAGCTCTCCTGTGGCCAGAGGCCTCTCCAGGGACACTCTGGGTGCAGGGCTGGGGGATGAAGGGGAGAAAGAGCACTCTGTACCCACTCTGGGTCCCTTCTGGCTGGGCTACAAATTGAATTGACATGAGACTGAACAGCAGGAGAAAATCAAACAAATCTTTATAACATGTATACATGGGAGAGACCCAGGAAACTGAGTTTCTCAACAAAATGGTGGAGGTTCTCCTCCTAAATAGAAAGACAGCGGAGGATGTCGGGATTGGGTCAGTTATGGGAGATTGCCAGAAAAGCACAGTAAGGTTATTATGCAGCCTCTGCTTCAGCATTGATAAGTTTCTAGAGATGAGGTCATCCCCCCTTCTTCCTGGTACAGAGAGGGAGACACCTTTAGAAATGGAGATTCCCCTTACAAATGTAAATATTTGGTAAACAGAACTTTGATAAGAATGGGCTTAGCCAGGACCCTCCCAGTCTACCGATACCCAGAGAAATCTATGGTGATGGCCTGACCTGGGGACAGGCCTTCTCCCTTAAATCCTTGTAGGCGGTTAGTGGGGGAGAAGGTCAAAGTTTCTTTCAGAGAAAATAATCAAGGTAAAGAGACATATTTTGAGGTGGCCAATTCTGATCCCCTGCAAGTGTTTTGCAGAGGGAAAGATTTAGGGAGAGCCTAACCACAGAAGGTTCCCACAAGCAAGCTAGCTGGGGCTGGTCCTAGCAGCCTCAGACTGCTCTAAAATGAACTGAAGGGAAGTGTTCTTGTTATAATCTCATGACCGTCTACGTCCTCTACCCCTGGGAGGGTCCAAGCTGCCATTTTCAAATCATGTGATGTATGTAATTGTGTGTATACATGCCACGCACACGCCTTAGACAAACATGGCTAATGTGTAAAAAGTCCTGATTCCCCACTTGTTCCCTCTCTGAATATTTATGAACTGTACTCTGATCTAACAATTACAGGACCCCTCAAGCCCCTGTTCGTGGGGACACTGCTTTGGGAGGTAGCCCCAGTCTTCTCCATTGCTTGTGCAAGTAATAAACCTTTCTTCACCACCTCGTGCCTTGGTTGTGCTTTTTGGCTGACACTCACCGAGAGGGAACCATCGAGTTCCGTTACAAATGCACCAACACGTGCTTGTTTCTCCTTCTGTTAGTGGACGTGCAGGCGGCGTTCAGGTTTGCCTCTCATGAGTAACACAGCTGTGGACACTCTCAGGTGTTATCACGGGGACTTCTTTCTCTTTGACACATACTTGGGAGTGGAACTGTTGGGTCACAGCCTACATGCATGTTTAAATTTAATGGACATTGCCAAACTTTTTAAAAAGTAGTTGTCCCCATTTATACTCATGCCAGCAGTGTGTGAGTGCTCTGGCTGCCCCACATCTCAACAACACTTGAGGTTTTCAGTCCTTTTCATCTTAGCCATTCTGGCTCGCATTTTTTCCTTTCCAGCCTTCATATATTTTATTTTTGTAGACTAACTGCATGGCTGAACATAAGATATACTTGGTGAATGTTCTACATGCACTTAGAGAAATGTGGATTCTGCAGGTGTTTGGTAGAATGTTCTATACATGCCCATGATGTTAACTTTTATTAACAAATCCGTGTATTCTAGTTGACTTCTTGTCTGTGCACTCTATCAGTCACTTAAAGACTTATGTTAAATATCTAAGTGTGATTGTGGATTTGCCTCAACTTTCGGTTCTGGCGTGTTTTGCTTAGACTTTTTGAAGCTGTTATGAGATATGCACAGACATGGGATCAACGTATCTTTCTGTTGTGCTGACCCTTTTAGCACTATAGTGTGTCTCTCTTATTTCAGTAATATTTCTCACCTTAAAGTGTACTTTATATGGCATTAATATGCTGAAACAAGATTTCTTTGGATTACCATCAGCATGGTGTATCTCTCTCCATTCTTTTTCTTTCAGCTATTCCGTATCCTTACTTTGAAAATGAGACTTGTAATCAGTTTATTGTTATCTTTTATCCAGTCTAAAAATTTTTGCTTTTGCATTAGAATGTGAAGTCTATTTACATTTAATGTGAGAACTAATATAGTTGGGTTAATGTGGTGCAGCCCTGAGGGCTGGCTTCTCTGTTTGTAATGCAGGTGCCTGGGTGAGCTTTGATTGCAGAGGTGCCCACTTCCACGACGGCTGTCTCGGAAAACATGTTGTCAGCCACTCGACTAGATAAAGAGCCGGCTCCCACCTCATTTTGAGATAAAGTAACAGGGGAATTTGCTTTTTAAGTGGACACCTCCCTTCCCTTGTACTTCGTTGTCTCAGTCTTTACCTGCATGTGTTACACACCCACCAGATGTTGGTATTGTTTCAGACCATGGATATTCTTTCCTGTTTATCCCAGTGGTTACCCTTCCTGCGTCTCTGAGCTTCTTCCTAGACTCTCATGCTCCCGTGTGTGATCCCTTCACCGAGCTTGAAGGACTTCCTTCTTGCTTGTACCATGAGTCTGCGGGCACTGAATTATCTCAACGTCTGTACAAAACACTCTTGTTTTCTGTATCCCTGAGTGATGTATTGGCTTGGTATAGAATGCAGGGTTGCCAGATTTGTCATTCATCACTTTAAAGATGCAATTTTATTTTCTTCTGGCTTCCGTATTTGTTGTGAAGTCGGCTGTAGATCCCGAGTGCTGTTCCCTGTAGACAACGTGTCTCTCCCAGCAGCGGCAATACGACTGTCTCCCCTGTTCTCGACCTCAGGTTGCAATGTGACCTGCCGCGATGACGTTCTTTGTATTTATTCTGCTTAGCGTTGGCTGTGATTCGTGAATCTGCGGCTTGCCTTTCATCAATTTTGAGAATATTGTCTCTTCAAGTGTCTACTGACCCCCTCCTCTCCCTTCCTCCTGGGACTGCAGTCTCCTGCAAGGTAGACCGTCTGTCTGTGCCTCACGCGCCCCGCATGCTCTGACCTGTTCTTTCCACTGTCCTGTTGTCCCCACGCTTCCCTGGGGCTGTTCGATACTGTCCCGTCTCTGGCTACTCTACAGTGTCTTCTGCTCTTAATCTGTCCAAATGAATTCTTAATTTCAGGTGTTTTATGTTTTAATTCCAGAATGTAGTGGCTAATTTTATGTGTCAACTTGGCTGGGCCACGGCACCCCAATGTGTGGTCAAATATTATTCTGAATGTTTCCGTGAGGGTGTTTTTGGATGAGATTAACATTTACATTCCTGAAATTTGAGTAAAGCAGATTGCCTTCCATGATGTGGGTGGGTCTCATCCAATCAGTTGAAGTCCCGAATAGAAGAAAGACCAACGTCCTCCGAGCAGGAGGGAATTATGCAGCAAACAGCCTTCAGAGTGGATCTGCAGCATCGGCTCTTCCTGGGGCTCTGCCTGTTGGCCCAGCCTGCAGACTTTGGACTCACCAGCCTCCATCATCACATGAGCCGGTTCCTTAAAATAAATCTCTTTCTGTATCTATATACACATCCTGTTGGTTCTCTGGAGGATCCTGACTAATACACAGAGTATCCATTTGATTTGTTTTATGGAGTCCATTCTCTGTCAAAACTCTGTTTTTAAATCTATTCTGGTCATCTTTCCCTCCATTTTACTGAACACACTTGTCATAGTCAATTTAAAGTCCTTTCCTGATAACTCCATCGTCTGGCTCATCAGTTGGTCTGTGCGTATGGCTTTCCCCCTGTTGTTATTGGTCAATTTCCCAGCCCCTTCACATCTAAGGACTTTTACTGTGTGCCGGGCATTGTATAAGGAAGAACCGCAGAGGCTGTGTATATGCCTATGGGAGAGGGTCCCTCATTTCCTCTTCCAGCCAGACCAGTGTGTGAAGAACTCACGACGCCAGCTCCATCAGAGGTTGGGCTTGGCTGGGGCCGGAGTGCAGGTTCAGAAAGACTCCTGTCGCCTCTTGCTCACCCCTTCCGCAGGCATGGCCCCCGACCCCAGCCTCCTGGCTGAGATTTCGGGAGACCTGCCTCCTCAGCCTGGAAGGTGCGGGAGAGCCCGCTCTGCCCACTGGAGCCTTTGTGCTTTGCTGTTAAGCCCCCCGCCCCAGCTTCTGCTGCAGCTTCAGAGTCGGGCACGTCTCTCAGAGCAAGAGCGAGGTGTGTCTGAAGCAGCCCCCTGCCTCTGGGGGGATTCGAGTCCCGACAACCTGAGACTCCTGGGGTTTCACTCTTCCTTACAGTTGCCCCCCTGGGGTGCCATCTCCTGCATCCAGGACTCAGCACGTGGTCCACGTGGGAAAATGTTTGGGTTGACAAGTTTCTCATTGGCTGTCAGATCATCCCTGGTTTCAGGTCCCCAGAGCTGGGACTGTGAAGGCCGACGCCTCCCTCAGCTCCGCCGTGTGACACCCTGGGAGAGGACGGCAGGCAGCAGCTCCCCAGAGGGTCTCTCCTCCTCCGGAGCTCCAGCTCGCTGGGTCCTCAGTCCTCTCACCGCTCTCCAGCGTGGGTTACGACGATGCGCGCAGCCCGTCTGGGTTCTTCTTCCCGGTGCACTGCCACAGCCTCCCTCTTCCTCTCAGATGAGGGCAGCCCTCGGGGCTACTGGGTTTTATACGTTGACTTCACCTCCTGATTCAGTACTGATTGTTTCCAAATTCGTTGTTTTTATTATTTAGTCTCTGGGTTTCCAGGCATCTTATCTACAAACAGACTGATTTTACTTCTGTTTCCATTCCAGTGCCCCTAGTTGTTTAACCTTTCCTACCTGCATGGGTGAAAACTCCTGATTGAATTTCAAAGAGTGGGGGGAATGCTTTGGGCATTTTTCTTATAATGTAAGATGATGATATTTTTCTTGAATATGTTTAATTAAGAAAGGATACTTAATGTATTCAAAGGTATTTTCAAAGTCTATGGATTTACTCCTGTGGTATTTATTTTCATATCTGTTAATATGGTGAATTATATAACAGATTCCCTAATATTTAACTCTCACTGGACTCCTAGAACATATCCTACTTTGTCACAGAAAAATATTCTCTTAACTTGCGGTTGGATACTGTTTGTTAACATTTATTTAAGAGTTTTTCACTGATATATCCAAGAGATATTGATCTGTGATTCTTTCTTTTTGTAATTTTTATTAGGTTAGTTTTCAACATTGTACTTGCTTCATTAAAATACTTTGTATTTCTAACCTTTTATGTTCTCAAATAATCTATGTGCCATTGGGAAAATCTGGTCTCTGAAGATGCTGTAGAATTTTGTGTGAAATCCTCTGAGCCTGGCCCTTCTTTCTGGGGTCGTTTCTTACTATGTTTCCTTGTTTTCCACTGAAGTTGATCTCTTCTGGGTTATATCTTGGTTAAGAGCATTTCCCCAGGTATTTACCCACTTCCCCCCGCGGTCTTTTGTTTGGATAAGGGTATGAAACAGTCTCTCGGGATTTGTAAATTTCCCGGTTTCCGTCATAACCTCACTGTGTATTTATGATTTTGTGTTGTCCTGCCTCTCTTTCTGATGAGGTGAGTTCGCGGCTCATCCAGTTGCTTTGATTCTTCGGGGCACCGAGGTTTCCACGGATTAATCGCTGGTTTCTGTTCTCAGCACCGTCCTCTCAGCTTCTACCTTCACGATTCCTTCCTGCACTTTCTTCTCTTCCCTCCCTTCTTCCTTCTCCAGTGTTCCTGAGTTGGGGACTTGGTTGTGCGTTGTCATTTCTTTCCCTTTTCGCTGAAATCCAACTTTGGGGCTTTAGAAGCTTTTTCTATGGCGCTGACTGAGGGACATCTTGACAAAACGCTTGGCTCAAACTTGATTTTCCTACGTTTGTCTTTAGCAAATACCCCAACCCTGGCTGTCTGATGGGGTCCTTGTCCCCCGCCCCCAGGTGAGGTCTGACCTCCAGGCCGCCTTCTGCAAGAATCCTGTCAAGTTGGTTCGCCAGAACCCCACCCCGGCATGTTTCCTCTTGGTATTTTCCACCCGCTGCCGCCACCTGCTCCTTGGCTGTAAACCCTGCTGCCCCTGCTGTATTCAGGCTCCAGCCCAAGCTCTCTCCCCCCTGCAGTGGGCCCTGCACCCAAAGTGACAGGCCCCTCCCACCCTTGACGAAGCCTCACTGGGCTTTAACAAGTGTCACTGGATTCTTTTCTTCAACACTGTTCCCGTGAGGCCAGGTTCCTGGGAACCAGGGCCCAGTGAGAGCACGGGTCAGCCCCGCGGGCTCTGAAAACAAGAATAAAGGATGGGACGAAGGGAGGATTTGCAGGGGACTATGCGGGTGAGCTGGGCGGGAGGGGTCCGGGTCTGCACTGCGATGGGAAGTGCCCCCCACACTCTGCCTGCAGATCCATGCGAGGCGGGGGAGATTTGGGGGAAGAAACTCCATGGGGCCCAAGCACGTCTAAACCCCGTTAACCCGGTGGGCCCATCACAGGGACAGTCGACGGGCCCGAGGGACTCAGCTGCAGAAGGACGCCCCATGGGAGGCAGCCTCACCGGAGCTGAGGACCTCAGTCTCCAAAGCCCCAGGCCCAGCCGTGAAAAGGGTGGCAGGCCGGGGCAGAAGGAAAGGGCTGTGTGTGGACACAGGGGGAAGTGGAGGAAGGACTGTGTGTGGACAGGGGGGAAGTGGAGGAAGGACTGTGTGTGGACGGGGGAAGTGGAGGAAGGACTGTGTGGACAGGGGGGAAGTGGAGGAAGGACTGTGTGTGGACAGGGGGGAAGTGGAGGAAGGACTGTGTGTGGACAGGGGGGAAGTGGAGGAAGGACTGTGTGTGGACAGGGGGGAAGTGGAGGAAGGACTGTGTGTGGACGGGGGAAGTGGAGGAAGGACTGTGTGGACAGGGGGGAAGTGGAGGAAGGACTGTGTGGACGGGGGGAAGTGGAGGAAGGACTGTGTGTGGACAGGGGGGAAGTGGAGGAAGGACTGTGTGTGGACAGGGGGGAAGTGGAGGAAGTACTGTGTGTGGACGGGGGAAGTGGAGGAAGGACTGTGTGGACAGGGGGGAAGTGGAGGAAGGACTGTGTGGACAGGGGGGAAGTGGAGGAAGGACTGTGTGTGGACAGGGGGGAAGTGGAGGAAGGACTGTGTGTGGACAGGGGGGAAGTGGAGGAAGGACTGTGTGTGGACAGGGGGGAAGTGGAGGAAGGACTGTGTGTGGACGGGGGAAGTGGAGGAAGGACTGTGTGGACAGGGGGGAAGTGGAGGAAGGACTGTGTGGACGGGGGGAAGTGGAGGAAGGACTGTGTGTGGACAGGGGGGAAGTGGAGGAAGGACTGTGTGTGGACAGGGGGGAAGTGGAGGAAGTACTGTGTGTGGACGGGGGAAGTGGAGGAAGGACTGTGTGGACAGGGGGGAAGTGGAGGAAGGACTGTGTGGATGGGGGGAAGTGGAGGAAGGTCTGTGTGGGCACATGGGGGATGGCCCTGTGGCCACTCAGGCTCCAGTCCCCCTACAGGGCCCCACACCTTCCGGGGTCCTGGAGGCGGCAGAGCTGCATGCCCTGCGGAAGTGGACAGAGCTGTGGGCCCTGTGGCAGCAGCAGCCCCGCGGTCCTTCAGGCAGGAGGCCCCTGGTGAAGGTGCCCACAGATGCTCCCCGCTCTCCCCCTCCTTGGCCACCACACTGCTCACCACACAGGAAGTGGGGTCATCGCTCCAAAGGCTTGAGAAACAATGAAAAGATTCAAGATTAGGTGCCTGTGATCTGATCACTTGTTCCTCCTCCCCCTCCCCCTCCTTCCTGCTCCTTCCCCCCCTCCTCCCTCCTCTTTCCCCTTCTCCTCCCTCCTCCTCTCACTCTTTCCCCTCCCTCCTCCCCTCTTCTTCCTTCCCCTCCCCCAATTTGGCCCTTGAGCAGTTCTTTCCTGGGTTCCCGCTGGGAGCCTGGCTCATGACAGTTCCCCCACTGGACTGCCTTTGCTTCATCTGATTGCCCAGACGTCCTTCACCTGTTCTCCGGCTCCAATGATCCCTGCTCCCCCTTGAAGCCCTCCATCTCTCTCCTCCACCTCCAACATCAGACTGCTTCCTGCCACACCTCAGGGAGAGAATGTCTCTGCCTCAGCCATCCGTGGGCCCCTGAGGCAGGGACCCAGCATGGTCCGTGTCCCGCGGTGTGACCTGGAGCCCTGCTGCACACGGGTCTGTTACAGGACAAGGAGGACGCATCGGAGCTGACCTGGGGCTGAGGCTGCCCGGGGGGTGGACCCGCAGGGGAGAGCGGTCCCTGCCCCCCCTTCTGCTCCAGCAGGAGGCGCCTGGAGGCTGAAGCTGCCGTCCTTGTCCTCGGAGACCCCAGGAGACCCTCCCCTGAGCAGGAGCTGCTGAGGAGGGGCTGACAGGCCCCCACACCCGCCCCGTCGCTGGGCTGACTCTCCTCAGAGGACCCAGCTCCTGCAGGCTGGTGGAGGGGAGGGGCTGGGAGGAGGGTCCCCTGAGAACCAGGACCTGAAGGGCTTGGAATGACGAGGTCCAGGAAGGCGGGACCGAGGGGAGGGGAGATGCGGCTGGGGGAGCTGGGGGGGCGCTCAGGGTGAAGCCTCCTTCTCTGCTCCGCCCCACCCCCCGCAGGCTGAGCCCTCTGGCGTCATGGAGGGGCTGGTTCTAGGGCTGTGGGCTTTGCTGGTGTCTGCGGAGTTTGGTGGAGGCGCGACAGAGCAAGGTGAGGGGTGGGCTGAGCGGGCCAGCGGCCCCGGGGGGCTGCGCGGGTCTCCGCCGGGCGCTGGGGGCGCATCTCATCTCGGGCTCTTTGCGCGGGGTTTCTTACGGGCGCCTTGTGGGGTGCACCGTGCGCTCGGGCCGGGTGCACAGCCCGGCTCCACCGAGGCCCGTGGCTGCCCCACAGGCGGGAACCTGAGCTGCTACCAGTGCTTCAAAGTCACCAGCTGGGCGTTGTGCAAGCCCGCCGTGTGCTACTCCACGGACCAGGTCTGCGTCTCCATCGCGGTGGTCGTCACCATAAGTGAGTCCTGGGCGCGCGGAAGGCGGGTGCCCCGCCCCCCTGGGACTCGGCCTGGATCCCTGGGCTCTCTGCAGGGCTGGGGCGGTGGCGCCCTTGGACCTGTTGGTCCGACAGCACCTCGTGCTCTGTGCTCCCAGTGGACTCAAGGGGCAATATCCTCGGATTCTGCGCTTTTTCTCCTCCTTCTGAGGTGCCAGTTCTTAAATGTCCCTCCCCTGGGAACTGTCAGCAGGGCAGAGGCTCTGGTGTAACTGAGTTTACAGGGAGAGCAGGAGGCCAGAGGGATGGCAGGGGAGAGGTGGGTCGGCCAGGCAGGCCGCTGCCCCCAGGACGCCTGCCGGCCCCATCGCTGCCCACCAGGCCACACACCCACGTGGCTGACTGTGGGCCTGAAGGGATACGACTTCACTTTAAAAACAACCTGAGAGAAGATTGTAAAGTAAAACCAGAACACGTTCCCCAGCCCCACTGAAATGTCACCTGCAAACCACCAGAAACTCTTTTATAAAGTTATACAAGTGTCCAGAGAGCCGGAGGTGGAGAGATGGATCTGTTCTCCCGAGAAAGCACGGTCATGGTTACGGATGACGGGCTGGGGTCCGCTTCTCTGCACCCTGTGGTGGATGGCTGCCGGATGGAGGGAGGGGTGAAGGAGGGAGTGTGAGCAGGGGCCCTGCAGGGGTGGGCCTGGAGTGCCATAGCCAGGGCCCTGGGCAGCCACAGCACTTGGGGAGCAGGGTGAAGATCCCAGAGGAATTTACTACTCTGACCACAGCTCAGGTGGTGACACACGTTTGGATGGAGAGTCAGGAGTGAGCGAGGGCCGCAACTGGCCCACCCAGTCACAGTTGGAGGGGTCCCATAAAGACGAGCTGGCTGGTCTAGGTCAGTCACATGGGCTCTGGATGGGGACACCATCTCCCTGCCTGCCCTGCAGGGCGATGGGGACCACATCCTGCTCCCTGCTCTGGCTGCTGCCTCTGCTCCTGCTGGCTTGGCCAGATGAGCCAATGTGCATCCTCTCTCTGGGTCCTCACGGTCCCCCCAGACCCAGGCTGCCATCCTGAGAGCTGAGGGCTGACCCAGCTGGAGGGGTCCCCTGCTGCCCAGTGGGGGAAGCCAGAGCACAGAGAGGCCAGGATTTGCCGGAGATCCCACAGCGAATGCAGCCAGAGCTGGGAGCAGGACTGAGGCCGGGCCCCCCAGCTCTGCTTCCACCCCCACTGCCTGCACCCCGCTGCCCCTCCCAAACTCACCCAGAGACGCCACTGGGCCTGCTGTTGCTTCTGCAGAGTTGCCCTCCATTGGGCTGGTGGGCTTCCCCAGAGATGCTGTGAAGGGGCCGAGGGGCTGGGGATCGCCCGGTACCTGGACCTCTGGATGCTCAGATTTCCTGCCCTGGGTGTTTCTGGGATCCTCCACAGAAAGCAGCCTCAGGCCCTGTGTCTGAGCAGCTTCCTTGTCTGAGTCTGTGTGTGCCCATGGGGGCTGTGACCCTCACAGGGCTCCCTGTGCGGCCAGAGGGAGCGGCGCCCGGCAAGCTGGTGCTTCCCAAAGAGCTAGCTGGGGAGGTGCCATCAGCCCTGTGCCAGGCCCACTCCAAGGCAGCTGTGGTGTGGGAGGGCCAGGCAGGAGCCAGGCTTGGCCTCTGACCACCAGCTTGGTCTCCCTTGCCCGGGAGCTGGGGTGTTGGGAGTGCACCTCTGGAGAGGGAATTGCTTCCAACCCACTTCTTCCAAAAAGAAAACACCGCTACCGCCAGACCACCTGGAACGGAGAGTGCCTCCATCCTGGCGGGCAGGTGGGCAGGGCACTGTGTCCTCTAGCAGGAGGTGGGGAGTGGTCAGTGAGATCAGAGGAGTCTGAGAAGCTACCCGTTTCTAATCCAGGTACAGACATTTGCCAATGATGCGTCAGGCAAATGCTGGAACCGCCCTGGTCCTCAGTCTCCTCCTTCCAAAATGGGAACTGGACTGTCGCCTCTATCCTTAGGTCCTTAGGAGGAGTGAATGAGATGGTCCACATGGGACATGCCACACAGTGTGTGGCACAGGAAATGCTCAGTTTATAGGACAAATTATTATAATTATTGAACGGAGGGTACAGGATGCCCAGAAAGGAAGAAGGAGAAAGTGGGGGAAGGGATACAAACTCTGACCCTAGTCACACTCTGAGCCCTGATCCTGATCACACTCTGAACCCTGACCCTGATCACATTCTGAGCCCTGATCCTGAGTCCTGAGCCTGGTCACACACTGCGACCTGAGCCTGGTCACACTCTGAGCCCTGACCCTGGCCACACTCTGAGCCCTGACCCTGGTCACACGCTGAGCCCTGAGCCTGGTCACACTCTGAGCCCTGACCTGGTCATACTCTGATCCCTGACCCTGGTCACATGCTGAGCCCTGATCCTGGTCACACTCTGAGCCCTGATTCTGGTCACACACTGAGCCCTGATCTGGTCACACACTGAGCCCTGACCCCACTTACCTCTTGTGTGCATTCCTGTAAGGTGGGAGAACAATGTAGAAGGGCCAGGCCAGGCTCTTGGGGGATGTGGGCTTGCTCAGAGGAGCAAGGAGTGGATTTCACAGGTCTCAACAAATAGCCCCCTGCTCTGTGTTTTCCCCCAGGCCAAGAAATGATAGTCGAAAAATTATGTGCTTACACTTGCCCTGGCTTCCAAGAGGATCTGGCTTTTCCCTCCCCTCTTGCTTTAACATGAACCTCTGCCCCAGTCCCAGCGTCTAGGGTGCCCACCTCTACAGCCAGCTGTGGGACCAGTCTCGGGAATGCTCAAGAGATGCAGAATTAGGAGTCTGGGGCCAGATCCCATGGAGCCACTGACATGCTGTGTGACCTCAGGCATGACACTTCCCTTCTCTGAGCCGCACCTCCACTGGAAAGATTCCAGGACAGACTGGACACAAATGTGAGGCATCACAAAAGATTCGTGGCTGTGTCTGCTGTGGGTCCTTGCTGCTGTCCAGGGTGCTGCATTCTGCTGGCCTCCCTGGGGCTGGTGCAGTTAGGTGGCTGGGGGAGGCAATAAACCTGTTCTGAGGTCCCCTCCCTGCCCAGGCCCAGGTCAGTTTCTGATTCCCCTGAACCGTATATCCTTTTATTAAAAAGTGTCACAGAGTTTCTGTCTCCTAATTGGGGGTGATCTGAAACCCCGTGAAGCGGCACCTCTCCAGGGGACCCTGCAGACGGGCAGGGGAGCAGTGACACTGTGCTGACATTTCCATGAAGAAACGGGAGGGCTCCACGCCACAGCATAGCCCTCGTGAGTTGTCCACTGCCTCCCCGTAGGGCGGGGCTTCGTGGCCTCTGCTCTCCTCCCACGCCCTCTCCTTCTGCAGCCCTGGAGCTGGGCGGGGGGTCCCCTCTGATCCTAAGCACGCAGCGGGGCCTCGTTCTCAGCAAAGCCAGAGCTCCGAGCCCCCACCCAAGCAGGCGAGGAGACCCAACTGCGGGCAGCCAGGAGGGTTCACGCTGCTGCTGCCTCAGCAGCCCCCATGGCCTTCCAGCGCGCGTGACTCCTTGAGATTAATGATTCCTCTCAGGCCAGGATGGACCCGGGAACCGCACCTTTGGCTGAGACCGATGCCTCTTCTGCCTGAGAGCCAGGGCTTTCTCTGGCTGTAAGGACCCATCACCTAGGCGAGGAGAAGGGTAGATGTGCCACCCAAGATGCTCAAGTGTCTGCCAGCCACCATTAGTGTGCCTGCAGCCAGGCAATTGGAATAGTTGTGTCCACTGCACGGCGCTCGACACAGGCCAATGGGCCGATGAGTGGGTGAAGGCGGAGGCCATCAGAGCTGAGTCGGGTCCTGTCCAGGTGCCGGGCACTCCCCCTGCAGGGGACGCTCAGGCCGTTTCTGCAGGGACAGGTGCTCATCGAAAGGGGCTTCCCATGGAGGTCCCAGCCCTCCTTCTGCACCGTCACCATCTGACTCAGTGCCCAGAGGGACACAGCATAGTCACCCATGCCTGCCAACCCTGTCCTCCACCCGGGATCCAGAATGGCCCTTGTGAGTTTGTCGCCAGGCTGTGGGGTCCCTGAAACCCGTGTTCCCAGTACCCAGCTCAGGGAGAGCACTGGGAAGACCCCTTGGGTGTTGTGGGCATTGGTGGGCAGCATGCGAGGCCAGTGTGAGGATGTGAAAGGGTCACGGCCAGAGAGGACACCCCCCGCCTCCAGGCCTCTGCTGCCCGAGCTCTCCACACCCACCAGGCTGCAGGCCGCCCTCAGCCCAGGGCCCCGGGCGTGACCAGCTATGTGGGTGCCTCATGCCCCACAATTGCAGCCCCCCGCTGCAGGCACCTGGCCTGCCAGCCCTCTCCGTCCACCCAGCACAGTGGAAAGGGCAGGGGAGGACAAGAGGACCTCGTGTGGGACCCAGAGAGCCCAGACCCGGGCCGACTGCCCTTGAGGCACCTGGAGAGTGGAGCAGGAGGCCCGTTTCACAGTGGCTGGAGGAGGTGGATGCTCTGCCCGGCCGAGGGGAGAACCACCAGGTGGTGAGCGCTCTTTCTTCTCCACTCTCCCGGGGGCAGCAAGCCTGTCTGCCCCACCCTGTCCCAGCATCTGGAGGAAGGGCCAGGGTCTCCCACTCCCCATCTTGAGGAGGTGGCTGGGATGCTGCCATCCCAGGGCCTCTAGGGAGGGCTTCCCACTCCTCCCACTTCTTGCCATTGCCCCTCCCATAAGAGGGCTGGACCCCGGTGTCCCCTGGATCACGGCTCTCTGTAGGTGAGGATTTGGGGTCGAGGTGTTGTGCGCGATATCTGTGCTCCCGCAGCTGGCATGTCCAGTGCCCAGGGTGTGACACATCTGCTCTCATTCCCTGTGGATTCCCAGAGCCCACCAGCCTGTGGCCGCGGCCGGTGTTCAAGGAGCAGATAAAGGTGCCCGCTGTACGTCACCCTGCCTGAAGTCTGACCCAGCTGCCTTGGCCGTCCCTCCATGCGGGCTGGTGACTGTCACACTGGTGTGAGCTGACCAGTGAACGAGGGGCCAGGGGTCAGCCACACGGCATCTTTCCTGCTTTGCACTGGGGTCTCCGTCAGGCTGGAGCCAGCAGTGGGAGGGAGGTGTGTGTGTGTGTCTTGCCACCTCTTATTTCTCTCCCTCTGCCACCCAGCTTGCTGGCCAGTTTGAGATGGACGGAGTGTAAGAGGGCAGGAGAGGTTATTGAATCTTGCCATCCTGGGCTGAATTCAACTCTCTAACCCAGGCAGTGTTCAGACCAGACACCTTCTCCCGCCTCCCTCTGCTGGTCCTGCTCATCCCCCTGGGCACAGTAAACTAGGATGAGGGGTTACTGTGTAGGGGGTCTAGATAGGCAGGCTTTGGATCAGTCGTGGGGAAGTTAGCCTCTTGGAGCCTCACTGTCCATGGCTGGGGAGGACGGCCACGCATGGGAGGACAGACCACCCCCATGAGTCCCGCTAGCTGCGTGGGATGTAGGCTGAATTATTAAAGACTCAGAGGATTCCAGTGCCTGCATGTCACCTACACAGGGTAATTTCTTGGACTCTTTTTTATTTTTCAGATTTCACTACTAAGAGTTGTCAGCATGGTAGCATTTGACAGGTATTAATTTATGGCTCTCTGATGGCATGGTCCTGCGGGATGGGACACCATGGGGGCTCGAGGCTGACAGTGGGTCGGGGTTTTGAAAGGGGAATGGCAGGCTGTCTGCTTTCACTACTCTTAATTCTCTTTTGTTCGTCACGTACTGTGGGATAGGCATTGTCATGCGTTCTTCCATTCTCCATCTGGCCGACTCCTTGCATCTACCGCAAGAGGCAGGTGGTACTGGCTCTCTTACACTGTGAAATTAGGAAGCAGTCCCCACGACCCCTCACTCTGGCACCAACTGCAGAGTCTGGAGCCCCCCAGACCACCTCAGTTTGGTAGTTCTCTAGAAGGACTCCCGGAGCTCACAAGAGCCGCCACACTGGCAGTTATGGTTTATTACAGGAAGAGGACGCAGACTAACCTGAGCCACGGGAAGAGGAGCACGGGGCAGGGCCCGGAGGCTCCAGACCCGGAGCTCCCAGTGTCCGCTCCCCGTAGAGTCCTGGGCAGCCTTAGCTCCCTGGCAGGGATGTGACAGCACACACGGAGTGCGGCCAACCAGGAAAGCCCCCAGTCTTGGGTCCAGGGTCTTTACCAGGGCCTCTGTCTTGTAGACCTCATTGGCTGCCCACATGGCTGACCTCAATCTCCAACCCCCAAAGCCCCAGGGGAATCGGGACCCTGGACTCAGGCAGGATGTCCAAGGGCTTGGCAACGACCTCCCAGAGCTGAGGGCAGAGACGAGAGCCCCTTTGGGCAAGGTGAAGTTCTTTACTCACAAGGACCCACGCGGATGGCGGGGTTGGACGTGTGCTCCTCCTGTTCCAGTTGTCCACAAGCGGCACCCACTCCTTGTCCTGACACAAGGTGTCCACAGGGCCTTAGCTTCGAGCTCAATGGGACCATCAGTCTGTATCCTGGTGACAGTGTGCCCCTTTGGGGACCATGACCTCCAGCACTTCAGATCCTGAAGGTGTAGGTGCAGACACAAAGTCCCCCATGGTCATTGGCAGTGGTGGTGAGTGGGACCCTCCCGTTTCCTCCCCTTGGTTCCTGGACCTTCCAGAGCACAGCACCAAGAGAGCGCGGGGGCACACACTTTCCCCATGTTGCCTTCGAGCTGGTGCCCCGCCCTGCTGTTAGCCGGCTGTTCCAGATTACCGTGCAGTGTCTGACGTGACCAGTGCCTGCCGTGGCCACCGGTCTACCCCTGCTTCTCCTTTGCTACTTGGCTGTTGTGGGCTGAGTTGTGTCCTCCAAAATTCATATGTTGAGTCGTAACCCCCAGGACCTCAGAAAGTGCTGCATTTGGAGATGGGATCTTTGCTGAGGTGACTAATGTAAAATGAGGTCACTAGGGTGGCCCTGATCCAGTCTGATTGGTGTCCTTATAAGAAGAGGAGATGAGGACACACACACACACAGACGGACGACCACGTGAGGGCACAAGGAGGAGACGCCAAGGAGAGACGCCTCAGGAGGAGGCAGCCCTGCCAGCACCTTGGTCTCTGACTTCCAGCCTCCAGGACTGGGAGACAGAAGATTTTTGTGTTTAAGCCGCGCAGGCCGTGGTGTTTGGTCGTGGGAGCCCGAGCTGCCTAGTACGTAGACCCTCATCAAGTTCCCTTTCCACGGAAAGGAGAATGACATGATTCCTGCTTCCTAGGGGTAGTTTCAGGTCTAAACAAGTAAAGGTGATGAAAGGCCCGCCCCCAGTTACTTCTCCCTTAATGTTTAGCCAGGTCTTTGGAAAGGTCCCGCCTCTCCAGCTGTGTCGGGGGGGTGGGTAGCCCCGATGCTGGGTCAGTGCCGGGGGTCCATGCAGAACACCCCTCCCACCTCCCACAGCCACCCTAGGCTTTGCCCCAACCACAAAGTTGAGTTCCGGTTGATGGAGCCCGGGGAAGCATCGTGCCTTGGAGGGGGTAGCCCTGCGCGGGGTGCTTTCTCTGGTCCCTGAGAAGCTGCAGCGGAAGCAGCCGGGGACTTTGGCCCCACTGTCTAGGAAGGAGAAGGAGGCTACATGCCACCCGGCCCTCTGACCAGCCCTCCTTGCACCCTAGCCTGTGGCTGCCCCGGCTTTCTCTCCAGAGGCCACCTGACACTTTCCTCCTCTGAACACCCCGAGTACTTCCTGTCCGGCCGCCACAGTTCTGCAATAATTACACACTTTGCAGTTTTGTTTAATAGCTCTGCAAAGCGAGAGGAGTTGTTCCCCAAACAGAGCTTGGAATCCCACAAGAGAGCGTACGTGCGCTCCCACTCTCCACGGCCCACCGCCCAGGGCGGGGCGTGCGGCTGGGTTTCAGATCTGGTTCTCTCGAAGCAGACCCTGAGATGAAGACTCACCTGCATGAGCTTTATTTCAGAGGCATCCTGGGGACACAGGTGAGGGAGTGAGGGAGCTGGACGCACAGCAAGGGCAGGCCACAGGCAGACCCCAGCCTGACCCCCAGGGGCTCTGGAATGTGAGTCAGGCCTGAGGCTCTGCACTCCAGGCACTTCCTGGCTGAGGGCCGGGAAAGAGAAAGTCTCCTCTGTGCAGCAGGGAAAGCAGCTCCTCCAAGGAGAAGGGTGGAGCTGGCACCGGCGACGGAAGACCCTGGGGAGGACACCCAGAGAGAACAAGACCCTGAGGGGTCAGGGCAGAGTGCCAACAGGCTCCTCCACGTCGGGGCGTTGGGGTGGGGTGCTCGGTTGGCCTTGCAGACTTGGGTTGAGTAGGCGGGGGCCTCTGACCAGAGGGATCCCAGGAGACTGGCAGCCCTGCCCAGTCCTTGGCCCCTCTGCGCTCTGTCTTCAATTCATGTCTCCCATGCACAGCTAGATGGAGGCAGGTGCTTGGGGGTTCCGGGCCCCAAGTCGTGCCACCTCACCCATCTCTCACACCTCTGGGTCACAGAGAGGCCCCCAGGGGGGTGACCAGGACACTGGCCACAAGCATTGGGCCCACAGCTGTGACCCCCGGCCCCCAGCCCGGTTGCACAGGTCGGTGACACAGCAGTGGGTATGGAGGTAGATGTGCACCTCCCGGATGGGAGTCCTGGACTGGACAGGTTCAAGCTTGTTGCAGGACCGCACGCACCCCTTTGCAGCCACGGTGTAATCCCTACCTTGGCTTTTGATGCCTGTCACATGGAAGAAACATCCAGAGGCTGGGGGGTCTGCTGGCCGCGCCTGGACCTTCCTCTTCACCCGGAAGTGGACCCACCCTGGAGCTGAGTCCTGGGAGCCCACGGACCTCCTCCCCTCCTTGGCACCCACCCCGATGGTGCCCAGAGGGTGGGGCTGGGCTGCAGAGCCGGCTGGACCCTCAGTCAAGGAGCATCCATGCAGCTGGCTCTGGAGCCACAGGGACTCCTGCCATGGAGCCACATCTGGACCCCTGGGGAGTCAGCCCCTGTGATTCCTTCTGTCCCCAGGCTTGCTCATAGAGCCAGGCTTGTCACCTTCCCAGGTGGGCAGGTAACCCCACCCCACCCCCCCTGCATCCCCACCTCCACCCTGCAGCCTACTTCTGCCCTGCACCCCTGCTCTAACCCCTGCCCTGTGCCCCACCCCCACGCTGCACCCCACCCCTGCCTAGCGTCTCAGGCCCCACTTCACCTTCTTGGCTTCTAGAAGGACCCTGCCTGGGAGGAGGAGGGAGGTGAGGGACTTACTTATTACATGTGAAATGCAGACATGGGAACTGTCCAGGCAGGCTGTGGGCCGGCGCAGGTGTCGCCCTCAAGATTGGTGCAGTTGTGGCATTTTAAGGCCCAGGCTGCCGGGAGGCAGGGGAGCACAGAGGAAGGTCAGCATCAGTCCCCAGGTGGTGTGGAAGCCCAGGGGCCCGGCCGTGGCTGGAAAGGCAGCCAGGTCCCAATCTGCAGCCCAGGACCCAGAAGCTAGGAGAGACGTAGGTGAAGGGCAGAGGCTGCTCTGGGGAGGAGGGGGGCGTGGGGGAGGGCCAGGGAGGTTGGGAAAGACCACCAGGGGAGGGGTTGAGAGTGCCCCGGAGGAGGAAATCGGGTGAGCCCAGCTGGGGGTCAGAAAGTAAACTAGAGGATACGCGGCAACGAGTGGGCGAGATGAGGCTGGGAAGACGGGAGCCCCCCCGAGTCTCACCTCCCCCATAGCACAGCAGAGCGGCCAGCAGAGCCACAGCCTTCATCTCGGCCCCTGCCACCCTCTGGGACTGCTCAGGCGGGTGGTGCGAGGGCCTTTTGTCGCTGCCGCTCTGACTCCTCCTGGGGCAGGGCTCCTGGACCCCTGATCTCCTCACACCTGGGCCAGTCGTTCCTGCTGCCACTATCTCGACCAGACCTCTTGCCTCTCACACACCCTCCCCTCCATTCCTCCGCAGCTGCCTGGGGCAGACACACCCCCGGCACCAACGGGCCTCCATGGGATGGTTCAGATGGACACTAATCAAGATGGCACATGGCAGCGCTTCTCAAGTCTTTCACTGAGGGAGGACTGATTCCTTCCAGGCATCTTTGGGGTGAAGGAAATTGAAGGGAGCAACAGCCCAAAGCAGCTTGTCAGAAATGTGGAGGGTCTTTGAAGTCTCTAGTTTTATCTTAAAACCGTGTGTGAATGCTGCCTTTCTCTCCCCAAGATACCTGTGCTTGGCTTAATAAGAAAATGCTTTAAATCAGCATCGAGTAAAACCGTTGCTCAGAACAGTTGCGCCCTCTCTCCTAGGTGGCTGTGCGGACCCTGGGGCCCTCACCCAGAGGCCCTGGAGCCCGCACACCGGAGGTGCCAGCACAGCCCAGGTGCCTGCATCCTCTCGCGGACAGGACTCCGGCACCCAGGTGTGTGACCTCGGGCGTGCAGCTCAGCCTCGCCGGGCCTCTGAGACGACACAGATGTCCCTCGACCTCTGGCAAGTGGAGGCTCAGAGACTGGGAGCTCGGGGACCTGGGTCTTTGGGCCATGGTGGCACATGGAGGAGGGGGTCTGGAGAAGTGAATAGAGCAGCAGACATTCTGTACCTGGTGAGGGATGTGAATGTCATCGCCAAGACTGGGGGGGGGGTGTGTGTGGCATAACTAAGTGGTCAGATTTCTGCTTCGGGACTGTCACTCAGATCTCGCTGGAGAGTGGAGGCCACCAGACAAGGTCAGGCCGGGGGCCGAGGCCTTCCCCGAATGGAAAGAGAGATGGGGCAGGTGGTGTGGTGCCCGTGCAGGACGGGCAGTCACCTCTGGGGTGACAGCGTCTCACAAGGAGTCTGTGCAGACCCCTCATGGAGAGCAGCAGGTGACTCCCAGGTCACCGCCTCCCGGTGTTGGACGGAAGCAGGCTCTTGGGAGTGGCAGCCCATCCCCGGACGGCTCCTACAGAAACCCCAGGCGCGGGTGAGTCTCCTGATACCCCACTCTTTCTGGGTTCCCCGTCCTCTGAACCCCCTAAGTGGGTGGGGTGAGGCTGCCGATGCTGTTCAACTGAGTGGGGCCTTCACAGGTCTGAAAAAATGAGCTCTTTTCATCCCGCAGCCACTTTGTACGCGGCTCGCGTCACTCGGGGGAAGAGCTTCCCGGAATCACAGGCTTTGGGAAGTCCCTGCTCTTGAGACGGCGTCCACAGCATCAGCAAGGCCACCTCCTGACTGGAGCCCGCAGGGCTGGGGGCAGCGGGGAGGGCGGAGAGGGTCGCTGTCCAGGGAGGGTCCCGAGGAGGCTTTCTGCTTCCCGATTCCCAGCGTCCTGGAAGGCCCTCACTCTGCTGGCCACCCTCGGGGTGTGGGGGTCCGAGGGCACAGCCAAATCCATTACCTTCAGCCCGAGACACCAGGGGGTCTTGGTACAGAAGAGAGGATCGTCACGGCTGGCTGATGAATGCAGGGGCCTGTGACATGTTTACTAAAAACGGGCACTCTTCCAGGATGCAGTTAGGCCTTGACCGTGAGTTTTGCTTTTCTTCCCTTTCTCAACTCAAAGGTCGTCGTCTCAGAGGATCCTCTGCCAACCATGCTACTGAGCGTCTGACCCCCTTCCGGTGGCTTTCTAGAACGAGGATGTAATTTATCACTGTCTTCCCAGTACTGCTGTTAGTGCACTAAATTCTCTCTTGAATCCTCCACTCAGGGATGCTCAGTGAGTGACTGGCCGGCCCCCTCTGCTCCCTCTTTCCACTCTCCTCCCTGACCTCCGCCCTCCCGTGGCTCTCTCTCGTGCCCCCGAGGATGCAGCCTGAGAGTCTCTGCCCTGACTTCCTCTTCTCATTCTGCTACCTCCCTGTCTCCACTCAGGGCCCACGCACATGGAAGAGCGAGGAGCCACTAGTGTGTCTGCCTCTAGATGTTTCTAGAATGTGGAGGCTCTTAATTGAATGCTCTTCGAGGGAGCTGACAGGACATAACCTGGAGCAGGAGTTCTGGGGCCCCCTAATTTTCTGAAAGCTACAATGTTCTCTTTTTGTTTCTTTTCCCTTCTTTTCTTCACAGTTGTGCCCAAGGGGCCTGCCAGCGGGTGGGGCTAAGGGCACCTTTTCCTCAGCATGATGTGTTGGGGAGTCTAGTGTTTGTGACTCAGAGACGACCCCCACTTCACCGGAGAACATGAACACCTGCTGTCTCTGCTCCACTCATCCTAGAAATCACCTGCAGGGGGCGCTCCACGCCAGGAGACGCAGGGCGGTACCTGAAAAGCAATGGCCACTGCCCCCATGACCACCACTGGGCCCCAAGCCCCACGAGAGTGGAGACCGTGTCCCTATATGCACGTTGTTGTACCCCAGTGCCTGGTCCTAGGGAGCCCCCAGCGCAAACCAGTGGAATGACTCCACGGCCCTACAGTATTTCTCAAGTCAGTTCACGTTCCCATTGACTAGATAAACACTTCACATCTCCTCGCTCCTCCACTCTCTCAGCTCGTGACCCTGCTTCTTATTTCACTGAGAACATAGAAGCCCCCTTCAAAGCAGCCACACGCTCTGCCTACCACATCTTCCCGCTGCTGCCCACGTGCTCTGCCTGCCCCCCAGTTGCTTCAGATGAGCCGAGGCCAGCCCCCCACTCCCCACTCACACCCTCCCCCTCTCATCTGCTCAAGGACGCGGCTCCCGGAGTTGTCTTCTTTCTGTCCTGCACCATCAGCTGCCTCCTCGCTAAAACACTGTTCTCACTGGAGCATCAACAGGCTGGGATGACGCCCTTTCCTGATCTTTAATATCCTCTCCAGCTACCTCCCGTTTCTCCACTTTCTTTTACAAGAAAATGCCAGCAAATTGTGTCTATACACTGTTTCTACCTCTCCTCTCGAACCTGCTCTAGGAAGGTTTTCACCCCGTCATGCCACGAACACACCTTAGCTCAAGTTCGCCTGTGACCGCCGTGTTGCAGATCCTGTGGTCAATTTCAGTCCCTAACTTACCTCTCTCATCAGCAGCTTTCAAGCCGCCCCGCCACCTCCTTCACCTGCCCCATCTGGCTGCTCCGTTTCCGTCTCATTTCCAGTCCTGTTTTCTCCATCTGCAGCTCTGCGGTGCCCTGAGCTCAGTTTCCAGACTTCTCCTTTCTATTTGTAAGTGAATTCCTAGGTGGCTCTTTCAGTCTTGTGGCTTTAAATGCCTCCTTAAATAATGTATTTCCAGCTCCTCCTCCCTTCTGTTAAGGAAAAAAGGGATCAAAACTTGGAAATAAGGCACCAAGACGGTGACCTTATCAGAGAGAGCCTGCAGAGCGCCTCACTCAACCGGAGCCTCCTTCCCATCCAGCCCCAGCCCCCGCCCTCCTCTGCAGAGCGCACCCCAGCCCGGACGTGCACAGCGGCTGACTGTCTGTGTCCTGTCTTCCCAAGTAGAACACAGACTCCATGAGGAGTTGTGTCTCCGTGGAATCTGTTCTGTATCCCGAACCGACACAAACACTAGGCACACAGTAGGTGCCTAATAAAGAGCTCTTCAATGAATGAGCGGCTCTTCCTGCAAGTACACCAAAATAAAGGCCATGTCCCAAATAAAACCACTCATGATGTCCTTCAGAGATGTGTGCGTGTGTGTGTGTGTGTGTGTGTGCAAGAGAGAGACAGAGAAAGAGAGGCAGAGAGAGACACAGACAGACGGAGACAAAGGCAGCAGGCAATCTGACGGTGCACCCACGCAGGAGCCTCCCACTGCGGACAGGGTCCAAATGTCGAACTTGACCTTTGAACAATCCAGGCTGAGGGGGTCTGATGTGGCTCCAGGCTGCGCTAGGACTTCCATGGGCCCAAGGCACTTGTCCCTTCATGGGCTCCTTTCTCCATAAACAAAAATTAAATATTACATTTATGACTGCCTAAGGTAACCATACCCTAGGCTGGATTTATTACATTATTATGTTTTATCACATATACATTATTATTATAACTCATTTTTGTGATTTTAAAAGAAATTACAGTTAAAACATTTTCCTGGACCCTGAGGGAATTCCAGAACATGGACTCTGTGTGTCCCCTGTCTGAAGGAGAAGTCAGCCCTGATGATGCTGGAGTCCCCAGGCAAGGATTTTGCAAGCAAGATTGAATTGTTCGGTTGAAGAAGAGGGGAATCAGAGTTCTAAGGAGAGGAGGAAGGCAGGGGAGCAGGGAGGAGCCTGAGTGGGCCCTAGAGACTGCAGCAGCGCAGGGGAAGTGAGCTGGGGGACATGCAAGATGCCAGGGGAGGGACTCACGGTCCTTCTCCATCCTCAAGGTGTCAACTAACTCAGAGAGGGCGACACTCCTGCAGTGGAGCTCCCCTGCAAGGACGGGGTTTGCACCCAAGACTACACCCTGTTCTCCACGCTGTGTCTGCCCCCTCCTTGCCCTGCCCCACAGCCCCCTCCACGTTGCTGGCCCAGCCCTGCCTTGGTCTGACCTCAGCCCCTCAAGGGGCCTCCCAGGCCTCGTCTCAGACAGAGGAGGGGCACTTTCTCTAGTGACCAGGACATGACCCTGGGCTCCCTCCTTGCATGACAGCTCCCTTGACTCCTGCCTGTGGGACCTTGGCAAGTTACTTCACTCTGGGACCCAGCTGTGGGCATAAGGTGCAGGCAATAACAGTGCTTGTGAGGGGACTAGATGAGCGAGCGTCCGCACAGCGCTCAGAGCTGTCTCCGGCGCAGGGTCGGTGCCGTCTGTGTGTTCATGAACGAGTCCAGGAGAATCTAGGCACCGGCTGAGTGAGAGGACGCTCTCAGTCTTTTCAGTCTCTTCTGCTGCACTAGATTCCGAGCTCCATGTGAAAGCTACGTGGGTGCCAGGCCGCTGGTCTCCAGGAGAGAGAGCTGGTCACACTTGCTGAAACCTAACCCGCCGGAGACAGAGTGGTGGCCACCAGGGGTGAGGTCCCCAGAGGGCTCCCGAGTAGCCTCTTCTGCCACACCCTGACCACTGGCCTCAGTGCGGACACGTCCTTCTCGCCTTCCCCCAGATGTGGGTCATTTCCTGGAGGACTGTGAGGACATCCTGTTCTCCTCCTGGACTGAGGCCAGTGCCTGGTCTGGACTGTTCTGGAATCCCGAGGCCCCTCGTGCTTATTGCTTCCTGTGATTGGGGCTCACTGCTCCCCAAATGGATGGCTGACTTGTGATTGCCTTTCCCTCCTGACACAGGAATCAGCCTTGCTCTTTCTGGAATCTTCTGTGGTGACTAGGCAAGCCCCAGGCACATCACCCGGCACAGACCAGGTCAATGGCTCCCCCTCTAAGTCTTCACCCCAATGATATCTGCCGCAGGGATTTGAAACACGCTCCCAGGGACTGGTGTCATGCGAGGTGTGCTGGCGGCGTCCTGCGGGTGTGGGGTCTCTGCCGGCGGCTCTCCCAGACACCCCTGGAAGGAGGGGAGGGGATTCCGGGTGGCTGCTGTGTAGCGAGGCTTTCCTGCCTTGTCTGCATGACGATGAAGCGCAGTGGACAAGAATCTCGCTCCGGTGATAAAGTGGAGTGTCAGCAGAGGGCTGTGGAAGGAGGAGGCTGTAAATGCTGTGCCCGAGCACCGGGACCTGGACGAGGACCACCTGGAGGCCCTGACTGGGGCGGGAGCCACAGGCGCACCAGAAGGGCTCCTGGGATGGATGTCTGGAGGGGGTTGGAAGTCTGTTGCCACAGTGGCCCACATCATGCTGGGTGATCGCCACACACGGTCAACACACACTGAAATTGCCTGTACGCGTGCACGGCTCTCCTTGGGCGGGTGGGTACAAGTTGGGGTCAGTCTTTGGGGAGAGGTGTTAGTCCTGTTGGCAGCTCCCCCCTTTGCTGGGGACATGGGGTGCCTGGATGTTTCTTATTTCAGGTGCTGAGACCTGGAGGGAATGCAGGACACAGCCTCATAGACCTGACCGAACCCAGAGGCAGTCCCGGCTGGGGTTGGAGTCCTTCAGGCTGTCTGCCTGGGGACAGTTCCCCAGGGCTGCTCCTCTTCATGCTCCCTGACCTCCCAACCCCTGCAGGAACCCTCTCCCCTGCCTGGCGTTGTGGGCAAGCCCAGGAGGAGCCTAGAGTCACAGGGAGGAGGGGTCCAATCCCCACTGTCCCACCAATTAGCCCTGTATCCTCTGGCAAAGATCCTCCTTTTCTGGGCCTCCATTTGCTCATCGATAAGACGGGATGACAGTTCCTCACTCATAGCCTCGTCTATATGGGGCCAATATAGGATGGGGAACAGGTAACACGTACGTGCTCGGTACGGTTAGTGGTTGACGTGTTAAAGCAATATTATTACTATTGTTGTTGCTATTCCTTCAGTAGTGTTTCGCGGATTAAGGAAAACTCCAGAGGACCAGAAGGAGTTAAACCACTTACCCAAGCTCACACAGTTGTTGCTGAAACCTCAGCCCAGGCTTCTGGGTCTTCCCAGCCAGGATGTCCACAGCTTCCCAGGGGGATGCCCACCCCTGAGGGAGCCTCGCACTGTCCAGGAGCCCCTGGTGCTGTAGTGAAAGGCTTAGCACCAGTGCAGTGTCCTTGGCATATGCTGAAGGCTAAGCAGCTGATTGCGAACATTGACGAAGAATACACGTCACAGCAGGGAATCGTGTCTGGAGTGTTCTGAGTACTTGACAACTAAGTACCGACGAGATATGGCTCACGTACTATTCATAGGATTTGTGCCGCTGGGCCTCTCCACAGTCAGTGGTTAATTAAATGTCCCCACAGAACTGCCGCCTCCTGTGCTCACACTCGCAGTCCACACCCTCATCTCCTCTCAGGTTCACTTTCCTTGTTTTGAAGCGAATTCTCAGTACTTCTCCTGGTGAGGATCTGTGAGTAGCAAACCGCTTTCATCACTCACTGTTTCTCTGAAAATGTTTCATTTAGCCAGTATTCTTGAATGGACATTTAGCTGGATTTAAATTCCTATATTGACAGTCATTTTTCCCTATGTACTTTGAATATATTCTTCTCTTGTTTTCTGACATCTAATGGTGTTGTCAGGACAAACTTATTGGACACCTGTCTTTGATTTCTAGAGGCTTTTAGATTTTTCTCTTCATATTAATGTTCTGTTAAAATACAGTGGAATCTATGTTTATGCTATGGTATGTGTGCCTGTGCGGGCACACACACATGCGTGTGTGTGTTGGGTGTATGTGGGGGGGATGGGGGTATATTTGCAAGAATGTGTGAGCCCCTACACATACTGGTGTAACTTTGTGACTTGCCTTTTTAGTTAATATATGAACATCATTCTATACGAATACTTACAGATATACCTCATTTTTTTTACTGATGCCTAGTGTTCTAATGAATGGACACACCAAAAATTAACAATTCTTTTAATGAAAGAAAATTATGTTGTGTCTTTTTTTTTTTTGCAGGGAAGGATTCGCCCTGAGCTAATGTCTGTTGCCAATCGTCCTCTTTATTTTTCCTCCCCAAAGCCCCAGTGCATGGTTGTGTATCCTAGTTGTAAGTCCTTCTAGTTCTTCTATGTGAGCGGCCACCACAGCATGGCAACTGACAGACGGGTGGTGTGGTTCCACGAATGGGAAGTGAACCAGGACCACCGAAGCAGAGAGCACTGAACTTTAACCAATAGACCACTGGGGCTGGCCCTGTTGTGTCTATTTTTGACATTACCAAACTTATTGAAATAAAGATGTCAGCACCTATTTCTATAGTTTAGACTCATAGAATATAGTCCCACTGAGGGCAAGAACTTGTCTTTCTCACTACCACATAGCACACTGCCTGACACGTAGACGGTCCCAATAAATATGTGTTAAGTGATGAATGAAAGGGTGCACTTGGCCATTGTAAATTCTGGTAGGCAATCCCACCATTGTCTAACATTCTACCCAGCCCAGAAGACCAACAACCAGTAATTCTAGGACCTCTCTCGTAAGGTAGGCAAGTATTTCTGCAAGAAAGCTAAAAAGAATTTTGCAAACAGAATGAGACTTCACACTGACAATTATAAGGGTGCTCCACACATATGGTCAACCCTGTCCTCTCTCAGGGCAGCTGCAGAGAGCTTCTGGACACTGACTTTCTACTCAAATGCTCTGGTGACTGTCCTCAGCTTCTAGCAAAATTATGGAGCTGATACTCTGAAAATCTTTGCACTTCTAGTAACTATAAATGATCAAAAGCATACAAAAATGCATTTCTGGGCTGGCAAAAAGGACAACACATCTTCCGGATCCTGAATCAAGGAGGGACCTGGACTAGGGAGCAGCCAGCACGGAAACCAGTACAGCAGCCACCAGGGAAGGGGGTGGGTACAAGTTGCCATGTTTAATAATCTGGTGGCTCCAGTTACATGGGGGAAAGGATGTGAGGCATAGGACATAAATAAGATTAGAAATTTCAATTGGAGCCCCCCCCGGAAAGGAAGACTTTTAAAAGACTGCAACAGCACTGAGAATGTGGTCCAGAAAAAGTCTATCCAACAGTATTGGGAAATGAGAAGGAAGCTTAGCTTCCTACAGTTGGGATTGAGGGATATACGCTCCCTCCTGAGAACCAAAATCAATGCCCTCATGTCAGTGTAGGATTTATGTTACTCACTGCTTAGAGGAACCCCCAGGATAAGGAATTAATGCAGAAAAGGGGCCTGGGAAAGTGATAATCCTTGGGCAACAGGAAGAAGCAGCAGAAACACTCAGATGGAACAGAGCCTTAGGCAAGCGCCTCTGCATACACAACAGCCGTGCCAGGTCTTGGCGGTGGGCATTTTAAAGGCAATACCATTTCCATACTGAAAGAAGTGAAGAGGCAGGTGAATTATGACTATTAAACAATAGACTATTAAGATGACCAGGAGGATTTTTACAAAGAGCCAAAAGGACACTCACAGTCAAAAGGTACAGGAAATTCCAAGCAGGATAAATAAAAAAGGACTCCAACATAGACCTGACAGAGTAAAACTGAAGAAGCACAAGGAACCAAGAGATGATCTTAAAAGCAGCCAGAAATGCTTTAACTTGGAGATTGTTTCCAAGATGTGCAAGAACGCCCCCAATCCAAGGTCCTTTAAGGGGGGAGAGGTGATGAGTCATTAGAGATGGGGTTGGCATCCTGGGTTCAGGTGGTGCCTCTGCCACGGGTGAGCCGTGAGGCCGCGGGCAGCTAAACGAAGTCTCTGGGCCTCGATGTCCTCCTCCGTCAAGTTCTAGGGCTGCCGTGAGGAGAAGCGAACACATGCGCCCCGCGCGGCGGAAGGACACACATTCACGGCAGGGTAACTACATTTTCATTCCACTCCTGCGTCACACATCGCCCGCTCACCACAGAGCAGGGCCACAAATAGGCGGGAGAAGGGATTCCCATTTATTGAGCGTCTGTTGAGGCAGAGAGCTGGGCAGCTTCCATACACCATTCTTGTCCTCGCTGGGGCCCGGGACATGGGCGTTCGTGTACAGAATTCCCGTAGGGAAAATGTGAGGCTCGGAGGGATCGAGGGCCCGGCCCGCCGGCTGAGCCAGGGCCGACCAGAGTCTAGAACCTCGTCTCTTCCCCAAGTCCTCCCCACAGAGCCTGAGGGGGCAGAGGGAAGCCCACCTCCTGGCAGCAGGCCTCTTCCGTGGGCGGAGTGGAGGGGGAGGGGTGTGCACACTCTTCTCCTCATCCAGGGGCTCTGGGGACCCAACAGGATGCCCCGGGGCGGCTCGAGGCTGGCGGGCAGGTGCAGCCAGAAGCGCGACCCCGCCTCCCGGACGGCCTTGCCGTGGACCGCGCGCCTGTTTCCCCCCAGATGGGACGGGGGTGGGAGGAGGGGGACAGAGCGGCCTTGCCTCGGGGCCCTGTGCGCTCGGTGCGCCCCCTGGCCCCAGGCGGCGTGGGGCAGGCTGCTGGCTCCTGCCAGCCAGGCGCCTGGAGGGTCTCAGCTGCTCAAAGCCCCTCCCAGCGTGAGGTCGGGGCGGCCCCTCTCCCGTGGTCACCGTGAGGGGCAGCGGGCACTTCAGACAGAGGATCGATTAAGGGAGCATGAGGCTGCGCCTGGCCGAGATGGCCTCTCCCCTTCTAGAGGCTTCTGGGGGGTCGCCTGCTGCTAGCCGAAGGCGTCTCCCTCGTTCCCGTGCCCGGCCCATTCTAACGAGGCCCTCACCAGGCACAGGAAAAGGGCAAGCTCCGGACTGATCAGGCCCCACACGCCCCCACAGGACGCCCAGCCGTGCCTGCGGCCTTCTGAAACTTTTGGCGCCGCGCATCCGTGACGCCCCCCCCCGACCTTCTGGAACCTTCCGCGACGACCACCCCGTGACACGCCCGGATCTTCTGGAACGTTCAGCGCTGAACGTTCAGCCATATCTCGTCGGTACTTAGTTTTCAAGTACTCAGAACACTCCAGACACGATTCCCTGCTGTGACGTGTATTCTTCGTCAATGTTCGCAATCAGCTGCTTAGCCTTCAGCATATGCCAAGGACACTGCACTGGTGCTAAGCCTTTCACTACAGCACCAGGGGCTCCTGGACAGTGCGAGGCTCCCTCAGGGGTGGGCATCCCCCTGGGAAGCTGTGGACATCCTGGCTGGGAAGACCCAGAAGCCTGGGCTGAGGTTTCAGCAACAACTGTGTGAGCTTGGGTAAGTGGTTTAACTCCTTCTGGTCCTCTGGAGTTTTCCTTAATCCGCGAAACACTACTGAAGGAATAGCAACAACAATAGTAATAATATTGCTTTAACACGTCAACCACTAACCGTACCGAGCACGTACGTGTTACCTGTTCCCCATCCTATATTGGCCCCATATAGACGAGGCTATGAGTGAGGAACTGTCATCCCGTCTTATCGATGAGCAAATGGAGGCCCAGAAAAGGAGGATCTTTGCCAGAGGATACAGGGCTAATTGGTGGGACAGTGGGGATTGGACCCCTCCTCCCTGTGACTCTAGGCTCCTCCTGGGCTTGCCCACAACGCCAGGCAGGGGAGAGGGTTCCTGCAGGGGTTGGGAGGTCAGGGAGCATGAAGAGGAGCAGCCCTGGGGAACTGTCCCCAGGCAGACAGCCTGAAGGACTCCAACCCCAGCCGGGACTGCCTCTGGGTTCGGTCAGGTCTATGAGGCTGTGTCCTGCATTCCCTCCAGGTCTCAGCACCTGAAATAAGAAACATCCAGGCACCCCATGTCCCCAGCAAAGGGGGGAGCTGCCAACAGGACTAACACCTCTCCCCAAAGACTGACCCCAACTTGTACCCACCCGCCCAAGGAGAGCCGTGCACGCGTACAGGCAATTTCAGTGTGTGTTGACCGTGTGTGGCGATCACCCAGCATGATGTGGGCCACTGTGGCAACAGACTTCCAACCCCCTCCAGACATCCATCCCAGGAGCCCTTCTGGTGCGCCTGTGGCTCCCGCCCCAGTCAGGGCCTCCAGGTGGTCCTCGTCCAGGTCCCGGTGCTCGGGCACAGCATTTACAGCCTCCTCCTTCCACAGCCCTCTGCTGACACTCCACTTTATCACCGGAGCGAGATTCTTGTCCACTGCGCTTCATCGTCATGCAGACAAGGCAGGAAAGCCTCGCTACACAGCAGCCACCCGGAATCCCCTCCCCTCCTTCCAGGGGTGTCTGGGAGAGCCGCCGGCAGAGACCCCACACCCGCAGGACGCCGCCAGCACACCTCGCATGACACCAGTCCCTGGGAGCGTGTTTCAAATCCCTGCGGCAGATATCATTGGGGTGAAGACTTAGAGGGGGAGCCATTGACCTGGTCTGTGCCGGGTGATGTGCCTGGGGCTTGCCTAGTCACCACAGAAGATTCCAGAAAGAGCAAGGCTGATTCCTGTGTCAGGAGGGAAAGGCAATCACAAGTCAGCCATCCATTTGGGGAGCAGTGAGCCCCAATCACAGGAAGCAATAAGCACGAGGGGCCTCGGGATTCCAGAACAGTCCAGACCAGGCACTGGCCTCAGTCCAGGAGGACAGGATGTCCTCACAGTCCTCCAGGAAATGACCCACATCTGGGGGAAGGCGAGAAGGACGTGTCCGCACTGAGGCCAGTGGTCAGGGTGTGGCAGAAGAGGCTACTCGGGAGCCCTCTGGGGACCTCACCCCTGGTGGCCACCACTCTGTCTCCGGCGGGTTAGGTTTCAGCAAGTGTGACCAGCTCTCTCTCCTGGAGACCAGCGGCCTGGCACCCACGTAGCTTTCACATGGAGCTCGGAATCTAGTGCAGTAGAAGAGACTGAAAAGACTGAGAGCGCCCTCTCACTCAGCCGGTGCCTAGATTCTCCTGGACTCGTTCATGAACACACAGACGGCACCGACCCTGCGCCGGAGACAGCTCTGAGCGCTGTGCGGACGCTCGCTCATCTAGTCCCCTCACAAGATCTATATAATTGGAAACATATCCTGGTATGATGACAATACTTCCATATTGGTCCCCAGATTCGACGCAATCCCTATGAAAATCTTAGCTGACTTCTTTGTAGAAATGGACAAGCTGATTCCAAAATTCTTATGGAATGCAAGAAACCTAGAACAGCCGATATACTCTTGAAAAAGAAGCACAAAGTAGGAGGACTCACTTCCTAATTTCAAAACTTACTACAAAGCCACGGTAATGAAAACAGCGTGGTTCTGGCACAAAGACAGACAGATAGACCAATGGCATAGAACTGAGAGTCCAGGAATGAAATGATAAGTCTATGGTCAACTGACTTTTGACAAAGGTGCCAAGACTATTCAATGGGGACAGTATAGTCTTTTCAACAAATGGTGTTGGGACAACTTTATAGCCACGTGAGAAAGAATAAAGTTGGACCTTTACCGCAGACCATATACAAAAATTAACTCAGATGGATCAAAGACCTAATCATGAGAGCTAAAACTTAAAAACATTAGAAGAAAACGTAGAGGTAATTCTTCATGATCTTGCATTTGGCAAGAGTCTGGAATACGACACAAAGGCATGAGTAGCAAAAGAAACAATAGATAAACTGGACATCATCAAAATTGAAAATGTTTGTGCTTCAAAGGACACTCTGAAGAAAGTGAAAAGACAACCCACAGAATGGGAGAAAGTATTTGCAAACCATATATCTGATAAGATACTTGTTTCCTGAAGATACGAAAAACTCTTATAAGACAACCCAGTTTTGAAATAGGCAAATGATTTGAATGGACATTTCTCCAGGGAAGATACACAAACAAGCGGCCAACACACACACAAAAAGATGCTCAACCTCATTAGTTATCAGGGAAATGCGAATCAAAACCACAATAAGACTAGAATGGCTAGAATCAAAAAATGAGAAAATAGCACATGTTGGTGAGGATGTGGAGAAATTGGAACCCTTACACACGGCCGGTGGGGATGTAAAATGGTGCAGCCATTTTGGGGACAGCCTGGCAGTTCTTCAAATGATTATAGAGTTACCACGGGACCCAACAATCCCACTACTAGGCATATACCTAAGAGAATTGAAAACATACGTCCACATAAAAATGTTTATGTGAATGTGCATTGCAGCGTTATTCATAATAGCCAACCATGGAAACAACTCAAATGTCTATCAACAGATGAATGGATAAACAGAAGGTAGTACAACCGTACCCGGGAACAGGATTTAGCCATAAAAGTGAAGTCATGATACACACGGTGACATGGATGGATGAACCTTAAAACATTGTGATGTGAAAGAAGGCAGTCGCAAGAGACTCCAGAAATGTCCAGAACAGGGAAATCTAGGGACAGAAAGGACATTAGTGGTTGCCTAGTGATGGGGGTGAGCCTGGGCAGGGTAAGGGGGTAATCACTAGTGGGTATGGGGTTTCCTCTCGAGGTGATATAACTATTCTAAAAACAACTATGGTGATGGTTGACATATCTGTGAGTGTACTAAAAATTATTGAATTATACACATTAAATGAGTGAATTGAATGGCATGTGAATTATATCTCGATAAGCTATTTCAGTAAAAAAACAAATTAACAAACAAGAAAAGAAATGCTATGTGTTGCAACATGGATGAACCTTGAAAACATTCTGCTGAGTGAAAGACGCCAGACACAAAAGGCCAAATATTCTATGAACCGTTTCTGTGAAATATCCAGTATGATGGGTAATTTCATGTGTCAACTTAGCTAAGCTATGGTGTCCAGTTGTTTGGTCAAACACCAATCTAGATGTTGCTATGGAGATGTTTTTTTAGATGTGATTAATTTTTCAATCAGTAGACTTTGAGTAAACCAGATCATCTTCCATAATGTGGGTGGGCCTCATCCAATCAGTTGAAGGCCTTAAGAGCAAAGACTGAGGTTCCCTGAAGTAGAAGAAATTCTCCTTTGAAGACCTTGCCTGAGTTTCCAGCCTGCTGCCTTGCAGAATTCAGACTCAAGGCTGCAATGTCAGCTCTTACCTGAATTTCTACCCTGCCTGCCCGACAGATTTTAGACTTGCCAAGATGTACTATTCCTTAAAATAATGATCTCCTTCTTCCTCTTCTCTTTCTCTCTCTCCTCATCCCTCCCTTCTTCCCTTCCTCTCTCACTGCATGTATTTATACCCCTATTGGTTCTGTTTCTCTGGAGAAGCCTGCCTGAGACACCCAGCATAGGCAAATCCACAGAGACCGAGAGCAGGGTAGTGGTTGCCAAGACCTGTGGACAGGATGAAGGGGGGCAACTGCTTACTTGATGCAGGGTTTCGTTTTGGGGTATAATCTTCTGGAATCAGATGGTGGTGGTGCTTGCACAACTTGTGAATATGCTGAAAAACACTGAATTATACCCTTTTAAAATGGTGAATTTTTACATTAGTGAATTTTATCTCGGTCATTTAAACTCACATATTGGTGTAAAGGAGGAGGAAAAGAAAGAGCAAAGAGGGTCTTGATTTTCTGTTCCCTCCACGCCTGTTTTCTGATACCGACCACAGTGCGATGAGAGTGACAGCAGCACCTGGGAACTCCCTGCCATTTCAAGGCAGTCACTGGGGCTTTAGGGCCCCCCCCTTCTCAGATGTCAGCATTTGGGGCAACATCCTATCACGTGTATGAAGCCTGGCGCCATTTTAAGAGATGATTCCAGTTCTTGCAGAACCCATCAGACTGACCCACACATGGGTGCTGGACAGTCTCTAATGTCAGGCCCTGACTATCCATGGCCGTCTCATCACCAAGCACCAAGCAAAAAGATTTCAGAGCCAGCCCTGATGCCCTCATGGTTAAAGTTCAGTCCAATTCATTTTGCTGGCCCGGGTTCAGTTCCTGGGCGCAGGACCGCACCACTCGTCTGACAGCAGCTGTGCTGTGGCGGCG
Organism: Tapirus indicus; assembly: GCA_031878705.1. Lineage (NCBI taxonomy): Eukaryota > Metazoa > Chordata > Mammalia > Perissodactyla > Tapiridae > Tapirus > Tapirus indicus. The sequence goes on from CM062935.1 coordinate 2,141,042, forward strand.
GCTCACACAGAAGAACCAGAAGGACCTACAACTAGAATAGACAACGATGTACTGGGGCTTTGGGGAAGGGAAAAAAAGAGGAAGGAAGATTGGCAACAGATGTTAGCTCAGGGCAAACCTTTAAGAAAAAAAGGTTTTCAGCATCTGTGATCATGATTATGATGTTTCCCATTTTCTTGTTAACATGGTGAATTGAACTAGTGAGTTTCAAATTGTAAACCACATTGCAGTTCTGTGATTAAATCCATAAGGTAGTGGTTATGATGTGGGTGTGTAAATATGAACTTTTTATTTTAAACTAGTTTCAGGTTTTTAGAAGAGATGCAAAGATAATACAAAGAGTTCCTACATACCACACACCCAGTCCCCTCTTCTCTCCACCCTCTCACTACTATGGTACATATGTCCCGAATGATGAGTGAATACTGATAAAATCTTATTAACTCAGCTCCACACTTTGTTCAGATTGCATTCATTTTTCTTTAATGTTCTTTTCCTGTTCCAGGATCCCATCCAGGATGCTGCACTGCATTGAATGAGGTATGGCTTATGCAAACAGGGTTTTCTTGGTTAAGATTTGGGTAGTACTTGTGCATCTCTAGTCATGAGAGAGGACCGTCTGTGACTTCCCATTCTTCCAATGACATTGCTGGGTTTTTCTGTTAGGGTTAAGATACCACGATGAATGTGTTGGGGAGCAACTCCTCCTCGTTTATTATCTGGAAGAATTTGCGTGGGATTGGGGTGACTTCTCCCATAAAACTAGAGAGACATTTGCCAGGGAAGCAATCTCTGGTTGGGTAGGTTTTCCAGAAAGGATTCAGGACACTTCAGCTTTACAATCTCATTGTGGGTCAGATACGGTTAAGTTGTGTTTGTCAAGTTTTTGTTCATTTCATTGGGAATCTCAAATTTATCATAGGAAGGCTAGTCATAAGAGCCTCTTGTTTCCTTTATAAGGTCTATAAGGTCTGATTGATGCCTCCCTTTTCGTTTCTGATATTAGAAATGTGAATTTTATCTTTCTGTCTTTGATTTCTCTCACTGTTTTACCAATACTATGAATCCTTCCAAAGAACCAGCTATTGGCTTTCTGATTTTTATCTGTTGTTCTTTTTTCTTTTTTCCGTTTCAAGGGTTTCTGCTATCCTCCTTATATTTCCTTCTTCATTTCTTTGGGCGGGTTCTCTATGCGTTTTGTATCTTTTTGAATAGGAGCTTAGCTCTTTTTCACCCCTTTCTCTCTTCTACTAGATGCCAGTAATCTCACTGATTTTGCTGTAAGTGATCCTTTAGCTGCTTTCCACTCATTTTTGACATGTCACAGCTTCATAATTATTCGGACCTTAGTATTTCCTAATTTCTGTGTGGCTCTCTTTTGGGTAATTGGTCATTTAGAAATGCTCTGCATAATTACTAAGCAGTCGGGGACTTCCCAGCTCACTGTTGAGTAATGATTTCTAGCTTCCTTCCACTTTAATCACTTCCGGCTCTATTTTATATATGGTGATTATTCCTTGTTCACCTTCTACAGCAGAGGTTGGCAAACAAGAGCCCACGAGATGAATCCACTTCACAAACTGTGTCTGTAACAAAAGCTTTGCTGGAACATAGCAATGATCACATGTGTACTTACCTTCTATGGCTGCATCCACCCCCACAAAGGCAGGGTTGGGCAGTTGTGACAGAAACTAGACGACCTACAAAACTGAAAACGTTTACCATCGGGTCCTCTTCAGAAGTTCCTTGACCCTGCTCTATAACTATAATAAGTCTTGCCTTCTTGCTCTGGCATCTAGAAGCTATGGAGAGAGACGTGTTAATGACAACTACACACTTGTGGATTTGCCTGCAGTTCCTAAGTTCTATCAAAGTTTTTTCTGTATGTACTTTCATCCTGTGTTATTGGGCGCATATGGATTTAGATCGTGATAACATCCTGGTAGATCTTTCCCTTCATCTCCATACAATGTGGCTCTTCACATAAGTAATGCTCTTGTCTCAGTGTTTACTTTGCCTCCGTGTGTGTATAAGTGCTTCCTTTGGACAGTATTTAAATTGTATACCACTTTCTATATTTTATATTCAAACTTTTTATGTTCTTACTTTAAAGCATGTCTCTAGTAAACAGAATATATTAATTTTTGTTCACTCTGAAAGTCTTGAGTTCCTAACTGGAATCATTTTATAGTAATGTGATTAATGCTATGTTAGTTTTTAAATCTCTTTTCCGTTAAACATGTTACTTCGAGATAACTGTATATTCAAGTGCAGTTGCAGGAAATACAGAAAGATCTTGTGTGTCCTTTACTCAGTTCCTTCCAATGGTAACATCTTGCACAAATGTAGTACAATAGCTAGGGTACTGGCATTCAAAATAGTGGGGATAAAGAAGAGTTTTAGCACCACAATTATCCCTTCTATGGACCCAGTAACCTCTTTCCCACACAAATCCACAGAGCGTGACCCTCTACAAAAGTAACTTGGTGTCCATTTCTACAAGTTTTTCATTTCTAGAATGCTCTAGAAAGGGAACTATATGCTATGTAACCTTTGGAGATTGCCTTTTTTCTCTCAGCATAGTTCCCTGGCTATGCATTCAAGCTGGTGCACATATCAACATTTTGCTCTCTTTCACTGCTGAGTAATATCCCATGGTGAGGAGGTACCACGGTCTGTTTACCCTTTACCCATTGAGGGACAGCTGGGATGTTTCCAGGCTTAGGGTATTATGAATAAAGCTGCTGTCAACATCCATGTGCTTAGTTGCTCTGTGTGAAACCACTTTGGTGAAATGTCTCTTCATGTCTTTGCCCCTTTTCTAATGAGATTGGCTGCACTTTTATTGTTGGATTTTGAAAGTTCTGTGTGTGTTCATGATCCAAGGCCCTTGTGGGGCATGTGGTCTGCACGTACTTTCTCCCAGGCTGTAGCTCGTCTTTTCATCCTCTGACGGGGTCTTTCACACAGAAAAATATTTAGAACTGGTGGCGGGCCAATGTTATCAATTTACTTTATTGGTCGTGCTTTGGCATCAAGTGTAAGAACTCTTTGCCTAGCCTTAGGTGCCAAAGATTTTCTCCCATGCGTTTTCTTTTTCTAAAAGTTTTAGAGTGTTCCCTTTTACATTTAAGCCCGTGATCGATTTGAGCTGATTTTCCTATGAGGTTTGAGGTTTAGGTCGAGGTTCACTTTTGCCTGTGCGTGTTAAGGAGCCTATCCTTCTCATTGATTGTTTTTGCATCTTTATCAAAAGTCATGGGCATACGTGTGTGGGGCTGTTTCTGCGTCCTCTATTCTGTCCCGCAGACTATGTGTCTGTCCATCCACCGATACCTCATGGATTCTGAGTGCGGATGGAAGCTCAGTCTCTGACATTCAAAATTCTTCCATAGAGGTTTTATGCTTACCATCCAGTACGGCCCCGGAAATGAGCAAACGTCCTGAAGGGGGAATTGTCTAGCCGTGCCAGCACTCTCAGGTCTCTGCCAAATGCTCTTATAAATCCTTTGTCCCGGAATCCATCAGGGTCGTTCGGGAAAACTGCACCTCTGAGGCTCTGGGATAAGTTATTGAGTCCAGGTGTTCCGGCTTCCATGACTGTGGGAGGAGCTGAGAAATGGAAGTTTGCCAGGCGGAGGGGGCTGACGATCAGAGCGATAGTCCAGAACCAGGTCCACTTGAAGCTGAGGCAGGGTGGAAGAGTGGAACTTTGCAGAAAAGTATCAAACGCCGCACACCTCTGTCCTCCCATTGCGGCCCACGCGAGGGAAGTCTCGAGGCCATGTTTGCAGAGCTGCATCAGAGGACCTGTCGCCGATGCAGGCAGCAGCCCAGCACCTGCTCGGGTCTTAGGAGGTGCTCTTGGTCGAAAGGCCCAGCAATGGGGATGATGGGACGGACATGAAGCAGGACAAGAGTGAGGACGGGCGGGGGTCTCCTGGTGTCCACCACTGTGTGAGACCACCAGGACCTTCCAGGGGAACGGTCTCTGCTTCACCTCCGCCTTGGGAATCTCACACACTTATAGCCCAGAGCCACACAGGGATGAGATTGTTGGGAACACAGTCCCCAGCCCCCTTCAGGAGCAGTAATCCCAGTGTGGCAACACACCACTCATCCGGGTCTCCGGAGGTGCTGTAGGGCAGCCCGACACGGGGCTTTCCTGTTTGAATGCAAGTGCCTGGTGTCAGCTCTGACTGTGGGGTCGCCCACTTCAAAGGGACGTGGACTTCAAAGGCGGCTCTGTCCAATAAACAGGTGGCAGCCACAGGACTCCAGAAGAGCCAGCCCCGCCCCCACCGGCCCCTCAGGCTGCTTTATTTCAGAGATCTTGGTTGGTTTCCATAACTGACTTTTGGGACGTCTAGCTTTTTCTCTTCCTGCGCTTTAAATTCCCACTCTCATGTTTTAAGTTCACCAGTAAAGAATGAGCCAGCAAAACCCTAGGCCCCCACCTTCGACCCCAATAAAAGCGGAACCCCAGGCCCACACTCGCTCACTCTCTCTGCCCGTGACCTCCCTGTGTGGCCACAAGCGTGCTGTGCAATTTCCAGGTCCTGTAGGTAATAAACCTTTATTTTTTCAGTTTGCTTATGGTTATTGCTAAAGGGCATCTTGCAATCATATTAAGAACCATAAGGGCCGGTCCAGCCACAACATGGGACACTGATGGGCAGAGACCAGCACCAAACAGACGCCCACTGCAGGAGCAAAGCTCAGATTCTCAGCTCCTGCCTGTGTCCCAGGTCGGTGGATGCCCGCAGGGTGACGGAATTGGTCCGATGAAGAGGTGCAACCAGAGGACTGTTTTGTGGGGTGCTTTGAACACAAACTGGAGTGTGAAGATGCAACGAGAGTCTCAGTCCCTGGGGAGAACAGGGGCTAGCGGAGGGGCCCTGCCCAGGCCCCAGACAAGACCTCCACCTCCCTGCCAGGCCCTACTGGCTGCTGGCTGCAGCCTCCCAGGTTAATCAAATGGTCACTGGCCTCTGGCCATACGTGTTCTTGAGGTTAGGGCCCTGGGGAGAGGGACCCCTTTCTCAGAGCATGACAGCATCTTGGAAGGTCACGCTCTGCCCTGACCCCACCCTTGGCCTTGGCATCTGTGTGGGGTAGGCATTGCCCAGAGGAGTCCAGGGTGCGTCCACTTCTTGGGCCTGCTTAGCTGGAAGCCCTCCCCAGATGGCCAGAGTCAAATGTGCACCGAGGAATCGCCCAGGTGGCACTGCGGCGTCTACACACGTGACAAGGGACTGACAAGGGCTGGAGGCCTGGAGGTGCAGCAGTTGAAATGGGTTTTATGTGCAGTTCAGAGGAGCCAATCAAGGTGTAAGTTCCTATGGTTCTTGAGAAGGTCCATGTAGCCGGCGAACAGACAGCTGCTCTCTTAGCCCCTATTCCGGCCTCTAACATGGAGTCCCTGCCGATGCTGGAGGTCACAGACCACTTATAGGTTATGTTATTGAACCTGAGAGTATACACTGCATGCGGGTCTCCCGAGCAGGCGGGGTCTCTGGTTAGGTTAAACTTAGGGTCCACGTTGGGCCACCACATTAGAAGCCCTGATTGAAAACACCAAGTGTAGGGATCCCAAAGGAGGCTTAGGGTTTATCTGGATAATTGGGTTGGGATATGATAGTTTCCCGAGTGGGTGTTTGTCTGCAGATGTCCCCAGGGAAGGCCAGCATCCCTTGCCAGAGAGGTTGGGCCCCATCTACTGCGAGTTGATGGTGACAGACCCAACAGTGAGAGAGGTCATTTCCTTGGAGGCTATCCCATGTTAGCCTGACAAGAGTATTGTTTTGCCATCTCCAGCTCAAAACGAAGGAGGTTCCCAAAGTCAGTGTCACTGTTATTATTCAGCAAGAGAAATGCATCATTTGGGGTTAGTGAAGTCAAAGCACTTGGTTATAGGTGTCCCAGGGGAGCACAGGTAAGCATGAGGGTCAAGGCTATTCTCAAAAATATAGCAAATGCAATCCCTAGTACTCCTCCAGGGTAGGTTGGCAGGTCACTGGGATTCACTTATCTTTTTGTTCAGATCAGAGTGGTCCCAGGAGAACTCAGGGTCAGTAAGTGCCCGCGAGGATGTCTCTTGGTATTCCGGCGTGGGCGCCTTCCTTCCCCGTGTGCAGTGCATCCAAGGGATGACTCCTCCCAATTTCAGGGAAGGGTGAGTGGTTACTAACACCACACGAGGCCCCACCTAAATAGAATTTAGTTGATTTTGTGGTGAACAGCTTTTCCGAGTTTTAAGATAGACCCAATTTCCAGGTTCAAAAGGGTGGAGTTTGACCTCTGTAGGCAAGGGAAGACAGAAGTTTCCGTACTTATTGAGTGCATCTCCCAACTGCTTCAGATGGATTACGTGTTTGATTGCCATAGGAACCTCTGGGTCTGGGTTCATAAGGTAATCTGAGTCTTTAGGGAACAGCTTCCCATAGGTCATTCCAAAGGGACTGAGCTTCAGTTTGCCTTTCGGAGCTGCCCTTATCCGAGTGAGGGCTAATGGCCAATTTTAAGCAATTTTCCTGTGTCTCTTGGCACAGTTTAGCCAAAGTTTTCTTTGGAGTTTGATTGCCCTCTCATTTCTCTGGACGACTGTGGTCTCCATGCAGCATGTAGCTGCCACCTGATCTTGAAAACTCTGCCTACTTCAGAGGTTATCTTTGATATAAAGGCTGGCCTTTGTCAAGGGCAATCCGAAGTGGGGCATTATTTCCTTTAACAAGTGGGGGATTTATTTCCTTTTGTTACCTTATGTGTCCTTTCTGATCCACAGGGAAAGGCTTCGATCCATCCAGTGAATATGTCCATTGACATGGTGGGGGGACAGGAGGTCTAGTTTGCAGGTTATTTTTCTGACAATAAACACATTGTTCAATTACTTTGTCAATAAACTCCTCCATACCTGGGGTGGTCCTGATCTTTGCTCGCCACAGGTACAAGGTCTCTTTCCTGTAATGGGAAGAATCATGAGCACTCTTAAGGAGCCCCCAAGCCAATTGTTTGGGGACCCATGTCTTCCCTCGTTGGTTTATCATCCAGCCCTTGACTACTGGGGACCACTGGTAACCCCTGGCAGTGGCTCCCCTGACTTTATCAGGGGAATATACTAATGTAAACTAACAGAAGGGCAGAGTGAGGATTAGTGACAACTGGAGAAGCTCTCCAGACATGGTCGCCTTTCTTACAGCTGCATCTGCCAAGTTATTTCCTTTTATAGCCTCTGATTCTCCTCTTTGATGGCCTTTACAATGGACCACAGCTACTCTCTCTGGGCCCTGTACTGCTTCTGGCAGTCTAAGGATCTCTGGCCCATATTTCATTTTTTTTATTGCTGCTGTTAGGAAGTCCCCTTTCTTTCCAAACGGCCCTGTGAGCATGAACTACAGAGAAAGCATGCTTAGAGTTGGTGTATATTGTTATTATTTTTCTTTCCCAATTCCAAAGCTCTAGTTAATGCAATTATTTATGCTTTTTGAGCTGAGGTGCCTGGTGTCAGCCCCTTGGTCTCTATGGTTGCATGCAGGGACACCACTGCATAACCTGCTCTTCTCTGTCCATTATGCATGAGGCTGCTCCTGTCTACAAACCATACTTCCTCTGCATTAGACTATGGTTCACTCTGGAGATCTCTACAGCCAGAATAAACCTGGTCAACCACTTCTGGGCAGATATGGGCAATAGGCCCACTGGAATCAGGGAGTAGGGTAGCTGGGTTTAGGGTATGACAGGGTTTTAACGAAATTTGAGAGGAATCTAGCAGCATAGCTTGATATTGTAGTGTTCTATTCTGAGATAGCCAAAGATGTCCCTTAGTCTCTAGTAGGCTAGAGACTTCGTGTGGGGTCCATAGGGTCATAGTTTGGCCTATAGTCAATTTTTCTGCTTCCTTGATTAAGAGGAAGGTGGCAGCTACAGTTCTCAAGCATGGGGGCCATCCCTTCACCATCTTGTCCAGATGCTTTGAGAAATAAGACACCACTCTCTTTAAGGGTCCCAACATTTGGGTTAATACTAGAGCTATTCCTTGCCTTTCATGAACATACGAGTCTAACGGTTTGCTCAGGTCTGGGAAGGCCAGTGCAGGTACTTCCATTAGTAAGTTCTGAAGCTTATTGAAATCTTGGTCATATAGCTCATCACATTTAAAGGGGTCCATTTCTGGCCCCTGTAATTTGTCATAGAGAGGCTTAGCAGTCAACCCAAAATTCGGGATCCACATGTGGCAAAAGCCAGCCATCTCTAAGAATTCTCGTAGGTGCCTACGTGTTCTTGGTGGGGTAAGTTGATATATTACCATTTTCCTTCTTGAGGAAGGCTGTGCTGCGGCCTTTAGAAATGACAAACCCCAAACACTTTACAGTCTCTTTAGAGATCTGTGCTTTTCCTTTAGACACTTTACATCCTTTACTGGCAAAGGAGTTTAACATGGTTACAATGTTCTCTCTCATCAGAGATTTCCTTAGTAGGGCTGGCCATCAGGATGTCATCCACATACTGTAACAGTGCTCTGTTTTAATTTTAATTCCCTTAAAGCTTGACCCAGGATTTTCCCCAAAGATTTAGGAGAGTTTTGAAATCCTTGGGGTAAGACAGGCCAGGATTCTGGTGTTTCTGGTGGGAGTCTGGGTCCTCCCATTCCAAGGCAAAAATCTCCTGGGACTTGGGGTCCAACAGGATGCAGAAGAAAGCATCTTTTAAATATAACATTGTATAAAACCTGCTGTCCCCACAGAGATTAGCCAGCAGGGTGCAAGGATTAGGTACCACAGGATGTATTTCTTGGACTGCTTCATTGACAGCCCTAAGCTCTTGGACAAATCCATATTCCCCTGTTCCTGGCTTTTTAATGAGTAAAATGGGAGTGTTGTGTGGGGATCTACATGGCCTAATCAATCCTTGTTTTAAAAGTTGTTAATTTCAGGAAGGATTCCTTTTATGGCTTCTGGCTTTAGGGGGTATTGTTTTACCTGAGGCCAGTGGTCCACCTGTTTTAATTCCACTCTTTCAGGTATGGCACTGGCTGCTCATCCCACCTGTCCTGTGCCCATACCTCCGAGTTAACTCAGTTTAAAATGTCTGGGAGAATTCCTTCCTTTTCAGGTGCTGGTGTGTCTTGTAGTAGGGCCATGAGCTCAACTGCCTGATTTCTGGGAACTTGAATCTCTATTTTTATCTTGTTCCCAGTTTATTGAGCCCCCAATTTTGATAATCTGTCCCTCCCAAGATGGGGAACAGGGCACTCTGGTACATACAGAAAGGAACGTTTTAATACTTTTGATCCTATTTCACAGGTTAGAGGCTCCAGAAACCTTTTGATCTCTCCTCTTCCTGACACCCCTTTTATGTCACATTTTCTTTCAGAGAGGTTTCCCTTTTGGGCATTTAACACAGAGAATGTAGCTACAGTGTCGAGAATTCAACTTGCTCTCCTCCCACTGCTGAGGTTACCCAGGGCTCCCCGGGAGAAATGAGGACCTGGCTGCCTGGAGTCAACTGGGGAGCCCCACGGCCCCATCACACCTCACCCGTCGTCACGGGAAGTTGCCACTGCTCGGTCTTGTCTGACCCCCTCCCTCTCTGGGGTTGGTTCAGACAATTCCACTTCCAACGCCCTTCCTGTCTGCAGTGTGCGCATTGATTAGGTCCCAACTCTGTTGGTGGCCTTCTAGTCCCATGATGGGCCCCGGGGTCACTCACCCATGGTGGTTTCTTCTTCTCCCTCAGGTCACCTTGAGCAGACTGGAGGGCCACCGGGATCAGAGTAGCTTGCCTCTGCATCTGTGGTCACATCCCGGTTGTTAAACACCCTGAAACCTGCCTCTAACTGTGCAGAATGGGTATCAGGTGCTATTGCCAAGTTTCGGAGTTTCCTACGGATGTCTGGAGCACTTCGAGACGTGAAAAGGGTATTCAGAAGCCCTGCGCTGCCCTGGGCCTTGGGGTCCTGATGTGTAGGCCACCTGAGGTGGTCCCACAACCATTATAAACAGGCTGAGGGTTTCTTCCGGGCCCTGTTGGATTTCCCTCAACTTAGACCCATTAATGGGTGTTTGGCTCACCATTTTCACAGTCTTTAAAAACAGACCCTGGAAATGTCCCAACTTTTCTTGGTCATCAGGTCATTGGGACTCCATCTAGGGTCGGTCCCTGGCACAGCCTGCTCACCAGACCTGCGGATGTCTGAACCTGGGTCATACTCATTCTCCACTGTTCCCTGGCATTTAACAGCAGACTTTTCCCCAGCTGTGAGGAGGGTAGTTAACAGGCTTTGACTATCTGCCCAGGTTGGATTGTGTGTGGAGAAAATTCCCTTCATCAGGGTTATGAATTCCCCTGGGTCAGCCCTCGACCCTTTGGTGTGTGCTTCCAGTTGTACAGATCAGAGCGGGGGAAGGGAATGTGCACATTAATAAGTCTCTCTTTGCCATCAGGCACCTGTCTAGGGGTTGGATCCCAGGCTTGTAACTAGTTCCCAATCTAGTCGTACTATCTGGAAGAGAAGGGTAAAGAGTCTTGGGATTTTGGAGAGTCAGATTCCCTGTAGAGGAATTATTTGGCAGGGCAACAGCAGATTTGGTCCCAAATCCACGGACGTGAGGGACTTTGCGGGTATAGCGTCCAGCTTAGGTAGGAGTGAGGTCTGGGTGTCGGGGGAATAAGGTGGAGGTCTCTCAGAAGCCCCCAGCTGGCCTGACAATGAGGCTGAAGCTGGAGTCAGGGAGCTGGGTGGACTCTGAGGTGGGCATTCCTTGGCCCCAGGCTTCCTGACTGGAAGGACCAAGTCGTCTTCATCAGAAGGACCCTGTAATATGGGAAATATTTTGAAGTCTAAGGTTCAACCTTTAATTTGCAAATTTTACATTTTGTTTGTCACCCTTCATTTTGATAAAGTGCCATAAAGCACTGGACATAGGGGGTTGCTTCCCATTTCTTGGTTCTTTGACAGAATAAATCCAATTACAGTATGGTGTTAAAGTTTAGAGTCCCATATTCTGGCCATTTTTCTCCATCTCCTGAAGAATATTGTGGCCAGGCTGTTTTACAGAGAAAGAGCATCTGTTTTCAGGTCACTGGGGAATACATGAATGCCTTCCAATTCTGGAGGGTGCAGCTCAGTGGGCTCTCCTCCAGGATGGAGTTTGTTCCCCCATATGCTAGAGTCTGTTTCCAATCTCCCAGGGGCAACTTATGATGGTGAGTGGTGACACAGATACCACAAGACTTTGCCCAGAGGAGGCTTAGCACCCGAGTAGCCTGGTACCAAGCCCAGCTGGAGCAAGGATGAGTGGTAGGGACCTCAGGTGGGGCAGGGCAGTTTAAACATCTGGGAGTAACATTGTGTTACCTTGCACACTTTGGCTGGCAGACATCCCCATAAAAGATGACTAGGTAGGGGTTCTGGGGAAGTCTGGTTCAGGTATAAGAGTTCTGATTGGACCTCTTAAGAAAAGAGTAAAGACGGCTGCAAGATCTACCCACCTACTGAACACAGGGTCTGGGAGAAGTTTCCACTTTTGTTTAAAGACCACTCAAAGGTGAATAATTAAGGAAACTAAATGACCCCAAGAAGATCTTAGAAGGAAATCGGGAGGGGAGAGGTCAATGGAAATTCCCTAGCAGAAAGTGTGAGGGAAAGAAGAACAGGGGGGTGTTGAGTTTTCCCCAAGGACTGCTGGTAAAGAAACTGAGGAACAGAGAGAGATCTGTGAGGCCTAGAAGCCAGTTTGCTAAGAAAAAGGAGAAAGACACCAAGATAAAGTCTCTGTTACATCAAGACAAAACTTCTGCTGGGCATCCCCGATGACAACAGACACAGATCACAGACACTGAAGACTCACATTGTGGGGGCCTAACCCTGCCTTTCACCACAAATACAAGACTCAGAGACAGACTCTGTGACTCCAAAGAGAATTTAAGGACACAGGGGACCAGTCCTTCTGTCACAGACACAACACAAACATACATGCGGCAGTTCAAATTCGATGATTAGTCAACAAATGGATTGCTCCCATTTGCCAGACACAAACATTGGGTCTTCCAGAGTGGCTGGACTGTGCATCCTTCCAACTGAAGGGGACTGTCACTCCCCTAAACCGGGCTGACACCAGAGGGGGCTCTGACCTGAAGCCAGGCTCCAACAAACTTTGTGAGACAACTTCAGTAATGACATTTATAGCTGTGCTGTGGGGTCAGCACTGCTTACCTCTGTCAAGAGACCCACCGAGCAAAGCACTCAGTGTGGCTGCTGGGTCTCCCACTGGTGAAGCGGTAACAAGCTGGTGGCACAAGCAGCAAGAGCGTCCTCCTTGTGAGGCCCGCTCCTAGACCCCCGGCAGCGGGGACAGGTTGCCCAAGCCTGCTTCTGCAGCACACTGCTCTGTCTGTTGGAGACCAGGCAGCCGGAGGAAAGGAACCTCAGAGGGCCAGGAGTCCCATCTGCGTCACCAAAATTTATTACCAGACCAAAGTGAGTCTGTCCTTGGTGAGTTGACATCAAAGCCCTTGGCAGAAGTCGTTGTCACACAAAACAAAGTTTCATTTGCAGCATGCAGCAAACAAAAGAAGACCACAGGGAACAATTTCACAGAGCTGTGGCCCCTGAGCAATGGGAGGTGGGTACCTTTTATCTGGGGTAGGAAGTGAATGTTCAGAAAGGGAAGTTCCATCATTGCATGTGGAAGTGGGTACACACTTGCGCATGTGTAGTCTGACAACATGCCTTCACACACATTGCATGTTGTGCTAATAAGGCCTTAGCTTCTCCTCGGGAGGTGACCTTAGCATTAGGATGAGGCAAATTTACTTTTTTACACTTCTCCCCCGTCTGCACAGGTGTCACTGCTGCAGTTGTGGCCTGGACCGGTTCAGGGTGGTTGGTGTTTAGATCTTCTTCCTGGAACATAGCTGAAACCAAAGGATATTAGAGAACAGAACACCTGCACTCTGCAACAAGACAAGAGAAATAGGTTAGAGTCCACAGCTGGTGATACTATGTGGGGACAGAAGATCCTGGGACCCCAGGGGAGGGGGTGCTAGTGGGAACGGGAGACGCTGGGACTCCAGGGAGTGGCCCTGGGGCCAGACCGATGTCTGGATGGCTGGGTGGCACCAGCAGGACCTGGGACCCCGGTGCAAGGGCAGCTGGGCCGACCCTGCCCAGGAATTGATACTGAGCCATGGGCTCACTCTGCTCACCATGATCTGAGCCAGTCAATCACAGCAAGTTAGGGATCGAGAAAGGACGCTTTAACTGGATTAGCTGGCATCATCAGGAAGATGGCAGACTAAAGTCTCAAGAAAACCATCTTCAAGAATTACAGAATCTTGAAGTAGAGATATAGGGAAACTGAGCAGTAAGGAGAGGGTTTAGAACTGTCAGCCTTCAGGCATGATGGACTCCAGGGTCTTCCATTGTTCTCTTCTTCTATCAGTGATGATGAATATCTTGTAGGTGTGTTTCTCACCTGCGATCAGCCTGTTCCTGGAGAGAAACTCATAGAACAAAGTTTTAATTTATCAAGCTATAGGGGAGTACATACATAAGCAGAGGTCATAAGTCAGGAGAGCATGTGAATTCTTTCAGAGTACATGCAGAGCAGTGAGTAGTCACACAGAGGAGGGGCTGCGGTCATTTAGCATAACAAGATGGCCTCACTTATGTTCACCTACAGTACCTGTGGGAGGACCACCCCCCAGGACCCACAGATGCTGACCTGAGACTGAGGTCTGAGCCTGAAACACTGCCCACTCCCACCCTTTGGCACACTCAGACCTTTTGGAACCCTCTGCCCATGCCTGGACCTCTGGGGGAAGTGCCCAGAACCTTCTGGAACCTTCCGTGCAGCCTGGCCCTCTGACAGAAGTGCTGTCAGGGAGACATGGTCCTGCCTCATGCCAGATAGAAACTTCTAGGAGCTGTACAAAGGCTGATGGAGACCCCTGCAGTACCCACTCCTGTTGTGGGAACTGTGGCTCTAATCCTGAAAGTCCTCCCCATGTAGAGACCCCAGCCCCAGAGACACCCTCTCGGCCAGGTTCTGGGTTCAGCCCAGCCCTTCCTCCAGCTTAGAGACCCCAGCTGGCAACACCTCCTCTGCAGAGTTTGGGTCTAGCCTGGCCCCTTTTCCAGTCCAATAACCCCAGCCCCAGAGACACCTCCTCCACAGAGATGTGGATCACAGCCTGGCCTCTCCTCCAACCCCGACACCCCCTCCCAGAGACACATCTCTGTAGAGGTCATTGCACCAGCTCCGTGCGGACACTCCACTCCTTGGAGCTTCTCAGTTGTAATAATTCTAACCTCTTCACTTTTTCACTCCAGCGCTAGGGGTGGGAGCTGCCTCATGTACGTAAACCTTAAAAATAAAACAGCCAGTTATTTTACCAGCAAAACAAGTTTCTTTGGGGAAAAAAAGACTTGCACTGCAGAACCTGCATGCTATGGCAAAAGCCATAGGCAAGTCCAACAAAGAGAGGAATGTTATTTTATGAGGAAAAAGGGGAAATTGGGAGGAGTTGTTTTGAAGCCCTCCATTGTTTCTCCATTGGAGAAAAGCAAGAGTTCAGGGTGGTGATGGCTTCTCACTGGCTGAGTTGCTGGGGTCCTGATTTCTGTTTGGGATGCAGTGTACATTTCTTCCTGTAATTGATGATTCTTTCCCTTGAGGACTGCGTTCTGGTGGGGCCTGTAATTGACCATGTTTCCTGTAATTGACCTCAGTGCTAACTGTGTGGGAGCTTCCCTTCTGGCCTCCTGACTCCATTTTTTTTTTGTGGGGAAGACAAGCCCTGAGCTAACATCTGTTGCCAATCCTCCCCTTTTTGCTGAGGAAGACTGGCCCTGAGCTAACATCGTGCCCATCTTCCTCCACTTTATATGGGACGCCGCCACAGCATGGCTGACAGGCAGTGCGTCGGCGGGCGCCCGGGATCCGAACTCGCGAACCCTGGGCTGCCAAGCGCGGACTAAACCGCTGCGCCACCGGGCGGCCCCCTGACTCCATTTTAAGTGAGGTTTCCCTTTATTAATTTTCACATGTAGTTGCTGTTTTCCTGATGTAGGGTTTGGCCAACGACCGCCTGAAGGCCAATCCAGCTGCCTGTTTTTATGCTTATAAGTTTCCCCCGGATGCTGCTGTAGCTTTATCCCAATGGTTTGTTTTTTCTGTGTAGACTTTTGTTAACTGTTCATTTTAAAATACTTAAAATTTTCCATTATGGTGTCTTGTTTTTGAGAAGGATGCCTATTCTGTAATTGTTTGGTGTGGGGTACAAGATATGTGCATCAAATCAGTCTTGTTAGTTGTGTTCTTCAATGTTTTTGTAAACTCTTGCCTTCGGGTCTGTCAATTATCGGGAGAGGTGTGTTTAAATATTCCACTATGTGGCTGGGTTTGTCAGTTTCTCCTTGTATTTCTAACACTTTTTACTTTATGTATTTTGAAGCTCTTCTATTAGATACATAAGAGTCTTAAATTATTTAAAAATTTTTTCCTGGTGAGTTGAATATTTTGTCATTTACACCTATTAGTGATTTTTGACTTCAAGTCTATTTTTCTGAGTAATAGTATAAGTCCACTATATCTTATTCTCTTTTTATAACTAATTTTTCTGTGATCTTAATGATTTGAGTGTGTCCTTTTCCAGATTAAAGCAAAAAATTCAATCTGATAACTTATCTTTGAGCTGGTGATTTCATTTATTGTGGTTGCTAAGGCATGTGGATGTATTTCTATCAATTATTTAGTACTTTTTATTTCTTCTATCCACTGTCACTCAATTATTGACATCTTTTTTTCTATACAGAGATAGAAGTTAAAAACTCCATTTCTATCATCTTGGCATTGACTCTTTATGCCTAAATTCTATCAATATCTCTAACCTCTTTGTGAACTATACAAAAACTGGAGAACACACGACGTTAATCACCTCCCTCCTGCCTCTTTATGTATTTATCCAGTATTCTTATTGAACCTCTCAAATAAGAAATTATTATTGTTGTGCTCTCTAGTCAATGTTTGTTTTGATTTAACCACGTCTTAGTCAGCTCAGTTGCTACAATAAAACATCATAGCCTGGGTGGCTTAAACAACAGACATTTATTCTCATAGTTCTGGAGGCTGGAAGCCCAAGATCAAGGTGCTGGTTGATTCAGTTTCTGGTGAGGGACCAATTCCTTGTTTGCAGATGGCCGCCTTCTGGCTGTGTCCTCACATGGCAGAGAGACAGAGGGCACTCTGGTTCTCATCTTCTAGGATACTAATTCTTTTGGATTAGGGCCCCACCCTATGACCTCGTTTAACCTTAGTTCCTTCCTGACTCCAAATACAGTCACATTGGGGATTAGGATGTCAACATATGAGTTTTTGGGGACACAATTCAGTCCATAACATCACATATATATATTTCTTTATCACAAATTATTAGGGAAATGCAAAGCAAAACTACAATGAGATATCACCTCACCCCCATCAGAATGGCTATGATTAAAAAGACAAGAAATAACAAGTGTTGGAGAGGATGTGGAGAAAAAGGAACACTTGTACACTGCTGATGGGAATGTAAACTGGCAGCCACTATGGAAAATGGAATGGAGTTTCCTCAAAAAATTAAGAGCTACCATATGACCCAGTTACTCCATTTCTGGGTATTTATCAAAAGAACATGCAAACACTAACTGGAAAAGATATCTGCACCCCCATGTTCATTGCAGCATTATTCACAATAGCCAAGATTTGGAAACAACCAAAGAGCCCATCAACAGATGAATGGATAAAGATGTGATGTATATAAATATAAATAAATAAATAAATATATATTCACAGTGGAATACTACTCAGCCATTAAAAAGATGAAATATTGCCATTTGCAACAAGAATGGATGGATTTTGAGGGCATTATGCTCAGCAAAATAAGTTATATACAGAAAGCCAAATCCTGTGTGATTTCACACATATGTGGAAGGTAAACAACAGCAACAAACAAACACAGAGAACAGACTGGTGGTTACCAGGGAAGAAGGGGGAGGAGGGAGGCTGAAAGGGTAACAGGGCATGTGTGTATGGTGATGGTAATAGTCTTTAGGTAGTGAACACGATGTAGTCTACACAGAAATTGAAATATGGTGTATATCCAAAATTTGTATAATGTTATAAGCCAATCTTACCTCAATTAAAATAAATAAATACGTTTCTTTGTTTATGATTCCTCTTGCATTCCATCTTTCTCTCTGGGATTATTTCCACTTCTCTTACAGAATGTTTATTGGGATTTCCTTTAGTAATGACTGACCAGTGGTAAAAAAATTCAATTTTTGTTTATCAGAAAATGACTTTATGTAAAGATTCAATTCCAGGCTAATTTCTAGTTATTTTCTTTCAAGACTTTATAGCAATGAATGCCTTTCTCCACCTTCCACGTTGAATTGAGGTCTGCACAAAGTGTAATTGCTGTCCTTTTTTAGATACGTGTCTTTTCTCTCTGGCAGCTTTTAACATTTTCTCTTGGCTTTGAAATCCTGAAGCTTTACTCTGAATGTGCCTATGTACAGGTCAGTTGTGACTCCTTGATCTGAGTATTCATGTCTTTCATCAATTTGGGAAAATCATCCATTGCTCTGTCTTTGAATATTGCCTGTGCTCCATTCTCTCTGTGCTCTTCCTCTGTTCCTCTGGAATTCTGCTTATTCCTGTGTTAGACTGTCTCCTTCTATTCTCCATGTCTTCTAGTCTCTTCCTTGTGTTTTCCCTCTCTTTTTGTCTCTGGGTTGCATTGGAGTAATTTGTTCAGCTCAAATTTCAGTTTCTTATTCTCTCTTCATCTATGTGCAATGTTATTTAATTCATCCCTCAAGCTTTTATATTCAACAGTTATGATATTCTAGAAGTACTTTTTAGTTTTTTTTAAGTGTGTGTCAAGTCCACCTAATATTTTTTGATGATACTTCATTCTTTCCTCATGATTTCAATGCTTTTTTCTTTCTTTAAGCAAATTTATTTTGATTGCTGTATCTATTGTTTCCCATGTTTAAAACCTTTGGTAGCCTACTTCTACTTCATTGTTTCTTGTTTTCTTGTGTTCTTTGTAAATTTTTATTTTTTGGCGGATATTTACTGAGGTCATACCTGTGGGATTCTATGACTTCCGAGTTGAGGGTATATTCCTTCAGAGAGGATTTTCCTTGGATTTCCAGGTGGCTACAGGGTGAAACAAATCCATGCCCACTTTCCTTTTTTTTCTTGGCTTGGAGTTTATTGGAATAAACCGGTAGTGGAAATTCAAACCTGAAAGTCATACGGGAGTTTCTAACATCTCAGGGGAAATTTCTCTTCATATTTTTTTCCATGCAGAGCTGATACTGACACAGGCAAGTTTCCTTGTACAGAGGGAATCTTTTTCTCTAGTTTGTCAACTTAAAAAGCAAATTCACCTATTTTACCCTCAGAATGAGTTTACTTGGGAATAGCAAAAGAATTGCAGTTCAGGATGTGCATGCTATGGTGGACCACAGGCAAGTCTGGAAAACAAAGGAGGGAGCTGCTTTCACAGAGCAAAAGGGGAGTAGGGAGGGGCTGTTCTAAAGGAAAACTCATTGAGGGGAGTAACTGTTCAGGGCAGCAAGGGCTTCTCACTGGCTGAGCTGGGGCATCTCCCGTTGGCTGAGCTGTCTCTGTGTGGGGAGAGAAATCTTCCTTCAGTAGTAGAGCAGTGTTACTTCCTGTTGAAGGTGCATCAGTCTCTCGCTGCTTGGTGTAACTGGTGATGGGTGATAGCACCCCTACAGGCCTTCCCAACTCCAATTTAGTTGAGATTTCTTTCATTCATTTCCACAACTTTAATATTTAATTTAGGGTCTATCTCTTCTGAAGCTCCACAGTTATGTTTTTCACTTTGACTTCCTACCTCCGGAGACCCAGCGCCTGTCACCTCCATCACATGTGGCTCTAGGTGACTAGAGAAAAGCTAGTTTCCTGAAGGGCACTGCCAGCTTCAGGATTGCTGACCATATAGCGTCATGATGCAGTTTCTTTTTCCCTCTGAAAAGTTCACATTAGCTGGGCGTACAGTTGAAAAGTATTGAAAATATTTTTTCATTCAACATTTTCAAGTGTTTTATCACAGGACGGTTTTTAGTGCCCTAGTGAGCCATCCTGCTGGGAAAAAGTATTTCTCTACTCCTTACTTCATTTTTCTTACTTTATTACACGGCCAAGTCTTCCACTGTAGTGTTTGATTGTAATCATGACAGCATATACGCTTATTATGTTTTTGCTAATGCTTCCCCATTAAGTTTGGTGTTATTTTTAGGTTTCTGGTAGGTAGCTTTTATTAGATTATTAAAATTTCCTTCTATTCCTAGTTATCCAGGATTTAAAAAAAAATCATACCGAGTGAATGTTGATGATAATATGGTTATTATCGTTTATATTCTTGCTATAGTGATTGGCATCTTTTTCTAAGATCGAATCATTCTTACATTTCTGGAGTAAATTGTACTTGGTCATAACCTATTCTTTTTTTTGTTTGGTGAGGAAGATTCGCCCTGAGCTAACATCCATGCCCATCTTTGTCTATTTTATATGTGGGAAGCCTGCCACAGCATGGCTTGATAAGCAGTGTACAGATCTCCCCCCAGGATCCGAACCTGCAAACCTCAGGCCGCCAAAGGGTGGCACGTGAACTTAACCACTACACCACTGGTCCGGCACCTAACCTATTCACATTTTAATACATTTGGATTTGATTAACTGATATTTATTTTTTGTTCACAACTACCTTGCCTCCAATTTTCCTTTCTTGTGTGTGTTGTTTCTGTCTTGTTGTAGTATCAGTTGGTCCTGTGCTTGCCCATAAAAGGAATGCACTAGTAGGAGTTTTCTAAGTGCTTGAGACAGAGAATGACACTTCAGACTGATAGACATGCCTGTTCCAAGACTCAGAGTCTGCGGAGAGCCTGTGTGCTCGGGAAGTTGTGAACTGCTTCCTGCGTATCAGGAGAGAGGGCCCTTGCTGTGTTGGAAGAGCAGGGTTTGAAGTCTGAACTCCTCAGCTCTTGCCATGTGCCTTTACGTGGCCCATCGAGTCCAGCCATCAGAGGGACTGGCAGCTCACGGAGCTTCTGAGATACTTGTTCTCCTCAGAAGTCTGCTTTCTATACTCAAAGTGGAACCTCAGATTCTCTTTTCTGTTTTTAAAGCGTATATAAGTGATGATTTTTACACGCATGTGTATTTTGCAGAATTTGTCATTTAGAAAGCAAGGCTGCTTTCATGGAGCCCAAACGTTCTCCCTCTGCCGAAGCGCGTGCTCCGAGCTGCAGTGGCACTCAGCGGGAGGCCCTGCTCACAGAGGCGGCTTTCAGCAGAGCCCGCGTCCTCGCTCTCCCTGTCGGGGTTCCGGCCTCTGCTCTGGATCCTGTTCCCTTCGGCCTGCATAGGGACCTTGCTCTGTCAGCTGGGCCGCCGTCTCCTGCTTCTCACCCTTCACTCAACTGACTCCTTCCCATTAGCAGTTAAACGCTCTCGAGGTTTTATTCGTACTGCAGCCCCTGTTGATCCTGGACCTTTGTTCTAGACACTACCCTCTGTATCTCCTTCCTTCCACAGTGACTCTCCCAGAAAGAGTATCTATCACACTGGTGACAACACATTCCTCAGTCCACTCTAAGTGCTCATCCTCCAATAATTTGATATCTCCCATCATCAGGTCATTGAAAGTGCTCCTCATCATGTCACCAAAGACCCACCAGCTCCAGACTGGGAATCCTCCATATTCGCGTTTGACCTCCTGTTATTTTATGCAGCACACAGCCATCCTCCTTTTGAAGAGATTCCAATGTCAGGTTGCCATGGAAACTGCCATGTGCTTGACCTCCTCCCTCTCTTGCTCTTTCAGGGTGAAGCACCCACTTTTGCTGGCCCTAACAAAACCGGCGGTCCCCAAACTCCAGTCCCGGGCTGAGTCGGGAGTAGCTGGGGGATACGGGTCCTGGGAACAGGCATGAGCAGCAGGGCGTGAGCACAAAGCCCGCACCGGGAAAAGGGATGTGCACACAGTGGGAGCCCAGCAGATGCTGGAAATCACATCCAGTCCTGGAGATGCTGGCCACTGCTCAGGGGCCCTTGCTTCCCACCGTCCCCCACGAAGGACTTAGGCCTCCGGTTTGGAGCGGTCACATGTGACAGAGACGGCCCTCCTCTTTGCCTCAGGGATGGCACAGAGACCACCCTCTGTCTGCCCCAAACTGCCTCATTCTGGGGCCACTGAGACTCTTTCTGGGAGGTTCCCAGGCTACCCCACTCAGCAGTCTCCCTGGGTCAGAGCAGGTGGGAGCTGGCCCGGGTGTGGGAGCAGGAGAGAGAGGAAGGTGAGCAGTGGGTGGGGCTGCACGTGCCCGACCCTGAGTCAACACCACAAGGGAGAAGCAATTGTTTTGTGCACAACTTTGAGTCTGACTCTTCAGCCCTCTTTGGATGGCTGCATCTCAACTGAAAAATGAAAAAAGTTGACCCCGCTGCTGTCTACCGGGCCCAAGTTTCAGATGTTGGACAGAGGCACGTGCGAGAACTTGTGAGTCCACATACCTGTGCCAGTGACGTCCAAGTTTATTCAACAGAATTCCTTATCTTCCGGCTCCTGGGATCTGTAGGAAGAGTTGAGGAAGAGCAGCCATGGTGCCTCCCCCATCAGAAGAGGGGTGTCCCTAGGATGATGGCCCACCACCCCCCATGCTGAGGAGTCCTTCACTCCAGAGACGTCTTACTCCCAAATCGTTCTGTCTCCCCCACTACCCTGATCCCTCAAACGGTCAGAAGCATCTGAGCACTACTCTGCATGGGTGACCCTCAGCTCCTCCTCCATCAACACTGAAGCCCTCGAAGGTGAAGAGTCGTCGAGTGACTGTCAGCAATAAACAGAGGTACAAGGCTTGATGTCAAAGAGAAACACTTGCAAACAAAATCACTGTCGGGAGGGTTTGGGCTTGCTCTGAATGCGAACTGTGGGCTACAGCCACCTGAGTTTGGTCCCCACCCTCCTCCTCCAAGATCCCTCGAAGTCAGACCACGAGGTGATGAGTGGAAAACAAGTTTAATGCAACAGGTTCCGGCCATCTGCAGTGAGTCTGCGTTCCTTGGTGCAGTGCTCCAGACGGCACGCTCTGGGGCTCAGGGCAGTCGGGGGCCCAGGGACGCAGAGGTGAGCGTCAGGAAAACCAGCAGCCCGGCACTGCTGCTCCTCGGGTCGCTTGCTCTTCCCCGTTCTTGATAGTTTGCCTCTACATCTGTGATATTTGGTTCTGCAGTGTTGCAAAGGGCCTCTCTACAACACTTCGCATACAGGAAGGGAGTAGGCTTTAGGAGTATAAACGACTTCTGTTCCAGACTTGGTGTGACAATTATTGGACAAAACCTGGAGCACTGCTTCGTAACGTAGAAGAAACGTGCAAACATTCCTAACAGAAAATACAGACAGAAAAGAAACACGTGAATCAGAAGCAGCGACACCAACGATGTTCCTGTCTGTCCCTGCTGGCACGCCCTCTCAGACGCCCACACTCAAAGAGGGCACCGAGGGGGAGTCAGGAGCATCACCGAGGAGGACGAGGTCAGGCCCTTGTGTTCAGAGCTGCTTCTGGGAGTGGGAGGTGGCCTGTGTGCAGCCCTGGCCTGTCCGAGTGCCCCGGGGACCTGGGTCTGGGGGTCTCCGTTTGGGAACGTACAGGCTCCGTCTGCCTCAACTTCTCAAACACACGGTTGCCCAGGCCTGTGTGACCACGGACAGTCACATGGCAGCAAGGGACTCCTGGCCATCCTGGCCACTGCCCAGGCTCGGAGCTGGCCTCTCAGTGAGCTGCCGCCCACCGGGTGGGCCTGGGCGTGGGCGCCGTGACGGTGAGCCTGCCACTCGGGCACAGCTCGGCGCCGGGCGGCGGGGTCAGTCTCCGGACTTCACCTCGTCTTGGATTTCACTGTGCAAATCATTCTTCCATTTACTAAGTTACAAAGTCCACGTGAGGCGAAGTGAGGCTTAAGCCTCAACTCGGCACGCCACACATTTCCTGGAACATGGAAGGCCCCCGACGTGGCTGAGGAACTGAATCTGAACTCTGGAGCCCTGACAGGGCCACTGCGGGTAACGCTGGGGCCTCCGCTCCCTCAGGGAGGCGGCTCTCCGTGCGGCCAGTTCTCGGTGAGTGACGGACGCCAGAGCAGCGCTCTCCACAACCTCGTCAAAGTGGGCACGCTCCTTTCAGAACACGCTGAAGCCCACACCCCGACCTGTCTACATCTCTCGTGAAAGCGATCCTTGGTGGGACGTTTGAAATCACTCAAGCTTAGTTTTTCATTTAAAAATGAATGAAAATAAGTCTCTTCTCTTCTTACCCCGCAGTGTTTCATCTTGCCCAACTGTCATGCCTGCTGCCCTATTTCGGCACCATTCCTACCTGAGCTGGGTCACCTCTGTCACCTGCTTGCACTCCTGGCTTCTCAGGACTTTGCTCTTCGGAGTTAAAAAACAGGTCACTTTTACATTAGTTATTGAAGAGAACTCGACAGACCCTAATTCCGGAAAATATTCTAGTGATCTGCCTATGGGTCTGAGATACTTACTCACAACCACAAAAGTACAAAACTGAGCGCTCCGGGGACAGTCTGTGGGACTAGAGCATCCGAAATTATCTTGTTCCTCGCAAACGTGACACCTCAGTGCACCTGAAATGAGGAATGAGAAGGAAAGGGGAATGTTCACTCAGTTCTCCAGTCCTATCAGACAGTGCCCCGCTGTCCTCTCCCTCCTCCAAGTGGGCACTAACCAGTGGGCCCCATCTCACCCGGCCCCCGAGCTTTTTGTCTTCTCTCCTGGGCTTCCTCACCCACCCACAGGCTGTGTCTCAGTCACACACCCACAGCCAGACACGCGGCGTGGACAGGGACACGCACAGACACCCACCACCGCACCCACACACCCTCACCCCGACATGCACGCCCACACTTCACACAGACACATCCCCACTTCCTCACAGCGATGTGTGCACACACCTTCCCACCCGCCTTCCTGGCCCATCAAGAGCCTCCTGCAGCCCCCGGCTCCACCCTCCTCGTCCCCCAGGCCCTGCGTCCTGACCGCTGCGCGGTAGCCCACTGCGGGGTCTGTGTGAGGACAGGACTTGCTCCCGGGGGAGAAGCTGCTCACCCTCTAGCAGCTTCTCCCTTTGTCAGAGACAGCCCTAGAAGGCCTGACGAGGACCAGGCCAGACTTGGCTTCCAGCCTAACGTCTCCCAAGACGGCAGGGCCACTGAGGGGACAGCAGGGCACTGGGGAATAAACCAGGGTTCCGGCCACCCTGCCTGCCCTGGGTGGAGCCCCACATCAAGAAGTTCCCCAGTAGGTGTCCAGGTCAGCTGGCCGTCCCCCTGATGCTCTCCTGCTCACTGATTCCTGGGCTCTGCAACCGCCCACATCCACCCGGGGTCACCGCAAGGTCCGGATAAGGGGGCCACCACCGTCTGCAAAGACATCCCAGCCTGCCTCCTCTCCCAGCCCAGGAGGCTGAGGGGCCCAGGCTTACTTTGTTTTCCAGACACGGTGACATTTGTCTCCACCTGTGGCAGGCCCACGACCAGGAGCAAAGCGAGGACGACCGTCATTTCCAGTGGTGCCTGGCCCTGGACCTGAGGAGCAGGGCCACTGGGTCAGCTCTGTGGCTCCCTCTGTGGTCTAACCTGGCACCTGCATGCCTCCCACCATTCAACGCCCTTTCCCATGGACGCTGGGGCAGCCCATCTGCTCCTCATCTGTGGGCCCGAGCCAGTGCGGCCTGTTGGTGCTGGGTGGCTGTCACCACTCCCAAGCCCCCTGCCCCTGCAGGGACCTCACCACCCCCTGGAGCTCTGTGCTGTCACTCACCCGCCCCCAGCACTCTTCTCAGCAGGCTTTCCTGCTGCCCCCCCAAGGGCGGCACCAGCTTCCCCCCAACCACCGCTTTGAGCTTATGAAAATTAAGAAAGGGAAATGTCATTCAAAATGGAGTCAGGAGACCAGAAGTGGGAGCCCTCACACACTGCCACTTGATGTCAATTACAGGACGGGTTGCCAATTACAGTCCTCCATAAAAAGAAGTCATCAATGGGAAGAATCCTCAACTACAGACCCCACAGGAAGAGATGTACACTGCATCCCCAACGAGAAGTCGACCACCCCAGCAACTCAGCCAATGAGAAACCATCCCCACCAGGAACTCTTCCTTCCTTCCCACCAATGGACTTTTGTTCAAAACAACCGCTCCCAACTTCCTCCCTTTTCTCTATAAAATAACATTCCTCTCCTTTGCTTGCTGGACTTGCCTATGACTTTTGTTACAGTTTGCTAGTCTCAAATTGCAATTCCTTTGCTATTCCCAAATAAACCCATTTTGCTGGTCAAATAACCAGCTGTTTTATTTGGAGGCTGAAAAGCTCCCACTCTCTCAGGAGCCCCCACAGGGCCCCTTCCCCTCAACATCACCTTCCTTCCTCCCCCATCTTTGAATCCTTTCCCATCCATCAGCCAGGTCACACCCACTGGTGCACCCGGACCCCAGTGTACGTGAAGACATGGGTGTCCCTGCAGTGCCTGGCCCGCTCCAGGTTGAGCTCAATCCCACCTTAGGTCCACTGCCCACCCACGGTGCTGAGGCTAGCTCTCTGCTCACATGGCCCACTGGCCTCATAACACATGGGCTATCCTGCACTGCCCTTTCTGGATGACTCTGGGCCTGCTTCTGGAATGTCGCCCAAACTGTGTACCCATTCCATTCTCCCTGCTGTGTGGTTGAGTGGGGGTCTATGAGGAGAGGTGGACCCCCATGAGTCTGGGGGAGGCAGGGCCCTCTCACAGAGGGCATGGACATTCAGTGGCTCTTCCCCTAGCCTGGCAGCTGAGTCCCCACCCCGAAATCTGCCCAACCAGGACCACCTCCTGTCCACACACGCCTGGCTCCTTCCACCCCCGGAACCTAAGCAACTTGTGAAAAGCACTTGAACATTCTCCATTGAAGTATTTCCTGCTCATACAAGCACCTTGATAAATGTTGGGGGGTGACTAGAATAGGGAAACCAATGCAGAAGACGCCAGAAGCCTGACTTGCAAGCTGTCCCCAGTGTGCCTAGGGAAGCACTGCCCCACGGAATCCTATCTTCCTCAGCCTGGGTATCAAGTGGCCCTGAATTGCTGGCAGGGGAGGGTGTGTGGCAGGTCACACCTGAGTCCAGGTAGGCAGGAGCACTGTGCTCCAGGGAACGCCCCCAGCCACGAGGCGGTGTCTGCATCCGAAACATTTTCTTGCAGGGGTCCATCAGCACCCCCACCGCTGCAAAAGCCTATGGTCCTTCTGGAAACTGCCTCTCCTGGTCCCAAGCAGCCCAGCGCCCTGGGCTACCCCATCTCTCTTTTCAGGAGTAGGATCACTCCTTGGTGCCAAGAGGGGTGCCTCTCTGAGGGGAGGTGCCTCCCCAGCAGGCCGCCCATCACCCCGAGGAGACCCACCCAGGTGGTGGCTGCCCCCGACATGCATCCCGCACAAGACCAGCTGAGGGGCCCCAGCACAAGGGCTGACTGTGCAGCAAGCAGCCATGCCCCTGAGGTAAGGACGATCAAGATCCCACCCTTGGCCCCCTGCTTGTCTAAGTCCCGCTCCCTCAGGGAGGGCTGAGTCTCAATGTGTGATGACAGCACAGGACCTCCCACTCGGGATGGAAGATGGCTGGTAGCACCTAGGTCACAGACGACCAGAGCAGAGGTGGGTCAGCGCCAGTGCCCTGGAGGCTCCTGATGCACCGAGTCAGTTGACTTCCCACATGAATCCCCCACCCTCTCCAAACTCAGACCCCTCCTCCCCTGAAGCCCCTCTCACTAGGTCCTACCTGCTCTCCCTGCATTCCTTCCTTCCCTCATCCACACTTGCTCCCATGGCTGGTCTCACAGACAGCTAGTGACCCAGAGCAAATGCACCGAGGCCCTCTTCCTCTACCAGCACCCCCAGACACTCTGAACACTTTCCATTGCAAATACCCGGATAAGATGCTGGCCAATTGCCGTCAGATGTCCTCACTGACGCCCACTGCGATCTTTAAACGGATGGGAGGATACCCAAGAGCTAGAGCGAAACTCGGAGCAGAAATTCAAGCTGGAAAGCATGCACAGACACTACAGTTTCCTGCACCATCTGTTAGTGTCCAGACCTTAGACTGAGAATCCAGCCACTGAACAGGTCTGAGAGATGCAGCTCGGGCTGCTGAAAAGTGGGGAGTGGGCACTGAGATTCTTGCACAGAATGTGAACCCTCCGAAAGAGAAAGTATGAGAGAGAAGTGGGTCGGCGAACGTGGCCGTCGGCACTCCCAGATGCGCAGCGAACTTGTCCAGGCCTCAGCTTCCAGAAGATACATGGAAAGAGCATGTTTCTGGGAATTTCTTAACCAGAGGCTTTCTCCACAGCAGGCCTGGGGTCAGAATGGACACGACTGTGGGGCCGTAAACCTCAGGCACGAAAATCACTTTGAGGCGGCCAAGAATCTTTCTCATCCTGGGAAATGTGCCAAAAGGCACCAGAAACCGGTGCTGAGGGCCACTCCCTCCACTCTAACGCTCAGCCTCCAGGCAGATTCATGACAGCAAATGCAAGCTGACCATGGACAATGAGAGGCGGGATGCCACTCAAACTGCGAGGATCAAGAAAATGAATACGGTTAAAAGTCCCATTTCTAGAGCCTTTGGACAGACGTGGAGGCACCAAGGCCTGGATGCACTAAAATTCCAAAACTGGACGAGCCCTTCCAAGGAAAGCCATCGTCATTCCAGGTACATTTGTCAGTTTGGCCAGTGGCTGAAGGCCAGGCTGGCTACAGGCAGAGACTTTAGTAGGGAAGGCAAGCCAGGAGGCCTGTCTGGGCTCACAGGGGCTGGGGTGGCCCGCAATCTCCAGGATCCCTAGGGACCAAGCCGGTTTCCCCACATGAGGGCCTCTGTGGGCTGTGGGGGGTCGACAAGGCCAATAAAATCCCCTGTAGTTTGCTGGATCCTGGAAGACCAAGTGCTCCCAGATGAAGGAGCCTGCACTGATCACACCGCTGCTCTCTGCCATAAGCCACTGGCCTCCTCAGAAACATTTGCAAACGTGGGAGCTGGGTCAGGCTCTGGCTCAAGAGGGAAGCTCCAATCGGCACAGGGTACGGAACCAGGAGATACAGACATTCAAGGCTCTCAGTCCAGATCCCAGGAGGGCCAGCCCAGAGGTGGCCTGGGGCCAGTGATGACTGCAACCCACCCCCAACCGGGCTCAGTTCCTGAGCAGGCCGGTGGCCAGGCCCTCCCACAGCCTCCCTGAGAGAGAAGCAGACAGGCATCCCCCTTGGTAAAGCCCAAGCATCCATCCACTTATGGCTCGCTGACACACAATGCGACTCTGCATCAAAACCTACAGGCTGTGTAAGAGGCAGGACAAGGGGACTGCTCATCAATAAAGCAGAAGTGAAGTCCACCCCCAGTCACCCAAAGGTGGACGTCAGCATACGAGTGCTTTAAATCATTACAAGGAGACTATCAAAGAGAAAGAGATAATATAATTGATTTTTTAGAAGATGAAAACATTCAACAGAGAAACAACATCCAGAAAGAGAATCAAATGGGCATCCCAGGACACGAAAACAAAATACATGGACATAACAAACTCACTGGGTGGGATTAACAGCCAACTGGACTCAGCAAAAGACAACGACAAACAACGTGAAGACAGGTCTGTAGAAAATATCCAAACTAATCTCCAGAGGAAGAAAAAGAGGAGAATGAACACAACCGGGAGAGGGGACTCACAGAGGAGAGCGGACCAGCGAGCATCCGTGTCACCAGAGCCCAGAAGGAGAGCACATGGAAACGGACAGAGCAAATCCTTGAAGAGACCACGGTAGACAGAGCAATTGTCCAAGACGCCCGAGGGGCATCAGCCCACACCCTGAACAGTGCAGGGCAGCGGGTCCAAAGTAGAATGCACACAGGAGACCCATGCCACATGCACCACAGCGCAGCCGTGGAAAACCATTTCAGTGAGTGAAAATCTGAACAGCAGCCAGAGGGGAGAAAAGGCAGAACCTTCCGGCAGCAACAATGCCAGACATGGCTGGTCTTTGCACACAAACTAGGAGAAAGAGAAAACCCACAACCACAGCTTCCAAACGCTGTACAAAGAAGACACGACCACCAAGACTTCTGCTCTCCTTGAAGTGAAGACGCACTTCCGAAAGGAAGGTCACACGAAGAGGGTTTGACACAAAACTAGGTGGATGTCTCGGCCCCGGCAGACCCCACACAAGAACTACAGACTGTAACACGCTCGGAAATAAAAGCCATGACAACCAGAGCCACGTGGACACAGCTCCGTCGGTGTCACCCAGCGCAGACTTCAGGCAAAAAGTACTGCAAGACACAACGAGGGAGGCAGAGCTCAGCTCCAAAAGGAATTTCTGAAACTCAATCCGCGTACCTTTTCTGACTACAGTGGCATTGCGAAGGAAATCGGTCACAGAAGGAAAACTGGAAAATCTTCGCGTTTGGAAATCAAGAGCACGCTTCCAAATCATAAGTGCCTCCCCTTCATTCCCAGTAGAAAATAAATATTTTGGGCAGTGTAATGATAAAAATATGACAAACAAAGCCTGACATAAGCAACCTCAAGAGATGTCAAGGAAAAGTAGGCTGTACGGGTACACACTAGAAAGGGAAGAAAGGCTGAAAACCAGGGAAATGACAGCAAATTCAACCCCAAAAGAAGGGCCTGAAAAAACAAGAAAAAGCAGAAGCAGGAAGGGGGAGGGGGTACTAGGTGGGGTCCAGATGGGGCTGGGACCCCAGGGGATGGGACTATATGGGGGCGGGAGATCCCGGGACCCCAGGGAGGGGGTACTATGTGGGCTCGGGAGGCCGCTGGGGAAGGAGACTGTGGGAGTGGATGACCCTGAGACCCCAGGGAGGGGCTGCTATGTGGTCGGGGCCGGACTGACGTCTGGGAGGTCCAAGCGGGACAGGGGACCCCGGTTCGAAGGCAGCTGGGCTGACCCTGCCCTGGGACCCGTGGAGGGCCACCCCCAAGACCCTTGGACGCTGACATGGACCGAGGTCGGAGCTTGCAGTGCTGACCACACCCGCCGTGACCGCTGCCCACAGACCTTCTGGAATCTTCCACTCCACCCGCCCGGGGGCACCTGGACCTTCTGGAGCCTTCGTCGCTGAGCGGCCGGGAGGACGTGCTGTAGCCGCGGACCAGGAGCAGCCGTCGGTGAGGGCCGGGAGGACGCTCAGCGTCGGAGCGCAGTTCCCGCAGGAGGAGCGCGTCTTCAGGGGTCTCCCGTCAGCCCTCGCGCGGCTTCTAGAAGGTCCTCCTGGCCTGGGGGAAGCACGTTTCCGCCAAGGCGCTTCCATCTGACGGCTGAGGGGAAAGGTTCCGGAAGGTTCTGGGTGCTTCTCTAAGGGGGCCGGGCGGTGACGAAAGTTCCAGAAGGCTCTAAGCGCTTCCCTCAGAGGTGGGAGCGGCAGGGAAGGCTCCAGAAGATCTGGGGGTGGGGTTCACAGGCAGGCGTGGGCGGCACTGCAGGCTCGGACCTCCGTCCAGGTCAGCTCCGTGGGTCTTGGGAGCCGCCCCCCACAGGTGCCCGAGCAGGAGTCCCCTGTCCTGCTGGTGCCGCCCAGCGGTCCAGACATCAGTCGACCCCGACTACATAACTCCCCACTCTGGGGTCCCGGGGCCTCCCGCCCCCACACAGCACTCCTTCCCTTGGGTCTCCGGGGCCTCAGGTGCCCACGTAGCCGGGCTCCTCAGCTGGTCTCGTGCAGGCTGTATGTCGGGCGGTCACCACCTGGGTGGGTCTCCTCGGAGTGACGGGCTGCGCGCTGGGGAGGCACCTCCCCTCAGAGAGGCGCCCTGCCTGGCACTGAGGAGTGATCCTACTCCTGAAAAGGGAAATGGGGTGCCCCAGGAATCGGGCTGCTTGTGGCCAGGAGAGGCAGTTTCCAGAAGGACCATAGGCTTTTGCAGCGGTGGGGGTGCTGATGGACCCCTGCAAGAAAATGGTTCAGATGCAGACACCGCCTCGTGGCTGGGGGCGTTCCCTGGAGCACAGTGCTCCTGCCTACCTGGACTCAGGTGTGACCTGCCACACACCCTCCCCTGCCAGCAATTCAGGGCCACTTGATACCCAGGCTGAGGAAGATAGGATTCCATGGAGCAGTGCTTCCCTAGGCACACTGGGGACAGCTTGCAAGTCAGGCTTCTGGCGTCTTCTGCATTAGTTCCCCTATTCTAGTCACCCCCACCCCTTGCCCCTTTGTGGAGGTGCTTGTAGAAGCAGGATATACCTCAGTGGACAGTGTTAAGCAATTCTCACAGGCTGCTTTGGAGGCCTGGAGTCAAGGAGTAGATAAGGAGAAGCGTTTGGGGGCACGGGGCCTCAGGTGTGCTCCACCTGGAGGCAGCCCCAGGACTTCGCTGACTCGGCTGAGTTCTGCCTGATGGAGAACAGGGAGGATGACTGTCTAAGATGAAGGCATGAGCGTGGCAACGGCTGTGTGTGTGTGGGAAAAGCCTGCTGTCCCCAGTCCCTGCCCAGAGGAGCTCCCAGCCCAGAGGGGAGGGGCGTGCAGGTGGGAAGAGCAGCCAGAGAGTCAGTGCTGGTGGAGGCTGGGAGGCCAGAAGCCCCGCGCAAGGAGCCATGCCCGTGCTGACGTGCGCCCGGGTCTCGTCACCCACAGGGTCAGCTCCTTCAGGAAATGATGCTCCTCTGTGCCCTGCTCCTCGCCGTGGGGTTGCCGCTGGTGGATATGAATAAAACCGTAGCACCTTGTAAGTAGCAGGCCCTCTGACTGTCCTGGAGGGGTCGAGAATTCGCGGAGTTATCTGAGGTCATTGGAAGCATTTGAGTGGAATTTTCATCATCTGGTCCAGCCGAGGTCTCCTTTGTCAGTGCAATTGGTGGGCAGAGAGTGGATCTGGAGAGTGATTGTGAGCAAGGTCAGGTCCATGAGAGGGTCAGGAGGGAGGAGGGCTTCCCCCAAAGAGCAGTGGACATGGAGCCCTGAGGGGGAGACTCTAGTCCAGGGAACTCCGGGAGGGTGCTGGCCTCGCGACTGTCAGGCCTTCCTTGGATCCGTGGACCCCATCTGCAGAGCATGGGATTCCCACGCCTGGCCGTCTGGGGGGCATTCCCTAGAGCCTGTCTCTGGGGACAGGTAAAGGTCCTGGGTGTACCCAGTTTCTGCTCAGGGGGTAGTCCTGGCAGACTCAGAGCCCACCGAGGCTGAGCTGTGCAGGCCTCGGGAAGTCCTTCGAGGCCGAAGGGAGGGGCCAGCCGCCGGAGGAGGTGCAGTGGGCTGGTAACAGGGAGGAAAATGCGTGCTGGAGCAGGACGCTGATGCTGCTTTCTTTCCTCTCAGGGACCTATAATTTGAAATGCCACTCCTGTTGGACCATAAACAGCTTCTCTTGTCCACAGATTAGAACATGTCCCTATGAAGTCAGGCGCTGTCTGATAGTCTCTATCCGTAAGTACCTGTTTGTCTTTCTTACACCTGGTGAATTAGTCACCCTGCCGGAGCAGTTTCAGGGAGCAGGCCCAATTTGTTTTCCGCTGCACCAGCCCGTGGCCCTTGGCCTGCTCTTTTGCCCATCCTGAGAGCATGTAGTGGGCACTCGGCTCAGCCCCAGGAAAGGGCCGTGTGCACTGTCAGGGAGAGCCACGTCCGCTGCGAGGGGGGCTGTCAGTGTGTAGGCCTCCTGCAAGGTGTCCAGGGGGTGGGAGAATTGCTGCACCTCCAGGCCTCCAGCCCTTGTCAGTCCCTTGTCACGTGTGTAGACGCCGCAGTGCCACCTGGGCGATTCCTCGGTGCACATTTGACTCTGGCCATCTGGGGAGGGCTTCCAGCTAAGCAGGCCCAAGAAGTGGACGCACCCTGGACTCCTCTGGGCAATGCCTACCCCACACAGATGCCAAGGCCAAGGGTGGGGTCAGGGCAGAGCGTGACCTTCCAAGATGCTGTCATGCTCTGAGAAAGGGGTCCCTCTCCCCAGGGCCCTAACCTCAAGAACACGTATGGCCAGAGGCCAGTGACCATTTGATTAACCTGGGAGGCTGCAGCCAGCAGCCAGTAGGGCCTGGCAGGGAGGTGGAGGTCTTGTCTGGGGCCTGGGCAGGGCCCCTCCGCTAGCCCCTGTTCTCCCCAGGGACTGAGACTCTCGTTGCATCTTCACACTCCAGTTTGTGTTCAAAGCACCCCACAAAACAGTCCTCTGGTTGCACCTCTTCATCGGACCAATTCCGTCACCCTGCGGGCATCCACCGACCTGGGACACAGGCAGGAGCTGAGAATCTGAGCTTTGCTCCTGCAGTGGGCGTCTGTTTGGTGCTGGTCTCTGCCCATCAGTGTCCCATGTTGTGGCTGGACCGGCCCTTATGGTTCTTAATATGATTGCAAGATGCCCTTTAGCAATAACCATAAGCAAACTGAAAAAATAAAGGTTTATTACCTACAGGACCTGGAAATTGCACAGCACGCTTGTGGCCACACAGGGAGGTCACGGGCAGAGAGAGTGAGCGAGTGTGGGCCTGGGGTTCCGCTTTTATTGGGGTCGAAGGTGGGGGCCTAGGGTTTTGCTGGCTCATTCTTTACTGGTGAACTTAAAACATGAGAGTGGGAATTTAAAGCGCAGGAAGAGAAAAAGCTAGACGTCCCAAAAGTCAGTTATGGAAACCAACCAAGATCTCTGAAATAAAGCAGCCTGAGGGGCCGGTGGGGGCGGGGCTGGCTCTTCTGGAGTCCTGTGGCTGCCACCTGTTTATTGGACAGAGCCGCCTTTGAAGTCCACGTCCCTTTGAAGTGGGCGACCCCACAGTCAGAGCTGACGCCAGGCACTTGCATTCAAACAGGAAAGCCCCGTGTCGGGCTGCCCTACAGCACCTCCGGAGACCCGGATGAGTGGTGTGTTGCCACACTGGGATTACTGCTCCTGAAGGGGGCTGGGGACTGTGTTCCCAACAATCTCATCCCTGTGTGGCTCTGGGCTATAAGTGTGTGAGATTCCCAAGGCGGAGGTGAAGCAGAGACCGTTCCCCTGGAAGGTCCTGGTGGTCTCACACAGTGGTGGACACCAGGAGACCCCCGCCCGTCCTCACTCTTGTCCTGCTTCATGTCCGTCCCATCATCCCCATTGCTGGGCCTTTCGACCAAGAGCACCTCCTAAGACCCGAGCAGGTGCTGGGCTGCTGCCTGCATCGGCGACAGGTCCTCTGATGCAGCTCTGCAAACATGGCCTCGAGACTTCCCTCGCGTGGGCCGCAATGGGAGGACAGAGGTGTGCGGCGTTTGATACTTTTCTGCAAAGTTCCACTCTTCCACCCTGCCTCAGCTTCAAGTGGACCTGGTTCTGGACTATCGCTCTGATCGTCAGCCCCCTCCGCCTGGCAAACTTCCATTTCTCAGCTCCTCCCACAGTCATGGAAGCCGGAACACCTGGACTCAATAACTTATCCCAGAGCCTCAGAGGTGCAGTTTTCCCGAACGACCCTGATGGATTCCGGGACAAAGGATTTATAAGAGCATTTGGCAGAGACCTGAGAGTGCTGGCACGGCTAGACAATTCCCCCTTCAGGACGTTTGCTCATTTCCGGGGCCGTACTGGATGGTAAGCATAAAACCTCTATGGAAGAATTTTGAATGTCAGAGACTGAGCTTCCATCCGCACTCAGAATCCATGAGGTATCGGTGGATGGACAGACACATAGTCTGCGGGACAGAATAGAGGACGCAGAAACAGCCCCACACACGTATGCCCATGACTTTTGATAAAGATGCAAAAACAATCAATGAGAAGGATAGGCTCCTTAACACGCACAGGCAAAAGTGAACCTCGACCTAAACCTCAAACCTCATAGGAAAATCAGCTCAAATCGATCATGGGCTTAAATGTAAAAGGGAACACTCTAAAACTTTTAGAAAAAGAAAACGCATGGGAGAAAATCTTTGGCACCTAAGGCTAGGCAAAGAGTTCTTACACTTGATGCCAAAGCACGACCAATAAAGTAAATTGATAACATTGGCCCGCCACCAGTTCTAAATATTTTTCTGTGTGAAAGACCCCGTCAGAGGATGAAAAGACGAGCTACAGCCTGGGAGAAAGTACGTGCAGACCACATGCCCCACAAGGGCCTTGGATCATGAACACACACAGAACTTTCAAAATCCAACAATAAAAGTGCAGCCAATCTCATTAGAAAAGGGGCAAAGACATGAAGAGACATTTCACCAAAGTGGTTTCACACAGAGCAACTAAGCACATGGATGTTGACAGCAGCTTTATTCATAATACCCTAAGCCTGGAAACATCCCAGCTGTCCCTCAATGGGTAAAGGGTAAACAGACCGTGGTACCTCCTCACCATGGGATATTACTCAGCAGTGAAAGAGAGCAAAATGTTGATATGTGCACCAGCTTGAATGCATAGCCAGGGAACTATGCTGAGAGAAAAAAGGCAATCTCCAAAGGTTACATAGCATATAGTTCCCTTTCTAGAGCATTCTAGAAATGAAAAACTTGTAGAAATGGACACCAAGTTACTTTTGTAGAGGGTCACGCTCTGTGGATTTGTGTGGGAAAGAGGTTACTGGGTCCATAGAAGGGATAATTGTGGTGCTAAAACTCTTCTTTATCCCCACTATTTTGAATGCCAGTACCCTAGCTATTGTACTACATTTGTGCAAGATGTTACCATTGGAAGGAACTGAGTAAAGGACACACAAGATCTTTCTGTATTTCCTGCAACTGCACTTGAATATACAGTTATCTCGAAGTAACATGTTTAACGGAAAAGAGATTTAAAAACTAACATAGCATTAATCACATTACTATAAAATGATTCCAGTTAGGAACTCAAGACTTTCAGAGTGAACAAAAATTAATATATTCTGTTTACTAGAGACATGCTTTAAAGTAAGAACATAAAAAGTTTGAATATAAAATATAGAAAGTGGTATACAATTTAAATACTGTCCAAAGGAAGCACTTATACACACACGGAGGCAAAGTAAACACTGAGACAAGAGCATTACTTATGTGAAGAGCCACATTGTATGGAGATGAAGGGAAAGATCTACCAGGATGTTATCACGATCTAAATCCATATGCGCCCAATAACACAGGATGAAAGTACATACAGAAAAAACTTTGATAGAACTTAGGAACTGCAGGCAAATCCACAAGTGTGTAGTTGTCATTAACACGTCTCTCTCCATAGCTTCTAGATGCCAGAGCAAGAAGGCAAGACTTATTATAGTTATAGAGCAGGGTCAAGGAACTTCTGAAGAGGACCCGATGGTAAACGTTTTCAGTTTTGTAGGTCGTCTAGTTTCTGTCACAACTGCCCAACCCTGCCTTTGTGGGGGTGGATGCAGCCATAGAAGGTAAGTACACATGTGATCATTGCTATGTTCCAGCAAAGCTTTTGTTACAGACACAGTTTGTGAAGTGGATTCATCTCGTGGGCTCTTGTTTGCCAACCTCTGCTGTAGAAGGTGAACAAGGAATAATCACCATATATAAAATAGAGCCGGAAGTGATTAAAGTGGAAGGAAGCTAGAAATCATTACTCAACAGTGAGCTGGGAAGTCCCCGACTGCTTAGTAATTATGCAGAGCATTTCTAAATGACCAATTACCCAAAAGAGAGCCACACAGAAATTAGGAAATACTAAGGTCCGAATAATTATGAAGCTGTGACATGTCAAAAATGAGTGGAAAGCAGCTAAAGGATCACTTACAGCAAAATCAGTGAGATTACTGGCATCTAGTAGAAGAGAGAAAGGGGTGAAAAAGAGCTAAGCTCCTATTCAAAAAGATACAAAACGCATAGAGAACCCGCCCAAAGAAATGAAGAAGGAAATATAAGGAGGATAGCAGAAACCCTTGAAACGGAAAAAAGAAAAAAGAACAACAGATAAAAATCAGAAAGCCAATAGCTGGTTCTTTGGAAGGATTCATAGTATTGGTAAAACAGTGAGAGAAATCAAAGACAGAAAGATAAAATTCACATTTCTAATATCAGAAACGAAAAGGGAGGCATCAATCAGACCTTATAGACCTTATAAAGGAAACAAGAGGCTCTTATGACTAGCCTTCCTATGATAAATTTGAGATTCCCAATGAAATGAACAAAAACTTGACAAACACAACTTAACCGTATCTGACCCACAATGAGATTGTAAAGCTGAAGTGTCCTGAATCCTTTCTGGAAAACCTACCCAACCAGAGATTGCTTCCCTGGCAAATGTCTCTCTAGTTTTATGGGAGAAGTCACCCCAATCCCACGCAAATTCTTCCAGATAATAAACGAGGAGGAGTTGCTCCCCAACACATTCATCGTGGTATCTTAACCCTAACAGAAAAACCCAGCAATGTCATTGGAAGAATGGGAAGTCACAGACGGTCCTCTCTCATGACTAGAGATGCACAAGTACTACCCAAATCTTAACCAAGAAAACCCTGTTTGCATAAGCCATACCTCATTCAATGCAGTGCAGCATCCTGGATGGGATCCTGGAACAGGAAAAGAACATTAAAGAAAAATGAATGCAATCTGAACAAAGTGTGGAGCTGAGTTAATAAGATTTTATCAGTATTCACTCATCATTCGGGACATATGTACCATAGTAGTGAGAGGGTGGAGAGAAGAGGGGACTGGGTGTGTGGTATGTAGGAACTCTTTGTATTATCTTTGCATCTCTTCTAAAAACCTGAAACTAGTTTAAAATAAAAAGTTCATATTTACACACCCACATCATAACCACTACCTTATGGATTTAATCACAGAACTGCAATGTGGTTTACAATTTGAAACTCACTAGTTCAATTCACCATGTTAACAAGAAAATGGGAAACATCATAATCATGATCACAGATGCTGAAAACCTTTTTTTCTTAAAGGTTTGCCCTGAGCTAACATCTGTTGCCAATCTTCCTTCCTCTTTTTTTCCCTTCCCCAAAGCCCCAGTACATCGTTGTCTATTCTAGTTGTAGGTCCTTCTGGTTCTTCTGTGTGAGCCGCCGCCACAGCACAGCTGCTGTCAGACGAGTGGTGCGGTCCTGCGCCCAGGAACTGAACCCGGGCCAGCAAAATGAATTGGACTGAACTTTAACCACGAGGGCATCAGGGCTGGCCCCGCAAACTGTAGATAAAATCCAACACTCTTTCACAATTAAAAGAAAACTGTAAACAAGTGGAAACAGAAAGGAAATTTTATCTCATACTCTAAGAATTCAATGAGAATGTTGGAGAGATTTTCACTTGAGGAGAAAATGAGATAGGAGCCCTGTCCTCACCACGTCTGCTCCCCATGGAACCAGAGTTCTTGATTGGTTCAGCAAGGCCAGAGGAGGAGATAAAATACAGGGGGATTGGAAAGACAGGAAATAAATAGCGAATAATCACCAAAGACTGCAAAGTTTGGAAATAACGAGTGATTTTAGCAAGCGGCCTGGGTACAAAATCAGGATTCAAAAATCAATTTAAAAAATCATTTGTCTTTTTATACACCAACAATAAAAAATTAAAAATGAAGTTTACCAAAAAAATACCATTTTGTAAACACCACAATACCAATACCTAGGAAGATCTCCAATTTGATTTGTGCAAGATTCTCATCCTGAAACTGCAAAAACACTTGAAGTTAAAGCCTTAAACCAATAAATGGGTGCACCAAGATGTTCAAATGTTTATGGAGATAGAAAGGTCCAGGAAGAGCCCTGGCAATATTGTGGAAGAAGAAAAGAGCTGGGGGACTCGCACTCTTGACTAGAAAGATTATTTATATTATTTCATTAATTAAGGCAGTGCAGTGTTGCTGTCAGGACTGAAAAATGTACCAATAGAGGAGAAAAGAGACTGCAGAAAAGCCACATCTCTCCAGCTATGTCTTTCCTGACGAAGCTGACCCTGCAGCAAAGTGGGGAAAGATGCTTGTTTGCATTAACTAGTGGTGGACAGATGAGGTGTTATACACAATATTTACACTCTACCAAAGAAGCAGTTTCAGGTCATTTGTAGATCTCAATGTAAATACTAAAAGAATAAAGTTTTTTTTTTAAAGGAAAATGTAGAAGAGTATCTTTATGTCCTTTGGATAATGAAGAATTTTTCAAACTGGGCAAAATACTACTAGTTACATGAGAAAAAAAGTTGATAAATGGGATTACATAAAATTCACAATGTCTGCTCCTGAGAAGATAAGACAGTAAAAATGCAAGCCACTGATGCAGAGAGAGCCTTCAAACACATCTGCTAAAGGACTCATATTCAGAATATAGAATGAACTTCTTCCTACAAGTCAATAGTTGAAAACACAGTTCATCCAATCGAAATTTGAGGAAAAAGCTTGAAGGCAGTTTACCAGAAAATGATATCCCAATGGATAATAAATATAAGAAAAGTTGTTGAACATCATTCTTCTTGGTGGAAATGCAACTGAAAACCACAATACAATAACACCAAAAGGAGTGACTAAGCATCCAAAAACCACCCCAGCATCTGTTGGCAAGATTGTGAAGTGTACATGATCCTTTGGAGTAATAATAGGTACAACTACTCTGGAAAACTCTTTAACAGTATCTGTTAAAGCCGTACCTATGCATCTTAAAGACGCAGCATTACCACTCCTAGGTACATACCGAATAAAAAACTCACACAGGTTCACCCCAACACAAGGTCGAGAATATTCACTTCAATGCTATTTGGGGTGGATGAAAAATCAGAAACACTTGATGTCCATCAACAATAAACAGCAGTGTAGTCATCAATGGAAAAGCATACAGCTATGAGAGTGAATAATCTACAACAATGGGCAACAGCAGGGATGAATTCCACAAACGCAAAGTAGAGAAAAGAAGCCAAACACAAACAATGTAGGATTTCATTTTCATAAAGTTCAAAAACAGGCAAAACCAATGTATAGACTTAAAAATCCAGACACTTCATATCTTTGGCCTTGGCTGCTTATATGCCTGAATAGAGGAACAGAACAAGGAATTTGGGGGATTTCATGCAGTGCAGTTTTTTGAATTGGATGCTGGTTACCTGGTTGTGTGCACTTCCTGAAAATCCATTAAGCTGTCGATTTAAGATTACCCACTTTTCTGCAGCATGTTGGACTTCAACAAACTCTTCACATGGAAAATAAAGAAAACCAAGTGACTGGAGTTTAGTCATTAGTTCCTTCTGGTCTTACTGAGGAGGCAACTGCAGAGCCATGAGTGGATAAAGGGATTGTGGTAAGTTCCAGGAGAAAGTGTTTGTGTAAACACTGTGAGGCTACAAGGGGAAGAGAACTGGTGAATGAGGGCTGAGGAATTTAACCCAGGCATTCTTGAAGGAGGCCTCAGATGGAGCCTTGGTCATGTAGCATTGGTTGGCCTAGGCCATTGGGCGAGCCCACCAGTGAAGGTAATCCTGGTAGTTGTGGGACCCTACTTGGGACGGTGCATAAAGGCCACGCTGAGGAGCAGGTTGGCATTAAGGGTTCATCGGTGTTTATATGTTGGCCCAGGAACTGGGAACACCAGGCTGAGGGGCCCAGCAGGAGCCATGCCAACTAAAGGGGCCATGCCAACTGCAGAAAATCAGCTGAAGGGCACACAAATAGGGGCACTTCACTTGAGGGTCTGTGTGATCTTTGAGACACAAGTGATACATGTTTCCTGGTCTCCATTTCCATTTTCTTTCTAGAGCCCTGGAGTTCTTGTGACAGAAAATAAGTAGGACATTTTATTTGTAGAGCTACATGACGAGATGCCATAATGCTATTTAGGGAAGGTCAGAGACAGAGATGAGGTGCCAGTGCACAGAGAAAGCCATCGCCAGGAGAACTTGTTCTTGGAGTAACCAGACCCTCTAGTGGACCTGGATATTCTTTCTCTGTCAAGAATTCTGGCAACATAGTAGCATTTGGGGATGTAGAATGTGGGTATGGAGTGAGTTACCATGAATGTACTTTGATATTTGCAAGCAGAAAATGTGAAATCAATAATTTTAATCTCTACTTCTTTTTTAGGCTTGAACATTCGTGAACTACTCGTTTACAAGAACTGTACAAACAACTGCACCTTTTTATATCCAGCCCAAGTGCCTCCTGAAGCCCCAAGAGTAATAAGATCTAACAGTTTCTATTTTGTTCGTTGTTGTAGTTCTATGACTTGCAATGAAGGAGGACCTACTAATGTTGAGAGAGACATCTTACCTGATGAAGTAATAGAGGAGGAGATAGAAGGAACGGTGCGCTTAGGGGAGTCAAATTTTTTCCTGAGCTTTGTTTCCATCCTAGTCAGCAATACACTGACATGAGAAGCCCTCTTTGGAGGGTCTGGTCATCCCCCTCCATTTCTCAGAGCAAGTTTGCTCTCCTTTGTTCTCTTGTGAACCAGAGACACTGATCCACAGGGTCCCCAGTTGGTGAGTTACCCATTTTGACTTATTTCAAGAGAAAAATAAAGAACATTATGGTTTGGGTACTGCACACTCAGAGATTTCTTTGTGGTTTCAGCATTTGATCTGTTTTTTCCTCTTTAGACATCATCTCAGGAATAGACCAAAAACATCCTGCCACTTTAGCATACAGACACTGAATATTTTAATCAAAAGCAGAGCCGTTAGGGAGGATAGTCTATGTTTCAGCTGAAAGAGAGGCTCCAGCTATGCTCAGAACACAGGTCCCTGAGGCCACCTGAGACTCCATCCTTCCAGCTCTTGGGTCAGGGTTATGGAAGCAGAGAGGGTGCTTGGTGATGAGACGGCCATGGATAGTCAGGGCCTGACAGAGACTGTCCAGCACCCATGTATGGGTCAGTCTGACGGGTTCTGCAAGAACTGGAACCATCTCTTAAAATGGCGCCAGGCTTCATACACGTGATAGGATGTTGCCCCAGATGCTGACATCTGAGAAGGGGGGGGCCCTAAGGCCCCTGGTGACTGCCTTGAAGTGGCAGGGAGTTCCCAGGTGCCGCTGTCACTCTCATCGCACTGTGGTCGGTATCGGAAAACAGGCGTGGAGGGAACAGAAAATCAAGACCCTCTTTGCTCGCTCTTTTCCTCCTCCTTTACACCAATACGTGAGTTTAAATGATTCAGATAAAATTCACTGACATGAAAGTTCACCATTTTTTTTTTTTTTTTTTGCCGGGGAAGCTTCACCCTGAGCTAGCATCTGTTGTCAATCTTCCTCTCTGTGTTTTTTTTCCTCTCCAAAGCCCCAGTACATAGTTTTATATCCTAATCGTAAGTCCTTATAGTTCTTCTATGTGAGCTGCCACCACAGCCTAGCTACTGACAGATGAGTGGTGTGGTTCCCTGGCTGGGAACCAAACCCAGGCTGCCGAAGTGGAGCATGCTGAACCTTAAGCACTAGACCAGCAGGGCTGGCTCAAAATTCACCATTTTAAAAGAGTATAATTCAGAGTTTTTTAGCATATTCACAATGTTTTGCAACCATCACCACTATCTGATTCCAGAACATTTTACACCCCAAGAAGAAACCCCACATCAAATAAGCAGTTACTCTCATTCATCCTTTGCACAGGTCTTGGCAACCACTACCCTGCTCTCGGTCTCTGTGGATTTGCCTATGCTGGGTGTCTCAGGCAGGCTTCTCCAGAGAAACAGAACCAATAGGGGTATAAATACATGCAGTGAGAGAGGAAGGAAAGGAGGGAGGGATGAGAAGAGAGGGAAAGAGAAGAGGGAGGGGCGAAATAATTCCAAGCAGGATAAATAAAAAGGGACATGCATAGACTTCATATAGTAAAAGTAAAGAACACAGAAAACCAAGAGATGATCTTAAAAGCATCCAAATATTAAATAGGGATCACATGTAGGGGATGATCATTAGACTGATAGCCATCCTTTTTGTATCAACAATGCAAGCCAGATGACAGTGGACTAATGCGGTAGTTCATGGTTATTGATGTGACAAAATATTAAAATTTTTCTACTGCTACAATGTGAAAGAAACTATTTCTCACATAAAGTCTGAAATGAAAAATTCTAATGAGCAGATAGCTCTCCTTCCATCAGTAAATTCAATGAATGGTGTCCAAGGTCTCCAGGGCAAGCTGGTGGAAGGGGAAAGAACATGGAGGACCATACATGGGACCTTTCCCTGGACTAGGACCATAAGAGACACACATAATGTTTGCCCTGATTCCATTGGCTAAAACTCAAACACATGACTATGTAAACTGCAAGACAGGCTGGGAAGGGCAGCTTATTTATGTGTCTAGGAAGCAGAGGACATGTGATTGATGGAAGCTAACATCATCCGCTGCATCTAACATCTTCAAAAGGCCAAAATAAAAGCAGTGCCTAACTGGAGACAAACATTCCATGTAGTGACTACTGCAAACCGACATTCAAATAAACACACTCTCAGACCAACAATTCTGAGAGCAATCTCTACCAAGAGAACTTGACCCAATGAAAATTTTAAAGAATGATCTCTAGGAGGAACAGAATTTATGTACTGGGAGAGTTTTCAATATAGAAAAGAATGGTGAGCACAGAAAATAGTAAATATGTGAGTTAATGGAAACAAGCCTTAATCACATCTGTTGTATGGTGTTAAAGAAACAAAACAACTTTAATGAAAAAAAGCTCTAAAGTTTCTGCATTTTTTCGTGTGTGGAGAAGATGAATAATTTTATACCTTAAGTTACAAAGTTCACTTTAAAATGTCTAAAATAGTGAAAAAAAATGATACAAGTGGAGTATATATCTTCCAAAGTGGGAGAGAAAGGAAAATGGAATTTAAAAATGGATAACCCAAAGAGTGTTTGGGGAAGATGGTGAAGCAGGAAGGACCAGGAATCTGTCTCCTCACCTGGACAAAAATTGCACTGGTGGAATCTGTTCAATGTAACTCTTTTAGGAATCTGGAATCTGTTTAAGGTTGGGCACTTCCAGGGGAGGACTTGGATGGCATGCTGCAGTAAATGTAGGTCAATTTCAGCTCTAGCACAGTAGCAGCTACCCATCCCCACCCCAGCCACATGGCAAGCCGCTGTGCACATACCCCTGGAGCAGCTTGCAAAAAGCTTGCAGGAGCTTGGGTAGACAAAAAGGACCCTGTCTGCTGAATATTGGGGATGTCTTCTCTGATTGCTGATTGATGCTTTTGATCACAGAGGTGCAGACAAAGAAATAGGCAGCCATTGTTGCACCTCCCCTGTTGCTATAAGTCCTTTCCCCTCCAGCTGAAGTGACTTCCAGGGGATTTAAAAGGTTGATGCCCTTATCCCTCCTTCATTTTTTTTCTTCATCCTTTCAGGAGACACACATTAAAGACTAGGACATTCAAAATCAGCTGCATATATGAGGAAAATTAGAAAATGATCATGCATGCTTAGAGAATGGCTCAACGAGCCTACCCGAGAAGACATTAATGTTATGCTTCAGGCTGATCCTCTGCACAGAGACAGCCTAAAAAAATAAAAAATAAAAAACAATAACAAAAGGCAGCAAACCCTGGGGATGGGGAAGAATCTCATTTCCAGAGTTACCACTTTATTAGATTCAAATGTCCAGTGTTCGACAAAAAATCATAAGGCATACAAAGAGACGAGAAAGTATGGCTCATTCAAAGGAAAAAAATAAATCACACAAACTGTCCCTGCAAAAATCCTAATGGCAGATCTACTAGACAAACACTTTAAAACAATTGCACTAAGATGGTCAAGGAACTAAAGGAAGTTGTAGTGAAAGTTGAGAACAATATGTGAAGAAAAT
The DNA here is from genome assembly GCA_031878705.1 of Tapirus indicus. Taxonomy (NCBI): domain Eukaryota; kingdom Metazoa; phylum Chordata; class Mammalia; order Perissodactyla; family Tapiridae; genus Tapirus; species Tapirus indicus. The sequence continues at coordinate 2,185,888 of CM062935.1, forward strand.
GGAAATATCAATGAAGAGATGTAAACTGAAAAAAAAAAAAAAAGCCAAAGGAAATTCTGGAGCTGAAAAGTACAACTACTGAAATGAAAAATTCACTAAAGGGATTCAAGTACAGATTTGAGAGGGCAGAGAAAAGAATCAGTGAACTTGACGATAGGGCAATGGAAATTATTGAGGCTGAGAAACAGAAAGAAAAAAGATGGCATAAAAGTTAACAGAGCTTAAGGGACCTGCAGGACATCACCAAGTGGACCAACATACACATCATGGGAGCCCAGAAAAAGAGAGAGGTGGAGCACAGAGAAATTTAAAGAAATAATGGCTGAGAAGCTCCCAAATTTGATGAGAGACACGAATATACACACCCAAGAAGCTCAATGAACTCTAAGGAAGATTAACTCAAAGAAACCCCGCTGAAACACTTTAAAATGAAACTTTCAAAAGCCAAAGATAGAATCTTGAATGCAGCAAGAAAGTAGTGAACCATCCCATAAAAGGAATTCTCAAGAAGATAATGAGATTTCTCATCAGAAACTTTGGAGGCCAAAACACAGTGGGCCAATATATACAAAGTGCTAAAATGAAAATATTGTCAGCCAAGGATCCTATATCTGGCACAACTGTTCTTCAAAAGTGAGGGAGAAATTAAGATATTTCCTGACAAACAAAAGTTGAGTGAGTTTGTGAACCCTAGACCTGCCTGGCAAGAGAGTCCTGCAGGGTGAAATTGAAGGACACTAGACAGTAACTCAAAGCTGAATGGAGGAATAGAGGTCTCAATATAGATAAATACATGGGCATTTATAAAAGCAAGAATTATTGTAAGGATGGTTGTCATAGTACTTTTAACTTGAAATTTAAACTGTACTTAATCTTTGTTTTCTACATGATATAAGTGACTAATTCATTTAAAGGAAAAAACAACTATAAATGTAAAAACCAATATTCCTGTAACTTTGATTTTTAACTCCAAATCTTGTTTTCTACATAATTTAGGAGACTAAAGCATTTAAAAGAATTATTAGTTTATGTTTTGGGGCACACAGTTTATAAAGATGTAAATTTGTTATATCAACAGCCAAAAGGGATGGGGGTGGAGCTGTAAAGGAGCAGAGTTTTTGTATGTTACTGAGGTTAAGCTGGTATACATTTAAATTAGACTGTTACAACTTTAGGATGTTAAAGATAATCCCCATGGTAACTGCATAGAAAATAGCTATAGAATATACACAAAAGGAAATGAGACAGAAATGTAAACATCTGTACAAAAAATCATATAAACACGAAAGAAAACAGGAATGCAGGAAAGGATGAACAAATAGTACCATGACAGAGTAAGTCCCTCCTTATCAGTAATTACTTTAAATGTAAGTGGGTTAAACTCTCCAATCAAAAGACAGATTGGCAGAATGGATAAAACACATAACACAACTATGTGCTATCTACAAAACACTCATTTGAGATCCAAAGAAATAAATAGGTTGAAAGTGAAAGGATGGAAAATGATATTCCATGCAAATAGTAACCACAAGAGAACAGGAGTAGCTATACTAATATGAGACAAAATAGACTTTAAGTCAAAAAAAGTTTATGAGACAAAGAAAAACACTATTTATTAACAAAAAAAGTTCCAATACAGCAAAAAGATATAACAATTATAAACATTTATGCACATAATAACAATTAAAATATATGAAGCAAAAACTGGCAGTGTTGAAGAAAGAAACAGACAGTTCTACAATAATAGTTGGAGACTTCAATACTCCCCGCACAGTAAAGAATAGAAAAATCAGACAGAAGAGAAGTAAATAGAGGACAAGAAACTAACTAGATCTAATAGATATATACTGAACACTCTACCCCCAAACAGTATACACAATCTTCTCAAGTGTACATGGTACATTTTCCAGGATAGATCATATGGTAGGCCATGAATTAAGTCTCAATAGAGTTGAAAAAATAGATATCATACAAAGTGTCTCCTCTGACCAGAATGGAAAGAAGTTAGAAATCAATAACAAAAGTAAAACTGGAAAATTCATAAAACTGTGGAAATTAAACATAACACTTTTAAACAACCAATGGATCAAAGAAGAAATCACAAGGGAAATTAGAAAGTACTAAGAGATGAATGAAAATAAGAACACAATATACCAAAACTTATGGGACTCAGTGAAAACAGTGCTGGGGGAAATTTATAGCTATAAATTCTTACAATAAAACAAGAAAGATCTCACATCAACAACCTAACTCTACTACATAAGGAACTCGAAAAAGAAGAACACACTGAACCCACAGCTAGCAAAAGGAAGGAAATAATAAAAATTAGAGCAGCAATAAATGAAATAGAAAATAGAAAAAAAATAGAGACACTCAATGAAACCAAAAGTTGATTCTTTGAAAAGATCAACAAAATTGACAAAACTTTAGCTTGATCAGCTAAGAAAAAAAGAGAGAAGTCTCAAATTACTAAAATCAGAAATGAAAGTAGGGACATTATACTGATTCTACAGAAATAAAAATGATTATAAGAGAGTGCTATGAACAACTGTACACCAAAAAATTGGATAACCTAGTTGAAATGAACAAATTCCTAGGAAAAATAACCTACCAAGAGTAAATCATGAAGAAGTAGAAAATCTGAATAGATCTATAACTAGTAAGGAGATTGAATTAGTAGTCAAATATTTCCCAACGAAGGAAACTTCCAGACCTGGTAGCTTCACTGGTGATTCTACCAAACATTTAAAGAAGAACTAATACCAACCCTTCTCAACCTTTTCCAAAATAAAGAAGAGGAAGGACTACTTCCTACTTCATTCTATGAGGCTAGCAAAGCCCTGGTAACAAAGCCAGACAGGCAGTACAAGAAAACTACAGACTAATATCCCTGATTAAAATTGATGTAAAAATGCTCTACAAAATACTAGCAAACAGAATTCAGCAGCATATTAAAAGGATAATGCACCATAACCAAGTGGGATTTATTCCTGGGATGCAAGGAAGGCTCAAAATATGAAAATTGATCAATGTAATGTGCCACATCAACAAAATGAAGAATAAAAACCACACAATCATAACAGTTGATGCAGAAACTCATTTGTTAAAACACCCTTTCATGATAAAAGCAGTCAATAAAATAAGAAGAGAAGGAAAATACCTCAACATAATAAAGGCCATAAATGAAAAATCCACAGCAAACATTATACTCAATGGTGAAAGCCTGAAAGCTTTTCCTCTAAGATCAGGAACAAGGAAAGAATGCTCACTTTCACCACTTCTACTGAATGTAATGCTGGAAGTTCTGACCAGAGTAATTAGGTGAGAGAAAGAATAAAAGCCAGCAAATTGGAAAGGAAGAAGCAAAATGGTCTCTGTGTGCAGATGATAGGATCTTATATGTAGAAAACCCTAAAGACTCCACAAAAAGATGTTAAAACTAATAAGTGAATTCAACAAAGTAGCAGGATACAAAGTCAACACTCAAAAATCAATTTCTATACACAAAGAACAATCTGAAAAGGAAATTACAGAAACAATTCCATTTACAATAGCATCAAAAAGAACAAAATATTTAGGAATTAACTTAACCAGTGAGGTAAAAGACTTGTACAATGAAAATTACAAATCATTGTTGAAAGAAATTTGAAAAGACATAAATAAATGGAAAGACATCCAATATTCATGGATTGAAAGACTTAATATTGTTAAGATGTCAATATTACCCAAAGTGATCCACAGATTCAATACAATTGCTATCAAAACCCTAATGACATGTTTTTCAGTAGTAGAAAAACCCATCCTAAAATTCATATGGAATCTCAAGGGATCCCAAACAGCCAAAATAATCTTGAAAAAGAACAAAGCTGGAGGACTCACACTTCCTCACTTCAAAACCTACTACAAAGCTACAGTAATCAAAACAGAGTGGTACTGGCATAAAGACAGACGTATAGACCAATGGAATAGAATGGAGACCCCAGAAATAAACCCTTACATATACAGTCAAATGATTTTTGACACGGGTGCCAAGACCATTCAATGGGGGAAAAGACAGTCTTTTCAATAAATGATGCTGGGAAAATTGGCTACCTACATGAAAAAGAATGAAGTTGGACCCCAAACTCACACAATGTACAAAACTCAACTCAAAATGGATCAAAGACCTAAATGCAAGCCCTAAAACAACAAAACTCTTTGAAGAAACATGGTGGGAAAGTTTCATGACATTGGACTTGGCAATGATTTCTTGGATATGACACCAAAGGCACAGACAACAAGAGTAAAAATAGACAAATTGGACTTCATAAAATTTTCTGTATCAAAAGAAACCATCCACCGAGTAAAAAGGTAACCCACAGAGTGAGTAAAAATATTTGCAAGTCATACAACAGATTATGTAGAATACTCTTAAAACTCAACAACAAAAGAACAAATAACCTAATTCAAAAATGAGCAAAAGACTGGAATAGACATTTTCCCAAACAAGATATACAAATGTCTAATAAGTACATGACAAGATGTTCAGCATCACTAATCATTAGGGAAATGCAAATCAAAAATATGACAAGCGACCACACCACACCCATTAGTATGGTTACTCTCAGAAAAATAGAAAACAAGTTTTAGTGATGATTTGGCAAAATTGGAAATGTGTGTACTGTTGGTGGGAATGTGAAATGGTATAGCTGCTGTGGAAGAAGTATGGTGATTCCTCAAAAAAATTAAAAACAGAATTACCATATGACCCAGCAATTCCACTTCTGGGTATATACACACAAAAGAAACGAAAGCAGGATCTCAAAGAGATATTTGCACACCTATGTTCATAGCAACATCATTCACAGCAGCCAAGAGGTGGAAACAACCCAAGTGTCCATCAGTGGATGAATGGATAAGCACAATATGGAATATACATACAATGGAATATTATTCCCCCTTAAAAAGGAAGGGGGCCAGTCCGGTGGTGTAGTGGTTAAGTTTGCGTGCTCCTCTTCAGCCGCCCGGGGTTCGCAAGTTCAAATCCCGGGCGGGGACGGACACACCACTTGTCAAGCCATGCTGTGGCGGCGTCCCATGTAAAGTAGAGGAAGATGGGCATGGATGTTGGCTCAGGGCTAGTCTTCCTCACACACACAAAAAAATAAATAAATAAAGGAAGGAAATTCTGCAATATGCTACAATATGGATGAACCTTGAGGAGAATAGGCTAATTAAAATAAGACAATCACAGAAAGGCAACTACTGTATGAGTCCACTTATATGAGATACTTAGAGTAGTCAAAATCATAAATACAGAAAGTAGAATGGAGGTTGCCAGGGACTGAGTGTAAGGGAGAATGGGGAGTTATCATTGAATGGGCACAGAGTTTCAGTTTATAAGATGAAAAGAGCTGTGGGGATGGGTGGGAGTGAATGTATTTGATACCACTGAACTGTGTACCTAAAAATGGTCAAGATGGGAAATTTTATGTTAAGTGTATTTTACTACAACAAAAAAGAAAAAATGGATACCTTAGGGTAAAGTGAAAATAGAAAATAAAGTATAAATGATCATTATATATCAGTTACCATGATATATGTAAATAGAATGAATTGAGAGTTAAAAGACAAAGATTGTGAGATTGGATAAAACAACAAAATATGGTAATATGGCGTTTAAGAGAGTAACATCTAAAATACAAGTTACAGAAAGGTTGAAAGTCACAAGACTGAAAAATATATCCCAGACAAGTATTACCCAAGAGGAAACAGCTGCACCCCTGGCGGGAGATGTACTAGCGTCTTCAGTGAGCGGATGAGGGCCCCCAGGACACAGAGCCAGCACGGGTTCTTTGCAACCTGCTCAGTAGGCTGCCTAGAGGGATGGAGGGACCAGAGCAGCTGTAGGTGGAGATGGACACTCTGCACAAGTCCCTGGGCTTTCAGAGGCTTCTCAAGTGACCACCTGGCATAGAGGTGCATCAGGTGAGGTCAAGGGCACTGCAAGAGAGATCTCCACACAAGGAGCGCCCACTAGAGAAAGTGTCTGGTCTGAACACTCCCTGGGTTAGAATTCAGCCCAGGATGGCAAGATTCAATAACCTCTCCTGCCCTCTTACACTCTGTCCATCTCAAACTGGCCGGCAAGCTGGGTGGCAGAGGGAGAGAAATAAGAGGTGGCAAGACACACACACACACCTCCCTCCCACTGCTGGCTCCAGCCTGATGGAGACCCCACTGCAAAGCAGCGAGCTTTGCATTTTTAAATGTGAAGGACAGCATCTCGAGTATGAACAGAATGACTGAAGCCCAGAGCTACAGGGGCAGGAGGTGATCCTGGAGGTGAAACAGGAAGCACAAAGGCACAGAGGTGTGGAGATGCCCATCGTTCCTAGGAAGGCACCTGTGATCTCCATGGCATCAAAGAACCTAGTGGGGAGGGGGCACAGGACCCTGCATGGCAGTTGGTGTCTGCACATGAGGGCTGTTTGTGGTCAGGGTGACATGCAGGCATTTGTTCATTCGAGAAACACTGACTGAGAGCCAGCCTTGATGGCCCTGTAGTTAAAGTTGGGTGCTCTCTGCTTCAGTGGCCTGGGTTTGGTTCCCGGGCACAGAACCACAGTACTCATCAATCAGTAGCCATGCTGTGGCGGTAGCTCATATAGAAGAACCAGAAGAACTTACAGCTATACACAACTATGTACTGGGGTTTTGCGGGGGGACAGAAGAAAACAGGAGGGAGATTGGCAACAGATGTTAGCTTAGGGTGAATCTTCCCCTTAAAAAAAAAATATTGGCAACCAACAACCAAGACAGACACTTAATTTTGCAAAAAACCCCACCAAAACCAATAAACATTGACTGAGTCTTCACCCAAGTCACCCCTGTGACCCATGAGGCCAGCCCAAGTTCTTGGTCCAGCGGGGAGGACAACTGTAGGAGGCCAACCTGCTGCATTTGGGACCCCCTTTCTTCCCTGAAAGAAAGTTCACCCACAGGAGCTGCAGAGGGAGGTCTGACCTGATGCAGAAGCTGCAGGACAGGTTCTGGTCCACTCTCTGCTGTACGGTTTGCTGGCTTGTTTCCTGAGGGTCATTACAACGCAGCATGAGCTCTGTGATGGCAAAGGCTGTTTGTCTGCTGGAGCCCGGCAGCACCTCCCCTGCCGGAACAGTTGTAGGGACCTTCCTTGTCTTCACAGCACTTGACCAGGTGGCCAGGGTCCTGCCCTCTGCTGGTCTACAGCTCACAGGCAGGGAGAGGCTGCTGTACACAAGACACATCAGCAGACTGAGGACTGCATCCTGGCCACGAGAGCAGGCTTGCTGCACAGGTGCCTGTGGACCACCGCCTGGGGCTGCAGGCCTGGAGTTCAGCTGCCTTTTCTCAGACCTGATCTTTGAGATGGAATGAACACTACACTCAACCCAAGCCCTAGAACCCAGGCAGTAACTTACATCTACCTCCACATCCCCAGTGAACCCACCAACACAGGCAGCGTCACGCGATCTCTGCCTCTCTCAGGCCTTTGATCCTTACTCTCATCAGTTTCTTGAGTGCAGACAACTGTCTAGTCCTCGGCTGTGCCTGAAACTTTATACAAAGGGCGGCACGATTCTGTAAACTTCAAGATGTGTTCTTTTTCATTCAAGGTTGTCTTGCTAACTAGTCCTTCTGTTGTCGGTCATACTTCTCATTGTGCGTCCCGTCATAGTTCCTTTCCACCACTGTTAGGAGTTCGATTGTGGGCACGTCATAGAATGCAACACGTTCTCTTGTACCACGTTATATGGTTGTTCATTCTTATTACAGTAAGTACGTGAGTGAAAGGTAGACACTCGTTTCCATCACTGTGAAAATTCACTTGTGCGAATGTACCACTTTCTAAAACCCTTCTTCCCGACTGGGCACTTGGGTGCCCGTTTCCCCATTTTTCTTCATCTTTTTCTATTGCACACAGACTGTTATTAACAGCATGGGCGTGCGAGTGGAAACTGCTGGATCCTAGGGTATGTTGTTCCAATGCTCCAAGAAGAGGGGCCCCCTGTGTCCTCAAGTCCCCGCCCCTAACGGTCCGGGGGGCGGGGTTCGAGGTGCAGCTGCAGTTGGCCTACCCGCCTCCAGAGGGCGACGAAGAGCTCAGACTTCTGGGCCACAGGGTCCTCCTGCAGCTCCGCCAAGGACCAGCGGTGGGCCCTGGGTCGGGGCTGGGGTTGGGGTGACCTCCCATAGCCGGAGCCTAGGGGAAGGAGTCTGAGAACCCTGTGGGGTGCAGGCTCAGTCCCTGGAGTTGGGGACAGGAAGGACCAGGGATGAAGTGTGGAGAAGCCGGGACCCAGCACCCAGGGGAAGAAGGTCCTGCTCTGGGCAGGAAGGAGGGCTGACCTGGACGTGCTCCCAGGAACCCACACATCTCAGCTCTTTGGCAGAGGGGGGAGGGGGCCCATGTGCCCCTCAGCTGACGGTCCCTCTTCCTGACAGTGGACCTCGGGAACGTCTGCCATATTCACGGACGCCTTGCCCTGTGACGCCTCTGAGCTGCCTTCTCCATAGGACACTGGCACACCCTCAGCAGGACAGGAGGCTGTCGGGGCTGGGCCTTTCCTCTCAGGCCCCCGCTGAGCTCTCGGGATGGGTGAGCCCCGGCCCCGCAGCTCTGCGTTAGGAGACATCCGGGCTCGGCCTCGGCACAGGATTTCCTGCCCAGGAGGTGGTCTCCAGGGAGGACCTGCCAGACCTATGGGGCAGACGGGTGGCCCAGGGCTGACATGGAGAGCAGGAGCACTGAGAACCCCCATGTCCTCATCGAAGATGACGCATTGCAGGAAGGCTCTTGTGGGGCCCACTCCTCTCGTGGGACCTGCTCCCCGTCCGGGACCTGCTCCTTGGGTTCAAGGCTCGGGGTCTGGGAGGCACCAGGAGTTCAGCGCAAGTACAGGAGCCTTTGGTGCTGGCGCCTCCATGTCGCAGCCATCTTTGCAGTTCCTCTGGGCAGGAGAGGCTGGTGTTGGCCCGACCTGTGTCCCCAGCTTCCTTGTGACAGGCTGTGTGGGGACCTGGAAAGCTGGCACACGGCAACAGCCCCCAAAGCCCCAAGAACAGACCGGGAGAGGCCAACAGGGTGTGGGGTGGAGGGCACACACGCAGGGCCTGGCAAAAGCAGGAGTGTCCAGTGCGGCCTGGCCTGACAACCTGCATGCCAAGGGCAGGCTGTGGCTCCAGCCTGCGTCTCTGTCCAAGGACAGCTCTGACACCATTTGGGGCTGAGGCACATCATAATGTCAGCTTGTGAAGGGCCTTGGCAGTTCTGACTCACTGCCCCAGCTGAATAGTCTCCAAGGATGTGTCAGGAGCGAGGAATGGATTAAATTCAAGAAAAAATTCAAAATGTCACTTAGATCCTGCCCCTACTGCTCAAGCCTGCACACACTCTCCGTCCACCTCCCCAGCCTGAGCTACAGCTCCCCCATCCCCCATCCCCCTATCAGTGTCGGGGCTTGTGCGCACAGCTGAACAGGGCTGAGGAGCGAGGGCTCAGGGGCCCCTCTGATGCACCGGGCACCTCGGGAGGTGACAGAACCCCTGGGCCTCAGTCTCCTCATCTGAAAATGGGAACAATGACAGTGACATTCACCTCATGGAAATGCTGCCAGGCTTCAGTGAGATGACATGAGATCCCAAACCATGGATCCACCCTCTGAGGGTCGGCTCCACTGTGCGCCCACTAGAAAGAATCCCTGGGAGAGTGGGGAGCCCACAACCATGCCCCAATCACAGACTTTCCCCTCCCGCCAACAGCCTGAGCTCCCAGTCTGCACCTCTGAGAGCGCGCCTGAGGATGAGGAAGGAGGGTGTGGGCACTGAGCACAGGGCCCCTGGGGACCAGCCTGGACCAAGGCAAGCCGCACCTCTCATCTCTCTGCCTGAGGAGCGGCTTGCAGGCCAGCCCCCAGCGACCCTCACCTCTGGGTCTTCACTGCTCCTCAGCGGGACCAGCGAGGCCAGGCAGACAGGGCCCCGGGTGTATCAGTGCCCCTCCCACCCCAGTTGTGTCTGTGGATTCCCCTAACTGTCCCCAGGGACTCAAAGCCCTCACTGGGAGGGAGCATTGCTGGCTCACGTCTCCACTCCCTGAACCCAGCACAAGGCCTGGGGACCAGGAGATAAAATGCATGTGAGTTAATGAAATTAGTGCAAACCCCTCCACACACACACCTTCCTGCTCTGGGCCTTGTAGGAAGAAGAGGAAAACATCTAAGGCCTGACTCCTGAGTCCAGGCCACCATATACGGAACTTGGATGTTGTCACTTTGTCCTAACAACAAGGAAAAACCAAAAAAAAAAAAAAAAAAAAAAAATCACTGAAAATCAATAACTATTCTTAGCACTGTCAGAGCACTGACTTCACAAGCCAACTGCTACCCCCAACATTAGAGAGAAAGGCCAATACAGAGAATCACAACCTACCCAAGTGGAACTTCCATGGAACCACAGCTGAGGAAGAAAAGCTAAACAGTATCTGACAAATTTCTGGAAACTAGTGTTGTCATCTGAGAGTTAAAAACTCCAGCAAGGCCCAGTCCTAAGGGGATTTCTACACTTTGATGAGTGTTTCCTCCAGGAGCTATAACAAATATTCATGGTGAATATTGGAGGAAAATCCCCTTCCACATGGACAAGGAGAGGGGAAAAGTTAACCATTTTGAAATAAGCCTGAGCATTCTATTCTTCTTTCCATGGCCTATCCTCAGGAGAATCTGTTTTTTACCAGAACCTAACCTGCTGGTGTTTCATCAGAGTCTAACCTACCTGGAGGAAGTTAAATACCCAACTCCAGCTGGCCTTGGCCTTCCACAGGTGTGGGAGTGGGAGGGAAACACACAGCTCCAGCCCCTGCAAGTCATCCTGTCCCAGCTAACTGGGTGAAAAGCTGAGAAGCACTTCTGAAGTCCGTTAGCCAGGATGCAGGCTTTCTAAGGGACTGAGACCTAACCTTAGGAGTATAGGACTTGCCCTGCCCCCACACCCCACCATCATATCACTAACGACGTATTTACAGCAGTTCCTTTTCTCCAGTACATCATGCCTGGCCATCAATAATAAATGACAAGGAATAGCAAAAGGCAAAAAAAAAAAAAAACAAAACAGTTTGAAGAGACACAGCAAGTATCACAACCAGACTCAGTGATAGCCAAGATGTTGGAATTGCCAGCTAGGAATTTAAAACAACTGGGATAAATATGCTAAGGGCTCCAATGGAAGAAGTAGACAGCTTCAGGAACAGGTGGATAATATAAACAGATTGATGGAAATTCTGAAAGAATAAAAAAGAAATGCTAGAGATTCAAAAAACCCACTGTAAGAGAAATGAAGAATGTCTTTGATGTGCTCATTAGTAGACTAGATATGGCTAATAAAAGAACCTCCAAACATGAAGATATGTTGATAGAATCTTCTAGAACTGACTATCAAGGAGAAAAAAGACTTTAAAAAAGGAAAAAATATCAAAGAATGTGGAACAGCAACAAATGATGTAGCATACACATAAAGGGAATACCAGAAGTAGAAGAAAGAGAGAAAGCAACAGAAGAAATATTTGAATCAATTATGACTGAGAATTTCCCCCAAAATTAATGTCAGACACCAAACACAGATCCTGGATGCTCAGAAATCACCAAACAGGATAAACACCCAAAAAATGACACCTAGATAGTTTGATTGTATTCAAACTTCAAAAAAAATCAAAGGTAAAGAGCAAATTTTGCAAGAAGCCAGAGGAATGAAAAACACCTAACTTACACAGGAGCAAAGGTATGAATTACATCCAGCTTCTCCTCAGAAACACTCAGTAAGGAGAGAGTGGAGTGAAATGTTGAAAGGGTTGAGAGAAAAAACAACCAACCTAGAATTCTATATCTGTGAAATTATCCTTCAACAGTAAGGGAGAAATGAAGACTATCTCAGACAAAAAAAGAAAAAAATGAGGTAATTTGTTGACATTTGACCTGCCTTGGAAGAAACAGGAATGAGAGCAATGATATGAGGGATGGGAGGGCAGAATTAGAAATACTTTGTTATTAAAAGGTACTCACACTACCCATGAAGTGCTATTTGAAAGTGGACTTGGAGTAGTTGTAAATGTATATTGCAAAAGTTAGGGCAACTACTTAAAACAGTAAAAAAATATATAATGTTGGCATGTTAAGAAAGGAGAGAAAATGGAACTGTAAGATAATAAAACCACAAAATGCAAAAAAAAAAAAAGAGAGGGAAAATAAGAACAAAGGCAATGAAGAGAAAACAGGAACATATATGTAGAAATTATTCTAACTATATCACTAATCATATTAAAAATCAATGGTCTAAATACACTAATTAAAAGAAAGAGATAATGAATGGATCAAAAAACAAGACCATATATATGTTGTCTACAAGAAAATAACTTTAAATATAAAGACACATATAGATTAAAAGAAAAGAGCTGGAGAAAGATCTACCATGCTAACACTAATGAAAAGAAAGCTGGAGTAGCTATATTAATTTCAGACAGAGAAGACTTCAGAGCCAGGAAAGTTATCAGGGATAAAGATGGGCATTACAAAATCATAAAGGGGTCAATAACCCAAGAAGATGTAACAATCTTTAGTCTGTATGCACCTAACAACAGACTGAAAATGTATGAGGCAAAAACTGATGGAACTGCAAGAAGAAATAGGTGACTCCACTATCATAGTTGGAGACTATTACAGAATAACTCCCCATTCTCCCCTCCCCCCAGCCCCTGGAAACCATCATTCTACTTTCTGTCTGTATGATTTTGACTCCTCTAAGTACCTCTTATAAGTGGAATCATACAATATTTGTCTCTTTGTGACCGGGTTATTTCCCTTAGCCTAACTTACTCAGGTTCATCCATGTTATAGCATATTGCAGAATTTTCTTCCTTTTTAAGGCTGAATAATATTCCATTGTATGTATATTCCACATTGTGCTTATCCATTCATCCATCAGTGGACACTTGGGTTGCTTCCATGTTTTAGCTATTGTGAATAATGCTGCTATGAACATTGGTGTATAAATATCTCTTCAAGACCCTGCTTTTAATTCTTTGTGTCTATATCCAGAAGTGGAATTGCTGGGTCACATGATAATTCTGTTTTTAATTTCTCAAGGAACCTCCATACTGTTTTCCACAGTGGCTGAGCCACTTTACATTCTAACCAACCATGCACAAGGATTCCAATTTCTCCACGTCCTTGACAACAATCTTTCTTTTTCTTTTCAGATTTTCTCCAGCTTTCTTTCTTTCTTTTTTGCAGAGAAAGATTCACCTTGAGATAATGTCTGTTGCTAATCTTCCTCTTTTTTTCCTCCTCTCCAAAGCCCCAGTACATAGTTGTATATTCTAGCTGTAGGTCGTTCTAGTTCTTCTATGTGAGCCACCACCATGGCGTGGCAACTGACAGACAGGTGGTGTGGTTCCACGCACCAGGACTGCAGAAGTGGTAAGCGCTGAACTTTAACCACTAGGCTATCAGGCCTGGCTCTTCTCTGGTTTTATTTTGTTTGTTTGATGGTAGCCATCCTAATGGGTGTAAGTTGGTATCTCATTGTAGTTTTGATTTGCATTACCCTAATGATTTGTGATGTTGAACATCTTTTCATGTATTTATTGGCCATTCTTATAGTTTCTTTGGAGAAATGTCTATTTAAGTCCTTGCCCATTTGTGAATTGGGCTGTTTGTTTCTTGTTGTTGAGTTTTAGGAGTTCTCTATATATTTGGGATAGAAATACCTTATAAGATATATGATTTGCAAATATTTTCTCCCATTCTGTGGGTTGCCTTTTTCCTCTCTGGATAGTATATTTTGATGTACAAAATTCTTTAATTTTCATGAAGTCCAATTTCTTTATTTTTTCTTTTGTTGCCTGTGCCTTTGGTGTCATATCCAAGAAATCATTGCCAAGTCCAATGTTGTAAAGCTTTTGTCCCATATTATCTTCAAAGAGTTTTATTGTTTTAGGTGCTTGATCCATTTTGGGTTAAATTTTAGGGAAGGGTCCAACTTCATTTTTTCATGTGGATATCCAGTTTTCCCAACACCATTTGTTGAAAAGACTAACCTTTCTCCACTGATTGTCCTTAGCACCCTTGTCAAAAGTCATTTGACTGTAGATAGTGACATCAATATCATGGCAGAGTGATTTCTTCCCTTTGTCTCTTCCCTCTAAGTTACAACCAGTCAGACATTCATTGACTAACAAAGGACTCCTTGCACTGCACCCCAGAATACCTGAGAGATCCATGCCTCTATATACCTGAAGGTGGGTGGAGGAACTCTGGGAGGCAGTGAAACTACAAGAGCAGCCTCCTCCTCCTCCAGCGGTGGTGATCCAAAATGTGGATCCTCACACCAGCACACTTGCCAGCGACCAGAGTTTGCATTGGCAGAGATGGCACTGACAGCCTAGCCCCTCTCCCTCCTCCCAGCAGGGGCAGTTGGCACCTGTGACCTGAGGCTTCAGTAGCCACAGCAGAACCATGACTGAGCCCCCAGTGGTGGCACTGGCACCAGCTTTACTAGCTACAGGGGGTGCATACAAGATCTTGGGCCCCTGGCAGTGACAGTGACACCCATGAGCCCAGCACTCCTCACAGCAGTGCTGCCAGAATCCCCAGATAACCCAGGCACAGCAGCACAGGTGGTGCATGGGCAGCAGCACACAAGTCCATGGAGAGCCCACAGAGAGCCAGTGGGGTAACATGAGACTCAGGTGACCCCAGAAGCAGTAGAAGTGCTCACCACCTGGTGACCCTGGTAGCAACACCTGAGAGTGCAGAGACATCATAAGCAGCAAGGCACCAACAACCTTAGAGTCACAAGCAGAGGCAGTGGACAGTGGAAAGTGCAGGCTCTCAAATACAACCAGAAGCAGCTCAGAACTAAAGCCTTACCCAAATAAGAAAGGTGGTTATTATACAAATGAACCAATGGAGGATCAACTCACTAAGTACAATGAAGAACTAAAGTAACATGGCAGAACACAAAGAAAATGACAACATTCCAGAAACCAAACTTGAAGTCACAGAAGATTACAATCTAACTGACAGAGAATTCAAAATAGGTGTCATGAAGAAACTCAGTAAGTTACAAGAAAATTCAGAAAGACAGTTCAATGAGTTCAGGAATAAAATTAATGAACAGAAGGAGTACTTCACCAAAGAGATTGAAACTCTAAAAAAGCCAAACAGAAATTCTGGAGGTGAAAAACACTATTAATGAGATAAAAAATAAAGTAGAAAACATTGAAAACAAAGCTGACCATATGGAAGAAAGAATTAGTGAACTTGAAGATAGAAATCTAGAAATGATTCAGGCAGAAGAGGAGAGAGAACTAAGATTTTTTTTTAAAATGAAGAAATTCTATGAGAAATATCTGACTCAATTAGGAAAAGCAATGTAAGGGTAATAGTTATCCCAGAAGGAGAAGAGAGGGATAAAGGAGCAGAGAGCTCATTCAAAGAAATAATAGCTGAGAACTTCCCAAACCTGGGGAAGGAATTGGATACACAGTACATGAAGCTAATAGAACTCCTAATTACCTTAGTGCAAAAAGACCTTCTCCAAGGTGTATTTTATAAAAATTGTCAAAAGTCAATGACAAAGAAAGAATATTATCAGTGGCCAGAGCAAAGAAAATAACTTACAAAAGAACCCTCATCAGGCTTTCAGCAGATTTCCCACCAGAAACTCTACAGGTTAGGAGAGAGTGGAATGATATATTCAAAATATTGAAAGACAAAAACTATCAGCCAAGAATACTCTATCCAGCAAAGTTACCCTTCAGATATGAAGGAGAAATAAAGGGTTCCCAGACGAACAAAAGCTGAGGGAGTTCATTGCCACTAGACCTGCCTTACAAGAAATGTTGAAAGGAGTCCTCCTACCTGAAACAAAAAGGCAAAAGTTTACAAAGCATTAAGTAAGGTGATAAATAGACAGAAACAGAAAATTAGACCTCTCTATCAGAATAGGTTAGTGAACACTTAATTATAACACAAAGTCTAAAGAGAAGGAAAGCATAAAAAATAACTGTATAACCACTTCAATTTGGTAACAAACTCACAATACAAAAAAGGATAATTTGTGACAATAAAAACATAAAAGGGGAAGAGGAAAAGGACAGAACCTGTATAGGGTAATGGAGATAAGATGCTATCAGCAGAAAAAGGACTGTTGCATCTATGTGATCTTTTACACAAACCTCACAGTATCCACAAAACAAAAAATCAGAGCAGAGTCACAAAACATAAATAAAGAGGAAACTGAGAAACTTCCATTGAAATGGCAGACAGAAATACAAGAAAAAAGAAACAATGGAAGTATGGAAAACATAAGATAAAATGGCAGTATTAAGCTCTCATATATCAATAATCACTCTAAATGTAAATGGATTGAATTTGCCAATCAAAAGACACAGAGAAGCTGGATGGATTAAAAAACAAGACCCAACCACATGCTGCCTCCAGGAAACCCATCTAAGCTCTAAAGACAAACATAGGCTCAGAGTGAAGGGATGGATGATGATACTCCAAGCAAATGGTGACCAAAAGAAAGTGAGTATAGCCATACTTATATCAGACAAAATAGATTATAAACCACAAAAGATACCAAGAGACAAAGAAGGACATTATATAATGATAAAAGGGACATTTCACCAAGAAGACATAACACATTGATATATATGCACCTAACATAGGAGCACCAAAGTAGATAAAGCAACTATTAACAGAGCTCAAGGGAAAAATTGACAGTAACGTAATAGTAGGGGACTTTAACACCTTACTTACATCAATGGATAGATCATCCAGACAGAAAGTCAACAAGGAAACACTGGCCTTAAATGAAACACTAGACCAGATGGACTTAATAGATGTACACAGAACATTCCATCCAAAAGCAGCAGAATACACATTCTTCTCAAGTGCACATGGAACATTCTCAAAGATAGACCATATGTTGGGAAACAAACAAGCCTCAATAAATTTAAGAAGATTGAAATCATGTCAAGCATATTTTCCAACCACAGTGGTATGAAACTAGAAATCAACTACAGGAAAAAAGCTGGAAAAGTCACAAATATATGGAGAGAGAACAACATGATACTAAAGAACTATTGGATCAATGAAGAAATCAAAAAATACCTGGAGATGAATGAAAATGAAAATGCAACACACCAAAACTTATGGGATGCAGCAAAAGTAGTACAAAGAGGGAAGTTTGTAGCAATACAGGCCTAACTCAAGACACAAGAAAAATCTCAGTTAAACAATCTAACACTATACCTAAAAGAACTAGAAAAAGAAGAACAAAGCCCAAAATCAGTAGAAGGAAGGAAATAATAAAAATCAGAGCAGAAATAAATGAAATAGAAACTAAAAAAAAAAAAAAAAAAAGAAAGGATCAATGAAACTAAGAGCTGATTCTTTGAAAAGATCAACTCAACAAAATTGACAAACCTTTAGCCAGACTCACTAAGAAAAAAAGAGAGAAGACTCAAATAAAATCAGAAATGGAAAAGGAGAAATTATAATGGACACCACAGAAATACAAAGGGTTATAAGAGAATACTGTGAAAAGCTTCACTCCAACAAATTGGATAACCTAGAAGAAATGGATAAATTCTTAGAATCATACAACCTTTCAAAACTGAATGAAGAAGAAATAGAGAATCTGAATAGACCAATCTCAGGTAAAGAGATTGAAACAGTAATCAAAAGCCTCTCAAAAAACAAAATTCCAGGACCAGATGGCTCCTCTGGTAAATACCGAACATTCAAAGAAAATTTAATACCTATCCTTCTCAAACTCTTCCAAAAAATTGAGGAGGATGGGGTGCTTCCTAACTCATTTTACGAGGCCAACATTACTCCGATATCAAAACCAGACAACAACAACACAAAAAGGGAAAATTACAAGCCAATATCACTGATGAATATAGGTGCAAAAACCCTCAGCAAAATATTAGCAAGTCAAATACAATACATTAAAAGGATCATACACCACAATCAAGTGAGACTTACTCCAGGCATGCAGGGATGGGTCAACATCTGAAAGTCAATCAATGTGGTACATCACATTAACAAAATGAAGAATAAAAATCACATGATCATCTCAAATAGACACAGAGAAAGCATTTGACAAGATTCAACATCCATTTATGGTAAAAACTCTCAATGAAATGGGTATAGAAGGAAAGTACCTCAACATAATAAAAGTCATATATGACAAACCCACAGCCAATATCGTACTCAATGGTGAAAAGCTGAAAGCCATCCCTCTGAGAACAGGAATAAGACAAGGGTGCCCATTCTCTCCACTCTTATTCAACATAATATTGGAAGTCTAGGCCAGAGCAATTAGGCAAGAAAAATAAATTAAATGTATCCAAATTGGAAAGGAAGAAGTACAACTGTCGCTATTTGTAGATGATGATTCTATACATAGAAAACCCCAAAGAATCTACCAAAAAACTATTAGAAATAATGAATACAGTAAATTTGCAGGGTACAAACTCAACATACAAAAATCACTTGCATTTCTATACACTAATAATGAACTAGCAGAAAGAGAAATTAAGAAAACAATCCCATTTACAATCACAACCAAAAGAATAAAATACCTAGGAAGAAATTTAACCAAGGAGGTGAAAGACATATCCACTGAAACTATAGGACATTATTGAAAGAAATTGAAGACTACATAAAGAAATGAAAAGATATTCCATGCTCATGGGTTGGAATAATAAACATAGTTAAAGTGTCCATATTACCTAAAGCAATCTACAGATTCAATGCAATCCCAATCAGAATCCCAATGACATTCTTCACAGATACAGAACAAAGAATACTAACATTTATGTGGAACTACAAAAGACCCTGAATAGCCAAAGTAATCCTGAGAAAAAAGAACAGAGCTGGAGGCATCACAATCCCTGAATTTAAAATATACCGCAAAACTATAGTAATCAAAACAGCATGGTACTGGCAGAAAAACAGATGCACAGATCAATGGAACAGAATTGGGAGCCCATAAATAAAAACCACACATCTATGGACAGCTAGTCTTCAATAAAGGAGCCAAGAACATACTATGGAGAAAGGAAACTCTCTTCAATAAATAGTGTTGGGAAAACTGGACAGCTGCATGCAAAAGAAGGAAAGTAAACCATTATCTTACACCATACACAAAAATTAACTCAAAGTGAATTAAAGACTTGAATGTAAGGCCTGAAACCACAAAATTCCCAGGAGAAAACATAGGCAATATGCTCTTTTACATCACTCTTAGCAGTATCTTTTTGAATACCATGTCTTTTCAGGCAAGGGGAAAAAAAAATGGGGCTACGTCAAACTAAAAGACTTCTGCACAGCAAAGGAAACCATCAACAACAAAAAAAGACAACCCATCAACTGGGAGAAAATATTTGCAAATCATATATCTGATGAGGGGTTAATTTCTAAAATATGCAAAGAATTCATACAACTCAACAGAAAAAAATGAACAATCTGATCAAAAAATGGGCAGAGAATGTGAACAGACATTTTTCCAAAGAAGATTTACAGATGGCCAACAGGCACATTAAAAGATGTTCAACACCACTAATTATTAGGGAAACACAAATCAAAACTACAATGAGATATCACCTCATACCCATCAGAATGGCTATTATTAAAAAGACAAGAAACAATAAGTTTTGGAGAGGATGTGGAGAGAAGGGAACCCTCATACACTGCTGGTGGGAATGCAAACAGGTGCAGCCACTGTGGAAAACAGTATGGAGATTTCTCCAAAAATTAAAAAGAGAAATACCATATGGTCAAGCTATTCCACTGCTGAGTATTTATCCAAAGAACATGAAAACACTAATTGGAAAAGATACAAGCACCCCTCAGTTCATTGAGACATTATTCACAATAACCAAGACTTGGAAGCAACCCAAGTGCCCATCAATGGGTGAATGGATAAAGAAGATGTAGTATATATACATACAATGGAATATTACTCAGCCATAAAAGAAGACAAAATTGCATGATTTGCGACAACATGGATGGACCTTGAGGGTATCGTGCTAAGTGAAACATGTCATACAGAGAAAAACAAATACCGTATGATTTCACCCATATGTGGAAGATAAACAAACACGTAGTTAAAGAGAACAGATTGGTGGTTACCAGAGAGGGAGGGGCTGGAGGGAGAGTGAAAGGGGTAAAAGGGGCACATATGTATATGGATGGATGGAAACTAGACTTTTGGTGTGAACATAATGTAGTCTATAAGAAGCTGAAATATAATGACTTACACCTGAAATTGACTCAGTGTTATAAACCAATGTGACCTCTATAAATAATAAAAAGTGAAAAAAAAACACAAAACATTTGACTGCAGACACGAGGGTTAATTTCTGGGCTCTATTCTATTCCACAATCCATACGTCTGTCTTTATGCCAATATCAGAGTGTTTTGATAGTTGTAGTTTTGCAGTAAGTTTTGAAATGAGGAAGTGTCCTTCAGTTTTGTTCTTCTCTTTCAGGATTGTTTTGGTTGTTCAGGACCCCTTGAGATTCTGTATGAATTCTAAGATGGGTTTTTCCACTTTTGCAAAAAAAAAAAAAATGTCTTTGTGATTTTGATAGGGATTGCATTGAATCTGTAGATCACTTTTGGTAATATTGACATTTTAACTATATTATGTCTTCCAGTTCATGAACATGGGATGTGTTCCCATTTATTTATGTTTTCTTTAATTTCTTTCAGCAATGTTTTGTAATTTCCATTGTACAAGTCTTTCACCTTCTTGGTTAGGTAATCCTAAGTATTTAATTCTTTTTGACGCTATTGTAAATGGAATTGTTTTTGTAATTTCCTTTTCAGATTGTTCATTGTTTTTGCATGGGAAGGCAACTGATTTTTGTGTGTTGACTTTGTATCCTACTCATTTGCTGAATTCATTTATTAGATCTAACAGCTTTTTCTGTGGAGTCTTTTGAATTTTCTACATATGAGATCATGTCATCTGTGAGCAAAGATCATTTTATTTCTTCCTTTACAACTTGGATGCCTTTCACTTCTTTTCTTGCCTAGATGCTCTAGCTAGAAGTTTCAGCACTCTACTGAGTAGAAGTGGTGCAAGCAGGAATCGTTGCCTTGTTCCTGACCTTAGAGGAAAAGCTCTCAGTCTTTCACCATTAAGTATGATGTTTGCTGTGGGGTTTTCCAATCTGGGTTTTATTACATTAAGGTAGTTTCCTGCTTCTCCTATTTTCTTGAGTGTTTTTGTCATGAAAGGGTGTTCAATTTTGCCAAATATTTTTTCTGCAGCAATTGAGATAATCATGTGGTTATTTTCATTCATTTCGTTGATGTGGCATATTACATTGATTGGTTTTTCCATGTTGAATAATCCTTGCATTTCAGGAATAAATTCCATGTGCTCTTGGTGTATAATTCTTTCAATATGTTGCTGAATTCTGTTTACTAGTATTTTGTGGAGGATTTCTGCATCAATGTTCATTAGGGATATTGATCTGTAGTTTTCTTTTTTTGTAGTGTCTTTTTCAGGCTTTGATATCAATGTTGTGCTGGCCCCATAGAAATAATTAGGAAGTGTTCCCTCCTCTTCATTTATTTTTAGAAAAGTTTGAGAAGGATTGGTATTAGTTCTTCCTTAAGTGTTTTGTAGAATTCACCAGTGAAGCCATCAGGTCCAAGGCTTTTCTTTTTTGGGAGATTTTTGATTCAATTCACTGATTTACACATTCAATCACCTTATTAGTTATGAGTCTATTCAGATTATCTATTTCTTTGTGATTTAGTTTCCCTAGACTTTGTGTTTCTGGAAGTTTGTCCATTGCATTTAGATTACCCAATTTGTTGGTGTACAATTTTTCACAGGATTCTCTTATAATCATTTTTATTTCTGTAGAATTGATTGTAATATCCTCACTTTCATTACTGATTTTAGTAATTTAAACTTCTCTTTTTCTTAGTCCATCTAGTTAAAGTCAATTTTGTGATCTTTTTGGAGAAGTGACATTTGGTTTCATTGATTGTCTTTCTTTTCTTTTCTATTCTCTATTTCCTCTAATCTTCTTTATTTTTTCCTTCCTTCTGCTAGTTTTGGGTTTACTGTATTCTTATTTTTCTAGTTTCTTATGTAGTAAACTTAGGTTGTTGATTTGAGACCTTTCTTGTTTTTCAATGTAAGCATTTATAGCTATAAATTTCCCTGTTAGCACTGCTTTCATGGCATCCCATAAATTTTGGTATGTTGTGCTTTTGTTTTCTTTCATCTCGAAGTATTTTCTAATTTCCCTTGTGATTTCTTCTTTGATCCAGTGGTTGTTTAAAAGTGTGTTGTTTTAATTTTCCAGTTTTTAATGGATTTGGCAATATCAGTAGAATATCAATTGGCCATAGAAGTAAGGATTTATTTCCAGACCCTCAGTTGTATTTCATTGTTTTATGTGTCTATCCTTATGCCTGGGCCACACTGTTGTGATTAATGTAGGTCTGTAATAAACTTTAAAATGAGGCAGTGTTTTTCTTTGTTCTTCTTTTTCAAGATTGTTCCAACTTTGTTTTGTTTTATTTTTCCAAGATTGTTCGGCTATTCAGGGCCTCTTGCAATTCTATATGAATTTGAGGATCAGGTTTGCCACTTCACTAAAAAGATCACTGTAAATTTGATAGGGATTGTGTTGAATCTGTAAATCGCTTTGGTTAATATTGTCATCTTAGCAATATTGAGTCTTCCAATCCATGAACATAGAACATTTTTCCATTTGTTTAGTTTAGGTCTTCTTCAATTTCTTTAAGCAACATTTTCTAGTTTTCAGCATATGAAGTGAAAGACTTAGTTAATTTTATTCTTAGATATTTTATTCTTTTAGATGCTATTGTAAATGGAGTTTCTTTTTAGATTTCTTTTTCTGATTGTTCATTGCTGGTGTATGCAAACACAACTAATTTTCTGTGTTCATCTTATCACCTGCAATGTTGCTAAATTCTTTTATTAGCTCTTAGAGTGTACTTCTGGATTCTTTGGCATCTTTTATGCATAGGATCATGTCATCAGCAGAGTTGGTTTTATTTCCATTCCAGATTGGATGCCTTTTGTTTACTTTTCTTGCCTAGCTGCTCCTGCGAGAACTTCCAGTGTACTGTTGAAGAGCAGTGGTGGAATCAGGCATTCTTGTCTTGTTTCAGATTTAGGGGGAGTCTTTCAGTCTTTTGCCATTTAGCATTTGTTAGATGTGGGGTTTTTTTTAAATAAATAAACACCCTTTATCACGTAGAGGAACTTTTCTTCTATCTATAGTTTTCTGAGCATTTTTATAATGAAAGGGTTTTGTCAGTGATTTCTTGGATATGACACCAAAGGCACAGGCAACAACAGAAAAAATAGAGAAATTGGACTTCATGAAAATTTTAAAAATTTGTACATCAAGAGACAGTATCCACAGAGTAAAAAGGCAACCCACAGGATGAGAGAAAATATTTACAAATCCTATATCTGTTAAGCTATTACTGTCCAGAATATGTAGAGAACTCCTAAAACGCAACAATAAAAAAAAAAAGCCCAATTCAAAAGTGGGCAAATGACTTGAATAGACATTCCTCCAAAGAAGATACACAAATGGCCAATAAACACATGAAAAGATGCTAAACGTC
The DNA here is from genome assembly GCA_031878705.1 of Tapirus indicus. NCBI lineage: Eukaryota > Metazoa > Chordata > Mammalia > Perissodactyla > Tapiridae > Tapirus > Tapirus indicus. The sequence goes on from CM062935.1 coordinate 2,209,609, forward strand.
ACTAATCACTAGGAAAATGCAAATCAAAACTAAAAGGAGATACCAACTCACACCCATTAGGATGGCTACTATCAAAAAACTGAAACACAGAAAACAACAAATGTCTGTAAGGATGTGGAGAAAGTGGACCCCTTGTGCACTGGTGGTTGGAATGCAAAATGGTACAGCTTCTGTGGAAAACAGCATGGAGGCTCCTCAAGAAATTAAAAATAGAATTACCATATGATCTAGCAATTCTACCCTGGGTACAGACACAAAGAACTGAAATCACAGTCTCAAAGAGATATTTGTACACCCATGTTCAGAGTTGCATTATTCACAATAGCTGAAACATGGAAGCAACCCAAGTGTCCATTGATGGATGAATGGGTTGATAAGCACAAAGTGGAATACACACACAGTGGAATATTATTCAGCCTTGAAAAGGAAGGAATTCTGCAACATGCTACAACTTAGATGAACCTTGAGGACATTATGCTATGTGAAATAAGCCAGTCACAAAAGGACAAATATTGTATGATACAACCTATACAAGGTACTTAGAGTAGTCAAAATAATAGAGACAGAAAGTAGAATGGTAGGTACCTGGGGCTGGGGGACAGGAGGAACAGGGAGTTATTGTTTAATTGCAATAGAGTTTCAGACTTGTGGGATGAAAGGAGCTGTGGGGATGGGTGGTGATGGCTGCACAACAAGCTGAGTGAATTTGATACCACTGAACTGTACACTTGAAAATGGCCAAGATGGTAAATTTTATGTAAAGTGTATTTTAAATTATTAAAAAAAAAAAAAGGCAACAAGAAGGAAAAAAAAACCCCAGCCAGACAGAGAAGAAAAGCATTTGAAAAAAGCATTATACTAGGAAAATATTTGAAAACCGTCGATCCAGTGGAAACCTCAGGCTTCCCCACCCTCACTTTATAGGAGAATAGGGGAGGGTACCTTAAGCTGTTTTTTTCCCACAAGCAGACAAGGGTTCAAAGGCAAGGCTGTTTGGGAGGTGACCCCAAGAAGCAGGGAAAGGAGCAGGCAGTGAGACAAGGCAGGAGAGGCAGCCAGTAAGGGTGTGTTATCAGGCCAGTGACCACTATGGGCAACTGGGGAGAACAGGCCCTACCTGTCCTGCCACCATGGGGCGAGGAAGCCTGGCACTGGTCCTCCAACTCCCATTGGTCATTGGCCAAGGCCGTTCCTGGGCACTCCTGCCCCCCCCCCCAACCTGGGCAGAGAGAAGCCTCCAGGAAGAGCTGAGTTGTGGGCTTTCAGTTTGTCCTGCACTGAGCACAAGGGCTGGATGGGGCCCTGGTGCCTATGTAGACAGAGCAGGCTGGCTCTCGCAGAGTCCCCAGCTCTGGAGGACTTTCCCAAGAAGTTAGGGGGTCCTGCTGGCCCAGGCTCCTGATTGGCAGATGGAGAACCTGAGGAAGGTGGTTAGTTCTAGACTGGATGCTCATTGTGGGGGAGGGCTCAAGGTGGAAGTGAAGAGGGATTGGTTCAAACCCAACTCGATCCCTAGCTCTCTACATAATTTTTCTTAGGCTAATCTCCTTTCTCAGTCTGTTTCCTTAGCTGCAAAATGGGGATGATAGTCCTTATCCTGCCCACTTGAACCTTAGAGGACATTGTAGTGGGTACTGGTAGCCTGCCTCCTGGTCCTCAGTCCACTCCCCACTCTTCTAAAAATGTTTGGCGATCCATCTGCCCCTGCTCGGTCCAAGCGGTTTAGGTGGGACTCCACTCCTGGCTACAGCTAATCTGAGCATGGCATTCCCCTGGCCCCAGTGATTGGTTCAGAGGTGGACATCTGCCCTGAGCCCACTCAATCAGAGCAAATCCCAGTGCATCTGCAGGAGCTCTTGGGAAAGCTCCTCTTTCCTGATGGACTTGAGTCTGAGAGGCAGGGAAGCTGGAGCTGCAGCAGCTGTCTTATCACCATGTGGCACTTTAACATGAAGCCAACACACAGGGGAGAGTGAGAACAGGAGAGAGAGAAAGGCAGGTCCTAATGACTTTGCTTGAGCCCCTGAATCAAGCTGTGCCTGAAGGAGCACAGTATCCCTTGACTTCTCGGATATGGGAGCCAGTGCATTCTCTCTTTGCTGAAACTTGTTTGCACTGGATTTTCTGTCACTTGGAACAGTAAGTTGTTGTTGTTTTATGAGGAAGATTAGCCCTGAGCTAACATCTGTGGCCAATCTTCCTCTATTTTGTATGTGGGTCACTGCCAAAGCATGGCTGACAAGTGGTGTAGGTCTGCGTCCTGGAACCAAACCTGGGCTGATGAAGTAGAGTGCGCCGAACTTAACCACTAGGCCACCAGGCCAGCCCCTAGAAAGATTTTTAACTGATGGAAGTACTGAGCATCATTTCCCTGGGAGCTGGGAGCTGAGCTGCAAGTTTGTTGGTTGGTTGGTTTAAAAGAGTGTTTAAGACCGTCCAGTGCTAGACTGAAGGAATGCTCTGGAGTGTTTGCTGAATAGATGAATAAATGAGTCACCTAGACCAAACCAACCAACCAGCAGAAAGACTGCCCTCGCGCTGGGGCGGGGCTTGGACAAGTGGACCTGCTGCCAAGCTGCCCGCCCATTCACAAGGCGCCATGGTCTCCATTGTGCATACACTTGGTTGCTGTAAACCTTTCACTCTTTTCCAGATTCTGCCACAGTTAATTCTGACCGCTTTTGCCCAATTTTTCCATGTGACTGGAGGGATCCAGCTTTGCAGCTGCCTGCTCCACCATTTTCACTGATGTCCAGGGGTTTCTTTCTGAGGTGAGGAAATGTCCAAGAACAGGCTGTAGTCATAGTTGCCCATCTCTGAGAATATACTAAAAATATTTAGTTACACACTTTAAGTGAATTGTGTGGTATATGAATAATTTCTCAACAAAGCTGTTTAAAAAAGAACCAGCTCTTGCTCCTCCCTGCTGAGAATCCTGCCTCTGGCCTCCAGACCCTGAGCCTGCTGCTCTCACCTTCCACCCACCCACACACCATTCCAGCTTGCCGTCTATGCATGGCGGGGCCTGCACCCCTGTCCCCCTACCTCTGAAAGCCTCCACCCTCCTTCTCTCCCTGGTGCTTCCTCCTTTTCCCCTTCAGATCTAACTGAAATTTGCCTCGCCAGCAAATTTCCCATCTCAGCTCCACAGCTCCCTGTAAGGTCCTCACTACAGTGTTAATGATGTCCACTCAGGGGGGGGGTTGGATTCACACACACACTGTAATCCTCTGAGCAGGCGATGCTGGGGCTTCTGTCACTCTGGGCAGATTGGGAAGTGCATCCCTGTGGGTCCATGCAGCCCCGAGGACTCCAGCTGTGTGAACAGTGAGACTTAGAAAGGGGCCTGTCCTCTAGGCTGACTGTGGGCCACAGCTCAGCACAGAGGACTCCCACCCACACTCGCCCCTTGGCTGGATGTTCTTGTGTGGGAACCAGCTGCAGTAGAGTCCCCCACATCCCCCGCAGAAGGGCAGTCAGGACCCCCTGGTCCCCTCTCCTGGCGCGGGCTGGCCCCACAGGGGTGCTGAGTGAGTGATCTTGAAGGAAGGATTGGGGGATAAGGCTAGCTGTGTCCCCAGGCATGGGCTGGCAGGCCAGTGACTCTACACGGCAGGCAGCAGTGCCCAGGGAGGTGGGCAGGTGCAGAATCCCAGGCTCAGGGCCCTCAGGGTTTGGTCATCTCCCACTGATGTCCTTTCAAGCTCTGATCTCAGATGGTTGGAGTTTGTGGTAAGAATAGCAAAGGCAGCGCCCCCAGCAGAGTGAAACTCGCTCTTACAGGTCTTTGCAGACAAGAAAAGGCCACAGCTCCGTGGAGGAGGCTGTGACACAGTGCGGGGTGCAGCCAACCTGGAGCTGAGGCTGCCCAACCCCAGGCTGGGACATTGAGGGGTCAGAGCTTGTAGGAACTGCTGAAGAGGGCTGAGAAGCGAGGGCTCAGGGCCCCTCTGATATGCCGGGGACCTGGGGAGGTGACAGAACGTCTGGGCTTCAGTCTCCTCATATGACAGTGGGAATGATGACAGTGACATCCACCTCGTGGGAATTCTGCCAGGCTTCAGTGAGATGACATGAGATCCCAAACCAGGGATCCACCCTCTGAGGGTCTGCTCTGCTGTGCGCCCGTTACCAAATCAAGTGGGTTCACCTCCTGGTGAGTTAAATAAGACTCCACACCAGGGGAAGTTGTCTCACAAAGTAAAGTGTATTTGCAGCAAATAGGAGGCCGTGAGAATCATTTCCAAAGTCATGGCGTCCCCAAACAAAGGGAAGCAGGGACCTTTATTTCAGATGGGAATGAATATTCAAAAGGGAGAGGCGGATCTTTGCTTGAGCGGGCTCAGTAGAGAACACGTTTCCACACTCACCGCGGTTATGGTGATGAGGCTCCCCCTGGAGAGATCTGAGCGTTAAAGATAAGACAAAGGTCACCGGCTCAGCTCTTGAGTGAGGCTTGGTCTGGTTCCAGATTGTTAGTGGCTGCCTCTCCTTAGCATAACAAAGGGAAAAAGCAATTTGGAAAAACAGTTAAATGCTTCCAAGCCCACCTTGAGCTCCTCAGGGCACCTCGTCAGTGACACAGCCAACAGAAAGAATCCCTGGGACAGCGGAGAGCCCACGAACACACTCCCAATCACAGACTTTCCCCTCCCGCCAACAGCCTGAGCTCCCAGTCTGCACCTCTGAGAGCGCGCCTGAGGATGAGGAAGGAGGGTGTGGGCACTGAGCACAGGGCCCCTGGGGACCAGCCTGGACCAAGGCAAGCCGCACCTCTCATCTCTCTGCCTGAGGAGCGGCTTGCAGGCCAGCCCCCAGCGACCCTCACCTCTGGGTCTTCACTGCTCCTCAGCGGGACCAGCGAGGCCAGGCACACAGGGCCCCGGGTGCATCAGTGCCCCTCCCACCCCAGTTGTGTCTGTGGATTCCCCTAACTGTCCCCAGGGACTGAAAGCCCTCAAGGGGAGGGACCCTTGCTGGCTCACATCTCCACTCCCTGAACCCAGCACAAGGCCTGGGGACCAGGAGATAAAATGCATGTGGGTTAAGGAAATTAGTGCAAACCCCTCCACACGCACACCTTCCTGCTCTGGGCCTTGTAGGAAGGAGAGGAAAATACCCAAGGCTCCCTCTCATCCCTTGATAAGATAAGAGACCATCCATCTTGATCCTTCCCCCACTGGGGAGGGTGGAGAAGCCTCTTGCCCCACCCGCCCTCAATCAGCCCCCAATCCAGATGCTCCTTGTGCGCTGACACCTGCGCACCAGCAGGCCTTGTGGAATTGCTGGAATTGCCCCACTAGATGCCCTTCCACCTCCTTCCTCCTCTTCCGGCCAGAGGCCTCCAGCCTTGACCTGTACCCGGGTCTCCTAGCCTGGTCCAGGGACGATTTCTTCCATGACGTGATCAAATGGGCCAGTCCAGCCTCCAGGCAAGATAAAAGGATTGCGCTGAAAGGAGGTCGAGGGGCTCAGGAATGGCGCTCAGGGCAAAGGCAGACGTGTGCCTGGCAGGGTCCTGGCTGTCCCTGCGCTGCGCACACATGATGGGCACCAGAGCCGCTCCCACCCCCAAGGCGGTGCTCCCCTTCGAAGCCATCCCCCAGTGTCCCGGCAACAGGTGGATGAGGGTGCTGCAGATCTGGAGGGAGCAGGGCTCCGAGAGCCTTCACCTGGAGATGCATCAGACCTTCCAGGAGCTGGGGCCCATTTTCAGGTACAGCTCTCCCTGCCCCCGCGGTGGGAACACGCTAACCCTCTGTCCCCACTGGCTGTGAGTCTACACTGGGCGCCCTGTGCTGCCACATCCCAGCCGGGCCTGTGCTCTGCATCCTTAGGAAGGCAGGGCGGGAGCTCAGCGGGGTGGGTGTGTCTTTGCCAGTGGAGACTGTGCCTCTTCCGAGGACGGAGCACTCCACAGCTCGCTGCTGAGGGGAAGAATGCAGACACTAGAGTGGGAGAGGCTTCAGTGAGACAGCGAGCGGGACTGCCTGCTCCGAGCCACAGTCCAGGAGAACGTGAGGTCGACAGGAGGCAGTCCGATTGGTTCTGCCAAAGTGGGCCCAGGGGAGGACACGGCCCCACAGTAGGGCTTTGAGCTCTGTCCCACAGGTGTGACGTGGGAAGGACACGCACGGTGTTTGTGATGCTGCCCGAGGATGTGATGAGGCTGCAGCAGATGGAGAGCCATCACCCGCGCCGGACGGCCGTGGAGCCCTGGCTGGCCTACCGACAGCATCGTGGGCACAAATATGGCGTGTTCTTGCTGTGAGGGCGAGTCGGGATGGGGCGTGTGCAGCCCGGGTGCAGACATGTGGGAGACAGGGAAGACGCCAAAGCATGCGTACCCTGGGTCCTATCTGGGTGGGTGAAGAGAGGGGATACGGCTCCCCATGGGGGCATGTCCCCTGGGGTCATTGTGCCCTGGGGCTGGGGGCACGGTGGCGCCCTTCCTTCAGAGTGAGAGGAAGAAGGACGACAGCTGCCATGAGGGAGCACCCCCTCCACGCAAGCCTCCGAGGGTCTCTCTTGCAGGGGGGCGCTCTCCCCTCCTGCAGGTCAGGAAGCCCAGCCCTGAGAAGGGGAGTCACTGGCCAGGACCCCGAGGGTCCAACAGGGCCGCAGCTCTCTGCACCGGCCCCCGTGGGTCCGAGAGTGGAGGTGAAGGTTGCTCAGAAGGGGAAAACCCTGGGGATGGGGAGATGGCGACAGGAGGTCGATGGCAGCTTTGCTCAGAGGCCGAGCTCAAAGTGGGAGCCTGGGTGAGCATCCGTGTGTGTGTCTGAGGGGTGTTCGCTGTGTGGACATCTGTGCCTGTCTGAGTGTGTTTGCTGTGTGTGTGCACACGTGTTCCTGTGTGTGGACGTCGCTACATGTGTGTGAATGGATATGTTAACCCATGCTGACTTTCTCGTGTTTGTGCTCATGTGTGTGCCCGTGTATGTGTTCACGCCACTGCATGCGTTGGTCGTGTGTCTCCGTGTGCTTGCATGTACGCGTGTTTTTGCCTATTGTGTGTGTGTCTGCATGCGTGTCTGTGTGTCTGGGTGTGCGTGCATGTTTTTGAGTGTCTGAGTAAGCGTGTTGTGCATTTGGGAATTGTGTGTCTGTTTGTGTGTGTTTTCCCGTGTGTGTTGTCTGTTAGTGTGCATCCTGCTGTGTGCAGGTGCTTGCACTTGTGTCACATGTGCATGTGTGTGCATGTGATCGTTCTCAGTACCTGCAGGCGACTAGCAGGTACACTTGAGTGTGGCTGAGAATGCCAGTCCCCTCTGTCGTCCGCTGGAGGACATCCACAGTGCCCTCACGTGCTCTGGGCTCTGTTCCGACTGCATTAGGAGAGACACAATTTGGTTCCTGTCATGGAGGAGCTGGAGACACTGTAGGGAGAGGAGCAGGGGCGCGTGGCACTGAGGCCACATTCTCAGGAACGGGGAGGGTGGGGAGACGAAGGCTGCGAGGGCCTCTCCCACTATGGGGCACGGTGTGAGCACGGTGGGCAGAGCTTGACAGGAGGGGCAGCCTCCATCCTCGGAGAAAAGGCCTCCACACCCAGGGAGGGCCAGGATGGGGGATGTGTGGGGTGGGCACGGGGCTGCAAGTTTGCATGAGCAATCTCAGGAACCCACACAGCACGTTCCGGCAGACGCTCCGGTCTCGGCCCCAGTGTAGACTGGAGCACCCTGGGCACAGCACGCTCAGGCCTCCCGGAAAGAAAGGGGTGCAGCTGGTGCCCAAACAGAGCAGCCTGCCCCCTGGGACCAGCAGGCAGCTCCCCGCCTCACCCATTTCCCTTTGCGGATGAGGAACATGGGTACTGGGGCCTGGGGGCCAGCTGCTGACACAGGCTACCCTAAAGCTCTGCTCTCGGCTGGACAGAAACGGGCCCGAATGGCGCTTCTACCGATTGCGGCTGAACCCAGACGTGCTGTCGCCGCAGGCCGTCCAGAAGTACATCCCCATGGTGGATGGGGTGGCAAGGGACTTCTCAAAAGCCCTGAAGTCGAAGGTGCTGCAGAATGCCCGGGGGAGTCTGACCCTGGATGCCCAGCCCAGCATCTTCCACTACACCATAGAAGGTGTGGGGGCCGGAGGGGAGGGCCGGGCTCCGGACGCTGGGGGAGGCCAGGAACTGGGGCAGGAGGGCCGGCGCGAGGTGGCTGTGAGGACCCCGGCTGCCTTAGGCTCAGCAACCACATCCTCCCTGCAGCCAGCAACTTAGCCCTGTTTGGAGAGCGCTTGGGCCTCCTCGGCCACAGCCCGAGCCCCGCCAGCCTGCACTTTATCCGTGCTCTGGAGGCCGTGTTCAAATCCACCGTGCAGCTCATGTTCATGCCCAGGAGCCTGTCACGCTGGACAAGCACCCGGGCGTGGAAGGAGCACTTTGAGGCCTGGGACTACATCTTCCAGTATGGTGAGGGCCAGGGACACAAGGGTCCCCGAGGGCCACCTACCACAGTCTGGGAGAACTGAGGCCACATCAAGGGGCTCGTGGCTTCTTCATGGTCCCTGAGAGAGTGGCAGTGAGGCTGGGCGGGTCTGATCCCGAGAACCTGGCACAGGAGCAGGGACACTTGGGGGTGTTGAGGGCTGACGGGCAGGGGACAACATGAAGTGCCTCCCAGCACCAGGCCCAGGGCCTCTGTCTCTGTGCCCCACAGCCAACAATTCCATCCAGAAAATCTATCAGGAGCTGGCGCTCGGCCGCCCGCAGCACTACAGTGGCATCGTGGCGGAGCTGCTGCTGCGCGCAGACATGAGCCCGGACGCCATCAGGGCCAACTCGATCGACCTCACTGCCGGGAGCGTGGACACGGTCAGGCCAGCAACCAGCCTGGCCCAGAGAACACGGGCCCTCCTGAGCCCAGGCAGCGCCCTCTCACGCCTAGTGTCTCCTGCCCCTCCCCAGTCTGTGCCTCCAAGACTCCTGGTCTTGGGCCTCAGCTTCTGAACTGATGGGAGGCTCGGAGGGGAGGGAACATGGCCAACCCAGGAAGGGCAGGCGGCTGCAGTCACTGGCCTGGGAGACCGTGCTCCAGGCAGCGTTCAGAGTGGACAGAGCCTGGGGACATGCAGCCGCACAGACCCCGTCCGGACGATCTGGGTCCTGGGAAGAGGAGGAAGGGCCGGAGAGGCAGTGGAGGGCTGCACAGGGGACCCTTCCCCGTGACAGATTACATCTGGCTTTCCTTAGAGCTCCTTGGAGGTGACAGGCTGATGACAGCACAGGGCTCCAGCTTGTGCAGGAGAGGGCAGATGGCAACCCAGCACTGTGGGCAGGGCGGGCCCCAGGGTGTGGAGTGTAGCCAAAGCTTCCCGCCTCAGACCCAGCCTTCATCTGCCAGGATCTCTGGACCCGGCCCCGGGATTCTAGCAGGGCCCAGTTGTGCAGTGAGAAACTCCCTGAGCAGAGGCTGAGGTGCAGCCACCGGGAGAGAGCCCCGGGGAGGGATTGCCTCAGGGGCAGCTCTGGGAAAGCTTCCTGGAGGAGGGCCCTTCCAGCTGAATGTGCAAGAACCACACAGAAGTCAGACAGCCAGGAAGAGGAGGCGGGGAGGGCAGCAGTGCCGGCCTCTAACAGCTGACAGCGAGGGAGGGAGTGAGGCAGAGTGGAGGGCACAAGGCGAGGGGGCAGAGGGGGCAGAGGGGGCCAGGGCCCCGTCAGGAAGGGCCTCAGGCACCAGGCCTGTTTCCAAGGCTAGAGGAAGTCACCGGGGAAGCATCTCAGTCAGACTTCTGCTCCCTCCCTGTGTCCCTATGTGCCACCGGGCAGAGCATGGACTGAAGCTCAGGGGGCAGCAGGGAGGCCATTGCTGCATGTCAGGCGATGCCAGGGGCACATCCCCCTGGGGACAGACATTCGGGAGATATCTAGCCCCCAGATCTCAGGCTGCCTGGTGGGTGCCTCTCCCAGCACGTGGAAATCACCCAGGAGGAGGAAGCAGGTGGGGTTCCTGGGTGGCCAGTTCGTGTTAGGGTGGTGAGTCCTAGGCTGACCTGCCTGTGGATGCCCAGGGGAGATAACCCCCTGAGGGCAGAGTGACCTGAGACTCCAGACCCCCTCCCCCTCAAGTAAATGGCAAGAGGGAGCCCCTCCTGTACCCAGAGGAGGGTGAAAACCAGGCCTTGAGGGGCTGGAGGAGGCCTGGGCCTTCACTGAGGTGGGACACCTTTCCTGAGGGATTCAGGGACAGTAGATGAGGGGGTTTAAGGATCTTGAGGGCTCACATCCCTGGGCTCTGTCCTACTCCAGGCACTCAGGTCACTGTGGGCCTAGACGACCCCGCCCCCAGGGGAAGAGCATCTCCCTGGGAGGGGTGCCCTGGGGCTGAGGTTGCATGGCCTGTGCCAAGGTCTGAGCCCTGCCCCCATGGCTCCTGCAGACGGCCTACCCCTTATTAATGACCCTCTTTGAGCTGGCTCGGAACCCCGAAGTGCAGCAGGCCCTGCGCCAGGAGAGCCTGGCGGCCGAGGCCAGGATCTCTGAAAATCCCCAGAGGGCAACCACGGAGCTGCCCCTGCTGCGGGCGGCCCTCAAGGAGACCTTGAGGTAGGTGTGGCAGAGCCTGGCTGCCCAGCTGCTGCGGCTCCAGTGTGTGGAGAGCAGCCTCACGGGGCTTGCAGACAGATCCTGGGGCTGAGAAGCAGCTTTGCCCAAGGCTGCATCCCCCTGCTCTTCCTCTTCCTCGCCCTAAAGGGACTCGGACCCTTCTTCCTCCCGGGTCCCACTTCCGTGTCCTGGGCACCATCCTCGGTGGTGTGCTCCCTGGCCCGGGCTGCTCAGGCTGGGGGAGCTCTGGCTGATCTCAGGAGGAGCAAAGAAGCAGCTCCTCTTGACCTGGGCTTCCTGGTGCCAGAAGCGACCTGTGAGGGCGGAGGGGGCTCCCCTTGGCTGGCGTGTCCTGGCTAGGAAGGTCGCAGAAGGGAAGCGAGGGGCCCTGTCATGGCTGAGGACCCTGTCGGATGCCCCTCTCCACAGGCTGTACCCTGTGGGTGTCTTCTTGGAGCGAGAGGTGAGCTCGGATCTGGTGCTGCAGAACTACCACATCCCGACTGGGGTGAGTGAGGCCGCACAGCCCCTCCAGCAGACACCAAGCCCCTCTGACCTTCGCCTTAGCCGCCCCTCTCCCCCCGCCCGCAGACAACGGTCAAGGTGCTGCTCTACTCCCTGGGTCGAAACCCCGCTGTGTTTGTGAGGCCCGAGCGCTATCATCCCCAGCGCTGGCTGGACAACAGGGGCTCCAGCACCAGGTCCCCCCACCTGGCCTTTGGCTTTGGCCTGCGCCAGTGCCTGGGGCGGCGCCTGGCTGAGGTGGAGATGCTGCTTCTGCTGCACCACGTGAGCGGGCCTGGGCGGGGCGGGCCGGGAGTGCAGGCTACGGACTGGGCGTGGCATGAGGGTGGGTGGGGCGAGAGGCCGGGGTGTTGGGCGGCCTGCTTGGGGACCTCAGGCTTCTTTTGCTCTGGCCGCGTAGTAGGGCCCTGGAAGGCGGGGGAGGCTGGGCCGGGACCCTGGGGCTGATCTGTTGGTCGGGGGAATCCGCGCCTCTGTCCTAGGTGCTGAAAAACTTCCTGGTGGAGACGCTCACGCAAGAGGATGTGAAGATGATCTATCGCTTCATATTGATGCCCTCCACCCTCCCCCTCCTTACCTTCCGGGTCATCAACTAGTGTCGTCTCTGCCCTATTGGGCCAGCTACCCCTCCAGCCCCGTCTGCCTGACCCCAGGCCACCCTTGTTTTCTCCCATGGGTCTGCTTCCTGAGCCACACACTGTCCAGCCAGCACCTTGAACAAATGAAACAGCCGAGGTCCTCCGAGGGTCGGGGCCTTCCAGGCTCAGCAGCAAGGCCAGGGCAGCTCCGCGATGAATCTTGGTTGCAGGTCCTGGCTGTGTGCCGAGTCCCACCAGCACCTTCTCCAGCAAGGAGCGTCCTCTGAGGGCCTTTGACTCCCTGTCGCCCAGCACTAGCTCCAGACTCTTCAGGTGTCCATCAAAGGGGGCTCCGTTGCCTCCTTGTCCAGTCTCATATCCCTCCTCTACTCCTCTCCACGCTCTCATACCAAAATCTCTCTGGATTCAAAGTCATTAAAAGGGGACTCAGCATCCCTGAGTCCAGGTCAAGCTTCCTCCCCTGCAGCCTGCCTTCCCCAGCAGCTCAAGTATGCACTGAGCACTCTGAAATTCTTCCTCTTGCAGTGGAATCTGTAGAGTGCAAATGCCCTTGTAATCACTTATCCTGCCACATCCCCATTTCCAAGACAAGAAACTGTGTCTAGAAGGAATTGTGACCCCACAGCCAACTAGTTCAGCCACGTACCCCAGGCCTCATCTCCTATGTTCCAGACATTATTCAGAAACTACCATTCAGTGTGGGCCTTGGGCATCTTCTAAGAATATGAGAGGAGCTGGGGGGAGAGGCTTGGATGTAGTTTGGAAAGGTCTCTTGGCAACAGGCTAGACATGATTGGGTCAGCAATTTTGACAGATGGCTTCTGTTCATGCATTCCTCCAGTCAGTGTACAAGCACATGCCATGTGCTGGGACCTGGGGTTGGCACTGGAAGACAGCAATTAGCAAAGCCAACAGGCCTCCAGCACTCACGTACTCTTAATCTAGTAAGGAAAGTAGATGCCTTGATCACTAGTCACTCTACAGTGGACCAGTGCAGGGAGAGGCGAAGTGCCCCCCGTTAAGAGTGAACCTCACTAGCCCTTCTTTATTCCAAAGCATTTTTGTTGGACTCAGGTCACAGCAACCAGAGAATGATGGGTGATGATGATTAGAGGTTTTGTTTCCCATGTCTGGGTAAGTCCAGAGGTAAGCAGGCCAGAGGTGGTTAGTAGCTCCATGATGCCATTGGAGTCTCAGCCTAGTGACCTTGTGATCACAGATGCTCCACTTTGGGCAATGGGCGCTACATCAGACAGGAACACAGGAAGTGGCAAGGGGCAAAGTCCAGAGTGCTGTCATTGAAGGGCTCCCCCAGAGTACCCATCTGGATTCATTGCTCATAACTGGATCACATGAATCTTAAATGAGGTTGAGAAATATCTTTAAAACTTGTTATTTGTAAATTATTATAGATTCACAGAAAATTGCAAATAAATGTATAGGTAGGTCCTCCATAGCCTTCACAAGCCTCCTCCAAAGTTAACATCTTGTGCATTTGTAGTACATTACTGAAACCAGGAATTTGACATTGTTACAATCTAGTGATCTCATTCAGATTTCAGCAGTTATGTGTGTGTGTGTGGATGTGGATAAGTCCACAAAATTTTATTACATATACACGTTTGTATGACTGCCAGCACAGTCAAGGTTCAAAGCTGTTCCATCAACACAAGGCTCCCTCATTCTACAACTTTATATTCATTCGGGCCACCTTAGTCTCTCCTCCCTATCTCAGGCACCAATAATCTGTTCTCCATATCTATAACTATGTTATTTCACAATATGAAGAGAATCATTCAACAATATATGAATGGAATCAAATGTATATTATGTGACTGGAATCACACATAAGCATCATTTTGAGTTTGCCTTTTTTCACCACAATTTCCTTGAAGTTCACTCCCTTTATTGTGTGAATCAATAGTCCCTTCCTTTGTTGCCAAGTAGTATTACATGGTATGGATTGCCACAGTTTGCATAACCATTCACCCATTGTTAGACATTAGGTCATTTCTATTTATGGGCATTAACAAATAAAATTGCTGTGAACATTCTGGAATAAGCTTCTGCATGAAAATTAGTTTTCATTTATGGGGGAATGTATGCCCAAGAATGCAATTCCTGGATCATAGGGTAAGTGCAATTAAAAAGAAACTGCCAAACCGTCTGCCAGAAGGACTATGCTGTTTTCTATTCCACGTTGTATGAATGATCCAGGAGTGTTCCAGGTTTTCTGCATCCTCACTAGTGTTTAGTGTTTCATTTATTATCATTTTTTAATTGCCATACTAATAGAAGCATAGTGATATCTTACTGCGGTTTTAATGTACATTTCCCTCATGGCTAATGATGATGAACTTCTTTTAATGTGCTTATTTTCCATATGTACACTCTTCCTTAAAATGTTGGACAAATGACTTTGTCCATTTGTAATTGGATTTTATTTTTAATGTGTTCTGGGAATTTTTGTGTTTCTAGATGCATATCCTTTCTTAGATATCTCATTTGCAAATCATTTCTCCCAGTCTGTAATTTGTCTTTTCATCCTCTTAAAAGTTTTTCATAGAAAGTTTTAATTTTTATAATATCCAATATACCCTTTTTTCCTTTGATGGATCATGCTTTTGGTGTCATGTACAAGATATCTTTGCCTAGTCTTATATCCAAAGACTTTCTATTTTTTTCCCAAAAATTTTATAGTTTTATGATTAACATTTAATTGCAGGATCCATTTTGAGTGACTTTTTGTATTAGACACGAGGTTCACATTGTGGTGCATTTTTTTGCTCATGAAAGTCCAATTGTTCCAACATCTTTTATTGAATTGCTTTTGCACTTTTGATAAAAGTTAATGGAGCTATTTGTGTGGGTTTATTTCTGGGTTCTGTATTCTTCTCCATTGGTTTATGTGTCTATCTCCACCAAAACCACACTGTCTGGATTGCTGTGACTACAGAGTAAGCCTTAAGCCAGGAAAGAGTGATTTCTCCCTCTTCATTCTTTTTCAAATTGTATTGGCTCTTCTAGGACCTGTCCATTTCCATTTAAATTTTATAATGAACTTGTCTAAGTCTAAAAAACTTGCTTGGATTTTACAGGAATTGCATGAAATCTATAGGTCATTTTTAAGAGAATGGACATTTTTACTATATCGAGACTTCCAATCCATGAACATAGTATGTCTCTCCAAATATTTAGATCTTCATTGATTTCTTAACACACATCCTGCAACATTGCCTGTAAATGAACCTAAGAATGGAATTTCTAGAAAGGGCCAGCAATTGAGTGTGAAATAGCCAGGACCCAGACATCTAGGGAAGTAGGCAGGGTCTACTTTGGAAAGAAGCACAGTACAGCTTTGCTCACAGGAGTCCACACATCTCAGCTCTTTCCCTGATGGGGAGAGACTGGTGGGCTCCTCCAGTGAAGACCTCTGCGTGCTTGAGAGTGGACTTTGGAAACATCCACCTTTGGCTGTAAAGGAATCCCCTAACACTGATCTTCTCATTCTCTTGGAGAATGAGAAGACATGTGAGTGTTGTGTGGAGAAGAGCAAAGGTCTGTAGTATCACAGGGCAAGGTTTCTCTGAATATGGGGGAATCTCTCCTTTGTCTGAAGATCCTGTAGTGGCCTCCCTGAGTTGGTAGTCTTGCAAGACACTGTTGACTTTCCTCAGGGCCTAACCCACCACCTCTCTTTGATGTTAGGTGTATAATTAGACTTAAGTCCCAACAGCCTCCAAAGGTACAAAGTGTGACCCAGAAGGGGCTGCATCACATGCCAAACAAACCCGCAGGACATTTCCAACTCACACATACAGAAATCAGGGGAATAATGTAGGGATGGATATTAAGGGAGTGTGATCATGATGGAGAAAAATTAAGTTAGATTTTATTTATTGATATGGGCCCATTAAGCAGATATTCTGGATTGGGCTCTAGCAGTCTGCTTGTGGGTTGGCTGAAACATGGATCAGAAGGTGGCCTGCAATAAATGAGGCTGAAACTCCAGAAGTGCCTTGGTGTACTGCCGGGAGGTGTATCCACAGGCTTAAGGAGATTGAAATGTCAGAGTGGACTTACCAGGTGAGACCTGAACCAATCCATGGAGGTCAGTCACCCTTAGAGGTCCAGAGGACATACCTTTCACCATGACTGTGAGAAATAAATTTGAAGGGAGTGCCAGTATCCTAGAAAAGCTGTGTTTGCTCTTCTCTGTAGGCCAGAATTTACAGTGGGAACTGCTGTCACTGAACTGGAATCCTGAGATACAATGGGAATAATTGGATCCTGGGATGGCAGAGACCTAGTGATGGCACTTAATCACCGAAGGCAAGGTGGGTGTGATTATCATAATGGACAGCAGAGTCAGAGAAGTAATAAGTGTAGTCTGACTTAGAAAGACCTATGGCATTGGCTATTTGGTTGGTCATGGTGTTCCTAGGAGAAAAATAGATGTGAAGTCTACTAAAGTCTTACTTGTTTAGTATAAGCAGAAGAATTCTAGGTAATGTGAACAGAAGTTTAATTTGAATTGTAAATATAGAAAGTCATCGTCTCTGAATCAATTCCCAGGCTTTAGCCAGTTTACAGACCTAGAAACCCTTGAATGAAGGTGACACCTGGTCCCCTTTAAGGAAGGAGCCCACTACACTGGCAAAAATCTATACTGTTAATCTTTCTGCCAGCCTTCCTGAAAGAGATTCATAGTCTTTGATCAGGGTGACTGTGCACTGGGGAAAGGAACTATCCAGACTTTTTAGGTATTGCTGGATGGAGGCTCTGAACTGACACTAACTTCAGGAGACCCAAAACATCACTGGTGGTCCAGTCAGAGTAGCGGCTTATGGAGATCAGTTGATCAATGGGGTTTTAGTTCAAGTTCATCTCACAGAGGTCCCAGTCAGTTCCTGAACCACCCCCCCAATTGTTATTTCTCCAGTTCCAGAATGTATTATTGGAATAGACATACTCAGCTCTTTGCAGATCCCCATAATGGTTCCATGACCTGTGAGAACTATTATGAAAGGAAACACCAAGGGGAAGACACTAGATCTGCTTCTACCTAGGAAAATAGTAAACCCAAAGCAACGCTGCATTTCTGGATGACTTGCAGTGAGTACAAGACTTGAAGGATGCAGGAGTGGGATCTCTATTCAACTCACTTATTTGGCCTTGCAGAGACAGGTGGATCTTGGAGAATAACAGTGGATTATCCTAAACTTAACCAGGTGGTGACTCCAATTGCAACTGCTATACTAGATGTGGTGTCATTGCTTGAGTGCATTACTACACCCCCTGGAACCCAGGATACAGGTATTGATCTGGCAAATGCTTTTGTCATAATTTCTGTTAGTAAAGACCACCGGAGTAGTTTGCTGTAAGCTGGCAAGGACAGCAATACATCTTCACAGTCCTACCTACTATGATGTTGGCTAGGTCACAGTCCCTAGTTATTCAATCGAACACTAATCTCTATGTTGCTGTGAAGACATTTTGTAGATGTGACTAGCTTCTATAAGTAGTTGACTTTAAGTAAAGTAGATTAAGATTACTCTCAATAATGTGGGTGGGCCTCATCCGATTAGTTGAAAGGTCATAAGAGCAAAAGATAAGGTTTCCTGGAGAAGAAGAAATTCTACCTGAAGACTGCAGTATCATCTCCTGCCTAAGAGCTGCCAACCTCCTGATGTGCCCTGCAGATTTTGGACTTGCCAGCCCCCACAATCATGTGACTTAATTCCTTGAAAAATATATATATGTAATAGATAGATATGATATATACGTATATATGTGTGTATAGAATATACATCTATATATTATAGGTGATACCTATAGGTATAGGATAGGTATAGGAAATACCTATATATTATATATATATTATTATTATATCTATATATTTTACATAGAGAGAGAAACAGAGACAGAGACAGAGAATGAGAGGGATCCTACTTGTCCTATTGGTTTTCTTTCTCTGGAGAACCCTAAGAGATACAGCTGGGTATAAAGAAAAGTCTCTTCAATAAATACAAGGAAAGCTTGATGAATTTGACAAAATAGAAAAGTTTTGTACATTGAAAAAATATCATAAACAAATCAAAAGACAACTGATAAACTAGTAGAAAATATTTGTAACATACGTTGAAGATAGAGTGTTAATGTCCTTAATATATAAATAATTCTAAAAATTGAAGGAAAACATAAAAACTTGATAATATGGTAAAAATTAATGAGCAGGCAACTCTCTCTCTCTCTCTCTCTCTCTCTCACACACACACACACACACACACACGAACATACACAAAAATGGCCCTTAGCTGTTTGCCTTTGTGGTATTCTTCCTCACGACCCATAATTCCAGTCTAATCAAGAGAAAACATCAGACAAACCCAAACAGAGGGGCAGGCTGCAAACCTGATAGTGTTAAACATGTCAAGGTCATGAAAAACTGGGAAAGAAGGGAAATGGCCATAGATCAGAGGAGACTAAAGAGACACATAGACAAAACACAACATGTCCTGGATCGGATCCTGGAGCACAAAAAATGGACATCAGAGGAAAATCTGGTGAAATACAAATACAGGATGTGGCTTAGTTTATATTGCAATACCAATGTAGTTTTCCTACTTTTGATAAATGCACCATGATTATGTGAAATGTTAATATTAGGGGTGGAGGGGGTACGGGAACTCTGCACTCTCTCAAAACTCTTGGGTAATGAAACTGGCAAACCATAAGTCATTGATGATTAAGTGGCTACTAACTGAAGTTTTTTTTTTTTTCTTTTTGCAATTAATGATTATAGCTTTTAGTTGGTCCTCCGCCCATTGTTACCTGTGCTGTTTAGGTAACAAGCTCTCTGACTCCCACTAAGTTCCTATAGGTCACATCTCCTGGGGGCCTGGGTCACCATGGTGATGAGTGTTTGAGCTGTTTTTCAGCAATTAGAACCCCTTGCCCACTTCAGGCCAGTTGAGACCACCAACCCATCAATTGGGCCTGGACACTCTCTTTGTTTGCACGGTTTCTGATGTGAAGTCCACTGTAATTCTCATTCTTATTCTTCTGTAAATAACTTGTATTTTTTTTCCTCTGGGTTCCCTCAAGGTTTTCTCTTTGTCTTTGATTTTCTGCACTTTGAACATCCTGGGTGTGGGTAATTTGTGTGTGTGTGTGTTTCAGTATTTATCCTCCTTTGTGTCCTCTGAGCTTCCTGAATGTGTGGTGCATTGTCTGGCACTAATTTTGGAAAGTTCTTAACCATTATTATTTGAAGTATTTCTTCTGCACCATCCTTTCTTTCTCCTTTTGGCATTTCAACTACGTGAGTGTTATGGCTTTTAAAATTGTCCCACAGTCCTTGGATAATCTGTTCTGTTTTCTCATCATCTTTTGTCTTTACATTTCAGTTGGGGAAATTACTACTGACATATCTTCAAGCTCACTAATTCTTTCCTTGGCTGTGTCAAGTCTGTTGATGAGCCCATCAAAAGCATTTCTAGTCTCTGGCACAGCAATTTTGATTTCTAGCATTTCCTTTCGATTCTTGGAGTCTCCATCTCTATGCTTACATTACATGTCTGCTCTTGCATGTTGTCTACTTTTTCCATTAGAGCTCTTAGTATACAAATCATAGTTACTCCAAATTCCCTATCTCATGATTCTGACATCTTTGTTATATATGTCTGATCCTTGTGCTTGCTTTTCCTCTTCAAACCGTTTTTCTTGGCTTTTGGCATGCCCTGTAATTTTTCACTGAAAGCCGGACATACTGTATAAGTTAACAGGAACTGATGCACACAGGTCTTCAGTGTGAGGATTTATGTTGGATGGACTAGGAGTTGGCTGTGTTTAATGTTTGCTGTAGCTTTAGGTGTCAGAGGTTTCAAATTCCTTGAGTGTCCTTGTTTTTGTCTCCTATTTTATCTTTGAGTCTTTCCTATGTGTTGCTCCCAGGAGAAAGAGTGTTTTGCAGCACTTTCAGCTGTAATCCATCCAAAAGAAAAAGCTTGGTTACAGATTGCTGGAGGCTGGGTGTGGACTACCATGAGAATGCAAGACTCCTGAGAACCACTCGTCCACACCCACCTCCAGCGACCTGTCAAAATTACATTGAGGTGCTCCGACCAGTCTATGGCTCCAGCAGCTTCTGCTGCAGGTCAGCATATTTCAGAGTTGCCTCTCTGGATACACCTGTCTTGCCAGATCTGGGAGTATCAGATTACTTGTGACCTCAGTTCTCTGATGGGTCTAAGAGGTGTTGTTGCTTTCCAGTTTGTCGAGTGTTTTCTTTTGGAAATGATGGTTCCAAGCTCTTTACATGTAGGTCTGAAGATCTAAGTTTTCTGTCATCTGTTCTGATGAAGCACAAATAATGGAACTAAAAATGGGAGAAGAAGGGAGAGGAAAGGAGAATAAGCTCTTGAGTTATAATTAATCTATTATTAATCAAGGTAATCAGTTGGAATGAACAGATACCATTGAAAAGTGACAAACCAGGGAGTAAACAGTTAAATAAGAAAATCTGGGGAAAGAAAGTCATTTTAAAAGAAATAAGAGCAATGGCAAAAACTAAAACAAAAATGCAAAACTTGTAAATACCAAGAGAAATATTAAAAGGAACAAAGACAACACATCACATAAAGAAACAGTCAACTATGTATATGATGATGAACATACATAATAATCATATTACAGAAATTATCTCTGAGAGAGTTGACACCAAACATATCAATCATATCAATAAATGTGAATGGCTTAACTTACCTATTAAAGAAAACTATTTTCCATTTGTCTAGCTAGCAAGCTCCAACTGCATAAAGTATACAAGCAACACACCTAAAACACTGAACTGTACACTTAAAAATGGTTAAGATGATCAATATTACGTTCTGTGCATTTTATCACAATAAAAAATTGAAAAAAAATCCCATCAAGTTATTTTGTGGATATCAACAAACTGATTCTCAAGTTCATATGAAGATGCAAAAGACCCAGAATAGCCCACACAATATTGACAGAGAAGAACAAAGTTGACGGACTGACACTATCTGACTTCCTGACTCCCTGTAAAGCTACAATAAACAAGACAATGTGGTATTTGTGAAAGAAAAGACAAATAGATCAATGGGGCAAAATAGGCAGCCCATAAATCAACTCCCACAAATATAGTCAACTCTTCATTGACAAAGGAGCACAGGCAAAACAGTGGAGCAAAGATAGCCCCCCCAACACATGAAAAAACATTAATCTAGACACAGACCTTACACTCTTTACCAAAGTTAACTCAATGTGGATCACAGACCTAAATGTAAAATGCAAAACTATAAAACTCCTAGAAGATAACATAGGAGAAAACCTAGATCACCTTGGGCATGGCGATGACTTTTTAGATACAACACCAAAGGCACAATCCATGAAAGAAAGAATTGATAAGCTGGACTTCACTAAAATTAAAAACTGCTCTATAAAAGACAACGTCAAGAGAATGAGAAGTCACGCCACAGACTGGGAGAAAATATTTGCAAATGACACATGTGATAAAGGACTGTTATCCAAAATATTCAAAGAACCCATAAAACTCCACAATAAGAAAAACAACTCCCCCAAAATGGGCCAAATATCTTAACAGACACGTCACCAAAACAGATATACAGATGGCAAATGAGCAAGTGAAAAGATGCTCCAAACCATATGTCATCAGGGAAATGCAAATTAAAACAACAATGAGACACCACTACACACATTAGAACGGCCAAAGTCCGAAACACGGACAATGCCAAACGCTGGTGAGGATGTGGAACAACAGGACCTCTCATTTGCTGCTGGCGGAAATGCAAAATGGCACAGCAAGGTTTCTCATGGTCAGAGTTCCGAATGTGGAAAGAGAGTAGGAGAAAATGTTCCCAGTGGTGTTGGAATTGGAGTTCTCAAGGTGAATGCACTGGTTTCATCATAGAGAGATGGCAACATATAGAAACCCATGTAATGTATGTGGGCATGTGTAAATAAATACATATAGGTGTGTGTGTGAATAATCTATATAAGTTATCTTTTGCTGCAGAACAAAACCTCTGAAACTCAGTGGCTTGGAACAGCAAACGCATCATCTCACACATTTTCTGAGGGTCAGGAAACCAGGAGTGGCTTGGCTCCGGGTGTCTGGTGAGGTTTCAGTTGAGACGTCCGGCGGGGCTGCTGTCCAAGCTATGAGCAGGATCACATCCCAAGATTATGAATTCCAGAGAACACAGTTTATGCTTCAGGTGCCTGGGAAGGCAGGCTGCAGGAGGGGAAACGTGACCTGGACTCTCAGATGCAGGTTCCCCTTCAATGACTCTCAAACAACCCACACAAGGGCTCAAACTTGCCCTGTGGTGAAGAAGTCCTTTTCCGGGATGCTGGGCCAGGAATAAGTCTCTTTCCCTTGGCAAGGCTTAGACTCCTTCAATATTAAAATGGAGGTTCTTCCCAAGATGTGCAAGAACGCCCCCAATCCAAGGTCCTTTAAGGGGGGAGAGGTGATGAGTCATTAGAGATGGGGTTGGCATCCTGGGTTCAGGTGGTGCCTCTGCCACGGGTGAGCCGTGAGGCCGCGGGCAGCTAAACGAAGTCTCTGGGCCTCGATGTCCTCCTCCGTCAAGTTCTAGGGCTGCCGTGAGGAGAAGCGAACACATGCGCCCCGCGCGGCGGAAGGACACACATTCACGGCAGGGTAACTACATTTTCATTCCACTCCTGCGTCACACATCGCCCGCTCACCACAGAGCAGGGCCACAAATAGGCGGGAGAAGGGATTCCCATTTATTGAGCGTCTGTTGAGGCAGAGAGCTGGGCAGCTTCCATACACCATTCTTGCCCTCGCTGGGGCCCGGGACATGGGCGTTCGTGTACAGAATTCCCGTAGGGAAAATGTGAGGCTCGGAGGGATCGAGGGCCCGGCCCGCCGGCTGAGCCAGGGCCGACCAGAGTCTAGAACCTCGTCTCTTCCCCAAGTCCTCCCCACAGAGCCTGAGGGGGCAGAGGGAAGCCCACCTCCTGGCAGCAGGCCTCTTCCGTGGGCGGAGTGGAGGGGGAGGGGTGTGCACACTCTTCTCCTCATCCAGGGGCTCTGGGGACCCAACAGGATGCCCCGGGGCGGCTCGAGGCTGGCGGGCAGGTGCAGCCAGAAGCGCGACCCCGCCTCCCGGACGGCCTTGCCGTGGACCGCGCGCCTGTTTCCCCCCAGATGGGACGGGGGTGGGAGGAGGGGGACAGAGCGGCCTTGCCTCGGGGCCCTGTGCGCTCGGTGCGCCCCCTGGCCCCAGGCGGCGTGGGGCAGGCTGCTGGCTCCTGCCAGCCAGGCGCCTGGAGGGTCTCAGCTGCTCAAAGCCCCTCCCAGCGTGAGGTCGGGGCGGCCCCTCTCCCGTGGTCACCGTGAGGGGCAGCGGGCACTTCAGACAGAGGATCGATTAAGGGAGCATGAGGCTGCGCCTGGCCGAGATGGCCTCTCCCCTTCTAGAGGCTTCTGGGGGGTCGCCTGCTGCTAGCCGAAGGCGTCTCCCTCGTTCCCGTGCCCGGCCCATTCTAACGAGGCCCTCACCAGGCACAGGAAAAGGGCAAGCTCCGGACTGATCAGGCCCCACACGCCCCCACAGGACGCCCAGCCGTGCCTGCGGCCTTCTGAAACTTTTGGCGCCCCGCATCCGTGAGGCACACCCCCCCCGACCTTCCGCGACGATCACCCCGTGACACGCCCGGATCTTCTGGAACGTTCAGCGCTAAACGGCCCGGAAGACGTGCAGCAGCGGAGGTCAGGGTCGGAGCGCAGTTCCAGCAGGAGGAGCGCGTCCTCAGGGGTCTCCCGTCAACCTTCGCGCCGCTTCTAGAAGGTTCGGCTGGCCTGAGGGGACCGTGTCTCCCTGAAGGTGCTTCCGTCAGACGGCTGGGTGGGAAGGTTCCAGGAGGTTCTGGGTGCTTCTCTAAGGGCGATGGGTGGTGCAAAAGGTTCCCGAGGGTTCTGGGCGCTTTCCTTAGAGGTCCGGGTGGCACGGAAAGTTCCAGAAGGTCTCGGGGAATGGAGGTGGAGCGCACGGCAGGCGTGGGGGGCTCTGAGGGTCCGACCTCGGTCCAGGTCAGCGTCTGTGTATCCCAGGGGGTGGTCTTTCACAGGTGCCCGAGCAGGACCGGGTCCTGCTGGTGCCACCCAGACGTCCAGACGTCAGTCTGGTCCCGACCACATAGTACCCCCTCCCTGGGGTCCCGGGATCTCCCGCCCCCATATAGTCCCATGCCCTGGGGTCCCAGCCCCATCTGGACCCCACCTAGTACCCCCTCCCCCTTCCTGCTTCTGCTTTTTCTTGTTTTTTCAGGCCCTTCTTTTTGGGTTGAATTTGCTGTCATTTCCCTGGTTTTCAGCCTTTCTTCCCTTTCCAGTGTGTACCCATACAGCCTACTTTTCCTTGACATCTCTTGAGGCTGCTTATGTCAGGCTTTGTTTGTCATATTTTTATCATTACACTGCCCAAAATATTTATTTTCTACTGGGAATGAAGGGGAGGCACTTATGATTTGGAAGCGTGCTCTTGATTTCCAAACGCGAAGATTTTCCAGTTTTCCTTCTGTGACCGATTTCCTTCGCAATGCCACTGTAGTCAGAAAAGGTACGCGGATTGAGTTTCAGAAATTCCTTTTGGAGCTGAGCTCTGCCTCCCTCGTTGTGTCTTGCAGTACTTTTTGCCTGAAGTCTGCGCTGGGTGACACCGACGGAGCTGTGTCCACGTGGCTCTGGTTGTCATGGCTTTTATTTCCGAGCGTGTTACAGTCTGTAGTTCTTGTGTGGGGTCTGCCGGGGCCGAGACATCCACCTAGTTTTGTGTCAAACCCTCTTCGTGTGACCTTCCTTTCGGAAGTGCGTCTTCACTTCAAGGAGAGCAGAAGTCTTGGTGGTCGTGTCTTCTTTGTACAGCGTTTGGAAGCTGTGGTTGTGGGTTTTCTCTTTCTCCTAGTTTGTGTGCAAAGACCAGCCATGTCTGGCATTGTTGCTGCCGGAAGGTTCTGCCTTTTCTCCCCTCTGGCTGCTGTTCAGATTTTCACTCACTGAAATGGTTTTCCACGGCTGCGCTGTGGTGCATGTGGCATGGGTCTCCTGTGTGCATTCTACTTTGGACCCGCTGCCCTGCACTGTTCAGGGTGTGGGCTGATGCCCCTCGGGCGTCTTGGACAATTGCTCTGTCTACCGTGGTCTCTTCAAGGATTTGCTCTGTCCGTTTCCATGTGCTCTCCTTCTGGGCTCTGGTGACACGGATGCTCGCTGGTCCGCTCTCCTCTGTGAGTCCCCTCTCCCGGTTGTGTTCATTCTCCTCTTTTTCTTCCTCTGGAGATTAGTTTGGATATTTTCTACAGACCTGTCTTCACGTTGTTTGTCGTTGTCTTTTGCTGAGTCCAGTTGGCTGTTAATCCCACCCAGTGAGTTTGTTATGTCCATGTATTTTGTTTTCGTGTCCTGGGATGCCCATTTGATTCTCTTTCTGGATGTTGTTTCTCTGTTGAATGTTTTCATCTTCTAAAAAATCAATTATATTATCTCTTTCTCTTTGATAGTCTCCTTGTAATGATTTAAAGCACTCGTATGCTGACGTCCACCTTTGGGTGACTGGGGGTGGACTTCACTTCTGCTTTATTGATGAGCAGTCCCCTTGTCCTGCCTCTTACACAGCCTGTAGGTTTTGATGCAGAGTCGCATTGTGTGTCAGCGAGCCATAAGTGGATGGATGCTTGGGCTTTACCAAGGGGGATGCCTGTCTGCTTCTCTCTCAGGGAGGCTGTGGGAGGGCCTGGCCACCGGCCTGCTCAGGAACTGAGCCCGGTTGGGGGTGGGTTGCAGTCATCACTGGCCCCAGGCCACCTCTGGGCTGGCCCTCCTGGGATCTGGACTGAGAGCCTTGAATGTCTGTATCTCCTGGTTCCGTACCCTGTGCCGATTGGAGCTTCCCTCTTGAGCCAGAGCCTGACCCAGCTCCCACGTTTGCAAATGTTTCTGAGGAGGCCAGTGGCTTATGGCAGAGAGCAGCGGTGTGATCAGTGCAGGCTCCTTCATCTGGGAGCACTTGGTCTTCCAGGATCCAGCAAACTACAGGGGATTTTATTGGCCTTGTCGACCCCCCACAGCCCACAGAGGCCCTCATGTGGGGAAACCGGCTTGGTCCCTAGGGATCCTGGAGATTGCGGGCCACCCCAGCCCCTGTGAGCCCAGACAGGCCTCCTGGCTTGCCTTCCCTACTAAAGTCTCTGCCTGTAGCCAGCCTGGCCTTCAGCCACTGGCCAAACTGACAAATGTACCTGGAATGACGATGGCTTTCCTTGGAAGGGCTCGTCCAGTTTTGGAATTTTAGTGCATCCAGGCCTTGGTGCCTCCACGTCTGTCCAAAGGCTCTAGAAATGGGACTTTTAACCGTATTCATTTTCTTGATCCTCGCAGTTTGAGTGGCATCCCGCCTCTCATTGTCCATGGTCAGCTCGCATTTGCTGTCATGAATCTGCCTGGAGGCTGAGCGTTAGAGTGGAGGGAGTGGCCCTCAGCACCGGTTTCTGGTGCCTTTTGGCACATTTCCCAGGATGAGAAAGATTCTTGGCCGCCTCAAAGTGATTTTCGTGCCTGAGGTTTACGGCCCCACAGTCGTGTCCATTCTGACCCCAGGCCTGCTGTGGAGAAAGCCTCTGGTTAAGAAATTCCCAGAAACATGCTCTTTCCATGTATCTTCTGGAAGCTGAGGCCTGGACAAGTTCGCTGCGCATCTGGGAGTGCCGACGGCCACGTTCGCCGACCCACTTCTCTCTCATACTTTCTCTCTCGGAGGGTTCACATTCTGTGCAAGAATTTCAGTGCCCACTCCCCACTTTTCAGCAGCCCGAGCTGCATCTCTCAGACCTGTTCAGTGGCTGGATTCTCAGTCTAAGGTCTGGACACTAACAGATGGTGCAGGAAACTGTAGTGTCTGTGCATGCTTTCCAGCTTGAATTTCTGCTCCGAGTTTCGCTCTAGCTCTTGGGTATCCTCCCATCCGTTTAAAGATCGCAGTGGGCGTCAGTGAGGACATCTGACGGCAATTGGCCAGCATCTTATCCGGGTATTTGCAATGGAAAGTGTTCAGAGTGTCTGGGGGTGCTGGTAGAGGAAGAGGGCCTCGGTGCATTTGCTCTGGGTCACTAGCTGTCCGTGAGACCAGCCATGGGAGCAAGTGTGGATGAGGGAAGGAAGGAATGCAGGGAGAGCAGGTAGGACCTAGTGAGAGGGGCTTCAGGGGAGGAGGGGTCTGAGTTTGGAGAGGGTGGGGGATTCATGTGGGAAGTCAACTGACTCGGTGCATCAGGAGCCTCCAGGGCACTGGCGCTGACCCACCTCTGCTCTGGTCGTCTGTGACCTAGGTGCTACCAGCCATCTTCCATCCCGAGTGGGAGGTCCTGTGCTGTCATCACACATTGAGACTCAGCCCTCCCTGAGGGAGCGGGACTTAGGCAAGCAGGGGGCCAAGGGTGGGATCTTGATCGTCCTTACCTCAGGGGCATGGCTGCTTGCTGCACAGTCAGCCCTTGTGCTGGGGCCCCTCAGCTGGTCTTGTGCGGGATGCATGTCGGGGGCAGCCACCACCTGGGTGGGTCTCCTCGGGGTGATGGGCGGCCTGCTGGGGAGGCACCTCCCCTCAGAGAGGCACCCCTCTTGGCACCAAGGAGTGATCCTACTCCTGAAAAGAGAGATGGGGTAGCCCAGGGCGCTGGGCTGCTTGGGACCAGGAGAGGCAGTTTCCAGAAGGACCATAGGCTTTTGCAGCGGTGGGGGTGCTGATGGACCCCTGCAAGAAAATGTTTCGGATTCAGACACCGCCTCGTGGCTGGGGGCGTTCCCTGGAGCACAGTGCTCCTGCCTACCTGGACTCAGGTGTGACCTGCCACACACCCTCCCCTGCCAGCAATTCAGGGCCACTTGATACCCAGGCTGAGGAAGATAGGATTCCGTGGGGCAGTGCTTCCCTAGGCACACTGGGGACAGCTTACAAGTCAGGCTTCTGGCGTCTTCTGCATTGGTTTCCCTATTCTAGTCACCCCCCAACATTTATCAAGGTGCTTGTATGAGCAGGAAATACTTCAATGGAGAATGTTCAAGTGCTTTTCACAAGTTGCTTAGGTTCCGGGGGTGGAAGGAGCCAGGCGTGTGTGGACAGGAGGTGGTCCTGGTTGGGCAGATTTCGGGGTGGGGACTCAGCTGCCAGGCTAGGGGAAGAGCCACTGAATGTCCATGCCCTCTGTGAGAGGGCCCTGCCTCCCCCAGACTCATGGGGGTCCACCTCTCCTCATAGACCCCCACTCAACCACACAGCAGGGAGAATGGAATGGGTACACAGTTTGGGCGACATTCCAGAAGCAGGCCCAGAGTCATCCAGAAAGGGCAGTGCAGGATAGCCCATGTGTTATGAGGCCAGTGGGCCATGTGAGCAGAGAGCTAGCCTCAGCACCGTGGGTGGGCAGTGGACCTAAGGTGGGATTGAGCTCAACCTGGAGCGGGCCAGGCACTGCAGGGACACCCATGTCTTCACGTACACTGGGGTCCGGGTGCACCAGTGGGTGTGACCTGGCTGATGGATGGGAAAGGATTCAAAGATGGGGGAGGAAGGAAGGTGATGTTGAGGGGAAGGGGCCCTGTGGGGGCTCCTGAGAGAGTGGGAGCTTTTCAGCCTCCAAATAAAACAGCTGGTTATTTGACCAGCAAAGTGGGTTTATTTGGGAATAGCAAAGGAATTGCAATTTGAGACTAGCAAACTGTAACAAAAGTCATAGGCAAGTCCAGCAAGCAAAGGAGAGGAATGTTATTTTATAGAGAAAAGGGAGGAAGTTGGGAGCGGTTGTTTTGAACAAAAGTCCATTGGTGGGAAGGAAGGAAGAGTTCCTGGTGGGGATGGTTTCTCATTGGCTGAGTTGCTGGGGTGGTCGACTTCTCGTTGGGGATGCAGTGTACATCTCTTCCTGTGGGGTCTGTAGTTGAGGATTCTTCCCATTGATGACTTCTTTTTATGGAGGACTGTAATTGGCAACCCGTCCTGTAATTGACATCAAGTGGCAGTGTGTGAGGGCTCCCACTTCTGGTCTCCTGACTCCATTTTGAATGACGTTTCCCTTTCTTAATTTTCATAAGCTCAAAGCGGTGGTTGGGGGGAAGCTGGTGCCGCCCTTGGGGGGGCAGCAGGAAAGCCTGCTGAGAAGAGTGCTGGGGGCGGGTGAGTGACAGCACAGAGCTCCAGGGGGTGGTGAGGTCCCTGCGGGGGCAGGGGGCTTGGGAGTGGTGACAGCCACCCAGCACCAACAGGCCGCACTGGCTCGGGCCCACAGATGAGGAGCAGATGGGCTGCCCCAGCGTCCATGGGAAAGGGCGTTGAATGGTGGGAGGCATGCAGGTGCCAGGTTAGACCACAGAGGGAGCCACAGAGCTGACCCAGTGGCCCTGCTCCTCAGGTCCAGGGCCAGGCACCACTGGAAATGACGGTCGTCCTCGCTTTGCTCCTGGTCGTGGGCCTGCCACAGGTGGAGACAAATGTCACCGTGTCTGGAAAACAAAGTAAGCCTGGGCCCCTCAGCCTCCTGGGCTGGGAGAGGAGGCAGGCTGGGATGTCTTTGCAGACGGTGGTGGCCCCCTTATCCGGACCTTGCGGTGACCCCGGGTGGATGTGGGCGGTTGCAGAGCCCAGGAATCAGTGAGCAGGAGAGCATCAGGGGGACGGCCAGCTGACCTGGACACCTACTGGGGAACTTCTTGATGTGGGGCTCCACCCAGGGCAGGCAGGGTGGCCGGAACCCTGGTTTATTCCCCAGTGCCCTGCTGTCCCCTCAGTGGCCCTGCCGTCTTGGGAGACGTTAGGCTGGAAGCCAAGCCTGGCCTGGTCCTCGTCAGGCCTTCTAGGGCTGTCTCTGACAAAGGGAGAAGCTGCTAGAGGGTGAGCAGCTTCTCCCCCGGGAGCAAGTCCTGTCCTCACACAGACCCCGCAGTGGGCTACCGCGCAGCGGTCAGGACGCAGGGCCTGGGGGACGAGGAGGGTGGAGCCGGGGGCTGCAGGAGGCTCTTGATGGGCCAGGAAGGCGGGTGGGAAGGTGTGTGCACACATCGCTGTGAGGAAGTGGGGATGTGTCTGTGTGAAGTGTGGGCGTGCATGTCGGGGTGAGGGTGTGTGGGTGCGGTGGTGGGTGTCTGTGCGTGTCCCTGTCCACGCCGCGTGTCTGGCTGTGGGTGTGTGACTGAGACACAGCCTGTGGGTGGGTGAGGAAGCCCAGGAGAGAAGACAAAAAGCTCGGGGGCCGGGTGAGATGGGGCCCACTGGTTAGTGCCCACTTGGAGGAGGGAGAGGACAGCGGGGCACTGTCTGATAGGACTGGAGAACTGAGTGAACATTCCCCTTTCCTTCTCATTCCTCATTTCAGGTGCACTGAGGTGTCACGTTTGCGAGGAACAAGATAATTTCGGATGCTCTAGTCCCACAGACTGTCCCCGGAGCGCTCAGTTTTGTACTTTTGTGGTTGTGAGTAAGTATCTCAGACCCATAGGCAGATCACTAGAATATTTTCCGGAATTAGGGTCTGTCGAGTTCTCTTCAATAACTAATGTAAAAGTGACCTGTTTTTTAACTCCGAAGAGCAAAGTCCTGAGAAGCCAGGAGTGCAAGCAGGTGACAGAGGTGACCCAGCTCAGGTAGGAATGGTGCCGAAATAGGGCAGCAGGCATGACAGTTGGGCAAGATGAAACACTGCGGGGTAAGAAGAGAAGAGACTTATTTTCATTCATTTTTAAATGAAAAACTAAGCTTGAGTGATTTCAAACGTCCCACCAAGGATCGCTTTCACGAGAGATGTAGACAGGTCGGGGTGTGGGCTTCAGCGTGTTCTGAAAGGAGCGTGCCCACTTTGACGAGGTTGTGGAGAGCGCTGCTCTGGCGTCCGTCACTCACCGAGAACTGGCCGCACGGAGAGCCGCCTCCCTGAGGGAGCGGAGGCCCCAGCGTTACCCGCAGTGGCCCTGTCAGGGCTCCAGAGTTCAGATTCAGTTCCTCAGCCACGTCGGGGGCCTTCCATGTTCCAGGAAATGTGTGGCGTGCCGAGTTGAGGCTTAAGCCTCACTTCGCCTCACGTGGACTTTGTAACTTAGTAAATGGAAGAATGATTTGCACAGTGAAATCCAAGACGAGGTGAAGTCCGGAGACTGACCCCGCCGCCCGGCGCCGAGCTGTGCCCGAGTGGCAGGCTCACCGTCACGGCGCCCACGCCCAGGCCCACCCGGTGGGCGGCAGCTCACTGAGAGGCCAGCTCCGAGCCTGGGCAGTGGCCAGGATGGCCAGGAGTCCCTTGCTGCCATGTGACTGTCCGTGGTCACACAGGCCTGGGCAACCGTGTGTTTGAGAAGTTGAGGCAGACGGAGCCTGTACGTTCCCAAACGGAGACCCCCAGACCCAGGTCCCCGGGGCACTCGGACAGGCCAGGGCTGCACACAGGCCACCTCCCACCCCCAGAAGCAGCTCTGAACACAAGGGCCTGACCTCGTCCTCCTCGGTGATGCTCCTGACTCCCCCTCGGTGCCCTCTTTGAGCGTGGGCGTCTGAGAGGGCGTGCCAGCAGGGGCAGACAGGAACATCGTTGGTGTCGCTGCTTCTGATTCATGTGTTTCTTTTCTCTCTGTCTGTATTTTCTGTTAGGAATGTTTGCACGTTTCTTCTACGTTACGAAGCAGTGCTCCAGGTTTTGTCCAATAATTGTCACACCAAGTCTGGAACAGAAGTCGTTTATACTCCTAAAGCCTACTCCCTTCCTGTATGCGAAGTGTTGTAGAGAGGCCCTTTGCAACACTGCAGAACCAAATATCACAGATGTAGAGGCAAACTATCAAGAACGGGGAAGAGCAAGCGACCCGAGGAGCAGCAGTGCCGGGCTGCTGGTTTTCCTGACGTTCACCTCTGCGTCCCTGGGCCCCCGACTGCCCTGAGCCCCAGAGCGTGCCGTCTGGAGCACTGCACCAAGGAACGCAGACTCACTGCAGATGGCCGGAACCTGTTGCATTAAACTTGTTTTCCACTCATCACCTCGTGGTCTGACTTCGAGGGATCTTGGAGGAGGAGGGTGGGGACCAAACTCAGGTGGCTGTAGCCCACAGTTCGCATTCAGAGCAAGCCCAAACCCTCCCGACAGTGATTTTGTTTGCAAGTGTTTCTCTCTGACATCAAGCCTTGTACCTCTGTTTATTGCTGACAGTCACTCGACGACTCTTCACCTTCGAGGGCTTCAGTGTTGATGGAGGAGGAGCTGAGGGTCACCCATGCAGAGTAGTGCTCAGATGCTTCTGACCGTTTGAGGGATCAGGGTAGTGGGGGAGACAGAACGATTTGGGAGTAAGACGTCTCTGGAGTGAAGGACTCCTCAGCATGGGGGGTGGTGGGCCATCATCCTAGGGACACCCCTCTTCTGATGGGGGAGGCACCATGGCTGCTCTTCCTCAACTCTTCCTACAGATCCCAGGAGCCGGAAGATAAGGAATTCTGTTGAATAAACTTGGACGTCACTGGCACAGGTATGTGGACTCACAAGTTCTCGCACGTGCCTCTGTCCAACATCTGAAACTTGGGCCCGGTAGACAGCAGCGGGGTCAACGTTTTTCATTCTTCAGTTGAGATGCAGCCATCCAAAGAGGGCTGAAGAGTCAGACTCAAAGCTGTGCACAAAACAATTGCTTCTCCCTTGTGGTGTTGACTCAGGGTCGGGCACGTGCAGCCCCACCCACTGCTCACCTTCCTCTCTCTCCTGCTCCCACACCCGGGCCAGCTCCCACCTGCTCTGACCCAGGGAGACTGCTGAGTGGGGTAGCCTGGGAACCTCCCAGAAAGAGTCTCAGTGGCCCCAGAATGAGGCAGTTTGGGGCAGACAGAGGGTGGTCTCTGTGCCATCCCTGAGGCAAAGAGGAGGGCCGTCTCTGTCACATGTGACCGCTCCAAACCGGAGGCCTAAGTCCTTCGTGGGGGACGGTGGGAAGCAAGGGCCCCTGAGCAGTGGCCAGCATCTCCAGGACTGGATGTGATTTCCAGCATCTGCTGGGCTCCCACTGTGTGCACATCCCTTTTCCCGGTGCGGGCTTTGTGCTCACGCCCTGCTGCTCATGCCTGTTCCCAGGACCCGTATCCCCCAGCTACTCCCGACTCAGCCTGGGACTGGAGTTTGGGGACCGCCGGTTTTGTTAGGGCCAGCAAAAGTGGGTGCTTCACCCTGAAAGAGCAAGAGAGGGAGGAGGTCAAGCACATGGCAGTTTCCATGGCAACCTGACATTGGAATCTCTTCAAAAGGAGGATGGCTGTGTGCTGCATAAAATAACAAGAGGTCAAACGCGAATATGGAGGATTCCCAGTCTGGAGCAGGTGGGTCTTTGGTGACATGATGAGGAGCACTTTCAATGACCTGATGATGGGAGATATCAAATTATTGGAGGATGAGCACTTAGAGTGGACTGAGGAATGTGTTGTCACCAGTGTGATAGATACTCTTTCTGGGAGAGTCACTGTGGAAGGAAGGAGATACAGAGGGTAGTGTCTAGAACAAAGGTCCAGGATCAACAGGGGCTGCAGTACGAATAAAACCTCGAGAGCGTTTAACTGCTAATGGGAAGGAGTCAGTTGAGTGAAGGGTGAGAAGCAGGAGACGGCGGCCCAGCTGACAGAGCGAGGTCCCTATGCAGGCCGAAGGGAACAGGATCCAGAGCAGAGGCCGGAACCCCGACAGGGAGAGCGGGGACGCGGGCTCTGCTGAAAGCCGCCTCTGTGAGCAGGGCCTCCCGCTGAGTGCCACTGCAGCTCGGAGCACGCGCTTCGGCAGAGGGAGAACGTTTGGGCTCCATGAAAGCAGCCTTGCTTTCTAAATGACAAATTCTGCAAAATACACATGCGTGTAAAAATCATCACTTATATACGCTTTAAAAACAGAGAGAAAAGAGAATCTGAGGTTCCACTTTGAGTATAGAAAGCAGACTTCTGAGGAGAACAAGTATCTCAGAAGCTCCGTGAGCTGCCAGTCCCTCTGATGGCTGGACTCGATGGGCCACGTAAAGGCACATGGCAAGAGCTGAGGAGTTCAGACTTCAAACCCTGCTCTTCCAACACAGCAAGGGCCCTCTCTCCTGATACGCAGGAAGCAGTTCACAACTTCCCGAGCACACAGGCTCTCCGCAGACTCTGAGTCTTGGAACAGGCATGTCTATCAGTCTGAAGTGTCATTCTCTGTCTCAAGCACTTAGAAAACTCCTACTAGTGCATTCCTTTTATGGGCAAGCACAGGACCAACTGATACTACAACAAGACAGAAACAACACACCCAAGAAAGGAAAATTGGAGGCAATGTAGTTGTGAACAAAAAATAAATATCAGTTAATCAAATCCAAATGTATTAAAATGTGAATAGGTTAGGTGCCGGACCAGTGGTGTAGTGGTTAAGTTCACGTGCCACCCTTTGGCGGCCTGAGGTTTGCAGGTTCGGATCCTGGGGGGAGATCTGTACACTGCTTATCAAGCCATGCTGTGGCAGGCTTCCCACATATAAAATAGACAAAGATGGGCACGGATGTTAGCTCAGGGCGAATCTTCCTCACCAAACAAAAAAAAGAATAGGTTATGACCAAGTACAATTTACTCCAGAAATGTAAGAATGATTCGATCTTAGAAAAAGATGCCAATCACTATAGCAAGAATATAAACGATAATAACCATATTATCATCAACATTCACTCGGTATGATTTTTTTTTAAATCCTGGATAACTAGGAATAGAAGGAAATTTTAATAATCTAATAAAAGCTACCTACCAGAAACCTAAAAATAACACCAAACTTAATGGGGAAGCATTAGCAAAAACATAA
The DNA here is from genome assembly GCA_031878705.1 of Tapirus indicus. Taxonomy (NCBI): domain Eukaryota; kingdom Metazoa; phylum Chordata; class Mammalia; order Perissodactyla; family Tapiridae; genus Tapirus; species Tapirus indicus. Next base: position 2,244,187 of record CM062935.1, read on the forward strand.
TAAGCGTATATGCTGTCATGATTACAATCAAACACTAAAGTGGAAGACTTGGCCGTGTAATAAAGTAAGAAAAATGAAGTAAGGAGTAGAGAAATACTTTTTCCCAGCAGGATGGCTCACTAGGGCACTAAAAACTGTCCTGTGATAAAACACTTGAAAATGTTGAATGAAAAAATATTTTCAATACTTTTCAACTGTACGCCCAGCTAATGTGAACATTTCAGAGGGAAAAAGAAACTGCATCATGACGCTATATGGTCAGCAATCCTGAAGCTGGCAGTGCCCTTCAGGAAACCAGCTTTTCTCTAGTCACCTAGAGCCACATGTGATGGAGGTGACAGGCGCTGGGTCTCCGGAGGTAGGAAGTCAAAGTGAAAAACATAACTGTGGAGCTTCAGAAGAGATAGACCCTAAATTAAATATTAAAGTTGTGGAAATGAATGAAGGAAATCTCAACTAAATTGGAGTTGGGAAGGCCTGTAGGGGTGCTATCACCCATCACCAGTTACACCAAGCAGCGAGAGACTGATGCACCTTCAACAGGAAGTAACACTGCTCTACTACTGAAGGAAGATTTCTCTCCCCACACAGAGACAGCTCAGCCAACGGGAGATGCCCCAGCTCAGCCAGTGAGAAGCCCTTGCTGCCCTGAACAGTTACTCCCCTCAATGAGTTTTCCTTTAGAACAGCCCCTCCCTACTCCCCTTTTGCTCTGTGAAAGCAGCTCCCTCCTTTGTTTTCCAGACTTGCCTGTGGTCCACCATAGCATGCACATCCTGAACTGCAATTCTTTTGCTATTCCCAAGTAAACTCATTCTGAGGGTAAAATAGGTGAATTTGCTTTTTAAGTTGACAAACTAGAGAAAAAGATTCCCTCTGTACAAGGAAACTTGCCTGTGTCAGTATCAGCTCTGCATGGAAAAAAATATGAAGAGAAATTTCCCCTGAGATGTTAGAAACTCCCATATGACTTTCAGGTTTGAATTTCCACTACCGGTTTATTCCAATAAACTCCAAGCCAAGAAAAAAATGGAAAGTGGGCATGGATTTGTTTCACCCTGTAGCCACCTGGAAATCCAAGGAAAATCCTCTCTGAAGGAATATACCCTCAACTCGGAAGTCATAGAATCCCACAGGTATGACCTCAGTAAATATCCGCCAAAAAATAAAAATTTACAAAGAACACAAGAAAACAAGAAACAATGAAGTAGAAGTAGGCTACCAAAGGTTTTAAACATGGGAAACAATAGATACAGCAATCAAAATAAATTTGCTTAAAGAAAGAAAAAAGCATTGAAATCATGAGGAAAGAATGAAGTATCATCAAAAAATATTAGGTGGACTTGACACACACTTAAAAAAAACTAAAAAGTACTTCTAGAATATCATAACTGTTGAATATAAAAGCTTGAGGGATGAATTAAATAACATTGCACATAGATGAAGAGAGAATAAGAAACTGAAATTTGAGCTGAACAAATTACTCCAATGCAACCCAGAGACAAAAAGAGAGGGAAAACACAAGGAAGAGACTAGAAGACATGGAGAATAGAAGGAGACAGTCTAACACAGGAATAAGCAGAATTCCAGAGGAACAGAGGAAGAGCACAGAGAGAATGGAGCACAGGCAATATTCAAAGACAGAGCAATGGATGATTTTCCCAAATTGATGAAAGACATGAATACTCAGATCAAGGAGTCACAACTGACCTCTACGTAGGCACATTCAGAGTAAAACTTCAGGATTTCAAAGCCAAGAGAAAATGTTAAAAGCTGCCAGAGAGAAAAGACACGTATCTTAAAAAGGACAGCAATTACACTTTGTGCAGACCTCAATTCAACGTGGAAAGTGGAGAAAGGCATTCATAGCTACAAAGTCTTGAAAAAAAAACTAGAAATTAGCCTGGAGTTGAATCCCTACACAGAGGCATTTTCCAATAAACAAAAATCTGAGATATATATATATATATATATATATATATATATTTTTTTTTTTTTTTACCACTGGTCAGTCATTACTAAAGGAACTCCTAAAAAACATTCTTTAAGAGGAAATATTCGCAGACGGAAAGATGGAATGCAAGTAGGAATCATAAACCAAGAAATGTATTAATATGTAGTGACATGGACTGAATTGTGCCCCTCAAAATTCATATGTTGACATCCTAATCCCCAATGTGACTGTATTTGGAGTCAGGAAGGAACTAAGGTTAAATGAGGTCATAGGGTGGGGCCCTAATCCAAAAGAATTAGTATCCTTAGAAGATGAGAACCAGAGTGCTCTCTGTCTCTCTGCCATGTGAGGACACAGCCAGAAGGCAGCCATCTGCAAACAAGGAATTGGTCCCTCACCAGAAACTGAATCAACCAGCACCTTGATCTTGGGCTTCCAGCCTCCAGAACTGTGAGAATAAATGTTTGTTGTTTAAGCCACCCGGGCTATGATATTTTATTGTAGCAACTGAGCTAAGACACGTGGATAAATCAAAACAAACATTGACTAAAGAGCACAACAATAATAATTTCTTATTTGAGAGGTTCAATAAGAATAAGAATACTGGGGGCCTGCCCAGTGGGGCAGCAGTTTAGTTCGCACTTGGCAGCCCGGAGTTTGCAGGTTCAGATCCCGGGTGCCCGCTGACGCACCGCTTGTCAAGCCATACTGTGGTGGCGTCCCACGTATAAAGTAGAGGAAGATGGGCATGGATGTTAGCCCAGGGCCAGTCTTCCTCAGCAAAAAGAGGAGGATTGGCAATGGATGTTAGCTCAGGGCTGATCTTCCTCACCAAAAAAAAAAAAAAAGAATAAGAATACTGGATAAATGCATAAAGAGGCAGGAGGGAGGTGATTAACATCGTGTGTTCTCCAGTTTTTGTATAGTTCACAAAGAGGTTAGAATTATTGATAGAATTTAGAGATAAAGGGTCAATGCCAAGATGCTAGAAATGGACTTTTAATTTCTACCTCTCTATAGAAAAAAAGACATCAATAATTGAGTGAAAGGAGATAGAAGAAATAAAAAGTACTAAATAATTGATGATAGAAATACATCTGCATGCCTTAGCAACCACAATAAATGAAATCACCAGCTCAAAGGTAGGTTATTAGATTGAATTTTTTATTTTAATCCAGAAAAAGACACTCAAAACATAAGATCAAGGAAAAATTAATCATAACAAGAAGGAAGAAGATATAGTGGACTTGTACTATTACTCTTAGACAAGTAGCCTTTAAGTCAAAAATCACTAATAGGTATAAATGACAAAATATTCAACTCACCAGGAAAATATTTTTAAACAATTTAAAACTCACATATATGTAACAGAAGAGCTTCAAAATATGTAAAAAGTGTTAGAACTACAAGGAGAAACTGACAAAACCAGCAACACAGTGGAATATTTAAACATATCTCTCCCAATAATTGACAGACCTGAAGGCAAGAGTTTATAAAAACATTAAACAACACAACTAACAAGACTGATTTGATGCACACATCTTGTACCCCACATCCAATAATTACAGAATAGGCATTCTTCTCAAAAACAAGACACCATAATGGAAAATATTAAGTATTTAAAATTGAACAGTTAACAAAAGTCTACACAGAAAAAACAAAACATTGGGATAAAGCTACAGCAGCATCCAGGGGGAAACTTATAAGCATTGAAAAACTTAAATGCTTAGAAGAGAAGAGAATGGGAAAATTAATGAATTAAACATTCAATTTCAAAAGTTAGAAATTAGTAGTAAGAAAATAATAAAGTGGCAGAAATTAATGAAATAAAACTCAAGGATATGATAGAAAGGACCAAGAGTTGGATAATAGCAGATTAGAGAAAAGCAAAGAGAAGAATTTTAGGAAAGAAGATGAGCAGTACGTAGGCCACCTGAGACTGGAAACAAGACACTTCTGAAGGAATGGGAGATGCAGAAAAGAGCCGGATATCTGGGACAAGGTGAAAGGTCACATGTATTTGTATGCAGATGTAAGTATTGACCCCATTTCTTTGCCAACTCGACACAACACTCCTTGGCCATCTTACTTTGCAGTCTCTCCAAGCAAAGGCTGGATTCGTTTCCCTGAACTTGACTTTGGGCTCAATCATGTGACTTGTTTTGGGCAATGAAATGCTAGTGGATGTGACACAAGCAAAGCTTTGAAATGAGCTTGTGTGGTTGGGATTGCTTTCTTATGTCTCTACCACCCTCATAAGAAGAAAATGCTCACTAGCCCACTGTAGCAGGAGGAGGATGAGCAGCACGTGTAGCTGACCCATCCCAGCTGACCAAAGATTTGTAGTGAGAAGCAGAGCTACCCAGCCCACCCACAGATACATGGATGATAATGAGCTGTGCTTTAGGTAGGTGGGCTTTGGAGGGTCTGGTCACGCAGCAGTAGCTAATTGGTGCAATGTGGGTCTGCTAAGGAGAAGAGAAAGAGCCTGGGACAGACACATTTCAAGATACAGAAGCTAATATTTTTCCCAAACTGATGAAAGATATCAACCCACAGATTTAGGAAACTGTTAAGAAATAGAAGCAGGATAAAGATAAATCATATCTAGGCACATTATAGTAAAACCGCTGAAAACCATGGATAAAAAGAAAATCATAAAAGCAGCCAGACAAAATAGGTACAATACTTAAAGGGGCAACAGTAGGACTAATAACTGAGTTCCAAAAAGAGACAGATGCACGAAAGACAGAAGACAATGGAAGAAAATAACAAATCTACAACTTCATACAAAGAAAAATATCCTTCAAAATTCAAAGGTAAAGACAAATTCAAAGAAACAAAATCTCAGAGAATTTATCACCAGCAGACCACACTAAAATACTCTTAGACAAATAGACTTTAGAAGAAAAATGATCTCAAGCATAAGAAAGGAAATGCAGAGAAAAAGAAAAAAGGAAAGAATAAATGTGGGTCGATATAGATGAATATCAATGGTATAAAACAATAATAATGAGGTCTTTGGGATTTTAATATATACAATTAAAGAATTATATAGTGTATTTAATACAATGATATAAGTAGTGTAAAGAATTATCTGCAACAGGAGTAGCCCAGAAGGTGACAGAGAGATAAACAATTAAGTATTGTAAGGTGCAAGTGTCCTTCCGAGAGGCAGTAAACATGAAAATGAAGAAGCATTGCTAAATGCCAAAAAAACTTTATGGACAATGAAACTTGAGGTTCACGTAACAAAATGAAAGATCCTTTTTTCCCCCTCTAACATTTAAATATATAAAAGACCCTGCTTAGCTCACAGGTCCTATAAAAAAAAGCAGCTGGGGGCCACCCGGTGGCACAGCGGTTTAGTTCGCACTTGGCAGCCCGGGGTTCGCAGTTCGGATCCCAGGCGCCCGCGGACGCACTGCCTGTCAGCCATGCTGTGGCGGCGTCCCATATAAAGTGGAGGAAGATGGGCACCGATGTTAGCCCAGGGCCAGTCTTCCTCAGCGCAAAGGGGAGGATTGGCAACAGATGTTAGCTCAGGGCTGGTCTTCCTCACACACACACACAAAAAAAAGCAGCTGGATTGGCCATCAGGTTGTAGTTTTCAACCCCTACATGGGGACAACAGCAACCGGGTGAGGCAGCTCCCATCCCTAGCGCTGGAGTGAAAAAGTGTAGAGGTTAGAATTACTAAACTTAGAAGCTCCAAGGAGCGGAGTGTCTGCACGGAGCTGGTACAGAGACCCCTGCAGAGATGCGTCTCTGGGGGGAGGGGGAGGAGTCTACGAGCAGGAGGACCAGCAGGACTGGCCCCAGACCGTGCGGAGGGGGGTCTCTGGCCGGGGTCCCTGGGCTGGAGGAGCCAGGCTGGCCCTAGACCCTGCAGAGGGGGGGGTCTCTGGCCGGGGTCTCTGAGGGGTGCGATGAAGGTGGTCTACGATGCCGCAAAGACCGCAAGCTGCTTCAGCAGCTGCGGAGACAAGTGCCCCGCCGGGTGAAGGTCAGCACCCCACTTGCTCGGGAACCGAGCGCGGCAGGAAGCTGCAGAGAACAGAGCGGAAGCAGACCGGAAGGAGCACCTTCCTTCCTCCTCCCAGCCCCGCCCTCTCCCTCTGGCGCCCCTCGCGGCCGAATCTGGCATGGTGGCCCTGGTGACACCGAAGTGGGGTTTGCGGAACCAGTGCAGGGTCCGAGCCGGCTTGGGAGGGCGAGTGGAGCTGAGTCAACTCCTTAGTAACTGGCACACTGATGCAAACAGCAAACAAAAGAAGTCTGGTAGAGCTTCTAATATCAGACATAGGTGATGCCAATTCAAAAAGCATTACTTTAATGGAGAGCTTTTCATAATTGCAAAAGGGTAAATCCAACAGGCTGATATAATTCTAAAAATGTATGCATCTATTAATACATACTCAAAATACATAAAGCAAACATTAACAGAAACAAAAGATGAAATGGTAGATTTCAGTATATTTCTCTCTGTGTATGATAGAACAAGCCAGCAAATTAATAAAGATACAGAATTCTTGAACATTATGATTAACAATCTTGGCTTACTAACATATATAGAGCAGTGCATCCAACAACTGAAAAATCAATCTTTTTAAGTGGACACAGAATAGTCACAAGGACAAATTTTTGTCCATGTGCCGGGTATAAGGCAATCCTCCACAATTTCAATGGATTGAAATCATCTGGGGTGTGTTTTTTGACCATAGTGATATTAAATAAGAAGCTAATAACAAAAATTTAAATATCCCAAATGTTTGGAAATTAAGCAATAAATTTCTAAATATCCTAAGACAAAAAAAATCACAATGGAAATTAGAAAACATTTATATTAAATTATAATGTGTACATGACATACTATTACTTGTGGTATAGTGCTAAAACCATGCTTATAAAGACAAATTTGTGATCTAAAATCATGTATTAATGGGAAAAGTCTGAAAGTCAGAGATCTGAGGATCTAGTTCAAGAAATTAGAAAAAGAATAACAAACCCAAAGGAAGTAGAAAGAAACTGTCAACTTTAAAACAAAATAGCCAGTTATTTTATCAGCAAAATGAGCTTACTCCAGACCTGCAAGCTATGGCTAACCAGAGGCAAGTCCAGAGAACAAAAGAGGGGAGCTTGTTTTTATAGAGAAAAAGGAGGATTGGGGAGGGGCTGTTCTAAAGGAAAGTTCATTAGAGGAGAATAATAGTTTAGGGTGGTGACAGCTCCTCACTGGCTGACCTGGGGCATTTTCCATTGGCTGGACTTGTTGCTGGGAAAGAAGAAAATTTTCCTCCTGCTGGAATAGTAAACTAGTAGGCAGCTTCCTGTTGGAGCTGCAAGGTGCAACTCTTCCTGTTTGTGGTAATTCAGGATGAGTGGTAGAGCATGAGAGCTCCCCCTATAGGCCTCTCAACTTTAATTTTAGTTGAGGTTTCCTTTATTCAATTTCACAAAACAGAAACTAATTAAATAGAAAATGCACAAAAGAATCAACAAAATCAAAGTTATTTCTTTGAAAAAACTAATAAAACTGACGCATACCTAGAAAGAATGATCATACTGAGAGAAGATACAAATTATCAATACCAGGAATGAAAAAGATGACATGTATGCAGATCCTATAAACATTAAAAAGATACCATCTAGGGCTAGGCAAAGAGTTCTTAGAGTTGATACCAAAAGCACAATCCATAAAAGGAACAACTGATAAATTGGACTTCATCAAAATTGAAAACTTTTGCTCTGGTAGAGATTGTTAAGAGGACAAAAAGACAAGCTAGAGACTGGGAGAAAATATTTGCAAGCCACATATCTGACAAAGAAGCATCATCTAAAACATATAAGGAACTCTCAAAACTCAACAGTTAAAAAAAGAAAATCCACTTATAAAATGAGCCAGAACCCATGAACAGACATTTCACCAAAAGCAGATATGAATGACAAATAAGCATGTGAAAAGATGTTCAAGATCATTATCCTTCATGAAATGCAAATTCAAGTCACAATGAGATATCACTGCATACCTATTGGAATGGCTAAAATAAAAAATACTGACCACACCAAATGCTGATGAGGATGCAGAGGAACTGGATCATTCACACATTGCTGGTGAGAATGTAAAATGGTACAGCCACAATGGAAAACAGTTTGGTAGTTTCTTATAAACCTCAACATGCAACTACCATATGACCTAGCAATTGCACCCTTGAGTGCTTACCCCAGAGAAATGAAGATGTACGTTCACACAGAAAAACCTATGCATGAATGTTTATAGCAGCTTCATTCATAATAGCCAAAAGCTGGAAACAACCTAGATGTCCTTCAATGGGCAAGTGGTTAAACCAGCCATGGTCCATCCACACCATGGAACACTTCTCAGCAATAAAAAGGAACGAACTATTGATATAGGCAACAATCTGGATGAATCTCAAGGGAACCATCCCAAAACCTAGAACTTGTTTTGGGGAGTCCTCATAGTAGGATCCCCTGAGAATGAGAAGGCAGACATTTCTATGCTGTGAGCACAGAGGTCAGTGGGAGTGACTCCTGGTGGGTGAGAATCCTGGCTGGCTCTAGAACCACAGGGCTTGCCTGCAGGTTACCCAAGCCCCCCAGGCTTTCCTCTGCCTCTCTCCTTGTCACTTTCTCTCTCTACATGTCTTTTCTTCCCTTTGCCCCACCTTGCCCTCACCATCTGCCTCTCTTCCCCCTTCCCCCACTAGAGCGACAGCAGTGGTGTGCTCATGGGAGCCAAGTGTTCAGTTCTCAGGAATTGTGGTAGCCTTTGTTAAGGACTATTAAGTATATCAACTTACAACTAAATAAATTATATTAAAACAGAAGTAATACTCACAACTTACCACTTCTGATTATTTTACCATCATCTATTTTTTTTTATTTTTTTATTTTCTGGTGAGGAAGACCAGCCCTGAGCTAACATCCCTTGCTAATCCTCCTCTTTTTGCTGAGGAAGACTGGCCCTGGGCCAACATCTGTGCCCATCTTCCTCTACTTTATATGGGACGCTGCCATGGCATGGCTGACAAGCAGTGCGTCGGCGGGCGCCCGGGATCCAAACCTGTGAACCCCGGGCTGCCAAGCGCGACTAAACCGCTGCGCCACTGGGCTGGCCCCTACCATCATCTATTTTCTAAAGGTTATTTTTGTCCATTGTATCCATATGGTGGAAATGCTGTATAATGGTGAGATACTCTTCATTTCTTCCTGACTTCTCATTCAGCAACATCACAGTGGAAGCAAGAAATCAGCCATGATGGAAGGATTTACACCACAAAAGTCAGCAAACTCAAAATCAGGTCTTGATTTATCATCTTGTTGATTATTTAGATTTTAAAAAATGAAAGAGAAAATGCTAATGATGCAGAGGTATGTTGTCTGTAGCTGTTCCATTGTCAACAACACAAAATTTTGAGGAAATATTCTTCCAGAATTTTAAAAACATTATCTAATTCTGCAAAGAATTCACTTATGTCATTGATGAATGAGTTCCAACATACGTCATCTTTGCTGTTTCACTTTCCTCTTACTCTCTGATATAAACACAAATATTGATCAGCACTCATGTCAGAATGGATGCTTCACCATGGATACAAGAAAAGTCAACAAAGGCATCCTGGGAGAATCAGCCAGCCATGAGGAATTCACAATTAAGAGTATTGTGGAGCATCATGGCAGAGTGAGATTCCCTCTTTGAATTTCTGCCCCCTAAGACACAACAAAAACATCATTTGCATACCAACAGAGGTCAATCAAACACTACAAAGGACTTCTAAGAGACCCTTGCCATGGTACATCTGATGGTGGAGGCACGGGAAGCCCCAAAGGACGTGAGGAGAGGTAAGGAGATTTACTCACCCTCCCCAATCAATTGGCAAAGACAGCACAGCTCACAGAGAGTGGGGATGGGCGGCCCTCTGCGGGGAAAGCAATCTCCCTCCAGGTGCTCTCACAGACTGTTGAGAGAGCCCCACTGGGAAGCAACAACGGACTGTTTTGGGGGTGTGATAAACGCCCCAAGAAAGCCAGAAAGGAAGTCCCTGGGTCGGGCAGGTGAAAGAGAGAACCCCTCCCCCCACACGCCCAGCACTTCAGCACAATCCCTCTGGGGACTGCAGTGGGCTCAGAGCACACCACTCATGACCTCCACCCAGTGGCAGCAAGTGGAAACTGCAAGACCATCTTCAAGATGAAGAATAGCAAAGGTAAATCAGCTGGCTCTACGCAAAAGTATCTTAAGTCTACAGACCAAGAGGAAAATGAGAAACACCCAGAAACCAACCCTGAAGGCACAGAAATCTATAAACTGAATGAAAGCTAATTCAAAATAGCTATCATAAACAAACTCAATGAAATACAAGAGAACACAGAGAAACAAATCAATGAATTCAGGGATTTCTTCACAAAAGAGATTGAAACCATAAAGAAAAACCAATCAAAAATATTGGAGATGAAAAACAAAATGGACAAGATAATGGAAAACCTGGAGTCTTTAAAGAGCACAACTGACAATATGGAGGAAAGAATTAGCATTATTGAGGATAGCCATGCAGAAACACTCCAGGTAGAGGAGGAGAGAGAGCTAAGATTAAAAAGAAATGAAGAAATTCTTTGAGAAATATCAGACTCAATTAGGAAAAGTAACATCAGGATAATAGGCATTCCAGAAGGAGAAGAAAGAGAAAAAGGACCAGAGAGTTTGTTCAAAGAAATAATAGCTGAGAACTTCCCAAACCTAGGGAAAGAGATGGAAATAACAGTGAATGAAATCAATAGATCACCTAAATATATAAACAGGAATAAACAAACACCACACCACATAATAGCTGAATTAACAAGAGTCAGTGACAAGGAAAAAATATTAAGGGCAGCTAAACAAAAAAACAAAATAACATACAAAGGAAATACCATCAGGCTCTCAGATGATTTCTCAACAGAAACTCTACAGGCTAGGAGAGACTGGAATGATATATTCAAAATCCTGAAAGACAAAAACCTTCAGCCAAGAATACTTTGTCCAGCAAAAATATCCTTCAAATATGATGGAGAAATAATAACTCTCTCTGATAAACAAAAGCTAAGGGAGTTCATCATCACAAGAACCCTACTACAAGAAATGCTCAAGAAGGCCCTTCGGCCTGAAAAAAACAAAAAAAAAGAAAGAAAGAAAAAGGGGATATAAAGTTTTGCGCAAGGAGAAAAACAAGGAGACTAAACCAGAAAAACTACAGCGGGAAAACATCAAAAATCAATTTAAGCTCTTCACTGTAAACACACACTCACAACACAAGATGGAATAAGTAGTGACAACAACAACTTAGAAGGGAAAGAGGACAGGGATCAAATCGACTTAGTCTAAGGAAACAAAAGGCATCAGAAAATGGACTATCTTATTCAGGAGATCTTTTATATAAACCTCATGGTAACCACTAAACAAATAACCAGAATAGACCCACATATGACAAATAAAGAGAAAACTAAGAGAATCATCATGCAGAACTACCAAACTGAATTGGCAGTCTGAAACACATGGGACAAGAAACGAAGGAAGTGCAAAAGAACCAGAAAATGAACAATAAAATAGCAACATTAAACCCTCATATATCAATAATCGCTCTAAATGTAAACAGATTGAATTCTCTGATCAAAAGACACAGAGTGGCAGGATGGATTAAAAACCAAGATTGGACAATTTGCTGTCTCAAGGAAACACATCTCACCTCTAAAGACAAACACAGATTCAAAGTAAAAGGATGGAAAACGATACTCCAAGCTAATGGCAAACAAATAAAGTGGGTGTTGTCATACTTACATCAGACAAAGTAGACTTTAAGATAAAAAAGGTAATGAGTGACAAAGAGGGGCAATATATAATGATAAAAGGGACACTTCACCAAGAAGACATATCACTTGTAAATATCTATGCACCCAACACAGGAGCACCAAAGTACATAAAATAACTATTAACAAACCTAAAAGGAGATATTAACAATAACACAATAATAGTAGGGGATCTTAACACCCCACTTACATCAATGGATAGATCATCCAGACAGAAAGTCAATAAGGAAATAATGGACTTAAACAAAGACTAGACGCAATGGACTTAATAGATATATACAGAGCACTCCACCCAAAAACAGCAGATTACATATTCTTCTCAAGCACACGTGGAACATTCTCAAGGATAGACCATATATTAGGAAACAAGGCAAACCTCTATAAATTTAAGAAGATTGAAATCATTACCAGCATCTTTTCTGATCACAATGCTATGAAACGAGAAATCAACTGCAAGAATAAAACTGGCAAAGAGACAAAGATGTGGAGACTAAACAACATGCTACTGAACAACCAATGGATCATTGATGATATTAAAGGAGAAATCAAAAACTTTCTGGAGACAAATGAAAATGAAAATACACCATACCAACTCATATGGGATGCAGCAAAAGCAGTCCTGAGAGGGAAATTCATAGCAATGCAAGCCCACCTTAACAAACAAGAAAAATCCCAAATAAATAACCTTAAACTGCACCTAACACAATTAGAAAAAGAAGAACAGACAAAGCCCTGAATCAGCAGAAGGAGGGAAATAATAAAAATCAGAGCAGAAATAAATGAAATTGAAACCAAAAAAACAGTAGAAAGGATCAATGAAACAAAGAGCTGGTTCTTTGAGAAGATAAATAAAATTGACAAGCCCTTAGCCAGACTCACTAAGAAAAATAAAATAAATAAATTAGAAATGAAAGATAAATAAATAAAATTAGAAATGAAAGAGGAGAAATTACAACGGATACCACAGAAATACAAGGGATTATTAGAGAATACTATGAAAAACTTTATGCCAACAAATTGGACAACCTAGAGGAAATGGACAAATTCTTGGATGCATACAACCTCCCAAAACTGAACCAAGAAGAAATAGAGAATCTGAATAGACCAATCACAAGTAAAGAGATTGGAATGGTAATCAAAAACCTCCCCCAAAATAAAAGTCCAGGACCAGATGGCTTCCCTGGAGAATTTTACCAAACATTCAAAGAAGATTTAATACCTACTCTTCTCAAACTATTCCAAAAGATAGAGGAAGATGGAACAGTTCCTAACACATTCTACGAGACCAACATCACCCTGATACCAAAGCCAGACAAGGACAATACAAAGAAGGAAAACTACAGGCCAATATCGCTGATGAGCATAGACACAAAAATCCTCAACAAAACATTGGCAAACCAAATACAGCAACACATCAAAAAGATCATACACCATGATCAAGTGGGATTTATACCAGGGACACAGGTGGTTCAACATCTGCAAATCAATCAACGTGATACACCACATTAACAAAATGAAGAATAAAAACCACGTGATCATCTCAATCGATGCAGAGAAGACATTAAACAAGATCCAACATCCATTTATGATAAAAACTCTCAATAAAATAGGTATAGAAGGAAAGTACCTCAACATAATAAGGGCCATATATGACAAACCTACAGCTAACATCCTACTCAATGGGGAAAAAGTGAAAGCCATTCCTTTGAGGACAGGAAGAAGACAAGGGTGCCCACTCTCACCACTCCTATTCAACATAGTGCTGGAGGTTTTGGCCAGAGGAATTAGGCAAGAAAAAGGAATAAAAGGACTCCACATAGGCAATGAGGAAGTGAAACTCTCACTATTTGCAGACGACATGATCTTATACATAGAAAACCCAAAAAAATCCATTGGAAAACTACTAGAAATAATCAACAACTACAGCAAAGTGGCAGGGTATAAAATCAACTTACAAAAATCAGTTGCATTTCTACACACTAATGATGAACTAACAGAAAGAGAACTCAAAAAGACAATCCCATTTAACATTGCAACAAAAAGAATAAAATATCCAGGACTAAATTTAACCAAGGAGGTGAAAGACCTATACAATGAAAACTACAAGACACTATTGAAAGAAATCGATGAAGACATAAAGAAATGGAAAAATATTCCATGCACATGGATTGGAAGAATAAACATAGTTAAAATGTCCTACCTAAAGCAATTTACAGATTCAGTGCAATCCCAATCAGAATCCCAAAGTCATTCGTCATGGAAATAGAACAAAAAATACTGAAATTCATTTGGGGCACCAAAAGACCCCAAATAGCTAAAGCAATCCTGAAAAAAAAGAACAAAGCTGGAGGCATCACAATCCCTGATTTCAAGATATACTATAGAGCTATAGTAATCAAAACAGCATGGTACTGGTACAAGAATAGACACACAGATCAATGGAAGAGAATTGAAAGCCCAGAAATAAAACCACACATCTACGGACAGCTAATCTTCGACAAAGGAGCAAAGAACATACAATGGAGAAAGGGAAGTCTCTTCAATAAATGGTGCTGGGAAAATTGGACAGCCACATGCAAAAGAGTGAAAGTAGACCATCTTCTATCACCACACAGAAAAATCAACTCAAAATGGATTAAAGATCTGAAAGTGAGACCTGAAACTATAAAACTCCTGGAAGAAAATATAGGCAGTACACTAATTGACATCGGTCATAAAGGGATCCTTTCAGATTCCATGTCTACTCAGACAAGGGAAACAAAACAAAAAGGAAATGAGTGGGACTTCATCAGACTACAGAGCTTCTACAAGGCAAATGAAACCAGGATCAAAATGAATAGACAACCCACCAGCTGGGAGAAAATATTTGCAAATCGTTTATCCAACAAGGGATTCATCTCCGTAATATATAAAGAACTCACACAACTGAGCAACATAAAAGCAAACAACCCGATCAAAAAATGGGCAGAGGATATGAACAGACATTTTTCCAAGGAAGATATACAGATGGCCAATAGACACATGAAAAGATGTTCAATATCACTAATCATCAGGGAAATGCAAATCAAAACTACACTAAGATATCACCTGACACCCGTTAGAATGGCTATAATCACCAAGACAAAAAACAACAAATGTTGGAGAGGTTGTGGAGAAATGGGGACCCTCATTCACTGCTGGTGGGTCAATGCAAACTGGTACAGCCTCTATGGAAAATAGTATGCCGATTCCTCAAAAAATTAAAAATAGAAATACCTTATGATCCAGCAATCCCACTCTTGGGCATCTACCCAACAGACATGAAATCAACCATCCCAAGAGGCTTATGCACCCCTATGTTCATTGCAGCATTATTCACGATAGCCAAGAAGTGGAAGCAACCCAAGTGTCCCTCAACTGATGATTGGTTAAAGAAGATGTGGTATACATATACAATGGAATACTACTCAGCCATAAGAAAAGACAGAACTGTCCCATTTGCAACAACATGGATGGACCTAGAGGGTATTATGTTCAGTGAAATAAGCCAGAGAGGACAAACACCACATGATTTCACTCATATGTGGAATATAAATGAACACATGGACAGAGAGAACTGGTTGGTGGTTACTGAGGGGAAGGGGGTGGGGGGTGGGCACAAGGGGTGAAGGGATGCATCCACATGGTGACGGACAAAAAATAGTGTACAGCTAAAACCCCACAATGTTATAAACTATTAAAACATCAATAAAAATTAAAATTAAAAAAAAAGAGTATTGTGTATTTCACTGTTATTTGTAAACTGTTGCTACACACCCCTTACGTGAGCACAACCTGGAGTAAACTTACGCGCACATACAGATGCCTCATTGTTCAGTGAGACGCTTGTTAAACAGTCCCCAGGAGACCCCTGAGTGGTGCTGGCTTCCCTCCCTGCGCCTGTCTCTCTCTTCCTGCTCTCCTTTCCTCTTCTTTCCCCTTTTCTCTCTCTCACTAGCCCCACTATATTGTTCCTGTTCCTTGAACAGGCCTCAACGCTCCTTACCCTTGGACCCACAGTCCTTCCAGTTAACAGCATGAAGATCACCGTCTTCATGACCTTTCCACGTTCTTCAGGGGTCATGATGCCGGTGCAGACGCACCTCCCCTGGAGGATTCTGGGCTCCATGAGCTCTGAGATGATGGCCACACTTTATAGCTGTAGGTCCTGGGCCTTGCTTGCTCAGCAAGAGCCCACAAGCCCAATGCAACCATGTGTCATTCTGGCTCCCTTCTGGGTAGGACCCCAGCTGCTGGGATTTGTAACAGTCCAGGGCCTGGCCAGCACAGATCTTACCTTATCTCACTTAAAGAACATCACATCTTAAAGGGACACAGAGCCCCTCCACGTGAGCTACTGTTCCTGGGAACACTGGTCATACCAGGAACAGCCCCTTGGCAAGCATATAGCCTTTGTGTCCCCTGCCTATATAAGCAAGCCCCTCCCCGCCCACGGTTGTGGGTGCACATTGCTGTCCAGCCAGCCGCCACTGGACGTCCCTGTAAGTAACTCCCAATAAATCTATATGTCTTGTTCGCCATCTCCGGGTCTTTTCTTTGGTCTCTCTGCAACCTACTCAGCACTGCCCACCCAACTGGGCATGTGGCCAGACAATAGGTAATAGAGCACATCGTACCCAAACGCTGTTTGATCCTTGGGGCCAGCCTGAAGCAAGCACCACCGGCTCCTGCCCACCCCCCAGCTAAAGAGCCCAAGGCTCTGAGAATCAGTGCCACCCATGGTCCCCCAGCTAAGAAGTGGCTGAGTCAGGCCTTGGACCAGATCCTTCAATGGGCTCGGCTCCCCGCAGCCACCTCTGGAGACAGGGCTCCCTAGGTGGGGAAACACCAGACTTGGCTTCCCCTGGGGATGTTTCCCATAACTCAGCAGCCCATGGCAGATCAAACCAGTTTCCTGGACTTTAAGGCCACATGCAGACAGACGTGTGGTCTACTATCCGGGTGTCTGCAACCTCCTCAAGAGTCCTTTGTAACTCCTGGGATAACCCTTATTGTCACTGCTGTGGCTGCTGGTTGTCGAGCGATGATGTGCCCAGTGCTAAAGGTGCAGAGTTTGAGCTCCCCCAGAAGCAGAGACTGGGACAGAGATTGGAGGGCAAACGGTTTATTCAGGAGGTGAAAGGACATCTCTAAGGGAGACGAGCAAGGGAAGGCATTGTCCAGCCAGCTACAGCTGCAGGCCCCAGACTCCATCCCCTGGGGATCTCTTGGAGCCCGTGTAGAACCCTCACCTCAGAATTGTCCCACCTGGGCAAGGAAGTGGGGATATGGACTCCCTGACCCCAGCTGTCATTGTTAGTGCCTTAGGGACTGAGGGCAGCATTAACTTCCCGGGACTCCTGGCCTGCCTTGCTGGGGAGCAATGGGATCCAGGCCAAGAGCGAGGCCCAGGCCAAGAAGCACAGCAGCAGCGCTGAGCGCCAGGCACAGGCACAGGCGGGCGGTGATGGCACCTGGTGGCGTCATCTCATTAGATCTGCATAAGTGCCTTCCAAGGTTGGTCACGTGGGGCCCCTGCAGTAAAGATGAGGAGAGGGAGGCCAAAGCTTGCCCAAGGCCTTGCCGCTGGAAGAGCACAGCCCCGCCAAGTAGGAGCCAGGCGCTCCTGTCCCCTGAGCTTGAGAGTCCCCTAAATAGGTCTTCTCCACTACCTGGGACTGTGGGAAGCACGTGCAGAAGCCACCCCCTGCCCCACCGCCTGCACTGATTGCCCCCAAGGCCCCCTTCCTGTAAGAGCCATTGGCCCTCCCAGTTCCAGCCAGGTCCAACCGGGCCAATGCCGGGCGCAGTGCTTGGCACATGACAGGCACAGTCAGTATTTGCGGAATGGATGACCTCAGAGTGTGGGGGTCTCCCCATCTCCAGGTTGACCAGTCCTCCCTTACCTGTCTCCCGAGCAGACTGAGGACATCTGCCAGGGTCCAGGTGGAAGAGGCGCCAAGCCCCGGCCTGCCCACCGGCCAGTCCTCTGCAGCAGAACCAGAAAGGTTGGGCATTCAACCTGCGGGGCATTCTAGCCTCCAGAAGGCCAGCTGGCTTCTCCAGACATGGGCACAGTCCCGCAGGAGCCACCTGCACCACAGCAACGCGGGCCCTTCAGGTGGCATGTTCCAAACTGGTGCCGCAGGCACAGGCAGGAGCTTCCTTTCCACAGAGCGGACCCAGTGGAGGTGCAAACAGGTCAGCATGGGGTGCAGGATGACACGGAAGGATGGGCCCCGGAAGCCATGGGTGTGTGCCCACAGACAAGCCACTGGGCTTTTCCCTCGTGGGCCGAGGGCACCGAAGCTGTTCTGCACAGAGCTTTGGGGACGGAGAGCCTCAGGGCAGTGCTGGGGACACGAGCTCCTTCTAAGCCTCCCCTGCTGGCATCCTCCACTCGGGGGAAGGACAGGTGGTCATCCTGCACCCACTCGGCCATTTTGGCCCCCGCCAAGACCCTTTCCTACCTGGCAAAGGAGCGTGAGCTCAAGGTCTGACCCAGTGGAGAAGGCCCAAGGGCCCGGAGCAAGCATGGCCTCAGATGACCCCCTCCTCTCCTCGGTCCGGGTGGGGAGTGTGGCCCTGGAGCCATGCTGCTCCATGCCCTGCAGCGGCCTCATTCTCTGGGGCCTGAGAAGCTTTCTGGGGTCCCTTCGCCCACTGCACAGGGCCCCCCCCAGGCCCCTCTGCAACCTGTCCCCTCTCCCCCCTGTCTTCCTGGCTGACTCGAGGCAAGCCCCACCCTTGGGAACCCCCAAAGTCACCCCCTCCTCTTCACCACCACCAACGTTGTCCGTTTCTGGGTGCACTTTGGTCCGGGGACTCTGCCAGACATTTTCCTCATACGCTCCCTTTAATTCTCAGGACACCCTGGGGAGGGGTACCAGTATTCCCATCTTACTGACAAAGAATTTAAAGCTGCACACGAAGGCCACACAGCCAAGGCTGAATCAACTGGTCTGTGGATCCCAAAGCAGGGACCTCCCTGACACAGTGCTGCCACTGCGGGGAAGTGGCCAAAGCCCTCCGGGGTCCCCAGGGCACTTATGCTCTGCCCTCCCACCCCGCCCCTCCCAGGACGAGAAGGCCTCCCCCCTGGCCCCCTGCCCTCCCATGTTGTTTCCAGTCATGTGGGAGGCACCCTGGACACCCCAGACCTTCCCCTGAGAGCCCGCCAGCTGTGAAGGAGAAAGATGGGGTGAGAGGAGGGGCACAGTGGCCCTGCTGAGTGACCCTGTGACAGAGGCCAAGGCTGGACTGAGCCTGGTGCACTCAGGATTGGTGCACACGTGTGTGTGATGTGTGAGCTTGTGTCAGTGTTAGTGTATGTGAGCACGTGAGCATGTATGTGCATGTGCTTGTGTGTGAGTGGGTGGAGTGTATGTATGTGACTACATGTGAGTGTGTGCGCACGAGTGTGATATTGTGTGAGTATGCATGGGTGAGTGTGACAGGAGAAGCAGTCCAGGGCAGAGGGGGCGGGGTGGGGACTGGAGATGGGATGGGGCACCCCCCAAGTGTGAAGGGCTTGGAATGTACTTGGTGTGAATTCATGCCAGGCGCCGACACAGGATTCCCTGTGCAAGAGTTCTTGGGGAGATGCCGGGAGGGTAAGGGGAGGGAACAGGAGTGGCCCAGCTGTCACCACTAGGTGCCTGGAGAAACTCAAAGGTGAGTTTGGAAGCAATTAACTCTTTTTCCAAGTTGTTTCTTCCTTTTGTATGTTAAGGAGATATAACCACCACCATCCTGAGACTGACCAAGCCTCACCATGAGAGCTGCACCCTTGATCTTTGCCTTATTTTTAAGCAAAGATCTCTCCAGGAGGAGCTTGGGCCTCATGTGGAAGCACATGCTCCAATTGAGCGTGTGCAGGCAAAGACCCGCCTCTCCCTTTTGAATATTCATTCCCAACCGAAATAAATGTCCCTGCTTCCCTTTGTTTGGGGACGCCATGACTTTGGAAATGATTCCTCATGGCCTCCTGTTTGCTGCAAATACACTTTACTTTGTGAGACAACTTCCCCTGGGGTAGAGTCTTATTTAACTCACCAAGAGGCGGGCCCACTTGGTTTGGTAACACACCTTCTCCAGGTACAGGCAGGTGGGGAGGGAGGATGCTCCCCGAGGCCCCAGGGACATTCTGAGATGTTGGCCAGGCCCAAGTTGCCTTTTCGAGGAGTTGCCCAGTCCTTGGCTGGAGCATCAGTCCACTCTGCTTCCTGAGGCTTGAAGGAGCCCTGAGGGCCCCTCCCCCCGCTGCAGGAGGGGGTGCCGGTGGTGAAGTTATGGGCTCAGGTCCCCGCCAAACCTCTGTGCCCAGCACCTTTCCGCTTTGCAAGCAGCGGGTGCTAGAGGGAGCTGGACACTGGAGGACAGGAGCTGTGCCTGTGACATAGCCGTCCCTAGGTACTTCACTAAACGGGATAACGGAGAATGAAATTCCATGGCCAGGCTCTGCCCAGGGTGTGCCACAATTTCCATGATATGTTGCTAAAACAGAACCCAAGAGCCCTGTGCTCAGAGAGGAAGCCGCTCCCCTGCAGGTGTTCCCTAAGACCATTCACCTTGGCCCCTGCTCTGGCTGGTGAGCTCCTACTCACCCTTCCTGGCCCAGCTCCAGTGCCCCTCCTCTGGAGTGCTGGCTGTGGGGCCCCACCCATGGCTCAGGCCCAACATGCAGGGGAGAGAAGGCTGGGCTGTCCCAGGTGGGCCCTGCAGGATGTTGGCAGCTGGGACACCCTTGTTTATCCAGTTTGCCACCTACTTGCTCCTGTGAAATACCAGCCACCCATGCTCAGGAACATGGGCGTCCCTACATCCTGGCTTCTTGCTGCCCAGACATGTTGGAACTGGAGCACCTGGCCCACCCAGGGACCCAGAATGAGTTAACCCTGTCTTCCTCCTCCCCACAAGTTCCTCCTCTTGAAGCAGCCAGGGAGGCTGAGGCGGGGCCAGCCGGGACAAGTCCTGGCAAGCAGACCATTATGCTGCTGTATGCACACACAGAGAACCCCAAACCCTGAGACTGGGGTCCCTCAGGCTGGGTATAGAGAAGCTGGTTTTTCTCCCTGCTAGAGGGAAACAGAAGGCAGCAGTGCCAAGGAGCAGGGGCCAGGCTCCAAGTGGGAAGGAAGGAAGGAAAGAGGCAAGACTGACCAAGGGGAGGTGCCAGAACAACTCAGAACACCAAACTCTCTGCTCATGGGAGAGCTCAAAGAGTCCCACCAGCCCGACCCCTCCAGCTGCTGTTTAAGCCCTTCATGAGGTGCTCTGTGCCCCTAGCAACTGGCCTTTTTTAGCTTCCCCCACACTCTGGCCTTAGGTCCTAAGACTACAACTGCCTCTAGTCTCCATGACCAGGGCTAGTCAGGGCTCAGAGTGTGACCAGGCTCAGGGCTCAGAGTGTGACCAGGCTCAGGGCTCAGAGTGTTACCAGGATCAGGGCTCAGAGTGTGACCAGGATCAGGGCACAGGAGTCTTCCTTGGTGTATGTAGGCACAGGAGCACCCCTTTTCTAGCACCTGCTAGACAGCATGGGCCCTGAGTTTAAATTCTGGGTCCCCCTCCTCCCTCCCCAGCCCAGGAGGGAGGAAGGGAAAGAAGCAGGGAGGGAAGGAGGGGCTGAGGGAGTGGGAGGGAAGGAGGGAGGGAGGCAGGAGCAGGACTGGCCTCTGGTTCATGGGGAGGTCTTAGGGTTCCTAACTGGGGTCAAGGTCTCTTCCAGGAGGGTGGGATCGAGCTCCTTTGGGCTGGCAGGGAGGACATGCTGGGTGTCTGGCCCAGGGCTTCTCTGCTGCCCCAGTTCCCTCACCTGCCCCGCACACCTGTGGGACAGGGGCCCTGAGTCTCACTCTCAGCCACCCTGGGGAGTAGAGTCCAATGCCAGGCTGGGGAGGCCACTTAATTGTGACCTGGAGTGGGAGTCTGGGCCTTAATTGGAGAACACCCAGCTTGTAAAAGAGTGAGTTTCAGGTGCCTGATTAGCCTAATGAGGGGCAGCTCCACCCCTCCTCCAGCCCCTGGAGGCTGGCAACCTGCCAGCCACATTCCTCTGCCCATCCCCACCCCAGTGCAGGGCACCCCTGCTTCCTGCTCTCCCCATAAGAGGGATGGCCCCACAGATAGATAGGCCCCAGCCAGGGCCCTACCCTACGGGGCTGCGGAATCTTTGCCCCTAAAAAGAGTCATGAAGTTTAGCATTTCTCAGATTGCTTGACTAGAGGGAAGAAAAGTTCTCACATATCCCCAAGAATACAGACCCCAGTGTGAGAAATGCTGTGCCCACCGGGCGAAATCCAGCCGACTCTGCCTGTGGGAGAGTTCTGGGAATCCACCACGCCGCCCTGGCCTACTCCTCTACGCGGGCTCCTCCTTCACTTCCACATCTGGCCGCTGCTCCCCTCTACTTCACCATGTGTCCACCTGGTCCCTTCTCCAGACAGCGGCCGCCGGCGCTGGTAGAACCAGGCTGCGCACAAGGTCCCCATGGGTGTGAGCCGACTGATCTCTGTGAATGTGGGTCCCCCATACCCCCCCACTCAGCCTCTCATCCCTGCACCCCAGCACCAGGGGCCCAAGCCTGCACTGAGTAGCGATCAGTGACACCTGAATGAATGATTGTCCATTACCTGGAGCAGGGGGAGCCCGAGCCCCAGGTTCTTCCCCTCCCGAGCGTCTCTGCTGCACACTCACAGGTGCACAAAGGCCTGGGCAGGGTTACCTGGGTGCTGGGGGTGGGAGAAGAGTGAGAAGCAGGTCTGGGTTCAGCGAGAGCAGGGGCTGGTCAGGGCTCAGAGTTTTACCAGAGCCCTGGATGACCTGTGTGCACACTGAGGACTCAGACGTGATGGTCCAAAGCCAGCTTTCAGCCTGGTCACAGTCAAAGCCACCCAAGATGGCAATAGCAGCTTGCACATGCAGGGAGTGGCTCCCCTTCCCGGGAACTAGGCAGGACCCTGCCAGAAAAGCTGGGGAATGCTTCCAGCCCAGAGCATCCATTTGGCCTCTCCCTGCTGGCCTCTGAGCTGGGTCTAGGGCCAGCCCATTGCCCAGTGCTCCAAACACGGCACCAGGCTCATGGCAGCAGTCCAGGCTGTATCATGCCCTTCCCAACTGTGTGCCCATCTCAGCAGAGTGAGGAACTTTCTCAGGCCTGGGCTAAGGGCTGAGGTGGAGTCTGGGAAGGCACCCAGGCCTCAGAGTCCAGTATGTCCCAGGACAGCTCCAGGCAGGGCTGGGCTTCGGGCCAGGGAAGCCAGGGGCTGCCAGGTGAGGCCCAGCTCATTGTCATGGCCCATGGCCACAGGAGGTCATCGAGCTTGAGGGGAGATGGGGTGGGGGAGATGGGGTGGGAAGGGTGGGTTGGATGGACGGGAGTGGAATGGATGGTGTGGGAGGAGTTGCATGGAGTAGAGTGCATGAAGTGGATGGGATGGAGTGGAGTGAATGGAGTGGATGGAGTGGATGATGTGGAGTGGGGTGGAGTGGCTGGAGTGAAGTGATTGATGTGGATGGAGTGGATGGAGTGAATGGAGTAGAGGGGATGGAGTGAATGGTGTGGATGGAGTACAGTGGGTGGAGTGGATGGACTGAATGGAGTGGGTGGTGTGGAGTGGGGTGGAGTGGATGGAACAGATGAAGTGGATGGAGTGGATGGAGTTGAATGGAGTAGAGTGCATGGAGTGGACACTCAGGTTTGCTCAGCCGGCGTCCATCCTATCTCAGCACCCAGATGTGCACAGATTTCAAGGGAAGTGATGAGAGCTCCAGTTTCTTGCTGTCCTTCATTGTGCCCTATCAGTGGGTTCCTGATAAGGGTGGACTCCCACCCTTATCTTTTGGGGGCTGGGGCAAATGGAGGCCCACACTCCATATGGCAAAAAAATATGAAACTTCTAAAAGAAGCTAGATAACCATTAAAATAAAATATCATAGACAAATATACCATCAAAACAAACAGGACAGGCTGGTGTGAATTTAGATTCCAGGCTCCTTGGCGCTTGTGCTAGAAGGTGGCTGCACAGAGCGAGTCTGTCCCCAGCCAGAGACCTCACACACCTTGTACTGCAGGTGTCCCACATGCATGCAGGTGGCTCCCAGCCTGTGCACCAGCTCCAATTCCACCCCCACCAACAACCAGCCTTTGCCATCCCTGGGCCGAGGGGTGAGCACCCAGCAGCTCAGCCCATCCTCTGTGAATGGACAGAGAAGCTCCACAGGGGACCTGGGAATGGGCGCAGGCTCCAGGTGGGCACCCCTAGGGCACAGGCTGGGGCAGGGAGTCTAAGAATGTTCTAAACAAAGATGATTCCTCCAGGGAGAAGGAGGGAAGAGTGTCCCTGGCGAGGGCCCGGAGGTGTGTGAGCATCCACCCTGAGGCCGAGGGGAGGCTGGAGGAGACAGGGGAGGCCAGGGCAGGTGGAGTTATGCAGAGAGTGGGTGCCTGGGGCTCTCAGCAGACTGCATGGTCTGGGTTGGTGGTGGCTGTGGTCACCAGGGAGGGGACTGCAGCCGCCGGAAGAGAGAGACTGCTGGCCCTGGGAGGGGATGGAGGAGAGACACCAGGAGGTGTGGGCTCCCACCCATCAGCCTCTGGAACTCCAGCCAGACCCCAAAACAGGAACAGGGGGCAGCCCAGTGTGAGCAGGCCATTTCCTGCATCCCCCCAAGGCACACTTGTCACCCCTGGTCCCCCAAGCCTGGCCTAGAGATGAATGGGCAGTGATTCAGTGCCGACTGGGATGCCCAGGGTGCACCTCTGGCTCGGCCCGTCCCTGCTATGTTGGCCCCGTACATCAGCAGCACCAGCACCTCTAGGAGCTTGCCAGGAAGGCAGAATCTCAGGTCCCACCTGGGCCTCCAAGTCAGAATCGGCATTTTACCAGAGCCCCAGGTGACCTGTGTGCACACTGAAGACTCAGACGTGATGGTTCAAAGCCAGCTTTCAGCCTGCAGTGCCTCAGTTTCCCCATTAAAATGGGTTTGGTGCCTCCCTGCCTGCCCTGGCCCAAGGAAGAGGCACCGGAGAGGTGGCAGTGTCTCCTCAGGGGAGCTCTCGGCAGCGTGGTGACCCCAGATCCCAGGGCAGGGCCATGTCCCCCAGACCCCAGGGCAGGGAGTGTCCCCCAGACCCCAGGGCAGGGTCATGACCCCCAGACCCCAGTGCAGGGCCATGTCCCCCAGACCCCAGAGTGGGCTGTCACCCATAGACCACATGGCACTGCCTCCTTCCTTCTCCCCGGCCCGACCTTGGGCCTCATGATAACTGCGGGGACAGGGAGCCCAATGGCTCAGGACAGAGGGACAGGCCGAGATGGGGCACAGGCAACCTTCTGAGACCCCCCCCAGGGCCCCTGGGGGTGGGACGAAAGGAAGTCTAGGCAGCATGATTCAGATTGGCCCTGCTGTCCCAAGCTCATCTACAGCTAAATTACCAGGTCTGACCGCGGCCAGGAAGCTGACCGTATAAAGGCACCCGGCACCGGTGGCTCCCCAGTCCCAGCTGGTGGATGCCCCATGATGAGGCCACTCCTGGTGTTTCTGCTTCTGGCTGCTCTGTGCACTGACCTGGGTAAGGGACGCTGACTTGGGTGGGAGGGACGGGGACAGACGTGTGTCGGGTCGGGCTGGCTTCGGTCTGAGGGGTCTGTGGCGTCAGCCTGGATTGGAGGCTGCAGGGAGTGAGGGGGGAGGCCCTTGTGGCTGCTCCCTGACCAGCCAGACATGGAAACCTCTGTGTCCCTTTGGGCACAGTTTCTGGTACCTCTGGCTCTTATGGGGGTGAGAGGCCCAGGGCTGCAGAGCTCTGGGCGGGGCAGGGCGACCTGGGCTCCAGTCAGGGTGACCAATTGTCCTGTTTTCCTGGGATAAAGGGGATTCTTGGGAGGCAGGACTTTCGGTGCTAAAACAAGGAAAGTGAGTTGGTCACCCCCTTCCAGCCCCAGCTCTGCCCCTACCTGATGACCTGGCTGTGTGACCTTGAACAAGAGCACCTGCTGCTTTGGGGGCTACCGGAAACGGGGCCTGAGGAGGGGGTGGTACAGTCTGTGATTATCCGCTGAATAATTACGCTCAAAGATAATTAGCCCCATCAGCTTCCCCTGAGCGTGGGGTGGGGTGGAGCCTCCGGCTGTCTGGGGAAGCCCCATGGGGGTGGCGGGCAGAGGAGTTGGGGCCTGTAGCTGGAAGGAGGCACCTTGGGGATCAGTCCCAGCTTGGGGAGGCTGGAAGGACAGAGGGGACATTTGGGCGAGGGTGTGAGGCTGGCTCCAGGAACAGAGCTTATCAGAAGAGAGCTTGGCGCAGAGGCGAGGGACAGCAGGAGGGAACAGGCACTAGGCAGGCCCCGGCGAGGACTTGCTCAGAGCCCCCCACCCTGTGTTGGGGCCCAGCTGTGGGAGAGGAGGGGGCGGGGCCTGGGATGTCTCTGTCCTCGGGGCTTAGGTTTCCTGGGAGGCTGATGCTGGGACAGCACCTGCTAGAAGAGGGCCACTGCTCCAGGGACCTGAGGAGTACTAACCTATTAATCCTCAGCACAGCCCAAGGACATAGGGACTATCCAGACCCCTGTGGGGGAAACTGAGGCAGTGTAAGGTTCTTGTTCAGAGGAACTTAGGTGTGTCTCCCTGCTCCCACCAGCACCCAGGACTTAGTTGCAAACAGGGGGATGAGGAATGGCCAGGGGTCACCCCAAGACAGAGAGGCCTATCCTTCTTGGGGGGGTCCCAGGACCCTGAACTGGGAAGCATGGTCTCTGAGGCGAGGGGTGGGGGCTTTGAGGGTCTGAGCTGGACCTCCCGTTCACCTGTGATTCAGCCACAAGCGCCCCCCACTCTCCGCGCAGGGGAAAGGGCTTTGACGTCAGTTGACCCATGTGTGGAAGGTGCCATCGCCCATTCCACAGGCCCAACTCTGAGGTCGGAGCAGCCATGCCTTGTTCCGGGCACCCCTCCCAGGAATTCCCCTCCTGCAGTACCTCCTACAAGGCACCGCCTTGCATGGCACCCCCCCAGTCTCCCCCATCCAGCCCCTCCCTGCAGCACAGCCCCCACACCCCAGGCAAGGTGCCTCTGTCTTTCCCACCTGCCCACCTGCTCTGTCACAGCTCCTGGGTCCTCACAGCCTGGTCCCAGCTGGCCTGGCCTCTGCCATGCTGCACCTTCTGCCCCAGGGTCCTTTCCCCAGACGACTAATAGAAATCCATCCATCTGTCCAGGCTCAGCTCCAAGGCCACCTACTCCAGGAAGCCTTCCCAGATGGTCCCCGCCCTCTATCAAGACTGCATTCCCCTCAGCCAGGTGTCCCACAAGTGTCCACTGACTCTTTGCTCCATCCCACTCAGGGTTACACACTCTACCTCGGTCAGCAACCCCTGGATGGCTTGCAGGGTCTCCAGGGCAGGAGTCTTGTCCTGGTCCCCCATCATTGGGACCTGAGGCCAGTCACACAGCATGCAGGGGCTGGCCAGGACCAGAGCCTTTTGCTGCAGATTCTCCATCAATCGGCCTGGGGGTGCGGGTCACCAGCAGGCCCCAGGCCGTGAGGGGAGGGGCCATTCCTTCCTGTTAACTAAGCAGCCCTCAGCACCTACCGTGTGCAGGATCCTCAGAGCCACAGCCACCCTCTGGTCCCCGAGGCAGTCCCAGGCGGGAGCTCCCGGCGAAGGAGCCAAGCACCTTGTACCTTGTGGCATTTCATCCTCCAGCAAGGCTGAAGAGTCCCGGGTGCTAGTAGTCCCACCTTACAGGTGAGGACACTGTGGCCCAGAGAGGGACAGGGACAATGAGATGTAGGACCCAGATCACCTCTGAAGTCTACCGTCCTTGTATTGCATCATGCTGCCTCACATGCTCCTCCGTCCCAGGGGGCAGCCTGCAGAACCCATGCCCCGACCTACACCCTCACTCCTGCTGACCTGCGGCATTCGCACACAGGGCCAGAGAGGTGGTGTGGGGGCACGTCAGAGTCACCACCACCAAGTCCCTGCCCCTCGGCCCATCCCAGGGGACCAGGAGCACCTCTGGAGAAAGGGAGGGAGGAAGAGGAGGCTCAGAGAGGGCTGGCCGGAGGCAGCCATGCACAGGCAGCCAGGCACTCAGCCCAGCCCAGCCCAGGCCCAGGCCCCTGGGCCGCCCACCAGGATGGCTGCCTGAGCCCCCAGCCTAGACGGAGCACAAGCCTGTGCTTCCTCCCTCCCAGCCTGGGCCCTGCACTGCCTTGTGTGCCGCGGCCGAGAACCACGAGACTCTGGTGGAGTGTGCCAACTGACAAGTCCTCTGTGATTATGAGGGCGAGGGAGTCCCCCACCCCGGCCCCATGGCCTTGAGTGCTGCCCCCTTGGCTCTGGCCCAGCCAGAAGCCGGCCTACACCCCCCACCCCACCCTGGTCCAGACCCCGGGGGACACCACCACCCCCAGCAGGAGCCCCACAGTGCGATCCACCCCCAGGGCTGTAGGTGGCAGTGACTGAAATGTCCCACTTGAATACTCACATGTGGATGCAGGGGGTCAGTGAGAAGAAGCTCCACCAGCAACCCCACAACACTGTCAGAGCAAGGCAGGAAAGTGGGCTCCACAGTTTCAATGAGAGTGAGTCCACAGGAAAGATCTGGCAGGAAGGGAGCAGGTGGTACACACATTTGGCAAGACACGAACACGGAGGGAGGCCGATACTGGAAGACCTGGCCTGGTCACAGCCCTGCACACAGCCGGACCCGTGTGCTCCCCAGCTCCCTGCCTCAAACGCAGCTGCAGGACCATAACCTCTGTCCCCTCACTGCACCTGGAGCTCCGCTTCTCCCTGCCATCCCTGGAACCTGCCTCCTCCGGGTTCCCCTGGCTGCCAGCCTCCCGCCAAACCCCCTATTCCTTCCTCTGACCTCCCAGGACCCCCTCCGTGGGTCTGGTTCATCTTGGAGCCACCACAGGCTGAGCTAGGGCCCAGAGCTCTCGAGTAGGGCCCGAAGGTGACCGTGACAGGCAGGATCAGGGTGCAGGCGGGGCTACGGAGGTCACATCATGGGGATCTGAGCAGGTTGAGGAGGTGAGGGTTCGGTCACTGCGGTGACCCCGAGGAGAACGAAGCCTGACCAGGCTGCAGAGAGCGAGACAGGGCAGCGGGGACAGGTGGCCGGGAAGGGGCGGCAGGGAGAGAGTGGGCCCCCCCACTGAAACTGGTGGCTGCGTGTGGTCTGGGAGACCCTGGGCAGTGTCTGTTCCTACGACAGGATGAGGAACCCTCTCCACGTGCAGGCTGCTGCCAGCACTGGTGTCATGTCTGTGGAGGCCCCAACAGTGTCCCCCTGGCTTCCCACATGAAGCAGGGGCTCTGCCATGGGCAGGGCAGCCAGGCAGCCTCGTGGGGGCCTGGGGCCGTCCTCCAGGCCACAGGTCTCTATAAATCCCAGTGACGACAAAGGCCCTTCCCGCTGGGACGCAGAGCCCCCCATTGCAGGGAGACACCGTGTCTGACCCAGGGCCCCCATGAGTGCACAGCAGGGCCAGGACCCACGCCGGGGTCTGTCTATCCCCCACCCAGCTGGCCCTCACTCTCCTCTCAGCCCAGGGACACTGTGAGGGAGCAGCGTGTGCCCCTCAAATGCCTCCAGGACACCCCCCCCCCCCATTGCACGGAGAAAGACACTGCCCAGAGACACCAGCATGTCACTTTCTCACTTCTGACCAAGCCCTGCAGGGGACCACAGCCAGGGACTCCTCTTCCCTTTCAGTCACCTGGCAGATGGCCCCTCAGCACCTGCTGTCCGCAGCCGGCTTTGGCCCTGGTATAAGCAGGACCATATGGTTCTCAGCCTCGGGTGTGCTGTGGGGAGGTGGCCAGAAAACAATGAACCTCAAAGTGAGCGGGGGACAGGAGGGCTAGAGAGGGACCAAGGAGGACGCGTCTTCTCCCCAGTGGTCCCCAGCCTGCCTAGGACCCTCCACAGCTCCTTTTGCCCCTGAAGCCTCAATTCTTTCACGCTGGTTAGGACCAGACACCCTGGGGTGGGGGCTTTCCTCAGAGTCCCCAGGCCTGCTGCCCTCACCCTCTTCCCACCTCCTGCCTGCCCCTCACTGACCATCTGCTGCACCTGTCTGTCCATCCACCTCTCCAGCCAGGCAGCACTCCCTGAGCCTCTCCTCCAGGGGCGGAAGTCAGACCAAACCTGACCATGTGGTAATGGGCGCCCCAGGCTGACAACTGGGGAGGGTACGCTCCTTGGAGGGGACGGTGCACTCCTTGGAGGGGACAGTGAGCGGAGGCCCCGCCTGAGTAGGGAGGGTGCTGGCAGGCCTGGGGGGAGGCAGCGGGCCTGGAGCAGCAAGTTGGGGAACGAGAGCCCTCTGGCGGGTGCTAGTCGAGGCAGAGCACAGGTGGGTGGCAGAGCGGTCACTCCCATGTGCCTCCTGCACCCCCCACAGGGCCCCTGGCAGGTCTTAGGGCCTCCCTGAGCCTTGGTTTTCCTCTGACCGTAGGGATGGTTGCTGGGAGTGTGCATGCCTGCTGGCTCCCAGCGCGATCCTAGGAGTGGGGCGGGGAGAGGGCTGTGCCACCTCTGGCCTCAGGCCCACTGGCTGCCCTGGGCCTCGGCTTCTGTGGATCCTATGAGGAGGGGCCCGAGAACACCTCTCGCTGTACTCTGCACAGCAGAGAGCCGGCTGTCTTACCTGTAACCAAGGTAAACATGCGGCCCCTGCTGAGCGGGAGGCCCAGGGCGGTGGTCCATCTTCCGGTTCAGTCCTCCAACAGCCCCCACTGAAAATCCCATTTCTCAGGTGAAGAATCTGGAGCTCAGAGCCGCCCAGCCAGGCAGTGGCCAAGTTGGGTAACTGTCCACACACGCTCCTCGGCAGTAACTCAGGGACAGGCTAGCAGACGCTGCCTGGTTAACGCCATCCATAAACACATAGCTCCTCACTTAATAACTGCCCACGGCAGTGACCAATCAACCATTTACTTGAAGGATTCACTCTGGGGGCGAGAGGTGAAGAAAGGCACTGTCTGGCGCCCTGCCCGGCGCGGCCCCGGGCTCGGGGGAGGGTATGTCCACACAGGTGGCTTCCTGGGGGCACGGGAACCGAGCCCACCCTGGCGAGTCCGAGGAGCCTCAGGTGGCCCTGCTGGCCTCCGGTCCTGTCCTCGCACAGCCACAGCTCCGATCTCAGGAGCTGGCAGCTCTGTCCCTCTGCTTTGCCGGAAGGGGCTGTGCGCTTCCCTTTCTGGTGCTCCACCTCTAAAGACCGCTGCTAAGGACACTCGACTGAAAACTAACATGGACGCAATGCTGTCTCCACGCTACTCAGAACTGACTCATCTCCCCCAGACCATCTCCGAGGTCGGTCTCAGGGCCCACATCTTCTGGTCGAGGAAACTGAGGCAGAGGGATCAGGCACCTGGAGATAGACACCCAGCCCCACCCCCTGGCTTCTGGGCCAGCTGCGAATGAGTCCCCTTCGGTCAGGGTCCCAGCTTCATGCACGTTCTGACTGGCACGGGTTGAGGGAAGCAGCTTGCATTTACCCAGCACCCTGGGCTCTGAGCAGCCTGCACTCGGCATGTCCGGAGCCCTCTTCGGCTGCCCCCATTGCACAGGGCAGAAACCGAGCCAGCGAGTCCAACACGGATGAGGGCTTCCTGCCCGCTCCCCAGGGGCCCCTGCTAGGCCCGGCCTTCCTGGGCCGGAGTGGGGGCCACAGCAGCCTCCCTCGGGCACTTTCCATTCCCCTTACCGGACGTGGGGCTCTAAAAGCAACTGTGCAGGCTGCTGTGTCCTGTGATCCCTCACCCACCACTTCCTAAGGCTCTCCAGGCCCAGAAAGGGACAAAGGGTGAGCGGAGGGCCTGGCACTTCCCCTGGACCCTGAAACCCAGAGCAGAGAAGGGCTCGCAGACATCTGTCAGAGGAAGGGGAAGACGGAGCTGGGGGCAGAGAGACTGGGTATGGGGGCCACTGAGTCACTCCCTCCCCACCTGCCACGGAGCAGCCTCGCCCGAGGGGGAGACAAGACTCCCCACAGGCACCAAGGAAGGACCCCACACACACAGAGGAAGGCTCTTTGGGACACCCACGTGCAAGCTCCCAGGAGCCCCAGAAGCGAGCCGTGACCATGGTGCTGACGGCCCCGGGCTGCAGGGCCTCCCCACGGCTGACTGGGTGGGTGGTGCATGGAGCACACCGCCCATGGCCCTCGCCCCTCTCTCCACAGCCCATCCCAGCGGCATCCTGGTCATGAAGTCGTGCACCCCGACATGCTCCAACAGCACCGTGTCCTCAGATGGCTGCGCCGTCTCCGTCTCCTGCTGCCAGGGCAGCCAGTGCCACCATAGTGGGGCTGCGGGCCTGACTGGTGGCCACGGAGCCCTGTGGGTCAGCGCCTCGGCCAGCCTGCTGTGGGCATTGCTCCAGGTGGCCTGGTGAACCCACCCACCACAGGCCAGCCCTGGATCTGGCCTGTCCCCTCTCAGCCTGGACTCAGGCTGCAGGGGTCTGTCTCCAGTCTGCAAAGCTCCCCACATACCCCTACCCTGGCAGGAAGAGCCCCTGTCTCACCTGTCACTCCTCCCTGCTTCCCCCGGGCCACACCCAACCCCTCAGCCTCCTAACCCAGGGAGGGACGCTCCCCTCTGCCTCAGGGAACCCACGGACGTTGGGGGAGGAGGGGGTATGTGCCTCCCACAGGCCTGCACCTCCTAGGGACCCTCAGCCCTCTCCTGGGGTCCTGGGGTCCCCCGGCCATCCAAGAGTAGGAAGAGTGCCTCAGCTCTCCCCAGCACCCTCCACCCCTCTTCAGGGGCTCCTGCTGGGGGTTCCTGCCCACCATGCTCCATGGCCACCATGCAGGAGGAGGTGGGTGAGGGGTTTGAGTGTTGGATCTCCCGAGCTTTCTATTCACTCCACCAGCCATTCCTGTGCTCCCTCACTCATCCATCCATCCATCCATCCATCCATCTATCGACCCATCCACTTATTTCCTAGTTCACTCACATTTCAGCTGGTGCACTCATCCATCACAAACCCACGGGGCTTCCTTGGAGCCAGGCACCCCGAGGAGAGCTCACAGGGACCTGCCTCCCAGGCTCTCACTCAGGGTTTCAGTATGTGACTTGTGCCCAAGTCCAGGGATGGGACGGGGGGTCCAGGCCACCAGCATCCCCACCGGCCCCTGTCGGCTGAAAGCAGGCCTTTCCAATGGTCCCCTGGCTGCCCGCTGTGGGGGTGGACAAGGTCACCCAGGGGATCAGTGTCAGGCATCGGGATTGGGGGGGTGGGTACCCACTCTCACTGGGCAGGGGGGGCCGTCCTACCTGCCCCGGAGGCACCCTCTGCCAGCCCACCTCCCGGGGTGTCTGAGAGGAGAATAAAGCTGCACGTCCTCCCGCCCTCATTCTCTGAGACGTCGAGTCTGTGGGGGTTTTCTTGTCCTGGTCCCGGTGGGGTGGAAGCCCCCTGTACCTCACGGCAGGCAGGGGCACGTTACTGAGGGGTGGGTAGAACTCTCAGTGCACAAGCTCGGGTGGGGAAGGAGCCCACTTCCTCTCGTCTGAGAAGCCGGCTATTCTGAATGCCCCGGCCAGGGTGGCAGAAACACCCTTTCAGCAAATCCCAAGTTGGGAGGCTCACATGGGGTCCTCTGGGGAGCCCCTCTGAGCCTCAGTGTCCCCCAGCATAGGTGGTCAGCCCCGCAGTGCGCCCCTGCACCCCCACTGTCCTGCACCCCGCATCAGGGCACAGACAGGAGCCTCTCCCCAGGGGGCAAGGCCAGAGGCCCCCAACTCTCCCCTCTGCCCGGGGCCCCTCCACAGGAACCCACCTAGGTCCTCGGCTCACACCCTTGGGGTCTCCCTGCTCCCAGCCTGCGGGTCCCCGCCCTGGCCCACCTGCCTCCTCCCTGCTCCGCTCCACTGAGTCATCTCCCTGACGCTTCTGCCCTTAGGAAACTGTAACCAAGGAAGATACAGCCTGTTCCTTCCCTAGTCTCTCTGTCCCTCACATCCCTCCCTGGGTGACAAGGACAAACATCCAGGCCAGGTGAGTGGGGTTGGGCTTCCCGCCTGCCCTGCAGAGCCCGGCTGCCTCCCTAGACAGGAATCAGCGGCAGGTGTGCAGGGCAGACAGCCTCCCCCACCTCCGCCCTCCCACCACCCTCCGGGCCCCAGAATGTTCCCACGTTTGCCCTAAGGGACAAGGCCCTTTCTGTTCCCAGCAGCCACCTCTCTAGCCTTGCAGGACCGCTGTCCCCCAGTGCCTGCGTGCCCCACCCACTGTCATCCCCCGTGCCTGTGACAGTGCTGTGGTGGCCATTCTGTCGGGGAGCACAGTGCGCCCAAGGTGTGCAGGGAAGCAGGGGGCTCAGGCCAGTGGGAGGGGCTGCCTTGTTGCAGGGTTTCTGCCCGGTGTGTCTGCACCGTGGGTGTCTAGAGGACAAGGCGGGCTGAGGGGGTCCTGCCTTGAAACGAGGATGTCAGGATTCCCTTGGGGCCCCTCGGAGCCTCCAGCACAATCTCTCTGCATGGCCAGGCTGCCGGCCTCTGGGGCCCCAGGAGGCGGTTGGTACAGAGTCCGTGGGATGGCCATCCCAAGAGCCAAGTTGGGTCTCAGGGTTGGGGCACCCCACCCAGCCTTGGGAGCTTGCGCTTTCTTTTCTTAAGAAGGGTGGAAATTTCCACTCGTGACTCTCCTGTCTGACGAACCTTCCCTCTAGGGCAGCCCCACCCCTACAAGTCCCAACGGAAAACCACACTGGATGCCACATGACAACCCATGGCCTCCTCCTCCAAGAAGTCGGGTGGGGCAAGGAGACTTTCCATAGATATTAGTCTTCCCTCCCTACAGAGGTTTCTGGACTCACGCTCGGGTTGGTAGAATGGTCTGCACCAGAGTCTGAGTTGTCTTCACTCCCCTGTCCCTCTGCACAGTCCTTAAATCCACAGACACTCAGAGGGTGCCGGCTGCACTCCAGGATCCTGTGGGCACTGGGATGCCACAGCAACAAAGCAGATGTGGGGACCGCAGCCAGCAACCCGACCAACAAACATGGGCCCACAGCTCCTGACCAGGGCTGTGGAGGATGCTGGGGTGGTGCAGGGCCGGCCACCTCCCTGAGGGCAGGTTGTGGCTGTGTTCCTGACCATGGGAAGGCCGCGGGGACAGCAGGTGCACTGGCCAGGAAGTAGGACAGCTCGGGGACTGTGAGAGGACCCATGTGGTGGGAACACCAAGGGTAGCAGTGGGCACAGGACAGGGGCTGGGTTTGACCCTAAGTGCCCCTAGTGCTGCCGGCTTAGGGAGGGGCATTTCTGGGTGGTGTGGGGGTGGGGCCGCAAATCGAGGGCTCAGGCTGCGACCTGTTACTCCTGAAACGCCCCAGGAGGCCTGGGCAGGGAAGGCGGGGAGGCAGCTGGAGCTCAGAGAGCTGGAGCTGTCACCCGAGGAGCAGCATCTCTGTCTCCTTGGCTCCGTGTGCCACATTCCCTCCACCCAGCATCCCCGGCCCCCCAAGAAGCCGCCCTGCTCCCTCCTTACATAACATTCCCAGGATGACACAAACCCCTTGATCCCGAAGGAGCTCCCTGGCAGGGCCCAGCGTGGGAGCCACCTCCCTCCCCTGGGGGCCTGTCCCACACCCAGAGCAGCTGCGACAGCATGCAAACCCCGAGGCTGCCAGGCTGAGCAGAGTGGCTGAGCTGGGTTGTCCCAGACTCAAAGCTCAGCAGTGGCCTGAGGCCAGAAGGAGCAGAGACAGTCTCCTCAGCTCCCAGGCTGCGTGAGGACAGCGTATAATGAGTCCCCAGGCCACCTGGCTGCTGCAGATGCAGCCCTGCTGGCCCCTGGACAAGCATCAGGGACCTCGTCTGTAAAATGCAGGGCTTGGAAAGAGGCTGTCCATGGCTGAAATCTGGGTCTCGCTGGGGGAGTGAAGCCCCCCAACGCATAGTCAGGAAGACAGTAGTCCCCGTCTGTTTTTCATCACCTGTTTCCAAAAAATCTTTTTTTTCAAACGGGCAAAAGATGTGAACAGACACTTTTCCCAAAGAAGATACACGGAAGGCCAACGGGCACATGAAAAGATGTTCAACGTCACTAATTATAAGGGAAATGCAAATCAAAACTGCAAGGAGATGTCACCTCACACCCATCAGGATGGCTGTAATTAACAAGACAGGAAACAAGTGTTGGGGAGGACGTGGAGAGAAGGGAACTCTCATACACTGCTGGTGGGAGTGCAGACTGGTGCAGCCACTGTGGAGAACAGTATGGAGATTCCTCAAATAATTAAGAGTAGAACCAACATATGATCCAGCAATGCCACTGCTGGGTATTTATCCAAAGAGCATGAAAACACTAATTCAGACAGATACCTGCACCCCTGTGTTCACTGCAGCATTGTTCACAATAGCCAAGACTTGGAAGCAACCTAGGTGCCCATCAAGGGATGAATGGATAAAGAAGCCGTGGTATATATACACAATGGAATACTACTCAGCCATAAAAAAAGATGAAATCCAGCCATTTGCAACAACATGGATGGATCTCGAGGGTATTGTGCTAAGTGAAATAAATCAGACAGAGAAAGTCAAATACCGTACAATCTCACTCATAAATAGAAGATAAAAACAACAACAAACACACAGAGACAGAGATTGGATTGGTGGTTACCAGAGGGGAAGGGGGGAGGGAAGAGGGTGAAAGGGGTGACTGGGCACATGTGTGTGGTGATGGATGGTAATTAGTCTTTGGGGGGGTTAACATGATGTAATCTACATAGAAATTAAAATATAATGATGTACACCCAAAATGTATATAATGTCATAAACCAATGTTACCTCAATAAAAACAAAAATCTTTTTTTAATTCCAAGTTGTCCTGGCAGCATTTTGGTGTGACTTACAGAGTGGCAGCACCCAGCAAGGGGCCATTCTCTGTCCCCAAGGGACAGGGGACAAAGTGACAGGGGTGGCAGGGCATCAAGGAAAGGAATTTAGACCACTAGATGTAAGAGACACTCATGCCAAAGACGGGGCAGGGCATGTGATATACCTAAAATGTTTATTTCCCTCTTAAAGGTTAGGATCAACGGTGCCCTCCCAAAGCCCCCTTTCCCCAAGTTATCACATAACCTCAAGTCAAAGAGCATGTCTGCGTGTCAAGTGTTGCAAGTCCCAGAGCTGCCCGCCAACCACCTGCAGACCTAAGACTCTCCAAGCCCCCCAGGCTTCACTCCATGGTCTTTGAGAATTACTGTTTTCTCTATTCAGGGGCAAGTACGTGTATAAATAAGAAAGGCAAGAGGGGAAAGGAGAGAGACACCATTGTAACTATCTCCTAGAGGACACATAAGTGGTATGAGTGGATGAGTAGAAGGGTTGATGGATAGATGGATGGATGAATATGTGGATGGACAGGTGGGTGGGTGGATGGATGGATGGATGGGTGGGTGGGTGAGTGGATGTTGGGTAGATGGGTGGGTGGGTGGGTGGATGCATACATGGATGGATGGATGGATGGGTAGATGGATGATGGGTAGATGGGTGGATAGGTGGGTGGATGGATGAGTTGGGAGCAAGTAAGGGCAGAGGAGTGAGAAAGGAGAGTGAGGAGGGTCCTACATTCTACTCTGGAAGCTACACCCATGCCATCATGGAGGTCAACCATTCACAGCCACAAGCTCCAGGCTACAACAGGAGGTGCAGTGAGCCGGGCACAGCAGATGGGGGAACCCAGGGGTACAGCCCGAGCACACACACTCTGCCCTTCCCTAGAACCCTAGAGGCAGCTTGTCCTGGCCTGGGGAGAGTCCCCCTCCAGAGGACCTGACTCTCAGGCTCGTTGAGTTCTGCACTTCCAGGGCTCTGTGTTCTACCAGCACATCCTGCAGGAGCCTGCAGTCCTGGGACTTCGAGGTCCCCACTCTCGCTGTGGCTCTGTGGCTCTGTACCTGTGCCCTTCCACAGGCTCTCTCCCCCTACCTCACGGAAGGATGCTGCTCACACCCTGAGGGCCTCTCCGTCATCACCCAGACCCCTGAGTCCCAGGGCCTCTCAGGGACACGGGCAGAGAAGCCAACAAGAGCCCAGAGGGGTCTTGTTGCTGTCCTAAGTGCTGGCGTGTGCAGGGGTCCTGTGGGGCCTCTCTCGAGGGAGTCACCCAATACGCCTGAGAACTGGTTTGCCTCTCCTGGCCCTCAGGAACCTAGGGCTCCAGTCTAGCCATGCCCAGGAACAGGCTGCACTCGGAGGCAGGGAAGGGCTGCCCAGGCGGCTGCTCCCTCGATCTGCACTCTGGGAGAGCCGGGAAGAGAGGTCCCGTGTGGAAGAGGGGCCAGCACAGGGGGCAGAGCTGGCCTGGAACCCCAGCCCAAGGACATTAACGGCTCCTATCAGCCCCACCCAGCAATGGGGGGAGGAGGTCTCTGGAGAAGGGCTGCTGTGGCCAGGGTCCCAGAGGATGATCTCAGGCGGGGGGTGGGGGGTGGGCCGTGTCAGGCCCTAGGAAACAGGCGACAGAGACCCGTATTGAGGCCACGGCCCTGTGGGTAAGAGTGACTCTCCTGCGCCAGGAAGGAGTGGGAGGCCTGGGCCTGGGGGATGAACTCTGCCTCTCACTCACTGGTTGGTTGACCCTGGGCAAGGCCCTGCCCTCTCTGTGTCATGCGAGGGAGGCCTGTCTGTGTGTGCAGGTGTGAACCTGAAAGGGACAGAGCAGGCCCGAGGGAGACACTGGATCACTCCGGTGGGAGCCTGACTCAGAAGGCAGTCACCTCGTCCCTGCTGGGGAAGAAGGGAGTGAGAGACAATAGGAGTGTGACCCTCCAGGGGCCACAGCGGCCTCAGACTTGGCCCCAACTCCCCTGCATGGATGCCCTTCTCTGCTCCACCCTTCAGAGCTCCCTCCAGGTCCCTTGGCCTCTCTGATCGTCATGCGCACATGTGGGGTCCACCACAGAGCATCACTTGTCCATCCCCTGTCTCCCCAGCTGCTCTGGGGGCCCTGAGGGAGGGGCCCATCACTCCTCCCTTAGTCTCTGTTACACCCCAGTACCTGGCATATGGTGGGTGCTTCTAAAACACTGCTGAATGAATGAGTGAGTGAATGAATGAATGGAGAGACTCGAGGCAGAGGGAAGCATTTTGGCACTCCTAGGGTGTGGCCAGGGCCAGCACTTGCCCATGGAGCAACCTGGAGCTGAAGCCTTGTCCCCAGGCTCCAAGGTGTGGGGGTGCCTCCGGCAGGGGACCTGACCACCCTGGTGCCCACCCTCAGCCCAGGGCAGGGCACTTTCAGAAGGCCTGGGGCAGCTGCCGTGCCAGGTGCTTCCCTCTCTGGACCACACGCCCCTCTGTGTGACTGGGTGGCCTGACAGCCTGGAGGTCTGGGCCTAGACCGCTGCCCAGCCCCCACTCCAAGGCCAGACCTGGGGAGCAGGCAGGAAGGCGAGGTGCGGAGAGGGCCGTGAGCAGCTCGACTTGGGCCGCAGGCAGAGGTCTGAGCATGTCCCGGTGCCTGGCTTCCTGGCCGGCGAGCCGCAGGGTAGGGGGTGGTGTTCCAGGCCCCAGGCCCCTTCAAGGCCTCTCCCGATCATTCCTGCTGCCAACATTCTGCTCCCACAGTCAGGTCTAGGGACCTGGGCCGGCGCCAGGGGCTGGGTGAGAGGGCTTGGGTTCCCAGGAAGTGGCAGCTTTCTCCAGCAGGCAAGGGGGTGGGCAGTGGTGATAGAAACAAGTGCCAGGTTCTGCCCCACTCCTGGGGCAGAACCTGGCACCAGCCCAGCCCTCTCTGGCCCTCATTTCCTCACCAGTAAAAGATGTTGGAAGAGGGCCGACTTAATGGGCCATGAAGGCTCCTCTCTCCCCTGAATCTTGCCCTCCAAGACCAT
This sequence comes from Tapirus indicus, assembly GCA_031878705.1. Lineage (NCBI taxonomy): Eukaryota > Metazoa > Chordata > Mammalia > Perissodactyla > Tapiridae > Tapirus > Tapirus indicus. Next base: position 2,283,899 of record CM062935.1, read on the forward strand.
AGCCAGGTCATCGCCTGCAGGAAGCCCTCCCTGGCTGCACTGTCCCTCTGACTCCCAGTTTTCCGAGAGCTCCTGCCATCTGAATCACCCACTTTCTCCCACAGGTAGACTGTCCGGGGCTGCTGTTGATGGTTCTGCTAGGAAGCCCCCACGACAGGCGGCTCACATTCCCGTGGGCAGCCCTGCCAGGGACAAAGGCCTTCTTCTCATGGAACCAGAACCCAGCTGCCACCTCTGTGCTGGTGTCTGGCCCTGCTTCCAGGGCACATGGCCACAGTGATGCCTGAGGTGTCCCGTGGGGGTGGGCCAGGTGTGCAGGGCCCCCTCCAGACCCAGGTGCAGGGAGCCCGCTGCCCAGCAGCCTCACGTCCAGACCTCCACTCCCGCCTGACATCCCTGGATCCTGCAGCTCCGTCAGGTGCAACAGGAAATCCAATCCCCCAAACCTGTTCTTCCAGCAGCTTCCATGCCCCTTTGCCTGAGTGAGTCACCTCTCCCTCCTGCCACCCCCACCCCATGTCAGTCACCACCCTGTCACTGAGCCCTGAGTCCTGCCCCCCAAGGCCTCTGGAGCATCCTCCCTCCCTCTGCCGTGAGTGGCTGTGCTGAATGTGGGGAGGCCTTGGAGCTCGGGGTGGCTTTCTCTCTCCGGGTGAGGACATGGGGACCCCCACATTACTTGCCTTGTTGAGTGAGACCCCAACTGCCCTAAACAAGCCCCAGGAGCCTGGGACCAGCCCGCAGGACAGGAGGCCTTCGCAGGCTCAGTGTGCTGCTGTGGGGCTGCCTGGGGGTTCCCACCTGTACCTTCCCTGCTCCCCCCATGGTCCCAGAAGGCACTCCACACCACCCCTCCACCTGTGGCCAGGCCCTGCCAGGTCCAGTGACTGCTTCAGAGAGGGCAGCACCTCCCCAGACCCCCATGATGTGACCCTGACTTTACCACACCTGGCTGGAGAGAGGTGGGACCCAGCTCAGGAGCTGGCTCACCCAGGGACACACCGGGAGGAACGGCCAGGGCATCTGGAGCCCAGATCTGACTGGCCTGAGCCGACGGTGCTCCCAAGAGCCTTAGGCTGGCCCTGACCCCTGCCATCCGGCCCAGGGCCACCCTCCCTGCAGCAGGTCCAACCTCACCCGTGCTTATGGCACACGTCCATGGGCAGGGATGGCCCCGGGGCCAGCCCAGTGCTGTCTCTATCTGTGCCACAGACCCACTCACCATCGGCGTGGCCCGCCAGGGCAGGGACAGGACAGGCCCCTGTGGGGCCCACCCACACCACCCAGCAGGGGCCGCCCCACACAGCAGAGCAGCAGTAAGGTCCCGGGCCGGCAAGCAGACAGGGAAACCCGCGGGGAAAGGGCGAGGGGAGAAGGCTCCTGTGCTCAGAGGCTAGAATCCCTCCCGGGAGCGCTGCAAGAGGGTGAGGGTGGGAGAGGTCGGCCCAGCACCACCGGCTGGACCCTGCCCCAGGGCCCTGGGCCACCCGCCTGGAGAGCTCACTTCCCTGCAGCTACCAGAGCGGAGATGCGGACCACAACAGACACAAAGCAGGATGAAGGCAGCTGCTCCCTGAGGAGGGTCAGGCCCGGAGCACAGTGGAGGAAGCACTGGATGGGGAGGGGTCCTGGGCCCCAGAAGGGTAGGTGGCAGGGTTGGCAGAGACATGAGGGGCCCTCGGTATCCCCCGTGCAACGAAGGGTTGAGTATTTGCCTCCATGCCCCGCCCCTCCCGCGAGGGTCCCGCAGGTCTTCACTTCCTGCAGCTGGTCTGGTGCTCACATCCCTGCAGAGATATCCACAGCCTTGTTCTGCGGCCCACTCCACCCGGGGACGGCCTCTCCCTCCTCTCACGGCCCCCAGCTCCCCATGTCTCAGCAGGATGCTGTGCTTCCCCAGGGCTCCCTCCCCCAGGGCTCCCCTGGGTTGACCCAGTAACCCGGAGTCCAGAGCCCAGACAGGCAGGGCCAGTGCCTCCTCCTGCCTCCCTGGCCCCGTGGGCACAGCCCTGGGCATGCACACAAGCTCATGACTCTGGGACCCTGTCTGAGGGTGGGGAATGCAAGGGAGGGAGCAGAAGGTCAGAGACAAAGTGACCCAGGAGTGGACAGAGGGTTGGAGAGAGGAAGACACGGCAGTGAGCTGCTGAGCCAGTGGAGGCCTCTTTCCGCAGCCCGGGAACGGGGAGGGCAGACCCCTGCCCTGGGAGGAGGCAGCCAGGTCCGTCCAGCTGGCAGGGGCAGGCAAGTGCTGGGCTGGTGGGTGTGGGGCAGCCAGGGTGGGGCCAGTCCCCGAGAAATGTCGCTGCCTGGCTGGCTGCCCACCCCCGCCCCTCCCGTCAGCACCTGTCCCAGCTATAAGGCCTCCAGAAAGGAGGGGCCTCCACTGCTCCCAGAGACGCCCAAGATGGAGACTGCCCTGCTGCTCCTTGTTGCCCTGGCTGTGGCCGCTGAGCCAGGTGAGGGGCTGGACAAGGGGGTTGGGATGGGGGTGGGCAGCTTTGGCCGACGGGCCGGACACTGGAAGCCTGGAATTGTCAACCTTCAGGCTCAGAAAATCCTAAAATTGTGGGGTCCTAGACTCAGAAATTAAAACAAGACAAACCCCACATTCGGCCTCTGCCCCTCCTGGTCCCCAGGGCCCCCCAGGACAGCCTTTTCTCCCACAAGCTCAGTGCAGCCAAGCTGACAGCCCCCAGGGCCCTGACCCAGCCTCAGGTCCTCCGAACCGTCAGCTGCCCATCCAGAGGCAGCCCCCGGGGGGCGGACTTAGCGGGTCCCAGAGCTCTCCGATGCCTGGGACATCTGGAGAGGGGTCCCCAGTGCACCCTGTTCTGGCCACCTCCTCACCATTCCTCTAGACATGCCCAGTACAGGACACCTTCTCCAGGTGGGGTGACAGGGATTGTCACCTCCTGCCTGCTGAGGCTGTGCAGGACATGAGCCCTGACAGGGCCGGGGGACCTCAGAAGGGACGGGCCTAGGGCAGGGGAGGTAGAGGGCTCTATCCAGGAGGGGTCTTTTGGGGAAGTGAACCCAAGCCTCCCTGTGTCCCTGAGAGGCCTCCCTGGGGCTGGCTGAGACCCCTGCCACTGTCACCCCCAGCCCAGGCTCTGCGCTGTCATGTGTGCTCCAACTCTGTCAACTGTAAGGGACCCCGGGCCTGCCCCACCAGCTCTCGCTACTGCAGGACCACGACCAAGGGTGAGTGACCTGGGGGCACGGGGCCAGGAAAGGGGACCCCTGCAGGCCACCCCAGAGCTCTGTCCAGGTGCCCCAGGGGTTAAGGGACCATCCCCGGAAAGGCTGTGGGAGAGACGTCAGTGACGGTTTGGTGGCGGTGGCCCTAGAGGCTGGGAGCTGGGACTTGGGGTGCCATGGGCAATGCAAGTGGGGTGGGGTGTGGGGGTCAGAGGCGGCCACCAGCCTGATGGCGCCCATCCGTTCCCAGTGGAGCCCCTGGCGGGGAACCTGGTGGAGAAGGACTGCGCGGAGTCGTGCACGCCCACGTACAGCCCGCAGGGCCAGGTGAACAGTGGCACAGCTGCCACCCTGTGCTGCCAGGGCGACCTGTGCAACGAGGGGCTGCAGAGCCGCGCGCCTGCCCGCACCCTGCTCACCAGCGCCCCCCTCGGCCTGGCACTGGCCCTCGGCCTCCTCACCCTCTTCTTGGCACCTAGCCTGTGAGCCCCAGGGCAGGGCCCGTCCCTTCCCCAGGGACTTTCACGCCCCACCCTTCCTCTCCCTGCCCTGAGGGATTCCACAGCCCCTCCCTGACCATGGGGGGGGCTCAGATGCCCCGGGCCAGGGGCTCCCTCAGAAGGCTGGGGGCACGACCTTGCGGGCAAGGAGAGCTGACGACTTCAAGCTGTCCCCTCCCGTAAGATGAGAGGACGCCCCTCCCCGAGCAGCGCAGAGGGAGGGGACAGAAGGCATTCTGACCCTTCTGATTTCATATTCATTCTGTTTGGTTCCCGGTTACCTTTCCACTCAAACCTCTGCAGAGGAATAAATGATTGAAGACTGGTGTGGCTGTGTCCGTGCTATTCCAGCCGTTGAGGGGTGGGCAGGGGCATCCAGCTACACAGGCCCCCAAGTGCCAGCGCTGGCCACCCAGGCCAGTCAGGGCAGCATGCACGATGCTGAAATGCCCCATCACTCCTCACCCGGAGGGAGCAGGACCCTCCCAGTCACCTCCTCTGAACCCAGAAGAGGAGGGCGCTCTGGTGGCCTGAGCAGGACCTCCGGGCACAGGGCTTCGGTGCCCTGGAAGGCCGGGCCCCTCCCACACAGAGCAGTCAGGGAGAAAAGGCTGCCGCCTCCGCCCCTGGGCACGTCCTCAGACCTTGGTTCCAGAGCCTCCAGAGAGGCCAGCTCGGGACACTCCAGACTGCGGCCCAGCCTTGGAGCTCTGCAGACACTGACTGCCCCAGCCGGGCCAAGGTAAGCCCAGCTCCCTCGGGTTGACCTCATCAGGTGAGCCTAGCAGCTCCCTCGGCTGACCTCACCAGGGTGGAGAGATTGGGGGTGTGTGTGTGTGTGTGTCTCTGACCATCCGGGCTGGGTGCCAAGAGAGCACAGCCTCTGAGGGCCCGGGTTCTGGACCCGCTGCCTGGGTTCTGGGCCCCACTGACTGGGTTCTGAGCCCTCTGCCCGGGTTCTGGACCCACTGCCTGGGTTCTGGACCCCACTGCCTGGGTTCTGAGCCCTCTGCCTGGGTTCTGAGCCCTCTGCCTGGGTTCTGGGACCCACTGCCTAGATCTGGACAATTTGAATCACTGTACCTCTGTGAGCACCCAGCACCCAGCAGATACCCAAGCAAGCAGCCTTTCCCCCTCCTAAGAGGATCAGAGGGTTCAGGGGGCTGGACCTACTTACCAGGCAGGCAGCCACCACACTCAGGCCTCACCATAGGTCAGACATAGCCCTGACCCCCACCAGGGCTGGCACCCTTGCAGGCCTGGCCTGGGAAATCCTGTAGTGGCCTTCCCACCCCAGCAGACAGCGGAAGTGGCAGCTGCTGAGGAGGGTCAGTGGCATTTCCTGACGCTGGGGCCAGGCACTCACCTCTTAATTCCCATACCTGGTGAGATAAGTCTCTCCCCCTCCCTGGGAAGGGACCTGGGACTCTGGATGTTCCTAAGGGGACGGGTAATAGCGAGGCCTTCGCTTTTCACCATGCGGCCATCCGTCTCGCCTGGGATGGGGGCCACCATGGAACCCCTCCCTGGAGGCCTGCCTACCCTTCTGCCGCCCGGCCCCGCCCACCCTGCGAGCCCCTCCCCCACCCCTCTACGTCCAAGCCCCACCCGCCCAGGGTCCGCTCCAGGAGCCCCCTTGTCCTGATGCGGTGATCTGGAGCAAGCCGCTCCTCTTCTAAACCTCTGTTTCCTGCGTGTGCCCTTGACACCCACCTGGAAGCCCCTCAACGGCACCTGTGGCCCAGGTCAGCGGCCTTGGCACTCTCTGCAGGGCTGCAGGTCTCTGCCCTCGGTGCTCCCAGCGGCTGCGATCGCGCCTGGCACTCCCGGAATATTCCGAGGGCCGGTCCTGGGGCCAGCGCGCCCCCTGGTGGCCACAGGAGAGCCGGGCGTTGGGAGGATCCCGCCTCTTCCCTCTCAGAACCAGCTCTGTGCCCTCTGCACCCGGGCGCACGCGCAGGGCGTGGAAAGGCCGGAGTCGGACGCAGGACGCGGAGGTCAAGCAGATAACAGGGGGCAGGGGCGCACAGACCGTGGGCCAGCCCCGTTGCCACGTGTGGAAACCAAGCTGCCATCCCACAGCAGGCTGTCCGCGCAGCTGGGATTTGAATGGAGTCCAGGGGGACAGATTGAAAAAAGAAAGATAAGGAGGCCGGAGACAACGTGACGGTTACCATGATCACCTCAAGGCTGAGCTATGAACAAAAATTTAAAAATTACATTTTGACTTTGTCGCCAGATGGCCAGAGAACAATGCAATAGATTTCCCCCGCAGTTAGGACTTTTAGAAAGCCCTGGGCACAGGATACACTGTAGCTGGGAAGGGCGACCAATCAGAACTGGGCTCAGTCTTAACCTTGCACACTCTGCGCTTTTTGCCTTTAAAAACCAGCCACCCCTAGACGGAGAGGGGCTCACCTGTCCACTTGTGGGTTGAGATGTACTCCCCCAGTTTGCAAACCTTTTACTAAAACCTCTCTTTTCTTTAAAACTTATTTTTGCCTCGAAAATCTGCTCGTTTCTGTTAACATTCCTGGCGATGGGGATGGGTTGTGAGCTGCCGCCTGATTGTCTCCTGGGGACAACTGGACACTGCAACCCTGACAAGCCCCTTGGCTGCTCCTCGGGACCTGCAATGGCCTCAGGAGCTCGATCAGGGTAAGGCCCTCTCACATCCTCGACCTCCCACGCGTTGCTAGAGGCCTAGAGGCTCCTTAAGGAGGGGAATCCCTCACTCTCTAATTTCAGGTTCCTTTAAGGTTCTGCCGGCTTGAAGGGAGGTTTCTGTGTTCAGGATGGATGCGCTTTGTTCTAAAGAGGCAGCAAATGGCCAACCACCTGCCAGCACTCCTGCGGCCTTTATGTACAAAAATTACGGACCAAATGCTTGCAAGTTCCTTGTCACCTGGGTCCAGATTACTGGAGATGATCTAAGATTACATTAGCCACAATGGGGCTCCCTTGATATTTCCAAATTGGTTTATTTTGGCTCTCAATGGGAAAAGAGAGTCTATCACACCTCTCAAAGACAATAGGAAGCCTATTTTAATTTTTTGAGGCTTCTAAACGAGATCAGGAATCCCTTACTGCCTCTTTAAAAGAAAATAATTAGAGAAGAAGCATGCCAGATTGGAGGGTGTTGGCTGCCCCAGGGATCCAGCTGGTGAAATAAAACCAAACCTGCTGCTCCTGTCTCCTCTCCCGCTGACCTTCCCCACTTCAAGTCCCCCGAAATTCCTGATCTAAAATTAAGCAATTGAAAATGGGTAAACTTTTAGATAATACGGAATTGTAATGGCCATTCTGGGGAAGCTTTGTCTCAGAGAAGTCCACCGTAAGGGTCACCCTTAAAAGAAAGGATTCAAAACCTCTCACAACAGAATGCATCCTTTGATTAATATGCAGAAGCTTCTGAAAGACAAAAGGACTTCAAAACAACTCTAAAAAGGATCCTTACAGAAAAAACAAAAGAATCTTTAGTTAAAATCTTTGACCATCTGAGCAGGTCTATCTGCCAGGGAGTAATTTGGATCCAACTATTCTTTTGAGTTTTGTACCTGGACATGCCTAAAATTTTTAAAGATCTCTGTTTGTGTGTCTGTATATCAATACATGCAAGTCTCTCTCTGTATATGTTTGTCTGCCTCCAGATGAAATGATTTCTAAAAGAGCTCTATTTAATTGGCTTGAAGTAAGCACTTATATAAATAATTTCTAAATATAATAGAAACTAGCACAGATGTCTTTTAAGTTAACATAATATAAAATGATCTTTGATAAATAAAAGACAGTTTAAGTTTGTTAATTTAATAAAAGCAGGCATGTCTCCACAGTTATCAATAGTGAATATAATGCAAACATACAACTTTTTCTAGTTGGGTTTACTGGTCAAGCGGGCTCATGCTGTTTCCGTTGTGGAATTTGTCAGCAGAAGAAATGACTTGGGATGATGGTTAATTATTTAATGTCTAATCCAAACATAATTATTAAAAGCAAATGTTTAAATAATTGAAAATAAGATAAAAGTTTATACAAAGTTTAAATAATGGATATTCATTGACTATCTAAATCATTTCTGGATAGGTTGGTATACTGAGACATTGATTGCTAAATATAAGTTTTTCTAGTTTTGGCTTTCTAATTTTTTTTTTACAGAGAGACAAACAATATTTGAGCCTATCAATAGACATATTTTGTGCCACATTGAAAAGTTTTCTATAAAGAGAAATATGATTCTAGAAATTATGAAATGTGTTTATGGGTTTGCTAATCTACTACAGGATGCAAATATGTGATAGTTCACAACTGCCTGATCCCTAGTTTTCACAGGAAAGCAAAAATTACAAATAGTTTTAAAAAAAAACGTTGGAAGGAGAGCTGAGAATACAAAATGAGTCAAAGAGAAATGTCAGAACACTGAGAGTAATAAACGTAAATTAACTCTGTGCAAACCGTGTGCACTGGCGCTGAGCGAGAGCAGGCAGAGCGGCAGGCGCCCTTGACAGATGGAAACAATGAAGTCTCCTGGGAGCTTTCTCCTCCCACAGAAGGAGCTGGGGAGCTTCTTCTTCAGACTGTGCTCACAGACCACTGGTAAACTACGAGTAGCGTTTATTTAAATAGAAAATATACATGTATCTACATTCATCAATACAAATAAATGGATAATGTATATCCTCGATTTTATCTATAATTCATAGATAAATTTCCTACACAATTTATATATTTAAATAAAAGATAATTTCATAAAATGCAGAATAGAATGCATGTATGGCATATACTAAAAATAGCAAATACAAGTCAGTTTATTAATTTTTATTTCAGTTACCTAAATGATTTGACAGATAGATAGATAGATGGATAGATAGAGAGAGAGATACATAGATAGATAGATGCTGGACCATAACATACAGTATATTTCTTGCTATGGAATGATCCAACATGTTGAAAGCCACTGCTCTCATACCACAGTAAATGGAGCAACAGAAGGGTCTATGCGGCCAGATGGAGAGGCCAACATGAGAACAACCACCCTTTCTGTCCTGCACACACAGGGATAACTCCCCAAGGCCGGGCTGTAATCACTCTCCGGTAGGCTCATACTTTGCTGCCTTGTCTTTTCAGATTTACATCCAGACCATCAACCTTTGTTTAAAAGAATTTCCCCCATTTCTTATAACCACTTGCAGGGCTGGGAATTCTGGTGGTGGCTTCCCAGATATGTATGGCTCTGTGATCAGTTTAGAAGTTGTTCCATCTTTCAAATTTTTATTCTGCTTACTCAAGTTAGAGCAACCCTCTTCAGCAACAGTGTGGGGATCTTGTTGCCTCTTCCTGTTCTATCATTCCCAGTCTAGCAGAGCAACGTCACGATGAGCCTATAGACACCAGTGAATCTCATACTGTAATTTCCAAAAAGCATAGGGTTTATTTTAACTATACTATGTAGGAGGAGTTTATATTCATTTAGTGTAATGCACAGGCACTTATGCTATCCTCTAGGAGTAAAATCTGTAGTTATTCTGTAACAACCACCTTCCATCATTTCTTTTCTAGATAAACTTTGTAAGCTTTTGAAGTTGAGAAAACGACTGTATATGAAAAGTAGACAATAGGATATGTGTTTTCAGTAGGAAGGTATAAAGAATGGAAAGATTTTTGTTTGTTTTGTTAAAAAAGATAAATTTTTTCTCAAGCACTATGAAAGGAAAAAGGAAAGAAGGCATGGGACAAATTCTAAATGTAAGAAGTGAGTGATGTAAGGTTTGTGGACACAAAACTCTGAGGAAAGAGTTTTGTGCATGGTCAAGTTGGCTAAGATTAAAATGAATTCAATTAAGTAAATAAGTTTTAATATCAAAAGTAATCTGGCACAAGAATTAGAATTTGTCTTTTTCTCTCTTGACAGGATAATTTTCTTGAACTTTTAATCTGCTCTTGATAAAGAGATTATAAAAGGTTTTTCTTTATCTTTGAGTAAGTCTACCCAAAAGACAGAAAATCTATATTTTGTTAAAATAACTTCCTATGTTCAAAAAGTCTGAGTGTTCTATTAGGGTTTTTTTTAAACTGTTTAACTCTCTCTGTTTTCCTTTGACATCTTATGTTGTCACCTTGATTGAATGGATAACTAAGCATTCTTTCCTATTTGGCCAAGTGTTTTTAAAATTTTGATTTTTTTTTTTTTTTACAAACTTTCCCCAGGGTTCAAATCCTGGGTAAAGTCTTTCTTTTGACTTAAAAGGGAACTTAGGGAGTTTCCATTGGGCACTGGGACTTGTCAAAGAATTTGTTCTCTCTTTCTATAAATAGGGAGATACTAAACTAATTGGACTTATTTGGTATGTTAAATTACATGGGAAGCATTATCAAAGAAGAAATAACATTAAGCCTTCTTTATGTTATGTCTTTACAAGTGTATAAGAGTTCCAGAAATTATGTGAAATTCCTAGAAATTTACTATGTCCTGGTATAAAATATTGTCTGTCATCAAAATTGAGGCTCATGCTAAATATCAGGAAAGCACACTTAGCTGACTTGCATGCAAAGGCAGCAACAACAGAATTGTTAAAGGTTATGACACATGTGGATGAAGCCCATTCTGCTCCTCTTGCAAAAAAAAAAAAAAAAATTCACCCCTCATTGTCAGATTTATGCCATCCTAATGTCCTTGTAACACAACAACAGTCTGCTCCTAAATCAGAGAAATTAGGATGGGTGAACAATGGCTGTAAATTAAATAAACATTCAGGGCTATGGGAAACTGAAGACAGCTGCTTAGTTCTTCCCTGCTCCCTGGAAAGCCCCATTTTTTTCATTCTTTCCCACTGTAGTACATTAAGAAACACTATTTCCACCCCCAGAGGCCTCAGAACTCCCTGCTCTGGGTCTTTTGAGCATCTGTAGCTGGATTTCATTCAAATGCTACTTAGTATGGGTTATCATTATGTTCCTGTCATTGTATGTTTGTTTTCCAAATGGGTTAAAGCCCTCCCTTGCCATAAAGTTGATAACCTCACAATGACAAGTAAATTGTTAGAAAATGTATTTCCCACTTAGAGTATACCCTCCATGGTCTCCAGTGATCGAGGCATCCATGCCACTGGGCAAATCATACAAACCTTAATGAAAATCTTTTAAACTTCTTGGACTTTTAACATTTAAACTTCTTGGTTCCTATCATCCTCAATCATCAGGCAAAATTAAGAAAATTAATAGAAAAACTGGATTCAAGCAGAAGAAATATTAAATTACATGGAACAACATGAACTGAGGAAGATGCCCTAATGTTTTGTTTTTTCAGATTTAAAGAAATCTTTTCTCTTAAGTTAACTATGACTTATAGCAATTTGTAAGCAGAATTGAAGCATTTATCTTCTTCTCCCTACCTGATCCCTCCAGAATTTTGAAGCTCTTGATGAGTGAGTATTCTTATTTTCATGGTAATATAGTTATTTGCATAAGTTCAATAAGAATCTGTTCTTATAGCAGGACACAATTGGAAACGCCCGCTATATTACCAAGGCTTTGACTGGAATGTCATGTAAAAATATGCATAGACTCAGATATGACCAAACAGCTTTAAGGAACAAGGGTTGACTTTATAGAACAAATAAAGCCACTTGGAAATATTGGCCTGGTACCTTGCTTGCAGGGTTCCCAGCAACCTTACCAAGTGAGTAAAGAAGGTCACTTCCCTGGCAGACGCAAGAACCTCAAGATATTTTGGAGACCTTGAAAAAAGAGGAATTCACCCAAAACTGTAGGCATTGCAGGCAGAGTCTGATGACAAGCCCTTGGCTTGGTTTTCCTGGCCTTGAGAGGCCTTTAAAGTTCAATCTGAGATTCCTTATAAAAAGTTCCAGCAAAGCAAATTTAAAAGAGCCTATATGATCAATTGCTATTCTTTCTGTACTTGTGTAAATAATTGGGCCAAGTTTATTGAAACTAGGCTTGTTTTACAAACCACCAAGTCTTAATTTGGTCATCTTTGGTAAAAATGAGGGTGATTTTAGAGAAAAAATTATGTTTCAATAGAAACTATAATGCACATTTGTGGATATTAGATTCTAGTTCTGTCAATTGTCTTTGAGGTTTTTGTTTTCTCTCTGTAAACTGGACTGGATCTGAATTCTTCTAGTTTCCTCAAATATCTGGTACAGATCTCCAAGCTGACGTTTTCAATTTTTTCCATCCTTTTCATTTGGTATCATTGAGAACTGAGACCACCCTTTTTTTCCTGAAGCCCTGCAAACTGAAGCTGGACAACTTGACATAAACTTAAGAGAGAGCACCATGATAGCCCATGTTTAGATAATCTTCATACCTATTGTTGTATAAGCCACTCAAAAATTTACCTGAATACCCCATGACATCATCAGAGACATTTCAAACTGCAAAAGGTGCTTCAACCCTGACATCTAGAAATATTTTTGACTGGCTGCTCCCTGGGCTCAGAAATTGATTTATAATTTGTTCCAACCATTAACTTTATTTTCTTTTTGTTTCACCAGATTTCACCTGACGTTCCAGGCCCTAACCTTGATTAGTTTGCAGGCCTCTTCTCCTGGATTCCCCAAGGATTAAGATCCATTATGGAAGGGATACTAAACTTTGGGCTATTTTGCTAACATTTGTGGTCATCTATTTAATTATAAAATGTGGACTTAAATGTTGTTTGAAAGTCATTGATCACAGCATTAAAATATTAGTCATGCAAAGCATTCCTTGCTCTCCCCACCTGGTACCCAAAAGTATTTTAAAATAAAGGTAGAGCAATTTCATTCCTCTGACCCTCATCTTCCCCCTTTCAGAGCAGGAAATAGCTGGAGCAGGCTTCCCCTCCCTTCCCTAAGATTGAGGAATGATCATAAAACAGTGGGGATTGAAACTGAGAATAAAGGACTTAAAATTTTCCCTGGATTAGGGTAAAACTGGGCCTCTTACCCACAAAATTGACATGGGAAACCAAGTAACCAAAGTTTATGAGCTTGCTTTGTAGAACAACATGAGGACCACTGATGAGAGAGCAGCTTGCTGACAGCCCCCCTCACCTGACTAAGCATTGCGCAGTGGTGTATGGATTCCACCCCACCACTGGCAACTCACAGCTCACCACCTGCATTCAGCCCATGCTGCCCTCTGATGCCTCCTGTGTGGGACTGGATGGAACCCACGCAGTTGAGTGGGAGCTTTTCTCCTCACTGATATTGATGGTTTGTCTTGTCTCTTCTTTCTGATCAGTCTGGCCAGGGGGTTAAAAAATCACATTGATTTTTGCAAAGAAACAGCTTTGAGATTGATTGATTTTCTCTGTTCTTTTTCTATTTCTATTTCATTGATTTTTTTGCTCTTATTTTTATTATTTCTTTTATCTTGCTTACTTGGGGTTTGATTTCCTCTTTTTGTTCTAATTTCTGAAGGCAGAAGCATAGGTCTTTGTGTTGAGACCTTTCTTTTTTTCTAATACAAGCATTAGTGCTAAAACTTTCCCTCTAAACACTGCTTTGGCTGCATTCACTAACTTTGATATGTTTTCATTTTCATTCAATTGGAAATATTTTCTAATTTCCTTATAACTTCTCCCTGATCCATAGGTTATTTAGAAATATGTTGCTTGGTTTCTAAATATTTGGGGATCTTGTGGATATTTTCCTGTTCTTGATTTCTAATTTCTGTCCAAGAAAATAATTTGTATCATTTCAATCCTTGTAAATTTATTGAGATTTGTTTTACAGCCCAGAATAAGATTTATCTTGGTCAATGTACTGTGTGTATTTGAAAAAAATGTGTTCTCCTTCTGCTGGGTGGAGTGTCCTATACACATCAAGCAGATCACGTTGGCTGGTAATGTTGTTCAAGTCTCCTTTATTCTCATCCATTTTCTGTCTGCTTCCTCCATCAGTCATTGAGAAAGGAGTGTTGAAATCTCTGACTCTAATCATGGATTTTCTTTTTCTCCTTTCAGGTTTTTTGCTTTGTGTGTTTTGAAGCTCGATTATTATTGTGTATTTTGAAGCTCAGTGTGCATAAACATTTAGGATTGTTATGTCCCCTTAACGAACTACCCCTTTATCATTATGCAATGACCGTCTTTATTCCTGAATATATTCTTTGCTCTAAAACCCACTCCATCTGATGTTAAATGTAGTCACTCCTGCTTCCTTTTAATTAGTGTTAGCACTTTTCCATCCTTTGATTTGGAACCCATTTGTGTGTTTATCTGTACAGTGGGTTTCTTGAGGACAGCATATACTTGGCTCTTTCTCTTTTTATCCAATCTGACAGCCTCTGCATTTTAGTTGGGGTGTGTGGACCATTCGGTGTGACTATTGGTGTAGGGTTTAAATCTCTCATCCTGCCGTTTGTCTTCTCTTTGTCCCACCTGACCTTTTTCATTTTCCCTCTCTTTCTGCCTTCTCTTTGATTCACAGCTTAATTTTGTATGGTTCCAATTTCTCTTCTCTGTTGCTTTATTAGGTAGTGCTCTTTGATTTTTCTTTTCTTTCTTTCCTTTTTTAGTGGTTACTTTAGTGTTCATAGTACACATTTTTAACTTATTACAGTTCCGGAAATATACCATGTTACATACAGTATGATAAACCTACAACAGTGCATGTCCATCTTCCCTCTCCTCGCCCATCTGCGCTACTATCGTCATACAATTTACTTCCACATTTGCTAGAAATCCCATAATATCTTATCATTTTTGTGTTAAGCAGTCAATTGTCTTCTAAAGTATTTAAAAATAAGAAACAATGTCCTTCTCTTTCCCATCTTGGGTGCTCTTCATCCCTTTTCGTGGATGTGTGTTTCCATTTAGTTCTCCTGCCTGCAGAACGTCCTTCCACATTTCTCGTGGTGCCAGTCTGCTGGTGAGGAATTCCTTCTGCCTTTGCCTGTCTGAAAAAGTCTGTATTTCACCTTCACTTTTCAAAGATATTTTTGCTGGGCATAAATAGTTGGTGTTTGTTTTTGGTATTTCAAACATTGCTTTGCTGTGTTGTCTCGTGCTGTTTCTGGCAAGAAATCTGCTGCCACCCTTATCTCCGACCCTCTGTGCATCACATAGTGTCTGTTTTTAGTGTTTTCCTTTATCATTGGTTTGAAACAATTTGATTGTGATGTGCTTTGGTGTAGTTTTCTTCATATTTCTTGTGCATGGTGTTCACTGAGTTTCTGAGTTCCATGGGTTTATAGTTTTCAACAAATTTGGAAAAATTTTTGGCTATTATTTCTTTCAAAATGTCTTCTTTTCTCTTCCTCCTCTCCTCTCCTTCTGGGCTTCCAGTTACACATATTAGGCCACTTGAAGTTGTCCCACAGCTGCCTGACACTCTGCTCATTTTTTCAGTCTTTTCCCCCTGTGATTCTTTTTCAGTAATTTCTAACACTTTATCCTCAAGTTCACTCATCTTTTATCTGCAGAGTCTAATCCGATGTTAATCCCATCCAGTATATTTTTCATCTCAGACCCATTTTTCATTGTTAGAAGTTCAATTGTGTCTTTTTCTATTTCCCATGGCTTCCCTGACATGCTCGTGCTCTCCTCTACCTTCTTGAATACATGAAATATACTTATAATATCTGATTTAATGTCCCTGCCTACTAATCCTATCATCTGTGTCATTTGTGGGTCTGTTTCTAATGATTTTTTTCTCGCCACTATGGGTCACATTTTCCTGCTTCTTTGCATGCCCAGTGGTGTTTTCAGATGGGTGCCAGACATTTAACTGGATGAATTTTATATTGTTGGGTGCCAGATAATGTTCTTTTTTAAAATAATTTTGAGCTTTGTCCTAGGATGCAATTAAGCTATTTGGAGAGGATTGGACTCTTTCAAGGCTTTCTTTCAAGCTTTGTTAGGTGGGACCAGTCTTTAATCTAGGGCTGAACTGGTGCCACAACTGAAGCAATTTCCTTCCCAGCACTCTGCCCCCTCCACCCCTCCCACCCTCACCCACCCTTCTATTTCAAGGTTTCTCTTCTCTGAATTGGGAAATCCTCCCAGCCCCGTGTGAGCTCTGGGAACTGTTACGCTTGCTCCTTCCCAGCAGTTCCTTCCACATCTTTGGGTAGGTTCCTCCAATGCGTGCACTAATGGGGCTCTGCTGAAGACTCGGGGACCCTCTGCGGATCTCCCCAGCCCTCTCTCCTGGCAGCTCTCTTCTCTCCATGCTCTGCCCTGAGAACTCTAGCTTCCAGGGCCTGTCTGCACTCCTCTCTCTGTCTCCTCAATCAGGGTGACCATGGGCTCTATTTGGATTCACCTTTCTGCACTGAGCCCTGTGGCTCCACCATCTGTTTCCTTCACTCCAGGATCACTGCTCTGTGCTACCTGCCGGGCAATGTCTGAAAGACGATGCTTCGTTTATTTCACCTTGTTTCTTAAGGCAGGGCGGAAAATCCAGTTCCCGTTAGCTCATCACGGTCTGACGCTGAAGCCCATGACATACTCTGGTCTTGACCTATGGGTTTATTTTACACCCATTAGAGAGTGAACCCCATGCAGGTGGGATATTTGGAAACGTTCGTCAGTTTTATTCCCTACCGTTACCCCTGGCACAGGGGACACCTCAGTGACTATTCGGCAGATAGGGGGGCCAATTATCCCAGTCCGCCTGCAGAGACTGCCCACTCGGCTCTGCAGGCTTGGGGCCTGGGGCCCAAAAATGGCTCATCTCTTTAAAAAAGAAAGGGGAAAAAAAAAAGAACTCTTAGGGTCAAAGAAAATGTATTTTCTTTCCCACATTAGAAAAAAAATGAAAATTTTAGGGCCCATGAAAATCTTAAATTTTGCCCAAAACAGGACAAAAGCTAAATGTTGAAGTAAAGTTACATAAAAAGCAATGACTTAATACTGATATTATTATGGTGAGAGGGGGTCCGTAAAACAATGGGATCCTTTCAAGGCTGGCTTTTATGCTTTGTTAGGTGGACCAGGTGTGGGGACTGAGGCCCAGAGATGCTGCGGGGGGCGGGGGGTTGGTGATGGACGGACAGACGGGGGACGACGACCCAGGCAGGCTGAACTGGGAGCCGGGCCCAGGGGTCACTGCGCCCTGGGGGTGCTCCACGCAACACCCCTGTGGAACTGAGGTGAAGAATGAGGGGCGGGGCTGCGGGGGTGACTAAGTGACGCGGCGTCTGAGGGTTGCGCGGGTGTCACTGCCGGGCCGCGTACGTGTCTGGGCGTGGCTGTCCGTCCGCGGTGTCGGAGCGTCCCGACGCCAGGGCTGGGGTCCGAGCGCCCGGGAGAGAAGAGCCCGCGGGCGGGGCGGAGCCAGGGAGGGGGCGGAGCCAGGGAGGGGCGGGGCCTGCGGCCGGCGGCTCCGGGAGGCGGAGCGCAGCGGGCGATGCGAGGCGGTGGTTGCGCGGCGCACGGAAGGACGCCCTGTCAGACCGGGGGAGGGCCCGGCGAGCCGCCGCGGTGAGTCCCGGGCGCAGCGGGCCTCAGTGTGGTGAAGGGCACGTCTGAGGTCACCGCGAGCCCCTCCCCAGCTTGGGACCGCAGTCTTTGGGGCGGGGCTCTCCGGGAGGGGGCGGGAAGCGCTGGGGCCGCCCGCCCGGCCTTACGCCGGCCTTCGGTATGCCGAGGTTGATGCCTGGGAAATGGGCCATGGAAGATGGGTTTGTTCTCGGGAATTGGGGGATTCTAGGTTAGTCCCGCGAGGCGGGGACCCGGGCCCGAAGATCCCGCGGGGGGAGGGGAGTCGTAGTCCAAATTCCCCCCAAACCCCTTCCAACAGAGTGGCATCTCCATTCCAAACACCAGATCCAGACTGGGAAGTCCTTCCTGCTGTCTTACCCAAGGTCTTCCTGGGAGAGGGGCCCCTAGCTGGGCCTGAAAGTAGCAGGAAGTGGGGGACCACGCAGGGACACCCCAGGAACAAAGGGGAGGGAGAGCAGTGAGGAAAGACCCACCCCTGGGCCCAGCCCTGCCTTGGCCAGGCACCCTGCACCCAGGGCCCTGGATGGGGAGGGGCTGTGTGCCAGGTTCCCATAGGGCCCTGGATGAACCATCCCCTGGGTGAAGTGTGGGGTTTGGCCTGGCATTCAAGGCCCCTCCAGCCTCCCGGCCTTCCCTGGACCCTGCCCCCCCTCCTCTGGCGCTGCCTTCTCCGTCTGCCCAGGACTCCTGTTTTTGCAGGCGCTGGTCTCTTTGGTCGGAATGTCCCAGCCCTGCTCCCTTCTCATCTCGTGTCCCCTCCAGGAAACCTTCCCTGCTGCCCAGGCTGAGTTGGGTGGCTCCTCTGCCCCCAGCACCCCTGCCCAAGCCCCCTGTGGGTTCCTCAGGCCCCGCGGTGACCCCCTGTCCTTGTTTCCCTCTATGCAGGGCTGCAGCAGCTCCTCCAGTAGACCAGGAGCTCCTGGAGGGCAGGGGGTTGTGCGACCCCTTCTGCACCCTGCCCCAACCCCTGCCTGAGTTGAATCCACCTGCCCACTCCCACTCTGCCCTCTCGCCTCCAGCCATGGCGCCCCTGCTTGCCCTGTTCCTGGCGGCCCTGGTGGGCCTACCCCTGGGTAAGATGGATGGAGGACGGAGGGATGGACAGACCCATGTCTGGGGGCAGGCGTGCTGTAAGTGGGAAGGGAGGCCCGAATTCCCGCTACCATGTCTCCTGTCAGCTATTCTTCCCTGGGGAAGGTGGTGGGACTGGGGGTCTGATGGGCTAGAGGAGGGGTCTCTCCCTGTTCTGTGACCCGGTGCCTCTCCCGCCCCACCCCTGCCCCAGCCCAGGCTCTGGACTGCCACGTGTGCGCCTACAATGGGGAGAACTGCTTCAACCCCATGCGCTGCCCGGCCATGGTCACCTACTGCATGACCACACGCACCTGTGAGTCTGCGGGGTGCCCCCCAGCCCTTCCTGGGAGACTGAGGGGCTGCCCCTCCCTGCCCCTGGAGTCCGGGAGAGACTGAGGAGGGAGGCTCCCACCTGCCCCACCTGCCCAATGGCCCTGCATGCTGGGGTCCGGTCCCTCTCAGTCCCTGCCCGCCCTCCCCCGCAGACTACACCCCGACCAGGATGAAGGTGAGCAAGTCTTGCGTGCCCAGCTGCTTCGAGACGGTGTATGACGGCTACTCCAAGCATGCGTCCACCACCTCCTGCTGCCAGTATGACCTCTGTAACAGCGCTGGCCTTGCCGCCCCGGGGACCCTGGCCCCCATACTCCTGGCCACCCTCTGGGGTCTGCTCTAAGCCCCCCTCCCAGCCCCACTCAAGGACAAAGCTCTGAGAGGCACAGCACCCCCTCTCACCGTGCACACCCCACCCGCCCCCTGCCCTCCCCAGACTCGGTCAGCCACACCCAGGACTGTCTGCAAGAGGACTCTTGACCACCCCCAGCCACCACAGGGCCTGGCTCCCAGGCTGATGGGGGACTGACCTCCCAGAGGTGTCTGGCGTTGGTGAGAGAGCTCGGCCCCTCCTCTGTCTGAGGATGGGGTTTCTGGCAAAGCGTGCTGTTTGGGGGGGGTCCGCAGTCAGCCAAGGCACCTTTATTTGAAGGGAAACGTGCCCCACTTTCCTGGCAGCCCTGGGGTCGGGTGAGGGCCATGTAAGGAAGGCCTTTGTTCCGGTCAGCTGTCCTAGGCAGGAGTGCCAGGCCCAGGTGCCCCACAGCGCTTAGCAGGGGAGGGGGTGGCTCAGCCCAAAGAGGTCCCTGCAGCCCCTCCAGTCCCTGAAGTCGGTTCTGGGTCCGGCGAGGAGGGGTCCTTCTCTTCTTGTTCAGCCAAACTTGACCGTCCCTGTTCTCCACCTGGGCGCTGGCCTGTGCGCAGGGCCTGAGGCTGTCAGGCACGTGGGGGCGGGGCGGGCAGGCCGGGCTATATTTGGTCGGGCCTGAGAACTCACCCCACGGCTATTCTGGGCCGGGAGGGGAGGGAGCTGGGCGATGGGCGGCCCGAGGCCTGGTCTTCAGCCCCAGTAGGCCCAGCGGGACGCGCCCCTCTATGAAGGCGCACAGACTGCGGCCCGGCGGCCGGCGGCCGGAGGACATGCGCCCACCCAGTCAGGCAGCCTGAGAGGCGGGGATGCGCGCCCTCTCGTGGACGGTGTGGCGCTGGGCAGGGGCGGGCGCGGCCCGCAGGAGGGGAGGGGGCGGGGTCCCGGGAAGGAGGGGAGGAGGGCCGCGCTCCCGCCGGTGGCTGCCCTGGCTTCTCTCTGCACCCTCGTGCCGGGTGACCCCTGTCCGGCGAATCCCGGAGAAACGAGTGCGCGGTGAGCTAGCCTTGGCCCCGAAGGTCTCCGACGGTCTCCGCGGGCCTCTAACCCTCCCATTCTGCCCGCGGGGAGGGTGGGAGCTACATACCTGGCTGAAGCGCTCCTGCCTCCACTGTGGCAGGGAGGGGCCTCCAGGTGCCCCCAACCCGGCTGGGCTTTGGGATCCCCAGGGACCCCACCCCAGGTGAGCTCCATCCCCGGCCAGGCTGGAAAGCATGGGTGTACCCAGCACCAGACATTCTGGATAGAGAAGCCCAGGGAGCACCGGCCCTTCTTCCAGTGAGGCTGGACAGGGTGTGCAACATCCCTATGCTTGGAGTCCCGCTGAGGCCTCCTCACCTGGCCAGTTTCCCCAGCTCCAGTGTCTGCGGAGGGGCCTGAGGAGCCCCTCAAGCTGGCCCAGGCAAGTGGGCAGGATGGTGGCAAATGCCCATGTGGGAGGATTGTCCCTGGAACCCAGAAGCCCTTGGCCTCAAAGCATGGCCCTTGTCAGGGGAGCCTGTGCTAGAAGTTCCATCTTGAGATCTTCACTCCAAGACGATCGGAGCTCAGGGGATCAGGACATCCTGAGGGAGCCGGGGCAGGGGTCCTCAGGCAGGCCTGGGCTGGACTTCCCAGAGAGTCTGAGAGAACCATCCTCACCCCAGGCCAGGAGACGAAAGAAGCTGAACCCCAAGGAGTGGCTGGTGGAGCGCTCAGCCCAGACAGCTGGCCAGGACCCATGTGTTTCTCCCTCTGAGGCCCAATCAGGGGTGAGCCCTTGGAGGAGACTGGGAGGAAGTCAGACCCCACCCCTGAGCTCCCACATCCACAGGACCCCCAGGGGAGTCAGCCTCAGAGAAGTGACCAACCCACCCCCACCCTGACCCAGAGCTGGCTGCAGGGCCAGCACAGGCCTTGATGCTGGCTGGGAGGGAGGCCAGACGTGGGCCCCGACCTCCTGACTCAGCGGGAGAGTCCTGGGACGCAGTCATTACCCTGGCAAGCCCTTTGTCCTGGGTTGGGTGGTGTCCTGGGCCCGAGCTGGGAGAAGCCACGGGGTCAGGATGGAATAGTGCCCTGCCTGCCTGTGGGCTAGGGTCACTGAGCAGGGATCCAGTGGGAGCTGGGTGTGTCGCCCTGTGGGGGAGCTTCGTAAGGCTGCCTCCTACATTTATCTGTCTATGCCTCCACCCTGACCAGGTCCGAGCCCAACAGCAATCAGACTGCCCTCAGTCCCAGGGACCCTGCTGCCCCCCACCCCCACCCCATAGACAGGGTTCTGCTGTTCTTGGAACCCAGCACAGAGCACACAGAAGGCGCTCAACTAATGCTGGGCTGGGGCCCCTCGTGGGAGGTGTGTGGCACTGCAGAACAAGGGGGGCTCAAAGGGCAGTGCCAGTGGAAGTCAAGCCGGTAAACTCATGTGGACAGTGTCGATGGGGACAGTAACTAACATCTGTCCACTTTCCCTGTGGTGGTGGTTCTGAGCACTCCAGGACAGCCCTACAAGGTAGGAGCCATTATCATGCCCCTTTGACAGGTGAGGAAACTGAGGCACAGAGAGGTGAAGGGGTTGCCTACAGGTTGGCTGGCCTCCTCGCCCACTCACCACACCCCTGCCCCACTGTGCAGTTTCTCCCACCAGCTGGGAGGCCCTGCACTCCTGAGCCTGGGAGGGGGAAGCCACGAAGGTGGGTTTATGAACTTAAGAGAATCTTAGCATGTTAAATAATTGTAAGAGCTTACGGTCAGGAAAGCTTAGAAGGAGAAAATTGGAACCAGAGGTTTGAGAAGCCTCGAGGGCCAGAGCCTGGGCATCCAGTGCTGCGTCTGGGTGCCAGGCTGTGGGTGGAGCAGCAGAGAGGGGGCAGAGGGGCTCCAGGCACCCCGGGTGTGCCCCATCTATGTCAGCACCGTGGGTCCTGGACTGCTGGCAAGGCAGTGGGCATTCCCACTTTGGGGATCTCTCCGACAGAAATGAGGGCGCCTCAATATGGACAGATGCTTGGGCTCTACCTGTGGCTCTTTGTGGTGTCTCAAATCTGGAAGCAGCCTGGATGTCTCAGGAGCGGCTGCTCAACTCTGCCGTGGCACCCCACACCCCACACCCCGTGGACTATCGTATTATATATTCACCTTGGAAAACAGCTCGGGAGAAGCTGGAGCTGCGGGCCTTGACCCGGAGACGGTCAGGATGGCGTCTGCAGCGGAAAGCGCGCTCCAGCGCAGTGCGTCCGGTCTGGCCCGGCTGCATGAGGAAGGTATCCGCAGAGCTTCAGCCCCCGCTGCGGGAGGCGGGGAAGGGAGGCCGGACCCCTGCTCTTCATCTCCCTCGTAGCGTCTGACTTGCTGCGATGAAGATGTATTTTATTCATAATTCTACAGCTCCGAAAAAAGTGAAAAGCAACTGAGAGTTCCCTTTCTTTTCCACACCCCCTTCAGCGAGTTTTGTTGGATGCTGCATCTCGGGGTGGCCTGGAGTTCGTCATTCACGTCTCTGAGCGTCAGCTGTCTGGTTGATAAGATGGGAACAATTGTTCCCACCCAACTGAGACCCTGTGAGAATTAACAAGGCTGTGGGTGTGAGTGCCCAGCCCGGGGCCTGGCACACAGGAGGCTCCGGAGGGAGGGAGGAAGGGTGCCCCTGCCCTTCTATCCTACTTCCCAGGTCCGGGCAGTTCCTGGGGCCGTGCCCCTGCAGGCAGCTAATGCTAACCCCAAACCCTGACCCTGACACCTGACCAGCATGGGAACCCGCCTTCAAGTCACAGCCCCTCCCCTGCTTACACTGTGCACCTCTGAGGACCTGTCAGTAGCTCATCGAGCTAGTGAATAAATGGGTAAATAAACGTGTCCTTCTCTCTGTCCCCACCAGCCACTTCGCCTGAGCTCCGCCCCACCTTTCCTGTCTGGTTTGGCTGGTCCTGCTGGCTCTGTGGGTCCTAGACTCCTGTCCACCCCAGCTCATCCAGTCTTGACCTTGGAGCCTGCCCTGGCACAGGGCAAGAGGACGACCTGTGGGAGGGGAGCGAGCAGGAGAAGCAGAGGATCCCCGAGGCTCACTGGGAGCAACCCCCGGTTCCACGGAGAGAGGCAGACCCACCAACTTACCCAGTGCTCCCTTTGAGAGGAGTCCCTGAGGAAGGTTGGTGGGGGCTGGGTGAGGGGGCCTGGACTCCAGGAACCCACCCCGCCACCCCAGCCTTCTGGCTCCCTGGTTCCTCCACCTGGGAGCAGGGTCTGAGGCCGCCCAGCCCAAAGGAGCCCACCAGGTAGAGGGTGGACAAAAGTCACTCAGGCAGCCAGAACAGACACACAGGGCTCCCTAGACTGGCAGGACCAACCCCTGCTGACAGCCACCTGCACTGCCCCACTGTGCCCCAGCCTCTGCTAGCTTTTGGCACAATGGCGCAGCTGGCAGATGGCTCCCGCAGCGTTGGCTCCTGCTCTCACTTATGCCCTTCTGGGGTCTCACTGGCATGGGCCCCTTTTAATACTAGGGCCTTTCTGCTATCCCCTCCCACCAGGAAAACCCCCACAGCTCCGGGGCCCTGCAATAAGATCCTGATAGGAACAATGATCCGTCACTCCCTGCCAGCTCACCCTAGGGGGAGTGCTGGGCAAGGCTTCTGGTTTCCACCCAGCCCTAAGCTCCATTTGCATGTTTAGGGGAGAGGGATGGACTCTAGGCCTGCGCTAGACCCTCACTCTGGGACACCCAAGGGAGGCTGTGTGCCGAGGGCCCACCCTGTGCCAGGCGGTCTAACATGACCCTCAATCCTATGACCCGGGCTTATCCTGCTGGATGCATAAGGAAAGAGGCTCACGGGATTAAACTAGCCCCCATCCCACCCCGAGGGCACACAGCCAGCAAGCCTTGGGGCCAAGCTGGACCCCAGCGCTGCCCAGGCCCCAACCCAGCTCCCCAGCTGAATTGCAGGGTGACTCCGACTGCAGAGCCAGGCAGGGAGCTGCAGCAGGTACAAGGTGGCAGCCTGGGTGCCCTGGCCTCTCCCCAGCAGAACACGCGCCTGCTCCTTGGGCTCTTGCTGGCCGCTGCCTAGAGCCTGGAGTGGTGAGTCCAGAGGTCAGGCCACCTCCTTCCTAGGTCCTCCCCCATTGCTCTGCGCGCGTCCCTCCAATCTAGGCCACCACCCAGCCCTGGCCTGTGACTCCCCACCTCAGGGGAGCCCTCTTCCTGCCCCCGTCCCCCTCTTGTGGGGCACTGGCCCCTCCTCATCTGCCAGCTCCTACCCTCTGCTTGTGGACACCACCCACAGTTCTCCCCAGACCCAAACCCCATTCCTGGACCTGCAGGCCCATCAGCTAAGCGCTCATGTTGTCCTTGTCCCTTTAAGGGCTGCCCACTTAGTGCCCTGCCCTGGCTTGGCACCTCCCCCTGACACACAGGCCTCTCCACAGTGACCCTCCCACACACTGAATTTGATGGCCCTTCTCCAGCTCTCCCTGGCCTGACCCCCCAGCCTGTTTCCTGGGCCCCCCTTCTCCCAGCTCTCTCCTACCTCTCTGGGGTCGGGTGGGGGAGTCCCTGCTTCTCCTCTGCCACATGCCCCAGCTCCAGGCCCTGTAGCGCAGATCCCTGCCTGAGGGCTCCTCGGTGACATCCCCCTCAAACTGGGCTTGTCTGTCACCTTCCCATAGAGCCCCGAGTTGGGACGGCCTCTCCACCCACCCAGATGCCTGAATAAAACCAGCTGCCCCCCATCCAAACCCAGCCAGCCCCCGCCCCAGCCCTCACCGGGCAAGGCCTCTGTTTCCCGCCCTGGGTCAGCGCCTGCCTCCCCAGCTGCGTGGCCCTGCATAAGACAGCCCCTGGCACAGGCACAGAGTCCCTCCTCTCAGCAGTCCCTCAGATCTGCCCACTGTCCCCACCCACAGGGACACCCCCTTGCACGGACCCTGTGGGGAGTCCTCTGTCCTGTGGGAGAGGTCTGTGAGGCTTGGGGCCCAGGCCTCACCACAGACCTCTGAGAACTGCCCCTGGGTCATCGCGGGGGACAGACAACAGGGGATGGGGTCCTCTCAGAAAGCCTTTGTCACAGCCAGGGCTGGGTCACAGGGGTCCCATGGCCACCAGAGGGAGGGGTCGTCCATTGGCTCAGCCTGGGGCCAGTGGATCACGGGAGCCCTGCCTTGGTGCTAAGTGTCCACTGAGTCATCTCTGACCCAGAGGCCCCTCCCTGCGTGAGCGGACCACCTCTGAAATCATTCCTGCCACCACATGGAACAAGCCTCTGGCCGGTGTCACTACTGTGTCACTTGAAGAATGGGGGTGTCAGAGCCCTGTGTCCCTCTCTCAGGAAGCCCCATGTGCCTCATCATTGCTGGTGTCCTCTCCCCGCCACCCATGGGCAGCACAATGTCCCCCGGCCCTCACGCTGGCCCTGCTTTAGCATGGACAACGGAGTCCAGAGTGGGAGGTGACCCGCCTGGCCACGGGGTGAGCCAGGGCAGGACAGGAAGCTGGTCTGCAGCTCCCAAAGCCAGTCCATTTCTCTGTCATCCTGCTCCCCCCTTCCTTCCTTCATCCATCTCAGAGCTAGCTCTCCGTGTGCCCGCATGCAGGCGCTCTAAGCACTGTGCCATGTCATCCAACATCCCTCCGTCCAGCAGCCCATCTTCCGTTTGGAGCTAAAATCTCCTCCCTCCCTGCCTCGTTGCTGAAAACCCAAAACCCCTGACAGAATTGTTCTTTTTCTTGACAACCCAGACCCCACCCCCGGAATTCCTTCCTTCTTTCCTCCCTCCCCCGAGTCCAGTGAATAAGAGAACCCTCAACTAAACTGGAGTGGGAAGGCCTGTAGGGGGCCCTCTCACCCCCATCATACATCGTCAATTACACCAAACAGGAAGAGACCTGGGCTTGCATCTCAGACAGGAAGGTGTGTTTACTACCCAGCAAGAGGAAGATTTCTCTCCCTGCCTATCAACAGCCCAGCCAATGAGAGGCTGTAACAACTCAACCAATAAGAAGCCTCTATACTTTGGACTCCCAGCTTCCTCCAGTTGACTTTTTATTGCAGCCCCTCCTCACTCCCCCTTTTCCCTATAAAAGCAAGCTCCCCTTCTTTGTTCTCTGGATTTGCCTGTGGTCCGCCATAACCTGCACATCCTGAATTGTAATTCTTTTGGTTGTTCCTGAATAAACTTGTTTTGCAGGTAAAATAACTGGCCAATTCACTTTTTAAGTTGACATGGTTGACAATGAATAAACAAACTGTGGTCTATCCATACAATGGAATTTTTTCAGCCATAAAAAGGAACAAAACACTGTCGCAGGCTACAAGTTAAAGGAACCTTGAAAACACTATGCTCAGTGAAAGAAACCAGACACAAAAGACCACATATTCTGACTCCATTTATAGGAAATGCCCAGAATAGGCAAATCCATAGAGACAGAAAGTAGATAGTGGTTTCCAGGGCCCAGAGGGAGGTGGGGTAGGGGGTGATGGCCAAAGGATAAGGGGTTTGTCTTTGAGACGATGAGGGTGTTCTAAACTGACTGGTGATGGTTGCACACGTTTGTGGATATACCAAAAACACTAAATGGATGAATTGTATAGTGTGTGAAGTATATCCAATAAAGCTGTTAAAAATTAAAGAGAAGAAAAAAAAATTTTAAAGAAAAACAAGACACAAAATCCAGATTGAGAAAGATTCATGACTACATAAAAATCTAAACAGAAATACAGGGGAAAAAATACTATAAACAAAACTAAAAAACAGAAGACAAAGTAGGAAATATTTGCCACACATGGAAAAAAATGATGATTCTTTTCCCATAAAAAGAATACTCACAAATCCACAAGGAAGGGGCAAAGGACATGAGTACCATGTTCAAAGAAAAAGGAATTCAATCACACTTACAATCAGAGAGGAGCAAAGTAAAAGGAAGTAGCATTTGAAATCCATGAGCGAAAAATGTGACAAGACAATGGTGACCAAAGGGCAGGGAACCCAGCCCTGTGCGCCTCTGGGGGGAATCCATGCAGCCTCTTGGAGGCCAAGTCAGCACCATCTATGAAACTCTCAGATGCCCTAGAGTTTCGTTGAATGCTGGCTCCCCCAGATGTCACCCAAACACCTGTGGATGGGAGGGAGCGCTCCAGACACAGAGCCACCGCTTCTCCGTGCTCCTGAGCTTTGAGAATCTGCTTTAAGGCAGGTCTCCTGATGTGGGGACTTGGTGAGCACTGAATAAGGATGCTGATAAAATAGTTTCCGGTTCTGAAGCAGGGCTTCTGGGGGTAAACTGTCGTTCAATGGTTTCCACTGAAGAGCTGATGGGACTTTCGGGAAGTTCCTGCAACAAATGGTTGTCCTCTGCCACCTTTATCTTCCTGGAAATCTCCTGGACGGGTCAAGCAGTGGTGATGGAGACACAGGAGTAGAAGCCCTGGTCACGTGGACAAGGAGCCCCGCACTCGTGGGGAGATGACGTGAGTTCTCAGAGTGACCCGGCTCTGTCCCTGCTGGCTCGTGTCCCACTGGCTGTGGCTGAAGGGTGTGAAGACCGAGCAGTCACACACCCACTGCAGCAGGTTTACAGCACAAATTATGAGCAACCTAAATGCCCACGAGTACAGAGGTGGTAAACCAGGACACTGAGTCCTGACCCTGGTCACACACTGATACCTGACCATGGTCACACATCCAAATCGGAATCCTTCAGGAAGGAAGCAGAGGAAATGGTTACAGCAGCTGCCTTGGGGAGGCCCTTACACTGTGCACTTTCTTCACAAGGTAGAAACATTGGCTACGTTCTGAGCCATCTGTCTGCCCTGCCGTATGCCCCACAGAGGGGGATAAGCAAGCAGGAGCCCAGGTGGGGACACCACTCAGCCTTCCTGGGGGTCCCCAGAGACTGCCCAGAGGAGACACTCCACAGGCAGGCTGGGGAGGAGGCCATGCTGGGAGCAGCAGAGCCCTGATCCTGGTCACACTCTGAGCCCTGACCCTGGTCACACACTGAGCCCTGATCCTGGTCACACACTGAGCGCTGACCCTGGTCACACTCTGAGCCCTGATGCTGGTCACACACTGAGCCCTGATCCTGGTCACACTCTGTAGAGCCCTAACCCTGGTCACACTCTGTACAGCCCTGACCCTGATCAAAAGCTGAGTCCTGACTGGGAGGCTCCTGGAGGAACTGAGAGAAGGGTGTAGGCCTCTCAGCACAGAGGATTCTGGACAGAGCCAGCCCAGATCCCGGCTGGGTGACATTCCTCCCCGCCCTAGTAGACATCTGCAACTTTGCAGAAAGGTTCAGCCTGGGTCTCCCCAGTGGGGGTCAGGCAGGAACTCTAGGAGGAGAGACTCCCTGGGGGCCAGGCGTGTGTTCCGGACAGAAAGCACAGGTGGGGCCCCTGGGCCTGAGGACAGAAGGGAGTTTGGCTGGGCTGGGCCACAGTGAAGGAACTGGGCTAGACCCAAGGAGGGGCCCAGGGTGTGTGTGCTGAGTGTCTAATCCAGTTAGCTGGCCCTAGCAACAATGCCCAACGACCGCAGCGTGCAGCACGGTGAAGTGCAAACTCAGACAGGCCTGGCTGCTGCCCTGGCTTCCACCCAGGCCTCACTAGGGCTCCTCCGTCAGCTAGCTGCTGGGAGCCTCCCAGCCTGCACCCAAAGTCAAATTGTTAGTGCTGTGTACACCCGAAGCTGTAGTGAAGAAAATAAGACCAGCGGGCGAGACCTCTGACACGTGCTGGGTGCTAAGGGAAACCTATGCGCCCAGGGAGACACAGGCCCTCCCAGTTGAGGGGGCTGATCCCGCAGAAGAGCCCAGGGACCACAAAAGGGCCATAGGTTGCAGAGGAGTCACCAGACTGATAGAATTTCGACCACAGGAGGGCAGGGGCAGGAGGGGCCTCCCTGGTGGCAGGAAGAGCAGAAGCACAGGCTGGAAGGGGAGTGAGATTTGGATGCTCGGAGATGAAGGAGTCGGTGGGGCTGCAGGGAGCCCCGAGAGACTGGGTACAGCCCAGCAAGACCATGGCCTTAATCACCTGGCAAGAGGCCCCGGGGCCTGTCAACAACTCTCCCGACGCCAGGGTCTGCTCCAGCAGCTGTGGGCTTGGAGGAGGGGGTGACAGGGTCACAGATGGGGCACACCCTGGGGAGGCTGAAGTGCAGGCACCCTGGGGGCTGCCTGCATGTGCCTGTGTGTACGTGTGCATGTGCACATGTGTGTGTTTGTGGCGTGGAAGCAGTGACTAAAGCCAAGCCTGAATCATTGGGCTCAAATTCTCCTCTCTCTGTCTAAGCCTTGGGCAGGGGCTGACCAGTCAATTTCCCCATTTCTTGACCTGCAATGGGGCCAGGTGAGCCCTGCCTGTGGGACAGTCCCATTGGCCCCATTAGAGATCAAAGTGTACCTGTCCCTCCAGTGGGCACCATGACTAGCGTCCCTGGCCCCTCCCCCACCCCCACTCTCCATCCAGGACCTTTCTGTTGACCCAGCTCTTTTCCTGTCTTTGTTCCCTTAAGCCTCTGAGCACTGTGGCTGGTTGTCCAGGCGGCAATCTCCCCCATCACTGCACCCCACATGACCACCTCAAAGCAGCTGGGACTGGAGCCCAGGCACCCTGGGAGGATTTGAACCCAGAGCCCCTAGACCAGGAATCTGCCCTGGAGATAGGAGTGGGGACCCGAGGTGGGAGGGACACCTGACAGAGGCAGGAGTCAGGGGGCAGGAGAGCCCCCACCCTCTGCCACTCCCTCCCAGACAGTCTGGGGGTCCTTCCCCAAGCGCAGCAGCCAGGTGTCCCAGGAGGGGAGGAGGGGAAGGTCGAGAACCCCAGGCCTAGGGAATTACAGGGGGTGAGGACCCCGAAACCCTAAGAAGAGGGTCACGAGGGGGCAGCAGAGACCCCAGGCTGCAGGAGGTGGAGGAGGAAGGAGGCAAGGAAGGGGGCAGGAAGGGGTGGGAGGGGAACCCACAGAGGAATGGGGCGTCCAGGTGGAGGCGGGAGGGGCCCCGGAGGGCAGGGCTGGTCTCTGCACTTCTGCTGCCAGCCAGAAACCCGATCCTCACGCTAATCTGCTCCGTGGACTGGTGGGGCGGCCGCACGGTGTCTGCTGTCCCAGGCTGAGGGCGAGTGCAGAGGCCACTGTGCGGGGACTGGACCATGTGGAGGATGCGGCTGGTGCTGCTGGCGCTGATGGTGGCCACCTGCGGAGAGCTCGGTGAGGGGCGCGGGGCAGGGCAGAGGGGACAGTGCCCCGCTGGGACAGAGGGAATGGAGGAGCCCAGGGAGGCTGGAGAGACAGGAGGGGTCCACCTTCTGGTGCAAAGAGAGAAGGGAAGAGATGGAGAGTGGGGTGGGACAGACAGGCATGGGGGGGGGAACACTCCACCCACCACCCAACTGAAATTGAGGAGGGGTGTGGCATGAAGGGGCGCCCCCACCCCCAGGGCTGAGACCAGCTGGGTGGGCTGGGGTCCGCGGCAAAGGCCCTGGGTGCCAGCTGGGGAAATGCATTTCCTTGGGGGCCGTGGGCACCTGGGGCCGGCAAGGTCAGAACCCCCTCCTGGCTCCGGGCTGTGGTGCGGGGGCAGCTCTCAGGGGGTGCCCTGGGAAGACCAGGGAGGCCCTGGGGGCAGGGGGATGGAGAAGAGGGGACCCAACCTGGGTCTGAGAGAACAACTTGGGGAGACATCCCAGCCCCTTGGGGCCCCCACACCCAAACAGAAAAGGAGCGGGGTGGAATGGGCTCCAGCCAGATGGTTCTGCCCATTTCCCGGAGGGGGAAACTGAAGTCAACCTGAGAGACACTGTGACGCTCCAGGGGGTGGAGGCGCCTGTGGCCTTACTGTGCGCATGAGCTGCTTGGGCCAGTTGGAGCTGGCCAGGCCCACTTGGGCTTCCGTGGTGGGGGTGGGGTGCTGGGGCAGAGGAGCAACCTACACCCCACCCGACCCACCTGGGTCCCACTGGACCGTGGCTCTTCTCATCTCCTTTGTTAGGCTGTGGGCCCACAGGCCCAGCCCAGCCCACCCTGCACCCCACAGACCTCCGGGCCTGACCCGTAATCTGCACCGCAGCCCTTTATGTCCTGCAGTTTGGTGATGAGGACACCGAGCAGGTGACCTGCCACCCCGAGGCCCTCCCCGCCCCTGCAGCACCTTTTACTGCAGGGACGCCAGTGAGTCCATCTCCCTGCACCTCCCCAGTGTTTCCAAAGCTGCTTCAGCCCCACCTTGGCCAGGCAGGCTGAGCCCATCTCCCTGGGGGGAGCACTCTGCCTCAGGACTTGGGAACACCAGCTCGCAGCTCCTGAATCTTCCCAGAGGTTTGGTCAGTGGGCAACTGGACCCTGGGTGGCTTTGTCCCCCTCAAACCTGGGCCTTCAGGACAAAGGGCTTGGGAGGGGCAGGGCCTGCCTGATCCATCCCTTCTTGCCCAGTGGTGGCCCTGCGATGCTACAGCTGTCACGAGCCCACCAGCGTGTCCAGTTGTGTCACCATCGCCACCTGCAACGCCAGTGAGACCATGTGCAAGACCACACTCTACTCCCTGGAGTTAGGTCAGCGGGCACAGGCGGGGTGGGGCTGGATCCCAGGGTCAGAGTTGCCTCCAGCCCAGTCACCACTGGTCAGCTCAGCCCCGTCCGGCAAGGAATCCCCGTGCAAGGTGCTGCGCATCCCTGGGCATAGGGGGCGCTCCGCCGACGGTGGTGGAAGCAGGAGGAGGGCCAGGTCACAGAGGGATGAGATGGGGTGGCGACCCCAGAGTGGGTCCTGCACGAGGTGGCTGCCGGGGCAGGGGCTTGAGGCCTGCAGGACGGACCGCCCAGCCAGCCCTGACTGGTCTCCCGTGCCCCGCAGTGTACCCCTTCCTGGGGGACTCCACGGTGACCAGGTCCTGCGCCAGCAAGTGTGTGCCCTCAGATGTGGACGGCATCGGCCTGACCCGTCCCGTGTCCTGCTGCAACACTGACCTTTGCAACACGGATGGGGCGCCCGCCCTAGGCAGCCCCTTCCTGGCCTTTGCCCTCATGCTCATCCCCCTCTGGAGCCTCCGATTCTAGAGCCCCCTGCCCTGTGCAGCCCAGCCCCAAACCCCTTAAAGAAGCACTGCCCAGCCACATGCACCAGGCCTCCTGAATTTCCTTTTTGGGCGGGAACTGCCCCCTGGGGCCCGCGGCGGGTGGGGGTGGCTCCTGCTGTGTCTCTGGCCCTGTTAGCTTAGGCCTGTGGCCCCCTTGGCCCATTTCTCAGCTCCTCCATCCATAGGTCTGCCTCTGCCCCGCCCGTGGTCTCCTGGGCTCTCTCTGGAGCTGTCTCTCTCCTCGCCCACATCACTGTCCCCATCAGTCTCCCCTCCATCTCCCTGTGACATGGTAATGGAGAACGAGCCCTAGGCCTGGGACACCCACCCAAACCGTGCAGGTCTCTGCCCTCCTGGCCCTCAGGGGTGGCAGCGACCTGACTGGGGCAGGGCAGGGGTAGCTTTTCAGAGGAGGGGGCATTAGGGCCAGGCCTTGAATGATGGAGAGATTGGTCGGGTAGAGGAGGGCAGGCCAGGCCAGGCGGAAGGAAGGTCCAGGAGGGCCAAGATTGTCCTGGGATCTGGGATCGCTCCATGAAGCACCCCACGGCCTGCTCACCCGGCCTCTGGGCAGGTCAGGCCTGTGGTGACATGGTCCCCCTGCATCGTGTGGCGAAGGCTGCTGCTGTGAGGAGGCCGGCGGGCAGCAGCCCCTCAGCGTTCACCACCTGCTTTCTCCAGGCTCACCCCAGAAAGTCCACCTGGGCCCTGCTCTCAGCAAGCCCCTCTCCCCGTGCCCAGGGCAGAGGAGACCTTCATTCCACCTTGTCCCTGGGCCAGCACCAGACCCTCCAGACCATCTCCCCAGAGAGTCACCTGTCCGACAGGCCCCTCATCCCCAGAGGGCTGCCTGGGCCTACATCTGGGTTGAGACTTGTCATGCGTGTGCATGCACATGCACGCACACATAGTCCTATAAACACACAGCAAGGGGCTCGGGCACTTGAGGAAGGATGGGACCCGGCCCTCCCACCCAGGGGGCCCTCCTCCTCCCCAGGGCCGCCTGAGAGAGGAGAGCAGGGTGGTGGGGGCAGGAGGTAGGCCCCAGCCTGACCAGAGGAGGATGAGATCACTTGGCAGGGGCCCCTCATTCACCCTGGGACCTGCCCCTCCCTGCCCCGGCAGCCTCTCCTGGGCCCCTGGGCAAGTCAGCCTCCAGGTCCTGGGAGGGGAACACAGTGCCCAGCATCTCCAGCCAAGTCAAGATGGCGCTGGAGAGCCTGCCTTCTACCACAGCAGGGTGCACCCCAGCCCACAACGCTGAGTCCAGAGAGCCCCCCTGTCCTTCAGCCATCACCCCCTTCATGGATTTCCTGCTCCTGGATGGAGGCAGGCAGCAGCCAGGACCTGAAGCAGGTCTGTCCTAGGGTGAGGGACTCATGGTCA
This sequence comes from Tapirus indicus, assembly GCA_031878705.1. Taxonomy (NCBI): domain Eukaryota; kingdom Metazoa; phylum Chordata; class Mammalia; order Perissodactyla; family Tapiridae; genus Tapirus; species Tapirus indicus. The sequence continues at coordinate 2,317,262 of CM062935.1, forward strand.
GGCACCATTGAGGGACACCCCATGCCTGTGAGGGGAGAGGAGACCGATGGCCTAGAAGGCTCCCTGTCTCTGGGATCCCAGGAAGTGCACACCTCTGCTTCCTGTGGGCAAGACCTGCAGTCCAAGGGGCTCTGTGGTCCTGAGCCAGCATCCAGGGGGCAGAACCCCACAGCCCAATGACTCCCACCGCTGGCCCTTAAGCACATGTGTGTGATCAGCACAGACTGACTCCACAGCATGGCCACCACCCACCTGGACAGCTCCCTGAGGGAGACTAAGAATAGACTCCCAGAAAGGCAGGTGACTGGCAGGCCAGGAATGTTCAAGAGCCGTCTTGGATGCCCCCATCCGGGGCTGTGACTCTGAGCTTTGACTTTGTCGAGGGGGAGATGCTGTCCTCGGTCACCCATCACACCTCTCACCCGGCTTTCCTCATACCTTCCAGAAAGTGAGGAGAGTGCTGGGGTCACTTGGTCTTAGAGCCTGGGGTGACACTCAATAAACACACACTCACACACACAGCCCAACAGACAAACTTGGGAAGGCTGTGTGCCCCCGTCTTGGCCGCCACTCCACCTGGGGCACCCTCCCTGCCATCCTCCACCTCTGAGGTCTTCTGCTCCTTCAGAGCCGGGGCAGGACACAGGCAGCCTCCGCCGACGGCACACGCTGTCTCCCGTCTTCGTGCCCAGACCAGCCTGCTTCTGGACACGCCCCCCGCGCCCGCCGCTCCACGTCCACCTCTGCTGAGACCTTCCCTCGCAGTTTCCACAGCTGCCCTCTGGGGGAGACGATCCTCTGCCTGGCTTACAGATGAGAGAAAGGGAGGTCAGCGTGGCTTGTTAGCGGATCCGGTCACACAGGAGGTCAGTGGAGCCAGGACCCACTCAGTAGATCAGGCTCCAGACCGGACGCTCCCTGGCTCCTCTCAAAACGTCCTGGGTGCGTTCCTGGACCAAGCCCCGGGGAAGGGCCTTCCCTGCTGCTGTCTGTGCCTGCACCTGCCACGTGTGGCCTCGTTGTTTGACTTGCAGTAACCACGGTCTCTCCCTTTGCAAACGACGCCCTCCCTTTGTTTCCTTGCAACTGTCCCTTAGTCCCAAACAATGTGCCTAGCCCACAAGGCCAGGTCACTTCTGCCCTTACAACTGCCCTGGGCCTTGGGCCCATCCTACAAACAGGAAAGCAAAGTCTGGAGGGACAAGGGAGTCACCTCAAGGCCTCACATGGAGACAGCACCAAAGCCAAGACTAAAACCCACACCTCCTGGGTGCCAGCCCCGAGCTCCTCCTGCGTGTCATCCTGCCCCAAGATTGAGGTGTAACTCTCTACCCTAAAGCGGGCCCATCACGACCCTCCACACAGCACAACACACACCCAGTCTGCCACACACTCACACCCTCATCCACCACCTACCCATCCGCTATTCTTCCATCCACCTGACAACAGTCTCCCCCACCTTTCCAACCAGCCATCCCTCCATTCATGCATTCTCCATCCATTCACTCCTCTCTCCACCCCTCCACTCTCTCAAACATCACCTATGCACCCATCAACCCATCTACCTATACTTCCAACCATCCATCCATCCATCCATCCTTCCATCCACCCACCCATCCATCCATCCATCTTCTCACCCACACGTCCATCCACTAATCCACCCATCTGTCCATTCACACAACCACCCAGTAGGCTCTCAGAGGACAGAAAAGCCAGAGAGGCTGGGATACTAGGAAGGATAAGGAGCACTAGGCCCGGACCTTACAGCAGGGGGGAGACGAGGCTCGGATGGGAGACTAGAGAGAGTACCCACTGAGAAGCAGGGCACAGTCAAAGGCATGAGCGTGGGACAGCGTGTGGTGGGAGGAGGGCAGTGAAGAAGGCCAGAGGGGACTGTCAGGCCAGGAGACTGGGGGCAGGGCCCTGTTGTCTGGGGCCTAAAACCACGAAGCTCAGGCTTGGTCTAAGGGCCATTTGTGGGGAAGGGCTGTGATGAGGGCTCCAGCCCAGGGCCCCACACCCATCAGCCCAAGAGGCGGGCCCACACCACCTCACTGCTCCCCAGGCACTCACCCTCCTCTGCACGTGGTCTCTGCTCTGGTGGGCACCTATGTCAGGTATACACCAGGTGGAGGGCATCTGGGTGTGGAGGAGACCGGCCCTGCCTGGGTTTGAGACAGACCTGAGTCCAGGCCAGGGCCTGCCAAATGGGGCTGCAGTTCCTGTGTGGCCTCCCTGCTGGGCCGGACTAGGATGCAGGGAGGGGCACCGGGCGGGCTCAAGTAACAAGGGGCCAAGGCCACCGTGGACCTGGGTCTCCAGGGTCCCCAAGAAGGGGGCTGCCGTGGCCTGTGTGACCCCCAAGGGCAGAGCTAGGGCACAGGGGGCTCAGCAGAGGGTAAGTCTGAGCTCAGTGGGAAGAAGGACCTTCTCCATCAGAGCTGTCCTAGGATGACAGGGACATCTGGGGAGGGGTGAGTTTCCCAGGGCTGGAGGTCTGCAAGCAGAGGTAGGGCACGGTCCTCAGACGGGGGCTCCCATGGAGGGCCGTGCAGAGGGGTCTTGCTCCCCGAGGGCCTACTCACCCATCCTCCCACCAGCTGCCTCCCACTTCCACCCCATGCCACCCCGACTCACAGGCCGTTTCCACTGCAGCCATGGGAGCAGGTGCCCGAGGGCTGGATATAGATCCCCACGGTGGGGGGCCAGCCACCTCTCCCAGCCCCCGAGCACCTGAAAGGTCTCTCATGGGCCCGCGAGGCTGGGGTTCATTGTAGTCTCCAGCACGCGCTTCGGTGAGTGGCGAGAGGGAGTAGAGGGGAGTGCTGGCGAGGGGCCCTGTCTCTGGGCCTCACTTGGCCCACCTTCTCAGTGGGGAGATGGCCTTGTGGGGCTTTGGTCAGAAGGCCTCCTTAGGCCCCACGGGACTCGTCTGCCTCACCCTAAATGAGCCCCCTAGGTTCTAGAGCCCAGCTTCACCCTGGGACAGACCCATGTTAGTCTGGGGGTGGCAGGGTAGCACTGGAGGAGGCAGGAAGGGCAAGGTCAAATGCCTGGAGGTTGGGACAGCTGGGGAGGGGGCTGGGCAGTGGGGCAGTGGGCTCTGACTCCTGCCTACCCCCAGCAGCGTCCCCGTTCCACCAAAACCCCACAGAGACCCATTCCTGCTCCAGCTCCTGCAAGACCACTGACCCCGACAGCATCGGGGCTGCCTACCCCATCTACTGCTGCGATTCCATGGGGCACACCGGGCTCGGTGCCGGGGCCCTGGCCAGGCTGAGGGCCAAACTCCTCGGCCACCTCCTTCCCAGAAGGACCTGGCACTGCCAGCAGTCACCTCTGCTCACCTGCCTCCATGGTCCCAGCTCACTGGGCCTCAGGTTACCCATGGGACGCAAGGGGAGAGAGCCTGGCCAGGGGCACTCTCTGCCCTCGGTCCCCAAAACTTGTAGAAAATAAGTAAGCCAGAGCGGAGACAACCTCTTTTCTTCCTGGGCGCTGAGGGCCACAGAGCCGGCCTTCAGGAACGCTGGGCTGCACCAGGCATGTTCCGGGCGCCTGACCCTCGCTCCCGTCCAGGGCCGTTTTGACCCATTTCACAGATGGGGAAACAGGCTTAGGGGGAGAAATGCATCCTGGGCCGGCCTTCCTGCAACCCACCCCCACACACACCAGGACCCATTGCTTAGCCCAAGGAAAATCTGTCCCCTCCCAGAATTTCCCCTCAGACCCTGCAGGCATCGCCCCCACCCCCAGGTGGGGAGGAAGCTGGGGTTGGAATCCAGTTTCCTCCCAGGGCGAGGCTCTGCCTGGCTCTGCCTGTCCAGCCCGGGGCTCCTGAAGCAGCAAGGGGAGGCCGGGACAAGGGCACGTGGAAGCACAGGTAGCCTGCCTGCCTGCTCCACTGCCCTCCTGAGTGCGCTCGGGGTGCATCCTGGCCTGCTGGTGCCCACACACCTCCCGGGACTCAGTCACCTCCTCTGACAACGGGCCCACCACGTCCTCGGCCCTGAAATTGTCCTCGGGTAGCTGAGATTAGATGAGACTGTGTACACAAACGCTAAGGCCATGCCAGCTTGTCCCAGACCCCCAGAGCCGGTGCTGGGTTCTATGCCATGCTGGACCTCAGCCCTTCCAACCGGCCAGCCTGTCTGCCAGAGGATGGGCAGCACAGTGTCCTCAGGGGCTGACTCCCCTCAGGAGCCCAGGGTCCTTAGGACCCAGAAGACTCTGCCTCAGGCTCCTGCTCACCCCTCAAGTGGCCCCCCCCAGCTGTCCCTGATCTGGACTTGCTCCAGCCCCACTGTGGGGAGACAGAGGCGGGAGCAGCGCCCAGCACATTGGCAGCTGTGGGGCCTGAGTGACCCCAGGGTGTCACTGCCCCTCTCCAGGCCCAAGTCCCCATCAGTGCCCTCTGGGCTGGGCACTCTCCAGGTTCTGTATTATGGCCAGACTTCCAGAGAGCCCCTTCTGGGCCCTGGATTTGGAGGCAAGTGGCCGGGGCCACCTCCTCACCATGGGGACTGCACAAGGTGATGCCACAGCTCACAGCCTCGGCTTCCCAGTGGAGCGACAGGGAGAATGCTTGCGGGCTCTTCGGGGGTGCAGAGCGGGTGAGCGGGCGGGCGAGGCTTGGCAGCGGCCCCATCCCAGGGGAAGGCAGGTGGATGGCGGCGCGCGCCAGAGGGCCTCCGCACTGCGCCTGCGTGGCCAGCAGAGGGCGCCCGCCCCGCGCCCCGCTCCCCTGGGCGCGCCCGGTCACCGCCAGAGCGCAGGACCGCGCGACTCCCCTGCCCGGCCCCCCACCACGAGCCCGGCAAGGCGGCCTGACCCCACGGGGCCCGCAAAGCCCCTGCCAGGTCCGTGGGCCTGAGAACGCCGGCCGGCCCCGCGACCCGCGCTGAGCTGGGGGAGGCCGCAGGTGCGGCCTGGGGTGGGGAGGAGGACGGCAGGCGCTCACCACCTGGGGGCACGCGGGACCGCAGAAGCAGGAGCTGGAGCCCGACCGCGCCCCCCGCACCTGGGGATGCCGGCGGGCAGCGAAGAAAGGCAGAGAGAGGGGAGATGACCGCCAAGGGTTACCTGGCCCCTGGCGGGCGGGCGGTTGGCTGCCCAAAGCCCCACTGGCAGGTGAAAGGAAGTAGCGCGCTTCCGTTCCGCTAAAATCGCCTGAAGGAGAGACACGAGCGTGGAACACCGCCACTGCCGCCCAGGAGCCCCGGCCTCCCCGACGCTGTCCCCACAGGCCGGCGGGCAAGGCGCGTGGGGGGATCTGCTTCGCCTGGGACTCGCCAGCCCCCGGGGTCCAACCGTTGTGCCCTCCAGGCCAGGAGCCCCTGCCCCAGCCTCGGCTCCCCTGCATCTCATAAATGGCCCACCGTCCACCGGGTGTCCTGTGGGACTCCTCCACCTCCCTCATCGTCCTCCCGTCCCTGAGAGCCAGAGAGCAGCCACCAGGGCTCCTCCATCCCCTCCTCCAGCTCCTGGCCCCACCCTGCACCTCCCCAGGACCAAGCCCCCAGGACTGTGGGGGGAACACAGTGTGCCTGCCAGAGAAGTCTGCTTAGCCGGCACCCACCGAGGGCCTCCCAGACACCATGAGGGCGGGGCTGCAGCACATTCCCACGGCTGTCCTCCTTGGGGAGGGGAAGGACACTCCAGAGAGAACAAGCCTCTGGCCGAAGCAGTCACCTGAACCACTCAACAGCAGTCAGTCCGTGGGATCAGAGTGGGTCCCGCCAGAACCAGAACCAAAGCCCCAGCCCCACCCCAACTCACTGACAGAGGGGCCAGCCTTGCCCCAGGGACTGTGCCCCCTAGACAGCAAAGACCCTCTTCCCTCTGCGGCTGGCCTGTCCTCTGAAGAGCCTCCTCTTCCCCCGCCCGGCTGGGGTGCGTCTCCCTTCAGGGGACAGAGAAGCCCTGGTGGCCTGGGGCACGGCCAGGTTCAGCCCAGATGCTCTTGACCATCTTGAACACCCCGACGTGCACACAGGCACAAACACACGTGTGCACGTGCATGACGCTACACTCATGCCTAGTCCAACCACAGGCCTCAGCACAATCAAGGGTGTCAGGTGACCATGCACGGCGACATTGGAGGCCTTTCCCCCACAACCACAGCATGGGGACCTGGGGGAGCCTTGGGGTCGCAGGCAGCGCCAGTGCCCACAACCCCAGAGGACAGCTGGTGAGCCAGGGGCCACGCAGCCTCTCCATGTGGTGCCAAGCAGGGCAGCCCAGGTGTCCTGTCCTGCCTCCCCAGCCTCCACCCTGCTCCTGGATCCCACCTGGCCACTCGGGACCACTGGCTGGACCCACCAGGACCTGGACCACCTGTGTGCACACCATTTCCTGTCTGCAGTCCTCCCAGGAAACTTGTCCTTATGTGGCAACACTCAGCTTAGACACCTGCTGAGACCACCCCCCTCCCCCGGCAGCCCCTCCACTCCGGGTTGTCCTGCCCCTCCCAGGCCCCACGGGACCTCTGCGAACACCTCTTAGATGAAGAGAAGCAGACTTTCCACGTGGGTGCCCTAGTGCCTCCCGAGTGCCAACTGGCTGAGGACAGGCTGGGGCCCGGCCTGGCCAGCCCCAGGGCCCTCAGGCCTGCAGGGGGAGGTGGAGAGCTGAGGCTTTGGCCGACTGCCCTGGTTGCAAACCACTGACCTGCCATGCAACCACGGCCAGGCCCTGTCGCCTCTCCAGCTGCACTTCCCCATCGCTGAATGCCTGCTGCAAATCCAACTGTTTCCAACGGCCCATTCTCTCCCAAGCCTGCAGAGCTGGGCCCCCCCGGGCAGGTGGTCAGAGCACGGACACAGCCCACACCCCCATCACACACTCGCTTTATGTCCCGGAGGTCCCACTTCCCTGCCCTCTTCAGTCGGCCTGAAGAACTGCCTCTGTGCTCAGCCCGACACAATAAGGTCCATTGACCTCTGCCCCCACCTGCCACCCGCCACCCTGCCCTGGTGATCCCAGGAGCCTGGGGGCCCAGACCCAGAGCCTGGGGCACGACCTACCAAGCCCCCCTGGAGGACCACGGGACTTAATCCTGGGAACGGACGGGACACCTGGGCTGGGTATCCATGGATGGGGATGGCAAGGCTCAAGGGCTGGGGGAAGGAAATGACCAGGAGGCAGACGGGGGTTTGGGCAACTCCTTTCTGGCCTTGGTCCCATGTTCTGCGGAATGGGGACAAGTCCAGCCCTGCCAGCCTGGTCCCTAAGTTCATGGGAGCCCAACAAGCCTGGACAGCTCCCCATGAGCAGCTCGCTACTTCCCTAGGGTGCCAGGGCTTCAGAAATGAGGACGTCCCCCAGCACACATTGAAGAGCCTTTAATCTTGGGCTTTCTTTAAATAAAACAGAAACATTGCAGCTTTCCCATGGTGGCTGTAAGGCAGGTGACAGCGTGGGGGGGCAGGCAAGGAATCGGGGTGTGGCTGTGCTCCTGGGTCCAGCTGGCAGTGGGGTTCCTGGATGGGGCAGCAAGGAAGCGGTTCTGGGCTCCAGCTCTGGCCTGCCCCACAGGCGGCGGGCAGGGGCATGCGGCCACCCTGCCCGGAGCAGCCACACACGGACAAGCACACCCGGGGCCTTGACCCCATAGTCCCCACCCAGCCAGGGAGCTGAGGCCGACAGGCAGAGCCCAGGCTGAGGCCTGCCCTACTCTGCCCCGGATGCTCTCAGCGGCCCTGGGCCAGTCCCTGCTTCTCTCCAGGCCTCCCTTTCCCCAGCTGGAAGGAGTGGGCGGCCTCAGCTGGCATCCAGCAGCCTGGTGATCCCATCAGGGAGCCCCGAGAGCAGCTGCCAGGACAGGCGCCCCTCAGAACAGGAAGGAAAAAATCCACAGCAGGGCAGGATGTTGGGCAAGGACAGCCCCAGTGGGAGGACAGACTGAGGTCCTGGAGGCACAGAGAGGCCAGGGCCCCACCCATGGTCACACAGCGAGACCCTACACAGGCGAGGGCGGAGTGCAGACAGCACCCAGGCAGAATCCCACTCCCTGCTCTGTTCCCTCCTTGGCAGCAAGCCCCGACTAGGACACCTTCAGTGACAGGAAGCTCACTACCTCCACAGAAGCCCCTGTGTGGTCTGACCTGCATGGGCCCCAGCACACTCTCTGGCTACCCGTCTTGGCGGCAGGCCCTGCCCCCATCCCAGGGGAGCCCAGGTGGCCAGGCCTCCCTCCTGAGTGCCCTTCAGTCAGTTGGCCTGGCCCCTGACTTCCTAGACCCTGCCCTGGGCCTGCCCCACCCTCTTCCACAGCCAGAAGGATCTGCCTTGAAGTGCTGCTCTGGCTCCACAGACCCTTGCTGTGCCCGGATCAGGCCCCCGCCCTGGACAGCCCTGGCCTCACAGCCTGCCGCGCCCCCCACACCAGCTCGGACTCTGGGCTCTGGTGCTCAGGGTGGCTCTGGCTGGTTTCTCTGCTCCAAGCACTCTCCTGACCTGGGCCCATGGCAACCTGGCTTCACCTGCAGAGTGGGGCTGGGCCCCCCTACCCCTCCCATCCCTAGCCTGAACACCAAGGAAGGGCCCTGGGTCTCCCACGTTGCCCATCATCTTCACTCGGAGGGCAGAGCTGAGTCAGAACGCTTGTGTCACCCTATCCTGTGCCCCACGTGGGGCGAGGCACAGAGGGGCATCGATAATGGGGGTGGGGGGAGGGGGCCTGAGCCGGGGAAGGGGGCTGCACTGGTCACAAGGCCACTCCAGCTCAGAAAGAGCCCAGCCCGGCCAGCCCATTCTGCACTCTCTGCCCCCTGGCAGACGGGGACAGCTGGGCAACTGCACCCAGGTGGAAGCTGGTGGTCAGGGCGCAGTGGTCACTGGTCCTTGACGACATTGCTGAGTCCACTCTCAGCCCGGAGCAGCTGGCTGCTGGCCTCATTGTAGGCGATCCAGTGCTGCAGATCTTCCGGCAGCTCAGGGGGCTCCACCTGTAAGAGAGAGAGGGTGCAACTCCTTTAGGCCACCCGCTGCCAGGGGGACCAGCAGGGGCCACAGGGAGGGGGCGCCCAGCTAGGTTGCCGCCTTCACACCTCTGGGCCTCTGCTCAGGCTGTTCCCTCTGCCAGAAGGCTGTTCCCAGCCCCAGGCGTCCCCTCCTCCCCTTCCGGGTGCCCCCTCCTGCCACCCTCCTGGGCCCCTCAGCTTGCCCTTCCCCCATCCTAACTGTCAAGACGCCACCCCCTTTACGAAGCCTGTCTCCCCACAGCACCATGCCTGAGCCCTCTGCATGTCCCCAGAACCCAGGCAGAAACCTCTGAGGCCAGCCGGCTGGAGAGGGGTGCAGGAAGATGGGAGACCCAGAGGAGCCAGAGGCCTGCAGAGTGGGGACGGGGTGGGGTGGGGGGACGAGGTGGGATGCTGGGAAAGCGCTGGACAGGGGCTGGCCACGAGCCTGTCTGTCTGTCTGTCTCTGTGTCTCTCTCTCTCGAATGCACCAAGAGGACCTGGACTTGACCTCCAGGTCAGCTCTGGGCCTGACCACTGTGTTCCCACCCCTGCCGGCCCAGCCACACCAGCCACCTTCCTGCACACCCCCGGCCATTTCGTGATGGGGTGGCAGGTGAGACGCGGGGCCAGGCCTGAGGGGTCAGAAGCCTTGCAGACCGGCTTTGGGAGCTCCCAGGGAGGAGAGGAGAGGCCTGGGCAAATGTCCACCCTGCTCAGGGCGTCAGGGAGGCCGGGCAGAGGCGCTCAGGGCTGCAGACGGGGCAGTGGCCCGGGGCACGGTGAGTCAGGGCCTGGCTCCTGGGAGCACCTCCTCCGTGCCTGGCTGCAACGACCAGATCCCAGACTCAGCTGCAGCCCAGCTCTCCCCTCAAGGCCACACCACCCCACGCAGCCTTTCAGCATGCAGACCTTTGGGCACTGGATCCCGCTACCCCACGCTAAACCTGCGACTCCACCTGGGACCCTCCCGACCCAGGGGCTCAGGCTGGAAACCTAGGCGACTCCTGGCCGTGCCCTGGCCCTCCTACCCGTGCCTGGGCATCCTCAGCGTCCCCCTGCCAAGCTGTGGTGTCGGCCCTCCCACCTCTCACACGGAGCTCCTCATCAGCCCGAGACCCTTCCAGCCCATGCCTGCCCACACCACACCCTCCCCTGCAGGAAAGCTGCCTTGGCTCCCCTCTCTTCCGCCATTTGGTCCCAGCTCTCAGCCCACCAATGTAAAGCTTCAGCGGCCACCCCCCTCCCAGTCTCCTGATGTGTGCAGGGATGCACAGAGCATCTCTGTCCCTATAGGGGTTGGGGGAGATTCAGGCCCTTTGGAGGTGTTCCTGATTCCACAGAGACAGAAGATCAGGGAGCTGTGCCTGTGGCCTGCTGTTCAGCCACAGGCAGTTCCCACTGCCTCTCTGAGCCTAACTTTCCCCATCTCTGATGCGGAGAAGAGGCTAACCTCTCACGATTAAGGTAAGGCTGTGTCCCTCCTCTGCTCGGGAGGCGCCTGTCTGAGGCCAGAGAGGCAAGCCTTGGCTTTGGCATGGAGGCCACAGGCAAGTTTTCAGGTACCCGCCTGAGGCAGGAGCCTGCCCTGGCAACCGTCCCCAGGGCCTGGTTGCCATGCTGCAGGAGCCGGCTGGGCTGGGAGGAGCAGGCCCTGGGGAGGAGTCTTGAGCCCTAGGCAGGTACTGCGGCCCTCTTCTCTCCAACTGGAAAGGGCAGAAAGGCTTGCAGCTCTCCAGGGCTGAATCCCCCAACCCCAGGTGACGGTGACCCAGCCCCCACCTCTTAGCTGTGTAAAAGGCGGGGTCTCGGGTCCTTAAGCACTCCCGGCGACCTCCCCTCACTGACGCCCCTCCCCACGTTCAGAACCAAAGAGCAGAAAGGGTGGCTCCACTCTCTGGGCCACACGGCGGCACCAGGACTTAGGCAGCTGGGAGAGGCCTGGTCTGGGCTTCCCTGTTCTGGAAAAGGTGGACAGTAGGGCACGGAGCCCCGAGGGGCCAGGTTAAGGAACGGCAGGAGGGGAGCATGCTAGTCCAGCTAGGAAGAGTTGATTCGGGAGTCCCAGGAAGAACCGCATCAGTGAAGGAGGCTCTGGCTCCAAAGCAAATGGCTGGAGCGGTACGCGGCTGGGCAGGGACGCCCCAAGGGGGCTAAGGCAGCGGGCTTTTCCCAGGGGAGGGGCAGGGACCAGGACTCTTCAGGGCCCCGCGGGGGCGCTCACCCTGCGCTTGCACAGGTGCTGCACTACACGCTCCGGCGAGGTGCCCAGCACGTGCTGGCGGGAGCGCAGCAGCGCGCACACGAAGCCGTCGCGCAGGCTGATGAAACGCGCCTCCACGTAGAAAGCGCGGTCGTCCCAGCCCAGCAGGCGGGTGCGCACCTCGAAAGGCTCCAGCAGGCGCAGCGAGCGGCGGTAGCGCGCGCACGAGGCGGCCAGCACCGCGCGCGCCCCGAGCGCGCGCAGCGCCCCTAGCACGCCGCACCGGGCCAGATGCGCGGCGCGCGCCACGTCGGCCTCGCGCAGGTAGCGCGCGTTGTTCATGTGCAGCAGCAAGTCCAGGTCTGAGGGCAGCACGCGGCCCGCGTAGCGCTGCTCGGCCAGCAGGTCGCGGACGCGCGGCTGCAGCAGGCGCGCGCGCAGCACGGCGCACGGCACGCGCACCAGGTACCAGCCGTCCAGCAGCGCGAAGTAGGCGAGCGCCAGGGCCAGCAACGCCACGACCAGCCCCACCATCACGGCGGCAGAGCCCGCGGCGCTGGTGCCGCCGCCCGGCCCGTCTGCCTGGGAACCGGCGAGCGCGGCGCGGCCGGAGCGAACCACTTCTCGAGGCCGGCTGAGGGGGCGACGCGCCGGAGGCCGCTGGAGCCGCAGGCTGGAGCCCCGCCCCGGGCCCCCCCGCGCCCTCAGTGGTACGTCCCGCCCACACCGCCCGCGCCGCTCTCGCGTTCCCCGGGGAGGGCGGGGCTCAGGGCCGCGTGCCGAGCGCCACAGCGGCATCTGGCGGTCGCTCCCCGCGCTGCAGGCGCAGGAGCGTCCGGGGTCGTCCGCAGCGCCTCCCCCTCGCCTGGAGCGCAAGCCCCTCGCGTTTCTCCTGGCCCCTTGAAGACTCGGACTGGCCCCGGAGATTTGCCTCCCGATCTGAACGGAATCACAGTCTCCAGCACTTCCCCGGCTCCGGCTGCGGGACTTTGCAAGAGAAATGGACACAGCCGGTCGCCAGGAGTGCTACTTGGAGAATACTGGAAACCGACCCTCCTCTGCCCCAGAACCTCCCGGGACTCCCTACTTCCACAGGGCGACAGCCCCAGTGCGTATGCGGCGGATTCAGGGCGCATCACAGTCTGGTCCCAATACACCTTTTCAGTCCCAGCCTGTACCTCATTACCCCCCCCATTCACCCTCACCCCCAAAGATCCTGATAACCGCAAGCTCATTCCTAAGCATCCCCACCCTTTGCCCCTTTAGAAACGGGAGCAAATAGCGTCCGGGATGGAGGGGCGGAGTCGGGGTAAATGGAAATGACTCAGCAATGGATTCAAAGTGTCTTGCCTTAGGCACTCGGGCCAGCGGGCTGTCGCACACACTGGGGTGTCCTGTCTCTCATTTCTGCGAGGCCGGGGAGAGAAGACCCAGAGACGGCGCGGCCAGCTCTCCCAGCCAGCCCCCAGGACTCTCAAACGACACCGTTTGCTGTGCCCCGGGAGGCCGGCTCTGCAGGCCCGAGCTGGAGTCCTGGAGTAGCGGGTGTGAGGGCTCCTGAGCGGTTGCTGCGGTCCGGGCAGCTCCGAGGACGCATCCGGCAGCAGTGGAGCTGAGAGGCAGCCGGGCTTTAGTCCTCTCCGCACTGGGCCTGGGCTCCCGTTGCAGGGTTCTTGACCGCCCCTCAGAGGAGAAGCTCCTGGGGTAGCCCCACTCCATAGTCCCATGCTGGGGCTGGGTGGCCTCACATGCCCGGGTCACCATCGGGGGCACAGGCTTAGTTCTTTGCTTTTTTGGCTTTGCTTCTGGGGCCAGCAGCTGGGCAGAGTAGGATCTGGGTTTTCCTGAGTCCCTGGATCTGCTTGGACACTGTAGGGGAAGCTTTATAACATATATCCATGAGAGAAACCCAGAAAAACTGAGCAACTCAGCCAGAATGGCTGGAGCTGCCAGCTTAAATACCATTTTCAGCTAAAGACAAAGGAGGATGTTGGGAATAGTGGTTTGGGGCTTCAAAGGGGAGAAAGGCAATTTGTGGAAATAGAAAAGCAACTGTTTGGTAGATAAGAGTGGGCTTAGCAAGGACCCTTCCAGTCTACCTGATACCCAGAGTTATCTGTGGTGATGGCCTGTCCTGGGGACAGGCCTTTTACCTTAAATTCTTTTAGGCAGTTAGGAGGAAGGTCAACGTTTCTTTCAGAGTCTTTTGTTCTTAAAAAAAATCAAGGCAAAAAGACACATTTGGGGGTGGCTAATTCTGATCCCCTACAACACTCCCAGGGACAGGGAGCTCACTCCCTCTCAGGGCAGGTTCAGCTGCCCTAGGAAGCCCCGGCGGGTAAAATGGGCCATCCCCACACATTGCTCACACTTGTCCCTGTAATGCTCACCCTGTCCTGGCTAGGCTCTGAGACATCTGTCCCCGGTGTGGGGCATCCGCCCTGCTTCCTTCTGAGCTTGTGGTGTCCAGGCTGTCCCACAACACACAGACACACACACACAACATGCATGCTGTTCCCTCTGCCAGGGGATCCTCCCCTCCCATCTTCCCCTCCCCTGACCTTCAGACAGGGCTAGATCCCCAGAATCCTGGTCTCACCGAGCTTTTACAGGGAGTGCCGCCTCCCCGCTGGACCCTGAGACCAGAAGGCCAGAGCCTGGTCTGCCTCGTTGACCGCCAAATCCCAGGGCCAGCGCGATGTCCGGCACACAGCGGGAGCTCAAAATGCACGAATGCTGTAGGGACCAGCTCCTCCGCCCCCCACCATCCGTCTGCATCGGTCCCACGCAATAGACACGGGCATCTTGGGGTGGGTCATGCGCAGTTTACTGGGGGACTGGAAGGAGTCCGGGTCAGATCGGGGAAGCCCCTCCCTCGGCCCTGGCCTGGAGTATCCGGGCCTGCGGAACTGCGCAGGATGGAGGAGCTTCGGCGAGGTACTTCGGGGTCCCCTTGGTTCCTCAAGGATTCTTGTGTCTGAGTAGGGTGGGGCGTCGCCGCCAGAGGCAGGCCCGCAGCCTAAGTTGTAAGGGCCGCCTCCTGGGTTCGAGGCTCCGGGGCAAACGGGAGCGCGGGCTCAGAGGGCCGCCCAGCGCAATAGGAGCGGAGGTGCGAGCAGCTGAAGCCCGGCGGCCGCGAGACCCAGCCCCCGGCCCCGCCCCGGCCCATCCCCGCAGCCCTCGGCTGCGCCCTGGCCCCATCCCCGGGCGCGGCCCGTTCCCTAGATCCCCCCCGCCCCCCCCCCGGCCCAGCCTCCGGCCCCGGCCTCATCCCTGATGTCATCCCCGGCCTGACACCTGCCCGGTTCCGCCCCCGGCCCCATTCCCCGCCCCACAGATCCGCCCCCACCCCAGCAGCGCCCCGCAAACCGAACATATCTTGGTGGCAGCAGCTCTGCGGGCGCTTCTGGTCCAGCCCGTCCCGGTTCGAGGGCTCGCACCCGGCCGCGCACGCCTCGGTCGCCTTTACTTCGTCGGTGAAGGGATAGCCTGAGGGCGGGACGGAGCAGGGGTCGCGAGGGCGCAGACCCGTTTGTCCGCGGTGCGAGCGGGGCGGCCGGCCCATAGCGGACCTGAGCCTCAGGTCGATGAAAAGGGGGTGGTCGCCCTAGCAGACGGTGGCTCTGCTGCAGCTAAGGGGCGGAAACCTGGCGGCGCCTGTTTCCCCAGATGAGCTCTGAGGGAGACTGAGCCTATTGCTCCCTGAAGGATCACCAGCTGGGGCTCTTTTCTGGGTGCTATCTGCCCAGGCCAGGGCTGGGGACAGGGCGCCCCACGAAAGCTCCGTGGTGAGGCAAGCCGTGTGCCCCGCGGGCACGTGGTGACATTCAGGCAGCAGGTCGTGTGGTGGGCCGGCTAGAGTGGCGCAGAGGTAGGCCTCCCCACAAGAGGGCCACTCAGCTGGGTGCCACCCCACCCCCACAGCCCTCGTGGGGTGGGTGGATGGGGTCCCAGCTCAGCGCCCTGCCACTATGGGGACTTGAGGAAGTGCTCTGAGGCTCTCCCAGGACTGGTGAGCATAGCCTGGCCCAGGAAGGGCCTCCTGGGGGCTGTCCCACTGGATCCCGCCCCACCCTACCGGAGACCCACAACTCCTTCCTAACTTGACTCCTTCTTGCTGCAGCTGGGTCCACTGTGGCTTGGAAGAGGTAGGAGGGATGCCCCAAAGAGGAAGGTGGGCTCCCACCCCAGGGTGGGGTCTGGGGGCAGGGAAGAGAGGAGTCAGGGAGAGATGGGGGAGTGGAGAAAGAGACGGAGGAGGAGCTGAGAGCCGATGACGAAGATGGAGCCTCCAGAGACGGAGGAAGATTGAACTTCTTTCCCAGATGCCCCCAATTCCTCGCCTCCAGAGGATGGGACACGTCACCTGTCAGGCAGCTGCCCTGCCCCCACTCCAGCGGCCCTCCCCACTGTACGCCCAGCACTTACAGAACAGGGCCCAACAGATGACAAAGACTGTGACCTGTCCACCCAGCACCGTGTCGGGTGGGCAGGGAGCTCTTTACAGACGCCCGAGTGGTCGAGGGTGGGGACATCCTCAGGGAGCCGGGCCGGTCACCAACTTGAGGGAAGCCCATCAATCCCAGCCCTGGAGGGGCCAGACTTCCAGGCTTGGGGACAGAGGGTGTGGCTGAGCCAGAGTCCTCAGAGGGAGGGTAGGTCAGACCACGTCCAGCCTGGGGCTGGCTGCGGGGCCAGGAGCTGGGGCCAGGGCTGGAGATGCCCACTCGGGGAGGCCTGGTTTGGGGTGGACTGGCACTCAGGGGAAGGTGGTTAGCAGCCAGCTGTGTGAACTCAGGTCAGTTCCTTCATCTCTCTGTGCTTCAGTTTTCTTCTTTGTACAGCCCTACCTCATGGGGTGCTGGTGAGGAATGAGGGAATGTTTCCATGGAAAGCCCATGCAGGAGTGCCCGGCATGTAGCAAGGGCTATGCCAGTCTTGGCTGTCACTGTCACCTATTATGGTAGATGCCAAAGGACCAGCATCCCTCACATGAAAAGGCTCAGGAAGTGGCATCTTAGAAACGAAAACAGATCCGTCATCCAGGGCAGCACCTCAGTCACAGGTGCAACCACCAGGGGCTCTCCTTCCTCAGTAAAAGAAGCAGCTTGCCAAGGAGTGTGTCTCACAACGCAGGTGTGTAAAGTCACAGTCGCACCTGCACGTGTTTGCACAGGAAACATCACAAATGGTGGAAATGGTGTCAGATACTATCCTAGGCTTGGGGATGTGGGTTCCCCACTTTCTCCTTCTTTCCTGCCTTTCCATAGTTCTCAAGATGAGACGGTGTGGGGAGAGGGAGGTGGGGGTCCCAGTCCAGACCCTGCGGGACCCTGGGCAAGTGGGCTGTTCCTGCGGGTGGCCCCCCTGCTGTCACCACCCTTGGAGAGGCAGAGCCTCCGTCAGCCCTCCGCCCAGGGGGGCAGCAGGACAGGGAGGACCTCTGCCCCTGATGTGCTGTGTGTTGGGAGCGAGCTCCTGCACCTCCCTGGGCCTGACTCTGTGGAGTGAGAGAAGGGCAGGGCTGGCCCTCTCAGGCCCTCCGCACCTTGGGGACGGTTCAGGATGTCAGAGGAGGCCCCAGGTTACAGGGCGTGGAGAGCCCAGCCAGGCCTCCCTCCTCCCAGGGCCTGCCCTCCCTCTCCCCTCACTCTGGCCCAAGTAATTCAAATCCCTGGAGCCTGGGGCACTGCCTCACTTCCCCGGGCCCTCCCCATGGGTGTGGCTAATGTGTGGGCCCTGCTCAGTGGCCGTGGCCATTCTCATCACTGGACTTCCAGGTCCTGCGAGGCCTTCCCCGGCCATGCCAGGGTTTGGATCCTCTCCCCTTGCTTTGTGTTTTCTCCCAGCCCCTATCACTGACTGCTCACATGTCTCTATTTACCCTGCTCATCTGACTCCACTGTCCTGTCAGCTCCGTGACCTGGGGGTGGCTCCAGGAGGGGCCAGGGAGAGTCCTCCAGGCCTGGGTGACCGCTGTTTCTGCAGTGCCTGGAACAGCGCCGATAGCAGGTGCTCCATACTGTTTGCGGAGCGGATGGGGCACCCAGCGTCCTCTACGGTCACCTGGGCAGGGTCAGCCAGCCTGGGCCGGCAGCTTCGGGAACAGTGGTGCCAGAAGCTCCATCCTGAGTGCCCACCGGGCCTCACTGCACTGTTGGTCCAGGCTCCGGCCTCAGGCCCCAGGTCCTGCACAGACCCCAGTGGGGCTGAAGCTGCACAGGGGCCCCCAGTTCTGCAGCGCCCTCCCAGAAAACAAAGGCCCAGTCCTGGACCTTGGACCCTGGACCAGGGCCACGCCAGGTCTGTGTGCTGAATGTGCCTCGGGCTCCAGAGAGTTGGCCTTGGGAGAGGCCGGAGCCCAGAGCTCCCCGACGGAGCTGGGCAGGCTGGGCAGGGCCCTGGAGATGAGGGGTCAAGGAGGACAGTCAGCACACAGGGTCACTTGGGCACTGGCGTGGGGCACTCTGCCCTCCTGACGTCACCATCCCGGGACCCAGTGTCCAAGAGGAGGGTGGTGTCCTGCCTGGGGACACACATGGGGTCCCACATGCTGGTCTGAGTGGGAATCCCTAGGCCTCTGGCCTGGATCCATTCATCAGTGTGACCCCCGCCCCCACCACTGATGTGCTCCCACCCCCACCCCAGAGCTCCAGGGCCCAGGTTCGAATCCTGCCTCACCCGCCACTCAGTACGTGACGTGAGCCAGAAGCACGGTCCTGCACAGGTCCTCACCCTGGCCCACCAATCACGTCCCCTGGGTGGCACAGGCTGCCTGTCCCTCAGCCCTGGTGCCCCAAGGGGCAGGGAGGAGGCTGTGTTTTCAGAGGGGCTATCCCAGGTATGAACAAGGCACGAGACCCCCAGGACTCCGTGTGCACGGGGTGCTGGCCCAAGCACAGAGCCTGGAAAGAGCCCCAGGAGGTGTGATGGAGCCGCCCTAGAGAGGGAGAGGGGCCTGCAGCGGGGGGGCTGGCCTGTCACTGGGGACCCTTTTGTATAGTTTGAATTGTTTACTGTGCATGTGGAGTGCTTACAACAAACAAAATAAAAAATTTAAGAAACAGGCAGAGAGGCTCTCCTCAGGACAAAGGGAGGGGACAGGATGGGGACACTGTGGGGGCCTCACATCATAGCAGCCCCCTCCCACGTGGAAACTTCTCCATCCCGTGAAGTCTCTGGGTCAGTCCTCACAGCAGAGAGGGGTCACAGATAAACATCTGAGGCCCAGAGAGGTTGAGCAAGCTAGTCAAGGCCACACAGCAGGAGCCAGGAGTCCTTGGGGGCACTGCCTGGCCTTCTGCAGTGATGTCCTCTCTTCCAGGTATCACACATTTGCTCCTGCTCATGCCAGAGCTCTGGCCCACGTGACCAGATGTGGGCCAGGTGGTGACTCAACACAGCCCTGGACCCCAACTCTGACCTCAACCTGGGAGCACGCAAGGATGGAGGCTGTCTGCAACTAAGCCAACGGGCCTTTATTAAGGGCCTACTGTGCGCTGTGGGTGCTGCCCCTGGGCCCCCATGAACATGGGGATCTGTCTCTCCTCCAGGTGTCATCTCTTGGGGCTCCCAGGACCTCACACCCCTGCCCCCAATGCTCCTCGGTATGTTTCATCTCAGCCTTTATGGGGCCCTCTTGAGTGTCTGCTCCATGCTGGGTGCCAGGGATACTGTGGTGGGACCTGGCTCAGCTTGTGGAGGGGGGCAGGCAGAACAGGCTCCCTTGAGGAAGAGGTGCCTGAGCAAGGGTTAAGGGATAGGTCGGAACATTGGGCAGTGGAAACTGGAGCAGCCCAAGGCCCAGGAGAGAGATGGGCCGTCAGCAGGCTGTCCCGCATCACTAGGGCCCAGCGTGCCTGGTGGTGGGAGCTGGAGGGAGCCAGGGAGGGCCGGAAAAAGCAGAGGGGCGTGGCCCGACCAGAGTCAGGAGCCAGCAGGGGCCTCGACTGGGCCGGGCATGTGTGAGGAGCACCACTGCCCGGCATGGGACACAGCGGGGTGCTCCTGGATCCTACAGCTGGCCAGGACCCGAGAGCAGCAAGCCGCCAAGAGCAGTGAGCAGGGCGAGGCTAACAGGAGCCGGCTGCAGGCCGGGGGCCCCGCTGGCATTGCACAGGTCAGTAGAGCAGCACGTGATGTTCTTCTCGCCCACGTAATAGTTCTCTGAGTCACCCACACAGTCCGAGCTGCAGCCCTTGCTGATGACGGTCAGGCCAACAGCACCTGGAAGGGGCAATGGACCGTCGGGCTAGGCTCGGTCCTGGATACTCACCCGCCTGGCCTTGCCCCAGCTCACATGCCCCCTCCTGTCCCCACTCTAACCAAAACTCTAGAGTCACCCTAGGTCAGCCTCAAGCCTATGAGCAGTGTGAGGGCAAGGGCCTGATGTCATTCATGTCCACATGCCCAGGGCAGCCAGACCTTCCGCTGGGCACTAGAAATGTCTAATGAATGAGTGAATGCAGGGATGGATGGGCAAGGGATTGATGGGGGATGGATGGGGGATGGGTGGATGAATGGATGAGTGATGGGTGGGGGGATGAATGGATGGATGAGTGATGAATGGGGGGTGAATAGGTGGATGGATGGGAGAAGGGATGGGGGATGGATGGTTGGATAAGTGATGGATGGATGGAGGGAAGGATGGATGAGTGATGGATGGGGAGATGGATGAATGGATGGGGGGATGAATAGGTGGATGGATGAGTCATGGAGGGGGGTGGATGGATGGGAAGCTGAGCACCTCTGTCTATTTGTGGATAGATGAACAAGTGGGCAGGTGGACAGGCGGATGAACAGTTCAGTGGCAGAGACCTGAACCCAAGTTCTCTGAGACCCTACCAAAGGAGGGAAGGTGCAGGGAGTCTAAGGGGATGGTGCGGTGGGCAGGGAAGGGCCATTTCCAGCCCAGGGAGGGCTCTGGGCAGGATCACAGAGAGGACTGCGGGGACAGCAGGGCCACTCACGGATGTGCTCTGTCCAGCACCAGGTCTCAGAGCGGGTGCAGTTCTGCACGTGGTGGCAGTCCTCGTTGCTCACCTTGGCTTTGCAGGAGTAGCACTGCAGGGCGGTGCCTGTGGGGGGAAGGGGTGCTCAAAGGGTGCCAGCCTGCTCATCCACGGGGTGGGAGAGTGCTGTCTGGCCCCTTCCAGGCTGCTGGGACATGAAGGAGCGCAAGAACCCACCACAAACTGGGACACCCCTCACCGGGAGGGCACTGCACTCATCAAAGTCCACCCAGGATGGCTTTTCTGCCCAATTCCTGTCGTGGCGCCTGGAATCCACCATTAGTGCCCCAGCCTGCCTCTGAGGGTTTTAGAGCTCTGTTGAAATGCCCACGCTCCTGAGAGGAAGGTAGTGACGAGCCCTGGCGTGGGGACAACTGACCCCATCTGGCAGCCGGCCCAGCTGGGCACTGGGCAGGTGAGGGCAGGGTGGACAGGACCCTTCCTGGAATTGCCCATGCCACCGGGCATCGAGGCCCTTCCGTCCTCATCCCCAGCAGCCTATGCTGTGAGACCATGGGTGGGCCTCTGGCCAGGTCCTGCCTTGTCCCTGGGGGTAGTGGCCCCAGCTGTCATGACAATTAGGTCTCCCCCTGGTCAAAACAATAATGCAGCCAGATCCAGGTCACCCCGATGCAAACAGCCTCCATACCGCCAGCCCTGTGCTCATCATCACTTACACGGGGGACCCCGGGAGGCCTTGGGGGCCACTGTTGTGATTCCCAGTTTCCAGAAGAGGAAGCTGAGGCTCCGAGAGGTTTAGTGATTACCCAGGGACCCTGGGCCAGGAGACACCAACCCAGGCCTGGAGTCCAGACCAGAGCAGCACAGGCCCACCCCTCCCCAGGGGACCCAGAGTGGAGAGCAGGACCCGGGTCCTCTTGGGACAACCCCTGGCCCTGCCCCATTCCAGTCTTCCCTCCTTCCCTCTGTGACACTCCTTAACTTGGGGCTTTTTGCCCCTGTGCCTCCCACCCCCACAGGTTCTCCGTGCATCTGTCTGTCTGCCCCTCCAGGAGCCAGGCCCTCCCAACGGTGGTGAAGGAGAGACACTGTGTGCTGCCCGCCTGCGTCTGCCTCAGGAGACCGCCGGGGGCCGACCGCGGGCTGAGTCCTGCTGCCTCCTGGCTGCATTAAGAGCTGCCCCAGAGGGGACACGGGTGACGAAAGCCCCTCTTTCCTGAGGCTGCCTCCCTTTTCTTCCACCTGACCTCCCTCCTCCCCGTCCCCCTCCTCCGCTTCCTCCTCTCTCTGCCCCTCTGGGCTGGGTCCTCTCTCCGGGTGCCCCCACCCCCAGCCCTGCTCCCCCGAGGTCTCACCTGACTGCAGGGCCAAGCCAGTGGCCAGCAGGGCGAGAAGGACACCCTTCATGGTCACAGGCAGACAATGGTGGAGTGGACCTCAGGGCGGCTTTATATAGCTTCGGCCAGCAAGGGGGAGGCTCCGCTGCCTGCGCCCGGCGTGGACAGGTTCCCCGGGCTGTGAGCGCCCGAGGGTGGGGCCGATCCCAATCTCCAGCTGCCCCACCAGGCTGCACCCTCCCGCTCCTTTGTCCTTCTTTCTGCTTCCGGAAGGCAGAGCCTACCTGGGGCAGGGGCCACTCTCCTCACCCGTGGCCATTTCTCAGCCACTCCCAGGATGAGGCCTCAGGCTACACCTCCACCCTCTGAGAGTGGGCAGCCAAGCCAGAGGAGGGAGACTCATTCACTCCTCCAGTCTTTTAGCCAAGGATGAAGGGCACCTCCTATGGGCCCCACTGTGCTCCGTGCAGACTGAGCGCTGCCCTCCTCGGGCTTACAGTCCTGTGGGTGTGGCAGGCCTCGATCAAATGTCACAGGCAGATCAGCACGAACCTCTGCCAACGAGAGGTGCAGGCTGCAGAGGGGGTGCCTCAGGGGCCGTTCTGGGGCAGCCCTGGAGGCTGAGGGGGTGCTGGTGCAGCCAATGTGCACAGACCTGGAGCATCGAGTGGGCGCAGGCTGGGGCTGCGAGCCCTGCCCTCATGACCTTACTTAAGCCCCATGCGACGTGGAATGTTAGCTGCAAGGGAGTCAGGGAAATGCAGTGTTAGCGGCCTCTGCTGTGGGAGGAGGTGGACAGGAGTTGGCACCAGGCTGGGCACTCCCTGTCTGGACCCCAGACCCACTCCACATCCTGCTTTGAGTCCTGGGATCCCATAAGGATTCTGTAAGGGCTTCCATCGGCCAGAGACCTGAGGGTGGGAGGTTCAGCAGTCAGGCCACCTCTTCTGCTGCACCCTGACTGTTGGACCGTGGTGGCAGTGGCTGTGTCCCTGCTGGCCAGCCTTCTCCCATCGTGCCAGCTCTGGCCAACCTCTGGTAACTGTTCCTTCCCCTCATCTCCCCACACTCAAGGGCCAGTGGCTTCCTGCTGCTTTTGGTTTGGGGTCATTAGTGGTCCCTGTTGACCCTCTCAACCTGATCCTCCCTTTGAAAAGGTCTTCCCAGGACTCGTTGGAGTGTCTGGCCACACCCACTGCTTGCTGGCCTGAGTGTGTCTGAGGGACCACAGGGCCATCCTACCAGGGGGCAGGGGAGAGTGCCTTTCATTTCCCGATGCCCTCCTGGCCCTGTGGACGGCATCTCTGACTTGCATCTTACTCCCCCCTCCTTGATTCCCCCTAGAAAAGGGCCCTGGGGATGTCAGGGTCAGTGAGGGCACCTGGGCAGTGGGGGAAGGCCAAGGGGCAGGTGCTCCCTCCTGGTTGGGGGCAGCTCCCACCTTCTCACCTTGAGCCCTGGATGAAGATGATCCGCCATGTGGGCCAGGGTGACCTGAGACCCAGCCCTCCCTGGGACTCACAGCACCTCTGGAGTCTCCACTGCCCACCCCCTGGCACACTCCAGGTTGGGCTCTTTCCCGTGGAGATTGTCTCTCCTTTGAAGGTCAGGAGCCCAGGACCCAGAGAGGGGCAGGAACTTGCTCAAGGTCACACAGAGGTGAGTATGGCCTCTCTGCCAGCATGCCAGCAGTCCACTCTGCCCACCTGGAACTTTCTCTCTGAACACCCCCTCCAGCCCACAGTCCCATAAGCTCAGGTACCTCTCACAGTCAGTAAAGTGTCTGTGACCTCACTGTTTCTTGTGTGGCTGCCAGCCTGTTTGCCTCCCGTAGCTCACGGGGACTGGGGGTGCCCTGGACTGGAGCCTTCCTTATCTGTCTTTGAATTCAAGGCACCCGGCACCTAGCACCAGCCTGGAACATTCATTCCTCAAATATTGACAGGTGCGTACATGTTTGTTGATCTGATTTGACACGAAGTGGTTAGTCTAAGGCAGTGGTTCTCAAACGGGGGCGCTTCTGCGCCACAGGGGACATCTGGCAATGCCTGAAGACATTTTCAGGTGTCCCAACCCGGGCTTGCTGCTGGCTTTCATTGGGTGCAAGCCAGAACGCTGCTCACCATCCCGCAGTGCACAGGACGTCCCCCGTGATGGAGAGTCACCCGCCCGGTGTCAGGCAGACCACAGGGGCCAGAGCCCCGCCCGGAGTGTGGGGATGACGCAGCTGCCCGAGGGGTGTGGAGGGCAGAGTGTGAAACCAGCAGGCTGCTCTCCAGCCTCCAGGTCCCATGAACTCTGCCTCGCTAGGGTGCCTGGGGACCCGCCACCCCTTTCTTCCTTCTGATTTCTCCCTTTTGGAATGGGAATGTCTATCCTGGGCCTGTCCCTCCCACCCTTGTATTTTGGAAGCACGTAACTTGTCTGGTTTCACAGGTTCATGGCTGGAGGGGATTTCTGACTCAGGGTGAATCATAGCTGCAGTCTCACCCCTGGGCTATGTGTGACGTCCAGATGAGACTGGACTCTGGACGCTCGAGCTACGCGGGAGTGTTAGGGCTGCATGTTGGGATGAAATGAATGTACTTTGCATGTGAGAAGGACAAGAATTTGGGGGGCCAGGGGCAGAATGCTATGCACTGACTGTGTCCTCCCATAATTCATATTTTGAAGCCCTGACCCCGATGTGAGGGTGTTTGGAGGCGGGGCCTCTGGGAGGTGATTAGGGTTAGATGAGGTCACAAGGGTGGGGCCCCATGATGGGATCAGCGTCCTTATAAGAACAGACCCCAGAGCTCGCTCTCAGTCACCTGAGAACAGACTGAGAAATGGCTCTCTGCAGAGTGGGAAGTGGGCTCACGCCAGAACCTGACCGTGCTGGCAGCCTGATCCCAGACGTCCTGCCTCCGGAGCAGTGAGAAGATGCATTTCTGTTCACGTCACGTGGTCTGCGGGATTTTGTTACGGCAGCCCGAGCAGACAGAGACTAATGACCACAGCTCAAACGTTAAAGACCCTGGCTGTGAAGCCCCGAGAGACAGGCGTGACGCTCCTGACCACAGGCTCAGCTCTGACCTCGGCCCCAAACTGAGCCCTCACTAGGGTCACAGGATGAACTCTGACCCTGCTCACCAAATAAGCTTTGATCCTGATCACACCCTGAGTCCTGACCCTGGTCACACCCTGAGTCCTGACCCTGGTCACACCCTGAGTCCTGACCTTGGTCACTCACTGAGCCCTGATCCTTGGACCTGGTCACATGCTGAGCCTCATCCCTGTCACTCATGCTTTGGGCACACACTGAATACAGTCCCTCAGCCTAAACTGAGCCTGGATCCTCTGGTGGTCCCACTTTCAGGGAAAGTCTGTGACAAAGGGGCAGGACTCGCTGCAGTCCCTCCAGGCAGTGGACAGGGTCTGGGCGTAGCTTCAACATGACACCCTCAGCCCCCTTCGTTTCCTCTGCTCTGAGGTCACCTCTTGGGACTCCAGATTTTCCTGTTTTCTCTTGACCCTCCACCTACCAGCCCAACCCCCAAGAGGCAGACCAGTTGGGCTCCCTGGAGAGCCTGCCTGTTCACATAGCCTGTGAATGCCCCACTCTTGGGAGGGTGTGAAGCTGGGGCTGGAAGGACCAGCAGTGGGGCCAGGCCCTGGGAGGGGCAGGGTGGATAGAGGCAGACCTCCACCTCACAGGGGGTCCTTGCCAACACACAACCACTACCTCCCGGGGCTGCCACATGGTCCCACACTGGAACAGACATCATTTTTGGATGAGTTCTTTATTTTATGCAGAGCTAATTAAAAAAAATAAAGATGGCATGTCAGTTGTAAAACCACAACTGATTTCACCTTCCACTTTTGTCTTATCTTTTAGAAGAATGCAGTCAGAAATCAGAGGGGTAATCCGTGTGCTGCCAGGTCACTGATAGATGGGCGAGGGCATCCTTGGTGCCAGGGCCCCTATTTTGGGTTCTCGAAATTAAGGCCATGTCTTGCAAGCTCTGTGTATGTGTGCTGGGGAAACTGAATCCCACGCAGACGCCAGGAGTCTGCTCCCCATCCCCAGTCCACTCTGCCCAAGCTCCCACAGGCCCCATCCTGGGTGCCAGCCTGTCTCTAAGTCCCCAAAGGGCCCTGTGTCCCTGAGGAGGTGTCTCTTCCTGGTTCTCATAGAGGCATCCTACGGCCCGTCAGTGGCTCTGCCCCAAACCTGCTCCCCTGCAGCCCCAGCACCAAGGTGGCGATGGGCCCAACCCCTCCTCCTGCCCCGGCCCCTCACTGGGCCTTTCTGCCTCTGGTGCCTCTCAGAGCTGTCCCCGTCTCTGCCCTCCTCTTCTCATGCCCACTTCTCCCCACTGGAGTGAAGTCAGCATGCTCAGGAGACCCCAGCCCGCCTCAGGCAGTCCCCTCTCTGCTAGGCAGGTGTGGGCTTCGCAGACACCTCAGCCGGGAGCCAAAGCCCCCCGCTTTGCAGTGAGACACTCATCACACCAAGACCTTCCCTCTGGGGGCTGGCTGGTGATGTCTTCCTGCCCGAGGCCCCCAGAACCTGGATGGGGCTCCGCTGGTCCAGAGCCACACATGCAACTCCTGTGGGCCTGGAGGAGGACGGTGAGATCCAGAGCCAGAGTGGCCTGGTGGCTCAGCGAGGACCCTTCCTGGAGTGCCCTGGGAGACCAGGGGTGGGGCAGGGTAAGGATCTGCGCAGACTGACCCTCTCAAAGGCCACTCTGGCTGGGCAGGTGGATGGGGAGGCTGGTCGGGAAGGAGGCTGTTGTGGTGGACCAGGCGTGATCTGGGGGCTCGACTCTGTGCTGGGGGGAGGTGAGCCCTCAGTTCCGGGCCCCAGGAGACACCAGTGGATGTTCTTCCTTCTGCTCCTCTCTTTCTGACCCCTTCCTCTATGCCAGAGTGGACTCAGTCCTTGGGAGGAGGCCCGAGGGTCCTAGAGTGATGGTGGGAGCATCTGGGGGAGCCCCATGCATCTTGAGGGTTGAACCCCAGTTCCATGCTGAGCCCCAGCCCCCTGCCAGCAGCACCCTGTGTCCACGAGGTGGCAGCAGAGTGTCACACACAGGGACGGAGCCAGCATCCCAGGCACCACCTTGCTGCCCCAGGAGACTCTGCTAAAGGACTGCCTGTCCAGGAGTCCTGGGTTCCAGTCCCACCTACGTGCATGTTGTGTTCGGTGCCCCCATTTCCTCCCCCATCGAACACATCAGACTCGAGCATGCCCATGTCCCTGAGCCACAGTGTGTGCACAACAAAACAGCTGCTGCTCCAAGCCTCTCAGCTTTGGAGTGCTTCACCATGCAGCAGCAGATGGCTGATCAGGGGTCAGGGGCAGAGGCAAAGACCAGGGACAGAGCAACTGCAGGATCAGGTGGCTTGGACGGGGGGTGGGGGGGCTGGTGGGAGTGAGAAGTGGTCAGATGTTGCGTGGATGTAGGGGCAGAGCTTCTGGTCCACTGGGTGGGGGTTGTAAGGGTGACTCTGAGTTTTTTGGCCTGAGTGAATGGAAAGGTGGAGCTGTCACTCACTGAGATGGGGAGGGCATAGACAGAGCAGGGCTGAAGGAAGATCACCAGCTCTGGTTTAGAAATGCTGGGTTTGAGGTGCCTGGGAGAAGGCTACATGGTGATGCTGGGTAGGGCATAGGAGTCTAGAATTCGCCAGAGGGGTCCTGGCAGGGGACATGAATTTGGGAGTTGCCTGCCTTTGCTGGTATGTAAAGCCGCGAGACTAGAGGAGCTCACCCAGGGAGTGGGTGTGGACGGAGAGTAGAGAGCCAAGGAGTGAACCTCGCCAGTTAGGAATCAGCAGGGCAGGGTGAGGAAGGAGGACCAGGGGGTGGTGGCATCCTGGGAGCCAAGGGAAGAAAGTGAATGAAGGAGGAGGGAGCTATCAAAATCCATCTTAGTTCCCTGCTGCTGCTGTAACAAATGACCATGAACTTGGTGGCTTAAAACAGCACATATTTATTATCTTATAGTTTTGGAGGTCAGAAGTCTGAAACAAGTCTTATGGAGCTAAAACCAAGGTGTCAACAGGGCTGGCTCCTTCAGGAGGCTCCAGGAGAGAATCTGTTTCCTTGCCTTTTCCAGTTTCTAGAGGCTTCTGCTTTCCTTGGCTTGTGGCCCCTTCCTCCACCTACAAAGCACATGCTCTGACCTGTGTCTGTTGTCATTTCTCCTTTTCTCCCTCTGCTTCCATCATCACATTGTCTTCTCTGACTCTGACTCTCCTTCCTCCCTCCTATGAGGCCCCTGTGATTACACTGGGCCCACCCTGATAATCAGGGTCATCTCCCATCTCAAGAATCTCAATTGCATCTGCAAAGTCCCTTTGCCATGTGAGGTAACATATTCACAGGTTCTGGGGGTTAGGGTGTGGACATCCTTGGAGGGAGCATTATTCACTCCACCACAGTCTGCCCTCTGGTCCTCAAAGATTCACATTTGTCCCACATGCAAAATACATTCATCCCATCCCAAGTTACTGTCAACACAAGTAATCCATAGCCAATCTATAAATCTAAATTGGGGTGAGTTTATTATGAGTCAGCTCTGAGGACCATATGGCCAGGGAGAGTCCTTTCACAAAGGAATGGAGCACTCCAAAGAAGCAGGGTGTACACAGCAGTTATATACCGTCAAAGAGCATGTATTACATATGATCGGAACGTCCCTTTTACAACAGTCATGAGATTGCTTTGCTGGCACAGCATTTCCGTGAACGTGGCAGGTCTGTGGTCTTGAGGTGGGTGGTCACAGCAGGTCAGCAATCAACCCCTAGCCTAGGGGGAGATGCTTATCCTTAAGGAAATGCCCATGTGGGGAAAGTTACATCCTTATCTTTCAGGGCATTGTTCTTGTCTTTGGGACGTTGCAAAGACTTAAAGCAGATATACAATGCGTGCTCAAGGGCCACACAGGCCCTTTTGGAAAAACAAGTTCAGGCTGAATTAGTTTTACACCCAGTGGCTTCCTCATATCCTCCAATATCTCCTATTGCTTGTCACTTACTTATCAGTACCCCCAAGTCTCCACTCATTACGGCATCAACTCCAGTCCAAGGCTCACCAGCCCAAAAGGTCTGAACCTCGTCATCCAAATCATCTACATTAGAGATGGAGGAGGCTCTAGCGGAGTAACAGGCCGCGGAGGGAGAAAACAGCATTGGCCACCGGCTTTCGCCACGGGAAGGGGCTGTCACTGCCCGCCCCCGTCAGGAGCCCCCACCTGGAAGCCCGTCCCATCGGGGGCACCAAGCCCAGTGTGCCTCCTGCCCAGCCGTGCCCAGGACTCCCAGAATCCCCACTCCTTCCACCCAGGGGTTCCACTCATCACAAAACCCGAGATTCCCACCCTGCAGACGGCCACGTCGAGGCGCAGGCGACCCCGGGCCGCGACCACGCCCCCGCCGCTCTCCCGCCCGGCGCCCCGCCCGCCCCGCAGAGCCACCGAGAGGCGAGTCCTCCGGTTGCCTAGAGCGTCCCGGAAGTGGCTGGGAAAGGCGGGAGGCGCGGACCGGCGGAGGCGGAGCGGCGCACTTCCGGCGGCGGCGGCGGCGGCTCGGGTCGCAGGTGAGTGGGGACCGGGCGGTACGCGATGCGTGCTGCTCGCGGTGGTTGGCGGCCTCCAACCCGCCCGGCCCGGCGGACGCCCCAGAATCGCGCCTCCTCCCGCCCCCGCGCCGCGAGCCCGCGGGACCCCGGCTCCGCCGCAGAGGGGCTCGGCGCCCGGAGAGCCGGACCGACCCTCGGCTTCGTTTTCCCTCTGCCGTGGCCCTGCCCCCTGAGCGCCCAGACGCGGCGCGGCGGACGCGCCTCCCGGACAGGCCTCTCTGGTCGTCCCGGGTTCCCTCGGCGCCGGGCCCCGCGGAGGACGCGTCTATGCGGGACCGCGCCCCCACCCCCGGGAACGCCCTCCCAGGCTCTCCCCGCAGGGACGAGGGACGCACCCCGCGTGTCGTCCCTGCTCGGGGACCCCCGTCCTCTTCCCTCAAGAGGGAACCTCTCTCTCCCTCGGTCTCCAGAAGACTTGTTTCGGGGGTCTTTCTCCCGGATGGTCCCAGTAAGTGGGATGAAAATAGGGACCCCTTAAGCAGGCGGGGGACCGGCTCGGGAGGGCGAAAGGACGGCCAGAGCTGCCTGGTGACAGGCCTGGAATTTGTCTTTGGGACTCCTGAGACACTTGAGTAAACTTCTCATTTCTCTTGAGTTGTGGTCTCAAAGGGCTACTTTAGTATGCTGCACGTACGAGGAGGCCCGTGGCCTCACCAACTGCATCGTCAGAAGAGGTGGCCCCAAGGAGTTGGGAGGGAGGTGGGGGGGGTCCTGCTGGAGGTGCCTCTGTGAGTGCTGTGGCCCCCTGGCTGTGCGGCCCTGGTGGGTGCAGGTGGTGGGCGCGGTGCGCTGGCTGAAGCTGTTCGCTGTGTGATCTGCAGCCCCTCCGGGTGACAGAGGAGAGAGTCATGAAGGAAGGGAGGGTCACAGCTGGCTGTGAGGGAGGAGACAGGACCATCATAGCAGACACACTGGGCCTAGCGGACCAGCCGGGGCCGGTCAGTGTCGGGGCAGCAGCTCTTCACTCCTCCCAGGCCGGAGGGTGTCAGTGTCACCCAGGTGAAGCGTCCGGGCCGGCGAGGATGCATCTGCTATGCCCTGCAGGTCTGCCCATGGCACAGGGAGGGGTGGATATTTGGGGAAATTGTTAGAAAAGGATGGAATTGTCCAGCCGGAAGGAACTGTAAGGACCCTGATCTTTCTGTAGATGAAGGGTGAAAACATAACGGAAACACCAACAAAAAGACATGTTTGTTCAGAGCTGTGGGCTTTATGAGAAGTCGCTTTCCTTTATATGATCTTACTAACTGTGACTAAAGATGTCAGTGTAAACTTAAACACAGAGTTTATTACTTGAAACGTACATAACTGGTTCAGGAAGAATGCCCTGCTCTCAGTGGGGCGGTAAGACAATTCTCCGTGTTCTTGTTTCCAGTATGAATTAGTGGCTTATTCATAGAGTATTCTAGATTAACGAGTACTTGGGAAGCCCTTACTGTGGCCTGGCCTTTTCCTGTGTCCTCTGAGTGCATGTGCGCACGTGTGTGTCTGAGTGTGTGTGAGTGTTGTGTGCACACATGTGAGAGTGCGTGTGTGAGCAAGTGTGAGCGAGTGTGTCCAGAGACATCTTAGACGTCTGAGCACGCGGCTGTGGAGACCAGTTGGCTGTTGGGAGACTAGCAGCCCCTCCCAGCTCTGGGAGGAGCCTGAGGCCCATCGAGGCTTGGTTTTCTAGAAGCAGTTTGGGGCCTGCTGCTGAAGGGGGGTTGGAGGAGCCTTGTTTCAGAAGAGGCTTGCAAGCTTCCCAGCCCTGGAAGGTTTTGAGGAATCTCTGCTCCCTGCAGCAGCTTCATCCCTTCCTTGGCTGTTCTAGAAGGAAGGAGGGATTTGTGAAGCTGGTAGATGAGGTGGGAAGTGGCTCTTAGGTTGCCCAGCGTCTGCAACCTCCTGGCTTTGTTCAGTGGCCTCCTTAGCCTTTTCCTGGGAAAGCCCGGTCGCTCCTGCGAGAGCCAGTTTTAATCTGGGGCTGTAGCAGGTGTCTCAGCTCACTTGGTGGAAGCTGGGAAGAGCTGGTGTGTCCAGCAGGCCGGGGGTTGGGCAGAGAGCTGGGCACCCCCCTGGACACCATGTCGCTTGCTGGCCAGCTCATGTGTTGGTCATTTCTACAACACTTGTTTCAGCTGCAGCTTCCTGGTGTGTCCCAAGTAATGAAGACATGCTTGCGAGTGGCCTGGGCACACACACTAACGTTTTCCTTTCTTCCCTTCTGGTTTCCAGTTCCTAAAGCACTATGCGTGTGAGACAGCGCTGTGAACCCTGGAGAGAGGCATCCACGGCTCAGACGGTAAACCCTCGATTACCCGGAAACCAGCTCCCAGGGCCCCTCTGCTCTCTGCTCTGTGTTTAAGGGGAGAAGCTGTCACTGTCTTTGAAGAGGAGGCCAGGAGTTCCAGCGGTGTGGGGGCGTCCAGGGGTGGTGTGACGCTGGTCAGCTCCCCTGCAGAGAGGACCAGGAACCAGCCACGTTGCTAGGAGCCCAGAAGACGAGGGACAGCTGAGGCAAGAGGTTGCTGGAACTAGAGGGAGGAACAAAGGACAAACTGTGGCTCCTGGTGGCCCAGGATCAGCAGAACAGGGCAGGCAGAGTGGAGAGAGAAACTGAGGCGGGGGGGAGCAGGAGGAAAGGGGAAGGAGAGTCAGGAAGGCCGTTAGGACTGGCCCAGGTGCATTTCCCCTGGCTGCGGAGACAAGCCACCCTGCACATGGCCTCCGAGCAGGCTGCCGGGAGGAGCCCGGGGGAGAAGCGCAAGAGGGTGGTGCTGACCCTGAAGGAGAAGATGGACATCTGCTCGCGCCTGGAGAAGGGAGAGAGCAGGAAGGCGCTGATGCAGGAGTACAACGTGGGCATGTCCACCCTGTACGACATCAAGGCCCACAAGGCCCAGCTGCTTCGCTTCTTTGCCAGCTCGGACTCCAACAGGGCGCTGGAGCGCCGGCGCACCCTGCACACGCCCAAGCTCGAGCGGCTTGACCGGGTCCTGTACGAGTGGTTCCTGGTGAAGCGCGCCGAGGGCGTGCCCGTCTCCGGTCCCATGCTCATCGAGAAGGCCAAGGACTTCTACGAGCAAATGCAGCTAACCGAGCCCTGCGTCTTTTCTGGCGGGTGGCTTTGGCGTTTTAAGGCCAGACATGGCATTAAAAAGCTGGACGCGTCCTGTGAAAAGCAGGTGGCTGACCACCAAGCGGCTGAGCAGTTCTGTGGGTTTTTCCGGAGCTTAACTGCTGAGCACGGCCTGTCCCCTGAGCAGGTTTACAACGCCGACGAGACCGGCCTTTTCTGGCGGTGCTTGCCAAACCCCACCCTGGAAGGCGGGGCTGCGCCCAGTGCCAAGCAGAACAAGGACAGGCTGACCGTCCTTATGTGCGCCAATGCCACGGGCTCCCATAGGATCAAGCCCCTGGTGATCGGGAAGGGCGGTGGCCCCAGGGCTTTCCGAGGCATCCAGCACCTGCCTGTGGCCTACAAGGCCCAGGGGAATGCGTGGGTGGACAGGGAGATTTTCTCTGACTGGTTCCGGCACATCTTTGTGCCCTCGGTGAAGGAGCACTTCAGGGCCGTGGGCTTGCCCGAGGACAGCAAAGCCATCCTCCTGCTGGACGGCTCCCGTGCCCACCCGCAGGAGTCTGAGTTGGTTTCCGATAACATTTTCACCGTCTTTCTGCCCGCGGGTGTGACCTCCTTAATTCAACCCATGGACCAGGGCATTCGGAGGGACTTTGTGAGGCATTTCGTCAACCCCCCGGTCACGCTGCAGGGCTTCCGCCCGCGGTGCAGCGTGAGCGACGCCATCGTCAACGTGGCCTGCGCCTGGAATGCCGTGCCCAGTGGCGTCTTCGGGCGCGCCTGGGGAAAGCTGTGGCCCGCGGGGGCATTGGCCGAAGGCTCATCCTCCGAGGAGGAGCCCGACCGCCTCAGGACTAAGCCTCACGACCACTCCTTTGCGCACGTCCTGGAGCCGGGCAGCGGGCTTCCCCGGGGCGCGGCCGCCGAGCGGGACGGGCCCGGACGGGCAGCTGGAGAGGGGCGCCCCACTGATGCGGGCCCGGCCCCGGCCGCGGGCAGTCCGGAGCAGGCTGACAAGGAGGGCGAGGAGGCGGCCTGGGAGCAGGCGGCCGCGTCCTTCGACGCGCTCGTGCGCTTTGCGGAGAGGCAGCCCTGCTTCACGGCGCAGGAGGCTGGGCAGCTGCGCATGCTGCGCTCCGTGTTCGTGAGGCAGCGGCAGGTGAAGCAGCGGCAGCCGGCTCTCAGGGCCATGGTCAAGCTCGAGGACCCCCAGCACGTGTCCTGCTTGTCCACAGTGGGCGAGAACTGACGGCCGGGCGGCCTCCACAGTGCGGTGTGCTGTGTGGCCTGTGCCGGCGGGAGCTCTCCCTCGAGGGTGGGCGCTGCTGTGTGGGGTCTCCTTGCTCGGGACAGCACATCCCCCATTAATGTTGCGGTTAATCGAGGTGTTACTGTTACCTGGCCTGTCTTGTGAACAGGAGATATTCTGGAAGGGCCCACCCAAACCTAAAACATGCCAGAGTCTCCTGTGGCCAGAACCCAGGACCTGGCCGGGCAGAGTCCTTGTGTTCGCTGGCTGAGTCTTGCTGTGTCCGAGGTTAGAGATGTCTGTCCGAGAGGAGGAAAGCCAGCCTTCAGGCCAATTGATGCAATGGCACTTGCAGGGCTGGCACGTCCCAGGCCCACCTCTCCCGCCCTCGGGGCTCAGTGTGCTGGTCTGGTGACCACGCTTGTGTTAGGTGGTCCTGGAGGGCGAGGGCTGGGACTCAGTTTATGATTTCGAGTCAGCATAGCCCCCAACTCTTGGCTTTACAGGCAACCTGTCATCTCCTGTTCGCGTGTCCCCATGTCAGGCATGACCTCACTTAGCAGCACGAGTCTCTCCTGGAGGTTCCTCCATGTTGCCAGCAGATCCCACCCCTTGGGCTCGGACCCCAGGATGTGGTGGGCCGCATGCTGGCTTGACATGGTAGAATTGCCTCCCGTAAAGCACGCAGGGGTCGCCCCGCTGGACCCCAGGGCACTGCCAGTGTGCATGGAGTCTTGGCTCAGAGTCCAGTATGCAGTCCACTCTACATGTTCCCGGAATTTCACATTTACAGCTTTTACACGAACAAACCTTGGTCAGGCGTTGGTTTGGAAGTTAGTCTTAGGTTTGCACATATACAGCAAAAACAGGAAAACAAGCTGTTGGATTTCTAGCAATATTTGAACTTTCGTTTGCAGCTGTTTACACCTTAGTGAGACTTGCAGGGAAGCCGGCTGTCGTGGTGGGTATGTAAAGGCCGGCTGTGGGAAGGTGACCATGGGAAGCCCTGTGGGCATGGCCGCCCTCCTTGAACCTACCTGAGATGGGTGTCTGTGCTCTTTTCACCGCTTTGCCCTCAGATTCCACCCCTTCTCGAGTTTGCATCACGGCAGCTGAACGGGCACGTGGTTTTGTTCTCTGCTGTTCTTCTGCCAAAAGACCTCTGTTCCCGTGCGAGCCGAGGGGCTCCGGGTTTGGTCTGCAGCCCGGTTCTCTTGTGTTCCCACAGCTCTCCAAACACTGGGGTGGCAGTCGTGGCTGCCGTGGCGCTGCACCATGGCGTGCTGTTCCTGCTCAGTGCGTGTGTGCGGATCGTGAAAGAGGCTCGGGTCAGTGTGTGCGTCTTGTTGCCAATCCTTTGGCTGTGCTGCTGTCGCATCTGTCTCCTTCCCTGTCTCGGTCACGTCTCTGCACCCTGTGCTTTTGTGCCTCCCTGTGCTGTTGAATCACAGCTGCCTAAGGTGTCACAGGAGGTGAGACGTCAGAGTCACGGGAGCGGCCACCCTCGGTGGTGACAGCATGGAGAGACGGGCGGAAATGCTCAGGCGCTCTCCCCCCATGGTCAGCCCCTCCGCCCGGCCCAGCGGTTTTCGAGCAGCAGGACTTGGCTGGGTGGGCAGAGCCGGGGCGGGGGCGAGGTTCCTGGCTGGCTCTCCCAGGTCCCTTGTGGATGGTTTGTCCCCAGCAGACTGTAGACCCCAGGCCAGACTCTTGCCATGCCCTCACAACCTGCTCCTGTCCTGGCTGTGTTTTGGCCGATCAATAAACGCTTTTCCATGGCCGACTGAGGGGTGTCTGTCCTCAGGGTGCTCCTCCTTCCAGAACTGGCTGCAGAGCACAGCTCTGGCTCCTCGGGAGGTTCTTGGTGGAGCAGAACTCAGCCTTCCTGGCCTCCCTCTCCCCTAACAAGCCAGCACGGCCTCCTCCTCAGCTGGGTGTGCCGCTGGTGATGCCAGGTGGAGTGTGTGTGTGTGTGTGTGCGAGGGGGGGGGTTCTTGTGCAAACTCAGGTGCGAGGCAAGGTGTGAGTGCTTGCGGAGGCCTGGCTGCCCATGAACGCCTCTGCCTCCATCCTGCTGCCCGGGAAACCTCCGCATCCGTCCCCCCAGTGACCATCCCCAGGTGCTCTGCTCTTCACTTACATCCAGTTTCTGAGAGGCTCAAGTGGCCAGAATGTTTTAGCCTCAGAATCTCTTTTCCCAAAGAATCTTAGGTGGAGCCCTGCTGGACTGGGCGTGAA
Source organism: Tapirus indicus (assembly GCA_031878705.1). NCBI lineage: Eukaryota > Metazoa > Chordata > Mammalia > Perissodactyla > Tapiridae > Tapirus > Tapirus indicus. The sequence continues at coordinate 2,352,918 of CM062935.1, forward strand.
ATTGAGCCAAGTAGGACCACGCCCCCCCCCCCCCCCGGCTGCTGAGGCCCCTCTCAGAAAGCCAGGGCACCCCAGAACAGAGTGTGGGAACACCTCCCTGTCCCTGTGAGCACCCAGCCCAGAGCCGCCCGTCTCCTGCCCACCCGCACTGGTGGGGTCACTGGTGCCGGGGTGTCTTGGTGGCTTCTCCATCCCACTAGCATGGCCGACTGAGGGGTGTCTTTCTTCCCGGTGTACAAACCCTTAAGGGACTGCTGCTGCTATACCTCTTGGATGCCCACTTTACCTGTGTGTATATAGTAACATTTAACACAATGGTTATGTAATAGCTCTAAGTTCATTAAAAGAATTTCAAGCCTTTCACTAAAACAATGCCCCACCTGTACATTTTTTTAATTAAAAAAATGTAATGCTTATGTACAAATGTGTATGTAATATGCTTTCTTAGAATGATGCTTGATTTAAATATAATGCATATTAAAATGTTTGAGGACAACTGTCAAAAAAAAACTGTCACTAGCAGAGCCTCTTCCCACCCCTGCGCTCACCTGGGGAGTGAGGGGGGCCGCACGTCAGGGCTCTCGGGACCTTGAGAGTGCTCCTGTGTCCAGTCACCGGGTGAAGGACCCTCAGTGGCCGTCATCCAGGGAGGGCAGGACACACATGCCCCACGCCCGCCTTCCTCCCCAGGCAGCAGTGCCAGTGCGCCTGTGCAGGACCCCGTCCAGGACTCGGCAGGCCCCTTTCTCGGCCTCTGCCACCTCGACCCTCCCCCTTGTCAGTGGCCAGAACGACTTGGCAGACCCAGAGCTGGGAGGAAGCTGCCCATGGCCACACAGTGTCCTCCACGGTGCCAGGGCGGGAGCTCAGCCTCTTGTCCCTATGGCGTGGGCAGTCGGGTGTCCCCGGTGCTGGGCAGGCCGTAGGTGCTGCTGCTGCCTGTTGGGTGGATGAGGGGCGTTGTTTCCTGGGCTCTGCCTGCAGTGCTGGGGTCCAGGGAAGGGAGACCTGAGTCTGATGGGAGAGGTGGGGCCTCCCTGACTCGGGACAGGTGGCCTCTGGCTGGGAGATCCCCATCCCTGAGCGTAGCCAAACAGTTAAAGTGCTGCATTAGAAGATACTCAGTGTGAAAGAAAGCAGCAAACAAAGAATAGAAGAGCAGAGACCCGAGGCAGTTGGGACACTGGAGGGCCTGTGGTGGCCACGCCCTGGGGCCCATCTAACCTCTGTGATGCCTGCTGAGGTGGGTCGTAGTTCCTGTTGAGGGGTGAGCTGTTGAGGCCCAGGGAGGCAGGGTGTGTGAGAGTCCCTGAGCTCTTTTACTCCACCCAAGGTCCTGCTGCAGCCCCCACGGGCCCTCAGCCCCACCTGCAGAAGTAGGGCCCAGTTTGATTCTGTCGACTGGACGCCTGGGTACGTAGTCCTCCAGTCTCCTGTGGGTTCTCGAGCTGTGCTTGTCACCTCTCATCCGATTAAGGTGTCCACCCACAGTGCAGCTCTGGCTGAGTTCCTGGCAGCTGCCATCTGGCTGCCAGCGGGCGCTCGGGGTTGGCCGAGGAGCCCGGGAGGAACAGCAGCACCGGCCCCTCCGCTGACGGCCGTGCTTCCCATTGAGGTTTCAGGCTATCCAGGACTTTGAGGCACACTGATTCATTTAAAATTGACCTTTCTCGGGGCCAGCCCAGTGGTGTAGTGGTTAAGTTTTTGCATTCTGCTTCAGCGGCCCAGGGTTCATGGGTTCAGATCCCGGACACAGACCTACACACCGCTTCTCAACCCATTCACTGGCGGCGTCCCACAGAGAAAATAGAGGAAGATGGGCACAGGTGTTAGCTCAGGGACAATCTTCCTCACCAAACAACAAAAAAACCCTTCTGGGTAATCTTGCCTTAGGAGAAAGTGTTATATGCGTTGGTGCTAAAGCACATTTCCTGCGATGGCATGAAACAGGCTGCTGTCCCGCGGCCCCCACAGAGGGCAGCATGCACTCTCCATGTGCCCTCTGCCAGCGGGGGCGCCCAGAGGGCATCTGAGCTCCCAGCACCCCGTCTTTACCCCCAGGTCAGCACACTACCGAGAGCACTGCACCCCTGGCTCTTACCCACCCCGGCAGTGTCCGAGTGGTCAGGCAGCTGGGGTGAGGTGAGAGGCTGTGGCCCATCGATCCGGAGGGGACCCCCGGAAGGGAGCTTCGGAGGTGAGGGCCCCGTCTAACAGGGGCAGGGGGTGGTGGTGGCGGCTCCAGGACCCTGGGAGAGGGGTTTGCCTCCTCTCCACCCCCAGCCCCTGCTGGCACCCCTATCTCGGGACCCTTGTGTCCATACCTCTGTCCATTTAGACTGGGGCCCTCTGGGAGGTCAGGATGGGCTTTTCCTTTCTGGGCGCCCTGAGCCCCGCACTGGGTGGGCATAGAGGAATGTTTCGGAAGGTAAGGGTGAGGGCAGCAGTTCTTACAACCGAGAAAAGATCTGCTAAAGCTCAGTGCCCGGCCTCTGGGTGGGCAGCATGAAATGGGGCTGTAGCTCTGACCACCCAGCCCTTGAGGCTCTTCGGGCTCAGGAGGAGCCAAGGCTGTGCTCCCAGCCCTCAGTCCCAGAGAGTCACAGGAGGGAGAGGGAGCCGGCTCCGAGGAGTGGCCGCTGAGTGGGTGCAGCTGAGTTGAAGCCAGTTGGGGCCCCAGGTAGATGCTCGTCAGAGAAGCAGGGACAGGCTCACCCCGCCTGAGCCACCGTGGGAGCCATTGGGAGCCCAGGACAGTTCCACGTGCCAGAAGTGAGGACAGGCAGGCCTCCCAGCTCCATTGAGGGCCTGTGGTTGTGGTGTGGGAGCATCTTTCAGGCCTTTATGGAGGCATCCCAGGTCCTGGGGGCTGCCTGGCCAGTGGGACAGAGGTGACCAGGATGAGGTCTTAGCCCTCTGTGGCAAGAGACAAGTAGCCCTGAAGCCCCTGAGCAGAGGGGTCCTGGCTGCAGGAGAGGCCTGTGCAGAGCTCTGTGGCAGAGCAGCCTAGAAAACTGGGAGGGCTTCATGGAGGTGGTGAGTTTGGAGCTGGGGCTGGGGGGACGAGTAGGAGTTCCTCTGTTGTGAAATCTGGCAGGACCTTGTGGGCACTGGGAAGAGTGCATGGAGAGACTGGGCAGGGCAGGGTGGCCTCCCAGCGGGATGGACGAGGGACACTCGAGGCCCAGCAAGGGGCAGTCATGGTGACCTGTGGGGGTGGTTTCACTGCCCCGGCATCTGTCTGGGCTCTCTGTGGCCTTTCCCCCATGGCACGGCTGTCAAGGGGCCCCCTGCTGAGCTCCTGTGGCTCCATCCAGGGACCGGGAGACGCCTCTTCACCTGTTTTAGATGGAGACACCTGGAACGAGAACCTTTAATGAGGCAGAATTTCGGGGCGGTTTTCAATGTCCTGGGGACCTGAGTTGGATGGGTGTTATGGACAAGAGGGGGCCTGGGCAGGAGAGAGCCAGGGCCTCAGGGATTCTGACTGCGGGACTGGCCACAGTGATCTCACACCTATTAATGCAGGGCCCCTGTGCAGTTGGGGCCCGCCGCCGTGCACAGAGGTTGCCAGGTTGCCCACCCTGGGAGAAGTCGCGTGGTGGGGCCTGCAGCCTGGGCTCGACCAGTGGGCTCAGCACCTGCTGTGCCATCGGAGCTGTGGGACCTGGGACTCCATGCCCTTCTCTGGCCCTTAGCCTCTGTCAGAACTAAGAGAAGGTCTGGGCCTTCCAGACCCCATCCAGCAGGGGCAAGTGGTGGGCCGGGGGCTTAAGGGAAGAAGCAAAGGGGCAGTGGCCTGTTCTGTTGTAATTTGTCAACAGACTGCTCGGCTGAGGCCGGTTCCCTGCCCGATGGACTGGGGCCTGTCCCAGTGGCTGTGTCTGGCTAGAGCTGTCACTTTAGGACCTGCCCACTGCTTGGCTGGTCTCAGCAGCTAGAGCCGATCTTCTCGCCCTCAGAGGCCTTGGGTTCTGCCAGGTCTGCCTGGGCCCTGTGGGCTGGGGGACCCCCCTGTCCTGATTTGCCTGGGACAGTCCCAGGGGGCACCTGTTATGCAGGTACAGTCATTGACAGCACCCCTTCACTCTCAAAGGTCTGAGTGTGGACAGCGCATCCGACGGGGTCACACTGCTGAGGCTTACTTCACACGGTGCCCGACCCCGGTCAAGCAGAGGGGCCATCTAATGCCACAGTCGGCCTCGCCAGTGTGTCGGGAGCCATCTTCAGGAAATGCATCTTGAAATGCCGGCTGTGGGCTCGCTGGGTTGGGAGAGCCTGGCCCATCTCGTCACCGTGGAGACCAGCCGCTCTGGGGGTCTGGAGGCTGGCACCGTTCACAACGAGGGGGTTAGGAAGGGCACAGTGGCCAGTAGACACCATCAGGGCGGCTGCAGAGGACCTTTCAGGGTGCAACCCCTCAAGTCAGTGCAGGCCCCCACCAGAGAGGGGCCGGGGCCTCTGTGCCCCCTGGCTGGTGGGGGAGGTGCTGCCGGAGCACCCATGGCCGGGGAGGGGATGCTGATGAAATTAGTGTCCTGTTTCAAGGGACACGCAAAAGCAGGGCACCTGCAGCCGGGAAGGAGGCAGGTCTAGCCTGGAGATGAGTGTGTGGGGGCAGCCCCCACCCCCAGCTGGCCCAGTGCCTCAGCTGTAATGGGAGACACTCAGGGAAGCCCCTGCTTGAGGCTGAGCAAGGGGACCCCCCCCCTCAACGTCACCTCGGGGACAGGCGGGGCCCTCAGGGGAGAGGAGAGGCCCACAAGGTGGTGACTCCCGCCGCCCCACCTGGGGGCCGGCCTCCAGCAGGGAGTGAGGAGCAGGAGATCCCAGATGAGGCTGGAGAGAAACAGATGCCGGGAGGGAGGGGGCACGGAGGGGGCGGGGTGCTGTCTGGGTCTTTCCATCTGTGTCCTGTTCTCTGTGCGCCCAGACTCTCGCCCCGAAGGGAGGCCAGAACCCCAGGGCAGGTGACAGCCGGGACAGGTTGGGAGGTGGCTGGTTCCCTGGGGCTGCCTCAACCCACTGGCCCCGGGTTCACCGCCTACTCCTCCGCCAGGCTCACCATAGCATGCTCCATCTTCCCACTCTGAATAAGTCATCTTGTCCCTTTTATGGGGCAATAAACTTTAACAAAGGGCTTTTTTTCCCTGAGCTCAAGGCTTCCTCTCAGCTCAGGAACACGCCTGTCCCCAACTGCTCCAATGAGGACACCCATAAATCTCTCTTATTTGCAGCTCCAAAAATGAGGCCACCCGCTCTCTTTGCAGCTCGTATTTAATTAAGCACTCATTATTAAGACAACCGAGAGGAGGACCCAGGTGCCCAGTTAGGGGAGGTGGCAGAGAGGAAGCTTCTTGGAGGGAGGAGCCCAGGGCTGGGGGGCCGTCGTCGGGGCCTGGTGCAATCAGGGGATGTGCCAGAGGTCTCCAGGGGCCCTCGAAGGTGCTGGCCCTCTGGCCTCCCTGGGGTTGGCCCAGCCCCCACTCTGCAGGACCCTCGGGTGGGGGCCTCACTTCCACTGTCAGCCCCTCGGCCCATCACCCGGGGCACTGGCCTCATCTCCCTCTGTTCCTAAAAAGGGAGAGTCCCCCACACCCCAGGAGCCTCCACGGCGTGCTCACGGGTTTTCTGTCTGTCTGTGGGGACCACCAGCACCACCACAAGCCCCCCCACTCATAGAGGGTCCTGCCTGCCCTGCAGGCCACCAAGGTTACTGCCTGCTCAAGGAGAGCTACGTCCACTGCTTTCAAACGTCAAAAATTAAAAAAAAAAAAACTCGTTTTACTGCAGCCAAAACTATTAAGTCAGTAAAACAGCCTTCCTGTTGATCGAACTCAGTCGAAGTATTCAGTTAACTGAATTGTCTTCCCCAGCTTGCTGTCTGCCGGCTAATAAAAGTGTATGGGCTTCTCTGTCCTTACTATTCACGCTTTATGTCCCTGCTCCGAGAGCCACCACCACCAGGGCAGCCTTGCGGAATTCCCTAGTCAGAGCTGAGGGGGTGGGGGCGTCCTGGAAGCGCCGGGTCGGGGCTTCTGCGCCCTGGTTTCGGGGGCAGGCGTGTGACCCTTCAGTCTCAAGGCTTCTTTGGAAGCCACATTGAGGCCTGGGGGCGGTGGCCCTGCCCAAGGCTGTGCTTGGGGACTCGGAGTGCCAGGGCCACCTGCTGCAGGACTGGGCGAGGGGGCATGGGGAGTTGCCGCTAATGGTACAGAGCTTCTGTTTGGGGTGAAAAAAAAGTTCTGGAAATAGATGGTGATGATGGTTGCACAATGCTGTGAATGTACTCTGTGCCACTGAACTATAAAGTGGTTAAAATGGTAAATTTTATGTATGTTTTACCACAACAAAAAAAAAGTTAAACAAACCCAAGGGCCTGGTGATCAGGACCTGGTAACTCTGGGCTGAGGACATGGGGGCCTCTCAGAGAGGTGAGGCCGCCGAGAGACGAGCACCTGCCACAAGACCCTGGAGGGACAAAGGAGGGGTGATGTCACCAGAGCCCAGGGCTGGGGTCACTTGGGGACAGCAGTCTGAGGAATCATCACAGAGCAGGTCTGGGGAGAACTCCCGGCCTGTCGCTCTCATCCCTGCCCCCTGTCTCCCCACAGCAGTCCAGACGCAGGAACCCAGCTGACAGGCGAGCCTGGGAGATGCGGGAGGACTGGCGAGTGGGCGGGTGGGGCTGAGGCAGAGGGGAAGGACAAGGTCTTTTGCTCAGTCCTTCCCTCAGCAAGCGTTAACTGAGTGCCCACGGTGGGCCAGGCATGGCCACGTTCCACAGCCTGGTCCGTGGGGTGGATTCAGGCCTGGACAAAGTGGGAGGGGCCAGGAGGTTAGACCCCTGGGGAGCAGGATGAGGCCCAGTGGGCTCCCAGGCCAGAGGGAGGCAGACAAGGACGGAGGCCTTGGCCACTGAGCTCGGGGGTGAGGGGCGCCTCCAAGGAAGGCAGGTGTTAGCAGGAGTGAGGACTGAGGAGTCCAGGGACGTGGCATCCACAGAGACGGCCCAGGGCTTGGCCTGCTTTCTCAGGCTTGTGTCTGCATGTTTCTGAGGCCTCTGCCTGGTGGCTCTCCCTGTGCAGCCCACAAGCTGTGGCAGCCAAGAGCACACGGCCCACGCAGTCGGCAATTTGGTCTCAGTCTCAGCTCTGCCACGTATGTGACCCTGGACAGGGTACCCCAAGCTCCTGAGACCTGTCTTCCACCAGGACACCTGTCAAGTTAAGTGAAATACCATATGGCAGCATGTCCACCACAGTGCCGGCACTCACCTGGGTTCAGCAGATGATCACTCCCTCATTCATTCACTTCAGTCATTCATTTATTCACTCATCCATCAACACACCCATCCATCTACACACCCTTCTATCCCCCTACCTATCTGCCCACCAACCCAGACACTCACCCACTCACCCATTCATCCATCCATCTGTCCATCCATCCATTTGTCCATCCGTCTGTCCATCCATCCACTTATCCACTCGTCTGTCCATCCATCTATTCATCTATCCATCTGTCCATTCGTTCCTCTTACCCTCACTGAGCTGTGATTTGGTTCCCTCCTGGAGTTTGCTGGATTAGGTTTCCCTTACTTCCCTGGGGACAACTGGGCCATGCCTTTCCCATATTTAGAACAAGAGTTCACGATGTATTCCTGGTCAGTCACCCCCCAGGTTCACGGTCCCTTGCAGGAGTTCCCACCTTGGAGCTGGGAGCAAAGGCCCACAGAGGGAGCGCAAGTTGCTGGCGGGCTGCAGGTTAGAATGTTCCAGAGACCAGCTGAGACGCTGGGTTTCTTCTCTGACTGCGCTGAGCCCTCTTGAACATCCTCCATTTGGATTTCTATTCTGCCCCCCGTGGGTGCCAGGCTGGGCCAGCCCTAACACTTGTTCTCTCGTTGTGTCCTATGAAAAAGCCATTCTCACCCCATTCCATAGATGGGGAGCCTGAGCCCCGGAGGAGCTGGGTCCTGTGTGTGTGCTCATCCAGGCACCCACTGGGAGCCGGGACAGTCCTTCAGCCTCCTAAGTCATGTCCATGGCTGGCCACTGTCCCTTGCAAGTCACTTGGGCCACCAAGAGACCAAGCCCCAGAAAATCTCAGGGATGGAGAAAAGGCTCTGGGGTCTTTTAGTAACGAAACCACTCAGCACCTTGGCCACGCGGCCTCAGGTGGGCTGGTCATCATCTTGTGCCTCCTTCCGGTGGAGCAGTTCACCTCCCCAGACAGAGCCCAGAATTTTCAGAGTCAACTTCTTCTGGTCTCTGCATGCCCTGCCACAGCGAGGGCCTCCACCCGGCTCCAACCCCTGAACTAGGAGTCCTTGGCCCCAGGCCCAGGTGGAAATGAAGACATCCATCGGTGGCCCACAGCCTCTGGATAACCGTGGCATCGTGGGCAGAGGGGACACGGCCAGTGTGCCCCATTCCAGGCAGAGCTGCTCAAGGCCCACGCTGCAGCCTCGTCCAGCAGGCCCTGGGGCTTCCTGCTCAGTGGCCCTTTCTAATGACCAGTGCAGAAGGGATGCTTGCCTGGGGGTCCCTAGCGTTCTACCATCCAGTCACTGCATTTGGGGACAAGGCCATGGGCTCCATGAACCTGGGCCTGAGTTAGCACTGGGCCTCTCTTGTGGCCTCCGCTGCCCCCTGGCCTGGTTCTCTGGTGCCCCCACCCCCGCCCCGGCTCGCCCTGTCCTCCTTGGGGGCTTAGGGATTTCATCTGGATTGTTTTCCTCCATTTCCATCCTCTGTCATCTCACGTCTTCAACATTTACTGAGTCCCTACCATGTGCCGGGCCTGAGCACTGGGGACACTTGAGGGGCCATGATCAGAAGGAGGTGACAGACACGGCACCAACCAGTCCCAGTGCATTTTGACAGCCTTGGGACCTGGCCGGGGGCGCATCATGGAGGGCAGTCTGGAAGAGGCATCAGCCAGCAGCAGGGAAGGAAGGGCGGTCCAGGTGGGGGCACAGCATGGCAGAGGTGCGGGGCTGTTCAGGCAAGGCGGTAGAGGACAAGGGATCCCCGGACAAGGGGTGCGTCCATGGAAGGCCTCAAGCAGGGAGATCCCCCCACCGCCTCGTTCACTCTGCACTGCCTTCCAGAACCTCACCCGGCGCCGTGGCCTGTGCTCTCCGACCCCTGACAGTGGGGCCCCAGGACTCCTAGGCAGCTTCTGGTTTCCACCTTCACCCAGTCCTGGTGACCTGCACACTCCCCGAGGACCTTGCCCAATCCCAGGGACCTGCGCACTCCTGGGGACCTGTCCACTCCTCGGACCTGCGCACTCCCGGGGCTCTAATTCCATCACCTGCTGACGACCCCCCAGCGTCCATCTCCAGCCTCGCCTCTCCCCGAGCTCCCCGCGTGGCTCTGGCTGCCCCTTCCCTGCTCCCTCGTGCCTCATGCGGACATCTATGGGCGTCTCAGATATGAGGCACCAGGACAGAACCCTGCTGCTCCCAAGCCCGGCTCCACTTCATCTCTGTGTGTCCTTGCCACCTCACGTCCAGTCTGCCTGCCCCGCTTTGGCCCCATGGTCACGGCACCTTGTGAATGTGACCACCACTCACTGTCCCCCATGGCCTCCCACTGCTCTCCCTGCGTCCACCCCGCCCCACTCCACAGCAGCCAGCCTGACCTGAGTAAGTGGGTCAGGACACAGCTGGGAGCCCCTCCCTGCTGGGTTCCCGCCTCACCCAGAGAACCCCAAGTCCTGACGGGGCCGCTCTAGGGTGGCCACCCCACCCTGCCCCTCGCAGGCTCGGGTCCTCAGAGCTCTCTCCACCCAGGAGCTCCACACGCCCCGCCTGCGCCTTCCGCCCCTCCCCCCCGGCCCTCCTCCTGCCTTCAGCTCTGTGTTCAATGCACTGGACCAGTCAGGGGTTTCCAGAGACAGAGTCGGAGTGTGTGTGTGTGTTTTGTGTATGTGTATGTGTGGTGTGTATGTTTCGCGTGTGTAGTGTGTGTATGTCGTGTGTGTGGCATGTGTGTATGTTGTATGTGTGTGTTGTGTTATGTGTGCTTTGTGTGTTGTATGTGTCATGTGTGTATATTGTATGTGTGTTGTGTTTTGTGAGTGTTGCGTGTGTGGTGTGTTGTGTGAGTGGTGTATGTGGTGTGTGCATGGTTTGTGTGTGTGGGTGCGTGTGGTGTGTGTGCGTGTGGTGTGTGTGTGTGGTGTGTGGTGTGTGTGTGTGTATACATAAAGAGATTTCTTAGAGGAACTGGCTCACAGGACTCTGGAGGCTGACCAGTCCGAAGAGCTGCAGTGGACAAGCTGAGACCCAGGAAGAGCCGGTGTTCCGTCCAAGTCCAAAGGCTGGAAGGACCGGTGTCCCGGCTCCGCGGTCAGACAGGGCTCTGCTGTTTTGTTCTGTCTGGGTCTTCCACGGATTGGATGAGGCCCACCCACACTGTGGAGTCCACGGATTCAAACGTCAGTCTCATCCAGAGACTCCCTCGTGTACATGCCCAGAATCATGTCTGGTCACAGGTCTTGGCAGCCCGTGGCCCAGCAGGCTGACATCCGCAGCCCCCCACCCCAGGCAACTGCCCTCCTGCTCTGCTCACAGGCCCCGTCCCCGTCCCGCCCCCCCCACCACTGAGCACACCAGCGGTGGCCTCGCTGGGCCCCCTGTCTGTTGTCAGCCCAGATCGGACGAAGCTCCTGGGTACGGGTGTCTGCCCACCCTGTGCCTGCGGGGTGTGCCTTCCAGGACAATGTGCAGTCCAGGAGCAAGGGACAGGTCTCCCGCTGCCCGGCCTGAGCCCGCCCTCCACCCTCTGCCTTCCACCGACTCCCAGCACGCTGGGCTGGCCACGCGGCTCTCCCGGGGAGGGGGGTGCAGGCTGAGCCAGCAACCAGGCCACATGCTGGCCAGTCATGGCCTTCTTTCTTCACGTGGGGTCCAGGCCCAGGAGTTTCTCCCACTCAGCGATGGAGACCTTGAGATCAAGACAGCACGCAAGCAGGGCCCCTGAGCCCAAGGGACCTGCAGGCCGGTGCAAGACCGCAGTCTCCCCCTGCTCCTCCTGCACCCCAGCCCCGCGCCAGCTGCCCCTCGGTGCCCCACCCAAGAGCAGACCACCCAGGGAGAAGGGGGTCTGGCCCTGCGGGGGGACGATCTGAAGGTACCCAGGGGAGGCCTAAGAGCAGGAGAACAGACAGAACCCCGGAGGTGGGAAGATATCGCTGCGTTTGCTTCAGGGCCTGAGACAGCTCCTGGCCCATGGTGGCGCTCAGGACAGCCAGAACAGGGACTCCTGCCCACCTCCCCGTGGTCGCCGGCTCTCTGTCAGCCTCACCCATCCGCCTGCCTCACCACTCGACCCCACTACCACCCTGGAGGAAGCGGTGCCCGGGCTCCTACCAGCCCCTCTGTACTGGGCCTGTCTGGCCCACACCAGACGCACGGGTCCTTCACCTGGGCGCTCACGCAGAGCGGGCAGCAGAGAAGGATTGGCCCTTGAGGGACCTTGACGCACCCGGGGGGCCCATGGGAGCCGACAGGGTCCGGGGTCTTGGTGAGCTGCTGGCATTGTCCGGGGGTCTCAGCCAGGAGGGCTTGGAGTCGCAGATTCCAGTCCTGCCCCCTCCCTTGTTGTCACTTCCTGTCGTCTCCACACTGTCACCCACAGTGCTTGACACCCCCAACACTGCTGCCGTCACACAGGCAGCAGATCACCAGCCGGGGCCTTGCCTCTGGGACTCACAGCCCAGAGAAGGCCAGACCATACTGGGGGCCAGAGCGTGGTCGGGGCCGTGGGTACCGAAGCACAGGGGCCGAGGGGTGCGAGTTGACTCCCTGCCTCATGTCCTTGCCTCCACTGGATGACCCTGAAATGGATATGGGCACGGGGACACCTGGCGAGGCCCCCACCATACCAGGGGCCAGGGTCACAGGTGGGCACTCTCCAATTGTCCATCATTGTCCGTCCTTCCGTCTGGCTGCCTGAGGTCACACTGGCCCTGAGGAGGTGGCTCAGCAGTGCCCCTGCGGCCTGGCCCAGTGGTCCCCCCAGACCAGAGGTGGCTGGCCTTGTCCATGAGGGGAGATGTACACGGGGGGCTGTGGTTGGACGAGAGGAGGCAGGTTGGTGTGAGGGTGTGAGCGTGGCCGGATTGGTGGGGGGGTGCTTGCCTGAGACGTGTTCCCTCTTGGACCAACCACGGGCCCTTTCTGAACTGTTTTCCAAGCTGCAGGGGTGTCAGGGGCCTCCGTAAAGGACCTCTGGTCTGCAGTGAAAAGAAGGACATGACCAGCCCCACCACGGCCACATGACCCTCCCCAGCCCCTGGCACAGCGCTGCCCAGCCCCATTCACCAGCTCGCTCCGTCAGTCTCTTCTCCCACAGTGGCCGAGGGACCTGGGTAATGCCCGGGCAGGCGCATGTCCCCATCTGCCCAGGAATGAGCTCCCTCCTGCGCAGCCTGCCGGCCCTTTGTGCTGACCTTGCTGCGGACCTTCAGCCTCCTTTCTGGACATTCCATGCCTCCCCTCCCCCTAGGGCTCTTGCCTTCTGTTTCTCAAAATTGGCAAGCTCATTCCTGCCTCAGGGCCTTTGCACATGCTCTTCCCTCAGCCTGGAAAGTTCCCCCTGAGTCCTGTGAGGTCCTCTCCTCAGAGGCCTCACTGGCTCCCCACCACAGCGGGTCCTGGGCTGTCTTTGCCCCAGCCGGCTGCTTGTGTACTTCAGCACGCTTGCAGACCCTGCTGGGGATGAGTCTCCTGGGGTGGGCGTCTGCCTTACCGAGTGGTGCCACACAGAGGGGCTCCTCCTCTCCGTGGACCCCTCAAGGCCCCAGAATGAGGGACGCCTGCCAGGAATGAACCCAGTCCACGCAGGACCTACTTTACTCTTGATTGGGAAAAATCAACTGTGAAAGGACTCCTTTCAGCCTCTTGGGAACACTGAGCGTGGTTGGGCCTTAGACCCCATCAGGGGGTTGCGCACATTTTATTGGTGTAATAAGGGTGTCAGGTTATATTTTCCAAAATCCTCTGTCTCGTGGCTGCATGAAGTATTTACAGGTGAAAGGATGTGGTGTGTGGAGTTTGCTCCGAGATGCTCCAGGAGGAAAGGGGAGGACGAAGCAGGACCGGGGATGTTGGGAAATGTGGAGGTGAGACAGGCGCATGGGCGCTTATCCCCGTCACCCGACTGTGTGTACTCAGCGTCCGCAGGAAAACCCGTTTCAGAAGGACCCAAGGAGGGGCCACACGGCCACCACCAAAGGCCTCCGGGCGGGATGGCCCCTGGCTGCCGTTGCTCCACGGAGCCCCCCAGGCCCAGCTCAGGGGGCCGAGCTCTTCCGCTGCGCGCACCTGGCGCCTTCCTACTGTTGGCAGGCGCGTCAGGGGCTCTGCGATGCCAGGTCCATGACGCGCGCTCTGCTCCGAGACACAAAGGCCTCTTTCCGCTGAAGAGGAGGCCTCTGTAGATACCTGGGAGGTGAGTCAGCCGTGCCGCTGCTGCTGCGGGTGAGTAACTGTGACTGCGTTCCCTCCTGTCACTCCTGACAGCACCCGGAGAGGGGCCCGGAATGGGGGCGGGAGAGGAGAAAGGGGAGGAGGAGAGGGGAGGAGGAGAGGGGAGGAGGAGAGGGGAGGAGGAGAGGGGAGGAGGGAGGGAGAAGCCAGACCCAGGCTCCAGGAGAGTCAGACCCCGGGGGTCAGACTCTCAGGACCAACCGCAGACCCCTCAGCTGCGTGGGGTGGGGGAGCTCTGTGCTGGGTCGCCCCTGGTGAGCTGGTAATTTGGTGTATCTATGGGGGGACACGACCCTCAGACAAGCAGAGCCTGGAATGGGGGGCAATGTGATGGGAGCAGCTGGCTGCCCAGGTTTGAGGTGTGCTCTGGGCCCTGTGGCCCCAGTCCTCCTGCAGCCTCCTGACCCATCCATGCTCCTTGTCCCCTGCCACCCCGCCAAGCTAACACACCCCTCCTGTGCGTGGACACAGTCCTGCACTGCCTCCCTGATAGTGGCTCCCCCCAGGTCCTTCAGGAACAGAGAGGCAGGGCCTTGCCCGAGGTCACCCAGCTCTCAAGGGCAGCGCTGGCCCAAGGACCCTGGGTCTGCAGCCCCCTCAGCTCGAGACAAAGCCAGAGGTTGCCAGACTTCCCTGCCTGAGACTGGAGCAGGGAGAGTTCTGCTCTGTCCACCCACTGCCCAGATGGCGAGACTGAGGCACCGTGGCAGAAACAGTGGCCTGAGCGTCCATCCCAGCTGGAGCTCATGATCTGGGCTCTGGCACCCTCCCGAGCTGTGGCTGCTCCCTGCCACCTCTCTGTCCAGACCAGGCCTGCTGGGTGCACATGCCCTCAGAGGTGGAGAAGGCTGGTCTAGGCAGGTGGACATAAGGACTGTCTCCACAACTGCCCTGTTTCACGTCCCAAGGCCCGCCCCGGGCCACTGACTTCCTACCGTGTGATGCCTGGCCAGTGCGCCACCTGTCTAGACCTTGGGCAGGAAGGGACTGTTGGGCAGTGCCCAGAGGGCAGGCTGGAGACCCCCGCTCGGTGGGGGAGTCGCCGCACCTCTCTGACAGGGTCGGCAGGTGCAAAAGCCCATTGTGTTGTGCCAGCCCCTGGAACTGGACACTAGGCCTGAGTCCGCCTTCTTGCCGTGGGCCAGCCCCAGTGGGCCGGGGGGGAGCCACAGCACAGCAGGCTGGGGCACGCCACATAGTGGCTCCTGGTGTCTGGGTTTCACTGGCTGCCCCCATTCCCCCAGTCAAAGGCCAGGCTGTTGTCACCCCTCTGTCACACCCTCTGCAGGGATGGTCTCCCAGCCTGGGGACAAGGGGTGTGTGGCGTGGACACTGCCGGGGGGAGGGTTGTGACACTCCTCAGTGACCCCTTACAGACCAGGGACTTCCTTTGTTCTCTCTCTGGGACCACACAGTGCCCTCTGCTGGACTCATGAGGGAGTGCAGGTGGCCCCAACTCAGAACCTCCAAAGGAGCCAGAAGGTTCCTGATCAGTCAGGAAGGAGTCAAGGGTCTGCTGTGCCTGGCCTCGGTGAGCAGGTGTGTGCCTGGGTGGGCAGGTGTGTGTCTGAGTGGGCAAGTGTGTTTCTGAGTGGGCAGGTGTGTGTCTGGGTGGGTAAGAGACAGGACACGAGCCAGGCCTCCCCCCCAGCCTCCAGGGGCGTCATTTCCTTTCCCAGGTCTGTACCCAGGGACAGCTCAGACGATTCCCACCTCTCCCCGTCCCTTCCATGAAGCCTTCCTCCCCTCCACCTCCACTGTCCCCTCCCAGGGTCACCCAGGTCTTTGTCGTTGTCCAGAACCCTGCACCCTCCAATCTTCCTACCTCCTCCTAGCTCCCCGCACCCCAGGGAGAACTCAGCACCCAAGCACTGACTGCACAGGGCTCAGAGCTTCTTGGGGCTTAAACCAGGCTGATCCATCCGAGCCACCTGTGTGCCCAGCACCAGGCCAGCATGTGCTCCATAAATACCAGGTGAAATAAACGGAGGCTGCAGGTGAAGAAGGCAGCTCAGTTCCTGCAGCATTAGGACAGATATGGACCAACTGAGAACTAGGGCCAGAAATGGTGCCTGATAATGCTTCTTCCTGACAGCAAGGACAGGAGGATCACACACAGCCCGACCCCAGACTATACTCCAACCCCAGGCATGCATTGAGCTCTGACCCTGGTCACACACTGGGCCCTGATCCTGGTCACCCACTGAGCCCTGATCACACACTGAGCCCTGATCCTGGTCACACACTGAATCCTGACCCTACTCATACAGTGAGCCCCGATCCTGGTCACACACTGAGCCCTGACCCTGGTCACACGCTGAGCCCTGATCACACACTGAGCCCTGATCCTGGTCACACACTGAACCCTGACCCTACTCACACAGTGAGCCCTGATCCTGGTTACACACTGAGCCCTGACCCTGGTCACACGCTGAGCCCTGATCCTGGTCACACACTGAACCCTGACCCTACTCACACAGTGAGCCCTGATCCTGGTTACACACTGAGACCTGACCCTGGTCACATGCTGAGCCCTGATCACGCACTGAGCCCTGATCCTGGTCACACTCTGACCTCTGACTATAGTCACACTCTGAGACCTGACTGTGGTCACATACTAATCCTGGGTGAAGGTCAGGCTGAGCTCTCCCCCTGGCCCCTGTGTTCTCTTAGTTCTTAAGGAGGACAAGACCAGGGAATTTGGAGCCCCTGTGTATGTTTACTTTTAACTTAGAGAAGCTGAGAGCTTTGCTGACCTCTTGCCGCCTCTCCCATGTGACTCAGTGCTCTTTCCAGCAGTGACACTCCCTGTCCTCCGCCTCTGCCACTACTCCAGCTTTGAGTGCAGTTCCAGGTTCTCTGGGTGACAGTCAGCAGTCCCGGGGGTGGACGGGTGACCATGGAGCTGATTCACTCCAGAGCTGGGGGAGGTGTGAGTGTCAGAGCCAGGCTCCCCCACGTTCAGACCCCAGCTGGCTCAGGTGGCTCATAGGAAGCATCCAGGGCTGAGCCTTCCCCTGCGTGGAAAAGGATCCTGGAGGGGGTGGGGCCATCATCCACAAGGGAGTGGGGCCGGTGTCCTGGAGCGGATGGGACCATCATCCATGAGGGGGTGGGGCCGGTGTCCTGGAGGGGGGAGACCGCGGTCTTGGAGGCGGTATGGCAGCGTCCCAGAGGGGAGGACAGTACTCAAGCTTTATCCTGACTGCAGTTGGGCACCTTTGAATCCCAGCAGCAGCCCCAACAAGTCTTGGAGGGAGGCTCCGTCCTCCCCATTTCTGGATGAGGAGCCTGCGGAGTAAACCTGGGCCTCAGGGTCCTGACCCCAGTAAGAAGCTGAGGCCTCCCCCAACAGCCCCGCATGCGTGAGCTCAGGAGCGGATGCTTCCTCAGTCCATCCTTCAGCTGATGCAGCGGCCGCTTCTCTGGACTGCAGCCTTGGAGGGACTCTGAGCAGAGCCCTGCGCTGAGCCCCCCGAGTTCCCGACGCACAGATGCTGAGAGAGAAGGCACACGGTGACTGCTGTTTGAAGCTGCCAAGTCCTGGGGTGGCTTGGTACACAGCATACACAAGTGATATGCTGTTGGGCCCACCTGACCCCTTCACCTGGGTGGTCCCCCAGCTGCTGTGAGTTCTGGCAGGCAATAATTCACAACCCCCCCTTTCTTGGGAGAATCACCCTCAGCAAAGGGGGACGCTGTGCGCCCCTCTCCAAACTGACACAGGAGAGAAAGGCTGATCCTCTGGCTCAAGGGAGCCAGGTTCACCCTCCATCCAGAGCTGCAGGGGGCTGACCAAAGCTGGACTCAGGCCGAGCGCAAGCCCTTGCTCAGTGCCGTTCCCCATCCTGCCTCTGCTGGGAGCCCCTCAGTGAACCCCGGAACGGAAGTCTTCATCTTAGGCTCTGCTCTAGGAAGCTGACCGGAGACCATGGCCTTTCTTGGCCATTCTGAGGGGTTCGCCCTTGGTACATGGGGCCCGTGGGTGGTGGGAGTGGGCCCCTCTGGGGTCGGCCTCTGAAGCGGTGTTGGAGATGGTTCTTCACATGTCGCTCACAGTTTTGCGTATGGCCAAGTTTGTTGTGCCCAAGGCTTGGCTGAATGTCCGCTCACACGGGGGAGGGGGTGGGTGGCATCCAGGCAGGCCCTGAGCAGGACAATCTTGGCCAACATTCGTGAAGACTCAGCTCAGCATCCTTTTCCTGCTGGAGCTGGAAATGGCCTCCCTGGGGATGGGGGCTCAGAGAGAGTGTGTGGGGAGAGGTGGAGGCAGGAGCTTTGCCTCCCCATCTGGACTACAGCCTGGGAACCAGGGCTCGGTGACATCTCTGCAGTGATGCAGCAGAACACGACCCCTAGGGCACTCTTCTCTGCGCCGGCTGCCTCCCTGCCCAGAGAGCACCGACGCCAGCAGAGCTGCTGGACCTGGAGTTCTGGGTGCTGGGCTGGTCTGGTGGAGCAGGGCACTGCCATGGGAGTGGCAGGGGCCAGGCAGAGGATGCTTGGGCTGAGGGGCTCTGCCCCGCTTGGGGCCCCTGGCAGACCTTGTTCCTTCTCCCTGGGAGGGGGCTGGGGTGGTCCCTTGTGGCTTGGCCTCCCTGGGGTCCCTGTTTTCAGACGTTTGCCCTCCCCAGGGCTGAGCCACCCATCCCCCAGACTTCTGCAGCTCTTGCCACCCCACCTTGGGCGAGAGCCCCTTGTGAACAAGCCCGAGCGCCTGCAGGGCAGACGTGATGTGTGACTTCTGCACTTCCCCAACACCCTCCTTGGCCAAAGCAAGTCACCAATCAAGAGTTACTGATACAAAAAGATGAATAACTGTGACAAACAAGGGAGGTGTGCAGCACAGGATCTGAGCTGGAGCTGAGGGCCTGGCAGATGAACTTCTGCTCACAGTGGACCTCAGGCCTCCAGAGTCATCCCATCCCTGGCACCAGGGTTCTGTTCTTTCTGGGGCCTCCCTGCAGGGCCTCTTAACCCTTTTCTGGACAGAGGGGAAAGGATCTGTGGGACAGACACTCCCAGGCTCATGCCACTGCCACACTCGGCCACACTCACCTTCCACCCACTCCTCAGGAGCTGCTCCATTTCTGTCCCTTGGTTCCTCCTTCTGGGCCCTGGAGCCTAGCGCACACTTTCAAAGCCCCTGGAGGGTTGGGCCCCAGAGGTCTGTACACGTGGGTCTCTGTGAGGACTGCAGTTTGGTCTTTATCATTAAAGGGCCTCAAAGTTTGCGTGGATGGGTGGGCAGAGGCAGAGGCTGGGTGGGGAGGGCTTGCTGGGTGGAAGAGTGGAAGGTTAGGTGGTAGATGGGAGGATGATTACACTGATTGTGATGTTCATAGCTACATATATGACGAGGATGGCCCAGGTGGGGATGGGCTGTAGGGTACTGAGAGTATTGGTGATGATGTTGATGGTGATAATAAAGATAGAGGTGATGGCAACAAGGATGGTGTTCCTGACAATGATGATGATGGGAAGCGTGACCGTGACAGTGGTGGTGATGATCATCATCGTGATAACCATGATGGTTGTGTGGTGGCCATGAATGTGGAGGGACTACTGGGAAGAGTGACAATAGTGCTACTGTAATGATGACAGTGAGAATCATGATAGTGGTGCTGAAAGTGATTAGGATGATGGTGGTGATGGTGATAGTGCTGGTGATGATGGTGATGGAGGTGGTGGTGATAGTGATGATGGTGATGATGGTGGTGATGGTGGTGGTGATGATGGTGGTGATGATGGTGGTGATGGTGGTGGTGATGGTGGTGGTGGTGATGGTGGTGGTGGTAGTGGTGATGGTGGTGGTGGTGATGGTGATCGTGGTGGTGGTGGCGGTGGTGGTGGTGGTGGCGGTGGTGGTAGTGATGGTGGTGGTAGTGGTGATGGTGGTGGAGGTGGTGGTGGTGATGGTGGTGGAGGTGGTAGTGGTGATGGTGGTGGTGATGGTGGTGGAGGTGGTGGTGGTGATGATGGTGGTGGTGGTGATGGTGGTGGTGATCGTGGTGATGGTGGTGGTGGTAGTGGCGGTGGTGATGGTGGTGGTGATGGTGGTGGAGGTGGTGGTGGTGGTGATGGTGGTGGAGGTGGTAGTGGTGATGGTGGTGATGGTGGTGGTGATGGTGGTGGAGGTGGTGGTGGTGGTGATGGTGGTGGTCATGGTGGTGGAGGTGGTGGTGGTGATGGCAATGATAATCATGGTGGTGTTAAATGTGATGGGATGGGGGTGGTGCTGAGGGGGCTGGTGTCAGCGGTGGAAGTGGTGATGGTGGTGTTGATGACTAGTTTTTGGTTTTGGTGGAGATGATGAGGGTGTTGGCCAGGTGAGGGCCAAGAGTGGGGACAAGGATGATAATGGAGATTGCCAGGCTCTGAGGCCCTGAGTGGACTGGGAACTCCTTCCAGGGCTGGTTGAGCTGACTGTCCACAGGTTCAGGCCTGCATTCCCCCTCAACCCCCTGCCCCAGATGTGGTCTGGCAGGGGAAGTTACTTTCAGTCTCTTAAGCCTGTCCTCTATGGAGGCTGTGTCATGGCTCCAGGCCCCTTCCCACCTGCCCAAAAAGAGAGATGAAGGCTGAGGGGCCAGCATGACCCTCCACTGAAGCCTGAGACACACTTTTCCTGTCTCTTTGGTTTCCTGGAGGCACTTGTGGGAGATAAGGTGGTGTTGCCTTCCATCCAGAGCTGGGCAGCTGCAGCCCCTGTCCTGGATCCCCACTTCTCTTCAGATTTCCCCCTGGTCGGGTGCTGGGAGAGTAACAAAGACACCATGGCCTAACGCTCCCATCGTCCAGAAAAGAAAACCGGGGGAAAGAAGGGAAAGTGACCAGTTTGAACCCAAGCCTGGGTCCCTGCCCTGGGACCTGAGGTGAGCCCTCCTTGGGTGGCAGACCCGTCCCTTGGCTGAGAAGTCACACTCCTGGGTCCTGGGTCCAGTTCTGCCCTCATCTGGTGGGGCCCCTCCCCACCCGGCCTCAATGTCCACCTGCAAAGGGGCAGGGGAGGTAGAGGGGCCTCCATGGGGCTCACAGACTCCACCATTTCTTTTTTATCTGGCCCAGGGCCAAAATGGAGAAAGGAGGGCAAGAGAGAGGGGTGGGGGGGCAGGAGTCAGAAGAAAAGTCTGAGGAGGAATTCATTTCTTTGGGAAGCGGCTTGGCTCCCAAGCACCCTCCTCCGAGAACGGGGCTCCGCTGCGGTCTCCAGCAGAGCAGGAAGCTGCCCCCTCGTTTTATGAATGAAGCAGAGCGGCCGTGTCGTTGGCACCCTCCATGACGTGCCGCTCGCTCAGTGAGTCTTCGTAACTGGGAGTAGCTAGGAGAAAGGCGCGGTGTCCTTGGAGCCTCCACAGGCGGATTGCGTGAGGCCTTGAGTCGCCATCCCCCAATTTCCGTGTGCGTCTTGGCTCTCCCGCTATCCTGGAAGGTGGGCCCAGCCAGAAGGTGGGGTGACCTTGGCACAAGGCTCAGGCTGGGAGGTCTTGGCGCCCCCGCCCCAGGGAGACACTTCTGGGCACGAGGCTGGCAAAGCAGCCTGAGGGGCAGTGGCTGCTACGCCCCCGACTGAGGCGGTGGGGCATGACAACCCCATGCCAGCCCTGGAGGAGACCATGGCGGCCCACCCACCGTGTTCTTGGAGAGTCCCCCCAGGTGGCTGTGCCGGGCGCAAACAGGGCCTGGTCTCCATCCTCAGGGGCAGCCGGGCTGCGCGGTGGACACGAGGACAGACAATGACCTCCTGGCATGACGGCTGTTTGGGGGTACCTGAGGGGACACCTCGTGGAGTTGGAGGGTGTCCTGTACAAGGGGACCTGGAGCTGGCCCTTGGTGGACAGGAGGCGGGGCCTCAGGGACAGGCACGGTCCACCACGCCCCCTAAGTGCCACCTAGCGCCCCTGCCCTCCAGCCTGTCGGGGCCACGTGCCAGCCTTGGGCTGTGGGGTTTTCTCAATAGGAGTGCCAACCCAGGGCCAGTGCAGCCCACACCCACGATCATTGCCGTGCCCGCACCACGGCAGTTCCCATTAGCAAGCGTCGTGTGTGCCGAGCCCTGCCCAGTTAATCCCCAGCCCCTCCTCTCAGGTGGGCACTGTGGTCACCATGTCACTCCCTGGCAGCACTGGCAGCTTCTTGTTGCTGTTCAGCAGTTTCACGTTGCGAGGACTGGAGGTTGGACACCAGAACACAAAATGGGTATTTCAGCAAATACTTTGAAATTCATCAGACCCACCTTAGCCCTGGTTCTCACAGGAAGAGAAACTTTCTACTTCAGTGGTGGGAATGTCTTCCCAGCTTGTTTGAAGGAATGGGTCTGGAAGCCACGCTCCTATGAAGGCGAGCAGTGAGCCGCGGGGTTCCCCATGCCCCAGCCTGGGGCCTGGGGGCTGCTCCCCAGTGGTCGCATCTGATCATTCCAGCGAAGCAGAATCTTCCAGAGACTTGACAACAGGGCATCCGCCTGACCACCAGATCCACAAGTGGTCATCCCAGGATTCACTTACTCCTCGGAGACTCTCCATGGGGCTGGAGAGAGGAGACAGGGCCGCCTGGACACACAGCTGAACCCACTGCCTCCGGAGGGCCAGGCAGCCGGTAGGTCACGTTTAAAGTTGTCGTATTACAGGAAACAAAGGTCTGGAGTTGGACTGTTATCTCCTTTTCTCTGATTAGGAAAGTGGATTCAAAATCTTGCCTCGGTCACAATAATGAGCATGACTGGAATTCGAACCCAGGTCGGTCTCCCTCAAAGTCCTCACTCTTCATTGGTGAAGTACATTGCCAGGCAGAAAGCAAGCTGGGTGGGGTGGTCGTGTGGATAATAAAAGTGGTGGTCGTGGTGTGGTGATGGTGATGAAGATGTTAATTCTGGGAATGACGGCAGGGGGTGGCAATAGTGATGTCGGTGGGGAGGTCATGGTTATGGTGAGAGGGGGGGTGGAGATGGTAGTAATGGCCACAGTTGTGATGCTTATGTTTTTGTATTGTGGGTAGTGGAGGTAGTGGCTTTGATGGTGGTGACAGGAGTAATGGGAAGGACGGGGGGGATGGTGAGGGTGGGGGTGATGGTGAGGATGAAGGAGGTCATGGTTATGATGGTGATGGAGGTGGTGGTGATGGTGGTGATGGTGGCAGTGGCGGTGGTGCTGATGGAGGAGGTCACGGTTATGATGGTGGTGGTGGTGGTGGTGGTGATGGTGATTATGATGGTGATGGTGGTGGTGGTGGTGGTGGTGGTGGTGGTGGCGGTGGTGCTGATGGAGGAGGTCATGGTTATGATGGTGGTGGTGGTGGTGGCAGTGGTGGTGATGGTGGTTATGATGGTGGCAGTGCCAGTGGTGCTGATGGAGGAGGTCATGGTAATGATGGTGGTGGTGGTGGCGGTGGCAGTGGTGCTGATGGAGGAG
The DNA here is from genome assembly GCA_031878705.1 of Tapirus indicus. Taxonomy (NCBI): domain Eukaryota; kingdom Metazoa; phylum Chordata; class Mammalia; order Perissodactyla; family Tapiridae; genus Tapirus; species Tapirus indicus. Next base: position 2,375,829 of record CM062935.1, read on the forward strand.
GTCACGGTTATGATGGTGGTGGTGGTGGCGGTGGCAGTGGTGCTGATGGAGAAGGTCACGGTTATGATGGTGGTGGTGGTGGTGGTGGCAGTGGTGCTGATGGAGGAGGTCACGGTTATGATGGTGGTGGTGGTGGCGGTGGCAGTGGTGCTGATGGAGGAGGTCATGGTTATGATGGTGCTTCTGGTGGAGATGACAGTAATGGTGGTAAAGGATGGAGATGCTGGCGATGGGGTTTGCTATGATCTGAATGTGTGTATCCCTCCTAGGTTCGTATGTTGAAATCCTAACCCCTGGCATTTGGAGGTGGGGGTTTTGGGAGGTGATTAGGTCATGAGAGTAGAGCCTTCCTGAATGGGATTAATGCCCTTAAAAAAGAGACCCCACAGAGCTCCCTCGCCCCTTCTGCCCTGGAGGACACAGTGAGAGGTCTGCAGCCTGCAGCCAGGAAGAGGCTCTTGCCAGAGCTGAACCGCGCTGGCACCTTCCAGACTCCAGAACTGGGAGAAACAAATGCGTGTGGTTTAAGGCCCCAGAATGTGGTCCTCTGTTATGGTGGCCCAAGCGGCCCGAGCCAGTGGGAATGGTGAGGGTGGTGGTGGTGGAGGTGGTGGCTGTGGCAGTGGGGCTGGAGGAAGTGGTTGTGACAAGGATTATGACAACTTGCCAGCGGGACGCTTGGCGCTCCGGTCGGAGCCTGAGCCGGTGGCCGCGGTCTGAGACGAGCGCCTCTTGCTGAGGACGGCGTTGGGTCATGGACGCCGCTCCTACACAGGCAGCGTGGAGCCTGCGGGCCAGCCTGGGACGGCTCCCTAGGATGCCGCCTCCTGCCTCCCCCGCGCTCACTCTCATCTCATCAGTGGGGACATCCAGATCCTTGCGGGCTCCTGACACGGCATTTTATTTTTATTTAGAAAAATGCAGCATCCACTCCTTTCTGGGAATGTGGTTTCCTTGTGCGGTGGTTAGGCTATAAATCGAGGGCCCACTCCACTTTGCTCCCCCCTCCCTGGCTGGGGACTGGAACATGCAGGAGACTGACGGCCACCAAGCTGTTCCTGCTTATGGAAATGGGGCGGTGGGCTATAAAATGCTCAGTCAATGAGTATGCTCCAGTGATGGGCCCACCTCGAGCCCGCCATCTCTGGCCTAGGTGGCTCTGGCCTGGGCGGCCTGGAGGAGTCTTGAGGCTGGGCCCCCAGGGGAGGAGGGCCTGGGAGGGAGGACAGTCCCCTCATCTGCCCTGCTCCTGGCGTCAGTCTCAGTCTCTCTGCCTCAGACGTGGGAAACCTGACTACCCATGGCCGATGCCAGTGTCTGGGGGTGTCTGACCTCCTCCCTGAGGCTCCCCAGATCCCCAGACCCTGCGCAGACCCAAGTCTGAGGGGCCAAGACCCCGAGCCCCACCTGTGGGGCACATGGGGCCCTGGGGACAGCCTGAGTTTTCTGGGGTGGGTGGGGGTGGGGAGCACCCCCATGGAGGGGAGCAGGGCCTGGCTCCTACCAACCTGGGCCTCGGTGTCCTCCGCCATGCCCCTGGACAGGAGGAGGCCGAAGGGGCAGGATGTGCAAACCGTGGCTTTAGTCCCGGAGGTTTCGGAAAGGAAGGGGTGAGGGTGTTCTGGGTCCTTTCGGGAGTGAATCTGGGGCCTGCAGAAGCCCGCCGGGGGGGGGGCAGGGTCTGTGGAAAGGCCTGTTTCTCTGCTCAGAGGGGGCATGTCTGTGAGTGTGGGTGTGGTGGGGGCAGCCCCCAGGGGCCCTATACCCTCACCCTGACCTCCGGGTTTCCAGGACCCTCGTCCTCACCTGCTCCTTCTCTCCCCTCGGTCCCCCGGTTTCTCCCCCAGCCCCAGACGCACCCCGGGAGGGCCTGGCCTAATTCTGGGCTGGGGCGAGGACAGTGGTGACAACGACCGTTGTCTGCAGGGAGGGCCGAGGGGCTGGGCCAGTGGGCATCGGGCCTGGAGACAGAGATTGGAGCCAGCAGAGCACAGACAGGGAGCCAGCAAGCGAGAGCGCGAGGTGGGCACGCGACCGGCAGGTGGCGCCCGGGCCTTGGAGGCGCGTGGTCGCTCGGACCGAGGCGGAGGCGGAGCAGAGGGCAGGAGGCCTGGGTCTGGGAGAGTGGGCTGCAGTGGGGAAAGGCCTGGAGCCCACCCCTGCCTCCATCCAAGACCTGAGGGTCCCAGAGCCCCCTCCTGGCACCTCCGAGAGGACACCTGCCCACAGGGCTGTCGTGGGCTGGGGACAGGATGGGGGACAGGCTTGCTGCCAGAGCCAGTGGGCAGCGATGAGCCCCGGGACAGCTGGCTCCACCCTTCTCACTCCGGGGCCCAACCCAGCATGGGCCTGCTGCCACTGGTGCCCCCCTTCTCTTAGAAGCCCGTCCTCTGATGAGCTGCTCCCCCGCCCCGGGCCTGGGAGGAGCGTATTCCTTTAGAAGAATCCAGGAGGTGGGACAAGTGTAGACCTGGGGTGGGGAGGCATCCATTGCGGTCTGGGCTGTGCACCCAACTCCTCTGTGCCCTTGGGCAGTGTCTGACCCTCGGGGTGTGGAGTCTCCCTGCAGCCCAGGAGCCGAAGGCCCGCTCAGAGCTTGGCTGGGGAGAGGGGGAAGGGACATCCCTTCTCTGTCCAGGGATGGTGAGAGAAGCCCCGTGGTCTGGGCAGGTGCCAGCCCTGCTCTGGCCTTCCCCACCACCTACCATCCAGGCCCCACGATATACACTAGCTTGTGGGGAATGGACAGGTGTCCCCAGACCAGAAGGAGGCACGGTGCCAGTGCACAGTAGGGCAGGCAGATGTCAGAGAAGTTGTCTCCCTACTCTGAGCTGCCTAGTGCCCCCTGCACCATGGCCCCCCACCCTAGGGGTCACTTCCAGAGGTCGTTGCCACCCTCCAGCCCCCTGGCGAGGCAGGCACCTGCCCTGGACGTGGATCTTAGGACCAGGAATGCAGAAGAGGGGTTGTGGGTCAGGAACGAGACCTGCCAGTCAGGTGTCCTGCCAGTGCAGACCCAGCCTGAGGCCCATCACCCACTCTGAGCCTCCAGGGGGTGACCCCCCATCAGCTGAAGAAGTCGAGGCTCAGAGGCTGTCCGGAGCAGGCCGGCCCCAGACCTTGACGGTGGCAGAGGCAGCAGACAGTAGGACCAGGACGGGCGTCGGGGCCAGGAGTCTCGGCCATTCGCTCATCAGCCGGGTTCCTCGGGCACAACCCTTCCCTCTCTGCACCTCACATTCTTTGTCTATAAAAAGGGTAACGGTGGTCGCCCTCCCAGCTGTTCCAAGGTCCAGGGAGATGCTTGGCATGCAGTGGGGCCCCCTTCTCCCATGTGACCCCTGTGTCAACCCGCTTTCCAGAGAGACCACAGAACAGTGGACTCCCACCCCCCCGAGCCAGGACAGGGACCCTGGCAGGTGGGACCGCCTGCATAACTGGGGAGGTCCACGGCCAAATGGAAACACGGGCCCTTCGTTCAGAGTTAGGAGAACGGCACCACGGCGATGCCAGAGCTCAGCGGGCCGGAGAGAGTTGACGGTGCCCCAGGGACAGATGCCCACGGAGGCAGCTTGTCGTGGCTGGGGGGACATTGAGCTGAGATCTGGGGGACCAGGAGGCTTTGGCCAGGCAGACACTGGGCCCCTGAAGGCCAAGGGTCATCCTGGCTCACCTGGCCCCCGAGAGGCCAGCAGCGGACAGGGAGTGGATGAGATGGCCTGGAGAGGGGAGGCGGCTGGGAAGGGCGGGGGTCCCAGGCCCCAGCCCCGAGGCAGGGGAGGGAGTGGCCAGCAGAGGGAATGGAGGAGGGACGCTGGGCTTCTGGCTGAGCCGGCCACTACCATTTCGGGGAGGGTGGTGTGCTGGGCAGGGGCCTCCAGGGCGGGCCTTGTGGGGCGGGCGTGGGCAGAGCTTGCCTGCGTGGGGAAGCTCCTCGCCGCGTCACGCGGAGCTATTCTCCGCTGCTCCCCTTTTATGGCCCCGGAAGTGAGCGTGGAAGCTGGCTGGCTGCGTTGCTGGGGACGGATCTAAATGGAGCCACAGAGAACAGCAGGGAAGCGCGGCCACCACCCCCTCCCTGGCACGGGCCGTCCTGAACCCCCAGCTCAGCAAAACCCCCATCCTGGCTGAGGGGTCAGCCACGCTTGGGGTTCCTGCTGCACTATCCAGGGCCCCCTGGGCGTTGAGGGAGGCGGCGGGGGCCGGCACACGGCCTGGCTGGGGGCCCAGTGAGGCAGAGAGGAGGGGCGGCCGCCGAGCCCCAGCCCCCCAGGTGAGCTCCCAGCTGCTCCTGGTGAGTCCCTCTCATGCTCCTCCCACACCTGACCACCAGGGCCGCCGGTGGACTGGCACCCTGGCTCTCCCTCATTCCTGACCCTCTAAACGGCCCTCCAACTGGCCCTTCTCCCACCACGGTGCAGTTTTCCAGGGGACTTTGGCTTGAAGCAGTTTGTCATCTGCCTGCCCCTGGTGACCCCACTGTCCGCCCTCCAGGCCCAGACCCAGGTTGGAGACCGGTGTCCCCGCTGAGGCGAGGGGGGCCCTGGGAGCCCACCCCCTCTCCAGGCCCCTCCCCTCCAGGCTCTGCCCCCAACGATGGACAGAACCCAGTCAGCCTCCCCGCCCCCTGCCCTGCCGGCCCCGCTGCACCAGCTTACCCCTGCTCATCTTCCCGCTGTCCCCGCCCAGCAGAGCTGCCGGGCGGCTGGCCCCAGCACACTTGGGGGTCGGGGCATCTGCAGCCAGACGGAGTCCCTCAGGGCAGGAACCAGCTGGGTCCCGTGCACTCCGCATCCCAGAGCAAGCCCATGGCCTGGCACATTCCTGAGCAAGAACACACCTTGGCTGGACAGGTCAGGAAGGCACCCGTGTGTCACACTCACACCCAGCACACTCACGCGTTCACACTCATAAACTGGCACATGCCCAGGAAGATGCCGTGCTCAGGGGCTCTGAGTGGGCTCGTACAAGGGAGGCCGAGGCTCACACTCAGCTAACACTGCGCTGGGAGCCGGGAAGCCTTCCTGGAGGCGGTGACACTAAGCTCAGATTTAGACAACATGCAAAGCCGTGCTAAATTTTTATGCTTAGGTTCTAAAACTGGGTAGGCCTTTGTCAGTTAAACAGGGGTGGCAGTTGGTGGGTGGATGGGGCATTCCTGGTGGAGGGAACAATGTGGTCACAGGTCCAGTCCGCTCCTCCTCAACACCCACCATTGTTCCATATGCCCAAGCTGCCCAAGCCGAGAAGAACCAGTCTGCCCGTCGTGTGATGGGGACAGTGGGGCCAGAGCGGTTAAGTGATTTGCAGGAGGTCGCACAACGCCTTGAGGAGAAGCAGGGTGAGAAGGCAGGTGCCCGACTCCTGTCCAGTGCTCTGTGGACGCTCAGACCTGGCCAGAGGCGCCTGCTGGGCCGAGGGGACAGTTTAGATCCAGACACCATGTGGGCTATCGCCCATCAAGTGACGTCCGTGGAGTGTCCTCGGCCCCAGCTCCCGGTCCAGTGTTCCTGCCCTGCACACCTGCCTCCTGGCGTGGGGACCCAGCGACCCCCACCCGCGATGCCACAATGGCCCCCTCCTCCCCTTGTCCCTGCTTACGTCAGAGGGGACCAGCCCGACTCCCCGGAAGCTGTGGGCTGCCTCCGAGCAGAGGCACAAGTGCTGGTGCCCGCAGCGGGGAGGGCGGTGGCCCAGCGGCAGCACGCCTAGGGCCATGTGCAGCCCGGGGTCCTCCGGGGCCCGCCTGGGGGCCATGGTGATGCCCCTGCAATCTGCATCTTCCTGCACCCCACTTTGCTCAGTGCCTGCCAAGTCGGGCACCAGAAATGGGTTTTGATTGATGACTGACTCACCTCACAGCTGAGCAGGGCAGAGGCAGTTGCATCCACTTTACAGGTGGGGAAACTGAGGCCATGAAGAGGCAGGGGCTGAGGGGAGTTACCACAGTCACACAGGACATGAGCCGTGTTCAGGGACACCTCTGGGAGCCTACGGGCCTTTCCCCAGACCCCCTCACCATCACACCCTGGCTCTGGCCTCCTTGCTGTGCGGCTTGGGCAAGCCCCTGGGCCTCGGTTTCCCCTTCTAGAATGGCTGGGGGTGGTGGTGGTAAGGAACGAATGTCCCTTGAGGATGGCCTCTCCACCACCCAGGCCCGTGGCTCCCGGGGCCTGGCCTCCCGGCCCAGAGGGGACACCTGCCGGGTACAAGGAGCAGCTGGCTCAGCCACTGCCGCACCAGGATTATGGGAAAAATACAAAACTTTCCTTGGAGACTGGACCAGGAGGAGCCGAGGCAGGAGGCAGGAAGGAGGGAGGAGGGTCTGGTGTGTGGGGGCCCAGAACGAACAGGCTGCCTGTTCCGGGGACAGGACGCAGCAGACACCCTGCCAAACCGGAGAGAAGAGGAAGCTCGGAAGGAGGGAGAGGGAGGATCGGAAAGAAAATGTTCCCGCAGCTCCCGTGCTCGCAGCCCCCTCCGCTGGCCCAGCACCCTGCCTCCCAGGGGCCCCCAAGGCCAGGGCCCAGTCCCCCGCTCTGGGTCACCTCCTGTCTCGGGTCCCTCGACCATCAGCGTGTGCCCTGCACTGATGGGTCTCCCGAGACCCCTGCCCCGTTCTGCCCTGGCCTCCTGGGGGTCTCAGAGGCTGCTCTGGCTGCAGCAGGTGGGTCAGGCAGGTGTTACCTGCCAACTCAGGAGCCTGGGGTGGGTCCCCTCACCTTTGAGAACTTCTGTGAAAACAGGTGAGAATGTCTCCTTCAGAAATGCAATGACGGCCACCAGGGCCTGGCCTCCCTTTCCTGGTGTCTGGATCTCTGCCCCTCCGGTTTCCCCACTTCAACCCTTTTTTCCTCCTTGGCGGGTCTCAGTTCTAACCCGCTGCATCCCAACCTGGGCCCTCGGGATGGCCGCAGCGGTGGGGTCAGGGCCCGTGGGAGGGCCCAGGTGTCCTCCCAGCTGCCCCCTCAGATTCCAGGCCCTCCTGCCAGCTGCTCCCCCAGCAAGTCTGCTCACCTGTCCCGGCCGCAGTGCTGCCTCGGGAGGCAGAGGAGGCAGACAGAGCAAGGAAGCAGCAAAACAGAGCCCCTCCTGAGGAGCCATAGGTGGGACCCTGACCCCGTCCCACCTCCCAGGTCCCAGAAATGACACTCTGGCAGGAGGCTCGCAGCAGGACGAGCCGGGGGAGTCCTCTGGCCGGGACCGGGTGGGGCAAGAGAACCAGCCCTCAGCCTCGCTGGACACCTGGCCCTGGCATGGTCTCCCCATTTTACAGATGGAAAGTTGAGGCTCAGGTGAGCAACTGCCAAACACCTCCCAACCAGAAAGGGATGGAGAAGGGCCCATTTCACGAGCCGTCCGGAATGCCTGCTCTGCGGCAGGCCCTGCTCCAGGCTCCCGTGACTCAGCTGTGAGTGTGTGGACATGGGCCCTGACCCCGAGTCACACCCAGCTTCAAATGCCCTGCCCTGTGAGAAAGAAGCAGCAACAGGAGGGAGGCCTGGAGTCCGGGCAGAAGGGAGGAATGGCCTGGCACAGGGAGCCTCTTCCTGGGAGCCTGGGGCAGGGCTGGGGCTAGGAGCAGCTGCAGCCAAGGTCAGCAGTCCTGCAGCCCTGGGGCGCCGGGCCAGGCTGGGCAGGAGGCCCTCCACCCGGAAATGCTGGTCAAGGAGCTGGGCCTGCAGCGGGCTCTTGGTGGGCACAGGGGGGGCCTGGTCCTCTCTCCCTGCTCCACCAGGTATGGTGGCGATGGAATGAGGCCACGTGGCCCGGGACGGCCCTGCAGCGTGGCCAGATGGGCAGTGGGTACGTGTGGAGGGTGGGCACCTGGACCACGGGCCAAGGCCGGGCACGGAGGCCCAGATGAGAGCGAGAGGCAGACCACATGCCCACTCAGCTGCCCTGCTTTTCCTCCAGGAGGATGGGGCCACAAAGCGGGCACAGCAGGGGCCCTGGAGCAGGTAGCCGGAGCCTGCACCCACCCTGCCCTCTGAAGGAGCTGGTGTTCACACCTGGGGTGCTAAGTGGTGCTAACTGCCAACGCTGACACCTGGGAGATTAGCCGGGAGGGAGCCCTGTGCGAACACTTGAAGTCTGGAAACTGCAAGGGTGATATGAGCACGCAGGGCTGGGGCCAAGGCTGTGCTGGGGAGGCAGGTGGCCCCACCCCGCCCCCAGTTCATACTCTGGGCTGCGGGAGGCTCAGGGCACAGGTGTCTTGTCCTGCCTTGCTGAGGAGTCCCCCTGGCACATCTGGGGGCCCAGGCTGGTGGGGAGGGCCGGCACTCAAGGGTCCCCAGAGGCAGGTGTGAGCCCCGTAGAGAACGACTTGGTCATAGAGGAGCCATAGGAAGGCAGACGCTGCTGGGGAGAGGGAGCCGTCTGGGGCGCTTGACAGGAAGGTGAGAGAGGCACAAGGCTCCATTTAGGGAGGGGGTGGAGCGGGGCAGGGCTCCCTGGGGCTGTGGATGTGGGAGGGAGACCCCATCTTGAAACAGGCATCAGCTTCATATGATCAGCACCTGGAGTCTGGGGGCCCAGAGCCCCAGGAGCTGAAGATCAGAACCCCAGGGGCTTGAACTGGGGGGTTCTGGGGGGTGCTGCCTGGATCCTAATGTTGGTCAGACCCCCGTGTGGTCACTCTGGCCTGCCCTCCATCCCCTGCAGAGCCCCCTCTTTCTAAGGCAGGGTAGGCCTCAGAAGCTGTCAGGCCCAAGGAGCTGCAAACCAGCCTGGCTCTATGAGGGGATTCCCAGGCCCTCCCTCCCTCCTTCCCTGCACAGGCCCAGCTCCCCCTGCACCTCCCGTCCCCAACCTGCAGCCTTGAGCTGCTCTGGGTGAGGCCAGCACTCTGAGCCTTCACCCTGCCTGTGGGGGAAGGGGGGCGTGCAGAGGAGCAGGGCAGGGGCAGACCCCCCCATCCCAGGCGGCAGGGAGCCGGCTGGCCTCTTTTCTGGAGGCGGAAGAATGGAGCCCAAGGCTCCAGTGCGGGGGTTTGCTGAGGGCTTCTGGGGCGATAATTGGGCAGCAGCGATTAAGTGTTCTGAGCAGCGCTGTCGCTTGTCACCTGTCACCTGCAGCCTCTGTGCAGGTCCTGCCTGGCTCTGCACACCCGCCCCCCGCATGTCCCCTTCTGCTGGACTCTGCTCTCTCACGTCCACATAGGGCTCACTGGCCATGGGAGAGGGGGCTCCAAGGGTCTGGGTCAAGCCTGGCCCTGCCCACTGGTCCGCCTCGAGATCCCCTCTCCCGCCCAGCTCCCCCCACAAAGGGGATGCGTTACCCCCCCTTTTCAATCTCCTGTCTCTGCTCCTCCTCCCCACCTTCTCTGGGCCTGGTCCACCCCTCCCCTGCCCTCTAGGCCCTGGCTGGGCTCCCCCTCCTCCAGGAAGCCCTGCCAGACCACTGCTGCCTTGGGTGGGGTGGGGTGGGGTGGGGGCTGGAGTCCACTGTGGGCCTGAGGCCCAGAGAGCCACACTCTGGCCTGGGCCACCTAGCTGGTCAGGGGACCTGGGCTTGAATGCTGCCCTCAGGGGACACATGGACTTTGTAAATGGTGGGGGGTGGCCCCTGGTCACTCAAGTACCAGCTTGGGCACTCCCACTGCGCATGCACGCAAGCATGTGAGTGTGGCCCCTGCCCGGCTCATCAGATGCCTTCCCTGACAAGGGCCCTCAGACACAGGCCTGAGCTCACCCTGGACGTGGACACAGGCTCGCAGCTACAGGCAGGCCCCGCGGTGACCGCACAGACGTCTCACACACAGGCGCACGCAGGCCTGCAGCCTCCTCCTGCTCCGGGAAACGTCTGGGCTGGTAGCTCCGGGATTCCTGTTCTCGCAGCTTCTCTGCCTGGCTCCCCCTCCCTGCTCCGGGCTGCCCTCCACCCTCCCTTCTCTGCCCACCCACTCGCCTTTAATTAGAAATGCCAGGAGAGCCATTTTTGGGGAGTTTTTGCCAGAAAGACATTCCCCCCCACCCTGGGTGGAAGCTCAGAGGGGGAAAGGAGGAGACAGACTGGCTCTGGAGGGGGCTCCCAGGAGACCAGGGGAAGGGGTCTGGGCGGGGCAAGGAGGGGGGATTCCAGAGAGTTGTGGGCACTGGTGTGCCCTCGAGTATGTGAACAAGACAGAGTGGAATTGGGGGGCTGTGTGTGGGGGGATGGGCATGGATGGGGGGATGAGTGTGTGTGTGGGGGGGTGAATGGGGGATGAGTGTGCATGTGGGGGGGATGAGTGTGCATGTGGGGGGATGGATGTGGGGGGATGAGTGTGCATGTGGGGGGATGGATGGGGGATGAGTGTGCATGTGGGGGGTGGATGGGGGAGACAGGAGTAGGGGCTTGAGTGTGCAGTGTGCATGTGGTTGAGAGAGGGAGAGGGGAATGAGCAGCAGGGGCTGAGGTGTCTGGACTGCCATTGGTTGTGTGCGCCTCTGGCTGTGGGCAGTGGCATGTGTCACCTGTGCCCAGGTAATATCAGAGGACCCGGGACCCATACCCCTCCGTCATGAGGTAACACAGAAGGACATCCCTCCCTACCACTGTTGCCAGGGAGGTGGAAGGGGCCTCCCTCCAGAGGGAGTCTCAGCTTCCGGAACCCCGCTCCTTATATGGCGGTTTGCTTTTCTCTGCCTCTGCTCACTGCAGACGGCTGCCAGCACTGCTCCTGCTCCTCCCCTCCCTCCTCCTCTCTCCCTCTTCCATCCTCTCAGAGGTCTTGGAGCTTCTGACCAGGTTCCCTCCGTGGCCTGGGGGGCTCAGGGCCCAGCACCCTACAGTGGGCTGCAGGACCCCTCCATCTCCACACCCCCCACCCCAGGAAGCGGCTTCCAGATCTCCCTGGAGGCATTAAATGGAGGAGTCTTGGGCCTCACCAAAGACCTGGAGTGGGGGCATGGGGCAGTCCTGTGCAGTCATTGCCACACGGATGTGACACACACATTCTCACCAATGCCAGGGGCCTGGCAGAGCAAGGCCTGGGTGCGTGTCCCTCATACACAGCTCAGACGACAAGCCCAGGGCCTGGGCTCAGGGGCCCCCCGGGCAGGGGTAGGCAGGAGGTTGAGGACACATCTGGGAACCCGCACCTGACACTCGGGAGTGTATGTGTGTGCGAGGTGCATGTGTGTGCCTGTGCAGCCATGTGTCTGTGCACATGAAGACTCCATGAAGCCTTCGCCACAGGGAAGGAGGGTCTGAATGTCAGGGTCCTTGTCAGGGCTCATCCGCGGCTGAACATCCTGCAAAGCCAGACCGGGCAGGGTCAGGATCGGGGGCAGCGGGGACCCAGGAGAGCAGAGTCCACTAACCCCGTCCCCAGTCAGGAGAGAGCGACAGAGGAGAAAGCCTATCCTGAGACCCTGCGGAGGGGCTTCCACCTTACCCTGGGGCAGGGGGCCCCTCCAGCACACGTCTGCGCCCCCTGCCCAGCGCCGGCTGGGAGGGTGGTCGCTTGACCCCAGCACTGTCCGTCCGGTCCGGTAGGCTGAATGAGCCTGGGCAGGGGGCGGTGCGAGCGAGCGCATGAGTCACCCCGGGCCAGCCGTGTGTGCAGGGGTGGGTCCTCCCTCCGCGCAGGGAGCGCGAGTGGGCGCGGGAGGCGGGGCCGCAGGGTGGGGGCGGGCGGGGAGCCGGCGCGGGGGCCAATGGGAGCCGGGGCTCGGCGAGGGGGCCGCCCACGGGCCGCGCTGGCAGCATAAAGAGCCGGCGGCTGCGGCTGGGCGCAGAGCTCCGGCGCCGCTCTTCCCGCGCTGCAGCCGCCGCCTCACCGGGACTCAGCCGGGACCCAGCGCGCTCTGCGGGACTCGGCGCCGCAGGCTCCTCCACACAGCCGGCCGCCAGCAGCCCCTCGTCGGCCCCAAGAGGACTTTGCAGCCCTCCGCCTCCCGCCTGTCCGAGCGTCGCGGCCACCTGCGCGCAGATGGAGCTGGACCACAGGACGAGCGGCGGCCTCCACGCCTACCCCGGGCCGCGGGGCGGGCCGGCGGCCAAGCCCAACGTGATCCTGCAGATCGGTAAGTGCCGGACCGAAATGCTGGAGCACGTGCGGAGGACCCACCGGCACCTGCTGGCCGAGGTGTCCAAGCAGGTGGAGCGCGAGCTGAAGGGGCTGCACAGGTCGGTGGGCAAGCTGGAGAGCAACCTGGACGGCTACGTGCCCACCGGCGACTCGCAGCGCTGGAAGAAGTCCATCAAGGCATGTCTGAGCCGCTGCCAGGAAACCATCGCCAACCTGGAGCGCTGGGTCAAGCGCGAGATGCATGTGTGGCGGGAGATCTTCTACCGGCTGGAGAGGTGGGCGGACCGCCTGGAGGCCATGGGCACCAAGTACCAGGTGGGCAACGAGCCAGCCCGCCACACTGTCTCCGTCGGCGTGGGGGGTCCCGAGAACTACTGCCACGACACTGACGGCTACGACTACACGGTCAGCCCCTACGCCATCACCCCGCCGGCAGCCGCCGGCGAGCTGCCCGGGCAGGAGCCGGTGGAGGCCCAGCAGTACTCGCCCTGGGGGCCCGGCGAAGATGGGCAGCTGAGCCCCGGCGTGGACACGCAGATCTTCGAGGACCCGAGGGAGTTCCTCAGCCACCTGGAGGAGTACCTGCGACAGGTGGGCGGCTCCGAGGAGTACTGGCTGTCACAAATTCAGAACCACATGAACGGGCCGGCCAAGAAGTGGTGGGAGTTCAAGCAGGGCTCAGTGAAGAACTGGGTGGAGTTCAAGAAGGAGTTCCTCCAGTACAGCGAGGGCACACTGTCTCGCGAGGCCATCCAGCGCGAGCTGGACCTGCCGCAGAAGCAGGGAGAGCCGCTGGACCAGTTCCTGTGGCGCAAGCGGGACCTGTACCAGACGCTCTACGTGGACGCCGACGAGGAGGAGATCATCCAGTACGTGGTGGGCACCCTGCAGCCCAAGCTCAAGCGCTTCCTGCGCCACCCGCTGCCCAAGACCCTGGAGCAGCTCATCCAGAGGGGCATGGAGGTGCAGGACGACCTGGAGCAGGTGGCCGAGCCAGCCGGCCCCCGCCTGCCCGCTGAGGATGAGGCCGAGGCCGAGACCCTCACGCCGGCCCTCACCAGCGAGTCCGTAGCCAGTGACCGGACCCAGCCCGAGTAGAGGGCGGCCCGGGGCCCCGCCTGCCCACCACACCCACCTGTGGCCTTTGCCAATGAGGACTTTCGAGCTGGGCCAACTCCTGCAGGGGGGAGCCCTCATCCTCATCAGCTGGGCCCCTGCCTCAGCCTCCCAGCCTGACATGCACAGACACACACCATCCAGATGTGGGCAGTGCCCCCCAAACAGCAAAGGAGCCCTTCTCCCCTGCAGGGCCCTTGCCCCATCTCCCTCCCTCTGTCTGTCTTCTCCGGCCTGGGCCTGCCTGGGCCGGTGACCACCCTTCCACCCTCTCAGGCCATGGCAGGACACCTCAGCTTCCTTATTCTGCTCAACGCCCGGGCTCTCTGGGCACTCAGAAACCAAATGTCCAGATGGCATGGACCAGCGGGCACCGACCTCAAGGGACACCCCACAGCAGAAGCTAAAGCGGAACCAGTGCCACAGGAACCTCGGCTTCAGGGACACCACCCTCTTTTGGCTGTCACCGCACAGCCGGCTGGCACCCTTGCCACCGCCCAGGGCAGTTGGCCAGCCTCGGGCAGTGTGGCTCCCTCCTCCTGGAGGAGAGCTGAAGCCAAAAACACGGCAGCAGCAGCAGCAGCAGCAGCAGCAGCAGACCTGGCTGAACTTCTGGTGCCTCCTGGCCCCTCAGGTGAGCCCCTGCCACATGGCACCGCCACCAGGGGGCACCGTGGAGCTGAGAGGGCCAGGGCCAAGTCGGTTCTCCCCGTGAGCCCAGCAAGGCTCAGAGGCATCCCCAGCAAGTTAGCGCAGTGGGGGGGGGGGGGGGCGTCATGGGGAGGCGGGAGGAACAGAGACCCCAGGGATCAGGGGGAGGGGCCGGGGTGGGAGCAGGGCTGGGGGAGGTTGCTGAGCCAGCTCTCACCCAGACGCCCGTTTTCTCTCTCGCCCCAGCATCAGTGATTCACGCCAGCCTGGAGAAGGCTCGAGCTCGGCTCGATGACTCACCCGTGGCAGGCGGAGGGTCCCACAGGGCCTGAGTCCTCAAAACCGGCTGAGGCAGCAGCCGGCATCCTCGGAGCCAGGAGAATGACAACAGGTAACCGAGCCCCATCCCTGCCACCCCAGACCCCATTCCTCAGCTGTCCTCCCGAGGCTCCTAGGCCCCAGGCCCCTCCCACAGTCCTCTGGGCAAACGGAGAGGCAGCCCACCAGGATCGCAGGGGCTTCCCCCCGGGAAAGAGCCCTGTTATGTGCCCCCACACCCGTCCTGTGGAGACCCGCAGCCTCCTGCTCTGTCCCTGACCGCCCCATGTCTTCCTTTCTTTCAGGTCTCGAGGCTCCCGCAGAGCCTTTGCCGCTGTGCCCGGCACCGCCCCCTCCCGTCTCCCCCGGCAGGCTGCCCGCCCTCCGGAGGAGAAGTACAGGGCCCGCGAGGGAGGGAGGCTGCAGAGAGAAGGGGGCCCGACAGAGCTGATGGTGAAGACGGGCCAGCGTGAGGGCCAGGGCCTGCCACTATGCCCGCCCCGCTGGCCGCCAGCCTGTCCGCCCCGATGGCCACTGTGGCTGGAGCTGGGGTTGCCTACCCCGGCCCTGTCTCACTCCAGCCCAAGAACCCCTGCCTGCTACGTGGCCATCTCTCCTGCCAGAGCTTTCTGCAAGCCCTGGGGCTGAGGCCACAGCCCCTGCCCCTGCCCGGCGGCCCCAAGCCCAGCCCAGGAGATCCGGAAGCCTTTGTTCCTGGGGCTCACAAGGGCTCTCTGCCAGCCCTGCTGTCACCCAGGCCCGGACCCCCATCTCCCCCAGCACCAACACCCAGGTGCTGGCCGGCCGCTCGTGTCTGCAGCCCGAGCAGGCCCTGTTTGGGGGTTCCTCTTCTGCCAATCCACTCTAGATTCAGGGGACCAATGTCTGCAGGTGACCCTGCCAGCCCCCATCCCGTGCCCCTGCCAGCCCCCCCCAGATTTTATTTTTGCACATAAAGCCATAACCCATACTCACAGGTTGGTGTGGCCAGTCCCCCCACCTCCACTGAGCAAGCCTTGAACGTCAGGCCAGGCTGTGTACACCCCTATCACCTCACCTGAAGACAGACTTTTTTTGTAATATTTTGTTAATAAAACACTGAAACTTCTTGGAGGGAGCGTGCTGCTGTTTCTCTGCTGGCTTGGGCTGGCTGGAGTGGAGACGTAGAGGGAGGCAGCCCAGGGCAAGGGCCTGCAGCCCCCATGAGTGCAGCCTGAGGGGTCCCTGGGGACCTGGGAGAGCACAGCCCTGTCCCCCCACAGAGCAGTTGGTCAGGGATCTGAAGCCTCAGGCTAGAAGGGCTTTAGGGGTCTCCCAACGGAAGCCAACCCCTGCAGCCCCCAAGCTTGAGGCAGCCAGCTCAGGGGGGATGGGGAGTGACTGGGAGGACCCCTTGTCATGGGCTGAGGACTGCTCCCCTATCGGTCTTCCCGCCACTGCCTGCGGGTGTGCGGGGTGAGGGGTCCTGGGAGTTCTTCCGCTACAGGGCTCAGCCCACAGAGATACCTGCAGGCCCAGGGGGACTTCTCAGGCCCTGGAGCCCGGGGGACCCAGGCAAGGCAAGATCCTCTCTGGGAGGGGACCCTGGCGAGTCCCGGCTGCAGGATCATTAACTTGGTCTCTCTGACCCTCAGTTTCCTCATCTGCAAATGGGCAAACCATCCACGAGGAGGGGCTCAAGAACTTAAAAACGAGGGCCATCTGATGCCCCGTGGGTGTTCTCACCTGCCTCAGCGGGGGGACATCAGGTCCCCGAAGGGGAGGGAGAGATGGCGTGGAGGGGGCTCAGACTCCTGTACCAGCCAGTGTTTACCGAGAAGCAGGACTGGTGGGAGACGGACAGTGAGATTCGTTCCAAGAAGTGGCCTCACCGGCTGTGGGGCCGGTGGGCAGTCCAAGCCCACGGGGTGGGCAGGAACTCTCGACCCAGGCCGAGCTGCCTCTGCAGGTGGGATTTCCTCCCAGGGCCGGATAGCCTCTGCTCTTAGAGCCTTTCAGCTGATTGAACCAGGCCTCCAGATTCTCTCGGACCATCTTCCTCACGTGCCCAACTGACCGTGAACTCAGTCGCACCTCCGGAGGCCGTCCGAGCGACACCGAGGTCAGGTTTGGGTTGAATGCCTGGGGACGGCGCCCTAGCCAGGCTGACACATATAACTGACCATCACAGCTGCCATGGTCACCTGCAGGTGCCTGTCACCCACCCAGCGCAGGTCCTGCCCCTCAAAGGCGCTGCTCTGCTGGGCCGGTGCTGGCCGGGGGCGAGGGTGAGCCCTCTCAGTCGGCCGCCCTGCACAGAGAGACCTGGGGAGGCAGGAAAGGAGCGAGCAGGGCAGAGGGCCACCTGCCACCAGGAAATGCTGTCACTTTCCCCACAAGAGGGCAGGGCTCTGGGGGGGTGGCTCCATGAGGAAAGGGCTGCCTCCCCCAAGTCTTCCCTTTTGTTTCTTTTAAATAGTGAAAGTGCCGAGGAGAACGGGGAGAGGAAATCGACAGGAACAGGAGGCGGGGCACCATGGTGAGGGCTGAGAGGCAGTCATTTCTCCCGGAGACACCCCACTGCTGGCATCAAAAGCCGGAAGCTGTGGATGTTTTTTCCTTTTGATAAAAACTTACTCCCGGTAGTCGGATGACTGTGGAACAGGCTGTCCGAACTCCTCAGCAATTTGAGATGCAGCGCCGTGTCTCTGTGTCCCAAGAAAAGAGGCTGCAGAGCAGAGCAAGTGGCGTGGGCTGGGGTGGAGGGGCCAGGACCCTCCAGCAGGCATCATGAATCACGCAGCCCAGTCCCCAGGGTGCTCCCAATACGGGCCTCTCTCTGCCCCTCCCCGTCCTGCCCATCCAGATGCCACAGGCCACCCGGTCTCATCTCCTTGCGAGCAGGTGGGGAAACTGAGGTACAGAGAGGGGCTGGGCTTGCCTCACACTGGGGAACAGAATTGGGACTGGGGACGGGGGTCGCCAGGAAGCCTCGACGGCTTACCTTGCAGACCCCAGGTTGTTGGGGGCTTCTGTGCCAGACGGGCAGGGGCTCAGGTCCCAGGGCTGCCTCCTCTGTGACTCAGGTGGCTGCAGAGTGGGCCGAGGGCCGAGGGCCGGGAACCCGGCCTGAGTGGGTGTTCAGGATGCTCCTCGCTGCTGCCCCCGAGGCCCAGCGGAGACAGGTCTGGCGTGTCCCCCCGGTGTGGCTGCCGAGGGTGGGGCCGGTATCCTGGCGGCTAAGAGACGGCCGCATGCCAAACACGCAGCACAGAAGCGGGCTCAGGCGAGCGCGTCCGTCCGTGGGGCCAGGCTGCCGTAACAAAGGGGACAGCAAACAAAACCGCTTATTTTCTGTCACACGAGCACATGGCAGGTGGCCGGGCTCCACCTGTTTGTTCAGGATCCTCCATGTGCTCTGTCACCCCCCGGCTGCTGTCTGTCTGCCGGCTGAAGCCAGGGCTTTGTTGCTGCTGGGCAGCTGCCCGCAGGCAGGGCCAGAGACGGGGAGGCCCAGCCCAGGAGAGGGGCCGTCACTGCCACCGACCCCCGCGGCAGGGAGTGCAGTCACACGTCCACACCCACTGCAGAGGGCCTGCAGCGTGTGGGAGGGAGGGCGAGGGGACTCGGTGGACAGCAGGAGGACAGAAGCCACACTGAACTGGTTCGGGTGCCATGAAATTCACCTTGCCCGAGGGGGTCTGGCGGGTTGAGAGGACCAGAGACTGAGGTCAGCCATGGGGCGGCCAACCAGGGCTACGCCACAGAGGCCCCGGTAGGGACCCTGGACACGAGGCTGGGGGCCTCCCTGGTTGGCTACACTCTGGTGCTGGCACATCGTGACCAGGGGAGCCAAGTCTACCCAGGACTCGACGGGGAGAGGACACCTGTGAGCTCGAGGCTGGACCCTCCTGGGCCCTGCCCCGTACCCCTCTTCCCGTGGCTGGACCCCCAGACTCTGCAGTTTGTGTCGGAAGTAAGGGTGGTCGTGTGGATTGTTCCACATGAAGGTGACGTAACTTCACAGGTGACATGACTCTTTCTAGTCTGTAAGGGACTTTTAACTCCAAGAGGATTTAAGATTAGTATGGAAATTTAAAAGAGAACCAAACCCAAAACGCTATTATTTTTGTCAACAATTTGTATATGCTTCATTTTTTAAGCATTTTAACATTGAAGAGAATTTGGCTGATTAGAAGTAGTGGAGTGCGCTACGGCCACGTGTCTAACCGGGCTGCTGCTTTAGACTCTGATTTTAGGTGGAAACCATACAAAAGTTTATTTACAGTATTGGAGTGTTAGAAAGAGCTTAAGAGTCACCATATTTTTTAGCTTAATTTAATAAGTTTATAACGATTTTTTTAAGTATTCAGAAAAGTCAAAGTGTTTGAAAAGTAGATTTAATTTAGAATATGTTAATTTTATAGATATAGCTTATAAGATTTGAAGATGTGTATGGGACCAAACATTCCTCAGAGTCCCCCTCAAAATGCTTACCGAAGTATAAGATTTGTAAGTGTTACTTAAAATCTTAAGGAAAAGCGTAGTTTGGGGATTTGAAATTTTGACGGCACTGATTTAAAAACATGAAGCGGCTTCTAAGCGGTTGGTCCTGGGCCCACTCAGCACCCGAGGACGTTGAGAGCCGCCCCCAAGGAGGGCTGTGGGGTCGCGCCCCTCCAGGCCCGCTGTCCCCCTGCTTGGACCTCCCAGACGGCCTGCCTCTGTGCCCAAGCTCCCACGTGGGCGAGTCCCTGAGGGCTGCCCCGCCTCTCTGTCCAGCTGGCTTCACCTGCCCCTGACCCCCTGCACCAAGGCCCCAGCTTTGTGGCTCGTCCCCCCTCTTCTGCTCACCGCCGTGGCTCTCTATCTGGCTCCCCTCTGCTCTTACTTTCCATTTGCCTGTTTAGGGCCATCTCTGGGTCTGTGTGGTTACAGGTCCACCCCTCTGCTCTTTCTCTCTGTCCCTGCCTCTCTCTGACCCTGTCCCTCTGTCTCACCCCTACTCTGACCCCATCTCTCTGTCTCTGTCTCTGTCTCTGTCCCAGTCTCTCTCTCTGTCTCTCCCTGTCTCCCCCTCTCTCTCCTCCCACCCCTACCTCCATAGAGCCAGGGAGGGGACTGGGGGGTCAGAGTAGGTGAGACTCCTGTAGGCGTCAGGATGAGGGAGTGGAGACGGTGGAGGCAGAGCTGTCAGAGGAGAGGGAAGGACAAAGGAGAGAAGTGGCGGGCACGGAGCTGGGCGAGCTCCTCCCTTCCCGCCATGATGGCCCCCCATGACGGCCCCCCATGATGGGCCCTCCCGGCTCCCCCACGATGGGCTCCCTCCCACAGCCCCATCTTCCCAGTGTGGAAACTGAGGCTTGGGGAGGAGCAGGGACCTGCCCAGGACTGCAGTGAATCAGCCAGCCTCCTGCTCTCCGTGCCTGCTGCCTGCCAGATGCTAGAAATAATGACTTTATTGAACAGCTGCTGTTGACCTCGCATCTACCTGACTGAGATCCAGGCTTCTTCCGCATGGGGCCGCCTGCTTTAAAACCTGCTTTTCTTCCTGTTGGGGGCAAAGGAAAAGGGGGGCACTGAGTTTGCACTGGTTCTGCTGAGGTCGGAGGACCGTCTAGTGAGGGCAATCTGCTTCCCCCCCACTGACCCTGTCCCCACTGACCCCTGACCCTGGTCACCCACTCAACCCTCCCCTAGGCCATTCGTGAGCCCTGGCCCTGGTCACCCACTGACCCCTGATTCCAGACAGGCCTGAATTATGAGGCTCCCCTGTGCTTCTTCCTCTCTTTTGGTCCCCCTTCCCCCCAGGAGCCCCCCCAGACCCGCCCGGCACCACCCGAGGGGCTCTCCCACGCTGCTGGAGCTCCCAGCTTGCACCCTACTTTCACAGGAGCCGGGGCGGCGTACATTAGTCTGTTTCCTCCAGGAGGGAGGCCCGGCAGCCCCACCCCCCAGCCCTTGGCTCTGGAGGGCCCAGACGAGGGGCGGCAGCTGCAGGGGGCTCCTTTGTCCTCAGCCACCATTTCTGTTTGTGATGGGGCTCAGAACTGAAGGGCTGCTTCTATGGATGGGGAAACTGAGGCCCAAGAGGGCAGGGAGTCACCAGGTGAACCAAACCCCTCCATCGCATCTCTGTGGCCTGAGGCCGAGCCTGTGGGCCAGGGAGAGGGTGGTATCAGGCAGCAAGTCCCTTCCTCTGGCCATCCTCTGGGGCCCCAACTCTCCTCTCTGTCTCTCCCGCTCTCTGTAGCCCCAAATGGGAGTCGCTTCGCCCATCCAGACGAGCTCCCCTCTCTTAGCCACTCCAATCTGACCCCTGCCCGGAGGACCAGATAACCCCTGTGCTGTGCCAGGCCACCTCAAGGACATCAGTGAGAGCAGTGTGGCCTGAGGGCGGGAGCTGAAGCCAGACCGCAGGGCTGCACGTGGCTGGGTGGGGGCGGCCTTTCCAGGAGCAGGAACCATGTTGGGGGGGGAAGGGCGGTTGCTGTCACCTGAACCCCCACCCCCGGCGGCCTGGTCCTGCTCCTCTCTCTGGACCCACAGGTCCAGCTGAAGCCGCATATTTGCTCCCCCACCCCCGGGCCTCCCGTCTCCTGTTGGCCCAGTCCCAGCTGGGACCCCTGGAAAGGCCTGGCCTCCCCGCCCCACCCAGGCCCTGCTAGCCCCGCACCAGCCCCACGGCAGGCTGATGGCTCCCCGTTCCTCCTGTAACCACCACAGACAACGACATATATGCTGACTTATATGCTGCCGTGTCTCCTCTCGCCAGCTTCAGGCAGAGTTGAGTCTTCAGGCCGGGTCACCCCCTGCCCTTCCCAGCGGGCCAGGTTGCCGTTTCCCTTCAGTGAACCTTTGGGGTTCAGTTATCACAGCCTGAACACCCCCCGGGGCAGAGGCCTGCGGTTCCGTTTCCTTCCTTACACCACGTTGTTTCTCCTGGAATTTCAGGTCGCTCCCTTCTCTCGTGCTGTCCGCCATCCTGCACTCACCTTCCCTGCACCACCTTCAGGCGGGACATCCCACTCAGTCTGCTTTGTGTTCGTTTGTTTCCTGGAGACCCCCTTCTGGAATAAAAAAAATCTTTAAAAAATAAAATTGCTGCGTTGGGGGCTCTCCCAGGGTGTCCCGCCACCTCTGAATAAAGCCCAAATTTGACGCTGGCTTTGCAGGGCCCCGCCCCATCCTGCCAGGCTGTCCTTCCAGAATCCCTTAGGAGCACGCCTCCTCCAGCACCCTCTCCTGAGGGCCCTGCCTGCCACCCACCTCTGTCCACCAGCGCGGCTCCACACGCCTCCTCCCTCCGACCTGCCCTCCTTGCAGGAGCCCCGGACCTCGGCCACGGGCCCCACCTCAGTGACCTCTGAGCACAGCGTCCTCGGCTCAGCCCCACAAGGGCCAGGGCTCCCAGGTGTCCCTCCCTGAGTCCCTTCCCACGTCCATGGCTGGGCCCCAAGTCTGGCTCTGACCTGAGGGAGGAGCTGTGGAGGCTGCTGGGGGCTCAGCTGGAAAGGGCAGGGTGGGGTGCCAGCCACTGTCCTGTCTCTGAGCCAGAGCCCCGTTCAGGGAGTGCCAAGCCTTGGCTCGGGGCGCCCAAGGAGGGGAGTCTGGCTTACAGGCTGTTCCCCAAAGACCGCAGCTCCTTGAGGAGGCAGTGAGCTCCACGCCCCAACGGTAACCAAAAGTCTCTGGAGGGATGGTCAGACTGGGGACCTCTGAGGTCCTCTCTGACACCACCCTGCCTGCCTCTCTCAATGTCCCACTGGGATCCACAAAGCTGCCACCTCCATCCCTTCCACAGGGAATGGCCACTGTCTGCCAAACTCCTATTCATCCTCCAAAGCCCAGTTCTCATCCTCTTCTCCGTGGAGACCTCCCCGCACCCTGCCTTGGTGTCACCTCTGTGGCCCCCCCACCCCTCCCTGTCCTGACACCTGCCTGGTGCTCCCTGATGACAGAGGTCCCCGTGCCAGTCCTGCGGCCCAGTCCTTGCCCTGGCGCGTGCCGGGTGCTGCCCCTCTTCGGAGGGCCCTGGACTCCGCGCTCCTGCTGGCTCATCCGGCGTCTCCGTGCAGGAGTCTGGGCCGTGAAGGAGGCTATTTTTAGTCTGTTATCCTCGTAATTTTCTCTGTTTTGCCCTGGCGCTTGGCACAGTTCTGCTGGAAAATGTCAGTCCGTCTCCACATTCAGGGGAAATGGGGGCAAGGGGGCCCTGCGCCCTGGAGGAAAGGGCGCCAGCCGCGGTGGCTGGAGATCCCCCTCTGATCACAGCCCCCTGTGCGGCTCTGCTCTGTCCGCTGCAGGAGACATTCACCCTCCTGAGCAAAGGCCAGGAGGGCCTCACAGACAGTCCTGACACCTCCCAGCAGAGGGGCCCAGGGGTGAGGGGAGGCCGGGGGTTCCAGACTGTCGGCTGCCCTTGTGCCCCCACAGCCCTCGGAACAGGGCCTGGTCTGGAGGAGGAGCAGCGGAACCAGAATTCCCCCTGGCCTTGGGGAGCAGGATGGCTGCTTTGCTGATGCCTGGATGAGGCAAGAGCTTGTGGGCCACTCAGAACCCTGCATCTCCCGGAGCCCTATCCCGGTCAGACGGAACCCTGCGTGTCCCTGCTGCTCCCAGAGGCCTGTGAGGAGACCCCGACTGGGGTTGCTCCTTTCAGCACTCACAGGTAAACCCGCTGCTGTGCGGGGCTTCCGGTCAAGAACGGGCGGGGGTGGCACCCTCCGTAGGCCGGGGCTGGGATTCTACGTCCTCCCTTGGGCTGGAGGTAGACGCCTGTGGGAAGGGGGGACACCAATGAGGCTTCTCAGCCGGGAGTGGGAGGTGACACGCCCGAGGATCTGGGGCCAGAACCCACCCAGGACTCAAGTTTCTGGCCCCCAGACCACAACGCCTCCCTTCAAATCTGACCTGTGAGGCTGTCTTGTACCCCTGCTCCCAAGCCTCCTTCGGTTCCCCTCGGCCTGGCCTTCAAGGCCCTTCACCTGCGCCACCCCATCCCCTCTGTAGCAGCCCACACTTGGGACTCTGACAAGCTCCCGAATGGCTTTGCTTGGTCACACCTTCCCCTGCCAACCTCTCCCACCACAGCCCCAATCCTCCCATCATCTGCATGCGATGCCTGGGCTGCCTCCTCCAAGAAGCCCCCCATGTTGCTTGTTCTCATCCCAGTGAGTCCTAGCAAATCAATCGGCCCTGAACAAATTACCCATGTCACAGCCCCACTCTGATCCCTGCAGGTCTCCCCACCACAGGGACAGGAGGAGGCACTCGCGGACCCTCCCGCCCTCGGGGCACACCTCCCACACACCTGGCCTGGCCACCCCCACGACTCAGTCACTGAGACACTGTGCCTGGGCCTGTCCTCTGCTGGCAGGGCCATTCTGTGGCCGGCACTGGCCAGGGCGTGTTTCTGTGAGTGACGGACAGGGCTTGCTCAGCCTGGGGCTGGGCCATCCTCTGCGGTTATTTCTCCCTGAATGCTCAGTTTTTGAATTGTTCTTTATTTTGTGTCTCTCCGCATTTCCACTCTTCTCCCTTCCCCCTCCATCCAGGTGTTGCTATGGCAACCAGGCTGTGGTACCCAAAGCATCCTTGATGGATGGGTTTCAGGGTACCTGTGTGTGTGTGTGTGTGTGTGTGTCTGTGTATGTCTGTGTGTGTATGTGTGCATGCCTGTGTGTCTCTGTGCGCACGCCTGTGTGTCTCTGTGTGTGTGTGTGTGTCTGTGTCCAGGTGGTAGGATGTGTGTGTGTGTACATACGTGGTATGGTGTGTGTCTCTATGTAGTAGAGTGTGCATGGTAGGGTGTGCGTGGTAGGGTGTGTGTGAGTGTGTGTGTGGTAGAGTGGTTGGGGACTTGAGAAGGGCCCCTGTGTTCACAAAGGGACCAGGAGGTCTG
Organism: Tapirus indicus; assembly: GCA_031878705.1. Lineage (NCBI taxonomy): Eukaryota > Metazoa > Chordata > Mammalia > Perissodactyla > Tapiridae > Tapirus > Tapirus indicus. The sequence continues at coordinate 2,399,816 of CM062935.1, forward strand.
GAGAGGGAGACAGTGGAGCCCACATCCTGTGACATCCTAGTAGCCGCACCAGGGGCGCAACCCCGTCACTGCCACTTGCCTTTCCTCATGGTCGCCCCCTCCCGGGTTGTCCCCATTCGGCCCTCATTGACATCAGCCTGGTCATGGCTGTCCCTATGGCCCTTGCTGCTGCTGCTCCCCTTCCACCTCCCCTTTGACCTCTGGCGGGGAGAGCACCCCTGGCTGAGTCCAGCCTCCTCCGTCACGTGGCCTCAGGAGCTCACTTCACTGTGCGGCCCTCAGTCTCCCCAGTGGTAACGCGGTGACATAGCTGCAGGCCACGGTCATGGTCAGACTCAGTGCCTGACACTGGCCCGGCTCTCACAGACCCACTGGGGACGAGTCCCTGCTGCCCCTTGGCTCCCCCTTCTCCCACCTCTGTCTCCCAGTCTCTGCAGTGGCAGCACTTGGGCCTTTGTCAAATCGCCAGAGCCCTCTCCAGCTCTTGGGACAGACCAGGGGTGGAGGGGGCCGAGGGGAGAGGGGCTTCCAGGGCGGGGATAGGGGGGCGGCCCCAGGCTCTGTGCCCACAGCGCTGACAGCAGCCCCCGGCTGTCATCCAGCCTCCCGCCCACCTGGGAGCTCCGTGCCTGGAGTCCCGATGAGCTGCGTGGGTGGCAGAGGAGAGCCGCAGGGCTGGGCCTTCCTGAAGCCTCCGCAGCTGCCTCCCTCCGCCCTCCCCCTCCCAGTCCAGCCGGCAGGTGGGGGCTTGGGGATGGGACACAGGCTATGGGGGCCGGGGGGCTCTGAAGAGCCAGAAAGTAGAGAGGGGTTTCATCCCATGGCAGAGCCCTGGGCCCCCAGACCAGGCGCCCAGGGCAGGGCGTGCCTCCGCCTCATTAGGGCCGGGCGGTGCCTCTCTGTCCTGCGCCGGAGTGACGTTCTCCTCTCCAGGTCTGCACAGCTGGCAAGGGGCCATCCTGATGGCACCTGCCCAGAGCTGGAATGCTTCCTGCACTGAGTAATATTCTGGATGTATTGGGTTAAATAAAATATATGATGAAAGTTAATTTCATCTCTTTATTTTTATGGTGGCCACTAGAAAACGTTCAGTCACATTTGCGGCTCACTCTATTTCTGTCGCACGGTGCTGTCGCCATGCCCAGGGAAGGGAGAGCTCAGGACCCCACTGGGACTGAGCGTCCTTCCAAAGGTGGGGGTGAGGCGGGAGCAGGCTGGTCCAGGGGAGACCTGGGGCTGGCAGGGGCTGGTTTGTGGATCCTGACGGCTTGGGGAAGGAGTCGGTATGGGGAGTCCCTGGAGGTTTGGTGTCCCCACCTGTCAACCAGGGAGTCCCAGGGACCCCAGAGGGCTCCGTGCCTGGGCTCTGAGATGGCCAGCATTGCTGCAGAGGTGCTGCTCCAGAGCCCGAGGCCCCAAGCGGTTACTGCGAATGAGAGATTGGGGCCACCGCGGGCGGGCCAGGCTGCAGCACAGGCCTCCCCCTCTCCTGGCAGCGGCAGTTCCCCGCTTGTCCGCGGAGGTGTCCTTCCAAAATCGTGACTGAGGCTTGGGGCTGGAGGGGAGCCTGGCAGCCTGGTGCCGCGCCTGCTGCCGCCTCTCCCACCTGCGCCGTGGGCGCCCCGTCCTGGCTCTGCCTGCAGGCCCATCCTCTACACCCTGCCCTCCTTCCCAGGGCTTCCTGCCTCCCGGCCTCCAAACGGCCTCTTTTGTTGGCCCTCCCTGCCCAGGCCTCACCCCCCCGGATCAGTCTCACTAGCAGCCTGCCCGCTCAGGGCTCCCAGCCACGGAGGGGTATCTCCTGCCCCAAACGTCCAGGGACTCCCCTCATGGCCACCTCAGCCCCTGGAGCTTGGGTAAAAATGCAGACTCCCAGGCTACACATGAGGCCTGCAGGAAAGTGGAATCTGAATTTCTAACAAGCCCCCCTCCCCAAATGTTAAGGTGGAGCTGATCGGAGCCAAGGCCCTCAGGGAGCCTGCCCTGTCCCCTCCCCACATAGGAGGCCTTTGGCCTGGGCACCCTGGTGGACAGTCCTGGTCGACCTCTGGGAAATGGCCAAGGGTCCTCTCCCCTGGGATGGAGTGGCCTTTGGTTCCCATCAGGCCCCCTCTTTAGGATTAGGCCCAAAGGACCAGGAGGAGCTCAGCAGCAGATGCCTGTAGCCCCCCACCTGGATGGTGACCCTTTGGTCCAAAGAAGTGTCTCTTGCCTCTGAACACGAGGAGTCCCGAGGGGGGCTAGGTCCTGGCAGAGGTCTCTGGGTCTGGCCCGCAGAGTGGACCCTTGCTCATGGCTTCTTCTGTGCCCTGGCCTTGGACTCCGGGGTTCAGTGGTGCTGGTACCCAGAGGTCTGTGCGGGGCTCTGCCACCTGTCCTGGGGGTGTTTCTTAACCCAGATGCCGTGGGTCCTGCCCCCAGCAGGCCAGCCCAACCCTGCGCTGGACTCGGCTGTTCAGAGCACCCAGCCTTGGGCCACCGGGTCCACTGTGCCCGAGCCCCAGCGGCCAAGCCCCGCCCTCCCACCGCAGGGGCCACCTCCCATTGCACCAGGAAGGGTTGCCCACCCTCCCAGGCGACTTCTGCTTCCATTAACTGGGAGCTACTTCACAACTCTGCTGGGTGTGGAAAACCCATCAAAATGCACATAACTCTTGTCCACGGAATGCATATTAGGCGGGTCTGGTGGCATGCAAGTGACGATGGCCCCAACTATTTGTAAGTTCATTTCAGCATTTCTCCTTCCCTAGGTATGTGTGGTTCTCTGAAGTTTCCTTTGAACTGGTTGTGACCTTTTACTGGCCCCTCGTCGGTGAGGGACACAACAGCTCTGACACGTGCTCACTTCACAGGTGGCGGGAAATCCCAAGGATGCGCTTCCCTTCGCCCACAGTGAGCCTGGCCCCATGTAACCCCAGGGGCCTCAGGCCTCCCTAGGGGGCCTCCAGGGGGCCATCAGTCCACAGGCCCTGCTCCTCCCTCATCTCTTGCCCTGGGCCCCCTGCAAGCCCTGCCGCAGCCCGTTTGCTGCGGCTTCACAGCTCTGCTGTGGGCCCAGACTGTGGCTCCCTCAGGCAGGTGGGGGCGTGGCTCTGCCGGGACGACCCCGCTCCCTCCTCAGCCCTGGCGCTTACCCTCAGGGTCAGGCCCAGGAGGCCAGCGCCCACCCCGGTCTCCGCTCTGGCCCTGCAGTAGCTCTGAGGTGGGTCAGGCCTTCCCGGTCTGTTCATGCAGCCCTCCTGCGGCGCCCTCCTGCGGGGTCCCCCTCTTCCTGCAGGGCCCCCCGTCTGGAGTACCTATATTCCTCCCCCCTTTCCAAAGGGCCCTGACCATTTGCACAGCTCCCAGGTGGGGTACCCTGTGTTACATTATTACTCCCTTTCCTTGGCTCAGTCCTTCACCCCTTTTCATTTTATGAGATTAGTGTTATCCCAACACCAGAACCAGACAGAGACGGCATAAAAACAAAGGGAAGCCTCTTGTGAATATAGGTGCGAAAATCCCTAATAAAATAGTAGCAAATAGAGTTCAGCAGTACATAAGAATAATCACACGCTGTCACCGAGTGAGGCTTGTTCCCAGCAGGCAAGGCTGGCTCAATATTTGAAAATCAAGAAATGTAATCCGCCACGTTAACAGGCAAAGAAAGAAAAATCGCATGATCATATCAATCAATGCCAAAAAAATAATCGAGAAAATTCAACACTAAGGTCATGATAAAAACTCTCAGAAAAATAAGAATAGAGGGACCTCTCTCAGCTTGATAAAGAGCATCTATGAAAGGCTTAGAGCTAGTGTCACACTGCCAGTGAAGGACCGAAAGTCTACCTCCTAGGATCAGGGGCAAACAAGGGTGTGGCTCTTTCCAGTTGTTCAACATAGCACTGGAAGTTCTAGCCACTGAAATAAGGCAAGAAAAATAAATAAAAGGCATTCAGAATGAAAGGAAGATACAAAACTGCTCCTATTTGCACATGATTATGACTGTCTCTGTAGAGAATCCCATGGAATCTACAAACAAAACCTCTCGAGCTAATAAGTGAGTTCAATAAGGTGGCAGGATACGATCAACACACAAAAATTAACTGTATATTTCTATGTACTAGCAATGAACTTGTGGAAACAGAAATAGAATACAATACCATTTACAGTTGCTGGAAACAACGCAATACTTAGGTATAAACAGCACATTCAGGGCGTGTATACTGTCACTACAAAGACTGATGGAACAAAAGCTCTAAATAAGTGGGGAGATGGACCGTGGTCACGGGTGGGAAGACTCCACATAGCAAAGACAGCAGTTCTCCTCAAACTGATACGCAGGTTGAAGGGAATTCCTATAAAAATTCCAGCAAGATTTTTTTGTAGATATAGGTAAGATTATTCTAAAATTTATGTGGAAAGCCAAAGGAACTAGAACAGCTAAAAGAGTTTTGAAATAGAGTAAAGAAGGAGGAATCAGCTGCCCCATTTCAAGGCCATTGAGTAGCCACAGTAATCAAGACGGTGTGGTATTGGGGACGGAATGCGCATAGACCAACGGAGCAGAGCGGAGCATAGGCACAGACCCCCGCGTGGCTCAGCTGGGTGCCGCCTGCCCGGCAAGGGGGCAAACCGCCGAGCATCCGGCAGGGCCAGAACTCCCCTCCCCACCCCCATGGCTCCAGGGACCCCCCTGAGCCCCACAACCCCCTACTGGGCAGGCGACCCCTCCCTGAGGGCCCCCGAGCCTGGGTGAATGCCTTGGGGGAGGGGCAGGGAGGACGGGGTGGGACGGGCTCGGCAGTGCACACACGACAGCAGCTGACGGGGTGCAGGACTGCGGTCTGTGGTCCCCCCGCCGCTGCGCTTGGGTTTGCACAGACCTCCCTTCGGATTCCTCCCCTGGGTGAACTCGGGTGGTTGCTGCCTTCACGGAGCACACCTTCCTTTCCAACGTCTCCTCCATGCAGGTGGGTCACTTCTCCGGGGGTCCCGGCAGGGCTGCCCGTGCCCACCCAGCTCCACCCTGGGATGGTGTTTCCTCAAAACCTCTCTGGCTTTGGGGAGATGGGACATTTTTCATTACCACTGCCCTTGATGGGTAATCTGGGCCTTTAGATGACCCTTATCCTGCCTCCCTCCCTACCTCATTCACGTGCCTGGAGAGAGAGTGAGTTCCCCAGCCTTGGAGGTAACCAACCAGAGGCTGCATGGCCCTGGGCTGGAGATGCTGTGGCAGGAACTGCTGTTGGGGAGGCGGGGATTGGCCACAAAAGTCCTCTCCAGGCCTGAAGTTTGGGGAAGCCGAGGCAGCTTCTCCCAACGTGAGCTGGTCCTTTCACGGGCACTTGCTGGGGAGGGGGGGCAGACAATTCCGGCCTCAGAGAGGTGGCCAAGGAAAGGGTGAGGGAATTGTCAAGTGACTGTCAAATCCAGGGAGAGGGAGGGTGTGGGAGCCCGCCCCCAGAGGGAATACCCATTTCCTCGCCCGCCATGGCTCCCACCACACTCCCTCCCACAGTGTCACCTCGCACTGTCACCAAGGCAGTCTTTGAGGGAGAGACAACACCTTTGTGATCAGAGCTGCCACCGGCAAGGACTCGTGGGTTGTCATGGTGAAGTGAGGGAACGTCACTGCCCTAATGTGTTGCTGAGGACACCGCCGGCCCTCCTTTGGCGGCTGGGACGTCCGCTCTGCCGGTGCTGGGGCTGAGGCCCGGGAGACTGAGGGTTTGACCCAGCGCCCACACCCCCCAGGAAGCCCCCACACGGGGGGGTCTACTGTCGTCACATCCTCGCTGTCCCTGTGTGCCACTCGTGTCTCTGTGGGGGGCTGCAGGCCCAGAGGTGATGTGAGGAGCTCACAGTCAGGTGGAGGGATGGACCCACCCTGGCAGCAGTGTGGGGGAGGTGTTCCGACTGTCACGTGGACGCGGTGCCGGAGAGGGAGTGAGGACGGGGTCAGACAGTGACGCGGGAGAAGGAAGGGCTCTCTGAGGAATCACCGCGAACAGTAACGTCTACCTCTGGACATCCTGCCGGCTGCCTGCCCAGCACCCGCACCTCCCCTTCTGCACTGAAGCCTTGATTTTGTCTGAGGGGCCATGTGGCTCTCCCTAAAATCCCTCCCCGGGATCTCTAGCCATGTGGCCCATTTCTTGCCAACGCTGAATAAGAAGTCCCCCGGGTAGGGCTCACAGGAAAGCTCTTGTTTTCAGCCAACGCAGACCCTTTCACTTTTTTTGCTGCCTGGAGTGGTGATGTGATGGTTAGAAGTGAAGCAGCTATCTTGGAGGCAAGAGGAAAAAAACAAATTCCATATTAAAAAGGGAGAAGGAGTCAGGGTCCTTGGTGGGGTGTGGAGCTTCCAAACCAGCCCTGGGCTTCCCACTCCAGACTTCTGATTATATGAGAATATCCACTTATTTGAGCCACTATCGCTGGGTTGGGCTAGCTTCAGCTGATTGGAGTTCTAACGGGAGCAGACGCAAGCGATGCCCCTTGCCACAACCTCAGCACCCCTCTGGCTTCTTCTGCTACAGAACCCGGCAGCTCGTGAGCACGAGCGTGGCTTTCCAGTCAAGCCTCCCTCTTTCTTCCTTGCTCAAGGCCTCCTCCGAAGAGAGGGGCCAGACCTGCCTGTGTGGCAGAAAGTGCAGAGGAGTCAAGGCCCCCAGAGGCAGCCCACAGCTCACGGGGCAGCAGTGGGTGGACAGAGGGGCTGCGCCCCTCAGAGTGCCCCAGCTGCCCGCAGCAGCCAGCTCAGTCCCCTGCGGAGGCTCTTTCTCCTTAACTGACGAGGATCCAGCTTAAGGACGCCGAGCAAGTGGCTGGGGCTGGCCTGCGGTGGGAAGGCAGGTAGCCCTGACCCCCGCTATGACACGTGGGCAGTGGGCACTAGGGAGGCTCAGCGTGGGGGCCAAGGGGCCAGGGGCAGGGTTGGGCCACCAGGGCCCACCTGACACACTTGGGCTTCCCTGGGGTGCTGGAGACTCCCGGGGAGGTCTTGGTGAGGGTGCTCCAGCAAGGGCTGCCGGGCCTGGGGGTGCCGGTGTCCAAGGCCAGTGTGGGGTGCAGCTGCCTGACAGGGGCCCCGGAGGAGGCTGACCCCCAGCCCTTCTGGCTCGCTCAGGCTGTGACACGCACATCTTCTGAGGCAGCGGCTGGGAACCAGGCAGCTCGGCTCAACCGAGGGGGTTCGGGGGCCTGTGCCCTGCTCTGCCTCCTGGGGCGCAGATCTGAGACTGGGACTTCCCCTTAAAGAGGCAGGATGGTCATCCCCAGAGGGAGAGGTCACCGCGGGATAGCACATGAGCACCCATGGGTGCACACACACGCATGCACACGCTCACAGGTGCACATGCACACACACCCACACACGCAATCACACAGCACCCCTACACTGCCAGAGCAGAAGGGGTTCTTACAGACCATCCTGTCCGAGCCCCGCCCTTTCAGAAAAAGTGTCTGAATCCATGAGTTTAATCACTTCCAGCCCCTGCCAGCCCACCGTGGGGAAAGGGGACCAGGTTTGCCGACAGGCACAGCGGCCGGCCCCTCGGCTGCGGGCAGCGCGGGACAGGGAGTAGAGGAGCCACGTTGGGTCCAGTCCCTCTGCGATTCCTCCTGGGAGCCTGCTCTGCCCCCTCGACGAACTGCGTCCCTCCATCACTACAGGGAGGGGTGGCCCAGTGACCCCTGGACACGCAGGCCGTGGCTGCTCCTGCACCAGCGTCAGGGGTGTTGGTGGAGGTGTCCCCTGCCCACCCCAGGTCCCCGCCTGGCGCTGAGTGTGAGTCCCGGGGCTCTCTGGCTCTGCCAAGGGCCCCTGGCCTGGCCGGAGCGGGGCCTGCCCGCCCGCGTCCACTCCCCCTAAGCCAAACTTGCTCCAGACCCTGAGCCTCCTCCTAGGTGTCAGGCCTGGCCCACAGCCGGCCACGCACAAACCAGCTCCGACTGCCCCTTCTGCTCAGCCACCCATCCGCTCACTCACTCATTCATTCAACAAACGTTTATTGGGCATCACCATGTGCCAGAAAGGTGTGACAAAGACGTTTTACTCCAGACTTCTTCAGATCTCCCGTGAGAGAGTGACGAGGGAGGCAAGAGCCTGCACGGAGCAGATGCCACAGCCACGTGGGCAGAGGTGGCGGTGGGGCGCCCGTTCATGGGAGACTTCAGGGAGGCGGGCTGCTCGCAAAGTTTTCTGTTGTGTCTTCCTTTGTTCATCGTCCACTCGGTCGTTCTCTCGGTCCTCGTGCCGTCCACACGTCAGTCATTCGACAGATGCAGAGCACCGCCGGCCGGCACCGGCCCCAGCGGTGAACACAGGCTCTGTCACCGCGTGGCTGCAGGACCAGAACCCGCCACCAGGGAGGGCCTGTCTGGGAGGGGGCTGGGCCAGGCCTGCATCTCATTCGACTCCATTTAATTCCCAGGACAACTGACGGCATGTGAAGTTGCAGGCTCGGAGAAGAGGGCTTGCCAGGGCCCCCCAACCCCAAGGGACAGAGCCGCCCCTCTTCCCAGACTCCTTCTCCCTCCAGATCAACCCCTGGAGCTCTGCTCCCACCCACCCCTTCCCTGGCCTCCTTCCTGCCCTGGCTCCTAGGGATGCATCCTGGGCTGGAGGAGCCTCCCTGAGCACCTGCTCGGGGCCAGGCCCTTTCCCAGTGCCCCCAGTCCTCTTCACAGCCCCATCAGGGACCCATGTTACAGAACAGGCACAGAGCTGGTGCTGTGTCCCAGGTCACCTGCACCTGTCCTGTTCCCTCCCTCAGCTTGGTGGTAGCCCTCTGGGGGCCTTGCTCCTGGCCAGCAGCCCAGCACTCTCTTCTCCACCTGCTGCCCGCTCACCCCTTTGCTTCTCCCTCCCCGACCACCACCAGGCTCCCCTCTTTTTCCACCAGGCTCCCCTCTTTTTCTACCAGGCTCCCCTCTTTTTCCACCAGGCTCCCCTCTTTTCCCACCAGGCTCCAGTTCAGTCCTGCTGGTTGGGCCTGTGGTGGGGACTACGCGCTGGGACCCTGTGGGCAAGGGGCAGGCCAGAGCAGGGCGGCGCTGTGGTCCACTCTCCGGGTGGACGTTCTGGACCTGCCAGAGGGGACCGCAGGGAAGTGGGCTTCCTGAGCCCACAGAGACTCAGCATCGGGTCGTGTGACCGGAAGCCTGGCTGTGACTGCAGGCCTGGGTGCAATTAGACTGGGGGCTCCCCGGGGCAGCTGTCCCTCTGCCCTCAGCACTCTGGGTGCCCACCCAGCACCTGGCCCATCGGGGCTGATGTATTTGTCCAGGGGCGGAGGGAGGAGAAGACACCGCCTTGTGGCTCCCCTGCGTAGACCCCACGCTGACGCTCCCTGGTCATAAGTCCCTCCCCACCTCCCCGGCCCGTGGGCTGCCCACCCCTGCAAGCCATGGCCCCCAGAGCTGGGCCCTCTGCTCTTTCTGCCTGGAATTCCTCCCTCCTCGGGCCCCTCTGACCTGTGCATGCCCTGCTTCTTCCTGTTTCTGCCCAAACATCACCATCTCAGACACCGTCTCCCCAGTCACCCAACCTGAGGACATTGGCCTGCGCCATCCCACAGCCCGTCCCTGCCTCCCTCACCGCTACTGCTATCCCAGTGAGTGTGAGCACGCTCCTCTCCCAGCGCCGTGTTTCTATTGTGTCCAAGCGCTTTACAGACGAATGCTCAGTTCACCTTCATCACAACCGCACAAGGCAGGTGCTGCTTTACAGGTGGGGAAACCAAGGCGGAGAGGGACTCAGTAATGTACCCACGGCCACACAGCCCATGGTGGAGGAGCAGATCTGAGGGGCCCTTGGGATTTGGCCACCATCAGGCTGACCGCAGGAGGAGCGAGCCCTGGCCCAGGGTCGCCTGGCTGCAGACTCCTTGATGTCCCTGACCCCATCCCCCCAAGTTCCTGCCCGGCCTCCCCCGCGGTGGCCCCACACCAGCTGGAGTCTCTCCTCCCAGCCTGGCCCTCCCCGGCCCCATCTGGCCCCACTCCTGTCCTGCCTGGTCAGCCCTCGGGGCGGAGAATCAGGAAGAAAGCGGTGGGAGGGAGACAGCAGGAGGTGTGTGGGGGCGAGGCGGGAAGATTTCCGAGGCCCTGGGGAGACAGACGGCAGCAGCCGGGGCCTGCGTGGCCGGAGGCAGGAGGCAACCCCGCGGGAAGGTCTGCCGCGGGCCCTGGCAGAGCGAGCGCAAGTCCTGGAGTCTGATGGGGCCTCGATCCCACACCACATGCCATCTTCCTGTGAATGACCCTGCTCCCAGTCTGGGCCACAGGGACCCCACGAGTGACCTCAGAGTGACCGGCCAAACGGAGTGGAAGGAAGTGAGGTGGCCCAGATGTCCAGCCTGGCTCGGCCTCCGCCTGGTCTCCTGGGCACAGGCCTTCTCATGAGGCGCCCCTCGGCCATCCCACGTGGACTTCCTGAGCTCGAGGCCCCCTTTGCCTCTGCTGCTTTGGAACCTTAGAAGGCTCCCTTCTGCCCAAAGACAGAATCTGAATCCCAGGGCCTGCGTTTTAAAAGGACACCACCCACAGCCCCCTGCCACGTGGACCACGTGGGCCCCCCACAGCCCACCCTGCAGACACATACTCACCACCAGGCCCCGCCCTTGTGGCCAATGGCCCCTCCTGCCCCGAGACTTGCTGGATCTTTCCCAGCTCCATGACCTTGTATGCCATTCCCTCTGCTGCGATACCTTTTCTTTCCTTACCATCTGGCAAACTCTTGTCTACGCTTCAATCCCAGCTCAAATGCCCCTTCCTCCAGGAGGCCTGCCCTGATTCTTCCAGGCAGAAGCTGTTTCCACTGGGCACTTGCCTTTTTGAATGGCTGTCCATTTATTAATCTGTCTCCCTCCCAGACCTTGAGCCCCTAAGGCACAGGCTGCCTTGGTCACATCTTTTTCTCCCTTTCCCAAGCTGAAGGGGGACAGCACATTCTGGGTGCTCAAGTATCCTACGTTGAAAGAATTAAGGATTCAGATGGTGACAGCGCTGGGGGAGCTGTGGGCTGCAACAGGACTCAGAAGAGCCTGTGTCTTTCCCCTCCGTCTCTCCCCACCTAGAAGGGATCCACCTGAAACTTGAGTTCTGTGCAGCCTCCGCCATCATGCCCTCCCAGCTCCGCCCTGTGTGGACCTCGTGTGGTGGGGAGCACAGTCATCGTGGTAAAACTCTCAAATCAACCAGCCACGAGCACAGTGTGTGCGGCTTTGGGCAGAGCCAGCCCCTTGTGAAGTGAGCAGGTGGGACGCCCAGGCCCCCAGCGTAGGCCCAGACCCAGCTCGGGGACGGTGGGCTCACATCGGCCAGGGCCTTCTTTGGCCAAGGGGCCTCTGGGGTGAGGGGGACCGCGCCCCCACACTGCTCTCTCTAGTGGTCAATCAAGATTTCTATACACCCGATCCCGGGTTTTCCAACTCTAGTGGTGACTGGGGCACACTGAGAAGTCAAGAACAAAGTGCTGGGGACCCCAGAACGTGCAGCTGGCAGGGGCCTTGTGGGTGGGGACTTCAGTGGATTCCCAGTGGGGGTGGGGGGGCGGCCCTTCCGGGCCACTCTCCACCCCTCAGGCTGTCTTTGCCCCCAGCTCTCACCCAGCTGCCCGGAGTGTCCCGTGGACAGAGCTCTCCCTGGTGCCCCTCACTGCCGCGGCGGGGAGTCGGGATTCCTTCTCCCAGCAGCCTGCTCCCCCGTCCCCTCTTCCCCAGCCCCCCATTGTTAATGCCACCTCCCCATGATTCTCACCCCCTGCCCACCCCTGCCACTGCTGCCTGCTCGTCTCACATCAGAGCACCCCGGGTCCTCTGTCCCTCTCCTGCCTCCTCCGGGAAGACTTCCAGGCTGTGCCCAGCACTGTGCCCACCCCACAGCGAGGGCCATCCCCCAGTTTCCTCAGACCTCTGGATCGCTTATCCCTGGTCCCCAAACTAGAGGGTGCTGGCCACACCACAGGCACCTGAATGCTCCTGAGAATTGCTCTTTAAGCCCTGGTCACTTCCTAACGTCTGACCCCAACCGTGACACACTCTGTCAGCTCCATCCCCAGGGTCCCCTGAGCCTTTGTCTCCCTGAGGCCCTCTGCCGGCTCCTGGGGAAGGGGGGGCCTGCCCGTCCTGCAGCCCATACCATCCCCAGCACCACCCAGGCCTCAGTTTCCCCTGACCCTCTCTCTTCCTCCTCCCAGGACCCTCCTTCCAGGCTGGGTTGAGGGCCTGGGGAAGAGCAGCTGGGGCAGCAGGATGCGGCCTTCTCCGGCCGTCCTCCCAGCCTCCCAGCCTCGGGACGGGGATGCCCGCCGAGCAGGGCTAGGGGTACCTGGCTGGGGGACACTTCCTCACCACTGTTCCAGGCGGGGGGCCGTGTTGTCTCTACTCCAGTGCCCCCTCTGCTCAGCATTCGGGCTGCACCCCTTGATGCAGACCCCCCACATCCACTCTGAACCAGTCACTGGGCAACTGACTTTGCCCTGGAAGTAGCCATCTGCCCAGGCCAGGCCCATCCGTGGCTCCCGCCCGCGGCCTGCCGTGTGCTCAGAGCGCCAAAGCAGAGGTCACCTACATCCCCATTCTGCACATATCACCAGGGCCCACGGTTTCCCCCGCCCCCAGGCGGCCCTCTGTCACCATGGAAACAGTGCCTTCCTTCAGGAGCCCCAGGGACAGAAGGAAGCCCCGATTCAGATTGCAGGCCTTTGAGGAACACGTGTCCTCCAGGGTCATATCACCTCAGAGAGGCCTGGGGGGTCCAGCTCCACCTGACCGGGATCTGGGGGGTGTTAAGGGTCTTTAGCAAGTCCCCCCAGCACATCCCCAGGGCCAGTTCTGGCCCGTCTTCCAGGGGCACAAATGGTCATGCCACTGCGTCCACAGGGCTTGTGGGGGTTGGCGAACCCAGTGTGTCTCTACAGATCCCCAGAGCCCGGGCCGGGCTGCATCGGGGTCGCCTGTCCTGTGCCCCCATATCCTCTAGAGGTCAGAGAACCGGTGCTTGTCACGGAGCAGAGGGGCAGCAAGCCTGCCCTAGGGGCACGAGTGGAGACCGTGGACGGAGAAACGTCCCCACCCCGAAGCGGAAGGCGGTCGCTGCCACATCCCAGGGGAAGCCTCTTCCTGGGGGCTGTCTCTCTGCGCCGGCGTCCTGGCGGCCTGGAGAGGGGCCGCAGAGCGAGCCTCCACCGGCACCTGCAAGCACCGCCGGCCCGGGTGCCTCTGCGGGCCTGTCACTGTAGGGCACTGGGGCAGAAACCTCCGGAGAGGTTCTCCTGTGGGGCCGCCCCCAGCTTCCTCGGGACCAGTTTCCTCCCCAGCCCTGTGGTGGAGGCTGCGGCGGCCCCAGCGGCCTTTCCATTCTTCTCGGCCCCTTCTCTGCCTCGGCTCTCCCCTCGGTGGGCCGCCCCCCGCCCCCCACCCCGAGTCCGGCCCCTCCTGTCTCCACAGTTCTCCGGCTCAGGACCCGGAGATCCGCGTCGTTGATCAGGTGCCCGCAGGGGCGCCCGCTGTCCGGTGGCTGGGGCGGGCCAGCTTCTCCCAGAGGAGAAAATTCTGAAAAAACCACAAAAACTGAATGGGCAGAGGCTCCTCCGGGGAGTGACCCCTTCAGCCTGTTCCAAGGAAGGCGCTGAGACGCAGCCCTGCTGGTGGGCGGGCCTGTCCCCGGGGGTAGTCGGTCCCGAGGCCCCGTGGTGGCAGTTACCAGCGAGGGGCCCGCTGGCTGCCCAGGCCAGAGGCAGCTTTTGGCCACGGAGCCCCTGCTGGGGGGCAGTGGGGCAGGGAGGAGATTTACTGCTGATTTTTCAGACCCCTGGGGGAGCACCCACCAGGGAGGGGGCTCAGTGTCCTCAGAGCCCCTTTGAAGGCGGAGTTGGTTTAGCCACGCTCCCAACTGCCCTCCTGTGGAGTGAGGACCTGTGACGGGGACTCCAGTAGACACGCCCAGGGGGCAGCAGCCAGTGTTGGGGGAGTGGCCCCCACGGTCGACACCAGTCGTTATCTGGGCCCGAGAGCAGCCGGCCCTGGGCAGGGATGCGGGGGCACCACGTGTTCTGGAACCACCCAGCCAGCCCAAACCCATGGAATGAACTCAAGCAGGCGACACCACAGTGCTAATGTTGGAGACATGCGCCCAAGGGGTCAGGAGTGGGCACGGGTCTCTCGAAGATGAGCCCCTCAACCAAGGCCTGGCCACAGCCTGAGGGAGCTTCCCCGGGGGCCGCAGGTCCTGTTTCGGGGCCACTGAGTGACCCAGGGTGGCACAGCTGTCCCAGGAACCTGTCCAGGGCGGGGCAGGAGGCGAGGCAGACATGGGGGCATCCTTTCAGCGTCCAGACCGCGGCCTTCTCAGCCGAGAGAACCGACTCCTGGGCACGCGCCTGCGGGTCCCTCAACTGCCCCGGGCGTCGGTTGGAGGACGGAATTCTTAGGTCGGGGTGGCTGTTGGGGACAGGGCCAGCTGGGGGACCGTGGCTTCTGAACTTGACTTCTCAGGAAATAAGTCCCCAGTGAGCCTTGGGGACAGAGACTCGACTGGCAGAGGGGCCTCCCGGGAGGTATCTAGATGGCTGGTCCCCCTGGGGGAGGCAGGGCGGTTTCAAATCCCACAGTTCCTTCAAGACGCTCCAAGCATCGCCACCTCCCAGATCTGCCCACTGCTCCTTCTGGACTGGTCTGCCCAGAGAACAAGGCCCCTAGCCCACCCCGCCTGCATCACTGGCGATTTTGACGGTGGCCTGCCTGCCCCCTTTGTCTTCTCCTCAGTCTCCCCATAGCTCACAGGCCTCTGCTGACCCTGAATGGCACTGAGAACAGCGGGGCACACGCCTGCTCCCGCTGGGCTGCTCCGTCTCCAGGGCTGGGGGAGCGAGCCTGTTCTGGGTCATCTCAGCCTGGCTCTGCTCCAACCCCGGAAACTCGTGAATGTCCTCAGACTCGCCCTGGCTGTGGCCGTTCATGGTCAGGCTTTCTCCCAGGGTAAATTCTGTGCCGTCAGGTGGGACCCAGGCCACCCTGCACAGTCGCTGAGTGTGACCTCCGGCCCATACCGCCTCCTTGGGCCCCAGGTGTGCCCACAGGCTGAGAGGGGCTGGGGTCCTGCCCCTGTGAACTTGCCCATTCCGGCCTCTCCCTGCCTGCCCAGAGCCCCCCTCGAGGCCCGACGTCTGACCTGCCCCCCTGCCCGTCTTCTCCTCAGGCTCCCCAAGGCCGTCAGGCCCTCTGGACCTGAACTGGGCAGAGACCCCTCATGCCAGCTTCCCCTCCGGCCAGTCGGCCCAACCCCTCCCGGGGCCTAAGGTAACGTTTGCTCTCCCGCCTTTTTCTTAAACCTCACGTCACCTTTGGTTTTCGACAAGCATTTTCCTTTGCTGATGAGGGTGATCCATGGGGAGTGCACACAAGTTGGAAATTGTTGAAAAGGGTACAGGGAAAAAAATCTCCTGGAATCCCAACACCCTGAGAGAGCTAATTTAAAATTAGAATCGTATAACTTTTCACTCCATGGGGGTCCTGAGCAATTCCCTGCATCACTAAATAGTCTTCAGAAACGTGATTTTTAACACTGCCTGTTCTTCCTCTATTTTTGCACACGTATGGCTATTTTAAACCCGTGAACAATCCTTGAGTAGTGAGTTTTTTAAGCATTTCTCATTTTTTCCATAGATTAAATTCCCAAAAGTGGGCTTCTCGCCACTAGTACAAGCTCCGGGGCCTCAGCCAACCTTCCCTTCTCGGGAGCCGCTATCTTTTATAACTTGGAAAGGTTATTTGTTTAAAAACAATCTTTACATATGAACAACTTCCTTTACACGACGTCTTTGATTAGGCTGGAGCTCATCTCTGAGTGGTCTTTTAGCATCTCAGGGTCAGTCTCCAGGAACCCGACTCCTCTGTTTGGGGAGGGCCTCTTCCCTCTGGAAGCTTAGCATGGGTACACAGATCGCAGACACACGCCCTAAGGGGGCACAAAGGGAGCCCCAGGCAGGGGGTGGGTGCGGAGGGCAGAGAGGAGGGCCAGCAGGTTAGGGGTGAGGCAATAGGCCAGCTTGTGCAGAGGCTCCCCGGCGACTGTGGTGGCAGTGGTGGCGATGGTGGCAGGGGCGGGGTGGAGGAACTGAAGAGAAGGCCTGTGGCCCCACAGAGGTGGGGGCCGGCAGTGGATGAAGCTGCAGGTCTGCGGGCTGGGGCGGTGCCTCCCCTTGAGAGCAGAGGGAAGCGGGAGGGTGGGCCACGCACCTGGCAGTGGCGGCAGGAGAGGAAGGGCGCTGGTGGAGGACGCAGCGCATTGGGAGGGCAGGGAGCAGTGGGGGAGAGCGAGGTGCCCGTGGTCTCCCCTCCCCCAGCGGCTTCCCCAGCTGGCCCCTGCCCTCTCTGACGAAATTAACCTTTTTGGGATTCGGTCCCCCTAGGCCACCCGAACATTACCTCCTTGGGTCATGGTCCCTTCTCTGACATTGGATTCCCTGGGGTCTCACCTCACGTCCCCCAGGATGGCTCCCACTGTCACTTCCAGCAGTTGGGCCCCACCGCAGGCCTGGAATGGATGACAGTGGCCTTTGCCTCCTCCATGAAAAGGGTTTGGGGGAGCAGTTTGCAGAAGGGAGTTCAACCTCCAGAGAGAACTCTTTCTTCCAAACGTGTCAACAGCCCCCAGCTGAAGCCAATGGCCAGAGTGCCGGTCACGAGGTCTCTGTGGCGGGAGCGCCTCCGTGTGGAGCTGGGGTGCCCTTGGGGATGCACCTCAAGAGGCCCAGGAAGACGCAGGCACTGAGCGAGGGAGTGGCCAGCTCAGGCTGGGGTGGCGGAGGGCGTGACGGGAGAGAGGACGAGGGTGGGTCAGATGTTGGGGTTCGGAAGACGACCTGCTGTGCGTGATGGCTGGATGGAGGGTGGGGCTGGGCTGCGGTTGTCACTGTCCTCCGAGGTAGCAGACTGGGAAGAAAGCTGGGGTGGGGGGCGAGGGACGGAGACCCATGAGGCTGGTGTGAGGCCCCAAGGAACAGGTTTGGCTCATCAAATTGGGGCCCTGAGGTCCAGGGTGGCGCCCGCCACTTCCCAGGCGCCGGGCGGGGGCAGGGTGCAGAGGCCAAGTGGGACAGGGCCCTGGCGCCAGGCCCTCAGTGCCCAGCGGGGAGCCTGGATGCTTTCATTCTCTGGGGCACTTGTTCCCTCTCTCTTCATCCACCCGCTCATCCTCGCATTGATTCACGCACACGCCCTGGGCTCGCTTGTATCCAGGCATTCCCCAAACACTGGGCACTCGTGGAGGCGGGCATTCTGCTGGGCACTGGGGCACGGACCCAGCCCGGCTTCTGAGGAACTGGTGAGGCAAGGCTGAGCACCGGGCTCTGGAGGGGAGGCAGCTGGAGGCTGGGCAGTGGGGAAGCAGTAGACCGCAGCAGAGAGAGGGGGTGGGGAGAGAGAGGCCTGGGTTCTGGAGCATGAAGTCAGGGCCAAGAACTGATGGGGAAGGACATCAGGACACGCGTGCAGGGTCCTCTGGGGTCCCGGGGGGAGAGGGGGACAGTGGGGCAGACAAGTGAACAGCTTTGGGGAGGCATTAGGAATTAAGGTCGGGAGAGTAGGGAGTGGGAGGGGTCCAAGGGATGCAGGGGCCCTGATGGGGCTGATGGTCAAGAGACTGCCATCCCTACGGGGCAGCGGGGGGTCAGGGCCCTGAGGGAGGTGCACCAGTGTGAGCCTGCAGCCACTACCTGGGTCCAGCCCAGAAAGGGACCTGAGGGGCCTCCAGGTGGCACCGAGCCCAGACTGGCAGCACTGGGGTCACCTGGAGGCTTGTTAGAAATGCAGATTCTGGTCTGCCCCAGACCCGCCGACCAGAAGGTGCACTGGAACAAGGCCCCTGCCACCCCCTCAAGATGGGAAGCACAGTGAAGCGTGGGTGGGGATGGGTGGTTCAGGGAGGGGCAAGAGCAGAGGAAGGCCTCCAGGCTGCCCCAGTTTGGAGCAGCCTCTCAGAGCACCTGACTTGTCCACCTGGGCCCAGAGAGCCGGGGCCCAGGCCCGAGGTGGGGCAGGCCAGGCACCTGGGCTCTGGCCCAGTGCGTCCTGAAAGGCTTTGGCAAAGCTCCTTTGTCCCGTCTGCATTGCCCCATGTGCTTGGCTGCCCCCTATGGTGCCCCGTGCCCGAGCTGTGGATGTAAGGACGGGGGGACGCCAGCATGGTCATGCCACGTGGACTCAGGACACAGAATAACAGAGCCCCCGGGGCGGGGAGTCTGGGGGACAGGCTGGGGCATTAGGGGACGGGCAACGCCTGGGAGGCCTCGAATGTCAGCCCAAGTTAGGAATCTCCTTCTTCCTTCTTCCCCCAGGTCCCATAGAGAGCCCTCTAACTGACCGTGGTGGGGCTGGTGAGGTTGGGGTGACTGACAGTGGGGGGGGACTGATAAAGTTTGGGGCAACTGACTCTGTGGGGCCCCTGGTAAGGTTGGGGTGACTGAGGTGGGAGAACCTGGTAAAATTGGGGTCACTGATTGAGGTGAGAGACCATGGTAAGGTTGGGGTGACTGCGAGGCGGGGCCCCAGTGGTGTGGCCCCTGCTCTGGCAGGTGTGAGTGACGCTGCCCTCCATCCAGGCCCAGGACCTGTCCTCCCGAGGCACCGCTCAACATGGCAGCCGCACCCAGCGATGGCTTCCACCATCCCCACTGGAGCTCCTGCCTGTTGCCCACTGAGGAGCAAGAGGTGGACACTGGTGAGCGGGGGCCTGGCCCACTGAACTATCCCTGGGCGGCGCTGCCCTGGCCCCGGGCTCTGAGCTGACCCCTCTGTTTCCTGTATGATTTGTAAGTGTCGCCCGGGCAGGGTGTGGCAGCGAGGATGCTGTGATCTGTCTGCCTCGGTGGAGGGACAGCTCCAGTCACACCCTCCCACTCTGGGATTCTGTCCTGACATTGCATGGGGAGTGGGCAGACAGAAACTTCTGGAAGGGCTTCGGTGAGCCTTACAAAGCAGGCGAGGTTTGCTTTGGAGGCCCCACCCTCCCCCACCCCCCCTTCAGCACAATGAGGGGCCGCAGCCCTCCCTGGACCCAAGAAGTCAGCGGGCTCCACAGCTGCCCTCCCTCTGTGCCGTCCGCTGGTGGCCTGCAGCCTCCATCCCCGTGAGGGAGGGGCAGGGTGGAGCCACCCACCACCCACCGTGCTCTGGTGACACAGAGCCCTCGAGAGCATTATAAACACGAGCACCTGATGCTTCTCTGTGATTCCAGTGCCTGGCACGTAGTAGATTCTCGATGAGCGTTTATTGAATGAATGAATGAATGAGTGAATGACTCCGGCCGGTAGAGGGTCAGTGCCATCAGCAAGGCTGCCTAACAAGGCTGGGCCTGGTGCTCGCCCCGTGACTTGGGAGTCAGCTGGGAGGTTCTCAGAGCAGACCTCGCCCGGCGGGCACAGCCCAGGCGTGGGACCTGCTGGGACACACGGAGCCCCTCCCAAGGGCAGCGCAGGCCAGGGCTCTGCGGCCAGGGGGCTGCCCGGGGGAGGGGCGGCCTGCCCACGGGCACTGAATGACAGGGCGGGGCCCCTGATCCGGAGACCTGACTCTTCCCCTCCCAACAGGACGTTGCCTTCGAAACATTTGTGCTTTTTCTGATCAAAGAAGAATTATCTTCGTACAAGTGTTAGACAATTTGGAAAGCCGTGCGCCCCCCGTGCCCCCCCTTTTCATAAAGCCCCCAGGCTTGGCTGCCAACGAGAGAGGAGCCCTACTGTCCGAAGGGTCTTGCACGTGTCTCACTGACACTCGAGACCTGCGGCTAAGTTGTCTTTCAACGGACGAGTCACCGCCCCAGCAGCTCTCGTCCTTTCTCCCTGACGGGAAATGTCACATCTTCTTGTTTTAATTTGCGTTTCTTTTATCACTGGCAAGGCGGGCCATGTCTTGGTTTAATTCTTGGCCAGTGGGATTTCTTCTGGAAGCCGCCTGTCCGCCCCTCTGCCTGTGCTTAAAATGGCAGAGGCGATCCCCACTGGCCGACCTGCGAGGGTCCCCGCGCGACTGCTAGCCTCTCCACCGCCGGCCCGCGGCGCTTCTCAGGGCTCACTGTGGGCTGCAACGACCGCTTGGGCCCCGAGCTCATGTCGCTGACTCTGAAAGCGTGTCCCCTTTGGCGTCCGCCCGCGCCGCGTTCAGAAAGCCCCTCGACCGGGTTCGTAGAGCACAGACCCGCGGGCCCCTGGGCGCTCACAGTGAGGTTGGGAGATTCAGATATTGTGACCGTCTGCAAGTGACTTTGGGGCAGGAGTACGGTAGGGACTCAGGTTAATTTTTGGTCCTAAATGATTAGCAATTCCCTCAGCACCCTGTTCTCCTCGTGGGCTGAGGTTTCGAGGTCCTGTCGTGTGACATGACCTCCTTTCCTGGGCTGGGCCCTGGCAGGTCCCCACGCCTCCGGACTGCGTCTCAGCACCTGGGGAGGCATCCACTCTCCACATCCCACATTTTCAGAGTCTCCTGAAAATGGAGACTTCTTTTCACACTTCTTTTCCTGCGAATGTTTGTAAAGAAAGCAGTTTGGGCTGGTGTGACCTAGGGGCCCGGCCCGAGTGGGAGCTGGGAGGTCTGGGGCTTCTCCTTGGTGCCCCCGACTTGGGGCTGCAGGGCCCAGGGGGTGGCTCTTTCTTCTCTGTCCTCTGCAGACCACCCAGGCAAGGTGATTGTGGGCGAGCCCCCGAATGACAGCCCGCCCTGGGAGGAAGAACTCGTCAGCAAAATCAGGGCCATGTCGGCCTTGGAGAAGAGCCTGGCGTTGGAGGCCGTCTGCCACCGCATCCAGGAGCACAGCCAGGTGGGAGACTGAGAGACCCTCATATCCACAGAGGATGGGCTCCCCAACCCCGCCGCTCCAGGGCTCACTGGGGGGCGAGGGGCCTCCCCGGGCCCGGGGACCCATGCCGCCCCTTGGCTCCCATCAGCCTCTGCAGTCCCTGAAGCTCCTGACCTTCCAGCATGTTAGAAGGTGCCAGAAGGTAGGAAGGAATCGGGGCACAAGTGGAGGGGCAGGTGGGGCACACAGACTCTGCCACCTGATGCTCAGATGCCACTGCCAGTGCCCATCAGCCAGGCACGGGCCTGGGCACCACATGGGCCCTCGGGGGCTCTAGAAGACTGGGCGGCGTCCAGCCATCTCTGGGCCCAGAGAACCCCCAACCTGCAGGGTGCAGGAGGCTCTCTAGCTCAGGCCTCCTGTGATTGTTCTCACACCCACGTGGGGACCCAGGCCGAGCTCTTCCCTGGTGCCCCATGTGCTCTGGCCCTCTGTCCAATGTGAATCCCTGAGCTGCCACTGGAGCTGGTTAAGGTCCCAAGTGGGACCGGAGCTATCCTGGCCCCTCTCCTCTACTTTCCTGCTCCAGATTCTCTGGGTGTCCAGGGCTGACAGACAGGACCGAGGGGGAGGGGTCACAGCAGGGCACATGAGCTTAGGGAGAGAGAGACAGGCTCCAAGCACATGCACAGCTCGGCTTCTGGGACCCAAGCTTCTGGCTGATGGCTGACCCACGCATAGGCAATCCTGGCTCAGGAGTGGGGAGGGAGAGCTGTCTGCCGGCGGGAACAGCCTGTGCAAAGGCCCCGAGGCCACAAGATGGCATCAGGGAGGGGTGGGAGGCACTCTCAGGAGATGGCGGCAGGGCCAGGCCGTTGTCACAGGCTCACCAGCTAGATTAAGGGATTCGGCCTCTGTCCTTTGGGTAGGGAAGTGCTGGGGGCCAAGCAGAGGTGGGCATGGCCACAGTCACAGAGTGAGCCACCTGGTGGGTTGCTGGAGAGAGAGCGCCCCTGACCCTCTCCTTACCCTTTTTGGGAGTGGGTTGCTGTGTTCTCTGCCCACCCCCAGGGTGACCGCTGTCCTTGGGGATTCCCAATGGACTCAGGCCTCCGGCTCCCATCCCGGTCCCATCAGGGCCCTGCCTGTCCTGTGCCCTCTGGGCTGTGTCCCGCCAGCCTGGTGGGGCAGGTGGGCCTGAGCACTGTGCTCTGTCCACAGCTCATCAGGAAGGAGGAGGTGTCAGACGCCAGCACCCAGGAGCTCCTGGTGTCCTTGAAGCTGGACCTCAAGGAGCCTTTGGAGAAGGTGAGTGCTGGGGCGCGGCTGCCCAGAGCGTCCCACATGTGCCGGCTCAGCTCCGGGACTAGGGGGAGGCTGTGACCAGGCAAGCACATGACCACTCAGGCCCCTCCCCTCCCCAAGTGACTGACATGACCCGAAGCTCAATGTTCATGGAAAGTGCTGGAAGGGCATGAGGGGTGCTGTCACCACAAGCCGGCTCTGCTCATGCCTTGGCTGCTCCAGGACACTCGGACCCGACCAGATGGGCCAGGGGAGGAGGGGCCAGGCCTGGCAGAACAGTGGTGTCGGGAGCGCCACTTCCCTGTCCACTCCCTCAGCACACTTTTACTGATCATTGGCTGCCGGGCAGC
The DNA here is from genome assembly GCA_031878705.1 of Tapirus indicus. Taxonomy (NCBI): domain Eukaryota; kingdom Metazoa; phylum Chordata; class Mammalia; order Perissodactyla; family Tapiridae; genus Tapirus; species Tapirus indicus. Next base: position 2,422,258 of record CM062935.1, read on the forward strand.
CAGGCCCTGTTCTGGGCCCCACGGACGCGGCAGTGGCCAGTGGCCAGGACAGCACTGCTCGCCCTCACGGGTCTTACCCTCTAGCACGGGAAACGCGCAGTGGTGATGTCAGCAGGGAAAACTGGGAAACACGCCCCGTTCACGTCGTGTTGCCCAATGTAGAAACTACAAAATTTCATCACGAGAAAAACAAAGGGGAACTCTAGAAGATTCTGAGGGTGGTCTCCTGTACCCACGCGAAGTGGTTGGGGTGCAGGGGCATGGCTCTGCCCGGGCTGCCCGAGGTGAGCGGGCGGGAAGTCAAGTGTTGCCAGAGAGCTCAGCGCAGGAGGGCCGGCAGGGTGGGAGGTGGCGTGGGTGTGCCCGGAGGGCCCGCAGGAGCAGGGCGGGGCCCAATCCCAGGGGACTGAGGCCCTAGACTCAGGCACCAGACCAGAGGCAGGGTCTGGGTGCTGCCCTGCAGGAGCCACAGAACTTGGAGCCCCCTCTCCAGATGCAGCCCCAGGACCAGAAAGGAAGCAACGCAGGGTGGCCAGGGGCTGCAGTGTCCCTCACGTGCCTCCTCCAGCCTCACAGTGGATGCAGTGCCGGCGGCCGGCCTGGGGCGGGGGGCTGTGCAGTTTGGGAGCAGGGCTCAAGACAGGCTCCCCAACTCCACTCAGCCCCTGGCCCAGTGGTGGTGGCTGCCCCCATTCCCTCGCCCGCACTAGCCCCACAGCTGCTCCGTACCCGACTTCCTCCCAGACCTTTCTCTTCCACTTCTACGGGCTGATCCTCAGAGAGTGTGCCAGTGTCGACCTGGTGAGGAGGCACCTGGCCAGCCTCCTCGAGCTGTCCCACCAGTCATCCAGCCAGCGAGAGGTGGGTCAGCGGCTCTTGGGCCACCCCAGTCCTTCAGGCTCACACAGCCCTTTAGGGAGCCCTGAGCCCACCTCGTGCGGACCTTGCCTCTTTTTGGCTGATGACTCTCCCACCCTTCACACCATGACTTTGTGTGACTCTCACAGCACCCCAGCACTTTGTCTATAAACATGGGGGCCACAGGTGCAGGCACAGACTGGCAGGGACCTCGGGGACCTGTCTGGGGGTGTGCCCTGGCTCCATCCTGGCCTGGTGGCCCCACTGGGCTACATGCCCTTCGGGGCAGGGGCAGGGCTCGCCTGCCTGCCTTTGTAGGGCCCTCGGGAGGGGTGGGCGGGAGAGAGCAGGACACATCCGGCACTGCCACTCAGGGACAAGCTCACAGGGACCTCTGGCCCACAGGGCATTGCGCTGGCCATCGGCATAACGTCCGCCTCGCACGTGGAGGAGGTGTGGGCCACGCTGGAGCACCTGGGCCGCACCAGGTTCCTCAGGTCGACCTGCACGTCCCCGGACAGCCAGGTGGAGAGAGCGGCGTGGGGGCGGGGTGGGCATGGGGCCTGCAGAGCGTCACTTTCATGCCCTGAGCCTCAGTTTGCTCATTGGAAACATGGGGTGGCCCCGCCGGGCCCACCTCCCTGAGGGGCCGGAGTGTGGGACTCAGACCTTCTCTGTTCTTGCCGTGGCCCAGCAGACCTGAGCCTTGTCCCCAAGACCCCATGCATGGGGTCCAGAGCCTCCATCAGGGCTGGTGGTCAGCGGCTGTGGGGCCTACCCTGACCTCCTGTGTGTGACCCAGGCTCCAGCTTCCTCACCTGTCGCTGAGCTGGGGGGATATTTTGAGTGGCTCTGCTTTGCTAGCCATCCTCTGTCCCGGTCACCTCACTGGGAAGAGCAGACGAACAGAGATGCTCAGAGGAGAGACACTGCCTGGAAAAGCAGCGGGTCCAGCCGGAGGGGCGGGAATGTGGAGGGGTTCTCTGGAGGGGGGGCCGGCACCGGGCCTGGGAACACAACGCTGACACTTTCCCAGCGAGTCCACTCCCCCGCAGGCCCAGCCTGACCACCCTCCCTGCCCACAGCAGCTGGACCATGACGTGCGCTGGAAATGGGTCAGCAGCACCTCCCTGCTCTGCTATGGGCAGATGGCCATGCACGCCAGGGAGCAGATCCTGCCCTGGGTGGACAACATCGCCTCCAGGATGGTGTACTACTTCTCCTGCAGCACCTACGTGAGCCCTGGCCCAGGCGCGGGGGAGCGTGTGCGTGGAGTAATCTTCAGTCAGCAAGTCCCACCTCCTCGCCCCATTAGCTAGATCTTACAGACGGCACTGGGAAAGCAGGGCCTGAGGGGGATCAGTTACGAAAATGATGGGGGCAGCAGGGGCTGACGGTGGGACACTGTGGGGAGTAAGGCTTCCATTTGCACGGTTTTGTGTCCTAATCCTAGTCAGAGACTGACCTCTGACACCAATCACACTCTGAGCCCCGATCCTGACCTCAGAATGATCCCTAAGACCGTAACTTCTTTCTCACCCAAATGTCATTGACCCAGCAGGCTGGAGTGAGTGAGAAAGAAGGGGTCAGTGCAGACCTCCCCACTGAGGACCTCTGGCCTTTTAAGCCGGCCAGTGCGTGTGGAAGGCTGTGTATTGTATGCACGTTGTGTGTGAGGTCTCTATGTTGTCTACGTGTTGTGTGTGCTACATGTACGATGTACGTATGTATGTAGGTGCACGCTGTATGCTCTATCTTATGTGAGCTGTCACAGTTGTGTGTGTTGTGTTTATTATGTATGTACATGGGTGTGCTTTATTTACGTGTGTTGTGCATTTGGATGTTTGTGCGTATGAGGGTAGGCTGTGTGTGTGTTGCACATGTGAATGTTGTGTACGCTGTGTGGGATGTGTGTGCGGAAGTACCGTGTGTACGCACTGCCGGCACCCAGACCAGGTGGGCACTCAGGCGGTGTGATGGGATATCTGGACAATCTATTGACTCCCTCGACTCTGACCCCGTGGCCATCTGTGCACGGACAGGACAACATCCTAAAAACAAGCTTCCTTTCGGCGGCCATCATGCTCGTGAGAGCTCTCCAGCGGGAGAACGGTGCCCAGAGCTACAAATTCACCCAGATAGCAGAGCTCATCCAGTGTCTCCTGGTGAGTGACCCCGGGGCCTGCCCAGCAGGTGCTCACAGGGACCACGGCGGGGCGAGGAGGTTCAGCGGGCCAGGCCAGATGCCTCTGCCATGTCGGCTCCTGCTCTGCCCTCGCAGTGCATCCTTCAGGATGAGCCCAATTTCCTGGCCACCCTCTTCCGGCAGAAGATCATATTGGCCATTGTGGGACTGAGGTAACTCCCCGTTGAGGTCCGGGAACAGATATAGGCCATGTCCTTTGAGCACAGGGTGGGGGTCAGCGTGCGAGGAGATGAGAGAATGTGAGTAAGGGCCATAGGGGGTAGGGCTGGCACGAGGGACTAAAACAGTGCTGGGTAAGCTGAGGCCAGGGGCCACGTTCTATCAGGGACAGTAAGATTTGCCTTGTTTCTCCTCCAAGATAAGTTGTTAACATTGGCACAGACTGAGCCGTGATTCTGGTCACAGGCTGAGCCCTAACCTGGTCACACACTGAACTCTGACCTTGGCCACACTCTGAACCCTGATCCTGATCACGCTCTGAGCCCTGACCGTGGTCACACGCTGAATCCTGATCCCGGTCACATGTTGAGCCACGATCCTTGTCACAGACTACACCCTGACCTCTTTCACGGGTTGACCCCTGACCCCATTCACAGCACTGACACTGACCCCAGAATAATCCCTAAGTTTTCTCACAAATGTCAATGAACCCACGAGAAGTGAGTGAGTGAGTTGGGATGGCCCCTCCTAGCCAAATGAGCTCTGTCTTCCCCAGCAGCACCCCAGCCCCACCCCAAGTCTGAGGTGTGTTTGTCAACCCAGACCCACTTCCACATTTTCAACTGTGTAAGCCTCTCCCTGCTGGGGACCTGTTTCAGCCAGATCTTTCATTCTGAGGATGATGGGCTGTGCAAAGAAGTCCAAAGTCTTCTCTGTTTCCTGCAGCAACTTGCGGCCCAGCCTCACACCCACGGTCAAGTCCAGGATCCTGCAGACCTGCCTGCAGAGCCTCTACATGCTTCCCCCCACGCAGATGTTGAAGAGCCAGTTACCTCCCCTGGAGCCGGCCCCTGACGTCATGGTGACCGCCCTGTTCCTGGGGCCATCTCCTGGGTTCCGGGTGCCGGGTTCTGGGTGCTAGGCCAGTTTGTCGAGCCTCGCCACGTATGTGAGTGAGGGGAGCAGGGGAGAGGGCTCTGGTCCAGCTCAGGCTTCATCCTGGCTTCACCGCAGACCTGCTCTGACCTTGGAAAAGCCCTGGGTCTTTGGGTTCTGCCCCTCGAGCGGCCCTGGTCTCTGTGCTGCTCACGAGTGTTTAGCGAGGTTCAGGTGGATGATGGAGCCAAGGCACCTCCCAGGATGTGCACGCTCATGACTGCGTATTCGTCAGCCTCTGCTCGGTAACACACAGGGCTTGCAGCAACGAGCACGCTTTCTTGTTCCCGGGTGCACAGGCAGAGCAGCTCCAATCCCAGCCAGGGTTGGGCCCGGGTCTTCCCTTACCCCAGGCCGTGGGTCCACCCCACGTGGTGTCTCCTCCCAACCTGGAAACCTCCCTTACCTGAACACGTGCTCTCCTCCCAGGAGCTGGTGGAGACGCCTTGCCTCCAAACATTCCCACTCAGGCTTAGTGTACACAAACCCGCCCACGTTCCATCGCCCAAGCGAGTCACAAAGCCCTGCCCAGGGTCGCAGGCCAGCATGCTGTCTGTCTGCAGGGAACAGGAGAGAGTCCTGGGGACCTGCCTCTACCAGGCACTCACAGGCAGGCTGGAAGAAGGTGCAGTCCAAGGGGGAAGGTGCTGGCACTGGCCTTACTCTCCTTTGAGGTCTGAGGTTCGGTTCCATGAAAACAAAGCAGAGCAGGCTCTAAACCCTGCTCTGACGCACCTCCTGCTCCCAGGAGCCTCGGTTAGCAGGAAATGGCAGACCAGCATGGAAATGAGCCACGGCAGGGACCTGTGCTGTGTGTCTCAGGCTGGGCTCCTGGGGTGCAGACTGTGAGCTAGGAGTTGTGTGTGGATGGCTGGTTGGGGTGCACTCTCCGGAGAGGCTGTGTATGCAGGTTAGAAGGCAGGGTGGGGTTACAGAAATGTGGACTTCTGTACAGTTGCAAGGGAGGGCTCAGCGGATCGTATCGGGAGCTCTGGCGCTGGGGATGCTCAATTGGGACATTGTCCAGCCACTGCGTTGGCCAGTCACTGGCTGTGGGCCACCCTCCATAAGGGGGTGTAACCTTGGAGGGCAGGTCTGGAGATGTCAGCAGCTGGGAGTGGTCACCTGGACCCTGAAGAGAGGGCTTGGGCTGGCACCCATGTCCACCACCATGTATATCTAACTGGAGCCCCATCCCAGCAGGAGGGGTAGCTTTCTTAGGGCATCGGAGGTGGGGCCACAGGACATGACATTGGGCAGGAGCTGGGTTTTGGTTTTTTAACAGATTTAACAATTGAGGTATAATTGGCATTCAAAAAACTGCACGTATTACAAGTGCACATTTTTATACTTTTTGATCTGTAACTGTGAAACTATCACCAAAATCAAGATGACGAGCAGATCCATTACCCTCAAAAGCTTCCTTGTGCCACGTGGAACCCCTCCTGCTCACCCTCTCCAATGAAACCACTATCTGATGGCTGTCACCAAAGATTACTTTGCATTTTCTAGAATTTTATACAGATGGTATATACTTATCCCTGTCTGGAATCTTTTTACTCAGCCTAATGATTTTGAGATTCACCTACAGTGTAGCTGGTATCAATAGTTCTTTCCTTTTTACTGCTGAGTAGTGTTCGACTTTATGGATTTACCACCACCTGTTGATCTACTCACTGGATGATGGGCATTTGGGCTGTTTCCAGTTTTGGGCTATTACAAATAAAGCTGCCGTGAGCATTTGTACACAGGTCTTTGTATAGACACAGGCTTGTTTTCGTTGGGTAAGTACCTAGGAGTGGAATGGCTAGGTCATAAGGTAGGTGTATGTTTAACTTTTTAACAAATTGCCAAACTATCTTCTAAACCAGCTGCACCATTCTGCATTCCCACCAGCAGTGTGTGAGTCCCAGCTGCTTCACGTCCCTGTCAACAGGTGGTACAGTCTGTCTTTTACATTTGAGCCATTCTAACGGGTGTGCGGCAGTATCTTGTTGTGGTTTAAATTTTCAATTCCTTACTAAGATGAGCATCTTTTCATGTGCTTTTTACCATTCTTATATCTTCTCTGGTGAGTTGTCTGTTCAAATCTTATGCCTAATTTTTCAATTGCATTATTTATTTGGTTAGTAAGTAGTTTTTAGAGTTCCTTTTATAGTCTCAATGTGAGCCCTGCATCAGATGAGTGATTTGAAAATATTTTCTCCCAACTAATGGTTTGCCTTTTTATTCTCTTAATACTCTCTTCTGAAGAGCAGAAGTTCTTAATTTTGAGGAAGTTCAATTTATCTATTTTTTCTTGTATGGATCATGGTTTTGGTGTTGTATCAAAGAAATCTTTGCTTAACCCAAGGTCACAAAGATTTTCCCCTACGTTTTCTTCTAGAATTTTTATAGTTTTAGGTTTTACACTTAGGTCCATGATCTGTTTTGAATTAATTTTTATATGGTAATGGTATGGACTGAAGTCTAATTTTTTGCATATGGATACCTAGTTGTTCCAGAACCATTTGTTGAAAAGACTATCCCTCCTCGATTGAATTACCTTCATCAAAAAGCAGTTGACATATATCTGGTTCCATGCCTGCTCTCTCTATTCTGTCCCACTGATGCATTTCTCTGTCTTTATGCCAGTGCCACACTGTCTCGCTTATGGTAGCTTCATAGTAAGTCTTGAAGTCAAGCGGCATAAGTCCTCTGACTTTGTTCATCTTTTTCAGAGCTGTCTCTGCTATTCCTTGCATTTCCACATGAATTATAGAATCAGCTGGTCAATGTCTACTAAACAGCACACTGGGATTCTGATTGGGATTCCGTTGAATCTATAGATCAATTTGGGGGAAACTAACATCTTAATGTTTTGTCCTGTGATCTATGAACTCAACCTACCTGTTCCCTTAATCGGGCCTTCTTTACTTTCTCCCGGCAATGCTTCAAAGTTTCCGTATACATGTCTTGCACATCTTTTGTCAGATTCTTTTCTATGTAATTAATTTTCTTTGATATTTAAAAATTTTAACTTCCAATTGTTCATTGCTGGTATACACGAATGCAATTTTGTATATCGGTCTTGTACCTTCCTGCAACCTTGTGAAACTCGTTTACTAGCTTTTTGTAGATTCCAAACAACTTTCTACATGATTTCTGTGAATAAGGACAGCTTCCTTCTTCCTTTCCATCGGGACGCCTTCTCTACCTCATTCTCACCTTGTTGCACTTGCTAGCACCTCCAGCACGATGTCAACTAGCAGTGGTGAGGGCGGACATCCTCATCTTGTTCTGACCTGATGGGGAACACCTGTCTTCACCGTCAAGGAGGCTGCTGGCCGTGGTTGGTTGTGGGGGTTTAGACGCTCTTTGTTAGGCTGAGCAAGTTCCCTTCTGTCCCGTTTGCTGAGAGTGTTTATCAGGTCGGATGTTGGATTTTATCAAATGCTTTAGCTGTATCCATGGAGATGATCAATTCGGATATGCTGTGTTTTCATTTTCACTCAGTTCAAAATATCTTCTAATTTCAGTTTTGACTTTTTCTTCGATCTCTGGATTATTTAGAAGTATGTTAATTAGTTTCTAATTTAATTCCATTTTTGTCAGAGAAAACACTTTACACAGCATGAATCTTTTTAAATTTACTGGGCCGGAATATGGTCTGTGTCGGTCAACATCCTGTGCGCTCACCAAGGACGTGCGTTCTGCTGTTCCTGGTGGAATCAGGTGAAGCTGGTGATAGCGCTGTCCAGACCTCCCACGTAGTCCCCGACTTTCTGTCTAGTGTGGAAGCCCCGGACTACAGCTGTGGATTGTCGCTTCTCCTACCGTTCTGTCAGGTTCCGCTTCCTTTACTTAGAAGCTCTGTTATTAGGTCCGGAAACACTTAGGATTCTTCTGTCCTCTGGATGAACTGACTGCAGCACCATTATGAAATGACCATCTTTATTGCTGGTGCCATTCTCTGCTCTGAAAGTTCTTTGTCTGACATCAGTGTGTCTACTCCAGCTGTCTTCTGGTGACCGTCAGCACGGGACCTTCTCCATCCTTTGACTTTTGACTTATTTGTGTCCTGACACTGAAAGTGGGTTCTTTGTAGGGAGCTGGGTCTTCCTTTCATATCCTGACCATCTCTGCCTTTTTCACTGGGAGGGGAATTCAGCCCTCACATTAAGGTCATTGGGTCCACTCCACCGGCCAACAGATTCCTCTTGGTGACATCTGTGCTTTATTCCTCTTTTCCTTTTCTTTGTGCTGCCTTTTGAACTAACTGAATTGTTTTTCAATTATTTTATTGAGGTCATAATGGTTTATAACATTGTGTAACTTCAGGTATACATTATTTATCAGTTTCTGTATAGACTGCATCGTGCTCACTACTAATAGTCTAATTTTTATCCATCACCATACATAGGTGCCCCTGTCACCCACCCCCCAACCCCCTTCCCCTCTGGTAACCACTAATCTATTCTCTCTGTCCGTGTGTTTGCTTATCTTCCACATACGAGTTAAATCATGTGGTGTTTGTCTTTCTCTGTCTGGCTTATTTTGCTTAACATAATACCCTCAAGGTCCATATGTATTGTTGCAAATGGTACGATTTTGTCTTTTTTATGGCTGAGTAGTATTCCATTGTACATATATACCACATCTTCTTTATCCATTCATCAGTTGATGGACACTTGGGCTGCTTCCACTTCTTGGCTATAGTGAATAATGCTGCAATGAACACAGGGGTGCATAAGTCTCTTTGAATCGTTGATTTCAAGTTCTTTGGATAAACACCCAGTAGTGGGATAGCTGGATCATAAGGTATTTCTATTTTTAATTGTTTGAGGAATCTCTGTACTGTTTTCCATAGAGGCTGCACCAGTTTGCATTCCCACCAGCAGAGAATGAGGCTTCCCGTTTCTCCACAACCTCTCCAACATTCGTTGTTTTTCGTCTGGGTGATTATAGCCATTCTAACGAGTGTGAGGTGATATCTCATGGTAGTTTTGATTTGCATTTTAACTGAACTTTTTTATGATTCCATTTTATCTGCTTTTTTCTGCTTATAAGCTATAACTCTTTGTTATGTTATTTTACTGGTTGTTTTAGGGCACCTAGCAGACATCTTAACTGTTACAGTCCACCGTCAAGTGCTACGAGAACCTTCTGACAGGACACCTGCATTTCTCCCCACATTGTGCTGCCGTGGTCAGACACTTTATTACACGTTACAAATACAGTGTTATTAGTTTTGCTTTAAACAGCCAGTTATCTTTTAACAAGATTTAAATAATAAGGAAAACAGCGTCTCATGTTCTCCAACACAGTTACCATCTCCGGGCTCTTCCTTCCTCAGTGTGGACGCGCCTTTCCACCCTGCGTCACTGTCCTCTACCCAGAGGGCGTCCTGGAATGGTTCTGATTCTGGCTCTGGCACTGTGGATCTCATGTGTCTGACTATTTAGCTTTTGTTTATAAAAGATATTTTCTCTGGGTGTAGAATTCTACATTGACATTCTTTTTTTTGTTTTGTTTTAGTACTTTAAACACGTGCCCCACCATCTCCTCGTCTGCAGTTTCATCTAAATACCCTGCTGTCATCCTTATCCTTGTTCCTCTAAGAACAGGTCTTTTTGGCTGATTTTTTACATTTTCTCTTTAAGACTGGTTTTAAGCAATTCAATTATGATATGCCTTGGTGTAATTTTCTTCACGTTTCTTGTGCTTTGGGTTTGTTGAACTTCTTGGAACTGTGGGTTTATACTTTTCATCAAATTTGGAAAAAACTTGGCCACAATTTCTTCACATACATTTTGTCACTCCAACTACACACTATTAGGCTGCTTGAAGTTGTCCCACAGATCACTAACGTTCTGTTCAGTTTTTTCATTCTCTTTTCTGTCTGGGTTTCATTTTGTACATATATATACCCACACACACGTATATAACTTTTTGCTATATCTTCAACCTCACTAATCTTTCTTCTTAGAAGTCTAATCTGCCATTTACCCCTTCATGTATTTTTTTATCTCGTACATTGTGGTTTCATCTCTGAGAGTTCTATTTGGATCACTTGCTGTATCTTCCATGCCTCTATCGTACATATTCAATCTTTCCTCTAGCTTTCTAACACATGGAATACAGTTATAATTGTTTTAATGTCTTTGTCTACTAACTCTATTGTCTGTGTCATTTCTAGCTTCAGATTGATTGATATTTCACTTTCAATATTGGTCATATTTTCCGGTTTCTTTGTATATCACCTGAATAACTGCCAAGCATTGTAAATAAGGATTTGTCAGGTGCTGGGCATTTCTGTGTAATTATATTATATTATATTATTCTTGGGGTTTGTTATGATGCACAGTTACTTGTAAACACTTTGATCCTTTTCAGACCTGGCTTCTAGAATTTGTTAGTGGGACCACAGTAGCATTGATTCTGGAACTAAATTTGCCCCCCACTGAGGCGAGACCCTCCTGAGTACTGAACCCTGTGTCCCATGAATCGGGAGGTTTTCTACCAGGACTGGTGTGACTAGGAACTGACTCCTGGGGGTTGTTCCCTCTGGTCCTCTGGGTGGTACTTCCTCTAGCCTTGAGTGGCTGCCACACACAGGCACTGAGCAGCACTCGGCTGAAGACTCAAGGGGCCCTGTGTGGATCTCAGAGTTCCCTCTGCATCTCTCTTCTCCCTGCTTCCCTGTCCTGTGAGCTCTAGCTGCTTTGGCCTCCAGCGACATTCCACAAACCGGAGGGAGCGAGAGCAGACGGCAGGATCTGCGTGCCTGTGATGAGCCTTTGGTCGCCCTTGGACCTGAGGGCAGTGGCTCTCCACCGTCTCTTTGACGACTGTCATTTTCCCCGGCACTTAAATAGCAACACATAGTCTTAAACTTGTTTAGCTGTTTATTTTTATTCTTAGATTTTCACAACTTGTTCTTGCCTTTCTCCCACTGGACTGGGAAATCCTCATGGTCAGGCGTGAGGCCTGGTCTCAACGAGGCCCCTCCCCCGAGGTGGGGTGTACAGTGTGTGCTCAACAACTACCCACTGAAGGAGAGAACGAATCTGTGGCTAATGAATCGTCAGTAAAAGGATGCCAGTTGTATTTACTGTTCTCATTTGCATTTACAGCATATACTGCCTCCTCTGAACTTGAGAAATCTCTGATGCTTAGGCTGGCCAAGGGGCGGGAGATAACACTCTTATGCAGAGGAACCACCCAGACTCCTTCATTTAACCAGTTTTTATCGGGTGCATGTATTTTCCACAACCTGCAAGTATTTATGCAGCACCATAGAATATTAACGCATTTAGTTATTCACCCAACAACTGAGCGATCCTGGTGCCAAATGCTGGCTGGTCTGCCATCCGCCACCGTACGGGCAGTACGGGGAGAGCAGGTCTGTGCGTGGCTTTGGGCCTCCTGAGTTCTGAATATCTGGGGACATCCACCAGGAAAGGTTCCCAGGGAGAACCAAGAGGAGGAAAAGGAACGAGAGCAGGACTAACCCTGAGGGCAGTGGTGTTGAAGGCAGGCAAAGGAGATGAGCAGCGGCAGAGACCTGGGGGATGCTGGAGCGGGGGGGAGGAATGCCAAGGGCAGCTGTCCGAGGAGCCCCGGGAGGGGCGGGGCGCCCACGGTGGCGTCTGCTGCTCACAGTGCTCTGCTCCCTTCGGGGGTCTAGGAGACAGATCTAACACCCCAGCGGCCACCACCTGAAGAGTCTGGTGGCCACGTGGGCTGTCTGTCCCCGCCCACCAGGTGGGTGGACATTATCGCCATCCGCCTGGGGCCCTGCAGGGAGGAGTGGCTGAACACTCACCCACAGCGGTTCCCCCGGTTCCCCAGCGCACCTTGGGGGGGACGAGCGAGGGGGTCGGCCAGGGAGGGCTGCGGGGCTGGTGGGCCGCCCCAGGCCGTGTGGCTGCAGCCGGCCGCCTGTCCCATAGATGCTGTACCAGAGGTCCATGCAGGCGCTCGACCTGCTCCTCCAGAGCTTCGTCTCTGAGAACAAGAGCATGGATGAGCTCTGCTTCCTCCTACAGGTGAGGCTCTGCGCAGCGGCAGCGCGGGGTGCAGAGCCACGGGCTCCGGGGCCCACGCCAGTGCTGGCCTTGGGTTCTCCGGGGTCCACTCAAGCTGGGTCCCTCACATAAGGGAGCTGCCAAGACGGCCAGGCTGGCAGGTGCCATACACCACGGCCCCAAGTGCCCCAAGGGCCTTCTCCTCTTGTAGGGCTGTGGTGGTGTCTCAGGAGAGCTAAGGACCCTGCAAGGAGCAGGGGACCCACTGACCTTACCTCTGGTGCCCTGGGGGCAGGGAGGAACAGCCTCGGGAGCCGTCTGCGGGCCCCCCGCAGCCTGGAGATGTGCTCCACAGGCGCTCCCCAAATGCCCCAGAGCCGCCAGGCCACTGAGGTAAACCCTGAGCTCTGTGGGGCACCCGCCGCCTCCAGAGCTCCCAGGAGCCCAGGGCTTTCTTGATCACTGGAGGCTGTCACGTGTCACTTGAGGGAGCTGGCTGATGGGCGGACAGGGAAGGCTGAAAGGTCTCGTTGGGCAGGACCGCCACAGCCTCCCATCCCATCACCCATGACCAAGTGGCCGCACCCAGGGCCAGGTCTGAGCTGGGTGTCGAGGGTGACCGGTCCCTTGGGCTCTCCGCTCTATTGCAGCACACAGAACCCTGGCTGAAGTCAGACAAGAGCCACGAGCGCAAGCGGGTGGTGCAGACCATCTTCCTGCTCCTGAAGTACGTGGTGGACTACCTGAAGCTCACGGTGAGTCGCCTGACAGCCTGCCACCCTGGGCAGGGCAGCCAGGAGGGCAGGGCCTCAAAGGAAGGGGGCAGCAGGGCCCCCCACCACCCCCAACCCCCCACTGAGGATGCTCCCGCCTCTGGGCCCTGGACTCACCTCCCAGCCTCCCTCTCGAGTCTTGCAGTCGGGATTCACTGAGCATCCAGACTGCTAGCACCCTGCCCCGGGAGCCCTCAGTCCTGGGGCAGATGTCACACTTCAAATAGGGTGGTCTGGGAGGTCTTGAGGGCAAGGGTGCCTGGGAGTAAAGACTTGAAGGAAAAAAGGGTGGGAAGCCGGGCGGCTAGCCGGGAGAAAAGCATTCAGGCCAAGGGGGCACCCCGACCTGAGGCCCAGAGGTGAGAGCACGTGTGCAGAGGCCCCGGAGCAGCTAAGACGATCTGGAGAAGGGGCCGGCTGGGGGACTGCCACCACCGGATTTCAAGACTTAGTAGAAAGCTCTTGTTACCAAGACTGTGTGGTACTGGAGTAAAGACAGACAAACAGATCAATAGAAAAGGATGGGGGTCAAGAAATAGACCCCCAATTGTACAGTCGCTCGATTTTCAACAAAAGCACCAAAGCTTCTGAATGGGGAAAAGAAAGTACTTTCCACAAAAGTCTTGTTCCAAGTGGGCCCAAATGGGCAAAAATAACCCTCAACCCCATCTTTCACCACAAAGAAAAATCATTCAAGATGGATCACAGAAGTAAATGTAAAAGTCAAAACCATAAAGCTTCTACAAGAAAAACGTAGAATCCCTCCACAAATTTGGGATAGGCAAGGATTTCCTAACTGAATGTAGAAGCCAATAACTGCCAATAAAATATCGTTAAAACGGACCTCATCAACCTCAGCCTTCTGTCCACCAACAGACACTACCAGGGACTCGAGGGTCAAGACGCGGACTGGGAAAACATCTGCAGCACGTACGTCTAACAAAAGACGTGCATCCTGAAGATAAATGAATTTCCACAATGCAATCAAAAGATGACCTGGTTAAGACAGGCAAAAGTTCAACAGGCATTTTACGAAGCTCGCGGCAGCAAACGTGCTCAACATAACGCATCCTGAGGAGATGCAAACCGCAACCGCGCAGGACACGGCTCTCACCCACTGGGGGCGAAGATGAGGGGGACTGAGCACACCAAGTGTCGGCGGGAGGTGGAGCCACCGGAAACGGCCCACAGCGCCGGTGCTGGCGCAGGCAGGTAAAGCCACCTGGGAAAACTCCCAGCAGTTCTCATCAAGTTAGCCCCCGCCCGCCCTGAACCCACGCAGTTCCACTCCTAGCATTTATTCAAAAGGAACGAAAACACATATCCATAAAAACTTACGCACGAACACTAATAGTGGTTTCATTCATAATAGCCCCGCTGTAGCCACCCAAATGTCCACCAGCAGGAGAACGCGTAGCCAGCCGCACAGTGAAACACCACTCAGCACAAAGGGAAGCAACCGCCGACACGCCTAACGGCACAGACGTGTGGAGCACAGAAGCAGACGCGGGAGGACCCACGATGCGAGTCCATTCATGTGAAGTCCAGTCACAAGAGAACTCGCCAGAAAGGCAGGTGCTCTGGGCAAGCAGGGGAGCCTTCTGAGGCAACAGGACGATTCCAGGCCTGGTGGAGGCGGGGGACTGTGCAGCTATGTTCAAACCCATTGCACACATAATATTTGCTTCTTCCATTGTAGGTAAGTTTTACCTTAAATAACAAGAACTGTCAACACATTTTAAACAAATTCAGTAGTTTAGGTTTTGCACTGATATAGGTTTGCAATTCTGAAATTTGTATTTTAAACTTCACAAATGAGGAAATATGTCAAAGAAAATGAGAGCCAAGTGTCTTCCTGTTGCAAACATAGAAATGAGTTAGGATTCAAAAGCACCTGTGGTTTCATAGGGGATCTTGAGGCATCAGTTTGAACTCATAATTCTTAAAATACAGGCTGATGTAGGTATATACCCATAGATGTAAGTACAGTTGTTGCTCTGTGTGTGTGCACGCACGCACGTGTGTCCCTGGAGAAGACCTAGGATCATCGACATGACAGGAGCAAGGAGAACCTAGTGCTTAGGTACTGGTTTCTAAACACAGCTCTCCACTAAAAAGAACGAAGTTTATTTGGGGAAAAGGCTCATTTTAGAGGTGGGTCAGGGAAACTGCAAGATGAGCCCAGGGCACCTTGTTATTCTAGAAAGTAAGGACATAGAGAGAGGACACAGGAGCCAGGCTGAAGGGGCCCCTGCTGGTGAAATCTAAGACAGAGCATCAGAGAAACCACGATAGTGACAGATACAACCACCTGGACAACAAATAAACCCACCAGTCCGCCCTGACGTCATCGAGAAACACACAAACAATACGCAAACAAAGGGCGAGGAAAGCTCCGCCTTACAGTGGGCTGCTCACGAACAAATACAGGAGTGTGGACTAGAAGGTGGTCAGTGGTGCTGAAACTGGCGGGATTACAGGATGGTAATCGGCTGAGAGCATCTCCCCACAAACCGCGAGTTAATTACAAAGGAGAAACAGTAACTTCACAGCGGAGACCCTCGGAAGAGACCCTGTTGTGACCAAGCCACCAAAGCCGACACAGTCAATGCTGGGACACCCGGTGCCTCCAGACACAGCGCCAGGGAGGACACAGCAGCACCGTGTGGCCCTCCCACTGGAGACGGCTGGCCGGAATCTCGTCAGGGGCAAACGTCGGACAAGCCCAAATAACTTGTCTGCACTTTTCAAAAATGTCAGAGTTGAGGGAGACAAAAGCTGAGGAACCATTTCAGATTAAAGGAGGTTAAAGAGCTCTGTCAACTAAGTGTAACGCATGATCCCAAACCAAGAAAAACCACCTGTGCAGCTGTGTGTATGCCAGTATGGGGACAGTTGACAAAATTTAAACGTGGACTACAGGTTGGATGATAGTGTTGCATCGACAACCAGTGTTACATTTCCTGATTTGGACAATGCATCGTGATTACGTACATAAATGTCCATGTTCTTAGGAAACGCACGCTTAAGTATTTGGGTAAAATCCTCAACGTCTCCAGTCAGGGAGAGACAGAGAGAGGGAGGGAGGAGAACGAAGAAGCAAAGGAGGCAAAGTGTGAACAATGGGAAAACCTGGACAAGGGATACGTGGGAGTTCTCTGAGCTACTATGGCAACTTTTCTGTAAGTTTCAAATCATAATAAAATCTAAAACTGATTGGGGCCGCCTGGTGGCGCAGCGGTTTAGTTTGCGCTTGGCAGCCCGGGGTTTGCGAGTTCGGATCCCGGGCGCCCGCCGACGCACTGCCTGTCAGCCACGCCGTGGCGGCATCCCATATAAAGTGGAGGAAGATGGGCACGATGTTAGCCTAGGGCCAGTCTTCCTCAGCAAAAAGAGGAGGATTAGCAACGGATGTTAGCTCAGGGCTGGTCTTCCTCACCAAAAAATAAAAATAAAAAAAAATAAAACTGATCAAAAAATAAAGGATCAGGACAGCCGTCACTGAGAGGGTGGTGTCTGAGCAGAGACGCGGTGGGCAGCTGAGGCTGCAGGGCCGGCGAGGCGCCCGTGGGGCTGGGCTGGGGTTGGCGGGCGAGCAGTCGGGGCGAGGGCTGCTGATCCCGTCCCACTTGCAGGCCCCTGTGCTGACTTCAGCCGTTTGGCCAGAGAGAAACGGGGAGCCAGTGCAACATTTCCAGAGGCTCACTCTGGCTGCCGAGGAAAGAACGGACTGGGGGTGAGAGCAGAAGCCGAGAGACCCTGGTCAGCAGCCAGGTGAGGTGATGCCGACCAGACCCCATCAGTGTCACTGGCGTTGGTGGTCAGATTCTCTGGATAGTCTGCAGGTGGAGCTGACAGGAAATTTCGATGGGTGGATAAGGAATGTTGGAAAAAGATAACTCCAAGGATTTCACCCTGAGTAACGGGAAAGACTGAGCTGCCACCAGCTGAGATGGGGTATCTGCCCCTGGGACACGGTCTTCGAAAGGGGGCAGATCAGTTCACTGTTGGGCTTGTTGGGCCTGAGATGTCTGACAGACGAGCAAGTGGGGGTGCTGAGCAGGCAGGTGCACATGTCGCTGTGGAGGCGAGTGGAGGGCTCCACACCGGAGACACAGACGTGCCTGTGACGCTCCTTTAACTTCTCAAAAGCCATCCAATAATATATTTATTGAATGAGAGAATTCATGAGTGAGATGAAAGGCTTGAAAACACCCCTAACTGGATGAGGTGTCTCGGGGGCTTGAGCTTTGCTCCCCGAAGCTGGAGGGAGCAGGACCAGCACCCTCTCGAGGACAGGACTGCAGCACACGCTTCCTTGTGGGGAGACCAATCCCGGGTGCACACAGGCCAGGCAGGCAGCTGTGCCCTCCCACCCAGAATGGGGCCTCCTCTGTCTCCACTCCCCTGTGGACCTCATCAAACTAATCCCAGTCCCACAGCCCTTAACGTCAGCCCGCGTGGGCCCAGCCTTGGGCTGCTTGCTGCAGAGGTCCCAATCTGACCTTGGCATACACGCAGTTCCTGCCCAAGTCCAGCCCCGTCTCATAAGCTCCCTGGGCCTCTGGGGCTAGACATTCAGAGGAAACGCTGCAGAAGCCCCCACCCTGCCCCTTTGGTTGTGAAGACTGCAAGGGGACATATAACTTTTTTTACACTACTTTAGTGAAGTAAAATGTGCATATGGTGAAATGCAAAAATCTTCAGTGGACAGCTCAGTGATTTTTTTAAAATAAATGTATCCAGATTTACAACATTTCCAGCATCTCAGAAAGTTCCCTTGTTTGTACCTCTCTCCCTACACCTTATGCCTGGTCTCAGTCTTACCCTCCCATTGTGAGCAACTCCGGCACGCATCGGGAGACATACAACACCTGATTTCAGGTGGTGCCAAGAGGCAGCACAGGACTGCGGCCCCTGAAAGACGGAGAACAGACGGGGAGGGCCCCATGATCGTGCCGGTTCTCTGCCTGAAGGCACTGTCTGGTCTGAAGCCCTGGGAGGAGGATCCCTAATGGACCTGAGCTGAGGAGGCAGAGACGGAAGCGCAGGGACACGGAGAGAGCCTGTTCTGGAGAGGAGGCGGCTGTACAGAGGGGGCTCCAGAAATCTGCAGAGGGTGCTCTTGCATCTTCCACTGAAGACTAAGCTGCATGTGTGCAGGGAAGACTCCATGACGCCAGGCACAGGAAAACTCCCGAATTCACAGAAAGCTGGGAGACATTGGATTTCTGCACCATTCCAGAAGTGAATGGCCTCCCTGCACATCCCATAAAAGCCATACCTTAGGAGAAGGGTTCTTCCAGTCCCAGAGGAAAGGCTACCCTCAATGTACCGTAACAAAAACCCTTAGATCCAAGCTTCCAAAGTATCGATTAACTGCTGCCAGAACAAACTTCAACAGAACATGCACAATGTTCAGTATTCGATAAAAAATGATTGGATGTGGTGAGGAAACAGGAGCATTCACCTATGATTAGGAGAAAAACCAGTCGACAGAAGTAGACACAGCAATGACAGAGACGATGGAATGAGGAGACAAAACCATAAGATTACCACTATACATACGTTCAAGAATTCAAAGGAAAATATGAACACAATAAAAAATAAATACGAAATATCAACAGATAAAAGGTAGCTGTAGGAAAGAGCCAAATGAAAATTCTAGAAATTGTAAAATACAATAGCTGAAGTGAAAAATTCACTGCATTGGTTTAACAGCAGACCAAACACTGGAGAAGAAAATACCAGTGAACCTGAAAACAGGGTGACAGAAACTGAAGCACACAGAGGAAAGGGACAGGCTAGAGGAGAAACACAGCCTCAGCGACTGTGGAGCGCTGTTGGGTATACCTGGAGTCCCAGAAGCAGCAGTGAGAGGATCAGGACAGAAAGAAAGACTTGACGATATCATGGTTGAAAACTTACAAATCTGATGAAAAATATAAATGCAGAGGTCCAAGGAGATCAACGAACCCCAAGCACGATAAACACAAAGAAAACCACACCAAAGCATATCACCACCAAAATTGCTGAAAAACAATGATAAATAAGAAAAAAAAGCAGCCAGAAGAAACAAACACATACATGCACACAGGCACCCAGGGAACTAACAATAGGAACACCGTTGACTCCTCGTCAGAAGCAATGCACCACCACCTTCCAGAGACGAGGAAACGGGGGTCAGAGAGGTGAAGGGCCTTCCCAGAGCTGGGGCCAGGGCCCCTTTCCGACACTGAGCTGGTGCCGCGCCCACGAGACGCAGGGCACAGGAACAGGTACGGGGACTTAGCAAGTTGGGAGAAATAGCGGGAGCGACACGAGAAGCCAGGCCAGCCTTGCTCACGGCCCGCTCTCCCCAGGAAGAGGCCACGCCCTCCATGCTGGGCCACCAGATCGGCCTGCTGACACTGCTGTGGCGGGACAAGGAGAAGGTCACCCAGAGCCACTCCCGCCAGTGTGTGTACCTCCTCCTCCAGCTTCTGATCCAGCAGAAGGGTGAGCCGCGGGCAGGGAGGGGTGGGAGGGGCTGGCAGAGGTCGGGCGCCCCACTCCTTCCTGGGGAACCAGCCTGGCTCCTTGACCTCTCTGGGCCTCACTCATGGTCTGCAGAGGAGGGGTCACTCTCCACACCACGGCAGGCTCCTGACTGAGCACCCACAACAGGGAGCATGGCGGAGTTCATGCATTTGAACAAAATGAAGAATTTTGAAGCAAGGGCCCGCAGAGAATCAGAGATGAAGTTCTACAATTTGGTGAAGGTGGGCCCATCAGAGCCCGGGGCAGGGAGGGGCCAACAGGCACTCCCACAGAGCCCCAAACTGCCCCAGAGTGTGGGATCAGTC
This sequence comes from Tapirus indicus, assembly GCA_031878705.1. Lineage (NCBI taxonomy): Eukaryota > Metazoa > Chordata > Mammalia > Perissodactyla > Tapiridae > Tapirus > Tapirus indicus. Next base: position 2,442,044 of record CM062935.1, read on the forward strand.
TGGTCCCCCACCTCCCCACCCATCCTACAGATGGGCTAACAGAGGCCCCACACAACCTGTGAGGGGAGCAGGTCGGGGACAGCCCGGCCCCAGGAGCTCTTCCCAGGGAGAGGACCCCGTCTCTCTTCCCCTTAAAGCCCCCCTGCACACTGCCACCTCTGACTCGGAGGGTGACCAGGCCCCTCTGGAACGGCGACCTCAGGTTCTCACCGACATCTTCAGAACCTCCCTTCGTGGCACCCTCTCCCCCCCAGATTCTCCTCTGTGGCTCCTCACTAGGGTGGCAACTTGTCTCCGTTCGCTGGGACTATCCTGGTCTCACCACTTCGCCTCAGTCCCAGGCAAGGGGGTGGCTGTCTCCCTTCTCCTCTGCCCACCCTCCCCCGGAGGCGTTCTTCTCAAGCTCGGCACTCCCCTCACGTAGCACTGGGAGTCGAGGGTTTTGGTTTGAGTCCAAGCTCGGCCCCCAACTGGCTGGGTGGCCTGGGTTAGGCCACTCAACCTCTCTGTGCCTCTGTCTCCCCACCTTCCAAGTGAGGGTCACTGAGCCTGACATCCAGCCTGCTCTCGGGACCGGCTGTGGTAGAAGCAGTGACACCCCCGTGCAGACGGACGTCCCCTGGGGATCCCTGGGGAGCCAGGGCTTAGAAGCCTGTGGCCTTGGGTGGGTTCCCAGAAACAGAGCCCGGGACGGGAATTCCAGTGCAGTTCACGGAGGACAAGGATGTGCTCTCAGGAGGGAGTAAGGGAAGCCAGGCAGGGCGGGAGAAGCTGAGCAGTGCTGTGGTCGCAGCCTGAGCACCGGGAGGGCTGCACTGCGGAGCTGGACCCGCCTTGGGGCAGGGGCTGGGCTTCTGTCCCCCGAGGCAGTCACCAGCTGCAGGCTGGGGTGGGGGCGCCTGACCTCCGGGCAAGGCTGCTTGCTCCCTTTGTCCCCAGAGCGATTCTCCAGAGAAGGGGCAGCCGTGAGCCTGGAGCAGCCACATTTCCAGCCCCTGGGCCATGGCCCACGGCCTGCTGAGGCCAGCTGGGCGGGGCACCAACAGCCTTTGGGGGCAGGGGGTCAAGCTGGTCCTTCTGGGGTCTCTGTAAGTCTGTGCACCCGGTATTTGTTCTGTCCCTGGGAAAGAGCAGAGCCCCCAGCCCCCCTCAGGAAAGCCTGGATGGCTGCTCACCAGGGAGGGTCCCCCCTCAGCCCCTCAGTCCAGCCCCATTGGCACAGGCCTTGGACGAGAACCTGACCGTGGCCCAGCACACGCAGCTCGTCCTCACGCTCCTGCAAGGGCTCTGCAGCCACAACCACCTGCGCTGCGACTTGGCCGCACAGCTCCTCCTGCTGGTCATCGAGGACCACAGCATCAAGCCGGAGCAGGTGGGCACTGGGAGCCGAGGCCCAGTGGGTACAGCCCCCTCCTCGGGCCGCATGCCGTGTGCCTCCTCCCTGCAGCCACCGGGAGGACCAGTGAGCAAGGGCGTGGGGTTGAAGGGAAGCAGGACTGCCACACATCAAAGGCTGCCTGTGTGCGTGTGTGTGTCCACCACACCTCTTTACGGGGACCCCTGGGGCCAGGGGGTCCTGAGGATGCTCCTGGCCGTCACCAGTAGACAGCCCTGCCTCCAGCTTCCCGAAACAGCATGGCCCTCTCAGCAAGGCTGACCCCCGGCAATGCCCCGTGGTCCCTGGTTCACCCCTCCTGTCCGGCCGGCTCCCCTCAGGGTCCCAGGGCCCTGCCACAGGCAATCGAGGCGACATTCTGCCTCATTCACAGCTGGATTCAGCAGGAGAGAGAGCAGTTGCCCCCACCCAGGATCTGATTGCCCTTAGTCTGGCTCGGCCCACCTAGTCCATGGCCCAGGCGGACACTAATGTTTCACGGGGACTGCCAGGCCCGGTCAACCCTGCTGCCCCACGGGGTGGATTCCCTTTTTCACATGGACAAAGGGAGGCAGAGCGAGGCTGTGGCCGTGGCAGGGGCAGAGCCAGCCTGAGCTGAGAGGCTGCTCCCGCCCGCCGTCCCCATCGGGTCCCGCGTGTGTCCAGACACTTTGTCATGCTGCAGGGATCACACAGGGGTCAGGCCATGGGCTGAGGAGACCAGATGCCCTCCCGGAGGAGGCAGATCCTGGCCCCACCAGGGGACAGGGACGGGAGCTGGAGGGGCTGCCCTGAGGCCATCTCCCGCCAGCCCTTCCCTGCGCAGGTGGCTGAGATCCTGCAGGGCCTCTTCCAGAAGCTGCCATGCATCATCTTTAAGAATATCCTGCAGACGATGATAAAGGCCGTGACTGTGCTGGGCACCCAGCACACCCAGGAGACAGTCGAGGTGCTGCTGTCTCTGTGCCACCCTTCAGAGAGGTGGGTCACCTGCGCCCACGACCCAAAGGTGAACACCCGTCCGTCATCTGTGGTCTGTCCTCCTAGTCTATGGACACTTCCTGGACAAGCTCTGTTCCCGGGAGGGCAGAAGTGTGCACGAGCTTCGGCCCCACTCTGTCCTCCTTCTTAGACTCCAGGACCAGGGCCAGTGGGGTTCCCAAAGACGTCCCAGGCCGAGGGGTTAAGGTGGAGGCTCCAGCAGGGGCCTTTCAGCACAGAAGTGTCCCTCAGACTGAGAGATCCCCAGAGGCCAACCTGCAGAGGGCCAGAGGGCAGCTGGGTGACGTGAAGATGCATAATGGCTCCCAAACAGCTCCGGCCAGCTGCCCCCGGGTCCCAGGCATGCACAGTCCCCGCCGCCCCTCTGGGTTGGGTTTCCAGGCTGCGTTTGATGGAGGGCAGAGTGAGGACTGGAGCACCACCCGAAGCCGCGTCCTAACCGGACCCAAGTGGTGTGCGTGCGTTCTGAAGTCTGAGCAGCGCTGGAGGCCCACGTGTCTCCCCGAGCATCTCAGGGAGCATCAGCCTGTCATGGGGCCACAGGCCTTAGGGAACAGGGCGTTCCCAGGGACACAGATCCACCAGGCCCTTCCTACCCCAGGGAGACACGCCCACCCGGCTTGGCCCGGCTCACATGTTCCTCAGGCCTGGAGGGGGAGCTTTGCTGGGGTCTGAGCCCACATCCCGAGCAAGCAAGGAGACAGGCTGGGGAAGGACAGGTTTGCTTGGGGTCAAACGGTGAGGAGGTGTGAAGTGGGAGCAAGCGCCAATGCCAGGAAAAGCTAGCCTGTGCGCAGAGCTTCGAGCAGGGGCCCCAGCCCCATGGGTCATCAGAATGCAGCCTGCTGGACCCCCAGGTGGGGGGACTCACCACTCCCAAAGGGCCTGGCCACCCCTACTTTAACACGCCTGCCAGACCATCCTGCTGTCCTGGGGGCTGTGCCCCGCTGCCTCTCCACCCAGCGTGGCCAGCCAGCTTGTGGGACCAGACTCCCTGCCTCCCCAGGCAGGTCATACCCCTGTGGACAGCCCTGGCCACCAACAACTCGCTGGCCCGCAAGGTCGTCACTCTGCTCTACATGAAGCTGAAGCTGCGGCCCCCCAAAGAGCTCCTCAGGCTCCCCGAGCAGGCAGAGCTCATCTCCCTGCTGGTGAGCCACAACCCCCCATGTCCCCACCCAGACCCCCTCAGCAACGGCATTGTCATTCAGGGGCCCCGTGGGGTGCCAGGGTGACCTGGTGGAGGTCTCACTGGAAGTAGCCAAGGGATCTTGATGCTGAGTCCCAGGGTGGGGCCAGAGCCACTGGGATTCTCCTGGCCCCAGCCAGGCACAGGCAGTGGGGCCTGGGGACAGGGAGGCCCTGTCCACAGTAGTGGTTGCTGCTCCCAGCTCCTCTGCTCAGTGGAGCCAGGCCCTGGGCAGCGAGCAAGGTGGCGCCCCATCTGGGCCCTGCTCTGTTGCCCGCTGCAGGCCCTGGGCACCATTTATGAACTCCTCTACATCCGGGAGTACAAGGCCACAGTGCGCTGGGCCTTTGCGGGGATCCTCCTGGGCCTGCTCACACAGCTCCACTATCTGTTTGAGCTGGACATGGTGGAGGGCATCTCAGACTACCGGGAGGACATCCTGGACGCGAGGCCCCTCAACCCCTGCAGGTGAGATGCAAGACCCCGCCTCTTGGGGCTCCAACTCAACCCCTCTTTCTGGTTCCTCCCACATATCCACGGAACCCCTGGTGGGGACCTAGAAAGGACTGAGCTCCAGCCCCACCCGGGCGCTTGCAGTCCAGGGTGGGGCACCACGGGAGGAGCAGCCAGCAGCTGTCAGGAGTGAATCCTGAGAGAGCAGGGAGCTCAGAAGGCTCAGCTCACCAGGCCCAGAGGGGAGAGAGCGGGTTGGGGTGCAGACGCTGACCCTACGCTCCAGGTGGAGAATTGAGCGCCTCACATGGACTCACCTCCTCTGAACGCCCCCACGTGCCCCTAGGACATGCCTGGAGGCCCTGAAGGGTCTCTTCTGGACCACCGACTACTGGGAGGTGTTTGCCGACCTCAAGCTGCTGAGGGGCTGGGAGCTCTTTGAGCACCTGGAAACCTATACAGAGGGGGTGACCCTCTTGGCCAGGTAAGCACCAAGGCTGGGAGGGGCCTGGCCCCAAAATGCAGCCCTGATGAGCCCCTCCTGCACCCCACATTGGGACCCTGCACTCCAGACTCAGTGACCTGGACCACCTCCCTGACTGAGCAAGGTCTGTGGGGGAGGGGTCACCCTGGCCAAGGATGGAGCCCTCAGGTCCCCCATACCTGCCTCTTTCATCTGACAGGGCCATGGCCCACTATGACTGTGAGGTCAAGGCCGTTTTGGGGCAGGCAATCATCTCCCTGAAGAGCTCTGAGGAACGGGACAACATCGTGGCCATCCTCATCATCACAGAGGTCAGCTCCTCCTCAGCCCCGCCCCTGCTCCTCACCCGTGCCCTCTGGCCCTTAGGAAGGAGGTCAGAGAACTGGACTTCCATTCCCACCCTCCGAAATAAGAGCATCCTAACTTCTGCCTTCCACGCCAGACCTATTTGCCGCCTGGAAGTGCTTTCTTATGTCTAACCCCACAATCTCATGCTGTGCTATAGGCTGATTTTCCCTGACAGCAGTAATTAACTGGTGGGCTGACGGTGCCGACCCTACTCAGTTTCTCAACAGCCAAGAGCTCACCCAGTACACGTCTCGGAAAACCATGGACAACTTCCTGAACCTGGGCCTGAAAAACCCCAACCAGCTGGTGCGGGCCATGAGCCTGAAGGGCCTCAGCAGTATCCTGATGCACCCTAAGAAGGTGAGAGGAGGAGATGCCAGCTCCTATCCCAGGAAGACGTCAGGGAGGAAGCATTTGAAAAGAGCCGCCACAGCAGGTTGAACTGGAAGGGGTGGATGGGGAAGGCAAGTCAGGCCTGGGGCTAGCGAGGGTAGGAGTGTTGGGGAGACCTTGCTCATTGCATAGGGCTGGGGATCCTACAACTTCTGGGCCGGAGAAAACTCTGAGGTCAGCAATTTTGGCTTCCTTTCCAGGTAGGACTCCCTTACCTGACAGCACGCCTGCCAGGTGGTCCTGTTCCTGCTCCACCTGGCACATGGAGGACTCACGCCGCCTGGATGGGGACGTCCTTCTGCCCTTTGCATCTCCCAGGACACATCCGTGCCCCATGACCCCCTGAGGGCTGGGACTGAGGCCCCCTGTCGAGCGTGAGAGGGAGGCAGGGAGCGGCGGGAGAGGCAGCCTCAGTTGGGCTCACGGAGGAGGAGTGCCGGTGGAGAATCGGGAAGGGCACTTCCGAGGGCGCACGGCAGGCAGGCGGCCGCTGCGTCTCCCCGCAGGTGGTCCTGCTCCGGAACCAGCTGGCCGGGCTGCTGGACAATTTCCTGAAGCCGGAGCCCAAGGACCTCACCGGCCTGATGGAGATCCTCGGCGACATCGTGCACCGCCTGGGCGGGCAGGGCGTCGGTGCCGCCAGCCTCAAGATCGCCCAGCTCCTGCTGCCGCTGTTCGAGCACGTGAGCCGCAGGGCGCCCCAGAACCCGCGCCTGCGCGGCTCCTCGCCCAAGCCCGCCAATCACAGCAACCATAGCTGCTACCCCCGCCCCCACCCCAGGGGCTTATGGGATGAGTCCGCAGGTGGAGCCCCACGGGAACCCAGCCCGAGAAAGGAAGTTTCAATGAGGCGTCAGGGCTGCCTCGGAAAGAAACATCCTCAAACCACGTGGGGACACTCAGAGGGGGCGGGGGCGGGAGTGGTGGCTGGGGTTAGGGAGAGGGCAGGGCGGCAGTTCGCGTGTAGAAGGACGCAGGTGGTCCTGCCAAGTGGTCAGCCACGGGGAAAATGGAAGGCAACCTGGGGTGGGGTAAATGGTTTGAGAGGTTCTGGATAAATCAGGTGAGGTGAGAGTGGTGGGGCTTAGCCCAGGCTGGGCAGGCAGAGTGGATCTCAGGGGTTGCCGGGCCACCGTGGGGAGGGGGGAGAGGAGGGGCCAGGGGTGAGCCCCAGTCGGGGTGTTGGAGGAGATGGATCTGCGTTCCTGTGAGCCAGGCGGGGAAGCAGGTGGCTGCCCTTCATGAAGCTGTCCTGGGCACCTGTGGTGCAGCCCTGCCAGAGGCTGTCAGGGAAAGACAGGAGGTGGGGCGGGAGGAGTAGAAGGACAACCCAGGGACAAAGTCACTCTTGTTGGCCCTTTTTACAAAAGGTGAAACTGAGTCACACACCGAAGGAGACTTGCCCAGGGTCACAGAGCTAGAAAGGGACAGATCTGGCACCAGGGTCTCGCCCTAACCCCCATCCCGGTCTGCCTGGGGTGGAGGTGTGGTTACTGTCAGCCTGAGGCCCCCCTGAAAAATGGCGGAGGAGGGGAAACCTGGGAGAAGGGGCCCATCCAGGAGAAGCCTGCACCATTGGAGGTGGGTGGTGAGAGAAGCAGGGACAGCCAGGAGAGAAGGCAGCCAGCCGGTGTGACAGGTGCCGGGGGGCAACCTGGACGGCAGGGTCAGTGGGGTAGAGGATGGAGTTGCTGGCACTGAGCTGAAGAGGGGCAGACCTGAGGCACAGCTGGGCCAGAAGGAAGGTGAGAGGTGAGGTGGTGGCTGGCAGGGCACGGGGCCTGATGCGGGGAACTGTGCCAGGGCCAAGGACTCTGGCATGTCGCCTGGCTGAGGAGAAAGCCTGCCTATATCTGCCAGGAACAGGAAGACGTGCGCGGAGGAGCCATCTTCCTGTACGGAAATGTCATCTACAGTGGGGGCAAGAAGTTCCGGCCAGTGCTCAGGACCCACGCCCTCCAGGCCCTGGTGCCCCTGCTCTTCCACCTGGCCGACTCCTGCCCCCAGGTGGTCATGGTGAGCAGACAGCAGCCTCCGACAGTCGGGGGAGGGCCTGGGCAGTGGCCTGGGGAAGGAGGCAGCTCAGGAGCACCCAGCCTTGGTGAGACCAGGGCGAGGCAGCCGTCCTGGAGAGGCCACCATGGCCACACAGGGAGGCCCGGGCCTGGCCTTGCGGGCAAAAGTGCAGACGGAGAAAAAGAGAGGGCCCATCCAGGATGGCTGTCCCCCTGGCTCCACCTGCCTGCAGGTTCTCCCCCCTTCCGGACCCGTGACACACACACACACAGAGTCAGCCTGGGAGTCTGGCCCTCCGGGCCCTTCTCAGTCCCTTTTTCCGGTCCGAGGTGCAGACCACGCCCTGCTTAAGCCCCACCCCCAGTCCATCCCCCCAGCCCCAGGCAGAAGGGCCGTGTTTAATTCCCACAAAGGATCCGCAGGGGCAGCCCCGGAGCCACCAGCTGTTTCACAGGCCACAGGTTTCCTAGATCGTGCCTTTGTAGGCACCTCGATCTGGAGTACCTCTTCTCATCTCTGCCCCGGGAGCTTGCTTCTCACTTGAGACTCCATGCAGGTGCCCCCCTCCCCTGGGAAGCCTTCCCGCTTCTGCCTCCACCCACAGACCAGGATGATGTCCCTTGGTCCTGGGCACCCACTCTCTGTTAGACCACTCCTCCTCTGTGGCCTCAAGGACCTGTCCCCTCCCTAGCGTGCTCTGGTCCCCTACCTCCTTCTTGCCCATGCCTCAGGTTCATCAGACCCAAGAGCCCTCTGACCCATCTCTGGTGGCTCAACTGGGCTGGGCACCCCCAAGCCAAGGAGGGGGTCTGCCTCAGGGCTGAGCCTGGCACAAGGCAGCTGCTGAGTGAATGTGTGGCTGAATGAATGGATGGATGGAAGGCTGGGTGGGAGACCAGTATAAGGCGGGGATGTCTCCAGGCGGGACACTGAGGGGTACAGCCAATAAATTCAGAAGGAAAAGAGGGTTGAGGTCACCAAGGGAGGCTGCCTGGGGAAGGCAGGCCTCTAACCAGGCCTTGGAAGCTGCAGTCTTAGGGTAAGCTAGCTGCCCAGAGGCCAAGGGCCTCCTAGTGAGGGAGGGTGGCATGTCCTCTGAGCCGAGGGGCAGACAGGAAGGTGGGGATGGGCCTGTCCTGACAAGGGTGGGGCAGAGGGTCCTGCTATGATCAAGACCTCATCATAGGAGCTGGAGAGGAGGTGACCATCCCCTGAGGAGCAGAGTCTCCCAGGGGACAGAGGCGTGAGCCCCGGAGCACCCTGGCAGGGTGGACTCAGGAGGAGGCTGAGGGTTTTGGAGAGTGAAAACCTGGCGGGTTGGTCCCAACCCAGCAAGGGAGGGAGATGCCAGGCTTGGGAAGGGGCCTGTCTTAGTCAGCTCGGCTGCCCTAACAGCGTGCTGCAGACAGGGTCGCTGAGACCAAGGTGTCGGCAGGGCTGGCTCCTCCTGAGGCCTCTCTCCTTGGTGTGTAGATGGCTGTCTCTGCCCTGTGTCCTCACATGGTCGTCCCTCTGTGTGTGTCTGTGTCCTGATCTCCTCTTCATATGAGGACACAGTCACATTGGATCAGGGCCACCCATATGACCTCATGTCCCTTAATCACTTCTGTGAAGACCCCGTCTCCAAACTCAGTCACATCCCGAGATGCTGGAGGTTAGGACTCAGCACACGCATCCTGGAGAGACACAGCTCCCCCGTCCCAGGGACATAGGGACTTGCTAAAGGAGTCCTGAGACAGGCCTGTGGGTGCTGGTGAGCAAGGGGCCAGGGTGACCTCTCTCCTAGAGAGAGGCCCTCGGGGTCAGGAGGGAAGTCTGAGTGGCCAGGGTGACCAGTGGCCTCTCTGGAGCCTGTGTGTGAATTAGAGCAGGACACCCACAGCCTTGCAGGGTGAAGTCACTGTTTGGGGGCGCCCTTTCCTCCCGCAGTGCAGCCTCCCTCCATGGCAGGTGCAGGTTGCATGGCCCAGACACAGCTGTGGGTGGGGTCCTTGCTGGGCCTGGGACCATCAGTGCCCCTGGGACAGCATGGCTGCAGGAGGCCACTGCTTTTGGGGTCTGCCCAGGAGGGCAATGGTGATAGGGAGGATGGTGACCCGTCTCTCTTGGTACCCACAGAAGACAAAGTTCACCTTCCTGCGCTGTGCCATCTTGCTGAAGTGGGGGTTTCAGAAGGAGCTGTTTGGCAAGTTGGCATGGGGCCGTGGCCTGGGCGCCGAGAATGACATTTTTATCTACATGGTAAGATGCTGGCTTATCCCCAGCACCCGCTAGGGGGCACCAGGACGGGGATGGGGGAGAGGCTGGAACCCCCCCCCGGGCCGTATGTGACTTGGTCCTGTGGGCGTTTATTAAGTGCCCACTCTGCACTGGGCTGGCGACTTTAGCCTCTGAGAGGGAAGCATCATCCCTCAGCAATGGAGCTCAGGGCTCCAAGGTGGGCATGCGGGAGACCACCCCCCACCGTGGTCCTGGACCCGGGAGTCCTTCCCAGCAGCAGTCTTCACGGCCGCCATGGATGGGCCCTTGAGGGCACGGCCCGCACTGATGTCCCAGTGCAGACGTGGGGAAGGCCCTTCAGTTCCCAGAACCCAGGAGTGGGCTGAAGCTTGACCCCGCAAACATTCTTGGGCCCACATCCCCCTCTAAGGAGATGTGTGCGGAGGTGGGTGTGAACGGGTGGGTGAGCAAGAAACCCCACGGCTCTGTTTTCTAGCCGCCAGTTTGTTCCTGACTCCAGACGCTCACTGTGCCCTAAGACTGGAGAAACAAGCAGCCCCACTGGGAAGCCCCAGGCTCTTCCTGAGCCTGACCGAGTGTGCGGGCGGGCCAAGCACACCTTGTCCACTCCGGTCTCGTCAAGGTGGCCGAGGGCGTGGGGCTCCCTGCCGAGGCTGGGAGATGGCAGACGCGTCCTGGGGTGGGGGCTTCCCAAAGGCGGAGGAGGGCTGCAGTCTGTTGGAGCAAAGGTGCCGGGAGGGAGAGGCTGGGCTCTAGGGGAACTGTGAGTGCAGCGTCTCCACGCGGGCACCGCCTGCCTGGGGGAGGCCAGCCCGGCGCCTGTTCAGCTCCCCCGCCCGCTCCGTGCTGGGGTCCTTGTCTCCTGAATCACGGACTCTCCCTCTGCTCGTGTGGGTCCTTGGCCATTTGTTTGTATTGCAGTTATTTTTGCCCAGTTTGTGACTGTCCTTTTACTTTGCTAAAGGTGTCTCTGGTGAGCAGAAGGTTTGAATTTTAATGTAGCCTAACGTATGACTTTTCCATGGTCTGTGCTTTTGGGTCTGACTGAGAAATCCGTCCCTACTCTGTGGAATAGCCGTGGTTCCGGGAGTGGTCCCGGAGACCGACCTGCGAAGATAGATTTGGGGACCGGTTTGGTTGTGCCTTTTGACTCTGGTGCAGAGCTGAGCTCCTTGCCCGTGGGAAATGGGGTGCTGGGACCCGGTGTACACGGTGGCACCACGTGTATTCAAGCTGTCACCTGTGGTTGATTATGGTGACGTGCCAGCTGAAGCACAGACCTTGGGGGCCCGGGGGCTGCTGCTCTCGACCCCTGTGACTGAACCTCACTGTCCTGTTTCCATCTTTTATCTCTTGGTGCTGCATTTTGGGTTATTCTTTCAGATTTACCTCCCAGTTCACTAATTCTGACTTCATCCGTCTCTAATTTGCTTTTAAAACACCCACTGACTTTGCCCTCTCAGCAGCTGTAGTTTTTCTTTGGTTCCTCTCACAAGCCTGCCTGTCCTTCCTTCACGGACTCGTGTTCTCTTCTGAGTTCCCCTTTTCCACAAATGTGATCACTGAAATGTCCTCTGTCATCTCTACTGAGTGGCTCGCTTGTCTGAAGTTCCTGAGGGTCGGATCTTGCCACTGGCGGTATTTTCTGACTCGTCTGCGGTGGGTTTTCCCCTCATTTCTCTTGGCATTTTGGATTCTAGGCCTTTCTCTGTGTGTGTCCCATGGCGTTGGGCTCAGGAGGACTCATGGCAGAGTCTTGTGTCTGGTCCTGCCGAGAGTCCCGCTGCTACTGCTCTGGGACGGATTCTAACGAATTTCTCGGCTCTGGGGCCCCAGAGGGTGCTGGCGTGCAAGCCCAGCTCCACACCCTCACGCGGCGCCGTGGCTACCCTTCCTCCAGGAACCGGGCCGGCATGGGGACGGCTTCCTTCTGGTCTCCCCGCCTTTCCTTGGAGTCTGTTCAGTCTGGATTCTCAAGGTGCCTGCTTTATGCCAGAGTCCACCTCTGCCTTCCTGGGTCTGCTGAGGGGTGCTCGGGCGTCCCTAGTCGCCGCCACCACACGCGCTTGTGGGTCCAGTTTTGTCCCACCCACTTCTGCCCTTGGGGCTTTCTCTTTAACTAGGTTCCCCTAGCCAGTTCAGCTAAGGACTTTAAAAGAAATGTATTGTTAATAGATTCTTTCATCTTGGAAGTGTTTCTGTGCATGGAGAGGCACATGCACTATCATTTGTCTTTTATTTAATACCCAATTTATTTATCTTATTAATTTATATTTAAACAGTCCACCTATGAAAACACTGAACAGTCAACATTATGGACATTACATTTGCCCATTACTAAGGCAACTCGTGAATTTAACAAAGTACATTTCCCCGAACAGTGATTTACATATCGGTTACAAACTTATCGAAACATCTCTGAACGTTTACTTCAAGTCCCAAGTTTAACCATCAGATTCTCCTAAATGTTTCAAGCGCTGTGGACAAGATGCGGCATCACCAGGTCTGGAAGTGGACGCCGGACCGTGTGTCTTCACTGCCTCCCATTCTTGTTTCCTCCCTCCTGTTCCTATGGTTCTTTCCTCCCCACATAGAACTTTCCTGGGTTTTCAGAGATTTCTCCATTTTCACACCTTCCCAGGATTTCTGTAGTTTTATCCAAAAGAAAACAGTTGTTGTCTCGGGCTGGCCTGGGTTTCAGGACCTGGTTGTCCACCGACACCCGTGGTCAGGACTTGCACCTGGGTGTTGCTGACGGTGGGGCCCTGTCCGCGGGGATGTGTCACTTGCACAACTGCCGCTGTTAAGTCACCCCCACCACATACGTTTCACTATTCTGGGGCCAGCGTCTTTCCTAGAGCTCTTCCCGTCTTCAGGTCTCCTGTGGCCAGTCCTCCTTCTCTGCTGCATTCGCATTCTGACACATCAACCTAATCTGTCAGCATTACTGAAAGCTCCTTCTGGGGCCAGCCCTGTGGCATAGTGGTTCAATTCGGCACACGCCGTTTTGGTGGCCTGGGGTTTGTGGGTTTGGATCCCAGGCATGGACCTACATCACTCCTCAGCCACGCTGTGGCCATGTCCCACATATAAAGTAGAGGAGGACTGGCACAGATGTTAGCTCAGGGTGAGTCTTCCTCAGAAAAAAAAGCTCCTTTGATCTGGTATTTTATAATAATTGAGACGTGGATTATGTATTTTTCGTTAGTATTTGAAAATAGGTAATTCCTGGCTCTCCACTTGCGGGCAGCTGTCCTCCTGTGGGGCACACTGTCAGACCCTCTCTCGGCCCGGGTGCCATGTGGAAACACCGGGCTGACCCGTGGCCGGCTGACTGCTCCCTGTTGCCCACATGGTCCCTTCTCAGCCCCAGAGATGGGAGCAGCTTCATGTCAGGACCTTATTTTCAAAAATCATGACTAAAAGAAACAAAATGTCCATATTTAAACACTTCCC